>CM057450.1:1616358466-1619218466 GCA_016271365.2 Neoceratodus forsteri
AGGTTAAGCCTCATTCCCTGCAGGAAGGACTTACTCGTGGCAAAAGCATGGAGCAGTAGGATCCCCAAGAGGGGCATGGACCAAAAACAGTATAAAGCAGGGTACTCTGTGCATATAACATGGTTCCCCCATCCCCGCTCTGGCTGCAACTAGCTGGAGAAGCCTTGCCAGGCTGGGGATGGTGGCAGAGTCCTGAGTCTGGGTGTGGCACTCATCCTCATCAGGCCAAGAGTCCAGAGCATAAAACCCAGAGTTGCATTGGGAAGTGGAATCAGAATCAGGTAGTAATGGAAGTGGAAAGGGATATGAAATGCTGTAGAGCTCCAGAAGAGAAACATGAAGCACTAACTGTTGAGGTCTTATTCACTTGAAAAAATCATGTGAATGTCAAGAAGGTACACATCCCAGTGTACTAATCAAGGACTTAGGGGTGGTAAAGAAGCACTGGTGCACCCAGCTAAGTGGGTGTGTCAAAATATCTGGAACTGAGCTAAATGTTACCACAGGGTAACTCATTCATTCACAGCAAGGCCCATAGCCAGAGGCTTAGGAGAGCAGAGAGGATGGAGGCCATCTGCGGTAAGAAAGGAGAGGTTGAAACATATGCGGTATCTGAAAAATGTTTTCTTCTTTGGTGTTGACTGAGGTGGTGTACCACACAAATGGGCTAGAACTTAGGACCTCCTGTCCTCTTCCTCCCTCCCTCCCTCCCTCCCGCCTCATGGTCAAGGTTGAAGTGCTGTAATAAGCAGTACAAACCTATGCCATTCAACATTATACCCATTCTCTGTGCTTCCTGAAATGTGCCTGCGGGGCTGGTGAGCTAGATCACTTCTGTCTTCCTGTTTCAGAGGAACTCCTGACTCCAAGTTGTTGCATATGGTCTCTTTAGAATTTCTAGCATGGCTTGAGGTGTTTTTTTGGTGATGTTTATGTTGTTGTGTAGTGTTTACTTAATGTTTTTGTGTATTGTGCAGGGGCTCTGGACCCTAGACAGTATTGTTTCACAGCAGGCAGATCCTGCCAAACAAACCTGATAAGAGTTCTTTGAATACGTGACCAAGGTAGTAGATCAGGCGGTGGGGGGGCCAGAGGACATGGTGTACCTGGACATTAGCAAGGCATTCGACTTGGTACCTCACAGAAGACTACTAAACAAGTTGGAAAGCACGGGTGTCAGAACAAACATGATTCAATGGATTAGGAATTGGTTGAGCAACAGGACTCAGAAGGTCATGGTAAGTGGCCCCTGTCAGGCAAATGAAAAGTTACGAGTAGGGTGCCACAGGTGTTGGTGCTGGGGCCTATACTCTTCAACATATTCATCAGCAATATAGCAGAGGGAGTGGAAGGGAAGGTCTGTCTGTTTGCTGATGACACCAAGATCTGCTATAGAGTGGACAAACCAGAGGGGTTTGCTGGATGGAGTCAGACCTTGCCAAACTAGGGGGATGGTTCAAAGCCTGGCAGTTGAAATTCAATGCAAAAAAAATGCAAAGTCATGCATCTGGATAAAAACAACCTTGGGAAGAAGTACTTCATGGGCAGTGAAAAACTGACTGCCTCCAGGCAAGAAAGAGACTTGGGGGTGATCATAACAGATGACTTAAAGGTGGTGAAACAGTGTGACAAAGTGGCCCTAAAGGCAAATGATATCTTGGGTTGCATGCTATAGGGGATATAAAGCAGACGGAGGAAAGTGATGCTGCCACTGTACAGGTCACTAGTGAGCCCTCACTTGGAGTACTGTGTGTGAGTTCTGAGGCTGCACCTCAAGAGGGACATCGATAGGTTGGAGACAGTTCAGAGAAGGGCCACCAAAATGTTTCAGGTGCTGCATACTAGGTCATATGAGGAGAGACTGAGCCTAGGGATCTCAACTTGTGCTCTCTTGAGCAACGTAGAGAGTGAGGGGACATGACAGAAACATTCAAGTACCTCAAATGCATTAATAAAGTGCAGGCACAAGACCTGTTCCATTTCAATGGTTACTCTAAACCTAGGGGGCATGAATGAAGATTGAGGGGAGGCTAGTTCAGAAGCAACATGAGAAAGTATTTTTTAACGGAGAGGGTGATGGAGGCATGGAATGGCCTACCCAGGGAGGTAGTGGGGACAAAGGCAGTACAGGCCTTTAAGCATGCATGGGACAATTCAGAGGTATAGTATCACAAAGCAGCTCTTGAGGGGATTAGGACTTCAGACAGACTAGATGAATCACTAGGTCCCCATCTGCCATTACTTTCTATGTTTAATAGATGAATGTTTTGGTTGCTGTCCTCTGGCCCCCCCCCCACCGGTATTAAATAGGATGTGACATCTCGTAAGGTGAGGTTATCCCACTGAGTGAGATTTTAAATAAATGAATAAAAAAATACATGAACCTGGCTCTCCCACTGCTGGTCCCGGTTAACAGCTGCATACTGCGGCTTCAACTCCTCCACTCCAGCCCTGCTGCTTATGTGCCATACACCGTGGCTACAAGCATTTCCCTTCTTTCCAGTCCCGGTTACAATCACAGATCAAGCTGTAATATGCTTTGTACCATGGCTGGAAGTTTGTCTCTCTATTATTTTTCCTTGTAGGAATCAGCGCTCAAATGATGGAGACATGGGGCACCCAGGCAGCTGATGTATTTAATTATCTGTGCTTAAGGACTGATTTCCAGATAAACATGAGATGTTATGCTGCTGTTTTCACTTCCCCCACCCCCACACATCATCTAGCAGAGCTGCAAAAGTGCTGGAATGTCTGCAGTCTCTTGAAGAAGGAGTGCTGAGTCAGGTTACTGTACTATACTAGTATGTCCCAGGCTGCAGCCCTTGTTGATTTATGACTTTGAGGCATGAAACTTTAAAGAATGCCACAGCACTTTTATAGCTAATAAAAAATGTCCAATAGGTCTGAAGACAATTTCAAGATCAATTGCCTGAGATTAAACAAATACAACAAAATCTTTTAAACATTAGCTCCCTGTCTAGTTCTATATACAAAGGCTTACCTGTCACTTATATTAAAACAGTCTGATTCATCTGCATCTGACCCTGCTGCAACACCGAATCTCTGACATCTTGTCCTGGACACCCTTATATAAAACACTGGGTGCATTTCATTTGAAACATGGGGCCCAGGTGCAAGTCGTTTTGTGCCCAGGTACAAATTGTTTTTATTTTGAGACAACACGGTTGTGACTGAGCCCAAGACAGCCATCATGGATGCCCTGAATCACAGGTGCTATACTTGGCCATATGCAATAGCCAATCCAGATGTGGGGTTGCTAAATCAATGGTTTAGCACCTTCTCTTTATCTCACCTGGGGTCCTCTAATTCAGTTCCACTAAAGTCCTGGGATCACTCATGTTAGTGTTCTGGGCCACTGTAGAGGTCAGTACGCTACTCCTGCCTTATTAGCTCAGATAAGGTTAAGGGTACTGGGTTGATAACTTCTGTGGGGATTTGTTACACAAAAATGTTATATATCAACAGAAAGCTGGCCTGATAGGCTGGGGTGGTGGGTGGCGTTTGGCCATTCCAGGGACTGGGGGCTACAAATTAACTGAAAAAAAAGGAAAAAAAGAAAATGTTATGCAATACCTCCACTCGGGGAAATTAAGTGGGCTAGGTCACAAATTAGTACTACTCATACCTCTCAGCCTTCCATTTCCCAGTTGAGGAACATTGCCACACATAATGTGGAAAAAATAGGCAAAATGAAGGACACTACATAGAATCTTACATTTAGAAGCTCAGAACTCTTTTGAAATGTATGCCTTCATGTTCACACAGTTTGCTGTTAATTGTATAATACCATTTGTGCATTAATTACTATGGGTTTTTGCTTTACAATTGTAACCCCTAGGTGGCGCTATCCTATGGGCTACTACCCCTGCCTGTGGGAATAGACACAGGTTCAGGGGCCTGAGTTTTGTGAATGGGTGCCTCCACTCGGAGGAATGGTATTGGGGTAGCTTGACTGCTTTGGTATAGCACTCTGGGATGCTATAACCACTCACCAACCCTTCTAGTGGCCTAAACAGTAATACCATAGAACATTTGCATGCACTGAATAACAGTGAGAATATGCTCATACCCCTTGCATGTACCACCAGGGCTGGATCTGTTGCAATTGCCCTGGAGACCCCCTGGAAAATAAGATCAGTACTACACAATGCAAAATCTTTCACTGTGACCCAACTAATAATATGCACACTAGTCAGGTTAAACGTGAAACAGATGATCAGGTTTATTCAGGGGAAGTGAACAAGGGAGAGGCATGAATTTAGTCAAATGACTGGCACTTTGATTTACTTCAGACTGGTTCAGCATGCACTGTAAGTCCCTAATAATTAGTCTTTTCAACCCTGGGTACCCAGATCTTACACATGCTAGCCTGGAGTGTTGCCCGGGGTGGCTGGTGTTGCAGCTGTTGTTGGGGCTGGTTAGGAAGAAAAACAGTTAGCATGTGCACAACTCAAATATTTGTAATCTCGAGCTGGATGGCTCAGTCCGTTAGCAATAACCCAAAACAGATCAATCAGTTGACACAATGATTTTTAGCTGTTGTTGCAGGGAGCTACCCTGATTTGTACTCACACAGCCTGGACCAGGATGTAGGACAGGCAAGATGAAGACCTCATGGTGTTGATACGGTGGGAAGCAGGGATTACACAACTCACCTCCTGATGGTTGCTACCTGTTTGATGGTGTTGAGCAGGGGGCTGAATCCCCAAGCCGGTCTTTCGCTGAGATGATCTCTGGAATGCGGGCAGGGGCTTGGGCTGAAATGGCAAGGCCCAAGCAGGAGGAACAGTTCTGAGAAAAGTTCATGATCTTTTGCTGGAAAGCCTCCAGCGGGCATAACAGGATTCACTGTGGGGAACTAAATCGCCACCCACGAAACACATTCAGCACACGTAAATCAGTTATCTCTCTAAGCCACAATTCGGATATAGTTTGTTTGTTAATTACAGCTTCACTGCGCAAACCTTTCAACCAAAGGCTTTCTTCTCTCTTTCAGACAGGCTGATTCCTTCTGTAGCAAGCCTTTGGTCCCTCTTCAAAATAGTAACAACACACTTTCTTTCCTCAGCTGCAGGTCCAAGCTGGCAATCGGAAAAGTCCGACTTCTGCAATAGGCAATCTCTTTAGGCCAGAGAAGATGCCAGGCAGGCCAATGGAGCCTTCCTGCCAATTGTCCTACATTCCTCCTAGGATCAGCTGCTTGACAGCTCTAGCTGTTCACTCTCCAACTTCTACTCATGACTTACTCACTGCTTCAGGCAGTTCTGGGTTTTCCCTTAGATCCAAAAGGTTTGGTTGGCTGACAGAGCTGTCCATCACAGTAGGATCTCCCCCTCCAGGTCCATTTAGGCACCAACACTTAAAACTACAAAAACTACGGAATTTCTTTCCCATACAACCCCTGGGGACAGTCTCCATTTTAGGTCCCTGAGATTTGATTCGTCCAATACAGGCAGTCTAGAACCAAAATGGTGGCTCCTATTCAAATGTTCAGGCTGCAAATGAAAGCAGGTTAGACAAAATTCTTTAACATTACTATTATAATGGATAAACAACAAATAACCACATTTCCTAACAGAGCTCCCTCTGCGCTAACAGCGACTGCAGAATGGAGTAATATAACCAGCTGTCTGACTGGTCATGAGCCTTAGTTACTCAGACCAGCCCAGACTGATTTCCAAACCCCAGGCTAGACACTGTCTTAAAGAGACATGCACGAGGCTTACTAATGTGCTCTCATGCAGACAAATAGAACTACTGTAGACAGGACACCAGCCTGACAGTGGGCATTTAGGAGCCCAGGAAGACATTTTAGTAAACCCCAATTTGTAGGGAATTACTCTTCCTGCCTGGAAAAACTTGGCGTCCATGTCAAGTCTACACATACTATAAGCTTCTATAAAAACACTATACGAAATTACATACATGTTTCATTTGATATACCATAAAATAAAACTGATACATCAGTAAAATAAACTGGTTCTAAGCATTACTATACCTTTTCACTTTAACAATGACATTTCCACGGTCACATGTTTTCATACAGTTTCACAAACATATTAGCATGTTTAAACAGTTAAACACATTACTCTCATAACTCTAGTCTGTATCACCTCCTGTACTTTATCCCACATGGCTTGGGGGCTTATCCCTATCAGCTTCATTGGGGCTGCATGGGTCAAGGGCATATATCGGAAGGTCACCAGTGGTGCTTTCTGTCTCTGGTTCTCTTTCTCGAAGTGGTAGTCTGAGTCTCAGTTCATACAGAACCCTGCAGGCAGGATTTTCTGAATCCTATCAGTTGGGTCCTTACTCGGCCTACATCTTCAGGGAGACGGCACGTATGTTGCATGTGACCATTCCCACTACAGTGATAACAGAACACTACATTTTGGTTTACGGTCTTCCCCTTCACGGGTCCACTGCAGATCCTTTGCTGTATCTTACATGTGGCCATAACTACATCACACAGCCAATCAAACTGATCCTCCAACTTACGGAACTCCACTTCCCAGGTGGGGGGCAAGGCATTTTTCTCTGACACTGGGGCCTCTGGGTGAGTGCGATCAGGTGGATATTCCTCTCCCTCTTCAGCTGCACTCAGTCCTGGAACCAGCTCCACAGTACATTCCCTTTTGGTTTGATGTTCAGCCCATTTTACCATCTGCATCAGCTCAACAAAGGACAGGGCACCCTCTGCACAATACCGCGTGTGCATCCGAAGCATGGTGAAGCTAGGATCCTCCACCGAGGTTAGGACATGATCCATTCTAACTCAGTTCAAGTCTGTGGGGACCACTCCACCCTGATCAAATATCTTCAACAGAACATGCTCAACCCTCAGCAGAAAGTGTGAAAGCAACTCTCCCTTTTGTTGCTGCATGGCCTTAAACTCCCACAGCAGGTGACTCACATCCTCATGAGGGTCAAAGACAGAGATCAAGGCATCCAAGTATTGCTATGCGGATGCAGCAGGCCCAGTAGATTGAAGCCTCTGAATAACATCCAAAGCAGGTCCCCGCAGGGTCACCGGAATCTCCAACCTCTTTTGCTTATCAGTCCCAGACCATCAGGCTAGAATCCAGGCTGCATGTGCTTTCTAAGTCTCCCAGTCCTTTTCTTTGCTAGAGGCGGGGACAATTCCAGAGAATACACCTTCCATGTTCCGGGGTAGCAGCAGGAAACACTTTGGCACCAAACCTTGCCTGATGCCATACATTTATTAGTTGAGCAACTAGTGGTGATTTAAAGATGTAACCTCTAGGTAGTGCTATCCTATGAGCTACTTCCCCTGCCTGTGGGAATCGACACAGATTGAGGGGCCTGAGTTCTGTGAATGGGTGCCTCCACTAAGTGGAATAGTATTAGGGTAGCTTGACTGCTTTGGTATAGTGCTCTGGGATGCTATAACCACTCACCAACCCTTCAAGTGGCCTAAACAGTAATACCATAGAACATTTGTGTCCACTGAATAACAGTAAGAATATGCTCATACCCCTTGCACTTAACACCAGGGCTGGATCTGCTGTAATTGCCCTGGAGACCCCCGGAAGATAAGATCAGTAATACACAATACAAAATCTTTCACTGTGACCCAACTAATAATATGCACACTAGCCAGGTTAAACATGAAACAGATGATCAGGTTTATTCAGAGGAAGTGAACAAGGTGGGGGCATGAATTTAGTCAAATGATTGGCACTTTTACTTCAGGCTGGTTCAGCATGCACTATAAGTCCCTGATAATTAGTCTTGCAGCCCTGGGTTCCCATATCTTATACAGGCTAGCCTGGAGCATTGCCCGGGGTTTCAAAGGTTTCATAGGTAACCCAAGCTACATAGACTCACGTCCTTAGTGCTTGCCATCTAAACCTTATATTAGCTTATATTTGTTCTTGTAAAAGTTGTCTAAACCAGTTTTAAATGTGTCCATTGTCTTACTATTCACCACAGCTCTTGGAAGAGAATTCCATAATTGTACTACCCTTTGACTAAACAAATTTTTACATTTTAAAGTATTCCAATTATCTTGTTCTAATTGCAGTTTATGGCTTCTGGGTTCGTGTTGATAATGCTTCCTTTCCCTAAGTCCTATATCTTTTTTAATGCCTCATCTTTTAGTGCCCTGAATATCATGCACATATCACCTCTCAACCTACGATACTGTAAAGTATATAGCCGTAAAGTTTGAAGCCCTCCTGATATGTTTTATGGCACATTCCATTAATCCTCTTAGTCATCCTATGTTGCACCCCACCTCCTTTTAATAACAGTCTTTTGTATGGAGACCAAACCTGAGCGCAATACTCAAGATGCGGACATACCAATGCAGTGTATAGTGTTAAAAGCACTTTGCTTTCCCTACTGCCAATATACCGTAGAATACAATTTAAAACTTGATTTGCTTTCCTTACAATTGTATTGAAATGTGTATCAAATTGTAAGTCACTTGTTACCTGGATCCCCAGATCCCTTTCCTCTGTAGTCTGGTGTAGTACCACGTCCCCCAGTCTATATTCACATTTACCATTGCCATTTCCCAAGTGCATCACAGCACATTTGCTTAAGTTAAGTGATAACTTATGCTGAACTGTCCACTGAACCAAGATATCTAAGGCCTTTTGAACATTGACCTGATCTTCTACTTTATTAACAATACCTTCAATCCTGCAATCGTTTGCAAATTTACTCAACCATATATTGGGGAAATTTAGCTTGATTGAAGATACATAAATATTAAATAAACAAGGGCCCAATACCGACCCCTGTGGGACTACACTAGTCACCTCCCTCCATTCAGATGTCATTCCCCTAATTGAAACCCTCTGCCTTCTATTTTGCAGCAAAACGTCTACCAAATTAACTATATTAGTGGGTAATTTAATACTAGCTAATAAATCTACTAATTCTTTAGGTGGAAGCTTATCAAAAGCTTTAGAAAAATCCAAAAATATAATGTCAGCTGCATGCCTTGTATCTAAGGCCTTGTTAATTATTTCATGGAAGGTAAGCATATTGGTTTGACAGGACCTTGTTTTTGTAAACCCACGTTGGGTCTGGTCAATTAAGTTATGTGTACTTAAATGAAAGAGAATTAAATCTTTTAATATACCTTCAAATAATTTCCCAATTATTGATGTTAAGCTTACAGGCCTAACATTTTCAGGTTTAGATGTAGGGCCTTTCTTTAATAGGGGAACCACTAACACCTCCTTCCATGCCTGTGCTACTTCCCCTTGATCTAATGATTTTTGTAACAGATAAGTCAATGGTGAAGCCAGGCTAATTGCTAGTTCCCTAAGAACTCTAGGGTGTAATTCATCAGGTCCCAGAGATTTATTTATGTTAATTTTCTGTATTCTTCTAAATACATCATTAGGATCAATTTGTACGTGGCCTACTTGTGACTTACTTTTATTCTTGGTATCTGTAACATTGCTATTATTAGTATTATGGCCGGTGTTGCAGCTGTTGTTGGGGACCTTTATGAAGAAAAACAGTTAGCATGTGCACAACCCAAATATTTGTAATCCCTAGCTGGATGGCTCAGTCCATTAGCAATAACCCCAAACAGATCAATCAGTTGACACACAATGATTTGTAGCTGTTATTGCAGGGAGCTACCCTGATTTGTACTCACTCAACCTGTACCAGGATGTAGGACAGGTGAGATGAAGACCTCATGGTGTTGATGTGGTGTGCCAGGGGAAGCAGGACCTACATGACTGATCTCTTGGTGGTCGCTACCTGTTCGATGGTATTGAGCAGGAGTCCGAATCCCCAAGCCGGTCTTTCGCCAAGATGATCTCTGGAATGCGGGCAGAAGCTTGGGCAGAGATGGAAAGGCCCAAGCAGAAGGAACAGTCCTGAGAAAAATTTGTGATCTTTTGCTGGAAAGCCTTCAGCGGGCATACCAGGATTCACCATGGGGAACAAAATTGCGACCCACAAAACATATTCATCACATGTAAATCAGTTATCTCTCCAAGCCACAATTCAGATATGAACATATGAACATACGAATCTGCCAGCAGAAACAGATCACCTGGTCTATCTAAGTCTGCTCGAGTGTGCAGCCAACACCCTAGTTTGCAGCTGCCCCACCCGCCCTCCCTTGTCATCCCACTGCTACCCCCACCTCCCCACCCTCACTCTCCTCTCTTCCTTGTCCCTTGCCCTTTTGAAGCTGTTCACAGATTTACATGATACCACCCATTCTGGTAGGGCGTTCCATTTTGCTACCACCCTCTCTGTGAAATAGTGTCGCCTCATTTCCTTTCTAAATCTTCCCCCCTCTATCCTTAGCCCATGCCCCTTGGTGACCCTACCCTTCCTTAACTTAAAGACCCCATCTGCCCCATCATTATTGATTCCCCTCAGATACTTGAATGTCTCTATCATGTCCCCCCTGTCCCTTCTATCCTCCAGGGTGTACATATTTAGGTCTCCCAGCCTGCTGCCATAGTTTTTCCCCTTCATTCCACATATTATCTTTGTTACCCTCCTCTGCACCCCCTCCAGTAGCCTAATATCACTCTTTCGGTATGGCCTCCAAAACTACACACAATACTCTAAGTGCGGCCTTACCAGTGACCTGTAGAGGGGCAAGATCAACTCTTTTCGCCTGGACGAAACCCCCCTCGCTATGCACCCCCAGCATTTTGTTTGCTTTTGCAGCCACTCTCCTGCACTGGGCAGTGTTGCTCATGGTCCCTGTTATTATTACCCCTAGGTCCTTCTCCTTCTCAGTGATCCCCAGCTTAACCGCCCCCCCGCAGCCAATATTCTCTCCTTGGGTTCTTCACCCCAAAGTGCATAACCTTACACTTCTTTGCATTGAACCCCAGCTGCCACCTCTCTGACCACTCCTTTAGCTTGCGTGAGGTCCCCTGCAGGTGTTTCCATCCCTCCTCTCCATCCACCACTGCTCCGATTTTGGTGTGTCAGCGAACAGACTTACCTTGCTCACCACCCCATGTGCAATGTCTGATATGAACAGCCCAAACAATACTGGCCCCAACACAGAGCCCTGTGGCACCCCACTTGTCACCGGCCTTGGAGTTGAGAGCTCTCCTCTCGTCACCACCCATTGCAGCCTGCCACTCAGCCAGCTTGTAATCCAGTTCATCATTTTTGCCCCTACCCCTACACCAGTTAGCTTCTCCCCAAGCCACCCATGAGGCACTGAATCAAAAGTCTTGCTGAAGTCCAAGTAAAGAACATCCACCGCATGATCCTTATCCAGCTCACCTGTCACCCAGTCATAATATTGTATGAGGTTGGTTTGACAAGACTTCCCTGAAACAAACTCATGCTGCCTCAGATCCTGGAGGCCATTGTCCTCCAGGTACGAGACCAGTCTTTCCTTTAGTATCGTTTCCATAAGTTTGCACACTATGGAAGTGAGACTTACCGGACAATAATTACCTGGTTCATCCCTTGGCTCGCTCTTGTGTAATGGTACTACATGTGCCATTCTCCAGTCCAGTGGCACACATCCCGACTCCAGTGAGGTGCTGTACAGAACGCCAGTGGCTCCGCAACACTTCTGCCATATCCCTCAGCACCCTGGGTGGATACCATCAGGCCCTGGTGTCTTGTCTACCTTCAGTTCCCTCAGTCCCTCTGGGACTCTACTTGCCTCATTTCTTTCATCTGTCACCTCTCTCCCCTGTCCCCACCCTCTCAGCCCATGCTGGTAGCGGCCCCCTTTCTTCCATGAACACTGAGCAAAAGTATTCATTCAGTGTTTCTAACTGCTTCTCCCGTTCTGTCCCTCCCACCCCTTTTTATCCTCACTATTGTCTCCTTGCACTTCCTTTTCTCCCTGATGTATCTGAAAATGTCTCCCTCCCATTAATTCCCTGTGCTAATCTCAGCTTCCTCTGGGCCTTGGCTTCTCTCACTTTTCTAGTCTCTTCCCTGGACCATCTTGCATATTCCTCACTGTCCACTTCCTTCCCCGTCCTCCTAAACCTCTGGTGGGCCACTCGTTTTGCCCTCACCACCTCCACAACCTCACTGTTCAACCAGCATGGTTTTCTTGCTCTGCTTCTCTTACTCTGTGCCTTGGTGCAGGCTTCTGTTGCCCCTGTAACCCCCCATTTAATAACATCCCATTTCTGCTCCACGTCAGACTCCTGCCTTATGCCCTCCAGTTTCCCATTCAGTACTTTTGGCATCCTCCCAAAGTCCAGCCCCCTGAAGTTTACTACCCAAGTAACTGATGTTTCTGGCTCCCCGCACATCGTGATATTAAACCACACCATTTGGTGATCGCTGTCGGCTAGTGGGTCCTCTACTTTTATTTCCCTCACTGCCTCCCCATTCAACAATACCAGATCTAAAGTGTTCTTTAGCCTAGTAGGTACTGTAACCAACTGCGTCAGGAGATCCTCCTAGATTGCGTCCAGGAGCACTTGCTCCTTAGAACTGGAGGTGACCGGAATGCTCCAGTCAACCCCTGGCAAGTTGAAATCCCGCTGATGACAACCTTCCCTTTCTACATACCTTTTGATTTGTCCCACTGACTCCCTGTCAAGCTCCTCAGACTGGGACAGCGGCCTGTATACCACCCCAAACCTCACTTTCCAACCCCTTGAGTCGAGGAGCTGCAGCAAGGTTGCCTCTGCTCTACTTTCCTTTCCCTTGTCCCTTGTGCATTTGATCCCATCCCTCACTTAGACTGCCATCCCCACCCCCCTTCCCTCCTTACGGTCTTTCCTGTATAATTTGTATCCTGGGATAGCTAGATCCCAGTCCTGGTGCTCAGTTGCCCACGTTTCTATGACAGCCGCAATATCCACCTTCCACACTGCTAAGAGTGCCTGTAGCTCAGCGGTTTGTTTCCTAGGCTTCTTGCATTCAATGAGACACCCTCCATAATGCCCCTCCATAATGCCCCTTCCCTTCACTAGTCTCCATCTCCTCCTTCTACTCCCTCCTATATAGTCCATTTGCTATTAACAGCTTCACTGTGCAAACCTTTCAACCCAAGGCTTTATTCTCTCATTCAGGCAAGCCGATTCCTTCTGTAGCAAGTCTTTGGTCCCTCTTGTAAATAGCAACAACACACTTTCTTTCCTCAGCTGCAGTTACAAACCAGCAATCAGAAAAGTCCAACTTCTGCAATAAGCAATCTCTTTAGGCCAGAGAACGTGCCAAGCAGGCCAATGGAGCTGCTTGACAGCTCGATCTGTTCATTCTCCAACTTCACTCATGACTGACTCACTGCTTCAGGCAGTTCTGGGGTTTCCCTAGATCCAAAAGGTTTGGTTGGCTGACAGAGCTGTCCATCACAGTAGGAGCTCCCCCTCCAGGTCCATGTAGATGTCAACACTTAAAACTACAAAAACTACAGAACTTCCTTCCTATACAACCCCTGGGGACAGTCTCCATTTTAGGTCCCCAGAGATTCGATTGGTCCAATACTGGCAGTCCAGAACCAAAATGGTGGCTCCTATTCAAATGTTCAGGCTGCAAACGAAGGCAGGTTAGACAAACTTCTTTAACATTACTATTATAATGGATAAACAGCAAATAACCACATTTCCTAACAGAGCTCCCTCTGCCCTAACAGCGACTGCAGAATGGCGCTATATAACAGGCTGTCTGGCTGGTCGTGAGCCTTAATTACTCAGACCCAGCCCAGACTCATTTCCAAACTCCAGGATAGATGTTATCTTAAATAGATAGGCACGGAGGCTTCCTAAGGCGCTCTCATGGAGACAAATAGAACTACTGTAGACATGACACCAGCCTGACAGTGGGCATTTAGGAGCCCAGGAAGACATTTTAGTAAACCCCAATTTGTAGAGGGGGTTACACAATGTTAACACTGAGTTAGGAACAGACCCTATCAATGTGGGTATGCCTGATGTTACTTTGGGGGAAGGGGCACTTGCAGCCAGAAACACAGTCTCAGGAAAATATTGCAACTCATCACCTGGGTCCAGATGAGATGTCTCCAAGGGGATGCTGGCCTTACTTAGCAGTGAAGGGTATAGAGCAGCTGTGGGGGCAAATTTGATTACTGTACAAACACAATGAGCCAAATGATTAAGTCCATTGTCCACTCCAGGTTAAAAGAAGGAGAACATTTTTTTTAAATTTATGTATTTGATTAACTCTCTCCATGGAGTGATGGGTGCAAATCACATGGTGGGTAATCATTAGGGCGAACTACCCAATACAGTCTGCAGCAAACTTTTAGTTGTTAGAAGCCTTTAACACTGCAGTGCTCCCTCAGGGCCAAACAAACTCCTAATATCCTGGCAGCATCAACAGAGCTGGCCAAAAGCAAAGCCCTAAACCAGATTTTCTTCTCCCAAAACTCTCCTGCACAAGCTTAGTTTTCCAAACTTACTTTACAGAGACCAGGCTTGCCACGCACTGCATAGATGGCTACAGATGAGTACAGAAGCCAAAACTGCAGTCGGTGCTCCCAGCACCTGTGGTTCAAATCCAGATCTCTCAAACTGGATGGTCTTTGCTCAGTGAAGTAATGTTCCAACAGAAAATGCCAAGTCCCCTCTGTCCTAAGTCTTACATAGCTCTGAGTATTTCTGCTAGGCCCGGCCACCCTGGAGACCCATACGCTCTCCACTCTTAGGCTGAATAGGCTCCCAAGTATCTCCTGGCCAAGCTGAAGTACCACCGGAAATAGAGACAGGTGGCCACCACTGCATTTCCTACAACACAGGCTGCAGCCACCATGCTGCCCCAATGGCCTGGCGAGGAATCCTTTCTGCTCTCGCCCAAGGATGAGAAAAACTGGAAGGGCATGGTCCCCCCTGTGCTGACCCTACCAAAGTGCCAGAGAATCACAAGGTGGGCCACTTAGTTTCTTCCCAGGCTCTGGCTCTCATAAGGCACCGGTGGTCTCCTTAACAGCTCAGGACTCCCAACTGCTGACTTAATCTGCCTGTCTTTGAGGGTGGAGCGCCACGGTGGCAAGCAACCCACCCCGGCCCCGAACCTAAGCCCTCACAACTGAAAACAACTTGGGCCACCTCCTCTCTATTCCTCTCAATCTCTCCCGCACCAAAAACCTTCCCCCTTTATACTGTCATGGCCGAGACCCCCCCCCCCGCTGGCAGGCAGGGCCTCAAGCACCAGACACTGCGGTTACACTAATTAACTAGTAAGCTCCCAAAGAGAGCTTACACTTTTCCCACTCACTAAATGTTCACCTCCTGGTGAACGCCTACCAGCCACCCTCCCTGACCTCCCAGAGGGGAGATATGCGCACTGCGCACTCCCCCTCCCCCCAAAAAAAGCAAGGAAAGCACCACTAGTGAACACTGTCGCAACAGTGGAACCCAATACCTCCCCAAAAATAAGGGCATTTGTGCTGCACTAACATGCAACTATACTCTGTCCAACCTATGGGGTCCCATGGTGACCCACCCGCTGGTTCCCATGGATGGATTGCCAGGTACTACAGCAGTGGTGTCCCACACCCCACTATTAGTTTCCAAACTATCAAAACCCTTACAGCTTGCTGCTGCCAGGTAGGGCTTAAAGCATACCCTCCCCTGCTAATATTGCATAGCTACACAAATTTAATTAAACAGAATAATCAACACAGTTAGTTTAAAACAGGAACAAACACACTGCAACTTTAAAGACCTAATACTTTAAACTTTTCGACATTTTTTTGCATCTCAGCTAAGCACTCTCACCTTTGGCTCATACACAACACACACACACACACACACACACACACACACACACACTACACTACATACCACTCACACTGACCTTACACTCACACACAGTATTATAGCTTAACTATCAGTTCCAGGGGGGCTGTTCCAGTCCAGCCACCTCCTGTTTAACGTTACTACTAAACAGCTGGTTTCTTTTTTTTTCTTTCAACCAAGAAACGCCATTTTAAACTCACTTGGGAGCCAACCCCTTAAAACATATAACATTTTAAACACCCAATAACAGAAAAAGGGGTTGATCTCACCCAGCATCCAGTGGTGGGGGTCCATATTTTTTCATTTCTGCCAGTGTACCCAATGCCAAGGCCTGCATCGGGGGAAGATCAGTGCAGACACATCTTTTAGGGCAGTCCTTTAGCAGTCTGATAAAGGAAGCAGCTTTATTGCTGGGGTTTTGAAGCACAGTACAACTTTGGATCAAGCTTCGTACACTCTTCTTCAAAAGCGTCCTTACAGATAATATAATATTTTGTCCTCTGTCCCTCTCCATCCTGGACCATTGCAAAAGTTTTAAACAATGTCACTCCAGTTCACACCATCGAGGTACACATCTGATTTGCTTTCCTGATAGCTTGCTGCTCATGGCCTTCCAGATCCAGGGCACTCCCTCTGCTTCTTTGCTTAACCTTGTCCAGGGCTCCTTGAGAGACCCAGTCCTCTCTCCTGTCCGTGATGATGTCCCATATCCTCTCGCACAAGTATGGACAGTTCTCTCCTTGGTGCTCCTTTTGATCCTCCTCCTTACCCAGGGTTCGGCCTGCAACCACTTGGGTATGCTCCTCACACTGGTTCTTGGGGCAGTACCCTTTAGTAGGCAACTCCACGATGTGTACTGGGAGTAGCAGGGGTCAGATGGGCAGAGGGGTGTCCATGTCCTTTCTGCGTTTTGACAGACCTGCCGCAGCAGGCGGGTGGTGTCTGGGTATTTTAAACTAGGGAAACAGTAAGGCCTCGGAATGTCCCGCTCCCAAAGAGGATCATCAAAGTGAAGGACCTAGCATGGACACCTGGCACAGGGGATACTGTGTCCAGTCCTTCTGTGGGTAGCACCCAAGAAGAGTGCTCTGATGTAGGCACAGGGATGGTGGGCGAGGACAGGAGCGGATGCCTAAAGGGCGACCGCCCAGGAAAAGAGAATGGCAGTAAAGGAGCGACTGTAGCTGCAGCCTTTCTACAGGTGATTGACGGTGCAGTTACAGTCATGAAGGTGAGTGCCTAGAGGCTGGGGCCCAGACAAGTGATGGCTGCGGATGGCATGCACCACTAAGGCCATATAGACAGGCCATGATGGGGAGGTGGTGAGCAGCAGCACAACACCACATTGGGACAGCGGCACCAGAGGATGGACATGTGCCATTGAGTGCCCTGGTACCCCCTCACCATGCTAGGGATCCAGGTGTGCAGTATGCCATGTAGGGGTGGCACGGAGGGGGCTGATGACACTGTCAGCCTGTGGCCGTGCGTCGGGGGGTGTACAGCCCAGCTGGGCTTCTTTGCATTTGTGCTGTGGCCACTGTTAGGTGGGGGCTTGGGGGGGTGGTGTGACCTGTCCATAGCTGTGGTAGTGTCCATCCCTGTCCCCAACTGTGTCTACACAGACGTGGTCTGGGTATTGACCATCTGCTCCAATCATCACTGCCCGCTACCGAAACCCAGCTGCCCAAGGTGCCAGCACCCATTCCCAGCTGCCCAGGGTGCCGTTGCCCATTCTCAGCTGCCCAGGTTCACCCCTGCCCACGCTGATGTTGCAGAGCTCCACATGGCTCTGCCTGCTGCCGGTGCTCTCACCGCCAGTTGCTCTTCTTCCCAGTCACCCTTATGGTGCTCTCCCTTGTGCAGTAACCCATTGGGGACTCGTGCATTGGGAGGTGTCCTTATCACATAAAACCCTTCTGTATCTTCCATGGTGCTTGAGTCTTCCTCAGAGATGACCTCCTTCACCTCCATATCTGGTTTCTCAGTTACAGCAGCACCCGCATCAGCAGGGAATGATTCTTGTTTGTCTTCTTGGTGCCTGTCACCAGTGGGAGGGTACCGTGAGCAGGGGGCTCAGATGGCTTAAGCCTCCCTGCCATCCCATGGCCTCTCCCTCTGCAATGGGGAGGGTCAGGCACTAATAGGGGAGAGGGGACGGGGCTGGGCAGATGGCTAGTGCTCTTCCACCCAGGAACTTCCTCACTTGCTGCAGCTTCCACTTTGTCCCAATTTTTTGAACTGGAGGTGTCTGTGCTTATTACAGCTGAGGTGGTGGCCCAACTCCAGGCAGGCTGAAAAGGCATAGTGGGCTGTGCTGGGGGAGGCACTCCATTGCTGGCAGAGTTCAAACAAACTGGTAGCATTTTTGCATGTCCTCCTGTTTTGTGGCAGGCCGCGTATCTCTCCTGTGTACTACACTTTTGAGCCACCTACCACAACCAGGATAGGAGTGAAGCAGGAACAGGGACCATCTGGTTCCCATCACCAGATGCTTCTAGACATCCCTTTTTCTGTCCTTTCTCCTTTGCTGCTGCTGCTCAAAATATAAAGAGTCTGTTTGCCAGCAGACTTTTCCTCGAGCTGCAAAACACTTGTGGCGCAGTTCACTGTGGCTCTGCACAAAATGGCACCCCCGCTCCATGCACTGTGACCTCGGGCCCCAGCCCAGCTGCCTCCAGCCAATGACATATGGTCCCCAAAATTCTGCATACATAAATGAAGGCTAAATAGTCCATGCTAGCAGAAAATGGTGCTACATTGAAGGCGTGAAATTTCACGAGTCCAAAATGGTGCCTAGCAACAAAGAAATCTCCTGTGCTGCTGTACCCTCATATTTATAGTCCAGGAACAATTCTGCCAACCCCTCCCCCCTGAACAGTCAAAGCCCGGAAGAGCCCCCATGTAGTAAGCCCCCCCCCAAGTATGTAGGGGTATGCCTAATGTTACTTTGGGGGAAGGGGGCACTTGCAGCCAGAAACACAGTCTTAGAAAAATATTGCAACTCACTACCTGGGTCCAGATGAAATGTCTTCGGGGGGGGGGTGTCAGCCTTACTTAGCAATGAAAGGCATACAGCAGCTGTGGGGGCAAACTTAATTAATGTATAGACACAATGAGCCAAATGATTAAGTCCATTGTCCATTCCAAGTTAAAAGAAGGAGAAAAAAATGTATTTACAGTATATACAGTATATATTTGATTAAGTCACTCAATGGAGTAGTGCGTGTAAATCACACTGTGGGTGACCATTAGGGTGAACTACCCAGTACAGTCTGCAGCAAACTTTGTTGTTAGAAGCTTTTAACACTGCAGTGCTCCCTCAGGGTCAAACAAGCTGCCAACATCCTGGCAGCAGCAACAGAGCAGGACAAAAGCAAGGCCCCCAAACCAGATTTTCTTCTCCCAAAACTTCTCTCCTGCACAAGTTTGCTTTCCCATATGTACTTGATAGACACCAGGCTGGCACACAGCACATAGAGGGCTACAGATGAATAGAGTTTGCTAAATCAGTGAGGTGTACTCCCACTGTTGGTGGTTCGAATCTGGAACTCCCAAATTGTATGATCTTCACTCAGTGAAGCAATGTTCCAACAGAAAATGCCAAGTCCCCTCTAACCTAAGCCTCATGCAACTCTGAGCATCCCAGGGTGTTTCTTCTAGCCCTGACCACCCTGGAGACCTGTGCACTCTCCGCTCTTAGGTTGAATAGGCTCCCAAGCATCTCCTGGCCAGGCCAAAGTGCCACCATGAAGGGTGACAACCTGGCACCACTGCACTCCCTACAACACGGGCTACCACCGCTGTGCTGCCCCAGTGGTCTGGCAAGGAACCCTTTCTGCTGTCACCCAAGGATGAGAAAAATTGGAAGGATGAGGGCCCCCCCATGCCGACCTCACCAAGGTGCCAGAGAATCACAGGGTGGGCCACTTTGTTTCTTCCTGGGCTCTGGCTCCCACAAGGCACAGGTGGTCCCCTTAACAGCACCAGATTCCTGACCGCTCACTTAATCTGCCAGTCTTCAAGGACAGAGGGCCAGGGTGGCAAGCGGCTCACCCTGGCCCTGAACCTCGGCCTTCATGGCCGAAAACAACTCGGGCCATCTCCTCTATCTTCCTCTCTTGACCTGTCCCAGCACTCAAAAACCTTCCCCTTTTATACCCTCTGGGCCAAGGCCCCTGCTGGCAGGCAGGGCCCCAAGCACCAGACAGTGCAGCTACACAAATTAACTAATAAGCTCCCAAAGGGCTTACATTATTAAACACAGATACCAACAGCAATGTCAGTTTCTAAGCCAAGCCGTGTTTCACACTCATGTGCTTTGCCAAAGCTCCAGTCTTCAATTAACCCTGGTTATGAACCAAGCTTTCTACAAGTACCTTCCCTTTCAGAATGATCCCTTCAGCCTCTGGGTGCAGGGTCTTTCTTTTCCTGTTGTGGTGACCAGATAACTTGTGCTAGTAGTCTGAAATATATTGCCAAATGCTAGTACCTTTCTTAACAGTGGGGGGCCAGGAGCCAGTGCTCAAAGGTTAGAAAACTGGCGTATTTGGGAGATTCTTAATAGTCCAGCAGGGTTTCTTAAGTAGTGTAGACTTTCACTGTATTGGCTTCCTAGAAGGGGGATACATTCATTGGTACACAAAGGAATTGGAGATAGATTGTCTCAATGGCATCTGCACACATACATTTAGATGCCAAGTAATCTGTAAAAGGAAGCTGGGTCCCACAGGCACCAAGGACAGGCATTACAAGGCAGACATCATCCAAAATTCCAGAACTGAAGTGGTTTCAGCCAATCAGATGAACTGGGGTACAGGGTAGTGATATCAGCCTCACTTGACCAAGGCACAAAGGAGACAGAGAGGGCATAAATGCTTCAACCCAGATAGTTTCTTTCTCTCTTTTCACAGGGGTTTCTGTGTGTCCAAGGAGGAGCCAGACTGTGTGTCTGCAGAGAGGTTGAGGTAACAAGTAAGTAAGTAAGTAGGTAAGTAAACTTTATTTCTAAAGTGACCATCTCAGTAGGCTCCAGCGCTAAACAATAAAACACACAATATAAAATTACAACAAGAATAAAATATAACAAGTGAGTAATAAAATAATACAAATAAATTCAATAAGTCTGAATTTAAATGATGTAAGTGAAACATTGCCAACAAGTTTAATATAAGGAAAAAGTTTCTTTAAATAGTTGGGACTAGAGGATAGTCAGCAAGAAGACTGTAACTTGTTGGAAAGACAGAAGCATTTACATGCACAAGTGTGCAAGCTTTCTTTATAATCCTGTATGTGTACTTTTGTTTTACTATGTGTAACTAGTGTTTATACCGATTATTAATTTTGCTTTTCCACAACCAGTGTTTATTAATAAATTAGTTATTTTTCTAAAGACTGGAGTAACTGGCTGTTGTGATTGCATCTCTGAGGAAGGTACCTGGATAAAAGAGTGCATAGTAAAGGTCTCTGAGAGAGTAGAGTATGTCTACCCAGAGCAGCGTCTCACTATAGGGGTGTAAAGGGTAGAAAGGTGGTGGAAAAGGGCACTCAGAGCACAGTGGTGGTGGGGGGGGGGGGTCTGAGCTCTTGCTAAATAAGGGAGCTTGACAGTGGAGATCCTGGCCCAGGTGGTGGTCTCAGTGGTAAAGGAGGGGGAGAGAGAGAGAGAGAGACACAGAGAGACAGAGAGAGAGAGAGAGAGAGAGTCAGAGAGAGACACAGAGAGACACAGAGAGAGACACAGAGAGAGAGAGAGAGTCAGAGAGAGACACAGAGAGAGAGAGACAGACAGAGACAGAGACAGAGACAGAGACAGAGACACAGAGAGACAGAGAGAGAGAGAGAGAGAGACAGACAGAGACAGAGACAGAGACAGAGACAGAGAAGAGAGAGAGAGAGAGAGAGAGAGAGAGAGAGAGAGAGGAGAGAGAGAGAGAGACAGAGAGACTGACTCACTGGTGACTGCAGGGTGCTTTGACCATCATACCTGTATGCAGCAGTCTTCTTCCTTTGTGGCTGTTTAAGCCCATCAAAGGCCTTCTGCTTCTTGACTGTGGAAGCCTCAGGCAGTCCTTGAAGCACTGGCATGATCAGGCAGCAGCTCTGGCTCCTAGCTGTATCTGATGCAGAACTGAATGGTTCTGAAACAGTTCCTGCTTTTCACTGGTGGATGCAGCCTTCCCCATGGTCAAGACCCTCAGTCAGCCACAGGGGAGGTATGGGAGGCCAATCCTCAATAGCTGATTATTAACCTGACCATTCAATAAATTAATGAAGTCCTTCTGTTTCCCATGAGCCCTTTATGGCTCTCACTGCAGACTTTGGGGCTTCATTGGTTGTGCAGCTCCCCTCTGACCCCATTGTCATGGGAAGCACCAAGTGTGCACAACAGAAAGAATCCCGCTGTCCAGCATAGCCATTTGCACAATACTTAACACTGGTATTGTGCTCTCACAAATGCTTTTTTTGTGGGGGCTGCTGCCACTGGCACCCCTTTGTATGGTGGGCTCTTCCTGCACTGCCCACATTTTATATAATCAACTCTAGGTTGAAGTTGTTCCAGGGAGGGGCAGAACACCAGGAAACAAGCATCACCAAAAACAACATTACAGTGACTGTTGCTGTAATGGTCTGTTTTGAAGTTTCGTTGCTGGGGTGTCACGATCGAGGGGGCCACCCTTGTCATGTCTTGGAGGTCAGAGGTTGCTGAGGTGGGTGGCTACCCTCATTTAGTACTGTGGAGCACTGGTCCCAAAGTCTATATTTAGAATGCTCTTGCCCTTAAGTATTACTCTGCCACCAGCATCCATGTAAGTGTAGTCACACAGATATTCCAGTTGAGTTGGGGCAGCTGGTGGGAATTACCCCAGTCACCATGAAGTCTGTTGGTGGCAGGAAAAGGGATGTCAATGCAGATAGAGGCTGATGCTGTAGAAGGAAAGCTTCCTTGTCTTCTACTCCCACCTCCAGTTTCGATGCCAGTTGTAGAAGTCGAGAGAGAGAGAGAGAGAGAAAGCAAAAGGGCAGCAGCCTGGTGCTTGTGTACTCCATGGAGCCAGGTAAGCTCCACACATGGGGGGCGTTACATAAAATATGAGTGTCCTCAGTAACCGTAATTGGACTTCTCCCTGGTGATCCATGGCAACCCTACTGTGCCTTTCATAGTGTCAAAAGAATCCCCCTAACAGACTGCTGTCCCCAGTGCTAGCCTGTTGTCAGCCCACCCATCTTTTTTGCACACACCCTAGATTCCTCATAGTGTAGTACAGATCTTCCTCATTTCCATTGCTCTGTCAGCCTGTAAACACATCAGACACACTCACCCATCTGCACTACTTAACAGTGATACCATAACACTGATAAATCAGGGCAGTGGGCTATTTCAGTATGTACATGCAAACGCATGCAACTGCTGTCCCAATCTTGGCAGCTATGCAGTTACTGCACACTCACAAACATTTTTGTATGCACAATTGGATCTTATAAGAGTACTAAGTGATGTCCTCTCTAATATGGTGTTAATAAGCATTGATGGTTTGTGCCTACTAAACCATTAAAATGCGGGGAACAAGCCATTTTTAAATGCATTTCTCCTGGTATTTATTTGTAATGTTTTGACCAGGAAAGGCAACCTGAGCTGTGCGGCTCATTTACTGGTGTGTCCCAGGTAGTGGGTAACATGGACCTGTTTTATTGATGGGGGAATGTTGACCAGGACACTGCTGACAATCCCCTACTCCTAGGAGAAATGCCATGGGATCTTAAGCTTGCCTGTGAAGAGACACAAGAGATGGGCAGAAGGGACCTTGGTTTAATATCTCATCTGAAGGATGGTCTCTCAGCAGTGCAGCATCCCCCCACACATACTGCACTATAGAATCAGTATTGTTTTCAGCCCAAGAGACCATACTCCTTGTGTGGTACAGGAACTAGAGTTGCTTGGATAGTACATTAACTGCACCATTCGCGCTCTGCAGGATAGCTCAGTAATCTAACGGTTAACTGTATCTGGGTACATTTGTTCTGGAGCAATGTTTCAGAACAGTTTTGGGTCTTTCCTGAATTAATTATCCTGGTATCCAGGTTTGCCTGGGCCACCTGTATGGGCCACAAAATATGCTAAATGAATGAATACAGTAGCTGCATTTGGTGGTAAAGTACCAACCACGTACTTGCAGTCCAACAAGTCAGTTATTCTGATGCGAATGTACACAGTGGTGATGACTTGGGGTAGAGCTTGCTGGCAAGTACCAGTGGTTTCTCTGTAAGCATAATAGCACTAGAATGTTACTTGTCAGTGTGGTTTTTGATGGCCGAATGAAGTGGCCTAAAAGGAGTAGCAATCAAATTCACTAAGAGAAGGATGAGGCATTACTGATCAGCAACCACAATCTCTGGCACTCTTGGTGTGCCATGTTAAAGGGTTTAAAGTCTCCAAAACTTGTTTGTTCAATGCGTGAGCTGACTAGCAGGTATCACCCAAGCGGAAATGACTTATTCAGCAGCACAGCTTAAGATGCTCAATCTACCTAGTTTCTCCTCTCTCTTGTTTGTACTCCACCTGCATTCTTTCTGAGCCACTCCTTCTCTCTTTCTCCTGCTCTGGGCTCCCAATGTTGCTAGCCCTCTGACAAACAGGGTCACACATAGTTTTGGTGAACACTGAAATATGGAATTTACTGGCTGCCTAAAAACAAAGACTTCATAATTTCTGGCTGAGATTACTATAACCAACTAGAAATCATATTCCTGACTCCACAAGTAGTATTGCCTCTGCACGTCATTACTGACATTTCAGTGCAATCACAACTTTTTTTGCCAGGAATGATAATAAAGTCCCCCAAATATTTGTAAATAGTTGGCACCCCTCTCATGACCGCATCCATGATTTGGGAGGCAATGGCACCCAAATTATGGCTAGTTCAGTTGATCCCCTTCCTCCCTACCCCAAGGCACACCCACCTACTTCCTGTATATATAGTCATTTGAATGCATTAGCATGAATGGGGAACACAACTGGGATGGATCTCAACAAATTCAACCTCCAAGTAAGTTCTTTTGGAAATTGTATGTAAAGGACATTTCTGCAAGAAAATACTCATAGGGATGTAAAGACATTTTTATGGACTCTAATGTGTTGTATTTCCTGACTATGAATTCAAATGTATTAATAACTGGTTGATATCGCCAAAACCCTCTTTTGCTTAGACTGTCATTTTTCAGCTTTACAATTCCTTTTACACGTATTTCTAAGTAAATAAAAATTGCACTTTTCACAAGAAAAATCCATGCCTTACTCACTACTCTTTTCAGCACACTTAATACAATCTGCCGCCCCACCACCATGCTTGAGATAGTGTGGCCATTTGCTGCGAGTCTGTGAAGTTTGCAGCTGCTTGAATGTCTGCAGCTGCTTTACAGTGACATTTGTGACTCGCCGAGAAGTGTGTGTCTGGTGCAAACAGTGCAAGCTGAAAGACAGACTGTAAAAATGTAAATTTTACAGCTCTAGTTGACTAAATAAACTGAACCCTGCAGTTGATGTTCTGGTTTTCGTTTCCATGTTACATGCTCCTGCTCAGATAGAAACATAGAAACATAGAATTTGATGGCAGATAAGGGCCACTAGGCCCACCCAATCTGCCCATTTTCCCTACCAGTATTAGTGGCCACTGATCCTACTTGGTCATTGGCTTTAGCCTCTCTTTCCCCCTCTAGGGTTCCCTTGTGCCTGTCCCATGCATTTTTGAATCCCCCCACTGTGTTTGCTCCCACCACCTACTGAGGTTGACTGTTCCATGTATCCACCACCCTCTCCATGAAGAAAAACTTCTTCCCATTCCTCCTTATCCTGCCCCCCTTCAATATCATATCATGCCTTCTCGTTCTTATACATTGTCTAAACTGAAAGATGTCTCCCACTTGTACCTTGTTGATGCCCTTAAAGTACTTGAAGATTTCAATCAAATCCCCCCGTTCTCGCCTCTCCTCCAGAGTATACATATTTAAGGTCTTTTAATCTCTCCTGATCTTCCTTCTGTTGCAAGCCCTGCACCATCTTAGCTGCCTTTCTCTGAACAGCCTCCACCCTGTCTATGTCCTTCCACAGATGTGGCCTCCAGAACTGAAGACAGTATTCCAGATGAGGTCTCACCAGTGTTCTGTACAGTGGCATCACCACCTCCTTCTTCTGCTAGTGATACCCTTACTATGCACCTTAGCATACGACTGGCCCCCCCCACTGCCTTTGTACACTGCTTGGCCACTTTTAGATCATCTGAGATGATTATTCTCAAATCCCTTTCTTCCCTTGTGACCATCAATAACTGCTCCCCATCCTGTAACTCTTCTCATGGTTTTGCACCCCAGATGCATGATTTTGCATTTCTTCATGTTGAATCTTAGTTGCCATACCTCGGACCATTTTTTCAGCTTCCGTAAGTCCCTCCTCATTTTCTCAACCCCTTCTGGAGTGTCTACTCTATTGCAGATCTTGGTGTCATCCACAAATAGGCAGAACTTCCCTTCCAGTCCTTCAGCAATGTCACTAATGAAGACATTAAAAAGAATTGGCCCCAGGACTGATCCCTGTGGTGCCCCACTTGTCATCCCCCTGTTCCTCAGATTGGACCCTATTTACCACCAACCTCTGCTTCCTGTCCCTCAACCAATTACTGACTCAATTCACCACCTTTTGGCCCACACCCAAGCTCCCAAGCTTGTTTACCAGACTCTTATGTGGAACAGTGTCAAGGCCTTGCTGAAATCAAGGTAGGCGACATCCACCGTTCTCCCGATCCACCTCCTTTGTCACCCAGTCAAAGAAATCTATCAGGTTTGTCTGACATGATCTCCCACTGTGAATCCATGCTGCCTCAGATCCTGTGCTCCACTGGATTCCAAGTGTTCCACAATCCTTTCCTTAAGAAGCGCCCATAATCTTCCCCACTACTGAGGTGGGGCTGACCGGCATATAATTGACCAGCTTCTCCCTACTTCCGCTTTAATGAAGGGGAATGCATAGATGTTCCTGTAACCAGCCTATACTTGTTCCTCCTGATGACCGATGTCTGATAAGTATAAAAGTAAAAAAATGTTTCACAGTGTTGATATTTTCATGCTTTACTACTTTGTTTGAACAAATTTATGTTCAACTCCAAGCTAGTGGTTCTGTGCTTTTCAAGAAAACGTAGTGTTGCAGTGTTGATAGGCACTGCAAACCAATAAATGATATAGAAAACCTGTGCAGATATGTAACATTCATTTTTTTCACATACCATCGATGTGTGATGTTTTTTTCAACCCTTCGAGCTTCACTCTCATGGTTTAAGTGGCATCACATACCTTGGGTGTGTGAAAAAACTCATAATACACATTTGCATGTGTATTATCCTATATTTAATTTATAAGTTATTTGCCTCTGGATAGACCACAAAACTACCTGTCTTGTTCCCTCCCAATCTCACCTCTTTCACATATTTCTGTTCTGAATTCTCTCTCTCCCTCTTTTTCTGTCATTAATATTGTTAAATCTCTAATGGGTTTTGGTGATATTATTAGCACACTTTTTTTGATATTGATAATCTAATGCTAACAACAACGTGTGCAGTAGTTGTTTTATGTTTAGTGTAGCCAATTTAGTCAGTTTCATTGGTAGTGTCAGGATAGGAAACATTGAAAATGAATGTAATCTAAATGAGTTAAGTTGGAAAATAATTGTTGTCACAATGCTTTTCTTGCACTACCAGTATATGAGGTCTTAAAACGACTTCAGCTTGGTACTGTCACTTTAAGGGATGACAGTATAAAATGACAAAAATCATCAGTCTAATTCCTGCCCCCTGATGAAGATGTTTTCGAAACCTGAAGCGCCAGGGTGATTAGACTACTGAGCTGCATGGGAAATCTGGTACCATGTACAAATTTGAATTTTTTATGGACTGCATAGCAGTTTTGTATCCACATTTTGAGCACTACAGCATTTTTTGTTTCAAGATTTGCATAACATAATTCATTTCAAATATAGTCCTTAGTGTCTGGTGCCTTCTTTTAAGAAAATTGGGAGTGCAGCCCCAATTTGTCCTTTGTGTTTGCCTCAGGCCTGGTGCCTGCGTGCATGCAGTACCCCTACACCATGATACAGTTCTTTTAGTTTTTTGATCAGAGTTATTTCTGGCCCTGAGATGATATCACACTCATCAGTTTCAGTGTTTCAGTGTTCATTGGCTAAATCTTCCCAAAGGTGAGGTTCGTTTTCAAATACACTGTCAGATTGGCTGACTGATTTATGATTTTTTTCACTGCCCACACTTCCCAGAAGTCTTCTCAGGCCCCTCACGGTCTTCATCCTTGCCTTCACTTCTCTGGTTGGTGGAGGCTATAAAGAGGTATGTTCTAGGGCTTTGAGATTTTCCTGACTGGCTCCCCACAGAGCAGGTCAGTGGTGATATCTGCCCACTTTCCACATTCCTTTGGGACCAGAGGAGTGATCTCCTATTACCTCAATCTGGTCTCTCTTGTATCTCTTGAAAGCATCTTTCTTTGCCTTGACTGCCTTGCCTACTTTCTCGGAAAACCAAATCCATTTCTTGTGCTTTTTACCCTTCCCAGCTTGTTTCAGAGAAGATTTCATTATCTCCAGTACTTCCCTTTCGATGATTGCCATTTCTTCTCTGGCTATTTAATCTTCAGCGCTCTCTAAATCTGATGATAAGTATTTCTTTCATCTTTCAAAGTCTGCTCTCCTGACATCTGGAATTCTTGCCTTAGATTTGGAGTGTTGAGCCTCAGGGATCTTCTGAACTGCAGTGAGTTATGGTCATTCTTCCTCTGGGGCTCTTTCACCCTGATGTCACTTGTTGCATTCTGGTTTGACAGTACCAGGTCAAGGATGGCTTTATCCCTAGCTGGCTTCTTTACCCACTGCAGTAAAAAGAAGTCCTGTAACAGATCTACAAAAGCTAGAGTCTTAGCAGTATTTTGATACAGGTATGTCCCTGTTCACATCAGTAAGTCTGAAGTCATCCATCAGGACCTCTTTGCCCGAAGCAACTGTTTTTCTAAGTTTCCCTTCCAGTGCCTTATTCCCTGCCTCAGTCCGGTTTGGTGGCCTTTATACCACTACAGTTGTGAAGTTTCCCCACCTCCACTGCCAGCTGAAACCCAGCTGAAACCAAAGTGTTTCTACCCAACTCTACCCACCCAAAGCACTTTCTGTTGCCCTTATTTAGTCGTTTACATACTCAGTAACCCATCCCCATCTACACATTTTATGTCCTTTCTAAACAGGGTTAACCAGGAATCATCCCTGCTATGATTTTGTGTCACCACATTTCCTTAAGAATTCTGCTTTTATCCTTTCTCTGCTTACTACTGTTCCTGTCTCCACCCTTTCTAATTGCCCTTTTGTCCATGTACTCCCCATACCCCCATACCCATTGTAAGCCCTTACTATCCTTGTTAATAGAGGGAGAGCCAGCTAGCCCTCCAAACTTGAGATATGCGTCAATGTATCCTAGCACTAGCTTACCCCAGTTTAAATTCTTAGTAAGAATGGGTCAAACATTTGTCCCAGTGTCTTGGACCTTTCTCTGCTAGGATGGAATCTATCTTTCCTGAATTACCTGCTATCCCTTTAGGAAGGCCTCACAACTCCATGAAGTGGAACCCCTCCTTGCACCAGACTTCTAACCAATTCTTGAAATGAAATATCTTTAATTGTCTAGCCTCTACTTTTGAGTCTCTGGTAGCACCCCCAAGAAAGTTCACTAGTTAAGTCAATCTGCCACATCTTTTAGTTTTTCTATGTAGTGTGAGGAAACTATCCTTTACCTCCCCTAAATTCCATCTGACTGAGTTGTTTTTCCCTAGTGGACTATCATGTCCGGTCCTCACCCCCGTCAGTTCCTCTACCGGATAATAACTCTCAGATGTTGCTCTTGAGAGACAGCATACACACCTCATCACCATGTCTGTGGTACGGACCAACCCCTCCTTCTCCCTCAGTATGGAGTCTCCTATCAGCAATGGCCTATTTCCTGGGCTCCTATAGCTTGATTCCACTTCCCTTGTAGGATTTGCCAGTGTGGCAGCCCTTAATGCCCTACATGCAACTGGAACTCTCCCATATAGGGAGTGCAGACTGAGCTACTTCAGCCAGTGGTGTGAAATAGTTACCTGTTGCCACTGTAGTGCTGCTGCCTCCTCCAGTGATACCTACCTTCCCCTCTCTCCCTTGCCCACTACCCTCCATCCTCCCATTGCAGTCCTAGGTAGCCACTGAGGCTCCACAAAAGGCATATTTTAGCCCATGTAGAAGCACTTACACGTGTGATATCTGCACTATTCAGCCCTGTGCGATACTAACTTTTATATACTTGTATGGCTGGTTGTACATACTGTTGGTTTTACTTAGTATCATTTTTATACCATGTTTACTGTACCACTCCCTCCTGCTGTAATTCTCATCGAGTTTGCACCTGGGCTTAGTGTGCCTGTCTTAGCCAAAAAATCTAAATAAAAATAAAGAAAGAAAATAAGGGCATCAGGGCAGTGAGATACTTTACTTTGTACAGTAAGACCTTAAAAAATAGATTAAAAAGGCTGCCACAAATATTGCTCTCTGCTTGGATGAACCAGGTCACCTGCCATGCCTATACATATTCATGAATGCATGTTGCTACATTTTTAAAGTCAAAATTGTGATTAGCAGGCCATTGTAAAAGTGAAATAATACATTCCAGAATGTTGCATACAGTGGGAACTAAAGCACTCTTCTGGTTTGTGCTAGGGAGCACTTGCCCTGCAGCCTTGTGCCTCAGCATACACCAGAAGTGTTCCAGCCTGTATCTTCTAATTGATGCACACACTGTCATGTCTTATTGCCTGCCCAACAAAGTTTGTCTATGAAAATATTAATCGTATTTGTGAATTACACAGTAATATTTTAAAGTTATCTAAGAATCTAATAAAATGGGTACAACAGTTTTATTTTTCACTAAAAATGCTTTATTTTTCCTGCATCTGCAGGGTTCTCTCTCACCCCTACTTCTGCCTTCTCAAAAAATGTGCTGTACTGTATCTAATTTGGTTTTGGGTGGACTATTGTCTGGGTGATAACTTCCTGGTGTAAGTGATAAATAGAAGAAGCGTAATGCCAAGGTTTTAAAGTAAAAATGTTCAAATATTCATGTCATGAAAAAAAATCATGATTCTGAAAACCCTCCAGATCAATCTGTTACTGTAGTGTAACTCAAAGAAGTGGAATCACCCAGAGGATGGTTGAGCAGGGTCAGTTCAGGCTTTCTAAATTAAAATATCTCTCAGGTCAGCAGTGGGGTCACTAATTGTCTTGACTAAACATCACAGTCTTACAGTCAGCCAGCTGGACATGTCCTAATCTGTGCTTTGATGACTGTGGTAACTGTAGTATCTTGAGGTCTGAAATAGTAACAGGACTCCCAGGCCAAACTGACATTTGTTCGGCAATTCTGTGATAAGTTTACTAAACTTGCCCGTAAATTCCATTATTTCACATAGCAAGTAAATTTCTTTATGTTTCTGCAAAAACAACGGAAGTCAGGGATGCTTACTATGTGAGTTGTTTAATTTTTGTGTAAAGTCGAAGAGTTCCTGTAGCTCTGGGAGTCTTGCAGTTAGCTGCATTACTGTAAATGGGCTGGCTGCAGGACTGTTTGCAGCTTGTATGTTCAGGGTCATCATGCTCATAGGATCTGGGGAGCAAGGGAGTATGCCCCCTCACATTCTGTAGCACTTAGTGAGCTAGAGAACTCTTCAAAAAATATAATTTAGTGTTGCCTGCCTAGCTTAATTTTTAATTGTGTGCTACCCAAATTCTTTTGGCATTACTTTCTTTCGTGTAAGTCCACAGCAAAATATCACACTGACTCTAGTGACATGACTCTCTTTCTGGCAGTATGCAGCACTGTGCCTGGATTCCTGGAAAGTGAATCATTTATGACAGGGTGAAGCTCCTTGGCTAATCAGCATGCAGAGATTGTGTTGTTGTCACTGCCAGCTTTGTCAAGCTGTCCTCTAAGTGTACATAATGAAAGAACAGAAGATAATGTGGATGGTAACGCTTAGGCCATGGCCCATGTGACTGTCCCTGTTACTGAATGGTTGCATCCATTTATTGCAGCCATTTTCATGTACTCATCCAATGATGATCTGAAGGACTTAATACAGTTGCCGTCTCTCACCTTGACTGGCAAACCATTACAAGCATCCACCATATGCTGGGTTAATCCTTTTGTTCTTTTTTAAAATGCCTTCTCATCAGCGAATGTTGGTACCCTCTAGTACTGGCATATTTTGTTTCATATAAAGTTTAAATGATTAGTACAATGTCTGCATTGGGACTAGCTGTCATAGTGTCACCTCATAATCTGACTCCACACTATATTTACCAATGAACAGGGCATCCTATTGAAAAAATTAAAAATGAAAACACTAAAACACCTTGTTAATAATAACATAATTATTGATAAATCCATACCATATCATACCATACCATATCATACTGTACCATATCATACCTCACTGTTCTAACTTCAGAAAGTGCATGATTTCTGATATCACTAAGTAGAATATAATAACTTGATAGTTGCCATACTAACCAGTTTTCAGAAGTTGTAGATTGCTGTTCTACACAGGAATGGAAATTGAAAAGATCCCATTAATCCCATGGCTGTGATGTCACATGTATCATGGGATTTCTAGAATGTTAAGAAAAAGTACCTGCTGCCATTTTCTTTTTTTTTTTAAACTTCAAGTTTATTTAAAATCATAAGAAGCAGTATACAAGTCCATCATTCACTGAATAATTCTATTTTGTTCACGTGTAGAACCTTAGTTTGTCATGTCATATCATACGTGTCACATTGATTCAAAATCCTGTGTGCACTGCCCCACATTGTCTGTATCCATTGAAACATGTATGTAGCCTTGTGTTGCAAGTATCAAAATCAACATAAAAAATACAACTAATAAACACATGACCTGAACAATTTGTCTGTGTTGCCATTTCCTTTTATTCCGTTCATCTCCTGCCCTATTCTGAATTCAGCATTTATTGCCCTGCCAAATCTCAACCGAGCTGTGATTCTCAGGTTTGTTGTATTCTATCTATGCATTTAATTAGGCAATGCTTGTTTGTTTCTTTTAGTATTGAAAACAAAGTTATTATATAAAATGAAATATGGTGGGAAGCAGTTTAAACTTATTTTTTATACGCTCTGTGTTGACGTTGCAATGCACTCAGACTTCATTCTAATGGTTTTTGAGGTCATCAGAAACCTTTGGACCCAGATATAAAAACGGCGCCACAAAGTAGCACAATAGCAGACACAAGTGCAGTGTGCCCATGCGCAACACGCGTGATATTCAAACACAGCACAGAGCAAGGTGCGTTTGGGCAACACAACTGAATATCATGCCAACCGTGCCATGGTGCAACCAGGGATGCGCAGTGGCACAGGGCTGATGCGCAGTGGCACAACCAGGGATGTGCAGTGGAGCAGGGTAGCAGTGCAGTAGCACAACCAGGGATACGCAGGGACAGGATGCAGGGGTGCACCACCCATGTAAGACATGGGCAGAGGAGCACGCAGCAGACCAGACAGCACCCCCTGCACCCCATGAACCACTCAACCTGAGGTGAGCTGGATGAACCACCAGCCCATGGACACCAGCAACAATTCCACAGCCGGGTCATGGTGCCCCAGCACATCCCCTGGCAAGCTATGACTGGAACACAAGGAGGTCCGGCCACCCTGTGCTACACCATCCCACCAATGCAGAGCACACCCTGCACAGTGATCCCCAGACATCCTGTCCAGGAGCAGTGCCCAACAGTGCATGTCTCCTTATGCATGCCACCACCCCACTGTGGCAATGCAACCCTGTGCACCATGGAGCCATGCATGGCAGCCCCACCATGAACACCCTGCAGTGGGTGGCAGCAGCCACTGATGCAACAACTGCAGACACAGTGCCGCCCTGCACAGCCCCCCCGAGGCACAGCCGAGAGATCAACCCTGCGTTGGCACCCGAGGTATCCCGCATGTGACAGGGCCTGCCCTGGACCTCACCACCAGATAGACAGCACCCCGCACACCCACTCAAGCACACACCCTGTCCCAGCACTGGCCCCAACAGCCAGCATAGATGCCCACAGTGGTGCATGGAAGTATGCACCACACAGGGTGCAACACAGAGCATGGACAAACACCCCCCCATACCCAAGGGCACCCCAACACAGGGATACAATAGCGGGGCAACAAACCCACTGACATGCGACCACAGCAGCCGTGTACCCATGGCCAGCACCCCTCCATGGTACAGGTGTACCAGCCACCCTGCGCATGCACCATGAATCCATCCGCCACCAGCATATGGCTGGAGCACAAGTGACAGACATTGGAGCACATTCCCTGCAACAGACACAAGTGACAGCATGGGGGGGGACAACAACAGCGGAGGCCACAGTGCCACCTGAGGCAGAAATGCACCATACCGGTGACAGGAGGCAATCCGGCATTGCGCTGGGTACAGGGGGTGGCCAGCATGGACAGCCACCACTGACATGCCAGCAGACCCTGCATAGCACAGACATGCAAGAGTGTCAGCTGCACAGGCCATGGACAGTCTGACAGGGGCACCATGGACACAGTGCATGCACTGTGGACCACTGCACACAGGCGTACAGTGCACAGAGAACAACACACATACTACAGACAGTGACCGAGTCCCCCGTCCACACCATAGGCGGGTCCCTGCCAGACACACACAGCCCAGGCCTGCACCACCCCCGATGCCATGCACACCACTGCAGCAAGCACCTTTAGCCTGCTGAAAATCAGAGATCACCACAGTTGTCATAACAAAATGTATATATTAAACAAATTCAACAACCAAACATATGTACAACTATATACAAGGGTGGGAGGAAGGGGCCACAAACCAGGTGGGGGTGGGCATGGGGCAGGGGTGAACAAATGGGAGAGTGAAGAAGGGGTGTGAGGGTGAGTCCAGGGGGGGACTTCAACAAGGGGGCATAGAGGGCCTATCACCTGGCCCTCTCTCTACTCCTGTGCCATCTCCTTCCACTGTGGCACCACACCCCGTCCCACTCCATCCTCTGCAGGATTTCCAGCATTGCCCTGGCAAGCTGCAGCAGCTCCTGCACCCCTCTCTCCATTGCTGTCCAGCATTGTCCACCTAGGACAAGGGAGCAGAGTCAATATGTGTGACTGTCCAGCCCCCTGCAGCCCACCCATTATGCATGGCATACAGCCATGGGCCACACCCCTGTGATGGCATGCGACCACCCACAGTGACCACGTCCACAAGACCCACCTACCCAGGCACCCACAACCATGCAGACTGCTGCACACACCCACCGCCCATGTCCCGCACAGCACCACCGTGGCCGTACAGTGACATGGCTATGCGGTGCGAAGGCAGTGGCACAGCCAAGTACCCAGTGCACGTATGGACCACCAGCGATGCCCACCCACACATGCAGTAAGCACAGAACAGTGCTGAGTGTACCGTGTGGTGTGCACGGTGGTGGGGCCAAGTGCTGGTGGCCATGCCCACCACCAACCTTGCAACACAGCATGCACCGATGTGAGGGGAAAAAAGGCACTCACCTGCATCCAGTCCAGCTGGGCGCTGCTGGCCCATGGCCCCTCCTCCACTACCCTGCTGCAGTGCACCAGCCCTCTCCTGCTCAGCTCAGGCTTTCCTCACCCTATGGTGCTTCTCCGGGCCTAGGGTGCAAACACGGAGAGGGGAACATCAATACAAACCAGTAGCAAAGCCCCCCCAGAGTGTGTGTTCCTGCACAGCCCAGCCATGCCGCAACCCCACCACCTCCACCCACACTGGATGGCCCCCACCTCCCTGCGGGGTGGACACATACCCACCGTGATACCAGGATGAACAGATGCTACCAGTGTATGGATGGAGCACCTACCTGGCCGTGGCACGATGCCTCACTGGGCGAGTGCCTGTAGATGCCCCAGTCTATATGGGTCCCTCCGCCGGAGGTCCCAATACTGGTGGCGACACTGCTCACCAGAACGGGCAATACCTGTGGCCTTCTACATGCCCTCTGTAACCTCCTCCCACACCATGCTGCGTGGCCTGTTCAGTGGGTCCTGGTCAAACAGGGCCCCAGCATGGGGCTCAACGATGGCAACAAAGTTCGCCAGCTCTACCGCGCTCCACTGCTGGGCTCTCCTGCGTGACATCTTTCAGTCAGTACAGATAACAAAATGGCGCTCTGTAGCACACATCCCCCATGTGCGAAGGCTGCATGGTACAGTGCTGCCATTCCCCATCGTGCTGTCACCGAACAGCATGATAGGGGTGCACCCATGTGGATGCATGGCACCTGGGGCAAAGGTCGACAGCAGGGTCAAGGGTCTATCCATGCATGGAGCGCCACAGTGCTATTGGGACTCCCTGCGTGTAGGCGCAGTAGGGTGCCTGTGTGTGATGCCCTGCAGTGGCCTACCAGCGCTGTGGCTCCATGTGCCTATGGTGCACCAGGGCACGAGCATCACACACGAGAACAGCGCACTAGCCCCCTGGCACAGTGGTGGCCATGCCCTGCACTGCCTCCTGCACACAGCACGTCACCAGTGCAGCAGGCGTCAGCATCAACACCCCGGGCATGCGCCATGCAGTGCCTACTGTGCACGTCACAGAGCTGCGCCATTGCCTAAGCCTGCTCAACAACATTGTGCAAGGCACAACAGTGTGATATTCAGCCAGCATATGAAAATCAGCTCATCAGCAATTCCATGGCACAACCACTACATTAGCATCCACTTAAAGTTGCGTCTCACCTCATTTGTATGCGTTGCACTATATAAATATGCCATGGGGCTGCAGAGGACATAGTTTGGTATTGAAGTCTGTTGTGGTGGGTTGCATGCTGTTTGGATGTGTGGAATGTGGTGTGTGAGGGCTGGATGGGACTGCACATTCAAAGGTAACACCTGTCATTCCCACAGGCTCTATCATGACCAAACGAGAGGATGGGGAGGAACAGGGACGGGGGAGAAGGAGGAGGCCCAACTTCACCCGGGCTAAATCAGATGCCCTGTTCAAGGCTATCTTGACAGGGAACCGCTGCTCAGTGGACAGCGTGGAATGACACAGGCCCATGCTGTGGCATGGGGTGAGGTTGCGCGTGCCGTGAACCAGCATGGCAGCCACCATCGGTCCATGCAGGACTGTAAAAAAGAAGGTCAGCACAGACAGGAGGAGGATAAAGGATAAGGTGGCTGCCATCAGGGCAGCATGTGCTGCAACTGGTGGTGGACAACCGGATGTGCCACACCTGATGCCACAGGAGAAGCGGGTGGCCGGCAGCATGCCGCATTGTGCCATAGAGGGTGTTCCTGGTGATGGCTTCCAGATGGGTGGCAGCCCATCACTGCATGGAAGGTCCTGTGCTGTCACTGTGTGGGTGGTGGGGGGAATGCCACAGGGTAGGGCGGAGACAATAATGCTACTGTGTTCCCTTACAGCCCCTGAGCATCTACATGGGTGTCCACCGAGGGTGATGACCTGGACACGGAGGAATGCCCATCCACCTCCACAGGTGTCCGAGGGACAGGACACTGCATACCTGCCTGTCTGTCCAGACTGAAGATGGTGGTGCAGGTGCAGATGAGGCCCTGCCTGTATCCCAGTGTGACAGTGCCCATGGACTCCAGCATGCTGGGACATGGACTGGTGCTGGATCTGGCACCGATGATGATGGATCACATGTCCTAGACAGTGATATGTGTGGGATGCAGGATGGCCCCACAGCAGGAAACGGCATGGGCATAGCCATGGGTAGTGCCACCGTGGAGGCCTGTGTGACAACACAGTCCTAGCCTGTGCCTGTATGCCCCAGTGGGGCAGCACTGGTGTGCGTCCAGGCTGGTGGGGCTGTTGCGACCACTGCGGCGGTGCCGGTGAGCCCTGGTGATCAGCAGCTGGAGGGGCAGTGCCAGCAGTTGGCCAATGGCGATGAGGGGGACAGTGTCAGGGGCAGTGGCAGTGCACCACGAGTGGACGTGCCCCAGCATGGTTCTGGTGTGCAGTGGCCATCATGAAGGGGTGCTGCCCAGCAGGGTCAGGAACACCACGAGGGACAGCATGCCGGACCAGCGGATGACCTCTTTGATGAGCACAGTTGCCTACTCCAGGCTTCAGTGGATCAGCAGTTGCGGCTTGTGACTGTGGTGGATGCACTCAGTGCAGTTCTGTGCCAGGCACAGGAGCGGTGCAGCAGAGACCACTGTCTGCTTCTGGCAGAGATGGCCCGGCAGCGGGAGGATGTGCCTCATTGTACCGTAGCCGCGATGGGGTCGTGGGGCGTCGGTATGGTGTGAGCAGCCAGGGACGGAGTGGGTAGCCACTGTCACTTGTGTGTAGACAGTGGACATTAGTATGGTGGTCTGTGTCTCTTTGCCATGGGCCGACAAGGCTGGCACCCATGGCACCTCTGACAATGCACCCCCCACGTCTGCTCATGTCGTCCTGCGTGATATGCATACTTACCCACTAGGTGGCCAGTGGGGATGTCCCCACTCTCAAACCTGTGGCACAGTGTGGACTGGTGCCAGATGAAGGTATCATGTGCTCCTCCAGGGTGCGTGGCACAGACATTGGTTATGTGCCCCCTGGCATCGCATACCACCTGGCAGTTGATCCTGGCATACCCCTTCTGGTTTATGTAGGTCACACTGTCCGGGCCAGGTGGCATGCGGATGGCCACATGGATGCAGTCAATGGCCCTGTGCATGCCAGGCATCCGTGCTACCCTGTGGAACTCTTGTATGTGTGCTGTGCACTCCACCTGTGTGCTGGGGAAATGGATGTACTTCACATCATGTGGCAACAGTGCGCTGAGGAATTGTGTGAGTGGGTGTGACATGGCTGACTGGATTATGCCTGTTGTGTGCCCTGTTGGTCTCTGGAAGGTGCCTGTGGCAAGCAGGCACATGACAGCTGTCACCTTCATCTCCACTGACAGCGCATGGCTCCGTTGTGTGGGTGCCTGCATCTCATCACTGCACAGCTCACAGAGCAGCCTCAGAATCGCCCGGTTCAGGCGGTACTGGCCCACAATCTCTGTGTCAGAGTAGTGTTCGAAGGTGGTGCGGGCTCGATACCACCTGTTCTGGTGTACCGCCACGGGCCCTTCTCTATGGCCATGCCCCTTCTGCCTCGCCTTGTCACACTCTCATTACCACCTCCATCTGGAAGGTGGCACTGGCCATGTCCCTGTCAGTTCCCCTCGCAGCTGTTATCCCATTCCCGCTGTCCATTTATGATGCTCCCCCTGCACCAGGTACACCTCCGGCCTTTGGCTGTGGCTGTCCTGACTACTGCCAGTGCCCTCAGTCCACTGTGGCACTACACTAGCACTCCTGCACAGTGGCACAGACTTCCCACTGCTATCCTGTTTCTGGTTAACTCCAAGTGTGCCCTGTCCTGCTCCTGCCCAGTCCTGCTCACTGCTACCCTCTGCCTTGTGCCTGTCAGCTTGCTCCCACCTGTGGCTTCCCTCTAGCGTTCCTGTGCCCCTCTCTTGATCCTTTTTATTTTGGATCATTTCCACTGTCACGCAACTTCTGCTAGCTCCCCTACTGCGCATGGCACATGTTGTTGAATATCGCACTGCTCATGTTTTTCATGGTTCCTCCCCCTACGGTTGTGCATGCATTCATTACTATTGCACTCTTGAGCATTGCAACTTGCACGGCGGCCTCCCATTGAATATCGCACAATGGCGCATTTCCGTACTTGCACTGGTGCATCCCTGTTGTGCATGACTCATCCCTTTTGAATATCCGTCCCTTGGTGTAGAGAACTGCCTTGTTATATGTGATCCCATGCATAGCACAAAAAATTGCATTGAAAATGTTCACATGGATTTGTTTGCAAAAAATTATTTAAAAAAAATGCTGATAGGCATACTGTAAATCACTTCAGCTTTTGTGCTGAAGCTTAGTAGTTGCAGGGACTAGCATTTTCTTTGAATACCTGATAATTCGAGAGCTAACCCCAGAACAATAAAATTATTATTGCAGGGGAGGGGGGCAGCTTTTTGCCAAAAGCAACATGATAGTCCATTTAAATTGGTCTTCTCTTTATAATTTGTAACCATGTGGTTACACAATAGTGGTGAAAATGTTGACCTACACTGTTGTTTTCTATGTTAGATTGCCCCTTTTTTCCTCACTTGTAGGATACCCCTTTCCCCCATTTTAAGTCTGCTTTATCGCTTTTTTCAGTTAAAATAATAAAAGGAATGCTCCTTTTAATATGGATTAGACCAGGTTTTCAGCAGTATTCTCAGTTGCTTCTGAACACTCATTATTTAATATTGCTTTTCTTGTGACTAAAATAAAGTAGCATGCAGCTGACAATGCTCCTGAGTTTATAGGACAATATCCGTACTAAAAACAGCTGAGAATCCTGATAAAATTCTGGCCTGAGCCATATTAAAAGGAGCGGTCATTTTATTATTTCAAATATGAGCAGACGTGCTAAAGCAGACTCAGCAGTGGAAAAGAAAGATATAAGGGGCAATTTAAAATACCATAAAAAGTTATAGGCCAAAACTTTCACCACTGTCATGCACTGCTGCTTTAACCTGCTTATTTATCTCAGGCTTAGGGTTTTGCAATAAAGGGTTTGTGTCCTATCCCATGTTTTTGAATGTAAAAAGCATCTTTCCTGGTGTTGCAATGTTTTCTGCTCCGTGACAAAATGTTTCCTGTGCTATGCATGGCCTGTGCCCGTTGGTGCAGTGTTTTTGTCTGGGTGGGCAATTTTCCCTGTTCACTAGGGGCATATAAAAGGGACCTGGGTCCTGTCAAAAGCAGTTTCCAGTTCCTGGTGACCAGATTTATTTTGTAGTTAATCTTTTTATTGAATTTTCTTAAGAAGATACAATCCATAGCACAAAACATTAGTACAGCACAAGATATAAATGTTAAATAAGCCAGATACAGATAAATAATGCAACGTGTTCAGGTAAAAAGACCATTGCAGTTACTAGCAATAGAATACTGTAGAAGCTCAACTGCAAACAGGAGCACTGGTTCAGCTATATGAGAGAGGTACTGTAATTATGTGCTAGTGATTTACAGAATCAATTACAAAAACGTTCTAAACATTTTAAACATAAAGTGGCAGTCCAAAGAAGGATAACTTCAGATGCAATGCATACAAGTAAAAGAGAGCCAAAATACTCCATTATATGGGGTTTATACCTTCTGGATGGGGTAAGAGTTTATTGAACATGGAATGGTCTGACCAGAAGGAGAGTGTAAGTTCCAGATCAGAAGGAGTATCATCAGACATTGTGCCTGGTTACCAGATTTTAAAGTTCCATCATCAAAGCCCTTGAGGTTCTGGGCACCTATGAGTGCACCTCTCCGGCTGCAATAGGGCAGAGGGGACCTGCATCCCAGGATGGTGGGAATGTCCTTGTTTTAGGTGGTACTCACTCCCTCTAGAGTAGTAGGAGTCTACTGTGGGTCTCAGGAAGCTCAGATCCCACCTAGGGTCCAGGGTAGGGGACAGTGGGGACCTGTTGGTGGCTCACCCTCAAGGAGGGCTGCCTGATGGCTTCTGCATTATCTTCCTGTTAATCCCTATCAAAACAGTTGAAATGGAAACTGTTCTTGGTGGAGGAACCAAGGCCTAATGGTAAAAGAAGTAAAAGTTCTCAGAAGACCAGTGCAGGTGATAGACATCGAGTATCTGAGCCCAATGGAAAAGGTATAGATGTGGTGAGTCATAGTAAGACTCTGTATCTGTGACCACAAGGTGCTGGAGACTGAAACCCAGGGGAAGGGGCAAGGAGCTAGGTGCAGCAGCCATATGTGTCTACCTCAAATCTGTTGTATCCAAGTTGGACACTCTATCCACCAAGGATGGTACAGTATACCCCTTTCATGTTAGCCTCTGCAAAGATGCCACAGGGATTTATGCTGGGGCCAGTCCTCTTTAATGTCTTCATAAGCGATGTTGCAGAGGGGCTGGAAGTGAAGGTATGTCTCTTTGCAGATGACATTAAGATCTGGAATAGGGTCAACACTCCATGGAGGGGGATGATAAAGGTCCTAAACATGCTTGAGGAGTGGTCAAAAGTGTGGCAGCTAAGATTCAATGCAAAGAAGTGCAAAATCATGCATTTGGGGCACAGAAATCCAAGGGAGGAGTACAAGATGGGGGGAGAGATACTGATGGCCACCAATCAAGAATGGGACCTGGAGGTAATCATATCTGATGATCTAAGGTAACCAAACAATGTGAGATGTTTGTAAGGAGAGCCAGTGGGATGCTAGGGTGCATAGGGAGAGGTATTACCAGCAGAAAAAAGGAGGTGGTTATGCCACTGTACAGATCACTAGTGAGATCTCATTTGGAGTTCTGTGTCCAGTTCTGGAGGCCACATCTCTGTAAGGACATAGACAAAATAGAAGCAGTCCAGAGAAGGGTAACACAAACGGTGCAAGGACTGCACCAAAAGTCATAGGAGGAAAGACTAGAGGACCTCAATATATATTCCCTGGAGGCGAGGGGGGGGGACATGATAGAGACATTCAAGTACCTCAGGGGTATAAACAAGGTACAGCAGGGTAGCATCTTTCAGAAAAGAAGATGTACAAGAACATGGGGGCATGATATGAGGCTGGGGGGTAGGCTCAGGGGCAATGTGAGGAAGTACATTTTCACAGAAAGAGTAGTGGATGCTTGGAACAGCCTCCCTGTGGAGGTGGTGGGGCAAAACTGTAGAGAAATTCAAGCATAGATGGTATAGATATAAGAGTACTCTTGCAATAGGGAAGAGAGGTAAGCCACAGATCAACTAGGGTCTGCGGTATTGCATTAGGTAGTAGAAAGGGGCAGACTAGGTGGGCCACATAGTCCTTATCTGCTGTCACCTTCTATGTGTCTATGAGTAAAAGATGTGCTTTAATGGGCCAGGTACATCCTGTGTCCCACTTCTCGTAACAGCTGCATGGGGATAATCCCTGATTTACGATTTATGCTTTGTGTCACTTAGTTGCAGCTTGTAAATACGTTGTATGTTGCCAAGTGAGTACCTGTGGCTGGCTAGTCTGGGACTTGTACAATATTGCTGAATGTTGCTCAGTAATAATACTGATAATAACTAGGCCTTTAGCTGCGTTTCAATCAGAGCTACAGCTATGTAAACCCATCATCAAACCAGTGTGTCTGCATACACCTGTAAATAAATTTTGGGGACTTTGCAAAGTTAACGCCCAAGTGTTGTGCCCTGTGCCCTGAGTTATTACTGAAAAAGGAACAGGAGTTAAATTGCAAATGCAACTACAAATGCAAACAGAAGATGAAGTTACTGGTTTAAAGGATACTGTCAACCTTTTGTATCAGATTATTTCTAGACAAAATCCACATTTTTGATTGCTTACCTTATCTAAAATTTATTGATGTTGCTGGTTGTTTTGTCTGTCTCCTTATTTAGTAGAACTGAAATGCATGCTAATGTATATTTATAAACAACATTGTTTTGTTTACAATCCTGGATCAGTTCTTACTGCATACTTCTGAAACACCCCAAACAGTGCAGTCATTCATAAGGCAGTAGTCACCTAAACTCCCACTGCATCATGAGGGGCTAGACTGTGTTGTGGGTGTTCCCAAGTCCAGGAAAAATGCAGTTGGAGCTGATCAAGGAATGTAAACAAACCTGTGTTTGAGTGGTAACACATGATATGGTGGGCAGTCTGTTTTCACTTTGTAAAGAAAAAAGAGTCAGACTCAAACTACCAGCTACATCAGCAATCTTTACAGAATGTTGGTAATCATAAATGTGTTTTTAAACTAGGGACACTTTGAGGCCTAGGGGGTTGACGTGTCTCTTTAAAGTTTAGAATAAATTATCTCTATCCCCAATATGTCTTGCCAGGATAAAAGTGTACAGAGTGGTGGGACAACACATTCTATAGTTTATGATTTCTATGTTTAGGCCCTGGTGCCGATGGCTACAGTGTTTGATGTCTGTGGGTGGCTGTGAATATGCTGCTAGCCAACACAGAAGAAGAAGAAGAAGAGGAGGAGGAAGATGGTGAGCAGTTTCCTGAAGGGGCACAGGTAGAGTGGCCAAAGTGATTCCACCGTGTGGCCTAGAGATTGATATAGATGTTGGCCTGGTGGTCACATCTGTCATGAGTCCCTGGCCCTCAAACCCTGGGCAGCCCGGTAAGACCTCCTGTTTGCAGAGAGGATCCCCCTTTCCAAGAACTCATGAGCAGGAATAAGGGTTTTGGAAGACTTACCAACCTTCCTTTTCCCAGTGGGAGGGTGGAAACTGTAGTTTTGAGTTCCCTTGACTCTTCACTACTTTCAGTATTTGAATCCCACCACGCCATACTGGCTACGCCTTGCCTAAGTAGTTTGGGTTCAATAGCTGATTGGTACTATCTTTCAGGCACACAGTCTTTCAAAACCCTTCTGTTAAAATGTTAGATCACATAATCAGACCCCCAGGCAGAGTTGATAAGAAAATCATAAAAGTTTACTTAAAATTAAAAGCAATACAGAAAAGTCTACAGTTTAGAAGAATTTTGAAATGCAGACAATAACAAAAGTAAAACTGGATGGGTTACAGAAAACACTAGAAACAGTGATTTTAAACTATACCTCATTTTGATGTTAGAGCCCAGACAAGATTTTAAATGTCCTTGTAGAGATGAGTCCTTAAGCAACAGTTCTGTAGCAAGTCAGTTCCTCTGAATCTCCTTTTAAAAAAAAGTCAGGTGCTTTCCTTAGTGGAAGTCTTGGTTTCCAAAATTCTGACTTAAAATCAGGATTTTCTGTTCAGTATGTGACAAGTCAAACTTTCCACACACTCAGGTCTGGCTTTAGAGATTTTTCCAGGCCTACACATATACTTCTGGTCTTCAAGTATATGCCAGCTGGACAGGCAATCTGATCCCCAGCTAAACTGTTTATCAACTGCTCTGAGATCAAAAGGTGTGTCTTATACATACGGGCTGGTCATTTTCAAGTGACACCCACAGTGTGATGGGGTGCAACAGTTTACCTTTCCCTGTAGGTATCACTGTGGTTCCATGTCAGGTTTCATGTCAACCCCAGTGACATCTGGTCCATGCATCTGGCTTAACCCTTGACCCCTGGGTGATACCTCTGACCTCTTCCTGTCATGGAAAGATAGATACCCAGTTTTTTCTAAGAGTTAGGTTTTCCTGGCTCCATAAAACTGTCTTCCTTATCTGGAGATGTGCCAGATTCAAAAATAGCCATTAGAATAATTTGTAGGTGTCTCTCCTAAAAGCCTTTTAAAGAGACAGTGTCTTAATTCTAAAGTACATTACAGCATCTACAATATGAACCCACATAAATGGATCTAGGCCTGTCATGCGACAACATGTACAGGGGTGGAGAAAAGCCAGTTCTGGAAATGTACAATAGCACATTAGATTACTCCTAGGCTTAATCATCATCATCATAGTTTATTGTTCATCCAGAATGTAAAAAAATGTTGGACATTACAACAGCACATACATATAATACATACGATACAGATTAAACACAAATCTCATCGGGTAGAGATAATAAGTGCATTGAACAGTGCAATAAAACAATTGTTTTAGAAATTTATGTACAAAATAACAGCAGATACCAGTTAACAAGAAACTCAGTACTCTAAACTTGCGATGAGAGAAAATGCTTCCTTTTAGATTTGATTACTAATCCGAGAAATTTAGAAATTAGCTCAGCATCAGCTTTAGTTTGAGGATGAAGCAAAACAAACAAAGGATCATAATCCAAATTTGCATATTTTATCAGAGATGTCTTTAAAATTTTGTCACAAGTAGTATTGTAGAGGGACATTGTATTATGCTATGATAAAGGGTCTCATAGAAGCCCCTATTACATTTGCAGAATTCCTGTATGTCCAGTGTCAGGTGGATTACTAAAATAAGTATATTTAGAAACAAGAGTGCCTACCCTAGCCCACATAATTATTTTCCTAGTAATTGGATCTATGGGTAAGGAGACTCGTATAACAGATTTAGACTCTTGCTCAGATCTGGAATTATTGTTTGATACATATAATAAAATTACTAGTACAGACTTTGGAGTTAAAAATAAAAAGGTGCTTGAAATTTTGGGTAAGATCCAACAGGGTATTTATAGTGAGGCATTTAATAATAGTAAAAACAAATCAGAAAAGCTGGTTTGACAATGAATGTTATACCAGGAAGCACTTACTAAGAGTACAATTAAGGAAGTACAAGCACTTACCTACTCCTGATAACTTGGCTAAACTAAGATTGGAAAGAAAATTATATAGGAAATTACTAGTTGATAAAAAGAAGCTACATTATTTACATTAATGGCAATTAATGAATCGGGCAATTAGAGATAGAGATGACAGTACCTTTTGGCAATTGATAGCTTATGGATGTAAGCAGGTCTTTAATCATATTGAGAGTGCAATTGGCGACATTGATTGGCGTAATTATTATACACAGATTCTTTTCCAAGAGTCACACAAGTATATATTTCCATTTAATCAAGAGGCGGTGCAACATCTTACTATCTCTAAGATGGAAGTAAGTGAGGCAATTGATAGTTTAAAAAATAACAAAGCTCCTGGTCCAGACCTAATCCCTGGTGAAGTTTATAAACAGTTGAAATCAAAATGGGTTGAGTTATTGGTAGATTTTTATAATACATGTTTAGCTACTAATCAAATCCTGGATTCATGGAGGGGATCTGTGATTGTCCCCATTTTTAAGAAAGGCAATAGGGAGAATCCAGCACATTATCATCCCATAAGTTTAATTGATATTATGGAAAAAATATTTTCAAAAATCCTGCTTAATCGACTAGTTTTGAATATACAAAAATTGGGCAGCCTGTCTCAGAGTCAGGCTGGTTTTCATGAGTCCTTCTCAACTATTGATAATCTATATATACGCTACAACATTTACAAGAAAGATATGTTACATTAAGAAGTCAGAAGATATTTATGGTATTTACTGACTCACGTCAGCTTTTGATACCATAAATACAGAACTATTGTGGTATATTATGAGAAATCACGGAGTTGATCCTGAGCTTATAAATGCCATTAAATTGTTATATACTGATATGTGGGCTCAGGTTAGAAATACTGGGGGGAGCCTGACAGAGAGCTTTAGTACAAACTGTGGGGTGAAACAGGGCTGCATCCTTGCTCCCTCATTATTTTCAATCTACATAAATAATTTTTTAGTTAATATAAATAATTTGAAATCTGATTCCCCAAAAATTGGAAGTGATCCATGTGGAATTCTTGCTTATGTGGATGACTTGTTAATGTTTTCATTATCCCCCAAGGGACTTCAAGTCAAATTAAATGAGTTGGCCAGGTTTGCAGACCAGAACTTCTTGAAAATCAATTTGATTAAATCAAAGATTATAGTTTTGGGAGGCTCAATGTGTAAATATAAATGGTATATAAAGTCCGAGAGATTGGAACTTGTGAATGAATACCAATATCTAGGAGTTGTGATATCATCTTTCTTCCAGTGGAATAAGCACTTTGAGGGTGTCTCATTTAAAACCGAAAGAACCATTGAAGCCATAAGTAGGTTTAACTATAAGTATGGTGGCAATTCACTTGTTCCACTTTTGAGATCCCTAGATGCAAAATATAATTCTCAAATCATTTATGGATGTGAGATACCGGATTCTAAATATATTACCAAATTGGAAAACTAGCAATTAGAGTGCTTAAAAGAGCAATTGGTTTTCCAAGAACAACCCCAGCACAGTTTGTATGAGTTGAATTGGGCCTTCTAACCTCATTGCTTCTAGCAGAATCTTGTATGATAAATCTATGGATTAGGCTTATTTCACTATTAGACCAGTGTTTTCAAAAATGTTGGTTGGAAAATGAAATGGAACTTCTGGACTGCAAAAATCGAATCGCTGTCCTGTGTAAAAAGATTTTGAATTCAGTGGGGTATCTGAATTTGTTTGTATTGACTACTCGAGGCATCTGTATTGATAAAAGTTATGGGTCATTTCTTAAACAGTTGATCATGCAGAAATATAGGATCCATGATCTTTATTATATACAGAACTCAAAGTTTGCAATTTGGTATACTCAAAATGACTGTTACCATCATTTTCATAACTACTTAGAATATCTGGAACATTCTGATATGAGTTGGTCTGATGCAAAACTTCGGATAGGTTTTTTTCTGTCCAATGTGCTCGAGTGTAAATTTAATAAGATTCATGACCAAGAACTTTCTTATTGTTATTGTGGCTCTAATGAGAAGGAAGATTTAGAACATGTTGTCCTAAAATGTCAGTGGTATAGAGCAGCTAGACAGAGATGGCTGTGACCAATTATTGATTCTTTTAAAGACTGCTCAAATGAGACAATAGTAAGGATTCTTCTTACCACAGAAGATGAGCAAATTATTAGAAATACTGCTCTTTATCTATGTAATATACAGAAAATAAGGAAAAGAATAATTAGCACAATTCAGAGATAGTCATTCTGGAATTATATACTGTTTTGCACAATATTTCCGTAATTTATTTGTAAAAATGTAATATTTATTGTGTACCAATTTTTTTGTAATGATCTTTTTTATGATAGAACAAATAAAATTAATATACACACATACATATGGGCAAGGAGAGATAGTCTTCTAGAGTTGAATCAATTTTATTTAACCCAAACCATAGGGCTTGTTTTGTGACCTAACTTGCGCCATCTGTTTGGACTGAGCTCACAATGAGTTTTTGTTTCAAAATATCCTTGAAAAGGGGTGATATCTTAATCCCTTTCTGCAAATCTTCCATAGATGAATCAAGGAAGTTTTTGAAAGAATTGTTTTTATGCTTTTCAACCAAGGTGATGAACAGCCATTCACAGCCCAGGCTATTTTCCTCTTCAAGACAGAACTTTGGGATTGGGTTAAATTGATTATTGATTATTTCAATCCAATAAGTGACCAGTCTATTATCTATTATAGTGGCTATAGGGAGCCCACCTAATTCGACTCTCACCACTGAATTGGTGGTTGATGTAGGTACCTGCAAAAGAGATTTATAAAAGAGAGCGAAAGGAAGCTCTATGGCATCTGGTGTGTTAGTGCCCCAAACTTCCACCCCATAGAGCAAGATGGGATTAACCTTAGCTTCAGCTGCAACTAGCGCTGGGAAAACTGTATGCCCTCCATATTTATAACTGAAACATAATAAGGCTTTCACAGCCAATCTGGCTTTAGAAATCTGTTCTTTCCAATGTAGAGACCATTTGCAATTAGCAGTGAATTTAATACTGAGATATGTATATGAAGAAACTACCTACACTATCTCATAATCCAAGAGAATTTTGGGAAAGAGGTGTTAATTTTCAGCGCAAGCTGATCACACTTGGACTTTAAGAGATTAAACTTTTGTTAAAGACTGGCAATAGATAATGAAAGAAGAAGCAAATCATAAGCATAAGCTAGTATATGAATAGTAATATGCATGATTTTAGGGAATCTAGTATGAGTTGAATGAAAATGAAGTAATGAATCTATATATATATATATATATATATATATGTAATGGTGCCAACAAACATTCTTGTTTTACCGTCTGAGAGGTGTGAAAAATTCTGATAGGGTTCCCCTATTGTCAGATCTTATAGCTGTAGTTGTATTTGTATTTCTGTATAACAAATAAATTGGAGTAAGGAGATTAAAAGAGATTCCTCTATTTTTTTTTTGCATTATCTATTTGTCCTCCTCGTGGCATCCCTGCTGGCCACTCCTTCGGAGCACCAATGCCCTCACACCTCCACCGCGACCCCTGCACCACTATTCTCCTGACCCTGTCTTGCAGTCTTACCTCGGGTAACCCGACCTATTCCTGTGTCGGGAGGGTCCCTCTCCTCTGAGGGGGATGTGCCATCAGGAGAACTTAGTATCTTGGGAAGCTGCCATAGGGTCGGTTCAGGCTAGTCTGGGGCTTTGTGGTGGTGCAGGCCAGGTGCTCATCATCCAGTCAGTAGGGAAGCATTTTCCACTGTTCTTGTCCCATCCCCATGCTCTAGCCATAAAGACAGCATCCTGATGTGGGGACATGTAGGAGGGCATGTTGAGACATGCTCTCCAAGCTCATCTGCCAATCCACTGAAAGGAGCCATGGCTCATCCCCATGCCAGGAGGGAAGTGTCCAATGGATGCTTGTGATACCCTATCCCTACTGGTCTCCACTCCTGGTACCCAGCTCAGGGCACAAACATGGGTCACCAGTGTGCTGGGTGAACCCCTTCACTTGGCACCACAGAGCTGGCCCAGGGATTCCTCTTTTAACAAGAACATCCCACAGTTTTCCTCCTAGACTTAGGATTCCACACCTGAGGTTCTTGTCCACCCCTTCTCTCACTGGCACACGTGGCTCACCAAATCTTGCTGTCTCCCTACCTGCAACCCCCTTCCCTCCTCTTTCTGCCTGTGATGCTTCTGAAGCTCCCCCTAACTCCCCCTTCCCTTGTTGCTCCCTCTGTTTCTCATCTTCTCTACACCGCTCTGTCTGCATCCTATGTTCTTACCTCCTTGCCCACCACCTTGTCTAAACTCCCTTCATTTTGTGCCCCTGCCCTCTGGGGAGTTTTCTCCCTTTGGGCTCTCTTTCCCTGTTGCTTCAGCCTATGAGGGGGGGCAGTTTATTCCTTCCTTGGTAATATAGCCTCCCCCTTAGCTAGTTAAAATGCTCATCCAAGTGACATCTAAACCTCCCGTTGAGGACTGAGGTCCCCTTCCCAGAAAGATGCAGACCATCATCTCTGTATAAGACCATATCCTTCCAGGTCATCTCCCAGTCACCAATGAAGCTGAATCCCTCCTCCCTGCATCATGCCTTCAACCAGCTGTTAAAGTCCCTGGTGTGGAGTGCCCTCTCCTCCCCTCAGCTGTACACATGTAGCACCTTGGCAAATGCCATCATTCATGCTATTTGTTGAAGGCCCCTTTCCATTTCCCTGAACTGCCCCTGCACTACCCCATCTCCATTCCTCACCAGGTAATTTGTCCCTAGGTGGACAATGACATCCAGCTCTCTTCTGTGACCTGCTACTGTAGTGATCATTAGGATCCACTCTCCGTCCTTCTAAGCTGAATTGCCCCCTCACCACCCCTTCCTGCTCCCAAGTCTATTCCTCTCACAATCAAGTCCCCACCAGCAGCTGATTTCTTTTCTGCTGGAGGACTCTTTCTCCCACCATGGGGCCTCCCCTTCCAGGGACCCCAGAACCTCCCTTGCCACGAGGTCTGGTGCCTCCTCCCAGTTTACCCTGACAGCCATCCCCACCCTACCAGAGCCCACCCCAGTCCAGATGTCCCATCTCTGTCTAGACATCCCCTGAGGCAAAGGCAGCAGACCTGGAGGCCCCTGGGTGGGGCAGGAGGTCCTCCGTATCCTTGCCAGATTGGCTCGGAATCCAGCAACCTCCCCCCAGACCTAATAAGTGCGTGCAAATGGAGGAGCAGTGCTGGCCCGGTGGTGCTGGAGGTTGAGGCGCTGCTTGCTACACCTTGCGCCACTCCGGTGACCTGGGTTCAGGAATGAGCCCGAGTCACTGGGGGTCGACAGGGGTGAGAGAGGATCAGGTGTCTCCTCTCTGGGGGAGGGAGGGTTTGTCATTCCACCCACTGACAGTCCTCTGGCGATGGCCATGGGGCAGTACAGGTCAGGAGGCATGTACCAATGCCCTTGCATCAGTAGGGGAGGTAGGTAGGGAGAAAATGGTGGCAAAGAGCCTGGCAGACTCCATGATGGTCCGCCACATCCCAAGGGCCATCCCTGGCTTCTGGATTGGGTCTCTGGGAAGGGCTGGTAACCTACTCCCTGGCCCTGCTGTGGGGGGCAAGCCATGAGGGAATTTCAGGGGACAGCAGGATCTGGAGCGGTGGGACCAGAGAGTGAGTCCCTCCATTAGGAGGGCCGTAGCCACCTGTCAGGGCTCCAGGCAGCAAAAAGACAATAATTTAAAAAAAAAGCAAATGGAGGAGCACCTGAGTCTCCAGAATGTGTCCTGAAAGACTGCAGCTCTACACCCATTACACTGCACTACTCCCATGATTAGCCACTTGCCTTTTTAACCACTGAACCTAGTCTGTCCTCTTTGGAGCCACTGCTGAAACCTACCCACTTGCCTTTTTCACCACTGAACCTAGCCTGACCCCTTCTGCCTCCTTCCTGTACCTGTTTCCTTGCTCCCTTCCTTACAATTTTGGGTTTGGTTCATCACCCTACCCAGATAGGGTATTACCTGAGAGGGTATTGCACCTTATTTTATTGCCTACTCTTCCTACCCCATCCCCAGTATGCATCTGGAAATGAGCTGCTACCAGCTCAGTATGTCTTTCCTGTGAAAACTTTTTGAACTAACTAACTAACTAAATAACTACTATCTACTTATATAAATAAATAAATAAACTTTTGTGTGGCTATGTGATTTGGTTCTGAAAAATGGATGCAGCAGACGTTCAATAAAGGGACTGGACAAAAAGATAAAGAACCCAGAAAGACCAATCAGTTGATAGAATTTAACCCTGCAGCCAGGGCATCTTTTACAGAAGTGACAAAGAAAAGAAACCGTACTGTGACAAGAACTGCTTATCAGAACACTAACCTGAAGAAACCCTAATGGACGAAACACTGGGGCACAGTGAAATAAAGAGAAGACATTTTAAATGGACTCTTACTTTGCTGTTGACAAAGAGCTATGTGAGCACCACCCCCACCAAAAGCACAAAACAAACTGACCTCCCCAGTAGTTACTTACTGCTTTCAAATTCCAACAATACACCAAGATAAGGTTTGATTTAAAAAGCATTATGCACAGGACAGGAAAAATCTGGAAAGCTGATTGGTTGGCAGCATTCCATGCCTGTACTTATATTCTCTCATAACGGAATGGCTAAAAACAAGACCACTGAGCAGACATTGTTTACCTACAGCAATATCCCTATGCCCTCTCAAAACCCTTCATCGCAGAAACCCCGCACCTTATTTTCTGGACATATGTGACCAGTTACCTTAGCAACAGATTTGAAAAAAAAACACTAACTGCTGTTAATGCCCTAGTATTCATAATAATATATTTTTTTATTTATTAGAATTTCGGATAAATACCTTTGAGCCAATGGCTCTTTTACAAAGGTTCCATGTCAGTATACAAAGAATAGATGTACAGTTTGTGTGAGATTAGCAGGCAAGCAGTCTGAATACAAAATTCAGTACAGGGTATACATGGTCTAAAGCTACAGGTGATATAAATAACAGTTAGAACAACATAATCAGGCATACATTTAAGAATGATGAGTCACAACAAATAATATTTACATGAATTAAAGCTGCCAGAAGGGCACTGTCAAAGGGAAAGACAGAGTGGAAAAAACTGAGTTGTTGCCAATTGTGCCATGTTGTGTAAGAAAGTGGGAGAGTGGGTGTAGAGGGGTAACTGGGAGGAGGTAAAAGGAGAGGTGGGTGGGAGGCAAGGATTGGGGAACAAGTGCAACACTGGGTGGGGTGAGCAGATTAGAAAAGGGAGAGAGGAAGGGAGTTGAAGGAGGGTAAGAGAGGAAGGTGGTGGACCTGGGCTAGGGAGAGAGGCAGGGTAGATATGGGGAGAGGAGGCAGGCAGAAGTGGTGATAGTAGAGGTGCAAAGAACAGAAGTTACTACCTGGGAGGTTAGGGAAACAGTCACAGGTGGTTCTGGACACAAACATTTGACGTAGGTTGTGTTTGAACGAGCAGAGGGTGCCTAAGTTGGTGAGTTTGCTGCCCAAGGAGTTAAACATCTTAAGGGCTCTACCTGCAAAAGACCACTGGCCATGGGTGGTGCAACAGCAGGGAACAGCCAAAGAATAGTTATCAGAGCTTCTTTGTAACGGGGGTGGTTGGCTGGGCTTAAGAGAGACTGAACCCCAGAGGGCATGAGTCCCATCAATGACTCTTTTGCTAGTAGGCAGGTTTGGAAAGTAATCCTTCCCTTAAGTTGTAGCCAGTTTGACTGTGCATAGAGGTCGCAGGTATGCGTGTGGTGGGCAGCACCAGTAAGCAGTCTGCAGGCCCTATTCAGCACTATAAGAATTCACCATAGTGCTGTAGCTGTGGCTGCTCCGTAGATAACAAGCCCATAATCAATGATGGAGACAATAGAGCTGTATTGCTAGCTTAAGGGTGTCCAGTGTCAGGCAGTGCCTATGTTTATTGAGAAGGCCTATACAGATATTTACAGATTTTGCTACTGAATCAATATGGCTGGAGAAGGACAGAGTAGGGTCCAGGGTTATACCAAGGTATTTGAAAGTCTACGTCTGGTTCAGGATCACACCTGAGCTGTTTATGTTTGTTATGTGTGCCATGAAACAGCATAGTCTTTGTTTTCTTGTAATTTAACACTGGTTTCTGTGAGAAGAACCAGGCTCCAGCTTGCTTGAAACTTTCCTGCAGTTGTTTCTCCAAGAGGGAGGGGTCAGAATTCTTAGAGAAAACTACTGCGTCATCAGCATACAGAATAATGTTTTCATCACAGGCAGAAGGGAGATTGTTCAGGAAGATGCTGTAAAGAAGGGGTCCCAATACTGACCCTTGGGGAACACCAACCCGGACAGGTAGTTTGGAGGAGAGGGAGTCACCAATCTTAACTTGTTGTGACCGGTTGGAGAGATAACTGTTGAACCATTGTAAAGTGTCATGAGAAAGCTCTAAGTTGCCAAGTTGTTCCAGTAGTAATGGATGGCTGATTGTATTGAAGGCCTTTGAGAGGTCTATAAAGGTGGCACCAGCAAGTTGTCCTTGGTCTAATGCTAGATGAATGTGGCCTGTAAATTCAAGGAGGGCAGAGGTGGTGCTATGTCCTTTGCGAAAGCCGTGTTGCTGTGAGCATTGCAAGTTGTATTTCTCCAAGTACTCCACCAATTGGTCTGCAACAATTCTTTCAAGAGCTTTGGATAAAGGGGGTAGGATGGAGATGGGCCTGTAGTTACAGTGTGATTTCCTATCCCCAGACTTGTGTATTGGGGTCACCAGGGTGAACTTCCACTTGAGCGGAAACTGGGAGAGCATGAGGGACCGGTTAATAATCTTGGTAAGAGGGTGCAGGACATTGTCAAGGGTGAGGGTGATGAGCTTCAAGTCAAGTGTGTCCCTACTTGTTCTGGATTTTCTGAGCACCTTGAGGAGGTATTTTTGGGCATCCCTTTCGGTAACTGCCTTAAAATAGAAATGTGGATGATTTGTATCCTGAGTCTGTTGATATAAAACCTTTTAAGCCACTTTAATGAATTATTCCAGGATGACTTCTGTCCAAGAAACTCCAGACACCGGAAGCATCTCTACATCGGGAAGGCATCTCTGTAATGCTGCCGACCCAAATCCTGAACTTGTGCATGGCTGTTTTTGTTTGTCTGAAGCTGATATAAATTAAGACCAGATTCCAAAAGTCTGGTTTATTCTAAACTCGTGGATGTCTGTCGCAGCTGAAACTGGACACCTGAAAGGCATTAAAATCATGTCTGAAAACACTCAGCTGAGATTCCGAGCATGCATATCATTGGGAGCACTGCTGCACATGCTCTGGATCTCAGCTGAGTTTTTTCAGACATGGTTATAATGATTTCCGGGGTGCCCATTCTCAGTTGAGACAGACATCTATGAGTTTAGAATAAAACAGACTTTTGGAATCTGGTCTTAATTTATTTCAGCTTCAGACAAACAAAAACAGCCATGCATGAGTTCAGGATTTGGGTCGGCGGCATTACAGTGATGCCTTCACGATGTAGAGATGCTTTTGGTGCCTGAGGTTTCACGGACAGAACTCCTTCCAAAGTAATTAATTAAAATGGCTTAAATGGTATTAAAATATATTAGTATACCTACTAAGGCTTTTTCAGCAGTTATTTTTTTTTTTTTTTTATTTTGTTACCAAAACTGGTAATGATGTTACACTAAACTGACTGCTACTAATGTGTTACTTATCACCAAAGTCACTACAGTTACCTGATTAATGACTCCAGCATTGGACTATTTTATGTACTAATGTACTTCCACAGTTCAAAAACAGTAAAGAAAAAAAAAATTGTTAGACCTGTGTTTGTGTTGTTTTTACTTTATTGTGGGGGGTTCAGTGCATAATCACAATTATACACTCCAGGGCATGCTTCATCATAGGATATCAGCACTTCTCGGGTGCATAAGGTACTCGGCTTCGCCTCATGCCTCACAACGCACTCAAGGTGGGCCACTATCCTATGACAAAACACACCTTGTCGTGTATTATTGCTTAATTGTAAAATGGGTTTGAAAAATCGTGAAAGCTGTTTGGCTGTGGGGCATCTTTACCTGTGCTGTAATCTCATCATAATAGCACTGCATAAAAATCCAGAAGGCCCTTCACAATAAAATCAGTGCTAATCACTCATTCCTGACTGCCATCACAAATATGACTGCCACTTTTACTCACGTAAAACCTTCAACTAGGCCCTAAAACTAAAACTGCTGTAAATTTACAAAAAAGACAAATAAAAAAAAGTTAAATATTATTTGCTCTCATAATCTTCTTCCAATACTCACATACATATATTTAAAAATGAAGTACCACAGTACTTAGAGTTTTAATTTCTGGTGTTTCTTTTCTGACCATGAAAATCCCATTGCTATCCTTACTGCTTACTAAGGAAGTCCCTGCTGTTTAACCTGCTACAGATACAACAAAATCCCTGGTTCCATCTGAGCCCTTCTGTTATGTGAATGAGGAGGTGAACATTCTGCCAGTAGAACTGAGCAGAGGTTTTAATTCTTGTATTCCATCCAGGCTAAGCATTCCATCTCCTGAGTGCAGGAAAGATAGGACAGAAACAAGGTGGGGAAAAGGGAGGAAATATCATACAGAAGGAGGAAAGGTGAGGAAACAGGTAAATGGGGTGAGTTTAGGAAAACAGAGGGGTTAAAGCTAAACTGTGAAAAATGTATTTAGCTGTGCATTATATTTGAAACCGAGTGTCAAATGTTGGGATGTGGTGGGGCTATTTTATTGGGGTGGATGAACATTTAAAAAAAATTATTAAAATGCTTACCATTATTTTATTTTTGTGTATGTTTTCACCCACTGGGGAAAAAAAATCTTGGACACATTTTATAATTGCAATAAAACATTTCCTGTTGTGCTTTGTATTGGGATAGTGGCACTTCTTGGGTGGTTGAAGGCACTTGACCATGCCCTGTGTCTCACAACACACCCAATGTGTGCCATTATCCCACCACAGTGCACACCCTGTAATATCTTAATGCTTAAGTGCATACCATACAGTTTTACCCTGAATACTTAAAGAACACAGTGGTACATTATATTACTACATGAGCCATATGGCAGATGCCTTATATAGTGAAATATGGTGTCCCTTATGGTAAGTCTCTATGTACCTCCCAAGAGCACATGCATATACAATATCTGTGCTGATTTCTGTTTCAGAATAGCTAGGATTTAAAATGCCAAAAGCACTGCATACACAGAAAGAGGCTATACAGGCCATTTGCATGATTTTTGAATTTCTTTAGGAAAGGAGCCTAAGTGATTATCTGTTAGGAAATGACCTGTCAGCTGCTGTTATTTAATGAGTTCAGAACAGATTGGACCCAATAGATCAGATTGCTTGCATCTGGTCATTTTGTAATCAAAGCATGATGCTGACAAGAGAGAAACTCAAAGGAAAAACTGGAAAGCACCATCTGTATACAGACTGCAGATCCTGGACTTTTTCTCACTAACTACAGCATGTCTCCTACAAAGTCTCTTCTTCTTTCCCTCCCAACTATAACTAAGCTCACTTTCTGCTAACTGACCAATCAATCCTACCTCATACTGAGAATGGAATGGGAATGGGAACATTGTTTAACCAGGAAGTAGCACACTAAACTGAAGCTTGTTTCCAGATGTGACCTGGGAGCACAAGGAAGTTAAATGACTTGCTCAGAATCACACAGTATGCACCTAGGCAGCTGTGGGATTCAAACCCACATCTCCAGATCTGTAGCTGAGAGCCTTAACCCACTATGCTTGTGTGTGTGTGTGTGTGTATCAAACTGGAGCATCCTGCATTGTGATTGGTCAAGAGTGGTAATGTGCAGTGAAATTTCCGTTGCTGGACTAAAACTTAAAGACTGTCTTGGAACATGTGGAACTTCTTTTCTTCTTTTAACCTTTTATCATCTAAGAGAACCAAAAAACAGTCAATATATACCCATTTTATAAGCCCAGTACTACACTCAAGCATTCTAGTTTGTGCTCTAATAAACCCATACAAAGGCAGTTGAAATCACTCAGCTTCACCTCGTGGCCCCCACTCACCTGTTTGAGGAGTTTCTTAGAGCACAACCAACAACTCTCTCAGAATATATCTAGCTCTAACTCAAGCTCTATAGTGTTAAGAAAAAATCTAGAAATGTAATTGCCTGAGAAATGCCACCTGAATGTACATCAAATCTCTATAATGGCGTGGTCAGCTGCTGAATCTTATTTTCGTCCCCCCAAAACATTCTTCCTGAAACATATCACTGCAGTCCCAAATAAAACTAAAGAAAAAATCCAGCAGCCATCATCTTGCAAATGTTAAACATTACTACACTAATATTTTAAATATCATTTATCATTAACTGCTCACAACATTTTCAGAAACAAACTGCATTGCCAGACTTCCACAACCGGGTAAAGCATATTCCACAACTTAAACGAAGCAATTTACCTTCCCGAATGCTTAAACTGAACTGTATGGCCACTTCATAAAAAAACAAAAATTTATTCCAATCCAATTTGGGGACTTCTCAAACATCAAGACAGAAACAGAAGGCCTTTCCCTGCATGGTGTTAGATGAGTCACTCACTACTTGCTGTCTAAACAGCACTTCCTGCTGGCTAAACATACCAACAGCAGCACTATTTAATGAAACTTGCATTTTTTTAACATTTAAAACCAGTACAATTACATGTTTAAAATAAAGAAACAATACATAGCCTTCTTTTTTGCTTTTTATTGTAGTTTTAGTACACATTAGCAAACAAGCCATTTTATATGTACTGTAGTAATAAGGCACTTCAGGGTGTGCATAAAGGATTTAAATGCACTTCCCAGGGATGTAAAGACACTTGGCCTTTGGCCTTTGACCTCATGCCTCACTACACTCCTGGGGTGTGCATTAAAATCCTTGAATGCACACCCTGTTGTGGTTTATTTATATGTATATAACTGTTAAATTGTATTATGTGGTTTCTCTCCGCACTCATTCTGCAACTTTTTATACATGTATGTATGAATTTTTTCAAAACTGTATTTATTTGTTCTGTCTTAAGTGCCTGACTTGACTGCATTTCCTCTGGAATTGCTTATTGTACTTATAGGGTGGGATATTCAGACTGCACCAAAAAGATGCGCAATAGTGGGAGCAGGCGCAAGTGCAGTGCGCCATGGTGCAATGGGCATGATATTCCAACCAAGAGCAGGCCAAGGTGCGCCAGCACAATGTAGCTGAATATCGTGCCTGATGCACCATAGTGCAACAAGGGATGCGCAGTGGAACAGGGCTGATGCGCAGTAGCACACCCAGGGATGCACAAGGACATATACAGGAAGCAGCAGTGCACCAGCCATGGATGCACCATGCATTGAGGAGCATGCAGCAGGACAGACAGACCAAACCCCTCCCACCACCCACCAGGGCAAGGCCCCCATGAGCAGCACAACCAGAGGTGAGCAGAACGGACCACCAGCCCATGAACCCTGGCACCAATCCAACAGCAGATGTGGGCCAGCAGTCCCCACCCACAGGGCAAGGTGCCCCAGCACTGTCCCCGGGCAAACAGTGACCATAACACAAGGATGGCCAGGACACAACCATGCCATGGCACCACACCAATGATGATCACCCCCAGTACAGCAATCCCGATACACCCAGCCCAGAAGCATGACCAAATAGTGCATGGCACCAAAGGTATGCCACCACCACCGTGACAATGCAACCTGGTGCCCCATGGTGCCATGCACAACAGCCCCACCAAGATCCCCCCTGCATGAGGTGACATCATCCACTGACACCACCATAGCATACACTAGGCCCCCCTGCATGGCCCCCACAGTGGCATAGCACAATGAGGGATGCACAGTGGAGCAGGGCTGATGCGCAGTAGCACACCCAAGGATGCACAGGGACATAAACAGGAAGCAGCAGTGCACCAGCCATGGATGCGCCATGCATGGAGGAGCATGCAGCAGGACAGACAGACCAAACCCCTCCCACCACCCACCAGGGCAAGGCCCCCATGAGCAGCACAACCAGAAGTGAGCAGAACAGACCACCAGCCCATGAACACTGGTGCTGATCCAACAGCAGACGCAGGCCAGCAGTCCTCACCTGCAGGGCAAGGTGCCCCAGCACTGTCCCCCGGCAAACAGTGACCATAACACAAGGATGGCCAGGACCCACCCATGCCATGGCACCACACCAATGCCAACCACCCCCAGTACAGCAGTCCCGAGACACTCAGCCCAGAAGCATGACCAAACAGTGCATGGCACCAAAGGTATGCCACCACCACTGTGACAATGCAACCTGGTGCCCCATGGTGCCATGTACAACAGCCCCACCAAGATCCCCCCTGCATGAGGTGACACCATCCACTGACACCACCACAGCATACACAAGCCCCCCCTGCATGATCCCACAGTGGCATAGCAAGGAGGTCGAGCTGGCATCAGTACCCGAGGGACCTCACACATGACAAGGCCCGCCCCAGATGCCACCACCTGCAGGATGGCACCCCGCACACCCACCCATGCACACACCCTGTCCCTGTACTGGCCCCGCCGGACAGCACAGCAGTCTACTGTGGCGCATGGAGGCATGCACCACACAGGAGGCAACACAGGGTACATACAAAGCCCCCCCCACACACAGTCCCAAGGGTACCCCGTCAAACAGCCACACATAATGGAGCAACAGATGCTGCCGGCATGAGTCCCATGGTGCCACGTACCTACGGCCTGCATACCACCATGGTGCCGGTGAACCTGCCATGTGGTGTACGCATCATGAACTGGGCCACTGCCTGCATGCAGCAGGACCCCATGTGACAGTCACCAGACCATAGGCACCACCCCAGACACCATAGTCGTCATGGAGGTGGACAACAACAGCATTGCCCACAGTGTGAACAAAGGCATACATGCAATAGACCAGGGGTTAGGACGCCAGCCACCAGGGCGTTGTGCCTGGAGGGTGGCTGGTATGGACTGCCACCAATGTCATGGCAGCATCCATGCATGCAGTGGTGGGTTCAGCACGACTGTGCGCACCACAGACATGCAAGGGGCACAGCCGCATGGGCTCGGCACACACTGCCAGGGGTGGCTGGGACATAACACATGCACCAAAGCCCACTGCACACAGGCATACAGTGCACAGGGCACACCACACATACCCCAGACGGTGCCCATGGCTCCCACCCACACCAGTGGGGGATCCCTGGCAGACACACCCATGGCCAGGCTAGCACCACCCCACAGTTGCCATGCACACCACTGCAGCAAGGCACCATGTGCCTGCTGCAAATCAGAGACCAACACAGTCGTAGTAGGAAAAGCATGTATAATGTAACAGGAAACAACAACAACAGGAACTATGTACAATGATATATATATATACACACACACACACACACACACACACACACACACACACACACAGTGGGGGGGAAGGGATGTGCAAGGCTACAACAAGGGGGGGAAGGGCAGAGAAAAATGGGAATGGCAAAGAGGGGAACATAGGGATGTGGGGTACTGTCCAGGGAGGAAAGGTACAGTGCAGGTGCTGCAGGCCCTACTGGTGGCCCCTGTCATCCCTGTGCTCCCTGTGATGCCTTCTGTGCCACCGACATTCACCCCTCTCCATCCCCTGCAGCAGCTCCAGCGTGGCCCGGGTGACCTGCAGGATCTTCTGGATGTTCCACTCCAGGGACGTCCAGTGTTGTCCACCTATGACAAGGGAGCAGAATAAGTATGTGTGACTAGCCAGACCAATGCAGCCCACCCAATGTGCATGGTGTACAGCGGTAGCCTGTGCCCCTGGGATGGCATGCGACCACCCACAGTGGGTGCGCCCACATGACCTACCTACCCGGGCACCTGAAGCCATGCAAACCACTGCACACCCCCACCTCCCATGCACCGCACAGCACCATCATAGCCATCCGGCTTCATGACAATGCAGTGGGATGGCAGTGGCACAGACAGGTGCTCAGTGCACACACAGCCCACCTGCGACACTCACCCACATGTGCAGACCCATAGGATGGTGCGGAGGGCACCGTTGGATGTGCATGGCAGTAGGGGCCATGTGCAGGGGGCCATGCCCCACTACCGCCCCTGCAACCCACCATGCACAGTTGTAAGGAGAAACACGTGCACCACTCAGGCCCTGGTCAGCAGGGCGCTGCTGACCCCCGGCACCACCACTGTGCCCTGCCTGCATGGCCACACCACCATCGACAACCTGCCCTCCATGCTCCTGGGCCATCTGGGCCCTACGGCAATCTTCTGGGCCTAGAGTGCAAACATGGAGAGGGTCCCATAAGTACACATCTGAACCATAGCCTCCCTTGCAGTGTGTGTGCCTGCACAGCCCGTCCATGCCACGGTGGTGCAGGGTGTACCCAATGCACACCCACAACCAGCAACACAGGTTCAGGCCCCCCCAGTGGCATGGTCTGCCAATCACTGTGACACCAGGACAGATGGATATTACTAGTGTGGTGAAGGAGCACTTACCTGGCCATGGCACGGCACCCTACCGGGCACGTGCCTGCAGTCTTCCTAGGCGGTCGGGGTCACACTGCTGGAGGTCCCCATAGCAGTGGTGACACTGCTCTGCGGTTCTGCTGCTCCCCGTGGCCTCCTCAAGGCCCTCTGCCACCTCCTGCCACACCGCTGTGCGTGGCCTCAGGAGAGGAACCTGCCCAAAAAGGACACCTGCATGGGGCTCCACAAGTACCACCAGGTTTGCCAGTTCCACTGCTGTCTACACTGGTGCTCTGGTGTGTGGCATGTTGCAGACACTGGTGAGCACAAAATGGCGCCCTGTAGCGCACGTGCCCCACGTGCGGAGGCAGCGCAGTACTGTGCTGCCAGTCGCAATTGTGCTGGCACCAGACTGCGCAATAGGGGGGTAGCCATGTGGATGCATGGTGCCTAGAGGGCAAAGGTCATCCACAGGGTCAAGGGTCTGTCCATGCACGGAGCTCCACAGTGTTATTGGGAGGCCCCTGCGTGGAGCACGGTAGGGTGCATGTGTGTGATGCCATGCAGTGGCCTACCTGCTGAGGTACGTGGTGCCCACAGCACACCATCACACGAGCACCACAGGCACAGTAGTGGCAGTGCCCTGTACTGCCTCCCGTGCACAGTGCATTAGCAGCACTGCTAGCGTCATCGTCGGCACCGCAGGCATGCATGATGCGGTGCCAATTGCGCATGTCACAGTGGTGTGCCACAGCCTGAGCATGCTGAACACCATTGCGCAAGGTGCAACAGTACGATATTCAGCCAGGTTATGCTAATCAGCTCATGAGCCATTCCATGGCACATCCACTGCATTTGTATCCCATTGCAGTTGCTCCTCTCCTCATTTGCATGCGATGCGCTATACAAAAGTGACCTGGGAATGCATAGGCCATGGATCGGTATTGCAGTCCCTTGAGGTAGGTGGCATGCTGTGGAGATGAGGGGACAGTGGTCTGGGAGGGCTGTATGGCACTGCACAGTCCAAGGTAACACCTGTCCATCCCCCAGGCGCAAGCATGACTGAGCGAGAGGATGAAGAGTAGCAGGGAAGGGTGTGAAAGAGGAGGCCAAACTTCACCAGGGTGGAATCCAATGCCCTTGTCAAGGCCTACCTCAACAGGGAGTCACTGCTCAGTGGACAGAGGGGCACACCACAGGCCCATGTGGCAGCGTGAGGCGAGGTGGCACGTGCCACCAACCAGCAGGGCAGCCACCAGCATTCCATACAGGAGTGCAAGAAAAAGGTTGGCATGGACAGGAGGCAGATCAAGGACAAGGTGGCTGCCATCAGGGTGGCATGTGCTGCCACAGGTGGGGGCCAGCAGGTCATTCCCCACCTGATGACACTGGAGGAGCAGGTGGCCAGCAACATGTGGCATAGTGCCATTGAGGGTGTTCCTGGTGGAGGCTTCCAGACGGGCGGCAGCCCTTCACTACATGGTAGGACCAGTGCTGGCAGTGTGTGGGTGGCGGGAGGGGCAGGCCCCAGGGCCAGGCATAACCACTAACACTACTGTGTTCCTTTACAGCTCCTGAGCGTCTGCATGGGGCAGCGGTGGTGGGTGTGTCTGCCGAGGGGGAGGCCCTGGACATGGTGGAGTGCCCATCCACCTCCACAGGTGTCCGAGGGACCGACCATCTGCAGCCCTGCACATCTGTCTGGACTGATGCCAGTGGTATAGGTGCAGATATGGCCCTGGCTGTGTTCCAGCATGATGCCACTCATGGTGTCCTGTGTGCTGAGGCACAGATCGGGGCCAGCTCCAGCACTGATGATGACATGATACACATCCCGGACAGTGCTGCATATGGGACACAGGATGATCCCACGGATGGCATCCACCCAGGCGGCTCCGCAGGTAGTGCTGGAATAGTTGCCTGCACAACAGCCCTTGTTCAGGGGCAGTGGCAGTGGCAGCAGCTGGCCAGTGTTGACATAGGGACAGAGGCGGGGAGCAGTGGCAGTGCAACGCATAAGGATGTACCCCAGGATGGCAGCGCTGTGCGGCGTCCACCATCGAGGGGCGCTCTGCAGCTGGGCCAGGAACACCACAGGGGACAGCATGCTGGACATGCAGATGACCCCTTGGACAACCACAGCCATCTTCTTCAGGCCTCTGTGGATCAGCAGATGCAGCTCGTGGTGGCGGTGGATGCACTCTGAATGGCGCTGCGTCAGGCAGAGGAGCGGCGAAGCAGGGACCATGCCCTGCTCCTGGCAGAGATGGCTCAGCAGCAGGCGGATGTGACCGCTGCCATTGACAGGCAGACCACTGCAGTGGCAACTATCATGGCTACACTGGCCAACCTGCTGGGTGCCCAGCAGCCGCACACCCCGCAGAGTGCTATGTCCACTCCCCATTCTCAGAGTCGGGCAACCCCTGCAATGTTGATGCCGGGTTCAGCTGTGGGCATACCTCGCATGCCTGGTGCAGGCATGTTTGGTGGCCTGCAGACCCCTGCATGGACATGGTCACGTTCATGCAGTGTCACCCCTGGGGGCCCTTTGGTGCCACCCCATGAGGCCACTGGTCAGTCTGGTACAGCTGGCAGATCTTGGCTGTGCTACTGTGCTGCATAACTAACCCTTCCCCCTCCACAGCCACTGTCTGCTGCTGCCCTGTGTGCACTGTGGTGTTCTTTGTGCGTTGCATGGGTGTGGTGCCCTGCCCTGCACACACATGGTCCCTGTGCACACCCTCCTGGCTGCTGGCCATTGTGGCATGTGCATGATGATGCCTGTGTAGCCCTGTCTGCCACTGTGCAATGGTACTCAGCATCTGAGGCATGCACAGTGCCAGCCACTGGGCGTGGTAGTGTTGGGTCCTATGTGGGTGTGGGGGGGGCCTGTTGGGGTGGGCGTGCATGTGGCCCTGTGGGCATGGGTAGGGGTGCATGTGCCTGTGTGTGCATGCTGCATGCAGCCCTGCTGTTCTCTGCCTTTGTATGCAGTCCCCCGCCCATTCCCACGCCCCTGATGCCGTCCTCCCTGGTGTCCACCCCTGTCTGTCTGTGGGCTGTGCTCTTGCCCTTGGTGGTTGCACGTAGCCTTGTTGACCAACCTGTGTTGTCCAAAGTGCTCCTCTGCTATGGTGTCCCGGTGCTGCTGGGCCATCCGAGCCAGCTGGGGATCCCTTCACCCAGGGGGTCGCTGCCCAACACCAGCAGGACCGGCGTCCTCCTCGTCCCTACTGCTGCCCCCTTCCTCTACCTCAACGGCTTCCCACAGTTAGTGGCCATGTTGTGCAGGATACAGCAGTCCAGGAATAGCCCACAGGCCTTTGAGGGACTGTAGTGTAGGGGACCACCTGACATGTGCAGGCAATGGAACTGTGCCTCAGCAGCCCGAACACTCGCTCGATGACATTCTGTGTTGTGACGTCTGCCTCATTGTACTGTTGCTGCACAGGGGCCGTGGGGTGCCGGTATGGTGTGATCAGCCAGGGCTGTAGTGGGTATACACTGTCACCTATGTGTAGAGGGGATTCGTTAGCATGGTGGTCTGTGACACTGTGCCATGGGTCGTCATGGCCATTCCCCATGGCACCCCTGCCCATGTCCCACACCCCCCCACGTCTGCACCTATCATCCAGTGTGCTATGCATACTCACCTACCAGATGGCCAGTGGGGATGTCCCCACTCTTGAACATATGGCACAGTGTGGACTGGTGCCAGATGAAGGCATCGTGTGCTCCCCCAGGGTGTGTGGCACAGGCATTGATTATGCGCCCCCTGGCATCGCACACCGCCTGGCAGCTGACACTCGGGTAACCCTTGTGGTTGATGTATGCCACCCCGTCCAGGCCAGGTGGCATGCAGATGCCTACATTGGTGAAGTCTATGGCCCCAAGCATGCCAGGCAACCATGCTACCCTGAGGAACTCCTGCATGTTTGCTGTGTGCTCCGCCTGTGCGCTGGGGAACCGGATGTACTCCACAGCATGTGGCAGCAGTGCACTGAGGAATTGTGTGAGTAGGCATGATGCGGCCAATTGGGTTATGCCTGTTGTGTCCCCTGTTGGTCTCTGGAAGGTACCCATGGCAAGCAGGCACATGACGGTTGTGATCTTAGTCTCCACGGACAGCGCATGGCTCTGTCGAGTGGGTGCCTGCATCTCATCACTGCACAGCTCACAGAGCTGCCTCAGAATCACCCAGTTCAGGTGGTACCAGCCCACAATCTCGGTGTCACAGTACTGTTTGATGGTGGTGCAGGCATGGTACAGCCTGTTCTGGGCATACTGCCGATGGGCCCTTCCATGGCCATTCCTCTCTGCTGCCTGCCTTCTCATGTCCCTCATTACCACCTCTATCTGGAAGGTGGCACTGGCCATATCCCTGGTTGGTGTTCCCCCCCGGGAGGCTGTCTACCTGGTCCCCCCTGGCTGTATGTTGCTGGTGCTGCCCCTGCCCTGGGTACACACCTGGCTGTTCACCACTGTGTACCCTGCCTCTTGACCACTGCCCTCCATCCTCTGTGGCATGCACAGGCCATCTCGTGCGTGCATGCGCGCATGCACACACACACACACACACACACACACCTTCACTCACTCGTGCACACCTCCAGTGGGCTCCCAGTCCACCTCCTGGCCACACTGTCCCCCTGTTTCCCAGCTTGCCTCCCTGCCACTCTCTCTCCGCGCTCCCCCGCTATGGCTCCTCTATGGCGCATTCATCCTCCTCTCTTGTTCCCTTTTATATTGGCTCATTTCACTGCCACACAACTTCTGCTTGCTCCGCTACTGCGCACGTCACCTACTGTTGAATATCACACTGCGCACATTATTCCTGGTTACGCTCCCTGAACTTGTGCATGCATTCATTTCTGTTGCACTGTGGAGCATTGCATGTTGTGCTGTGCAGCCGCTCCCGCTGAATATCACACCATGGCACATTTCTGCTCTTATGCGGGTGCATCCCTAATGTGCATGGCACAACTGTTCTGAATATCCCACCCATAATGTTTTTGTGACTATGTATTTGATGTGGAACCTCTGTAAATGAGCACTTTTGCTCAAAGGTAATCTCTGAAGTTTTCAATAAGTAAAAAATAAAATAAATATATATGTATATATATATATATATATATATATATATACATATATTCATTGCAAAACTACGTTAATGCAGACATTAGGGTTGAAGAACACAACATGGACAAAGTAAGGAAAAGAAAATCACTATGTTTGTCAACCTTAATGTTTACACTTCCCCTCTACCCTGTAGCCTTCTGTCCAAAGCACAAGGTGTAGCTCCAAGCAAGTGCCTCATAGGCATATACTGTTTGAAGGTAGAAAAGTATGTCTCACCATTTGTCATCAACAGAATCTATTATAGCAAGAGTTCATGTTTGTTTATGGGGCAGGGTGGGCATTAGAGTTGACAACACCAAGGAACACCACACCACCCATTTGCCAAGTCTCCTGAGACTCCAAACCCTAATTTTTTTTAATTTTTTTACTTTGTTCACTTTGCATTCTTCAACTGTAATGTCTGCATTAACATTGTTTTTTTGCAATGAATTTCCTTTCTTCTTGTGATAGTGGAATCATATCCTCATTCATGCAGGTCCCTGTGGAACCTGTGTAAACAAATCCAGGTACACAGACCCCTTTGGAACCGCCACCAAGGGTAGAGTTTGTCTGCCTCTGGAAGTGCAAGGTGCAGTTCTGTTTGGTTACAAATTCAAAAAATCCATGATGCAGTCTGGTATGAGTGCGGAAGTGCAGGGTCCTCTGGGCCCTGCACTTCTGTGTGGCTACAGATGTACACATTCAGGGCCAAGAGTCGATTTGGCTGAGGAAGTACAGGGCCTTCTGGGCCCTGTGCTTCCATGTAGCTAGGGATGCAGAGGTGCAGGGCCCTAAGGGCAGTATGCCAAGAGATGAGTTCTGTTCACTATATGGTTACTTGTTGCTGGTGCGGCCAACACTGTACCATCCTTCCCCAGGCTGGGAGTGATGCATCATGGCAGCACTGTCACCCCCAGCCTTGGCTCATCTGGTTGGCTCACTGAAATCACCCCCAAACTCAGTCCACCAGCACAGGATGGCAAGGAGCTACCCACTGGGCCAACGACTGACCCTGCCCATGTTTCTTCATAATTTTGTTTTGTATATTTTGTCTCTAAATTTTCAATGTAGTGTTTTTATGACCCCCTTCTGAATATGACGGTTGTTATTTATAAAACACTGGCTGAAATGTAATTTTGACCCATAAGGGTGAAAACTCATTTTGGGTAGAATCTGAAGAACCACACCTATCACATTCATGAGGAGTTGTGAAAAACTAGCAACGTTGAAAATTTAGGGTCAAAATACTGATAGTTAGCGAAGTTATGAATGAACATTGAAAATGTTCAATGTTCACTCATAACTTGGTCATTTTAACATATTTTTCCAATTCCCAATTGTTTAACCAGGTGAGACACACTAAGCTGAAAGCTTGTTTACAGTTGCAACCTGGGGGTACAAGGAAGTTAAGTGACTTGCTCAGGGTCACACAGTATGTAAGTGGGGGTTATGGGATTCAAACCCAGGTCTCCAGATTTGCAGCTCAGAGCCTTAAACCACTGCACTATACTGCCTCCCAAATTTATCTCCCAGTTTTCAACATAGTCTTTTTATGACCCAATCTGATGAACATTATAGGTGAAATCTATTAAATCCTGTCTCAAAGGTGATTTCACAGAACCACTGCAAAAATCACCTTTCAGGATATATTTGAAAGGTTACATCCACCTTGTTCATGAGGTGGAGTCCTAAAAAGGCCATGTTGAAAATTTGGTGCAAAAATATGTAAAAATGACAAGTTATAAGTAAAAGTTCAAAATGCATTGAAAATACATTTATGGCACTTACCTTATTTCCTCAGTCTGCAGTCATGGTTGCAAGACAAGAAAGTCTGCGATCACAGAAAGTGGATTACAGCACTGGACAGTCTGTTGGTGAATGAGGGTGTGTAGGGGTGGTGGTGGGTGGAGGGTGCTGAGTAGGTGATCAGGGTGGGGTAGGTGGGGTGGAGGTTTGGGAGTCAGAGATTGATGAGGAACCATTTTCTTTTTTCAGGTTTAAACAAAAAAATAACAAAGATCTTTGAGGAGCAGTTTTCTTTTTTTCAGAGGGATTGGGCACCCCAGTGTCGGCAAACTATGCAATGGCAGTGGGGGTGGGTACCCTGGTACCACCTGCTATGTGGGAGGGGTGGGTGAAGTGGAGTCAGGGGGCCTTTGTATACAGCAGTACTGAGGTTGGAAACCTGCTCAGCTTTTAATTCTGAGGGAGGGGAGCTGATGTTAGCCTGCACTATGTATGAGTACTCTGGTGTCAGAATTTAAGAAATCTGTAATAGCTAGCAGGATTGGGAACCCATCAACCACTTTTAATGAAAGCCTGGGTTGAGGGGAGTGGGGATACTGGTGGCAAGACTGGGTGTCGACTGTCTGGTAATGCTTTCATAAATGTTGATTGAGCAGGAGGGAGGATACTGGTGGTAGGATTGGGCACTCGCCATCCGATAACTGTGACAAAAATATTTATTGGAAGCGAAGGGGGATACCGGTGGCAGGGAGACATTCTGAGGGTGAGTTTGGTGCCTTAGTTGAAAGTGATTTCTTTCATACTGCTTTTGTCAGCCTGAAATAACTTTTGAAGAAATCACTTTCAATTTTCTTTAAACTGGTTTCATCAATCAGCTGACGAGAGTAATTTGAAGGAAATCAGTTTCAGTCAAACTGCTTAGACAAGAACACAGCTAACCTTAGAAAATACAAAATCACACATGCCCACACAATGCAAAGCGTCATGGGCTGCATATGCAAATCACCACAGAACCTTAGAAAGCTCATTTTTTGAACTGTGCATGCTCAGAAAACGGCACAGTTGTTAACTTATATTTTAAAAACTATACAGGTTAAGAGCTTGAAACTTGTGAGAGTGTGTATCTTGGAACAGTCTCTATCAAACCTGTAAATTTCAGGTTTAAATATATTATTTTTATTTACAGGGGGAGCAAAAATATACTCTTAATTTAGATGAATTTTAGTGTGTTTGCACATCTGTAACTTTTTTCACCCAAAGCAACTGACACAAAAAAATGTAAGATCCAGAGATCTTGGCCCAGACTCCACACCTTCCAAATTTTGGGGAAATCAGTCCCCGCAAAGAAACCAATGGACAGAAAATGTTCAAGATCCAGAGACCCAGGCCCAGATTCCATGTTTAACAAATTCTGGACAAATCAGTTAAACTGGGACAGAGTTAGTAAAGTGCAAAATTGGAGTTTAACATTAACGTGCTTACTCAACTCTAATATAAAGATACTATCACACCTGAAATTTTTATTCATTATAGGGGCATGATAGTGCTCCTATAGTTAGGGTTGAGTAGGCTGTTTAATGTTAAATCCCAGTTTTTGCACCTTAATAACTTTGGCGTCATTTGACAAAATTGCAAAAAATTTGGCATGCGCTGTCAGGCTGTCAGAATCACAAGACATGAAAAGTTTTGTGACGGCATCTTGTTTGCTTTCCGAGACACAGAGCCACAAAAAATGAAAAAAAAAATAGCTTATACTTTACACTGCATATTTTTTGCTCTCACCTACAGCCTAGATACTACTAAGTTTCATATTAAGTAATAAGGAGCTAAGGGGTCTATCAATGACCCATACAAAATGCTCCTTTCCACTTTACCCATTGTTTGTCGGATTGTGACCTTCTAAGATATAGGCATCTAAGTTCGTTTTAAACTGTGCCTTATTTGTGGCATATCCAATCTCCTCTGGTAACCTGTTCCATGGAGCTACCACTCTCTGGGGATAAAAGGCCATATGCCTATTTGTGTTACACTTTATATGTCTTAGCTGAAGGTGGTGCCCTCTGGTACCTAGTTTATCATTTTTAAACTGTAGATTTAGTTCATTTAACATATAATCATCCCTCATTATATCATAACATAACATCAAGTCCCCTCTAACTCTTCTAGTCTCCAGTGACATCAGCCTTAAATCTGCTAATCTCTGTTGATAGGGTCTATCCTGCATACCATGCACCATTCTTGTAGCCTTCTTCTGCACCCTCTCCAACCCCGCCACTGCCTCTTTATTTATGGGCCCCCACATCGAGGCACCATAGTTTAAAACAGGTAGAACATAGGTTCTGTACAAAGGCATAATCACTACCTCCTTCCTACTATTGGTGTTCTTTTTTATATTCCATAAGACACTATTTGCCTTTATTATTTGTTTGTCACACTGATTCTGGTATTTCAGGTTCTGATCTACCAATATACCCAGGTCCCTTTCCACTTCTGACTTTCCTAGGGTGTGCCCATTAATCTTATAGTTGTGTTCCAGATTTCTGTTTCCCATATGGATCCCACAGCATTTGTCTATATTAAAACTCATTCCCCTTTCAATTGCCCATTTGTGGATTATATCCAAATCTTTCTGAATTGTCTCTGCCCCCTCTGACTGTGTTACTAGGCCGGCCAGCTTAGTGTCATCTGCATACTTGCTTACCCAGTTGTATGCCCCCTTCCCCATTGTTGCTATGAATACTCTGAACAGCACAGGCCCCAGTACCAACCCCTGGGGGACACCCTCCTCCAGTCACAGGGATCTCCTCAGACAGATACCCATTTATATATACCCTCTGAGTCCTATCCACCAGCCAGGCCTGAATCCACTGGCAACCTCTATAATACATATCAATTTCCAACAAACATTTTAATATTTCTAAATGTGGTACTTTATCAAAGGCTTTGGCAAAATCTAAATATATACAATCCATTATCTCCCCCCCATCCAATGCTGCTGAAATGTTCTCATAAAAACATAACATGTTTGTCATACATGACCTCCCAACCACAAATCCATGCTGTTCCCTATCATCCTGTTCAGTCTCAGTTAGGTATAGATTTATTACATCCTTTAATATTGATTCTGTCAGCTTGCCTGGCACTGGTGTCAAACTTATGGGCCTATAGTTTGTGCAATCCGTCCTATCTCCCTTCTTATGAATGGGTATCACACTCACAGTCAGCCAGTCTCTTGGCACTGCCCCCTTCCCCTGTGACCGCTGGAAGATAATGTTTAATGGGATAGCGATATTTGGAGAGAGTAATTTAAGAATGTTATTTGAGATGTAATCTGGCCCCACTGCGTTTGTATTCTTTACTGCCCTAATTTTATCTAAAATAACCTTGGCAGAAATTTTTATATCTAAAACTTTATTAGGGTTAAAATTTACCGCTACTACCGATTTAGTAGTAAAAACTGTACTGATGTACTTGTTAAAGATATTTGCTATCTTAGTGGGATCTGATATTTGGGCCCCCCTTCCTTTATGGTACATAGGTTATTGTTTGTCTTCTTCAATGAGTTCACATAGCTATAGAAACTTTGCAAGTTGTCTTTATGTGCTGAGGAAGCCAGTCTCACAGCAGATAGTGTGGAATGTTTTCACAATATGGACTGAAGGGACCTGTGACAAGGGTGTGCCTTTGGAAGGTTTCCTGAAATTTTTTTTTTTTTTTTGAGTTCTAAGGATTTTTGAATTAACCGAATATATTATAATGGGTGGTAGCACATTATAGTTAGGATTGAGTAGGCTGTTTAATGTTAAACCCCTAACTTTGCCACCATTTAATGGATGTCCATATTTTGCATGCCCAGTCTTGGGGCCAGGATCTCTTGAATTGCCAAGTTTTGTTCCAGTCAAATCTGTGAATTCCGAGATCTGGATAGCCAAAAAGTGAAACAAAATCAGGGATTTTTGCTGTTTTTTTGTCATTGCATAGCAACCAGACAGTTTGGAATTTTGCTCTGTAACTTTCAGGGTAGAAAAGACTTGAGCCACAGTGGCGCCTTTCACTGGTTTCATGAAAAAATATTAATTCATTCCAGAGTTATAAGGATTTGAAATTTCAGTTCTGAGCATGCTCAGTATGGTCTTGTGAATAGCAGTTTCATATGAAAAAAGAATTTGGCCCATATGAAAAAAAATGCTGTTTCATATGGGGAGGTAATCTTTTTTCGTGAGTAAAAATTCTTTTTGTATGGTCGCCATCGTGTTTCTGTTTTTTTTCCAAAAATGTTTTTAAAAAGCCAAAAAAATTATTTTTTTGCAGAGACACCAACACATGTATCTTGCTAATCAGGACTTCCTTAGGTAGGTTCTGCAGTAAGGTTTTGGAAAAATCACCCAGAAATATGTTTTTCACACATTTTTAAATCTTTTTTTGTAATCCGAATTTCTTTTTTTTCATATGGCCATATGAAAAAAGAATAGGGCCATACGTAAAAATATTCCCGTCATGCGAAAAAAGAATTTGGACTTCAGTTTTTTTCAGATTCTTTTTTTTGTATGTGGGAATCTCTTTTGTATGAATGACACAACCTTATGAACAAAGATTCTGTCATATGACCTTCCCCTCATATTTTTTCCCCACATTTTAACTTTAGCAAGCCATAACTCCATTAATATATACAGTTATGGAACAATCCATATAGCAAAATAAAGGTCTTAATGAGTACTACAACACTGTCACAACCCTTCTCCAAAAAAAAGTAAGGGCCATATAAAAAAATCATAAAAATTAACAAAAAACGATTTCCCATAGGATAAATTTACAACTTTTTCAAGCAGTAACTCTGGTTCATCTCTGTCTTGAGTTTTCTAAGTACCATATTCCATTTAGCAAGTTATAATCTTTGGCCACTAGGCATCACTAGTGAGTATTAATTGCTACCTAATTCCCTAGCTATTCTATCTCTCCAACTACCCTACTTTGTTCTTCTGCCCTCTAGTGTTATCCTCCTATTTCCTTCTTTCATTACTTTTTTCCCACCTGACTCAAGGCAGCTTTGAACCCCCAACCTTCTACACTAAAGGTGGCTACTCTACTGCTGCACTGTTCTTGCGGCTCTACTATCCCTTATACTTCTGCATCTATTATACCTTCTGCCTTGTTGGAGGACAGAAGCGTGGAGGCTGACGTGGCCACCCCACCCCCTAAACTTGAGAATCTGTCCACAGCTCTCTCCCTCTCTCCCCTGTTGTTGTTTTTTTTAAATAAAAAAATAGCAAAAAGTAGTTACAAAAGTGATCTTGATCTCCCTACCCCAATTCTCTTCCAGTCCACTTGAAATCTCTTGGATAAAGCCCCAGTAACCCCTCTCTCCCAACCCATAACATCACTTCCCAGACCCCACTATGTATGCCCATACCCTCTCCCCTATTTTTCTCCTCATTTTCCTCACCACTCTCTCCTTCTTTTCCTGCACTCACCCTAGCCCCACTGTCTCCACAACTGCCTACAGTACCACATAATACCATGCACCTTCCCCTCTAGACTTGCTACCTCCTCCTGGCCCCTCTCTGCGTCATATGCCTATCTGTCCCCCTCTCCCCACATCTTTCCCAGCATCTTACCACTGCAGATGTTAACCTTTGCTTCCCTAATCAGGGCTGCCAGACTTGCTCCCAACATCGAGTTTCTCACTCGGAGATATAGGCTCCCTGCAACCTATTCATTCTTTCTCCTCACCCTCCTCCTCCTCTCGGGGGACGTCAAATGCAACCCTGGACCCATAGCCATACCCACTCCTCTTGGCTCACACAAAGGCCTATCAATTGCCCATATCAACATCAGAAGTCTCTGGCTCAAGATTGACTTACTAACTTGCTGGATAGCTGAACAAGCTCTGGATATACTATGCCTAACAGAAACCTGGCTCTCTGCTAAAACCCCTGACTCCTCCCTCACTCTCCCAAACTACACTCTACATAGCCAGGGCCATGGTAAAAGAGCTGATGGTGTGGCTATCAACACAAAACAACCACTTGTGAGCTCAGATACTCACAAAGAAGCTCGTCTCAGCTCCCACAAACTCCTTATGGTTCAACTCTCCCTTCCTGCCTCATTTCCACTTTTCCTAGGTGTGCTCTATGTCTCTCTCCACCTATCCCCAGATTCCCTCATCACCACCCTTACCACTCTGCCAGACCTAGCATCCAGAGGTGAACTGATCCTTGTAGGTGATTTCAACTTGGACTGGTTACCCCCTCCTCAAAAGCTCACATCTCCAAAATTGAGTCACTTAATCTCACCCAATTGATCAATGAACCCACCCGCTACAATCCCCACTCCCAAAACCATTTTTTTATTCGACTGGATCCTTATCTCCCACCCTCACTGAAAAACCTCCTCCAGTGTCCTCTCTAACACACCAAGAGACCATTGTATTACTTACTGTATCAGGAAAACACAACTGCCCAAATCTTCCCCCAAGTACATCAACACTCGCCCTCTAAACACGTTGGACACCGACGCCCTCCTAACCAGTCTCTACCAAGCCAACTGGCAACCTGTCTGCTCAGCCCCTGATGTTGACATGGCCCTCTCTAGATTCCTACACACCTTTACAAATATCTGAGATGTCCAAGCCCCTCTGAAAAAGTCCAGGGTCAAGAAGTGGCACCACCCCTGGATCACTGCACCCATCCTCGTCAAATGCAAGGAAAGAGAGAAGGCTTGGTTGTACTTTAAATCCAACCCCAACCTTCAGAGTAGGCAAGCTTTTAACACCCTCCATAATACCTGCACCAAGACCATAAGAAATGCAAAGGCAGACTACTATAGGTCTCAACTCTCGAATGCTAAGCCCCCTCAATTCTGGAAAGTTGTGCACACATTCCTTGACCCACCAGCCCAGTCCTGCACCCCCACCTTCAAACTTCATGGCAAACCAGTCTCTGACCCCACCCATGCCTCTGAAATTCTCAACCAGTTTTTCACTTCCTGTGCTGTACCATGTGGCTCTCCCCTCCTTCCCCAGTCCAACCACCACCTCCCCTTAGCAATGACTACAAGTTCACCTCCCCTTACTGAACACAAGATTTACAAAGCCCTACGCTCACTTAACCCTGCAAAGACCAGCCTGGACAGGATTCCCCCAGAGCTCCTGCTGATCTCAGCTCCTGTGATCACCAAGCCCCTTACACATCTCCTTAACCTTACATTTTCCACAGGAACAGTCCCACTAACTTAGAACTTGGCCTGCGTAATTCCCCTTCAGAAAGGCGGTAACCACTCCTTGCCAGGCAATTATAGGCCCATTTTGCTCCTCCCAACCCTAGACAAACTACAAGAATCCTTGGCCCACACCCGACTAGCTGACTACCTTTCAACAAACAACATCCTTTCACCTCAATAGTCTGGCTTCAGGAAATACCATTCCACAGTTTCCTCCCTCCTCTATGTCACCAACCATATCCCAACTGCCTCTGACCAAGGCTTCCTTACAGCAGCAGTATTTGTTGATTTAGCCAAAGCATTTGACTCCGTATCCCACCCTCTTCTCCTACAGAAGCTTGAGGCAGCTGGACTTGCCCCCATCACTATAAGGTGGTTTCAATCTTATCTATCCACCAGATTCCAATCTGTTAGAATCACTGCTACCACATCCCCCCTTCTCCCTATCCTGGCGGGCGTCCCTCAAAGCTCTGTTCTTGGTCCCATCCTCTTCTCCCTCTTCATTAATGACCTTCCCTCCTCCTGCACCAGTTCATCAATACACATGTATGTAGATAACACCATCCTCTTTACCTCTGGTCCCAATGTGCTTGAAGTCCAGGCTACCCTACAAAGTGACTTTGACAACATTCATCGCTGGTTCAGCCAAAACCAACTGAAACTAAACACCACCAAAACTGTTTCCATGGTTTTTGGCTCTGCCCAGAAACTTAGCTGTACTAGTCCCCCATCGCCTCTGTCGATGGCTCCTCACTTGACCAAGTCACCAGATGCAAATACCTGGACATTTGGCTGGACCCCCATCTGTATTTTTCAGCTCACATTGAATCTATCATCTCCAAGCTGCGTCCCAAACTTGGCATGTTATACTGGAACAGGGACTCTCTCCCGTTACCTGCCAGACATGAAATTGTTTCTAAAATGATGCTCCCCATATTAGATTACGCGGATGTGGTTTACAGCTCTGCCCCTGTAACCTCCCTTACCCGGCTGGATACCCTTCTGAACTAATTTTCCCGCTTCGCTACAAACTACCCCATACGCACCCACCACTGTGATCTTTACCCCCTCCTCAGACCAAGCCCCTTATCTCACAGGTGCTATATACACGCCCTCAACCTTATATTTAAGTACTGGTTTAACTTGCTATCCTCCTATCTTGAGGACTGTCTATCCTCAGACTTTCTATCCCCCTATGGACTCAGGCACAGAAATGAAAGATCCTTCACCCTGCCCCAACCCTCTTCCACAGCGGGCAAAGCTGCTTTCTCCTACCAGCTTCCCTACTTGTGGAACAAACTTACCCTTACTATCAGAAACTCACATCTCACTCTAGCTGCAAGCAACAGCTACGTCTCCTTCCTCCATCCTTATGCCACTGCCACAACTGAGCTAAACCCACTACCTCTACTGACTTTACCTTCCTACAACCCTCCCTAGCACTTATTAAAGATTCATTATGTAGAGCACTTACTGTTGTATTGTTCACCTCTAGATTTTCATCATGTCATATTTTTTTTTGCTCTCACTGCTGTATTATATTGATTGTAATTAGCTGATATTGTTCTGTTAACTAATTCTCTGCATTTATTGTTTGTATTTCCACTGCTTCTTTCTCCCTGGGTCATACCTGGAATCGAGCCTCGGCTCAGCATGCCTTTGCTGGTTACCAAATGTTTAAATAAAAATAAATAAATAAAATTTTATGGTTTTGGCTGTTCTGAGTCTTGGAAGATCAGACCTTGGGTCTTCCTTGGGATTATTAACCCTAATACTCACCCCATTCTCATATAGTCTGCTCATCTGAGCTTATTTGCTGATGGAATTGGGGGAGCATTAGAGTTGACAACACAAAGAAAGACCCCAGGGCTAATTTGCCAAGACTCAGTTCAGCCAAAACCATGAAGTTTTATCTTTTTGCTACTTGCAGGGTGGGGTGTTAGGGTTGGAAACCCTAACACTACATTTCCCTACTTTTGTTGGTTTAACCCTAATTGATGCATTAATGACATTTCTTGCAATGAATATATAATATACTGTGTATATAGTTATACAACAGGTTTGGGATTCCCTTTGCCAAGACATCTCTCGAGACCACTAGTCTCTTGGACCACTAGTGAGATAGTAGTTATATCTTCATGCTGGGTATGTCATAGCTACTATCTTCTCAAACTGGGTACATCACAAGAACTGCACATGCCTTTATTGCACTGTGAGTGCTCCCCAACTTGAGAATGCAGCCGCTTTGTGTTGAACATTGTTTTTCTGTCAGCACAAACAAAAAGCTGTCAGTGTGAAGTCAGACTGCTATCTGGCTAATGGCACATAAAAAGAAACACCCCTACCCCCTCACACAGACATGTGATGTTAATGGGTTATTAGATTTGGTATTAATCTCCGACTCAGGGAGCTGAGCTTTAACTATGTCTGTATGCTTCAGAATTTCTGTTTGTTCTCTTTGTTTTTTAAGTTGAGAATCTTTTGATTTGCTACTAGCTGTATCACCTACAGGTTCCTGTATCCCCTCCTGTGTCGGCTTAAATAAATGATCATCTTATGAGGAAAGTGAAAAATTAGAGTCTGTGGTTTGACTTAAGCTGAATATCTGAAGCCTGTTCCAATGCTGTTGCTTCAGTGTTTCACTCATGTAAGGTAACACTGCTTCAGGAGAGCAGGTTTCAACCTGACGCCATGTGGCCTCTGAGTTGGGCTTTTGATTGTCTAGACCAGCACAAACAGTTTTTCAGCGTCCTGTGTGGGAGTCATCGGAATTGGCAAGAGGACCATTCCCGATAACATCAACAGCAATTTTCTTTGTTGCAGGCACGTACATCCTGTTTGGCTCTCACTACTGAATGTAGACAGTTCACCTTGATGCTTTTCGGAAAAGGAAACATTATTGAGCGTGGTGCATGTAAGCCATAAGGCATGGCAGAGTTCTCCTGGATAAACAAATTGCTAGAAAAACAGAACAAAAAATTAACTCTGTGAAGAGGTAACGATGTCCGACCTATGCAGTCATACTGGGATGTCCGCTCTGGTCTAAGGTCACATGGATCAGGCAGCTTGCTTAAGTGTTCCTAGCTGTTTTATCAAGACATATTCCTTACCTCTCTTCCTTGGAAGTTATTTTTAAATTTATTTTATTTTATTTTATAGTTTTTTGACTGGGAAAGGCACACTGATCTGAAGTGTGTTTCCAGGTGCATCCTGGGAGCACAGGGAGGTTAAGTAACTTGCTCAGGGTCACACAGTGTGCATGTGGAAAGTGGGGAATTTATTTATTTATTTTTTGTTGACCGGGTAAGTGCACTAGACAAATTCTGCCTATTTTCAGGCACGATCCGGGGGAAGGAGATACAGATGAATGCCAACTGACCTTGAACCAGATTAAGCTCTTTTGAATTGAACCCAGGGATGCTGGATATACCAAGCTCATTCACAGCTAATTGCTCTAACCTCTAAGCTTTACTGCCAGTTTTTTAAACAGACTGTTTTTAAAAAGGTTTAGTAATATTGCTTATTTTTTAGTACTTAATCTGGTTTTAGTGGTCTGGTCAAGGTGCAGAGTTATGTATCCAGCTACCAAAAAGTTCCCCAAAGACCTACACCTATTGTACAAATTGACTGTGACATGGGTGAGAATGAGATAGTAGAAATATCTCCACTTGCTGTCACTGAACTTTAGATATCCCACTTGTGGCTTTGTCACTCGTGGGATATCAAGAGTTCAGTGACAGCTTGTGGAGATATTTCTGCTGCCTCACTCTCACCCATGTCATATCCCATATCTACAGTATTTGTCTGTCTGTCTATCTATCTATCTATCTATCTATCTATCTATCTATCTATCTATCTATCTCTTCCCCCGGCGCCATGTGCCACTGGGCTACCCCCCTTGCTGACTGTCTCTGGTATCGGGCAAGGGGCCTGGGTCCTGCTACGGTGACTATTGGGGATTTATTCCCAGAAATAGTGAAAATAGTGTGGTGTTTCCACCCAGAGTAAAGTATTAGTGGGCCTGATGGCTGCTTGGCACAGTCCCCTGGGATACTGTGCCTACCCACCTCGCCAACCAATCACTCTGCACACTGTGTCCCCCAATACCTTGTTCCACCATAAACCTTATATTTCAGCAATAAATGCATGCAATGGAATTCACTAGCAGAGCAGATTCAAACAACAAATTCACAGCTTCATTTGGGGGAGGGGTAAGGAATAGGGAAAGGGATACCTGGATGTGGGAGTTGTTGTGAAGGCAAGAGAAACGTTAGTGAGATATGCAATTTCAAAACATGTGGGCCCACAGGCCAAGCCCTTCCCCACTAGTACCGTGGTCCCCAATCTGTCTCTGGGGTACCCACTAGGTGCAAGCCTGATCAGTGCCATGGGTTGGCTGGCTGTTGGGGCCCTGAAACATTTGAGAACACTTGTAAATTGAAAACAGAACAATTTCCCTTTTTACCTCCCAGGAACCAAGTCCTGGGTACTCACAGCTTGATGACCTCAGCACCAGGGAAAATGGAGCTAACACAGGCCAGCTGGAATCCCTCCGTCTGGATGGAACTTGCTTGAGGATCTTGAAGCTGGTCACCTTGATTGCAGTTCTGGCCGCTTGTCACCTTCAGCCACTTCTGGCCTTGTGCAGAGCACTGTGGCATGACAACACCAGCCCCAGAAGGCCCAGACCTGGGAGTGGCTTCACAGCCCGGCTGCCTGATCAGAGTGCCCTAGCACATGGGTGCAAGCCCCGTGACCTCCTGAGATAGTGAGTCCCACTTGAAAGGGGTTAGCAGGTTCCTTCCCTGGCTCTGAGTGAGGACTCCCAAATGGTGAGGGTCCTCCTGCAGTCCTTGCACTGAGTTCTCAAGTAACCAAGCCTCCAGGCAGTTTGATCCAATAAAGTCCAGTGCCAGTTTTCAGTGGGTGCTAGCCTCCACTCAAGTGCAGTCCAGTAGGGGAAAACTCAGTAGCAACAATCCCCTGCACACCCATCCACACTTCTCAGTTTAGCAGTGTCCACACTCTTTTCTTTGGCTGCAGAAAAACCTCAACTCTCAGACACTTGAACCAGTTCACTCAGGACACACATAGTTTCTGGTTAGCACCCCAATGACCAGAGACACTCTGCCTCTTCAATTAAATTGCAATCACAGTTCCACTCAAGGAAATGACTTCCTTGCAATTACTGTAGCAGCATTTATAATCCACACAGTCTTCTTGACTAGTCCAGCTTCTCAGTATAGGGTTTCTGCCACACTTTGTTTCTCCCAACTAACAGCAAAGCAACTTCTCATTACCTGGAAAAATAGGATCATAGTCCAGTCTCTTTTCTTCCCCTTCTAAATTCAGTCCTGATCACACCTGGGGAATCAGGGTCTCAATCCAATCTCTCTCTTCTCTCGATCAGCTTCTGGCAACAGAAGTCCTCCTATGTGAGCCCTGGGGAGGCCATTGAAGTTCAAGGTTCACTCTCACAGCTCAGTTGTGATTCGTACAGCACCCAGCCACAGACTGAAGAAATCCCAGTAAGTCCTCACTGTATCAGTGAAAATCCCCATCCTCTGATTAGTTGCTGAAGCCTTTAAATAATTGATATCCATAGTGATCAATATTTTCTGCTGGTTTATTGGGGCACGATCTAGGAGCCAGAATTAGTAGCCTCCTTTTCCCAGGAGTCCCTCTGCCCCATTTTTGGGTGCCTAGATCACTGACTGGCTAAAATAAAGGGGTTAAGTGTCACCAACATGTCAGCTCCCATACAGTTTCATGGAGTCCCATTCAGTTTTATGCAGTCTTTCCCATTTCAACCTCTGATGCAGTCCAACACTTTACATCACTGTCCCCAATGCCCCACTAGATTGTAGCTCAAACTATCCTCTGTTAAACAAGCCCACTTGCCAGGCTATGACCCAAACCGTATCGCTGTCACTGCCGCCGAAACTATGTCTCCCCAGGTGGCAGGCAGCACCTCATCTTTATTCATGGTGCGGCTCATTAATATTCATAAGCTTCAAGCAGCCTCATTGTTTGAGTTGCCTCTGGTTGCTCCCATGGGCTTCCACCTGGTTTCTCCTAGGTCTCCAGTCCCCAAGAATATCAGAAGGTGTACTGGGACCACGGACAGTCTCCCCATTTGCCCGACCACATTGGTGTTTGGCACTTCAAAAGTGCTCCTGTGCTGGGGGCGAGTGCTGGAGAAACAGCATGCTGGCCCTCAGGAGGAATTATGCCCATCGGACAAAATGGATCAAGCTGCCACAGAAAGCAGCAGCCAACTTGGGGGACATCAGGTAAGCCCCCACAGGGGGGTTATACTTCCCCCCCTTGAAATGCTTGACTTCCATGGCAAGTGTAAGGGAAATACCCAACAATCACATCAAACATTAATAACATTTCTACCTATACTCCTGGTTCCTATCTATCAGGTAATAATCAGAGAAACTCTCAAACACAGAGCATTATTTACATTTTGCAATTCTTTTCCTTCTCTGAGCCCTTTTGGCCACCCGAAAGTGGCACCCTTCAGAATATCTCATCAGATATTAGGCACTAAAACCCCACAACGAACACTCCATTTTACCAAACCTGTGAGGTACCCTGTTCACCTCCCTCTCTTTCTGTGGGTCACCTGTTCCTCTGACCTAGGAGGCTTAGCATCAACAGGGTACATGACCACCTTCTGTAAGGATCTAGAAGTGGTGTACATACATTATGCACTACAAACAGGGCAAATCTGGGGATATCATATATCAGCTTAAGGACATGCCTTATCATCCTCCCTATTATACAAGGGGTTTTCTGAATACCTGTGCCCCCACCTACCCTTGGATCGCCAGTGTCTTACTCATCCTCTTCACCCTCTCCCTGGTCACCTTGGTCCTCAACTAGAGGGGTGAATGACTCTAACACTGCCCTATCATCAAGCACAGCTCTAGGGAAACTAACCCTGGCTCCTTCAAAAGACACAGTCGGATCAGTATTCAGTTCCGATGTGGGCCCTTCAAAAGACGCGTCTTCCCCCTCCTCGTTCTGATCACCCGAAACACCCTGTATCCATTCCCTGGGTGTATCTTCAGGGGAGCTGCTCTGGTACCACTCAAGTGGCTCAGCCAGACCAATATTCAAGTCTGGAGTGGTCCCCCTGAGGTGAATGGCTGGGACAGACTCCTTAACTCTACCCTGTCTTCTAGGTGTATCCCTTATCAGGGGTGATCCCTGGAATAACCTGACCAATTACTTGGTAGGGTAATGACTACTTGGAGTCTCATCATCCTGCCTCTCAGTCTCATCCTCAGCATCTCCTTCAGCTGAGACCTCCTCACCCTGGGCAGGCCCATCCCCCATGGCAACACTGTGTCTCCGCTTCTGTCTTCTGCATGTAGCAGCTCAAGTGGTGGGGGGTGATGAAGGGTCTTCAACTTCTTCTTTGGCACTCACTACTTTATCACCAATGTTACAACACCCCACAATACCACATGTGATGACACAGTTAATACAGATTCACCAATTAGTTTTGGCATTAATGCTATTAAAACCAAGTTGTTGTCCTTCAAGGGAAAATATAGTCCTGGCCCAGACAACATCGCAGGTCATCTTTTATTCTTGTTAGCCGATTTTCTTGCCTATCCCCTAAAAATAATGTTTGACCTTCTGATGTCTGAAAATTATGTTCCTAATGATTGGAAAGAGGCATATGTCATACCAAACCATAAGAAGGGTGTTAAAAATAATTGGGAGAATTACAGGCCCATCAGTTTGACTTCGTCAACATGCAAACTCTTTGAAAGCCTTGTTAAGGACATCATTACCCCCACCCTCGATAATCATGACCCAGAGCAACACGGGTTCAAGGGTTCAAGGGTGGTAGAAGTTGCCTCACCAATCTACTATGCTTTCATGAACACTTTAGCACTATGCTCGATAAACGTACGCCTTGTGACATCGTTTTCATTGACTTTAGTGAGGCATTTGACGTCATGCCCCATTGGGCCTTAATTTTAAAACTACAAAAACTTAAAATCAATACTTTTATTATCAGATGGATCAAGAACTGGCTCAATAATCAGACTCAACAGGTTGTCATCAGTGGTATTAAATCCAGCAAAGGTCTGGTGAGCAGTGGAGTGCCTCAGGGCTCTGTCTTGGGCCCCTGTCTCTTTCAAGCATTTATTTCTGATCTAACAACTGACTGTTTCTCTATAACAACCAAATATGCTGATGATGTTAAAATAGGGGGATCATGTGCTAATCCATCACATGTTAATGATATCCAACACGATCTTGACGTCATTTCTGATTGGGTAACAATTTGGGGGAAGAAGTTGAACCCCTCTAAGTGCAAGGTTATACATCTGGGTACCAATAATTTGCACAATACTTATGCACTAGCAGGTTCAACTTTAGGCAAAACTACCGATGAAAAAGATCTGGGGATTATTATCTTGGATGATATGTCATACAATAAACATTTACATGAAGCTATCCACAAAACTAAGAGTCATGTGGTCTATCTTCAGGCATATCAGCTCTAGACCCCCCGAGGTAATGATGCCTTTGTTTAGGGCATACGCTAGGCCTCATTTGGAGTATGCCTCCCAACTCTGGCTTCCGTATCGTAAAGCAGATTGTAATTCCCTTGGAAAAGTTCAAAGGAAATATACAAAACGTATATCCGGACTTTATACAGTCCCATATGAGAACAGATCGCAGCTCTTAAACTTAATGCCCTTGCTACCTCTCGCCTTATGGGTGACCTTTTACTGCTCTATGATATAATTCAAGATCCTTACTTGATGTGCTAACTGGGGTTGATTTTCAAAGATCATTCACATGATACCCGAGACCATCCACTTCAATTGGTTGGTAAAACATTTCACTCCTCCAAGCAAAAATATTTTTTTTGCTGTAAGAACCATAGGGCCATGGAATAAATTACCTTTGAATGTTGTCATAAGCGAAACCAAGAGCATTTTCAAATATCGACTTGACAAATTACTAACTTCAGGCTGTGATTTTTCTTATTACTCTCTGGCTTAGTATAAGAGCATTATGGGCCTTTTGTCTTCTAGCTCTTTCTTCTACCATAGTAGTAGTATAGGTAGTTGCGATGAATAACCTTGTGCCCTCGCATCTCTCCCTCAGGCCGAATCTTGTACACTGATAGGTCTGCAAGCTTCTCCAGTAGGACATATTGGGTATCGACCCACCTGTAGGCTATCTTGCGCTTTCCTGGGATGCTCAACTAGCATAGCAGCACTCTGTCACCTGCTTCCAAGTCTTATGCTTGCACTTTTCTATCATAGCATTCCTTATTCGCCTGATTCCTCTTTGTGACCATCTCTTGAGCAAGCTGGTATGCCTTGTCTAGTTGTTGTCTCAGATTTTTTACGTACTGCAGATAGTCTTCTGCTCCCAGTCCATCTGAGGAGACCCCATGACACAGGTCCACTGGCAGACGGGCTTCCCTCCCAAACATGAACTGGTAGGGAGAGAATCCCGTGGCTTCATTCCGTGTACAGTTGTAGGCGTGAACCAGGGTGCTCACCAGCTGACTCCAAGTGTGCTTGTGTCAGGGATACAAGGTGCCCAGCATATCTAGCAGAGTCCGGTTGAAAATTTCAGGTTGAGGGTCACCTTGGGGATGGTAAGGCATAGTCCGGGACTTCCTCACACCCCACAACGACAGCAACTCTTTGATAAGCCAACTCTCAAAGTCTCAACCCTTCAAAAAGCACAAGCTATTATCAAAAGGTTTGGGCTCCCCTTCATACTCTTTTGACCATTTGACTATATTGATGTTTTATGCTGTCAGGTTACCTGCCTCCTTAGCTATCCTGCTGGTTAACCTAAACTTGTTATACTCTCAGGTTGTAATTGTCTGTATCTGTCTTACATTAGAGCTACCATTGGTGCATGTCGGGTGGGAGGGGAGGGAGGAAGGAGGAGGGGAGTAGGGGAGTTTTTTTTTGTAGTGGCAGGTTCTTTTCTTTGCTTGTTTCACTCCAAGTTGACACGGTTATTACTGTATGTTATATTGTTTTCACCATGTGATATCAATTCTATTTGTAATTTTACATGTTCTTGTTTGTAATAAGTGTCAAGTCTGTAATCTGCTCCTTTTTGGTTTGTCAATGTTAAATCACAGAATAAAGTTTACTAAATTAAAAAAAAAAGTCGCAGCCCTGATCTGAGTGTATCCTCTGGGGGGTGCCATGGTGTACGAAAAGCTTCTCCACCAAGATTTTGGCTACAGTGGAAGCTCGCTGATCCTTGGTGGGGTAAGCTTGAGCATAATGAGTGAAATGGTCTGTAACAACTAGAATATTGGAGAGATTGTGCGAGTCAGGCTCCAACATAAAGAAGTCTATGCATATCAGCTCCATAGGGCTGCTAGTTTGAATGTTGACTAATGGAGCATCCCTCTGGGGGAACGCCTTCCACTTTATACATCTCACGCAGCTCTTGCAATATTCCTCTACATCTGCCCCCCTCTTTGGCCAATAAAGCCAACTCTTAATCAGGTCCAAAGTGCGTTCAGTTCCCAGGTGCCCCATATCATCATGCAGGGCCTTCAGCACAGTCTTAACATGCTTCTCCGGGAGTACTATTTGCTTTCGTGTAGCCCCCTGCTGGTTCTGGGTCTCTTGGTACAGCAATCCCTCCTTTAACTGGAGCTTAGGCCATTCATGTAACAGTAGTCAAGCCTGAGGAATAATGATGTCCACCTGTTCCTGGCTTCCCTGCCATTTCAACACTTACACGATCTGCCTGGTGACTGGGCTGTCCCTTTGATCCTATTGTAGGTCTTGAGTGGCTAACTGTGGGAGGAATCTGACATCTAGGGTGTCCAGCCAACAATAGGCAACCAGAAGACAATTCCCTGAGGCCCCCAAACAGTCTGCCAAACAATGGGTGTCTTTAGTGGAAAAGATATCTTCTCCGTCATGCTTCTTAAACAGGGCATTTACAGCTTGCTCCAAGATGCGTGCCCAATCTGAGCTCTCATTGTTACCGGCTTGGGGTCGTCTGGACAAAGCATCCACATCTATATGGTTCAAGCCCGGGTGGTACTCCACACAGTAGTTATAGATGGACAAGACTAACAGCCACCTATGACTAGCTGCATCCAGCTTGGCTGTAGTCTGCACATAGGTAAGGGGATTATTATCTGTCTTCACAGTGGTCTTGGCCCCATACAGGCAATCATGAAACTGATCAATTGTGGCCCACTTCAATGCCAAGAACTCCAGTTTATGGACAGGATATCTCTGGTCTGAAGGGTTTAAACTCCAACTGGTGAATGCAACTGGATGTAAACCTTTGGGGTGCTCCTGGTACAATACAGCCTCCAATTCACTATAACTGGCATTGGTAGGATGGCTGTAGAATTTCTGCGAGTCCGCATAAGCCAACACCGGGGCATGGGTCAAGCAGTAAATGATGACTTCAAAAGCTCTATCACAATCCCTATTTCACCTTTTGCCGAATGGTTCAGATGGGTGAAAATAGCTGGCAAGTTTTGCAGAGCCCCCAACCATGGCAGTCTTCTTGCTTTTGTTGGTGGGTGGGTACCCCTGTAACAAGTTCAGAAGGGGTCATACCACCTGCGTGTAGTTCTTTATGAACCTTCAATAATAGCTACAGGAACTCAACAATCACTGCAATTCCTTCAGGGTGCATGGCTTGGGCCAGGTGGTAAGGGCCTCAGCCTTGCTGGAGTCAGTCTGAATACCTTTCACTGAGACAATGTGCCTCACATATTTGACCAAGGTCCCGAAGAAATGGCACTTGTCAATAGACAGCTTCAGGCCAAACTTTTCTAGGTGGTCCAACACATTCATCAACTGGGTCTCGTGCTCCTCCAAGGTTCTCTCAACACATATTAATGTCATCCAGGTAGACCAGACACTCCAGCAAAATCATATCCCTGACGTCTTTCTCCATCAGGAGCTGAAAGGTGGAAGGGGTGCCAGAGATCCCTTGGGGCATTCTCAAAAAGTCATAAAATCTAAGGAGGCATATAAAAACTATCTTTTCCCAATCCTGGGGGTCCATCAGGATCTGGTAATTGCCACTCTGCAAATCCAAAACCAAGAACCATTGGCTTCTGTTTAAACAGTCCAGTGCATCCTGCACTCTGGGCATAGTGTAGTGATCTGGCACCGTCCACTTATTCGAAGTGCGGTAGTCCACATACATTCATATGGCTCCACTCTTCTTCCTCACCACCATGATGGGCGATGCATAGGAGCTCCTTGACTCCTGAATAATCCCCTAGGCCAGCATCTCCTGCAAGTGTCACCAAATATCATCTATATCAGCTGGAGCCAGCCGCCTTGCTCTCTCTCTCTCTCTCAGAAGCCTTCTCATCAGTTAGTTGTATCCGATGCTGCTCTCTGCTCACACACCCTACATCCTATTTGTGTAAGGAGAAAACATTCATTCAAACAGCTAGCTTTTCCCTCACTCTCTCTTTCCATTCCTATAGGATGGGGGAATTACTCAAATCGAACAACCCTGGATCAAGTCCCATTGGGGCGCCTCTGCCCGCTGCAGCGGTGTGCACTGCCGTGTATCAGCGCAATAGATCTGAGTCAGTGTCCGTCCTCTCCGTACCACCACCTCTTTGTCCATAACATTCTTCACTTACACATTCACCGTTTGGACATATGTATGCGCTCTGGCTGGCAGAATGCTAGGCTTGACTAACAGTCCCACCGGAAGCCATGTTCATCCGGAGCATCCAACATCAATATCTGGTTCTTGACATTCTTCAGTCTCACTACACTGGCAATATTGCACTCTGCATTTGGCAGGACAACAATTTCATCTCCGTTTCTTCTCCACATTGTTCCCACAGGATCATCAGGCTCCTCAATAGGGGATTGCCCTGCTCCTTCCTGTGGTAGGCCTCTTGGACCAGGGGGTGTAATGGGTAGCCCTCTCTTCATTGTTCAGCTACTCAACCACGACATAGCTGGTCCAGATGTCCAAACATATGGGCATTGGTGCCCACCAATACTGGCACTCCATCAAAAATGTGAGCTTCAGGGCAAATCAGTGCTAAAGTCTCTACAGCTTCACTCACTCCAGCCACTTTAGTGGGCAATGCCATCCATACCCTGACATAGCTGAGATAGGGGTATGACTTCTTACTGAGGCCACACACATGCAGCCCCTCAAATGGCTGTATTTCCACATCAGACAAATGTTGGTCACACCAGGATTTAAAGATGATGGTAACCTGGGAGCCACTATTCAGGACAGCCCAGGCGGGGACTCCATTGACAGTGATCTTAGTTTCCATTGTTGGCCCCACAAACCTCTGCATATCTACTGGTGCTGTCATGTTGGTTCTGCCAGATGAGACTGTTGTGTGAGCTATGGAGCTGGACCTGCCAGGGTCTCCTATGTACTCCTTTACTGGGTCCCTCTGTAGTTTTTCTGCTAGCAAGCTGTGTTAACGAATGCTCTATCTCTTTTAGATGATCGGTCTAAAGGCACCCTGCACTCCTTCTGTAAATGGCCCTCTCTCCCACACCTGTAAAAAATAACAGGTCCCCAGGGTCTCGGTCAGTCTGTTGGTGCCAGATGAGCCCCAGGCATTCCCACTGGAGCACTCTGAGCTGCGGGATTCCATTCTACAACCCGCTCATTTCCCTGGCCAGCAAATGGCACCCCCACCCTCTCTAACTCAGCCACCCTCCATACCATTTCCTCCACTTGAGCCTTAACTCCTGTGTCAGAGGGGGTTACCTGGACAGGAGGGAAAAGTGCCAAATGTGGTGGGGCCTATATTAGGGACCACTCATCTCGGGAGCTTCAGCGGAACCTGAACTCACACCTAACTTAGTCGAAGTGACTTTATCCTTGTACTGCCGTAACAAAGTCTTTAATCCCTGTACCTTACCAGGGTGGAACCTCTCATTCCACTTGCGTCACAGCCATGGCTACACCGTACATCCCTTAGTGACCCTGCCTTCAGCCTCCTGGACCTCCCGTCCCAAAACCCAATATGGAGGGAAGGGGTTAGTTTACCTGTCTTCTAAATGCAAACACTAGTAACGAGGAATAACAGGTGGCCTTTACTACATGCTCTAATCTGACCCGATTTAGATCTTCGGCCACTACCCCCCCTTTCTGGAACACCTTCTGCAAGGCCCTCTCCACCCGGGCCAGTAAAGCAGACAACTGTTCCTCCTCCAACTGCCTAGTGGTCTTCAACTTCCACATGCGGTCCTCACAGGTCTCAGGGTTCCCAAACACACTTTCCAAAGCTGAGATATACACCTGGACTGGGGCTTCAGGATCTGTGGCTCATAAAGAACATATAACCTCTAGGGCTGGACCCCATAAACTTTCCACTAAGCGTTTCCACTTCTCAACTTCAGGACACTGCCAGTCTTGGACTAACAGGGTGGCACCATCCATCCAGGCCTCCAGATCATCCTCACCATTTAGGGTGGATTTCACCCCTGAAAACATTCTTAGCTTGTGGTAGGACTCAAAGGCCACAGGCATGGAACCAGGCTAGGGTCTCTCAAACTTGGGCGTCTTAGGAATGGACCCCGCTCCTCAACCCCTCCCCCAAGGGAGATCACACTGAAAGAGGTTACTACCAGTAGAGCTACAGTCAACCCTTTCACCACCAAAACCCCAGGTATCCAACTGGCTTCTATAGGTTGAGTACTCTCTATCAACATGGTCAATGTACCTCTAACTGAGTCAAACATTTTCCCTTGAACTTTAACATTTCTCAATCTCTTTATGGTGGACACATAATTTTCAACCTCCCCCTCTTCCTTCTTGGGGTACCCCCAGCAAGAGAAAAGACGTTTGGGGATGCATTTTCATTCCACCTTTCCATTCCACCAGCTTCAGCTTATCCTTCTCAGTAGGCCTGAACTTGGGCTGGGGTGGAGCGGACTTGGGGTCCGGGGCCCTTTGGGGGCCCCAACACCCTGATATTCTGATGCAGACATGGCTGGTCAACAGGAGATCCCAGCGGTGACTCCGAAATGTAGCCCCCCTGGTGCCGTGTGTCACTGGGCTATCCCCCTTGTTGACTGTCTCTGGTATCAGGCAAGGGCCTGGGTCCTGCTATGTTGACTATTGGGGATTCATTCTCAGAAATAGTGAAAATAGTGTGGTGTTTCCACCCAGAGTAAAGTATTAGTGGGCCTGATGGCTGCTTGGCACAGTCCCCTGGGATACTGTGCCTACCCACCTCCCCAACGAACCACTCTGCACACTGTGTCCCCCAATACCTTGTTCCACCATAAACCTTATATTTCAGCAATAAATGCATGCAATGGAATTCACTAGCACAGCAGATTCAAACAACAAATTCACAGGTTCATTTGGGGGAGGGGTAAGGAATAGGGAAAGGGATACCTGGATGCAGGAGCTGCTGTGAAGGCAAGAGAAACGTTAGTGAGATATGCTATTTCAAAACATGTGGGCCCACAGGCCAAGCCCTCCCCCATTGGTACCATGGTCCCCAATCTGTCTCTGGGGTACCCACTAGGTGCAGGCCTGATCTGTACCACAGGTTGACTGACTGTTGGGGCCCTGAAACATTTGAGAAAACTTGTAAATTGAAAACAGAACAGTTCCCCTTTTTCCCTCCCAGGAGCCAAGTCCTGGGTACTCACAGTTTGATGACCTCAGCACCAGGGAAAATGGAACTCCTTGATTCAATGCAGAAAACACAGGCCAGCTGGAATCCCTCCATCTGGATGGAACTTGCTCGAGGATCTTGCAGCTTGTCACCTTGATTGCAGTTCTGGCCACTTGTCACCTTCAGCCACTTCTGGCCTGGTGCAGAACACCGTGGCAGAACAACACCAGCCCCAGAAGGCCCAGACCTGGGAGTGGCTCCACAGCCCAGCTCCCTGATCAGAGTGTCCTAGCACTTGGAAATGGTTAGCGGGTTCCTTCCCTGGCTCTGGGTGAGGACACCCAAATGGTGAGGGTCCTCCTGTAGTCCTTGCACTGAGTTCTCAAGTAACCAAGCCTCCAGGCAGTTTGCTCTAATAAAGTCCAGTGCCAGTTTTCAGCGGGTGCTAGCCTCCACTCAAGTGCAGTCCAGTAGGGGAAAACTCAGTAGCAACAATCCCCTGCACACCCATCCACACTTCTCAGTATAGCAGTGTCCACACTCTTTTCTTTGGCTGCAGAAAAACCTCAACTCTCAGACACTTGAACCAGTTCACTCAGGACACACATAGTTTCTGGCTAGCACCCCGATGACCAGAGACACTCTGTCTCTTAAATTAAATTGCAATCACAGTCCCACTCAAGCAAATGACTTCCTTGCAATTACTGTAGCAGCACTGATAATTCACACAGTCCTCTTGACTAGCCCTGCTTCTCAGTGCAGGGTTTCTGCTACACATTGTTACTTTCAACTAACAGCAAAGCAACTTCTCATTACCTGGAGAAACAGGATCACAGTCCAGTCTCTTTCCATCCCCTTCTCAATTCAGTCCTGAACACAACTGGAGAATTAGGGTCTCAATCCAATCTCTCTCTTCTCTCGACCCGCTTCTGGCAACAGAAATCCTCCCAAGTGGGCCCGGGGAGAACCCTGAAGTTCAAGGTTCAGTCTCACAGCTCAGTCCTGACTCTTACAGCACCCAGCCATAGACTGAAGAAATCCTAGTAAGTCCTCATTGTATCAGCCAAAATCCCCATCCTCTGATTGGCTGTTGAAGCCTTTCAATAATTCATATCCATAGTGATCAATATTTCTTTCTCGTTTATTGGAGCATAATCTAGGTACCAGAATTAGTCCCCTCCTTTTCCCAGAAGTCCCTCTACCACAGTTTTTGTGCCTAGATCACTGATTGGTTAAAATAAAGGGGTTAAAGGGGAAGTCTCCCATAGTTCCACACCAATATTTTCCCAACTCCTTATGTGTAACTGTTGTGTGCCTCCTCCAGTTGCCAGCAGTCCTGTTGCTGTCCAGATCTAGATTATAAATAAAAATATACAGCCCCCAAAAGTTATCAATGTGTTTGTCCTCCATTTTACCATCAATGTTGCTGGAGGATGATGTCATCAGAGCAACAGATAATGGTGCTGCACTAAATGCAGTTCCACCAGTAAACCAAACCCACAATGTTTGGTTCTCTACTTGAGTAATGGTGGAACCCTTTAAGTGTTGTGCACATCCTGAAGTGCAGGTCTAATAGGGACTAGGACCATGTGAGTGTGATGCAGCACTGATTTGAGGTATATACAGTATTCATATAAGGAAGTGCCTGTATGTGTTGTGTTACTGTTTCTGTAAGCAAAAACAGTTTACCCAATAAATGACTCGGTACAACAAGAGTTTTAAGTGGTATTATGCAGCTGTTGTATTATGGTGTGTGTGTGTGTGTGTGTGTGTGTGTGTGTGTGTGTGTGTGTGTGTGTTAACATTCTCTGTTTTGATTGACACCAGCAGTGAGAAACAATCTTGCAAATAGGCCCCTTTCCCTTTGTAACTAGGCAGTCAGTGATTGGATGGCTCCAGTAAGGCAATAAAGAATTCAGCTATGACAAGGAATAGGTTACCAGGAAAGCACAGGCACAAGAACTGGGGGACTCTGGTTCAAATCCTACTAGAGTTCCTTACTCTCTAACCCTTAAGAAGTTCCCCTAACCTCCTTAGAAACTGTGATGGCCCCTCAGGTCCATGACTTTAAAAGTGCCCCAATTCCCATTATAAATCATTAGCAGTGATGTGAGAGCTTCAGCACTTTACTTTCAAGGTACTAAGGATAAGCTGTGGCAGCCCCCCCCCGCTTGCTTTGTAATGCCAGCATTTGAAGTAGGATGTCCCTCACAAATCAGATGCTACACCTCAGCTGTTGTAGGTAGAGAAACTATAATCAGTCTCTGGTTGTAGTGCTCTGTATTTGCTTAGCTCACTCCTCCCATGTCATATGCATTCTGTGTCTTGGTATTTCCAGTCAGAAGCTTATATTTAAGGAGCATTTGAAATGTAAAACAATACACTTTATAAAGTAAATGATCTAGCTCTCCACCTTCAGGCTGCTGAAAGGGGACGTGTATAAGTCAGTCTTGTGTGATCCTTTGGTAAACTGCCCAGGCTCATCTTGTAACGAATCAGTCTTGTGTGATCCTTTGGTAAACTGCCCAGGCTCATCTTGTAACAAATCTTCTCAAGGGTATTCACCTGGTTCAATACAGAGTGACTGATTGACTGCTTGATTGATTGATTGATTGATTGGTTGATTGGTTGATTGACTGATTCAGTCTACTGCTTTCCACATGTTACAACTGTCTCACAGAGAGAAATGAGCAGTACAGAGAAACAGCTTTTGTTTCCTGTGAATGCAATACTATTAGATGTATTATTTGCTCTACACATACAGTATTAAGGCTACAGGTACTACTCCCTGTGTGAGTTGCATGACAGAACTGCCTTAAGCCATTGCAAACTTAAACTAAAATCAGGCTAGACAGCATTGATACCCTTATGTTTTGTTCTGCACTGTTGCTGCAGTGACATCAAGGAATGGGAGGGGCTGTATTACAAGTGACTCATTTGCATGTAGATGGAGCTTGCTTGACATTTTACTACCTTGTGTCAGAGCCTCAAACTCTAGATATGTGTTGCAACAAAAGAAATGGCTGATCTCTTATTGACATATGTACAGTACTTGATGTAATGTATAATAAATACATCAGATATAGCCAAATCATGCATATACAGGAGTCTTCTCCTTTAAGTGTCACCATCATGTCAGCTCCCATACATTTCATGGAGTCCCCTTTAGTTTTATGCAGTCTCTCCCCTTTCAATCTCTGAAATAGTCCAACACTTTACATCATTGTCCCCAATGCCCCACCAGATTGTAGCTCAAACTATCCTCTGTTAAACAAGCCCACTTGCTGGACTGTGACCCCAACTGTATCGCTGTCACTAAAACTATGTCCCCCCAGGTGGCAGGCAGCACCTCATCTTTATTCATGGGGCCACTCATTAATATTCATGTGCTTCATGTGCCCCAGTTGTTTAAGTTGCCTCTGGTTGATCCCATGGGATTCCACTCAGTTTCTCCTAGGTCACCGGTCCCTGAGAATATCCAAAGGGGTACTGGGACCACAGACAGTCTCCCCATTTGCCTGACTGCAATGGCAGTTAACACTTCAAAAGCACTCCTGCGCTGGAGGCGAGCGCTGGCCGAAATAGCATGCTGGCCCTCGCGGGGAAGGAATTACACCCATCAGGGCAAGAATGGACCAAGCTGCCTGTGGAAACAGCAGCCAACTCAGGGCACATTGGGGAGGGGTTATATTATCTATCTATCTATCTATCTATCTATCTATCTATCTATCTATCTATCTGACTATCTATCTGTCTGTCTATCTCTCGCGAACCTATTTCTGAATTTCTGAAGAGTTTCTCTCTGCTTCCCCTACTGTTGAAATGTAGAAAGCAGGAGATATTTCTGGAAATACCACAGAAATTTTGGGAAATATTTGGCAGTGTCTGTGGCTGCTACTGTAGTTAGTGCTGAACGGTCACGTCTATGTTAAAGTCAAAATTTTGCACTTTAATAACTTTGCAGCTGTTATACCAATTTGCATCACATTTTGCATGCTCCATCAAGGATGAAAGATCTCATGATGTGCCAAGTTTCATTCCTGTCAGATTTGTGGGTGTGGAGATACGAAGTGTGAATAAATATGAAAATTACTCTTTTTTTTTTAATTTCTTTGTAACGTTGCAGCGCAAAAATGGCTTAGGATTTGGGTTTGAAACTTTTAGGGTAGAAAGGTCTTAGGTCACAAATGTGCATTTTGAAGGTTTGGTTTTTGAAGGTTTGGTGAAAAAATATTAATTGGTTTCAAAGTTATTACATTTGAAAGTTTCCCATTATTTTCAATGGGAGTTTCACTCTCCAGTTAGATGTGAGGCTCAAAAAAGGATCCTTTGTCACAAATGGATAATTCATTTTCGTAAACAGGTCATCATGTGTCACAAATGGGAAATCTTTTTTCATGCTGCCACCATTTTGTTTTACAGTTAGCGAGGTAAACAAAATTAAACAATTCAAAACAATTAAGTGCTGAGTAGAAACCAACACATGTAGCTTGCTTATTGGCACTCCCTCAGCTGTATTCTGCAGTTATCTGCTGAAGAAAAGCCCTTGATTTTTTTTCCAGATTATAAAACTTTTTTTTGTGACTCATGATAGAAAAAAAGATTCTATTTCATATCACAAGTCATGAAAAAGGATCCTTTTTTGTGACAGGAAATCCTTTGCCTGGTCTCTAGTGCCCCCCCACCCTTCAGTTGCCATTCCTGTAGTTTCCCTGGTGTTGTGATTCTCCAAATCAAGCCATTAGCATGGTAACACAGGCAGATAACTTTTTTTCAGTCACACTACAGAGTTAAATGTTACATGCCCTTTTGATCTTGCACAAGGAGATTCTAGCCTCAACACTTGTTCAGTTTGCTCTTTGAGCTGGCAGCAATGTGTTTCTGGATTACTCTTGCCTTACTGGGATATAGAAGTTAGAAGCATGCCCAACTCCCGTATTTCTAAACAGAACTGAAGAAGTCTTCTTCTCCTCACTTGTGTTTGGGGACTGATGTTGGGGTATAAGTATATCTGGGCATTTTGGAAAGAAACAGCTTTCTTCAGATGCTCCTGTTTAATTACTGTACATTTTTGCAATCACTTTCCAAGGCAAACTGTCAAGAATGATAGGAGATTTTAAAACTTTAGAAGCAGTGCTCTCGGTCAAGGGTGTGATTGCTGTGGTTGGAACACTTGTAGCCTGTGACTCTGAGAAGTGCAAAGGGAGAACAAAAACTTTAGTCATAGGTGGCATTGTGTCAGAATTAAATCCAAAGACAGAAACAAACAGTTCACAAGGTCCCAAATGATTCTTTCTGCATTCAGCAATAAAGGTAACTGACAATTCTTCAATATTTTAAATTTTTCTGCCTTGAGTGATGTCTCTTAAAACTGAGGTAAGGAGATCAGCATTTGACTAGTTAGTTTTTAACAGCAAGTGCAATCTCTCTTTTAAATTAGACATGATTTTCTCCATCTGAGCAAGTTCTCAGTCACTTTAGAGTGTTTTATTTCTCACTTTGTATCCAGTTGCTAAATTGATTTTAACAGAATACTATAGGATTTATTAATAGCATCAAAAGAATCCAACTGTGTAGCCAGTGTGTCTGTGTTATGAGAGATTTCAGCAGAGGGAGTTTTAGAAGGGGAAGAAACTTTAGGAAGAGGGCCAGGGTTTATGGTCTCAGCCACAGCTGACGGACCAGTTTTCCCAGGGCTGCCTGAGGTCACTGAACCTAGGTAACGCTTTATAGGGCCTGATCACTCTGACTTCTCTGGGTTCTCTACATCAGTAAGAGACAAACTGAGCTCTTTCCATTTCTCTTTTCCTTCTCTTTGCAAAAGTCTCTTTCTTTTTTTGATAGTTTTGCCAAGTCCACATTTAAGGGATCCATGAGAGACATTATGAAGGATTTTAAGGCTTTGGAAATGGTAGAAACTCAAAGTTAAATCTCTGCATTCAGCAGAGCGAGCAAAACCTGCTACCTCCTCTGTCAGTCATCTTGCACCCAGTCACATTTCTAAATGTTTAAACATTTTTATTCTGATAAAGAAACTGTAGGGGGTTTCCCCTGGTATCTAGTGGCACCCACCACCCTCCAATATCTGTCCTCCCTTTTTTTCTATTTTCCTGTTGTCCAATGGCACTGCCCAGCCTCCGATCGCTGTCCCCATTTAATTTTATTATTTCCCTGGTGTCTAGTGGTGCCCCCACCTTCCGATCACTGTCCCTCTTTTATTTTATTGTTTCCTTGGTATCTAGTGGCACCTCCCTCCCAATAATTGTTGCCCCTGTCTGCAAAAAAGAAAACGGTCCTCAATGTTTTTTTTTCTACATGGTCCCTCGGTGATTTAACCCCCAACCCCACGTTCCACTCAGCATCCGCCTCTCCACCCCCCCCAGTACACTCATACACATGCTCACTCACCTGGACAGGTGACAGGGTGATGATCCACTCTCCTACTGAAGGCACGACTTGCTGCTGGAACCAACAACTGCAATATGAGAAACTAAGGTAAATGCAGTTCAATGTATTTCAATGGGGTTTTCAACTTTGATGCATACCTGGTCAATTTTGCATATTTTTACACCAAATTTTCAACATGGCCTTTTGGGGACCCTACCTCATGGACAATGTCACTGGAATTTTGCAAATCTATGCTGAAAGGTGATGTTGTGGTCAGTTGGTGAAATCACCTTTCAAGTGTGATTTGAAAATTTTCACTAGCTTTGCTAATGAGGTGGGGTCATAAAAAGGCTATGTTGAAAATTTGGGGTAAAAATATCTAAAAATAGTGAAGTTATGCACATATTTAAATTTAACTGTGCTTGTTTATAACTTCAGTAATTTTAAATATTTTCACCCCAGATTTTCAACTTAACCATTTTTACATCACCTCATGAACATGACAGATGTCTTTTTTCAAATCCTGTCCAAAATGTGTTTTCTTACCTTTGATGTGGAATGACATTGTGGTGGTGTGGAATGATGTTTTGGAGGGGATTTGAAAATTCTCAGCCCAGCGTTCATGAGGTAGGGTAATAACAAGGCTATGCTGGCAATCTGGTTGCTGTTTTGGTTAAAATGCTTCCATGGTAACATACATGTATGAATCTAAGGAGGGATGGGAGCGCAGGGCCCAGAGGGCACTGTGCTCCCACAGACAAATGAGGATACGATTAGACAATCTCAAAAAGTAAGGAAATTATTTGCAAAAAAACTTTGTTAATGCAATAGTTAGGGTTGGTTACAGTGACAAAAATAGGGAAATGTGGTATTAGGGTTTCCAACCCTAACGCCCCACCCCTACACTGCAGGCAACAACAGGGGTGGAGTTGTGCCTTGGGGTTCTCAACCCTAATGTTCACCCCATTCCATGAGTAAATAAGCTGAGATGGGTATAGTATATGAGAATGGGGTGAGTGTTGGGTTGAGGCACACCCCACCCCTGTTGCTGCCTGCAGAGTGGGGTTGGGGGATTAGTGATGGAACCCTACCACCACATTTCCTACTTTTGTCGCTGTAACTAATCCTAACTAGTGCATCAACAAAGTTAGAATATGTATACATATATATATATATATATATATATATATATATTTATGCCATACTTGTGAGGATAAAAAAACAGGACATCTAGAGTGAGAATATCAGTGTTATTCTTGCTCTTGGTTAATTTATCCACACACTAGGGGCCGGATTTTCAAAGCCCTCTGTCCAATGCAAGGTGCTAGCGGCACACAGTTGTGCCACAACTGGCACCTGGCATCTAAAGATGTGGCTGGGAGCTATTAACAAAAGCAGCCTACATCAAACACAGGCTGCTTGCAGCAAAGGGGGTTTGCACTAGCCTTGCACCACAAAAAGGGCTGCAGCATGGAGCTAGGGGGCTTGTGGCAGATGTAGGCTGCCATATCCCCTAAAACTATATTCAGAGAACCCTCTCGGAGGACAATGTTCTAAGTACAGTTAGACCAGCAAAAAGCAGGTGTAACTGTACTTAGACACCTTCTGGGAGGGTTGTCAACCGTGGGCCACTATGTCATAACCCCCCCAATGTATTACATATCAAACCCCATCCCTGGTGATTTAGTGCCCCTCTCCCCACCCCAAACTGCCCATACATTGTCTTATTAATAATGCATTTCAACCCTGGTGAACCAGTGCCCTCCTCCCCATGCCAATTGTCCGGTAAAATGTAAAAATAAAGCACAGTACAACCCTGTGTATCTAGTGTCCCCCCCACCTTGCCCGATCTCGTGGTAACATATATTAATTAAGTACAGTAAATCCCTGGTGATCCAGTGGCCCCTCACCCTTCCCCCCACCCTGGTGGGTGTCCCCACTACCCCCAGATCTGGCAACTGGCACAGCCCTCCTCACATGACCACGGCTGGCTGCCATATGAACTGTCAGAGCATGTACTGTATACAGTACATGCTCTGACAGGTCATTCGGCAGCCGGCTGTGGTGGTGTGCAGAGGGCTGTGCCAGTTGCTGGATCTGGGATCGGGATGGCACAAAGCTGGGTGATGAACACTACTAGCAGATCAGGACAGGGTTGGGGGGCACTGGATACACAGGGTTGTACTGTCTTTATTTCGAAATTTTACTGGACAATCAACGGAGGGTGGGGGGCACTGGTTCACCAGGGTTTATATGTATTATTAATAAGACAATGTATGGGTAGTTTATTTATTTATTTGAGTTTTGGTAACCAGGTAAGTCAACTGAGACAATTACAGTCCCTTTTTCTGAGTCGACCAGGGAGTACAACATGATAAAAACACATCTTAATAAACTGAAGGCATAACAAGTAGAGACAATTCAACAAGTGGAAGTAAACAATAAATGATAGTAGTCTTTGATAACACACTACAGTGGTCTCATAAAATACAGAAAAGCAAAGAAGAACACTATTCATACAACTGTATATACAGAATACATAAACAGCAGAGCAATTCAGTTCGGAACTAGAGTAATCATAAGACTGTCAACAAATATGACAGAGTAATCATACAATTGCCAACAGATAAGAGAGGGAGCAAGTGTGTAGCAAGTTTGGGGTGGGGAAGGAGACACTTGATCAGCAGGGTTGTAATGTTTTATTAATAAGACACTGTATGGGCAGATCAGGGCTTGAGGGGCACGACCCACTGCCATGCTTCCATGTGAGGGTGCAGCTGCCGCCTGGTGGTCCCGCGGCTTGCAGCATTCTTAGTGGTTACACCATCTGCTTGACTGATGCAGCAAGCTGCAGGACACAGGCTCAGGGACCCTGTCCGATACTGAATTGGGTGCAGGGTCCTTGATGCAGGGGTGGTTAGCGCAAGCTGCCATTGTCGCAGCTTGCATTTGCCCTTTGAAAATCCAGCCCTAGGTCCACAGTGGAGGAGCAGAGTACCAGTGAGCCTGAGCTTCATCTTCATACAGTGAGGTTATGCTGGATCAACATCACTGTTGATGGAGGGCTGAACAATCAGAACACCGTTTTTTTCTTGCCTCTGTTTAATAAAAGGCATGGCATAAATCAAATACTCCATGGCTCTAATGAAAATATAACTGACATTTTCCCTTGTGCAGTTTGTCCTTTTGACATCACTCATGATTTTGCCACTCGTGATAACATAAGGCCAAACTGTAATCAGGAAAAATATCAGTGATATTTTCATTAGGGCCATGGCATATCCTTTATAAATAGACAAAAAGTTATAGTTTTTGGGTTTGCATAGAGGTTTTAGTTTGTGAAGCTCCTTTGGGACTGAAGAGGGATCAAGAGAACTTTCTCTTAAGGGGGCCTCTTAGGGCTGAGAGGACTAGGGTGGGTTCACATGAAGATGGGGAGGTGCTTCTAGAGAAGAAAACTGTAGAAATGTCACTGACTGGGAAGGGTACTGGAGGCTCCACTGCTAGTCGTTGCAGCAGCAGATACCATATTTGTCGAGGCCACAGAGGTGCAATGAAGATGAGGGTTGGACCCTCCATCTGCAGTTTTAGTAACACTCTCTGTATCAGTGGAATGGGAGGGAATGCATTCATACATACAAACATACAAAGAAGCTAGCAGAAGAAGGCCATTCAGTATCCCATCTGCTTGTATTGCAGGGTCCACAGCTTACGCTACAGACCCTGCCCCCTCCAGTCCTCCCTTCCTCTTCATTTGTCTTCCTCAAAATCTGTGATTTTCCCTATGCCTATCCCCGCCTCTCTTGAAGTTGCTCACATTGACTTCATCGAGACCACTTCCTCTGGCAGCGCAGTCCAACAGGCCACCACTCTCTCCATGAAGAAGTGCTTTGTAATTTCCCTCATAAACCTCACCCCTCCCATTTTTAGACTTTGTCCCTCATGGTTCGGCTGCCACTTAGCCTGAAGATATCTTCCCTATCCACCCTATTTCTCCCCTTCAAGTTCTTGCAGGTCTCTATCGTGTCCCCTCTCTCCCTCCTCTCCTCCAGGGAGTACATCCTTAGGACCCATAACCTCTCTTCATATGTTTTACCCCGCTGACCCACAATCATCTTAGTTTCCTTGCTCTGGACCATCTCCAGGAGAGTGATGTCTTTGTTAATGTATGGAAACCAGTATCTTACTCCATACTCTAGATACAGTCTCACCGGTGACCTGTACGAGGGCAGTAGAACCTCCTTCAATCTGCTGCTGATTCTTCTGGCTATACACTCCAGCATCTTGTATGCCTTTGCCACAGCTTTTTTGCACTGCATGGAGTACTTCAGGTCCCTAGTGATCATCACACCCAGATCCTTCTCCTCCATTGCTGCTACCTGGACTTCCGCCCCCCCCGGTAGTACTTGATCCTTGGATTCCTGGCTCCAATGTGCATAACTCTGCATTTCTTGGCATTGAAGCCAAGCTGCCAAATACCCGACAATTTCTCAAGATTTCTCAGGTCTTCCTGCAGGTCTTGTGTCCCTTCCACTGATCAACCTTCCTAGAGTTTGTGTCATCTGCAAAAAGCCACTTAATGGCTTCCCCAATGTCGTTGATGAAAACATTGAACAACACTGGCTCCAGCTCTGAGCTCTGCAGGACCCACTGGTGGCTTCCCTGGTGCTGGATAACCCTCCCTCTACCACCACTCTCTGGGTCCTGTCCCATAGACAGTTTTCTATCCACCTAGTCATTTTCTACCCGGCCCCGAGATCTGCCAGCTTCCTAATCAACCTCTTCTGGGGTACAGAGTCAAAGGCCTTGCTGAATTCTAGATAAAGGATATCCACTGCCTGGGCCCTGTGTACTGCTTAGTAACCCAGTCAAAGAAATCAACCAGATTTGTTTGGCATAATCTCCCTCTCACAAACCTGTGCTGCCTCTCATCCTGGAGACCATTTTCCTCTAGATACCCCACCAACCTTTCTCCATGAGCTTGCACACGATTGAGATCAGACTGACTGGCCTGTAATTCTCCTGGTCATCCCTGAGACTGCTGTTATGGAGGGACACCGCTGCACCACATGTGCCATTCTCCAATCTTGTGGTACCACGACTGACTCCAGGGAACTATTGAACAAGCTCGCCAGTGGTCCTGCAAGCTCCCCTGCCAACTCCCTCAGTACCCTTCGGTGTATGCAGTCCAGGCCTGGTGATTTGTCCACCTTCAGTACTAGCAGCCCCTCCCTCACTCTATCCTCGTCTATCACCACATCCATGCTCCCCTCCCCTTCCCCCACTCCTTTGCTCCCCCTTGTAGGCACTGGCCCATCTTTTTCCTGCTGAAACTGGATCAAAAGTATTCATTCATTACCTCAGCCTTTCCCCCATTCTCCTCCACTCATTCTTCCCCTCTCCTAAGCCTAACAATCCCATCCTTCTTGTTCCTTTTTCACTTCTGTAATGAAAGAAGGCCTCCTCTCCTTTTTGAGTAGGAGTTGGAAGTAAGAATGGAATGTTTAATCAAGGCCCCCTGTTCTCTGCAGCAAATTGATGTAAATTCTGCAGCAGGGACTCTGAACTTCTGCAGCACTGTTAGGTCAAATTCTGAGGCAAGGTTTAAAGTTCTGTGGCACATTTATATATAAATAATACAGAGCCAGCTTTACAGTTTTGGGGGACCCCAGCAAGGATGGCCTGTAAGGAGGATCTCCAACTTCCACCACATAAATGTAAGCTACATAATCCTTCAGTTTTATTCTTTTGCTTTTTAGAAACTGTCCTGACTCTTCATATTTATCTAAATCTATTTAGGGTTTAGTGCTATGTCATGCAACATTAATAGCTACTGGCAGGCACCGGCTCAACGTACTGGCAACAAAGTAAATAGCTGAATAGATGTTCTCCATGGAACAGCTTGAAGCAGACTAGCTGTGGAGCACCAGACTTCCCGCCTCTGTGAACTCCTATCAGGGGCCCCATACACATTCGTAGTTAGTGGTGGCAGGCTTCTGATGCATACAGAGACTTCCCTGTACTGCCACCCTAAAAACTGCCATATATTACAAATATTAAACATCAGTAACATCAGCATGATTATTTCTATCTTTTTCTCTGTTTGTTTCACTCTTTCCTTGTTTAGTTATCACATTTTGAATTAATAGTCTTTAGCTTTGTTGTCATCTTTCTTACATTGGCTTCATTTTTTTTATTTTCTTTCATGTGCACCTCATTTCCCTAGCCTGAAAGTCCTTGCATCTACAAGGCCCTCTGACCATGGGCTGTCCTAGAGCAGGTAATCTCAGGATCGCACCTAATCATGGGTTGCCCTCATGGAACCTCAGTGCACTACTACTAGCCCAATAGGGTGGCTCAGCTAGCTTTTTGTATTTTTGCTTTTTTCTCTTCTGCCTCTGTAGTCTCATTGTCTGTGTTTCCAAGTCAGGTGAAGTTCCCCTTCCCCGAAGGAAAACATTTTATTTTATTTATTTATTTAATTTAGTTTTTGTTTACTGGGTAAGTGCACTAGCCATAAAATGACTATTTTCAGGCACGACCCGGGAGAGTACAGCAAAGTAGAACATACAGAGTTAAGTGCAGTAACACAATAGGAAGAAACAGTACAGAATTAATGACAAAAATACAGGGAGTCAGAGTAATACATTAGGGTGAGGCAGTACAGTATCAATGATAAAAGTACTGGCAATCAGAGTATCACATTGGACAAGGCAATACAGTATCCAAAACAAAATGCAGGCAAATTGTATAACCCAAAAAGGGGACGGTTTGAAAAAAAACAGTATCATAAAGGGAGGATCAAAGCAATTGTACAGAAACAAACAACCAAATAACATGAAGACGCAAGGGGGACAGTGAATGGAATCAAGCTGTGGTTGGTAAAACACATTATAGTTTGGAAAGGGGTTAGGAGTAGCAGGAGTAGGGAACTAGATGGAGTAGGACTGGGATAAAGGAAGGAAGAAGGAAGAAATAGACTGTTGGTTAACTAGGATCTGCAGCTTATCCTGTAGGTAGGGAAATGATTAGACTAGGTGGGCCAAGCGGTCCTTATCTGCCATCAAAGTCTATGTTTCTATGTTTCTATGTAAGAAGGCTTGTTAGTAGCAGGCCAATTGACATCAGGTAGGGTCAAAGCAAAAAAATGGCAGCAGTGTTCCCATCTCTACTCCAGACCAGACCAAAATTCTGCAATGTTCTCTGCTCTCTTCTTCCCTCTCTAAAACCTTGTAAAAGAAAAGCTTTCTCCTCCCCCACCTCCCACCTACCTAATGGCAGTAATGCTATCTCCTCCCCCAATCTACATAATGGCAGCAATAATCTGTCCTCTCCTCTGGTCTCTTCCCCAGACCTAATCGCAGCAATGCTCTCTTTCCTTTCCCTTCCCCATAATGGGAGTAATGCTGTTTGCAACCTCCACGCACCCTAGACCTAATGGCAGCAATATATTTTCTCCTCTTCCTAACATGATCCTCCCCCAAAAGCCTTGCCTGATTCCAGTTTTTAAAATCCAGTGTAGCCCACCTCCACCCATCTCAGCACCACTACCCACCCAGGAAGGAAAATGATGGTATTTGCACAATGCTCTCCAAACAATTTTATTACAGAATGTTAACACACTGGGAGTTGGTTGTCAGACTAGGGAAGAAGAAGAGGTAGGTTTGCCAGTTAAACAGAGCCACAATTTGATTTATTCAAACTAGGGATGGGCTACTCTGGATTTATTCTTTTGTAACCTTACTTGGTTACCAAAGAATAAAAAAAAAAACTGATTACTCTATTGAGTGGTCAAGCTATTTGTGCTTAAAAAAACAAACTTAGAAGCTGCACTGATGCTCTGAGTAAATCTGCTTGCCCCTCAGTGGCATTTTTATGTTAGCACGCTTGCACAGCCAACATCATGTGCTAGTAGCAGATTTGGAAGCGCGGTCACTGTTGGGCAAATGTAGGGCACGCATCAGTAGGTGAATCCCTCATTCCCCAATCAGCCTGCATGCCGGCGCCATACCATGCATACTAATGTGGCGATCACATCAAAGGAAAGGTCCGCTGCAATGCAAGCTAAGCTTGTCATACACAGCGGACCTCCCGGCGTACTTGCCCTGGTGTAAAAAAAAATAATAAACATGGCAGCATACTGCCTACCATAATGCCGACTCTGGGGGTGTCCAATCCCCCTGTCGGCATGCCCTGTTACAATGCATGTACCGACGGGGGAGCCCACTCCCCGTCGGCATCATGCACCCCCTCCATTTGTTATGAGCCGAGGAGGTGCCCAATACCCCTCGGCTCTTGCGCCCCACCCGGTTTCATTGTTTGCCCATGGGGTGCCCAATCCCCCATCAGCTATAGCATCCCCACCCCAAAACACTTGGGTGGCATGCTGGGAGCCCATCCCAGCGTGCCAAATCACCCTGAAAAATAAAAACTGTCCTCACGAGGTTTTTATTTTTAAACCCTGTGAAAGAAGAAAACGGTCCCTCGCAGTCTCCCTGCTCTCCTCCTCCTGCAACCCGCGACCACCCTCTGCAGACCCTGCCTCCCCACACCCCCCCCAGCCCATAATTACCTCCGGAGCTGGCATGACAATCTTCAGTGAACCGGGAACACGTCTGCACTCTTCAAAGCCGACCGCAAACTGAAGAAATGCCAGTAAGGTGTATAATGGTATAATTTTCAACATGGGGTTATTGGGACTCCTCCTCATGAATTCTGTCACTGTCATGGCGTTATTCGGTCCCGAAAGGTGATTTCGCAGTCACTGTGTGGAATCACCTTTCAGGTCTGAGTAATGAAATGACAGTGCCACTGTTCATGATGGGGGGCTCTCAAAAAACCTATGTTGCAAATTTGGGGAAAAAGATCCCACAAATGACTGTTTTACGAGCGTGTGTTGTGCAGTTTCCACGCACATCTCGTAACTTCATGAATTTGTAATATTTTCGCTCCAGATTTTCAAAATTAGCATTTTTTCACACCTCCTTATGAATAGTGCAGCTGTCATTTTACATATCCTGGCCAAAATGTGTTTTCGCATGTCCGATGCAGAATAGCACAGTCACTGTGTGAAATCCATTTTCGGGACAGTTTGAGAAAATGACAGTGAAACTGTTCATGAGCAGAGGTCCTAAAATGCCTATGTTGAAAATTTGGTGCCGAAAGTCCATAAAATGAATGTGTTACAAGCATGCGTTGTGCAGTTTCCACGCACCCTTGTAACTTCGCAAATTTGCAATATTTTCATGCCAGATTTTCAACACTGGCATTTTTTCACACCTCCTTATCAACAGTACAGCTGTCATTTTTCAAAGCCTGCCCAAAATGTGTCTCCGCACCTGTGGTTCACAATGGTGTGGTCGCTGTGGGGAATCAACGTTTGGGACAGATTAACAAAATCACAGCACCACTGTTTATGAGGGGAGGTCACAAAATACCTATGTTGAAAATGTGGCTAATAAACTCCCAAAAATAAGTGGGTTACGGATGTGTGTTGCGCAGTTTCAATGCATGCTCATGACTTCACCGATTTTTCATATTTGCACTCCAAATTTTCAGCGTTGACATTTTTGTACATATCCTCATGAACAATACCGTAGTCATTTTCCACATCCTGACGAAAATGTGTTTTTTGCCTCATGTTGCCAAATGGCATAGCTGCTGTGCAAAACCACCTTTAAGCTAACACACTCATAGTGCTGCTCTTCATGAGGTGGGCTCACAAAAAGCCTATGTTGAAAATTCGGAGTGAAAATACCAGCACACGCCTACGGTGTTAGGGTTCCCAACTGTAGCACCCCACCCTGTACAGACTGACAGGTGTCAGGGTTGTGACTTGGGATCATCAGTTGTAATGCTCACGCCATTCCACCCCCACTCTCACCCTGCAGCCAGTGACAGGCATCATGGTGTGTCTTGCAGTGTTTGCACACAAAGTTCACCCCATTCTCCTATACTGCACCCACCTCAGCATATTTCCTTATGGAACAGGGTAAGTATAACACCCAAAAACCCCAAAGCACACCACAACACTTGTCAGTGTCTACAGGGTAGGGTGAGGTACAATCGCATGAGCGTTATAGCTGATGACCCAAAGACACACCCCAATGCCTGTCACTCTCTGCAGGGTGGAGATGGGGTTGGCGTCACTTCAATACTTCACTGCCATTCCTATTATGCATCTCTAACTCCTGCACTACCAATGCCAATGCCAGCGTGACAACATTCAGCATTGAGAAATGTTTGTTAATTGTGGTGCAGTAAGCTTGAAATCTGTCTTGCCCACCCTTGCATACTGTCCTGGAGCAACATATAAATGTTTAAAAATTAAACAAAAATGTTTCATCTGCAATGTCATTATGACTTTCTCTATTTTCTCAATTTGTTTTCTCTTCCCTTATTTAGTTTCCACATTTTACATAAATAATCTTTAGCTTTTCAGTTTTCTTATCTTGGTTTCATCTTTTTTAATTTCTTCAGTCTGTCCAGCATTCTTTCATTCTTTTCCTACCCCAACAATTTTTTTTATTTACTTAGCTGTCCCTTTGATTGCATTTTTTATCATTTACATTTTTCTTCCCTGGCACCAGAGTTGATCTATCAGGTTGGAAACCTCACAGCCCCATCCACAGCAACCACTTGTTCTCTAAACTCCATATGGATAGCAAATTGCCCCCCCGAGAGCACTTTATCCTCTCATGGTTTTAGAACAGGTAAACCCCACCACTGCCCATCTCAATCCCACCAGGTGACAGAGAACAGCAAGAGGAAGGGGGTGCTGTTAGAACTATACTACTCTACTGGGACTAAAGAACTTTACTAGTGGGACCTTCAATTTAGGGTAAAAAAAAAGAGTATGTTTGAGTTGGGTGAAGTGAATTGTTATCTGTGCAGTTAGCTAGGTGTAGAAGGAAACTATGAATTGTTATCTGTGCAGTTAGCTAGATGTAGAAGGAAACTGTGAATTAGGGGGAGTGGCTTAGACAAAAGGAAGCCAGGTGTTTTGGATTTAAAAACTGCCCTAGATAACTTTTGGCAGAGAACAGCAAAAGGAAAGAGGTGCTGTTAGAACTATACTACTCTACTGGGACTATATTGCCCTCCTTCCCTCCCCTCCACCCCTAGCCAATTCTACTTTTATAGGCACAGGATTTGACTGATAACAGGAACTTCCTGTTTGGGAGCAGGAAGGGAGTGATCACAGAGGCACAAAAGACTCGCCATCCTAGAAGGAAAAGAGTAGCTCTCCATCCCCACCTAGCTGCTGGAGGTCTGACTCTGAGCAAATAAGAAGGAGACTGCTGAGGATTATAGGAACTTCCTGTCCCAAAACAGGAAGATTGGGAGCTTTAAGGGTATGGAGGCAGTAGGAAAGTAGGGAGAAAAAAATTATAATAAACAGAGAAAGGAAAATGTAAGTATACAAAACAACAGTTAAAGAGCCAGAAATAAGACATGATGGGAGTGGTGCAGTGCAGTGGATGTGGAGCAGCCGTCTTTCAGGAGACGTTCTGGAAAATGCAGTGTTGTCCCATCTGCAGGCACCTCTCTGGGCTGAGGGAGGAGGTGGCTCATCTCAAGGCTGAGTTGGCCAGGATTCCGGGGACCTCCTCTCCCACCCAGGGACCATGAGGGCCACCGCCGCTGCCTCAGAGGTTCCCAAGAAAGAGGAGCGGTTGGACCTCAGTAGGCTCAGAGAGGGTGAGGGTGGTAGAACAGAGGTGCATCCCTCCAGTTGTATCTGTCCACAATTCATATGCCATTCTGGCAGAGTGTGGTTCCTCTATAGAGGCACCCACAGTGGAGACCAAGGAGGATGCTTGGAACCTCCACAAAGGATACCTACAGGAGTGTGGCATGTGACCCCACAGGGGAAGGAAACAACTCCTGGTGGGGGACTGCATTGTCAGGAGGGTAGAACTGAGGGAAGGAGGGGAGAGGGAGGTAAGGTGCCTGCCTGTTGCCATTATTTGGAGGGACAGGGAGCGAATCCTTAGGATCATGGGAGCAGCTGTATGGGGGAGGGAGATGGATGTCACTGTCCACTTAGGGACAAATGACCTGGCTGGGAAAGGGATCAGAACAGTGGAAGAGGAGTTTGTGGAGTTGGGGAGGGGCCTCAGACAAGTAGCATGCACAGTAACCTTCTCGGAGGTGCTGCCTGTCTATGTTATGGGTGAGGCTAGGGTACTCCACACCATGGGATTCAATCAATGATTGAAAAACTGATGCAGAGCTCAGGGGTTTGGCTTCATTGGGGACTGGAGGGATGCAGGCCTATACTAGCGCAATGGTCTGCATCTGTCCAGGAGGGGAACCAGGATCCTAGGTGATAGATTTAAATGCTTCTTTGGCAAGCATTTAAACTAGCCAAGGGGGGGAGGCACTGAAAAGGATCAAGGAAATCATAGCCCCACCAAAAAATCAGGGTAGTTAGTGAGGTAAACACCAATGTAGAGATGTTGATAGGGAGAAGGGCAGGTGTAAATGGAGAAAAAGGCAAAGGCAGTAAGGACAGGGATGGGGCAAGAAGGGATAAGGCCATCAAAAAATGGAGGGTAATGAGTACCAGTGCCCGCAGTCTAGGTAACAAGCTCCCTGAACTGGTGGCCTTGATGGAAGAGGGATGCCTGGATATTGTGGCAGTCACAGAAACATGGTACACAGTGAACCATGACTGGGATGTCAACATACCAGGGTACACAATCTACAGGAGAGACAGGGAGGGTAGAAGAGGAGGAGGAGTAGCCCTCTATGTAAGGGAGAGGATCAAAGCAATGTAACAAAAGGGTAAACAGGGAGGAGAGGAGGCACTGTGGGTCACCCTGGAGACTGGAAATGGCACCACAGTCTGCACAGGGGTTGTATGCAGACCCCCATCTCAGGGGGAGGAAATGGACAAGGAAATGATAGAAGACATTCTTGGGATGGCAGAGAAAGGGGTGATATTGTTGATGGGGGACCTGTTTATGCCAGATGTTAACTGGAGCACCTTTGCTGCAGCCACATCCAAGAGCAGGGCCATTCTCGATGCCCTACAGGGGGCATGCCTCAGACAGCTAATGTTGGAACCCAGTTGGGAGAGAGCAATCTTAGACCTGGTACTCTCAAATGGGGACAGAGAGAGGATCTCAGATCTAGAAGTGGGTAGCCATCTGGGAACCAGTGACCACCAAACAGTGTGGTTCATGATAAACTCAGCTGCAGAGTCAAGCCATACAAAAGTAAGGGTACTGGACTTCAGGAGGGCTGACTTTGTCAAAATGGGAGAGTGCCTCAGAAAAGCACTAGCAAACAGGAAAGAAGGAGGGGTGGAGCAACAATGGGGAAACATCAAAACTGCCATCACAGAGGCAACAAGCCTTTATGAGAAGAAAGTAAACAAATCAGAATGAAAGAAAAAACCACTATAGTTCTCAAAAGAGGTGGCAGGGAACGTTAGGGAGAAAAAGATAGTATTTGGGAAGTATAAGAAAACTCAGAAGGAGCAGGAAAGAGAACTGTACCAGTTCTAAGGAAGCCTAAGGAAGCCCTCCCCTGAACCAGAGTGCGGCCCCCCGACACACGCTAAAAACAGTTCTCCAGGGACTGTGAAGAGGTCATGAGGGCACTAAGGAAGCCCTCCCCCGAACCAGAGTGCGCCCCCGACACACGCTGAAAACAGCTCTCCAGGGACTGCAAGGAGGTCATGAGGGCACTAAGGAAGCCCTTCCCCAAATTGGAGTGTGGCTCCCCCGACACATGCTGAAAACAGCTCTCCAGGGACTGCGAGGAGGTCGTGAGGGCACTAAGGAAGCCCTCCCCTGAACTGGAGTGTGCCTCCCTGACACATGCTGAAAACAGGTACGGCTCTGTCCTGGTCCTCGGAAGCTCAGCTCAGCAGTGAGAAAAGGGCGCCAATTTTGAAATTCAGTCGGCAGACAAATGGAGACAATTTTTATTCCCTGCTTCTTAATGTAAAGTACTGAATATTTCTCCAACAGCAGGAAGCTTTAATTCATGTGTGCTGCATGCCTTTAAACATAAAAAAAAATGATAATGTTGTTGGGTGGTTTTGCCAGCGTGTAGCAGGGTGCTTTAACCATTTAGCTGCTTCAATCCGAATTAATTGTAACTGTGCTGTACCCAAGTAAAAATCTGCCTACTGATGTAATTGTTAGCTGCTCACAACCCTGTTATTGTACTATGTTTTAAATCTGTAGCAGCTTCAATTCAAATTAATGTTTAGTGGCACATAATTGTTTAGCCTAATCCTGCAATATATTCTGTTTTGTGCTTAAGGCAGTTTGTTTGTAGCTTGGCCCCCTTCCTCACACTTACCTATTTAAATCTTGTTCTCCATAGCTCTCCAGGGATTGAGAGGAGGTTGTAAGGGCACTAAGGAAGCCCTCCCCCGAACCGGAGTGTGCCCCCCCCGACACACGCTGAAAACAGGTACGGCTCTGTCCTGGTCCTTGGAAGCTCAGCACAGCAGTGAGAAAAGCCCCGCTGACGCTTTGCGTCAGCTACCCCACCACCCCTAGCTAACTTCTAGTTATATAGGCTGGATCACATGTAGTCTCAGAACCAATCAGCTCACTTTCCCATTTGCAGGCTATACTGTGTATTCACTAGAGGCCACTACGCTAGGAACACAGCTTGAAAAAAAGTCATCCTAACCCTCGTACTGCTGCCTCTCCATGATGATACCACTGGACCTAATAACTTTCTTTATCATCACCCCCTGGGTGTCCCTCCCACTGTCTAACTACCCTATCCTGCTGGACTGCCAGGTACCATGTGTCAGGCTCCCAATAAACATTGTTATCTCTGGTACCATAGTTGACTCACACCCTGGCTGCCACCTTCACACACTATCAATTGGCCCTGGTGTCCTAACATCTACCTTCCAAACTAGCCACCTAGTCCTTCTGCCCCGTGCTTGGAAGTCAACAGCTTCTACAGCCAAGCCCTATACCAACTCCAGAAAGCTTCACTGGGTTGCACAAAATACCAAACTCCTGGTCACTCTACTACTACTCCTTGCAGGTGATATCGAGCCTAACCCCAGACCTACCCACCACCACACCCCTTCCGTACCACCCCAACTCCCCTCAGGCCTAAAACTGATTCACCTAAATATATGTAGCCTTGTATGTAAATTAATCCTACTTCAACCTCTCACCATGTCCCTTAGCCCAGATATCCTGATTATCTCAGAAACCTGGCTGAAGCCACACAACCCTGATAACGAATTCACTATACCCAGCTATACACTCATCCAGCTTGACCAAAAGGGCAAAAAAGGGGGTGGCATAGCCATGTACAGTGCCTCCACCATCCAGTTTTCCCTGGTTGCCTTATCCCTGCCCTCGGAGTCCATTGATGCCCTAATAGTAAAACTCTCCATCCCCCATTCAATTCCAATTTACATAGCGGGTACCTACTGCGCTCCTGACACCAACAAACCTGCAATACTGGATCACCTGGGCACACTAAACTCCCTGGCAGCTGGAAGTGAGCTCCACATACTTGGGGATTTTAACCTGAACTGGCTTGCTGGGATTCATTCCAAGCTTCGTGATAAGGTGACAGCCTTAAACCTAACTCAACTAATCTCTGAGCCCACTTAATTAAACCACAAAACACAGAATCACACTCTCCTAGATTGGTCCCTCACCTCACACCCACATAGGATCCTAGCCTCTGGCCTCATTCCGGATGCCCTTAGTGACCACCTTGGAATCTACTCGGTACGCAAAATCTTCAGACCAAAAGCTCCCCCTTCCAGAATCATTGTGACCAGATCCTTCAAATCTCTGGACCTCCCCTCATTACTAAATGATTTGGGCAATTCTGACTGGTCACGCATTAGTAAATCCACCTCTATAAATGAGGCCCTGCTGATCTTTAAATCCAAGTTCACCATCATCTGGGACCGTTATGCCCTCCTCAGAAGAATCAGAGTCAGAGGTACTCACCTCCCATGGATCTCACCTGAAATCCTAGCCCTCCTTAGAATCAGAGACAAGGCCTGAAAAACCTTTAAGACCTCCAGCTATCCAGCTGACCTCCAGCATTATCGTGAGCTTTGCAATGCTAGTACTAGGAAAATCCACCAAGCAAAAGCTATTTCAAAGGTGCATTCAACTCCACCTCCCATCTCCTGACCAAATTCTGGAAAGTGGTCAAGTCGCTTCTCAGCCCCCCTTTGCAGCCCCCCCACTCCTTCCCTGCAGGTAGGTGGACTCACCATCACCGACCCCCCAGCAGTGGCCACACTGTTTAACTCTCACTTCACAAACAGCCATGCTACTCCCAAGTCCACACCTCACCCTGCTCAGTACCCCACTCCCACCCCTCCAGCTAGTAGCACACCCCAGCTCACTCTTTTTCCTTCCTGCAGGTCACCCCAGACAAGGAATATAATGCACTGGTTGCCCTTAATCCAAGTAAGGGCAAATGTCCCACCGGGTTGGACTCCAAAATGCTCCACCTATCATCCCATGCCATAGCCAAACCCCTGGCCTCCATTTTTAACCTCTCTTTCTCCCATGCTGAAGTCCCCTCTGAATGGAAACATGCCACCATAATCCCGCTTCCCAAGGGTGGTGCTGCCTCAAACTCAAACAACTACCGGTTTATCTCCCTCCTACCGATCCTGGCAAAACTACAGGAGAGCCTGGTACTCTCTCACCTATCTCCCTTTCTGGATTCCTCCTCCCTTTTCTCCCCCTACCAGTCTGGCTTTAGTAAATCCCACTCCACCACTACCTCCCTTATCAGGCTTACCGACTCCTTCCTCACTGGGATGGATGCTGGCCACATCACAGCTGCCATCTTCATCGACCTGGCCAAGGCATTTGACACAGTCTCTCACTCTCTATTCCTGGCTAAGCTCACCAACGCTGGTCTATCCAGTTGAGCCACATCTTGGTTCCACTCATACCTTGCTGGCAGGTCCCAATCCATCCGTATCAGTTCTTCCACCTCAGCACCTGTCCCAGTCATCACAGGTGTACTGCAAGGTTCTGTCTTAGGCCCTCTCCTGTTCTCAATCTTTTTGAATGACCTGCCCTCTGCCTGCCCATACACCTCAATCCACATGTATGCGGATGACACTGTGCTGTATACATCCAGACCCTCGACCTCAGAGGTCATGACCAGACTGCAGCAGGACTTTATCATGGTCCAGCACTGGCTTTGTTCAAACAATCTCCTCCTCAATGCCAAGAAAACAGTCTCATTAACCTTTGGCACTAGGCAGAGACTTTCTAGGCTTCCTTCCCCAATCACATTCCATGCTCTGGAAGGGACACCCCCTGGAGGCCTGTACCTCCTTCAGATATCTCGGAGTCTGGCTTGACCAGCACCTCAGCTTTTCCACACACATCGACTCCATACTCAAGAAGCTGCACCCCAGGCTTGGTGCACTTTATCGGAAGTGTGACAGCATCTCCATACCTGCCTGGAGGACCATTGTACAGAAAACGATCCTCCCCATCTTCAACTATGAGGACGTAGTCTACAGTGCCGGTCCTAAGTCCACCTTAGCCAGACTGGACCCTCTTTTCCATTCTTTCTGTCACTTTGTCCTGAACTGCCCTTACTCCACACACCACTGTGCCCTTTACCAATCTATGGACCTCCCCTCTCTAGATAATCATAGACAGTCCCACTGCACCAACAACCCAGCCAAGTTTTGGTCTGAGCAACTCCCCTCCTACCTCACCGCTGTCATTGCCAACCCATGCACCCTAGCATACTCTCTCAGAAACTTGGACTCTCAGTCCCTAGCTGTCCCACATACTGTAGGTCCACTACTGCTGGTCAGTCAGCATTCAGCTACCACATACCAACGCTGTAGAACTCCCTCCCAGCAAACATTCATCACTTCTCCTCCCCCCGCACCTTTACTCCCTGCTACAAGCTCATTTCACCCTTACCTGCACATGTATCTAGACAGTCTCTCAGATCACTGAGGGAATGACTGTGTTGTCCACACTTAGTACTGCAATTAATCTGTGCCTGTAATCTACTGTACTCTCGCTTCACTTTGTCTTCATCAGGACCAATTGTTAGAGTTACCACTATGTAATTACTTGTATTATGCTGTCAAACTGTTGTCTATCCTACTGTTTTCCTGACCCACTATGCCTAGCTATCAGGACCAAATGTTAGTGAATCCCCACTATTTATTTCACTTGTATTATGCTGTCTTCAACTGTTGTCTATTTTCCCCCTCCCCCAGGATGCATCTGGAATCGAGCAGTAGACTGCTCAGTATGCCTTCCTGGTTAAATGCTTAAGTAAATAAAGCATAAGGAAGTGGGGAAGGCAGTCAGAATAGCAAAGGCCCAAACTGAGGAAAACATAGCCAACTTGGCTAAGAAGGGGGATAAAACCTTTTATAGGTACATTAGGGAGCGTAGAAAGACAAAAGGAGGGATAGTGAGACTGAATAAAGGGGACGCAGGGTGGGCAGAGAGGGACAGTGAAAAAGCAGCAATACTGAATGAATACTTCTGCTCAGTATTCACAAAAGAAGAGGAGGGGGAGGTACCTTATCCAATCAATAGCAGCACTCTGGATAGGGGAGTCAATCATAATCCTTTTACAGAAGAAAGGGTTCTGAAAAAACTCCTAAAACTGAAGGTGGACAAAGCAATGGGACCTGACGGGATTCACCCCAGAATTCTAAAAGAATTAAGGGGAGAAATAGTGACACCACTGACTAGCCTTTTTAACCAACATGGGAGGATGGTGTGGTACCTCAGGACTGGAGGAGGGTGGTCATGATTCCCCTTTACAAGAGTATGAGAAAGACAGAGGCAGGAAACTACAAACCTGTCAGTTTGACCTCAGTGGTAGGGAAAATGATGAAATCACTTCTGAAGGAAAGAATTGTTGAGTACCTAGAGGCCAGCAGGGCATAGGACCCAAAGCAGCGTTGATTCACCACGGGAAAGTCATGTCAGATGAATACAATCAATTTCTTTGACTGGGTGACCAAAGTAGTAGACCAGGGAGGGGCTGTGTACGTGGCCTACCTAGACATTAGCAAGGCATTTGACACAGTCCCATACAAAAGATTAATAAACAAATTAGCCTGCCTGGGAGTGGGTACCAGGATGGTAGCCTGGGTAAAACATTGGCTGGACAACAGGACACAGAAGGTAATAGTAAATGGAGTCCACTCTGAAGAAAGGGGGGTTACTAGTGGGGTACCTCAGGGTTCAGTACTGGGTCCAGTCCTTTTTAATGTCTTTTTATAGGTGACATTGCAGAGGGACTGGAAGGAAAAGTAAGTCTCTTTGCAGATGACACAAAGATCTGCAACAGGGTTGATACACAAGGGGGAGTGGAAAGGATGAGAAGGGACTTGGCAAGATTGGATTAATGGTCAGAAGTATGGCAGCTTGGATTCAATGCAAAGAAGTGCAAAGTAATGCAACTGGGAAACAAAAACCCAGGGGAAGAGTACACAATGGGGGGTGAGATAATAACAACAACAAAAATGGAAAGGGACCGGGGGTAATCGTATCAGATGACCTCAAGGTTAGCAAGCAATGTGAGAAGGTAGTAGGGATGGCTGGGGGGATACTGGGATGCATAGGGAGAGGCATCACTAGTAGAAAACAGAAAGTTGTTAACCCTCTATACAGACAGTTGGTGAGAGCCCACCTGGAGTACTGTGTGCAGTTCTGGAGACCCCATCTCCATAAGGACATAGGATGGAGGCAGTCCAGAGGAGAGCAACTAAAATGGTGCAGGGTCTGCAACAGTAGCCATATGAGGAGAGACTAAAGGAGCCTAATATGTATACCCTTGAGGAAAGGGGGGGGACATGATAGAAACTTTTAAGTACTTCAAGGGACTTAACAAAATCCAAGAGGGTAGCATCTTTCAGAAAAAGAGATGTGCAAGAACAAGGGGACACAATTTGAAGTTGGGGGGTGGCTCCAGGGTAATGTGAGGAAGTATGTTTTCACAGAGGGGGTTGTGGATGCATGGAACGGCCTTCCTGAGGAGGTTGTGGGGTCAGAAACAGTGTGGGAATTCAAGAATGCATAAGACAGACATAAGGCAATTATTGTGGGGGGTAGGAAGAAATAGGCTGTTGGTTAACTAAGATCTGCAGCTTATCCCATAGGTAGGGAAATGGGCAGACTAGGTGGGCCAAGCGGTCCTTATCTGCTGTCAAAGCCTTTGTTTCTATATTTCCACAACTTTTCTAACAAGACTTGAGAATGCCACTGGGTGGTCTTGTAGATTTTAAGGTATGTCATCCAGCCCAACACTGTACGGTGATCCTCTGCCTCTTTCTGCCTGAAAAGTACTGTAAAATATCCTCTTAGAAATTACTCTGCCCCCTCATAAAACAAAAAATACCAACCCTGCATATCTAAGTCTCAAGAGTCATTCCACCTAGAGCCTCATTGAGTTACTCTGTTTTTCATATTGGCACCCTTTTTTGGTCCAACAGTGTAGGACAATCCTCTGCATCTTCCTATTACTGCAGGACCCAAATGATGGATTCATGCCCCAGTATGGCTCTGTGTGGGCCCTACAAAGCACTACTAGGATAAAAAAAGGATTCTGGCCCACTAGCAGTGATAGAAAAAGGCAAATGATTATCATGCAGCCTTCAACCAAAAGGGGTACCAATATATATATAAAAAAAAAAATAGGTTGACTCGGGGGGGGGCTGTCAGGGCTGGGGGGTGGTTTGAGGGGTTGGGGTGAATTTTAGCTCTTATAAAGCTACTAGTAAGCAGAGGAATTGCTTGAGAGGAGTGGTGTCAGTCTCTGTCTATCTCTCTGGAGCAATTTCTGTGCAATTTCTATGACCAACCCCAAATTCTGTGGCAGGTCATAATTTCTGCACCAATTGGCGCATGCCACAGAGCTGCAGAAAACAGGGGGTCTTGTGTATAATTGGGACAGCTTGGTTCCGAGAGCCAGAGTGTATTACAAAGAGGACCTGTCCAGGGCCTTAGGCTTGCAGGTAATTGTTTGGTGATAGGAGGCTGGGGGTCTCACTAACATCTGAGACAAAGGTCATTTTCTGTACAGTCTGAATAGTTTCTTTGCTACTTATGAGGCTACACAGTAGGCATGTAACATAAGTGTATGCTCACTGGTGTTATGTACTGCACCATGGTATTTGTGAACTACTGTAAACTGCAGCTGTTGGACTGTGCATTTTGGTTTTCAGCTCAAGGGAGGTGACAGTCCCAATGTCCCATACTCTAACTGACAATGAATGCACCAGATGGTGTAGGAGATGACAGCTCCTGTGACCGGACTGAAGCTTTGAGTTCTTTGCCTACAGTACACAAAGATTCTGTTACAGCATTTGAAGTGAACATCCAGTAACTGCAATCCATTTTGCAGTCAGGGATGTAGGCATCAAAGGCCTGAGAGAAGAGGTGACAGAGTTTTCATCCAGAGGGGGGCACTCCAGAGCAGCCCCTTGCACGTGCATTGGGCCCACACCAGTGTCCTTCCCAAGTACAAGTTTTACCCTGTGCCAGAGCAAAATATTTGGGGTGCATGGTAAATGTGAATATTTGTCCCGGTCTTCAGCTTGAGATTCCAGGTCGAAACAGACCACTGAGGTATCATTTCAGTGGTCCCTCACTGGAAAAATTCCACTCTGGGCCCCCAAGGAAGTGCCAAAGTGGCACAAAACACCAGTTGATTTGGCTGGATCTACGATGTCGCATTGAGAATTTCTTGTTAATGCGATGTTTCCCTGACACCACTACATCGACCGCAATTGTGGTTGGCATGGTGCTGCCGAGATAAAAGTTCTTGTTTTGCGGCGGGGGGCTGTGCCCTCTGCACCCCCACTTATGATTATTAACTCTGAGATGGAGCTGATTTGGGGATGAGGTGCAGGACCTTGGGAAAGGGTGCCGGGGTCCCAGATAGACTTTACAGCAACATGGCAATGTTGTCGGCATCAATCACGTCACTGTAAAGTTGTCGCTGTAGCAATGGTATACCAATCTGGCTAATGTAGAAGTTCTTTTGCCAATAACATTGGTTCTTTTAATCAGTTGGTGCACTGCCTTTTGTTTTTGTCCCATAGATATAGCCTCTCTGGACTTCAGCATGGCATTTGACACTGTGGTGCAAGGCAACCTTCATGACAAAGTGCAGAATATAAGAAGAATGTATAAGATGGACTGCTGAGTGGCTTTGCTCAGGAATCAGAGGCCTGTGGTGGATGGACGCTACTCAGACTGGAAAGGAGCACTCAGTGGCATGGCCGAGACATTGGTACTTAGACCACTGCTGTTCAAAATTGTCATCAGTTTTCTGCAGACTGAAGTCTACAGAGGGCTGCTTTAGTTTGTTGATGGCACTAAGCTGGCCAGGATTGTGGACTCTCAGAGGATGGGGACAAACTTTAGGCAGACCTAAACAAGCTGGTGACAGGTTGGATACCTGGAATCTTTGATTCAGTGCAGCTACAGTAAATGCAAGATGTTTCACTTGGTGAGGAAAACAGATATAGAACCTACTGGACTCTGTGGAGCTACTCCTGCTGTAGTGAAGGAAACAAAAAAGAACTTGGTGGTAATAACAGATAAAGGACTGAAATATGGGAAACAATATGTGACTGCTGTCAATATGGCCAGTTGAATGCTGGGTGCTTCAAAAAGAGAGACAACCATCAGAACAAGTGAAGTAGTACTGGCACTTTAGAAGGCTCTGGTCCTCAGGCCCTACCTGGTCCTCAGGCCCTACCTTTGTGCAGTTCTGAGCTCTTCAATACAATCTGATGACCTGAAGGTGACCAAACAGTGTGAAAAGGCAGTGTTGAGAGCAAACAGAATGTTGGGGTGCATAGGGAGGGGCATAACAAGCAAGAGAAAATAGGTACTGATGCCACTGTACAGATCACTGGTGAGGCATCAGCAGGAGTACTGTGTCCAGTTCTGGAGACCACATCTCTGGAAGGACATTAACAAAATAGAGGCAGTCCAGAGAAGGGCAATGAAGATGGCATATAGACTGCACCAGAAGCCCTACGAGGAAAGACTTAGGGACCTTAATATCTATTCACTGGAGGAAAGAAGGGAGAAGGGAGATATGATAGAGACTTTCAAATACCTTATGGGAATAAACAGCATACAGGTAGAAAGCATATTTCAGAGAAAACTCTGCACAAGAACAAGGGGGCATGATATAAGGCTGAAGGGTGGAAGGCTCAGGTGTACTGTTAGAAAGTACTTTTTCACTGAAAGGGTGGTGGAGCCATGGAGCAGCCTTCCAGTAGAAGTGGTGGGGCAAAAACAATACAGGGGTTCAAGTGTGCATGGGATAAGCATAAGGGTACCCTGGAGATGTGCAGAGCAGGAGAGCCACAGAGCAAATAGAATCTGGGGCTACAGCAGTGAGTAGGGAAATGGGCAGACTAGGTGGGCTGTGTGACACATGGACAGCCAGTTCTGAGTACACTATGCTTTTTTGTAATATAAAATTGTGTTATGGTCTGTCTATCATGAGAGATGCTGAGACAGCACATGAGTTGACACACATACACACAGGTTTTAGATACAAAGTGTTACCTAGAAGGCCAGAAAATAATTATAGACTAGAACAGGTCTTAATTAAGAATCTCCTGTTTTTCCAAGTTAAATATAGCTTTAACTGCTAAGAGGGAAATCAATATCCATTTTATGATGTTAGAGAAAGGAACCAGGTTATGGCACAATGGTGCAAAATCATAAATGCTTTGATGTCTGTGTGAGAGAGGATACTGCTTATAGATGAAAGGAAATGTACAGACTTGATTGAGGAAGTCACATGGGAAAAGGAGTTTCTGCTGAGGTAACCTTAATTATCTTACCTTCTAATATGATACAATATCCTGGGTGTATGATTTTTCATAAACAGAGGAGGAGCTAGGCGACCTCACACAAAGGGGTTGGCATAGAGTTTTTTAAACAGATTCTGTTTTCCTTCAGAGACACTTTTATGTACACTCTGACAAAGAAACATCTTTGAGCACTTTAAGCAGATATACAGGTAGATAGAGACAAAATCTAAGTACTGTAGTAGGAATTGCGCTGTTAAAACCTTGTTCTTTTAAAAAACTGTATGGTTCTTGTGATATATAGTTCTGTATTTTATGTTTTACATACTTTTACCTATTTTAGTAAAACTCTATTTTTTAGAGCCTACTTGGACTGTCTTTGAATTCCTTTTCTTTAACAAGTGAAGTATATATGATTAAAGCAGACACTGTGCATAATCTTGAATGGTGATACCAAACTGGAAAAAGGAAAGGGTAATCTGAGGTATTTATTAGAGTTTTTAAGGGTTCATTTTGTACACTAGGTTAGGTGCCCATAGGCAAAGATATCTGGCCCCCCGAAGACAGAATTATCTGAGCCTGTGCATTGGGTACGCTAGCAAGAGGTTCACAGTTTGAATCCCTCCAGAACTGAGACCAAAGATTGATTCAAACCCACAAAACAGACAGGAGGGTTACCCTGTTTCTGTTACCTGTTCACAAGACTGCGCTCAGAGGTTGGGACTTCAGAAGTAGAGGGCCTGACCTGCTGAGTGGGTTTGTGACAGATTGGTTGGCAGCGGTGCGATATTTTGGTATTACAAGCTTTTATTGTTTAGTGTGTCAGCTTGAGACTGTCATCTCACTTGCAAAGAAAGAAAAAGGCAGTGATTTATTTTTTTGAAAAGGAGACAGAACTATAACACTTAGCGTACAGTCAAGTTCCTACCCGTTTTATTTTTGTTTTCCTAAAGTGTAAGTCAGAATAGCAGTAGTTAGGGAAGATGGTTTCCAACTACAGCAGACACACTGTAGACTACTTAAAGCAGTTATGTGGGGACAGAGGAGTCCTGTTCGAGGTAAAAGCCAACAAACAGAACCTAGTGGATGCCCTGATGGTAGCAGATACCCAGAGCACTGAGTCACAGACCATGACTGAAAAGGACCAAACCTTGAGTGTGGCAGGGCTAGCGACCAGTGCAGTGTCCAGATCCAATGAGGAGGTCAACAGGGCCACTGTCAGCGAAGGGCCACAGCAGCAGGGGAAAGTCACCAGTATCCTGGATCAAGAAGTACTCAGGCTGCAAATTGAGTTGCGCAGAATGGAGCTGGAGTTTCAGAGGGAGAGGGAGCTAGAGAAGCGGGAGGCAGACCGTGAGGAGTGTGAGTGCCAGTGAGCTGCAGAGGAGAAGAGAAAGTGAGAATGCCGTGAGGCACAGCGAGAATGCCGAGAAGCAGAGCAAGAACAGAGAGACGCTGACCGTGAGGAGCAGGAGCGCCAGAGGCAACACGAACTGGAGTAGCTACGACTCCAACCAGTGGCACCAGAGCAGGTAAGTGGCTTGGGTTTAACTGGGACTGCAGGACTGGGTTACGAATTGAACTCCAAATTGATAGCCAAATTTAAAGAGGGGGAGGATATGGATGCCTTTTTAAATTCTTTTGAAAAAGTTTGTATTCAGGCTAAAATTCCTAGAGAGTCCTGGAGCTTCCAGCTTCCCCGTTACTTACTGGGAAAGCTCAGGATGCATTGGGTCAAATGGACAATGAACACAGTCATGATATCAGCAAACTTAAAGCTGCACTGTTAAAAAAATTTGAATTAACTGCTGAATCATACAGAGCTAAATTCTGTAAGCTCATTGGAAGCCCTGACATGAGCTATGAGGAGCTAGCCAGTAAACATTGTCAGTTTTTAAAATGTTGATGGGAAGGAATTGAGGCAAACTCTGTTGATAAAATTAAAAATGTGATTTTGTTAGAATAGTTTTATTGGGCATGCCCAGCAGAGCTAAAAACCTGGGTGGAGGACCAAGATCCCAAGACAGTGCAAGAGGCTGCTGAACTCGTGGATTGCTATGCCAAGAGCAGACCTGGTCTGAGAGCGAATGGTTTGGGTGTGGCAGCACAGAAAGGGAAAAGCGCACCTTCAGGGCAGCTAAAACCCTCACTCCCTCCACCAAAACCAGTTAGCCCCAGGTTTTAGAGAAAAGATTTCTCTGGAAAGAGAAGTGAATGTTGGTTATGGAAAGAAACGGGGCATATTGCCAGACAGTGTCCCAAAAGAATGAGCAATAATATGCAGAATAGTACTTGAAAAGAAGTGGGTTGTTTGTGTGTTCCTGGAAGCATGCCTGTGAACATGAGGGAACACATGCACCCAGTCATGGTGAATGGTGTAAAGATGCAAGGGTTAAGGGACACTGGGGCATCCTTGACCTTGGTAAAGGGGGATCTAGTACAGCCTGGTCAGATTATACCCAATAAATACGTCACTGTACATGACTTCACTGGTGAGGTGAAGACATTGCCTCTCGCTAGTGGTCTCCTGGACTGAGGTGAAACAGGGGGAACTGTGCAACAGGTGGCGGTAGCCAAAACGTTAGCAGTGGATGTGATCCTGGGCAACAATCTCAAACAGGAGACGGTATGTGCTGTTAACCATAGCCAAGCGGCAAGGGAAAATTGTAGTTCCCTGAACCCCACAGAAGCCATTGTGGAAACCATTGAGAGGCTGGTTCCCCAACCTGTGTCTCCAGATGGGGAGACTAATGAAAAGGGGGTAGAAATTTCCCCAGTAGCAAGTAACCACACAGCTACAGAGGGTTACTCTGAAGAGGGAAGGGTGACTCATTGTCAGAGGGTTGGGATTGACAGTGATCCTGAGTGCTCTGACGCTAGTGCTAGGGACCCTAGTTTAGCGACTGAAGGGGACCTGTCCCAGGCCTTGGGAATGTGTGAGGGATTTGCAGCTGCTCATAGAAGTGACCCTAGTTTAGAGAAGCTGAGGGCTTGGGCAGACATGGATGGCACACAGGGAGGTGACGGCAGACATAAGGTTTATTGGGAAAATGGACTTATGTATACTCAGGCAGTACAGATAGAGGGAGGGGGTGCTAGACAGGCAACTTGTCGTTCCCCAGGGGTATCGTGAGCAGTTGCTCAAGATTGAACATGATATTCCCTTGTCTGGTCACCTAGGAATTGCATGCACTACACAGTGGTTGGCCCAGAATTTCTATTGGCCTAACTTCACCCAGCAGGTGAAGGAGTATTGCAGGTCTTGTCACCGGTGCTAAGAAATACAGAAGGTGGGCAAGAAAACCCAAGTCACCCTGATTCCATTGCCCATAGTAGAGGAGCCATCCAGAGGGTGGGAATGGATATTGTGGGGCCTTTAAATACCCCCAGCTCCTCAGGGAAGAGATTCATCCTGACTGTGGTGGATTATGCCACCCGGTACACAGAGACAGTCACCCTATCCTCACTGAGGATGGACAAAGTGGCAGATGCCTTACTTGGGATTTTCTCCTGTGTTGGGTTTCTGCAGGAGATAATCACCGATTGAGGGTGTTCCTTCATGTCAGACCTGATGAAATGCTTATGGGAGAAGTGTGGGGTGGTGCAGAGATGCACGACACCATATCACCCACAAGCCAATGGGCTTGTGGAAAGATTCAATGGTACTCTGAAGTCAATGCTCTGGGTGTTTGCTGAACAGCATGGGAGGGACTGGGAAAAATACCTTCCCCACTTGTTGTTTGCATACAGGGAGGTGCCCCAAGAGTCGACAGGATATTCCCCCTTTGAACTCTTGTATGGACGCCGAGTACATGGGCCCCTAGACTTGATCCGGGAGGACTGGAAAGGTGAGAAAGTCACCCAGGGAACTCCCATTGTGGATTACGTCCTTAGGTTTAGGGAAGGGCTGAAGGAGCTTATGGGGACAGCCCAGAGCAACCTTGCAGCTGCCCAACAGAAACAAAAAGTGTGGTATGACCGCAGAGCCAGAGCTTGCTCATACATGATGGGTCAGGAAGTCATGATCCTTATTCCAGTCTGGAAAGACAAGCTGCAGGTTGAGTGGGCAGGATCGTACAAAGTGGTTAGGAAGGTAAATGACATGAACTATATTGTGGAGTTACCTGACCAAAGACAGACAGAAAGGATGTACCATGTCAACATGATGAAGCCATATGCAAATAGGGCTGACATGGTGTTTGCAGTGTGTAGTCATGGGAAGGGAACGGACGAAGGAGACCCCCTTCTGGATTTGCTGGAAGAAAGTAAGTGGGTGTCCTTTGTGGAAGCAGTAAAATTGTCTCCCCAGCAGGCCCCGGACCAGATCCAGAAAGTAAGGGAGGTTTTAGCAGACTTTGCCCCCTTGTTTAGCACCAAGCCTGGACTATCCCCCTTAGCGACACACGATGTGGAGACAGGGACACAGATGCCCATATGGTGGACATCATATCGGGTGTCAGAGGCTGTCCAAAAGGACATAAGGAGGGAAGTGGAGGAGATGCTGGATTTAGGGGTAATCCAGAGATCCCACAGCCCCTGGGCCTCACCCGTAGTCCTTGTGCCTAAGCCAGATGGCTCTACTCATTTCTGTGTGGACTATCGTGGACTGAATGCAGTCACAAAGTCAGATGCCACCCGATGCCCTGGATAGATGAACTCCTGGACAAGTTGGGAGGGGCGACCTACCTTACGATGACTGACCTGACCAAGGTGTATTGGCAGGTAGAGTTGACAGAGCTAGGGAGAGGTCGGCCTTCATCACTCCGATAGGCTTATTTGAAGTTAAAGTAATGCCTTTAGGAATGAAGAATGCCCCGGACACTTTCTAAAGGTTGGTGAACCAGGTGTTAAATGGTGCTGAGGAGTACGCCGTGGCGTACCTGGATGACATTGCCATCTTTAGTACCAGCTGGGAGGAACACCTTTCCCACCTTTGGGAAGTGCTGGGCAGGATACAGAGGGCTGGGATCACTGTCAAAGCCAAGAAGTGCCAGGTGGCCATGGGAGAAGTGGCATACCTCGGGCATGTGGTAGACTAGGGACAGCTCTGTCCTAACCAAATAAAGATAGAGGTAATCTAGGCATGGCCCAGACCAGAAACACAGAAGCAGTTCAGGAGTTTTCTAGGGACAGCAGGGTACTACAGAAAATTTGTACCCAATTATAGTGCCCTGGCTGCTCCCCTATCTGACCTAACAAAGAAAAGGATGCCCGAGAAAATTACCTGGTGCCCGGCCTGTGAAGAAGCCTTTACCAGATTGATGGAGGCACTGTGCGGTGCTCCTGTTTTGCCAAGTCCTGACTATAGCAAACCCTTTATAGTTCAGATTGACACCTCAGCCATGGGTATTGGGGCAGTACTGAGTCAGACATCCAGCCAAGGGACAGATCGCCCAGTAGTGTACCTGAGTAGGAAGTTACTTCCCAGGGAGCAGGCATACTCCACGGTGAAAAAAGAGTGTCTTGCCATAGTGTGGGCCCTAAAGAAGTTAGAGCCATACTTATATGGGCAGCATTTTGTGGTGCAAACTGACCACAACCTCCTGGTTTTGCTGACACAGATGGGAAAGAACAATGGTAGATTGCTAAGATGGAGTCTTGCTTTGCAAGGGTATGATATGACAATCTTACATAGAGCTGGAGCCAGAAACCAGAACTCAGATGGTCTGTCTCGTGTGTATGAGGAGTGAACTGATTTGGGAAGCTCAGCTCATTCCGGGGATAGAGCTCCCAAATTCAGTCTAGGTGGGGAGGATTGTGACACGTGGACAGCTAGTTCTGAGAACACTATGATTTTTTTGTAATATAAAAATGTGTTACAGACTGTCTCTCATGAGAGATCCTGAGACAGCATGTGAGTTCACACACACACACCCAAGTTTTAGATACAAGGTGTTACCTGGAAGGCCAGAAGCTAATTACAGACTAGAACAGGCCTTAATCAAGAATCTCCTGTTTTTCTAAGTTAAATATAGCTTTAACTGCTAAGAGGGAAATCAATATCCTTTTTATGATGTTAGAGGAGGAAACCGGGTTATGGCACAATGGTGCAAAATCATAAATGCTTTGATGTCTCTGTGAGAGAGGATACTGCTTATAGATGAAAGGAAATTTACAGACTTGATTGGGGAAGTCATATGGGGAAAGGGGTTTCTGCTGAGGTAACCTTAATTATCTTACCTTCTGCTATGATGAAATATCCTGGGTATATGATTTTTCATAAACTGAGGAGGAGCTAGGTGACCTCACACAAAGGGGTTGGCAAAGACAGTTTTTTAAACAGATTCTGTTTTCCTTCAGAGACCCTTTTATCTACACTCTGACAAAGAAACATCTTTGAGCACTTTAAGCAGATATACAGGTAGATAGAGACAAAATCTAAGTACTGTAGTAGGAATTGCACTGTTAAAACTTTGTTCTTTTAAAAGACTGTATGGCTTTTGTGATATATAGTTCTGTATTTTATGTTTTACATACTTTTACCTATTTTAGTAAAACTCTATTTCAGAGCCTACTTGGCCTGTCTTTGAATTTCTTTTCTTTAACAAGTGAAGTATATATGGTTAAAGCAGACACTGTGCATAAGCTTGAATGGTGATACCAAACTGGAAAAAGGTAAGAGTAATCTGAGGTCTTTATTAGAGTTTTTAAGGGTTCATTTTGTACACCTGGTTAGGTGCCCATAGGCAAAGATATCTGGCCCCCGGAAGACAGAATTATCTGAGCCTGTGCATTGGGTACGCTAGCAAGAAGTTCACAGTTTGAATCCCTCCAGAACTGAGACCAAAGGTTGATTCGAACCCACAAAACAGACAGGAGGGTTACCCTGTTTCTGTTAACTGTTCACCAAGACTGCACTCAGAGGTTGGCACTTTGGGAGTAGAGGGCCTGACCTGCTGAGTGGGTTTGTGACAGGCTGCATGGTCCTTATCTGCTGACAGAGTCTATGTTTCTATGTAAAGAGGTCGATGAGGCAGCCAAGAGGATGTAATGCTGGGCCACCAAAATGATCTGGGCTATAAAGGACAAAAGCTATGAGGGAAGGTTAAAGGCTGGTAGCATATTCACCCAGGAGAAAAGGAGGCTGAGTGGGGTATGAGCTTAGCTTTCTGCATAGTCAAGGGTAGCTTCAGGATTGGACAAGAGATGTTTGATCTGGTGTGTTACCTCAGGATGTTAGCCACACCATTAAGTTCAGAGGGGTATAATTACAGATGTGATGTCAGGAGGTACTTCTTGTCCCAAAGAGTGGTGAACTTATGGAATAGCCTGTCAGTGAAGCCAGTGGATATGAAGACAGACCAGGCCTCCAAGGTAAGCCTGGGCAAGTTTCTGACTACTAAGGTAATTTCAGGGTACCTTGGGTAGACAAGGGAGGGTATTCCTACAAATGCATACATGTCTGTTCAACATGCTAAGTATTTCCTGCTTAAAGGAGAAGACTCCTGTATATGTATGATTTGGATATATCTGACGTATTTATTATACATTACATCAAGTACTGTACATATGTCAATAAGAGAGCAGCCATTTCTTCTGTTGCAACACATATCTAGAGTTTGAGGCTCTGATACAAAGTAGTAAAATGTCAAGCAAGCCTCCATTTACATGCAAATGAGGTACTTGTAATACAGCCCCTCCCATTCCTTGATGTCACTGCAGCAACAGTGCAGAACAAAACATAAGGGTGTCAATGCTGTCTAGCCTGATTTTAGTTTAAGTTTGCAATGGCTTAAGGCAGTTCTGTCATGCAATTCACAATGAGAGTAGTACCTGTAGCCTTAATACTGTATGTGTGGAGCAAATAATACATCTAATAGTATTTTATTCACAGGAAACAAAAGCTGTTTCTTTGCACTGCTCATTTCTCTCTGTGAGACAGTTGTAACATGTTGTGGAAAGCAGTAGACTGAATCAGTCAATCAACCAATCAATCAATCGAACAGTCAATCAGTCACTCTGTATTGAACCAGGTGAGCACCCTTAAGAAAATTTGTTACAAGATGAGCCTGGGCAGTTTACCAAAGGATCACACAAGACTGACTTATACCAGTGGTGCAAGTGGTAGACAAGAAGTACAGGAACTCATGCATTGGCAAATATGAAATGCAGAATGAAGATCCTCAATCTGAAGGATAGCTGTGTCGTGACATAGCTATCTGTTTAGACACTAGTAGATTCAGTTAGAGATACTGAATTATTTCTAGGAAAACAGCATTGTTGTACAAGTCAATTGTTGTTATGGAAACCCTGATTTCAGGTCACAGGCCCAGAAACTGTCATTATGTTGCTGGTTTAAGAATTTCAGTTCTAGTGTCAGTGGGAATAAGTACAGGAACTCTGTTCCTGCTGCAAAAAAGGTACAGGGACTGAGTTCCTGTGCATTCCTGTTCACTTTCATCACTGACTTGTACACATCCTGAAAGTGGAGAGCTAGATCGTTTACTTTATAAAGTGTATTGTTTTACATTTCAAATGCTCCTTAAATCTGAGTTTCTGACTGGAAATACCAAGACACAGAATGCATATGACATGGGAGGAATGAGCTAAGCAAATACAGAGCACTACAAACAGAAACTGATTAGTGTCTTTACCTACAACAGCTGAGGTGTAGCATCTGATTTGTGAGGGACATCCTACTTCAAATGCTGGCATTACAAAGTTGGGGGGGGCTGCCACAGCTTATCCTTAGTACCTTGAAAGTGAAGTGCTATAGCTCTCACATCACTGCTAATGATTTAAAATGGGAATTGGGGCACTTTTAAACCATGGACCTGTGGGACCATCACAGTTTCTAAGGAGGGTTAGGGGAACTCTTAGGTTAGAGGTAGGCACTCTAGTAGGATTTGAACCAGAGTCCCCCCCCCAGTGCTTGTGTCTGTGCTCTCCTGGTAACCTATTCCTTGCCATAGCTGAATTCTTTATTGCCTTATAGCAGCCATCCAATCACTGACTGCCTAGTTACAAAGGGAAAGGGGCCTATTTGCAAGATTGTTTCTCACTGCTGGTGTCAATCAAACAGAGAATGTTAACACACACCATAATACAACAGCTGCATAATACCACTTAAAACTCTTGTTGTACCCAGAGTCATTTATTGGGTAAACTGTTTTTGCTAACAGAAACAGTAACACAACACATACAGGCACTTCCTTACATGAATACTATATATACCTCAAATCAGTGCTGCATCACACTCACATGGTCCTAGTCCCTATTAGACCTGCACTTCAGGATGTGAACAACACTTAAAGGGTTCCTCCATTACTCAAGTGGGGAACCAAACATTGTGGGTTTGGTCTACTGGTGGAACTGCATTTAGTGCAGTACCATTATCTGTTGCTCTGATGACATCATCCTCCAGCAACATTGATGGTAAAATGGAGGACAAACACTTTGATAACTTTGGGGGGCTGTATATTTGTATTTATAATCTAGATCTGGACAGCAACAGGACTGCTGGCAACTGGAGGAGGCACACAACAGTTACACATAAGGAGTTGGGAAAATATTGGTGTGGAACTATGGGAGACTTCCCCTTTAAGACATAGTGAGGTGAACCTTGTGAACCCAGAGTCTCTTAAAACCTCATATTACTACTACTGCATTGTAATTATATAGAAAATACAAGTGGGTTTCCAGAGGTGCACATAAAAACTAAAACAACAGGTCAGTAAAAGACAGCAATTCTGTTCAATAAAAGACAATCATGTAGTTAAAAAAATCTATACACAAATACAAAAACCCAAACCAATCTTATTCTTCAAGAAGGCCCCTTACAGACATACCTGCAGCAGCAGCAACAGCAGCAGAGGAAGGTACTACACCATAGCAGGGTCATTTGAATGATATGACAATGCAGTGCAAAAATCAAAGACGATCATTTATAAAATGTATTCAGAAATGTGAACAAGGGCTACTTTTAGGTTACAAGAATAAGAAGGCATGGTCAGATTGAATGGGCATAGTAGCGGAAGAGTATCCTGCTGAGGTAATTAGGAGCACTGGTCTGGCACTGTGTTACCAACATTGGAGATCGGGTTTTGGATTAGACTCAGACCCCAGTCTTTTTCTGAGGGCAGAGGGGGTCAGGGAATGTAACAGAGATTATTATGGTTTATTTTGTAGGAGGATGCAGTATGTAAGACGGCCAACTCAGTGTGCAAATATCCCCTGCAGGCAGACAATGGAGTGACACTGGCCATCAACTGTTAATCTCTCTTTAGAAGGGAGAGCCTGTAACCTCCCTGATCTCGCTGGTCTACCAAATGCTCCTTGAATTTCAGGGACACCACATAGAGTCCGTTACAGTGAAGTGGGAGTTGGACCTCCAAATCCAATTTCCTCAGTCGGACTGGAGCAAATACCTGATTCATATACACATATGGTGGATCATAAACTGGGTTTTATTTCCTAACTTATTACTAGTTAGTAATTTCTTGTTTTCTTTTAAACCTGACAGTGAATGAGCTATGTGTATAAACTAACAATGTAACTGAGGTGCTACATTGATGTTTGTTTTGTCAAAGGTGTTTCTGTTTATTTACAAAAGATTTCTTAATAAAGAGAAATTAGATAAAAAAAGACAATAGCATCATACAGTTATATGTGCTGGCAGCCCTGAAGTCAGAGCAGGACTTTACTCGCAGCAAATGCTTGATGGGCCTTACAACTGGACACCAACTCTGCATTCTTATTTGCCAACACAGTTCATTAGTCCCGAAGGAGCTACTTCTTAACTGTAGCCTACAGCAGATCACTATGAATCACAGAAGGGTCACTCAGCCTACCAGCTGCATTATTGATCTGACATTCATTTCAAAAGTAGCTCAGCTGCTACCTTTGACACTATTGAATATGACACTGGTGACTGCTGTCTCATTTACTACATTCAGTTAACTGAAATCTCTAAACCCACATCCCAGGTGAGAACATACCAGTTGTTTGCCAGGTTTAAAATATCAATGTTTGACAGGACCTAAACTTTGCAGAGGCTGGAGAGATATAGAGTGTTATCAACAATTACCTAACTCTAGCATGGCCTGCCCTAAAACATACAATTACTTTTCACTTTTTCTCTCATGATTTGGTGGCCAGGAAGGCTACCATGTACAGTACTGTGTCTTGGGTATGGTTGGCAAAAGAGGGCATCATCTATAATATACAGTACCAAAATATTAGGCTTCCATCTGTGACCAATTAACTGCAGTACAAACTACTGTAGGAACTGTGCCTGCCACCTCTTCAGGACCAATATTCCAAAAGTAGTCACTGGATATATTTTTGCAATATGTCACCATATTTTTTTTTTATTAATTTTTTATTCTTTGGTAACCAGGTAAGGCCTACTAGGCCCAAGGCCTGCGGAGAATTGGAGGAGGCTAGTGACTTGCTCAATTGCACAGTATGCAAGTGGAGGCTGTGGGAATCAAACCCAGATCTGTTGAATGTACCAAGCTTATTTACAGCTTGTTACTCTAATCTGTATGCCATACTGCCAGCCCTACAACAGACGGGTTTAATGTGCTGCCATTTACCTGTCAGAAACCAGCTGTGCTCTCCTGATACAAGAGCACAAATCTGAACTATTATAAATCACTTATATGATTTCAGCCAATCAGTACACAGATCCACTCTACCTCTTAACCTGTGTACAGAGTTCTCTCACGCAGAAACATTAGGAGTGAAACATTCCACTTCATAGCCGGAGATGGTGTCATCATTTAACTTTTGAAAATTAATACTGTATATTTAAAACCTATTATAAATGATTCTAGCTAACTTGCGTGATTTACACGTTAAAAGGCCTCTTTTCATGACCACATTAGCACCGCAGCAACCGGAGCACTCAGGTTGCTGTGGTACAAATGTGGCCATGTAGACACTTACCTGATTGGGGTAAATCAGTCCTCACCCCTCTCTCAAAGACACTGCAGAGCTGGGGATGCATTCCAGAGCAAGCAGTGTAAGCAGCTATATGGACAGGGCACACTGCTCTCTCCTATACACCCAGCTGGCACCACCATGGAACAGAACCTCACGCTCATGGCTCCTCTTCAGCATGGCTTGCATCAGCACCAAGTGGGGCCATCTAAACACAACATGATCATCACGGGAGGTCTCTGAATTGCTGTTGCGGTCCAGTGCTTGTGTCTGGAGGTGGCTGTGGTGGAAACTGGCCAAATAGGGCCCCTATAGGGTGTCTCTTGTGGTATGATTCTCCTGTCAAGATGGTTGGACATTCAGAACCTTTCATATTTGCTTTGCAGTCCATTGTTCAAACCCATGTTCAAAGTCTCTTATACCATAAGAGACACACCACAGAGATCCAATTAACTAATAAAATCTGCACTTCCAGTATATCTGATGGGCCTTTTTGAACTTTTTTTCATATAGTTTTTTATCCTCTGGTGCTGTTCACCTAGTTCTCAGGCTGTGGGTGGGGAGTGGGGGTTAATACCCCTGGTACCACCCAACACAATCAGCTGCTATCCCAACTGATTACCTGTGGTGAAGGAGATCAACCCAGAGTATGGCCCAGGGGTGCCCATGACCATCATCCTGATGGCAGCCAAGGTTTTCCACTGCAGTTTTGCTCTCCCACCACCAGGTGGTGTTTGGTACAGTCACCATGATCTGAGCACCTGAGCTGCACATAAGAACCCCTGTGGAAGGTCAACCTTCCTGGCTTTCATAGGGGTCACTGTCATGGCAGAACCCAACGCCAAGCCTTATGGGTTGCTTCCCTGGACTCCTGCCTGGCTCCCAGACTCAGGGTGCTAGCCGGGTCATCTGGCAGCCAATTAATTTATTTTTTTGAAATAAATTGTTGATTTAAAGAGCAATTACTTCTTGGGGGCCAGATCAGAGCTTCATGAATCCACTGAATTTAATGGCACCATCTTTGCCCAAGACATCCACTTACCCTCTTGTATAGTCTTGAACAATTGTTTACTAACATTTTCTGTATCCCGCTACCAGGATCACTGAAAAACTGTGGAAAATGTTTCCCCCAAAATATGGATTGTTTTTCAAAGAATGGGGGAATTCTTGGAAATTCAGTTTATATTTCCAGTGCTCCACATATTGTTTTTGCACCAAATATTGGTCACCATAAATTGTTAAAAAAAATATACTGCCACATGTATGTGCTTTCAACATGAAGGAAAGTTTATGCTCTTGAAACTGAACATTTACCTCATGCATTGCTACCTAGATTGTATTTAGTAGTCCACATCCAATCAATATTAAATAAATCAAGAAGCAACTTATTTTGTCAGGTTCCAGGTAGCCTGATCAACAACTCCTTTCATGTGATGTGCTTCCTTGATTATCTGACCACTGTGGTACAAAAGAAAATTTTCAGGTAATGGTGGGTGGACTCGTGTTCTAGTAACATAAAACATACTGTGGAATGCTGAGGACATAAGACACCCAGGGCCCCTCCAGTCATCTGCCCACTTTGGCGCAAAAGAAGATTTGCGAGTAACTGTGGGTGGACTCCTGTTCCAGTAACACAGAAACATACAGTACTGTAGAATGTTGAGGACATAAGATGCCCTGGTCCATTCCAGTCTGTACTGAAGTCTACATAGTGACCCAAACACCAACTGGCTACTCTGGGCAGAGTAACCTTGAAACTCCCAACACCCCCTTAAATCTATTCCACCCAGCCTTGAACCATGCTACAGTGCCAGTATATACCATCTTGCTGGGCACACTGTTTCATCCTTCAGCTACTCTGTGAAAAAAAATACTTTCTCAAGTCCTTCTTGAACTCATTCCCTGCTAACTTGTAGTTGTAGCCCCCCCAGTGCCCCCTAGTAGCTGTGATCTCCTTCACTGTATAAAAGATCAGTTGTGTTCACCCTGTTAACCCCATGTAGAACTTGTATGTTTTTGTCATGTACTTTCTCTCCCTAATAGTGTCCAAGGATTGCATATTCAGAATATGTAACTTTCAATCAAATGGTATTTCCAGAAGACCATTGATAATCTTGATAGCCCTCCCTGTGACAAAATCCAGCATTTCTCTCTTTCCTAAGATGAGGGGCCCTGGACTAGACACCATACTCCTCATGAGGCCTCACCAGGGATCTATGCAGAGACAGGATCATCTTCTTTCTTCTACATTTGGTGCCACTCCCTATACAGTAGAATCCAATATCTGCTGTCCTTCCTGTATACCTTACTGAACTACACATTAGACTTTGGTCCATCACCAATGCTAAACCTCAAGTTTCTTTCCTCTATTGCCTGTGCCATCCTTATCCCATCTATTCAGTACTCCGTTCTAGGATTCCTCCTCTCAATGTGCATGACCATGAACTTTTTTGGCATTAAACTTAAAATGCCATAGGTTCAACCATCATTCTAGTAATGTGAATTGCACAGTCAGTCAAACATATGCATCATCTCTTCCTTATTATGTATGATGCTCCAGAATATTATTAGCAAATTTTTCAAAGCATGCTCTCTGCATTGTGTCGGTCATGAGCCTCCCAGCATTCCAATAATAGAATTTATCTGAAGAGAGTGGTCACCCCTAATGGTGCACCCAACTGTTCGATGGCTAAGTCACTCCATTTTTTTTAAGTGTAAATCTGTTTAATAACAGGTGCTCTCTGTTACTGCTGTGGGATTTTAGGCTGCGTTGCCTAAACTGTCTTTCACACTCTGCTCGCAATGACTGTGGTGGAGTTACAGTTTAGCACACAACAGACTGACAGTTCTTACTTGGTACCATTGTCTTTCTTTTTTCTGTAACTTTGTTTTTAGTAAACAAATGCACAGGTCATACAGTACAGCTGTATACAGTAATAACCAGTAAACGTCTAGCAAATATAACAGCAAATGAGCTTTAATTCAGTCTTCCATTTGAGGAGAAACAAGAGGGGAGAGCCCTAGGTTCAGTACAGTGTGGAGAAAGGTAAAGGCCTAAGGGAAGAAGCAAGGAGCATTACTTCTCCTACTGGGCTGACTATACTACATACAATAGAGCAGGCTGCTCAAGGTGATCAGGCCTTTAAGGCACACATGAACAGTTTGTAGCCATGATGTAGCATATTCATCTGTTCCACCTGGAAGTAAATTACACTTGTCTGTTGTTTCAGGAGTACATTGTTTTTTTTTGTCAGTTTTTAAGTTTGATTGACCACACCCTGTGTGGGGAGTTTACCCAGCCCCTTCACCACTCTCATTAGAGAGTCAATGTAGTGATGAGCCTGAAGATGGTGGTAAAAATCCCTCTGGGGTATTGCATATCTGTTGCTGTTTTGCAAATTAATGGAGAGTATCCCCCTTGTGATGGGGAGCTCCTGCCACTCTTGAGGACAGACCTTTTCTTAAATCTGTTGCAACATTTCTTCTATTTCTTAACCTAATCTATCCTTTACAATTTCTAGTCCATAAGGTTGGCCACCTATGGGCATCCTCTTCCCTTTCTTGACTATGTTATAGTGTCCTCTTTCATTTTTCTTTTCCCTCTCAGGTCCTCGTACAGGGAGGTTATTGTGGTGACCTCCAAGCATATGTAAAACAGGCTGTGTTTATCATTGTTGGATTTAGTATGTATGTATTTATTTATTTAGTTTTTGTTGACCGGGTAAGTGCACTAGACAAATCCTGCCTATTTCCATGCACGACCCAGGGGACGGGGATGCAGATGAATGCCAACTGACCTTGAACCAGATTAAGCTGTTGGTGGTATTTTTAGTGAATGAGGGAAATTTGGCCAGGACACTGGGGAAATTCCTCTACTCTGCAGTAGGGGGACTTGCTGACTGTGAGCCATGGCCACTTCAGGTAGAGCTCCGGAGGAGCAAGACGCTTGGTTTGGAGAGCAGAGCCCATCAAACAACGACAATTTACTGGACAACTTGGAAATCTTTATGGGATGCATCCACAACCCTCTCTGTGAAAAAATACTTCCTCACATTACCTCTGAGCCGTCACCCCTCTATCTTCAAATTGTGCCCCTTTGTTCTTGCACATCCCTTTTTCTGAAAAATGCTACCCTCTTGGACTTTGTTGATTCTCTTGAGGTACTTGAAAGTTTCTATCATGTCCCCTCTCTCCCTTCTTTCCTCAAGGGTATACATATTAAGCTCCTTTAGTCTTTCTTCGTATGTCTTCTGGTGCAGACCCTGCACCATTTTGGTTGCCCTCCTCTGGACAGCCTCCACTCTGTCTATGTCTTTGCAGAGATGGGGTCTCCAGAACTGCACACAGTACTCCAGATGGGGTCTCACCAACTGTCTGTACAGAGGGATAACAACTACCTGTTTTCTACTATTGATGCCTCTTCCTATGCATCCCAGTATCCCCCCAGCCTTCCTTACTGCCTTCTCACATTGCTTGCCCACCTTTAAGTCATCTGATATAATTACCCCCTAGGTCCCTTTCCATTTTTACTGTTGTCAGTATCTCACCCCCCATTGTGTTCTCTTTCCCTGGGTTTTTGTTTCCCATGTGCATTACCTTGCTCTTCTTTGCATTGAATCTGAGCTGCCAAACATTTGACCATTCCTCCAGCCTTGCCAAGTCCCTTCTCATCCTTTCCACTCCATCTTGTGTATCAACCCTGTTGCAGATCTTTGTGTCATCTGCAAAGAGACATACTTTTCCTTCCAGTTCCTTTGCAATGTCACTTATAAAGACATTAAAAAGGACCGGTTCCAGTACTGAACCCTGCGGTACCCCGCTAGTAACCCTCCTTTCTTCACTGTGTACTCCATTTACTACTACCCTTAGCATCCTGTTGTCTAGCCAATTTTTTATCCAGGTTACCACCTTGAGACCCACTCCAAGGCTGGCAAACTTGTGTATTAATCTTTTGTGTGGGACTGTATCAAATGCCTTGCTTAAATCTAGGTAGGCCATGTCCACAGCCCCTCCCTGGTCTACTACTTTGGTCACCCAGTCAAAGAAATCTATTAGATTCATCTGACACGACCTTTCCATCGTGAACCCATGCTGCCATGGGTCCTGTGCCCCTCTGGCCTCTAGGTACTCAACAATTCTTTCCTTCAGAAGTGATTCCATCATTTTCCCTACCACTAAGGTCAAACTTACTGGTCTGTAGTTTCCTGCCTCTGTCCTGCTCCCACTTTTGTGAAGAGGAATCACATCTGCCCTCCTCCAGTCCTCAGGTACCACCCCATCCTCCCATGATTTGTTAAAGAGAGTAGTCAGTGGTGTCATTAGTTCTAACCTTAGTTCTTTTAGAATTCTTGGGTGAATCCCATCAGGCCCCATTGCTTTGTCCACCTTCAATTTTATTAGTTCTTTCAGAACCCTTTCTTCTGTAAATGGACTGGTATCGACCCCCTTCTTCAGAGTGTTTCTCTTGTTTGGTTTAGGTACCTCCCCCTCCTCTTTCTTTGTGAATACTGAGCAGAAATATTTGTTCAGTATCCCTGCTTTTTCACTGTCACCCTCTACCCACATTCCCTCCCCTTTATTAAGCCTCAGTATCCCTCCTTTGGTCTTTCTTCACTCCCTAATGTACCTATAAAAGGTCTTATCCCCCTTCTTAACAGAATTGGCTATCCTTTCCTCGGTTTGGGCCTTTGCTATTCTGATTGCCTTCCCAGCCTCTTTCTGTTTTAACTGATAAAGTTCTCTGTCCTGCTCCTTCTGTGTTTCCTTATATTTCCTGAATGCTATCCTTTTCTCCTTAACCTTCCTTGCCACCTCTTTTGAGAACCATAGCATTTTTTTCCTTCGTTGTGTTTCGTTGATTTGCTTTAAATAAAGGCTTGTTGCCTCTGTGATGGTTGTTTTGATTGCTCCCCACTGTTCCTCCACCCCTCCATCTTGGCTGTTTGCTAGTGCTTTTCTGAGGCACTCTCTCATTTCCCCAAAGTCAGCCCTCCTAAAGTCCAATACTCTTGCTTTTGTATGGCTTGATTGTATGGCTGTGTTCATTGTGAACCACACTGTTTGGTGGTCGCTTGTTCCCAGATGGCTACCCACTTCTAAATCTGAGATTCTTTCTCCGTCCCCATTTGAGAGTACCAGGTCTAAGATTGCTCCCTCCCGAGTGGGTTCCAATACTAACTGTCTAAGGCATGCCCCCTGTAGGGCATCAAGAATGACCCTGCTCTTGGATGTGCCTGCAGCAAAGTTGCTCCAGTTAACATCTGGCATATTCAGGTCCCCCATTGACAATATCTCTCCTCTTTCTGCCATTCTAAGGAAGCCTTCTATCATTTCCTTGTCCATTCCCTCCCCCTGAGATGGGGGTCTGTATACAACCCCCATGCGGATTGTGGTTCCATTTCCTGTCTCCAGGGTGACCCAGAGTGCCTCTTCTGCTCCATGTTTACTCTTTAGTTCTATTGCTTTGATCCCTTCCTTTACATAGAGAGCTCCTCCTCCTCCTCCTCCTCCTCTTTTACCCTCCCTGTCCCTCCTGTAGATTGTGTATCCTGGTATGTTGACATCCCAGTCATGGTTCTCTGTGTACCATGTTTCTCTGACTACCACAATATCCAGGCAACCCTCTTCCATCAAGGCCACTAGTTCAGGGAGCTTGTTACGTAGACTACGGGCATTGGTACTCATCACCCTCCACTTTTTGATAGCCTTACCCATTTTAGCCCCATTCCTGTCTTTACTGCCTTTGTCTTTTTTTACATTTACCTCTGTCCTGCTCCCTAATAACTTCTCTGCCTTGGTGTTTACCTCACTAATTACAATGTTTTGTGGGGGGAGGCTGGGATTTCCCTACTTCTTTTCAGTGCCTCCCCTTGGCTAGTTTAAATGCTTGCCAATGAAGCATTTAAACCTCTCACCTAGAATCCTGGTCCCCCTGGACAGATGCAGACCATCACACCAGTATGGGTCTGCATCCTCCAGGTGGCTCCCCAGTCCCCAATGAAGCCAAAACCCTAAGCTCCACACCAGTTTTTCAACCACTCATTGAATTCCCTGGTGAGAAGTGCCCTAGCATCACCCTTGCCATAGACAGGCAGCACCTCCGAGAAGGTTACCGTATGTGCTACTTGTCTAAGGCCCCTATCCAACTCTACAAACTCCTCTTGCACTGCTCTGATCCCATTCCTAGCCAGGTCATTTGTCCCTAGTGGAAAATGACATCCATCTCCCTCCCTCCCTCATGCAGCTCCTCCCACAATCCTGAGGATTCGCTTCCTGTCCCTCCAAGCCATGGTGCCAGGAAGGCGCCCTCCCTCCCTCCCTTCCTCCCCATTTCACCCCTAATGATTGAGTCCCCCACCAGGTTGTTTCCCTTCCCTGTGGGGTCCCATGCCACCCTCCTGTGGGTCTCCTTTGTGAAGGTTCCCAGCATCCTCCTTGGTCTCCCCACAGGTGCCTCCATAGAGGAACCACTATCCACCAGAAGAGCGAATGAATTGTGGAGAGGTACAGATGGAGGATGAAACTCTGTTCCACCACCTCTCCTCCCTGAGCCCACCCTGGTCCAGCCTCTCCTCTTCTTGGCAACCTCTGAGGTAGTGGCATTGACCCTGGTGGTCCCTGGGGAGGAGGTTTCACTGAATCCCAGCCAGGTCAGCCTGAGACGGCAACCTCCTCTCTCTCAGACCAGAGAGGTGCCTGCAATAGGGCAACATCGCAGCCTCCAGAATGTCTCCCGGAATACTGCCGCCCACAGCCATTGCACTGCACCACTCCTATCGTGTCTTATTTTGTGTCCCTCCCTGTTTCTCTGTAGTGTACTCTCCTCCTCTCCTACAACTCTCATCCTTCTTGTTCTGACAGCAACTTCCTATCTTCTTCAGTAGCCTCCTTCCTTGCTCAATGTCAGACCACCAGCAGCTGGGGGAGAGTGAGCTACTTTTTTCCTTTAGGTTGACAACCAATGTTTCTCTATGATCCTTCCCTTCCCACTGCCAAACAGGAAGTTCCTGTTGACAGTTAAATCCAGTGGCTATAAAAGTAGAACTGGCTTAGGGTGGGTGGGTGCAGGCGTGGGATGGAGGGCAATTAGTAAGAAAAAAGGCTAGCAACAGGAAGTTGTAATTTGAGTCACCTGTTTTTATAGTGTCTAAGCCACACCCCCAATTAAGTTCTCTTTCCTCCTACTGGCTTAGCAAAGTCAGCTGATACAGTACCCTTCCCAGCACAGAACACACACTGACTTTCTTTCTTTTCTTTCTTTTTTTAACCCTAAATAAGACCCCTTCTACTTCTAATAAAGTATCTGTCTACTTAATCTCAACAGACACTGACTCCTGCTGAGATATAAGTGTTGAATTAATAAGAAAATGTAGCTTCTTTTAGTTAGCTGCTTTCTGCTGTACAAGTAAGGCTAGCAACAGCCTCTTAACATCTACTGGGTTTGTGTTTAGAGGAAGTATACTGGTTATAAAAAATACTGATAATAACAAAGTGATATGCCAAACTTCTGCTTCACACCAGTGAGAAGCAGCTGAGTTTACTTTTTCCATAGAAGTTTCCTCCTGGTTTGGACTGAAAGAGGAACTTAAAGGAAAATGCACGGCTGTAACAACAGCAAACAGATGCATGGCTGATGCTTCTATGCCTTTTGCAGTGCAGAAGATCAGTCCAGAATGACATAATATTAAGTCCACCTCTCCTACCGAAGAGGTGATTAAAGAACCTGCAGAGTTAAATAAACTTTCAGGAGAGCCTTGGTCTCCTCAGAAAGCCTTGAGTAATGCTGGCTGGACTCAAAATAATAAAGGCATCTGGATTCCTACTCCAGATTGGGATCCTACATTACATTTTACTCAGAACATGCCTGAATGGCACCCTAACATCCCACAGCTTGATGTAGCTTTGGGTTTATTACCTACTAATCCTGTACAGGACAATGGGCCTTTAATTTCTAACCCAGTAACTAACTCAGAACCTCATCAACTGGATGGGAAGCCCCCTGTTACTATTAAGGCCTTAGAATCTCCCATCCTGGAAGAGGACATTCTACCAGTTAATCAGAAGCCGCTGCTTTCAGAGTTATTTTCTAAAATTAGGAAAGAAGCTGCTCCACGGAGAAATGCTGTCCACATCAGATATAAAGGAGGCCTAGATATCAGGTCGGACAGACATCATGTGGGCAAACTATTATTAAAAGATTCATTACACTTCTCCCTGAGAGAAGTATTTGCATTTATTAACTTTTCAGGGGAAGACAATTTTGATATTAATTTTTGATCTGCTTATGCTCTTGATTTATTTTGGGAAAGGTACAATGAAGTTAAATTTTCCCCCACATGGACCCCCTTCTTAGTTATTCCCTTAACAAAACCACTAATCAAGTATGTCACAGTGATGTTTCGGAATGAGGGGGTTCATGTGGAAGATATAACTTATTGGCTGAGTCAAAAGTGTGATATGATGAGTCCTCCAGAAGCCATATTAGATATAAAAATGTTTTGGATGGGGGAATACGCTATATGTAAAACTTAGGCAAAATGAGTCAGGTATTGAACACATCCCTAATTCTTTCCTATTGGGAAGAGACAGGGGTGTTTGTTTTTATGCTGGTCAGCCCCAGGCCTGTTACAAATGTGGATCTAGAATACATCTTTCCAGTTCTTGTGATAGGCCCAGGTGTGATAACTGTGGAGAGATTGGGCACATTGCTTTCCAGTGTGCAAACCATACAAAGTGTGACCTCTGTGATGATACTGGGCACATTTTTTCTGAATGTTCTTGGGCGGCTAAGAACAAAGCTACTTGCTTAAGTTCTGACCTCCTCATACAGAAAGCACAGGATTCTGTATCTGCCCAGCCCACCACATCCTTAGTCCCTGACCAAATAACCTCAGATCCCTTGGATAAACCATTTTACCCATCTTCTTCCTCTCATCATCTCCATGATGCACCTAAAGAGGAACCTAGCCTCATCCCTCCCCCAAATCCTGTTCCCCCATTGAATTCACTTCCAGACCCTTTACTGCCGGTATATTACACAGACCCCTTAGAAGATGTCCCCACCTCCTCTAGTCAAGTAACTTATGCCCAGGTACTAGTATGAAGATCTGCAAGGAATATGAAATTGGACCCAGGCCTACCTCCTACAGACATAGAATCTAAAAACCCCTTTTTAGTCTTAACGACCCAATGGGGGGGCACTGAAATGGATCTAGGAGATTCAGGCTCCCAATCAACAAAGACTGAAAATAGCGTGGTAATACCACGCCAGTCTGAATATAAAGGGAAGAAAAAGAAAAGAAGGAAAAAGGAGTCTTGAGCTACTTCTTATTAAAGTAATGGTATGGCCCCTTTCAGTGTAGGCTCACTGAATGTGCACAGTATTCTTAATTCAAGAAGGAGATCATGTTGTTTATAATCATGTTCATAGCACAGCTATTGACATTAGTTTTTTACAAGAAACCTGGATGTACAGTAGTGAACAGGCAAGGTTTTTTAAAAGGGAGTAGGTTTGAAGGCCTTCTTATTGGTCATTTGGGACAGCAACAGCTGATGGTATAGGGGTTTCATTTAATTCATTTGACTTTACTCTTATTAAATGAATTGATTTAGTCCCAGAAAGAGTATTAATACTAGTTGGGTTATGGAATACAATGCTTTGTAGATTAATTAATGTCTATAGTTCACAGATCAAATCTGAATGAGTAACCCTTTTTGAAAGTATACAACCTTTTTTACTCATCTCATATAAAGTTTTTTAATGTGGAGACTTTAATTGTAATATACAACCTTCTTTTGGTGGCACAACACCCCTAGGAAAAAAAGTGTATTGCAACTCAAATGCATTGCGGAGATTAGTTGATGCCGCAAATCTTTTAGATTGTAATAAATATCAGATTTCTGAGCCTAAGTTTACATTTCATGAAACAAATTTACCTCTACTATAGATCATATGTTTATTTCTAAATCCATACCAAATTTCCAATTTAAAACCATAGTTGCTGACTTTTCAGATCACCTCTTACTACTTTGTTCTTTTTTAAGTGTTCCAGACCATTCATATGTAAGACCAAGGTGGAAATTAAATTCTTCCATTTTGTCTGATCCTGGGATACTATATCAAATAACAAATATATTAAAGGCTGCTTATCTGTTAATTTTTTATATGATGATTTGGGAGATTGGTTGGCTGTTTCCAAAGCAGATTTTAAAACATTTTTTTTGAATCATGGCAGAAATAAGGAAAACATTAAATTCCTATAGTACCTAAAACTGAGGCAGCAGCTTTAGAATTTGTACTCTTTAGGTAATACTTACAAATTTGATTATGCAATACAAATCAATCTGCTCAAAGAGGAACTGGTTAAATTCCAATATGACAGAGTGCAGACTATGAATGCTTTGCTTCAGAATGGGACTAAGAAGTCTCCCCAAGGAGATCCTTACGAAGCTTTGAGAAAATTTAAGGATGCCACTTTTTTAGATTCCCTATGTAATAAGGAAGGTATCTAAGTGACATCTGTAGAGGCACTGAATGGCGTTATAAAAGATTTCACTTCTTCCCACCCTCCTTTGGATCCTCCCTCGGAGGATAGTATCTGGCAATTTTTTAATAAAATATCAGTTTCAGGTGCTTCACATGACACTTCCAACTTAACAAATCCCATCTCCGCTTTAGAAATTTAACATGCGATCAAAACTTTGAACAATAGTACATCACCTGGTCCAGACGGCTTGACAAACACATTTTATAAAGCCTTTTCAAAACCTATATCATTATGTTTAGAGATAGTTTTTAGTTTCTTTATGTCTACTTACTCAACTCCCATTTGGTTCACAGAGGGTCTCTTAATCTTTCTTTTTAAATCTGGAGATAAGACTTCTATTAATAAGTGGAGACCAATTACGCTGTTAAACTCTGATTATAAAATACTGACTATAGTTATTAACAATAGTTTAAAGCAATTTGCAAATCTGGTTTTGTCCCCTCTACGGTTTTGTGGTTTGCCCAACCATAAGATTCAGTAGGCTTTAATAATTATAAGGAACCTAATTGATTATGTTTTACAAAAAGGGGATAAAGGATGTATTATTTACTTGGATCAGTATAAGGCCTTTGACAGGGTCTATCATCCATTCCTCTTTGCAACCTTAGAAAAGTATGGAGTACCACTAATGGTAATAAGATGGCTAAAAGCATTATATCATGATGCCATCATTCATCCAGTAATTAGGCATCATGTTACAGAAGGGTTTTCCATACAAACAGGAGTATGGCAAGGATGGCCACTTAGCCCTCTCCTTTATATTTTTTCTCTGGATCCCCTCATTCATCTTTTGACAGATGCTCCCAGCTGGCTGGGGATAGCAGGTCCAGATGGTATAAAGAAATTTCATATACATGCTTATGCAGATGATATTTGCTTATTTTTTTCCGATTTTACACAAGTGCCCTTTTTTTAGACCTTATGAATAATTCCTCTTCTTTTTCCAATGCACAATTAAACAGAACAAAGAGTAGGGGTCTATTCATTTGCTCTAACTGTCCTGCTTCTGTAACTATCGATGGGATATTGATCTCTTCTGAACATTTAAAAATATTAGGTATTTATTTTGGAACACTGAATATTCCTTCTTATAAATGGGACTCCACATTGGCAAAAGCAGGAGCTAAGGTGCAGAGATGGAGGTACTGGAGGATGGCCAAATTTAAATGTATTCAAATCATCAAATAATTAATTATTTCCATGATCCTTTATATGGCCATGATTTTCCCCTCCCCACAAACATGGAAACTAGAATATATAGTCTATTTTTTAAGATGCTATGGGGAAATAGATTGAACCCTATCAAACGGCATTACACCTATTTACCTAAAGAAAAAGGGGGATTGGGCATGATTGACCCGGTGGTATTTTTTCACACCTTGTTCTTTTCTCAGTCACTTAAAAATGGCCTGATCCCTGGAGATACGGTATATTCTTACTGGACTAAGATTAACTTTTCTGTTTATCTTTCCAAATGGCAGTCTATTCCCCCTAAATTATCTAGCAACCTTCACACCTGTAGCCCCAAAACTGTATAAATGTGGTTTAACAGCACAACAAGTAATACAGAATTCAGGAACACAATTGTATAACACAGTAATGGTTACATTTATCCTGCTGATCCACGTTTTAAAAATTGTCCTTCCTCCCAAATTTCAGGAGTTTTATCACAATTGACCAATAAGAGAATTCCCACATAAATGTGGGAGTTTCTCTGGTTGGCAGTTTATGGCAGGATAAACATGAGAGGAAACACAAAGTATAAAGCTAAAATAGAAGGAAATTGTCCCTATGAAGAGTGTATTAATCCTGAAGAAACTATGGAGCATTTTTTGTTTCACTGTTCTTATACAAAATCCCTTTGGAACTACCTTGCCATTAAATGGAAAATGGGTTGGTTAAGGATTATACACTAAGATAATTTGGTATTAAGGAATTTTGGCACTCTAGAAAATCATTACCATAGAGACACATTGGTTGTTTTTTGTTGTTGTTTAAAATGTTATCTCTGGCAGGCTAGATGCCAGTGGGTCCTGTATCAAAGACTGTGGCCTCCTGAGACAGTAGAGATCCTAATATACTCAGCTATGGAGAAAGTATATCTCTCAGATCTGGGGGTTTATTTATCTAAAAAGGTCTCAAATTGGTGGAAAGTTTTTCCAATGTTTATTAAATATAAATAGCTCATATTGATATCTTTATGTTATCTTTAAGTCTGTTGAGCAATATTTATCCGTCTTACATTTTTTGTGTGACGTAACACTAATTTCTTTTCAAATTGTATGTTTTTTTCGTTCCCATTGTAAAAATTCCCCTACTCTTTTAGTGGGGGGGGGGGGAGGTTTATACATAGTTATTTTCACAATGATCTAATAATGTATGACTGCAATACTTATTTTTATTTACCCTATGATTTGTATATTATTTGTGTGGCTTAACACTGTCTGTAATTATTTGTTTTTGATATTCTAATAATAAAAATTCCCCTACTCTTTTCAACAAGTGCCATGGGATCTTCAACATCCACCTGAACTACCACCAATCCAGGCAGGTGGGACCTCGGTTTAATGTCTTATCCAAAAGATGGCACCTCAGAAGTGCAGCACCCCTCTCATGCTGCACTACAGTGTCAGTACTGGAATATTAACCCAAGTGCCAGATGTGGGAACTGAACCCACAGCCCTCTGATCTCCCAGCCTCAGAGGCGAGGGTGCTACTTACTGAGCCACTGACACTGCCATAGCATGTAATAGCACTATGTCCTGAAATACCTTGATGTGTATACCTTATGTTTATGAAACCTGTAGAAGCTGAAAATACCATGGCACCAGGTGTTTTTGATAATGGTAAAAAGTACTAGGTGACTATTATAGAAATTAAGTTAGTTGTGCTATTTAAAATGCATGTAAATTGCTGTAAGCTAAACAAGTCTGAAATTTCATGGTGATTTGCATATATCCCATGATGATTTGCATTATGGAAGTATGTATGATGTTGTATTTCTTTGAAACTTGATTTGTTGTCAGTGCCCTTTGGGGTAACCAATGTTTCAGTGTTTCTGCACTGAGGTTCTTTGTTTTTAGCTGGTTTTGTTTTTTTCTTTTTGAACCCCCACTACCCAAGCAAATGGGGACCACATAGGGATGAAGGGTTTTCACTGAAAAGTGGTTAGATCAGAGATCAGTGTCAGTAGGTGCTGGCTAAGTGCAGAGAAATGGCATCCATAGTCTGCTGCTGCAAACTGATGTACTGAAGAAGGAATATAACATTGCTGAAGCTTATTTCCTGTATTTTGAATAAACATCACACAGAGATTGTGTGTTCAACCTGAAGTTTGGTGTCTTGTCCATCTATTGTCCCACAACCCCTCCACACCCCTCACAAAATTGACAGAGGTACTGCAAGGAGTACCTACTTCAGTTTGCATAACAGGATTTTGTCTACCTGGCAAAGAATTCTCTGCTAGTCCTGGCAGGAAAAACATGTGCCAAAAAGGCATTTAGTTGGAATTGTTTACTGATTTCCTGCCACACCATCACAGTCAAGTGAAGCAGTGGTACTAATTTCCCATCTGAACCACCTCTACACTGCAAGAAGAACAGGAGCTGTGTCATTTCTGGAGAAGGGAGCATATCCCTTTCATCCTTGAGCCATACTGAAGCTGGATTGTCTATATGCCAGAACAATATTATCCAGAGATGTGAGACCCAGTAATACCTGTATAAATTCAGAAGCGCCTGCTCACCTGTATTCTTGGGTAAAGTAAAACTTTTGAATTTAACTCTGGGCCGCTTCCTTGCCCACATGTAGTGAGAAGTTAATTTTTGCCAGTAACTCCATGTAGCATGTGAAATCTCATGCAGCAAATTTTGAAAAAGGAACATGTATCAGGGTAGAATGGACACTATGTGGCACATGATGGAGAAAGGCATTTTGGACCAAAAGTCCAAATCCTGCTCCAGTTGGGCTACCAATGGGGTATATAGGTCACCCTGTGTAAATTTGTCAGCTTTTTAGTCAGCTTGACCCCAAGGTATTTAATAATTGGAAGGTCTCATTTTATTGGGTATTGATTTTGGGAATGGGTTGTAATTGAAAACTAATGCTTTCAATTTCATCATGTTTAGTTTATAGCTGGACACCACATGAAATTTTTGCAGGAGTTTCAGGATTAGTAAGGTAAAACAGGAGTCATGGGACATCATCTATATAATGTGTGATTTGGTGTTCTGTCCCTCCTAACTCCAACCCACAGATCGTAGTATCCAGATGGAATGACTGTGACAGCAGCTCTATCTAAAGAGCAAATAACAATGGTGACATGGGACGCTCTTGACACATGTCACACTTTAACTGGAAAGAAACATGCCCATTCATATTTACTTGGGCCTTAGGGGCTGCATACATTATTTGGAGCAGGCATATAAATAGGACCAGCAATCCTAGCCCCCCCCCAGCACTCCATATATAAAAGGCCAGGAACCTGGTCAAATGTGTTCCTCACATCTAGACTAAGAATGGTTGTCTGCATACCCCTCTGCCAGATCTCATGAATTGTATGCATGGTTCAGCATGTTTTCCATCATCTGGCGAGTCTGCATGAACTCCACCTTGTCGAATCCCACTCTATCTGGGAGAAGTTTGTTTAAATGTTTGGCCAGGATTGCTACAAGCATCTTTTAATCAGTGTTCAACACTGATATGGGATGGTATGATTTACAATCCTCAGGATTTTTCCCAGGTTTCGGACTCACTGAGCTTGTTGCATAACTCTCTGATGTTGGGCTTCTCCTCCCTGAAGCACACAGTTATCAAGATGGACCAAATATGGGAGCAGCAACTCTCTGGAAGTTTTGTAATGCTGTATGATGTACCCATCAGGTCCAGTGCCATGTTTTGTCTTGGTTTGGTGTAACATCTCTAGGATATTGTCCACCATGACTGTAGCTAGTAAAGCCTGCCCCTTTTCCAGCAGCAGTTGGGTGGGATTTAAATGTCACAGGAACTGCTACCGCTCCTGTATCAGACTCCTTCTCCAGAGTATATAAGGTACAGTGATGGTAGAAAAAGACCATTGATCCATCCAGACTGAGGTGAAATGCTGTATAATATGTATATTTGTAGTACACTGTAAATATATGTTTTACAAAGCTAACTTCTCATGCTGACTAGGACGACTGTACGTGATAGAAAATTACAAATTGAACTACTGTATTTTAGTTGCCCAGGAATGTTTTCTAAAATAATATGCCATGATGCATGACTGAGAACATGGATATAGCGATAAGTACAGCTGGAGAAGCTGTGAAAACTTTGTTCTTTTTAGTCAAGAAAGAGTGTTACTGAAAGTGCTATGATTAGACAGTAAGTACAAGACAAGCTGTGTAACAGGGTGGCATTAGTCCAATATGGGTCAGTTACACAAAAGCCAGTGTAAAAGGACTGCAAGTTTAGGACTGCTAGCTAGCGCAAGCCATGAAGAAAAACTTAGCAAAGGACTACATAAACTGCTTGAAAAAGGTCTCCCAGTGACACTATGTCTGGAGCATGTGGCACGTCTTGTCTGTAAGTTACCTGCTATAATTTCTCTGTTGGACTAAAGAATTTTATTATTTATAACTAAACTTGCCTGTCTGTTACATATTGGGTTACCCCAACCAGAAGTCTGATTGTTACATATTGGCACCCCAGATAGGACTCATGTGGCAACAAATCGGCAAGAGGATTAAGGATTAGGCTGAGATAAGATTTTAGAGACTATGCCAGGGGGTTGCCAGATAACTTTGGGTGAAAAGCTGACAGCCCAGTGGGAGGGGGACACCATAGCTAGTTTGACTCCTGAAGAGGATGCGTTAGGGCATTATGTGACTGACTATGTGGATAAATGTGCAGGGAAGGATATTATGCTTGTATGGGCAGAATCAGTATGTAAGAATGAGGGTCAGCAACTGGTGGGAAAAAATATGATGAATGGATAAAAGCAAAGAAGAGGGATTAATTTATCAAAGAAGGTTTAATAGAGGGATTTTACTGTGCCTGTATAGCTTATGACATGCAAGTGAAAAAGTTGACAGAGGAGAATTTAAAGCTTAAAGAGGCAGAATACAAAGCTAGGAAGGAGGCAGAGATGCTGAAGCAACAGAATAAGGAATTGCATAACGTCACTAATTTTGTCCATATATTGGTGAAACTGAACTAACTCAGACTTTTACTTAACAAAGGTATTTAGTGGTGACTGATTTTCCTGTTGAGCCATGTCCATAAAGGACACTGCCATGAGAGTGACATGCAATTCCTCATTCGGCTGCTTCAGCATATCTGCCTCCTTTCTAACTGCTCCTCAGTACTGAGGAACTGGATATCTACTTGCAGCCACTGAGGGAACTCTTGTTTCTCTTGGCCTCATCTGGATTCTGGGTTAACCTAAAGAAGGCCCAATTTTGTATCCAGGAAGTTATATTCTTTGGACAGACTATCTCTCCAAAGGGCAAGAGCCAAGATGCAAAGAAAGCGCAGGTGATTCTGAACATGCCCTTACTTGTCAATTTGCATTCTCTCTGCTCTTTTTTGAGCATGTATAATTTCTCCTGATTCTTCATCCCTGATTTTGCTGTGAAAGCTGTACTCCACATTTGGCAAGCAGCTGAACTGATGGCAATTTGCTATGGTCTATAACTTCTCCCCACCCCTTCCCTTTCTCCCCCTGTCATTCTTTGCTCTGACTCTTCATAGGTTTACCTCTCTTTAATGGAATTTATGCCCATTTGGCAGCATAATGCCTTCCAATCCTCCAACTACAAACCTGTTAAGGACTGATTCCATTGGTCCTTTCCCACTGCACTGCTCCTTCAGCATGACTTCCCCCTCTATGTTCTCAAAGTTAAAGCACACTCTAAATGTGCCCCGTTCTCAGTTGAGAACATGACAGTTGATTCCCTGGCGCGACAGGGCACCCTAAGGGGGGACCTCTGGGAACTCCCATCTCCTAATGTGGCTGCCATGTTGCGCGCTGATGAGCAGGATTTTTGAAAGCCTTAGATCACTGCAAGAACAGGTGCACTGATGATACGGTGTGTGGGGCTTGCGGCGTTCAAATGGGAGTTTCTATTCCATGCGGCAATTGCTGCAAAATAAGCCAACTTTTTCTGGTCTAACTTGCGGCAACCCTGGGGGCCTTTTTTATGGAGCTTGTGCCAGATATTTGGCTCAAGCTGCCATAAATTGTGAAAACTGTCACAACTGCATCCAAGATTGTAAAATCAGGTGCAGCTGTGGCAAAGGGGGTGGTACACTGCCAGAACCTAAGTGTCATGGCGCAGGGCTTGGTGTAAGCCCTGCATCATGATTTGAAAATCCTGCCCCTTGGATCTAAAACAGAAGCAGGATAAGGACCCCCAGTTGAAACAACTCAGGACACAGGTTGAAAATAATGAGCAGGACAGCCTGGGCATGTATGAGGACAAAACCTCAGGTTTTTGATACATACAGTACATCCCTAAAGACAGGAGAAATTGTATTTGTGGCCCCAGAACATATATGATATGAGTTACTAAAGTTGTGCCATGACAAGGGAGGGCACCAAGTAATTACAAAAACCATGCAGTTGGTAAAATGATCTGCATGGTGGCCACAGATGCTGGAGGATATGCGGAATTAATGCCACATCTGTGTCATATGTGTACAGACAAATCCCACACAGCATTTACAACAGTCCTGCTTAAGACTGCAGATTAGGTTTGGACCATGGTACAATGTGCAAATTGATTTTATAGGACCAATGCTATCCATGGCCAGTGGTAACAAGTACTGTATATCTTCAAGGTTACAGATTTGTACTCAAAATGGGTCAAAGCAGCCAGTGGAATATAGCATGACCACTGCAAAGCACCTACTACAGAAGGTGTTCTATGTATGGGGACTCCACTGGGTCAGACCAAGGGACCCATTTCACGGCAAGGCAAGGCAAATTTTATTTTTAGGTACCCAATTCTGGAGGCTCTGGGTGCCGTACAGACAAATGTGCAAATAAATAAATAAAATCACACACAGTAATGAATAAAACACAGCAATAATACATAAAAGCAGGCCACAACAAGGTGGAAGGATAGCCTGCAACAGAAAGGCAATTCCTTAAACAGAGCAGTCATTAAAAGCAATATCTAAAAGACAGTATCTAAAAGAAAGTGTCTGGGAATGTCTGATTGAACAGAAAGGTCTTGAGGTGGGCTTTAAACACTTCAACTGAAGGGGCCTCCCTTACAGCTGAAGGAAGTGAATTCCATGGGATGGGGCTGGCAAGGAGGCCCTAGAGAAGAAATGGAGGGAGCGGACCGAGGTAGCAGGTGTTAGAAGGTCCGACAGGTAGCCAGGACCCAATCTGTGTAAGGCCTTAAAGGTGAGCAAACCCACCTTGAAGAGGACCCTCTACTTTAACAGCAGCCAGTGCAGTTCACACAGCACTGGGGTGATGTGGCAGTACTTAGACTGCTCCGTCAAAAACCTGGCAGCTGCATTCCGCACTAGCTGCAGCCAATGGAGGGTACCTCCTGAGACCCCGAAGTAGAGTGCATCACAGTAATCAAGCCTTGACGTCGTGAAGGCATGCACTAAGGTGGGTAGGTCCATGGGTGAAACTAGGAGTTTGATTCTGGTGATATGCCTCAAATAGTAGAAGCTGATGCAGACAACGGATGTCACCTGAGAGTCAAATGTCAGCCAAGGACCCTAGAAGAGGCCTTCAATGGCACAGACCTCAGGATTAATCCTGTTGCTGTGCCAGAGGCCATCCTATCATGCCCTTTGTTTGACTCCACCACCAGTACCTCCATCTTATTGGGGTTCAATTACAACCAGCTGGAGCCCATCCAGTCATTGATTTTGGCAAGGCAATTATTTAGCACTTTCACTGCATTGGATGTCCCTGGGGCAAAGGAAAGATACAGCTGAATATCATAAGCATAGCAATGAAAGCCCAAACTGTACTTCCTAATGAGCTCTCCCAGAGGCAGCATATACACAGCAAACAACATTGGGGACAAGACCGAACGCTGAGGTACTCCACAAGACAGGAGGCTGGGGAGGAGAAGAAATTCCCATCACTACCCATTGCCTCCTGTTTGTGAGATAGGACTCAAACCAGCAGATCAGTGCCAGTGAGTCCACAATATTCCCTCAGGCAGTCGAGCAGCACACAATGGCCTACCATGCTAAAAGCCGAGGAGAGATCGAGGAGAATGAGAATTGTCCCCTCCTCTCAGTCTCTCGCCCTGAGGAGGTTATGTGCACCTGAACTAATGCAGTTTCCATGCTGTGCCTCGCACAAAACCCAGACTGGAGAGGCTCATGTAGATCAAAGGCCATGAGGTGCTCCTTCAGCTGTTGCGCCATAATCTTCTCAACAACCTTTCCTAAGAATGGAAGGTTGGAGATAGGATGGTAATTTGCCTTGATGTCAGGGTCTAATGATGGTTTCTTCAGAAGGGGTCTCACAAGTGCCTCCTTCAAGGCATCTGGGAAAAACCCTTCCGATAAGGAACACCAGACAATCAAGGCAAACACCAGACCTACAGAATTGACACATCCCATCAAGAAATGTGTCAGCACCAGGTCCAGTTTGCAATATGTGTGCTTCAGCTTGGAAGCAAACTCAATGACCTTTGCCACCTCCACCAATTTAAACTCTCCCCAGCTAGGTGGAGTACCCCTCCCAATGCCCCAGGCAATCATTGTTGGCCACAGTCTGGCTTACTGGTGGAATTCTCCCTCCAGATGGCAGACACCCTGTCCGAGAAGAATCGAGCAAACTCTTTGCATAAAGCATCTGAAAAGGTGTTTTTCAGCTGTAGACAGACTGGATATAATAGCCTGTCTACAGTCCAAAAGAGCACAGTTGGTCTTTTCTTCCTGGCAGCACTCTCCCTAGACAGGAACTCTGCCTTCTTATGTTTGATTCCCCCCGGTGCTCACCATAGTGGGTACGCAGGGCCAGTTGTCCACCTCAAGCCCAGTCTTCCAGTACTGTTCTAACCTCTGAACCATAATCTTCATCACTTTGAGCTCCCCATCAAACCATGGGGACCTCAAGTGAGAGGATTTAGGTCATACACGGACTGGTGCAAGGGAGTCAAGCGCATCAGACAGCACCTTGTTATATGCAGCAACCACCTCGCTCGTTCCCCCTTCACATGCACTACCCATGCTTGATGGATTGACTACCACCAGAAATCCCTCTGAGGTCAGGTCCCCTCAAACGGTGGTAGTTTACAGTTTCTGCAGGGGGGAGGGCTTTTGGGGGGTTGGGCCTGAACAAGAACTCCACTGTGCAATGATCAGACCAAACGACTCGATCAGTCTTGAGGTTGTTAATCTCAAGCCCCAGCGAGAAGACCGGGTCCAACATGTGGCCACCCTGGTAGGTCACAGAAGAAACCTCTTGCAACAGGCCCAGAGAGGACATCATCTGGAGGAGGTTGTAACCTAGCCTGGAAGATCTGTCATCAGCACAAACAATGAAGTCCCCTAGAACTAAGCATCTGGGGGCCTCCAATGTTTCACCAATGATGAAGTCGGCTACCTCCTGCAGGAATTCTTCCACCACTCCGGGGGGGGCAGTACATCAGGAGAATCCTGCAGCCTACACCCGGATCCCCACACACAGCCACACATTCAAAAGAACCCTGTGTTCTCACAGGGTGAGCAGTGAAGCCTAGCTCAGATCTAAAACAGATGGTCACTCCTCCTCCCCCCCTGTGCTCCACTCTGGGGCAGTGCACAATGGCGTACCTGGGTGGGGTGGCGGCCTCCAAAACAGGGACGGCATTGTCACCCACCCAGATCTCAGCAATGCAGGCCTGAGTGACCGAAGAAACCATGTCCACTATAATTGCGGTCTTGTTCCTGTTTTATCTGGCATTGCAGTGCACTGCCCTCAGGGGATTAGTGGGCAGTGTAGCCCCTCTGACTACTTGCCCACTCGGTCTGGTGGGAACCCTGGGGACAGGAACCAAACACGTCTGGCCTCTCCCTAGGTCCTGATGAAACCCAGGGCACCTTCTGCACCTAACTACCTCTATCCTACCCCCATCCAATGTGTCCGAGATACCCTGCCATAACTGATAGATGCGGCGCCTCCTAATCCTGACCTCCTGACAGTGAGTGCTGTAGTAGTGAAAACTGGGAGGTCAGTGAAGGGCCACAGATTGAGTATCTGGGATGCTTTGTACACAATTCTAGCCTGCCTCAGACCCTTACACATCCCCAGGGACAACTCATGAGGAATTGTTTAGCTATTTTGTGGGTCAAGCAGAAGTATCATATCCCAAAACCACTCAGTCATTAGGCCAGGTGGAAAGAGCAAACAGCTATAAAAACAATGTTAAGGAAGTACGTGGCAATCAGTGGAAGGGACTGGGATCTCAAGTTACCCCTGGCACTTATGGCAATAAGGGCAACCCCAAATAACTTGACTGGGCTCACCCCATTTGAGGAGATGATAGGGAGACAAACGAGAACACCTATTCACCTTTGGTATGATAAGTTGGTGATGGCTACCTGTGATAGACGGGAGTTGGAGAGTTATATGAATGTTCTGAAGGACAACCGACAGGCCATCAACACATTTGTGTCCTCTAACCTAGGTAGGGCCCAGAAGTTATTAAAACAACACTTTGATGCCAGAGTTACCTCCTTAGAGTACAAGCTAGGAGACAACATTATGATTTTGGATTACCAGACCCCTGATCATACCTCAGACAGATTTTGGAAGGGGCCATTTGTCATGATGGATCAGCTGTCCTTTTTTATTATCTGGATCCTCAAATTTGGAGTACTGTACCCAGAAATCTAAGATTACAAAACAATCAATTGTCCTGGAAGAAAATAAAAGACTGATTTGTCTTACAGGTTGACTTGCCACAAGCATGTTGCCCCAGTATTGGAATTGGATAATAGTTGCCTTTGATGTTTACATGTATTGTCCGGCATGTACATTGGGGTATATTGTATGTATATACACTGTTCCTGATGAATATTTTATGATTAACTATTTACTATATAGTTAGTTTTGTATATATCTTACTGTGTTTTTCCACTTGTAACCAAGATTATGCAAAAAGGTTATCTCTTGTAAATGAGCACTACTCAACCAGAACTGCCCTATTCATATTGAATAAAATTTGTTACTACTACTACTACTGTACCCTTCTGTGATAAAGGTCAGAATAATGGATAGGAAAAAAACAGCAGAAAAGTGGTGCATGTGAACCTGACAAAACCATTTACAGGGAAACTATAATAGAACATGTACTAACCTGTGTGTTTTTCGGATTGATATTCTTCCTCTACCTGAAGTTTTTGTATGCCGAATGTCCTACTGAAGAACCTAGCCCACCCAGTGGCATAGTGCTGTCAATACAGCCAGGGGTTCCAGTTAACAACATACAATATATCCATGTACCAGTTCAAGTTAATTCAGCTGCTTGGGACACTGAATTGAGTGGCCCTTGCCGAGACACCCCATGAGGAGAATTGTTCTCCAAACTGGTGAGGGAAGTTATACATGAATACCATGAGGAAATGCAGACCTCTTTGGGACAGCAAGAACTATGTATGTTAAAGGCATCACAAAGAAGGTTATTGGGTGTACAAGAATGGATTAATACTGTAACAGGACTGTTTGGGTTGGGGATATCAGTTTGGAATTGATCTGATACAGAAATATTGAGAAAACATCAGGATTACTTTGAAAGTGTAGAAGGGGAAAAGATTGAAACTGTGGAACTTGTTGGGGGGGTGGATAAAAGGTTTGGCTGCCAAGGAAACTGCTGCTATTAGGGTGTTTAAGGATGTTGCCAGATTATTTAGTGAAACCCAAGATAAGGTCAATGAGATCATTCAGAATCTCGGTAATCGCGCAAGTAAGCATCTCAATGCTATAGGGAAAGAAGTGAGCTGTAGCAGTTATGGGTTCTTACTCAACTCACCCTCTTGACAGAGGATGTGAAGAATAATTGCTTCCCATCATTTGTGATTGATAATGCTTTTCTGTAATGATGGCATTCCCTTATTTGAAATGATACAGCCACACTTTACCCTGGGTTAAGATATTATCCGAGCTATTGGTGTTCTACATTGGACAAACCTTGTTTTAAACACTTGGACCTTCCCATAAACTCGGCTACAGTAAAAGAGCTGACAAGAGTGACTCTTCATCCCCTTAGTACTGGGTGCTTATGAACTAACCAGTGGCAGTAGATTAGGCCTTGTACCATACATGAATTTTATATGATAGGATTTACTCTGTCACTGTCATGGTTAGATTATACTTGGGATGTTTACGACACCATAGTTGTGTCTGAATCATTAGGTTACCTAGAGGGAAATGTGTACAAGAAATGAGCTGCAGTCTCACCACTTTTGTTGAAGGGGTGGATCTTCTCAGAAAGGAGGCCGAAGCCTGGAGAGTTCCAAATAGTGCCTGTTGTGCTTCATAAGGGTTTAGGTATGTGTGCTGCTGGGACATTTTGGCAGTTGCCACCCTGGTGTGTGGACTAGGACTAGATCAGTATGATCCAATAGCACTGAATGATAATCGTAATCATAATCATCTTTATTTATATTATGCCTTTCAGATATCAAGGCACATCACAAAATATAAAATAAATAAAAACAGCAACAATAAATCCATATTAAAATTCGAGGTAATTACCTAATTAGTCACAGTAAGCCTTGCTCCACAGATAAGTCTTCCATGCCTGTTTGAACCCCCCCCCCCAGGGTCGTGCACTCCAGAATCAGACGGGGTAGAGAATTCCAAAGGGCTGGGGCCGCGAACACGAATGCACGGGCCCCTGAAGATTTTAAAACTACCCTTGGAATCTCTAGCAACCCCTCCTCTGCAGAGCGGAGCAATCACTTGGGGTGATAAGGGGACAGAAGCTCTTTTAGGTAGTCCGGGCCGAGTCCACATAGGGCTTTATAAGTCAGTAATCAGACTTTGAAGGTGATCTGCCACTGAACTGGCTGCCAGTGCAGTTCGCGCAGCATGGGTGTAATATGGGAAGTCCGAGGAGTCTCCATCAACAGCCAGGCCATAACATTCTGCACCAGCTTCAAGCAGTGGATATCAACCCCCGGAAACCCAAAGTAAAGGGAGTTGCAATAATCAAGGCTCCAGGTCACAAAAGCGAAGATCAGTGTAGGAAGATTACTGGACAGAACAAGGTGCTTGATCCTAACAATGTTCCTCAGGTGGTAAAAGGAAGACTTAATGACAGCGACACCTGAGAACACAGTGTCAGCTCATTGTCAAGTATCACCCCTAGGTCCCGCACCTGTTCAGAGGTTGGGAGCTGGGAACCCCCCAGGAAAAGCCTCGAGAGGTGACCCACCCCCGACCCCCTTATCAGGCGTCCTAGATCCAAACCATCATCTGTCTTCCCTGGGTTCAACCTCAGCCAGCTGGAATTCATCCAATCCAGGATTTCTGTGAGGCAGTTATTAAAAACTGTGACTGCTCCATCCTGGTCAGGTGCAAAAGACAGGTACAGCTGGGTATCATCAGCATAGCAGTGAAACCTCAGCCCATACCATCTTACAATGTCTCTGAGGGGCAGCATATACACCGTGAATAACATGGGGGACAGCACAGAGCCCTGAGAAACCCCACATGACAGAGAGAGTGGGTCAGAAGAATAAATTCCAGACATCACTCTCTGGGTTCTGCCAGTGAGGAAAGATCTAACCATCTGAGAAATGAACCTGTCAGACCACAGATGAATCTCAGGCACTCAAGCAGTACCCCATGATCCACGGTGTCAAAAGCTGATGGGAGATCAAGAAGCACCAAGATGGACCATTTTTTTCGACCTCTTGCCATCAGAAGATCATTGAGCACCTGAACCAGCGCAGTCTCAGTATTATGCCTCTTTCGAAAACCGGATTGGAGAGGTTCGTAGATGCTATGGATGGTCAAATGGTTCTCCAGCTGTATAGCCACTACTTTCTCAATTACCTTCTCCAAAAAGGGGAGGTTAGGTCTGTAGTTTGTCAGACAGTCTGGATCCAGAGAAGCTTTCTTCAAGAGGGGTGTCACCACTGCCTCCTTCAGGGAGCTAGGAAACTCACCCGACTCAAGGGAACACCACATTATCTGCACCAAGACCGGGCCGATAATATCACAATGACCCATAATCAGGGAATTTGGGCCTGTATCTAAGCTATAGCATGTAGGGTGCATACCCTGGACAATCTGCATAACATCCACGATCTCCAGCCGGTTAAAGGTACTCCAAGAGAAGTGAGGGACAGCGGCCAAGCACCGATCATCAGCAACTCTCAGAGTGTGTTGATCGAATCTCCACCCTGATGTCGGCCACCTTATCAGCAAAAAACCGAGCAAGCTCCTCACACTCCAATTGTGAAAAGGTTCTCCGAACCTGCAACAGGCTGGGTTGCACACCCTGTCTATGGTTTGGAAGAGCTGAGCTGGTTGGTTCTGAGTGGCAGCAATCTCCCCGGACAGGAACTCTGCCTTCTTACAGGAGATTGCTGACTGGTAGAGTCAATAATGCTCTATCAGTCTAAGATGGTCAACCTCCTGGGTGGATTTCTGCCAACAATGCTCTAATTTCGTCCTTGTTGCTACAGCTCCTTCAAGGTCCCATCAAACCATGGGGACCAAGGGCGGAGGGAGAGAGGATGAATGCAGATGAGAGCAACAGAATCCAGAGCAGTAGTAATGGCCCTATTATAGGCCAGAACCAAAGCCTCTGAGTCCCTGCTTGCCATAAGAAATTCCGATAGGTCAAGCACCACTGCTTGGCTATCAGGGCAAAAATCCTGTAAAGGGCAGTACCTGACCATCTCCACAGGGGTAGGCCTATGAAGGGGGCTGCAAAAATTGAATCTCACAGTGTAGTGGTCGGACCAACCGATGGGTTCCACCCCCACATCAGAGGCCTCGATCCCCAGGAGGAAAACCAGATCAAGGGAGCGGCCGTGTTTATGAGCAGCAGAGGTAACAATCTGTGTGAGGCCCAGTGATATCATCAACTGGAGGAAGTGTTGACCAAATTGCTAGAGTTCTTTGTCGATCCAGGCATTGAAGTCACCCAGGACCATCAGCCTGGGCAACTCAAATGCCAGATCGACCACGAAGTCCGCTACTTCCTGAAGGAATAGATTCTCATCCCCTGGTGGATGGTAGATGAGTGCCACCCTATAACCCACACCTGCTACTATGTCACACTCAAAAGATCTAGCATCCTCAACTGGTACACTAGTGAGACCCAATTCGGTCTTGAAACAGACTGCAACCCCCCCCTCCCCTGCTGTCCAATCTTGAGCGGCGAATCACCGGAAATCCGGCTGGAATCGCAGCCTCAAATATGGGGCTCACATTTTCATCTAGACAGGTTTTGGTGATACATGCAAGAGCTGTTGTCCCCACAAGATCCGCAATAAGTGTGGTCTTGTTCTTAACAGATCTGGCGTTATATAACACCACTCGAGTTGGACGGGACTCATTACCCAGTAAAATTAACTAGGTGGCAATGCTTACAGTACAAGAGAGGTCAGTGTATGATGACCATGGGTGTATTGTGTGGTAACTAAGTGGGATATTTATACCTATGGGAGTGAAGTGGGCAACATCTCAGCTCCAAATTTTGTATTCAACCATCAGATACGGTCACGACTGGGCATACAGTTTTGCACCCAATTTCCTGGTATGAGAATGTCACTGTCGTTATTGGCTCAAATGCTGATACATGATGGGATGATTATGTCCCTAAATTTGACATCCCTATTACTAATTTGAGCTAGGATCTTTCCATCTTGTTGAACTGAAAAGAGGATAATTTAATGATTTCTAACAAGATGGACCAGGCCACGCAGAGCTTGAATAAGTTATTGAGTGTAGGGGATCAGCAATTGCTGTATGAGCATACATGGTGGGAAGCTTGATTTCAGGCATTATTGCTGTTACAGTGTAACTTGGTATTAATTCTGTTTATTTTGATTTGCTGGCTCCAAGGGACCCTTAGAGGCCATTGCAAACAGCTGAGTTCACTCTGAACACCTCAGGAGAGGCAATTGGTGCATTGAACTCCTGAAAGTCAAGAACTCTCAGGTGTTCAAGGGGGGAACTGAAGTGAAATACTGCACAACATGTATATATGTAGTTTATTGTAAATATGTTTTACAAAGCTACCTTGTTATGCTGATCAGCATGCCTATATGTGATGGAAATTACAAACTGAACCATTGTATTTTAGTTGCCCAGAAGTGTGCTCTAAAATGATATGCTGCATGACTGAGAACAAGGATGTACGATAAATGCAGCTGGAGAAGATGTGAAAACTTTGTTCTCTTTGGTTAAGAAGGAGTGCCAAGTGCTGTGATTAGACAGTAAGTACAAGTTATGTAATAGAGTGGCGTTAGTTCAAAATAGGTCAGTTACATAAAATTCATTGTATAAGTACTGCAAGTTTTGAACTTCTAGCTAGCTTGAGCCATGAAGAAAAGCTTAGCAAGGGACTACAGAAGCTGCTCGAAAAGACCTCCCTGTGATGCTATGTCTGGAGCGTGTAGCATATCTCATCTGTAAGTTACCTGCTATAATTTCTTTGCTAGAATAAGGAATTTTATTATTTATAACTAAACTTGCCTGTCTGTTACATACTGGGTTACCCAAACCAGAAGTCTGATTGTTACAAGTCTAACCAGTTTTACTCTACTCCACCCCATGACCTATTGTCAAGATGGGGTTTTCACCCTCCCCCTCCTCTTCCCCTTGCTCCCTGCTTTACTGATACCCCCTTGAGAAACCATTAAGAACTTTACTCTGTTCCAGCTGTAATTGAACCCATAATGTCTTTTGCTCCCACCACCTCACTGATAGGCTGTTCCACAACTCAACCACTCTCTCTGTAAAGTAAAGCTTTCTCGCATCTCTCCTGAATCTCCCACTCACCAGCTTCATTCATGTACCCTTGTTTCTGACCCGCCATTCATGCTAAACAGTTCATTGCAGTTTACCTTGTTTATTCCTTTCAGAAACTTGAGGCTCAGTGCCCCAAGCTGGTCCTTATAGGATCTGGCCTACTGACCCTGAATAGTTTTGGTTACTCTACACTGCACTGTCTCTAGCCTCTGTCTCTGTCTTTCCTCAGGTGAGGACTACATAACTGGGCACATTACCATAGATGGGCTTCTATAGAGAATTTGTTACATTGGCTAGTTTTTTTTCAGGGAGTCACTTATGATGACTTCCAGATACCTTTCTTCTGAAGTAGTGGCCAGGTTAACACCTCCCATCCAATATTTCTTCCTGGGGGTCTTGTTCCCTATGTGCATCAACTTGCATTTTTTGGCATTGAATTTCAACTGCTATACCTTGAATCACCTCTCTAACCTTTGCAGGTCCCTCTGCAACTCCCTCACCTCCTCCTCCTCACAGTTTACCCTGCCACCAAGCTTAGTATAATCTGGGAACAGACACATCTTGCCCTATATTCTTTCCCATATGTTGCTGATGACTCTGTTGAAAAGGACTGGTCCCAGAAGTGATCCCTGTAATACACTACTCATGACCTACCTTTCCCATGATCTGACCATGTTTACCACTACCTTCTGCTGTCTCACCCCAACTGACTTCCCACCAATTTAACTATGTCCTCTGTTGTTCCCAGATCCTCTAATTTCTTCAGCAATCTTGTGTGTGGCACTGAGTCAAATGCCTTGATGAAGTTGAAATATAATACATCTACTGCTTGTCCCTTATCCATGGCCCTTGTTCCTCTGTCAAAGAATACTATCACATTGTTCTGACCAGACCTCTCTGCCACAAAAACATGCTGCTGACTATCCTGCAGCCCATTTCTCTCCAAGTAGCCCACTAGGTCCTCTATGACTGCTGTCTCCATCAGTTTACCTACAGTGGAGGTAAGACTGACAGGCCTGTAATTTCCAAGTTCCTCCCTGTCCCCAGCCTTGTGGAGCAGCACCACATCAGCTATCTTCCAGCCTTTCAGAACCACCCCTGACTGTAGTGAGCTATTGAATAGCTCTGCCAGTGGTTCAGCCAATTCTAATGCCAGTATCCTGAGCACCCTCATTTGCATCCCATTGTCTATTTTCATAGCAGCAAGCCTTTCCATAAACTTTTCTCCTGGAATTACCTCCTGTCTCATTTCTGTGATCCCACTTGCAGCAGCCTTTATGTCACTTTCGGACAGAGGCCTGCTATCATCCACTGTGAATACTGAACAGAATTAGTCATTGAGAACATCTGCCTTCTGCTTATTCTCCTCTACTACCCTGCCCCCTCTGTCAGCCTAACCACCCCCTTCTCATCTTCCTTTTATCCCTTATATACCTGAATAACTGTTTTTCCCCTCCTTTGACCTCCTCTGCAATACAGAGCTCTGTGGCTGCTTTTGCATCACTGACTGCTTTCGTGGTTTCCTTCATGTTTACCTGATATTTGCTCCTTTCCTCATCCCCCTATTTCTCCCTCTGGCTCTTTTTCTAGTCCTCACTGCCACCCGATCTTTTTAGGCAATCAGACTGGCTTTCTGTGCCTATTCCCCTTGGTAACCATTCTCAAGCACTGTTTGGTTGCTTCAAGAATGGTCCCTTTAATTTCTCCCCACCTCTCCTCAAACCCCCTGATATTTTCCACTCTAACTAACTTGCACTTGACTAATTCCCTCATTTGATGAAAGTCTGCTCATTTGAAATGCAGAACCACAGCTTTTAATGAGATACCCATGGCCAGCTCAAACCGTATGGTGTTATGGTCACTGGAACCCAGTGGTTCCTCAACCCACATTCCACTTACCATTTCTGATTTAATGAGTACCATGTTGAGAACAATAGCCTGTCTTGTAGGTTCCCTGACCATCTGCATCAGCTCAGTAGGCAGTACTGCAACATATCTAGCAAGGTCTGTCTTCTGGTGCTCTAGGCTGCTAGAATATCTCAATCTGTGTCTGGAAGATTGAGATACCCCACAACCACAACCACAACCTCCCCCCTCTGCTACCCCCTTCTTAATTTCTGCCCCTAGTTCCCTATTTCTCTTGTCTTCTTGTCATGGTGGTCTATAGACCACACCCATGTGAAGCTTTTTCCTGATGCTGTTGTGAGCTGGACCCACAGTGATTCTGTCTCCCCATTTCCTCCCGGATGGACCCATCTCCTACTGCCTGTATGTCTTCTTTGGCATACAGGGCTACCCACTTCCTTTTCTCTTACCCCTATCTTTCCTACACATGGTATACCCCAGTACTACCAGGTCCCAGTTGTTATTCTCAGTGGTCCATTCTTCTGTAATAGCTATGAGATCTAATTTTGCATCCACCACCATTGCCTGGAGTTCACTAATTTTGTTTTATAGGTGCCTGGCATTTAGGAAGACTGACTTTCAGCTTGTGCCTATGCCATTCATCCTCTTGTGAGCTATTTTCAACTTGTCCTGCACCACCCTACTTAACGTCCTGGTTTTCATACCCCATGCTGGTTTTCTGGACAGTAACCTTATTTAACTTATTATGGAGCCTTGCTTTACTGTTTTTGTCCCCATTGCTCCTAGACCCCATTTCTGGAAGAGTCCTAGCTAGAGTCACTGTTTGCTCTCTACCCTCTGTGGCTTCCCCCGCTTCAGTCTCCCTCCTCTCAGTTTAAATGTAGGCCTATGTATACATCAAATTTTTGCCCAAGTGCACTGGTCACCTTTCTTGTTATGTGAAGGGTGTCACCCTTGAAGAGTCTCCTGAACTCAGGGAAGAGAACTCCGGGAGGTGCTGGCACCCCCAACTGACAGCCCTGTTCAACAGATTGCTGGAAACAGGTGTTGTACCAAAGGACTGGAGGAAGGTGAATGTAGTCCTTCTTCACAAAAGTGGGAGCAGGGAGGAGGCTGACAATTACAGGCCAGTCAGCCTGATCTTGGTGGTAGGGAAACTAATGGAATCTCACTACTAAAAGAAAGGTTTGTGATATATCTCAAATCTAATGGAGAACAGGATCTGAGGCAGCATGGATTCACAGTGGGAAGATCTTGTCAAACAAATCTGATAGATTTCTTTGACTGGGTGACTAGGGAGGTGGATTAGGGAGGGGCAGTGGATGTGGTCTACCAGGATTTCAGCAAGGCCTTTGACACCGCCCCACATAGGAGGCTTGTAAACAAGCTGGGAAGCCTGGGAGTGGGTCCTGGGGTGGTAAACTGGGTCAAACATTGTCTGAGTGATAGGACACAGAGGGTGATGGTAAACGGAGTTCAATCTGAGGAGAGGGGGTGACCAGTGGGGTCTCACAGGAATCAGTGCTTAGACCAGTCCTCTTTAATGGCTTTATAAGTGACATTGCAGAAGAGCTGGAAGGGAGGGTATGTCTCTTTGCAGACAACACAAAGATCTGCAACAGGGTTGACACTCCAGGAGGCGCAGAGAAAATAAGAAGGCATTTAAGCAAGCTTTAGGAATGGTCAAGGGTATGGCAGCTAAGCTTCAATGCAAAAAAAGTGCAAGATCATGCACTTGGAGCACAGAAATGCAGGGGAGGAGTATATGATGGGGGGGAGGTACTGACGGTCATCAAACAGGAAAGGGACTTGGGAGTAATCATATCTGATGACCTAAAGGTTATCAAACAATGTGAGGAGGCTGTGAGGAGAGCCAGTGGAATGCTAGGGTGCATAGGGAGAGGTATCTCCAGCAGAAGGAAGGATGTAGTGATGCCACTGTATGAAGCATTGATGAAACCTCATCTAGACTACTGTGTCCAGTACTGGATGCCACATCTCTGGAAGGACATAGACAGAGTAGAGGTGGTTCAGAGAAGGGTGACAAAAATGGTGTAGGGGCTGCACTAGAAGTCATACAAGGGGAGACTAGAGGATCTCAATATGTATTCCATAGAAGAGAGGAGAGAGAGAGGGAGGATATCATAGAGACTTTCAAATACCTCAAAGGTATAAATAAGATACAAGAGGGTGACATCTTTCATAAAGAAGATGTTCAAGAACAAGGGGTCATGATATGAGAATAGAGTGGGGTAGACTCGGGGGTAACATGCAAAAGTATTTTTTCACGGAAAAGGTGGTGGATCCATGGACTAGCCTCCTGGCAGAGGTTGTGGGGGCCAAAATGGTAGGGGAATTCAAAATTGCATTGGACAGACATAAAGGAACTCTAGCGATAGGAAAGAGAGAGTAAGCTGCAGATCATCTAGGATCATCGGTATATGAAACAGGAAGGGAAAACGGGTAGACTAGGTGGGCCAAGTGGTCCTTATCTGCCATCAAATTCTGTTTTTTTTTTTACCAGGAGAGAAACACTATGCTGAAAGCTTGTTTACAGGTGTGACCTGGGAGCACAAGGAAGTTAAGTGACTTGCTCAGGGTCACACAGTATGCAAGTGGGGGCTGTGTGATTCAAACCCAGGTCTCCAGGTTTGCAGCTCAGAGCCTTAAACCACTGCACTATACTGCCTCCTCATGTTTCTTTGTTTCTGTCCCAGAAGCCACCGCAGTCTACCAGAAAATTGTACCTCTCCTCCTGACTCCTGACGCCATCCCTTCAAACACCCATTGAATTTCTCAGTCTCCTCCTCCTTCTTTACCCTCTCATTCTTATGCCCTCTACCCCACACAGGGAGGGCCTCAGAAAAGGCCAGGGAAACTGAGTGTGCCTTCAATCAGTCTCCTAGCCTTTGAAAGTTACACTTCACTGTATCAGTCAGTGGGTTTGCCAGATTGTTAGTACCTATGTGCAGCTCAAGTTCCCCTTTCCCCTCTGCTGCCATCCTCCCTATCCTATCCATAGCCCAAATGTCTGATGTTTCTGGAAGGCATCAGATCACCCTCCTCTCCTTCCCCCTCCCTTTATCTCCTCCACCCCTCTAATCATAGAGTCCCCTACTACTAGTATACTCCTTGTTGCTGTCTATTTTTTCCTTCCTTTTTCCCTCTGGTCGCTGGTCCTGGGGCATCCCTCAGGCATCCCCAGCTTATCCTGCCTAGCCTGAGATCCCCCTAAGCCTAGGTCCCTCCAGAACCCCAACCTAGCATCCTGTTCCACTGTTGTCTCCCTGGCTTGTGCCTCCCAGGGTGGAGCTGCCCTTCTTTTACCCTGGGCATTCCTTCAATCAAGTTCGGTGGTCTGGTGCAGGTCGGAGGATATTGGGACCTAGATAGGTGGGGTTCTGACAGTGGGTATGTGGCTGGCATGCCGTCATCCCCCTAGGAGACAGGGAGTTTCCCTGTTCCTGGTTCATGAGCAAGACCCCTATGGAGGTGCAGACATGCAATGATGGTCAGCGCACATTAGGCACGCTCCTAAACCTTGCTCATGAGCGTCTGCTGTCACTTCTACCCCTTGCATGAGCAATCCCAGCTTTAGCACCCCCAGTCTTCTCTGGGAGTCACTGATGTGGTGGGATCATGAACCCACCCTCACCAGGAGAGGAGAGCTTTCCCCCGGATGCTCAATCCTCTCCTCCCCGGCAGACCCTAGGCAACCCAAGCTTGTTCCTGACTTTGAGTCGCTGACATGGTACAAGGTGTGGTGTCCAGTGCCTCAACCCTTAACATCACCAGGCTAGCTGCCTTGCTGCCTTCTTTATATTCTCTACCCTGGGTGCCCCTAAGTCATCCTGTTTACCCTTCCCAACTGGTTCAGATACCCCCTGTAGAAGTCAGGTACCTGTGCCTTCTGCAGTGGTGCAAAACAATTTGCAGTCAGCATTTGGTGAATTTGGATGATTTTCCTGTTGCTTCTCCTGACAATCCTCCCCCTCATCACCATACTCCAGCTCCGAGGCCAGTGGGCCTCTGGGGAAGTTGGGATGTGGGGTATGCCTGTGGCTACCAGCCCAACTGGTGATGCAGCATAGATACCTCTTCCCATGCTGCTACCAGCTGTGTATGGAACCCCATGAATCTCCTACATATGGGACAGTGTCCCACACTCAGAAGCATAGCTCATGAGACTAGCACCCCACCATTCCTACAGATGACTATCTCAGTAATACTGCCTGAAAACCTCTACTATATCCCCCACCTTTGAAACTCTAGTCATAGTGGAGGGATGCAGGATCAGTTTGATCTGTGACTTAGCTTTTTGCTTCAGAATGGTAGGCTGACAGGCGGGATGTCCTGGCACGCACCATACAGTACATTTGTCATAAAAAAGTAAGGGCTATTCCATCTGTTTGGAGTGCCTGACATTGGCCTTTTGTGTCACCTTATCTATTTGACTTATGACAGAGGTATCTCCCTCTTTGTGGGCCATTCAGAGGAACTGGAGGGTATCCTCCAACTCCTGGAGGTGCTCAGGTTTCTCCTTTTTCCTCTCACAGCCCATTATGTGCTCTCACCCATAATACTGACTTCTGGGTGTCCCACAAAATATGATTGAAGGCCTCCTGTCGATCGTTATTTTAAACTTCACAGAGCTGAGAGCAGAGGTGAATTGGGTTCAAGCTCCTATACTATAAGAAGGTTCTTTACCTAGGGTCAGGTATGTAAGTGTCTTGGAGTGATCTGATAGGTAGAGATCCTCTATTTTGTTATCCTGCACATTTACCAGGTATTTCACCTGAGTTAGGCACAGATCCATCCTCGGGGAACTGTACTGGGCCAAGGAATAGAAAGTGTAATCTCTTACTCTTCAGGGTTGCGGCCTCCAGATATCCCTATAACACATTTCATCTAGCCTCCTCACACAATATATATGGGCTGACTGCCTCTGGGTGGGGGGATTTCACATTTGAAATATCCCAAGTATGAGGCATCAGTGGATTGAAATTCCCTTCCTATGATAGCATCCCCTTCGTGTTCACCATTATTAAGTCTATAAGTCATTGAATGTATGGGATGTTGGACCTTGCTATACTAGCTAATATGACATCTGAGATATTGAAGTTGTCTTGTACAAGAACCACCAGTTGCTTTTCTTTTTTTTTTTTTCTACATACTTTTTTGGCCACTGGTGGCCTACTCATGCTTGCTCCAGGCTTATGTCAGCACCCAGAGTCCTGACTGTCACTCCCCTCCATCTCTTCAGTGAGGATCTACATGGGGAGGGACCTGACACCACCATTACCATCACTGATGGCCACCATACTCACATATTTTCTGAATTTCTCCCTTACCGTTGCCTTCCCCAGTGCCCTGTTGCAGGACATGAATCCCCATGATCATCAGCTCGGTCACATGTAGCGATGTCCTGTGATGGAAACAAACTCCCTTGGCCCACCACAGGAGTCACTACACTGCTAGAACCAGGGTGTCTCCCTTCCATATCTGAGAGCACTGCCACATGGCAGAGCTTCCTCAGCTTTCCAGCCACCCAACCAACTTCCGGGGTCCACTCCCAAACCCATGTCATCAGCATGGAAGCGCATGGTGTTTCCACTGGGCCATTGGGCAGCAGTGAAACCATTGTTTTTCTAAGTGCTCCTGCCATAGCTCTTTAGCACTTCAGGCTATGTTATACAGCCCATGCCATCTGTGGTCAAATGAGTATAAAAAGAAAGTCAGCTCATGATGATCATGGTCAACATACCTCGCAACCTCTCAGCATTAAGGTGCATAGCACTGGTCTTTAAAATGTGGAGCAAATGTCCACCACATGTAGCACCTCTTTATTGCATAGAATAATAAGTTTAAAAACAATGATCACCATGTGTTTCTATTAAGTTAGTTCATTGTTTTAATAACCTTTGTGTCCAGAAATAGCCCCAGCATTTTTGGGAATGTCAGTATATCTTTGTGGCGAATGGGTGAATTTGGGTGTTAAATACATAATGCTATGCAAAATGCATTATATTTGAGAGGTATGGTGACCATTGTTATTGCCTGCTCTTAAGGACCAAGGTCAGTTTGAACTGTGGTGCCTATTTGGGTCTTATGTCTGAGTCCAGTCAAAAACAAAAGCTCAAAAAGAAAGCTTCCCTCACAGATTTTAAAAAGTGCCAAAAGTGTAGGGACTGTATGTCTAAGACATAAGCATTCAGGCTGCTACTGCTGTTTGGGCCCAAATCCCAGTCTGACCAGCTGTGATTTGTGCAAGGAGTTTTTCCCTGAAACATAAGAAAGGAGGCAGATGAAAAGGTGAGCGTTATCAGTTCCAGTCTCTCTGTCAACTTTGAAAGAATGTTCTCCTATACAGAAGATTGACAACCTTTTTGTACAGTGTTGGCCAGTGACAAGATGCACTATATGTCTATATATATCTGGAAATATCACAGAAATACAATTGACATGAATGGGTATTTCCCACAACATATCATGATATATTTATTTTCTACACCACATCACTGACCACCACTATAAAAATGCCCCAAATAAAGCTCCTCCTAAGGATTTTTCAACTTTGGGCTCTGCAACCCTTTTAGAATTCTGTCCATGGTAACCACCCTAAACCCTAACTTCTGCTCCAGCCCTCCCTTGTTCTTGACCCCACTCTCTGGTAATGGGCCCACTGCCTCCAGTGTGAAGACGGGACTGAAGAATTCATTCAGGATATCTGCTTTCTTGGTGTCATTCTCCACATGACCTCCCCCTTGGCCATCCTCTCTATAACCTCTTTGGTCTTCATAATCTCACAGTTGTGATCTCCAGTAGGTAAAGATCATAAAGTTGGAGGAAGGTGGGGGAGCAGCTGACAGAATTAGGCACAAGCAAATGGGAGTCTGTCTGTCTGTCTGTCTGTCTATTTATCTATCTATCTATCTATCTATCTATCTATCTATCTATCTATCTATCTATCTCTCTGTCTCTCTCTCTGTCTATCATTTGTCTGGCCAGTCATGGGTTAAGCGCTGTTTCTGTGTTTTTGTCTGTCATCTCTACTACAGACATAACTGAAGACTTACTCTTGAAACAAGAATACAGGGGAAGATTACACAATTGGGGAGGAGGTAGTAACAACAACAAAAAAGTAAAGAGACCTGGGGGTAATCATATCAGATGACCTTAAGGTTAACAAGCAATGTGAGAAGACAGTAGGGAGGGCTGGGGGTATACTGGGATGCATAGGGAAAGGCATCAGCAGCAGAAAACAGGAAGTTGTTTTCCCTCTGTACAGACAGTTGGTGAGACCCCATTTGGAGTACTGCATCCAGTTCTGGAGACCCCATCTCCGCAAGGACATAGACAGGATAGAGGCAGTCCAGAGGAGGGCAACTAAAATGGTGCAGGGTCTGCAAGAGAAGCCGTACGAGGAGAGACTAAAGGAGCTTAATATGTATACCCTTGAGGAAAGAAGGAAGAGGGGGGACATGATAGAAACTTTTAAGTACCTCAGTGGAATCAACAAAGTCCAAGAGGGTAGCATCTTTCAGAAAAAGAGATGTGCAAGAACAAGGGGACACAATTTAAAGATGGGGAGGCAGTCCAGGGGCAATGTGAGGAAGTATTTTTCACAGAGAGGGTAGTGGATGCATGGAACAGCCTTCTTTAGGAGGTTGTGGGGTCTAAAACTGTGGGAGAATTCAAGAATGCATGGGACAGACATAAGGCAATTCTTGTGGGGGGTAGGAAGAAATAGGCTGTTGGTTAAATAGAATCTGCAGCTTATCCTCTAGGTAGGGAAATGGGCAGACTAGGTGGGCTAAACGGTCCTTATCTTCTGTCAAAGTCTATGTTTCTATGTACTGTGTGAGTAGAAGACGTAAAACATACCTGCATATTAAAGAGGGAATGAATATGCCATGTAAGTTGCTTGTTAGATTTCTAGATTCTGTGATTTTTTTACTTGCCAGAGGAGTTGATGAGGTGGAAGGGGCTAGGCTAACCATGGACTGATGCAGAGCTTTTTAATTAAATAAGGACTGTGATAAACCTGGAAAATATATCATATGCTTAAGACACCAGAAACGCTATTAGCCTACAAACAAATGTGAAACTATTGCAAGGCAGAAATAATAAAGGCAAAAACGGATTAATTTAAAGAAAGAAAAAAAAATCATTTGGAAGTGATCCCGGAAAACTTGGGATGCCCCAAATAAGCTACTTGGAAGAAAGAAATCTTCAAGTATATCTAGTTTAAAATTAAATGAGGAATTATGTACATACCAAGGAGAGACTTGCCAAATCTTTTAACAGTTTTTTTCTGCAATCGTTCATCCTATACTCCTTCTGAAAAGTCTAATAGTATCATACAGTAATTAACTACTTGAGGCAAGTCAAAATAAATTTGTTGCAAAATTTTAATTTTAAGTAGCTGACAACAGAGGAAGTTGCTAAGTATCTAAAATGATTAAAAACCAAGTCTTAGGGTAGGTTCAAATGACATTGATTCACTTATGGTAAAGTTGGTAGCTGAGCTAGCTGTACTACCTGTTTGTACAATTTATAATTTTGTGTTAAGGTCTGGTGCCACCCCCACTCTTTGGAAACAGGCTATCATCGCTCCCATTTTCAAATCAGGTGATTCAACAAATATTAATAATTACAGGGCAGCTGCCTTGCTTTGTCCATTAGCCAGGGTCCTTAAACAAATGATTTTTGACCAGATGCAAGAGTATTTAAATAAAATGGGAACCTTGACAGATGTACAACATGGTTTTATACCTTTAAAGAGCTAGTGTACTGCCTAAAATTAATAGTTTTTAAAAGCAATCAACTAGTACCTTTTATATCTGAGGTGCTTTTTTATTTCCCTTTGGGTAATTAGAAGATTTTGTTACTGATGTTATTAGCTGTGATCTGTGGAACAGCGCTTTGCCTGGCTGCTGACATATCTAGTTCTGTCCCCTACACTACATCATCAGTACTGTGACCTCACTGACTATGACATCGCAGCTAATCAGGAAGAGCCACTCAGTAGTTGCCAGGACACTCATCTGTGATGTCACAGCCAGTGAGGTCACAGTGCTGGTAATGTTGTGTGTGTATGGGAGGGGGACTATAACCAGATATATCAGCTGCCAGGAAGAGTGCTGTTCCAGACATCCAGTATGATACTGTCACATAATAAACTTTCTAATGTGCTAACAGATCAAGAAAAATACTTCAGAATACAAGGTTACAACTGACTACTACTTAAAATTTGTAACATTTTCCTGTCTGCTGTTTTTGGTTGTATTAGCTGTTTAGGCCAAAACATAGTACCATGACAGTCTTGGTGACGTTGGTGATATGGTGACTGCCATCGTTGCGGACCTCACTAGAGCTTTTGATTTGGTTCACCATGAAAGTCTAATAGAAATCTTACTTGGGTTGGGTTTTTCATCTGAGGTTTGTTGTTGGTTTAGGGATCATCTCTATGATCACAAGCAGAGGGTGAAAATTGGTGATACATTTTCCCTGTTTTTAGTTAATTCTCTTGGTATGCCACAAGGCTCAATCTTAAGTCTGCTATTATTTATCTTGTAATTTAATTCACTCCCTTCAGCTCATACTCCTGCTAATGACATGGAACCTTTGTAAAGGAGTCTTTGACTCAAAGGTATGTTATCGATATCTTCAATAAATAAATAAATAAATAATACTTTATGCAGATGATGCAGTTCTATACTGCAGGGGCAACAATAAGGAAAGCCTGAGGTAAAAACTACAGGTGAGCTTTGACTCTCTGCAGCATTGGCTCTCCCATAATTAAAAAAACAAACAAACAAAAAACAAGACAATGTTTTTTTTTTATCACGTGGGAAAACAGTCATGCTAGCTGGGGATAGCTTAGATCCTTAGATCTTGTGGATTCCTTTTCCTATTCAGGTTTGATCATAGATTTTCCTTTAACACATGGTGACCATGTAAACCCATTGATGATTTTTATTTATTAATTTAGAAGTTGGTAACCGGGAAAGGCACACTGAACTAGGACTCGTTTCCAGGGTGACTGGGAGACACATACAGGGGAGGAACACAAGTGGTAAAAGGCAGAAACAGTAAAATAGATATTACACCGAGGCAAAGGTTTTCTGTTTGCTCACTAGAAAGTTTACTATGTGACAGTATTATACTGGATGTCTGGATGGTGACTATTCATAAACATTTTGGGATATTATGTAGAGTAAAACTGTCACCCTTGCCTGAAACAAGAAACTTACTTGCACAAAATGTTTTGCTGTCTGTCCTGGAATATGGGCTTACTGGTTATGGGGCTGCCCACGAAGTCAACAATGGTGAAAACTGAAGTACTGTTGTATAAAGTTATCCAGTTCATTTATCAAACCCCTTTGAATATACATCACTGTGATATTCTGAAGTTAGGGCACTGCTTTTCAGTGGAACAGCATTTTAAATTGCATTCTCTTTTTTTTTCATTTAAAGCATGCAGTATTTTAATCTGTTTCCAAATTCCATAATCTCATTATTCAGACATTTGAAGTCTTCAGTTCTTATTAGACAATTATACAAATTGAATTTGAATTGAAATTATGAAGTCCCATTTATGTGAACATCCTTCAGACAGCATTCATTGACATTTCAGGCTCCTTCCTTTGTAAATACTTTACCAATGGTGATGCTAATTTGCAGTTCCTTTAGTGGTTTCAAAAGTAATTTAAAAAAAAAATATTCTGCTTGATAGAAATGTTTACTCTTGTTTCAAAACATCCTAATGTATTAATTGAGTTGTGCTTTTGTATTACGTGTGTTTCTTTTCTATCTTGTTACATCTCTTCCCTTGCCGGCCATGAAAATGGGCATTTTGTGCTCATGGTCTTACCAGATCTTCTAAAATGAATTGAAAATGAAACAGATTAGCAGAGATGTTTCATTAAATATGATCTGTAGCTGACAATTACTTTACCAACTCAGCACTTTCAAAGCTTCTTCATGTATTATAAAATGGGCAGAAGAAATCCTTGTGCTTGACTGGTCAGCATGGGACTTAGCCATATGTAAATCTAACAGTTTATCCATGAATAAAGTCCCAGTTAACTTTCTCATACTGTATGTCACATACATGTGGCTCATGAGACAGAATATCACTTTCATATAGACCCCATTTTTCTGTCAGTAAAACTCAAACAGTCCTGTGAAAAAAGGTATCCCATTGAAGGAGTGATGGAATGAGGGTGACGGAACAAGAGCAACGGAACCAGTTCACCTGTCACAGTTGCAAACTGGTTGTCAGTGAGCCCTGCAGGGAGAGTGCAGCATGAGTGTTGCACCCCCTCCTTGATGAACTTCCACCATGGAGGTGATTATTATAACTTTTGGGGGCGCGGGGAGGGCACAGCCTCCCACAGAAAACACTGATGTGCCCTTCGGCATTCCGCAGACTCTGGGTTGGGCAGCACAAGATGTGCCCCACTGCTTTTTGTGGACTTGGGGTCAGGTGGCATAAGACATGCTCCACTGCATTCCATGGACTTTGGGTCAAGTGGCACAAGATGTGTTCTGCTGCATTTCGTAGACTCAGGGTCAGGCGGCACAAGACATGCCCTGCTGTGTTCTGTGAACTCAGAGTCGGGTGGCACAAGACATGCTCTGCCATGTTTCATGCACTCAGGGTCAGGCAGTACAATGCCTGGCACTGCAATCATGGTCAGCATTGTGCTGTCACCCTAATGTATAGCGAGGGGTGAACCATGCATGTCAAGCAACTTTAATCCATCTTTTCACTGAAAAAATACCTGCATATAAACTGACACCTCTATAGTGCTCAATCTGTACTCCCACAAGTGCAGTTTCTCATCTCCAGTACTGCTGATGTCCTCTGAGCATGGAGAGTGTGCCATAATATGTTTTTCATACACTGACTTCTGATAACAGATGGCTACTGATGCTTCCCCATCAGGGTTTCATGCTCTCTCTCTCTCTCCCCCACTCCCTTTGCCAGTAAAATAAAAAACACAGTATCTATAGTATATGTGTCAGTGTCTGAGCGGGGGGTGAAGAATGAAGACCAGACAAACTGTGCTTCGCATGCTCAGCCTCCCAGCTCTGAGGAACCTAACAATGCTCTTCCTCCTAGTGCTTTATGCTCTTGTAACAAAACAAATAAACAAACAAAAAAACATTCCCTGTATGTGCCTCCTTGCAGTGAGTGTGTGTGTGTGTGTGTGTGGGGGGGCGCATTTAAAAGATAGCCACACGCAATCATAGAAGCAGGAGACATGGGGGTGGCAGAACACAATCAATACAGCAGCACTTTTTCCTGATGCATGAATCAAACCATAAATTTAATAATTTTAGCCAAATATTAATTACTTTAAACTTAAAAAACTCTTCTTTAATCTTGTTTTACTATGGGTCCATTTTATAATCATAATAATGCAGCTCAGGGCATGTGTTGTTTTAGCAATAAGGCATGGCAGGGCATTGGTTGTACTAGGTGTACCCCATGGTCAGGGGAGTTGTAGGGCATGAGGTGAAGCCGAGTGCCTTCAGCCCCTGACTGTGGGGTAAATCTAGTACAACCAACATCCCTGAAGTGCCTTATTATTTATATAAAATGGGCTCATCAGCAACTTTTTAAAAACGATCTAAAAGTTTTCAAAACCACAAAAGATGTAATAAAATGTTGCTAAATAATGTAAAATAGTCCCTCCACAGATGTTTTTCACCTGTCAGTCAAATGCCTAAATTCACATTTAATACAGTGTGTGATTGTTTAACATGGAATAGAAGGATTCAAAGCTCTGCATTATTGCAGTAGTAGAATGCTCCCCCCACCCAAACACACATGGAATGGGTAACATGGAATACATGAATTCAAAATTCTTCAGAGTTCCACTGGCATACACACACAGACACATACATAGGCCTCAAGTGGAGTCAGAACCTCAATTTTATCTGTTGCCATGTAAGGAGCAGGGAGTTCTCTGCCAAACTGGTATGGATAGGAGGGTTTTTTTTTATAGTTATCAAAGAAAAACCAGCAATGGAAACTGAATAGTACTTGATTTTTTAAATTTGTGTATGTGTGTAAAGAAGGCTCATGAGTATAAATAATATTACGTTATTTACTTACTTTGTTTAATTTAATGCAGCAGTGCATGAATGTAGTAAGAATTTTGACCTATACCTTTTTATTCTATTTTAGATTTCCTCTCATCTACTGACTTGTATGATACCCTTCTTTCCATAATTTGAGTCTGCTTTAGTACTATTTTTCACAGCAAAAATAATAAAAAGAACTTCTTATTTGAGGACATTGAAAATATGAAAATTGGACCTCCAGTTGGAACAAGTGATCATGGAACCGTCACATTTACAATTAACAAAACAAGAAAATCATATAAAGGAAAGACAACTCCGATATTGTATGACAAGGCTAATTATCAGAATATAAGAAATTAACTCATTAAATTGGACTGGAGTACAGAAATGAAAGGATTATCAGTTGAAGAATCGTGGGGGTGTTTGTTAAGACAATAAACAATTTGACAGAGAAGCATATTCCCACAAATAAGGTGTATAATAAAAGGGGGAAAAAACTTCTTGGATAAATAATAAAATTATTAAATTATGTAAGAAAAAGAAAATACTCTTCAAAAAGATGAAACAGGTAAAGACAGCAGGTAGTAGAGTTAGGTACAAAAAATATTACATAGTGTTAAGTACGAAATTAGGAAACCAAAATAAAATTTGGAATATAGATTAGCAACATCTAAAAATAATACAAAGAGTTTCTTTGCATACATTAATAACAAAAGGGGGAATAATAATTCTGTGGGAGCCCTAAATATTGATGGTGAATTATCAGCAAAACCTGACGAAATGACTAAGCAATTTAGTAAAACATTTGGTAAAGTATTTGCTAAGACTGACCATATAAGAGATAACGTTATAACTGTATTGGGTAACACTGCAATAACTTATATAATTACTACTGATAAAGTAATTAAGAAAATACAAAACTTAAAATGGATAAATCCACAGGCTCAGATGGGATACATCCAAAGTTCATTAAGGAACTTGGTGATGTGCTAGTACCTGCTATTACCATAACAGGGCAGAAATCATTATATGAAGGGTACGTGCCTAGGGATTGGAGAACTGCATATGTAGTTCCTGTGTATAAAAAAGGAAATAGAGCTGAGGCAGTGAATTATCGACCAATAAGCTTGACATCAGTGGTCTGTAAAATTATTGAAGGGATAATATAGGAGGAGATTATGAATCATATGTCGGACATGGGATTGGTAGATAAAACCCAACATGGATTTTTAAGGAATGGATCTTGTGAGACTAACTTGATTAGTTTCTATGAATATGTTGGGAAATTACTGGATCAGGGGAACAAAGTGGATATGGTAATGTTGGACTTTAGCAGAGCCTTTGACATGGTCCCTCATGGGATAATAATCTTAAAATTGAAGAAGCTGGGAATTGATGGCAGTATTATCAGACGGATTGAATATTGGCTAGTGGTGAGAACCCAATTGGTTAGGGTTCAAGGATTTCTGTCTGATGAGGTGAAGGTCTCAAGTGGGGTGCCACGGGGATCTGTATTGGGACCACTGTTGTTTGGTATTTTTATTGCTGATTTGATCATTACTAGTGGAAATAAGTTAACAAAGTTTGCTGATGATGTTAAGTTGGGAGGAGTAGTGAATACCTTTGAGGACAGACTAAGATTTGGTCAGGATTTACTGTACATAGCAGAGTGGGCAAACATTAACAACATGTGTTTTAACTCGAATAAGTGTGTAGTAATGCACATGGGACAGGGAAACATAAACCAGGAATATTATATACAGGGAGTAAAATTAAAAGATTCAGTCTGTGAAAAGGACTTGGGGATATACATTAGCAATGACCTGAAGAAGGGATCCCACTGTAAAAAAGCAGCAAGTAATGCTATGCACCTGGTTAATCGTATCCGAAGAAGCTTTCAATCAAGAAGGGAAGAGGTACTGATCCCTCTTTTTAAATCCTATGTGAGACCACACTTAAACTATTGTTCCACTGTTTGGAATCCATATTTGAGGAAGGATATAAGCAAGATTGAAAAGCCTCAAAGGGCCTGTACAAAACTGACAAAAAGAATAAAAGATAAACCCCATGAAGAAAGATTGAATGACTTAGGGTTATGGGCAATGGATAAAATACATGTAAGGGGAGACCTGTTGTTGCTTTATGAAATCTTGAACCAGGATATGTTAATGAAAGATCTCAAACTTCAAACTAGGGAACAAAATTATAACCTAAGAGGGCACAAATACCAGTTAAAAGAAGAACGTTGTAAAATAAATCTAAGAAAATGTAGCTTTGGAACTAGAACAATCAGATAATGGAATAAACTACCGGTTGAATTAGTAGAGGCTTCTAGCTTTAATGCCTTCAAAGCAGGTGTAGATAGTTTTATCTCAGTTGGTAACTTCGGTTTCCTCCACTGAAATGGTGGGGACAGCCAACATGGGCTTAGGCCTTCTGGTTGTCTTAAAAATCCGGTATGAAATCCAGTGTAATATGGCTTGGACCAGGTTTTTATCAGTATTCTCGGCTGTTTTTGTATATCAATTGTTTAAAATTACTTCTGTTGTGACTAAAATGAACTAGCATGCAGCAGGCAGTGCTCTCTGATCTTATAGAACAGATGGTGTTCAAAAACAGCTGGCAATAGTGACGAAAATCTGGTCCGAGCCATATTAAAAGGAGCGCTCCTTTTATTATATCAAATGTGAAAAAAGTACTAAAGTAGACTAATAATGGAGAAAGAAGAGTATTATACAAGTCAGGAGATAAGGGTCAATCTAAAATAGCATAAAAAAGTATAGGTCAGAATTTTCACTGGATTCATGAACTGCTACTTTAATGGATTTTCATTTTTAGGGCCTAGTTGAAGGTTTCTACATATGAGTAAAGGTTGCAGCCATGTTTGTGATGGATACTAGGAAGCAAGTGTCTTATAAATTCTGTGAGCTGCTCCAGTTGCCATGGTCTTGTTTTTGGCCATTGGTAGTGCTCTCTTAAAGCAACGGCTAGAACCAAGTTTCAGCCAATCAGGACACAAGGATTTCCTTGCCCATTTTATATTGTAGAATTTACCCTTGTGTGGTTTTCGGCACTCAGCCTTCTGCTGTGTGACGAGATCCAAGCATTATGAACCAGCACAAATGGGATACAGGGCGGTGTGTTCCAAAGCAGTAGAATTCACAAACTCGGAGGATAGGAACACAGTTAAAAAGGTACAGTTATCTCTGAGACAGCCTCATAAAATTCACCAGAAGCACAGAGATGAAGTATGGAAATGTTATTAAATATATCCAATGACAGCTGGCCCACCAGTGCAGTGGTAGCGCTACTGCTTGTGACACTGGTGACCCATGAAAGTACCAGGGTTGCTAGAGGGCAAACTGGGGGAGTTGGATTGAGCATCCTTTGGACACTCTTCACCTCCGGGGGGGCGGGTTGTGTCCCTGGTGCAGAGACCCCTGAGTGACCACAGGAGGTACTGCCACCAGAAGGCACAGACAAGTAGGATGGATGTTGGCATGGGAGTGAGTGCATTGACATCAGGGCAGGTTGGTAACTATGAAAAAAGCTACCAACCAGGGTGCAGGATGATGCCCCCCCCCTTGTGTGCTGCAGGCCTTGCACCACCAACTGCAATGCTCTCTCCCCACTCACTGAAGATCAAGTTCCACAGGAGGATTAGGCAGTGCCACCTGTCAACTCCACCTGGGGGGGAAACCAGGATGGAACAGATGCGGAGGAGTAAGTCCCAGGGCAGGTGAGTGACAGGGCTGGGTCCAGGGCTGAGGCCAATGATCACATCCCAGGGAGAGAAAAAAGTAGAGTAAGATTTTAAAAAAATAAATATATCCAATAATAACTATACAGTAAAATGCACAGTAAAAAATGTATTTTTCTGACAAGATCGGTATGTTGAAATATAAAGTACACAGTGGAACTGTCTTGAAACAGCATCAGCTATGCTGGAGCATGCCAGATATTTAGTGGCTATAGCTTTGTGATGCAGTGCAATTCATCTGCTACTGTATCACCAAATTTGCGCAAATGAAAAGCAGTTCAAGCTGGTTCATCAAACATTGTGCAACTATATGATAAACAGAGGCAACAGAAAATTGCCTGACCCCAACATGCAAATGGCAGGAAAAAAGTTAATGCTGCCCCAGCGGTTCACCAGTCAAGGGCTTCTTCATGGGACACACCACACAACACATGGGTAAATCCCACAACAACACACTCTGTTGTACATTATTGCTTAAATAATCCACTTACAGAGCATTTGAATGATGTCTTTTCTGTGCTGCAGTCACTGGTGGATGCAGTGCTTAATTTGGGCCAATGCTAGCCGGGGCTCAGCCCCGGCACTTCTTTTCATTCCGGGGCTGAGCCCCGGCACTTCTTCTCTCTGACATTGCACTTGACTTTATTTAGTTTGAATTAAATATGCAGCAGCAGCACTCACAGAGTTCAAAGCTGAGCCGGCTCAGCCATGGCATGTCCCGGCGGCCTGGAGAAGAAACAGAAAGTTAAAGTTACTACTCAAGTCTGGCCCGATTGATCTCTGGGTGAGTCCGCTCCTCCTCCTCCTCTCCATTGTGAGCCAATCAGAAGTGCACGGTGGCTTGAATGTGGTGGCGCTTGTCGGCATGCACTGTCGCACTGCAGTTAGTGACTTGAGGAATGATGAGGAGGATTGGAAGGAGCTATAATGTGATCGCTCATCACTGTGAAGTCAACTTGTGGTTGCTCGCTGGATGGATTTATTTTTGACGGTGACCCCTAGTGTGAGAACTATCCTCCAGCGGTCCTGTGAATCCCAGAGAGGATCTCTTCTTGCTGACCAATGCTGTTTCCTGGCCATTTGTGCCAGACAAGCTGCTGACTGAGGTCATCTGTGAATCTGTCTGTTGCTGTGGTCTAGTACCGTTAGTCCGTCCTTTACCACTCCTCATCACCGACTCCCCTCCTCCGCCTGACCGGCCGGTCAATTCAAGGGCCATGACGAGACAGTAGTGACTTGAGTGAGCAGAACCGCTGCCGCTCATGTTGGAACTTGGAGAAAGGAGCAAGGAGGAGTGTCAGGAGCAGGAGTCACACAGAGCCAGCCAGGACTCATTTTGGACTGGAGAGGAGACTAGTGCACTGCTGGTAAGGAGGTAGGTCATTGTCAGTCTGACAGTCTCAGTATATCAGTGACAAGGAGAGTGATGACCATTACATTTTCAGCAGTTTGCCTTGAGAGCTGAAGAGTGAGAGAGAGAGAGAGAGAGAGAGAGAGACAGAGAGAGAGAGAGACAGAGAGAGATAGCTTTCAGCTTGACTGTGTGCTGCACAGTGCACTTGTTGTGGGTCAGGGTGGGCCTGGCTGGTCGGGTGTGATGATCTAATTAAATAGGGGCGGGGAGTATAGCAAAAAATACCCACTGCCAGGGGATGAGAATAGTTCCCCAGTCCAGAAGTGAATACTGCTCCCCAGTTTTCAAAACAGGAGGATATAGACTAGAAAAAATGAAAGGGGGTATGGTATTTTTGTGAGAGTGGCTGTGGGCAGAGGTTAGACTTGTCAAATATTTTAAACAAGCATGAAGCAGCCTGTTAAATGGTTTAGCTGAGTATGTGGAAGACTGAGTAGCAGGCTGATGTGCTAGCCTGCTGAAAGACTGTGTAGTAGCAGGCTGATGTGCTAGCCTGCTGGAAATACTCCCCCCCCCCCCACACACACACACACATACAGGCTGAATGCTAGACAGAGTAGGTGGTCGCCTGCTGCTTTCTGGTGGCTGCAGCAGGCCAGGCAGGTACCTGAGGTGTGTGGCTGTATCACTGTTGTTTCATTTACCAGGAGACTGGTGAGTGAGTGAGTGTATACAGTATGGAATGCTGCAGATACATACAGTGTATTTTGTGTCTGAGTACAGTAAACTGACACAGGAAAACAGAATATGCTTTGGAGCAAAGGTTCAGCGGAGCCAGTGTCCATAGGGAGGAAGGTGAATCTTTGTATAAAGGTTTTTGAAATTGCTGTAAAGCAGGTGCAAACGTCTGTGTATCCGGCACCTGATACCTAGGGCTGTGGGGTTCTGTTGCCTCTCTCACTTTGCCACTCCCAGTAGTATGTGCTGCTAATACTTTAGTCGTGAGCATTAGCAGCACATACTACCAGCCGATGTTAAGTCAATTAAATCCTTAATCCTCCTCACACAGTCGTCAGCCAAGGTACTTTAACTGCTTTAACTACCTCTAAGGAATTACATAATTATAATAGCTAAAAGGTTAAAAAAAAAAAAAAAAAGGAGTACAGGTATCCAATGGACCATTTTTTTATTTCTAGTGACATGTCAGATTAAAGGGCATTAAATATTGTTTCACAGTGGGCCAGCCTCCACGTGGTAGAATGCTATGGCACAGGCAAATACTGTATCACTAAGCAGCAAGGCTGACAAGCATGAAAGGCATCATCAATACAAGTTTGATAAGACCTAAAAGGAGGCTGGGAAGGCAGTCAGAACAGCAAAGGCTCAAACCGAGGAAAAGATAGCCAACTCTGTTAAGAAGGGGGATAAAACCTTTTATAGGTACATCAGGGAGCGAAGGAAGACCAAGGGAGGGATAGTGAGGCTTAATAAAGAGGAGGGAGGGTGGGCAGAGGGAGACTGTGAAAAGGCAGAGATACTAAACAAATATTTTTGCTCAGTATTTACAAATGAAGAGAGGAGGTACCTAAAACAAACAGTAGAAACACTCTGGATACAGAAGTTGATACCAGCCCATTTACAGAAGAAAGGGTTCTGAAGAACTCTTAGAACTGAAGTGGACAAAGCAATGGAGCCTGATGGGATTCATCCCAGAATTCTAAAAGAACTAAGGGTAGAACTAGTGACACCACTGACTACCCTCTTTAACAAATCATAGGAGGATGGGGTGGTACCCGAGGACTGGAGGAGGGCAGATGTGATTCCCCTTCACAAAAGTGGGAGCAAGGCAGAAGCAGGAAACTACAGACCTGTTAGTTTAACCTCAGTGATAGGGAAAATGATGGAATCACTTCTGAAGGAAAGAATTGTTGAGTATCTAGAGGCCAGAGGGGCACAGGACCCTAGGCAGCATGGATTCACAGCGGGAAGATCATGCCAGACGAATCTGATAGATTTCTTTGACTGGGTGACCAAAGTAGTAGATCAGGGAGGGGCTGTGGACATGGCCTACCTAGACTTTAGCAAGGCATTTGACACAGTCCCACACAAAAGATTAATATGCAAGTTAGCCAGCCTGGGAGTGGGTCCCAAGATGACAGCCTGGGTAAAGAATTGGCTGGAGAATAGGACACAGAGAGTAATAGTAAATGGAGTCTACTCAGAAGAAAGTTACTAGTGGGTACCGCAGAGGTTCAGTATTAGGACCGGTCCTCTTCAATGTCTTTATAGCGACATTGCAGAGGGACTGGAAGGAAAAGTATGTCTCTTTGCAGATGACACAAAGATCTGCAACAGAGTTGATGCACAGGGTGGGGTGGAAAGGATGAGAAGGGACTTGGCAAGGTTAGAGGAATGGTCAAATGTATGGCAGCTTAGATTCAGTGCTAAGAAGTGCAAGGTAATGCACCTGGGAAATAAAAACCCAGGGGAAGAGTACACAATGGGGGGTGAGATACTAACAACAACAAAAATGGAAAGGGACCTGGGGGTAGTCATATCAGATGACCTAAAGGTGGGCAAGCAATGTGAGAGGGCAGCAAGGAGGGCTGGGGGATACTGGGATGCTTAGGGAGGCATCAAAGTAGAAAACAGGAAGTTATTATCCCTCTGTACAGACAGCTGGTGAGACCCCATCTGGAGTACTGCGTGCAATTCTGGAGACCCAGTCTCCGCCAAAGACATAGACAGGATGGAAGCTGTCAGAGGAGGGCAACTAAAATGGTGCAGGGTCTGTACCAGAAGACATATGAAGAGAGCGAAAGGAGCTTAATATGTTAGCCTCGAGGAAAGGAGGAGAGGGGGACATGATAGAAACATTCAAGTACCTCAAGGAATCAACAAAGTCCAAGAGGTAGCATCTTTCAAAAAGAGGTGTGCAAGAACAAGACGGCACAATTTGAAGATAGAGGGCAGCTCAGAGGTAATTTAAGGAAGTATTTTTTCACAGAGAGGGTTGTGGATGCATGGAACGGCCTTCCGGAGGAGGTTGTGGAGTCAAAAACAGTGGTGGAATTCAAGCATGCATGGGACAGTCATAATGCCATTCTAAGGGGTGGGGGTAGGAAGAAGTAGGCTGCTGGTTAACTAGGATCTGCAGCTTATCCAGTAGGTTGAGAAATGGGCAGACTGGGTGGGCCAAGCGGTCCTTATCTGCCGTCAAATTCTATGTTTCTATGTTTCTATGTAAAACACTGGGGGGGGGGGCGTATCTTGGCATAATGGGAATAACAGAAATCTCACATAAGGGAGTGGGGGGGAAGGGAGTGCATGCAAGCATAGCATAGGCTGGTATAGAACTGGATCCTGCAACCGACCTGATATGAATGATTTTTGTACAAATGACTAGTGAGCTGAGCTCGCTCACATTAACTTGTACAAAAATCAGTAACATGTTCTGATGGCCCCCAGAAACCCCTGGGGTTTACATGGTCTGTTTTGAGTATTGTGGCTTTTATTGATGGTAAAACACATTTCTGTTACAGGTTCCCTAGTACCTCCCCCTGACTCCTAGGGAAATGTTTATTTCACCTGGATGGAGTCAGGATATTGGAGACTCTCGCTCACCTTATTAAGCAACAACAATATGAGCCACATAGCATCTAGCAGGGTACAGCTTTGCCTGGTATTGTATGGTGCTCGGTGGCCTGGGGTTCAATAAGTCTTAGACCCTGTCATATGATCAAATGTTTTTACTTGAGCAGCTAACCTCCCATTGTAGCAAATTAATTGCAGGAGCATAGTTATAATGTTATAGGTTGACCAGAAGTTCTTGGGTTTTGGATGCTCTGTGGTGAGTTTTGAGGCTTTTATTGAAGATAAAGCACACTTCTGTTACAGGTTCCTAGGGAACCTACAACAGAAGTGTGCTTTATCTTCAAGAAGGGAACATGTAACAGAAGTGTGTTTTATCTTCAATAAAAGCCCCAAAACTCACCACAGTGCATCCAAAACCCAAAAGCTTCTGGGGGACTACCGGCCCCACTCCCCTAGCCTTTGGGTCATCACAGCACTGTGCCATTTCTTCTACATGCCCATGATCCTTTACCTAAAAAACCTTTTCATGCTTCAGTTATAATTGGTTCTACTACTTGTACCATGCAAGATGCTATGTGGAACATTTTGTTGCTTAGTAAGGTCAGCCAGAGCCTCCAATACAGTAACTCTGAATTATGGTACTGGAGACTCTGGGTAACTCCCCCCAAAAAGTTCTTCCCCTGGATTCAGGGGTAGGGAACCTGACACAGAAATGTGTTTTATCTGCAATATAACCTCAGCCAAAACTCACCACAGAGCATCTAAAACCAAAGAACTTCTGGGGGCCTACCGGCCCCCAGACCCCTGGCCTTTGGGTCAATTCACAGCATCTTGCCCTTTATACAAGCCCACAATCCTTTACCGGCAGTCAGCCAGACTCTTCAATACCCTGACTCTCCCCGCACCCCCCCCAAAAAAAATTTTTTACCCTGGATTCAAGGGTAGGGAACTAGACACAGAAATGTGTTTTATCTGGAATATAACTCCCAAAACTCACCACAGAGCATCTAAAACCAAAGAGTTTATGGGGGCCTACCAGCCCTCAGACCCCTGGCATTTCAGCCAATTCACAGCATCTTGCCATTGCATTATACTTATACATGCCCACGATCCTTTATCAGCGCCCAATCAGCCAGACTCTCCTATACCCTGACTCCAACCCCAAAAAATAAAATTCTTCCCTGGATTCATGGGTAGGGAACCTGACTCAGAAATGTGTTCTATCTGCAATATAACTCCCAAAACTCACCACAGAGCATCTAAAAACCTACAGCTTATGGGGGCCTGGCAACCCTCAGACCCCTGGCCTTTGGTGTTTGGACTCAGAGCCCTGGGTGGATGCAGACAGACATAGTCAGGGTGAGTGTGTACCTGGCTTTCAAAATTGCATCTTGGTAGAACTGGGTGGGTGTAATTTGTGGAAAATTGTGCCAGAAGCAAGGAAAAGGGCAGGACTTGGAAAACTTGGCCTCTGTAGTCTCCCTCCCTCCCCCTCCTCCCTTCCTTCCTTCCTTCCTTCCTTCCTTCCTTCCTCCCTCCCTCCCTCCTCTCTCTCTCTCTTTCTTTCTTTCTTTCTTTCTTTCTTTCTTTCTTTCTTTTCCAGACAGTTTTGTGGCTAGTTAGGTCTCTTTTCTTGTGGGCAGGTTAGGAACTCCTATGTCTTAAAAGAGGTTCAAGTAGCTAGGGTGCTGTCTCTATATAGATGTATTGCTGGTAGTTACATAATGTGCTAAGTTGATGCAGCCCCTGTTCTACTGTACTGTGTGTGGATACATAGATGACCGGTTAATTTTTTTCAGTTTTCCTAGTCACAAAATAATTTAATAAAAGTTGGTTTCTTGTGCATTACATTAGCAGCAGCTGTATTGAATTGGATTAGGTAAAGCTGAAAGAAACGAAAAAAAGGAAAATTAATTTTTTTCTGCTTGTTGGGCTGTATGAGTAATGAATGTTAATTCCAAATACCATGAATACTGGAATATTCTGGACTGAATACTGAGGAATTTCCATTATTTGGGGTATTCAGCCTCAGGAACAAAAATATTAAATAAGTAAATTAATGGACAAAAAAAAGAAATCTACCCTCTTGCCCTCCCAAGGTGGACAGGCCTAGTCCTATTGCCACCCCTCCTCTTCACACTAGTTATCTTCCACCCTCCACCCCCATCTTCCTACACAGAACTGGTATGAAAGAATTGCTGGGCACTTAGCATGGTGCTGGGAGAGGACAGGATCTTTTATTGCATCCCACCACCTATCCACCCCGGCCCAAAGGTTAATTTTTGACAAGTGGGTCCCCTCCAGCACCCTGATCCATGATTTGAGGGACTAGTAGTAGTCAATATCATGTTAGCCAACAAAGTAATAATAAGAAGTCACTCCTAACACCATGCACCAAACCCAGTGGAGATTGCAAAGTAGAGTAGTAATATACATAGAAACATAGACTTTGATGGCAGATAAGGACCACTTGGCCCACCCAGTCTGCCCATTTCCCTTCCTATTGGATAAGCTGCAGATTCTATTTAACCAACAGCTTACTTCCTGCAACCCCCCACTACAATTGCCTTATGTCTGTCCCATGCATGTTTGAATTCCCCCACTGTTTTAGACCCAACAACCTCCCCAGGAAGGCGGTTCCATGCATCCACCACTCTCTGTGAAAAAATTTCCTCACATTACCCCCGAGCCGTCCCCCCTCTGTCTTTAAATTGTGCCCCCTTGTTCTTTCACATCTCTTTTTCTGAAAGATGCTACCCTCCTGGACTTTGTTGATTCCCTTGAGGTACTTGAAACTTTCTATTATGTCCCCCATCCCTCCTTTCATCAAGGGTATACATATTAAGCTCTCTGAGTCTCTCTTCATATGGTTTCTGATGCAGACCCTGCACCATTTTAGTTGGCCTCCTCTCGACTGCTTCCATCCTATGCCCTTGCGTAGATGGGGTCTCCAAAACTGCACACAATATTCCAGATGGGGTCTCACCAACTGTCTGTACAGAGGGATAACCACTTCCCTTTTTATGTTTGCTTGCATGCATGTGCAAGAAACATAGTGCCATCATCTGAGATTTCGGAGGTGTGTCACCCTCTCTTCCAATTCAGTCAGTGTGTTGGCAGGCGCAGCCCCTGTAAGCCAATGCATGCTGGAGCTGTCTATGACAAGCTCCAAAATGCAGTGGCATACAGTTGAAGAAGAGCTACGCTTCAGTGAGCAGCGCAAGATATTGCCTGCTCATGCACGCGCTCCCCTACACACTAAATACACACACACACACACACACACGCATATACGTGCTGCCCCCCGCACCCACTCTATAGCCGACGGGGTGCCTAATCCTCGACGGCTGTGCTGCATTTCCCTCCCCAAGCCTTCCAAATGCCACGCTGGGTGCCCACCCCAGTGTGGCAAGTTATTGAGTAGCCGATGGGGTGCCCAATCCCCATCGGCTCCACCACCCCAGTGTAACAGGTGCCACGCTGAGGAGCCCACCCCAGCATGGCAAAAGTCCTGGCGTCAGTTTTTGAAAAAACAAACCCTGAAAGCAAAAGCGGTCCCATGCAGCTCTTGCCCCCCACAACCCGCACCCACCACTGCTGCACCTGCCTGCCCACCCCTCACCCCCATGCCTCCGGGCTCGGCGTGACGATCTTCGGTGGACCGGGAACATGTCTGCGCTCTTCAAAGCCTACCATGAACTGAGGAAATGCCGGTAAGCTGTATAATGGGATAGATAGGGTTTTTTCAACTTTATTGCATATTTCAGGCATTTTTTGGAATTTTTGCACCAAATTTTCAACATGGGGTTTTTGGGACCCCTCCTCATGAATTCTTGCACTGTCATGGCGTTACTCGGGCCCGAAGGGTGATTTCTCAGCCACTGTGCAAAATCACCTTTCCGGAACGATTAACAAAACAACACTGCCAGTGTTCATAAGGTGGGCTCTCAAAAGGACTATTTTGAAAATTTGGTGGAAAAATTCCTAAAAATGACTGTTTCACGAGCGTGCGTTGCGCAGTTCCTATGCAGGCTCGTAAGTTCGCGAATTTTCAGTATTTTCACTCCAGATATTGAACATTGCCATTTTACCACACCTTCTTATGAACAGTACAGCTGTCATTTTTCACATCTCACCCAAAATGTGTTTCCGCCCATGAAGTGCACAATGGCGCAGTCGGTGTGCGAAATCAATGTACTGGACACATTAAGAAAATCACAGTGACACTGTTCACTAGCAGAGGTCTTAAAATGGCTATGTTGAAAATTTGGTGAAAAATTCCAAAATGACTTCTTTTTATGAGTCATATGCTAAGAATTCCTACACACGTCATAAGTTTGCGAAATTTCAATATTTTCACTCCAGATTTTCAACATTGCCATTTTACCATACCTTCTTATGAGTAGTACAGCTGTCATTTTCACATCTCACCCAAAGCGTGTTTCTGCCCATGTAGCGCACAATGGCGCGATCGATATCTTGAAATCAATGTATAGGACACATTAAAAATCACAGAGACACTGTTCATGAGCAGAGGTCTTAAAATGGCTATGTTGAAAATTTGGTGAAAATTCTAAAATGACTGTTTCTTAGCGTACGTTGCTAGCAGTTCCTATGCATGCTCGTAAGTTTGCGAATTTAATATTTTCACTCCAGATTTTCAACATTGCCATTTTATTACACTTCCTTATGAGCAGTACAGCTGCCATTTTCATATTAGCCCAAAATGTGTTTTCGCACATGTAGCGCACAATGGTGCTGTTGGTGTGCGAAAGCAATGTTTGGCACAGATTAAGAAAATCACAGTTACACTGTTCATGAGCAGAGGTCTTAAAATGGCTATGTTGAAAATTTGGTAACAAAAGTCCATAAAATGATTGTGTTATGAGTGAGCATTGCGCAGTTTCCACGCACCCTCGTAAGTTCATGACTTTGTAATATTTTCAGTCAGATTTTCACCAGTGGCATTTTTCCACACTTCCTTTTGAACAGTACAGCTGTCATTTTTCACAACATGGCCAAAGTGTGTTTCACACTTTCAGCGCAGAGATCGTGGTCGCTGTGGGAAATCATTGTTCGGGACAGATAAAGAAAATCACAGTGACACTGTTCATGATCGGAGGCACCAAAATGCCTGAGTTGACAATCTGCTGTAAAAATCTCAACCTAATTATATTACAGGTGTGCTGCAGATTCTATGTCGTGCGTCCTTCACCATTTTTAATATTTTACTGCAGATTTGCAACATTGCCATTTTACACCTCGCCATGAACAGTACAGCTGTCATTTTACATCCTGTTCGAATGTTTTGCACCTGTGGTGCTAAATGCCGTAGTCGCTGTGCATAAGCAGCTTTCGGCTAACAAACTGATATTCCCCCTGTTCATGAGGTGGGGTCACACAAAAAACATGTTGAAAATTTGGAGTGAAAATACCAATGAATGCCTGAGGTATTAATGTTTCCAACCATAACGCCCAACCCTGTAGAGAATGACAGGCATCAGGGGTGTGACTTGGGATTCTTGCCTGTAATGCTTATACCATTCCACACCCTGCAGCCAGTGAGAGGCATCGAGGTATGCCTTGGACTCTTTGGCCCCAAAGTTCACCCCATTCTCCTATATCACACCCATCTCACCATATTTTCTAATGGAATGGGGTGCGCATAAGGGCCAAAGACCCCAAGGAACACCGTGACACTTGTCAGTGTCTGCAGGGTGGGGTGTGGTGAAATGGTGTGACCGTTATGCTTGACAACCCAAAGGCACACCCCAATGTCTGTCACTCTCTGCAGGGTGGTGGTGGGGTTGGCTTCAGTTCAATACTTCACTGCCATTCCTATTACGCAGCTCTGTAACTTCTACACTACCACTGCCAATGCCAGCAAGGAAACATTCGGTATTGACAAATGCTTGTTTTACTTGTGATGCCCCTTACTATGCATCCCAGTATCCCCCTGGCTTTCCTTACTGACTTCTCACATTGCTTACCCACCTTTAAGTCATTTGATATGACTACCCCAAAGTCCCATTCCATTTTTGTTGTAGTTAGTACCTCCCCTACTATTATGTACTCTTCTCCTGGGTTTTTGTTTCCCAGGTGCATTACTTTGCACTTCTTTGCATTGAATCTAAGCTGCCATATGTTTGACAATTCCTCCAAACTTGACAAGTCCCTTCTCATCCTTTCTACCCCCCCCTTGTGTATCAGCTCTGTTACAGATCTTAGTGTCATCTGCAAAGAGGCATACCTTTCCCTCCAGACCCTCTGCAATGTCACTTATAAAGATGTTAAAGAGGACTGGACCCAGTACTGAGCCCTGAGGTACTCCACTAGTAACCCCCCTTTCTTCGGAATGTGTTCCATTCACTATTTTCGCACTTCCGGTGCAGAATAGTGCGGTCTTGGTGCAAAATCAGTGTTCGGGACACATTATGAAAATGACAGTAACACTGTTCATGAGCAGAGATCCTAAAATGCCTGTGTTGAAAATTTGGTGACAATACTCCATAAAGTGACTGTTTTACGAGCGTGTGTTGCAACTGCGCAACACACGCTCGTACATTAGTGCATTCACACTATTTTCATGCCAGATTCTCAACATTGACATTTTACCACACCTTCTTGTGAACTGTACAGCTGTCATTTTTCGCATCCTGGCCGAAATGTGTTTTCGTACTTCCGGCGCAGAATAGCGCGGTCGCTGTGTGAAAGCAGTGTTCGGGACACATTACAAAAATTACAGTGATACTGTCCATGAGCAGAGGTCCAAAATGCCTGTGTTGAAAATTTGGTGACAATACTATATAAAATGACTGTGTTATGAGCGTGTGTTGAGCCGTTTGCACGCACGCTCATACATTCGCAAACTTCTAATATTCTCACTCCAGATTTTCTACAGTGCCATTGTTCTGCACCTCCTAATGAACAGTACAGCTGTCATTTTTCACATCCTGACCAAAATCTGTTTTCGCAGTTCTGGTGCAGAATGGTCGCTGTGGAAAGTCCGTGTTCGAGACACATGATAAAAATAACAGTGACACCATTCATTAGCAGATGCCCTAAAATGTCTATGTTGAAAATTTGGGAACGAAAGTCAATAAAATGAGTGTTTTATGAGTGCACGTTGCACAGTTTGCATGCACGCTCAAGACTTTGTGAATCTGTAATACTTTCACTCCAACTGTTCATCATTGGCATTTTTCCATACCTCCTTATGAACACTGCAGCTGTCTGAAATGTGTTTTCGCATGTCCGGCACAGAATTGTATGGCCGCTGTGTGAAATCAGTTTTTGGGACAGTTTGAGGAAATGACAGTGACACTATTCATGAGCAGAGATACTAAAATGCCTATGTTGAAAATTTGGTGCTGAAACTCCATACGATGACTGTGTTGCAAGCATGCATTGCGCAGTTTCCACACACCCTTGTAACTTCGTCAATCTGCAATATTTTCATGCCACATTTTCACCACTGGCATTTGTGCACATCTCCTTATCAATAGTCCAGCTGCCATTTTTCACAGCCTACCCAAAACATGTTCCCGCAGCTGTGGCGCACAATGGCGTGCTTGCTGTGCAAAATCACCTTTTGAGACACATTCACAAAATCACAGCACTATGCGTCTCTAGCTACGCCACTCCCACTGCCAATGCCAGCACGACAACATTCGGCATTGACAAATACATGTTTATTTCTAGTGATAAGTTAGATTAAAGGGCATAAAATATTGTTTCACAGTGGGTCAGCCTCCACGTGGTAGAATGCTATGGCACAGGCAAATACTGCATCACTAAGCAGCAAGGCTGACAAGCATGAAAGGCATCATCAATACAAGTTTGATAAGACCTAAAATATGGGGGGGGGGGGTATCTTGGCATAATGGGAATAACAGCAATCTCATAAGGGAGCGGGTGGGGAGGGGAGTGCATGCAAGTATAGCATAGGATGGTATAGAACTGGATCCTGCAACCGACCCGATATGAATTATTTTTGTACAAATGACTAGTGAGCTGAGCTCACTCACATTAAGTTGTACAAAAATCAGTAACATGTTCTGATGGCCCCCAGAAACCCTTGGGGTTTACATGGTCTGTTTTGAGTATTGTGGCTTTTATTGATGATAAAACACACTTCTGTTACAGGTTCCCTAGTACCTCCCCCTGACTCCTAGGGGAAACATTTTTTTTACCTGGACGCAGTCAGGATATTGTAGACTCTTGCTCACCTTATTAAGCAACAAGAATATGTACCACATAGCATCTAGCAGGGTACAGCTTTGCCTGGTATTGTATGGTGCTCGGTGGCCTGGGGTTCAATAAGTCTTAGACCCTGTCATATGATCAAATGTTCTTACTTGAGCAGCTAACCTCCCGTTGTAGCAAATTAATTGCAGGAGCATAGTTATAATGTTATAGGTTGACCAGAAGCTCTTGGGTTTTGGATGCTCTGTGGTGAGTTTTGGGGCTTTTATTGAAGATAAAGCACACTTCTGTTACAGGTTCCTAGGGAACCTACAACAGAAAGTGTGCTTTATCTTCAAGAAAAATTCATGTAACAGAAGTGTGTTTATCTTCAATAAAAGCCCCAAAACTCACCACAGTGCATCCAAAACCCAAAAGCTTCTGGGGGACTACCGGCCCCTACTCCCCTAGCCTTTGGGTCATCACAGCACTGTGCCATTTCTTCTACATGCCCATGATCCTTTACCTAAAAAACTTTTTCATGCTTCAGTTATAATTGGTTCTACTACTTGTACCATGCAAGATGCTATGTGGAACATTTTGTTGCTTAGTAAGGTCAGCCAGAGTCTCCAATACAGTAACTCCGAGTTATGGTACTGGAGACTCTGGGTAACTCCCCCCAAAAAGTTCTTCCCCTGGATTCAGGGGTAGGGAACCTGACACAGAAATGTGTTTTATCTGCAATATAACCTCAGCCAAAACTCACCACAGAGCATCTAAAACCAAAGAGCTTAAGGGGCCTCACGCCCCAGACCCTAACCTTTGGGTCAATTCACACATCTTGCCCTTTATACACCCACAATCCTTTACGGCAGTCAACCAGACTCTTAAATACCCTGACTCTCCCCCCAAAAAAAATTCTTACCCTGGATTTAAGGGTAGGGAACTAGACACAGAAATGTGTTTTATCTGCAATATAACTCCCAAAACTCACCACAGAGCATCTAAAGCCAAAGAGTTTATGGGGGCCTACCAGCCCAAAGACCCCTGGCCTTTCAGCCAATTCACAGCATCTTGCCATTGCATTATACTTATACATGCCCACGATCCTTTAACAGCGCCCAATCAGACAGACTCTCCTATACCCTTACTCCACCCCCAAAAAATAAAATTCTTCCCTGGATTCATGGGTAGGGAACCTGATTCAGAAATGTGTATTTTCTGCAATATAACTCCCAAAACTCACCACAGAGCATCTAAAAACCTACAGCTTCTGGGGGCCTGGCAGCCCTCAGACCCCTGGCATTTGATGTTTGGACTCAGAGCCCTGGGTGGATGCAGACAAACATAGTCACGGTGAGTGTGTACCTGCCTTTCAAAATTGCAGCTTGGTACAACTGGGTGGATGTAATTTGTGGAAAATTGTGCCAGAAGCAAGGAAAAGGGCAGGACTTGGAAAACTTGGCCTCTGTAGTCTTCCTTCCTTCCTTCCTTCCTTCCTCCCTCCCTCCCTTCCTCCCTCACTCTCTCTCTCTCTCTCTCTCTCTCTCTCTCTTTCTTTCTTTCTTTCTTTTCCAGACAGTTTTTGTGGCTAGTTAGGTCTCTTTTCTTGTGGGCAGGTTAGGAACTCCTATGTCTTAAAAGAGGTTCAAGTAGCTAGGGTGCTGTCTCTATATAGATGTATTGCTGGTAGTTACATCATGTGCTAAGTTGATGCAGCCCCTGTTCTACTGTACTGTGTGTGGATACATAGATGATCGGTTAATTTTTTTCAGTTTTCCTAGTCACAAAATAATTTAATAAAAGTTGGTTTCTTGTGCATTACATTAGCAGCAGCTGTATTGAATTGGATTAAGTAAAGCTGAAAGAAACGAAAAAAAGGAAAATTAATTTTTTTTCTGCTTGTTGGGCTGTATGAGTAATGAATGTCAATTCCAAATACCATAAATACTGGAATATTCTGGACTGAATACTGAGGAATTTCCATTATTTGGGGTATTCAGCCTCAGGAACAAAAATATTAAATAAGTAAATTAATGGACAAAAGAAAAAGAAATCTACCCTCTTGCCCTCCCAAGGTGGACAGGCCTAGTCCTATTGCCACCCCTCCTCTTCACACTAGTTATCTTCCACCCTCCACCCCCATCTTCCTACACAGAACTGGTATGAAAGAAGTGCTGGGCACTTAACATGGTGCTGGGAGAGGACAGGATCTTTTATTTGCATCCCCACCACCTATCCACCCCCCCCGGGGCCAAAGGTTAATTTGTGACAAGTGGGTCCCCTTCAGCACCCTGATCCATGATTTGAGGGACTAGTAGTAGTCAATATCATGTTAACCCAGCAAAGTAAGAATAAGGAGTCACTCCTAACACCATGCACCAAACCCAGTGGAGATTGCAAAGTAGAGTAGTAATATACATAGAAACATAGACTTTGACGGCAGATAAGGACCACTTGGCCCACCCAGTCTTCCCATTTCCCTTCCTATTGGATAAGCTGCAGATTCTAGTTAACCAACAGCCTACTTCCTGCAACCCCCCACTACAATTGCCTTATGTCTGTCCCATGCATGTTTGAATTCCCCCACTGTTTTAGACCCAACAACTTCCCCAGGAAGGCAGTTCCATGCATCCACCACTCTCTCTGTGAAAAAAAATTTCCTCACATTACCCCGAAGCCATCCCCTCTATCTTTAAATTGTGCCCCCTTGTTCTTTCACATCTCTTTTTCTGAAAGATGCTACCCTCCTGTACTTTGTTGATTCCCTTGAGGTACTTAAAACTTTCTATTATGTCCCCCCATCCCTCCTTTCATCAAGGGTATACATATTAAGCTCTCTGAGTCTCTCTTCATATGGTTTCTGATGCAGACCTTGCACCATTTTAGTTGCCCTCCTCTCGACTGCTTCCATCCTATGCCCTTGCGTAGATGAGGTCTCCAAAACTGCACACAGTATTCCAGATGGGGTCTCACCAACTGTCTGTACAGAGGGATAACCACTTCCCTTTTCTACTTGTGATGCCCCTTCCTATGCATCCCACTATCCCCCTGGCTTTCCTTACTGACTTCTCACATTGCTTACCCACCTTTAAGTCATTTGATATGACTACCCTCAAGTCCCATTCCATTTTTGTTGTTGTTAGTACCTCCCCTGCTATTATGTACTCTTCTCCTGGGTTTTTGTTTCCCAGGTGCATTACTTTGCACTTCTTTGCATTGAATCTACGTTGCCATATGTCTGACCATTTCTCCAACCTTGACAAGTCCCTTCTCATCTTTTCTACCCCCCCTTGTGTATCAACTCTGTTACAGATCTTTGTGCCATCCACAAAGAGGCATACCTTCCCTCAGACCCTCTGCAATGTCACCTATAAAGATGTTAAGAGGACTGGACCCAGTACTGAGCCCTGAGGTACTCCACTAGTAACCCCCCATTTCTTGAATGTGTTCCATTCACTATTACCTTCTGTGTCTGTTGTGCAGCCAGTTTGCTACAGGCTACCAGCCTGGAACCCACTCCCAGGCTGGCTAACTTGATTATTAGACTTTTGTGGGACTGTATCAAATGCCTTGCTAAAGTCTAGGTAGGCTCATGTCCACAGCCCTCCCTGGTCTATTACTTGGTCACCCAGTCAAAGAAATCTATTAGATTCATCTGACATGACCTTCCTGCTGTAAATCCATGCTGCTTTGGGTCCCATGCCCTGCTGGCCTCTAGGTACTCAACAATTGTTTCTTTCAGAAGTGATTCCATCATTTTCCCTACCACTGAGGTCAAACTCACAGGTCTGTAGTTTCCTGCTTCTGCCTTGCTCTCACTTTTGTGAAGGGGAATCACATCTGCCCTCCTCCAGTCCTCAGGTACCACCCCATCCTCCCATGTTTGTTAAAAAGTGTGGTCAGTGGTGTCACTAGGTCCTCCCTTAGTTCTTTTAGTTTTCTGGGGTGGATCCCGTCAGGCCCCATTGCTTTGTCCACCTTGAGTTTTAGGAGTTCTTTCAGGACTCTTTCTTCTGTAAATGGACTGGTGTCAACCCCCCTACCCAGAGTGCTTCTATTGTCTGGTTTAGGTAACTCCTCCTCATCTTCTTTTGTGAATACCGAGCAAAAGTATTCATTCAGTATCTCTGCCTTTTCACTGTCTCCCTCTGCCCACCTTCCCTCTCCTTTATTAATCTTCACTATTCCTCCCTTAACCTTTCTATGCTCTCTAATGTACCTACAAAATGTTTTATCCCCCTTCTTAACTGAGTTGGCCATTTTTTCCTCAGTTTGGGCCTTTGCTATTCTGACTGCCTTCCCCACTTCTTTCTGCTTTAATTGATACAGTTCCCTGTCGTGCTCCTTCTATGATTCCTTATACTTTCTGAATGCAGCCTTTTTCTCCTTAACCTTCTCTGCCACCTCTTTTGAGAACCATAGTGTTTTTTTACTCTGCTTTGTTTTCTTTATTTTTCCCACACAAAGGCTTGTTGCCTCTATGATAGCAGTTTTTATTTTTCTCCATTGTTCTTCCACCCCTCCTTTTTGGCCATTTGGTAGTGCATTCCTCAGGTATTCACCCATTTTGCCATAGTCGGCCCTTCTAAAGTCCAGTATCCTTGTTTTTTGTATGGCTTGTCTCCATGGTTGTGCTTATTGTGAAGCACACTGTGCAGTGGTCACTTGTTCCCAGATGTCTACTGACTTCTAAATTTGTGATCCTCTCTCCATTGAGAGTACCAGGTCTAGTATTGCTCCCTCCCGAGTGGGTTCCAACACTAGCTGTCTAAGGCCTGCCCCCTGCAGGGTATCGAGAATGACCCTGTTCTTGGATGTGGCTGCAGTACATGTCATCCAGTTAACATCTGGCATATCCAGATCCCCCATCAACAGTATCTCCCCTTTTTCAGCCATTTTGAGAATGTCCTCTATCATTTTCTTGTCTGTTTCCTCCCCTTGATCTGTATACAAGCCCTGTGCAGATTGTGATACCATTTTCTGTCTCCAAGGTGACCCAGAGTGCCTCTTGTCCTCCCCCTTTACTTTTTAGTTCTGTAGCTTTGATCCCATCCCTTATGTATAGAGCTACTCCACCTCCTCTTTTACCCTCCCTGTCCCTTCTGTAGACTATGTACCCCGGTACGTTGACATCCCAGTCATGGTTCTCCATGTACCATGTTTCTGTGACTGCCACAATATCCAATGTTTCATCTTCCATCAGGGCTACTAGCTCAGGAAGCTTGTTTCCCAGACTACGGGCATTGGTACTTATTGCCCTCCATTTAATGTTGGCTTTATCCTTTATTCCCCCATCCCTGCTCTTATTGCCCTTGTCTATTTTTCCATTTACCCCTGTCCTGCCCTCTGTTCAGCTCTGTACCTCAGTGTTTACCTTACTAACTGCCATGTTTTGTGGGGGGAGGCTTGAAATTTCCTGCCTCTTATCAGCACCTCCCCCCTTGGCTAGTTTAAAAGCTTGCCAAGGAATCATTTAAACCTGTCACTTAGGAGCTTGGTTCCCTTCGTGGACAGATGCAGACCATCGTGCCAGTACAGACCTTCATCTCTCCAGGTGTATCCCCAGTCCCCAATGAAGCCAAAGCCCTGTGCTCTGCACCAGTTTTGCAACCATTCATTAAACTGCATGGTGTGCAGTACCCTAGCCTCACCCCTGCCATGGACTGGCAGCACCAATATATACAATTGTCTAGTGTTTCCAGGATACAGGCAGGACTGAATCAAAGTCCAAAGTAATGATGTTATGCACTGTGGACTGACCCAACACATGGTGGGTGCAAGCCTCTTGGCTATCGTTATCTAGTTTGTTATTTTGCAGTTTATAGAGTGTCAGTATATCCAGAAGTCACTACCAAAGATAAGCTGTCTCCACTCTGAACACTGATGAGTGTATGTAAGTGCACCATCTGCTCTTTACTGCTTTATTCCAAAACAAACTGGGAGGCGGCATTAGTTTCACTAATCACCATTGATCCACACCATTTATGCAAATTGCCAGAATAAAAAGTTTTGCCATGCTTGCACAATATGTTACCATTTGGAAGTGAATTTTGAATACACAAACAAAAAGTAAAAGAGTTATTTAACTTCTAAAGTGTGTGGCTTTGGACTTTGATTCAGTGCTGACCTGTCATTTGGAACTCCCAGACCATTGTGTTTATTTCTGGCTGGCCCTGGTGGTTCCTCCTCTCTAACCCAGTGTACCTTTCCACTACAAGTTAGACAGTCATTCAACTATAGCAGTGCATGGTATGCATCATGGGAGGGGGAGCTGCACGTGTGATTGATGATAGAAGAGGGACTAATAATAAGTAATCAGCCCACCTAGCATCATCAGTGATACAGAATGATTATTCTTCTCACTTCTGGACTCTTGCATTGCTACACTCAGATACTGTATCTGATTTCTATTGAAAAGGCAAACTATGGGTTAAGGATTGGGACTGACTGAACTATTTTGACTACTATAACCCCCCTCCCCAGATCATGAACTGGGGACAGGAGCAGTGAACTCACTAAATATAAGTAATATTGTCTACTAAATGATGATTTGGGGTTACAGATAAACTGAGCTAGAGAGCCAGCAATTCAAATCCAGAAGGTCCAGAAACAAATGGCAAAGTATAACTATAATCAAACAAGATAGGAAGTCATTCTCTATGAAATGGGGAATATGATTGTGTATAGAGAATTATACTCTCACAACCCACTTTGAGTTTGTTTATACATTGCTACATATTGAAATTATATGTGATTTAAAATTTATATATATTTTTATGTTGCCAAAAAAAAAATTTCCATTAAAAAATGTAGTGTGCTAGAGAAAATCCAGAAAGCAATGCACCTGAATTACCAGAAACCATTAACAAGAGCTATATTTTACAAGAACAAGAAGCTAAATACCCTCCAAAAAGCCAGAGACTACAGTATAAGATCACAGGAAGACAATAACAACATGAAACAGCTAGATAATGCAGCTGTACATCTCCCCTGTTGTTAATTTACCCTGCTGCTGTTTTTGATAGAGGAGAACTTTGTTTCAGAGCAAGAAACAGCAGTCTAGAACTATAGAGTTTTTACTGGTAAATCACTTCTATCTCAGCAGGAGTCAGTACCTGTTTGGATTAAGCAAGCAGATACTTTATTAGAAGAAGGGGGTCTAATTTAAGTAAAAAAAAAGAAGAAGAAAGTCACCGTGTGTTTCTTTGAGGAAGGGGGCTGTATCAGCTTAACTTACTGAGTCAGAAGCAGAGGGTGAATCTAATTGGAAGTGTGGCTTAGGAGCTCAGGAGCACAAAAGCAGGTGTCTCCAATTACAGCTTCCTGCTGTTTTTGACAGAGAACTTTGGTTTCAGAGCAAGAAACAGCAGTCTAGAACTACAGATTTTTTACTGATAAATCACTTCTATCTCAGCAGGATTCAGTACCTGTTTGGATTAAGCAAGCCAATACTTTATTATAAGAAGGAAGTCTCATTTAAGTAAAAATAAAGAAGAAGAAAGTCACTGTGTGTATCTCTGAGGAAGAGGGCTGTATCAGCTTAATTTACTGAGTCAGGAGCAGAAGGTGAATCTAATTGGGGGTGTGGCTTAGAAGCTCAGGAGTACAAAAGCAGGCATCTCCAATTATAGCTTCTGCTGTTTTTGACAAAGGAGAACTTCAGTTTCAGAGTGAGAAACAGCAGTCTAGAACTACACATTTTTTACTGATAAATCACTTCTATCTCAGCAGGAGTCAGTACCTGTTTGGATTAAGGAAGCAGATACTTTATTAGAAGAAGGGGGTTTCATTTAAGTAAAAAAAAGAAGAAGAAGGTCACTGTGTGTTTCTCTGAGGATCCCAGCCTCCCCCCACAAAACACAGTAGTTAAAGAGATAAACACCAAGGTAGAGAAGTCAGTAGGAAGCAGGACAGGGGTAAATGCAGAAAAAGGCAGTAAGGACAAGGATGGGGCTAAAAGGGGTAAGGCCACAAAAAATAAATGGAAGGTGATGAGTACCAATACCCACAGTCTGTGCAACAAGCTCTCTGAACTAGTGGCCTTGATGGAAGAGGGATGCCTGGATATAGTGGCAGTCGCTGAAACATGGTACACACAGAACCGTGACTGGGATGTCAACATACCAGGATGCACAGTCTACAGGAGGGACAGGGTGGGTAAAAGAGGAGGAGGAGTAGCTCTCTATATAAGGGAAGGGATTAAAGCAACAGAACTAAAGAGTAAACAGGAAGTTAATGAGTCACTGTGGGTCACCCTGGAGACAGGAAATGGCACCACAATCCGCATGGGGGTTGTGTACAGACCCCCATCTCAGGGGGAGGAAATGGACAAAGAAATGATAGAAGGCATTCTTAAAAATGGCAGAAAAAGGGGAAATATTGTTGATGGGGGACCTGAATATGCCAGATGTTAACTGGAGTTCCTTTGCTGCAGGCACATCCAAGAGCAGGGTCATTCTTGATGCTCTACAGGGGGCATGCCTCAGACAGCTAGTGTTGGAACCCACTCGGGAGGGAGCAATCTTAGACCTGGTAAACTCAAATGGGGAAGGAGAAAGGATCTCAGATTTAGTAGCCATCTGGGAACAAGTGACCACCAAACAGTGTGGTTCACAATGAACACAGCCATAGAGTCAAGCCATACAAAAACAAGAGTATTGGACTTTAGAAAGGCTGACTTTGGGAAAATGAGAGAGTGCCTCAGAAAAGCACTAGCAAATGGGCAAGAAGTAGGGGTGGAGGAACAATGGGGAATAATCAAACAGCCATCGCAGAGGCAACATGCCTTCGTGTGAAGCAAATCAACAAAACAAAATGAAGAAAAAAACACTATGGTTCTCAAAAGAGGTGGCAGGGACGGTTAAGGAGAAAAGTATAGCATTCAGGAAATATAAGGAAACACAGAAGGAGCAGGGCAGAGAACTTTATCAGTTAAAGCAGAAGGAGGCAGGGAAGGCAGTCAGAATAGCAAAGGCACAAACTGAGGAAAAGATAGTCAACTCTGTTAAGAAGGGGGATAAAACCTTTTATGGGTACACTAGGGAGTGAAGAAAGACCAAGGGAAGGATACAGAGACTTAATAAAGGGGAGGAAATGTGGGCAGAGGGTGACAGTGAAAAAGCAGGGATACTGAACAAATTTTTCTGCTCAGTATTCACAACGGAAGAGATGGGGGAGGTACCTAAACCAAACAAGAGAGTAACTCTGAATAGGAGGGTCGATACCAGTCCATTCACAGAAGAAAGGGTTTTGAAAGAACTCTTGAAACTGAGGGTAGACAAAGCAATGGGGCCTGATGGGATTCACCCAAGAATTCTAAAAGAACTAAGGGTAGAACTAGTAACACCACTGACTACTCTCTTTAACAAATCATGGGAGGATGGGGTGGTACCTGAGGACTGGAGGAGGGCAAACGTGATTCCACACTTTACAAAAGTGGGAGTAGGGCAGAGGCAGGAAACTACAGACCAGTTAGTTTGACTTCAGTGGTAGGGAAAATGATGGAATCACATCTGAAGGAAAGGACTGTTGAGTACCTAGAGGCCAGTGGAACACAGGACCCAAGGCAGCATGGTTTTAAAGCAGGAAGGTCGTGTCAGATGAACCTAATAGATTTCTTTGACTGGGTGACCAAAGTAGTAGACCAGGGAGGGGCTGTGGATATGGTCTACCTAGATTTTAGCAAGGCATTTGACACAGTCTCACACAAAAGATTAATATGCAAGTTAGCCAGCCTTGGAGTGTGTCCCAAGGTGGTAGCCTGGATAAAAAACTGACTGGACAACAGGATGCAAAGGATAATAGTAAACGGAGTCCACAGCGAAGAAAGGAGGGTAACTAACAGAGTACCGCAGGGTTCAGAACTGGGACCGGTCCTCTTTAATGTCTTTATAAGTGACATTGGAGAGCACCTGGAAGGAAAGTTATGTCTCTTTGCAGATGACACAAAGATCTGCAACAGGGTTGATACACAAGGTAGGGTGGAAAGGATGAAAAGGGACTTGGCAGGGTTGGAGAAATGGTCAAATATGTGGCAGCTCAGATTCAATGCAAAGAAGTGCAAGGTAATGCATCTGGGAAACAAAAACCCAGGGGAAGAGTACACAATGGGAGGTGAGTTAATAACAACAACAAGAATCAAAAGAGACCTAGGAGTAATTATATCAGATGACCTAAAGGTGGGCAAGCAATGTGAGAAGGCAGTAAAGAGGGCTGGAGGATACTGGGATGCATAGGGAAAGGCATCAACAGTAGAAAACAGGAAGTTGTTATCCCTGTACAGACAGTTAGTGAGACCCCATCTGGAGTACTGCGTGCAATTCTGGAGACCCCATCTCCGCAAAGACATAGACAGAGTGGAGGCTGTTCAGAGAAGGGCAACCAAAATGGTGCAGGGTCTGCACCAGAAGACATATGAGGAGAGACTAAAGCAGCTTAATATGTATACCCTTGAGGAAAGGAGGGAGAGGGGGACATGATAGAAACTTTCAAGTATCTCAAGGGAATTAATAAAGTACAAGAGGGTAGCATCTTTCAGAAGAAAAAATGTGCAAGAACAAGGGGGCACAATTTGAAGATAGAGGGGGGACGGCTCAGAGGTAATGTTAGAAAGTATTTTTTCACAGAGAGGGTTGTGGATGCATGGAACAGCCTTCCTGAGGAGGTTGTGGAATCAGGAACAGTGGGAGAATTCAAGAATGCATGGGACAGGCATAAAGCAATTCAACTGGGGGTAGGAGGAAGTAAGCTATTGATTAACTAGAATCTGCAGCTTATCCATCAGGTAAGGAAATGGGCAGACTAGGTGTGCCAGGCGGTCCTTATCTGCCTTCAAATTCTATGTTTCAACCACACATTGACTACTGTGGAATTATCTATACTCTCTAAAGGACTTTCATTCTGCCCAACAAAGAACCTTAACAAAATACAGTTCTGTGGTGAACTAGAGGAATACTTCTGTTGTCTGTGACTAAAATATTTTTTTTACAATAAAGAAGAAACCCCAGACATTAGCACTCCATCAGAAAAGAAAAGAAAAGAAAATCATCTAATTACCCCCCCCCCCCGAGTGGGTGCAATGCCAAAGTAAACACTTATATTCAATGTTTTCATCAGAGAATCAACTGCAAGATCCTTAACAAGCAAAATCCAATCAGCTACACCCTCTTCCTATCTGAAAGGAGAGCAATACAGTCACTGAAATCCAACCATAAGATTGTTAATAAGAAAGCTGACAAAGACTCTGCAGTTGTGATCTTGAACCATGAAGATTATGTTAATGAAGCAAACAGTCAAGTAACAGATCACATCTACTACAGGGAACTGGCTAGTGATCTGACTGCACGTATACTAAAGAACTATGGAACATTGCTAAGTCAGTTCCTAAGCATGTCCAAGACAAAATAACTGATGTCATCTTGGTGAACCTAAACCAGGTACATTCTACACGCTGCCCAAGATACATAAACCTGGGAATCCAAGGAGACCGATAATATATGGCAATAGTACTCTGACAGAAGGAATCTCTGGATTTATATAAACCATCTTGAAACTACTTGTTATAGAAAGAGACAGCTATATTCAGGTCACTACACACTTGCACACATTTTCTGCTTTTATAGATTTGCTGCCTAACGTCATCTTAACCACAATATATGGGAATTCCCTCTACGCTAATAACTCATGTACAGATGGAATATCAGCCTGTCTTAAATACCTGCAAGAGAAAGGACTACACCATGACATCCACCCAAAATGAATTGTCAGACTTATCAAATTTATTCTGACCCACAACAACTTCAGCAAACCTTATGTTCAAACTATGGGAACAGCAATGGGTACCAGGATGGCTCCATAAAATGCCAACCTTTTCATTGCCAGTTTGGAAAAGGATTTCCTGAAACAATGTAAAATCAAGCCACTCACTTACTTCTGATATATTGATGACATATTTATAATTTGGACAGAAGGTACTCATGCAGTTAAAGAATTTAATCAGGAACTTAACATCCTCCACCCATCCATTAAATGTTCCTTGGAGTACTCTGACATCAGCATCAATTTCCTTAACACAACAGTCACCATCAAAGATGGAACTGTACAGAACTGCATGTACAGAAAACCAACAGACAGACAGACAGACAGATAGACTGAGATACCAACATAAGAACAGCAATCACCCTAGGTGCACTAAAAAATCTATAATAAACTGCTTAGCGCTTTGATGCCACTGAATCTGTTTGAGTAAGGAGGATCGAGATAAGCACCTTGTCACACAGAAAAAAATATTTACTGAACAGAAGCACTCCTCTAGAGAAATTGTTAGAGTTGTGGAACATGCCACACTTATGCCAAGAGAAGTACTACTACAATACAAAGAAAAGGCCACCACCAACCGGACACCCTTGGTTGTTACATACAACCCTGATCTGGAGTCCCTACAAAAGATTATTAAAGAGCTGCTGATGCTGGCCCACTGGCACAGTGGTTGGAATTCCACTTGCGATGCTGATGACTCAGGTTCAAGACATACCTGGGAGTCAAAGGGCCAGCTGGGGGAGAAGGATCGAGCATCCATGGAACTGCTCTTCTTCTCTGGGGGGGAGGGGGAAGAGTGTCCAGTGATTATTTGCCCCCTGGTATGCGGTTGGCGCTAGACTGTAGGGGCAGGGCGGACACTGGTTGTCATCGCATGTCCCCACCCCTGGAGTATCAGCACACAAAAATTGCTGGCCCCTGGCATGATGCCCCTGCCCTACTGCCATCCTCAACTGCCTTACATGTCCACTGGGAGGTCCCTCTCCCATGGCCCTGACCCAGGAGATAGGCCAGGGCTAGCCTATAATTACCGTTGGGGAAGGAAGCCCCCTCTGGTGGCTCCACTCTCGGGTGTAAGCCTGAACATGGGGGAATGCAGATGGGGGGCATAGGAAGACCTCCTAAAGGAGGAATAAGGGGCCAGCCCCCCCCCAAAAAAATAAAAAGCCACTGACATGTAAAGCGACTCAGTTAGGGAATTTGTAGCAAAATGCCATCTGATAATAAAGCTGTTCTAAACAGCTGTAAATCTTAATTTTTTAAAGATCCTCATCATTTTTGTGTGCACGCAGCCTGAATGACTGTTGCTCCTGGTGCGCGTTAGCATGATGACGTGTAGTTGGATACAGCTGTTGCCGTGGCAAATTTGACAGTCCTCAATTTCATAGCTCAAAGAGCTCCAGAGTTCCTTTCATGGTTATTTAGTATAAATCAAAGTTAACTGTGGTCGTATGTGTTTGTGAAAGGCACAGATAATTAGGTGTCTGCTTATTTGTAAAGAATTAATATATTGTAAATGTTTCTGAACTTAGTTTTGCCATCCCAGTACATATTTAAGCAATAAGGCATGACCAGGAGTTATGTTAGTTGTATGTTAATCACCCTCTAGTGGTGTAATGTAGCACGAGGCATAGCTGAGTGCTACATGCCCCTAGAGGGTAATTAACTGATCATTAACACAACCCATGGGAGTGCCTTATTGCTATTATAATAATTTTTTTTAAATAGTGTTAAACCTTGTTCAGCATATGATTAGGCTGTACATGTATGTTAATCAAAGATTAACATGGGGTGACAGAATGTTTACAATCAATCAGAAAGCTCTATTTCTCATACCCTTTTTATAATGTAACATAGGGTGTCCCGACTGGCTCACACACTGCAATTGACCAAACCTTGTGTAACTTACAATGCTGTGAGCATACTGGGGCCTATTCACAACAACTATGTGGTGCTACTCATGATGTGCAAGCCCCATGTGTAGGCTGATACACACAGAATGCATGGAAGCTGCCTCTGCGCGGTATTCACAAACCGTGCATAGTGCCGTGTGTGACACTTAGACAGCTGGTTCTGATTACTTTGTGATTTTTGTAATACAAAAATGTGTTATTGAGTGTCTCTCATGAGACCTGCTGAGTCAGCCTGTGGGATGATCCCCCCCGGTTCCAATTAAACTGACAGGATATATGTTAAACAGCAGATCACTGTGATGGGATTAACTTTCCAAGAACTCGCATTTTATAGCCTTATTTAGGATCTGGGTTGTTTGAAGCTAAGACCTAAAATATCCATTTTATGATGTCCTCAGGAAGGTCAGTTAATTGCACCTAGTGTCACATAGCATATTACACCTCAGTGAGACCTGGCAGAGTAAGTCATAAAAGTCCTTTGATGTCTATGAAGGGCAGGAAGACACACTAGATAAAAAGGGTCATATGGGGAAACAAGTTTTTGCTGATGTCACCTTATGTAATTTACCTCCTGCTTGATAAGACATCCTGTGTTATATAATTTTTAATGAACAGAGGAGGAGCTAGGTGACATCATGGAGAAGGCAGGTCAAAGACAGTTTTTAATTATGCTGTGGCTGACCTTCAGAGACATTCTTGTTTGGACTCTCTGAGCTACAACATCCATCAGCATTATAAGAAGATAAGAATACATTAGATAGACAAGTCTAAGTGTATGGTTGGTAGGAGTTTGCACTTTAAACTTTGTTCTTTTAAGTGAGTGTATGTTTGGTGATATATTGTTCTGTATTTATATTTTAACTTTTTATCTATTTTAAAGTAAACCTCTATTTTAAAGAGACTGCTTGGTGTGCCTTCAAAATTCTTTCTTAGACAAGTGATGCATATGATTAAAGTTGACATTGTGTATAGCTTAATGGTAATGCCAAACTGGGAAAAGGTAAGAGTTTATCTGAGGTCTTTCATAGAGTTTTTAAGGGTTCATTTTGTACACCTGGTTAGGTGCCCATATTTGAAAGATATTTGGCCCCCTGAAGAGCAGAATTATCTGAGCCTGTATATTGAGTACACTAGCAAGAGGTTCACAATTTGAATCCCTCCAGAACTTGAGACCAAAGGTTGATTTGGACCCACAAAACAGACAGGAGGGTTACCCTGTTTCTGTTACCTGTTCACAAGACTGCACTTGGAGGTGGGCACTGTGGGAGCAGAGGACCTGACCTGCTGAGTTGGTTTGTGACAGATTGGTTGGCAGCGGTGTGCATAAGTTTGGTATTACAAACTTTTATTGTTCAGTGTGTCAGCTTAAGAGTGTAAGACTGTCAGCTCACTTGCAAAAAAGGGCAGTGATTTAAAAAAAAAAAGTAGACAGAACTATATCACTTGGCTTACAGTCAAGTTCCCACCTGTTCTATTTCTTTTTCTAAAGTGCAAGTTAGGGTAGCCGTAGTTAGGGAAGAAGATGGCTTTCAACTACAGCGGGCACACTGTAGACTACTTAAAGCAGTTGTGCAGGGACAGAAGAGTCCTGTACAAATTGAAAGCCACCAATCAGAACTTCGTGGATGCCTTGATGGTAGCAGATACCCAGAGCATCGAGTCACAGACAGTGACTGTTAGGGACCAGACCTTGAGTGTGTAAGGGCTAGCGGCCAGTGCAGTGTTCAGATCCAATGAGGAGGGCAGCAGGGTCAGTGGCAGCAAAGGGCCACAGCAGCAGAGGAAGGTCATCAGTATTCTGGATCCAGAAGTACTCAAGCTGCAAACTGAGTTGCATAGAATGGAGCTGGAGTTACAGGAGAAGAGAGAGCGTGAACAGCGAGAGGCTGACCATGAGGAATGAGAGCACCAGTGAGCTGCAGAGAAGAGGAATCATGAACAGTGAGAGGCAGAGCGAGAACACCGGGAGGCAGAGCATGAACAGTGGGAGGCAGACCAAGAGGAGTGAGAGTGAGAGCACTAGAGGCAACATGAAATGGAGAAGCTACGACTCCAACCAGCAGCACTAGAGCAGGTAAGTGGCTTGATTTAACTGGGACTACAGGACTGGGTTACAAACTGAATTCCAAATTGATAGCCAAATTTAAAGGGGCGGATATGGATGCCTTTTAAATTCTTTTGAAAAAGTTTGTATTCAGGCTAAAATTCCTAGAGAGTCCTGGAGCTTCCAGATATCCCTGCTACCTTCCGGGAAAGCTCGGGATGCATTGGGTCAAAAGGACAATGAAGACAGTAATGATTACAGCAAACTTAAAGCTGTACTGTTAAAAAAAAAATGAATTAACTGCTGAATCATACAAAGCTAAATTCCATAAGCTCAGGAGAGGCCCTGATATGAGCTACGAGGAGCTAGCCATGAAACAACGTCAGTTTTTAAAATGGTGGGAAAGAATTGAAGCAAACTCTGTTGATAAATTGAAAATGTGATTTTGTTAGAACAGTTTTTCTGGACATGCCCAGCAGAGCTGAAAACCTGGCTGGAGGTCCGAGATCCCAAAACAGTTCAAGAGGATGCTGAACTCTCGGACCACTATGCCAAGAGCAGACCTGCTCTGAGAGTGAATGGGGTGGGCATGGCAGCACAGAAAGGGAAAAGTGTGCCTTCAGGACAGCTAAAACCCTCACTGCCTCCACCAAAACCACTTATCCCCAGGTTTCAGAGAAAAGATTTCTCTGAGAAAAGAAATGAATGTTGGTTGTGTAAAGAAACTGGGCATATTGCCAGACAGTGTCCCAAACAGACAATCTATACACAAGGTGATGCTAGGGAGGAAGTGGGTTGTTTGTGTGTCCCTGGAAGCATGCCTGTGAACATGAGGGAACACATGCACCCAGTCATGGTGAATGGTGTACAGACGCATGGGTTAAGGGACACAGGGGCATCCCTGACATTGGTAAAAGGGGATCTAGTACAGCCTGGTCAGCTTATACCCAATAAGTATGTCACTGTACAAGACTTTACTGGTGGGGAGAAAACATTGCCCCTCACTAGTGTTCTCCTAGACTGGGGTGAAACATGGGGAACTGTGCAACAGGTAGAAGTAGCCAAAATGTTAGCAGTGATGTCATTCTTGGTAACAATCTCAAACAGGGGATATGTGTGCAGCTACCCGTAGCCAAGCAGCACAGGAAAATTGTAGTTCCCTGGTCCCCACAGAAGCCATTGTGGAAACCACTGTGAGGTTGGTTCCCCAGCCTGAGTCTCCTGATATGGAGATTAATGAAAAGGGGGTAGAAATTTCCCCAGTAGCAGTCAACCACACAGCTATGGAAGGTTACTCTGAAGAGGGAGGGGTGACCCATTGTCAGAGGGTTAGGAATGACAGTGATCCTGAGTACCCTGATGCCAGTGCTAGGGACCCTAGTTTAGAGACAGAAGGGGACCTGTTCCATGCCCTGGGAATGTGTGAGGAGTTTGCAGTGGCTCAGAGAAGTGACCCTAGTCTAGAGAAGCTGAGGGCTTGGGCAGACTCTGACGGAGCACAGGGAGGTAATGGCAGACATAAGGTTTGTTGGGAAAATGGACTAATGTATACTCAGGCTGTGCAGACAGAGGGAGGGATGCTAGGCAGGCAGCTTGTTGTTCCCCAGGGGTATAATCAGCAGTTGCTCAAGACTGCACATGATATTCCCATGTCTGGTCATCTGGAAGCCACATACACTATGCAGCAGTTGGCCCAGAATTTGTATTGGCCTAACTTCACCCAGCAAGTGAAGGAGTATTGCAGGTCTTGTCACCGGTGCCAAGAAATAGGGAAGGTGGGCAAGAAAACCCAAGCTGCCCTGATTCCATTGCCCATAGTGGAGGCACCATTCCAGAGGGTGAGAATGGATGTTGTGGGGCCTTTAAATACCCCCAGCTCCTCAGGGAAGAGATTCATCCTGACTGTGGTGGATTATGCCACCCGGTACCCAGAGGCAGTTGCCCTATCCTCACTGAGGACAGACAAAGTGGCAGATGCCTTACTTGGTATTTTCTCCCATGTTGGGTTCTGCAGGAGGTTATCACCAATCAAGGGGGTTCCTTAATGTCGTATCTGATGAAATGTTTGTGGGAGAAGTGTGGGGTGATGCAGAGATGCATGACAGTGTATCATCCACAAGCCAATAGGCTTGTGGAAAGATTTAATGGTACCCTGAAGTCTATGCTCCAGGTGTTTGCTGAACAGCATGGGAGGGACTGGGAGAAATACCTTCTCCACCTGTTGTTTGCATACAGGGAGGTGTCCCAAGAGTTGACAGGATTTTCATCCTTTGAACTCTTATATGGATACCGGGTACATGAGCCCCTAGACTTGATCTGGGAGGACTGGGAAGGCAAGCAAGCCACCCAGGGAACTCCCACAGTTGATTACATTGTTAGGTTTAGGGAAAGGCTGAAGGAGCTTATGGGGACAGCCCAGAACAACCTGGCAGCTGCCCAACAAAAACAAAAAGTGTGGTACGATCGCAGAGTCAGAGCTCGCTCATACGTGGTGGGTCAGGAAGTCATGGTCCTTATTCCGGTCCGGAAAGACAAGCTGCAGGCTGAGTGGGCAGGACTGTACAAAGTAGTTAAGAAGGTAAATGATGTGAACTATATTATAGAGTTACCTGACTGAAGACAGACAGAAAGGATGTACCATGTCAACATGATGAAGCCATATGCTAATAGGGCTGACATGGTGTTTGCAGTGTGTAGTCCTGGGGAGAGGATGGATGAAGGAGACCCTCTTCTGGACTTTCTGGAAGAAAGCAAGCGGGAGTCCTCTGTGGAGGCAGTAAAATTGTCACCCCAGCTTGCCCCAGACAAGATCCAGGAAGTAAGGGAGGTTTTAGCAGACTTTGCCCCATTGTTTAGCACCAAGCCTGAACTAACCCCCTTAGCGACGCACGATGTGGAGACAGAGACACAGACACCCATATGGTGGACAGCATATCGGGTGTCAGAGGCTGTCCAAAAGGACATTAGGAGGGAAGTGGAGGAGATGCTGGATTTAGGGGTAATCCAGAGATCCCACGGCCCCTGGGCCTCACCCATAGTCCTTGTGCCCAAGCCAGATGGTTCTACTCATTTCTGTGTGGACTATCATGGACTGAATGCAGTCATGAAGTCAGACGCACACCCGATGCCACGGGCCGATAAACTACTGGACAAGTTGGAAGGGGCGAACTACCGTACGACTATTGACCAGACCAAAGAGAATTGACAGGTAGAGTTGATGGACAGAGCTAGGGAGAAGTTGGCCTTCATCACTCTGATAGGCTTATTTGAATGTAAAGTAATGCCTTTTGGAATGAAGAACGCCCTGGCCACTTTCCAAAGATTGGCGAACCAGGTGTTAAATGGTGCTGAGGAGTATGCCATGGCATACCTGGATGATATTGCCATCTTTAGTGCCAGCTGGGAGGAACACCTGTCCCACCTTAGGGAAGTGCTGGGCAGAATACAGAGGACCAGGCTCACTGTCAAAGCTGAGAAGTGCCAGGTGGCCATGGGAGAAGTGGCATACCTTGGGCATGTGGTCGGCCGGGGATAGCTCTGTCCTAACCAAATAAAAATAGAGGTGATCCAGGCATGGCCCAGACCAGAAACACAGAAGCAGGTCAGGAGTTTTCTCGGGACAGTCAGGTACTATAGAAAATTTGTACACAATTACAGTGCCCTGGCTGCTCCCCTATCTGACCTGGTAAAGAAAAGGATGCCAAAGAAAATTACTTGGAGACCAGCCTGTGAAGAAGCCTTTACCAGATTGAAGGAGGCACTGTGCAGTGCTCCTGTTTTGTCAAGTCCTGACTATAGAAGACCCTTTATAGTTCAGACTGATGCCTCAGATGCGGGTATTGGGGCAGTACTGAGTCAGACATCCAGCCAAGGGAAAGATCACCCGGTAGCATATCTGAGTAAAAAGTTACTTCCCAGGAAGCAGGCATACTCTACTGCAGAAAAAGAATGTCTTGCCATAGTGTGGGCCCTAAAGAAATTAGAGCCATACTTATATGGGCAGCATTTTGTGGTACAGACTGACCACAACCCCCTGGTTTGGCTGACGTAAATGGGAAAGACTAATGGTAGATTGTTAAGATGGAGTCTTGCTTTGCAAGGGTTTGACATGACAATCTTACATAGGGCCGGAGTGAAAAATTAGAACTCAGATGGTTTGTCTTGTGTCTATGAGGAGTGAACCGATTTGGGAAGCTCATCCCATGCAGGGGATAGAGCCCACAAATTCAGTCTAGGTGGGGAGGACTGTGACACTTAGACAGCTGGTTCTGATTACTGTACAATTTTTGTAATATAAAAATGTATTATTGAGTGTCTCTCATGAGACCTGCTGAGATAGCCCGTGGGATGATTCCACCCTCCCCAGGTTCCAATTAAACTGACGGGATAAATGTTAAACAGCATATCTCTGTGATGGGATTAACTTCCAAGAACTTGGATTTTATAGCCTTATTTAGGATCTGGGTTATTTGAAGCTAAGACCTAAAATATCCATTTTATGATGTCCTCAGGAAGATCTGTTAATTGCACCTGGTGTCACATAGCATATTACACCTCAGTGAGACCTGGCAGAGTAATTCATAAAAGTCCTTTGATGACTGTGAAGGGCAGGAAGACACACTAGATAAAAGGGTCATATGGAGAAACAAGTTTTTGCTGATGTCACCTTATGTAATTTACCTCCTACTTGATAAGACATCCTGTACTGTACAATTTTTAATAAACAGAGGAGGAGCTGGGTGACATCATGGAGAAGGCAGGTGAAAGACAGTTTTAATTATGCTGTGGCTGACCTTTAGAGACATTCTTGTTTGGACTCTCTAAGCTACAACATCTATCAGCTCTATAAGAAGATAAGAATATATTAGATAGACAAGTCTAAGTGTATGGTTGGTAGGAGTTTGCACTTTAAACTTTGTTCTTTTAAGTGAGTGCATGTTAGGCGATATATTGTTCTGTATTTACATTTTACATTTGTATCTATTTTAAAGTAAACCTCTATTTTAAAGAGACTGCTTGGTGTGCCTTAGAAATTCTTTCTTTGACAAGTGAAGCATATGGTTAAAGTTGACATTGTGTGTAGCTTAATGGTAATACCAAACTGGGAAAAGGTAAGAGTTTATCTGAGGTCTTTCATAGAGTTTTTAAGGGTTCATTTTGTACACCTGGTTAAGTGCCCATAGGCGAAAGATATCTGGCCCCCCGAAGAGCAGAATTATCTGAGCCTGTACATTGGGTACGCTAGCAAGAGGTTCACACTTTGAATCCCTCCAGAACTTGAGACCAAAGGTTGATTTGAACCCACAAAACAGACAGGAGTGTTACCCTGTTTCTGTTACCTGTTCACAAGACTACACTCAGAGGTTGGCACTGTGGGAGCAGAGGGCTTGACCTGCTGAGTAGGTTTGTGACACCGTGCACAGAGCCACCACATGAACATGTGTTGCGTAGGGGATATGTGGCCACGCAGGGTCTTTCCTGCATATGAGGTACGTGTGGGACACCGTATGTGCATACATGATGCAAGTTACATTGAAAAGGCACATCATGTCCCCGCGTATGTGATACATATTCTGAAAGCACCTGTAGGCAGCCTACGCAGTGCACACACAGTGGGCAAGTCCAGCGAAGCAGGTCAGAGGTTGCAAGGCACTGCCTGCTGCGGCCACACACACCAGACACACACGGAGCGATGCAATGCACTTTGACTGCTCCAGCACATGCGTCAGCCACCTGCCATGTGCCACCATTGCACATGTGACAACATGGCCCATACAGCCGGCCCCAGCACGGCACATATGCCAACCAGCAGGTGCCACCGCACGTGAAAGTACAGGATGGTGTACTGTAGCACAAATGCAGGCACACACAGCTAGCATGCCATAAGGCCCTGTCATGGATACATGCGGAACACAGAGACACACACACACACACACACGGCTGCCCATACCAGGGCGAGGAATCAGACCCTGAGACGTAGCTGGAGTAGAATGCCTTTACTGCCAAAAACAGCACAATACAGGTGCAAGCAATACAACAGGCCAACAGTCATGGGGGGGTGAAGGATCATGGATGGGGCTCCTCTTCAATTGGAGTCCTCCTCCAAAGGCAGGTCCTGGCTTGTGGAAGGGGTAATTTCCTGGGGGAGAGGTGGTGTCCGTAAACTCCCTCTCCTCTAGTACAAAGCCATCTGACAGGGCCATGGCATTGCTTGAAATGAGAAGAGCAGACAGAGGTGACTGACGTCAGTGCCACGGCAACATGCAACAACCCCTGTCCCGGCAATGCCAGCCATCCACCCGCCAACTTACACATTTACAGCCAATGGCCACCTACCTTTTAGGGGGCACAGATGGACTACAGGTCCTTCTGGTCATCCCTGTAGACAAAGTCCTCTGTGCTGCTCCACAGCTCCAGTCTCCATGGCAGGTCATGAGGCAGCCACTGCTATGAGGTGACCACACGGGCTGGGCCCCGGCCTGCCCACCACCCAGTGCTTCAGGACCAGCAATGCCTTCCAATGATGGGTACCCTGTAGAACACAATGGGGACAGTGATAAACAGGCACACCCATGGCACAGGGCCCAACCCGCCCGTCAAACAAACAAGGCACACAAACATGGCCACCAGTGGGACCACCTGCATGTCTCTTCTTGGTAACATTCCATATCTCCCCAGCTGATATACCATCCTGATAGGTGGCCTCAGCCACCTGGTAAAGCCATTGTGGCAGGTGAGCCTGCCACGGACATCCCCTTCCACCATGGGTGGTGCTGCTGCCATCACCATCGTCTCCACAGCAATTATGGCATTCTGCGGCAGGCATGCCCACACCATGTGGCATGTGTGACATGCCACACAGCATGCACAGCACACACACGTGGATGTGCAATGCCACTGAGTGAACACTAGTAGCAGATCACGAAGGTGCATTGTGATGTGCCCAGGGGCACTACTACATATGGTCCTTCTCGAGGAGCCAGATGCAGAACATCGTGGCAGACCACGGCGCCATCCCTAGTCATTCAGGTCACGTCTCATCACCCAGATGCTGCACCCCACTGATATCCTACAGCATTACTGGGTTGATCACGACATGCTACGGTACATCTGTGGCCTTGTGGAGGATGCAATCAGACTGGCCACCGAGCGCTCCATGGCCATGTCAGTGGAGACAAAGGTGCTTTGCACCCTGCAGTACTATGCCACAGGTACATTGCAGTGGGTGACAAGTGACATGACAGGGGTGAGTCAGATGTCTATGTCATGGGCACTGCACCAGGTGACCGATGCCCGGGTGAGGCACCAAGAGAGGCACATCACATTCCCCATGGATGTTGTAGGGCTCAGGGCCATCAAGGGTTCATCCCTGGACATGAATGGCATGCTGAACATGGTGGGTGCAATCGACTGCACACATGTGCCCATCCTCTCCCCGCCCATCAATGAGGAAGCCTACAGAAACCATAAGGGATTACACAGCATCAACTGTCAGGTCATCTGTGATGCAACAGGCATCCTGACCAACATCCTGGCATGGTACCCTGGGTCACACTACGACTACTACGTGTATGACAACAGCACCATGAGGCACCATATGGACTGGCAGCTGGAGGGCTATGGTTGGCTGAGGCCCCGTAACCCTGTGTGGATATGTTTGCAGCACATGTGTACCAGCATCCCTAACCATTTCTTTCCACTCTGCTGCCACAGGTGACAGTGGTACCCCCTGAGAATGACACTACTGGCACCATACCTGCCTCCATGGCACCCAGCAGAGGTTGCATTCAATGCAGCACACACGTGGGCATGCAGCATCGTGGACTGCACACTAGGACTGCTGAAGATGCGTTTCCAATGCCTGGACCACACGGGTGGCACAATGATGCTTGCACAGGGTATGGTGTGTAGTGTTCACTGCCTGTGCCATACTGCACAACATCTGCATGCAGCACATGGTGCTGGAGCCACAGGATGTACACCCAGAGGAGGATGGTGAGGAACCACCACAGCAACTCCATGGACTGCCACCACCTCAGGAGGGTGCCAGGGTGCCACCTATGGGCAACTGTGCAGCTGGGATGATTTCTTACCCACCTTTTGTGGTGCCTCCCCACCCTTGCGACACCCCTTTCTCTCCAGCTTCTTTCCCATCTCCACCTGGCCCTTTCTCCCCTCCCTATTGTCTACTCCACTGCACTTTGCTTATTGTGGACTGTCACACTGAATTTTGAATATCCACCTGGTTGTTACTTGATTTTGTTATTGACATGCCTTTTTGAAATTGCACTTTATATGGTTTAGCTGGTAACTTGTCATCTTACTGTATTGTTCTCCATGTTCTTGTGGTGATATATATGGACTTGTCGCTAGCCTACAACTGCACCTTGTACCTTATTGTATTCTCATTTTTGTTAATACCCTCTGTACTGTAACTCCCTGCACCTCATTGTTAATGGCCTGCATTGCGGCCATGTTACTCCTCCTATATTCTGTTTTACTAAATGTGCCATTATTTATGGCCTGGGTTGTGCCTGAAAATGGTCCCTTGGATCAGCGCATGTACCTTGTCACCAAAGACATAAATAAATTAAGAAATAAAGAAAGAAAGAAAGAAAGAAAGAAAGAAAGAAAGAAAGAAAGAAAGAAAGAAAATGTCCAGCCTGTAATACCAAGATTCCACCTTGCTCCCACTTTTGTTTAGTGGTACCACATTTTCCCTCCTACAGTCCTTTGGCACCACTCCCTCCTCCACTGATTTGTTGAATAAGTCTGTTAATGGTTCCCCAAGAATCTCTCCGAATGTTCTCGATATTATATGATGCATCCCATGAGGACCAATTGCCTTGTCCACTTTTTAATTCAGAGAGTTAATTTAGGACTCTCTTTCGTGAATGGACTGGTGTCCACCTCTCCTCCATGTATGTTTCTACCATCTAATTTTTGTTGTTCCCCTTCACCTTTTTTTTATAAATATTGAGCGTAAGTATTCATTTGGCAGCTACGCATTTTCTAGGTCCCACTCCACACATTCACCTCCACCTTTATTTAGCCTCATAATCCCTCCATTGGTCTTTTTCCACTCTCTAATATACATGAAGAAAGTTTTGTTTCTGTATATTATTGGTTGTGCTATGTTTTCTTCTTAAGTTAGTGTCTTTGCACTCCTGACTGCTTTTCCCATTTCCTTCTGTTTTGCCTGATACAGTCCCCTGTCTTTATCACTTTATTTTTCTTCGTACTTTCAGAATGCCCATTTATTTTCTTTAACCTTCCCCATCACTGCTTTAGAAAACAGCAGTAGTTATTTCCTTCTTTTTCTTTGTTGTCTTGCTTTACACAGAGGCTTGTTGCCTTTGTTATGACTTCTTTAAGTGTTTCTCATTTTTTCTCTACCCTCTCCCCTTCCTCCACCTTTCCCAGGATTTTATTGAGGTGTCCCACCATTGTTACAAAGTAAGGCATTCTGAAATCCAGGACCCTTACTTTTGTGTGGCTTGCCTATACTGCTGTCTTAACTGTATGGTGATCGCTTGACCCTAGATGGTTGGCCACTGCCATATCTACTATTCTGTCACCATTGGTGAGAACCAGGCCTAATATTGCTCCATCTCATGTGGGCTCCTCCATTAGCTTTCTGAGGCATGACCGCTTGCAGGGCATCCTAGATGTTTCTGATCCTGTTAGTGGCTGCCGCTTAAGTGTTTAAGTTAACATCTGTCATGTTTATGGTCCCCCACCAGCTACACTCACCGTTTTCTCTGCCATTTTTGTGAATGGTAGCTACCAATACCCTGTCTATTTCCTCACCCTGTGCTGGATGCCTATAGACAACCCCAGTGCGAATGGTGGTTCCATTTCCTGTTACTAACTGACAGCAGTAACGTAGTGTATTTTTATGTGTCTTCTTGAGGAATATTCTAAGTAGCTTATGTGATTGTTTTGTACAGCACGCTACTTTCATCTAGTCCAGACTGTCATTGCACAATAGTCTTTCAGTTTTGAGTGAGTGACTGTGTTTACTGTATTATGCATATTACTTTTTTTGAATAGCAGGTTATATTTTATCTGCTTTCATCATTTTAATTTTCAGAAATACACCATTATTTTTACTTTGACATTGAGACTGCACACCTTCTTGATCATTTTAACTACTGAAGGGTTCAAAAAATGTATCACATACGACAAAAAAATGGTGAACCGTTATGTTGCGTATGGCTATAGCAACACACATAAAGACTGCGTTAGCTTACATAAATTCCCCAGTAACCTTACTATCAGAAAAATCTGGGATGATGCTGTGCGCAGAACACGGTTGGACTGGAGAGGTGTGTCAGGAAGTAATAAGCTCTGCAGTGCACATTTCATAGAGGACAGTTTTGAGACAGAATATCTTTTAATGAAACAGTTTGGACAGCACACAACATTTGAAGTCTGATGCTGTTCCCACAATATTCAAGAAGCTGCCTGTACCTGGTAGTTTTGGCACAAATCCCAAATGGCCAAGAATATCCGCCGCAGTGGCGAAGTGTGACCATATTCAGGTAAGCCATTGTTCTATGGTAATGATATGATTATAATTTCCTTACAGCCATTCATCGCTCTGTGATGAGGCATCTGGAGTGGTAGGATGTGTTGCCCTGGGTCTTTCATTGTATTGGTATTGTTTGTTGGTGGGTGGATTGGTGGCGGGGGGGGGGTGGTGGAAACATCAGAAGCATATTTCCATACTTGTAGTCACCAGTGCTGTGCAGGCAAGCCTTAATCAAAATGTGGTGAATATAGCACTGGTGAACATTTATGACACATGCATGGGAGCATGCGTGGTCATGTGTGAACATTAATGCATTCCATGTCTGACTTGTTCATATCTGTGAACTTGCCATTGGTTGGAAGGATGACACCAACCACTCACAGGCTACTCACCTACAGCACTGGGACTGGTTCTGTGACTGGTACCTGAATGCTGTCTTGGAAACATAGAAACTGTCAGCAGATAATGACAGCCAGGCCTATCTAGTCTGCCCTAAAGCACTACACTAGTTTGTGGCCTCTGACCTTATCTGGTCAATGGCTTTTCGCCTCTCCTTCCCACCTCCAATGTACCCTTATATCTGTCACATGCATGTTGAAAACCCTTCACTGTGCTCCATTGTGCTCACCTCCACTACCTCCTGTGGCCGTCTATTCCATGTGTCCGCCATCCTCTCTGTGAAGAAAAACCTCCTCACATTTCCCCGCAGCCTGCCACCTTCCAATCTCATATCTGGCCCCCTCATTCTTGTACATCTCTTATACTGGAAGATGTCTCTGCACCTTGTTAAGGCCCCTAAGGTATTTGAATGTTTCTATCATGCCCCCCTGAACTCTCATCTCCTCTAGCAAGTACATATTAATGTTCTTTAGTCTCTACTCATATGTTTTCTGGTGCAAGCCCTATACCATCTTAGTCACCTTTCTCTTGACTGCCTCCACTCTGTCAATGTCCTTAAGAAGGTGCAGCCTCCAGAACTGCACATGGTACACTAGGTAAGGCCTAACTAGTGTTTTGCACAATGGCATCACCACCTTCCACCTTCTGCTAGTGATATGTCTGTCTATGCACCTCAGCATGCCACTGGGGTGCATAGGTAGAGGTATCACTTGCATTTTAGGACTAACAGTATACTGTAGTGTTTCAAGCCATGGTGTAATAACATGATCAAGGTAGCATATGGGCCACCTGATGATGTTGTTGTGGTGTAGTGTTAGAAGCATGCTGCAATTACTGCGTAAGCAGTGCAATTAAAAAAATGAAAAATTGGAAGAAATTATGGGGTTCCAGCTTGGCGATTGGTGGCTTGGCTTGCTCATTTTGGAATTCCAGTGTGACATGTAAGATATCTGTGTCTGACTTTGCTTATAATGTATGCAAATTAAAAATTAATGCTTACTGTTTACTAACAGGGTTGTGTTTCATTAGCGGACTTTGCTTCTTTTTGCATTACGTGGCACAATACTGTACATTATCACAACAGTTGTTGCCTGGCTTTTGCTGTTTACTCATATATTGTACTGATATATTGTAACCTGTTATCTAAATGTTTTCTGTTATGTACCCTCCCGGGTCATGCCTGAAAATAGTCATTGTTATAGCTAGCGCACCCACCCGGTCATCAAAAACTAAATAAAAATAAAATAAATTACCAGTGTAACTGTGTTAAATTTGTGAGTCATGCTTGTAACTAGGTCATTATCAGTCTTGCAGATATTGTGTAACTTGGGACACATTGGAATTCCAATTTGAAAACTAAGAGAACCCCTGTTCTGAATAATACCTTGTGAGACAGTTTATGTCTTTGCATTGTTACATGTATTTATTTTTATATGTTTGACTTGTTATTGTGTGTGTGTGTTTGTGCATGTGTTTGTGTATACGTAAGTGTTCAAACTGTATTACAACACATCCTTTGTTTCCAATCCCACAATCTGACGAGGGCCGTGGAATGACACTTCAGGAAGCAATGTTGTCTATAGACATTAGCTAAATGGGCATGACGAGAGCTAGTGCACTGGGGATGGGGTATGAAAAAGAATACAAAAACACTTAGTCTCTCACCCCGTTAAACACCTCACACTACCACTATCTTAACTCCTCTCGCATACACACTCTGATTCTCAGCTATAGTCCTCAGCATAAGCAGACTGGACAGTAAATATAAAAATGTTAATTGTGAAATTTGTAAGCAATAAGACATGGCTTCTAGCTGGTAGCAATGAGACACACACACTCCAAGAGGTGTAGTGAGGCACGAGGCACCAGGACTTTAGCCTTTGGTTGTGCGTGTATCCCGTACAACCAGTACCCAGCCATGTCAGACTGTTTATATAACATTAGAACATAGTGATGTTTTAAAAACCATGACATACCATTTTCAAATCCATCAAAAATATACTAACATGTTGCAAGATAAGGCGAAATAGTCACTGCACTCATTACATTCTGTGACTGTTTACTGTGGAATAGATAAATTGCATTACACATACACACACACACACACACACACACACACACTATGGCAACACGGTACATACAATTTCAAAATTCTTCAGAATTCCACTTGCAGACCCATAAAGACACACCCACACCGGTCCCAAGTGTAGCCATAACCTCCATTTTGTGTGCTGTCAAGAAATGAGACTACAGTTCTCTTGAACAGTAGTAGTTATAGGAGTTGGAGTTTTCTTGATCATCAATGACATTGTTTACTTTTTTTGTAAGGTGTGATCATGTGTGTACATTATATTTAATTATTTTCTAACTTAATTTACTTAGATGGCTTTTTTATTCTGATGGCCTACTTATCTTTTTTATATAAATGAGTAAAGGCTGCAGCCATGTTTGTGATGGAAAACATGAATTAAGTGGCATTACAAGCCAATGATATACCCTGATTGACAGTGACTAGTTTTTAGATATGGTTGAGTCTTTCTGACTGCCATGGCTAGAACCAAGTCTCAGCCAATCATGGCACAGGGAGTTTCTTGTCCATTTTATACAAGTAGACAAAGACCAAAGTCACTACATACACATGTGATAATTTGTACATCACACATTTGTGCAGTGCTGTGTCAGGGTGCATTCATCTGTCATTCCAAGTAATCATACATACCCTACTCCTTGTGACAAAGATACGTCAACGCAGTCAGTTGTATGCAGCATTGAACAGAGAAAGACAAAACTGTTCTCTGACACTTCACTCCTTTTCAACCCCTGCATAACTGCAGCTCTGTTGATTGTTACATCTGTTCTCTATCCATACTTCACTGAGCTCTTTCTATAACCATGCTATAGGCACAGTAACCTACTACAAAGTGTACAGATTTTGTACTATTAATCAACACCTTCTGGAGATGTTAAGCCACATGGCCTGTGGCTTCATTCATCACAACGCACTTGGGGTTTTGAGTATTCCACAATAACCACACACTCTCAATGTGGTTATTAGTTACCTACAACGATATGTATGTGGTGTAGCATGGTATTACGTACTGAGTGTAAACTTGAGATCACATTCTACCATTATTGCACCTTATGAAATCATGAAATGCATGTCATACACATCACTCCAGGATATGAATACATTTTGGTTGGCATTTGCACCTTTGCAATGTACTGGTGAGCACAGCTGTTATTTGTGTTAGCGTGTTTTTATTTATTTATTGAAATGTTTCACCAGGAAGGCACACTGAACAAGTTGCTCATCTCACGGTGCAACCTGGGGGCTGGGGTACAATGAGGATTTGACAACAGAAAATGACAAATAATGAAGGTAGAAACAAATACAATATGAAGCAGTAGGTCAGTATAATACACAATTGTGACAGTACAGACAATTACAACTCAAGAAAATTGATACAACCAGTGGGAGGGCACAGAAACATGATACAATAGACCCAACAGATAATTACGTAACAACACAATTGTAGTGCCATAATGTTCTGAGTACTAAGCTCTAAGGCAGTAAACAAGTGCTGAGGGCAAACAAGGGTGAGATGGGGCAACACCGAAAATAGAGTTGTGAGGGATGGAGTGCAGATATGCTGGAAGGGGAGGTGGATGGAGCATAGGTGGGCTAAGGAGAAGTGGAGGAGAGGGGGAAGGGGGGAGGAAGACTGCTGAGTATTTGTTCCCCTCCAGGATGTTGAGAACCCTGCAAGGGGGGATGAGAGCTGGCATCAAGACAGGACAATGAGAATTAGGGGAACAAGAGGCAAGCCACCAAGACCTGATTTCCCCTTCGGGATGCAAGAAACCCTGCAAGGGGGTCTTGGTTCTGGCGTGAGCAGATCAGGGATAAGAGGCAGTTAGGGAGGATTAAAGTAGATGCAGCTGGAAGAGAGGAAGTTGTGTAGTGAAGTGCCAAGGGAGTCAAGTCTCCCAAAATGAACAACTCTCCTGATTGCAAGATGGAGGTAATGGAAGATATAAGTTCAGTTGCAACTGTGAGTTGAGTGCTAGGATGGCAGTAGATGCCAGCTATGAAGATTGGGACAGTGAAACTACGTGTGACTAGGGTCTCATAGGTTGCAGGGACTGAAGACAGTAGAATGGTGGTAGATTGTAATGTAGACTGGATGTACAAGGCCACTCCCCTACCCTGTTCTGCCTGTCTTGTCTGTAGAGGGAGTAGCCAGGAATAGCGATAAAGTTGTCAAGGATTTTGCTATTAACTATTTTTGTAAGCATGTTACAATGTTACATGAATGCATGTATACTTCGACTTTCGTTTTCATTGTTCGTTTTGTTTTCATTCATAACCTACCCGGTTACCAAAGACATTAAATAAATAAATAAATACATAAATAAATAAATTGTGCACCTGTGCTTAGGAACTTTGACATTCTGTCAATGAAAACATACCTCATCATTTCAAATCAGATACCGTCACACACAGATGTAAGACATGACATCTGATTTGCATCTTGCATGAAGTGATCTTATCGGTCTTTTACAACAAACGTTTGAGTAGAGTTACTAGTTTTTATGTAACAATCTGTCACCATCACACCATACTAATCAAGCCATACGAGTATCTATCTGTGTACCCAAATAGAGCATTTCAAGTATTTTATCTGAGACTCAACAGTGCATGTCAATGGATGTACCAGAGCCTGACAATGCAGTACATGAAGAGTTTGAGAGGAACTATAGGTCCATGGAAACACAAAGTACTTCTCCTGAAGTGAAGCATTCGATGGTTCAAGTCAAAACCTCTGATCTCATAACAAGTCATTGCAAGCGGACTCAAACCTCCTTTCCCAGAGTCTCAAAAGGTATGTTCATTTGATAGAATTAGATTTTATCTGTCAGGATTTATCATTGTTCAGTTTAGTCGTACAGTACTATAAGATTGTCAGCACTGAATTTGCAGTTATTAGAATAGACAGGTGAACAAGTCATCCATTGCATGCCTTATGTTATCCTTCTTGGCTGCACGTAGTAGGAATGTTTATTTCATGAATTCACGTTTTTAACTGTCCAGTATATAGCTTATTTGTTCTGTTTATTTTGTTTTGTCAATGATCCTTCCTAACGATATGAAACCATGTTATAAAACTCTATATGGTGATCATTACTGCGTAATACCTCTCTTTGTTATCTATGATATACGTTATGTCTGCATTAACAGTACTAGTTTTGGGGTATGGTTTATATTGCAATGACATATAATGCACACCGTGTAGTGCTTACTACCATGGTAACTCTATATAGTGAACTCATCTGGAACCAGTAGAGGTGTTATATATTGCATGCTGCTCTCTACAAATGCATTTTACATGCCTTTTTACTGAATAATGGGAGCCATCAAAGGTGTTCATTGTAATAAGTAGTTTGATATGCATGTGTTCTTTGTAGAGATGCAGAACTTTATAGTCTGAAATATCTTTATGCAATGTACAGTACGCTGTTTTGCTATTTTGGAGTTCTTTTCTCTTATCTTATTTCTTTTTAGGAACAGACAGAGAAATGGACTATAGACTTCGGCATACAATGTGAATTATTACTACCACCGATTAACAAAGATGACGACGATGAAGACATCTATCAGTACTTAGCGTCATTATCAGACATCAGTGAAATGGATTATGAGGTGGATATAGATGCTGATCCAAATTATGAACCATCTTCTGCTTCTAAACATGACTCAGATGATGATTCTGAACAGGAACAAAATCCCATGTCTTCAGATGCTGACCTAAGTCTTGTAAAGATGGTCAAATATCTTGTATTTTGGAGTTGCGTTGTTCAACTGCTCTTATGGCACCACTGCCCATCGAGTGGGCAACCAGGAGTAACATACACCACTAAAGTACTTGGCACCACTAAAGTACTTGGCTCAGTATCACTACTGACAACTCACTCTCCTATACTCTCCACATTGACAACACAGCCAAAGCTATCAACAAGCGCATAGGGCTACTTTATCATCACAAGCATAGCCTCTCCCCTGAAGCCCTCAGCCTAGCTGTTCACAGTTCTGTAGGTTCCCTGGTGGACTACAGGCTGCCTATATATGGTTCTAGCACAGATACTACTCTCCAGCACATAAAAACTGCACTCAACAAAGCCTGCTGGCTCACCTTAGATGCGCACCAACTGACTCACACCTGTGACCTCTATGCCAGGGCACACTGGCGCATGCTCAATGGCTGACTAAAATATCAATCCTGCCTTCTGGCCAAAAAGATCTGCCTTGGTCAGCTACTGCCAGGGGTCTAACAACTTCTGGTTCCCAGCAATAATCCACGGCACACCCATAACTCCGAACACCAGTCCTTTCTAACTCCGAAATGTTGAACATCTCAAGGACAAAGGTCCTTTGCTTACCGTGCACCACTGTGGTTCAGCTTCCTCCAGGAGAACATTGTGCCTGCCCACACTGGGTACTTTCAAAATGAACCTGAAGCTCCTTATGATCCGTGAATCTCGATGTGCCTGCCATCACTAGCACCACCTTTCCACCTCCCTATCACTACTTCCATCCCTTGCCCCCTCAACCCTTCCCTCTCTCCCCTGAGTAGGCCCTCCTGCTCCCCCCGCACACCTAGCACCCTCTCCCTCTGCCTCCAGTCTAGTCACTTCCCTCCAATCCCTATGCTATACTGATATTATGCTCTCCTTTTGCACACTGCACTTGGGCTCCTCCCCTTCACCCCCTATTTTCTTTTTTTCTTTAGCGCTTAGCAACGCTCCAAACAACCTCTTGTTTGCTGACAACTGACTGGTTTCACCACTGGGCACTGTAAATTGTATGATTTCCTGTGATCTGTACTGTGTTTGATATATAATCCTGTTCATTTACCTTTGTATTTCTGCAATCCTTTGTATAATTTCACCTATCTGTTGTACTGAAATGTCCTGACGTGGAACCTATGTAAAGAGCTCTGAGCTCAAATGGTTTTCCGAATACTGAAATAAATAAATAAAAACAATGCTGACCTTGGTAATAAAGTGCATATCCTTCTTGAAGACATCAAACTGGAACAGTAAACCATATTGTGGTTGTGTGGCAATGGGAAATATTCTGTTGTCAGTTGCAGTACTATCAGCTGGATCAACTGTTGCCAGAGCTATTCAGGTATTAAGAAATATGGGTGTTGCTGTGTACAGCTCAAGTAGCTTTTTTAGACATCAGTGTAAATTTTTGTTACCAGTGGTTGACAAACTATGGAAGGAATACCAGGAGAGGTATGTTGCTGACTTGCAGCCTGAGCAGCATGGACTTGTATGTGGGGGAGATGGACATGCTGACAGTACGGGGCATGCCACAAAATTTGGGACATATACCCAGTATATCGGTCAGCATCTGTTGTAAGCAATAGTTGCATAACAGTTATGTGACTGTTACTCATTTGTAATTCAAGTATTTCTTATATGATTAATATTTCTCTTTACCTTCTGTAGAATAACGAGGTTGGGAACAGTAATAATATGGAGTTAGAAGGCCTGAAGAGGTGCATCTCAGATGTCACAGCATGGGGGTTAACTGTAGATGAACTAATTACAGATCACCATATACAGGTTGCCAAATGGCTGAGGGAGACCTTGCCTGTTACACACCAGAAATATGATGCTTGGCATGTGGGAAAAGGTGTTCTGTGGCCGGGTTAGACCTGGTTGCCCAAAATCAAGTCTGTATTAACTTACAGTACAATGATTAAGGTTGTTTGCAGCTACACATTTTTATTATTTTCTCTTTAAAGGAATAAAAAAGAAGCTGCTTGCTATATCTTCCCTCAAAGACTGCCAAGTAATTCATCCGTGACTACAGAGCATCACTAACCATATTTATTGAGCAGTGGGATCCACGCCTGATGGGGATGAAGACCTCATTGTCACCAAATGGTGCAGTGTGGCAACACACATGCAAAATATACACACCACTGGTTATGCAGCATACCCCCAGTGCTCATGTGGAGAACTCCAACGAGTTGAACAAAGAAAGCCATGGCTAACACCATGCAAGTTGACTTCATGTTCATGCTCTTTCTTACTTATGTTAGTGACCATTTGCCAACACTTGATTCTTTCTAAATTGACAGCATCAAGAGCAGCAGTTCATCTTGAGTAAATTTTTTAAGACAGAGACTATGTAAAGATATTTGCAAACTCTCCGGTCACTATAAGGCCTCAGAACTTGAAGCGTTCCACAGTCTACTCAACCAGTTTGCGCCTAAAATAATTGTTTTCAATTTCCAAGGAATTAGGTGCTGGTTGGTAACAAAGTTTCATTCAGACAGATAAAAAGTATAAAATGCCTCAAAACTGTTGCAATCTGATTGGATAAAATGATTTGGTCAGCCTTACATTAATCCCTGTTATACTGTCGTGAACAGCCTGATACAACGTGCACATGATTTTGTACCACTCATATTCCATCCATCTATCACTGTTGAATTACTGGAATGATGCAGTCCAATCATGAACCAGCATTCTTGAACTTTAGGGTGCAAAAATTATTTTTAAGAAAAGTAATCCTCTTAATGAGAAAACATTTTTTAAAAGTACAGTTTAACAATTTTACATTAAATAATTGATTTAATTGCATATGGCAATCACAGGAGTTAGTGTACCAGCAATTTAATGACCACCCAAGTGGCAATATGGCTCTCAGATGCGTCTCGTTCCACAATACACCCTTACTTGATGATTCACAGACTGTCAATCAAGCCACTGAAAGTGCATTAATGCTGAAATCAATGTGAGTTACTGTATTTGTCACATTACACATGACACAAGACAGTTCTTAAAGTTGCTTGTGTCATGGAACCTTTGCTGGTAATTAAAACTCTGAATACGATACTGTTACACTAGTGTCCCATGTTACCATTCGATCTAACGATCCATATCATGTTACCTGCTGCTGCAGGGTTCTGGAAATCAGACAGAAACTGCACAGCACATTAGTTACAGAGTAAAATTAATGTTTCATTATTGCATTTTTGAGAATTTATAGGCTAAATCTATATAGTGATTAATTATCAACCAGATAGTACAAGACGGCATGGAATGATCGTTGTTCGAGATAACACTATACAATCAGTCTAAACTTGTTCATTACTGTGAATTTTGTGTTTTCAAGTCTGCGTTGTATGGTTTGCGTCTGGCTCACATTTGTGTTATAACGAACTTAATCTTTATCGTTATAAACACTTGATAAATTGTGTACTGGATTACTGCAACATTGCAGCTTAGCACGTTGTGGTCCTGTGGTACTGACTTCTATACTGCAGCTCCACAAGATAAACATGTTACTGCTGTAGCACATCAGGCATTTTCAAGGCATGGATTTCAATGATTAACAGTGTGCTATCATAGATTATGTTACCTCAACTATTATTTGAGGTACTGTATGTGTGACTTTTTAATACTCTGATTTATCAGTGTATTATCAGTGTATTGTTATGAATGTTATTTTACATTTTATTAACCTTACCAGGGCTCTTCTGGCCACCCTCCATTACAATGAAAATTCAAGAAGAAATCAAACAATGACCATAGGTGGTGAAAAAAGGTACAGCATTCATTATCCCAAGTTTAACTAGCATTTGTCAATGTTGAATGCTGTCTTGCTGGCATTGGCATTGGTAGTGCAGGAGTTAGAGAGATGCATAATAAGAATGGCAGTGAAGTATTGAACTGACGCCAACCCTACCCCCACCCTGCAGAGACTGACAGGCATTGGGGTGTGCCTTTGGGTTGTTGGCCATAACATTCATGCCATTTCACCTTACCCTACCCTGCAGACACTGACAAGTGTCATGGTGTACCTTGAGGTCTTCGGGCCTTAGGCTCACCCCATTCCATAAGGAAATACACTGATATGGGTACAGTATAGGAGAATGGGGTGAACGTTGTGGCCAAAGAGTCCAAGGCACAACTCAATGCCTGTCACTGGCTGCAGGGTGGGGGTTGGGGTGGAATGGTGTGAGCATTACAGCCGACAATCCCAAGTCACATCCCAATGCCTGTCAGTCTCTACAGGGTGGGACATTACAGTTGGATACCCTAACACCCTGGGCGTTTGTTGGTATTTTCACTCCAAATTTTCAACATGGGCTTTTTGTGACCCCACCTCACGAACAGTGGCACTATCAGCTTGTTAGCCAATAGGTGATTTTGCACAGTGACTGCACCATTTGGCGCCACAGGTGCGAAAACACATTTTGGGCAGGATGTGGAAAATGACAGCTGTACTGTTCATGAGGAGGTGTAAAGAAATGACAATGGCAATGTTGAAAATCTGGAGTGAAAATATGAAAAATTGGTGGACATGAGCATGCATAGAAACTGTGCAAAGCATGCCTGTAACACAATTATTTGAGGGATTTTTTTAAACAAATTTTTAACATAGGCATTTTGGGACCTCTGCTCATGAACAATGGCACTGTGATTTTGTTAATCTGTCCCGAACATTGATTTCCCACAGTGACCTTGCCATTGTGCGCCAGATGTGTGAAAACACATTTCAGGCAGGATGTGAAAAATGACAGCTATAGTGTTCATAAGGAGGTCTGAAGAAATGTCAGTGTTGAAAATCTGGAGTGAAACTATTAAAAATTATCAAAGTTATGAGTGTGCGTGGAAACAGTGCAATGCATGCTCGTAACACAGTCATTTTTTGGATTTTTTTCATCAAATTTGCAACATAGGCATTTTGGGAACCCACCTAATGAACAGTGGCACTGTCATTTTGTTAATCAGTCCCAAAAGGTGATTCCACGCAGTGACCGTGAAATGACCTTTCAGGACTGAATAACAAAATGGCAGTGACTGTGTTCATGAGGTGGGGTCCCAAGAACCCAGTGTTGAACATTTGGGACCAAATCTCCCAAAAATGGCTGAGATATCAACCTACATTGAACCCCCCCCCCCATTCAGTGTCATTAGGACTTATTGTCATTTCTTCAGTTTGCGGTTGGCTATTGAAGAGTGCAGACGTGTTCCCAGTCCACTGAAGATCGCTGCTCTTGACCTCCGGAGGTAAGTATGGGTGGGGGGGTGCAGGACATGGGTGCACAGAGGGAGGGTGTTGGTTGGGGGCGGCGGCAATGACGAGGGACTGTTTTCTTTTTTTCAGGGTAAATAAAAAAAAATAAAGGACTTCATGGGTCTGTTTTCTGTTTTTACAGGGAAACTAGGGATTTTGGCACACTGGGGTGGGCTCCCAGTGTGCCACAGTACTAGGGCTCAATGCCGACCCAGGGATTGAGCACCCCGAGGCTGGAGGATATGTGGGGGGAGTGCATCCGACACTGGAAGTGAGCATCTCAGTGTCGGTAACACCATAGTAGGGGTGGGCTCCCAGTGTGCCCCATTAAAGGATGGTTGGGGGGATTAAGCACCCCGATGTCACCAGGTGGGGGGTCTGCCAGTGTGATCAGATCATGCTTAGAGTACAAGTGTCTTCGGGCACTGAATACTCCCAGCCCATACAGAGCTTAGGCTGTGGCCTGCTCCGCAAGGCTGGGAGAAACTTTTGTGCCGGAGATGGGGGGAGGTGGAGGAGGCAGGCAAGGAGAACGCCTCCTCCCACCTTTCAGGCAGGGACTGGTGAGATGATGAGGTGGGCACACAACACAAACAGCTGTTTGCTCTCTTGCCACTGCTGCTGCAATGTTTATTGAAATGTTTCATCAGGAAAGGCACTACGAGGTGTGTCGTCAGTGCCACTGCATGACGAGCTTGTCTCTGATTGCAATGGCATGTTTGTTTCAAGTTGGTGGCACTTTGCATAAACTTGTGTCAGTGCTAGCATGCTCACTAATTGGGGAATGAGGGACACACCTTCTAAAGCATGCCCTGCATTCGATAATGCTGACACACCTCTGCATTTCTTATACTACCTCAACATGTAGTTTGCGCACACGCGAGACAACATAAAAAGGGAGGCTACATTGTGAGGAAAATGCCTGTTGATTCAACATTTGGTAAGTTCATTCAAGATATAAAGTAACATGTGTCAACAACTATGACCTTTTATTCACAGCAATTGGCAGTCAATGAAATGTGATATGTTTTTTACAACATCAGTAGTGATAGATTGTCCTTGATACACAATGGTCTCACTCAAAAAATACAGTTTTCATTTGTGAGGGAGCAGGACTGTAATAACTCACTCGTGGCTCTGCAACTAGTGAGTTATGGTCATGCCCCCTCACTCACAAAGATATATTGCATATTTTATGTAAGATCATTGTATATCCCCTATATCAGTAAGCCATAACTAAACTATGAGTACACCGCAGTAGAAAGACAAGTTACGTGAGGGAGGAGGGCATGTTCCATGGGACTAATATGTTGAAATCCATATTTTTAACTTAGAAATGGTAATAGCAGCAGGCTGATGATGGCTGCCTAATGTGCATTGACACATGTTGAAAAACTCATTGAGCACAAGACTAAGTACTTTTCAACCTTCAGTATTCAATGAAGAAGGGGAGGGTCAGGGATCACAAATGGGTAACAGACACAAAGTGGGGGGGCAGAGGTAGACACTAATCCATTCACAGTGGAGAGAGTCCTGGAGAAGCTCACAAAACTGCAGGTGAATGAAGAAATGAAGACTGAGATCACACCACCGCAAGGAAATTGACAGGATGGAGGCAGTCCAGAGAAGGGATACTAAAACGGTACAGGGCTTGCACAAGAAAAAAATATGAGGAGAGATTAGAGGACCTCAATATGTACTCAGTGCAGGGGAGGAGGGATCGGTGGTACATGAGAGAGTCATTCAAGTACATAAGGGCATAAAGAAGGTGCAGGGTAGAGTCATCTACCAATATAGAAAGAATACAAGAACGAGGGAACATGATATGAAATTTAATGGTGGCAGATTAAGAGGAAAGTGAGGAAGTTCTTCTTCATGGAGAGGGTGGTGGTCACATGGATTAGTCTGCCATAGGAGGTGGTGGGGGCGAGCACAGTGGATGGGTTTAAACATGCGTGTGACAGGCATGGGGGAACCTTACAGGTGAGAAGGAGTGATGTACAGCCATTGACCAGGTGGGGTCAGAAGTCACAAACTAGTGTAGGGCATACAGACAGACTGGATAGACCTAGCGGTCCTTATCTGACAAAAATTTCTATGTATTCTATGTTTCTGTCTCTGGCTGGTCTGACAGTTTTTTGACAGTTACCCTCTGGAACTGTTTTCTGCGTATTGAAATGGGGGATGTGTCTGAGTGAGTCTGCCGAAAGCCACACAGTGCCATGATACAGCCCTTTTTGTGATGGCAGGCTCATGAGAAGCTGGCTGTAGTAGTAGTCACTACTGTGTCAAAGTGCAGTTTGTTTAAAAATGTATATGTAGCACATACAGCTAAGACAATAAAAATGCATCAACATTGCCTCCCATTGTGAGTGACATAACTCAGCTTATAAGGTGATGCTGTATATCACCTCTGGTGTGCTGAACAGTTCTTCCAGAGTCGTATCTGATCAAATGAGCTCATCACATTTCTTTCATTCCACCCCATCCTAAGGGTCCATCCTATTGCAGATTTTTCTAAATATTCCCACCCATCTGGAATGTAACTTATAATGCCCTTAAAGAGGACTTTTCACAGTACTGATCCCTGTGCCACCCTGCTTGGCACTCTCAAATCATTAGGGTGAGAATCAGTAACTACCACCACATACATGTGATATGTCCAACTTGCTTAAGAGGGAGATTTGGATCAAATTAGGGGGGAGACTCGCCTGCCAACTTGCTTAAGAGCGAGATTTGGGTCAAATTAGGAGGGAGATTGGCCTACTAGTAGGGAGATGCCGTAACGTCATGAGTTTGTCCTTAAATGGCATCAAAAAAATAAGAAAAAAGTCATTACAAAAATTTAATGTATTTCATTTTGTCAAGAATAAGCACTAAAAAGAATAAACGACTAGTTATATAAAGTTATCAGATACATTGTTCATCACTGATTTAATTTTTATGTGTCTTTATCTGCCCAAAGAACATGGATATTTTGGACAGAATTTTACTTAAGCAGGAAATTTTGTTTCCCAGGAGGGAGGGAGGGAGTTCAGTCAAAAAAAACAGGAGTCTCCTTCGTAAAGAGGGAGATATCACATGTATGCCACCATAGGTAGCATACCCTCTAAGCCTGTCTGTAACTCAATTAATCACTTTTGATCCCACCCCTAGACTGTTAAATTTATTTTGTTCATCACTCATGTGCCTCATGGTGTCAAGGTCTCCCCTTGCTGGCATTCTTATCCTCACTATGCCTCTATTTTGGTCCTTCCCAGACTAACCCACACCCAGGAATGTTGTAATGGACTTATAAAAAGGGGATCTGTTTCTAAACTGCCATATTAAAAAAAAATTACAAAATAAACAAAAACATTTTTTTTATTTGAAATGATCCCTCTGATTTCTTTAGGATACTAAGGACACTGTGATGTGAACTGCTGTCCCTTGGTGCACTGAAGGCACCATGCAAGACCGCAGTCTTGCTTTTGGTATTGCCCTCATCAAGCTACCATCTGCATTAGCAACTTTTGTAAAAGCCATGCATTTTATAATGAACTGTATTTTGTGAAATCATAAAGGCAAGTGAAGATACCTAGGAACTATCTATTCATTTTAGACCTATATATCGTATAACACATAACAATAGATGCATGTTGTGATACACAATACACATATTGACAAATAATATCATATCCACACAGGCTATGCTGAGGATCTGATGTCTGAGGTGTTTTACATGTGCAACAATTCTTCACTAGACAACAGTTTCAACTCCACATCGTCAATCACACCAAACTGGTTGTCAGCATATCACGATCCAGACAAAGCTGAGGTGATTGCTGGACACTGCTCAAGATTCAATAAGTGAACTTAAGTACCACAAGAAAGGTACCTCCACATGATGAATTTCCGACATGCTACAAGCATGCTATGCAAACTTTATTTGAAGTTGAAATTCAGTAAGAATCAATGGAATAAATGTGCATACAGTAGTTTGACTCATTACAGAAACTCTGTGTATGGTATTCATAAGTTTGTTTTGTAGGAATATTTAAGTTTGCATATAAAGCTGATCTACTAGCGATACTGTTGTTTAAGAAGCGTTTAGCTGTTTGACATTTATGTGTCAGTATGGACTTTCAAAATTGCATGTAGTTACATGACCCCCCATGCACCCATACAACTACACTTCCATTCTGGCTCTCTACTTTCCCATCCTCTCTGTGAACACATTAACTCCAATTCTATGCTCTATCTCTGGCCTGGCTACCCTCTCTTGGGCCCATAACCCATCTCCTACTGTACAATTTTTCACGCCTTCATGCTGTCTATCTACTTTGCTTGGAGTGAAGCACACTCCATCACAATCACACTCACAATGTCCTTCACCCCAACTGGTCCTTACCCCCTTAAATTTATTAAAATTACCACCTAACTCTGAAATACTTTGTTGATACAGCTGGCTTGTGATAGTGATCATAACACTGGCCCAAACCCTCACTCTCATCTAAAAAGTTCATTGTGGGCTGATAAGAGGCAATCAAAGCATTAGAAGCCACAGCTAAAATTTACTTTCCTTCAGCCAGTAGCGTTAGACTTCATTAATGATATTCATATTATAAGGTAACATGGTTAAAGCCTCTTATTAACAATTCTAGTGTCTGGATTACAGGTTACTCCTGCCTCAGTCATGAATGCAACACTGTCCAGTATACATCTGGTCCCGCCACCACTGGTGTGGAGCCCTGAATTCAGCATGTTGTTTATTATGATATGCTATGGTTTAGCTTAAATCAGTTATTCCTGAATACCGGTACGACAATCGTCATGTTCTTTTGCATGATGCAGAGACTCACTCGGCTATGATTCTGCCACTATTTACTCAGCCTCAATTTGACTTTGCTGGTGGTTACTCCCTTCTTTATGTGTTAATACGTCCCCTTGAGCCTTCACCCCACTCCCTTTCAAATCTTGCTTACATAATTTTAACCATACCACCCATGTCCACCTCATCATGTCTGGATACATTCTCTCACTGCTTATCAAAAAATATGGAACTCCCTAACATCACCAATCCATCACGACACCATCCCTCTTGTCCTCACATCATTCCTAAGTGCCCTAGCCTCTACTCACATGCAGGTGCATTTTATTTTCAGATATTATCTTATTTGCACATTTGCTTGTTAAGTTGGGTATCACTTATCTTATGTTACACATGTAATTGATTGTTTAATATTGCTTCCTTGCTCCTGCTTGTGTTGCTGATTTGACTGTTGCCAAATGTTATCAAATTTTGTCATCCTGTGACTGATTGTTTTTCTTTACAGTTTAGTAATTTGTGCTGTTTTTTACATCTGTATCCTTACTGTTTTTCCAACAACCCTCTCCTCGAGGGACACTTCTAGTAAGGAACATTCACTGTTCATTGTGCCCTTTCTTGAGAAACAGTAAAATAAATAAACAAAGACTGGTTTACCCACATTTCCAATCTTCATTGTAGTTCTCTGTGTAACCCAAGGCTTACCAGGTGAGGAGGGATGGAGTAGCACCCCAGTTTTGTAACCCCAAAAAAACCTTGACGTCTGTGACAACTTGTCATGTGGTATCACCTCTCATGTTCATTTACCTGGATGCTCTCTTACCCCCTTCCACCCACCATCCATGGCAGTGAGTATGATGATTCATCTACACCATCCATGACCCACAACTTTATTTAACTGTGTTTCTCCACTTCCCACAGAGACATCATGCCCATAAGGCCAAGGTGCATGATAATGCATGCACTCCGTAAATCATCAGGTGGATCACCTCCCATGTTATGCCTCCTCGATTACACCTCCACCAGTGGGCTCACAGGCGGTGGTATTGCAGCATGTATGGTGATTCCATCCCCCACCCTGACTCCAGAATAGAGGTTCATCTACTTGGATGCTCCATTACCCCCCCCCATCCATGGCAGGAGTTTTCCTAAGTTTCTCCACTTCCCATGGAGACATCATGCTCAGAGGTGGTGGTATTGCAGTGAGTATGGCTATCCCTCTCCCCTGATCCACACAGTAGAGTTTCATCTACATGGATGCTCTGTTACCCATCCCCTTCCATCCATGGCAGTGAGTTTGGCAATTCCCCTCCCCACAGCTGACCCACTACTTCACTTTCCTGAGTTTCTCCACTTCCCATGGAGACATTCCTCCCCCCCCCACCCCCAGAGTAGAGATTCATCTCCTTGGATGCTCATTTCCACCTCCATCCACGGCATTGAGTATGGCAGTTCTCCTATGTCCTCCACCCCCCCCACCCACAGCGTTATTTACCACACCATGCTCAGAAGACCAAGGTGCACAAGAATGCACGCACTCCATAACTCATCAGTAGAGATGCAATGAAATTTAATTTTGCTGGCGAAGTTCCGGGGAAATCGGGAATTTCGCCCCACAAAATATTTTGTGAATTTTGCCCATTTCGCAAAATATTTCTCAGGAAATGCAGAATTTTGCCCACGAATGGTGGAATTCTGCCTGTGAACAGCAGAATTTCACTTTTCACAGGTGAAATTCTGCATTTTGCGGGTGAAAAATCTATATTTCGTGGGCGGAATTTCGGATTTCACACCCACAAAATATTTTGCGAAATGCGTGAAATTTGAGAAATATTTTGCAGAAAGAAGTTTTCAGACTTCTCCCATCCCTACTCTCCAGGTGGATCACCTCCCGTGTTACGCCTTCTCGATTACACCTCCATCAGTTGGCTCACATGTGGTGGTATTGCAGTGAGTATGGCGATTCCTCCCCACCGACCCCCAGAGTATAGATTCATCTACTTGGATGCTCCGTTACCACCTCTTACCATCCCTCCAATGACACTGGATCCATACCTGCTGCCCTCCCAGCACAAACTTACTACTCACACCCAACCTGTGCTATCTCTGTTCATAATGTTACCATCTCCCACCTGCACACCAGCACCATTTCGATGTATCAAATGAAAAGACTGTAACCCCCAGATATGGATATACATGTATTTAACACTGGCAAAACAACAAAAGTTCAATGACTGAAATCAAATGAACTGTGTAGAATAGTGAAATTTGTATTGTAAGACAAGTCAAGACTCTCAATATATTTTTATAAGCAATTAGGACTGACGACTGCTGTCGTATGCTATTTCATATAAATATAACAACATACATTCTTGAACTAAAATAGACTAAGTTATAGTTACCAATCAGATAAAACTTGAACTTCAGAGTTTATTAAAATACAGTTTCAATGTCCTCTGTTTTATTAAGATAATAAAAATAGTGAGGTTCACTCATTAAACGTTATTAATAACATTTTATTTTCAGTTTAAATTTGTTTGTTTTTTAATACGGTGGCTGTTGCAACAAACAAAGAACAATATCAGCACTCATGTTGCTAACACATTGTAACACTAAAAACTTGGAGTGCAAGGAATGAAATACTTTAGAAAGTAACATCACAATTCTGGGTAACTGAAACCATTGAAAGTTGCAGAAGGGAACTGCTGTCTGATATGACTCACAGCGCCGGAGGGGATGGGTAAATGAACGTGGTGGCCGAGGTACCCCCAGCACCATCGTACAAACTGCCTGTAGGCAACATATGTATATCTCCTACACTGAGAAAAAAGAAACAGGGAGTATCAACCAGAACAACAAATATGATGTGATACACTCTACAGTGAGTAACACATTGCAAGTCATGTATGCTAAGTGAAGTTATTCACTTTTTTGACATTGAGAAATATGTGTCATGTGCTTGAACATATCTTGAAATTCCTCAAATGAAATTTCATTCTTTCCACCCCATCCTAAGTGACCAGCCTATTACAGATTTTGATAAACATTCCCACCCATTTCATCTTGCATGTCACTTATAATGGCATTAAAAAGGACTAGTCACAGTATTGATCCCTGTGCCACACTGCTCGGCATTCTCAAATCATTAGCATGACAGACAGTAACTACCACCATAATGTCATGTGAACCTGGTCCTGAGAGCTCTGCACTAGCTGCCAGTCAGATGGAGGATCACCTTCAAAGTGGGCTTGCTCACTTATAAGGCCCTATACGGACTAGGCCCTGGCTACCTGGCTGATCTCCTAACACCAGCCTCCTCAGTCCACTCCCTCTGCACCTCCACTAGGGGCCTCCTAGCTGTTCTGAGGGCCAGGTTAACAACATCTGGTGACAGAGCCTATGAAGTCGACAGTCCGGCTCTCAGGAACATGTTTTCTATCTTGGTCGGGGAGGCCCCAACAGTGGAGGAGTTCAAAAGGGTCAAAATACTCATCTCTTTCACATGGCTTTCAGTAACATGTGAATAACATTGTTGGTATGGCAAGAACATAACAGAGACACATAACAACTGTCTTTCTACAAAAACAATACGTTTATTTATGTATAGATGTTTTAGATTCAGTACTGTTATCAAGAAGCTTTAGTATCATCAACAAAGTTCTACAAAAAAGAAATTGCAAACGATAAAGAACATAGGTTGGAGAATGTTGTGACTGATTATGTATTCTGTCTTGTCTCAACACACCACCGTACAAGTGATTGCGCAGATTACTAAGAAAAAAATTGCAAACTGAATATGACCTACTCATGAACTGGGGTATCATGGATCTGCCCATGGTATTGCTGAAACAAGTAGTATGCAGTTTGCAGTACGCATACATCTAGGCAGACAGTTGCAAACCCAGGGTGTGATATGATACAGGAATGCTGATCAGCCTTGTGTGACACCATGTCCTGTTCCATGCAACATATACACTCTGTTGCAGTGGGCATAGGCACACAGTTGTTGCAACGACACCTAAAAATAATAAAAGATAATTAATTTCTGTGTATCAATACAGGGCATGTATAGTCATTATATTTTTAAGTCATATGGGCATCATGGTGACAGAAGCACCATTATAACATGCAATGTCAATAACTAGCAATACAATTGATGGTGTCACTCTGCATGACCATTAATCAATCTAGTCTCCAAACAGGTTGTAGACATATCTGTCTCCTAAACAATTGAAGATTATACAGACACCATACTCAGTAGCATATACTAACTCAAAAACTCAAAGTTAGACTGATAAAGGTAACTGAATGGGCACATGGTTAGGGACAGATAGTCAACAAAACTGTACACAAACGTGCACAGTGTATATGCCTGCCTAAACCCCTGATAGGGAGTAGTATAAGCAGATGTGGTGGTGACTCTATACAGATCATCTGTGAGGCATCATATGGGGAACTGCGTCTTCTTCTGGAGGCCACATCTCCATCAAGACCTAGACAGGGTGGAGGCAGTTCAAACAAGGGCAAAATATAATGAGCGGGGACTGCAGCAAAGTCATATATGGAGAGACTAAGATACCTCAATATGCATACCCAGGAGGAGAAGAGATACATGGAAGGTATGATATAAACCTAAACATTTCAAACTGGGAATAAATAGTAGCATCTTTCAGAAAAGAAAATGTGAGGCAATTTGGAGGGAGGGGAAATATGCAGGCTAGCAATGACAGGGGTATTGCGCAAATAGGCAGCAGAAAATGGAAGGCCATTTTTACAAATGATTGCAGCCTAGGGAATAAATTCCCAGACATGGAGTCATTGTAAGTAGAGGGAGACATGGAAAAAGCAGCAATAAAGGAGGCTTTATTTGACGCTAATCATGACTGGGATGTTAATGTAACAGAGTAAGCTATATTCAGGAGGCATAGTGGGAGTAAAAAGGGGGTGGCATGTACATCAGGGAGGGCATAAGGCAATAGAGGTACTGGGTATGCAGGGGAAGGCAGAGGCACTGTGGGTCACCCTTGAGCAGGGCAATAGTACAGCAATCCGAGCGGCGGTGATCAACTGGCTTCCATCAAAGGAGGAGGAGGTAAATAGGGAGCTGGGGATCAAAGTCAACAGATAGTAATGAAAATTGAAGTATTACTGCTCGGTGATTTCAATAACCCAGACATGGATTGGACCATCTACTGTAGCAGCTCCTTCAACCAGGAGAAGAGACATCCTAAATTCTCTTCAGAAGGCATGCCTCAGACAGCTACTTACTGATTCCTCTAGAGACAGGGTGATTCTGTACCTTGCACTAACCAATGGGGACAGAATAACAGATATACAGGTAGTAGGGCAGCTGAGATACAGTGACCACCACATAGTGAGGTTTAGCATCGGGACAAAGACTCGGTCTAGTCACACTAAGGCGAATGTCTTATATTTGAAGAGGGCTGATTTGGCTATAACAGAGGTTGTATCAAGGAGGCCATGGCAAGGAGGGAGATAGGAGGGGGGGTTGAGGAGCAGTTGGAACACCTGAAGGGAGCCATAGAGGAGGTGACGTACCAAGACATCAGGATGGTAAACAATATCACAAGAAGGAGGAAGCAACAATGGTTCACGAGAGAGGTAGTGGACAAGGTTTTCTAGCAGATTTGGGACCTCATCCTTCATCACTTCCGCACCTTCCATCATTTTTCTGGTCACTTCCAGCCTTCTTCAGATGTGGGACTTCCATTGCTCATAGTGCTTGGCTGGCTTCTTGGCCTTCCGTGGATCATCATCCAATGCCTTGCTTCAGCTTTCCTGCAATTTGCTGCTGTTCACTGTGGAACTGACATTGTCCTGCTTCTTCCTGCTCTGGATGCCATCTGGCTTAGCTTAGCCCCTAGCTTCCTTTGCTTATTCCTTCAGTTACTCAGGATCCACCCTGTACTTCCTTCAGATTTGAATGGCTTTCTCCTCCTTTTTGCCTTGCTGGCTCAGGGCTTCGTACTGTTTGCCGTGGCTCTTTTGGGCCTTGTATCCTATCTCTGACCAGTACTCCTACAAGTCATCTGCTTTTCCATACGATCCATCCCGTACTACTACTCCTGCCCTTCTAACAGTACTCTTCCACTACTCATTCAATCATTTATTCAATACTCTGGAATAATACTACTGCCAGCAAACATTCCTTGGCTCACATGCCTCACAGACTCTTATGTTATCATAGAGGTCTCATACTGTCCATTCAGTTCTTTGCAATCATTCATGGAATCCCATTTGCCTGGACAATAGGAAGATCTCCTCCATCTCTATTGGATATACCCTCCGATCCCTGTCCATCTAATCACCATGACACCTCAGATGCCTCATCCCATTCACCATCCTCATACATGGAAAGGACTTATATCCTTCTGTTCTATTTGGACTTCATAATCAGCATCGTTTTTACATATACTAGGAATAGCAAGATAACCCATTCAACTATGGACATCATCCATTTTATCTTATGCCTCCTCTTATTTCGACAATGACTCTGATGACCAAGTTACTTGACTCCTATTTCCCAACAGTCATTGCTAGTTTTAGGAATTGCACAGATATTGTCCAGAATATTCATCATGGGATCTCCATTGCCTAGCTGATTCCTGACTCCACGCCATCCACACCTTCAATTTTACTCCCGGACATGGTTATTCCTTATACTATTATCCACACCTGTTCACCTAGTACTTTCAGCTGGGTTAACCGTTCTTCCAGCGGATCATTCAGCTTCTTCTTCTCGAAGTACCTTCATTAATCTCTACAGTAAAGACCATCATCGAGAACTGGCACTCCTCAATTCTAACTGGCAATCCATAACAGCCAAGACAAATTCACCAGCTCAGCCTTGCATCCCAATCGGTATTAATCGGCTGTAGCACCAAATTCTATGGCATCCTGCATTTATCGATCTCACTATCAATCCAGCCTACAGATTCTTCCTCTCATCTGCCACAAGCTTTTCTCATGTACTTCAGGACCAGGATTACCCGTAAACTTAACCACCTATGCCACTACAGTGCATCTCATAAATGATCACACCACAGGAATACCCACATGTACTTCAGGCAGGGTACCAGCAAAGGATTACGCATAGAGTCATGAACATCATGACCAAAGAAGCCATCTATTCCTTATACTGCATTCCTATCATTCCTCATATACACTAGGTTACCATCTGGATGGCTACGCAAATCATCTTCTGGGTTTTACTAATCACTTATGGCATTACTCTCATCAGGCAGTGAAACTCCTCTACTCATTTTACTCTGGAATGCTTACCTAGTGACTTTCACTCATTAATCGATTCTTTACCTTCAGACTACCTCGAATATCAAACCTTATAAGAATTGGAGCAGTCGCTCATAACTTTACTAATCATCACAACTACCACAGTGTACTGTCTGGTCTTATATCACTCTCATCTTGCTCTCCCACCTTATAACCTCCATACAATCCCTTGGACATCCATCCTTTATCACTTTGGAAATATGGTCTACATTAGCCCTTCCTTAACTGGATCTGCTTTATACATAGGATGTTACCATCCCTACGGAAAGATGTACTCTTCATCTTTAGGATCATCATTCAAGCTGTATCATCTTTGGATCGAGAACAAATCATCATCTCCTTGACACTCAAAGACTCTTCTACAAATTCTATGCGATGGATGTTCCCTTAGTGATTCCTTGTTTAATACAGAATTCCTAGCTTCCAGACCATACCCTTACATTCGAGCCTCTCGCAAGTTGGATCATTCACCAATGACTTCTTCTACCATTGTAGTTCTACCAATCCCAGTTTAGTACTTTTATCGATCCAGTCATGATCCCTCTGCCCATCACAATTCTATTGGACAAGCATCATTCATCATCTTGGATACTTCGACTTCCTTAATCCTCCTTCACTTGGATTTACTTTATACTTAGGATTCTATCGCTCATTCAGAACAGATCTTCTCTTCAGCCTCAGGATCATCATGCGCTTGGCATTATCCACAGATTGAAGATGGGTTATCATCTCTCCAAGCAACTCACCAACCTTGAATTAGCTAACTAGAACCTAGATCCTTCTCCATTTAGTATGCCCAGAAGGATGGGCAGACCTCTGGCCATGGATCCTCAGAGGTTTCCTCCATCTGGGGTTTTTTCCTCTCCTGAGTGTCAGGGGGTCATACTCTCCATGAGTTGGAGGAGGTTTCTTTTTGGGCCTTCTATTCTCTACAAATTACTACCTACCTACCTACTAATATTCAAGGGTGGTAATAGAGTAAAGCCACAAAATGTACTACAAGTTACACAAGCACTATATACCCCATCTCTCCTCATTGCTATTCCACAAACATTGAACCCATGTCAACAGCAGATAGAAAATCATTTACACTACTACTGCCACCTGAGTCAAAGCTGATCACAACAGAATCTGACATGACTGTCAGGTCCAAATTAGAGTCAACATGCACACTGTTCCTCTCAGGCACATCCATGACAGCAGTTCTGTCCATGCTATGTACTGTTTCATCCACTGTGTGCAAGACATCACTGATACCTCCCCTGACACAGGATGAAGAAATGTGAGCGTAGACTGGACAAAAGTACATAGTACATTTTGAGTACATTTTGCCCAGCAGGTCTGTCAATCAAAACACCCAAGGAATTGGCTCCATGCACATACATATGCTCATCAGTCAATATGGTGTCTGCACATATAGTGTACTGCTCCTCTGATTGCTTTGACACCGCCATGTCTCAATGAAATAAAGCACTATGTTTTGGGGGTAAAACACTGAAAAAATAGCACTATGTGTCTAGTAATCCCACCAAAAAGGCTGCACTTGAAATGTGCGTCTTGATCTTAGAATAAGGAAGCTGATTTCAAACTAAGCACCTCACTCGGTACTGTATTTGCACTGCTGCTGACGCTCCCAACCACACATCACAAGCGCAAGACTGCAGTACAGTGGGTCCATCTCAGTGATCACTGATGCGCGTTCACGACGGTCTGGATAAAAAGACTTTTCCTAATTAATAACTGAAAATTATGTGAAAACAAAGTTGTGATTCAAGTCAGGAGGGAATAACAGACTTAAATCTTGCAGAAACAAAAAGTAATTAGATCATGTCAGCAGCTCTTTAAGGACCTGCAATCAATATTCTGTAAGGATGATGCCTTGAAATGTATTTTCCTGGAGCCACCTTTACTGTCTTTCAAACATCCACCTAACATATCCAACCTGATTGTCAGGAGCAAACTTATGCTTAACCAAAACAACAGAATACTAGGAGACATTAAACCCTGCAATATTTCTAAATGTAAAACGTGAACACATTTCCACTTCAGATTTTATCAACACCCCCAAAACAAGCAATTTATCATACAGGTGACTTATAAATATGGATCCCAGAGTGCTGTCTCTTATGTCTAGTGCAAGAAGTGTCCACATACAAGATATGTGGGGGAACTGGCCAAACCCTCTGGACCTGAGTGAACTCACAGAGGCACAACATAAGGCAGAAAAAGACTGAAAAACCAGTGGGACAATATTTCTCTCACTCTGATCACCCCATCTCTGACCTCTCTGTCCTGGTTATCAAAGGACACATCAAAAATACACTAGAAAGACGAACTTATGAGCTCAAACTTATTCACCTTCATGATACTAAAAATAATGGACTGAATATAGACTTTGGTTTCATGACCCATTACAAATGTTAACTATCAACTGTATTTTTCTTGGTTCAGGGGCACATGCATTTCATGTGCATATATTTATATACATTGGGCTGGATATTCAAAAGGGTTGCGCCATGCACAATAGGGTTGCGCCTGCGCAAGTCCAAAATTGCGCCATTCTGCCATATTCAGCAGGAGGCAGTTGCGCCCCCCAAGGCAAGCTGAGCAACAGCACAATGCAAATGAATGCATGCTGAACTGGAGGGGGAGGAACCATGCATAAATTGCACAGCCCGATATTCAGCGGGCTGTGCAGAGTTGTGCAGGTGCAACCCCCAACCTGAGCCTGCACAACTTTGAGCCAAAAAAAAAAGGAGAAAGTCGAGGGCCACCCACAGGTGAGCTGCCGCATTGTAGGGTGCCACACAGCAGCTGCCACCTGTGGCTGGCCCTCAACCTACTCCCTGTGCCCCCCCTGCAGCCCGATCGCGGGCAAAGCATAAAATCCCCTCCCCGACTGGCCCGATCGCGGGCAAAGCTTACAAACCCCCCACCAGATCTCGGGCAGCAAAGTGTCCCCAGAACATATTCCTGGTGGTCCGGTGGACCGCTAAGCCCAATCACGGGCTGCAAGGTTTAAACCTGCACCCCAGGAAATATCCTGGTGGTCAGTGCACCGCTAAGCCAGATCACGGGCTGCATAATGTGGCGACCCCCAAGACCATATCCCTGGTGATCTGAGTAGTCCCCCACCCCCACCCACCCAGAAGCCCCACCACCCCATGAATTCATTCACATATCTGGACTGCCTTATGCGGTATGGGCTGCATGCCCATTGGCTCTTGCTCTGCACCAATGGGCTTGCAGCCCTACTGGGCACAGTCAGTCGGTGGAGTGGCGGGCGGCAGGCGAGTGGGATGCTACCCCGCCGGCTGCCGAGAGGTGGGGTGTTGAGGCTCGTGGGTGGGTGGGATGGGACACTAGATCACCAGGGATATGGTCTTGGGGGTGTCGCCACATTATGCAGCCCGCGATCGGGCTTAGCGGTCCACTGGACCACCAGGGATATGTTCTGGGGGACACTTTGCTGCCCGTGATCGGGCTGGTGAGGGTTATTAAGCTTTGCCCTGAATTGGGCCAGTCGGGAGGAGGATTTTTATGCTTTTGCCGCGATCGGGCCAGTCAGAGGTGGAGGATTTTTACACTTTGCCTGTGATCGGGCTGCAGGGGCATCGGTCCTGGCGGCTGCTGCCTGGCAGGGTGCCAAGCGCAAGTCCTCGAGGATTGATGCACCTGCATGCTAATGGCATGCAAATGGGGCCATAAATAGATGCAAATGGCCCCCCCGTGCCTTACATGAATTATGGCCCCATTTGCATGTCACCTTTTGAATATTGGAAATTTGCACATGGCGCAATGGTACTTGCACCACCGCAGCAGATGCTCACTCTGACCACTTGCGGTGGCGCCAAGTTCCCTGCGCCATGCACAGTGGCTGTGCCAAGGTGATATTCAAAGGAGTAGCTCAACAGCACAACCCTTTGAATATCTCCCCGCCACACCCCTGCGTAACTATTTTGTGCAGCGCAAGGGCTTGCGCCACAAAATAGCGCAGTTTGAATATCCAGCCCATTATCTCTTACATTTAATATATATATATTAGTGTGCCTTATTAACAAAGTTTTATTTATATTGTAGTCTCTCTCTCTCTCCCTCTCTCTCACACAATTTATAGGTCTCCTACTGTCACATTCATTTTGGGAGAGGAGTTTGCATCAATATCTGATTTACAACCACCTAATATTTATTTTTGTCTCTGCATACTTCCTTATCAAAAGAAGCGTTATATCCATGTGTAAAAGTTCATTTACTGGTAGATTTCTCTATCTTACATGAAGAAGCTTGTTTTCTGTAGCACTTGTCTGCTACACCTGATGAAGGGCATCTGTATCTGGTATCATTCTGTGACACCTATGGGCTCACACAGTTAATTAATGAACCAACAAGACTAAATGCAAGGAATAGTAGTAACAGTACTCTACTTGACATCATACTAGTGAGTAAACCACATCTATTCACACATGCTGGAGTGCTCCTATGCGACATAAGTGACCACTGCCTCATCGCGAGGGTAAGATCCAACAGCATTAAAACAGATCCTGCAAAATTCCTCATGAGGAGATCCAAGAAAACATCAATATTGAAGGATATCTGCATGATCTAGCCTACTCTCCACACTGGCAAAGTTCTATCTTGCACATTCTGTAGAAAAAGCTCAGCAGCTGCTAAATAGCATTATATTAAATGCCCCAAACCCATGCCCCAATCTCTAGTATCCGAATAAAAACAAATCCTGTCGCTGGTTTCAGCTGACCTCAAAGCTGCACTGCTGGAGAGAGATAAACTTTGGAAAGTAGCAAGAAAAACTAAGAATATCATGGACTGGATGATCTTTAGGAAAGCCAGGAATAAATGCACTAGGAAAGTTCGGGATGCAAAGGCTGCCTACTACCTGGCCCAGCTCGACTCCTCCTACCATAATATTGCTAGATTTTGGGGCACCATCAAGGGGATGATGGGCCAGGATGTTAACAACCCCCTTCCAATCCATTTACACAGTAACTATGGCCCCATTACTGGTACATTGGAAATCCTGGATGCATTCAACAACCACTTCACAACAGCTGGCCTTGCCTTTGACTCCTCCCCAGCTAACCTATTAAGGGATCATTTAAGCTCCCACTACTGATGAACAAAGAGTTGACTCCTCCTTTAGCTTCAAACCTATACTGTTGAAACAAGTTGAGGATCTATTATGGCATCTAGATACCAAAAAAGTGTAGGAGCAGATCTTCTGGACCCATTCTTTCTAAAGATTGCATGTCATGTGCTTGCAGTCCCCCTAAATCACCTCTTTAACCTTTCCCTAAACTCTGGCTCTATTCCCACGCTGTGGAAGACAGCCCAAGTGGTCCCCCTTCTAAAATCAGGGGACCCTATGGATCTTAATAACTACAGGCCCATTTCCATCCTACCTGTGTTGTCCAAGATGCTGGAGAAATTAGTGAGTCTTCAGTTAAGGGAATATCTGGACAATGCTAATCTATTAAATCCAGCTCAATCTGGATTCAGGGCCAAACATAGCACTATCACTGCATTAGCCAAGGTCACCAATGATTGGCAAACCGAACTGGATAAAAAGAACAATGTCTGTGCAGTATTCCTGGACCTGAGCAAAGCATTCGACACTGTGGACCATGAACTGCTACTCTCATCCCTACACTCCATTGGCCTAGATTCATCCTCCCTTAAGTGGTTCAGATGCTACCTCTCCGGTAGATCACAGCAGGTAAAAGCTGAAGGTGACCTCTCCGCATTAAGACCACTTGCAAGAGGAGTCCCCCAAGGCTCTATTCTGGGTCCTATCCTTTTTGCCATTTATATAAATAAAATTGATTCAACCTTACCAAGTCCTCAGTACATCTCTTTGCTGATGACACTGTACTGTATGTCAGCAACCCTTCACCTAAAGTTGCTCATGAAATCCTACAAGCAGAATTCTCCTCTGTTACAACATCAGCTTCTCGAAAAAGCTTCTGCTAAATGCAAAGAAAACCAAAGCAATGATGTTCACAACCCAAAACTCCACCAACACATCCTCTTCAATCAGTCTCCCCCAGATATGCACTATACTTGGAGAAAATCTGGAGTATGTTGAAAATTTCAAATACCTAGATGTGTGGATTGACAACAGACTTGACTTTACTCAGCATCTAGAACAACTGCTGAAAAAGCTTCGCCTAAGGCTTGGCCTCCTCTACAGATTAAAACCTTCCTTAATAGAGATTCAAAGATGAGATTAGTCCAGGCCATCTTTCTATCAGTCATTGACTCACGAGACTTCCTCTATAGTCACTGCTCCACTCCCTACCTTCAAAAGTTGGATACCTTATACCATAGAGCAATAAGGTTCATTACAGACCTGCCATATAATACTCACCATTGTTCTCTCTATGATTCAGTTGGATGGGTTTCCCTTCATGTCAGGAGGAGCAGAAATGCAGCTCTATGGATCTACAGAGCTTTATCAAAAAAACTCACAAGCTATATCCTGGACTGCTTCAACCTGACCACTCCCAGCTCCTATGCCCTAAGAAGCAACAATATCATCCTGCTCAAAATGCCCAAAGTCAACACCAAAATAGGGAGGCAGCAATCAGCTACTCTCTAGCCATAGCATGAAACACCCTACAAAATCCCTAAAACTGTCCATTATCATTCCATTTACATCCTTCAAGCAGCACTGTACAGCCTTCTTCACAGAGAAATGCAGTTGCTACCGCTAGAATAGAATAGTCATCCCACAAAACCTTATTCCAATCACATATGGCATATTCCTTCCAGCCAGACACACCAGTATATGGCACCCAATATTCCCTTCACCATCCTTGTACTCATTATGTGAGTGACTGTCATGGCCCTCATTGTGATATATATATGTATTGTATATATTGTAGATGTTAGTTTAACTTTCTCTTGCCAAGCTTTAACATGTGAATTCTCTGTATATTATTGTGTTATAAATAACATTTTCTTGTTTCTGTATGTATAACTGTCTCATAAGTATGTGATGTAATTGCTGTGCACCAACTCGAACCTTGACCTTATCAGGTCCATCTTGTAAATGAGCCTTGCTCAATGATGATTGCCTGAATAAATAAAGATTTGATTGATTGATTGATTGATTGAAGGGCTCTGTGTTGTCTGAAAGTTTGTGTTTTGTAAATCTCTTGTTGGTCCAATAAAAGATATCAAATCACCCACTTTGCTCATCTTTTTGTGCAAGGACCAATACGGCTACAAACAAGTTTCTACTAATAAGTAATGCATTTTTTCCTAATTATCATACATTACTTAATAAGGCAGCTATTAATTTAGGGGTTGAAGGGTCTACTATTTAGTGTCTGGCAAATAAGGGTGCCCAAAGAGGATTAGGAAGAGCCCAGACTGAAATTATGGAATGTGGTAGTGATATATGTAAGGAATAATCCATGGTCTGATGTGTGACAAAACTGTAATAACCAAATAACCTGGATACCTTGGGCCTTCAGCCACTCAGGAAGTGAGGTTATTATAACAATGACGGACACTTGGAGTGGATTATTACACTTAAAACATTTCTAAAATGGTCAAATCCGCTTTAATGGGTCTTAATGCCAAACACCAGGTCTCATTCATAAATAGAATAAATGCTTTAAAAACCACTACTGGGGCTTTTTTTCAATGGGAGTCCCTTTGATTAAAAGAGAAAGTACCTCATGGTCAGCAAACCCAAACTGGACTTTGCAAATCTGTTCTCACTCACAGTTGAATTTTCATTTCATTATCATGGTCTCCCAAAATGGGCAAATTTTAAAAGAAGGGGTGGAGAGGACTAAAAGGGTGAAATACAAGTGGGACTTCATTAAACAGAGCTTTTGGCACTTACTAGAAACTACTTAAGGCAGGTACATAAAAAACAAACACAAGAGGCCACTCTGGTTTTCCAGCGAAGTGGGAGATTCACTCAAGATAAAGAAGGCTGCATTCAGAAGGCATAAGGAGGATCTGTCTAAGGGTAATAGAGAGGACAAAGCAGAGACAGAACTGAGGGCAGATGCAAGGGTAAAAGATAATGACAAGGCCTTCTTTAGATATATCAGAGAGAACAGGAAAACCAAAGAAGGTAAAGAGAGGTTAAAATTGGGAAATGATTGGGTAGAGAAGGATTGGAAGGAGGCTGATATCCTCAATTAGTATTTTTACTCGGCATTCATGATGGAGGTGGGGGGACCACATCCACCCTCCCTCAGTCCACTGAGACCACCCCAGTCTCCAGGCAGCTGTTACATCTGTCAGAAGCCCTGCTGATTCCTGTCACAGTTCCCCTCAGTGTTTCCAGAAACATTTACACCCTGAGTGCTCATGGTCCTTAAGTACCTGATCTCCTAACACTGGTCCCAATTCCAGTTCCTACTGTTCACCTCCTTTAGCCTGCATTTCACGGTCATGAGTACCCCCCACCTTCACCATGAAGGCTGTGCAAAAATACTAATTGTGGGTGTCAGCCTTCTTCCGATCTGCTTCTTCCAAATCATTTCCCAAAAGAAGCCACTGGTGGACTTTCAGGAAGCAAACAGCCTTCAAGACAAGTCACAACATGACTTTGTGAAGGGAAGGTCATGCCAGACTAACCTGACTGAGTTTTTCGGCTCAGTAATGAGTACTGTGGACCAGGGTCTGATGGTTGTTGTGCTATACAGTATCTGGACTTCAACACGGTCACTGACTCTGTACCCCATGGAAGACTAGAAGCTGGGAGATCTAGGGGTGGGTGCAAAGCTTACCTGGTGGGTAGCAAATTGGGTGGGATGGAGGACTCAAAGGGTGGTAGCAAATGGCAAACACGCAGAGATCAAGAAGGTCACAGTATAAGGATGCATTGAGAGGGTTCTCCAGTAGGAGAAATGAGGTACTGTTGCCCCTCTGGATCCTTGTTGAGGCCACGCCTGGAGTACTGTGTCCATTTCTGTAGCATACACCAAAAAAGAATAAGAACCATATAGAGTCAATCTAACGGTGGGCTACAAAGATGATACAGGGTCAGCAGGGAAAATCACATGAGAAGCGCTGAGCCAGTCTGACTATGTGCTTGCTGGCTGCCAGGAGAGAGAGCGAGAGAGAGAGAGACAGAGAGAGAGAGAGAGCAAGAGAGGGCGAGAGAGAGAGAGAGAGGAGAGAGAGGGAGACAGAGAGAGAGAGAGAGAGAGAGAGATATGACACGATAGAAACCTTTAAATACCTGAAAGGAATAAACTGGGTAGAGTGTCATGACCTGTTAAAGCTTGGCAATGGATCACCAATCAGGGGCAGCATACCTCTCAACCTTTTGTCACTGAAATGAGGGACATGGACACTATAAATGAAGGACAATGAGTGACACTGGCCCTCATAATGAGGGGCACATCCTCACACATGGAGATATCAGTTCAGAAAATTGTGGAAATCACTGTGTTTAAAGAGGACAGGAAATCATTTCTAATTGGCAGCTGTTTATAAAGTTCTTATTTTCAAAAATGATACTCATTTCTCTAAATTATCCACATTGAAGTGCACCTGAATAAAAAGTGCTGTGAAAAACTATTCTGCATTGTTTTACAGTGTGTGGTGGAACGTTGTTCTCGCTAGAAATTTCACCTCACAGAAAAGCTATTCAACCACAGTCAGCAAAATGAATGGAACGCTTTACTGACCGTATGCGCATAATAGCATTCCATTCATTTAGAATTGAAAACTTGAGCCGTGGGTTGAAATCATGAACAGAAAACTGCCACGTGTCAACATTACTCACAACTGCATGAAAAACTAATGCGGCGGTTTTCTGAAAAGGACGCCGTTCATTTTAATGCAGGATCAACCAGATATGCTACTTTACTTACAATTTTCATCAGGGCGTCTATTTCTTCTCTCGCTAAGCCAGATATTCAGCTGCCATTGTTTTTTTTTTTTTAGAAAATCCCTTCCAACTAGAGAATCAACCAATGGCAGCATACGCTGCTAAGGGAGGGACGCCTAGTCCCTAGCAACCACACAAATCCCTTTCATAGCGCTCGGAGATAATTTCTTTTGGTAGGAATAAAATGAGTTTTAGCTATGGCAAGGTTTGTGCAGAGAACTCTGAGAAAGGTTCTGATAGGTCAATGGCCCATAATTAGTATTCTGTACACAAAGCATGACATAGTAAGAACTCCAAACTACCAGTTCCATGGAAAGAACTGTGCAGCATGTTACTCATAAAAAGAAAACAATTGAAAACTGTTTTTCACATCGGTGTTTTTTCAGGTACAGTTTAATGTGGATCATTTGGACCTATGAATTTCATTGTTGTAAACAGGAACATTACTAAGTGCTGCCAATTACCACACATTTCCCGCTCCCCTTTAAGAGCACAAAGTTTGTTTTTAATTGTAACATCTTAGAATATGATCAATTTTTCCTTCAAAATCTGAATTTACAGCAAATTCTGTGCGGGGGTAACACCTTTTCCATGAGCGGCAGATGAGGAACCGAGCAATTCTGAGGGGCAAAATGAGGGACATCCCTCATAATCAGAATAGTTGAGAGGTATGGGGGCACAAGCATAAACTTTTGCTGGGGTAATAGATACAGGCAGTATGTGAGGAAGTATTTCTTCATGGAAAGAGTGGTGGAGAGATGGAACAGTCTACTTAGGAAGGTGGTTAACAATGAGACAGTGATGGGTTTCAAGAGTGAGTGGTACAGCTATAAAGGGTTGGAGAAAACAAAGGAAGGAAAGTTGTTGGGGAATGGAGGGTGGGGAAGGGGCTGAACTGCCATTGAGGCATTTGGCCTAGGAATGTACGTATGAAATTGCCTGCAGAAGAAGGTTATTATGGTATAGTGAATCTGCTCGATGTGGAGCTCATGCATCTGATGTTACATGGTGCTTCGCTCTCTCTCCCAGCACTTTTACCCACCCATGACATTATCCCACCCCCCTTAAATACCACATTTATTTTCTGGTGGTTTACAACCTCCTCTGGTAGCCTGTTCCACCCTACAACTGCTCTCTCCATGAAGAAGTACTTCCTGGCCTCCTTCCAGGACCTTACTCCTGCCAATTTGCAACTGTGCCCCCTCGTGTTCTTGTTTTCACTGAACCTAAAAAGTCACCCAGATCAACCACGACATTGTGGAGGAGCTTCAGGGTAAGGTATATCTCTTTAGGGGTGATACTAAAATCTACAACAGAGTTAACACTTAGGAAGGGGTGGACAGAATTCAAAGGGACCTGAGGAAAGTAGAGGAATGGTCTAGAGGGTGGCAGCTGGGGTTCAATGCCAAAAAGTGCAAGGTTATGCACTTAGGACTGCAGAACCCAGGGGCTATGTATATGATGGGGGAGTGGAGCTTACAGTCACCATGCAAGAAAGAAACCTAGGGGTCATCATATTTGATGACTGCAAGGTAGCTGGGTAGTGTTACAAAGCAATGGGAAAGGCTAGCAGGATGCTGGGGTGCACTGGGAGAGGAATTTCTAGCAGGAGGTGGGTGGTGGCACTGCCATTGTATCACTCACTGGTGAGGCCCCACTTGGAGTACTGTGTTCAGTTCTGGAGGCTACACCACCACAAAGTCATTGAAAGGATGGCGGTGGTACAGGGGAGAGCAAGCAAAATAGTGAAGGGGTTGCATGAGAAGCCATATGAAAAAAGGGAAGCCATATGAAGAAAGGCTTCAAGAAGTCAACATGTACTCCCTGGAAGAGCAGAGAGTGAGAGGGGACATGACTGAAACCTACAAGTACCTCACAGGAGTGAACAAGGTGCAAGTGGAGGGTCTGTTTCAGAGAAAGGAATGCACTAGAACAAGGGGGCATGCAAAGAATCTGAGATGGGAAAAGTTTAGGAGAGATGTGCAGAAATACTTCTTCACAGGAAGGGAGGTGGATGACTGGAACAGCCTGCCAGAAGAGGTAGTAGAGGCAAAGACTGTGGGGAGCTTCAAGCATGTGTGGGATAGGCACAGAGGCATATTAGGCAGAGGAACAAGGGAAAGGAGTGATATCTATGACCAACTAGGATCAGTGGTGATGGAATAGGCAGGGACAATGGACAGACTGGATGGGCCTAAAGATCATTTTCTGATGAAAAAAATCTATATTTCTGTATTTCTATACTTTGGAGATGCCTGAAGATCTCTGTCATGTCCATTGCTCCCTTGTTTCTTTAAGTGAGTGCATGTTAAGGTTTTCCCACCTTTGCATACATGAGAGTCCCTGTTGACCCCAAATCATCTTTGTGGCTCTTCTCTGTACCATCCCCAGCTGGTTGATGTCCTTCATATGTGGTAGGAGCTTTAGTACTGCACACAGTACTCCAGGTGGGGTTGCACCATAGATTTGTGTAGTGGCAGTAGGATTTCTTTCCTTCAGCTAGTGAACCCCATTGTTATTTATGTATTTTATTTATTTATTTGCTTTTGGTAACCGAGTAAGTGCACTAGACAGGATCGCCTATTTTCAGGCATGACCCAGGAGATAACAGATCAAACAAGTTACAAACAATAGTACAGGGAGGAGCTGATACAATGCAGTACATAAAGAGATCAACAACCTTACATAACAGTAGAATTTCTTAGCACAAAAGTGATGGCATACGTAGCATAAGCATTACGGTGCAAAAGAGATAAAACAGCTTGCAGAGATCAGTAACATAAGTGCAGAACAGCAGTGATGGTGGCATAGGATGAGAGTATGGGACAGGGAAGGGGATAGTAGTGCAACAGCAAGTAAAGAGGTATGTTCCATGAACTAGAGCAAGTACAGAGGTGTAATCCATGAACTAAAGACATTTACATGCATCTAGGGAGGTGAGGTAATTAAAGAGTGCATGCCTGAAGGCAGGGTGAGAACTGGAGCTTCTAAGGGAAAACGGAAGGGAGTTCCAGAATTTGGGAGCATAGATGGAGCAGGCAAGTGCACCCATTTTGGTGGAGCAATTAGGGACAGTGACCACAGCTGAAGTCGAGGACCGGAAGAGTCAGGGGCAGTCAACTGGGGTGAACATGGCTGCAAGGGAGGAGGGGAGAGAAGAATGAATTATATTGTTGGTCAGGCGGCCTATGGAATATAAACGCCAGGAGGAGGGGATAATCAGCAGAGGTCAGAGTAAAGTGTGCAGCAGTGTTTAAGCCAATGGGCAGACAAGACAAATCTGCAAACATTGTTACAGGCAACATCCCACGCTTGAAGGATGTTTGCCTGCACTTGAGCAAAGACCGGCAGTGCATAGCAAAGACCAGGGAGCAGAAGTCCTTGGGCGATGGAGATCCAAGTGGCAGGGGTCAGGGCATGGCAGTCACAATAAGCCAACCGAATCTTGGCATTGCAGACTTGCATACCGCATTGACATGGAGAGAGAAACTGAGACACAGATTCAGGGTGACCCCTAAGTATCTGAAGGTGTCGGTAACTTGTAACGGGGAGCCATCGAGACAAGAGACCAGAAATTAGGGGTTTAGGGCAATGAGCTTTCTGCAAGACCTGAAGAGCATGACCTGGGTCTTGGAAACATTTAATATGAGGTGGTGAGATGTGAGCCATGTTTGGATTTGTTGCAGGTCAGAAGAGAGGTGGGAATTAATGTCAGAGATGGAGATAGAGGAGATATAGAGGACCAAGTCATCAGCATAGAGTAAGGTATGACAGTGAGTGGGAATGGTAGGTAGGTTGTTTATAAATATGGAAAAGAGTAGGGGGCCCAAGGATGGAACCTTGTGAAACACCAGTGGATAAAGGGGCAGGGGAGGAGAGGACTCTATGGTAGGTGACAGATAATGGCAGGGCTGGGGGGGGCAGGGGGCCAGCACCCACCCCGGACCATTTTGCCTCTGAGTTTGCGCCCCCTTCAGCCGTAAACTAAACTAACAAGTTAGGTGCTTCCCTGGCTGACTTCCACCCGTGGCAGGCGGCAGTCCTGCCTGGTGCCCCTAGAGCCCAAGCCCCAAGTAATCAGCCGCGGGAGCAGGACACGACACGGGTCACCCGAGATTCAGGACAGGAGAAATTGACTGCAGATCATGGTAGGCGCCCCGCCGCCCAGCGCCAGCCTCACAGAAGCAGAGAAATCAGCTGAGGAACTCTCTTGGTGCCCCCATGAAAGTGACGGAATCGCCAGCTGCCAGCCAAAGGTTACAGAACTTTTTATGGGGCATGTCAGGCCCCTAGGCACCCCCACAGAAGCTAAGGTCCTCAGCTGCCTGACCCTGACTCGGAATTAAAAGTTTTGTGGCTCAGCTGTGTCCCACTCTCTCCCCTCTCTAAGGAAACAACAGTCTACTCCCTCCCCCTCCTCCTCCACTCCACTCTGTAGTCCGATCAGGCTGCAGGCACAAAAAACAAAACAAAACTGATGTCTGATTGATATATATATATAATCTGTTATTGCAGCGGGAGGTTGAATTTGATACCCCAACTTTTTTATTGCAGTTATTTATAAAGGAATAGAACCCGAGTTGTTTAATCCACAGATGTCTTGTCCCCAATTCTGTTTTACTGCACTTGCAGAAATAAAGTTAACCCTGATGAGCCCTGCTTAGCTGTGTAGATAATAACCCCTGAGTGACTGGGAAACCTCATTATTGAAACATGAATGGAGTCTTCTCTCCTTCCCTCCATAGTTTAAAAAAAAAAGGCCCTCTTTTTAAATTTAATCGAGTTGCATACGTTTACGTTACCGATCATAAGTGTTTTACCAATCATAAGTGTTTTTCCAAGTACAAGTCAGAATGCATCGCTAGACTGTGGCCTTTCTCAAATTAATATATAGATAATACATTAAGAAATGTAATACATGCTATATGTCTCTGTATATGTGTATAACAATGTTTTATGAACGTGTGTAATCATTTTTTGTGAGGGTTCTATATTATTTCTTTGTTTTTGTATGAAAACTCTCCCAGTAAGAAATCGGCATTGGTGGATTTCCGAGTTTGCAAACGTGGTGGAGAAAGAAGCCCATGGAAGAATACTGATTATATGTTCTGTATTTTGGGGGAAATCCATATTGGAAAGATTTAATATTGGTAATGTCAGCAAAATAGAATAAAAACAAGAGTTTCTTTGTTTTTGTTTCAGTTTTTATCTTGCAAGGTTATTTGTCAGTGTCCTGTGAAACGTGGCTGTATGTCACTTCCATGGGAAGCCTAAACTTGAAGTTGTGTTTCTGTTTTTTGTAGGGGTGGGTTGTTAAAAAGACTAACGACTCTTTTTGCTAAGACTCATCACCATAGCTGTGTACATCCATGTTTATATTTACGTACTATCTCCTCTATATTGCAATACTATCCATGTACTGTATTTTGTTTTGTGCTACTCTTGTTGCCACTTGTGGCCCGGGTCTTGGCTGAAAATCGTCCTGTGGATCGGCTCACATACCCGGTTACCAAAGACATAAATAAATAAAGACAACGAAAAACTCAATGCATTAGCAACATCATATCTCAGCTGATAGCACAAAGTGGTTTTCCTGCATCAAATTTAATACACATGGTATAATGCTGAATTTATATTACTGAAGGTGTTAGCAGATTGAAGGTAGTAACCAGTATGGAAATTCAAGTTGCATAAAGTTCTTGAAGTCCAAAAAGGCGCATTGTTCATGTTACTCAAAATGCAGCAACATATCATAAGCAGGAGTTGTTTTGAGTCTGAGCTGTTTCCATAGTAAATGTAACTGAAGGTTGCACTTGAAATCCAGACAAATAGGGTTGAAACTGCATAGAAGCATAGAATTTGACAGCAGAGAAGGACTGCATTGGCCCACCTAGTCTGCACATATTCCCTACCTACTGCAATACCTATCTCCCCACCCACTAAGGTTCCCTTATACCTGTCCTAGCAGTTCTTGCCCCCACCACCACCGCTGGGAGGCTGTTCCAGGCATCCACCACTCTTTCTGTGAAGAAGTACTTCCTCACATTTCCCCTGAGTCTACCCCCTCCAGCTTCATAGCACGACCTCTTGTTCTTTATTTTTTTTTTCTGAAAAAAAAAATGCTTCCCTCTTGTACCTTATTTATATCCATGAGGTATTTAAAAGCCTTTATCATATCCCCTCCTTTTCTCCAGGGTGTACTTATTGTAGGGCTTGTGATGCAAACCCCTGCACCATTTTAGTTGCCCTCCTCTTAATTGCCTCTGTTCTGTGTCCATCCGGAGATGTGGCCTCCAGAACTGGACACAGTACTCTAGGTGAGGTCTTACCAAAGATTTTATACAGCGGTATCCTACCTCCCTCCTTCTGCTGACCTCCCTCCTTCTGCTGGCACATAGCAAGTCATTATGATGAGGGGGCTTCATCCAGGGCCTTTTGGTTGAAGTAATTTAGCAAGGGTATCCATGTAAGTAATAAACCATGACAGGGTATGTACTAAATGATTTTATAATACTTATGACTGTTTTGCAAATATTAGTGTAATAACTTTACTTTCTGGGTGGTTGAAGGCCCTCCCTTGCACCCTCCCAGTTTGTTCGGTTATTACAATATTACCTCACACTCGTCCGTAGAACCTTGGGAGAGTAAGGTCCGAGGCTAATGGCCAAGTGACCTTACTCCCATGGAAAGTGCTTTTTAATCCTTAAATGTGCACCCTGGAATGCCTTACTGCGCTTATGGCTCCCTGCTGTTTTATACTGTATGTAAAGTGAAGCATTTTTAATAGAAACATAGGTAATGACAGCAGAAAAAGACCACAAGTCTGTGTAGTCTGCTCAGAGTTCCCTGTCTACCCCAGGACCTATTCTTCTTGCGAGGTTCTATCCTTCCCAGTCCAGTCCACTGCTCTCCTCCCTACTGCTACCGACTAGAGCAACCATCAGACCCTTCACTCTGCCTTAAAACCACTTATGATCTTGGTACTCACCACCTCTTCTGGCAGACTGTTCCACAGCTCCACCATCCTTTCTGAAAAATACAACTTCCTCACATCCTTCTTAAACATGTGTGCCCCCCCACCCAGTTTCCACTTGTGACCTTGGGTTGTTGACTATACTCATGCTAAATGTGTTACTTCACTGAGAGGGTGGTAGAACCATGGAATACGCTACCTAAGGAACTGGTGGAGGTAGGTACTGTAGAGGGGTTCAAGAGGGGCTGGGACAGGTATAAGGGGAAGGTGAAGCTGAGGAAGTCCAATACAAGGGGGATATCTTGGACAGGGGTTGCAGAAACCCAAGGTGGGGGCAGCAAAATTGGTGCCCAGTATTGGCGTTATCGAGCAGACACAAAAGACCATAAGACCTACTCTGCCGGCATTTTAGTATGTTAGTAAATGGCAAAACTGTGCATAATGGAGACCCTGATTTTGTAGACGGTGAGGTTTTTTTTTGCCATTAGCGGAATGAATCTGGTATGTGGAACAGGTGCCTGGGTACCCTGGTGCAGGGTGTGTGGGCAGCCAACATCATCCTTCGGGCCAGGGTATTTTCACGTGTTCTTCTGTCCCCTAAGGTGTCAGCAAGAGTGCACATGCAGGTGTGCATGGCACCAGCTTAGTTCCTGCACCCATGAGCCACTTATGAATGCATTGCCACCTGTGGTCACCCAGGTTTCAGTATGGTGGCGGAGGACGGAACTCTCCTTCCCCAGAGGAGGAAAGAATCCACTGGGATGCTTGAGCCTCCTCTCCTGGCTGGCTCCCGATGACCCGAGCTTGTTCTCGAACTCGGGTCTCCGGTGTCATGAGCGGTAATGCTACTATTGTGATGATGGGCTGGCCTTCTTGCCATTTTATAATGTACAAGGGGATATGATTTTTAACTCCAGCAGTAAGTTTATGGAATTCTGCCTGAGTAGAGACACCGAAAATCTATAGGTGCTTTTACATCAAATTTGACTGGAGTGGTGCTGTCCGAATGAGATTCCTCTGATAGGAATGTTTTAATGTACAGTTAATGGCCATAGCGGTCACAATTTCAAATGATCACTTTCGCACGCTACCATCTTGGCGCCCCCAAAATGACTGACTTGTCCCCCCTGGCTCCCAAACCTGGCTCCGCCACTGGAGACAGACTGGGTACGATTGTGCAGGAAGCTGGAGAAGCAGGCAATAGTGGACTGGGAGGCACCCAGTGAACCTAGCTGACTCAAGAGCAGTGAGTGGTTGATGAGTTGAAAGCCTTCGTTAAGTCAATAAAAACAGCCCCCGTAAGTTGGCCTCTATCCATGGTGGTTGAGGTGTTATTAGTGATTTGTGCTAGGGCAGTCAAGTTGCTGTGGCCTGGTCTGAAGCCATGCTGAGCAGGAGATAGCAGGTCATAGCTGGCTACAAAGTCTGACACCTGACGATGAATAAGTTTCTCCAGAAGTTTACTAAGGGTAGGAGTGCTATAGGGTGGTAGTTCATAGGGTTTTTAGGGTCACCCTTTTTAAAGACACGTACAACCTGGGCTTGTTTCCAGGAGCAGGGCACAGTGCCAAAGCTAATAGAGACATTGAAGAGGTGCAAGATAGGGGTGGCAAGAATGGAGGCACCAAGTTAGAGAATTCTAGGTTCTAGACTGCTAGGACCAGCGCTGCCATGAGGAGACATAGTGTTGAGGATCCATAGGACATTAGACAGGGCTGAGAATAAGGGGGGGTGGGGCAGAGGGAGACCTGGGGAGGGAGGGGAGGGACAGAAGGAATGGCTCCATTGGAGGTTGAGGAAGGAGGAAAAGGAGAAGTAGAGTGAGTTAAAGGCATTGGCTATGGTATACAACACAGCATCCCCCTTTCTGCTGCCCTGATGCATTGCATCAAGGGTTTCAAATTGCTTATGATTGTAATCCCCAAATCTTTCTCTTCCTCAGACACTGTGACAGTCACACACCCTAGTCTGTACTCAGCCCTGGGTTTTTGCGCCTTATGTGCATGACCTTGCACTTTTTTGCATTGAATTCCAGTTGTCAGATTCCAGGCTATCTTTCTAACCTTGCCAGGTCCTATCTCAGATCCTTGACTCCCTCCTCTGTATCCAGTCTCCCAAAAAGCTTTGTATCACATGCAAAGAGGCAGATTATGCCCTTTATACTATTACCAATGTCGTTTATAAACACGTTGAACAAAACCCCAGACAGAGCACTGACTCCTGTGGAACCCAGCTGACATCCATCATCCCTTCCCCCTACCACCACCCTTTGGTCTCTCTCCCCTCATCTAGTTTTCCATCCACCTAGACAACTTTTCACCCACCCACAGGTCCTCCAACTTCTCAATTATTCTCTTGTGGGGGACCTAGTCAAAGGCTTTGCTGAAATCCAGGCACAGTACGTCTACTGCATGATCCCTGTCAACTGCCCGTTGGCTGGTTGGATCATTATGGGGTGTCATTCCTTTATGATGCCCCCTGATTCAGTACCGCTTACACAGAGATTGCCCAGTATCAGCCAAAATATAATTTGGAGTCTCGCAAGCTCCAAAAGGTACTAGACATCCTAGATACAATGCTTGCTGGTGTCCAGGTGGCTGAAAAGGCTAGGGACCACTATAATGTAATCCCTAGTATAGAAGAGTATAGTAAAGTATAGAACCCAACAGGTTAGAATTGGCAAATCCCTCCCAACCTCCCTCCTGGCCCACTCTGGAGTCCCCCAAGGTTCCATTGTGGGTCATATGCTCTTCAGTATTTTTCTAAATAGTCTCCCTTCCTCCTGCACTGATAAAGTCCTACTTTACGCAGATGATGCAGTCGTTTTTACCTCCCTCTCTGAGCCCTCCATTCTTCAGTCACAGTTGCAATCAAGTTTTTCGGAAATGGAGATGTGGTTTAAAACTCATAGACTCGTTCTTAACTACAAAAAAAAAAAACAATGTTCTTTCATGGCACACACAGCAAATTCAAAAACAAAGGTGTCTCTGTCACAAACAGTAATGGGGCAATACTTGATCAGGTTCATCTGTTCAAATATCTGGGGGTGACCCTTGACTGCATGCCAGCTTACTCTGAACACATCGGTAACATTGCTAAAATTGTAACTATCTGCATTGGACTGCTCTATAGACATAGGAGCTGCCTCATGGTCGAAGCCCTCAGCATTGCTATCCAGAGCTCCGTCATCTCAGCAATTGATTTTGGGCTAGTGATCTACAGATCTGCCACCGACACTGCCCTTCAACACATTGCCATAGCCCTAAATAAGGCCTGCTGCCTCCTGACTTCAACCCACTGCCTTTCACACACCTGCAACATCTATGAACAAGCAAATTGGCTCAAACTATCTGTCAGAATTATGTACCAGACCTGCATCCTGGCCAAAATGATCACCTTGGATCTCCTACCTCCAGGGGTCCAGACCCTTCTGGCGCCTCATTGTTGCCCCTGCTTAACCAGGAGCTCAGAAAGTCTTACCTTCTCCATCCCTCATTGCCGAAACACCCAAGATCAATGCTCTTTCAAATCCAGAGCCTCTTCCTGGTACAATTCACTCCTCAAGAAGTTATCGACACCACCACTTTGGGTGCTTTTAAGTGCATTTTACATCAACACCTTGTCTCCATGGCCTCCTGTGACTGCTTCTCATAACTAGCCAATTTCCTCCTCCCCCTCCTGCGTCTCCCTTATGTCTCCCCTATTTCTCCCCCTCCTTTTCTCCTGTCCCTCCCACCCCAGCTCCTGACAAAGCTATATGTGCTACTCTCCCCGTCCCCCTCACCTTAACCCTCTTGCTCATGCCTACTGTTCTTCTCTGCCTATTGCCCACCTCCAATACAAGCTTGTGATTTCCCTGCAATTTTGTACAACATAAGACTCGATGTGCACTTGCTAATCAATTGTACCTGACAATGCTTCTGACTGCTCTTATTGTGTTTTATTCCTTATTTGTCTTCTGACTGTGTCTTATTCTCATGTTGCTGATGTGGAACCTTTGTAAAAGAGCCTTGGCTCAAAGATGTCTCAGAAATCATAATAAACAAATAAATAAATAATACATTTCTTGTAGCTGCCTTAGACTCCTTGGCAACTTACCGCGTTCATCCCTTGATATCCTGCCATAGTTCACTGTGGTACTGTGATGAGCTGCGTCGGTTGACTGATTGTTAAATCCTTCCTGCCTGCGGTCCATCCCTTACAGAAATATAGGTGTGCTGTGTACATGCAGAATGCATGCCACATGCTTAATTGTGCAATGTTTGCATGCGGTTCACATACACTAAGTGAACATATGCGAACCAGGTCTAAAAGGCAAATCAGGTTCACATGCTGCAAGCTTGACATGTACGCAACAAGTAAGCTGATATGAACATCTTCTAAAAATTACATCAGGTTCATGTGTTACATGCTTAACTTGAGTGCAGCAGTTAAGCTAGTGTGAATATCATTTAAACATCACATCAGGTTCACATGCTGCATCCTTGTCATGTGTGCAGCAGCTAAGCTGGTACACATCTCATCTAAAAAACACATCCATTTCTATTTCTTATACTACTGCTAGCAATCAGTCATTAAAATACATTTTTATTTGAATTCCCATAAAAAATAGGTAAACTCATTAATTCTGATTCTTTTGCAAGTTGTTTAATGGCTTTTGATTTTTGTCATTAAATCGCCATTAATTTGTAAAGTATTGTTTGCTTACTGCATTAAATGCCTAGGATATAGCCAGTCAACATCCCCCATTCCAGATGTATGAAGAGGGGCCATTGTGTTGTGAATAGGGATGCCTCGATAACACGATATGACAATATATCACGATAATTACCACCGACAATAACTTATCATTGTGAAAAAACATTATCGCGGTTATCGTGCGGTACGATATACCGCGATACACAGTGGTAAAGCACCTCAGCTTGCTTTACAAGCAGTGCATCCCTTTCCAGGTGCAACTATGATTCCTGATTCCTCACCACCCTTCTGTCGCCACGCCAGGAAACCAGGTTCAGGAATAGACCTGGGTTGCTCGAGGGCTGACTGCATGAAGGAGGACTGAGCATCCATTGACAGCTCTTTTTTCATTCAGATTCTTTTTATCCCTCCAGGGGAGCCCCTGGCAGGAGCTGCAGCCTCCCTTCACAAGGAGAGTCACCCCTCCACTTCTTGATGTCCCCATATTGCAACCCCTGGCTAGTCCACCCATTGATTGCACCCTGCAGCAGGGCCAGGAGACGGGACCGGCACTCTCTCCCCCAAAGACCCTATCCAGATCACCGGGGCAGAACCCCACAGATGCTGGGAGGCATCACTGAGCCTGCTAGGGCTCTGTTTTTCCTTTTTTCTCCCATCCCCTCTCCCTCCAACATCATGACATCGGTGTGTGCCTCCCAACCCATACTGCCCTCCAGCCATCGCCGGAGGGTAGTCAACAAACGGGACGACATGTCCTTCTTCCCCCGAGAGAGGAGAGCAGTCCTCTGGATGCTCGATCCTCTCTTGCCCTGTCAACCCCCAGCGACTCAAACTCGTTAATGAACCCGGGTCACCGGAGTGGCGTGACATCTGGTATCAAGCACCTCAACCCTCAGCGCCACCAGGCCGGCAATGACTCTCCTTCTTTGAGGAGAGACGACAGAGCAGGCCACTGCTTGATTGAAGTTTAGGGGAGACTGGATGGTGCAGCAGTAACAGCCTTCTGACTGGGTTCAGGGGCCGATTATGTACATTATATACTCTCACCATCGCATGTGTACCAGCCCATGGGATGGGAAAAAGAATTGGAGGGGTTGGGGAGAAGGGGGGAGGCATGTTCACCAGTCGACTTACTTACATAAACTTTGCAGATAAGGACTGCTTGGCCTATCTAGTCTGCCCATTTTCCCTATCTAATGTGATATCGCAACCCCTACTTGACCTCCGGCTTTACCCTCCCTTTCCTAACCAATAAGGTTCCCTTATGCCTGTCCTATGCATTCTTGAATCCTGTTACAGTTTTTGCTCTGACCACCTCAGCATATGGCTCGATGGTGTCCAACTCCCAACCTCAGACCAGGTACGTAATCTGGGCATTATTATAGATGACGGCCTGACCCTAAAATCTCAGGTGACAGCCGTTGTCAAATCCTCATTTTACCATCTTAGAAATATCACTCGGGTGAAACACCTGGTTCCTCTCGCTGACCTTCCTACCTTGGTCCACGCCTTTATGACCTCTCGCCTTGATTACTGCAATGCCTTGTACCTAGGGCTACCAGGGTTGATATCCACTACTTGCAGCTGGTGCAGAATCCAGCGACCAGGCTTTTAACTGGGACATCTAGAAATAGTCATATTACGCCTGTGCTGCGTGGACTGCACTGGCTGCTGGTTCAGTGGCGGATCACCTTTAAGGTCGGGTTACTGACCTATAAAGCCCTACATGAACAGGGACCGTGGTATCTGCAAAATCTCCTTACTTCCTACTGTCCCTCTCGCTCACTCCGATCCGCCGACGAGGGATTGCTAGAGATTCACAGGGTTTGTTTAAAGACATCGGGGGCACGTGCATTTTCTTATGCTGCCCCCACCCTGTGGAATTCTCTACCTCGCCAGATACGAGGTTGCCTGACCGTTGAGAGTTTTAAATCTGAGCTAAAACCTTTTGTTTTAAAAGCGTTTAAAGATTGATTTTATTATTAATATTTTGTTTATTATTTATTAATGTTATTATTGTACAGAGCTTTGGTTTTTGAAAAGCGCTTATAAATAAACTTTTACTTACTTACTTACCTCCACTGGGAAGCTTTTTCAGATACCCACCACTCTTTCTGTGAAGAAGTACTTCCTCACATTTCCCCTGAATCTACCTCCTCTCCAAGCATCAGAGCATGACCTCTTTTTCTTGAGCAACTTTTTTCTGAAAAATGCTTCCCTCGTGTACCCTATTTATATCTCTGAGGCATTTGAAAGTCTCTATCATACCACCCGCCTTTCTCAAGGGTGTACATATTGAGGTCCTTTAGTCTCCCCTCATAGGACTTTTGATGCTAGGCCTGCATCATTTTAGTTGCCCTCTTCTTGATTGTATCTACTCTATATCCTTCTGGAGATGTGGTGTCCAAAACTGGATACAGTACTCTAGGTGAGGTCTCACCAATAATTTATACTGTGGCATCACCACCTCCCTCTTTCTGCTGGTGATACCCATTCCTATGCACCCTAGCATCCCACTTGCTCTCCCCACTGCCTTGTCACACTGTTTGGCTACCTTTAGGTTGTCATACATGAGTACCCCAGGTGTCTGCCCTGCTTGGTTGTCCTCAGTACCACTACCCCCCCCCCAGCCTTGTATTCTGCTCTGGGTTTCTTTGCCCCAAGAGCATGACTTTGTATTTCTTAGTACAGAATCTAGTTGCCACACTTTTTTGGCCACTCAGCAAGCTTTCTTTGACCTCTATTCATTTTTTCACACACACACACACACACACACACACATACACACACACACTGCCCCGGAGTGTGTACCCTACTGCAGATCTTTTTGTCATCTGAAAAAAGGCAAACCTTCCCTTCTAGCCCCTCTGCAATGTTACTAATACATTAAAGACATTAAAAAGAGGACCAGTCCCAGTACTGATCCTTGTTGCACCCCCGCTGGTCACCCTCTCTTTCTTGGGGTGAGCTCCATTTACCACCACTCTCTGTCATCTATGTCCCAACCAATTTCTTACCCAGTTTAATTCCTTTCAACTCACTCTCAGGCTGCTCAGTTTGTTTGTGAGTGTCCTGTATGGAATGGTGTTGGAGGCCTTACTGAAATCTAGGCAGGCTACATCCAGGGCTCCACCCTGATCTAACAAATGTAACAAGGATCGTGTAACTTGAACACTGACTCCAAATTGTAGTACAAATCAGGTTAAAATTGTAAAAATAAGTTTTAAAATGCCACCCCATAGACATGCATAGAGTATGCACATCCCGCACTAGGCATATAATGACCTCACAAAACAAGGAAGCACAGGGATGGCACTGGTGATCAGGAAGTAGAAGGGATCAAGTGGCTAACCCACCTAGGGGACAAATACGATACTTTCCCTTTCAACTACTACGGAGGAACTCCCAGTCAGATAAGGGAGTCTTCTGATGATTTTGTAGACAAGAAGAAATATTCAGGAAAGGGGATCTTTAAATAAGCAAGTAAAAAATTTGCTCATCCACATTTTAAAATGTTTTGCACTCTGTGGCCGGGATATTCAAAGGGGTTGCGCAAAATGCGCCCTGGCGTGATACTCAAAGGTCAGGTTGCGCCTTCAACTCCGATGCACCAGGTGCATTGGTAATGTATGCGCGCAGATGCAGGGCATGCCCAGCATATGCGGCCATCCTGATATGCAGACCGGGATGTTGGCGATATGCTGGCGCAACCCTACATGCGCCGCACACTGGTGCTCAAAGCTGAGCTGAAAAAAAAGGCTCAAATGCTGGCCACCCACAGGCGGTGACTGTGTTACTGAGTGCTGCGCAACAGCCGCCAGCAGTGGTGGCTACATCGCTGGGAACACCGCCCACAAGCACCGGACCCCCTGGTAGTCAAGTGGCCTCTCCTCCCCATACACCCGGTTGCGGCATCCTAAATATAAATAAGGACCCTGGTGGTATAGTGGTTCCCCCGTATGCCCAATCATGGGCATCTGTACATATAAGATAGCTACCTGATGGTCTAGCGGCCCCCCCCCCAGCCCCCCCGATCGCGGGCAGCCGTCAATGTCAGATATCTACCTGGTGGTCTAGCGGTACCCTCCCCGGTACGCCCAATTGTGGGCTGGTGTACAAATTAAAGAATTACCTGGTGGTCTAGTGGTACCCCCCCATGCCTGATCGCGGGCTGCTGTGAACATAATGACTCACCTGGTGGTCCAGTATGCCCCTCCCTACCCACCCACAGAGGACCCCCAGCCCCCCAATCATATCTGGTCCCGTGAGTACAGTATGGTCTGCAAGCCCACTGGTCCACACTGTGGACCAACAGGCGTACAGATCATACTGTACGCTGTCATCGTGGGTGGCCAGGCGATATGTGGGTGGGTGTTGCCGTCACCGGCTGACGGGTGGGGCGGTGCTGGGTGGCCGAGGCCCTCTGTGGGTGGGTGGGAGGAGGGTACCACTGGACCACCAGCTGATTCTTTAATTTCACAACAACCCACGATTGGGGGGGGAGATAATGCCAGACCACCAGGTGAATCCATAATTTGCACAGCAGCCCACGATCGGGCATACAGGGGGTTACTGCTAGACAACCAGGTAATTCTTTAATTTCTACAACAGCCCATGATTGGGCATATGGGGGGGACCACTAGACCACCAGGTACATTTCATACTTCTATGGATGCCCATGATCAGGCATCAGGGAGGGGAGGGGGTACATTCACCCAACAGAGACCCACCCCCTATGTCAGCTGCTGGATCAGGCACCAGGCACATTCCACAGAGCCGCCCTGCGCAATGCATGCAAATGGGCCATAATGACATGCAAATGGCCCTATTTGTGCCTTGCATATATTATGGCCTCATCTGCATGCCCCCTGACTGAATATTACGAGTGATGCGCCTAGTGCAACTGCACTGGTGCATATGTACGCCGACCTTGCCATATTCAATAGTGCTGAGCCATGGCACATCACCGTTGAATATCGCCTGGTCCTGGTCCTGGCCCCGGTGCAGTCCAGTTGCGGTGTGCCCAGGCTTGCGCCACTGCCCGGCGCAGTCTGAATATCCGGCCCTGTGGGTACAACACATGTATTAATTGAGTAATTGAATTTTTATGTAAAAAATGCAAGCAATTTTATAAAAACATAGACTTTAACAGCAGATAAGGACCGTGTGGCCCATCTAGCCTGCCCATTTCCCTACCTACAGGATAAGCTACAGATCCTAGTTAACCAACAGCCTACTTCCTCCTACCCCCCCTCCAGAATTGCCTTGTGTCTGTCCCATGCATTCTTGAATTCTCCCACAGTTTTAGACCCCACAACCTCCTCAGGAAGGCAATTCCATGCGTCCACCACCCTCTCCGTGTAAAGTTCAGAGATTTTATTGTGAAAAAATAAAATATATATTTTTAAAATATTTTACTCTGCATTGTTTTACAACAAAGATTTCAAAATAATGTGCATAAATGGATAGCATTGCTTGAAAGAGTCAAATATGTAAATTATGTAAAAACATAGAATTTAAACAGCTTTGCTAACATTGTTGCACAAGTGGCAAAATTATCATGATAACAAGGTTATCGCGATGCTTTAATCACGGTTATTGTATCGACAACATTTTATTATCATGACGCCCCTAGTTGTGAAGCCTATCTGTTTTGTTTTGGACCATGCAAATCCCTTATGCATATTTAGTGCTACAAATGTGTTTCTCCATGACTGTTTCATCTCACTTACTTTCCCTTTGTCATTCTGTATTGAGCATATACACTATGGCCATGCTCAGCACTCTTTGTGCTGAGTAGGGTCTTGGAAGCATGCACCATACCTCACATTTTGTCACTGAAATGAGGGACACGAACACTCAAAATGAGGGACAATGAAGGACATTAATCCACATGATGATCAGGACACATCACGAAACATAGAGATATGGTACCTCAGAACACAGTGGAAACCATTGTATTAGCACCTGAGAATGAATTGAATGAATTTTTACCATTAAGCAAGGGTAGGGAAGATGGGCGCAGTTGCTCCTCCCCCCCCCAAGTATTTATGCCTAGGTTGTTCTTGTGGTGTGGTACTCCCCAGACTTGACTGTGTCTGTACTGTGTTGTCCACGGTCTCCACCTATTAGAGGTGGCACAATCACATGGGATGTGGATGAGCTCCAGCCAAGAAAGAGCACATGTGCCTTGCAAGTGTCACACTGTCTTTCCAACCCGAGAGTAGACAGGCTGAACACTACAGCTTGGTCAGTGAGCACTGAACTCTCAATAGCAGTGTTGTGGCAGCATATTTTTGTTGTTCTACTCTTAGTGAGTCTCCATCTCCCCTGGTGGCTGAAGGGGAAGAGGGTGAGCTAGAAGCTAACTCAAGACTAGGCTACCTACAGTACTTACTCTGCTAGGCTCACCTTACAAAAAAAACAGCACTGACCCCCATGGCAGCAAGCTAGGCTTAGCAGCAGTGGTGATAGCGGTGTGGGTGGCCTTCATAGGCCTTAATCAGTGCAGTGTGGCAGCAGCCACAGCAGCAACCAAGCAAGAAGGAAGAAACCCAGGTTGGGTGGATTTGTGTGGTCAGGTGACTTGGTTGCAGACCATATTGGGGACCTGTGATGGTCGGTTCTGGCATCTAACTTCTGGTGAAGGAGAGAAGGGGAACAAACTAAAAACAAGGCTGATGGCACACTATGCCAGGCTGCAGGTTCTGGCCACATGGCTGGGTAAGTAAAAGTAAATAATTTTTTTACAGGAGGATTGGAGAAGGAGGAAGGACTGAAATATTGATGTGTTTTTCACATTTCTTCACCTTTGGGTGGCTTCATGATCCATAGGGGATGGATATTGAATGAAATGGAGTCGGGGAGAAAAATTGGGACAAAATTATTTTTTTTATGGGGGTCCCGAACATCAGCAAGGAAAAAAATTGGTTAGTAACTGGGTGGGTTTAAGACCAAATCTGATGCACTGCTCTGGGGTATATACAGATGAATCTTATACATTTGAATTTTTCCTGATTTGCGTATCATGTTTCAGTCAAACCAAATAAGTTGTACCTTTCAGAGATGTTACAGACATTCTAGAGCTTTCTCTTGCATTCACGGACAGTTAAGTGGTATGATATGCACAGACTATAGGAGCCTCACTATAGTCAGGCGTATACCCACCGTGAAGCTGATCTCTACATCCCCACGCTCAGGCTCATTATGACAAAGACGAAAAGAGACTGTGAGGGGTGTTTTTATTGAAATAAATGGGGGTATTTTTTAATTACTATTTTATACATCATTGATGAAGAGTTGGAGATTAATGAAGGCCACTGCTCGGCTAACAGGGGTCTTGTTAGTAGAATAGCGGCCTTCATTATTCTCCAACTCACCATCATAATGTATAAAATAGTAATAGAAAATAACTCCATTCATTTCAAGGTGGTACGCCCCAGCACTCTGACCCATGGACATCATCTCTAAAAGTTTCCTGCCTCTGACTCCCTAGTACTCAAGTAAGAGAATATTTACTTATATCTATTCTTGGTGGGTTGCCTGTAGCAGCATGGCCATACCTGCTACAGTGTATGTGTGTGCTGGGGGGGGGGGGGACTGGCCATGTGAGTGCATGTGTGTGTCATGTTATTGCTACATTTGTGTTCGCATGTTAAAGTCTGCGTGGAAGCAATCAAAACTATAGAGAAAAAGTAGTAGGAGTACAGGCCAGACAGAAGTAATTAAGTGGTTTTGTGGGTAAGTCTGTGTATTGGGGGGTGGTAAAAACATGTGTTTCCATTGGTTTGTGTGCTACGGTTCAACTGTAAAAATGAGATGAGGGAGAGAAGAACATTGTAAAGCATACACTGGCTACAGGCATGCCGCATGCATGCAGATGTATTCAGATACAGTACGTATTGAAGTACAAGCAAGCCATATATGTGCATACAGTATGGCTTAGTGGTTAAAGGCACTGAACTACGAGACATGAAGACCTGGGTTTGAATCTCATCAACTCCCACTTGTGTATGGTATAATCCTGAGCAAGTCACTTAACTTATACATGTGCAGTTATCAGTGACTACTTGCTTTTTTGCACGCATGCCACATGCATGCAGTCTTTCCCAATTTAACATAAAAAATCATGGTTTCCACACTTGCATGCTTGCTACACGCATGCCACACGCATGCAATTGGTTCCAATTTAACATTTAAATCATACTTGCAGCACACATATCACCTGGGTAGTTTTATGTGTGCATCATGGAAACATTTCATACAATTATTTCTGTAGGGGATTAGAGCCTTTTCAGCAGTTAATGCAAGGCATTTGGCAAATTCCTCTCTGAGAAGGTGTCCTCCATTAGATCTGCTATCTTTTAAAGTGGCCTGTCATAGGCCTGCTGTAGTCAACCCTTTGGTAATGTAAATCAACCTACCTGGAGTGAGTTTCGTCTGGTTTTGGAAAATTAGGTGCTTCGGGTGATCTCTAGTCGGTATTCCACCTGCTGTATACTGGACTTAGGACCAACCTGGCTGCTAATGGGTTGCAGTGAATCCCTGGGTCTGGTGATCACCAAGGTTGTCAGTGGCTTCTTGAGGGAGGGTGTTTTTCCATCTGTCCTGAAAAAGACAGTGGTTAGAACCCTCCGAAAAGCCTTCCTTGGACCTTCTGGCGAAATTATAGACCTGTTCTGAACCTTCAATTTATGGGAAAGAGTATCAAGAAGGTGGTGGCTGACCTACCTGTGGATTGCCTGGATACTTATAACATCTACAGTATGAGACTCTCCAGTCAGGTTTTCGGCCCTGCTATAGCACTGAGACTGCACTTGTCTAAGTGACTCATGATCTACTCCTGGCAAGGGATGGAGAACTTTGTTCCATCTTGGTCCTTCCTGATTTCTCATTGGCATTTCACACAGTCAACCAGGATGTGCTGCTGGATCACCTGAGGACCTATGTGGGTCTGTCACCGTTTTGCACTGGCTTGAGTCCTACATGACCAGGAAAATGCAGCAGGTTGCCTTAGGTAATTTCATCTCTGGAACTTCTGCACTCTCCTGTGGGGTTCCCTAAGGTTTGATTCTTGTCCCTGTGTTGTTTTTTCCTGTACATGTTGCCTTTGGAGGAAATCATTAGATGGTACAGGGTTGAGTTTCACTACTATGCAGATGATACTCAGCTGTACCTGTCTTACTGTTTTTGTGGGGATCATGCGACTTTGGCGCTGAGGCATTGTCTTGCCAAGCTAAACAACTGGGTGGCCTCAAACTGGCTATGTCTCAACCCAGGGAAGACAGAGGCCATGTTTGTTGAACCAGGTTGATGATGTGCAGCAGTGATGGGAGGTGTTGTAGCCCTTTCTGTGTCGGGTGATCGACCTCTTGCTGGTGTTGATGCAGTTAAGAATCTTGGGGTCATTTTGGACCACAGGCTGACACTAGAACAGCAGGTGTCAGCAGTGGTCTAATCTGGGTTCTGTCATCTTCGAAACATTGCCTTAAGGAACTCGACCAACCATTCCTTGACAACAGTTTCCATCAGCTTGCCAACTATCAGTGCCAAGCTGACTGGTCTGTAGCTCCCTGGTTTGTCCCTTGCCTGGCTCTTGTGCAGGGGTACTCTGCCAGCTACACTCTCTTGGCACCATGACTGTGTCCAGGGAGCAGTTGAACAGATCAGCCAGGGGTGCTGCTAGAACTGCTGCTAGCTGTCTCAGTACCCTGGGGTTCATGCCATCTGGCCCAGGGGATTTATCCACTTTAAGAGCCATTAGCCCCTTGAGGATCCTGTCTTTCATAATCACATTCTCGCTTATCTCCCCCCCCCAAGGTCTTATCTTTTATCTTTTATAGATAGTCGACCCTGTCCTCTTCCTGCTCAGTCCTCCTATATTTTTTAAAGGAAACACTTTTTTCCTTCGCTGCCCTACAAACCTCACCTATAAGCCAGAGTGGTTTCCAGTGCTTGTACTTTTCCCCCCTTCTGTTTTAGACAGGTTTCAGTGACTGCCTGGACCTCCTCTGGAATTAAGGGCCATTTTACATCCACTCCCATGTCCATATTAAGTTTTTTTCAGCCACTCTACCAGATTTGCCTCCATTTTAGTGAAATCTTCCCTTTTGAAGTCCAGCTCTCGAGTTTTTGTGTTCAGTACTTCCCTTCCCCTATTGAGATGATACCATACTGACCAGTGATCACTGTTCCCCATTGGCTCAACTATGCTGATGCCTCTGACATGATCGCAGTTTGTCAGTACTAAGTCCAAAATGGCCTAATCCCTAGTTGGCTCCATCACCCTCTGGGTTAAGAACCCATTTTGGACTGCATCCGGGAGTGTCTGGCTCCTGCTGCTGCTTGCATATGGGATGCTCCAGGCCACATCAGGCGGGTTAATGTCTCCCACTATCACCACCTCTTTTTTTTCTGCAGCCCTTTTGATCTCATTGCCTAGCTCTTGGTCTGTGGTTTCACTCTGATATGGAGGCTGATAGACCACTCCAATCCTTATTTTCCTCCCTGCTCCTGTTTGAATTTGCACCCAGATTGACTCAGTGCCCCCTTCCCCCATGTTCTCCCTTGTGGCTGTGATTTCTTTCTTCATGTAAAGCGCTACTCCTCCCCCCTTTCTCAATGCTCTGTCATTCCTGTGAAGGGAGAACACCAGAATAGAGTGATTCCAGTCACTTTTTGGGGTTGCCCAGGTCTCAGTGACTGCCACCAGCTCCACTCAATCCTCTTTCACAATGGTCTGTAGGCCATCTATCGTATTGCCAAGGCTCCTGGCATTGATAGATACCACTATCCACATTACCTGTCTTCCCTCTGCCTCCTCCTCCTTGCCACTGTTCTCTCACTTCTTTTGCTGCTTCACTGAACTCTCCCTGTCCCTTCCTCCTGTTCTGGCCTTCCCCTGGCCTCCGTTTGACCCCCTCACTTACCCCTTTCTTACTCCCCTCACATTTTCTCCCAACCTCCCTGTCTTTACCATCCAAGTTACCCTTAACCAATATGCTGTTTACCAGGGAGAGAGGCCTGCTAGCCCCCTCCTTGTGAACATTTTGTGGGTTTTTTTGCCACATAGTAGCCCCCTGCTCAGTTTCAATTTATGTTGTGTTTGATATATATACCTCAGTCCTGTCTTTGAGCATCTTGGTCATTTGCCCACCCCTGCTGAGGTGAAGCCTGTTCAGTGAGCACAGGGATTTCTAATCCCAGACTCCTCCCCAGTACCCTTCCCTGAGCCAGTTGCTGAATTCAAACAGTTGAAGCTTCCGAACTGAACTGGCTCTAGGCACCAGCAACACATCTGAGAATGCCACCAATTTTACCTCCCTCTTTATATTTTGCCCAGTTACCCTGAACCACCCCTACTTCACACCCTGCCAGGTCATGTGATCCAGGTGGATGACCACATGGGGTTTACCTCCTACCTGTTTCATGAGCGAATGTACTATTGGAGTGATCTTTTCAGTTGTCATATCCTGGAGGCACATTGTGTTCTCTTTATGTTGACCAAACTTACCCTGCAGCCACCCTGCTCCTTTTACTGTGGAGTCTCCTATAACAAGGACTCTGCCAGTTCCCCTCCACATTTGTTCCCCTTCCTCCGATGTTCTATTCCTTGTTCTCTCCCTCCTGCTCTCACTCTCCAGCTACAGTATGTCATACCCCTGTGACATTTTCCTTCTGTGCTACTAAGAAATACCCTGCCAACTTCCCTCCCACCTTCACTCCTTTGCCCTAGCCTCATGTGACTGTAATGTGCGATTATCCCTAATGCCCAATGGTAGGTTGGTAGGGTGCAGGTAGGGAAATAAGCAGACAATATGAACTATGAGTCTTTTTCTGCTTACACTTTTCTATGTTTCTGTGATTGTTTTGTACTGCCTTCTGCTTGTATCTTCTTGTCCCGGGACATGGTCACAAATTTATGTGACTATTGCTCTCAATCCATTTTTTTCTGGTTATCAATAAAATAAATACATAAGATAAAAAATAAATTATGCAGTATTATCTATTCATGTCCCTAAAATTTTCCCCATATTGTACCTCCACTAGTGGTTTCCTAGCTGACTACTTGCCCCAATAATATATCTGTGTACTGTCATATTTCGTTACAACAAATCCTCTTCAGCATTTCCAGGAACACTGTCTTAATATAATTACTGGTAAAAAACAATCTGTTAGCAAATTTCCATGAAAACTCTCTCTAGGCTATTGCATTTGTGGTATAATTTAGCAATAACAAAAATGGACATTTTTAATTAGTGGTATATCTTTTACAACATGTGATTATGCTGTACATGTATGTTAACCAGAGATTAACATAAGGCTGATAGAATGCCTACAGTCTATCAGGAAGCTCTGTTTCTCAGACTGTTCAAATAATGATCAATAAGGCATGGCAGGGCATGTGTCATGCTGGGATAGCATCCCACCTCGGGGTGTGCTGTAAGGCACTATGCCACAGGCTGAGTGACTTCAAACATCTGGGAAATGATGTTATCACAGAGACATATGCCCTGGAGTGCCTTATTACAATTAGAAAATGGATCCATTCATCTGTTTACATAAGAACACAAGAAAGTGCTGGCAGAAGGGGACCGTATGATCCATCTAGTCTGCTCGTGCGGGCTACCCCTCCCACCATTTTTTTTCCTTCCTAAGTTTCTGCAGTGCCTATCCCATGCTGACTTGAACTCTCTCACTGTCTTTGCTGCCACGACTTCCAGGGGCAGACTGTTTCAAGGCTCCACCACCCTTTCAGTAAAGAAAAAACTTCTTGATGATGGTTTTGAATCTACCTCCCTGTAGGCACATGCTGTGCCCGCTTGTTAGTGTAGGCAAGCTTTCTCTGAAAAGGTCCTGAGTTTGTACTGCGTCAATTCCTTTGAGGTATTTGAATGTCTCAATCATATCCCCAGTATACCTCTTCCTTTCCAGTGAGTACATCTTGAGATGGTTGGGTCTTGACTCGTAGGGTTCTTGATCAAGTCCGTTACTCATCTTCGTAGCTCTCCTCTGAACAGTCTCCAGATGATCTCTGTTGTTCTTGAGGTGTGGTCACCAGAACTGGACACAATACTCTAGGTGCGGCCTCACCAAGGTTCTATACAGTGGGATTATCACCTCACTTTTTCTACTCGTGATACCCCTTCCTATGCATCCAAGGATTCGGTTAGCTTTCTGTGCCGCCTTTTCACATTGCCTGGTTCTCTTTAAATCATCAGATATGAGTACTCCTAGATCCCTCTCAACTTTAGTTTCTGTCAGTTGTTCCCCTCCTAGGGTATATTTCCTGCCCAGGTTCTTTCTCCCCAGGTGACTGTTTACGGTCATAAGTTGGGTGTTTTGTGGGCACTAGTTTCATCCATGAGGTTGTACTGTGATAACATCATGGGTGAAATAGGCTCTCCACCAATCAGTTTTCAGTAGTTTGTTCCTATCCATTTTACATTGAACATTAGTCCATATCTGTTTCCAGTATTAATCATGGTCTGAAAGCCATGTAATCCCACATGGGAGTTGTCTGGGCATGTCACAGAGGTGAGGTAATTGACCCTCAGGGAGGGAGGGCATGGACTGAGTGTCCAACATTTCTGCATACCCTACTGCCTGATCAGAAAGCAGTATTGCCACTGGCTATGAAGGCAGTTGTCCACTGGCCTCCACTACCAGAGGAAAGGTACAGCCATGGAGGTCACTCGAGTGGAGGAGGGGGAAGGGATCCATAGAGGGAAAACATGGTAAACCGCCCCAAAACAACTGACACTAGTGGCTATGGGAGTTCCCAAATGCTAGTGGTACAGTGCTGTCTATGTCCAGTGCATGAGCAGTACACCCCCAAAATGTGTTTCATGTAGGGCAGGTTGGTAGGACTGTTAATTTAATTTTTAAATTATTTTTAATTTGGAATAACTGAACTACAGTACATATGACCCCTGAACCAAACTCTGGAAAGAACAATTTGGTGGTGTCAAAGTGCCATTAAAATATTTAGCTAATATAAGCACTGTAAATATTTTATTCTATTGAATAAGTAAGCAGACACAATGAGGAGGTGGTTGTCATGGGGTAAACATCCATCCAGGAGCACTGTGAGGCCTGAGGCACTAGAGTTGATGGCCTTCAGCACACAGAGGGGTGTTTATTCCATTACAAACACTGACCTGCAGTGTCTTATTGAGTTTATAAAAGGGATTTTATAAGAAAAAGATTCAAAACTAGGACCTATTCTTTAAAGTTATAAAATCAAAAAGTTTTTATATTCTTTATCCTAATACCACCACCAACAAAAAATCCCTCCATAGATGGGCTGTCACTAAGGGGCGCCAGCTCCAATGCTTGATTAATTTTGCTGACCTGTTACTCATATTTTCCTATATTTCACAGGCAGTACAGGGTGATGGTAAAATGAGCTAGATATTATTAACTCCCACCCCCCTCCTTTTCCTCTGTCTTTTTGGGGGACTGATCTCTTCAGTGTTACAGGATTGCATAGGGATATTTGAAATGTCAGCAGCTGTTTCCATCTACTCTGCTGATGTTGAAGCTCCGAGCTGGTTTTAATGTTGAGCAGTCTCTTGCTCAATACCACTGTCTGCAGTTGTACAGGGCTGCAGGGATGTACTTGAGAAAAGTCACCATGTCAGCAGGTGGTTTCAGCTAGACTCCACATGATGAGTGAGGGTAGTGTGAATTATCGAAGGGACGCGCAAGAAGCAATGTTGGACGGTGGGCATGTAAGTGGCTTTGTTTTGTTTTACTGAAGCAGGGAAGAGGGCAAAATGAGAATGAAATGAGAAGCCAATGTGTTGAAATAAGCAACAATGTGCTGTTTAGGCTGTTTGCTTTTGTTTTTCTGAATTTGAACACAAATAGTGACAATGGACAAGTGTGGGTGGGAAGCAAGTCATGGAAAGAGTAAGAAAATAGTTATAGCAACGGAAAGGAAGTCGCTAAATGGTGGATAGCATCATATAGTAAGGGAAATTAAATCTACGATGGTGGTGCAGAGACTTGTAACCAAAGCTGGTAACAGAAGAGAAGGTGTTCTGAAGGATTTGACTGTTTATTGTATGTTAAATGTTTTGTGTGTTAGTGATGGGGGTGAGGGTGGAAATTAAAAAAATGTGGTTGTATTTTATGTTTTGTAGTTATGCAAAGTGGAAGGGATTAAAGGATACCTAAACAACATTTTGACGACAAATTATTCAAAAATCTGACCTCAAACAGGACTAAAGGAAAGGCTGCTGAATTCGTTAATGCTAAAACTACATTTATATAAGTTACCTAAATGTGGTTACAAATCATTTGAAAAATGTAAAATCAGCCTTCCAATTTAAAAAACTGCCTTACTTGCTTCTTAAAATGGCCGCCAAATGTGTTAAGTGATGACATCATCGGAGCCAAAGTCAGAGAGCTATATGGCTCTTTATAGTGCTAACTAGTTCTTTTTTCCTTTTGTATAGAATTGTATCTCCAAAATGGTCAAAACCATGTGCATTACCTAGATCAATATGCATGTTAGGCTATGGTCCTGTTCATTTTGTTTACTTTAACATGCTGAAATTGTGTTTTTATCCAACCAACTTTCTCTTTGGCAAACCACAATGCAGTACAGGTCTTGAATAACCTGGTGGTCTAGTGGTTATGGCAGATCCAGGATGCTACAATGGGGAGGGTGTGCTGGGAGTGTGTACATACTTGATATGCACTTTTAACAGTTTTATGAAACCTTTATATTTCTGCTAGTATGCTTTTCTAGTATGTTTTTGACAGAAACTACAAATGTAATCCATATTTTTGAATGTAAACATTTGTACACTCAACAAATCAGACTTCTTCAACAAAGTGAAATGTAGCAGCAGCAAGCGAGTACTTTACAATAGGGGGGTTACATCTGCACCCTTCACCACCCCATAGATCCACCACTTGTTTGTAGCAAAGTTCTTCTGTAGTCCAATGCCAGCGTTCATACTTTCTTGGAAATCAAAAATATGCTTGTCTTGTCTTCTTGTCTTTATCCATGGGAAATAATAATAAGAATCAGTATTTATAGAGTGCTTTCATACACATTGTATCCCAAAGTGCTTTACAAGCAATGCTAGACTGGTAGTAAAGTGACTGAATGTGTAGTGGCAGCCAATCCACACATTAATACCCACACACAGTCTTGGACAATTGCATGAACTGGTTTTATGGGAAGGGGGAATGTTGGCCAGGACAATAGGGTCAGGTAGTGATCATGGTGCTGGCAGCCCCACATCTTATTTCTCACAGTGATCTGCTCATATTTCTCCCCTTCTGTCTTCCCTCTTCCCTGTATATAGCAGTGCCTTGCAGGAGTGGCCTTCTCAATCCCTCTCTGGTATTCATTCTCACTACTTCTCCCCACACCAAAAACCGGTGAGCTCATCACCCTTGTGCACCATGAATGTAGGTAGTATAGTCCCCAGGTTTTTTTGATATATCAAAAATAAACAAATCTTTCCAGTAAGTCAGGCTGATAGCAGCAGGGGACAAGGGGAATTATAGGCTTTCCTATCCTTAAAAGATCTAGGCTACCTTTGATTAGGCACTATTAAATGATGGGTGTGCACATCATTATGCATGTCATTTAATAGTACCTAACTATAGGTGGATTAGATCTGATATGGGTAGGAATGCCTATGTTTCCACTTGCACCCTGCTGCTATCAGCCTGGCTTACCAGAAGATAACGTTCATTATTAATATGAAAAATGACATGTGCGACTGTACTAACCACATTCATGATGCAGAAGGGTAGTGAGCTCACCAGTTTTTGGTGTGGGGAGCAGAAGAGAAGAATAAATGCCAGAGAGGGACTGAAGATGCCATTCCAACAGGGTACAGCTCTAGTCAGGTTAGGGGAAGACAGGACGGGGGATGTTTAGCAGATCATTGTGAGATCTGAAATGTAGGGCTGCCAGCACCATGATCACTACCTGACTGTGAATGAGAGCAGCCAGCGATGACAAATACTATGTGGCAGGGCTGCGCTTAGAGTGTTACTTGAATTCAGTGTAGGGAGATTACTCTCAGGTGGGGGAAGGGGTGTTGACGTTTGTTAGGACAGTATTGAAGGAGCTGTGTATAGATCATTCAAGATTTAGAAGGGTAGTAGCCAACCAACTTGCATTATGGAGTAGGGCACTAAAAAGTACCGGAGAAGATTTGCAGGGAACTGTCCTGTGGGGTTCTGCAGATCACAGGTAAAGGAGTAGACTGACACTGGAAGTCTGGTGGATTCGCTCAAGGCATTCGTATGCTTCTCCTGCTAATAATATTGTCATCCATAGTAACTGCAGCCCTTATGAGGGCATGAACAACAGTTTTGCTGGTGAGTCCTGAGGCTTATTGCTTGGCCCTCCGTGAAGACCCAATTTTTGGTTAATGAGGAGGGACAAAAACACAACAGGGGAACTGTACATACTGCCTTCTCTGTGCAGAAGGGTGGTGATCCACTCAATGTTTACTGTGGGAACAGAAGTCAAACATTGAAAAATTGGATTTAAGTGTGATTTGTGAGGTATTTTTTAACAGTGCCAGCTGATGATCCATATCGGTGTAGGCATGCACAACTCTCTGAGGTATACGATTACAGTCTGAGGTGTGATCATTCTCTTCATGAAACTGCAAGCTCATATGCAGCCCCGGGCAGTACTAAGGACACGGTATGGATGGTGGGGTGTTCAACAGAAGCCAGGCTAGGTGCAGAGTGTTCACTTGGAAAAAAAATACAAGAGAAGTTTTTTATTGTGGATTATCAAGAATGCATGAGCTTTGGAATTGGATCAAATCGGTACTTCACTGTGTGACCCTAAGCGAGCCACTTAACTTCCTTGTGCTACCAGGCCACATCTGTAAAGAAGGTTTCAGCATAGTGTGTCTCTCCTGGTTAACAAAAAAAAAATCAGGGCATAACATAACCACTAGATCATCAGGTATTTGAAGTGTTGTACTGTTCTGCAGTTTGCCAAAGAGAAAGTCAGCTAGACTGCAAAACATTTTCAGCAAGTTAAAGTAAATAAAATGAGCAAAATCATAGCCTAATGGGTACTGATTAAAATAATTCACATGTTAACACACAGTGTTGATCATTCTGGTAAAACAATTCAAAACAAAGAGGGAAAGATGAATTACTTAGCCTATAGGAATATATATTGGTCTCGGTCTCTGGCTCTGACTCCGATGATGTCATCATGACTCATCACTTAACACAGATGGCAGACATCTTAGGGAGAAGGCAAGGCTGTTTTTTGTAAGTGAAAAGCTGTTGTTTACATTTTTCAAAAGCGATGAAACTGCATTTATGTTATTTACATAAATGCAGTTTTAGCAAAATGTAAACAGTAGCCTTTACTTTACCTTGCAGTGAAACCAGATTTTGGAGTTTGCAGTTTAAAAAAAAAAACTGCTTGTTTAGGTATCCTTTAAGCTCTTTCTACACTAACATAGCTGACAGAAATTGTTTTGAAAAAAATTCTGGAGGCATGGATAAGTGGGTGTGCTGCATTCTGATTATCAGGTTTTCTGGGCAGATGGCTGTCGCTCTGTAAGGTCCTGGGTTTCAAACTCTCTTGACGAACCAGGACACAGGAAATTTCCAAACCATTTTACAGTGTAACTGAGTAATTCATCATGCTGTCTGTTGTAGATGAAAAACAAATCAGAACATGGCAGTGCAAAACATTCAAAGCACAGGCAATTCACTGCATGACTGCCAGTGCTCCTTTTAAACTTGGTTTATGGTTTCCATTACTTACATGACACATCTTATTCCATAGCACTTAGTCCTTAAAAGGAATTGGTGGCGTTATCTTTATTGGTAGTTCGATAGTTAAACTTTTCAATAGGGAAAAATAGGTAGACTGCTAATTTGTTCTTACCATACTGTAGTAACATAATACAGCAAAACTATCCTTTTAAGGACACCACACTTTTAAGGACAGACTTTGCAGTCTCAAATACAATTTCTTAAGTAATGTGCAACCTATGGTACATATTAAGGACACGTTGATGTTAAAGACAGATTCTTTGATCCCAAAGTGGTCCTTAACTGTAACTCTCTGAGGTGATCATTTTATATCAAGGTACAGCAACACAATGTTCGAACACCTTAAAACAGTACTGGCGGAAATAGGTAGACAATTCCACTGTATCATGGGAATGAAAGAGCCTTACTGTCAGATTAATCTTGCCTGTCCCTCCTGCTACACAGCAGTGACTTTACCCAATGGGCTGGATATTCAAACTACGCCAGGCTGTGGTGCAAGCTTGGGCGTAGCTCAACTCGGCTGTGCAGGGGTGTGGACTAAGCGATATTCAAAGGAGCTGCGCCATGGCTCAGCAGCTTTGAATATCACACCCTGGCCACCCCCAGTGTGCATGGCACAGTGGCACTGCACCAGCGCTAGTGGCCAGAGTGGAGCATGGAGTTGCGCTAGCGCAAGAGCCATTGCGCCATTCACAGCACCAGCGATATTCAAAAGTTGACATGCAAATGGGGCCATAATTTATGCAAGGCACACATGGGGCCATTTGCATGTCATTATGGCCCCATTTGCATGCAGGGTGCGCTGATTCCCGGCGATTTGTGCCTGGTGCCCATGCAATGGCAGCCGTTGGGGACCGACGCCGCCTGCAGCCCGGTTGCGGGCATCTGTGTAATAATAGTAAAGCTCCCATCCTATATCCCTGGTGGTCCAGTGGACCGCTATGTGCCCGATTGCGGGCATCTGTGTAATAATAGTAAAGCTCCCATGCTATATCTCTGGTGGTGCAGTGGACCGCTATGTGCCCGATCGCAGGCATTTGTACAGAAAACAAAAGGTCCAATATCCCTGGTGGTCTAGGGTACCCCTCTCCCCACCCGCCCACTGTGCCCCACCGCCCCGCTTTCCTCCGTCAGCCGCCGGGCGGCAGCACCCACCCGCCTGCCACCCCGCCGCATGCGGACTGACACCTCGGTAGGGTTGCACGCCCATTGGTTCACAGTGTGAGCCAATGGGTGTGCAGCCCCTACTGTACTACACATTCCAGATATGTGAATGAGACATCTCATATACTGGCAACCCAGGGTGAAATTTTCCATTTCATCAGCTTGGGCCTGTTATTGGGACCTGCAGAGCATGGCTGCCACTCCATCAGCCAGGTTTGTTATTTATACTCTCTCAAATCCACCATTTCACAGAAGCAAGAGATGCTGAATGAGCTTTGGAGAAACTATAAGGGACAACTGCCCTAACAGCTCTTCAGCAAAACAGGAAATCATTTTAAATGTGTGAAAAAAAAGGGATTTTATGAGAAACAAATGTATTACTCCATAATCCTGAGAGAATGTTAATATGTGTGTGCTGTTCCAGAGGGCCGATTTCCAGAAATACTGCAGAGCCCAGTTTGGGCTATGCAGATAATAGCCAGATACTGTATGTGTCTTTTACCTGTCCCTCCTGTTCTGTTACTTAAAATCTCAAAATGCATTATGAAAGGGAACACCGAGATATAGTTTTCCGATCCATGTTTTCTAACAAGCTGCATGTAGATAAATACTGTACATGCTTAACTCTAAAAATGAAACAGTGAGAGCAACCTTGCATCCCCCCCGATGGTAAGACTGGGTATTGGTTCTGCAGTGTACCAGTTATCGATCCAGAAATGTACAGATGGGCATGGATTATTTCATATGTCCACTATTCTCTGGGTAAAGAATAACTTTCTCAACTCCCCCAATGGCAAGAGATCTTTCAGTTTTTATGATTTATTTACCCAGAATAGCCCAGCTGAGATGCAACGTCTCATTTTCAGTGTGATCCTGCTTTAACTTATTTCTGCTGCTGGGTTGACTGGAGCATGAGGAGGTTAAGTTACTTGCCCAAGTTCACACAGTGTTTAACTCTAGTGGGGTTTAAACTTGTGATTTCCTGGTTTCCAAGTCTGTGCTTTAACACTAGACCATATTGCCACTTATAAAGCTGGTGGAATAAATTAATTCACCTTTTTTATTTTCTGCTTGGGCATCAGCAGACATAGGCAGAAAAATGTTGGTTTAATGGCTTATCCATAGAAAGACACTTCCAAAAGGCCAGACCCCCCCTGCCTCATAATGCACTACAGTATCAGCATTTGGTTTAATAGCAGGTCTCTGGCGTGTGACAGGAGCCCGCAATCTTCTAACCCAGTGGCATGAGCACTACCCAGGAGCTATACTGATGCACACACATTGTTCAGAGTTATAATGTGGTTGTGATAAATCCTGTTTTTTGACAGGTAGATTCCAATCTAATCTGTATCCTCACATGAACTGTAACATGTCTAATTTGTACAATGTCGTTGTATGTACCTAAATCTATTATTCCTGTACTCTCCCGGGTCATACCTGAAAATAGGCAATTGTCTTGTCTAGTGTACCTACCTGGTTAACAAAAGCTAAATAAATAAATAAATAAATCACATGGCCATGTTGCTATTACATCTTATAAAATGGCATGGGTAATCAAAGCAATCTGAACTACACTGGTGTAGCCATCATAACTACACAGGTGTTCTTTTAAATGCATTGTTTAAGCACAACACGACACTTTAGGGAAAGTGTGTTTAAAGCAACCTCATAGCTAACAGCATCACCAAGGTGTGCAATTATTAGCCCATAATTACTGTAACAACCCCCTCTCCTCTGGTAGGGGGTAGGGTTGTTACCACAGTGCCTAGTAGAGGGATGTGGTATCTTAGCAGCACCCTCTGGCATTAGTGGTTTTGGGAGGAGCTTAGGTGTAGAATATTTAAGGGCCCTTAAAGTATGAAAGTGGGGCTGCAAGGTGGAGGGTCCATGGAAGCTTATGGAGGTACAGGTCCCCTCTGGGGAAAGGGCATCCTGTTCCCAGGTGCTGTCTGCTGGGTGCTTGTGAGCATTGCAGGGAGTTGGCCTAGTACCCCTCATGAGTTGTATGTCAAGTGAAGTTCTGCAGTCACTTCCAGCATGTTAGCTGAATACCAAGGTTCCAGAGGGTGCTGGGGGAGTGGGAACACAAGGTGCTCACCAAAAGGCTGACTCTGGACTTGGACCAGGGTTTGAGATCCCATTACAGACCCCCGACGGAGGACATGAGTGCATTGCCAACACAGTACTTTGAGGTAGCAAGAGGTCAGACACCTCACTTGGGAGGGAGTCCATGTGTAACACTGCAAGACCTCAGTGTTCGGGATGTGTCCCTACCTGGGAGATGGATGGAGGTGAGGCTGGTTAAGCCCTATACATTAGGAAATTGAGGCATTTCCTGGGAGGCAGATGGTGTCCCAGGGTGGAACACACTCAAGAAGGGCCACCTGAAGGCCCTCTGGCCAGAGGCAGATTTCTCTAATGAGAATCTGGTATACCCGGAACTGGGGCCATTTTGGAGAAGACAACCACTTGAGAAGGAGAGAAGCGAAGTTCCCTGAAAGATGATGGATTAAATAGGTTTTATGGATCAATATAAGTTTATGTGTACCCACCTGCATTTGACCTATGTGCTGTATGTCGAGTAAAGAGAGTCAAATACCTTGAACCCTGTAGTCAGAGTCATCATTTTTCCAATGTAATTTGAGGTGCCCTGTCTCAGTAGACTCTTGAAGAAGACAGTCGAAGTGATACCGTTTTTGCAGTCTTGCAAGGGGGACTAGTTGTTCCGTGATTAGTACAGTAGCCTTGAGATGCCTAAATTTCATCAATGGGCCCTGTACCTTATTTGCTTTACAGTAAGGTAATTTGCCTTTATGGTGTGCTATTTTTTTTGGATAGGATTTACACCTTTGGGAACAGGCTCCTCTTGCAGAAGAGACTTTTAGTCTCATTTAGTTGCCCCCTGTGTAAGTCAAGACTGACTTAAAAAGCAACTGGTGCCTCAAGAAACCTTTGAGAAACACAATATTTCAACAAAACATACATTTCATCATTAATCTTCCTGTTGTTCTGTACTATTAAAGTACACCTTTCCTGGTGCTTATATGACTAGCTAGGGAACTCCCACACCTGAATTAGTGCTCCCATGAGCAGTTAAATGATTTCTCAATTCGCCCCTAAAAGGAAGGGAAGGGATTACAATTTACACCTAAGTGGCTTGCAGCATGATCCCTTTCCACTGCTTCTTAGTCTGCTCCGTCCCCACGCTCCGACATTTTGTGACATCAGTATAGTGATAGCATGGGGACGTGCCCCATTCACCTGAATGGAGTGTCTTTTTGAAAGTTAATTTCCTGATTTTAAATTGGGTTGTGGCACAGATCAATGCCAGGGTTCAGCTAACACTAAAGGTGCTTTTACACAAAGGAATGACCGTTACAGAACCAGTGTAACGTTACCCCCGTTCATGTGTAAAGTGGATCTCTTCCACAACCACAGTGAATGTTCAGCCAAAATGCGTTGTCTGTTTCCTATGGTTTGCCCCGATGTGTGCTGGTACACCCTGGCATATAATCAGGAGGTTCTGTTACCTCCTGAAGAAATCTCATATCACAGCAAACTCCATGGGGAAGCCGGAATGAAAAGATACAAAACGGAGGAGGGGATTTTCTGACATGCTTGCTGTGTATAAAGTCACCCCATAATGGAACAGACTAGAATGGTGCCACACAGGTAATCATCACTTCATTATAAGAACCTGTGGGTAAAAGCGCCTTAAGACTATGACTTAAGGTGGGGAATCAGCAGCCATAACAGATGCAGCCTTAAGAGACAAATGTCCCATTTACATGCAAATATCTTTAGCAAGAAAGGATAAGGGGCAGATAAATACAGAACTACATATATGAAATATATACTGAATTGTGTGTATTAATATTATAGTTTTAAAAGTCTTCTCAGTGGGATCATCTGCTCTTTAACAAAAATGTCTCTAACCAGGATTCTTGCTCTTAAGTCTCCACCCTTACACTGATGCAGTTGTACTGTATGTCATATACTGTATCATCTACAGATTTCTCCTCCACCTCTTTATTGCAGAGGGAATGTGAATGAAAACAAAATCTACATTCCTTAGAGTTTATGTGGCCCCACAGCTTATTCCCAGCTTCAAGCCGCATTCTTTTGTTGTGACATTACATTTGTTGCCATGGGAATGATTGCACTGCTACGCACCCATTTTGACATTTTATTTATTTAACATTTGGTGCCCAGGCTAGGCAGAGTGAGGTACCTGAGCTTGTTTTCAGGCACAACCTGGAGGGGTCACGACACATGTACAGACACAGTAAATAGTGCAAAATACAAATAGCTTTACAGAAAGGAAAAATATGAAATATACAAACATTGCTGAGGTAACCAAGTATAGCACAAGGTGAGTGTGCAGCACATTAAAGTGACAAAAGCAAGGTGCATGTACAAAAACAATGGTGGTGAGAAGTACACATTTACACAATTGCAGAACTGTACAATTATACAATGACCAGAATGTGCTAAGGTACTCTGATGAAACATTGAAATGCAGTGGTAACAGGATGCAGGATATTAGGGCAAGGCAAGGTTTGTTTGACTGCAGGCACATGCTTTTGAGAAATGTACTAGTAGGAGGAGGTTGAGACAGTAGAGTAAAGATGTGAATCAGACAGGGCGAGGGAAGTTATTCCTTAGGGTTCACAGTTGGATAGTGAAAGCAGACAGACCAGTTGTAGATCTGCATCAAGGGATTTGGAAGCAGCAAGCACCAGATGATTGGAGGCCGTAGGAGGACAGGATGGGGGGGGGTAAAGAGAGAGGAGTGACAGCAGTAGCAAACCAGTATTTAGCCAGAAAAGACAAACAGTGTGAGAGGCACTAGGCCTCAAAGGTGGGAAGAGAGAGGTCTGTGTAAAAAAGAGCAGTAACGGGTAAGACATTTTGCATGAAAGGCAAAGCGACATGCATGTGTGTCCATTTTCTGAGGAAAACACTTGTACATCACACCAGTAGAGATCACCTGAAAGAGTGCTGGGAGCCCCTGTTAAACCCCATAGATACAGAGCAACTTATAAGCAGAGCCTAAAAATAAAATAAAATCAATAACTCCGATATGGGGCGGATTGCTCCTTTGAATGTCTGGGTAGTCGAACTCTTCCTATGCTTGGAGCTTCATTGATTTAAGCCTTCTGATTGGCTATGAACAATCGACCAATTAGAGTGTGCCTCCCTGTCCCCAGAGTGAGGACAGAATTGCTTTTATCCATAAAATGTTTTATTTATTAGACTGGGATGCAAACATGTGCTCAGAATCGTGGCTCAATAAAAATCTAAACTGTTTCACTAGAATAGGCAGAGTGTCCAAGCTGAGTGCATTCATTTAATAATCAGACTCTTCCATTAAAATAAACTGTTTCCATATCATTAAAAAAAAACTTTCTGTGAACACAGACCCTAAAGTTCCCAAAGATTGCTTAAATTATGTATGTTTAAGAGCATTTCTAAGTAAAAGACAATTTCTGTAATAATAAACAAGAAATTTGTAAAAAACATGCCGAAACCTACACAAGCAAATATGCTGATTAGCAAAAGAGGAAACTCAGACAACCACATATTTTACTTTTCCTGGAGAAATTTATTGATGCTGCAAACTTAACTGTGTGATGTTACCCACACTCTTCAAACAACAGGCACATTCTAACAATAAGAAAATTACAGTGGATTTTTTTAAATCTTTATTCTTAATTGCCACCTGTCACTTTAATTAGTGTCCAAATTGGAAGGCTTTTGTTTTTCCTCAGGTTTGTGCATCCCCCTTTGTTGATCCATAAAGAGCAGTTGGATGGGGTTGCCTGCTCACTTCTTCCATGTGGGTGGAAAATAACAAGGTATCGCTGACACACAGGCCAAAAAATGAAAAGCGCAGAGTCTGAGGACTATAATTTTTAATAATTTCAACTACCTACAAAATGTCAACCACTTTCACAAACTGACAGGAGACAGAAGGAGTTTCATATCACATGCTGTAAGGACATTTATCTCACAGTTTATCTATTTTTCATTCAGTTTAAGGTTATGTTCTTAGCTACTAAACACTTCAGCAATTTGGTGTGCATAGCTCTAGATACAGAAGCAACAAAGAACTGAACTGGCAACAAATGACACATAGGGACTGTGCGACTAAGGAGATACAATTTTATAAAACTACATTACACGTCTTTCAGAAATATGCACCATTTTATATTGCGGTCTCATTTCCACCCCCAGTATGTTCCTTTACAGAATCATCCAAACTATATATTACATTTTCCAGCCATTCTTAAAAATTTGCCTGGTATTTATTTGACGGAACGTGTTCAGCCAACTGCATATTTGTTAGAGAAAGTTGATTGGTGAGAGCTAGGTACAGACTTTTTACAACAATGGTCACAGTTTGTAATGCAATCTGGGCAGAAATAGTGGCATCACTGCAACCCTGCAGGTATAGGAAGGTCTCAGCTGTGTCCCAATACTGAGCATGCTTTTGTCAGTCTGCTACTGCCATGTAAATGTCATTTTTTTTTGTTAAGTAGAAGAGTCTAAAGTCTATTTATTCTCATGCATAAATCACACCACTTTTAGTGCAATGCCTATTACAGTTATGTTGTCTAGCTGCACATTGTCTAAAGATGAACTCAAAATGGCCGAGGATGAAAAAAACAGAGGACAGCAGTTATTTATAAGTGCATTGCCATTGCAACAATCAAGAAAACAAACAAATGAAAAAGAAAAAACTGGATCACGGCAGTAGCTTTGTGGAATGACACAGCTTTACAAGAACAATACTGTATATTTAAAAGAAAACAGTTTGTAAGAGCATTCCTAAGTTATCGTCATCCAGCAAACATTTGTTAAAAAAAAGGAGAATGAAACGCCAAGTGTCACAAGTGAGCTAAAGCCATCATCAGATCAGCACTATATACAACCTTTGGAAAGAAAGATATCTGGAAAGGAAATAATTACAAGTACCATTATTGAAAAGCTGACAGACTACACAGGACATTTACAATGAGGGCTGATATGTGCATGTGTGCAAACCTAATAGGTAAATACCATGATAAAAGCATGAGTGGGCTGTTCGCAGAACAGTCCCAGAAGTAAATGCACGTTCTTGGTGAAATTAGCCACTACCCAGCATCTTTGTGGCACGCTGGTTGGCTTCATCAATCCTGGTTTTGTTGGAGTCAGCCTAGAAAGCAAGAAGAAATAAATACATTAATTAGCTGTTGCACAGTATCAGCTGTACAGAATGCTGTATATTTCTGTCTGGTGGGTTATTTATGTATTTTGAAGTTTTATTTAATGATTTCTTCTGCCTTTTATACGATATAAAAAAGGACAGAAATTGGCAGTCAATTGTGTGTTTGCAGTTTATTGTAAAATGGGCACAAGTTCACCAGAAAATGAACTGAGACCAGAACAATTCATTACACATAGGCCACCGAACAGCATGTCTGTCATTATTTGTTGCCATGATAATGAAAGTGATTTTAGAACTCAGGACCTCCTGGTTCTGGTGTGGTAATGGGGAGCCAACCATTAGAAACAAGCAGCTCAAAGTAAAGGCAGTGCACACAGAAGAAAAAAACATTTCAAATGGCTACTCACAGAGCTCAGCAGCATGCCACACAGGACAGAAGACGTACAACTTCTCTTGATGCAAAATGGGTTTATTTGTAGAAGTCAAAAACAGCAGTACTCGACCACCCAGTCTAGCATCCCATCCAGTGTTTCATGCTAACAGGTGCTTTTTTCAAGAATAAATTTTGTATCCAGAGATACTAAATGTCTCCTTCATGCTGCTGAGCTCTGAGAGTACCAGTGTTAACTGGGAGTAAAGTCTATTTCCACTTTCACACTCTTGTAATCAACCTCTTTTCCTCCCTTCACTTTCTTGAGCTTTCCTCAACTTCCTTCTGTCTCTCGCAACCTCCTAATTCTTGCCTAATGGCTGATACAATGGCACATGACATCTCAGAAATGTTGAAATAACACATTACAGTAGCAGTTGTGACATCACCATTCATGTTCTATCCATGGTATGTAAATCAACATCCCCCCACCCACTGGTACAGGTTTCTGCACATCAATCACAGGACAACATATTCAGAGACCATGGTCTGCCATTTTGGAGTCCTATCCCCACCAAGGGGAAACATGTTTTTTAAATAGATTTTATATTGTCAATCAGGTTTGCTTTCTTTTACAAACATGCAAACATGAGTTTACCAGCAGAAGAAGGCCTTACAGTCTATCATGTCTGCCCAGTGTGGCTCTCATGCATCTTTTTTTACATGGTGCTCTGCCGTCTCTCCCCTGACACTTCTACCCTCACCTTGACTACATCCCACCACCCCTCAAATCCCCCAACCGTTCTGTGATTCACTACCTCTTCTATTAGTCCATTTCACCCTGCCACCACTCTCTGCATGAAGAAGTGCCTCCTGGCCTCCTTTCTGAACCTCCCTCCCCCGTTTGTAGTAGTGTCCCCTCATGTTCCTACCATTGCTGATTAAAAATTTCACTAGGGTCTGCCTTGTCTATGCCATTGAGGTACTTTAAGGTCTCAGTCATGTCCCCATGCTCCCTTCTCTCCTCAAACAGGTCATGTTAAGGCTCTCTGGTCTCTGCCCTTGTGAGAGCCCCTGCTGACCCTAAATCATCTTCATGGCTCTTCTCTAGCAGGTGTTTTTTTTCTATAGAGCTGTTTCTCCCTGGCCACTTATAGTATGTCTTAATCAAGGATACACCCTGGTCCCAGGGATATACCCTGTTGAGGCCTGTATGCCTGGTCCCTCTCTGGTATCCAGCATCCTCCGGCTTAACCCCATGTCTTTGCCCCCCTGGCAGGGGCTTTGAGGGGAGGAGGGCTGCCCCCCAAGAGGCAGTCCACTGTGTGGACTAGGATCTAGTGCTGGCAGGCACTAGGACCCAAGGGAATACAGGACCTAGGGATCATCATATGGCTGGCCATTGGTTTTTCTTTCCCATTTTCTAGTGCCTACCACCTCTCCTGATGTGAGCACAGCCTATGCCAGCCTCACATTCCCTGTGGCAGGAACAAGCTCCCTAGCCCAGCCACATGGGTCACTGTGGTGCCAGAGCTTGCTATTGACCCTACCTCAGCCTGGCCTGCCTCCCAATGTGGCGACTCAGGTTTGATCCCAGTCCCAGGCTGCCTGCATGGTAGCATTACATGCTGTCAGTGGGCAATAGGAGTGGCCCGCATCTCCAGCAGGTTGATGTCATTCTTGAGGTAGGGGCTCCAGTATTGCACAAAGTACTCCAGATGTGGCCTTATCATGGATCTGTACAGCAGCACCATGATCTCTTTCTTTCTGCTAGTGAATCCTCTACTTATGTAACCCAAATTACTATTTGCCCTTACTGCTGCCATACTGTATTGCATAGAAGGTTTTAGACTGCTTGCTACTGCAAACTCCAGGTCTTTCTCTCCTTGGACACCATGACAGTCACTATCCTAAGTCTACACTTCAGCCCTGGGGTTCTTGCTCTCTATGTTCCACCTTGCACTTTATTGTTTTGAACCCTAATCACCAGATTTTGGACCATCTTTCTAACTTCACTAGGTCCTCACTCATATCACTGGCCCCATTCCACATCCACCCACCTACAGAGTTTGGTGTGTCTGCAAAGAGGTAGATTTTGCTGTTTATGCTGTCCCAGTGTCATTTATGAACATGCTGAACAGCACCAGGCCCCTGTGGACACGTGTGGATCCAGTTACTGATGTATTAAAGTAGCACCAGATCTTCATCAAGGACATCTTCTCCATTGGGTCATACCTTTGAAACTGTAAGCCACCATCATTAGGACCTTCCAGAAACTATTGCTTAACTGGAAGTCATGCACAATGATGTGCAATGTCTATAAAAGTTCCTCTATAATGTGGGGGCCTCCTCACTCTTTAGTTTTTTCTTTTGCTGTCGACAAGCTCATTCAACCTGTAGAGAAACAAAGCTGTTGCTTTGTTACATCACTGTTTGTTTTTGTTTTCCAATTAAGTTTTATTTCTGTTAACCTTGTCCCTGTATGCCACTACTGACCATTTGAGTTAGCATTTCTGTTGCATCACTGTTAGCATTACTGTTTGCATTACCATTTGTGTTTCCATTTATGTTTGGTTTGCCATTACCATTACTATTTCCCTGTTTGTTAGCGTTTGCGCTTCTGTTACCATTTGCGTTTCGTTTCCCTTACCGTCAGCATTACCATTACTGTTTGCATCTGTGTCTACGATTGCGTTTGCTTTACTATTTGTGTTTACATTTTTGTTTGTGTTATCGTTACCATTACAATTAGCGTTTGCATTTATGTTATCATAACCGTTTGTGTTTGCGCTTCTGTTTACGTTATCATCACAGCTTGCGTTTATGTTACTGTTACCATTTGCACTTGCATTACCATTAGTGTTTGTGTTACCGTTAGAGTTACCATTACCGTTTGGGTTTCAGTTTGTGCTTGTGTTTATATTACTGTTTACATTTGCATTTACGTTAATGTTTGCATCACCGTTAGTGTTACCATTAGCGTTTGTGTTTATGTTACCATTTACGTTTGCGTTTGTGCTTGCATTTATGTTACCATTGCCATTTGCGTTTTTGTTACCGTTCACACTTGTGTTACCATTTGTGTTTCCATTTCCGTTACTGTAAACATTACCGTTACCATTAGCTTTTGCATTTGCACTTGCGTTCGTGCTTCCATTTGCGTTACCGTATCTGTTTGGGTCACTGTTAGATTGTTGTTAGTGTTTGCATTTACGTTACCATTGCTGTTTGCGTTTGTGTTTGTGTTACCATTTGTGTTTTTGTCTGTGTTACCGTAACTGTTAGCATTTGCGTTTTCATTCACGTTTGCGTGGGCATTACCGTTCCCATCAATGTTTGCATTTCCATCGCTGTTACCATTAGTGTTTGCGTTAACATTTGCATTTGCATTTACATTTCCATCACCGTTACTGTTACTATTTTTTATGTTACTGTTACCTTTTGCGTTTCCGCTTGCATTTTCATTTGCGTCACCATTACTGTTTCTGTTTCCATAAGCTTTAGCATTTGCATCTGCATTCACATTTACATTACTGTTACCATTATTGTTTGCATTTGTGCCACTGTTACTGTTAGCGTTATCGCTACTGTTAGGGTTATTTTGCGCAAATGGCCAGCGCTCCCACCACCACATTCCATTCACTATTTATATTGCACATTCTTAAAAAGAAGGGAAATTAATGGCAAAAAACTCTGTATAATTAATGGGTCTCCCCTTTTGCCATTGAGAGACTGTGGTGTAATTTGCCATTATAAAGGAGCGTTTATAACGGCAAACACGCGCTTGGTTCTCCTCCCTCTGTGCATGAGCCTACAGCAGTGTCTCCCTTCCTGGCTCGCACTGCCTTCTTACTCACAACAGAGCCACCAAAGAAACATGGCGATGAGTAAATTTATAACAAAATCAAAATCAGAACTAGTGTTACAGATGGGGGACTATGAAAATTTTTTTTTTAAATACGAGAAGTCGCCGAAAATGAAAATCCGACCAGAGGTAAAATAAAGTGAAGCGTACTCATAGCCACACCGAAACTGCTGATATTTTATATAATTGCTGTGGCCAAAAAGGGGAGACCCAGCAATTATATAAATAAAATACGGGGTAGTGTGTTTAAACTCGAAGTTTACACACCACCTCGTACTTTATTCTATATTTAATGTATCAGTTAGGGTTGTTCCACAGAGACAAAAGTGAGGAAATTCAGTATTAGGGTTGAAAACCCTAACTGTGCATTCCCTCCCACCCCCACCACCACCACACACACATATACATGCAAGCAGGGGAAGGACCAAGGCAACACAACCAATCACACACAACCAGCAGGAGGTGTATACCTGTGTTATCGTAGCAAGTAGGTAAGAAATCTAACTTCAGGTATCATTCAGTATTTTCAAACTTGTTTCATGAGGTTAGTTCACCTAAAGGTGAAACAAGGTGGCAGTAGCAAAAACTGTGTACCTTGCTACGTTTTTGACATATGGGTGGTGAAAGGCGTCATGGGTGCCGCAATGTTAGTTTATGGGAAATTTCTCAATTTTGGAACAGTGTAACTTTGTCATGCTTAAGTATTTTGCACCAAAGCAGGAAAAGGCACATCTGTGGGACCAGGGCTTGCCACCCTGCAAATGTCAGCCCAAAGGACCCAACCATTTGCTTGCAGGATGATGGCAAAGATGTGCAGTCATCAGGAGCATACTTCTCAAAATACTGTCGCAAACACGAAAGTGTCGCAAACGGAACACATGACAGTGTCGCATTTGCGAAAGCATGCAAAATAGTGTCGAAAACACGAAAGTGTCACAAATGCATAGCATGACACTGTCGCATTTGTGAAAGTGATCTTTGACAGTATTTCAGGGACACTGGAAAATCCTGTTTTGGGTCTTGTACACCCCCAAATATCACATGTGTAGTCTGTGTTATGTGTTGGTGGCAGCGTGAGGCCCAAGATGGCCAGTTGTCCATAGTGATATGTGTTTTGCGGTAAGTGGAACATCTGGGATCAGAATTAGCAGTGACGGCCCCATGCCACAGTCCAATGGGAGCATGGGTTTGTGGTTTCATGGTTTACATAGTTGCATGTTATTCCTGTTACCTGCTGCTGGTTGTGTGTGATTGGTTGTGTTGCCTTGGTCCTTCCCCTACTTGCATGTATGTGTGTGTGAGGTGGGGAGGGGGAATGTGCAGTTAGGGTTTTCAACCCTAACACCAAATTTCCTCACTTTTGTCACTGTGGAACAACCCTAACTGATGCATTAAACAGAGTTTTTTGCCATGAATATATATATATATATATATATATATATTTTTTTTTTTCTGATTATAAGGTTGTGGTACAGACACAGCACTGATGAAGGTTGATCCGAAATGTCTGCAAACTTTGACTGTATCACTAATGTACAGATTTACTATACTATTGAGTAAAACATATTTGATATTATACTAATATTTGGTGAGTGGGCTGTTATTTACCAGTCTGTATATACTGCCTGTAAAACCCCACAGGGGACTTCCCTCATCCATGAGTACTCTCCCCTGAACGACTCTGTTTGGGGTCTCCCTCCCTAGCCAGTTTGCCAGCCATTACTTTTGCCTGACTTCTTTGTTAAATAGTGAATGACTCTTAAACTGTGCAAAGAAAACAGCCACCATGGTTGTGCTGAAAAAACAAACAAACCCCCATCTGACTACAGAAGCAGCACTTAAAAATGCAAATCAGCATATCCTTAACTAAAAATAGTGGCTGTCATGCAACTAATTTTCTCTCACAGACACGGGCAGTGCAGCCTTAGGAAAGTGATAATAGAAATGCATATTCATCTCAAACATTTCACTGATACATCCCCCCCCCAAGGGGTGAAGATATATCTGTGTGTGTGTGTGTGTGTGTGTGTGTGTGTGTGTGACTTTATTTGACTGAACACACTTGTGTATGCAAATATATGTTTATACTTATGCAGCCCCAAATACAACAGAACAATGTATGCATTATAGATAGAGGGAGCCCTCCCGACCAATTGGAGTGCCTCTTTCCTCTGCACATGAGACACTGTTATTCTATGAAGTAGCTGCCTCACCTTTGGTTCGGGGTTGTCATGCTCTAAAAATGCATGTTAGACTACTATTATACTCATAAGAGTGGTCTCAGTGATGGTATTAACATACAGAATAGAGCCTGCCAGGATGCAACGCAGTGTCACAGATTCCTGCATGTCAAATGGATTAAGTGATATTCAAATTGCAGTTTTCTACAGTAACTTTGCAGAATTCTGCAGTATTCTGCTTTGCATCCTGGGAGGCACCACTGTACAGTTTAAAAATGGTCTGTATTATAAATATAATATACTGGCATTGGCATGTGACATAATATGCCAAGAAATACAATACTTACTAGGGGACTTGAACCTACATATCTCCCTCAAGGTTCTGCTTTTTGGGAGTAATGAGTTTTGACCTCCCTCATCAGGAGGAATGCACTGCCTACAGTTATTTATTATCCATTGACCTAGCTATTAATTTGGCAGTATTTGCAGTTTCCATTTTGTTATTTCTTGTTCTGCTTTGTGCGTTTAACCTTGTAATGTACTCTGCTCCCTAGAAGTGCACAGGTAGACAATGCTATAATTTGTATTATCTGTCTGCTTGTCTGTCTAGCCATATAAAACTTTACTTACAATTGGTACTGCAATTGACTTATATGGTAGCAGCTGTTTGGCCCACACCAGCATTACTTACAGTTATTTATGAATCAGGAATTTATAATTAAGCAATAAGAACCAACATAGCAGTCCTTTATCAATACAATAAAGACCCACCGGGACAGTTAGAGCCCAAGGTGCCCTGCTGGTCCTTATTCTAATTATAAAGGACCAATACTGCAGTTCATATTGCTATTATAAACCTCCTGTCATGTTTTTAAATAACAATACTACTAAAAAAGCAGTATCTTAATTTACAAACAGTTACTGTATACATCAGTGTGTAGTGAATATCACTTCCTGTATCGCAAAACACTTCCTGTGTTCTGTTTACAATAGTGGCCATCTACCAGTGGGATAAGGACCACTAGTTGATCAATCAGAATGTAGGATTTAGCAATCAATGTTCTGAGAGGTTTTCTTACCTTCTCCATGATCCTATCAATTTGGCGATTCTGTGTGTCAATCTCATTACCCATATCCAGGGCCATATGGCGGAGATTTCCAATTATGCCACCGACCTGCTCCAAGTTTTCATCCATCTCATTTTCTCGGGCATCATTTGTTACCCTATAAGGAAATATACAGTGTGAATGCAAGTACAGAATTGGTAGTTTGCAAGGTAAAGGATACATTGGAAACCTAGTGTTTAAGAGTAAAACACTGTTTGGGCCTACTCACAAAGTTAGGGCTGAAGTAGATACAAATGAGAGGCAAAGTCAGGCACACAAGGAAAAGAGCTATATTTGAAGCAAATAAATACAGTGGATTCCACTTAAGTGCACATCGGATAAGTGCACATTTCGGTTTAATACATACTTTTCTAGTTTCCCTTTTTTTTTTTCTATTTCCCCCATGTTAATAATTTTGGTTAAATGCACATTGGATACGTGCACATGTTGCTTTAATGCACAGTTTCTTGCTTCACTATCTGACCTCATAGAAACATAGAAAAATAGAATTTGACGGCAGATAAGGACCGCTTGGCCCACCCAGTCTGCCCATTTCCCTACCTACTGGATAAGCTGCAGATCCTAGTTAACCAGCAGCCTACTTCTTCTTAACCCCACCCCCCAGAATTGCCTTATGACTGTCCCATGCATGCTTGAATTCCACCACTGATTTTGACTCCACAACCTCCTCCGGAAGGCCGTTCCATGCATCCACAACCCTCTCTGTGAAAAAATACTTCCTTAAATTACCTCTGAGCCGCCCCCCCCCTCTATCTTCAAATTCTGCCCTCTTGTTCTTGCACACCTCTTTTTTTGAAAGATGCTACCCTCTTGGACTTTATTGATTCCCTTGAGGTACTTACTGGAGACCACACTTGAAGAGGGACATACAGCTCCTGGAGAGGGTACAGAGGAGGGCAACAAAGATGATACGAGGGCTAGGGGATTTGACTTACGAGGACAGACTTGAGGAGCTCTGCCTGTTTTCATTGGAGGAGAGGAGAGACAGGGGACATGATTGAGGTCTTCAAGTACCTCAAGGGAATAAATAGGGTAAACATGGAGGGATCTTAGACTAAAGCAGGGAGGCATCACCAGAGGGCATGGTTTGAAGTTGGAAGGTGGAAGGGTGAGGGGGGAAAAGAGGAGGAGGTTTTCACTGAGAGGGTGGTGGACCCTTGGAATGCTCTGCCTGGTGAGCTGGTTCAGAGATCCACAGTGGAGAGCTTTAAGAGAGGGTGGGACAGACACAGAAAGTGGATGTATCAGATGATGGCCTGTCCCGGGGGGGCGGGGATGGATGATGGGGGTTTCTGGAGCACAAGGGATGGGAGGGTCTCGGCACCCAACTAAGGATCTAGGTTCGAGCAGACTTGATAGACCATAAGGCCTAATCTGCTGGCAAATAGTATGTTAGTATGTTAGTATGTACTTGAAAGTTTCTATCATGTCCCCCCGTCCCTCCTTTCCTCGAGGCTATACATATTAGGCTCCTTAAGTCTCTCTTCATATGTCTTCCGGTGCAGACCCTGCACCATTTTAGTTGCCCTCCTCTGGACAGCTTCCATCCTGTCTATGTCTTTGCGGAGATTGGGTCTCCAGAACTGCACACAGTACTCCAGATGGGGTCTCACCAGCTGTCTGTACAGAGGGATAATAACTTCCTGTTTTCTACTGGTGATGCCTCTCCCTATGCATCCCAGTAACCCCCCAGCCCTCCTTGCTGCCCTCTCACATTGACCTCTCACCTCTCCTTATGTAGGTAATTTTGGTTAATTGCACAGGTGCTGTTAATAATGTGTCATCAGTATTTAACACCTTGCCCCACACTAGTCACACACTGGCTCACAGAAGCAAACAAGCATTATGGAGAAAAAGAAAGTAACACTTAGCTTAGCCCAGAAAATCTGGTACTGTATCTTTAATTGTGATGAGACTGGGCTCTATTTCAGAGTCACACCTGAAGGAACTTTAACATTCAAATCAAACATTGCTTCGTTTTATTTCTATTTCCTCTGGGGTGTGCTTTATTTAATACTTTAGTTGAGTACTGTAGCTGAGAAAGTGTTCAAAAGTGCTAATTCAAATGTGCAAATCAACTGATTTATGAAATAAATGTGGTTTTACACTAGCACAACTGCAATCTTTAAAAATACAGTGTTCTCTATGGAATTTCGGCTAAGTACACATTCCGCTTAAATGCACATTTTTCTTCTGCAAAACAGGTGTGCTTTTAAGCAGAATCCACTGTACTTGCAAACTACCTGCTTGCACTCAGTAAAACAAAGAGTGCTGAAAGAAAGTCTGAAACACTTGCAAATGACTGTAGGGTCCTTGTAAGCACAATCTACCCTACAAAGGTCATGTGCTGCCGGAACACATCATGGTCTGGTATGGCACTCTGCAGAGGTGCTGTGGGCTAGTAGAAATGAAGATCACAGGCGTAATTCTCCACTAAAGCAAAATGTGTGATGACTTTCAGCAGGTCCCTTAACATCTCACGTCACAATTATGGCACTTTGGTTTCTTGTACATAGTTAGTGGTAGCCATGAGCATACTGTACATGCTAATCAAACTGCTAGCTGTTTAGTGGAGGCCTTAACACTGCACTGTACACCTGTTTCCCACAAGTATGAACTACTGCTGCTTCACATTCCTGTGTTGATCAGTCTGTTTCACTTTACAGTATACAGCCTTCATGTGGAAAAGGAACCTTCTTAATCTAGTGCTAGCTGCATGTAAATTGACATATGTAATATGTTTACTCTGGGATGGGCTACCTGCCAGGTACTCAGATTAATTACATCAGGTAGCTGTGATTTTTATCAGGTAGTGTGGTTAGAATAAAACACCACCTGACATGGAAAATGAACAAGTGCTTTAGTGAGGCCATGTTTTTACTTCCTGACCTGGATCCATTCAGGAATAAATTACTTCTTAAACATTTATTTGTATTTCCTACTCCCATATCAGTTTCATGGGTTTATTGTGCATGTTCCGTGGTAGTATGATGGGAAAACATGGCCACTGTGAATACAGACAGCTTTCATGTACTGAGCATCAGCAGCTGGTGGTTTTTGTATTTAGCTGGATTACTTGAGTAAGATCAGTCAAAGTAAGAAAGAACATGCAACAGTTAGTGAGTCTGCATGGAGACCTTGCTTAGGCATGCAAGCTTTACTTTATCCACTATAGAAACAGATTAATTGCAAAGAGTAAGGTTTAGGCACCCTCCCTCTGACCAGGCTGAAAGGATGCTGCCTTTCTCCTGCATCCTGTGGACCACAGGTACACCCTGCAGAAGCCACCTCAGAACACCAGCAGAGCTTTCCTTACTTTGAATTAAGGGCACTTCTGTGAGGTTTCCTTACTTTGAATTAGGGGTGCTTCTCTGGCTTAAACCAGATTGGCTGTTTCTCAGCTTCATTGGTGTGCTTGATTGTCCCTTTCTCTCTATGCCCTGTATTCTGTGGCTTTCCACAAATTATTTATTTGTTCCCCCCCATTAGCAGATTATACAGATCCACCACTAGAGGGACCTTGTTCTTTCATTTAAAGGAAGTCTACCCTCTTAAAGTCAGAGCATCCTTACTAGCTACAAGCCTTCTAAAGTTAGAGCAACAATACTGGCTGTCTGCCTTCTAAAGTGCCTCTGCTTTAAGAGCTGTTGTAATTTGGCGGGCAGGGATCTTGTGGCAGCTAACCTAACCTGCTAATCATCTAAGGGCTGCTCCACTATAGGTTCTTTGCAACTTTGCCATGTATTTTATGGGCCCAGGCTTCATCAAAGGAGCATTGCAGTTCCCACCCAGCCCAAACTCAGCAGTGCCACAGCTCCCCATTAAATAAGTGCTGGAGCCTCCTCTGCAACTGGACTAAATTCTACTCCCTGCCTCTTTAGCCTGGCTGCAGTTGGACTTAATTTCTACTGTCTGCCTCCTACTGTTTTAGCGTGTCTGTGGGTGCTGGAACTGTTGAGCGCCAGTGTGTGCTCTTCAACTGCTGAGCACCAGTTGTTTGGCCCACCCCTCTCCCTTGCCCCCAACCACTTATTAAATATACTTTGGCTCCTCCCACACATCGTGCACCCAGCCGCCATTGGCTGGTGTGAATCTCCACACTACCATTCCTTGTCTCACTGCCTGTTCACACACAGCAAGTCAGCTTACAGATAATTATCCACAATGATGGCACACACAATGCAAGGATTTCTTGCTCTCCTTACCATCTGCTTTTTGGTGGAAGTGGGGAATAAGTCTGCTGCCACCACATTTAACCCTCCTACCTCCCCAGTCATAACATGTGCCAGACTAACTATGCCAAGTGGAATGTGCGTGGATTCATACAAATATCAAGCCTTCAAAACCCATCCAAAAGTCTATATACCCACTGAATCACTGAAAATTCCTATAGCTGACATACTATGCTGTTGAAATCTTGCAACTGCCACCAGTGATCAAAAGTCATGCAGAGGCATAACTACCAGGCAGAACTGGGTATACTGGTCTCACTTCCTCAGAAAGTTGATCCTACTACTGCTATTAACCTCTGGAAATGAACACCCAAACCCAGGACCACCATATGCTAAACAAAGTGAGAGACTGAGGCACCTCAAGATAGTCTCTCTAAACATCTACAGTCCCCTGCCCAAGTCCCCACAATTTCAGGCCTGGGTGGAACTGCTTAAACCAAATGTGATAGCACTCACTGAAACCTGGCTCTCCCCGAAGGGCAAAACAAAACCATAGCCCTTGAGGGCTTTACCATGTTTTGTCAGGACAGATTAATGTGGTGGGTGCTGCCTGGTCTATTTGAAAGGTGAAATCAGAGGCCAACTGCACCCAAGCAGTTTTTGTACTAAGGAGGCCCAAATCTTAAGCCTGAAACTCACCCTTAGCCAACAAAACAAAGTATTACTATGCACCCCAATGTATGTACCCCCTTATATACACACACCACTGGTGTCCAACAAGTGTTAATTAACTTGGAGAAACACAGGAATAACTGGGAACATGTTATTGTTGGAGACTTCAACAATAATTGGAAATCCCAAAACTTAACAGCAATACGAGATCAGGTGTCAGCGCTTTACCTCACTCAAATGGTAACATAAACTACCAGATACAACTGCAAAATGGGCACAAATACTCTAATTGATTGGCTCCTCATTACCTACCCAGAACACATTTCGGAGGTCACTGTGCTACCTGACACCCTCAGTGATCACTCCCCGGTACTGTGTACTTGGTCAAGCAAATTCTCCACAAGTGCCCCCAAGATATCAAAAATACGCTCGCTGAGAACTGGAATGTTAGATACCTTTTGGCAATATCTGACTCTGGTGGACTGGTCACCACTTGACTATGCCAAGGATGGTAACCATGCTCTTGAATTCTTCACTACAAAATTTAATGAGGCCTGTGATACATTTGCTCCCTATAAAACCAAAGAAATGAAAGGATCCACTAACCCATGGCTTTCAGGTCACCTCATTGAGCTAATGCACCAGAGGGACAATCTATGGCACAGGGCAAAAGAACTGGGTAAACATACAGACCTTAATGCTTATAAGGCTGCAAGAAACAAATGCACAAACCTCATCAGGCAGGCCAAGGCCTCTTACTACAATGAAACTCTAAAAAACAGCTGGGGTGGGGATGTGGTAGGGAGTTCTGGAATTCTGTAAAATCGCTCACAGGTAAAGCCTCCCGGGCTCCACTGGAACTGATGGTCACTGCATCTGAGACTCTTCAGATGCCTTGCGATATTGCCAATGCTTTTAACCTGGCATTTACTGATCTTAGCTCTGTTTTATCCAGTGACTACCTCACCGCTCCTGCTCCGAAACAGCTTTCTAATATGTTTCCATCTCCATCACCTAATAGTAAACCCACTCCTTTCTATTTTAAGTAGTTGCATTGTAAAGAAGCCATAAAATATATCAAACGAGTGCTAAGTAAAACAAGGATGGGACGTGACCTAGTAGATCTGAAGATGACAGCACTAACCTTAAATGAGGTAGCGAAGCCTCTCACAAAAGTTTTCAATACCTTACTCAGGTCAGGTGTGTTTCCTGACAAATGGAAAGAGGCGCATGTCACACCCATCTTTAAAGCGGGTGATGCTACTAGTTTGTCCAACTACAGGCCAATCTCCATTCTCCCTCCATTATCAAAAGCCCTTAAGAGAGGGGTATCAGACCAGCTCACGGAAAACCTGCTGAAGTATGACCTACTTTGTGCTCAGTAGCATGGCTTTAGGAAAAACCACTCCACCCTCACCGCATTGGTGGATTATATCGCTCAAATCTATGATGCCTTTGAGGATGGCATGTCAGTGGGGTCTATTTTTATAGACCTCGCTAAGACATTTGATACCATTAACCACCAACTCCTACTGGACTACCTACTATCTATTGGCCTGTCCACGGATATGGTAGCCTGGTTCAATAACTACCACTCCTGCAGGACCCAACGTGTTAAAATGAAGGGTATCCTCTCAGAGTCCAGGGTAGTAAGACTTGGTGTCCCCAAAGGATCAATATTAGGGCCACTCTTCTTTAGCCTTTTCATCAACCCACTGCCCTCTCTTTGTCCAGCACACAGTGCTCTATGCGGATGATGCAGTTATCTCCGCAAGTGGAAAAAAATCTTCCTATTTCCTCTGAACTGGAAGCCAATTTCCACAGGCTTGAACAATGGTTCACTAAAAACAAACTGTAGCCCAACTACACAAAAACGAAGAGTATGCTCTTCTCTGTTCCCCAAAGCATGCAGAAATTCGGGCCATTGAAGATCCAGAGTATTAAAGGTGACCCACTTGAACAAGTCTGCACATTTAAATATCTTGGGGTACACCTGGATAACAACTTCTCTTTTGCCTATCGTGTCGACTATGTTGTTAAAACTACCAGTGTCAAGCTAGATGTCCTTTACAGACATCGAAACTCTATACCCCTAGAAGCCTTAAAGCTCATCACAAGCTGCTCGGTATTATCATCCATAGACTACGGCCTCATAATCTATGGTGCTGGAACTGATACAGTACTGAAAAGGGTAAAAACCCTACTCAACAAGGCCTGTTGCTTAGTCCTTGGGGCTGATCATTGGACACATACATGTGACCTCTATGCAGCAACTGGTTGTCTCCCTCGCCATCTCAGGGTCCAATACCAGACTTGTTTACTTGCAAAGAAGGCTATGCTTGGGTTTACCTCTGTGTCCACCTCCTGCCTCTTCAAAGCTGACCAAACAACCATTAGCACAAGAAATGCATCAAAGGGTGGACTGCTGGTGCCCTTCAAGTGTACCTCTCTAGCCCAGAGATCGCTCTCCTACTGAGGATCAAAGTGGGTTAATGACCTCCCAGTGGGCTTAATCGATTGCAGTAAGGTCAGTTATTTTAAAACTGGTCTTCGCTCCCATCTGGCATGCAAAAATGTGTGTGAATGCCCCAACAAAACTTAGCTTTTCACCATCCCTTGATAGAGTCTACCTGCCCTTACTACCCTTACTAACTCCTTCACTTGCAAAAGTACTGGTTCATACCCCACTACTGCCTCTTCTTCCTCTTCTTCTTTTCCTCTTGCTTTGCACCCCCCATCCATCCAACCTCTCCTCCCTGCTACCTCTCCTTTCTCTCCCCAACCACTGCCATCTTTCTCTGCACCACTCCATCCTCATCCTTTTCTAAGCCTACTCTGGGTGACTCTCTGGGCCAACAGTGGACAAAGCCTACTCTGGCTACATCATTAGTTCCCTAACTTGGGGCCCTTAAACCTACTGCTGTACCAAACCACTAGAGTATTGTGGCACTAACCAATGAGTTGTAATAACCAGTGTAGCTTTGGCATAACCGTTGCCACCAAATGATAAACTGAATGTACCGTCTAAGTGAACTTAACCTAATTGCTAGATAGTGAAACCTGACTTAAAAGCACTGTACTTTACTTTGAAACAATGTTAACTATTGCTAAACAGCTTAATCTTCTGTATTTCAATGTAACTGCATTGTAATCTATTTGTTTGTTCGTTTTTTCATGTCTCTGTATGTTATGTATCTGTCTGATTTGGAACCTTTGTAAATGAGTCTTTGGCTCAAATGTATTAATCCCAGACTGAAATAAATAAATACATAAATAAATAAATAAATAAGATAGCATGGCCCCATAATGCCATATAAGCAAAGTAATGCAAGTGCAACACATTCCCCTGAGCCTTGGTGATTCTGTGGTGCGGTGTTTCTTGGGATTGGAATGATCATGTGACACAGGTTTGGCATTGCCCTCACTTCAGCATCCCCTCTACAAGTATTGGTGCGTAAGTATTTTCTATGCCTGAAAAGACAGTACAAAGGTCATGGCAATGCAAATGCTTCTTTGTGCGATAATTCAAATACTGAGAAGCAAAATGCCACAGATTCACCAAGGCCCAGGGAAGCTTTTTCACCATAATGTCATATTTCTCTGCTTTTGCAGCATTAAAGAGCAACCCTAACTGATGCTTCAATGTAGAGATAAGTCAGCCAGGATGAAGCGCAGTATCACAGGTTTACTACATGACAAAAGGGATTAACTCCCATTGAAATTCCATTGTTTACTGCAGTAACTCTACTGCAGAATCCTGCAGCACTGTGCTTCATCGTGGGTTATTGCCAGTCTGGCTTTTGCCTGGCATTGTCAATACTTTTAATGACAAGCAGCACCTGATCACAGGGACACTCTCTACCCTTACCCACCCTGTGTCAAACAGTCTCAGTAGTACACAGGCAAGCCCCACCTTCACCCCACCCCTGTATCGAGCAGTCTCTGGTATCCAGTGGCAGCCCCTCATACGCTCTGCCTCATGCCCAAGAAACCCTGGTGTTCACTGGTTTCCCATCCCACATCCTGCCCCATGTCCAAGTATATCAGTCAACCAGTGGGACCCTCTCCTGCACTCTGCACCATGTTCAAGTATCTCTGACATCTACTGGTGCCCCTACCTTGTCTCAATGGTGGAGAAACAGACTACAGTTGGGACAACTTGTAAGCCTAGCTTTGGTGGTGGGCACAGTTATGGAAACCCTGCTAAAAGAAAGGATTGGAGAATACTTTATGGCCAGCAGATTACAGGATTCAAGGCAGCATGGGTTCACAAGGGGGAGATCTTGCCAGACAAACCTGACTGAGTTCTTTGTTTGGGTTACCAGACAGGTAGATCAGGGAGGAGCAGTGGATGTGGCTTACCTGGATTTCAGTAAGGCCTTTGACACTGTTCCATACAGAAGACTGATAAACAAGTTGAGCAGCCTGGGAGTGGGTCCAAAGGTAGTAAAATGGGTACAAAGTTGGCTAAGTAACAGGACTCAGATAGTGGTGGTAAATGGGGTCCACTCAGAAGAAGGCAAGGTGACCAGTGGGGTGCCGCAGGGGCCAGTACTAGGACTAGTCCTCTTCAATGTTTTTATTAGCAACATCATGGAGGGGCTGGATAGGGAAAGTATGCCTGTTCACAGATGACACAAAAATCTGCAACACAGTGGACACACCAGGGGGAGTGGAAAAAATGAGAGAAGATCTAAAAAAACTAGAAGATTGGTCAAAAGTTTGGCAACTCTGCTTCAACACAAAAAGTGCAAAATTATGCACAAAGGACACAGAAATCCAAGGACAATGTATCGTTTGGGGGGGCAGAGGTGGTGGCAACAACAACACAGGAAAGAGACCTGGGGTCATCATAACTGATGACCAGAAGGTAGCAAAGCAGTGTGATAAGGTAGTGGGGAAGGTTAGTATTATGCTGGGGGTGCACAGGTAGGGGTCTTACGAGCAGAAAGAGGGAAGTAGTGTTACCCCATAGAGATCAGTGGTAAGGCCCCACCTGGAATACTGTGTCCAATTTTGGAGGCCCACTCTCCGTAAAGACATAGATTGGGTGGAGGCGGTACAGAGAAGGGTGACCAAAATGGTGCATGGTCTGCATAAGAAGTCCTACGAGGAAAGACTAAAGGAATTAAATATGTACTCCTTGAAGGAAAGGAGGGAAAGGGGAGACATGATAGAAATGTTCAAATACCTCAAAAGTATTAATAAGGTGCAGGAGGGGAGCATCTTGCACAGAAAGAGATGCTCAAAGACAAGGGGTCATGATGTGAAACTGGAAGAAGGGGGAAATACTTTTCCATGAAAAGGGAGGTGAACATCGGGAACAGCCTCCTAGCAGAGGTGTTGCATACAGAAATGGTAGCAGGATTCAAACATGCATGGGACAGATACAGCGGGACCTTAGTAACAGGGTGGGGGGAGGGTAAGGCCAAATATCAAATAGGGTCTAGGGTAACACAGTAGGTAGGGACTTTAGGGCAGACTAGGTGAGCCAAGAGGTCCTTTTCTGCTGACAGTTTGTATGTAATTCTCGACCTAGTTCTGACCAACTCAGACAGCACTGTCACTGGTAACAGTGGAAGAGCCACTAAAGTCCAGAAACCACAACACAGTGTGTTTTTACATAGTCCTGAACTCAGAAAGGCTGTTGATCTGAACAATGATCTGGGACTTTAAGATGCCTGACTTTGGGAGGAAGGAGAAGGCATTAAGGGACAGGCTTGTGGGGGTACAAATAGCTAGATGGGCAGAGGACAAGTGGCAGTACATCAAAGAAGTGATTCTAGCTGTAATTAAAAGTTTCTTCAGACAAGTGGGCAAGGGGAAGAGCCATAAGAGGCCTATGGTTTTCCAGGGAGGGTGGGATAGCAGTGAGAGGAAAAAAGGCGGTCTTCAAAGGGTCAAGGCCAAACAGAAGGAGGCAAGCTGTGAGCGCTACCTTGTCAAGACGAAGGAAGCTATTAAAGGAGTGAGGAAGGACAAGGCAGAGGTAGAACTAAAGATTGCAAATGGGGTGAGAGAAAACGACAAGGCCTCCTTTAAGTTTGTCAGGTAAGGGAGAAAGAACAAAGTAGGACTAGAGAGACTGAGTAAGTGTGAGGCATGGGTGTACTGGGACAGGTAGAAAACTGATTTTCTGAATGAATACTTCTACTTGGTCTTCAAGATCAAGGAAAGGGAGTCACTGTTAGAGTACAGCATCCACAGAGGGTTGTAACAAATATGGAAATGGGTAGTAGCACAGAGGAAAGAGTGCTTAAGGGGCTGAAGGGGGTGCCAGTGAACAAGTTTCCAGGACTAGATGTTTTGCATTCATAGGTGTTCAGGGACCTCAGGTAGGCTCTGGTAACAGCATTGGCAGACCTATTCATCTGCCAGATTGAAACAAGTATAGTCCCCAGGGACTGGAAGGTAGCAGATGTCCTCCAGGTGCACATGAGGGGGATGAGGTGGATCCAGGAAATTAAAGATGGTCAGCCTGACTTCCATTGTCAGGAAGCTCCATGAGACAATAATCAAGTAGCAGCTGGTCAACCTCCTAGAGTCCCATGGACTCTAGGATAACAAGCATCTTAACTTTGCCAAGGGGACATCCTGTCAGACTAATTTCATAGATTTCTTCAATGCAGTGTTGCAAGTGTTGGATCAGGTTCATGTGCTGTATGTCCATCCCTGGAAATTAGCAAGGCCTTTGACTCTGTACCATACAAGATGTTGGTAAAGAAATTGGGAAACTTAACTGTTTGGAAGAAAGTCACCAGTTGGGTGAGGAATTGTCTAGAGGGGAGAACCCAAAGGGTGGTACTAAACATTGCATACTCTGAAGTCAGGAAGGTTATGAGTGGGGTCTCACAGGGGTCAGTCTTGGCCATGGTGCCTTTCAATGTGTTGATTTGTGATATTAGAGAAGGCAAGATGTGTCTTTCTGTGGATGACATAAAGATATATAACTAAGCAGATACTGTGGAGGGTAGGAGAGAACTAAAAAGAGACCTGCGCAAATTGGAAAGGTGGTCCAAGGCTTGGAAACTACAATTCAATGCCAAAATGTCAAGGTTATGTACATGGGGAGGGAGGAATCCAAGGATCAAATTTCAGGTAGATGTGGTTACAATTGGAGCAGACCTCAGAAGAGAAGGACCAGGATGTTTTAACTAGTGACAACCTTGAGACACAAGTCCAATGTAATGAGGTGTATGGGAAGGCTAGCTGGATGCTGGGGTTCATAGGCAGGGCCTTCCTGAGCAGAAGGAAGCAGGTGATGCTACCCCTGTATAGCTTATTGGTGAGGATGCACCTGAAATACTGTGCACAGCTCTGGAACCCTCACCTAAAACAGGACATGGATCAGGAGTGACGTGAGACATGTAACCTTAAAGTACCTGAATGGTATAACCAAGGTGGAAAGTCAGAATCTGTTTAATCTTAGCAAGGGGTTCTTAACAAGTGACCACAAGCTGGCAAGGGAAACATTTATGATGTGAGGAAATACTTCTTCACAGCAAAGATCTCTCTGGCCAGGGGCTTGGAGTCCGATCTATGGCAAGTCTGCATGCTACCCCTGGGGTCACTAGGCCAAGCATGACTGAATATTTGTTTTTGCACAGTCTGTTTATTGGAGAGCACAGCTGGTACACAGAAGCAGAGGTAATATATGATACACCCAGGCTTTGATTTAAATGCATTACAAAATACAACTCAAACAGAAAATATACAGTAAATACAGAGAAATAGAACATGTTGGCAGATAAAGATCTACCATCCCATCTAGTCTGCCCAACTAAAACAATAAAGAACTATCAAGGGGAACCACAAATAAGGAAATAAAAATTGAAGTATGTACCCACAGTGGGGAGCAGAATCTGCAACTTCAGCAGGGCACAAGGGCAGACCAGCCAGTCTCATGCAGTATTCAGTGGCTGATACCACCCCAGGCTACTACAACAGGAGGGGTCTGACTGCTGTCAGCAGCCACCTAACCTTAGGGGTCAAAGAGCATTGAAAGAGTGGCCTCTATCCCACTTTGCCAGGGTATGTTTCTTTTATGGAGACACGAGGCACAGGATAGGAGGCACCTCCATCAACAGGTAACCCAAAGTGATGTTCAAAGACCTCCACTGAAATATTCAGACTAGAATTCATATTCAGGGGCCAAATATTCATATTTTCTTTATAAAGTTATTTGTGTAATCATAGATTTTATGCTGGGTATCAGAGTGTGACCGTGCACCCCAGCAGTCAGTGGGTTGTTTCTAATAGAAACAGTGGCTCAGCAGGTAGCACACTCACCTCTGAGGCCGGAAGATCAGATGGCTGTGGGGTTCTATCCCCACACCAGGCACTTGGGTTAAATCCCAATACTGACATTGTAGTACAGCATGAGGAGGGTGCTGCACTCCTGAGGTGCCATCTTTCGGATGAGATGTTAAACCAAGGTCCCATCTGCTTGTTCTGGTGGATGTTAAAGATCCCATAGCACTTCTCGAAAAGAGTAGGGGAATTTTTTTATTGATATTCAAAAACATAAACCAACAGAAAAAATATATATATATATTGCATCATACATATACCTTATAATAGAACCATAAAGAAAAATAACAATCCAAAAATCATAAATAAAGTAAAAACTGGGGAGAAAAAAAATTATCAATAAGCTTCATTGGCAAGCTTTTAAACTAGTCAAGGGGGGAGGCACTGATAAGCAGCAGGAAAATCCCAGCCTCCTCCTACAAAACAGGGTACTAAATGAGAATAAGACCAAGGTAGAAAGGTCAGTGGGGGATGCTGCTACAGAAGGTAAAGCCATCTAAAAATGGAGAGCAATGAGTACCAATGCCTGTAGTCTGGGTAACAAGCTTCCTGAATTAGTGGCCTTGATGGAGGAGGAACATCTGGATATCGTGGCAGTCACAGAAACATGGTACACACCGAACCATGACTGGGACGTAAACATGCCAGGATACACTATCTACAGGAGGGACAGGGAGGGTAAAAGAGGAGGAGGAGTAGCTCTCTACATAAGGGAAGGAATCAAAGCAACAGAACAAAAGGGTAAACAGTTAGTTAAAACCTTTACTTTTAGACAGGAGTTTAGGTGGAATATCACATCATTAGAACATAGTCCTATTTTCAAGATGGTCCTGTTAAGGATATAAACAAAATCAAAAAATATAATTCACAAAATATGATACAATAATCCAAACAGGGAGGAGAAGAAGCACTGTGGGTCAATTTGGAGGCGGGCAATGGTACCAGAATCTGCACAGGGGTTGTATACAGACCCCCTCTAAGGGGGAGGAAATGGACAAGGAAATGATAGAAAGTACACTTAGAATGGCAGATAAAGGGGAGATATTGCTGATGGGTGATCTGAATATGCCAGATGTTAACTGGAGTGCAGTTGCAGCAGCCACTTCTAAGAGTGAGGTTATTCTAGATGCCCTACAGGGGGCATGCCTTAGACAACTAGTACTGGAACCCACTCGAGAGGGAGCAATCTTAGACCTGGTTCTCTCAAATGGAGATGGAGAGAGGATCACAGATGTAGAAGTGGGTAGCCATCTGGGAACTAGCGACCATCGAACCGTATGGTTCACAATAAACACAGCAATAGAGTCAAGCCATACAAAGGCAAAAGTACTGAACTTCAGGAGGGCTGACTTTGCCAAAATGGGTGAGTGCCTAAGGAATGCACTAGCAAATAGGCAGGAAGGAGGGGTGGAAGAACAATGGGGAATAATAAAAACTGCCATCACAGAGTTAACAAGCCTTTGTGTGAAGCAAATAAACAAAACAAAATGATGTAAGAAACCACTATGGTTCTCAAAGGAGGTGGCAGTGAAGGTTCAAGAGAAAAAGAAAGCATTCAGAAAGTACAAGAAATCACAGAAGGAGCAGGACAGAGAATTGTATCAGTTAAAGCAAAAGGAAGCTGGGAAGGCAGTCAGAACAGCAAAGGTCCGAACCAAGGAAAAGACAACCAACTCAATTAAGAAGGGGGATAAAACCTTGTTCAGGTACACCAGGGAGCGAAGGAAGACTAAGGGAGGGATAGTGATGCTCAATAAAGGGGAGGGGGGTGGGCAGAGGGTGACGGTGAAAAGGCAGAGATACTAAACAAATATTTTTGCTCAGTATTTACAAATGAAGAGGGGGAGGTACCTAAAACAAACAATAGAAACACTCTGGATACAGAAGTTGATACCAGCCCATTTACAGAAGAAAGGATTCCGAAAGAACTCTTAAAACTGAAGGTGGACAAAGCAATGGGGCCTGATGGGATTCATCCCAGAATTCTAAAAGAACTAAGGGTAGAACTAGTGACACCACTGACTACCCTCTTTAACAAATCATGGGAGGATGGGGTGGTACCTGAAGACTGGAGGAGGGCAGATGTGATTCCCCTTCACAAAAGTGGGAGCAGGGCGGAAGCAGGAAACTACAGACCTGTTAGTTTAATCTCAGTGATGGGGAAAATTATGGAATCACTTCTGAAGGAAAGAATTGTCGAGTACCTAGAGGCCAGAGGGGCACAGGACCCAAGGCAGCATGGATTCACAGCGGGAAGGTCATGCCAGACGAATCTAATAGATTTCTTTGACTGGGTAACCAAAGTAGTTGATCAGGGAGGGGCTGTGGACATGGCATACCTAGACTTTAGCAAGGCATTTGACTCAGTCCCACACAAAAGATTAATATACAAGTTAGCCAGCCTGGGAGTGGGTCCCAAAATGATAGCCTGGGTAAAGAATTGGCTGGAGAATAGGACACAGAGGGTAATAGTAAATGGAGTCCACTCTGAAGAAAGGGGGTTACTAGTGGGGTACCACAGGGTTCAGTATTAGGACTGGTCCTCTTCAATGTCTTTATAAGCGACATTGCAGAGGGACTGGAAGGAAAAGTATGTCTCTTTGCAGATGACACAAAGATCTGCAACAGAGTTGATGCACAAGGTGGGGTGGAAAGGATGAGAAGGGACTTGGCAAGGTTAGAAGAATGGTCAAATGTATGGCAGCTTAGATTCAATGCTAAGAAGTGCAAGGTAATGCACCTGGGAAACAAAAACTCAGGAGAAGAGTACACAATGGGGGGTGAGATACTAACAACAACAAAAATGGAAAGGGACCTGGGGGTAGTCATAACAGATGACTTAAAGGTGGGCAAGCAATGTAAGAGGGCAGTAAGGAGGGCTGGGGGATACTGGGATGCATAGGGAGAGGCATCACTAGTAGAAAACAGGAAGTTGTTATCCCTCTGTACAGACAGCTGGTGAGACCCCATCTGGAGTACTGTGTGGAGTTCTGGAGACCCAGTCTCCACAAGGACATAGACAAGATGGAAGCTGTCCAGAGGAGGGAAACTAAAATGGTGCAGGATCTGCACCAGAAGGCATATGAACAGAGACTAAAGGAGCTTAATATGTATAGCCTCGAGGAAAGAAGGGGGGGGACATGATAGAAACTTTCAAGTACCTCAAGGGAATCAACAAGTCCAAGAGGGTAGCATCTTTCAAAAAGAGGGTGTGCAAGAACAAGGGGCACAATTTGAAGATGGGGGCAGCTCAGAGGTAATGTGAGAGTATTTTTCACAGAGAGGGTTGTGGATGCATGGAACGGCCTTCCGGAGGAGGTTGTGGAGTCAAAAACAGTGGTTGAATTCGAGCATGCATGGGACAGTCATAAGGCAATTCTAGGGGGTTGGGGTAGAAAGAAGTAGGCTGCAGGTTAACTAGGATCTGAAGCTTATCCATTAGGTAGGGAAATGGGCAGACTGGGTGGGCCAAGTGGTCCTTATCTGCCGTCAAATTCTGTGTTTCTATGTTTCATACAAACCATGATCTGTTCTTTATGCTGTTTGTTCTTTCAGTTCTTCATATACAGTGTCCCTACAACTGCTCAACTTCCAAACATAACCTCTCTTTATAGAGATGATTTATAGTACCATAATTGGTTTTCCATCTCCCTAATCCAAATTTCTCTATAACCCCTCTTTCAATCCCTATTCACCAATCAGCCTACCCAAGTCACATCTTTCTACAAATATTCACAGGCTTCTGGCCCCATGGTGTTCCTTTCATATTGATAAACCCTATCTAATTCAGCCTGAATTAAAAAAAAAATACATCTTGTATTAGTATGTCTTCATTTTGCAAGAACCTGTGGCAATGAACCTGCCACAAGGACCACTTAATATGGGCTAAAATGACATAGACTATGCTTTTCTGCCATTTACCACATTCTTGTGGAAGCTGTCCTAACACAAGTAAATCATACATCATGTACTTAAATATATCATCATTCCAGAAAGCAGCCAAATCCCCCCTAAAAATTCTTAACATAAACACAATCAAAAAACAAATGTGACATAGTTTCTATCTGTGCTACACACTGAGATTCTCCACAGTCGTTCCTCCTGCTGCTCATGCTTCTGATTGCCTTTTACGTTCAGTTTTTGATGCCCATATAACCAAATCGCATCCTGCATTTTTAATGGAATTCTAGCTTCAGTCATACTACTAAGTACATTATTGCAGTTTATGTTAGGCTGAACATGAAACAAGAGCTGCTCCCAATAACATTTTTCTACTACTAATGCATAAAACTTTTTTCTAGCATTAGAGATAAACCAACTCAGTTTAATGCTCCATTGGCTTATATACTTTAAAGTGGTTTGTACATATGTTAGCAGCAGTTTGTTTGAGGCATGCTACTTGCCTCTACCCGATGCTGTAAGGAATTTTCTGCCCCAGAGTTCCATACACTGCTGTTCTACTCCTTCAGTTTCCAATACTATTGGTCATATGCTGGAATAAAAAAAAATTACGAAACTAAAAAACCAAAGGGTGTAACATATTTAGGCCACCAGCTTTCCAGGCTCTATAGGTGTGAGCTCTTTTGGCTGGGTTGCACCTACTACCCCATAGCAGGAGAAAGAAAAGACTCATAAATTGTGTACACATGCTGTAAGGCAATGGATACACGAGATACGCATAAGAAGATAGGGGAAATATATGCCTGTATCAGAAAAAAAACTGCATTTTCTCATTTGCTGCCTCATAAGCCAAGTTCCAATTCAAACTTTCTGCTTCTCTCTGCAAAGACATAGACAGAGTGGAGGCTGTCCAGAGGAGGGCAACCAAAATGGTGCAGAGTCTGCACCAGAAGACAAATGAACAGAGACTAAAGGAGCTTAATATGTGTACCCTTGAGGAAAGAAGGGAGAGGGGGGACATGATAGAAACTTTCAAGTACCTCAAGGGAATCAACAAAGTCCAGGAGGATAGTATCTTTCAGAAAAAGAGATGTGCAAGAACAAGGGGGCACAATTTGAAGATAGAGGGGGGACGGCTTAGAGGTAATGTGAGGAAGTATTTTTTCACAGAGAGGGTTGTGGATGCATGGAACAGCCTTACTGAGAGGTTGTGGAGTCGAGAACAGTGGGGGAATTCAAGAATGCATGGGGCAGACATAAGGTAGTCCTAGTGGGGGCTAGGAGGAAGTAGGCTGTTGGTTAACTAGAATCTGCAGCTTATTTGTTAGGTAGGAAAATGGGTAGACTAGGTGGGCCAAGTGGTTCTTATCTGTCATTAAATTCTATGTTTCAATGTTTCTTGTGCCAAAAAATAAACCCCAAATTTTAATATACCCCATCAACATTGGGATAAGAAAGTCAACCTGCCTAGGGACAGTACCTAGCCCTGTCATCTGACTTTTTTCCCTGTTCAACATTATTCCAGTGCTATTTGTTAATCTATCCAATAAAGTTATTACTCTCCATCCAGATTCCAAATCCGCTAATGCTGTTGTACAATCATTTGCATAAGCTGTAAGTTTATCAAAACAAATCCCTGTATGGCTTCTGATAGGTCTAATATCTTCTGCCTTTTCAATTAATCTCAAAATTGGATCTAATCCAAACACATACAGCAGAGGACTCATTGGGCACCCCTGATGAACCCCATTCTTTAAATAAATAAGAATTACAAAGTGACCATCAATAAGAGGTGTAACGTGTGCCTCTCTATATATGGTCTGTAGTAACTTAATCATGGTACAGGAATACCATAATGAGTAATAGTGTTCCATATATGTTCCTGTTTGATAGCGTCAAAAGCTGTCTCCTGCTCTATAGACATAATGTACCCATCTAGATTAATTTCCAAACCTTGCTCCATAATCTCTCTAACATAAAATAAGTTGTGAGTAATGTTCCTGCCTGGAATTGCACAGGTTTGTGCAGAAATTATTAATTGTTTCGCCACTTTTGCCAGTCTGTCAATATTTTAGTTAAAATCTTATAGTCAGGGGACAATAAACTCAAAGGTCTCCGATTCTTAATATCCTGTGGGTCCCCCTTTTTATAAAGGAAGGTCATCACCCCATCAGACATACTAGGAACTAGCCGATCTTCCTGCTGTATAGCCATAAAGACCAACTGTAAGCTAGGGGCAAGAGTATCAATAAATGTTTTATAAAAATCATTAGGAATACCATCTTTCCCTGGAGTGGTATGTGCAGATAATTTAGAAACTGCCGCCTTTATCTCTTCTAATGTGATAGGTGCTATTAATTCACTTTCCTCCTGTTTCGTCAGTTGTGGAAGCTCCAAATCCTTAAAGGAAAAGTCTTGCCTTGTCAATCCTGTGTTTTGAAGGGTGGTCTTAACATGATCTTGTACTATATGTTGCAACCCCTGTTTGTCTCGGACTATTTGTCCCAAGTAATTTTTTTAAAGGTGACATAGTCACTTTATATAAGCTTTGTGAATATAAATAATATGGCTTCACTTGCTCTTTCATCCCTTTTGTAAAAAATATCTGTTGTTTTGCTACACTCTCTTCTTTTTCCTTTAAGTATTCATACATCTTTTCTTTAATATCAGATAGCTGTGCCATCAGATCTTGCTCAGTCAATCTCATTTGTGTTAGAATTTTCAAATATTGTGCCCTAAAACTTAAATACTGTAAATATTTAGTTTTGGCTCTATTGCATGAAGTCGAGATCAATAGGTCTTTTAAATGTAGTTTTGTGTCCTCTCACCGGTCAATGGGGCTATCGTACATAAAACTAATGTCTTCCCTAAGCTCTAAAAAATTCTATATTTCCATTCTATGTACTTCCTCTTGCAAAAGTTCAGTATTCAGTTTCCAATGGCCTCTTCCTACAGAGGTTAGAGGCTGTTGTCTAATTATCACCTGCACTGCCAAATGGTCTGAGGTTTCTAGTGGCTGCACTGTGACTTTAACTCCTTCCACTCTATCCAAGGTAAATAAAAAATCTACCCTCGTGGATAATGTGCCTTTATGAAATGTGTGGTGTGGAGCTGTCTGCAGAGAATCATGAATATCCCTTAAATTATTGCGTTCCAAAATCCTACATAATGTTTTAGTGTCACTATAAATCTTTGCAGTATTCCTCCCCCAATCCCTATAAGTCAACCCACAATTAAAATCCCCACCCCATATAATCAATTTAGAGTACATAAATAGGTGGAAATCTTATTAAACAAGGTAGACCTGTCAGCCTTTGACTGGGGAGCATAAGATGTTAAGCAATCGATAAGCAATTTTATATACAAGTACATCTATTAAGACAGCTCTTCCTGGATGTATGTCTATAACTTTTAAGATTGTTGTGTCAAGTCCTGTAAACACAGTCCCTACACCTGTACACTGATCCTCTCCTATAGACCAAGGGGGGGGGGAAGGCTCCACCTCCAGTCTCTTTGTGCAGCTGTCACCTCTGGTTATAGTGTGGTGCCTAGTGTCCTCAATGAAAAGGACCTGCCTGCCTTTTGTCTGTAAGCTGGCAAAAGTAATATTTCTTTTCCTCTGAGTCTTAATACTGTTTACATTCGCTGTCACAATAGTAAGACCCCCTTCCACAAGAGAAAACAAAGGTTATAGACACACAAAAATAAGTTCCAAAGAAACTTGTCACTTTTGCTTCTTACGTTTTCTAGGTTTTGGTTTATCTCCTGCCATGGGGTCCACAACATCTGGGTGCACCGAAGTGACGGACGATACATCAGAGTCCCATCCGATGACATCTCTCTCCAAATCCATTAAAGCAACCTATGAATTTGCTACTGCAATACACCCAGGTTCTTTACTCCCTGATGGAAGTTCCATATGTTTTTTAGCTGCTTTGGATCTGGTAACTTTCTGAAAAGCGGGATTACCTACCACTCCTGGTGGTAACATTTTTTCCACAGCTATCACTTCCCCCGCCTGAGTGCTTTTCTCCAGCCCTGGTTCCGAGGCCAAAATAACAGTGTTGGGGGGGGGGGTTGCCCAGTTTCCTTCTGTCCCATTAAGGTTATAATCTCTGGTGCTGCACTATCTACTTCAGCAGTACTGCTACCAGCCCTAGTGTCCTGCCGCATGGAAGGGGAAAGATCTTCTGATGCTTGTTCCCTTATGCCATGTAACTCTGCGCCTGCCTGTCTACAGCATGGCACTCTTTGGGGTCTAGGGTCTACTACCGTGCTCTGTAATAACAATTCTCACATTCTCATTCTTTCTTTCTGCGCTGTAGTCACATAGCCATCATGCTCTGCTTGTAATGTACTGTCCAAGCTACTATGAGCCGCCATAAACAGTTCCTAAATGTGTGCCCTTGCTCTTCACAGAGATTACATCTATGTGGTTGCTGATACTGAGAAGCTACAAGACCCACTGCACTACAAAGCTCACATTTTTGCCTTTCCCCTACATTACTCAGATGGTCTACTTGTCCACACTTATAGCAGGCTCTCGGCTGAACCAGATAAAAAAATCACACCCCTGTCTATTCCCTGGAAAAAACAATTCGGTAAGTGTTTAGTTATTCCAGCGTCTTGTCGGAGGGTAATCTTATACTTCCAACCTCCAGTCCATAAATGCTCCTCATCCAATATGGGCTCAGGATAACCAGTAACTGTACAATATTGTTTTAACCAGTATTTGATTTCTGACACATTAACGCCTTCATTTCGAAACAGGACTGTTATTTTTTTAAACATTGGTTTGGTCAAAGGTATTGCCAAGGGAAAGGAAACTTTGTTTAACTAGGAGTAGCACACTAAGCCGAAGCTTGTTTCCAGATGTGACCTGGGAGCATAAGGAAGTTAAGTGACTTGCTCAGGATCACACAGTACGTACCTAGGTGGCTGTGGGATTCAAACCTAGGTCTCCGGATCTGCAGCTCAGAGCCTTAACCCACTGCACTATACTGCCTCAGAAAGGTTTCCACAATGTGGTATGCTTCAGCTCTTGATATAATTTCCAAAATCTATCCAGGCCTGCCGGGTCTTTAAAACTGACATCAAATATGGAGAGTCCAGGCATGTGTGTCAAGGTATAAATTTCATACGTATAATATGTCATGCTATTTTTAATTAAAGTATGACCCACAAAGAGTCTGTCAGGTAGATATGCCATGTCACCCCTGTATTTGAGGCATACCGTATTATGCCTTGAGGCTGGCTCAGATGCATTTCTCACATTATTAGGAAATAAAAGCTTCCTAACATGTATATTCTATACTGAGGGGGCTGGTTGTGGGGGCTCCATTATCTGATCCACTGGCGCTACTGTGTCTGTGTTTAGCCTGTCAGAAGTAACCCTCTGGCCAATAGCAAGTACAGCCCTTTCATCAACCTGAGAAGGGGGGGCCTATTCTTCTATCACTAAATCATAAGGTAATTCCCCTTCAAGTGTGATAATGTCATCCATAACTGGATATTCCATACTGAGGGGGCTGGTTGTGGGGGCTCCATTATCTGATCCACCAGCACTACTGTGTCTGTGTTTAGCCTGTCAGAAGTAACCCTCCGGCCAATAGCAAGTACAGCCCTTTCATCAACCTGAGAAGGGGGGAGGGCCTCTTCTTCTATCGCTAAATCATAAGGTAATTCCCCTTTAAGTGTGATAATGTCATCCATAACTGGGTTATTACCCAAAACTTGATCTAAATCATCTCTAATCACTTGTTTTTGCCCAGGAGTAATCTGAGTCTCAATGGAAGCCTGTAGGTTTTCTTCTAGCCCCCACCTCAGTAGGTTCTAAATTAGATACTTCAGATTTACCCCCTAGAGATACCAGAAGATTGGCATCCCATCCCGAACCATCTAACTTCTTAACCCAGCCTGCATCTTGCAAAGCAGTAGCAACCCACCCCTCCTGCACTGGAGAAGGACCTACAACTTGTGTTTGTGGCTTTTCGGTGAGGGGGAGTGGCGGGCTGTCTCTGTGTTTCATACGCCCTTTCAGCCTCCTTCCTGCTACCTCTTTAGCTGTCATCTTTTTCCTTGACCCACCTTGTGATACGCCAATACTAAATGAAATGCACTTCCCATTTAACAAGTCGTGATCCGTAACTTGCCCTAAGCCCTGTGCAGCATTGGTCACTATTGGCGTTGAAACCATGGGGACGCCTGTTCCCCCAACATTTAGATCTGAACTGTAGGGGAATTTCCCTGGTGCTCTGGCCAAATTTCCCCCCAATTCACTAAAAATACCACCAACAGATTAATCTGGTTCAAGATCAGTTGGTATTCATTTGTATCCCCCACCCTCGGGTCGTGCCTGAATATAGGCAAAATTTGTCTACTGCACTTACCCGGTCAACAAAAATGAAATAAATAAAAAAAATAGCAATAGCTAAAAGTTCTGCAGCCAAAGTAAAAATACGTGGGGACAATAGGCAGCCCTGAGAATTACATCTAGCAAAAGCAAAAAAAAGAGGCGAATGAATACTTTTACTGAAGATTGCTGCTGTTAGGAAACAGTAAAAAGGCTTGCAGAAAAAGACCACAGGTCCATCTAGTCTGCCCATAAACCCTAACAAACCAGGGACCTATGTCCATACAGGGTTTTAACCCACACTGTCCACCACATGCTCCCCACCCTACTGCTATCACCCTGAGCAACCACTAAGCCCTTGACTCTGTCCCAGCTGTATCTGAAACCATTGATAGTTTTGGCATCTTTCACATCAGCTGACAGACTGTTCCACTGCCCCATCACTCTTTATGTAAAATAAAACTTTCTTACTTCCCTCCACTCATGCCTCCATGTCCTTGATCCACTACTTATGCTAAATTGTTCCTCATCATTTACCTTGTTCATTCATTTCAGGAACCTGATAGTCTATATCATATCTCCCCTCTCTTGTCTGGCCTCCAGCGAGTACATGTTTAGTGCCTTGAGCCGATCCTTGTAAGATCTGCCCTGCTGGCTCTGAATCATTTTGGTCAACCTACAATGCACTGCCTCCAGCCTGTCCTTAACTTTTCTTAGGTGAGGACTCCAGAACTGGGAACAGTACTCCAGATGGGGCCTCACCAGTGATCTCTAGAGAGGTAGTAATACCTTCTTCCTTCTGTTGACAATACCCTTTCCTATACACCCCAACATCCTTTCTGCCTTATTGCAGGCCTTGTTAATCTGGTTTGTTTTAGGGAGTCACTGATAATGACCCCTACATCTCTTTCCTCAGAGGTCATTCACAGCTTTACCCCCCATCCAGTACTCTATCCTCAGGCTCTTGCTCCCTATGTGCATCACCTTGCAGTTTTTGGCACTGAACTTCAATTGCCAAACCTTTGACCATCTCTCTAGCTTTTGCAATTCTCTCTGCATTTCCTTAACCCCCCTCCTTGCTCTCTACCCTGCCACAGAGCTTAGTGTTGTCTGCAAAGAGACTCATCTTACTCTGGATTCCTTTTCCTATGTTAGTAATGAACATACTGAAAGGACTGGACCCAGAACTCATTCTGGTGGCACCCCACTAGTGACTTCCATCTCTTCTGGTTTGACTCCACTAATCACAACCTTCTAGCTTTTTCAGTAACCTTCTGTGAGTCATCAAGTCGAAAGCCTTGTTGAAATCAAAGTTGAGTAACTCTACAGCATGGCCCTTGTCCACTACCATCATTACCCAGTCAAAGAATACTATCAGGTTAGTTTGTTAACATCTTCCTGCCAAAAACCTGTGCTGTTTACTATCTTGGAGGCCACTGGTCTCCAGGTAGTTCACAAGGTGCTCCTCGACTAGTGTCTTCATCGGTGTACCAATAATAGAGGTAAGACTGACAGGTCTGTAGTTAACCTGGTTGCTCCTTATCCCCCCCCCTTACAGAGCAGGACTATGTCTGCTACCCTCCAGTCTTTTGGAACTATCCCTGTCAGAACTGAGCTATTAAATAGTCCCACCAGGGGTTCAGTTTGTTCCATTGCCAGTTCTTCAAGTACCCTCAAATGCATTCCATCTGGCAACAGGGCTTATCTATCTTTAGGACTGCTAGCCTTTTCCAAAACCTTTCACTGGTAAATACATGCTGCTACATCTCAGGGATCCTCCTTACAGCTCCCTTAATGTCACTGTCTGGCAGAGGCCCTCTGTCTCTGCTTGTGAATACTGAACAAAAATAGTCATAAAGAACAGCTGCTTTTTTCTGCCCCAACAATTACCCTACCTCCCTCTGTTAGCATAACAATTCCTCCTCCCTTCTTTCTCTTTTCCCTAATTATCTAAAGAACTGTTTTTTTCTCTCCCCTTGACCCCCTCTGCAATATGCAGTCCATGCAGTGATTAAAGTGAACAGCAATGCACAGGAATTCAGTTCCTGTACATTTTTGCAGCAGGGACGGAGTTCCTGCACTTCTTCTCACTGATACTGAAACTGAAATTCTTACACCAGCAATATAATGACAGTTTCAGGGCCTGTGACTTGAAATCAGGGTTTCCATAACAACATTTGACTTGTATAACAGTGCTATTTTCCTAGAAATACTTCAATATCTCAAACTGAATCTACTAGTGTCTACACAGATAGATGTATCTTGACACCTCTGTCCTTCAGATTGGGGATCTTAATTCTGCATTTCACAATTACCAATGCCTGAGTTCCTGTACTTCTTATTTACTGCTTGCACCACTGGCCCTGTGTCTGCCTTTGCTTCTCTGACCTCCCTTTTGGTTTCCTTTGTTCTCATTTGGTACTCTCTCTATTATTCCTTCCCTTGTTTTTCCTTGTACCTGATGAAAGCCTTCTTTTTGGCTCTCACTACTTTTCTGACTTTTCCAGAGAATCATCTTGATCTCTTGTACATTTTTCATTTGATAACCACTCTCATGCAAGATTTTGTTGCCTCGAGAATGGCCCCCATCTTTCCTCCACACCCCTGATGCTGTCCACTCCAACTAACTTGTCACGGATCAGCAACTTCATCCAGTTGAAGTGTGCCCTTCTTAAATATAGGACTTCAGTCCCTGATGAGGGCCTACTTGTCCCAAGGACCAGGTTGAACCATATAGAGTTATGGTCGTTGGACCCTAGTTGTTCCCCTACCCTCGCTTCTCCTACTTTTCCTACCACTTGTTGGCGAACACTACATCGAGAATTGCAGCTTGCCTAGTGGCAGTGCTGCAGTGTATCTAGCAGGGCCTAACATCTGGAGCTCCTGGCTGCTGGAATGACCCAGTCAATATCTGGCAGGTTAAGATCTCCAACCACTACCACTTCCCCCTTTGACACCCCCTTTCTAGTTCTGCCCCAAGCTTCTTATCGCTCTCTTTTTCCCTTGTCCTGGACTAATGACCACCCTCATTCATCATTTCTTGTCTGAGGATGCCATGAGCTGAACCTCCAGTGATTCTATTTCCCCATTACCTCCCCTGATGTTTCTATCCTCCGCTGCCGCTGTGTCCTCTCTAACATATATGGGTATACCTCCTTCTTTACCTTTTCTTCTGACCTGTTTAAACATGGTGTAGCCATGCACTGTCAAGTCCCGATTGTTATTCTCTGTTGCTCAAGTTTCTGTGATGCTATAAGATCCATCTTAGTGTTTGCCATCATTGCCTGGAGCTGACTAATTTTCTGTCCCAGACTCCCGGCATTAAGGCAGACTCCTTTCCATCTTTCTCCTGATCTCCTCTTGCTTCTTCCTATTCCTTTTTCCTTATTCTTCCCCAGTCTCCTTAATTTTTTATGTTTCATGCTGCTAGGCTTTTTCAGTCCTCCCTCATTGGCCTCTTCCATTTCAACATTACTGTCGCCCACCTTGCACCTAACTGATAAAATCAATTAATTTGGCCCCAGACCAAAACAAATTAGGACATGAAACAGATAAGAACATTCAGTTCTGTTGAAGGGTCTTTCCACTTCCAATGTGAGAAGAATTGTCACCTCTCCACCCCCTGTTCATACCTTTCTGAATGACTTTCAACAGTCTCCTATTGTTATGTTTATGTTGTGATTATCTTCCCTTGTGAAATCAGTTTGGTATGAATGGGCCAACTGTGGTGATAGCGTGTCTAATATGGTTTCAGGAATCTTGCTGTAGATTTTTGTGTCCAAAACTGAGTAGAGACACAGAGCAGTATAAAGAACAGAGTCTTCTCCCTAAAGAGCTGCTGACATCTTTGGGAAAACTTTGGAAAACATACAATTTAGACACAATTCAACCTGTATGTCATATATCTTCTATGGATTTCTCCTCACCATTATTTGTTACTGAAAAAATTCCAACAAAAACAAGGGGCCATATTTTCAAAGGCCAGAGAATGATGCAGGGTGTTTGCATCAAAAACAACTGATACAAGGAGCAGGATGTGTCAAACCTTGCATCAATTCTGATTTTCAAATGGTGCTTGAATCAAAAACAGGTCTGCATGTGCCAGAGTGGTTTGCCCCATGCCTGCACCCAAAAACTGCCTGTGCCATGTCAGAAGGGATGCCTGCATCACTGAAATGATGCACCATCCCCTTATTTGGGATTTTCAAAGAATGCAAGTCCTGTCCTTGTGCCCAAGATGCCTGTCACTGTTAGACCAGCCAGAGCTGGTCTAAGGGACACTAGAGCATATAAAGAGACAAAAAGCAGGTGGTCAGACCTGACCATGCTACTATTAAGGGCCAGTATTCTCCTGCAGGACTAGTTTAGAACATTTTGGGGGCTTAGTTTTGGCCATTTCATCTGCCATTTTGTTTTACTTAGTTTGCGTCATTCTCGTCCTTTGTGTCATTTTTTTACTTGACATAGCTTGCACTATTTTTGTTACTCAGTTTGCACAAGTTTTACTCAGTTTGCACCATTTTTGTACTCAGTTTGCATCATTTTTGTTCCTTGAGTTATTTTTTTACTCAACTTGCACCATTTTTGTTACTCAACTTACACTATTTTTACTCAGTTTGCACCATTTTTGTACTCAGTTTGCATCATTTTCATTCCTTGAGTTATTTTTTGACTCAGCTTGCACCATTTTTGTACTCAGTTTGCATCATTTTCATGCCAGTCTTTTTTTGACTTAACAAGCACCATTTTTGACTCAGCTTGCACCATTTTTGTACTCAGTTTGCATCATTTTCATGCGAGTCTTTTTTTGACTTAACATGCACCATTTTTGACTCAGCTTGCACCATTTTTGTACTCAGTTTACATCATTTTCATGCAAGTCTTTTTTTGACTTAACAAGCACCATTTTTGACTCAGCTTGCACCATTTATGTACTCAGTTTGCATCATTTTCATGCGAGTCTTTTTTTGACTTAACATGCACCATTTTTGACTCAGCTTGCACCATTTTTGTACTCAGTTTGCATCATTTTCATGCGAGTCTTTTTTTGACTTAACATGCAGCATTTTTGACTCAGCTTGCACCATTTTTGTACTCAGTTTGCATCATTTTCATGCGAGTCTTTTTTTGACTTAACATGCAGCATTTTTGACTCAGCTTGCACCATTTTTGTACTCAGTTTGCATCATTTTCATGTGAGTCTTTTTTTGACTTAACATGCACCATTTTTGACTCAGCTTGCACCATTTTTGTACTCAGTTTGCATCATTTTCATGCGAGTCTTTTTTTGACTTAACATGCACCATTTTTACTCAGCTTGCACCATTTTTGTACTCAGTTTGCATCATTTTCATGCGAGTCTTTTTTTGACTTAACATGCACCATTTTTGACTCAGCTTGCACCATTTTTGACTCAGCTTGCACCATTTATTTTGGTGCAACTCGCATCTTTCTCAGCCCTTACACCATGTTGCTGACACAGTGGACCTCTTGCATCAGTTTGGGAGACTTTGTCACAAAGAACGCTTTTCTTGCAAAACGTGGCACACAGTATTTGGCGCACCTAGATCTGACTCAAGCTGGTTGTTTGACACAGCTTGCATAGATCTAAGGGCCCTTTGAAAATCTGACCCAAGATCTTTATCCCTCAGAGTTCATCTGCCTCTATAGCTTACTCCCTACTTGAAATTATAATGTTCTGTTGTGACATCACAGCCTGCTGCCATGGAAGAACTGTGGTGTCCCAATCACACTATTATGACATCAGGTCATCAGCTTGGGAAGAAGCAGTAGGAGCCGATGAACCCTCAGGGAACAACTCTGCTGTGTTCATGCATATGACCTCAGTAATAAATAACAGGGATAAGAAATACAGCGCTTAGGAGAAATATAAGCTTCTTTGTGTCCAAAGATTATGTTTTTCAAAGTTATTCTTGAGACTCCAGTGGCTCTTTAATCCTTCTTTTTTTTTTTTTACTTATTTAGTTGTTTAACCAGGACTAGCACACTAAGCTGAAAGCTTTTTTACAGGAGTGACCTGGGAGCACAGGGAAGTTAAGTCACTTGCTCAGTGTCACACAGTATGCAAGTGGAAGCTGTGGGATTCAAACCCATGTCTGCTCTGCTGGATGTCACCAGATTTGCAGCTCAGAGCCTTAAACCACTGCGCTATACTGCCTCCCTTGGGAAACACAAGCACTAAGGTCTAATACCATGTGCTGTCATGCCTCCCCATCCCAACTCATTAAGCACTGATCTGTGGTTCCATAGCTTGTCGGGAGACTATTACATTATTTAAATAGTAGTGGACCAGAACATGAGTTTTATGTTTCTAAAAGATATTACCACTAACAATAGTGGGTAACACTCCTGATGGGCTGTATGGCCTGCTTCCATCTTTTAACGAATGTATGTATGTATAACTGTATGCACAGTATGAAAACTCAACAGAAATTTATTTGGGTCAGCTGTCTTACCCCTTTGCAGGAAGGCAATAGCATTGAGAGGTTCCTGAATAATGACAGGATACCCAAATTTATGCATAGTAGCTGATCCTGAGAGGCCCTAAGTGGTGGGACACTGAATATTTTTAAAAGTGTGAAGCAAGCATGTTTCTCATCTGTCATTTAAAACAGAAACATCTGATGACATTACTAAAAAAAAGGAACTCAATCTGCTACTGACAGCATAACTTAGACTCTGCCGCTCACCTTCGGATGAAGCCACCGCTGATGGCCATCTGCTCACGTTCATCCACAACACGGGCGGGTTGACTGGCTACAACTCCATCCTGATTGTTGCCCCAGGCTTTCTTGTAAGCATCGCTCGATTTCAGTCTGCATAAACAGAAGAGCATCAGTACCGGCACTGAGTTAGGGAGATGGGTGAAGAGAAAAAGAAACAAACATATTTCTGCAAGCCAGGAACTGAATCAGGCAGATGAGTTTCAAATAGGGATGTTATGTTATACCGATATATCATAAACCTCAGAAAATATTTGTGCTGTAAGAACAGCTAAAGAATCCCAGAAGTAATTGTCAATAGACTGGATTAGAATTTCAAAAGTCTGTAACACTAAACACAAACTTTTTCCAGTGTTATTTGGTGAACATTCAACTTGTAGTTCCATGACACATTGGAGTTTTAACATAGAACACAGAGAACATACTGGCAGACAGACATAAAACAAAACTGCCAAGCACAGTGTGTACATCACACCACAGAATCACACTGTTGTGTAGAGGGAATGACTTTGCATTGATCTCAGAATTGATAGGAAGATCAGTACCTGTATGAGCTAATATCACACTTTCTTTTTTTTTTTTGTTGTTGTTTCTGGATATGTGACTTGTTAAGCATAAATATCCAAACCATTGTGATTTCCAATGCTGTTAAACGGTACATAGCATTTTGCATGGCATGCTTACATAACAGCATTAGTATTTTGGGGGTAATTTAACATTTCAAAATAATATATCGGTACTTGGAAACAGTGACCGTACATCTAGAGCTGATGTACAAACCTTTGTCAACACAGACAAAAAGTAAAATAAAGAAAGAACTAAATTAAATCTAGAGTGGGATGAGTGCAGGAGAAAAAAACAAGCAATCTAGCATCAGAAAGGGAAGCATTGGATAGTCCTGTAGACCTTCTTCATGCACCAACTACAGGCATGAAAAGGAAGTAAAGCATTCTCACTAAGTTCAACTGCTCCAGTGGTTCATCAGTCTTATAATGCACCATCAGTAACAGCCTTCATGACCAACTAACCACAGGCAAAAAATGGATATGTAGCAGTCAAATGTACACAGCAAAATGCATAGCATTGGGACTCATTCAAAACATTGTCTAACACCCACTTTTGACTGGGCTGCCATGGGGAGAGAGCATTTAAAAAAAATCAAGGCATGCCTGCAGTGGCGAATCCTCACATGTGTAGTATGCATGGGGCAGTTATTACAGGTACGTCATTTTTCAGAATTTTTCTGGTCAAGCCAGACTAAAAGATTATCAACAGCTATCCTCCTGAGTAATTCCAGTAAGTGAGAGCAAACCCCTAATTTGGTTTGTAGCAACTATGTTTTCAACTACCCAGATGTATTGTGGATTATTTTTGAGATTAGTTACAATATATGTTTATACACTATATACATTTTTTTGTGTTCTGTAATGACTACGTATGCTCATCTCTGAAGAATAGACAAATTCTGGTATATTGCAGAAGCTCAATAGAACAAGCAGTGGGCAGAGCTACTCCCCAAAACATAGGCATCTATGTGACTCCTTTGAGAGAACAGGTTTGACTTCAGATTATGTTTATCTTGTTCAAACAGGATCACAGAAGAAAATTATCACTTTTGTGATTCAAGTGAATCACATTTACTCAGACTTGTCATTTTCTTTGTCTGTGTGCCTGTCTGTCTGTCTGTCTGTCTGTCTATCTATCTATCTATCTATCTATCTATCTATCTATCTATCTATCGTATCTATCTGTCTGTCCATTAGCATGGTGGAAAATGTTGCTATAGTCGATAATAAACAAGTCAGTTCATGAACTAATTTCAGCACTCTTTACATATTCATTGTACGTGGTGTTACATGTAGGATTTCTTTAATAAAAAATTAAAATGGCTATTGTTAATGGCCGGGCTAGATGAAACAACATTGGGGATGGATTTCTGAATAGAGATATTAAGTTGGTTTAATTAATACAAATAAGCAATTGTTTTAGACACTAATCTTGTAAAAATATGATATTCTAAAATCTGCTATGTCAAGAGTCAAATTGGGGGTGCCACACAGACATATACTGCCTGTGTCCCACTCTTATATATGCCTTTGATTAATACCCAGGACACTGCCTTTACAGTACATGTAACTGCTGATTCCTTTACCTGTGTTCACTCATGCATGCTTGAATACTCAACTGCTCATCAGGCAAATCACACTTTAATAGACTATCTTGTAATACATAAAACTCTACTAAAAAAAGAAAACATGGGATCACTAGATTTGGATCTTCCTAACACACAACTTCAGCTACGTTTTGTACCATGGAGTACCATGGAGAAATATTACCAGGCCTGTAACAGACTGCACTAGCAGTGAGCCACAGATATATGCATCTATAATGTGATGTATTTTCTAAATCCTTTGGCTATTACTTACTGTGACATCAAATTCAGACTTCTGTTTATAATGCTCTGGTGTGCTGGCTCACATCACTGGAGTGTCAGTTTTTTTTTTTTTTTATTTAGTTTTTGTTGACCGGGTAAGTGCACTAGACAAATCCTGCCTATTTTCAGGCATGGCTTGGGGATACAGATGAATGCTGACTGACCTTGAACCAGATTAAACTGTCGGTGGTATTTTTAGTGAAGGAGGGAAATTTGGCCAGGACACCGGGGAAATTCCCCTACTCTTTTCGATAAGTGCCATGGGATCTTTAACATCCACCTGAACTACCACCAATCCAGGCAGATGGGACCTCAGTTTAACGTCTCATCCGAAAGACGGCACCTCAGAGTGTAGCACTCCTCTCATACTGCACTATAGTGTCAGTACTGGGATATTAACCCAAGTGCCAGATGTGGGAACTGAACCCACAGCCCTCTGATCTCTCAGCCTCAGAGGCAAGTGGTGTGCTACCTACTGAGCCACTGACACTGACACAGTAAGTTGACCCTTTGTGCCTAGATGCTATAAAGTGGATTCCCAGCACTGCTGGCCTAGTCATGAGTTACAATCAGAGTGCTGGACCTAGTTCTTTGGCCTTGAACATGCCAGGCAATGGATCATTTATAACAGCCCTTCAATTGGGTAAACAGGCAAAAAGATTAACACAGCAATTTCTGTTAGTGAATCACCACCACTGGTTGAGCAGCTGAAAAAGACCCAAAACAAAACAAAAAAAAAATAGTTGCCACATAATATGAGGACACTCACATTGGGTTCTGCCAGTTCCAGCTGCTCCTAGTAAATGCCTATGTAAATGATGGCAGTGATGGGAGAGGAACCATAATCCTCAGTGGACGGTTTAAATGTTACTTTGATGAACATTTAAACTAGTTGAAGGGAGGTGGTGGAAAGATCAGGAAGGCAGAAACTGCCCCCCCCCACACACACACTGAAGTAGGGAGTACAGAAAACTGGAAGGGAGAGGAATCTTGCAGGGTGCAAATTAATAAAGGAAGCAGGGTGGTAGAGATGAAAGGGGAAGGGAACATGAGCATTACAAAAGGGGGGAGAAGGGAGGGCAAAAAGGAAAAAGGGGGAAACAAGCATAGTGGAAACAAAATCTGAAAGGCCATGAGTTTGAATGCTTGAAGTCTAGAAAATAAGATTCTGAGCATAGAGACCACCATGGCAGAGGCAGACCTGGGTGTTGTGGTCATTACTGAGTCATGGTGCACTGAGAACTATGACTGGGATATGGCTATACGAGGCTATTCTCTGTTTAGGAAGGACAAAGTGGGAAGGAAAGGAGGGTGTGGTGCTTTTTGTGAGGGAAAGCATAAAAGCCACAGAGATACAGGGAATACAGGGGGGAGCAGAGGTACTGTAGGTCACCCTGGAGATGGAGAATCGAGTCACTGTTTTCACTGTTCACATTGGGGTGATCTACAGACCTCCAGCACAAGGGGAGGAGTCAGATAAAGTATTGATGGAAGCCACTTGCAAGATGGCAGAAAAAGTGGAGGTGCTCCAGGTGGGGGACTTCAACTTGTCAGATGTAGATTGGAGCCTCCCAGCAGCAGCTTCAACTAGAAGCAGGGACATCCTGGATTCCCTGCAGGGGGCATTCCTCAGGCAACTAGTCAGCAAATCCAGCCATGATAGGGCAATACTGGACCTGGCACTCACTAACAGGGGCAATTTTGCAAACATCAAGGTGGGAGGCCATCTGGGGACCAATGATCACTGTACAGTGTGGTTCTATATAAGGAAGGCTGCGGAATTGAACCACACAAAGGCGAGGGTGCTGAACTTCAGGAGGGAAGATTTCATAAAGATGAGTGAATGCCTCGGGGGGGGGGGGCTGACCTGGGTGGGGTGGAGGAACAGAGGGCAAAATTAGAAGGGAGCATAGTAAAGGAACAAACCTGCATCAAACAAGTTAGCAAAAGCAAGAGGAAAAAGAGACTGTTATAGTTTTTGGAAGAGGTTGCTGAAAAGGTAAAGTGTAAAAAGAGTGGCACTCAGAAGGTATAAGGAGACACAGAGGGAGAACGATACAGAGGTGTATTGGAGAAACACAGGGAAGCAAGGAAAGCAGGAAGGAGTGTAAAGGCGCAAACTGAAGAGAGAACAGCACAGGAGGTAACAAAAGGGGACTAGACATCATTTTAGGCATATAAGTGAAAAGAGGAAGACCAGGGGTTGGATTATAAGGTTAAAAAGGAAAAGGAGAACTGTGTAGGGGACCACAAAAAGGCAGAAATCTTGAACAAATGATTTTGTTCAGTGTTCACTGAGGAAAGAGAAGGAGAGGGGCCACAAAAAAGTAGCAGAAACTTTGGAGGGAGGGAGGACACTAGTCCTTTTTTGGAGGAGACATTCCTGAAGGGAATTGCTAATCTGAAGGTGGACAAAGCAATGGGCCAGATAGGGTGCATCCCAAGATATTGAGGGAGTTCAGGGAGGTACTGGCTGCACCTCTGATAGTCCTATTTAACAGCTCACCAGAAAAAAGGAGTGGTTACAGAGGACTGGAGGAGGGCAGATGTAGTCCCACTTCACAAAAGTGGTAGCAGGGAGATAGCTGGCAATTATAGGCCAGTCAGCCTGACATCGGTGGTGGAAAAGTTAATGTAATCACTACTGAAGGAAAGGATTGTAGAATATCTTGAATCCTACGGGTTACAAGACCTGAGGCAGCATGGGTCCATGGGGGTCATGTCAGATGAATCTGATAGATTTCTGTGACTGGGTGACAAATTGAATTAGATCAGAGTAAAGCAGTGGATGTGGCCTACCTAAATTTCAATAAGATTTTCAACATTGTTCCACACAGGAGACTAGTAAGCATGCTGGGGGTAACTTAGGAGTGGGTCCAAAGGTGGTAAACAGGATAAAAAAATTGGTTAGAGGATAGGCCACAGAAGGTGGTGGCAAACAGAGTTCACTCTGAGGGAGGGAGGGTGACCAGCAGGGTGCCTCAGGGATCAGTGCTGGGATCAATCCTCTTTAATGTCTCTATAAATAACATTGCACAAGAGCTACAAGAGAAGCTCTGCCTCTTTGTGGACGACACTAAAATATGCAATAAGGTAGACACTCCAGGGGAGGTGTAAAGGATAAACAGAGACCTGAGAAAATAGAGGCACAGTCAAGGATATGGCAGCTGGGTTTCAGTGTGAAAAAGTGCAAAATAATGCACTTAGGGCACAGAAACTCAGGGGTGGAGTACAAAACGGGTGGAGTGGTATTGATGAAAAAAACCTGGGGGTAATAATATCTGATGACCTAAAGGTGGCTAGGCAGTGCAACAAGGCAGTTGGGAGGGTAAGTGGGATACTGGGGTGCATAGGTAGGGATATTACCAGCAGAACAAGGGAGGTGTTGGTCTTGCCTTTGTATAAATTACTGTTTCCAGTTCTGGAAACCACATCTCCAGAAGGTCACAGGCAGAGTGTAGTCAGTCCAGAGAAAGGTACCTAAATTGCATTGTGTTTGCATCAAAATCCCTATGAGGAGAGACTAAAGGACTTCAATATGTACAACCTGGAAGAGGAGGAGGTGGGGGGGGTATGATAGAAACCTTTAAATACCTAATGGGGGCATATAGGATACAAGAGAGAAGTATTTTACAGAACAAAACGTGCTCAAGAACAAGGGGACATGCTATGAAGCTAGGGGTGGGGGTAGATTCAGGAGAGATGTGAGGAAGTACTTCTTCGTAGAAAGAGTGTTGGATTCCTGGAACAGTCTTCTAGCAAAAGTTATGGGGGCCAAAACAGTGGTGCGGTTCAAGAATGCATGGGATAGGCACAAGGGAATCATAGTGGAAAGGAAGAGAGAGGGAGAAAGAGCTGTAGATTAAGTAGGGTCTGTGGTGATAATATAGGTAGCGAAAAATGGACAGACTGGGTGGGACAAGCGGTCCTTATCTGCAGTCAAATTCTGTTTCTATGTTTTTATGTCAGGGAGCCTAGAAAGAGCTGGCAAAGAGACATCAGGGAGAATACTGAATTTAAATGTTAAACTTCAGTGAAGCTTCTGCTTGAATATTTTAGAAAAAAAAAAACATGTCTCCCTGTGGTCTGCAGTAGTTAACTGCACTCCAGCTTGGAACCTGGGGCCCCTGCAGGCCATTCTGCTTATTATTTCTAAACTAGCCATGCATTACATTATAGTCTATTACCTGCATATCAAACAGCTCTGCATTCCATCAAAATGATGTGGAATTTTTGGCAGTATAACTAAAGGAATGAACTGTCGGATAACTCCATAGCTCACTGTCTTGCAAATCCATACCATGTTTTGAATAATTCTGTGTACACCTTCACAGTCGTGACTTGTGCATGCATGGGGCTTAACATTTCAACATTTCTGTCAGTGTATTAGCAATCTTTTTTTTTTTCCTTAAGAAACAAAAAATGTTTAGAATTACAGTTCATGGTGTGAGGGAGTTTGTAATTATTTTCTTATCACCTTAAATTGTCAGTCTTAAGAATTGTTTCACCTCAATTTTTTCCCCAATCAAAAAACATCAGTTTTGAAATGATTTACATTTTTTTGTTGTTCAAGAACAAGGATCGGTGGTTTAGAAATGTTGAAATAAAAAAAAAAAACAATGTGTATGTAGTGAAGTATTCACTGCAGCATGCCTGATTTCTGTACGCCTTATTCTCACTGCATTGTCTACACTATGAAATGAATGCATTTGCACTAGTTTTCTCTGCATGCCACATGCTCACCCTGCCTGTGTGCCAAGCAGGGATGAGCTATGCAAGGCCTGGATTCTGGCCTTGAGTGCTCAAGGATTCAGGCAGGCAGGCAGCACCTACTTGTTACATGGACAGACACAAAGACCACAGAATTTTCCTAGATCCGTCAAATTCTTTTCTGCTTCTTTCATGTCCTTATTGATTTGGTCCATTCCCTCCTCGATGCGTTCCAGTTGTTCTGATTAAACACAAGTATTTTATCCCCACAGAATGAAGCGGATGAGAAAGGACAAAGAAGAAAGACAAAAAACTTCAGACATTCACTGTGACAAAAACTGGACACCACACAGCAGAGCCGGCACCCAGTACCTACTTGTTACAAGGACATATGAAAAGGCCACAGCATTTCCCTAAATCTTTTAAATTTTTCTCAGCCTCCTTCATGTCTTGGTTGATATGGTTCATGCCTTCTTCAACACGATCGAGTTGTTCTGGTCAGGACAAAGGGATGACAGCGTGGAATGAATTTTACTTGTCATCAACACAACATGAAAAAATGACTATGAAAACTGAACTCTTAAAGGTATAACAATGCATTATTCAGGCCGATGCATTGCTGCTGTGAAGTATGTTGGCTAAATGTTGAACGGCATTGCTCCTTAGCTAATGTGAGTAGTCCTAGGAAAAAATGGTTTAATTCAAGTGAAAGGTGGTGATTTAAGAGATTAACATTCTAACCTTTGCAGCCATATATAAAGGCCCTTGCATGCCTGTACATCTGAGGTTTCCTCCGGGAATATAAAAGATAAGACAGTGGATCTCTATGCATTGATGTAACATGACTGATGGTCACTTTAAACAGAAGGTATATCAATAACTTTAGTTTGCGGTATAAACAACCCTTTAAACCAGGCTACTGTATGGAAAGCTTGAAACAACTTTAATGGGAATGATAGACAGGTAAAAATGAAAAACAAAATACAACTTTCATGTTTATGTTCTGTACATACCTTTTACGACAAAACATATATGAGTAATATTTAGGAACCAAATTCAGACAAATGCCTAGTATCAAAATGATTATTACCGTGATCTTTTGGAGGACCAAGAATGTGTCTCTTTACTACTGTAGTTTTCTGTGTTGTTCCATGTTGTGACTGCTGGATAATCATAAGTACTGTAAAAGGCTTTGCCTGTGGTTCAGTGGGGCAATGTGCAATGCTTACAACACCCCCATCCAGTGGTATTTACACTGCATGCAGCAATCATCTATCAGACACTTGGTTTCATTTCTGCAGCTGCATGACTGCCTGTCCCCCTTCCTTATCCCCCCTTTTGACTGCTGTCTGTTGTGAGCAACTTACCTTAACTGTCACTTTGCTGCTTATTCCTTCCTGACCTTGGATGACCTCCCCCGCTCACTCCTTGCTTCCTGTTTTCTTTCAGTGTCTCCACAGTTGGCTCCACTTCATCATCCGTCAGCATTACTAGACTCCACTTGTCCTACATTCTCCTACACTGACATCTGGCCACCATTACTGCTTGCATCCTCTGTCTGTGCAATTGGCTTACAGCTCTTCCTAATTTTATATTACATCATGTTCCTGTGATTTGCATAAGGATCTTCCTTGTAGTCAAAACTTCTTTCTCTCTGGCCCCTACTTCCTGCTGCTGATAGACTCTTCCTGTTAATCTCTTATTTCTTGGTGGCTTATTGGGCCTCCTCTCCCCACCTTCAGTGCTCTCCCTGCTTAATGATTGCTTTCGCAAGTGTTCTTTTGCCTGCTGCACCATCTATTGGTTGTTGCTGCTACTGCTGTGTGTTGCTTTCTCTGCTTGGTTGCCTGCCCCTTCTTTCTGCTGGCTCACTTGAGCCTCTTGCTCAGTCCTCTTGCCTGGTGTCTCTGTGTTTTCTGCCCTCTGCTTAACCTATGCCACCCACACTGCCTCAGCCTGGCCCGGCATCCTTCTGCTGCTACTTAACAAATCCAGGGCATGTCTCTGCCTGTTTTCTCTCTGGCTGCCTGCATCGCCCCTCCCAGCAACCCCAGTCTTTCCACCTCAGTTTGGCCCTCTGGCCTAGCCCATTGCCCTGGTAAGCCACTGTTGGTGTGGCTGTGCTCCACCCTTTTTTGTTTTTGGCTCTTCCACCAGGATTGGGCCCTCAGCATTCTGCTTCACTCTTACTAGTATGTCCACCAGCCTGTCCAGGAAGTCATCCACCCTCTATATCATACTACCTATCCTGGCATTGTCCTTCCATACATCCTACACCACCGTAAGTATCATACCTTACTTTCAAATGTATAGCTTTTGTCCCAGCTCCTACTGTCCCTAAAATTCATTCTCCCCACCAACTACTGGGCTCTCATTCCAATGATCTCCTGCCCCCAAGAGCTCATAAACCTTTGCTGGGCCTTGCCACTCAAGGGCTTGGCTCCAACATTGTTCCATTGGACTTTGCCCGTGAAGTGCGTGCCTCCAATCTTCCACCTATGAGCCATGTCTCAGAAGAGAGTATCTAGGCAGTCAAGCCTGACGCAGCTGTAAGTAAGTAAGTCTTCACTTTGGGGTTCCTTTAGTAATCCTGTTGTTCTTTTGGCATCAGACTTTGGTCTCATAACACTGTCCCAGGGGTGGAGTCTGGATGGTAAACATCTCCATACAGAAGGAGAGATCTATCACCTTTTTAATAGAAGCAGGATGCCCGAGATCCTTTCCCAATTATAATTAGTAATCCTTATCCTGGAAGGATGGTGACCTAGGCCTTTGTTCCTTGGATGTTTCCTTCACTGGGGTTTTTCCTCTCTTCCATGCTGAAGGTCATAATTATAGTAAAATATTTTTTTCCACCAAGAGCTGGAGCTGGATGGTGGTCCTACATTCTCTGACAGCCATGTTTCTACCTGCATTGATCAACAGGTCTGAATCTCTTTTCACTACTCCAGTTCAATGTACCTACCATTCCATTTACCATCCCACCTCCTGCCTCTAATTACAATCCTGTCATCCCTCTTACACTGAATAAGCATTCCTATGTAAGGTGCCATTGTTGTAACACCATTTGTCTTTTGTTACTTTGCTTCTACAGGCATTGACAATATGCCACAGTAACAGACTTATTTGAGTGGCGTTGCAGGAGTGATTGCTTTGTTTGTCTCTCAGCTATTCTATTTTGTGGACCACCCATCTCTCTCCTGGAGCTTGACTCCTTTTGCTGAAACCTATATAAGGAGTTCGGTGTTCCACTGAACTATTGGGTATTACATTATCCAACTGCTGTACGGAGGGTGCCACCCATGCAAGCATCATAACAGAACTGATTTGCCTCAGTGTTCTATTGAAAGAAACCAGTTCTTGTGTGTCAGCAAGAAAGACAAAAAACCTTACTTTCAGCTCCTCAGCTTGACCTTTGCTTCAGAATTTGTATTGCTTTCTACCCATTAGTAACTCTCAACAGGGAGATTTTAGTTTGTGTTCTCAAGAAATATTCATTTAAACAAACAAACAAAAAAGAGTTGGGCCCAAGTTCATAATTTAATTGGCTCATCTGCTTTTCCAAAACTGGCTCCAAGGAGCTGTGGGCATTCTGCCAGTCTACCTTTTTCAGAATTCAAAAAATGGTGTCATATAAGTATTAAAAAATTGCTATAGTGGGCTCCCTGCTAGCCTACTTAGGAGGCAGGATAGCACAATGGGTTAAGGCTCTGAGCTGCAGATCTGGAGACCTGGGTTTGAATCCCACAGCCACTAGGTGCATACTGTGTGATCCTGAGCAAGTCACTTAACTTCCTTGTGCTCCCAGATCGCATCTGGAAGCAAGCTTCGGCTTAGTGTGCTACTCCTGGTTAAACAATGTTCCCTTTCCCTTTCCCTACTGTTGAATGCAAGTTGTGAGGTATTTTTACTCCCTTTGCGTTCATCCACCTCCTTTAGTGTTGTGTTGCTCAGTTTTCTCCTCAGATTAGGAGGTTTTTTGAGGGTGTACACAAGTCTGTGAGGTTTTTGGAGTGTTAAATGTGTAGTAAAAAAAAATAAATTGTACCTGAAATAGTAATTTTCATCTGCTGCCTTCTTTCTAGCCTTTTTCACAAACCACCACTGAAATTTATGCAAATGCATAATATTTCATTGCTTTCTACCACAGCTTCAGTTTTTTTGATTCAGAGTGTTTGCATAAAGCACATCTAATGCAGCTGTGGAATTATTTAATACAATGCACTTGTCTTAAACCTTTTGATGCATATGCAGAATGTATCTATTAAAAAGGGTATTCTAACATAACTACTGCATTTTGTGATGCAAAAGTGTTTGTGTGGAGTATTTTGATGCATTCAGAACACTTTGTGATGTAATTAATTTGTGTTTACATAATATGATGGACCTCCACTGGGTTTGATGCAGTTGAGCTGCATCAGTTTCTGATACAATTATCTGCAGTGGCACCTTATCAGAATTTGATGCAATGTTGTCTTGGGGGCATCTTCTGATACAATTTCCTGTAAAATGATTGACAAAAAGTTTAATATTTTGACCTACATATCAATTTTGGCATTGGGCAGGATTTTCAAAAGGCTGGATGCAGACACAAATGCAGGCATGCCTGCATCTTCATCCACCCAATCGTGTCTGACTGCCCTGGATGTGATTTTCAAAAGATGTGTCTGTGACAAAAAAGTTAAGATTTAGAGTAAATAGTTACGCAAATGGGATTCGTGCCATTTTTGATGTCAGTGCTTCTTTTTTGGGAAATTCATATGTTGTTAGACCATCTAATAGACGGATATTATTCATGAGCTTGGACAAGAACAATGAGCTTCTTAGTCTGCATTTACCAAGTGTAATCAGGGCTAGCTGCCTCCCCTCAGACAGATAATCTAGAAGGCTCCCAAAGCAAAGAAAATCCTACTGAACCTCAAGGATCTGAGTTGACTGGTCAGAGAACCATCAAGAGTCCCCTGTGCCATCCAATTCGACAGCCAACTTATTGAATATCTGATCCAAGAGACATGCTGGATTTTGTAGCAGTTGGAGACCCAGTCACCGGCTGTGCTGCAGATGAACCCAATTTAGACCACTTCAGGAAATGCTCCTAAATATTTTTATTAGCATGAACACATTAAACAAATTGCCCCCTTAAAGAATGGGATGAACTGGAGAGGAAAAAGAAAATATCTGAAAGACACAGCAAATGTTGTCCTATTTAGGATATTCTTTACAAAGAACAGAGGTTCCTCCAGTACTGAATGCTGGAATTTTCAGTGGTGGTCAAGCAAGTAATGATCTATGCTGAGGGAGGTGATAATTGTGCTGATAGTAATGAAAAGCAATTGAATTATCCTGCAGGTGTACCGTACCTTTTCCACTTCAGGTTCTGCATTATACTATAGGTTTCATCAACCTTGGCTTTAGCTGCACAAGCCCTATGTGAACCAACTAATGCCTTGGACAGTTTTAATGGAGGAATTCCTGGTAAAGTCTCTAGTCCCTTTGGTAACAATATATGTCCCAAAGAAAGGTATGAGCAGTGGTATAAGAGCCCGGTGATCTGCGGGGGCAGCCAGCCCCAACTCCAATAAACAATGTCCCGGACTCGCAAAGCAGCAGGCATGACCCACACAATGAAAGGAGGGCTACTTCAACTTTAAAGATCTCCCCCCAAAAAATTTTTTTTCACTGCTGGTCTCAAATGAGATAAATGAAAGTTGAATTCTACACAAACACCCTTGCGCTTCAACTGGAGTCTTCTTGAGGACTACAGTCGAAGCGCAGGGGTGTTTCTGTGGCAATTTAGCTAGCAATTCAGCTTGCATTTATCTAATTTGAGACCAGCAGTGAATAAAATTCTTTTTAAAAAACTCTGAAGTCAGAGTAGCTCTCTTTTCATTGTTTGGGTCCTGCTGGGTCATTCCTGGTGAGTACTCTGCTAGTCTGGGACATTGCTTTTGGTAACAATGACTTTCTCCTTTCTAGGGTATTCCATAGTAGACATAAGACAAGTGTTTACAGAATGTTCAGCAGTTTCCACTGTAGTTAGGTAGGTAGAAATGATTTATTGTTCAACAAAATGTCTTCAGAACATTTAAAATCCATAAAGCCTCACATAATACTCAAAATCTTATGAACTACATGCATGAGTACGCTTTGATCATACAAGTCCATAGCCATCACATATATAATTATACAGAATTGTAAGTAAAATTGGGAAGAACATGCCATAGGTTTTATGGTTACATCATGATAACCTAGTGCAAGTTAACACTTTATCATGTTGTCAAGATACTTAGTTCTCATAGTTTGACTGAAATTAAAAATTTGCTGAAGCTTTTCAAGATTATTGTGCTTTCAGAGTTAAATAAAATATAACTAACTGTTCAGAGGGAAGACCAAGGGTTGCCAAAATAGGTCCCAACCAATATTTCCTTTGTTTATGGTAAAGTGGACAAGGTAATACAATGTGCTTCAAATCATCTTCTACCTGGTTCTTACAATTACAGAATGGTGTATTTATAGCGTTTCTCCTTTGTTTTAACATAGTATAGTTTGCTGAATACAGTTACATCCCAAATCTTGACAAAATTCTTTGTTCATTCCAATCTGTCAATAGGGTTACATAATCTTCCAATCCTTTAGTAATTTTTAGGTTCTTATACCATCTATAATTTACTAACCGCTCTATTTTATTTTGATCGGAGGCCCATTCAGTATCCATTAGCTGAGTTTTAATCTGAAATATTATATCATCAAAAGGCCTAATATAAATCTCATATAATAAGTGCCCTAACCCTAGTGGGAATAGTTCATTTTTAATTGTTACAATAGTGGGGGATGCAAAACCTCTTTGGTTACAATCTAATTCTCTTTCCAAGCATATCCTTGGTAGGCGTTTTGCAGGAAGAAGAAATCATTTTAATATTAATATCAATCTTCTTTCCAGCGCCTGAGTTTTAAAAGATTTTTGGCTGAGCGCCTTTCTTAGGACTTCCGTTGGTACTGACTGTGGAACCCTCAACAAATATCTATATATTTGATTTATTATTATTTCTAATGGTTTTATATTAGCTATATACCATATTTCAGAGGTGTATAATAGGCTTTTTCTATTTTTGTATTCAAAGTTCTTAATAGACCTGCAACTGAGCCTTGGCCATATTTAAAATTGAATATTTTGAAAGCCTTTGTTGTTATATTTAATTTTTTAGATAAATGAGTTATGTGCGGTATCCAGATTGCATTTTGTGAATATGTAATGCCTAAATAGTCATAATTTTTAACTGTGGCTATTTTCTGCCCATCAAGAAAAATGGAAGCCAATATTTTATTTATAGAACCAAAAATAACCATATTCTTTTTATCCCTATTAATTTGCAATTTATTAACTTTACACAAATTTGCAAAATGCATTAATTTATGTTGTAACCCAAGTTTGGATGTGGATATTAACACCACATCGTCTGCATAAGCCAGACAGGAAATCTTATTACCGGTATTTGAAATTGCTTCGGAATGGAACTCAGGATTGTCCAAGGTTGACAATATTGAATTAGTATATAAATTAAAGAAGAAGAGGCAAGGAGGCAGCCTTGCCTTAACCCTAAGTTGATTATTATTTTTGAGGTTAGATTCCCCGTCTGGTCATAACTTACTTTTAACCATGTATTTTGATGAAGCGTGACAATAATGTTTAACAAAGTTGGATCTATATTATAGGCCTGTATTTTTTCCCATAAAAGGACTTTGCTTACTGAATCAAAGGCTGTTCTTAGATCTACAAAGCAACAATATAATTTGATTTTTTTGATGGTAACATATTTCCATAAAAAATGGTTCAAAATGTAGCAGCGGTGAACTGTGGAGTGCCCCGATCTAAATCCATTTTGTGTTTCTGTCAAAAGATTGTCATCCTCCACCCACTGCTGTAGGTGCTTTAAAATTATCCTTATAAAGATTTTTTGGGATGAGTCTAGTAAACTTATAGGTTTGTACATCAGTGGATTGTTTACATCACCTTTTTTAAAAATCAGGCAAATTACACTACCAGTCCAACACTCTGGAATGATATCATACTGACATCCAACATTGTATATGTGATGTAATATTGGCACCCACCATTCTTGAAATGTTTTATATACTTCCGCTAAGACCTTGTCTGGACCAGGAGCCTCATTTGTAGAACTTTTCTCAATTGCTTCAATTATCTCACTTTTAGTTATATAAAAAGGGTGAGGTAGAGTCAATGGTTGTTGTTGTATTGTTGTTCCCTTTTCTTGTTCTTCTACTGAAAAATACAATTTACTGAAGCGTTCTTCCCATCTGACAGGAGTAATTGTCGCCTTAGTTCTAGCTCACTAATGGTCAAATCCTTGACTGACTAATAGCCAAAATTGTTTAATATCTTTTTTAATTACAGCTTTTCTTGATTTCTCCCACTTCATCTGATGATATTTTCTTTTCTCATGTCCCAATACTAGTTTATAGTTGGCTCTTCCCTTGTTTAATGCTTTTTTGTTTTGTATATTTGGTGTTTTCCTTTAAATATGAATCAGACCATTTAATTTTTTCTTTGCTTTTTTACGTGTGTTATTGAACCAGGTCATGTATTTCTTTTTCCCTATTGATGCCTAAGTGAAAAAGGAGGGAGTTTCCACTGTAGTGATGATAGACAAATGGGTTGAGGCCTTGATCAGTGGACCAGACCTCTAAGTATACTTTTTTCAGTGTACCAATCAAGGCAATATGTTATTTCAGAGAAAGTTAAAATTTATACCATGTTTGTTTGCTACTATTTGGCCATTAAATATAGATTGCATCAAATAATTGTGAAAATAAATATTTTCCCTGACTACAGTATTTAAATATATGGGGTAGTAGCAGTATTTAGCCGGATGGGATAAAGTGAATAGTTTCATTATTAAGCAATATGGAAATCTAAACATGATTCCAATTACTGGATGATGGAGAATTCCTTTCTTTGTCAAAACTTAGGGAATTATGTCCATCCTCCATAAAAATAAACGTTGTAATATATATTACTCTTGAAAATAAATTTAGTTTACTGACTAATAAATATAACTCAGGATCCTTTATCAACCTAGGATGATTAATGGAGGACCATGAGAATATAATAAAACAAGGAACAGTGAAACTACTTCAGGGGAATCTATAATGTTATAATAAATAGTAAAAAGGATCTATGGGAAAGAACTCATAAGAAATGAGTTTGTAAGTGAATTTGAATCTGACTAATCAGCAGTGGAAAAATATACGTGTTAATGCAAAGGTATGTGCATGTGAAAAATAAGGCTATTCAGAAAAAGATAACTGACAGTGTGTATTACACTTCCAGATTATGGGTAGAATTAGTAGTTTAGGGATACAAAATGTTGGCATCAATGTGGGTCTACAGGAGATTTAGATAATTGTTTATGGCGATGCCCGCAAATTCTAAATTGATGGTAACAAATTAGTAATCTATTAACTATTTGGTTGAAAGTACAAATTCCAAGAGAATTTAATACATTCATTTTTAATGGTATGCATAATCTTAACCGTACTAGAGCAGAAAGGAAAAGGATGGTCGGAGGTACAATGATTACAAAGAAGATTAATTTTGAGAAATGGAATGCCCAATCCCTAGAAAACTTTGAGGAACCTAAGTGGCTGTAGTTGAGGGAAGCGCTGCCATATGAAAAATTATGGAATGAAATATCTCTACCTGAAGATTTTTTGGAAACATCATAGAAGGAAAGAGAATCCATTCTGCCACTATTGTTGGATTTATAATTTTATTCACTTGTTTATTAATTATAATTATTAATAATATTTAACTGCCCAGTAATTGCCCAGCTAGATTAATTTTGGTTTCTTGAAAAAAGGAATATTCCTATTAATAATTAAACATCTGTCAGATTATTCTAAGGAAGGGGCTTTTGAATAAAATCTTAAGATATATTGTATGTATTATCATTTTGTATATTTTATCTATCATGGTTGGAATATGACTGTTAAAAGAAACCACATTTGGTTTATGGAATAATTATTTCATAGATGCACAGGTATTTATTCCCTTCCTTATTTTGTAAACAAACATAAAATATATATTGTTTAAAAAAGGAGATATGTTGTTTGGTCCCAAGTTAGATGAAATCTTGAAGACCATAAAGAATAAGAAGTTCACTGCCAGGGATAAAGTTCTGCAGTCTGAAATAAAAACTCTAAGAACAGGGTTTTGGTTAGAAAACTATCTGTATGGCAACCGTTGTTCCTTTCGTGGATATGAAGGATAGTGTAATGTGCCTTTTCCAGATTCATAGTTCAACAAGGCAGAGTGTCCTTCTCTGGAAGATATTTTGGAGGTTCAGCCACACGGTCAGCTACTCCCCACAGAGGTTTGTGTGTCCATCTTTGTTCTGAACCCTTGAGGGTCATCTCCAGTGATTTTGTGACAGATTTGGGTATTGGAGATCATTGTATAAGGTTATGTGATAAAGATCTTTATGCTGCACTAAAGGGGGCATTTGTTTCAATCTTCAGTTACAAAAAACACAGGAACCACATAGCAGTGGGCCAGATTATGGCTCATCTGCTCAACATAAAATCAATAGTGTCAGTTGTATCACTACGGTCTTCTTCTTAATTTATTTTGTAGTCTCAATGAAATTGGGAGTGGGAGGCTATCACCCGATTCTGGATGTCAAGAATCTTAGGTCATTTGTTAGACGAGTCAGACTCAAAAAGGAGTCTCTTAGCTCAAATTATCAAGGCAGATCAACCAGGGAATTTCCTTGTCTCTACTGATCTAGCTGATGCACATCTGCATATTATGATTATCTGCTGTCATCAGAGTTTCCTGAGATTTGTGATTCAGGACCAACATGTTCAGCACCACACACTTTTCTTTGGGCTGACCTCAGCCACTGGGTTCTTCATACATTTATTTCTGGTGATTATAGTCTATCTCCAGAAAGGTGAGCCACCATGTGAACCACTATTTGGTTTATCTCCTGATCAGAGAACCTTTGGAGGCTCCAGTTTGCAGATTCATTTAGGGGACCCTGCAGGTTTTCCAGGAGGGTTCACCAAAGTTATGGCAACAGGAAAAACCATGACCATCATTAAGGCACAATCACAATGCCAACGGTGAACATCGCACCCAGCAATTGTGCCACCTAAGCCCCAGTGTGCCTACGTTCTGCCTGTTTGCTTTGCTCCCCGCACCCCCATACTTAAATATAATCAGCTCCAGGTCAAAGGTTTATGGGTCAGGGGGTGCAACCCCCCCTACTGAATGCCACAATATCCAGTTTGCTTGCATGATGGGTGAACTAGTTGTACGCACTAATTGCAGCGCCCCTTTAATGGTATACCCTCCAGGATTATGGTTGTGTAGTGAACAAGGAAAATAGTTCATTACAATCCTTACAGAGCCTGGGGCATTTAGAGTTACATATTTTACACATATCGGGCTTGAGTTTGCCCTTTATAGAGAATGGAGAATCTCATAGTGAAGATTCACTATTCAGAATACAATGAACTGTAGCAGCCAAAAATGCCTCAGAAATTTGATTTTGAAAAAAGCCTCAATAGAAATGGTTCTTTAGGCCAAAATGCATCAGAGTGCCTTTCAAGTTCATCTTCTATCTCACAGTTCTCCAGTATCAGTGCAGTTTCATGTTGCAGTGTGTATTCCATGTTTAGTACACAAGTTGCTAGAATGGTGGGAGGAAACCCAAAGAGAAGCTATCCTCTATTTAGTCCTTGAGAGATTATTCTGATAGCTAATGCCAGTCTGACAGGATGGAGTGCAATCCTAGATCAGATCCTGGTGTGGGAGTTATGGTCCCCAGAGGAATAAAGCCTCTAGAAAAATGTGCTAGAACTGCAAGGCATTTTTCTAGTGTTGATTCACTTCCAAGATCAGAAAAAACTTGGTTAATGAATGTCTGATTAAACAATGTGGTAACTGTTGCCGATATAAACAAACGAGATTGTACAAGAAATGAAATGATGCTGACTAAGACATATAAGGTACTGTATCTCTGGCCAGCCTGAAAAATCGGTTTTGTCTCCAAAATGTTTTCTGCAGTAAAGTGCAATTCAGATTGGACATACTATGCTTATTATAATTTGTACTGTTATTCTGGCACAGACTGGGTTATAGGCCCTTATTGTTATTCATTCAGATATTTTCTCATGCTGTTATGAAAAATCATTACTGAACAAACAGTTGTGAATCAGAAACCAGAGTTCACATTAGAATGAGAAGACAGCATTGATGTGACTGATGCGAATACGTGGATTGAAGATCAGCATGGGCTGGATTTTCTAAGGGGTCCGATTGCCGCATGCCCTGAATGTGCCAAAGAGATGGCGCACCAGACTTGCAACAATCTAATGGGATTTTACATCCCATGTGGCAACTGCTGCAAGTTAGACCACATTTTTGTGGTCTAGCTTGCATCAATCCCCGGGACCCATTTTACGGTGCTTGCACCAAATATTTGGTGCAAGCTGCTGTAAATCAGGTAAACTGTTGCAACTGTGTCCGACCTACTAAAATCAGACACAGTTGCAACAGATGTGTTAGTCACACCACCAGAAACTAAGTGTGGTGGCGCTGGGCTTATCGCATGCCCTGTGCAACCCTTTGAAAATCTGGCTCCATGTGTGAAGCATTGGTGCCAACTACTGTGATCGATACAGGAACCTCTATATGGGAGGAACATGAGTTGACATTTTTTTATATTAAGAAATTCAAGCATTATCACTGGTACTGTGTGGCAATATAGTGAATTAGTTTGTATTTGGCAGTGGAACACTGAGGCAGACAGCATTTTGTAGTGATGCCACAGATGTGTGGGTGTGTGCATGTGTCTGTCAGCTTCATCAGTTGAATGATGTACTGCAGTACCCAGCAGTTAGTAAATACCTAGTAAGACTATCCCAGTGACAACATTGGAACTAACAGAAAAATAAATGCTGGTACTTCTGATATAATATCTTCTATATAGCACATCAGGATTTTCAAATTTAGAATAATGGCTTTTCCAATACATGTTAGTAGATGTATATAATAAACCATACAACTGCATTGTTGGCCCACAACCTGCAAATCTTTAAAAAACATGACTGTGTGTGTGTTCAATCAAGGAGCCGCATTGGCACTGATTATGAAGTTAGCTGCTTGCTTGTAACCAGTGGGGAATGTAAGGCTCGTGGGCGGAACAACTTCTGAAAATCCAATCCAGAGTAGCTAAGCTGACTGTGGAAAAAAACATCATCAAAATGTCCTTTGAGCTTAGCAGAGGCAGTCACCTCCTGTTTAACAATCATGTGCACTTGAGGTCCTACTCATAGTTATTTCTAGAGATTTGTGGGAGAGATAATCCTATTTCACACCTGATTTTTCTGAATGCCTCAGTAAATCAGTGGCAAGAACTGGAGAAGTGCATTCTAATCTTAATTAGTTGATCTAATGCATCAGAAGAATTTTGTTAAGGGCAATATTATTGTAAAACAGGAACCCTAAAATATCCTGGGTTTATCTTCCAGTTGCTTCATTGGTAAAATGGATTTTAGACAATCAGTGCTTGGCAACAAAAAACACTTTTAATGCGTACAAGCTTGAATGAGGTTTTCAACCTAAATGGCTATCATCAGTGGCTAGGGAAGTAATCTCCCCAACCAGTGACGATATAACGAAGCACAAAAGAAAATAGTCACATGGATTCCCATTTGGGGCTTCAAAAACAGTGCACCTCAGAACTGAATGGACAGAACAAAATCAGTGTATACAAGCGGCAGTAAAGTAATACCTTCTGCATTTTATTTCAGGTTACTTTTAAACTTCCACTTTCAGAGACATTACACAACCACAGTCTCCTGTCCTGACACTGAGAAGACAGGGTTTGAGTAATGTCTTTGCAGTTTAAAAGTTTGACAGTAACCTAAAATAAAATGGAGCAGACTTGCTTCAACACTGTTTGTGTGCACTGATTCTGTTACATCCTTCCAGTTGTGAGACAGCATCTTCTTTTCAGAGGGACCAGGTAGCAATCCATGTGATCATTTTATTTTGTGTCTCAGTGTATCATTAGTGGTTAGGATGTTCTGTAAGCCAGATTCATGACAACAATAAAAGTCTGAATGCAACTAGTTTTTATTTCTCAATATTGGTGAATGCCGTTCCTTTTTGTTTTCATTCGATAATATTTTTGTGGGTTCAACACATAAGTCAGCACAAGACATGGCAGATTTAGCTTCTCTTTAAAGTCTATCCTCTCTCCTATTGATACTTCCTCTCACTCTGTAATATGGACATAACTTTTACAAACCAATTTCCTCCTACAAACCCCCAAACTTATGGAAAATGATGGTCCCACAGCAATCCTCTCTTTCTCAGTCCTCACAAAGATCCTAGAGAGGACTGTAGTATCCCAGGAGACTAATTACATTTCCAAACACAATACCCTATCCCTTGTCCAACATGGGGTCAGGAAAAATCACAGTCCCTCCATGGGCTTAGGCAAACTGACTAATGACATCAGCCTAGCCATGGATACTGGCCTTCTTACTAGTGCAGTGTTCACTGTCTCACAGAGGCACTTGATCTGGTCACTCGCTTGCTCCTTTGCAGCCAGCTGATCTCCCTTTGTGTCTCCCTGCCACTTCCTGGTTTGCAAACTAAGTGGTAGAAAACAACAAGTCAGACTATACTTGTCCACCTCCAACCTTGTAGACATAATTACTGGTGTTCCTCAAGGATCTATTCTAGGCCCACTAATCCTCCATATCTGCAGCAGTGCTGACCTGGATGAAACACTGCACTGTATATAAATAGTCTTCCGGCTGTTGCCACCTGTAGCAGCTGCTACCTGTATGCAGATGACTTTGTCCTCTACTACAATGCAGATGCTGTACCTGATAATCAACAAAACTGCTTTGACTTCCTTGCTTGTATTCAGTTTTGGCTATCAACCAACAAGCTAATTAACACAGAAACATAGAAACATAGACTTTGATGGCAGATAAGGACCGCTTGGCCCACCTAGCCTGCCCATTTCCCTAACTATTGGATAAGCTGCAGATCCTAGTTAACCAACAGCATACTTCTTCCTACCCCACACCAACATTGCCTTATGCCTGTCCCATGCATTCTTGAGTTCCCCCACTGTTTTTGACCCCACAACCTCCTCAGGAAGGCTGTTCCATGCATCCACCACCCTCTCTGTGAAAAAATACTTCCTCACATTGCCCCTGAGCCGTCCCCCCCATCTTCAAATTGCGCCTTGTTCTTGCACATCTTTTTTTCTGAAAGATGCTATCCTCTTGGACTTTGCTGATTCTCTTGAGGTACTTGAAAGTTTCCATCATGTCCCCCCTCTCCCTCCTTTCCTCGAGGGTATACATATTAAGCTCCTTTAGTCTCTCTTCATATGGTTTCAGTTGCAGACCCTGCACCATTTAAGTTGCCCTCCTCTGGACTGCCTCCATCATGTCTATGTCCTTGTGGAGATGGGGTCTCCAGAACTGCATGCTGTACTCCAGATGGGATCTCACCAACTGTCTGTACAGAAGGGATAACAACTTCCTGTTTTCTACTGGTGATGCCTCTCCCTATACATCCCAGGACCCTCCCAACCCTCCTTAATGCCTTCTCACATTGCTTGCTTACCTTTAGGTCATCTGCCATGACTACCCCCAGGTCCCTTTCTATTTTTGTTGTTGTTAATACCCACCCCCCTGTGTACTCTTCCCTAGGGCTTTTGTTTCCCAGGTGCATTAGTTTGCACTTCTTTGCATTGAATCTAAGCTGCCATACGTTTGACCATTCCTCCAACATTCCTAAGACCCTTCTCATCCTTTCCACCCCATTCTGTTGCAGATCTTTGTGTCATCTGCAAAGAGGCATACTTTTCCTTCAAGTCACTCCGCAATGTCATTTATAAAGACATTAAAAAGGACTAGACCCAGTACTGAAGCCTGTGGTACCCCACTAGTAACCCCCCTTTCTTTGGAGTGGACTCCGTTTACTATTACCCTCTGTGTCCTGTTGTCCAGCCAATGTTTTACCCAGGCTACCACCCTGAGGCCCACTCCCAGGCTGGCTAATTTGTTTATTAATCTTTTGTGTGGGACTGTGTCAAATGCCTTGCTAAAGTCTAGGTAGGCCATGTCCACAAACCCCTCCCTGGTCTACTACTTTGGTCAACCAGTCAAAGAAATCTATTAGATTCATCTGAAATGATCTTCCCACTGTGAATCCATGCTGCCTTGGGTCCTGTGCCCCGCTGGCCTCTAGGTACTCAACATTTTTTTCTTTCAGAAGTGATTCTATCATTTTCTCTACCACTGAGTTCAAGCTAACAGGTCTGTAGTTTCCTGCCTCTGCTTTGCTCCCACGTTTGTGAAGGGGAATCACATCCACCCTCCTCCAGTCTTTAGGTACCACACCATCCTCCCATGATTTGTTAAAAGGGGTAATCAGTGGTGTCACTAGTTTTCCCTTTAGTTCTGTTAGAATTCTGGGGAGAATCTTGTTAGGCCCCATTGCTTTGTTCACCTTCAGTTTTAGGAGTTCTTTCAGAACCCTTTCTTCTATGAAAGTACTGATATTGACCCCCCTATCCAGAGTGAATTCTAACAAAAAAAAAAAGTCTTGCTCTCTGGCTGCAAACTAAAATTCTGTTTGACTTTTTCCAAACTATCCCTTGCCTGTATTGACTGGTCCTCACTGGAGAAATAAAAAATTACTCACTGTAGCAATGTTCTTTCTTTCTTCCAAGGTGTTCTTTAGTATACTTCACTACAGCAGCATTCCAGCTGGGTTCAGTTGCCCCGGAGAGGAGGAGTCAATGTAAATGAAGTTGGCACATTGGCCAATCAGAAGAGAGAGAGAGAGAGAGAGAGAGAGAGAGAGAGGGATGTGCTGCCTGCAGTCATCCTAGAGGGCTTCAGAATTTTTTGATGCTGAAAAATGGCAGAAACTGTGCCTATGAGAAAAAACACTGTTCCAACAGGAATTGACAATAAAATTGAACAACACATGGACATAAAAATTCCAGAACAAACACTGAGAAAGAGCAACAAGCTAAGAAAATTGTTATAATACATGCTGACATGTACTGCAACTTAAAGGTGAACTATGCCATACCAGAAAAAGAAAATTTAGATTTAACCAGAGAATGGTGGTTATTTGGAATTCCTTGCCAGCCAGAAGAGGTAATGGGTAGCATGACTATGTATGAATTCAAGGGAAAGTTTGACACCTACTGTACAAACAATGGGCACTGTGCACAATGCCAATGTATCCATGGAAACAGGGTGCATTGGCATCATACACAAGAATGCCGCAGAGGGGGGGAACTGTGCGGCATTCACAAAGGGGGCATGCAGCATTTATGTGCCCAATCCCCTGCCCACACAGACAGCAATATGTCACAGGCAGGTGGGTGGCATGCCAGTACTAAGCAGCATGCATGAAGCTGCAATGTGTGGTGTGCTGGGGGGGAGCAGTAGGGTGCAGGGTATGCAAGGACAGACCCTGCCATGACCCACTGCATGCCCCCATAGACATCACCTGCTGGTCACGATGGGACAGGGATTTTACCCTCCATGCTGCACCAGCCCACGAGACAGATGGGGAGGGCAGGGGCAGAGGACTGGGCAAGTGTTGCGGCACCAGCCACATGTACAGGAATGGAGGTTGTTGGTGCTGCTGGGGTGGGGGATATGCCATCTGAACATTGGGTCAAGAGTGCACTGTGCCGGAGTGGGGGGGGTCTGTCACTGGGGAAGGCTGGTCACTGGGGCATGGCTGCATGGGTCTGGGTGGTCCAGGGGCTATTCATGTCCTGGACCTGCACCTACAGGTGCAAGTGATCTACTCCTGGACCCAGGATGGGCATCTGACTGGCTGCCTGCCTGGGTCCACAACTCCACCCCCGGCCTCCCTGCAGGGTCCTGCATGCTGGGGGAAGGAGCCGCAGACAGTTGGGTGCCGGTCATGCATACTGGCATGTACACACCTGTCCATGGGTGCACAGCTACTGTACATGGTGGGGTATGCACCTTTTGTGCGTAACTCCACCCCATTTGTGCATAGTGGCCAATAATATGAAAGGATATTTTTAAACAGAAGGTGAGCTAAATGGACATTTCTGTCTACTCTGCTCTGTAATCACCTATGATATCTATAAAAAGATCCTCTGAAAATTTGGATACAGACAGAAATGCAGAGCCCATCCCAGTCAGGTTATGTAGGGGAGGATGGGTGGGAGGTAAAGCATACTAAAGGACACCTTGGAAGAAAGAACATTACTACAGTGAGTCATTTTTTCTTCTCACCCCAAGGGCCCTTTAGTATACCAGACTACAAACTAGTGCAGTTGGGAGGGGGGTACAGAACCTACTTTGGAAAAAGGCTCTGCAGCGCCACTGTGCCAAACTTGGCATCTGATCTTGACTGTATATCAAGGCAGTAATGCTTAGTGAGTGTGCAGTCTTCCATGTGGTTGCTTTACAGACATCAAGCAAGAAGATATCCCTTGTGGCTGCCACTGTGGCAGCAGAGCCCCTAGTGGAATGGGCTCTGAGGCCCTGGGGTGCCTGCTTACCAGCCTTTCTGTGGTAAAACTGAATATAAGAGATGATCCAGCAGGATATAGTCCTCTTGGTGGCTGGTCTTCCTCTGCCCACCTCACCATAGGTGAGGAAAAGCTGAATATGAGATTCTCTGAACTGCCTGGTATGCTCTAAGTAATAGGTCAGAGCTCTTTTCACATCCAAGCTATGGAGTTTGCAATCATCTGCTGTGGATTTTTCTGTGAAAAAGACTGGAAGCATGGTAGATTGATTAAGGTGGCACTCAAAGACCACCTTAGGAAGAAACTTTCTGCTTGCCCCAAGGACTACTTTGTCCCTTTGGGCAATGATGTAATTAGGCTCAGTACATAAGGCCTGCAGCTCTGAAATCCTCCTGGCAAAGGTAATGGCAATAAAAAAAAAGACCATCTTCCAAGTATCATACTTCAAATCAGCAGTAGCCATAGGCTCAAAGGGCAGCTCCATGAGTTTGGTTATACAGAGGTTCAAATCCCAGGGAGGGACAGGCTTCCTGAATGGAAGTTGAAGTTGAAGTAGACTTCTGAAAAACTTTTTGGAGATAGACTGAGAGATGACAGATTTGTCTTTGCCAGCAGAAAGGTAAGCTAAAACGGCTGCTAGGTGAACTTTAAAGGAGGAGGCCTTAAGGCCTGCTGACTGGAGATGAACCAAGTAATCCAGAATGGTAGGAGGATCAGCCCTAAGGGGGTTTATCTCGCTATCCTTGCACCATAGGGAAAACCTCTCCCACTTAGAAGCATAAGTCTTCTTCGTATTAGGCTTTCTGGCCATTCTATGGATTGTTAAGACTTGTTCAGAGTACTGGGAATCAGGGGAATTCTAACTCTTCAAGTACCAAGCCTTGAGGTGAACAGAATGCAGATTGGGGTATGCTACCCCTGTTTGAGGAAGAGTTAGGAGACTGTGGGTTACTGGCAGGTGAAAGGACTTCTTGATTGACAGGGCCAGAAGAAGTGAGTACCATGTTTGTCTTGCACAGTATAGTGTCACTAGAATCACAGCTGCTGACTGGATCCTGAATTTGACAAGAACTCTGTATATCAGACGGAAGGGAGGAAATGCATACAGAAACCTCCCTATTCAATCTAAGGTTAGAGCATCCCCTTGGATGGTTCAAAACGCAGGAGGCCTGCAACAGTAGTGTGGAAGCTGGTGGTTGAAGCTGGATGCAAAGTGATCCACTTCTGGAATGCACCACCTTCTGAAGATTGTTGCCAGAACCAGCTTGTTTAGGGTCCATTCAGGGTGACCCTGACTGATGCGACTCAGGGCATCTGCCAAGGTATTGTCCCTGCCTGGAAGATGAATGGCTGAGAGGTTCATGTCCAGGGAGTAGACAAGAGACCAAATTTTATCAAAGCCTCTGTACAGAGTTTGGTAGACCTTAAGACTGTTGATGTAGAACATTGCAGTTGTGTTGTCTGTTCTCACTTGTACTGAGTGGCCTTTTAGCTGTGGTGCAAAAGCTCTTATAGCCAGGTTAACAGCCCTGAGCTTGAGGAGACTGATGTGGTAAGTGGACTCTTTGGGAGTCCATGTGCTGCTTATGGACTGATCCCATAGGTAACCTCCCCAGCCTAGGAGGGAGGCATCTGTCATGAGCACCCTGGAAGGTTGGCTTAGCTGAAAAGCCACTCCTTCCCTGAGATTCTCCCTGTCTTTCCATCAGTCCAGAGCCTGAAGGAGTGGTCTAATGACTGAAACTAGTTTAAAAAAAAATCAATTTTCTGGGACCAGTAAGTTCTGAGATGATACTGAATGTCCCTTATTTGAAATCTGGTTCCTGAAACCACTGCTGTTATGGATGCCATGTTGCCCAGGAGTCTGAGGAAATGAATGTCTGGCTGGCCTTGGCTGGTCTGTCACAAATGAGTTTACCAAATCCAGATAAGCTTGCACCCTCTCCAGAGGAAGGAAGGCCTTCCCCTGCAGAGTGTTGAATTCTGCTCCAATGAAGTCTAATACTTGAACTGGCTCAAAGTGGGACTTCTCTTTGTTGATGATGAAGCCCAGAGACTCCAAAGTTTTTCTTGTCAGAGTCAGGGCTTCTGTAACTTCTTGTGGTGACTTGCCCACTATCAGCCAGTCATCCAGATATGGGAAGATAAACACTTTTTGTCTTCTCAAGTGAGCTGCAACCACTGCTAGGCATTTTGTGAAGACTCTGGGAGCTGAAGTGAGTCCAAATGGTAGAACTGCAAATTGGTAATGGCCTGATTGCAGTCTGAATCTGAGAAAGTTGCTGTGGGACAGCCTTATAGGGATATGAAAGTAGGCATCCTTGAGATCCAGGGAGACTAGCCAGTCTCCCTGCTACAGAGAATGTATCACCTGGTTCAGAATGACCAGTTTGAATTTTGGCTTTAGCAGATGCTTGTTCAGGTACCTTAGTCTAGAATAGGTCGCCACTCCCCGGTTTTCTTTAGAGTGAGGAAGTATCTGGAATACAGGCCTTTTTCCTTTTGGGGAAAGGGGACTCTTTCCATGGCTTGGATCTTCAGAAGGTTCTTTACTTCCAACTCTAACAGTAGCTTTTCTGTTGGGGTTAGGGGTTTGATTGCTTGGTGCTGTGAAGAGAAGAAAATGTTTTGAACTGCAGAGACAGGCCCTGTCCCACCACCTCCAGCACCCACTCATCCATGGTGATGAGTTACCATTGGTGGAGATAGTGGGATAGCCTGCCCTCTACTAGGGAGGGGAGGAGACCTGGAAACAGTCAGGAGGACAGCTGTTTTGTTTGGGTAGTAGAAGGAGAAGAGAAGTTGGCCCTTCTCTGGCCTCTTCTCCACCTTCCTCTGAAAAAAGCCCTAATTTGAGAGAAGTCCATGGGCACTGGCATAGGGTAAAAGGGCATGGGAAAGTACCCCCTGCCCCCTCCTCCTCTGACTTGAGATTTCTGAGAAGTGGAAGGCTTTTCTTTAGCTAAATTGCTCTTGTAGGTGGCTTTATATTCTTCCACCTTTTTCATGTAAGCCTCAGTTCTGTCCCCAAAGAGAGAATTGTTCTCAAAAGGGAAATCCACAGACTTGGTCTGAGTATCCTGAGAGAGATTAGTGGCTCTCAGCCAAGCATAATATCTGAGGGAAATGGCTAGGCCATGACTCTTGAGACAGTATCGTTATTGCCAACAGCCATGTGAAACTGATACTTGGTAGCCTCTATGGCTGTTTTTACTGTCTCAGTGATATCCTGAACCATGGTGTCCTTGTCTTGTTACACTATGGCCAAAACAGAATTCCAGAGAGCCCTCTGGTACCAAGCTGCATACGCTATGTAGGAAGAAAGGCGAAGCAGCAATGAAGCAGTAGTGTCAAATTTCTTTCCCATAGCATCTAGTTTTCTAGACTCCTTTTCAGGGGGTTGAGAGGTAAGAGGAACATTGGCCTTGTCACATGCTGCCGCCTGTACCACTCCTTGAAGGTTAGGGTGCACATAAAGAAAGTCAGTATGTGCTTTGTCTAGCTGATATTTCCTTTCAATCTTTCTTTCTACTCCAGTTACAGAAGTAGGGTTTTGGAGTATTTTCACAGTTGCCCTTTTAAGTGCATTATGTATGGGCAAAATAACTGTCTAGTGTAGGGAAGACCCATCATTTCTATATAGTCTTCCTCCTCTTCCTCATAAGTGACCTCCTGGATGACAAGACCCAGGGTGTCCACCATATTCTTTACAAAAGTGAAATGAGAAATCCTTCTGACCATTTGATAAGTTACCGAATTCTTGCTCAGGGGTCTCATCAGGCTGCAAAGGTTCATCCTCTGCTTTGTTCCCCTCATCGTCTACATAATAAAAACTCCGGTCACAGCCAGGGTTTGGCTGAGGAACATCGAAATCTGAATGGGCACTGAAAAAGGTGCCCATAATGTAGATTGCAAAGTCTGATATACAGTATGTGTTGAGCCTTAGTCTTTTCAGAAGCAGAGGGCATATCTTTTTGTGCCACTGGCATCACCCCTTGCTTTTCAATGGGAGTGGCAGTGGTCTGTTTTTCTTTTCTATTCTTTTTAGCAAGGAGTGAATCAGAACTCTGCTCACTTTGTCTTTTTGAGGTGTGCTCAGAATATTTAATTTTATCAGATTTAAAATCATTAGAGTCCTTAGAGGACTTATCTTTATTTTTATATTGAGATGAAGTACCCTCCTCAGCAAGTTTAGAAAAGGGCGTAGCAGACCGAGTGGCCAGGGATTTCAAATATTTGTCCGTTTTAAGGGCTGCTTTCTTTGAAAATTTTAAACAAGTTTCACAGGAATGACCTGGACCTAAACAATTCAAACAAAGGTCACGGCTGTCTGCCCTAGCCAGGACTTTAGAGGACTTTAAACATGTTTGAATTTCTGTTGGTCCAGTTCTTTTGTATGGCTTCTCTGTTATGCCAAAAGGTCAGAAGAACCCCCAAAACAGTGTTTCTCAAGGTGGGGACAAAAGAGAAAAAATGTCCCCAAGCTCAGGAGGATATGTGACAAAAGTCTGCAACTGCAGTAAAAAAATAAGGTAAAAAGTAATAAAATGGGGTTTCTTACAGAGAAAAAGAACCACAGGTATTAAAAAAGGTAAAAAGCTTTTGTGTCAAATTTTTACCTCAGGTGCGGTATTTTTTTACCTCAGAAAAAGCAAGAAAAAATAATGCTCGTGGTTGTGTTAAAATGATAGATAAAACATTAATAATATTGTAAATGCTGTAAAATACCTATAAATAACTGAAGGCAGCACAAAGTAACAACTTTTAAAGAAAAATTAATTTCTTGAAGTGATGAGAAGAGAGAACACTCTGGGGCAGTGTTGCTCAGTCAGTGGAGAAAAAGTTCTGAAGCCCTCTAGGCAGACTACAGGCAGCACACCCTGTCTCTCTCTTCTGATTAGCCAATGTGCCAACTTCATTTACATTGACTCCTCCTCTCCAGGGCAGCTGAATCCAGCTGGCATACTGCTATAATGAAGCACACTAAAGGACCGCTGGGGTGAGAAATGAACAATTTCAAGTACCTGGGAATTTTGCTGGACCTCTCCCTTGACTTCTCCCTCCATGTCCGCAATTTGAAGCTGGGCATGGTCTTTAGTTTCAAACACTGCTTGTCCCCTACCTGGGCTTACTAACAGCCCCCTGGCATTCCTTGATGCACGTAAAACAGTCCTTTTTAAATGGGATGCAACATACAATGTACATTGTTTTGCCTTGGCCACTCCAAGGCTGATGCACCACTGCCACCTTTACACTGGCCTGTGCTGGCCCTCCCCTGCTGGCTGACATTATTTTGCTCTAGACCATTTTGCTGGCAGATCCCTGGGGTTTGGATCTGTATCTTCCCATGCCACCTACCTGCAGTGCCCTTCACCTACATAATCTCTGAGATCATCATAATCTCATCCTCTCCTAGCGTGCAGATGTTCCACGCGTATTGGATAACTGACCTTTACAGTCTATGCCCGTAATTTCTGGAACTTCCTTCCCACAAATATGCATTGCTCTCCTAGTCATTTGCTATTCTGCAAGGCTCTAAAGGGCTCTCTATGCCATACAGGTCCTTGTTCTTGTCCCTAATACAGCTTAGCTAGGCCTAGTAATAATTTGTTGCTTAAGTTACTGCTAATTTATTCAGGTCACCTGCCTCCGTGGGCTTAAATAGGCTAATTAAGCAATAAAGCACAACAGGGTGTGTGTTATTGTGTAATAACATCACTCCTGGGGTGGGTCGAAGCATGAGGTGAAGCCGAGTGCTTCCACCACCCCAGGAGTGACATTATTACACAATAACACACATCCCTGGAGTGCCTTATTGCTGTTATACAATGGCTCGTCTGGTAACAAAAAAAGGAAAAAGTATGTTTTTTATGTATTTTTATTAGATTTTTCTGTAGGTAAGTACACATTTCAAAAAAGAAATCCTTATTTTTTTGCACCACTGGGTGGCGCTGTTGCTTGACTGATGCTCTGTGCGCAGTCCTGAAGCGCTTCTCATTGAGGTGATGTTATGTGACGTGAGGGAGGTTGAAAAGCTGTTTGGCATCACAGCTTTCTTTCATTACTTTTTTTTGTTTTATTTTACCATGGGTGACATTAGGGCTCTTTTGAACGTGGTCACTGTCTGTGGAGAAAGGACAAGTGGCTGATATGCAAGTGGAGCACGGTAAGAAAAGTAACAGTCGCCAACGTAAATGGAGGATGGTGGTTTAAATACTACACACTCACAGTGATTCTCACCATTTCCATTGTTTTGCAGTTGGGATGAAGAGCGAGGGCACAGCGGGAATGTGTGAAGCTGTGACGGCTTCACTAGTAAAACAATGTTGTGGCAGGTAGAGAACTGAGAGGCTGATCAGGGGTTAGAACAGAAACAAAATGTATTTTTTGCCAGCATTTTCTCCACAGAATGAGCAGCTTCAGTGACACACGTGACTGCAGGTTACGGTCAGCGCGGTTTAGTCAAGCCACTCGATTCGGGGACAAAATGCTGGCAAGAAATCTATTCATTTTATGAAGTGAATTCTGGGACTCAGTTGTGGTACTCGGTGTGAGTGTCAGACACAGAAAGGGAATGGGGGGCTGGTGCTAAAGCTGTCACGGCTTTACTGAGGGTTCAGAGCACCGGTAACTTTAGGAGCAGTAGCATGATTTCTGTTATACGGTCATATGTGTGTGCCTGGACTTAATACAGTGATGTTACAGCTTCATAACATCACTGTCCCAGGTACACACTGACCAATCAGAGAACAGATTTTTTTCTTGCCATTGTATAATTTAATATTAACTTCTTATAGCCAGTACCTATGTTTTTTTATCTTATGTGTGCAACAGTCCTCACTTGTCTCTCAGTCACTGACATTGTCACTTATGCATAAGCAATAAGGCATGACAGGGTGTGCTTTGTGCTGGGGTATCAGCACGCCTCAGGTGGGCTGAAGTACGACATCAAATGCGGAATGCTTCCACCACCCCAGAAGTGCCAATATCCCAGGACAAAGCACACCCTGGAGTGCCTTATTGCGATTATGAAACAGGTTCCATTTCCCATTTCTAAATAGGATATCTTTTTTTAAAAAGCAGAACTTTAATTTCTTTTGAAAGATAATAAAAATAAGCATTTGTTGAAAAAGAATAAAATAGTCCCTTTTTGGCATTATAGTATATCTCATGGTCAGTAGGTGGCAGCAGCAATGTATATGGTGGCTGCTGGTGGACCTTGCCATTAAACATGTGTCCCTCCAATCCCCCACCCCTTTACTTTGTATCTGATTCCACCTTCTCCCTCCCATCCCCCATACAATATGTTACATTTTATTTCCCATCCCATGGTGGATGACCAGCACAACCCGCTGCCCACCTCCACAGCCAGCTGCCATGATTTTTAATAAAACAGTGCTTGTTTTCACTATTTCCCCCATCCCCCACCCTGCCAGTATTCTTATTCCACCCTTCCCCCTCCAGTAGCCAAGAATTAGCAGTACTCACCTTGGAAAGGCTACCAGCACAAGTCGCCCTCCTACACAGCCAGCTGCCTTGTAGTGAATGAACATGCTTGCTCTGTCTCTATAGAAACCCAGCTGATCAGGTTTCTATAGAAACAGAGTGAGCATGTTCATTCACCACAAGGTGGCTGGCTGTGGAGGAGGGCGGGTTGTGCCAGTTGCCTCTTCAAGGTGAGTGCCGCTAATTCTTGGGTATGAGGGTGGAATACTGGCAGGGTGGGGGGAGAGGAGGAATAGCACAAACAAGCACTTTTTTGTTAAAGAGCACAGTGGTGGGCCGCGGAGGTGAGCGGGTTGTGACAGTTGTCCACTGTGTGGTGGAAAATAAAATTTAACATATTGTGTGGGTGCTGGGGAGGAGGGAGAGGGTGGGATTAGGTAGAGGCAATAGGTGGAGGGGGATTGGAAGGGTAAATGTTTAATTATGTAGGGTGGGGAGAGGGTGGTTTGTGTTTTTATTTTAGCCTGTGAGGCTGCTGGTGTGTGTTGTGGAACATTGATACTGGGTAGGGGTGCAAAAGCTGGTGAAGTGCCAGATCTTTTTCCAGTGCTGTTATGCTGAGACATCAGCACTGGGTTCTGAGCTCCCCAGGCAATCAGCTTTCTGTGTGGCACCAACCCATTTCATAATGTGTAGTTTACTACAAATTATATTCTTACTGCTGTCTTTTTGTGCACTTGTTAAATGCTTTATTTTATTTTACTTGTACTTATTTGGGGTCCCTGCTGTTTGTTTTCTGAATATTACTACTCTGTCAATAATGGTGTAAATTGTAATTTTGTCCTTGACTGTTACTGTAACTCTCCCAAATCTTCCTTGAAAATAAGCATATATGCCTAGTATATCTTACTAGGTATCAAAAACAAACAAAGAAACAAATAAATAAACAAAGCTAAGACCAGAGGGCTTGTCTTGGAAAACAGAAGCTCACTTTGTTAAAACTTCTCTACCTCCGTCCCTCTTCTTGACTCAGGCCTCACCCTTGGCTATTCAAATCAGAGTCTTGGTGTTTTACTTGAGCAAGAACTTTCCTTCTCCTCCCACAACTCTTGTACATTATCTGCAAAATCTTATTTTAAATCTTTTCATCATTACCATGACTGCCACTTCCTAGCCCCCTCCTCTGCAAAAATCCTTATCCATACCATCAACTCCTCTTGTCACAAAACCATTGTAACCTCTTACCTTCCAAAGTTTCAGCTTTCTAGACTCCAGCATGCCCCAAATGATGCCACAACTGACCTGAACCAAGAAATAAATGTAAGTTGGACCACATTTCACCCACTCCTTGTGATTTATCTGTCCCTTTAATGATTCCGTTTTAAATTTCCTTCCTCATTCTCAAGATCTTAGATAGGCTTATTCCTTTCTTTCTCACCAATCTGGTCTCCCTATGCCCCATCTCACTTTTTCAGCTCTAATATTGATGCCTCTCTGCTAAAGCTTCTGACCTATCCACTGTTGATGTTAGAGCCTTCTCTTCTGCTGCCCCTGCCATCTGGAACAGCTTACTTATCTCTCACCACCAAACCACCTCACCCTCTTTCTTCAGTTCTCACCTAAAAAGCTATCTTAGTTCTGTTGTCCATAATTCCTAGTTCTTCTTATAGTTATTATTTTTTTCATTTTGCTAATTTTGGCTGTCTGGCCACCAGTTGCTTCAGCTGGTGCTGCCTGCACTTTTTTTTTTAAATCAAACTTGCTCTATTATAGCCAGGCTGAGAAGCCATATCTCGTTATCAGTGGGGTTCAATGTTTATAGATGTTTACAGCTGGGAGAGACTGGAGTACTGAAATTAAGTGGTTTACTGCTACCTTAGCCTGCCAAGTGTTTTATACTGTATGTAAACAGTACACTGCTGTATATGTTATACTGTGGTACTATGTATTGCACTGTTCTATATTTTGCAGTCCTTCCATTTTTTTTGTATTATAATGCATTTCCTGTTTTGGAGTGCTACTCCTTACTCTGTGTCAAAGACTCTGTACAAATAAATTGTACTGTATTGTGCAGTTTAGATGTTTATCACCTAACATATGTATTTCCAAAACAAGTAAATGGGATGGTCCCAGTATTGAGAAAAACTGCCCCCAAAGTCAAAGCCCTGCCTTTACTGCAGGCATGCTTATCACTGTCAACTGCAATAGCATCTATTATTGATGGCTTTACAGTTGGGTAAATACGCTTATTAGGCAACCTTACATGAAATACATAGAGAATTGTGTACAAGCAATCATACACAGCAAGGATGTTTTTCAATCGATAGTTTTCTGTGGTACCAGGAGACTTCTAGAGCAAAGCTTGAGAGGTCTTTTCACCATGGAAACCTTGAGATTTAAAAACATCCATGTTGTATATGATTGCTCATACATAGTCTTGTATAGTGTGTGGGCAATCATAAATTAATGATTTTGCCCTTACTGTTCCATTTTTTAGTGCCACTCTGTTCTGGGGCCAGCTCTTACCACCGCGGCCATTTCACGAAGAGCAGAAGCTTATCTACTGTGCACGTTCAAACACATTCAAAGTTGTTGTGCTGCAGTTGCTACATATCTAGTGTAGCACAACAAACTAGATGATGTAGCTAGTGCAGCACAACAACGTTGTTCTAGGTATAGATTTCTACCTAGAACAATGTTCTACCATACACTATAAACTTATTGCCACATGAAGTAGGAAACATCCATGCTTGTTGCGTTGTGCATTGAATAAACACTGGGATGGATTTTCCAACCATGGTGCAGGGCTTGTGTCCTTCCCTGCACTGCAGCACTTAGGTTTTGGTGATGCACCAAACTCTTCACTGCAACTCTGTGCCCAATTTTACAATCTCAGGCACAGTTGTGACAGTTTCCATGGATTATAGCAGCTTGCACCAAATATCTGGTGCAAGTGATGTAATAATGGCTCCCAGGATTGCTGCAAGTATGACCAGAAAAAGTTGGTCTAACTTGCAGCAATTGACGCATGCAATGGAAAATTCTGTGAGATCACCATGAGCCCCATGTGCCGTATTGGTGCACTGGGGCTTGTGGCAGTCTTATACTTTTAAAAATTGTGCCCCTTGACTTTTACTGAACTATTCTGCTTTTCATGTTGTGGATATGTATGGATATGACTTCAAAGGACTAGCCATTCAGAATTCTGAAGTGGAAGACTCCTTTCTGCCCCGTGCACACTCCATGGTCTGGATTTTAAAAACCTCCAGAAATCAGCGCAGGTGCAGGAAAAACTGACATAAGCAGATCTTCACTTGTGGAGCCAGTTTTCCCATGTGTTCTGGATTTTCAAAAATGGAGCTGTTTTATGGCCAACTCCATGATTTACGGAAGCTTATGGCCATTCTGTAGCACAGCTGCACCAAAACATTATGCCTGGTTGGACCAGACATAACATCCTCTACAGTTGCACCTGTTGACCATGCAGAGCATGGGTTAATGATCATAATGTCCCCAGGTGTGGAGATTTTTTAACTGCACCGGTGGCTGCGGAGTGGGATTTAGTCCTAGAATGACTGAAAATCTGGGCCCAGCATTTATGGAGTTAAAATACTTTAGAAGGCAAACATGAACAGGAAGAATTTCTGCTACTCATCACACATTGGGTCTATAGCACATTAAAGCGGTCTTTTTTTTTACTGCATCTTTTTATTGAAATTTGAGTATATAAGAAAGCAGTCTTGTAAGACACAGCTGTATTCATTTAGGCTTGTGCCTCACAGCTACATTTTAACTGCACACCAATAGTGACTGAATGCAGTTTGAAAGCTCCCTCTGCTACCCACACCAGCAACTTCATATCCTCATCATCATTGCAGACATGTCATCACTGACTGATCCAAATACTATGCTTTAGATTATCAATGTTCAGCAGCAAGATGCAGCAAAATATTAGGATTATACAAAAATGTCAGGTAGATAATCTTAGTGTTGTTATAATGGCTGAACCCATAAAACATAAAAAGAACACTTTAAATGTTTTTAATAATATGGACTTGGGGACTGGAATGATGTTTGTCCTAGAACAAACAACACGTCCTTTTGTAATTTATGTGTTTTCCCCTAAATACATTTGAGGTAATTTGTTCTTTCATAATTCAGTCCTAAAACTACTGTAGCTCAAAGGAATATGTACTTTTTTCACGTGTTTTGTGCTAAATCAGAAGAAAGTATTCTGAACATACTGCAAGCAAGCATTTGATACATTAGTGTATGTAGCAAATTCATTTACAGTGTGTTATTAAAGCATACTATTGTTTGAAATGCCCATAATATGATGGTGCACTATCCCTTCTGCCTTCCGCAGTGCAGCCAAAGCTATTGCATTAATGATGTCAGAACAGCCTACTACTGAGTGTTATTAGATTGCTTGAGTCCCAGAACACCATACAGTAGTTAATCATATTTCTCTAAGGTGAAAACAAGTAGCCACCAGCTTTCTGGGAAATCTATATGAAAATTCCAAGCATCTACAGGGACCTAGTCATGCTTCTGTGAAGAGCTCACAGGGTAATACAGCATTCTAAAGACTGGACTGTCAACCTACAGAGTCTCTAAAAACAGCAGTCCATTAGACAATATCAGTAGCTATGGGCATATTTTATTCAGATGTATAATCTGCTTTGGTGCTCCCTAATGGTGACATTGGTTTTTGTGGTGTCATGTTCTAAGTGCACCTATATGAGATATCTATAGATACTAAATAGATAACTAATTTGTAATAAAATGTTTAATTTATCTACTATAGATAAATAATAGATACCCAAATATGTTCTTGTTTGTCCTCCTTTTGGAGTCAGGGTGACTGGCAGTTGCAGATTAATTATGTAATGGGATATAGCAATTTCATTCAGTGAACTTTTTTCCTTTGCAGGCTGTAAAGACATTTGTCAGGTATTTATTATCTGTCACATCATAGATCTGCATGTATATTGTGACATTATGTGGCAATTACATTCTCTGTATGAATTATTCTTGAATAAAGGTGAGTTACAAAAAAAAAAGAAGTGCAACTTTATACTTTTTTTCTACAAATTTAGCTGTAAGCTCAAATTTATTAAACTATTACCATAGTTTCATATCTTTTAAGTTTGCTTTTTGAAATGCTTCCCATGCTGTGGAAAATATTAAACATTTTTTTTGTCATGTTCTTACAGGATACTTGCACCATGCCAAATGTCCGTCTCCAAAAGCAAAACTTAGTGGCACAGTGATCTTGCTAAGATGGATCTGGAATCACCTGCCAACTAGGAACTGAGAAAGCTGGTAGCCGCGAGGGCTACAAAGTAGCCAGCCCTCCCAGCAGCAAGGACAGCCTCGGCGGTGCAGAGTATCGCGGACATCCCAACCAAGAAGACCTAGGAACTGGAGAAAAGCTGGTAGCCGCAAGGGGCTACGATGTTGCCAGCCCTCCCAGCAGCAAGGACAGCCTCAGGCATTGGGGTCGTGGAGCATCGCGGCCCCCCCCGAACCACAAGACCTAGGAACTGAGAAAGCTGGTAGCCACGAGGGCTACGAAGTCACCAGCCCTCCCAGCAGCAAGGACAGCCTCGGGCGTTGGGGTCGCGGAGCATCGCTGACCCCCCTGAACCGCAAGACCTAGGAACTGAGAAAGCTGGTAGCCGCGAAGGCTACGAAGTCGCCAGCCCTCCCAGCAGCAAGGACAGCCTTGGTCGTTGGAGTCACGGAGCATCGCGGAACCCCCCGAACCGCAAGACCTAGGAACTGAGAAAGGTACGCGATGTGCGCTGCTGAGGAGCTCAGCCTATTTGGACTGTGAGCTCACCCTTTTGCGACTGTGTGGGCCAGTCGGCGCGTGGTGTAGGCCCCGCTGGCACTGGCGTCCACTTATTGGAACTTTGGCACCTTTTTTAAACATAGAGATCTTGGAGTCAAGCGTGGCGACCTCTAGTGTGCCCTGACTACCCTTTAAACAATCTATGGGCAAAGTACTGTTTAAATGTTGAAAACGCTATCTTAACTTTGTTTACTGACAGATACCTAGCAGCCAGTGATGTTGTATTAACTCTGCTTAACAGTTTGAAATGTTTAAAACGCTATTTTAACTTTTTTTAACTTTGCTACAACCAGTTACCTGGCAGCCAGTGATGTTGTATTGACTCTGCTTAGCAACCTTAATACTCCCACAGTCAAGCTCTCCTTTTGTGCCTTTCACCTCTGCCTCTCTGTCCTGCTACAAAGCCAGCATAATAATTTTTTCTCACAGAGTCGAGCTCTCCTGTTCCTGCCTTTTACCACTTGCCTTTGAGCCCTCTGTCTTACTTACCTGTACTTCGCCATGCCTCCTCCAGTCCCTATTTAACCTGCGGCTTTCTTCTTTTCCTCAGCTGGTAGCCATGAGGGCTACGAGGTTACCAGCCCTCCCAGCAGCAAGGACAGCCTCGGGCGTTGGGGTCATGGAGCATCGCTGACCCCCCCCAAACTGCAAGACCTAGGAACTGAGAAAGCTGGTAGCCGCGAGGGCTACGAAGTCGCCAGCCCTCCCAGCAGCATGGACAGCCTCGGTCGTTGGGGTCACAGAGCATTGCTGACCCCCCCGAACCGCAAGACCTAGGAACTGGAGAAAGCTGGTAGCCGCGAGGGCTCACGGGCCAGCCTCCCAGCAGCAAGGACAGCCTCGGCATTGGGGTCGTGGAGCATCGCGGACCCCCCCGAACTGCAAGACCTAGGAACTGAGAAAGGTACGCGACGTGCGCTGCTGAGGAGCTCAGCCTATTTGGACTGTGAGCTCACCCTTTTGTGACTGTGTGGGCCGGTCGGCGAGTGGTGTAGGCCCCGCTGGCGCTGGCATCCACTTATTGGAACTTTGGCGCCTTTTTTAAACATAGAGATCTTGGAGTCAAGCGTGGCGACCTCTAGTGTGCCCTGACTACCCTTTAAACAATCTATGGGCAAAGTACTGTTTAAATGTTGAAAACGCTATCTTAACTTTGTTTACTGACAGATACCTAGCAGCCAGTGATGTTGTATTAACTCTGCTTAACAGTTTGAAATGTTTAAAACGCTATTTTAACTTTTTTTAACTTTGCTACAACCAGTTACCTGGCAGCCAGTGATGTTGTATTGACTCTGCTTAGCAACCTTAATACTCCCACAGTCAAGCTCTTCTTTTGTGCCTTTTACCTCTGCCTCTCTGTCCTGCTACAAAGTCAGCATAATAATTTTTTCTCACAGAGTCGAGCTCTCCTATTCCTGCCTTTCACCACTTGCCTTTGAGCCCTCTGTCTTACTTACCTGTACTTCGCCATGCCTCCTCCAGTCCCTATTTAACCTGCGGCTTTCTTCTTTTCCTCAGCTGGTAGCCATGAGGGCTACGAAGTCACCAGCTCTCCCAGCAGCAAGGACAGCCTTGGGCGTTGGGGTCGCGGAGCATCGCGGACCCCCCTTCCCGAACCGCAAGACCTAGGAACTGAGAAAGGCACGCGATGTGCGCTGCTGAGTGTGAGCTTCAGCCTATTTGAAACTGTGAGCTCACCCTTTTGTGACTGTGTGGGCTGGTCATGGTGTGGTGAAGGTCCCGGCTAGTAGCTTTATAAGGATAGTCATATGATCGTGTGGGTGTAGAAAACAATCAGCCCACTTTTCCATTAGCAGGTTATCTGCTTGCTCCACTAGTGGCCGCTACACTCTACATGTCTGCCTGCTACAGCCTAACAATGATGCTCCTAGCTCTCTCTCTATTCCTGCTTGGCTTTCCAATAACCTCCCTGCCCCAAACCTCTCACCCTCTAAGGCAACCACTACCACATCTCCATTACACTGACTTAAATACAGGGCTAATGAGCTCATCCACACTCCCACAATCAGCTCCAACTAGCCCCCCCCAACTGGCTAATTGGATCAACCATTCTCCCCCCTTCTCTCTCACCCGGACTTTCTGTGCTACGCTGTTTCAAGGCTGACCTGCTCCCGTCAGTACCTCACCCACTTAAATGCCATCGCACATACAGGACCTCTTGGCATAGGTTCTTACACCTTGCATCACTACTCCTACTACTAGCAGGTGATATTGAAACTAACCCCGGACCTACCCCTCCTACAATGCCAACCCCTCTGGCTCTACCATAGGGCCTAAAAATAATGCACCTAAACATCTGTAGTGTCCTCAACAAAATTCCAGAACTACAACTATCCATCCTATCACTTCGCCCAGACATCCTGATACTCTCTGAGACGTGGCTCCAACCCCAACACCCTGATTCCTCTGTTGCCATTCCAGGATACTCCCTAACTAGGCAAGACGTATGGGTAAAAAGGGGGTGGCTCAGCCATGTTTATTTCCACAAGCATCAGTTCACCCCGTCCCCACCCCTACCCCTCGCCACAAATCGAGTCTCTAACTGTCAAAATTGCACTGCCTTTCTCTGCCCCGGTGTATATAGCAGGATCCTACTGCACCCCTAACACCCCTATACCGAGTATACTGGACCACCTGCCCAACTTAAAATCCGCCACCGCAACAGGAAAACTTTATGTCCTAGGGGACTTCAATTACAACTGGCTTGCAACCGACTGCCCCAATCTACGCTCCAAAGTAAATGCTCTGAACCTCGCACAACAAATATCTCAACCCACCAGGCTAAATCTAAAAATGCACAACCACTCCCTTCTGGACTGGGCACTGACCACACACCCCATAGGTCAATAGGAGCAGGCTTACTCCCTGACTCCTTAAGTGATCACCATATGGTTTGCTTAGTCAGAAAAGTGCATAAACCCCTCAAACCCCCCCTCCCGGACCCTACTAGCCAGGTCCTTCAAGTCACTCTCTCTAACACCACTTCTATCGGACCTGACCTTGATGGACTGGTCCTTCATCTCTCAGGCCCCTACTATTGACGTTGCACTTGACAACTTCAAAAATAGCTTCCTAAATGTCTGGGACCTTCATGCACCACTAAAAAAACTAGGGTTAGGGGCTCCCACCTACCATGGATCTCCGCTGATATCATCAGCAAATGCCACACCAGGGACCAGGCATGGAAAAAGTACAAAACAACTAGCTCCCATCAAGCCCTTCGATCTTATCGAGCCCTTCGTAACTCCTGCACGAAATCGATCCGACTAGCCAAACAGAACTATTTTTCGCTGGCCCTTAGCACAAATCTTAACCACCCAGCCCAATTCTGGAAAACTATAAAATCACTCCTATCCCCGCCTGTACAACCACCTACCCCGGCTCTATCCATCCTCGGCTCAGCTGTCACTGACCCCTTTGAAGTTGCCTCGGCTTTTAACACCTTCTTCACCAACAGCGCTTCCTCCCAGGTACAGAGCCTACCTCTTTCCCCACTCAAGGCAACTACCACTCTTAACTTCCAGCACACCCCCCCCCTTCTTCTTCTGACCTGTCTCCCCGGCCAAAGCCTACCAAGCACTGTGTAACCTAAACCCCAACAATGGTAAATGTCCCTTGGGCATGGACTCCAGACTACTTCAGCTCTCAGCCCCTGCTATTGCTGCCCCGATAGCTGACTTGCTCAACCTCTCCTTCTCAACATCAACAATTCCCACAGCATGGAAGCTGGTAACTGTCATCCCACTTCCTAAAGGGAGGGACCCCTTCTCTCCAGGGAATTATCGACCCATCTCCCTTCTCCCAACTCTGGCAAAAATACAAGAACAATTTGTCCTTGCTCAGTTCTCTCAATACTTAGTCGAGTCCTCTTTCTTCACCCCTTACCAATCAGGTTTCCGAAAATCTCATTCCACTGTCACCTCCCTATTAAGAGTCACAAATGATATCCTCTCAGGTATGGATAAAGGCCATATCACCTCGGCCATCTTCATCGATCTGGCCAAAGCCTTTGATACCGCCTCCCACACAATCCTACTGGACAAACTAAAGGCTGCTGGCCTATCTGACCTTGCCACTAACTGGTTTCAGGTGTACTTGCATGGCAGACAGCAAACTGTGAGAATTGGCCCCAGCATATCGTCCTCTCCTATCACCATGGGAGTTCCTCGGTTCAGTCTTGGGCCCAATCCTTTTCTCAGTTTTCCTGAATGAACTACCGCAAGTCTGCTCCCGTTCTGCTATACAAATGTACGCAGACGATACTGTGCTTTACAACACTGGCCCATCCGCAGAAACAGTGCATGCCCAACTGCAGCAGGATTTCAACGCTGTTCAACATTGGCTCAGATCAAATCAGCTTTTCTTAAATGCAAAAAAGACAATCTTACTAACTTTTGGCTCGCAACCTCGGCTCTCCCGACTCACCATCCGTCCCCTTTCCTAACCCTGGACCTTGCCCCCTTAGAATCCTGTACCTCGTTCCGCTACCTAGGCATCTGGCTTGACCAATATCTAGACTTCTCAACCCATATAGACTCCCTTCACAAAAAATTGCTTCCAAAACTGGGGGCCCTCTATCGTAACAAAGGCTGCCTGCCTACCCCGGTCAGGCGCAAACTCGTGCAAAAAATGATACTTCCAATTTTTGATTACGGGGATGTAGTCTATGGCACCGCCTCACCATCCACTCTGACCAGCCTGGACACACTCTTTCATTCCTTCTGCCACTTCATACTGGAAAGTCCTAAACTGATGCACCACTGACCTATATAGCTCCCTGGCCTTTCCCTCACTCTCAGCCACAGACTAATCCACTGCTCTAGAGTTGCTGCTAAATACTGGTCCCATACCCTTCCTCCCTACCTGAATTCTACCTTAACTACTCAACCCCCAGTGGCTTACTCACTGTGTCACTCGGATACAAGGCATTTCCATATCCCTTGTATGCGTACCTCTATGGGTCAGGCTGCGCTTAGTTACCGCTTACCTAAACTATGGAATGACCTCCCAACAGATATCCACCACTTCTCTAATCTTAGACACCTCAACACCCGCCTTCACGAATATTTCCTCATAGTCTGCTCCTGCACCGGGCCTACACATTAGTAGGCCCCAAGCCCTACTGGGCCTCCATACCATGTTATAGTGACATGGTACGCAATCCTCTTTAAAGTCTACAAATTAATAGTTATGTTAACTTTATATGTACAATGCAATGGCATTTGCAATGCTTTGTCTCTGTGCCTGCCTAGTCTTAAGTTGCATGTCTGCCTTAACTACCTACGTGTATAGTCTTTCATATTGTGCCTCCTCAACTGTACAAGTTATTTGTGTTTTGTTGTCCCCTCATTGTCCCCTCCCTTGTTCCTCCAGGTCGCATCTGGAAACGAGTGGTTAGCCGCTCAGTATGCCTGCCTGGTTAAACTCTTAAATAAATAAATAAATAAATAAATGAGCATGACATCATTAGTGTGAGCAGGGACAACTTGTACTATTATAACCACTGAGTTGTTGCCTGGTAAAGTATTTATTTTCGGGCAATGTATCTGTAAATCATAGACACCATGATGACGTGAATATTAATTCCCCTAATATTCACTTCAACTTATTTCTTCCATGACTTTGAGAAATATGTCACCAAAAAATAAATAAATACCAGGTAGCAATTCAATGGCTTTGAAAGTGCCGTTAAAACCATCTTGCTACAATGACATCCCATGCAAACATCCATGCCAGCAAATCTGCAGGCATAATATGTACAACATAAAATTACAAACAAATTGTATTTGCTAGACCTGGAGAGGCTCTCTATTTGGCATGTGATAACAGTCCATTCTTTACTACAGTAGATAACTATGTTGCTCAAAGAGGCAGTAGGCAGCCCCATTCACAATTATGAATAGTGCCTCTAGGTGGCCATTGTGACTACTTAGTGCCACAGAAGAAACAGCAGCTGACTAAGACTGCTTAGCCAGGGTTGCAACTTTTTTCTGAGTGGTCACAGGTTGAGAAAGGGGTGGAGGCTGCCCTGCAAGCCACACCCAAAGCTTTGGTGGCCCTCACGTAGATGAACAGGTCAGAAATAGATGACAAGTCAATCAACTCTGTTCCAGTTGTTCCTACCTATAATTCTTTAACACTGTCAGAGATCTCAGTGCCTCACTCTCCCTTTTGCTTCTAATTACACCCTTGTTCATATCTTATTGGGTTTTGAAAATCACATTACTGATTGTGTACCTATCCACCACCCTTTCTTTAAATAAGTATTTTCCTTAAGTCCTTTTTGAAGTTTCCCTCCACTAGCTTGAGTTTGCTGCCTCTGGTGGTTGTGCTACACCTTAATTTAATTAATCCAAGGAGCACTCCCTATTGTGCCTCTGCATATATTTTTAGATTTCTATCATGCCCCACTCACTCTGGTCCTCTAGTGAGTACATGTTTAAGCTGCCTAATCTTTCCTGGTAGGTCCTACCTTGCTGGCTCTGGATCATTTGCCCTCTGCTGAATATTTCCGCTTCCTTCCTCATCCTTTTTCAGATGAGGGTTCCAAAACTGCATGCAATATTCCAGGTGTAGTTTAACCAGTGACCTGTACAGTGGCAAAATTACCTCTTGGTTTCGACTAATGAAGCTCCATTTAATACATCCCACCATCCTATTGCAATTGCTTTCTTATATGCTGTTCCACATTGAGAACTTTAAACTGCTGTGTACTATAACCCCTGGGTCCCTTTCCTCTTCTGTGTGCTCTACCATGACTGGACTTATGCTATATTTTTTCTGTAGATTTTTGCTGCTGATGTGTATCACTTTACATTTTTAGTGGTGATTTTACTTGCTATGTTCAGGACCACTGCTCCAGTGTTTCCACACCACTTTTCATGCTGTTGATCTCTTCATCATTATCTACCCTCATGCAGAATTTTGTGTTATAGTATCTGCAATCAAACTCATGTTACCCTGTAACCGCATTCCAATCTCACTGATATACTTATTGAAGAGTACTGATTACCGAGCCCCTGGGTACTTCACTTGTGACCTTTCTGACATAAGAAAACTTACCACACAGGACCACGCTCATGTTTCTGTTTGCCCGTCAGTTGTCAATCAACTCAGTAAATCACCTCCCTAGTCCTATTGCCCCTATCTTCTAGATAAGCCTCTTGAGAGGCACTGGATAAAAAGCCTTACTGAAGTCCAGGTACAGAATGTCAGCTGCCTGGTCTCCATCTACCATCTTTGTTACTGAGTGAAGAGGTCAAGCAAGATCATGTGATATGACCGTTCCCTCATGAAGCCTTGCTGATTTCTGCCTGTAAGACTATTTACTTCCAAGAAGACTACTACAGTGTTTGTTCCTTTATGATTGATTCCAGCAGTTTTCACTCTATTGCCACCAAGCTTATTAGTCTACAGTAACATGGGTTTTCCTGAGTCCCACTGTTGTGCAGGGGGACATTTTCCACCCTTCAGTCCTCAGACAGCCCCCCCATACTCAGTCATTCATTAAATGGGTCTGCCAAGAGCATGGCCAGTAACTGATTTGGCTTCTTTAGTACCATGGGTGTAGCTCATCTAGTCCTGCGGACTTTGTCACATTAAAGATTTACACATCTTTCAGAACTCTGTCCCTAGTGCACACCCTGTCTGCAGTCTTTTACTTATAGGACAAGTTGCAACCTCCTGTGCTCCACTGAGTTGCCACCGGGTTAAAGCAAGCAGAGACAGGGGCTGCAGTTCTGCAACCAGTCACAGATGCCAAAATGTATGAACAGAGCTTGAGGGACACTAATGTACCACCACATAAGGCAGCACACTGGGACTAGGAAAGGGGACATCAGTGCAGGACCAAGCATGTCTGCGGGGGGGGGGGGTCTCATGGACCACTAGATAACTGGCAAACAGGCTATGGAGGTGGTAACCTGAGATCATGTGGGTCCAAACTGCCAGGGGGAAGGTCTAGGGAGAAGGGACACTTCTGGGTATAACATCAGCATGCTACAAAGTGTGACCGGATTATAGTATGACACTGCGCCATTGATAGCCAAAATCTAGACTTTTAGTACGTGATAATAACACCTGCCCCCTCTACAAGATTGCATGTAAATTTGCACTATACCTCTGTTGCTGGTTGAACTCCTCCACTGGGAAGCATGTGTAAACCTTTCTGTATGGTGGTATCTGGTGGCAGCACAACAGTATGATCTTCTTGGTGCACCTATGTTGCTGTCCCTGATAGCAGCTGTGACTAGGGCTCAGGCATTTCATGTGGTTCAAACATCCTTAATTCTGCTTCTTGGCCACACTCTTAATGGCATTTACATAGGAAACAATGCTGTCTAGTGGCTAGATCAAAACTTGGAAATCCAACCATTGCCTCACTATGTAACCATAAACAAGTCAGATGAACTCCCTGTGCTTTGGCGTCTCAGCTATAAAACTGGGTAGAAGCAAGATCCCAATGAAAATGACATGCTGTATTTCAGATGGGCCATCTTGGATTTGTTTTAATAACAAGATAATAAATAACTGGTTGGGGTAGTGTGTGGTTGAAAGGACAGCTGAACAGCACTGCTGTGATGTGGATTGATGTCAGCCAACTGAGCAGGTAGTGAGGCAGGGGAAATGAAACAAGGCAGAGAGATGTATTTTTGTATGTACTGTAGTAACATAGCAATTTAAGGGAAGGGGAAGGGGAGGGGAAATTGATTAACCAGAAAAGGCACACTAAGCTGAAGCTTGTTTCTAGGTATGACCTGGGAGCACAAGGAAGTTAAGTGACTTGCTCAAGGTCACACAGTATGCAACTGGGGGCTGTAGGATTCAAACCCGTCTCCAGGTTTGCAGCCCAGTGTCCTAAACCACAATGTAATACTGTCCTATTAAGATCAGAACATCAGAAGGGATGGAATGTATTATAATACTGTTCTTTTTTCCTTGCTGTAATTACCAGTCTGTTGTAATAGTGATTGAAAATGAATAAAAAGAGAATTTCAAAAAAAAAAACAAACATCAGAAGGGACTCTGAGTACATCATGTTCGCCCCTTTCTTTTTTAAGAAAAAGTTAACTTAAAGCAGCAGCTCATGTTAACATGAGTACAAATCTTTATGCATTCCTTTTCAACCCAATGTTGATCCCTCCTTCTCATTTCTTTTTACAGACATTTCTCTAATTATTCTGTCCAGTGATTCCTTAGAGTGCTACTTTGTTTTCTGGAATAGTACAGTACTGCCCAATTCTTCAGTACACATGTTAACATAATGACATAATTAATGATATGCTTTGTGTTAATTTTTTTTCAGTTACTCTAAATACCACATTGTAGAGTAAATAGCATTGCTTATTTCAATTTAATCTCTGTGCACACCTTTTAAATTGCTCTTCTATTACATTATTAAATATTTAATTTCTGATAATACTGTATCTTTACCCAGTGTAGTGTTTGGGGACATATTTGTATGAAGGATGCTCTATAACATTTTATGTGCATTTTACGATTGACCCCTCTTGACCATGAGCCAAGGCAAGAACAGATATACAGCTCAAAATCTGGAAGCTTTGAGATTCTGCTTAGATTAAAAAAAAAGGTTACTCGCCATAGTGACTGTAGTTCTTCTAAAAGATAAAACATGCTATCCTCACAATTTGCAGCATCCTGCGCCACATGGTTGCCCCGAAGATTGAAAGGATCTTAGATTCTTTCAAAACACTCAGTGGTGACTACACCCCCCTCCCCCACTAACTAACCACCAAATCAGCAGTTGAAAACACAACAGGGGCAGCAATCACCCTAATAAAAAATAAAGACTTTAATAAAAAAAACTATCAAAAGTAAAAAATGTATCAAATATAAATCATTAAAAAATCAAAACATTAACAAGAAAGGTTTTAGAAACAATTTCAATAGATAATCTTTTAAAAGCTCAAGCATCAAAGTTAACACAACCAATTCTGAGGAATCTTTTCCCTCCAATATATCTGAAGGGAAGGTTGGGATGGGTCTGTGAGGATAGCATGTTTTATCCCTTAGAAGCACTACATTTACTGCAGAGAGTAACCTTTCCTTGTAATGACAGGAATGAATCATGCCTATCCTCACAATCTGCAGACTAATTACAGTACATGGGAGGAGTGTTCTGAGACTGTCTGGGGGAATTTTCTGAAGGACAGACATCGTAAACCTACTTTAGCGGGAAGTATGTAGCCAGGAATTTTAAACTTGTACTCAAAACTGATGCATTATTATCAATACATGTATATGAGGCTTCTCCAATATGTTTACCCTAAATACTGTGTTTTGTTAAGTGATATTTTATACCTTACATGTAGGATAGTCTTCTATTGTATTAGATGGGTGCTTTCTTATATACTTGAATTTCAAAAAAAAGGAAAAGTGAAAAAAAAAAAAAACTGATGCACTGTTGCCCCCCATTATGTAAACATAAATCAAAATATGCGCTGCCACGCCACACCAACAATAAGCAGCCCCCGTTTGCATGTCTCAGTTCAAGTAATCAGTTTCTTCCTGTAAGCCTCCTTCCTTTGTTTTTCTGCCTGCCTGGTTAGTTGTTCTTGTTTGTGTATTCTTCCTTTGTTTTTCTGCCTGCCTGGTTAGTTGTTCTTGTTTGTGTATTTGGCTGGTGGCATCAGTGCCTCACAGTGAACAACAAATGCAAAAGGGCTCAGTGTGACACAGACACAATGTGACTCACAATGTCCTTGCTTTCCTCTTTTTGTTCCCCTGCCTAATTTGTTGCCCCAGCCTGATTTTTTTTATGTACTCTGCTGAGTACAGTGTGTATGCCTGCCAACACCCCTAGCCCCTTCTTGTGTGGCTATCCTGACTGTAGTGGGATGTAAACATTTATGTCAAAGACCAGGTGTCTGCTCAATAGACTACTAACAGGGGCACCTCTTTAGCAGTTGCCACTGTGGTTGCTGAGGCTCAAGTGGAGTGTACTTTTAAACCAACTATTATTTCTCATCCTGCTTTTGATTAGCAAAAAGAAATTCATGAAACAATCCACCAAGCTATAGTTTTTTTTTGAGGTGGAGTGACCTTACTCACTTCATCATATGTTTCAAACAACTGATTAGTACAGTAGTACCACCAATTGCTCCTTGTTGAATTTATAGTAACTGAGAGCTATTGTAAAGCCTAAATTGGAGAGTCTTTCCTCACCTTTATATGAGTGAGGCTTTGGAAACAAATACAGGTAAAGATACAGATTGGTTCAAATGGAAAGGTTATTACCACTTCACGTGGAAACTTTACATTTTTTCTGAGTGCCACCTTATCCTTATGGAAAAGTAGATAGTCTGGGTCTATGCAAAGCACTTGTAATTTCCTTGCTCTCCTTGCTGAGGTGATATCCAGAAGGAATACAGTTATCCATGTTGGAAATTTCAATTCTGAAGAAGCCATTGGCTCAAAAGGTGGATTCATCAATTGTGTTAACACCAGATTCAGATCATGTGTAAATGTGTTCTTTCAGTGGAAGATACAAGTGGTTTACCTCTTTGAAAAGTTTCCTGAATATTGGGTCCGATATGCCAACTATTTTTTTACAGTCATTTGACTTATATGTCAAGATTGCAGCCAAATATACTATTCTGGATGATGGTTGCAACAACAGAAACTTGGAATGTGATCGCATAAGAAGGCCCAATGGTCCATCAAGTCTGCCTAACCTTACCTAATTCTCCTTTGATGGCCCTTATGACCATTAGGCCCCCTTAATGCCTCCTATTTTTCACTGCCACACTGTTTTAACCCCTGCCACTGTTTTGGGAAATACCATTTTCTCTGGCAATGCGTTCTACTTATCCACCACTCTTTCTGTGAAAAGGTAATTACAGATATCCTTCTTGACTCTTCCCCCAGCCAGCTTGGGTGAATTACCTTGTGTGTTTGTCTGTATTTAGGCTGAACAAAGCTGTTTATCCCATAGAGATATTTATACAGTTTTATCATTCCATGGCCCTTCTCCTCAGCTGTGCTCTTTATTACTACTCCCCATTTAGGGTATTGCACTCCCAGTTTCTTGTTCCTAATGTTCATTACCTTCCATTTTTGGCATTAAAACTCAGTTGCCAAATCTTGGACTACCTTTCAAGCTTTTCCAGGTCCTTCCCCATTGCTCTGGTCCCATCCTCGTTATCCATCCTCCTGCAGATCCTGGTGTTCACTTGTTTTTAATTCCATTAAATACTCTAGTACCATAGGAAAATCAGCAGTCACTAGCTGACTTGATTTTTCATCACATCCAATTGCAAATCTTTCCCATTTCAAACTGTAAGTGTTCCCAGTACAGCACCCAATCCAATGATACACATTTATTTCAACAATTTATTGAAAAAATTGCACTAGTGCTCAACAGTGTGGCTAAATCCACTTATATGGTGACAGGTAGATGTTTAAGTAAACATCTTTCTGCCACCATATAGGTGGATTTAGCCAGACTGTTTGTTGCTGTTGAGCACTAAACCACTTTTTAGAATAAATTATTGAAATAAATGAATGTCCTTGGTTTGGGTGCTGTATTCTTTCACTTTTTTGACTTGTTCTACACTTAGCATCAAACCTCACTCCCGGTGCAGCCACTTTTTTTTCTTTTGTTTTAAAGATTTCTCAGTAGCAGGTTGTCTTGCTACTTTTAAAACTGTTATCACTTTCTGTGAGAATCAATGCTCAGAAAGTTCTATTGCTCAGGATCCAGCCTTTCAGGTGAAGTGGGAGCACACCTGGGTGAAACACTATGCCCTGTGCAATGGATACTACTGTCTCATAGGAAGGAATATGTGGTGTTTCTCAGAAAGACTTATAAGTACCAGGGCTTTTTTTCCAAAGTCAGGTACTATCAAAATTAGTCTTGCCTTTTCCCTCCTCAGTTCCAGTAGTGTATTAGAGGAAATGGAGGAAAAGCATAAAAGGATTTGTCCCTCCATAACAGACTGAGTGCATCCAGTGGGAATGTGCTGTTGATTGGCGGTCTTCAGCGGAATAGTTGTAGTTTACTGTTCTCCCAGGAAGAAAACAAATCTATCTGTGGAACACCACAATTGTAAAATATGGTGTCCAGAACTGAATGATTCAATCTCCACTCATGGATAACAGGACCCATCCTGTTGAGTGCATCTGCAAGCACATTGTCCTTCCCTGCAATGCACACTGCAGTCAAATTTGCTTTTGAGCTGGTATGCCAAATCCCAGATGTTCACTGCCTCTATACAACGCTTTGAAGATCTGAATAATTCATCGTAGTTTTGTTGTCTTGTCATTATCTGAAGTAACTGCTTCCTGACAAAGGAGGAGAAAAACTGGAGTGACAGGAACAGAGCTTTCAGTTCCTAAAGACTGATGCGCTCAAACCTTTTTGGTGCACTCCATAACTACTCACCTGCTCCCTAAACTGACTCTCCAGCCCAACAGAGATGCATCCACCATGATAATCACAGTAGTTAACAACTGTAGAAAGGGGACCCTCCTCTCTGAGGCTATCTGTTTCTATCCATCATTGCAATGCATTCTCTTGCAACTGTTTAACAGGAATTTGCTTGTGTAGAGCAGATCTCTGATTCTAGTAATCATATGGATAATACTGGATAGCTTGCACATGCAGTCTTGCCCATGGGATTACTAATATCGTGGAAGACATGTGACCTAGGGGTCTATGTCATAACGGTAATCGTGGGTGGAATAGCAATCGCCGTTTGGGCGAGTGTATCTCACTGAAAATAAATAACGGCAAAGTACACTTGCAAGGACTACAAAACCAGCAACAGTTTTCTGTTAATTGGGGGGCTGCACCCCCCGCACCTGTCCCTACTTAAAGATTCACAACTCCAGGGGGGTATAAAACTTACAAAAAAATAAAAAAATGGACCCAACGCAAAAAGTGATTGTGCCCCAGAACCGAACCTACCACCTTCGCAACCCCAGCCTGCCACCCTACCCACCATGCCACACAGCTAGCTCAGCAGCCAACCACCACACAACACCCCACATACCCTCCCTCCCCTTCCGCCCATTGTGCGGCATGGTCCCTCCCCCCCACATGCATGTATACATAGTGACATCCTGTCGCAGTATTCGCCTACCCCCGTATCCCATTGCTACCCTGCCAGGTAGCCCAGAACACAGGTGCCATGACTGAGTTGCCCTTTTTGTAGTCGCTCAATCACGGTCACCATGTTCACCAGATACTGTGACCTAGCAATCAAAGAATGTCTTCAACTGTCCGAAGACAATTGACTTGAAAAGACTTTTAATACTGGATTAACACCTGGGCTTTCTCACTCTACCTTTCTTAGTGCCCAGCTCCGTACCTATAAAGTCCAAAACCTGAGTAGGTTCTAGCTGTGATTTTTCTAAGCTCAGGAGAAATCCTAACCTTTGCACTGTAGACTTTACCTCCTAAGTACAATGATGTGCCTCCCTTGTTTTCCCACAGATTAACCAGGTACCCACACAGGGATACACTGTAAAGTTTTAGCTTCATAGTGCTGTTGCTGCAACTACTGACAGTCATTTTGTGACTACCACTGGTGTGGGGGAAGGGGGGAGCACAAAATGCATTACCCTGAGCAGGTACTGTTTGGTTCCTATTCTGAACCTGACATATGTTCTGTGACTTGGGCTTACTGGGATGTGAATGTAACTGTATACATTCTTTAGATATAGTACACACAGCCAATCCCTTTTTTTGCAAGGAAAGGTATTGCAGTTTGTAGTGTTTCCATTTAGAGGTTTTCTTTCTTTATGTGCCTGTTTACACATATAAGCTCTAATACTGGATGTCACTCCATGTTTTCTTTAGTGTTAGGAAGTATTTTGAAAAGAATCCCTTTCCCACCAAGGAAAGAGGCACTTTTTTCTACTGCATTTAACTCTGGAAGTTTTTGTGCTTCCGATTTCAGTAGTGCCTTCTTTTCTGGCAATTGAGATTTCACTGGTCTGATGTTTTCAGTTTTAGTAATTTTTGAAACTGAAGGCCCAGGTCCTCTTTTATTATCTCCAGTACTCACCGAACTGTGTTTTTTTCCCATTCTTGAAGATAGTAAGAAAGGCACCCTCCCACTGGTGTTTAAATTGTGACGGCTTGGACACAATTTTCAGGGATTAGTTTTAACTGTTCCTGTGGGGGCAGGAACTGAATGAGCACTAGACTCTCTTCTACCTCTTTCTCTATACTGGAAGCAATCTATGAACTAACTGAGCATTTCTGTTGAAAGAACTGTCATACTGGCCACTTTCCATACCTCCCCTTCTGTACGGCTTTTAAACAAATTTGGGTCTGTTGTTCCTCTTAGGTGTTTTTAAAGTTGATTTGTTTTTGTTGACTTTTTTCATGTAACTTTTGGTTTGGTCATCAGATAGGGAAGGTCCATCAAAGGGAAAAATCATTTGCTTGGGCACCACTGCCATGGACACCATCCTTGGTACATGCCACCACCGGGTGGCACCCTGCAAGCTGAATGGGTGCTGGCCATGGCCCCAGGTACATGTGCTGCAGTGTGGCTGTCCACCCTGCTGGTGTGCACAGGGGGGCACATGACAGTACTGGCATGTGGCTGCTGGGTGTGGTGTTGGTGTTGCTCCCTGGATGGTACTGGTGGTGACACAGCACCTATGGCTCAGGGTTCCTTCATCCTGGCAAGACTGCTGTGCGTGGGTGCCTGGGTCATGTTCTTGTGCACCTCCAAGGGCTGTCTCTGTATGGCCTGCCTGCAGTACTGCAGCCTGCCTGTGGGTGACTGGCCAATCTAGACATGCCTTTTCCTTGCCTAACTTTGGGCAGCGCATTTCTGAGATGTGCGGCAGATGTGCTGCAGATTTTGGCTGAATATAGGGATGTGCAGCATATTCATAGGAATGCCACCTTTATTTGCATTGCATACATTATCTCTGCACAATGGTGCATCTGGAGATGCACCATGCATCTCCCCCTTTTGAATATTGCGCTTCGGAGCATTATTTGAGATGGGTGGTGCATCTCTACTTTGTGCTGTACATCTCCTTTGAAAATGTGGGCCTGTGTCATTAATGTCGACTGCCATCTGAAACATGTACTTGGCTGCATTCAAACTAGATTTAACTGAGACAGTTTAACCTTCTCCTGGTTAAGTAAACTCTGTCTCAAAGTGCCATAATTTTATTCCATAAGGCTTGCAGACATTGGACTAAAGAGCTCATAACTGCAGCCTGCCTTAGAATTAAGGTTGACAAAGAACAGCCCCTTTCGCCTAAATGGACTATTCTTTTTGAATCTTTTTCACTGGGCTGCATGCTGAGGTGGATCTTAGCATTCTCACATGCAGACCATTGGGTAAAGTCTTCAGAGTTTGGGTGTGAATCCTCAAATTCTGAACCCTCTTTCTGAGCAAAATACCTTTTAATAGTTTTTTTTTTTACCAACAGGTGAAATTGTAGCTAGATTTTCTAAAATATTTCTTGTTTGTCTTTGAAAAGTCTTTTGATTTGGTAATGTAACTTGCTTTGTAGAACTTATTCCCAGCATACTCATGAAGTGAGCTTCCTCTTCATCAACTTGTTTTTTTGTATGTAAATTCAGCATTTCTCCCATTTGTCTGAAAAATGATGAATAAGATGTTCAGTCTTTCATGGGCTTAATATTTCAGTCAATGTCTTCCTCACCCACCTCATCCAGTAAGGTTGGTTCACCCTCCATGTCTGGCTCGTTCTCACACTCTAGAGGTGCATAGTCTGAGTCCTCTTCAGCCTTTTCTGCATCCTTTAAGGATTTTGAACAATTGCTATAGAAAACAACCTTTCCTCAAGAATTTCTGGGTTTCCTCCTCTCGTGCATGACTTGTTTTTGGGTGGAGGGGCTTCAGATGCTTTCTTTATGGCTTTTCTTTACAGCATCAGATTATTGCTGAAAATTGGCCCACTTGTTGCCTCGACTCTTTGAGGGCTCTCTGTGGAGTTTTGGAGACTTAACTAAGTGATCTTCACTTTCTGAGGAATTTCTATGTTTGGCAGTTGTGATGCAGTCAGGGTTGTCCCCATGGTCTAGGGGTCTCTGGCCAACTTGCCTTTAGATGTGTTAATTTATTCCCTAAGTTACGGTCTTTACAGCATGGGAACTTTTCCGCAGAGACAGAGTTTGACACAGGAGCAGACAAAGATTTTCTGTTTTTAACTTTTTTCCACAGCAAGTCCTGAGTGGGCTACCTGTCTGTGTCAGCGGCCATGGTGGTTTGGAAGCCCATCAGCCGCTCCTGCCAACTCAGCCCGACCCAGGAGCTCCACACCTCAGAAAGCCCTGAGTGGGCTACCTGCCTGTTTGGTGGGCTGTGGTGGTTCAGAAAAGCCTGCCGGCCACTCCTGCCAACTCAACCTGACCCAGAGCCTTCACATCTCAGCAAGCTCTGAGTGGGCTACATGCCTGTTTTGGTGTCCACAGCAGTTCAGAAGCCTAACGGCCGCTCCTGCCAACTCAGCCTGACCCAGGAACTCCACACCTCAGGTATATTATCAGCCTAAGACCAGGACCGCCAGCCGAGTAGTTGATTGGTTGCAGTTTCTCGGTGCTAGCACCCGATTGGATGCCTTCAACTCCCACTTGTCTACCATTGGCTGCTGTGCTCCATTCAGAGCTGAAGCCGAAAATATTTGTAAACCTTCTAGCTTACTATGTTTGGGGCTGTGGTTATCTGAGCTGTGTCACTGGCACAGCATATTTTAATGTATTTAACATACTGACTACTGTGTTTTTAAACTTTTATTTACTGTGGTGCTTCTACCCTTTAAGGCCCTCACTAAAACCCAGTACCACGAGCTAACCTTCCTTTTTCTTCCTATCCTCCTTGCCTGTTCCTTTGCCCACTTATCAGCTAGCCATTTTTCTCTCTGGCACCTCCAAAGCATGCCAGACTGCTGGTGCCTAGCTAAATCTGCCCCTTTGCTCTTGATTCTCCCTGTCTGCCCCCCTTCCTCTCAATAAATTGTTTCTTTTGTCTTTCCCTGCCCCCCGATTTAGTGCCCAGCTCTTTAGCGAGCCATTATTTTTTTATTTCTTTTGTCTTCCCCAGCCCCCAATTTAGTGCCCAGCTCTTTCGTGAGCCATTATTATTTAATTTAAAATCCCAACTTCTCCCCTCCAACTTTCCACAGCAAACCTGAGTGGGCTGCCAGCCTGTTTGGTGGCTGCAGTGGTTCGGAAGCCCGCCGGCCACTCCTGACAACTCAGCCCGACCCAGGGCTCCACACCTCAGGTACACTATTAACTTAAGACTGGGACTGCCAGCCGAGTAGCTAATTGGCTGCGATTTCTCAGTGCTAGCATCCGATTGGATGCCTTCAACTCCAGCTTGTCTACCAATGGCTGCCATGCTCCTTTCAGAGCCGGAGCCCAAAATAGTGTGTTTCAGGACTGATTTCTACGGCTTTTCTTGGGAACTGATTTTTTTGGCCCCCTCTCCCCTGACCTTAATTAAATACATGTGTGCCCCTCCCCTTTGGTAGTCTTGTCCCTCTTATTGGCTGGAGCCTTGCAGTGTTCTCCCTCACAGGTCCCATTGGTCCTGGCTGCACTGTAGCTATCATACATAATAATAGTGTACATTTCTAAGCCTGCAGTGTCTTCCCACACAGGCCCATTAAGTCCTACCTGTCTATCTATTTCTAGAATTCAATAGCCTGTGGTCACCTATTTAAAGTGCAAATCTGTATAACCTCATAGAACTGTGCAGATGTCGCATGCCCCCGCTCCCCCTGCGGTCATACAACAAGTCCCACAACATGTCTGCCTCACTCTTAATCATTCTCTTTCTTGTTCTGCTTAGCTGCGGTGGCACAACAGCCATAGTCCCTCTCTCACATACCTCACATCTAAAGACATCCCCTTGAATACTGCATCATACAGTTCAGCACATACCTGCACACCCACACATAACCCCCCAGGAAATAACCTGAACAATCCTCGGCTGGAGTACCCCCTACTCCTCCAGTTTCTCACCCCTTGTAGTAATCTTCCCACTGGAAAACCTGCATCGAGAAGACCGCACAAGGCAGCAAAACCTTTTGCTCATTATCTTGTAAGAATTGCATTTCTTTTATTACTTCTTGCTGGGAATGTTCACCCAAACCCAGGCCCCTCTGCACTATGCTTCGCGCAACCCCGCAAACTAGGGTCCCTAGTGATTGCCGCCATTAATTTTCACAGCCTGCTGCCCAAGCTTGATGACCCGCATGTCTGGGTTTTGCAACATAATCCTGACATCCTAGCTCTTAACGAAACCTGGCTCCCCACCAAAATCCCTGATAATGCAGTATCCATTCCTGGCTTTGTCCTCTACAGGCTAGACCATATAGGTAAACGTGGTGGCAGTTGTGTCATCTACCTGAGGGATACCCTCAAAGGACAAGTCCTCCCTATATCTTCCCCCCACAAGAACTCTCAAGTGCTGGTGGTCAAAATAATTCTTGGCCAGAAAGGTAATTCATTTACCATCATATCCGTGTATATCCCCCCTCATGAACAAGCATCAGAATTTAAAATGGTTACTGACTTCCTTGACAAACACCCACACTGCAGTGAGATAATTGTATGGGTGACTTACATAGATACATAGACAGTGTCGGCAGATAAGGGCCTATGGCCCATCCAGTCTGCCCATTTGAGCTTGTGAGTTCAGTTTATGTTTTCCTAGAAGTCTGTTGCCCCTTACCCCTGACCTCCAGAATTCCTTTATGTCTATCCCATGCATTCTTAAATCCCGTGATTGTTTCAGCCCCACCATTTCCTCTGGCAGGGTGTTCCACTTGTCCACCACCTGTTCTGTGAAGAAATTCTTCCTCACGTTTCTCTGAATCATCCTCCCTCCAACTTCATCCCATGCCCTCTAGTCCTGGAACATCTTTTTTGCTTAAAAATACTGTATTCCTGCACCCTGTTCCTCCCTGTAAGATACTCTTATGTCTCTATCATATCCCCTCTCTCCCTCCTCTCCTCCAGGGAGTACATGTTCAGTTCCTTCAACCTGTCCTTATAGGATTTGTGATGCAATCCATGCACCATCTTTGTTGCCCTACTCTGAACCTTCTCTACCCTGTCTATGTCCTTATGTAGATAAGGTCTCCAGAACTGTACACTGTACTCCAGGTGGGGCCTCACTAGTGTCTTGTATAGTGGAATTATGACCTCCTTTTCCTGCTGGTGATGCCCTGCCTATGCATCCCAGCATCCTATTTGCTTTACCTGCTGCCTTGTCACACTGTTTCCCTACCTTGAGGTCATCAGAGATGATAACCCCAAGATCTTTTCCTGCTTGGTGCATGCTATATCCTCACCCCACAACTGATATATTGTACCAGGGTTTTGTGCCCTATATGCATTATCTTGCACCTCTTTGCATTGAATTTCAACTGCCAAACCCTGACCATTCTTCAAGTTTCTGCAGGTCCCTTCTCATTCTGTCTACACCCTCTGGTGTGTCTACTCTGTTACAGGCTTTGTGTCATCAGCGAACAGTGAAATTCTGCCTTCTAGGTCCTGCTAATGTCACTGATGAAGATGTTGAATAGGACCAGTCCAGCACTGATCCCTGTGGTACCCACTGGTCACTCTTCCTCTGTGGAGTGACAGCCATTTACCACCACCCTCTGTGTCCTGCCACCCAGCCAGTTACCTACCCACCACACTACTGTCCTGCCCACACCCATATTCCCCAGTTTGTGTAATAGTCTTCTATGTGGCACAGTGTCAAAGGCCTTGCTGAAGTCCAGCTAGGCCATGTCCACTGCCCTCCCCTGATCCACCTCCCTGGTCACCCAGTCAAAAAATTCAACGAGGTTGGTCTAGCATGACCTCCCCCTAGTGAAACCATGCTACCGTGGGTCCTGTAGTTCACTGACAGTGTTAACCGGCTGGCACCTGAAGCCTGTATATACAAAGATGCCATTGCTGCAATAGATGTAACCCAAATGGTCCCTACCCCCACAAGATTCAATTATAGAATGGTCTGTAGCACCCTGCTTGATCTGATCCTTACCACCCATCCTAACAGAATCACGAACACCGAAGTACTCCCTCACTCTCTTAGTGACCATTCTCCAGTTATCTGACAATGGTCAAATAAGGCACCCAAGTCAAAGCCCACTATCTGACACCAGCATATACAAAAAAAAGGAAAGCTTCCCCAACTTCTCGCTGCTCTCTCACAAATTGATTGGTCACCCCTCGACTCCATGAACTGCATCAACCTTGCCCTCAATTTCTTCATTACCCAGTTTAACAAAGTCTGCAATAACTTTGCCCCCCCTTAAAAAAAGAAAACACTGATCCTTAAATAATTCCTGGATTAGCCCTGAGCTAATTACTATGATGAAGTGCAGGGATAATCTTTGGCACCGTGCTATAGCATCTGGGCAGCAACGAGGCTTGCAATGCTATAAAATGGCCAGGAATCAGTTTACCCAGGCAATAAATAGAGCCAAGCAGGAATAGTACAAATGCGAGCTAACAGGCACGTGGGGTAACAGCAAGTCCTTCCGGGAAAACATAAAAAACCTTACGGAAAAATCCAACAATCAATCAATCAATCAAATCTTTATTTATTCAAGCGAACATCATTGAGCACAGCTCATTTGCAAGATGGACCTTCATTCTCCAGGACAACGGGGCTATTTTACAGGACCAAGAAACTGCCGATACTTTCAATCACTCTTTTACTGATCTTAGCAGTGTACTTCCCCCAAACTTTTTCGATAACTGCACCCTGCCATGTCCCAATGGTAAGACCAACCCCCCTAAGATCCGCCCCCCTTCTATTTCAGGAGAATATATCTTTCTAAATCTAGGAAATACCTCCAAAAAGTCCTAGGTAAACCTAGGTTCAGTAGCGACACCTTGGATCTTAAACTTCTCTTATTATCCCTTGATGCCGTCCTACTCCCTCTAACTAAATGTTTAAATCTCTCACTCTCCCTCAGACAGTTTCCCTAGCTTTGGAAATTGGCTATTGTCACACCTGTACATAAAAGTGGTGATAGGTCTCTGCACTCCAACTACCACCCTATCTCTATCTTACCACCTCTTTCCAAGGTGCTAGAACGTATTGTTGTAAACCAGCTGTCTGAACACCTTGAGAAATATGTATTACAGTGTCCACAGAAGCATGGCTTTCATAAAGCCCATAGCACAGTCACTGCCTTACTAGAATTTATTAGCCATATACATAAAGCCTTGGATACAGGTAACTTGCTTGGTGTGGTGTATATTGACCTAACAAAGGCCTTTGACACCGTGAATTACCAGTTTCTATTGGATTCCCTATCTGTACAGTACTTGACCTCTCAAATGTGGTCACGAAGTGGTGTGAAAGCTACCTCACCAACAGGAGCCAACAAGTTAAAATCACTGACACTCCTTTCAGTGCGATCTGGAGTTCCCCAAGGATCCATACTTGGTTGCTTTTATTCAGCCTCTTCATTAACAACCTTCCTGCAGCCTGTGAAAATAAAATGTTACTCTATGCCAATGACGCTGTCCTCTTTTCTATCCATTCTGACCCTGCTCACCTCTCCCAGGATCTACAGAAAAACTTCAGTTGTGCGGAGTCCTGGTTCAATCAGCATAAGCTATTGATGAATTATAAAAAATCAAGGCCACGCTATTCTATGGCTCCCACAGCAAATTCAGAGCGGCCAGCCTTCCTATTCACTACTAGCAACAGCAACCACTCGATCAAGTGCATGAATTTAAATATCTTGGTATTACCCTTGACTGCACACTGTCCTACAACTCACATGTCCACCACATCTCTAAAGCCATTAACACAAGAATTGGAGTCCTCTACCATCATCGCCATTGTCGGACCAATGAAGCCATGCATACTGCAGTAACTAGCTCCATATTGTCCATAACTGATTATAGGCTAGTATTCTACGGTGCTGCCTCAGATACCACCCTAAAAAGAATTAGGACCACTCTGAATAATGGTTGCAGACTTGTCACTCGTGCAGGTTTTGTAAATGTACGCATACCTACGACTTATACAAACACTCTAACTGACTCAACCTTTATGGTAGTTTAGCCTATCAGACCTGCCTTCTGGCAAAGAAGATCTGCCTTCACTTCACCCCTCCTGCTACACATGCCTTCATGCAATGTACCTGTAACACACGCTTTACACGCAACACACTCAAATCCACTTATCTTGTCCCTTTCTGTAGTACCTCTCAGGCTCAACATGCCTTCTATATCAGGGCACCATTCCTAATGAATGGTCTCCCACCTGAGGTCATTGATGAGAACAAGCTTGTCCCATATGAGCATAAACTGTGCTGTCACCTAACTAACCTCACCATGTGCGACTGTACCCACTAGGACTGCGGTTCACCTCTTCCTTCATCAGACCCCTGCTACCTATTATTCCCATCCCACTCCCCTTGCTCACCTCTCTCCCAACCTCCTCCCTCAACCTTGGCTCCTAATCCCTTGTACTTCTCTCTTCCCTCCTTTTCCCCTGTCACCCTCCTCCTTTTTCCACCCTTGCCATTCCTCCTCTCCCCCTCCACCTCCTCCCCTGTCCATATCACCTACTTCCCTTCCTTCCCTCCTTGCCCCATGTCCTCTCCTCCTCTCCGACTCCCCACCTCCTCCTCCCCTGGCTACATACCACCTGGTTCCCTCCCCTCCTTGTCCCTTGTCCTCCTTTTACTCCTCCCTCTCCCATCCCCCCCCGCAGTGCCCCACTCCACTTCTGTTGAATGCACTTTAAGACAATGTCCTAGTTCTGACAGTTTTTTCCCATCCTGTCTCTTTCCACGCTGAACAATACCCATTTACTCATGGCGTTCACCTAAACCCCCTCCTTGTTGTGCATCTCTTCGCATATGATTCCCTGTAATCTGGTATTATTGCCTTCTGAACCAAGGGTACCTGTTGTTAATGCCTCATGATGTTAACTTTTGTCTGTTTATTATTGCATGTCTGTATTATGGAACCTGAATCAACTTGTATCCTATTGTATTGTATCTACTATTTTTACTGTATGACTTTATGATGTTTAGTTTTCCCTATTTGTATGATGTAATTCATGCTGACACAGAACCTTTGTAAAAGAACCTATGGTTCAAAGGTATTTGTAATCCTAGTATTCAATAAATAAAAATAAATAAATAAAAAAATAACCCAAAACTGACAGTATTTACAGTTTTTAACTTTGTGATCAGAGCCTAAGCACTTAAAACAAAGTGAATGTCTGTCTGATTTTGGAAGTACATTTATACAGTCTTCACACTTTTTGAAATTAGGCTGTGCCCTCTGTCTGGCTCTTAAAAGCCTAAGGAGTGGTTTCAATATATGTTAAAAAGCATTTTCATTACAGGAGAAATAACATTAATAAATAAAAGCTCATAATTTGAACTGAGCTGAACAGTTTGGTGATACTGACATTGTGCCGTCCACAACAGGTATGCTATTAGCACTATTCTTCAGCTCCAATAGCGATCAGAACCAGGAATGAATAAATAAATACAATTAAAAACTGTACAACGTGCTAATAATAGCTGGGTAAACATTGTACAGAATGCAATTAGCTGAACAGATGATGATGGAAACTCCGGGGTGACCGGTGTCTTAAGCAGCGAAACAGATCTGGCAGTTAGACGGCAGGGGCCACACGGTCACCATACAAAGTGCTTTGAAATGATTAAAGATCCAGTCTGTCTCTGGGGCAACCACACTGTGCAAGATTCTGCAAATTGTGAGGATTGACATGTTTCTTTCCTGCTGTTAAAACTAGCACTACCACTGATCCTTTTAAAGCTAATACTGTCCCAAAACATCTAACTAAAGCAAGATCATTCCTAAGAAGAGCATATTGTACCTCTACAATTACTAATTGCCTCTGAAATGTTACCATTAGGAAACCATACGAGACAATGTTTCCATACTGCTGGAGTGACCAGGAGGGTCACAACATGTTAGTGGCATGATGTTTCGTTATATGTGCTTCTGCATATCTACAGTACAGTATATCAATACAATTTCAACTTTGATCAGAAAATCTTACACTGGTGAGTGGGATTTCACGCCAGACTTTATGATTTTGGCCCCTCTAACCCACTGATTTCAATTAAGTTAGAGATGCCATTATTCAGTTAACACTCTGTTAATTTGTACACACTCTGCTTTTCATGGGTGTGCCATCACACCTGTGAATAACAAAGTGTGAACTATGAATAACACAATGTGAACCATCAATGATCATGGCTCACACCTGCATTCAGAACAAGGGTCTGAAAACATTGTTTCCTGTGAGCAACTTGGCGGTAAATTTCTCTCCTGAAAGTGAGCCACTTTTATTTATGTATTTGTAATGTATGACTAGGAAAGCAACTCTGAGCTGTGACAGCCCATTTCAAGGTGCATTATTGAGGGCTGGTTACAAGAAACTGATCTGATTTATTGACAAAATAAAGTTATCCAGGGGGGGCGTGGTCTGGCCACCGGGAAGATGGCAGCCTAAAAAGAGAACTCCTGCCTAGATAGTGGCTAGCCATACTCAATCACTGCGATCCCGTGGAGTCCTGACTAAAATAAGCAACTTTATGTACGGGTGACATCCGGTACTCCGGGCGGCGTACGTTTTAAACAGATTTCGGGCTGATCCTGTTTTAAATACCCAGTGCCATGTCTACGAGCTCTCCTTAACCTCCAGTAGGCCGGGAAGGCCCCGACTGCACCACCAGACTTATCGTGCTGGCCATCAGAGTTCCTGATCGAGCATGGCAGAATATTTAACGGGGAAACATGTCTCTCTTTGGGGTCCAGCCTTGCCTCCCTTCCCCTGACGGTCAAGTATGAGCTCCTCGACTCCCACCACTGCTCCAATCGCAGCCTCTTTAAGAGGGGACATGCCTAAGGCTGTTGGTGAATCCCTCCAGCATATTTACTCACTTGTTGGAGGCCTTAATTTCCAGGGTGGATGGCCTCAATCTGTCTCTGTCTAGCACAGTTACCGAAGTCAAACAGCTCCAAGACAAAGCTAATGTGCTGGAACAAAAGGCCGAAGCCAGTGAAGACCAGCAGCCACAAATGTGGCAAAAGCTGAAACAGCATGAAGAGTGCCTTGCAGCACTCTGGGATAGAGCAGAGGACCACGAAAATAGAAACCGCTGCAATAATCTGCGGATTATTGGTATGCCGGAGGGGGTGGAAGGGTAGGCCATGGAGAAATTCTTAAACCATACTGTCCCGCTTAGTCTGGGGGAACGATGGCAAGGCTCCATAGAAATTGAAAGGGCCAACAGGGTGGCCACTCACTACAACAAACAATCTGACAACCCACGCCCTATAGTAGGTTATCTGCTTCGATACTCAACTAAAGAAAGCATCCTGAGGGCTGCTAGGGACATCGAAGAGCTGCAATGGCAAGGAGCACCAATTCAAATCTTCAGAGGCTTCACACAAGAAACAGCAGCAAAAGAAGGGTTTTTAGCCCTATCAAGCAATTTCTCTATCAAAATGACTTTCACTTCCATTTCAAAAACCTTACCAGGCTTTTCGTCAGCAAAGGGGGCCATGAGATTGTTGTAGAGCACCCAGTAGAATTGGAAAGATGTTTGGCTTGATTTTGGCCTGGTCTGTATCCTCAAACTACCACTCCCACGAAGCTTTGGGAGCCCAATGCAACCCTGCCTCCTCCTAGGAACCTTTCTGCTGGTCGAGATATCCAGGGGGCCGTAATGGTGACAGGACCTGTGCTCCCATCTGGCAACCCCCCTTACAAGAGAGGCAGCAGACAATCGCATATGCTCAGCCAGATGTCCACACCACAAAGGTTGGAAGCTGTTTTTTCCCCACTCTCGACAGCGAGCAAGAAGTAGCCCTCAGCGCTCGCCTACTAAGGTACCCCATGCAAAAATCCCAAGGGAGGACCCTCTCCCCCCGCTGCATCTGACTATAAAGATTTGGAACTCTCTACTAACTCAGAAATGGAAACCGAGATCACAGGGGACTGGGCAGATTTTCCAGACTCCACCTTGCTCGAAGTGGCAGAAGATCCCCAGTTGATAAATCCTGGCTTCCTTTCATATGCTGCAGCTGCAGTGAAGGTTGTCGAGCCTGGTACACTCCCTCAGGGCGCTCCTAAGCTGACCGAAGGACTGAATTCATGAACATTTGATATGGTTTGCAATTCTGGATAAGTGCTGTTCATTGCTGTTTTTCCATTATCAGTTTACCCTCGTCCCTCACTTCTTATTTCCACATACAGTGCGGATTATGCAAGTGGCGTCCTGTGTGGCTCTCACACAAGGGGGACGGACTCTCACTACTCCTGAATGGATCCCAAGGGTCTCTTGCCATCTCAGCCGTTTACTCCTGACTGACCCATAAAAGGTTAGGCCGACCCCCCCCCCATGTGCATTTAGCCTGCATGAATCTGGTGCTGCGGGGCTCTGCTAATAGGGTTTATTGGATTATAAATCATGAGCAACTCGTGAGTACGGTGCAGTAACTGGAGGATGGATGTCCCCCTCCCCCTCCCCCCCTCACAGGATCCCCCGCTATTCCAGATATAGGCACCCTGTTTAGCTTGCCTCAAACATTATATGGGTGGGATTTATCCCCTCCCCTCCCCCTCCCACGGAGTTGGGATGACCGACTATTGATGGTCACCTGGCAGGGAATATCTCTGTCAGTTTTGTTGGTGTGACCACTTGTTTTACTCGTAACCCCGTACTGAGAGCAGGAGCTAGCATAGCTGTAGGGTGTTAGCACAACCCTCTTGTGCAGTGATCTCCACTCTCAAAGCTGAGATATAACTGGTGTCCCTTTCAGGGATATTTGGTGGCTTATTAATATCTCCAGTTGTTTGTTGGTATAATATTTTTCTTTAGTCAAGTGAAATTGATTGTTCTTTCTCTCTCTTGTCTTATAACAGCAGTTTCCAGTTTGGCAATTAAGATTTCCGGTTCTCTCTAGGCAATGCTTCCACCCCTGTTTACACTATTCCTGGGTTGGTCTGTACTGCTTGATGTAAGGTATAATGACAAGTTGTTAGACACTCCTAAAAGTCTCCTTCCTTCTCTACACATCACAGTAAGTACGCATCCTTTATTCTCTATGAGAGGAATGATGGGGCCGGACCTTCCCATCCCAGACCCGTAGATGGGTATCCTGGAATGTTAAAAGGCTCAATCACCCAATTAAAAGAACAAAGGTTTTGCAGTATCTTAAGTCTCTGAGGGTGGAAGTGGCACTACTTCAAGAAACACACCTCATAGCCAAATCCAATGCCTGGCTAAAGAAATCATGGGTGGGTGAAGTGGCGGCTAGCTCTGCTCCCTCAAAGTCTAAAGGGGTCGCTATTTTGTTGAGGGACTCCTCAATCTGGAAAATTGACAGGGTAAAGAAAGACACGCAGGGCAGATGGTTAGTGCTATGGTTATCCTTACCGGAGGGAGAGTTGATATTGGGCAATCTCTATGCCCAATAATGACCACACAGATTTTTTTCCAGCAATGAGTCAAGCAATATCGGAACTCCAAGTGGACGGGCCCCCCCCTTCCCATCACACTGGGAGGGGACTTCAGTTTGGTGCAGGACATTTTCCTGGACAAATCATCACCCATCCCACATGCCACCCCTAAAGCAAAGTAATCCTTGGTGGACCTACAAGAAGAGTGGGCCCTAGTAGATGCCTGGCGGAAGGACCACCCTACTGATAGGGACTATACTTTTTTTTCTACCCCGCACCACTCACACAGTCGCATAAACTATTGGTTGATGAATGGCGCTGCAGGGAGAGGGGTTACGGATACGGGGATAGGCTCGATAGTGATCTCGGACCACTCCCCAGTCTAGCTCTCATATCTTCCCTCTGTGCAATCCTGCCATAAAGTCCGATGGCACTGTAATCCTTTGCTCTTTAGGGACTCAGACTTTGGCTGAATGCTGGTCTCTACCACAAAGGAATATTTCTCTCTAAACTCAGACTGTGGCGTTTCTCCAAGCATAGTGTGGGAGGCCTTTAAAGTGGTCCTACGGGGCTGCATTATCGCTTTCTCAGCAGCAAGGGATAAAACCCGCAAAGCCAATCTTACTTCCATGCAGGCTGAACTTGTAAGTTTGGAGCTTAGGTTTAAAGCTAATCCACAGCCCAATGTTAATAAGGACCTGCATCACAAAATACTTAACCCTAAATATCAGATTAACGTAATACTGCATCAAAAAGCCGAATGGCACTTATTACATTCCAAACAGGAATTTTGGGGCAATGGGGAAAGGTCTGGAAAACTACTGGCTTACCACTTGCATAAGCAACAGGCGGCTACCAGGATACATTCTCTCCGGACTGCATCAGGAACAATAGCCTCTACCCCAAGGGATGTGAACCAAACAATGCGGCTTTTCTACGAATCCCTGTATCAGTCCTGTTCCTCTATTAACCCTGCTGAACTGGGTCAGAGGCTATTGGGTTTTTGTAACCGGGCACAACTTCCCTCCCTATCCCCTGAGCAAGTGACCATGTTGGAAGCACCGGTGTCCTGCGATGAGTTAAAACTCGCTCTAGCCAATATGGCCCGAGGGAAAGCACCTGGCCCCGATGGTATGTCAGTGGAACTTTACCAGGCGCTTGGTTCGGACATCTTCCCTCCACTGTTATCAGCCCTCCTAGACTCACATAAAAGGCATATTCTCCCATCAACCATGAGAGATGCTATCATCACTCTCCTTCTGAAGAAGTCATCTGATCCATTGGACTGTGCAAACTTTCGTCCAATATCCCTACTGTCGGTTGATATTAAAATTATGGCGAAAGTGCTCGCCACTAGATTGAGTTTGGTGCTCCCCTCTATCATTCACCCTGCGCAAGCTGGTTTCCTTAAAAGGAAAACAGGGATGGATAATACACGCCTTCTACTCGGCCTTAAATGGCTGGCTTCCAAAGCTCCCCACCCTGCTGCTGCTTTGGCCATAGATTTTGTCAAAGCGTTTGACTCTTTGGAATGGGTCTTTCTGCATGAAACCCTTAACATGTTCGGGTTTGGGCCATACTTTAAGCAGTGGGTACACACTATGTATGCCTCCCCGACGGCATGTATCCTTACAAATAGTGATATCTCTCCCCCATTCTCCCTTCATAGAGGTACCAGGCAGGGGTGTCCACTTTCTCCCCTTTTGTTTCTCATCGCCTTAGACCCACTGATATGGGTGATTATCACAGACCCTCAGATACAGGGCATTGAGAGCAAGGGGCACACATATGTTGCCATGGCATATACGGACAACCTCCTTCTGACTTTGACCAATCCCCGACAAGCACTACCCGAGATACTTCTGCTTCTGGAAGAGTATGCTATACTCTCAGGTCTCCAGATAAATCAGAAAAAGACTATTCTGGCCCTCTCAACTCATTGTATACAAAGGACTGTATACAAGGCACCAATATTACCAGGGCGGAACACAGTTTCAGTTACCTTGGGGTCCAAATCCCTTTTAAATGGACAGCCCTGGAAACAGCCAACTTCTCTCCCCTGTGTACTCAGCTAGCCATCAAAGAGGAATAATGGCGCAAACTCAAACTGTCTCTCCCAGGTAAAGTAGCGGCGGTACGCATGATGCTCTTGCCATGGGTTTTGTTCCTCTTAACTAATCTATCCATTCCCCTCTCTGCAAAACTCTGTCAGCTCTTGGACAATTTAGTATCTAATTTCATATGGGACTATAAACCATCAAGATGGAGCAGGCACAAGACTAAAGCTCATTGGGCCAGAGGTGGACTCGGTGTGCCTTGGTTTTATGGCTACCACCTAGCATGTTTGGCGACCCAGGCCACCAGGTGGTTCGTGCCGAGTACATTAGCAACCCCCCCTTGGGTTCAACTAGAAACTGATTTGGCATGTCCTCATACATTCTATTATCTCTTAACACCTCACTCAATGATTGATTTGCAACTCCCCCCTATAAACGCACGTACTGCCCGAACTTGGAAGTTATTATTCTCCAAATCTCATACACCTAAGATGGCAGGGCAACCGCTGATACTATTTGCCCCTATTTGGCATAACAAACTAATCCAGATTAAGGGGGAAGGAGTCTGTTGGTCGAGTTGGCAGCAACAAGGTATCTGGACAGTCAGGGATTTAGTTGTTCCAGGAACTCGACAGCTGCTGTCATTGGAGCAACTGAGGAGTAAATATTTTTTGCCAAACAAAGATTTTTGGCGTTACCTACAGATCCGCAGTGCCCTAACTCCCCTCCTCACTAAAAATACAGATTACAAGCAATGGTAGTGGCTTACTGACCACCGGGTGTTGGATACCCGGAAAGGTCTTATGGGTCACTTTTATAGTACTTGGAGGGATTCTCAACCTGATCCCACACAGGCATGTAGGACTCAGTGGGAAAAACTTCTAGGGGAATCAAGTTTCGGAAGAGCAATGGCTGTCCTATTGTAAAAAGTATCCATTACTCCTACAGGGACCCTAATAGTCGTTTTATACAACAAAAAATACTGTTGTTTTGGTATCACACTCCAGAGCTATTGCATAGGAGGGGTTTGCTTAACCACAGCCCTTGTTGGCGATGTGCACAACCAAATGCCCACATTGAACATATACTTTGGTCATGTCCTTCTCTTGCTCTCTTCTGGGCAATGGTGGCTAAAGACCTCTCTAAGGTACTGAAGACTACGATTATCCTGTCTGCTCTGCTGGTGCTTTTAGGGGATACAAGCCAATTGGTACCTCTCCCTAATCGCCTGCAGTACTGGGTCCTCTCCACCATACTGGAAGCCAAATGCCTCCTACTCATGCATTGGAGACAACACATAATACCTAGCAGACCTGTGTGGCACGCGGCTATCGCATGCCTTTCTCAGTTTGAACGGCTCTCTTCGCTACAAGGATCAAACATGCATCCATACTATGCCAAATGGGGAACTTATCTTCAGTCTGGCTTTTTTAAAATTCCAATCCAGCCCAGGAACCCTCCCTGAATTCCCAGGGGACTTTGAGATTTCTTCCCCACCCCCACCCCCCAGGCCTAGTTATGTTGGCACAGGGGTGCTTTAAGGTTAAGGTTGGGGTGAAAGCATTGACCTCTTTTTATTAGTATGGTAAGAGGTGCACAATGTATACTTATGACTGACATTATTATGTATCAATATGCAGTTGGAGTATTTTTCTTAGACATATAGAGTTTATGGTTACTGCTGGTGTGTTAACGCAGTGTGGATCCCACATGATTGTATCTTTACACCTGTCATGACACTTTGAACTGTAGTATGTATGTTAACAAAAAAAAAACTCAATAAAAAACATTATACGATAAAAAAAAAAAGTTATCCAGGAGATCCAGATCCCTTAAAGAAGGCAGTAGTACGCCCCCTTTTGAAAAAAACCTCCCTTGACCCCGACTGCCCAGCTGGCTACAGACCAGTCTCGAACTTATCCTTTATGGGGAAAGTTATTGAGAAGGTGGTCACCTTGCAGCTGGAGGATCATTTGACCAATCACAATATCTATGACCCTCTCTAGTTTGGCTTCAGAAAAAGGCAAAGCACTGAGACAGCCCTGGTGATGGTACTAAATGACCTTCTGATGGTGAGAGATCAGAGAACCTGTTCCATCATGGTTCTCCTTGATCTCTCAGTGGCATTTGACACCGTTGATCATGGGGTGCTGCTCCAGTGCCTGTGGTTCTTCTGTGGACTGAGGGGGGGTGGTCCTCAGTTGGTTTTGATCTTTCCCCGAGGGCAGATCCCAGACAGTAGTGTCGGGGGGTTATTCCTTGGCCCCTCACTGGCTGCCCTGTGGGGTTCCACAGGGCTCGGTGCTGTCCCCCATGTATTTGCGGTGTATATGCTCTCATTAGATGACATTATAAGATGACATGGGTTGAGTTTTCATTGCTATGCTGATGACTCACAACTCTACATGTCTTTTGTGCCTGAACAGGAGTTAGACTCTGTCACAGTGTTTAATAACTTTCCTGCTGGAGATACAGAACTGCATGAGTACTAGCTGGCTTCGGTTGAACTTGGGTAAAACAGAGGCATTGGTGGTGAACCCTGGTTATTGGACGATAGGGGCATGGGCGGTGAAACCCTCAGGTTTGTATCTTGGGGGGACCCCACTTATTGCCTCAGGCCAGGTGTGTAACCTGGGTGTGATATTTGATGAAGGCCTGACCATGATGGTGCAGGTGTCGACTGTAGTCAAATCTTTCTTTTGCCATCTAAGGAATATAGCCAGGGTGAAACACCTGGTCCCACCTGAAGATCTTCCTACCTTGGTCCACACCTTTGTCACTAGTTGTTTTGACTACTGCAATGCCCTCTACCTAGGGCTACCAGGGGTGGATATCTGCCACTTGCAGCTAGTGCCGAACATGACAGCCAGGTTGTTGACAGGAACCCCTAGATCCAGTCATATAACACCTGTGCTGCGTGAACTGCACTGGCTGCCAATACAGTGGCAGATCACCTTCAAGGTCACATTGTTGACCTATAAGGCCTTACATGAGCAGGGACCCCACTACCTGAAAGAACTCCTGTATTCCTACTGTTCCCCACCCCCCACCCCGCTCACTCCAATCCTCTGGTGAGGGATTGTTAGAGATTCCCAGGGTATCCCTGAAAACATCGGGTGGAAGATCTTTTGCCTTTATGGCACCTACCCTGTGGAATTCTCTACCTCGCCATATACGAGAAAGCCTGACCGTGGAAGGATTTAAAAAATTCTTGAAAACACACCTATTTAACCAGGCATTTGCAGGGACTCATTGACTGAATGTGAACTTTTACCTGTTTTTATATGTAATGTTGAAATTTTATAATGTTTATTGTTAAGGTGCCCTGAGCTCTGGAAGGGTGCCTCATACAATTAAAATTTTACTTTACTTTACTCTTATGACAAAAGCCATAGGATCTTCAGCTTCCATGTGGACTGCCACCAGAGATGAGCAGAAGAGTCCTGGATTTAACAAGTCATCTGAAAGACAGCACCTCAGCAGTGGAGGATCCCCCCCCCCGGGGGCTGCACTATAGAATTAATTTTGGGTATTAGCCTGTGTTCCTGGTGTGTGACTAGAACCCAGGGTCTTCCATTCTACTGACCTCAGAGGCAAGCATGAAACTACTGCCACTTCTTCTGCCCTTAGCTTGCGCCTTAGCTTCACTTGGTGAAGTTACTATCTTGCTGTTTACAAACACTAATTCATTGTCCCTCTATGTGTTCTTTTGTATTACAATTCATTTGTATGATGCCACATTCACTTTATGTTCTTCACAGCAGACTTCTAGTTTTGTGACCTGAAGTTAGCCTTCATGTCTTCAGTGTCCCATAAGGTCAGGGAGCACTGTCTCTTGCATGCTAGTTCATTTTAGTCAAACGCAGAGTGATGTTACATAATGGGTGCTAAACATTGGCTAAGAATTCTGATGAAAAGCTGGGATAGCTGTATTTAAAGGAGCTCTACTTGAATTACTTCAGATCTAAAACAAGCATTTGTCAATGCCGAATGTTTGCTTACTGGCATTGGCAGTGGTAGTGTAGAAGTTACAGAGCTGCGTAATAGGAATGGCAGTGAAGTATTGAACTGAAGCCAACCCCACCACCACCCTGCAGAGAGTGACAGGCATCGGGGTGTGCATTTGGGTCGTCAGGCATAACGGCCACGCCATTTCACCACACCCCACTCTGCAGAGACTGACAAGTGTGACGTGTTCCTTGGGGTCTTTGGCCCTTATGCGCACCCCATTTCATTAGGAAATACGGTGAGATGGGTGCGATGTAGGAGAATGGGGTGAAGTTTGGGGCCGAAGAGTCCAAGGCATACCTCGATGCCTCTCAGTGACTGCAGGGTGTGGAATGGTATGAGCATCACAGGCAAGAATCCCAAGTCACACCCCTGATTCCTGTCATTCTCTATAGGGTTGGGCAATTTAGTTGAAAAGCCTAATACCTCAGGCAGAGCTGTTGGTATTTTAACTCCAAATTTTCAACATGTTTGTTTTGTGACCCCACCTCATGAACAGGGGGAATATCAGTTTGGTAGCCGAAAGCAGCTTATGCACAGTGACTACGGGATTTAGCACCACAGGTGCAAAAATATTCAGAACAGGCTGTAAAAAATGATAGCTGTACTCTTTCATTGGGAGGTGTAAAAATGGCTATGTTGCAAATGTGTAGTAAAAATATTTAAAAAAATGGTGAAGTCACGAGCGTACATAGAAACTGTGCAACGCACAACCGTTATATAAGTAGGTTGGGGATATTTTATAGCAGATTGTCAACTCAGGCATTTGGTGCCTCAGTCATGAACAGTGTCACTGTGATTTTCTTTATCTGTGCCGAACAATGATTTCCCACAGCGACCACGCATCTCTGCACTGAAAGTGTGAAACACACTTCGCCATGTTGTGAAAATGGCAGCTGTACTGTTCATAAGGAAGTGTTGAAAAATGCCACTAGTGAAAATCTGGACTGAAAATATTACTAAGTCATGAACTAACGAGGATGCGTGGAAACTGCACAATGCTCACTCGTAACACAGTCATTTTATGGACTTTTGTCACCAAATTTTCAACATAGCCATTTTAAGACCTCTGCTCATGAACAGTGTAACTGTGATTTTCTTAATCTGTCCTACACATTGCTTTCGCACACCAACAGCACCATTGTGCGCTACATGTGCGATAACACATTTTGGGTGACATATGAAAAATTGCAGCTGGACTGTTCATAAGGAAGTTTAATAAAATGGACATGTTGAAAATCTAGAGTGAAAATATTAAATTTGCAAACTTACGAGCATGCATAGGAACTGTGCAATGCACGCTCGTAAAAGTCATTTTTAGGCATTTTTTCACCAGGTTTTCAACATAGCCATTTTAAGACCTCTGCTCATGAACAGTGTCACTGTGGTTTTGTTAATGTGTCCCATACATTGAGTTTGCACACGACTGCGCCATTGTGCACTACATGGTGAAACATGTTTTGGGCAGGATGTGAAAATGACAGCTGTACTGCTCATAAGGAGGTGGAAAAATGGCAATGTTGGAAATCTGAGTGGAAATATTGAAAATTGCAACCCACGAGCGTGTGTGGAACTGTGCAACGACACTCAGAAACAGTCATTTTAGGAATTCTGTCACCAAATTTTCAACATTGCCATTTTAAGATCTCTGCTCATGAACAGTGACACTGTGATTTTCTTAATGTGTCCCATACACTGAGTTCGCTGACAAGACTGCACCATTGTCGCCTATATGAGCGGAAACACGTTTTGGGTGAGATATGAAAAATGACTGCTGTACTGCTCATAAGAAGGTGTGGAAAAATGGCAATGTTGAAAATCTGGAGTGAAATATTGAAAATTCGCAAACTATGGCGTCGTAGGAACTGCATAGCACGCGACGCTTAAAACAGTCATTTTAGGAATTTTTTCACCAAATTTTCAACAAAGCCATTTCAAGACCTCTGCTCATGAACAGTGTCACTGTGATTTTCTTAATTTGTCCGTATACATTGATTTCAAGATATTGAATGCGCCATTCTGCGCTACAAGGGTGGAAACACATTTTGGGTGAGATGTGAAAATGACAGCTGTACTACTCATAAGACAGTGTGGTGAAATGGCAATGTTGAAAATCTGGAGTGAAAATACTGAAATTTCGCGAACTTACGAGCCTGCGTAGGAACTGTGCAAAGCACGCTCGTTAAACAGTCATTTTTTGGAATTTTGGCACCAAATTTTTCAACATGGGGTTTTGGGCCCCCTTCTCATGAATGATGTCACTGTCATGGCGGTATTCAGTCGAGAAGGAGTGATTTAATAGTCACTGCGCCAAAATCACCCTTGGAGCGAATACGCCATGACAGTGACATCATTCATGAAGAAGGTCCCAAAACCCCATGTTGAAAATTTGGTGCAAAATTCCCAAAATGCCTGAGATATGCAATAAAGTTGAACCCCTCTATCTAGCCCATTATACAGCTTACCGGCATTTCCTCAGTTCGCGGTCGGCTTTGAAAAGTGCAGATGTGTTCCCGGTCCACGAAGATACGTCGTGCGAGTCAGAGGTAAGTATGGGGTGAGGGGTGTGGGAGGCTGGAGTGCGCAGTGGGTGGATGCAGGTTGTGGGAGGGTTAGGGAGCGTGCCGCGGGACCGTTTTGTTTTACAGGTTAAAACAAAAAAAAGGCGTCGTGGGACCGCTTGCCACGCTGGGGTGGGCTCAGCGTGGCACCAGGACTTTGGGGCGTTCAGCCGACAGGGCGGTGGGCACCCCGTCGGCAACATAATGATTGCCCTGGGTGGGCTCCCCATGGCATCAACTATTGGGAGGGAGGGAGGAGACAGGCAGCAGTTCAGCCCGGCGGGGATTGGGCACCTGTCGGCTGCCTCACGGCTACATGTGCGGGGCGCGCCGCCTGCGGCTGGGGGAGCTGCGGCGTGAGCAGCTTCTTATCGCTGCTCACTCAGCGTAGCTCCCCTTTCAACTGTATGCCACTGCATTTTGGGCGTGTGTAGACAGCTCCAAATGCATTATTTCCCAGGGCCGCGCCTGACAGCATAGTGCCTGAATTGGAGGAGGAGGTGACACACCTCCGAAATCTCCGATGAAGGCACAATGTTTCTTGCACATGCGTGCAAGCAAACATAAAAATGCAGCGGCAGACTCAAATTGGGAGGGGTGGGCACCTTTCAAGAGATAAGAGCAATCTAGAATAGATTTAGTAAAACAGAGGTACAAACTGTTGGCTATAACATAAACTGCTGCCTTAAAACCTTTGCAAAACTAGTTTAAAGGATAGCTACCAGCCCTAAAGGTCGCAAATCCACATGAGAAATGCGGTAAGGGTATTCATTATGTTCAAATGCTATTCCCAGCCAGTGTTAAGGCCTGTAGCCTCTGGAAACCCTCCTGTTAGACACCACAGTACTCATTTTGCTAATTTGTAGATTGTTTCAGGGAAGATGGCGACTGTGTACTGACCTAGTGAGGGGCTGCGGGAGGAGCTAAACAGTATACGGCCAACACTTTTATGCCTGACAATATTTGTAAATTGTATTCTACCTTTGCTTGAATGGGAATGAGCTTTTATGAGTATTATTTATTGTTCACTCTGCTTACGTTTGTTATTTCTTGACTAGCTGCAGAAGTAAAAGCCTAATTAAAATGAACTGTAGTGCAGCATGGGGGAGATATACTATTGAGATGTCATCCTTCAGATGAGACATTAAACCTCTTAATATTTTAAAAAAATGGATTGGAAAAACATGAGTCCCAACTGTGAGTAGCACAGAATAAAAGTATTTTCTACATTAATTGGCAAATTAAATGAGGTTTAATGATGCTTCGTCACTATGTAAAATGTAAACAACCAGGAATAATTTAAAATCCCTTGCTTCTGATATAGCCTAAAATGGCTCCGTCCTGACATGATGACATCAGTGGATCAGGAGTCCTTCAGCTGCACTACTGTACTCTTCTAGCACAGTGCAGCAATGTATAGCATGTAGCTCAGTTCATTAGGGGTGGGGGAGGTAGGTATGTACACCTTAACACTGGTGGAATTGAAGGATCATACAGGTAACTAAATCTGGAATTGGTCCATACTGTAATTTATTACACTAAAACAAAAAGAGCTAAGGGCAGATTGTGTCCCACTCGTACTGTACCACTGCTGTTTTAAGCAGATGGGCCTGAAGGTCATGGGATAGAGTTGTCAATGACTTTCCAGCCATATGATCTGCTGCAGCACCCACATCCCGACTAATTAGCATTGCAATTTATCATATCTTTTAATTAAAGAAAATGACAGACCATACTAAAAAAAAAAGATTCAAAGAGTCAAATTTTAAAGGTCCCATTTTACATCAGTTGTGGATCCTCTGAATGAATATGCTGCACTGAAGACCATACTGGAATTTCTGGAATATTTAGGTCTTGATGGTGATAATTACAGTATGTCATAGTCATTTCCAAAAAAAAGTAATAAGCGATGCAAACTGAACACAATGCTGTTTGGGAGAGCAATGTCTTCATTTAAAAGTTTTATGGGGTGTTTTTTTTGTTCACTTGGCCCTACGCTGATCAACTAAAGCACTAGCAATGTGCAATGCTTATTATACAAGAGGTTTACAGGTGCAACATTATCTTATAATAACTGGCTAGTGTTTTTTCCCATAGGGCAATCCGGTTATAATCTGCCATTATAACCTGTGTGTTATAACGGTGAACACATGCCGAGTTTCCCTCGGTCCACGCATATGTCAGTCAGCGCTGTCCTCTCTCTCTGCACCATATCTTAGCACTGGAGATTTCACACCTCTCTTACTTGGCGATAAATTACTTTGATAAATCATTAACTGGGCTCTTTCTGCTCTATCGGTTAAGCTTTTTTTTTAAATAGGGAAAAAAAGGGAAATGTTTGGTTTTAGCAGCCACCTCCAACTGCAGACTGCACTGAAACCTGACTGGACTGTGGCTCCACATGGATGTGTGTTTATTTTATATAATTACGGTAGCAAAAAAATGCTCCCCAGCACTTATATAAAATAAAGGCTAGGTAGGTGTGCAAAATTCGAATTTTACATACACACCCTCAGTGTGGTATGCCTTTAAAAACTTCTCAAGCTTTGCTCTCAGGGTTTATGTGGCATCCCACACCTGAGGTGTGTGTAAATTCTGGTTATAACCACGTACCCAGCCATTATTCTAGAGTACTTCTATGCACAGGTAAAGTACCGTCCAGATATAACTCATACATTGGTTTGCATCCCATTCTGCATTATAAGCAGTCATAACTTCATTAAACTCAGCATACTGCAGGAAAGCAGCTGCCAAACAGAGTCAGATGCTGGGCTGCATAGCTAGGGGCATAACTAGCAGGAAAACGGAAGTCATTCTGCCACTGTACTGAGCCCTAGTATGGCCACACCTAGAGCACAGTGTACAGTATTAGAGCCCTTAACTAAAGAAGGACATCTATCTACCGGAAACGGTTCAGAGAAGGGCAATCAACATGATCCGGGGACAGGAAGGCAGTACATACGAGGAGAAACTCAGAGTTCTCAACATGTACTCCCTGGAGGATGGGGGGTGGGAGGTGACATGATCAAAACCTTCAAATACCTTAAAGGTTTCAACAGGGCGAGCTCTGAGGGTGTCTAGCTCCTTAGTAGGAACAGGGCCACTAGGGGCACTGTTTCAAGATGGTGGGAGAAAATTCAAGGGAGAAATGAGGAGCTACTCTTTCACAGATAAGGTGGTAGTTAAGTGGAATGAGTTGACAGAGGAAGTAGTCTCCTTGAAGACAGTGGACAGCTTCAAGAGAGGCTGGGACAGAGCAAAGAGGAAAGCTGCATGTGGGGGAGGGGGGAGGGAGGACATCAGCGGGGAGGAAGGAGCAGATAATGGGGAGGTGGGTGGATCCCACAGTAGACACTGAAAGGTTTTCAGACTTGAGCAGACATGATGGAGTACAAGGTCTTTTTCTGCTGGCTCAATCGTATGTTCCTATGTAAACTGAACAATGCTGATATGGATAGCCTGCCAAGTACTGACATAGCTTATGTCCTGGAGGGTATGCCTTGCAATGAAGCAGCAAGTGAAATCTCGATCCCCTTCATAATATCTCCTAGAACTAATCTTAAAATAGAAATCTTTGCAACTGTTAAGTATTTTTCACTAATCATTTTAAAGAGATTGCATTTTTGTAACTGACCCTCATATCTACAGTATTGCTAGGGCACTTAGGTTAACAGAAGATTAGTTTTTACTTGTAATTTTTGTCAAAACTAATATATTTCACCATGTGTGTACCTGTAAAGTACATATAATATTAGCTGTGCCTTTTTCTATCCAGTACTACAGAATGAGACCATTTTATTAGCCTGAGTCAGGTGTCGGACTTTCATGCAAGAAAGCAACAACCCACAGCCGGGCATCTGTTGTGCTGATCTGTTGTATGCCTTAGGTGCAGTGGAAGGCAGGAGGCATAGACAAAGACTTTCACACACACTCAGGAAGTATATTTATTGAACACAACACCCCACCCAACATGGGTTATTGCACTTATAAAATGGGTTACTGTATTAAAAAGTAATGAATAGGAAAGGAAGTATTATTAAGCTATTGAAAACATGTTTTGACTGAAAGTGAAAATATATCAGTGGCACTGTGTGGTTTAATAAAATTAATGCATGATCATGTGACCCAATTCCTCTTATAACAATACAGGATTTCTCTCATGCATTTTATAATTCAACATACCTGTACTAGATAGTAGTGTTTTGTTTTTTTTGACAGCTCTGCTGGAGTTTGTAACCTATAGCCAGAAGGAATGTGTCCCTGGCTCTTAAAATGTCATTAGTCACTTATAAAGCTGTGCTACTGTCCTGTAGGTGTAAGAGCATGCATAATTTCCTGTAATTATTCACAGTGCTGCTGTATGCACATATATGGAACCCAAACAAACAGAAGAGGGAAAGAAATAAGTGTGTTGGCTGGAATTTTTGTCATTCCAGGTGACCAGGTTTCAAATCCTAGCGAAGGCACTTATTTCCTTTTCTCTTCTGTTTGTTTGGGTTCTATGTATATACACACCTCACCCTTGTGAATTAAAATGTAATTGTCTGTGCAGCACCGGGTTGTTCATTACAGAAACAATAAGGTGCTTCTGGGAGTTCCAGGTTTCCAGTTGCCTTGGTGGCATAACTGGTAGCACAACGGAATCGTATTCCAGGTGGCCTGGGTTCAGATCCCAGCTAAGGCAAACATTTGATGTTGCCATTATACAAAAAGATATACACCCAGCATCCTCTTACTTCCTGATGCTATAGTCTGAACAGGTTAAAGGTCAACATTTTTTATTTGCTGATTTGTTTATAAAACGAAGAGTTAGAACATATGGAAGGAAAACAGTAAGGTAAACCATATGGCAGAATGTAGTGGTCCTGGAAAAAGAAAAACACTGGGTTAAGACCATTTCGAAATCCTCCATTTACTATGTACTGGGGTTGCCGACTTGACATGAGTATTCACAAAGGAACAGGGTAGATTGTAATTTCAGCAAATATATATATATATATAGATATATATAGATATATATATTGCTTTTCTTACTCAAGCAATCTGAACTTACCTCCTTGCTCATCCAACATAACCAAAGTTCGTATACCAGCATCTTTACTCTACTCTCCAATGAATGGTAGCAAGACAGAAAAGAGACAGAAAGAAGTATCAGTACAGAGGCACAAACTCCTAGTCACAGACGACTAGGAGGAAAAGAGAAAAAAAGGTTAATTATCAGCGATAGCAAGTGGAAGGCACCAAGAGGATTCAATGTAACTGTATGATATCGGAGGGAATGGGATGCATGCTGATTACATTTTTTTTTTCAAACTCGTGACTCAAAAACAAGCAGACTGCACTGTGAAACATCAGCCAAGATGAGAACAATTCTGAACAGGGAGCATAATGGTGCTATCAATTACATATCTCAGGCTTACAACCTTGAAGGATCAAATTTACGAAAAATGAACTCTGTATCGACCGCCTGTGTGATTATATAGGGAATGCATTATGTGAGCAGTTCTAAGCTGAACTACTTTGACAGCACAGTACATGAAAATCAGAGCTCAAAATCGAGTATGTTGTGCATACAGATGAGAACGCAGCATTACGTTCTGGGAGGTAGGCAATTTACAGAATAGAGGGGATGCACAATGTATGTTGTATTACCTAGCAACCCCATGGACCCTATTTTTTAAAATGGGACATTCAATGGGGACCCTGTCAAGGAGCAGCTTGGCTTATTTCTTGCCACCTTTCTAGCTCACAATCCCTCCCACACTATATTTCCAGTCATGCATCCCCTGCATGAATGCAGGAGAAGATGACGGAATGGCCCTGGGAGAAGAGCAATAGCAGACAGCAAGCTCCCAGTATGAAACCGAAATACACATTGAAGCTGACCCCTGTTGTGTGGGAAATGGATGCACCAAGGGTGGCTTGATGGACAATTGAACTGCCATATCTGCCCTTTACTGACCTACATTTTTTTTAATCCAAAAAATGCCTACTTCCTTTCTTAAGATGGGCACACCATATTTAATGCTTTTTTCATTTAAATTTTGAAAACTCCTGTGGCCCTATTCTGCTTCTTGGGTGGTGGCACAAAATAGGTGAAAACTGTATGCAGCATTGCACCAACACCAATACATTAATCTAGGAAAATATTACAGGGAGAGCATACTGATTTTTTTGGTTGGTCAAATCCTTGGTCTTTCACAATTTCTTGTTCTTCTTTGTGCCCCTAAGAAACTTTAACAGATCACTCCTTTCCTGTTTTAGGGGGCTCGTTGTTGTTTTTATGTTTTGTTATTGGACATTCCCTCCCACTGTAGTCCCTCCCTTGGGGTCACACCTGGAAACAAAGTTTAGCTCTCTGTGCCTCTCCCAGTTGCCAGTTTCTAAACAGTAAATACCCCATCCTCTGGTGACAAAGGCACAATGTACAGAGTCGCATCTCTAACATCTCCATCCTCCCTGACTCAATAAGTGACCATTCCCCAGTCATCTGCAATTGGTCTAACAAATTTAGCATGCCTCCACCCTTACTCATCTCCAGTAGAGTCCTCCCTAGAGGGCAGGCGAAACGCCTTAAAACCCATCTCAGACAACAAGACTGGTCTCCTATTTACAATGCCACTGATGTCAACTCAGCCCTGGAGTATTTCATTAACATCTTTAATGCTGCCTGTGACGTCCATGCACCCCCTCAAAAAACGCAAAGTCAAAGGCCTCTACAACACCTGGCTCTCTGGCTCTCTGCTGAACTACTTGCTCAACTAAAAGCCAAGGATAATCTCTGGATGTTGGCACAGGCCTCAGGTACTCAAGCTGACATATAGAACTACAAATGTGCATGTAATGCCTGCACAAAATCCATTCGACTAATGAAAAACCTCTTCTGTAATGAAACTCTCACCAATACCTGGGGGCACAGCAGATCTTTCTGGAAGAACATTAAAGAAGTTACTGGGAAACAGCCTAAAAGTTCCCCTGCTATGCTGAATATTGATAGGGTTACCACCCTGGACCCCGTAACTATAGCAAATACCTTCAACTCAGCCTTCACTGACCTCAGCAGTGTTCTCCCCCCTGACTTTTTCAACAACGATGACACTCCATCACATGCCACCAGCCCTTCCCCTTCTTCTAAGTACCCACCCTTCTACTTTAAGTCAGTCATGATGCAGGAAGTACACACTAACATCAGTAAAGCTATTGCCAAGACCTGAGTAAGCGGGGACTCACTTGACCTAAAACTGCTGTCCCTCACCCTGGATGAAGTACTCCCCCCTAACAAATATTTTCAACCTCTCCCTCAGCCTCAGCCAGTTTCCCGACAGATGGAAAACTGCAACTGTTACTCCAATCCACAAAAGTGGTGACCGGGCATTACACATGAACTACAGGCCTATCTCCATATTGCCTCCCCTCTCAAAGGCCATTGAAAGGATTCTAGGGGACCAACTTATTGAGTACCTGGAAAAATATAGTATCTTGTGCACTCAGCAACATGGTTTCAGAAAGGGCCACAGCACTACGTCAGCCCTGCTGGATTTTACTGGAGCTATCCACAATTCCCTGGATAAAGATAATTTAACTGGTTCTGTCTACATTGACTTAACAAAGGCTTTTGACACTGTTCATCATTGCCTCCTGATAGACCAGCTGCTAAACACTGGGCTCTCGCCCATGTCCACGATCTGGTTCAAAAGTTAGCTTGAAAACAGATCGCAAAAAGTCAAAATCAGTGAAGTCCTCTCTGATGCTAGACCAGTCAGCTCTGGAATCCCACAGGGATCCATTCTAGGTCCCCTACTATTCTCTCTCTTTCTGAATAACCTACCAAAGTCCTGCCCGGAGCAAATACTACTCTGCGCTGATGATGCCATAATCCACTCTACCCACAAGGATCACTATCCCCTTCAATGCAAGCTAGAGAGTGGTTTCTCGTCAGTTGAAAACTGGTTTTCTAAGCACAAGCTAGTCCTCAACTATAAAAAAACAAAGACTATGCTCTTCTGAGGCACACATAACAAGTACAAGCATATACCCTTGACCATCCTAAACTGCAATGGTACCGCCCTGGAACATGGACCCTCCTTTAAATATCTTGGAATCACACTCGACAGTCACCTATCCTATGGCCTACACATCGACAACATTGCTAAAGCTGCTAATAATCGCATTGGATTTCTCTACAGGCACAGGCAATGCCTTACTCCTGAAGCCTTAAGAGTCACAGTTCAGAGCTCTGTGGTCTCACTGACTGATTATGGCCTTATCGTATACGGCTCTGCCACTACCACTGCTCTCCGACGTACAGCTACAGCCATCAACAAAGCCTGTTGGCTCATTTCTGGAGCCCACCGTCTCACCCATACATGTGACCTCTACGCCCAAACCGGCTGGTTACAACTCTCAAACCGTATAAAATACCAAACCTGCTTAATGGCCAAGAAGACAACCCTGGGCTACTCCCCTCCTGGCGTCCAAGCCCTCCTTTCTCTTGCTTGTAATTCACGCCTCACCAGGGGCTCAGACTCCCAACTCTTTCAGACCTCTCTGTCATACCTCTCAGGGGCAGAGAACTTTTGCCTACAGGGCCCCACTCTGGTTCAATGGTCTCAGTAGTGACATTTCCTCCCTTCCCAAGCTTGGCCCCTTCAAATCAAGGCTCCGCCTACTCCTCTCTGCCTCCAGCACATGTGACTGTTTCCCATAAACAGCCCTTCTGTCCATTCAACCTTTCTCTGCTGCCACTGCCCCCTCTACTCAGCACTTACTTTCTCCCACACTTACCCCTTCCCCTTCCCCCTCCCCCTCCCCATTCCCCATCAAGTCCTCCTTCCTCCTCCTCTCCATTGCACTTCCCTAAGTACCACTGACAATGCCTCTGGCTGCTCCTACCTCTGTATCCCTATCCCTATCCAGTATCCTCTCAGTATTCATGTTTTCATTGACAAAATAAGTTAAGCCTACTGTCTCTGTAACCCAATGTTTTATCCACAACCTGTTCTGAATTGTCCTGTGTTGTACTGTACTTATTCTGACGTGGAACCTTTGTAAAAGAGCCTCAGCTCAAAGGTACTTGTAATCCTAGATTCAGATAAACAAATAAATAAAAAACATTGCAGATCACATATTAGAGTGTGCAAACAGGGTTTGGACTTACTAACGTGCTGGACTATGCCTATGGCCAGGTTGCAGCTTAGGACTGCCCTGGGCACATGGTGCAATTCCAGGCTGCGCACCCGTTCAAGCTACAATCAGTGGGGGTCTCAACCACTTCCTGAGTGGTGCTGTGACCAGTTCTAACGGTCTGCACCAGGGAAGGGATTTGATTGCATTCCACTACACCACCAGGTAAGGCAGCACACCAATGCGGGGGGGGGGCACTAGACCTCAGGGACACTGCTGCATCGGGAGTGCATGTGGAGATTCCACTTGCCTACCACGAAACTAGTCATCTAGCCAAGGAGGGGACCAGTGCCTCTCTGCTGGCCCTAAATGAAAGGGGGGTTAATGTAGGAGGACTCTTCCAAGTTGGACACTCATGTGCTAGTCTTTGTGACAGGGCTATGTGGTGATAAGTGATCAGAACCACCCAATGTGGCAACAAAGGGGGCACCTGATATTTTCGAATGAAGGTGCACATCAGTTAATGTGAATCCAGCAGGCATAATCTCCGTGCCTCTCCCCCTGCACATTTAAAGGGATACTATCAGCTATCCTTGAGATTTTGTTACCTTTTTAAAACTGGTGCCTGTTGTCAGCTGTATATGAGTGACGGCACATCTGGTCAAACAGTTTATTATTTTTTGTAATAAATCAGTTTTTTTCTACAAAAAGAGACTGCTTTTCAGTTCGAACTTTTTCTCCATGGTCTGCTGCCCTTGCACACCCTTGACTATCAATTGCGGCCGCAACCCAGCACACTAAGCTATATGATATAACATAAACATCTGTTCTATATCACACCATGATCTCAGAAAAGTAGTTTAGTTTAAAAAAAAAAAAGGGTTATTTAGGTAAAAATGTATTTTGAAAAGTAAGGCCATGACTCTGAGTATGTGATGCACATGCTCAGAGTTACATCTCTACTTTTCAAAAGTCGCTTTTAACTAAAATAACCCTTGTTTTTTTTTAAATAAACTACTTTTCCAAGATCAGTGTGCAATATAGAACAGATTTTTATGTTTACATCTTGTTGCTTAAAAAATACCATTTGTAACATGTATGAGTGCACTGGATCGCCGGCGCATTTGGTAAGAGCAGTGAATCGCGGGGTAAAAGTTTGGAGTGAACAGCAGTCATGTATTGTAGAAAAAATGGATTTATTGCAAAAAGTGATACACTACTTGTCCAGATCTGCCATCACTTATACTACTGACAACAAGCACCAGTTTTAAAAGTTATCAAAATCCCCTCAAAAGCTGACAGTGTCCTTTAAGTAACTTCCTCGAGGCCTTTCAGACTTAGCATGCTTCCCAGTTTTAAAACAGCTTGTTCACAGTATCTATTTCTCAATCCTCTTGCAACTGCCTCTGACATATTTCTATCTGTTCACCTGCACTGTTACTGTTCTTTTGTGATGTACTGGGCACTTATGAAATAAGGGTCCTTGCCCATTAAGGTTTTCCAGTATAATACATAAAAATGAAATGAAATGCTAAGGATGTTAAATCAGACATTATCCAGTGTGGCCCTGTTCTAAAAGCACCTGTGTAGACATCATCATAGTAGTAGTGTATGCATATTCAGTTAGGGGGTCCCTGCAACAAAAAAGCTGTAGCAGTCAGTGTGAGAACTAGAAACCTAGAAACATAGAAACATAGAATTTGACGGCAGATAAGGACCGCTTGGCCCACCCAGTCTGCCCATTTACCTACCTACTGGATAAGCTGCAGATCCTAGTTAACCAGCAGCCTACTTCTTCCTACCCCCACCCCCTAGAATTGCCTTATGACTGTCCCATGCATGCTTGAATTCCACCACTGATTTTGACTCCACAACCTCCACGGAAGGCCATTCCATGCATCCACAACCCTCTGTGAAAAATACTTTTAAATTACCTCTGAGCCGCCCTCTATCTTCAAATTGTGCCCTCTTGTTCTTGCACACCTCTTTTGAAAGATGCTACCCTCTTGGACTTTGTTGATTCCCTTGAGGTACTTGAACGTTTCTATCATGTCCCCCCTCTCCCTCCTTTCCTCAAGGCTATATATATTAAGCTCCTTTCGTCTCTCTTCATATGTCTTCCGGTGCAGACCCTGCACCATTTTAGTTGCCCTCCTCTGGACAGCTTCCATCCTGTCTATGTCTTTGTGGAGATTGGGTCTCCAGAACTGCACACAGTACTCCAGATGGGGTCTCACCAGCTGTCTGTACAGAGGGATAATAACTTCCTGTTTTCTACTGGTGATGCCTCTCCCTATGCATCCCAGTATCCCCCCAGCCCTCCTTGCTGCCCTCTCACATTGCTTGCCCACCTTTAGGTCATCTGATATGACTACCCCCAGGTCCCTTTCCATTTTTGTTGTTGTTAGTATCTCACCCCCCATTGTGTACTCTTCCCCTGGGTTTTTTGTTTCCCAGGTGCATTACCTTGCACTTCCTAGCATTGAATCTAAGCTGCCATACATTTGACCATTCCTCTAACCTTGCCAAGTCCCTTCTCATCCTTTCCACCCCACCCAGTGCATCAACTCTGTTGCAGATCTTTGTGTCATCTGCAAAGAGACATACTTTTCCTTCCAGTCCTTCTGCAATGTTGCTTATAAAGACATTGAAGAGGACCGGTCCTAATACTGAACCCTGCGGTACCCCACTAGTAACCCTCCTTTCTTCTGAGTGGACTCCATTTACTATTACTCTCTGTGTCCTATTCTCCAGCCAATTCTTTACCCAGGCTGTCATCTTGGGACCCACTCCCAGGCTGGCTAACTTGTATATTAATCTTTTGTGTGGGACTGTGTCAAATGCCTTGCTAAAGTCTAGGTAGGCCATGTCCACAGTCCCTCCCTGATCTACTACTTTGGTCACCCAGTCAAAGAAATCTATCACATTCGTCTGGCATGACCTTCCCACTGTGAATCCATGCTGCCTAGGGTCCTGTGCCCCTCTGGCCTCTAGATACTCGACAATTCTTTCCTTCAGAAGTGATTCTATCATTTTCCCTATCACTGAGGTTAAACTAACAGGTCTGTAGTTTCCTGCTTCTGCCTTGCTCCCACTTTTGTGAAGGGGAATCACATCTGCCCTCCTCCAGTCCTCGGGTACCACCCCATCCTCCCATAGGCTGCTTGTGCAGTGTGGAGCTGAGAACTTCTATGGATCCAATCAAATGTTTTTTTTCTGGGTGGCTGCATCTTTTGTTGCAGTTGTTGCATGTGGCACTTTTATGTGCACAGGACCTACAGCATATTTTAAACTGATTACATGTATGGATTGTGCTGACCACCCTGACACAAGCAGCATTGGTTGCATGGGGGAAGAAGGGGCAAGCTCAGATTTGCTGTCTATGTTAAGAGCCTTCTGCTGTGTTGTGGCCTTTGAGGATCTGTGCCTGGTTGAATATGTAAATTTCTTGATTTAATCCTATGGACTGGAATGGGGGACAGGAATTAACATAACTCTCCCATGTTCCTTCAAAACAGGGGGTTATGCAGGAGTAGAAGTTGATACCGTAGGCTTCTTTGGTCTGTTTGTACTGGGGAAAGGGGAACACTTCCCTAGTCCGTATGTGAGCAGGGTTAGAAATAGCTTGGGTGGCCCATGGCACACTGGAATTCCCAATGTGGGCCACTTGTCAAAATATTGATTCCAATATTTTTTTTGGTAACAAAATTATTCTAGAGGCTACAGTCCTTTTGCCAGGCTTTCCAGCTTTACATTTAAGAAGGAGGGGTGGGCTATGGCATGGAATATCTGTTCTGAGCCCTCTACCTTTTTGTGAGCTGAACTCTTACTGAATGCCTTTTGTAGAAAGGCAGTAAGCCATAGCCGGTGGGCGAGCATGTGGAGTGGAATGACACAAACACAGGGTGCTTCCATAATTAAGAAGCAATCACATCTATAATTCTTCCAGAGTTTTCAAAGGTATAGCCTGCAACACCATAGGACGATTAGGGGTTACTCATGTAAAATCAAGATTTTTTTGAGAAGTGATTATACCACTTTGGAAATACTTATCATACCCAAATGTATATATCACTTCTTATTTTCCATGTATAAACAAAAACTCATGACATGGTAAAAACGTTTTAATAATAATAAAAAAGCAATCTGTTTCATTGTTACATCAATGATGTAATGTATGGGTACATCAATGTATTTTTTGAGACCAATATTTCTGTGACAATACCTGATAAAAGCCAATACCTTTCCAACAGTTCTAGCATACACTACATGGTTCAAAAGACATTTACTTCTGAAAGTGCTTTGTTATCATTGAAGTAAAGATAACATATCAATGTAAATATAAGTATCACTGATACACAAATGCTGCACTGGTGAGCACTGCCAGGTCCACCTGACACCAAGCTCTTATTTTTTTTTGAAAATATGCCCCTAGCCCTAAAAGTACCAAAGTAAGCTGAGGGTAGAGAGTGGCACTCTCATCCTCACTGCTATTTTCTGGCCTTGGTATGGTTTCCACCCTTCAACATCTGGTAGAGGAGCCTCCTGTCCCCTTACCTCTGTGTAAGGGTCTGTTGTCACATGACAAGGGTCCTCTGGTCCATCTGGACCTCAGATCCCTACATCTGCATGCATGGCTCCTGAAAACATACCCATTACACATTTCAGGGACTCACCTATGGTCAGTGATGTCCTCTTTATGGTTAGGAAGCCTTCTACCAGGCATACTTATTCCCTGAAATGGAAGTGTATCAATTTGTGGGCTGCTTCCCAGAATACGGTCGTTTTTACATGTCCTGTGAATGCTGTGTTGGAATACCTGCTTTTCTTGCCTGACTCTGGCCTACAGTATTCCTTGGTTAAGGTGCATTTGGCTGCTATATTAGCTTTCCATGCCCCATTGATGTTCACATGGTTGCCCAGATAGAGATCACTCATGAATTTCTTAGAGGTAGTCTTCATATATAACCTTCTATATGTAATCCAGTCCTGCCTTTGGACTTGAATTTTGTTCTTGAGAAATTGACGTTGGTTCCTTTTGAGCCTGTCATGAGTTGTGGCTAACATTTCCTGTCATGGAAAATGTTTTTTAGTTGTGATGACCTCTACTCAAAGGATTTCTGAGCTTCAGGTTCTAATGTGTGAGCCTCCTTATTTGATTTTTCACAAAGACAGTTTCTTTGTGTATGAGTCCTAAGTTTCGGCTGATGGTGGTATCTGAAGTTACACTGAATTAAATGATACACCTTCCTGTATATTATCTCAAGCATGCCAAACAGGGTGGGTCACTGCTCCATACTTTGGAGGTACATAGGATACTAAGATACTAAATTACTCTCACCAAGGACTACAGAAAGTCCTCTCAGCTTTTTGCTTTGTTCGCCCATGGGAAAGAGAGCACTCCTGTGTCTAAACAGTGCTATCCAAATGGCGGGCACTTTGTATTACAGTCTGTTATGGGACGTACGATAAATAACTTCCTGGTGTTGTTTATGGTCACTCCATAAGTGGTATGGCCACTTCTGTTTCTTATTTCAAAAATATCCCTGCTGCTGACATATGTGCCACTAGTACATGGAGCACTGTTCACACTTTCATTAAACATTACAGTCTGGACATTATCTCTTGTAGATGTGTTGGCTTTGGGGCTTGCTGTACTGCAAGACCTTCTGTCCTGATCACATAGCAGACTCTGCCATCCGCCCAGTTTACTTTGTACTGCTTGGGATTCATTACAAAGGTGTAACCTAATGGAGGAGATATCATAGAAACGTAGACTTTGGCAGCAAATAAGGACCATTTGTCCCACTTAGTCTGCCCATTGCCTACCTATTGGATAAGCTGCAGATTCCAGTTACCCAACACCCTACTTCCTCCTACCCCTCACTAAAATTGCCTTATGTTTGTCCCATGCATTCTTGAAATCCCCCACTGTTTTTGACCCCACTACCTCCACAGGAAGGTGGTTCCACGCGTCCACCACTATCTCTGTGAAAAATTACTTCCTCACGTTGCCCCTAAGCTGTCCCCACTCTATTTTCAAATTGTGCCCCCTTTTTTCTTGTACATCTCTTTTTCTTAAAGATGCTCCTGTCTTGGACTTTGTTGATTCCCTTGAGGTACTTGATAGTCTCTATCATGCCCCCCCCCCATCCTCAAGGGTATACATATTAAGCACTTTTAGTCTCTCTTTGTATGGTTTCTGTTGCAGACCCTGCACCATTTTAGTTGCCCTCCTCTTGACTGCCTCCATCCTATGTCCCTATGGAGATGGGGTTTCCAGAACTGTACGCAGTACTCCAGATGGGGTCTCACCAACTGTCTGTACAGAGGGATAACAACTTCCTGTTTTCTACTGGTGATGCCTCTCTCTATATATCCTAGTACATCCTAGTATCTCCCCAGCCCTCCTTACTGCCTTCTCACATTGCTTACCTACCTTAATGTCATCTGATATGACAACCCCAGGTCTCTTTCCAATTGTGTTGTTCTTAGTACCCCCCCCCCCACTGTGTACTCTTCCCCTGGGTTTTTGTTTCCCAGGTGCATTAATTTGTACTTTTTTGCATTGAATCTAAGCTGCCATATTTTTGACCATTCCTCCAATCTTGCCAAGTCCCTTCTCATCCTTTGTACCCCTTCTTGTGTATCAACCCTGTTGCAGATCTTTGTGTCATCTGCAAAGAGGCATACTTTTCCTTTCAGACCCTCTGCAATGTCACCTATAAAGATATTAAGGAGGACCAGTCCTAATACTGAATCCTGTGGTATCCCACTAGTAACCCCCTTTCTTCAGAGTGTACTCTGTTTCCTGTTACCCTCTGGGTCCTGTTGTCCAGCCAGCTTGTTCCCAGGCTACCACCCTGGGGCCCACTCCCAGGTTGTCTGACTTGTTTATTAATCTTTTGTGTAGGACTGTGTCAAATGCCTTGCTAAAGTCTAGGTATGCCATATCCACAGCCCCTCCCTGGTCTATTACTTTGGTTACCCAGTCAAAGAAATCTATTAGATTTGTCTGACATGACCTTCCTGCTGTGAATCCATGCTGCATTGGGTCCAGTGCCCCACTGGCTTCTAGGTACTCAACAATTGTTTCTTTCAGATGTGATTCCATCATTTTCCCTACCACTGAGGTCAAGCTAACAGGTCTGTAGTTTCCTGCCTCTGCCTTGCTCCCACATTTGTGAAGAGGAATCACATCTGCCCTTCTCCAGTCCTCATGTACCACACCATCCTCCCATGATTTGTTAAAAAGGGTAGTCAGTGGTGTCACTAGTTCTCCCCTTAGTTCTTTCAGAATTCTGGAATGAATCCCATCAGGCCCAATTGCTTTGTCCACTTTGAGTTTTAGGAGTTCCTTCATGACCCTTTCTTCTGTGACTGGACTGGTATTCAACCCTGTCCACAGTGCTTTTATTGTTTGGTTTAGGTACCTCCCCCTCTTCTTTTGTGAATAATGAGCAAAAATATTCATTCAGTATCTCTGCCTTTTCACAGTCACCCTCTGCCCACCCCCTCCCCCTTTTTAAGACTCACTATCCCTCCCTTGGTTTTCCTTAACTCCCTGATGTACCTATAAAAGGTTTTATCCCCCTTCTTAACTGAGTTGGCTATCTTTTCCTTGGTTTGGGCCTTCACTATTCTGACTGCCTTCCCTGCTTTCATCTGCTTTAACTGATACAGTTCTCTGTCCTGCTCCTTATGTGATTCATTGTACTTCCTGAATGCTTTTTTTTCTCCCTAACCTTTCCTGTCACCTCCTTTGAGAACCATAGTGGTTTTTACTTTGTTTTGTTTATTTGCTTCACACAAAGGCTTGTTGCCTCTGTGATGGCAGTTTTCATTATTCCCCATTGTTCTTCCACCTCTTCTTCCTGCCCATTTGCTAGTGCATTCCTTAGGCACTCACCCATTTTGGCAAAGTCAGCCCTCCTAAAGTCCAGGACCTTTGCCTTTGTATGGCTTGACTCTATGGCTGTGTTTATCGTGAACCATACTGTTCGGTGGTCGCTAGTTCCCAGATGGCTACCCACTTCTAAATCTGTGATCCTCTCTCCGTCTCCATTTGAGAGTACCAGGCCTTAGATTTCCCCCTCCTGAGTGGGATCCAGTACTAGCTGTCTAAGGCATGCCCCCTGCAGAGCATTGAGAATGACCCCGCTCTTGGATGTGGCTGCAGCAAATGCGCTCCAGTTAACATCTGGCAGATTCAGGCCCCCCATCAACAATATCTCCCCTTTTTCTGCCATTCTAAGGATATCTTCTATCATTTCCTTGTCCATTTCCTCCCCCTGAGAAGGGGGTCTGTATACAACCCTCGTGCGGACTGTGGTGTCATTGCCTGTCTCCAAGTTGACCCACAGTGCCTCCTTTCCTCCCCATTTACCCTTCTATTCTGTTGCTTTGACTCCTTCCCTTATGCAGAGAGCTCCTCCTCCTCCTCCTCTTTTACCCTCCCTGTCCCTCCTGTAGATAGTGTACCCTGGTATGTTTACATTCCAGTCATGGTTATGTGTGTACCATGATTCTGTGACTGCCATGACATCCAGCCATTCCTCTTCCATCAAGGACACTAGTTCAGGAAGCTTGTTACCCAGACTATGGGCATTGGTACTCATTACTCTCCATTTTTTGATGGCTTTACCTCTTGTAGCCCCATCCCTGCCCTTATTGACTTTGCCTTCTCCATTTACCCCTGTCCTGCTCCCTACTGACCTTTCTACCTTGGTGTCTACCTTGCTAACTACCCTGTTTTGTGGGGGGAGGCTAGTATCAGTGCCTCCCCCCCCTTAGCTAGTTTAAAAGCTTGCCAATGAAGCATTTAAACTGATAATCCAGGAGACTGATTCCCTTCCTGGACTGATGCAGACCATCATGTCAGTATAGGCGGGTATCCCTCCAGGTGGAACCCCAGTCCCCAATGAAGCCAAAACCCTGTGCTCCACACCAGTTTTTCAACCATTCATTGAATCGCATGATTCAGAGTGCCCTAGCCTCACCCATGCCATAGACAGGCAGCACCTCCGGAAAGGATACTATATGAGCTACTTCTTTAAGGCCCCTCCCCAACTCCAACAACTCCTCCTGCACCGCTCTGATCCCATGCTCAGCCAAGTCATTTGTCCCTAGGTGGAGACAATGATGTCCAGCTAAGTCTCCTGTGCAGCTGCTCTTGTGATCCTGAGAATTGGCTTCCTGTTCCTCCAAGCCATGGCACCAGGCAGGCACCTTACTTCACTTTCCCTTGCCCCCCCCCAAGTTCTATCCCCCTAATAACTAAGTCACCCACCAGGAGCTGCTTCCTTTCCTGTGGTGTCCTGTGCCACCTTCCTGTGGGCTCTCCCTTGAAGAAGATGGAACAGTTACATAAGAACGTACAATAACAGTAGAGCTTTGAGAGAATCTCCTCCGTTAGTCTATGCATACCCCCACTCCTTTCCCATTTTGCTTTCAGTGAGGGTCATAACACATTCTGTGCCTAAACCTACTCCATGTTTCCTATCTCTGGCCCCATGCCTCTCCTTGTAAGCCTAGTGCTGGTCTCATCTCCTGACTCCCCACTACTGGAGGTGCTCCGATGCTAATTTCCAGTAGGGAACTGAGGGGTGATGGGGCTGCTCATGTTATATACACATAGATGCTGCACATCATTGTGGGTGGCCCATGGCTAGCAAATGTTTCTGGGTGGTCCTAACACTGACAGCTTATAGCTCCAAAGGTGTGGCTTAATGGAGGAGATTCTATCAAAGATCTACTGTTATGGTAAGTTCTTATGTAACTGTTCTTTCTAAGTGACATTACATGTCTTCTACATGAAAATAAAGATTTATCCCCAAAAACATGATTTAGTTACCCGAGTTATGCACCTCTAATGTGTAATGTACTTTACTATAAATTTAACAACATGTCGAAGGAGTACATTTTGCTTGGTTATTTCTTCAAAAAAATGATAAAATATCAAAGTATTCTACAGTCTGAAAGGTTGTATTTTACATTTAGCTACATCTTTATTTGTTCCCCACTAACCCCCAATCAAGGTCACCAGAGATGCTACCTTCTCCTTCTGGAAGGGTGACTGAACAGGGACCTGAGCTCCTCCTCACCCATGCAATGTACTCGGTTCCACATCGATCTGAATGTGGGACTCCGGGGCTCACACACAAACCCATACCCCTCAAATGTCCCTGATTTTGCCTCAAAATCTTCCCCTGTTCCTCCTAAAATTGATGTTTCTATGACAGAACAGTGGGGATCGTAAGCACAAAATAATGCCAAACATTAGAGTTACAGACTTGTTCATCTTCAGAAAATGCCTTTTACACCGAGCCCCATATTACACCAGTTTCATGAGTGCATATCACAAATTTCTAAGATGTGTCCCTAATTCTGATCTTTTGTCTCAGATTATTCCAAGCCTTGTCCTTGATTTATGAGGCAGGGGGTTGAAAGGTATGCATGAACTTCGGTCTCCTAAGTTATGATGGAAGCGCAATGCCACCAGCCACTGATCACCTGGGCTGACCTGTTCACCAACAGCTGATGGAAATTCAAGAAATGGTATCAAGGGATATTTAATTTACAGTAGTTGGATGATCAGCTGAGTAAACTGTGCCACCTTGGAAATGTGCTATGAAATACTATGCTCCAGTTATACCCATTTATCGTTACAGTATTTTGCATCATTGTATTTCTTACAACCAAAAAACATGCAATAAAAAAAAGGTAGAACACTGCCAGCAGAAGGCCTTGCAATCTATCCAGTCTCCCCTTTAAGGTGGTGCACACCTTCTAGGGAATCATAACTGACCTTTTCCACTCCTTTGCCCTTCCTGATCCCTTGACCTACCCTTTGTGCCTGTCCCATCCCCTTGTAAAGCCCGCCACTCTTTCTGCACTGACTAGTGTCTTGGGTAGCTTGTTCCATGCCTCTACCACCCTCTGTGAAGTTACATTTCATCATGCCACTTCCGAACCTCCACCCACCAGTTTGTTACTCTGCCCCCCAGTACTTGGACTGTTGCTGCTTGTGCAGAGCCCACTGGAGTCCATCTTGTTAATACCCTACATGTATTTGAATGTTTTAATCATGTTCCCCCTCAGCCTTTGGGCCTACAATAAGTACGTGTTGCTTTTGCTTGTATTGCATGTCCTCCCCTGCTGTCACTGAATCATTTTGGCTGCTTGCCAATGCATTGTCTTTAACGCAGGGATGTCCTTTCTTAAGTGAGGGTTCCGGAATTGTAGACAGTACTCTAGGTGCAGTCCCACCAGAACCCTGTACAAGAGCAATATGGCCTCCTTTTTTCTGCTGCTGAACCCTCTACCAATACATCTTAGCAGTGGCGTAATTTCGCCAGAATCACAGGGGTTGCAAAACTCTCCTACCAACCAATTTTGGTATGAATAAATCCTGGGAAACCTTGTCTTAGGGGCTCCTAGGGGTTGCAAGAGACATCACAAGGTTGCAAAGAAATCATAGGGGTCTCAGTCACAACCCTTAGCTACCCCTAAATGACGCCCCTGTATCCTAGCATCCTGTTCACCTTCCCTACTGCTTTATCACATTGTGCCTTTATTTGAGGCTGTTAGATATCACCACCCCCAGGTCATTTGCCTCCTCTGTCACAGTTACCTTCCCTGCCACCCATATTCTGCCCCTGGATCATTTTTCCTATGTGCAGGGTCTTACACCTTTTGGTAGTGAAGCCCAACTACCAGATTTTTGACCATCTTTTGAGTGTCTCCAGGTCCTCGTTTAACTCACAAATACCTGCTTCAATGTCATCCATAGATATCTGTTGTTACTCAGCTCTCATTTTTACACCATAGTATTTTAGAAATACATTATCTAGATAAATTAAAATAACTTTTTGCACTATGACAGCTGGTTTTTTTACAAAGGACAAAACAAGACTCCTGTTCAGAAGGCATGAATGACATATGAAAATAAATGTCTGGCACCGTTAGGATTTAGCCCCCACATAAGATATAGCAGACAAATACAATATTAATCACAATGCAACAAAATGTTAATGACATTGATTGTGTCTGTGCTACAGACCAGGCCTTGCAGGGAAAAAGGAGATTCAGGTCCACAGATGTCTATGGCTGCTCTACCACTTCATAATGCGGACCCATATCTGAATAAATTAGTGTGGACATTTATTAACAAGGACGGGCTGATATTGCCAGAAGTACAAAGAGTCAGCTAAGAGAAGTGTCAATAGCCTACAGCTATGTGAAAAGTTAGAGAAACAGCTTCTAGTCCTGCAATTTTAATACCATTATTCCAATGCTTGTTACTGAGCTGTCATTTTTGACATCATATTATTTTAGAAATACATTATCTAGACAAATTAAATGAATGGCTTACACTGTGACAGCTGGTTTCTTGTATTTGTTAATGCCATAGACAACGCTGACTTATTCAAACAGAACAACTGTGAAGAAAGTGCCTCCTATCTGCTCTAAATACATAAGCAGAGCACTGTAGAACATGGTTTGAGACTGTAGTATATAGAGTTCAGACCCTTCAGAAATGCTGCTGCACCATCCGGTTGATAGGATTATGCTGTTGTACCATTGTTCTGATGTCACATCTATGGTACAGCAGCAAACGTAAGAGAAGCCTCCTCTCCCAGCCTAAAATGTGTCCTTTTTGAAAATTAAAATAAATGCATACATACATACATACATAAATAACGTAAAAAAGAAAGAATGAATGAACCTTCTGCATCCAGCTGCCTTAAATACCCCTAGATGCTGCCCAAATACATTTGTTATTTAACAATATGCCCGCTCCTCAATGACCTCCCCAAACAACACAAACCATTCTGACAGTTTTACAACATTTTAAAAGAACACACCCTGTACACATCTGCTTACTATACCACTTAACTGTTACCCCTGATAAGCCTAGAAAGCATTACTGGGGTTATTTTTTTCTTTGTTAAACTCATCCAGCTACCACTCCACTCTGTTTCCTGCCTGATGCATGAGTGAGCACTGTTGTAGCATAGACTGGCAACACCCACTCGCACATCAAACAGGAAACAGGATTACATATGGATAGGACAGGAACAAAAAAATACTAAGATGAGGGTCATGGACTTCAGGAGGGCAGATTTTAAAGAAATGGGAAATTGCCTCAAAGAATGCCTTGAAGGGAGGGAAGGGAGAGCGTGAGTGGAGGCTCACTGGAGAAAAAGTAAGGAGGGTATAGTTCAGGCAATGGCATGAAAGACGTGAACTAGGGAAAGATGAGGAAGTGGACGCTATGATTCTCAAAGGAGGTGGCAAAGGCAGTGAAGGAGAAGGAAACAGCATTTAGAAAGTACAAAGAGTCCCAGAAGGATGACAACAAGGAGGAATATCTGGCAAAACAAAGGGAGACAACAAGGAGTGTGAGGGGGGGGTTAAAGCATTAACAGAGGAGAGGATAGCTAAGGAGGTTCAAAATGGTAACAGTACCCTCTTCAGGTATGTGGGGGAAAAGAGGAAGACAAGAGGAGGGACAGTGAGAATCAGGAGAGTTGGGGGGGGGGGATTGCACAGAAGAAGATCATGAGAAAGTGTAAATACTAAATGATTACTTCTGCTTATTCTGCATGGTAGCAGGAGTGGGGGTGAGGGGGAATGGGCCAGCATGTTGCAGTAAGCACCAGGGAGAGGAAGTAGTAGACACAAGTCCATTCTTAGTAGAGAGGGTCCAGAAGGGATTGGAAGCATTAAAGGAGAATGAGGCAATGGGGCCAGATTGGATTCATCCAAGGGTCCTAAAGAAAATGAGGATGGTGCTGGCCACCACTCTGGCAGTGCTTTTTAGCACCTCAGTGGCAATTAAGGATATTCCAGAGGACTGGGGGAGGGCTGATGTGGTCCCTCTGCACAAAAGCAGCAGTAAGAAGGATGCTAGTAACTACAGACCAGTCAGTCTCACATCAGTGGTGGAAAAATGCATGCAGACACTGCTGAAGGAGAGGCTCATGGAGGGCCTGGAAGCAAAAGGGCTACAGGACTAGCAGCAGCACAGTTTCATGGGGGAGATCATGTCATACTAATCTCATAGATTTCATTGACTGCATTATCATGGAGGTGGCTCATGGGAGAGCAGTGGATGTGTCCGAGCTCAGCTTTGGTAAGGTTTTCAACACTGTGTAGCACAGGAGGATAGTTAAGAAACTAAGCAGCCTGGGGGTTGGGGAGAAAGTGACAAGCTGGGTATCAAACTAGTTGAGGGATAGAAGGCAAGGGGTGGTGGTAAACAGTAGCACTCAGACGATAGGAAAGTGACTAGTGGGGTGCCTCAGGGTTTGGTGGTGGGACCGGTCCTCATCCATGTCTTATTGAGAGACACTGCAGAGGAGCTTGAGGGTAAAGTGTGTCTCTTTGCTGATAATACAAAAATCTGCAACAAGGTTGACACTCAGGAAGGGGTGGAGAGAATGTAAAGAGATCTGAGGAAACCAGAGGAGTGACACAGGGGGTGGCTTCTGGTTTCAATGCCAAAAAGTGCAAAGTTATGCATGTAGGGCTGTGGAACCCATGGTCTGTGTATAAGAAGGGAGAGTGCAGCTTGCAGTCACCAAGCAAGAAAAAGATCTTGGGGTCATCGTATCCGATGACCTCAAGGGAGTTGGGCAATGTGACAACGCTGTGGGAAAGGCAAGTAGGTTGCTGGGGTACATTGGTACAGGGATTTCTAGCAGAAGGTGAAAGGTGGTGCTGCCATTGTATTGCTCACTGGTGAGGCCCCACCTGGAGTACTTTGTCCAGTTGTGGAGGCCACACCTTCACAAGGACATTGAAAGGGTGGAGGCAGTACACAGCAGGGCAACCAAAATGGTGAGGGGTTGCAGAGAAGCCATACAAGGAAAGGCTGCAGGAACTAAACACAGACTCCCTGGAAGAGAGGAGAGTGAGAAGGGACATGTTTGAAACCTACAAGTACCTCACAGGACTGGTACCTGCAGACTGGAGGAGGGCGGATGTGATTCCCCTTCAAAACAGTGGGACAAGGCAGAGGCAGGAAACTACAGACATGTTACTTTAACCTCAGTTGTAGGGAAAATGATAGAATCACTTCTGCAAGAAAGAATTGTTGAGTATCTAGAGGCCAGCGGGGCACAGGACCTAAGGCAGCATGGATTCACAGTGGGAAGGTCATGTCAGATGAATCTAATAGATTTTTTTGACTGGGTGACCAAAGTAGTAGAGCAAGGATGGGCTGTGGATATGGCCTACCTAGACTTCAGCAAGGCATTTGACACAGTCCCATACAAAAGATTAATGAACAAGTTAGCCAGCCTGGGCGTGGGTCCCAGGGTGGTAGCCTGGGTAAAAAATTGGCTGGACAACAGGATGCAGAGGGTACTAATAAATGGAGACCACTCTGAAGAAAAGGGGGGTTACTAGTGGGTACCGCAGGGTTCAGTACTGGGACCGTTCTTCTTTAATGTCTTTATAAATGACATTGTGGAGGGGCTGGAAGGAAAAGTATGCCTCTTTGCAGATGACACAAAGATCTGCAACAGTGTTGATACACAAGGTGGGTGTGTGGAAAGGATGAGATGGGACTTGGCAAGATTGGAGGAATGGTTAAAAGTATGGCAGCTTAGATTCAGTGCACAGAAATGCAAATAATGCACATGGGAAACAAAAACCCAGGGGAAGAGTACACAATGGGGGGAGAGGTACTAACAACAACAAAAATGGAAAGAGACCTGGGGGTAGTCATATTAGACAATCTAAAGGTAGACAAGCAATGTGAGAAGGCAGTAAGGAGGGATGGGGGGATACTGGGATGCACAGGGAGAGGCATCATCAGTAGAAAATAAGAAGTTGTTATCCGTCTGTGCAGACAGTTGGTGAGACCCCATCTGGAGTACTGCTTGCAGGTCTGAAGACCCCATTTCTGCAAGGACATAGACAGGATGGAGGCAGTCCAGAGGAGGGCAACTAAAATGGTGCAGGGTCTGCACCAGAAGCCACACGAAGAAAGAGACACTAAAGGAGCTTAATATGTATACTCTAGAGGAAAGGGGGGGAGGACATGATAAAAACTTTCAAGTACCTCAAGGGAATCAACAAAGTTTAAGAAGGTAGCATCTTTCAGAAAAAGAGATGTGCAAGAAAAAGGGGGCATACTTTGAAGATGGGGGGATGGCTCAGGGGTATTGTGAGGAAGTATTTTTTCACAGAGAGGGTGGTGGATGCATGGAACGGCCTTCCTGAGGAGGTAGTGGGGTCAAAAACACTGGGGGGAATTCAAGAATGCATGGGACAGACATAAAGCAATTCTAGTGGGGAGTAGGAGGAAGTAGGCTGTTGGTTAACTAGAATCTGCAGCTTATCCAATAGGTAGGGAAAGGGGCAGACTGGGTGGGTCCAAGTGGTCCTTATCTGCAGTCAAAGTCTATGTTTCTACGTAACAAGATGCAAATGGAGGGTCTAGTTCAGAGAAAGGAAGGCAGCAGAACAGGGGAGCTAAGGGTGATGGATGACTAGAACAGCCTTCCAGAGGAGGTAGTGAGGCAATGACTGTGGGGAGCTTCAAGCATGCATGGGATGGGCACAGGGGCATATTAGGTAGAGGAGTGGGGGGAGGAGTAATATCTTTGACAAAGTAGGGTCTGTGGTAATGGAATAGGCAGGGACAAGGGGCAGCCTGGATAGGCCTAAAGGTCTGTTTGTGCTGACAAAATCTATGTTTCCATTACTGGAAGAGTTTAACAAAGTAAATAAAATATTATTCACATTCATGGTTTCTTGGCAAAGGGTGTGTGTGATATTGATCAGATGGGTGCGAGGTGGCTTCTTTTAAATGTTACTAAACTGTACAAATGGTTTGTGTCATGGGATGTCACTAAGAAGCAGCTGGGCTGTTTTATAACCAATTTAGCTGGATGGAGATTGGGTGGATTATTAAGCAGTGGATGTGGGGAGGTTAGTTTTCTTTTTAGTTTAAAAAACAACAGAGAAAAAACATATTATGAAAACATAGTGGATGGATAGCCAAATGTACAAGCCTGAGATCTGAACTGTAAATTTTGCTGGCATCATGAACCATTTAAGCTTTGCTCTCAAGGTCTATGATGTCATCAAAATCCCTCAAAGGAATCACAGGCTTGTTGAACACAGTTATCCATTCACTAGTCTATTATAGTAGAAAAGTGCATGCTCTCAGTTTGGTGGCGTTATTTGGTGATGATGGTGACGAAAAGTTTATTTTTACACAGGAACATTCCACAGTGAAAGGTCTCTTTACAAGTAAAAGCTTGTTGTGCACTTTTCATAAACATGGTTCCAAGCACAGCTGAGAGAGAGAATGAAGAGTATAGTGCTTGCAGAGGTGGCAGAAACTGGGAGAATGGGGGGGAAGGGGGCTGGAGAGGGCTTGGATCCTGGAGTGACAGTAGGTCCCAGGGCTAACTAGGGAACTCTTGGACACTGGATGAATCTTGGATCTTTTTCTGCTGACATTGTCTATTGCTTTTAAAATACTGTATTTCATCTTCCTACATTCTGCCTTTCTGTTTCTAACTCTCTCTGTACAATACCATATATTACAGGACACAAGAAATGTGCTGCTAAGCTATAACCCCATTTATAACAACTGGTGAGATTTAATTCAAACCAGTTTTCAAAAATTGTAGGCTGCTGTTATACACAGGTATGGCATTAAAAATGCTGTCATATACATCTGTGGCAACATACCTGTGTGTATAAGAATTTGTGGAATATTTACACAATGTCTGCTGCCATTTTCTTTCTCCTTCCTACCTCTTTCCCATATATTCAACATTAAATTATACCCCCCCCCCCCTTTTTGTCTGATGAGGGTCGTTTGCAAAAGAGCTTCTAGCTCAAAGGTTATAATTCTGATTACTCAATAAATAAATACATGCACCTTACCAAATGACCCTTCCAAGCTATTGTTCCATCACTAGTGTGGCCGGTAAATTTGATTATGCAACATGTTCTGTTTTTGTACTAAACTTTGGAAAACAGATGTTATATAAAATAAAACACGAGGGAAGTATAAATTAATTTGTTGCACGCCCTCAGTTTGTAATGGGATTGCAAACCATTTGATCTTTAGAGTCATAGTTTGCAGAGTCATCACATATAGGGTGCATACCTTATTATGCACTGAATTACATATAGTGGTGGCCAGGGACATGATACAGAATATCCAGATACATTATGATGTATCACAGGAAATCCCCATTCATTTAATTTGTACTTCTGTGATGTTTCCCCATATATCCAGATATATAGTGCATCTTGTCATATTCCACATAACCTACATGTGAGGATTAAACCATAACCATAATACACAAGTGGTAGAGGTTTTATCTTAAATGTGACTGCCATACTACAAACCATTATATATGCAGTTAATGCAACATCATTTAAAAGGCAAGCCCTTGCTAGAAGCTTCTCCTTTACCTTGTTTAGCATATAGCTGACTGGAGTTTCTATTCTTGTTGACTGGGTTAAAGCACATTTGAGTTTATATGGGTAGTATTCTATGCTGGTGTCTGTGATCAGGTTTACAGTCTATGCTGTTCAGCACACGTGTGAGTGGCACATGCAGTCAAAATCAATCCCACACTCGATCACCTACATGCTGTTTTCTGCCAGAGTTAAGAGGCACTGATGTGCTTCAGCAAACTGGACAGCAGCCTTCACTGAGCTTGATGACATCACAAAGGCCTATGAGCTCTGCAATTTAGCAGCTGTCTCAACAGAAAAAATCTAAATCTGCAATAAACATCTTATTTATAAGAAGTACCTTTAAAATGATGTGTATACAGCTCAAATATAGTAACGTTTTACACTGAGGTAGCCACATTTATCCTCAAAAGTAAGGATTCTCTACAGCCTTCATAACACCCGATATAAATATAGATTATTGGACCCATGTAATAGGTGCCACATTTTGGGGGTATGCCATATGGTTAGCAAAAATAAATAATTGGACAGTGAATTAAGAGTACTTATAAAAAGGTTAAGCTAGCCCTGCTATCAAGGTTCTCAAATGTGTTTTGAAATGTTTACTAGGCTGCATTCTGTTTTTCTGTTTATGCAACAGTAAGTCTGTGTGCCTAAAGGCCTATGGCACATTCATAAGGTAGACAAAAAACTGAGCAGACTGGATGGACCTTGTGGTCATTATCTGTCGTCAACGTCAATGTTTCTATGTTTCTAAATAGCACCTGCAACTTCCCAGTGTCTGGGAGGGTTCCAAGGCAATGTTTTCCCACCCACTAGGGACATATAAATGGAGGCCTTGGCCTGCCAAGTGTGTCTGTTCTTGCACATCCCAGCCTGGGGTGCTAGTGTATGCAGTTTAGCTTTAGTACTTACGGGTGTGTGTCTATGGCTATGGCCAGCAGGAGGGGAGCTGCAGGCCTATGGATGGTGACAGGGTCCCTGGGTCTGTGTGCCAGTGGCCCTCTTTGGTGGGGTTTTACAAGGCTTGGCCCTAGCTGGGGTTTAAGATCAGGGACAACAGGGGCCTGATAGGGATTCACTTTCAAGGAGGGTCTCTTGATGGTGTACAATATCTGTTCTGTGTATCTGAGTGGCAGAGAGTGGAGAGGGTGGTCTGTGCTGGCAAGGGACTTTAGCCTAATGGGAGAGGCCTTTCTGTGCAATGTTGGAAGATCAGCACAGTCAGCATCAAGGTTCAGTACCCCAGAAGCATGTGGCAGACTCGGATGATATGGTAAGCCACTATTTGCTGTTACTACATTAAAGGTGCTGACCCTGACCACCATGGAGGCATGGGGAAGACCACCAAGGTAGCCTTTACCTTATGTTTTATGTGACCGTGTGTTCAGGTGGATATATCCCTTTCTTTAACCTCTCTGCCAGGCAACACAGTACTCCTGTGCCATACAAAAGAGGGCATGGCCCGATTCTCTAGTCCTGCTCGGGGATGTGAGTGGGGCACCTATGTAACTGCTATATCATGGGTTTCAACCTAATGTAATCGAGGTAATGTGTCAATAGTGTAAAGTAATGTTTGGACAGAATGGAGATTGAACTGTAAATCTGTTTCAAGTAACTGAACTGCTTATGAGACTCAAATGCCTTACTAGCTGGTATAGGAACAGTGTACAGTAACTGCGATCATGTTGATTTGAACTAGCCCAAACTTGGGAGCTGCAGCAGCAGTTTTCCTTACCTCAAGCTGCGTGCACCTGATTCTGTAAATAAATGTTTGCTGTTCTGCAAGCACATTCAGCTTAAAGTGCCATGCCCTGTGCCCAAGGGTTTCCTGCAAAGGGTACAATGGTGATCTACTATTACAACAGCTATGCAAACCAGAATAAATGTTCTGGGTTACAGTTGAAAATGGGTTAAGGCCTACCCCATATTGCCTTGTGAGGACACTAATGGTGTACAGTGTAAAGTTCAAAGCAAAATCTATTTTTGGACCAACATATGTGACCCTGTTTTTCTCCAGGGCCAAGAGGTTCAGCAATGATGATTACAGTGAGGAAGACACGGGGAAGAAAGTGAAGGGTCTGGCTACCAAACAGGAGAGTAGCAGTGCAGAGAAGTGAGCATGCTTGGTGTCAGTGCGATAGCAATGGGAGTGAGTGAACAAGTGCGGCTGCTCTTTCATGTTTGGAAGCAGAAATAAAAAAGACAAAGGCAGAGGTGTTTCAGAGCAGTCAGAGGTACTTTTCTTTTCTGGTCAGTAGCTCTGTTCTTTGTGGTGCAAAAAAGTACAAGGAGTGTCAGAAAATGTAAATGACAGAGCTACTGAAATAAGGTACTGTATGTGTTTCTAGCTAGGCAAAATGTGTTTTTATTCATTATGAGAAAGCTAGACTTAGAATTCACAGCAGGTAGCTGTATATTGGCAACAAGGGAGCAGTTTCATGAATAGCGTGTAGGAAACTGGGAAATTCTTTACAGAATGAAGTAATGCCGGTGGGCAGGCTGGAAGGGGGCATAGGCACACTGATTAAGAGTTTAGTACATGTATCAATCTTGATGACAAGTTGACTATATGTATAAATAAAATTTATGCAATAGTAGCTCAGATAACAGGATTTAAACAATGGGTTTTGTGTCCATAATTATTGCATAAGTATATAATATATATAACATGTTATACTATATATTAATATTTACGTATATGTACACTGTTTTTTGTCCTCTTAATTTAATTACAAAATGTACATTACTTCAATGGAAGCATTGCTTTTATACCTTCTAGTACAAAATCAGTTGAAGCAATCCAGTGCTAAAAGTAAAACCGGCTGATCCAAACTTCACAAAGTGCTTACTGTCAATATACATTATCAGGCTACTAGGCTCTTCCTTGCTGTGATAGCTACAGTGCAGATTTTCTTTTTTGCAGATTATACTCAGACACCGCTGTTTCTTATTGACAACTGATTCTTCATAAAGGACAAGCTGGCCTCCCATTGAGAACAAGACTGTTACACTTTGAGTTTCGCTTCTGAATGCTTCCCTATTTACTACCAGTTCAGAGCAAGAAAGCTTAAGTTGCTGATGCTGAAAATGTGGATGGGCAGTTCACAGCTTACTTGGGGAAGGGAAAGAAGCCCCAGATGTCTTTGCACAAACACTGTACTCCTGTTGCTGCTGGCAAGGCACACGAAAAGTCTCTAGTTGAACAGGCCTAGACTAGGGCTAGGATTGACTAAAGAACTTTTTGCATTGATCCATTTGTTTCCCTGTACAAATGAGTGGGCATAAAAGTGGCTGAGCCTGGGAATCTCAGCCAGCATTGGTAGGCATTACTGTTTGAAACTCCCCAGCAGGATAGCAGCACCACTGCTATTAGTTTCCCCGTGAATGCTGATATAAATATCATTACAAATCATCTGCATTAAATCAACCAGTCAGGCTGGAGATTTGCTTCTGTGCGAGGAGCTCTTGAAACCACAATAGGTCTCACACGTGTTACTCCCCCCCCACTCCAGACTGGAGTTATAGTATGGCCCATGTTTCCCCATCAGGCCTGTAGCTCCCCGTATGGTCTGCTCCTGTTGAATAAAGGAAAGGAGCCTAAAAGAGGAAAAGAGGTTGCTGGTGCTGTTGTGGCGGCTGCTGTAAGATCTTCCATGCCTGGGATTTTTGCGAGGGCCCTCGGTAGAGTGGTGTGTGGACATTTCTGGCATTACAGTGGCACATGACACATCACAGTGGGGGAGGCCACTCTTCATGGAAGTCCCCATAGGAACAATTGCTGAAAACGTTCCAGCTTAGGAAGAAAGAAAACTTGTTTCCTTTTTCAGTTTCCCACAGAGCACGCCACCCGTGATAAGTAAGAAATGGACAATTTCCGTGTAGACATGGACATACATTGTTCTCATGGGTGTGAAAGTTCTATCCTCCAGATTGTTTGCCAGGTGTGTGGTCAGCCAAATTCCAGATTTAACCTGTCTGCTTAATGTCTGAACAGTAGGGTGTCATTTCTGAGACTTCCAATGGCTCCCCTTGGGGGCATAGAACCACAGGGTCAGATTCACCAGGGCATCTGTGCTTGGAAGGAGCAGGCAGTGCAGCAGCAGGAGGTCACAGATATCACATAGCTACAGAAGGAGACTGACTACCCAGGCAGGAGGGTCCTCAGTTAACATCGATGACATTCATCCCCCTCGAATTCCAACAGTCGAGGCTGATGAAGTGATCAAGAGCAATGTGAAGGGTGTGAAGGTGGAAAAGTGTAAATTCTCACCCAGAGCAGCATTAGCAGTAACACTGAGCTAATAGAAAAGGTGAGTGACTATGGTGGGACCTCTCATGGGACTATTACTAGCGGTGTCTGACTGGTGGTTGAGGCACTGTTACCAGCTGACACCCCTACTATGGAGAAGAGGTGGGGGATGAGGTTATTGATGTGCCATGGGAGAAGAAGGGAGACACCCTTGGGGATGGCATGGATACAGAGTATGAAAAGATGAAGGATGACATGCCCATCATGAGGGAATTCCTTAGGAATACTATTTTGGCTGGGTCATTCTTGAGTAGGGTCTAGATGATGAAATGTGAGTTCTCTCTGGGTGCCCTTATCATTCTAACCTCAGTGAACTGTGCAATGCAGACCTCGAGGTGGCAAAAAAGGTGGCGATCATACGGGGGGAAGGGGACACAGTATACCCTTACATGCCCACTTGTCTCATGAACAGTGTCTGGAGAGTGAGATATGCCAATGCATGACAGGGTGACTGAGGCGGTGTCCCCCAGCAAATGTGAGGGCTATAGTAATGCTCTGGTCATGAAGGACAAGGTAGTGAGGGTAGCACAGAAGTGGCAGCTGGGGAGAAGTACAAGGAAGGATGTAGTTGTGTAAACTTGCCTGGAAGGGTAGGAGAAGGTGAGTATGATTCAGGCCTGTACCTGTCTATATACTGTAGTAGACTTAGTTTACTCCCTGTTGGAACTTGTTTGCAACTGTGACTAAACGAGGGGAGATGAGCCCAGTGCCCCCCCAGGCAGCGACGAAACCCTTTAGGATTTGTCTGTCTGTCTGTTGTTAGCACTTTTGTTTGGCAGCCTTCCAAGGCAGAGCAAAGGGACTTGTGTATGGTACTTTGAAAAACAAAATGGTTGCAGATGCACATATCTGAGAGTGAGGAAAAAGTCAGTTTATTGAGTATGTTTTGACACACAAACGGAGTGATGCCACCAGTGCAAATGTCGTTGAAATCTGCACTTGCATTTGTATGTTGCCACGTATTTTATTGCCAAACATTTTCCTTCGCTGACTGATTTCATCACCATGTCTCTCTGAAATGTACCAAATGCAACAAGTATATTTTTGTGACATGGGTATAGTATTCAAGCCTTCACAGCCATGACTGCTTGCTATCAATTGCAAAACTACCTTTCATGTTTCCATGCTGCAGTAGACTTAATGGGAGTAGCAGTAGCTTTTGCTGGACAACACTGTTCTCCTGTGTACTTGGCAGTTCATTTCCCCTTGATGAGTTTGTCTAGATTTTAGCCACAGGGCTATAGTACATTTCCCCCTTTGTTCTGTTCCTAGGCAAACAAAGGGAAAGCTCCCCAAAGAGCAGTAGAGATTCATGATGCAAGCAATGCTGGTGGAAAGTCTGCTGTGCCTGGGGCTGTTGACTGGAGCCTGGACCCTGGGCACAGGCCGTGCATGGACCTTTCTGGCACTGGGGTACTTTCTGTGACATCACCTGGGGACAGTGGCAGAGGCTAGTCTTCATGGAAGTCCATGTAGGGAATACCGCAGCACTTTTTCCAGCTCTAGAACAGAGAAAGGCCTTGGCGGCACACTACACCAGTGTTAGTAGCTGGAGCATGACCACTTCTAGGTAGAAGTGGCCCCAGGACTCTGACTGGTTTGTAGTATGTTTGCTGAGACTCAGTAAAGGCAAAAAGGAACAGGTCAAGTTCAATGGCCCTGTTAAACAGCCAGAAAATTTGGGCAAGCAGAAATTTATGAGCACATTTTTCAATTAAATGTTTTGAGACTTTTTATGAAGAGGAGTAACTGGGTCCTAACCCAGAAGCTAGAAAAGGGGGCCTTGATTTTCAAAGGTCAGAGAATGATGTCAGGTGCTTATGCCAGAAAAGAATGATGCAAGGAGCAAGCTGCATCAAAACTTGCATCACTTCTGATTTTCAAATGCTGCTTGCACACCTGTTTTTGACACAAGGCAGTTGTTTGATACACCCTGCATCTGTCTAAAGGCCTTTTGAAAATCCAGCCTGGGGACTTCACAGTCATGAAGATTCAAATAACGTTTGATGCCCTTCTCAGGATGCTGTCCAGATATTTACTCATGGACTTTTGCTAACATCACTCATAGTGTGTAGATAGACCATACCTGCCTTCAGGGCAGCAGTGGTATGAAATAAAGCAGCAAGTGTTTTGAACATTTCCTTTTTGTATGGACCAATGTTATTATGAGATGGTGAGCCTGGAACTGTACAGAGTAAGAGATACATCCCAGAATCTTAAAGGAACTGGGGAAGGAGCTGGCAGCCTCACTGGCAAAACTATTCACCAAATCCTTGGTGAGCGGAGTGGTACCCAAAGACTGGAAAACAGCAACAGTAGTCCCATTCCTTAAATCGGGCAGTGGGGAAGAATCAGAAAATTACCGACCAGTAAGTCTCATGTCTATAGTGGTAAAATTGATGGAGCTGCTGCTCAAACAGAGGTTTATAGCATTCCTTGAAGCCAGCGGACAGCAGGACCCTGAACAGCATAGATTCAAGGCTGGGAAGGTCATACCAAACAAATCTGGTTGAATTTTTAGACTGGGTTACCAAGGCTATGGATGACGGTGGGGTGGTGGATGTGGTCTACTTGGACGTTAGCAAGTCCTTTGATTCAGTTCCACACAGAAGGCTGGTAAAGAAGTTAGACTACACAGAGGTTGGACAGAAAGTGGTAACATGGGTACAAAATTGGCTGCAGAAAAGAACCCGGAGAGTGCAGGTAAATGGCGCATTACCATCAGAAGATAGGGTGACCAGTGGAGTGCCCCAAGGCTCAGTGCTGGGGCTTCTGCTCTTCAATGTTTTCATAGCTGACATCACTAATGGACTAGAGGGAAATTATAAATATCTTACCGTTCATGGATGACACCAAGGTATGTATAATTTGGATGATTTACAAAATATTTATATGGATGCTTAACCACCTCTACACTCTTCAAGAGTGTCAATCTTTTGGTCCTTTGCGTGCCAGAACCACTCTCCTTTGGTTTACGGTCCTCTTATCCAATTAACGCAAGAGCTGATACACTTGAAGAGTGCAGAGATGCCTCTCTGTCAACACTGCATACATAATAGATAAGAAACTAACATTAACATGCCTGTAATTCTATCTAGGGACCCTGGTGAGATCATTCCCTGGGTCGCACCTGGAAACAAGCCTCGACTCAGTGTGCCTTTCCCAGTTACCAAATGTTTAAATAAATGTAAAAAATTATAAACCATAAGAGCGAAGCTCGAGTACTGTAGTTTATGATGTCACCATGATACCAAGATTGAATTACAACCTTGTTACTGATGGTTTTCTATCTTTTATTTCTTGTACTACTGTAGTTGGATCTGAAATGAAAGTTACTGTCCTCTCCCACTCACTCATAGTCACATTGGTGACACTAGTTGCTTATTGCACAGCCCTGTTACCTGCCCCAGAGGTGCCATGATTCACAACCCTCAAGAAAGGAAGGAAGCACTGGCTACAGGGTGAGGGCTGCCAGTGGTGGAGGGGAACATTCTCTGGGCACCGCAACAGTCCCCTTGGTACCCAGCCCCCCATGTTGTGGTAGGCTGCCTCCCACCTACAGGCTTGTGGATTGCGGCACTTCTGGGGCAGGTGCCAGGTCTGTGCTCACCTGAGGTCACATCACATTCCCTCCCTGTCATCCCGCCATGGAATGCAAGCCAATTGGCCATCTGGCATTGGAAAAGGCACCACCACTGGTCGCCACATCATTACACTGCTAGTCTGCCATCTCTCCAACACCCCCTAGGTCCAAGCCTGCAGCTGTGGCAACTCCTGGGTCTTTGGCGCAGGGTCTACTCTTTATAAAATTGGGCACAAGGTTCCTGATGCACCCAGTCTCCCATAGCCCTACAGCAATGCAACTTGTCACTCTAAGGGCTGTTTTAAAATCGGGCCCATTATCATGGTCATAGACTATGGTCTGGTGATCTACTCTGCTGCTATTAGTACTGTCCTGGAAAAAATCTGTGTTGCCTTTAACCATGGATGCAGATTTGCCCTTAACATAAAATCCAACTTTCACTGCTCTGTCCTCTACATCTCCTCCAATTGGCTCCCGTACCATCTCTAATCTTTCTACAACTCAGCTCTCTTATGTAAAAGAGCTCTATATGGCCAATTGTCCCTGGTGTTTGCAACCTCTTTACCCTGACTGACAACAGTTATGGAACTCAGTCCATGGGTGAAATTGCACATGCCCTTCAAGAAAACGATCCTTGGCCAGTGCTCATTTGTATCTAGAACTGTCAAAGCATGGGATTCACTACCCCCATTGTGACTACACTCCTCTTTCATTTCATTCAAGGCACAAGCTACTTCTTTCTTTCTGCAGAAATTTAAATGTAACTGATCATAGTTCAAAGCTTAATTGTGGTTAAACCTTATAGCTGTATTTGTTTACTACGTGTGTATGTATTTTGAATGTCATGTTTTGTTGCTGGTGTTCTGTTACTGTCTTCGACTTGGACACCTTTAAAAAAGGTCTCTTGAGCTCAAAAATTTTCCCAGCACAATAAATAAATAAATATACATACAAACATAAATAAACGAATAAATAAATCACACAGAGCAAACTGAACATAGCGATTCTGCAGGACCTTTCCCAAAACAGTGTTTCTGAATAACTGACCCTGGTGCCCAAGGGCAGTAATGATTTTACTTCCATTCCCCTTAAATTTTGGTTTGGTGGCAATATGACATTAAGGTTTTATTTAGGGAACCTTGTTAATGTAATCAGAGCAATAAAACTGACAAGAACTCTGGTGGGGTACACGGATACAGTAAATTAAACTGACATAGGTTCATCCAGTGCAACCCCCTGGCAAGGACAGAATATGGATTTTAATTAACTTAGTTTATTCTGGGGTTGGGGGGGGCTCCCATTTTCTTTGATGTAATGACCCTGATCGCATTTCAGACTCTGCTCCCAGTGTGAAACGCTTGGTGCACGACAGATGTGTGGCTGTTTGAACTGCATTAACATAGGAACCAAGGTGCCCCCCAAATACCTGCAGCTGTTTTTTGGCAGGAAGGGATTATTTGGGCCCCTTGTTTCCTAAATAAATACAGTTTAAACTCTGTCCACAGCATGTAATGTCTGGTTTATGATAGATGAATATATACTCTAGTGTTCTGATTACAAACACCTCTTCAGCATTCATGATAACATATGTTCTACTGTTGTGTATCGCATGAGCATCCTGGGGTGCTATGGAGTAGGAGTGTGGCACCAGCATCTGCAGCAGGTGCCTACAGCAGGAGATCCCAGAATGCAGAGGACCCTACTGTTAAGTCCCCAGGCTATCTGGAAACTAAAGTAGGACCTGCCCAGTATTGGAAGGGAGAGCAGTATTAAGCAGGTTAGGTCACAGGACTCTATTTGCCTTGTAAAACTAGTGTTGCATAACAACCACCTACCATCCTGTCTGAGGTAGGACTGATTATGGTGCTATAGTGGTCAGGCTGTAAACAGTGCCAACTCCATATTGGGGGTGCTGCTGTAAGGACTTCCACTGTACATCAAGTGGTACCAAAAATCTTAAAAGCAACCCAAACCTAGCTGGGGTAGAGCTACTGTACAAATTCTGCATCTTGAGATACAGTACTGTGTAGCAGACTTAGTTACCAGGAATCTGAGGCCTCATCTGCCATAGGGCTGTCACAACAATTACAGGGTTTAGTAGCTTACTACATGCATACAAATTAGAATGCACACCAACACACTGGTGGGACACCACTAGAAGGAGTAGCTAGAATGCATACCAACACGCTGGTGGGACACCACTGGAGGAAGTGGCTAGAATGCACACCAACACGCTGGCGGGATGCCACTGGAGGGAGTGGCTATAATGCACACCAACACGCTGGTGGGACACGACTGGAGGGAGTGGCTAGAATGCACACCAACATGCTGGCAGGACACCACTGGAGGGAGTGGCTAGAATGCACACCAACACGCTGGTGGGACACCACTGGAGGGAGTGGCTAGAATGCACACCAACACATGGGCGGGACATCACTGGAGGGAGTGACTAGAATGCACACCAACATGCTGGTGGGACACCACTGGAGGGAGTGGGAAAAGTGCAGGAAGTGTGGGGCAGTCATGACCCAGAGGGTGCTCTAGATCCAGGACGGTGCAGCTGTTAAGAGATGAGCTCAAGGCTGCTAGGGAAGAATTCTGTTTCCTATGAGCCAAGGCCATCAAGAAACAGTAGAGGATACAGATGCCACTGCCTCAGTGGGCCCAGAGGCCAAACTGGGGCCAGTGTATTGTAGTTGGGAGGGAGGGTGGGAGGCCACATGACAGTGTATCAGAAATGCAGTCAGTATCCACCTCTAACAGGTTTCATCCACTGTTGGAGGAGGCCCCCATGGACTCACCAAAAGAAAGGGAAGGGGCAAGCACTCCTGATATGGGGGCTCCAGTCGAGGCATATATGTGGGTGGGGACCACAAAGGGGGGTAGTTAAAAGGCCATGGTAATAGGGAATTTGATTTTCATGGGCACAGATGGGATAACACATTCTATACCATATGTAAAGGAGGTCCACTGTTTCCTGGGGCAAAAGAGGACACCCTCCTAAAGAGGGTGCTGGAACCCACTGGGATGGATGAGAGGTGGCCAGACACAATGGTGCATGTAGGCATGAATTTTCTGGCCAGGAGAGGTGTAGAGAAAATGAAGAAAGCTTTTATACCTCAGGCAGGAGTCTCAGGGATAGGGCAGGTGTAGTGACCGTCTCTGAGGTCCTACCTCAGCCAAGGAGCAGCTGAAAACAGAACAGTTCAACACAAGACTGAAAGGCTGGTGTTTTTTTTTTGGGGGGGGTCTGTTTCTAAGGAGACTGGGGCCACACTTGGTGGTGATGGAGGTTGTTTAAGAGGGAAGGGATGGCCTCCATCCCAACAGGGAGGACTTTAGGGTGCTGGGCCATAGATTTGCACAATATCAAGAAAGGACAGGGGCCAGGCTGAAGAATACTATACCTGGATTTTGGTCACAACTCTTCTGATTCTGTCCCTCATGGAAAGATGGTGAAAAAACTGGGCAATATAGTGAATGGGGAAAAGATAACTAGGTAGGTAAAAAAACTGACTGAGTGGGAAGGCTCAGAGGGTAGTGCTAAATGGAGAGGCATCAGACACAGGGAGGTCACAAGCAGGCTCCCTCAGGAATCAGATCTGGGATTGATTCTGTTCAATATTGTCATTTGTGATATAGAGGAGGGAGTCCAAGGGAATATACACCTCTGAGCAGATGATGCCAAGATCTACAGTAGAGTGGACTCCAGGAAGGGTATAAGAGCCAAGAAGAGGGATCTGGAGAAACTGGAGGGAGTGGCAGTTAAAATGTACAACAAAGAAGTGCAAAGTTATGCACACAGGGGCCAAAACCCCGGCATTGGAATACAGAACAGTGGAGGAGGCTGCGGACAATACTGCAGAGCAAAAGGATCTGGGAATAATGATCATGGATACTTTGAAGGTTGCAGCACACTGCAATAAACCAGCGGGAAAGGAAAACTGGATGCTGGTTTGCCCGGTTACCAATTTTCAAATACATAAAAAGTATAGGTAGGGGGAACACTAGCTGTACAGATCACTGGTCTGATCTCATTTGGAGTACTGTGTACAATTTTGGAATCAATACCTTACAAAAGATAGGGGTAGACTGGAGTAGGTGCAGAGGAGGGCTACCAAGCTAATCCTGGGGTAACAAGGAATGACTTATGAGGAATGCTTGGAGGATCTGAACATGTACTACATTCTCTGCAGGACAGAAGAAAATGAGGGAATACAGTAGAGATGTACAGTACTGCATAAGTCCCGCCACAGAACTAACTTAGTAGACACTAGTGGCTTGTTCACAATAAGTAGTAATACTTCAAGTAGTAATACTTCCACCAGAGGTAACTCTAAAATTGGTGGGGAAAGGTTCAAAAATATGTCAAAAAGCATGTTTATGAAAGGGTGCTGGCAGAATTGAAAAAATACCAGATGAAGGGTTGCTGCGGATTCGGGATTGGCCTCTCTCCTGCATCAGGGAATAGGACCACACTTTCGCATATTGCATCCCCTGTAATTATCTGATATGGCACTTACCCCTACAGTAATCTACTCACAGAATACCAGTGGGTTGAATAACCCAGTTAAACGGGCAACATTTTTTCAGTATATAAGGCACCAGTTGGTGGATTTAATATACCTCCAGGAAACACACCTTATCTCCCAAGAACACCAAAAGCTCTATGGGAGGGGGAAGGGGGGGACATTATACAGTCTATGTGTCCTCCTATAAAAAAGGGTGAAGATGAGGGGCAGCAATCTTAGTCCTTAAGTCCACCCTTTTTAGTATATCCCAGCAATATATAGTACTGATCCCTCAGGCCAATATATAACTTTAATGAAGCAGCTGTTCTCCACTGAAGTCAACTTAGCAAATGTTTACTTCCCCCAAAATTAGACAAGACAGTTTTGAGTGCCTTTCTAGGCAAGTTATTGGATTACATGCATGGTCAACTTATACTGGGGGAGATTTTAACATGGTCATGTCCCTCAACCTTGATATCTTACACCCGGCCTGCACAGTGGCCCAAAAATATCTGCAGATCAGTCTTTCCCAGTTAAGTATAATAGATGTTTGACATAAGCTTTTTCCCACAGGGAGATCTTATACCCATTTCTCCTCTAGGTAAGGCAGCTATTCTCTTCTCAATTACTTCATTACTACACGTGAAGATTTTTCTAGTGTTCAAGGCTTATATTATGGCTCGCAAATCCTCTCTGATAACATTTCCTTCTGGCTGAAACCTGACATTGGGAAACTGCTTAAATCCTCCTTTTGGAGGTTTAACACCTCTCTTTTGAAAGACGACACGTTATACGATTTGGTCACAGACCACAAGAAATAGATCATAACAGATAATAACACCTTGGAAGTCTCTTTCCACCCATACTTTGGGACACCCTCATAATGGTGTTGGGATGATATTATTGCTTTTGCCTCTTGCAAGAGAAACTACAGTTGGACAAGTACGACTCGCTGACACAGCAGTTACACACTTTGTAACAGCTCTGTTCACAGTGAGATGCTGCTATAGCAGCGCAAATCAAAGCAGTTAAAGCAGAGATCCAAACTATCTTAGATCAGAGTGTCTAACAAGGCCTGTTCTTTCTGAAGCAAACCTGCTATGAGGGAGGAGCAAGGAGTACGTGATTTTTGGCTCACGGGCTCACAGCGGCATGGCGAAACTGGTTAGATTTAGCCCCTTGGCAGGGTTTGCATTAAATCTCAGGAAAACTGAGGAATTGTTGTTTCTTTACTCCCCTCCAAATATTATAAAGAGGCGATTTCCAGTGAAGTGGCTTAATACTAGCTTTAAATATTTGGGAGTACACATACCATGGGTGCTAGATAACCTAGAATTACTTGACTATGAACCCCTTACTCATATGGAAGACTTGGCCCGTTGGTTCCACTTATTTTTTACCTTTTCTTGTACAGAAATGATTCATATGACTATTTTCCCTCGTATATTACATTTCCTGCAAGCACTCTCCATAGTTCCCTCTTCTTGTTAAAACTAATATCATAGTTTATCTGGGGAGGGCAACGCCTGAGAATCCGCTATCTTTTGTTACAACTTCCCATCACTTTAGGAGGAGTTAATCTCCCTAATTTGCAGTTATATGCAAAGGCTTCCCACCTCCCTACAATTTTCTTTTTTTTCTTAATTTAATAAACTTTATCAAAAGTTTCAGGAATACAAAAAATACACAAATGACAAAACATCAAAAAAGATCATGAACAACATAAAACAAGAAACTAAAACAAAAAACAAAAAAAACATCCAAACAACAAACCTGCCTACCCACCACCCTACAATTTTCAGCTGGCTTTGCCCCCAGTACTCTGCTCCCTGGAAGCAAACAGATTTGTAGTAGTAGTAGCAGTGGTAGTAGAGTAGTAGTAGTAGTACTAGAGGTTATTTATATGTGTCGCCCTTCCCCTGAGGCTCAAGGTACCGTTACAATAAAATACAACATAAAATCATACAATACAAATACTGATCATCAACGAAGTGAAACAATACAGTACAAACAGAATATCATAACAATTCCCAAGAAATGCAGTCCCATAAAATAGTATCAATACTAAAACTTGCTTAATAAAACTGTAGATAGATGTGCTGTGAACATTAGACAGCTTCTCCAAAAGCCTGCTGAAAAAGATATGTTTTAAGCTCCTTTTTAAAGATGTCCACTGAGGAGATCTCCATCAGGGACCTAGGCAAGGAGTTCCAAAGCACCAGGCCCACTACTTCAAGGGCCTGGTCACCTGAAGTTTTCAGTCTTGCGCTCGAGACCATCAGGAGGCCCTCCTCGGAAGACTGGAGTGGGTGCACTTGGGTGTATGGGTGCAGGAACTCACTCACGTAGGCTGCGCCCAGTTCATGCAGGGCTTTGTAGGTCAGCAACCCTATTTTAAATGGGATATGCCACTTCACCGGCAGCCAGTGCAGTTTAAGCAGTGCTGGAGAAATACGGCATGATCCTGACAAGCCCGTGAGTAACCGGGTGGCTGCATTTTGCAGCAACTGCAGGCATCATAGCATACCCCCCATTTACCCCCAAGGCACAGAGTGTTACAACAGTCTAACCTCAAGGTCACAAACACATGAATAATTGTAGCCAAGTCTTGGGTGAATAAGGGATCTGATCTGGCAGATGTTCTGAAGATAGAAAAAGCCATTCTTGTGTAACCCCCCTGCAAATGGGGGTTCCCAAAAGACTTCCAGGAGCTTGCTTGAATGCTCCAAGCCTGAATGGTGTTTGGCATTTAAGCCATTTATCAGTGAGTGTTTTTAGAGCCTCTGGTACTGTCTCTTTAAGAGCTGTCTGCTTGCAGACATAATTAGTGTGTATGGGGGGACTGTGTGCTTCTCTGAGTACCACTCGAGCTGCTGCCAATTCACTCCATTTTTGCAGTCACTAGGAGTGCAAAGGGAACCTATCTGAAAGATGTAACTGTTTGCCAGAAACCATTTAGAGTGATAATGAAATTACAGTTTGTCTAACCTGCTTTCTTTTGCAGTCAGAACAGTGTCTGCCTAGTTCCCCATTCTGGTTTTGAACTGCTGAACTGGACCAATCAGTGTGGAAGCTAGCTCAAAATGGTGCCTTGGACGAATCAGAACTTGGACTCATAATCTGAGCCAGCCACAAGAGGATTGTATGGGCAGTGACTCTGGGAGATGTAGTTTAGACTTCAGTGCCTTTTGGACCAACAGCAGCAGTCTATTGTGAGTGACAGCCAATCCAGTCAAGAACTGGGAGGAACTCAAAGGAAGTGCCCGTTTTGTGGGTTGGAGTTTCAGTTGAGCTTTGGCAGTGAAGAAGGAAGGAGCCCTGTGCTTTTTCAGTGTGCAGTTTTAGTCAAAAACGTGTGTAAGGCCCAGAGTTCCGTCTGCAGCTTGTGTAACTGCTTGTTAGGACTGAATCCGTCCTGTGAAAAGAATCAAAGGATCTCTGAAGAGTAGAAACCAGGCTCACCCTGTAGAAGACTGGAGAAATTATTGAATTGCACTCGGTCTGTCAGGAACTGAATCTGCTGTGTGTTCTCCCGGGTATTGTGCAGTAATTGCGATCGGGATAGAGAAGCAGCCTGCCTGGTATAGTACTTTTTTTTTTTTTTACCATATAAGTGTGTGAAAGGGCCCCTACCAGCTGCCATGGTTTGGACTAGCCACTAGGGCTTGGGTACCCAGGGACAGTAACTGATAGGGATAGGCCTGTGCACAGAGCCATAGGTAGATTATTAGAGTGATAAGCTAATTAACCTGACTTCCCCCTGTCCTTGTTATATCCCCCTAAATAAATCAGAGCTGCTTGTTTCAGCAAAGTTATACTGCCTGAGGTATTTGTCTATGTTAAAGTACTGTACTGTGATTGTTGCACTGTATCTCATTTCACAGGAGGTCCCAGTGCCGGAACCAGTCCTGGGGTAAGTGTATACTGTGAAGGTAATTCTGATATATTGTGTGGGCCACTAGTGGGAAGAAAGGGGATGCAGTGTCCCAGAGGGCTGTGACCAAGTTAGTTTAACTATTGCAAACCTGACCTCTGGGTAGAGGCACCCACTATGGATCCAGGCCCTCAACCTGTTAGTGGCAAATCAGGCAGGGGTAGTAGCCCTGGGATAGCGCCATCTAGGGGTTACATCTTGAGGCTCACCGCTGATTGTGTGTCCTCTAGTGGCCATATTTACGAACCACTGTTAAGAAAAAATGGGTACCCGACAGAAGTGCTGTGCACCGCTGGTGGAGTGGTGTACTGGGAGGAGATCGACCCCAAAATGCTATGCTTATCCTGGACATCCCGGGTATCAATACGGACACTGTGCAGGAGTACTTTCCAAGGTGGAAGGTTTACAAAACCTGTGGTGGTGGGTCGGCATGCTAATCTGCTCACCCACACTTTCCTGGCCCTAGTAGAGTTTATGATCCCATAGATAGCTCCAAAGTGCCACAGACCATTACCCCAGAGGGAGCCTCACTGCTTGGAGAGTGATAACTAAGGACAGAAGACCTGGGGAATCAGCCCCACCACTATCTGAAACTTTTGAGGAGAAATTTGCTAAATGGTTGCTGGGAGAAGGGAAAACTGTGGAGGACTTGAAGAAACTATTCTTGCCACCTGGGGGTTCCTCCCCAACACCCTCTCCTGCTCCAGTGCCCGTAATGGTGGCTGAACCAATGCAGACTCCTATTTCTGCACCTGCCATTAGTCACGACTCTACCGAAGGTTGAGGATCTTCTCTGCACCTCCCACACCCCAAGGGAGGATGACTGGGAGACCTGGATAGACTATGTTGCCCCCAAGTGCTAGAATGGCAATGCTCGGAAGGCGGAAGCGAAAGAGGGTTAGTGAGAGTCCTGAGGTCCTGCCCTGGCTACCATCCGTGCTAAACGGGCCAGTAACCCTGAAGCGACTGCACAGGCCTATTTTGAGGCCTTGAGAATGTGTATGGGAGCCCAGATTCTGATGAGGACCTATGGTGGAGAGTAAGAAATGCACAACAGTACCAAGGGGAGTTGTTGTCTGTGTATGTCTCTCGGCTGGAAAAATTGTTGCAAGAATGCCTCAGAAAGGGTAGTTTGCCAGCGATTGAACTGGACCGAACCAGACTGGACAGAATCCTTAAGTCTGCCCCCTTCTCAGAACTGCTGTTGCTTCAGTTATGCCTGGCAAATCGACTGGAATCCCCACCCTCCTATGATGAGTTAATGAGAGAAATTCGAGGAGTTGAGAAAAGGCGAGCTCGGGAGGGACCTGCACCAACAGCTGTGGCTACGACTGAGGACTGAGGGTGACCCATCAAGGAAGTTCAGGGGCAGAGGTTGACAGTCAATGAGTGCTCTGACAAGGAAAAATATATGTCACAATGGGGCGAACTGTTGAGAGAGATCCGGGAATTCAAAAACAGTCCCTTTATGAAGGCCACGCCTGCAAGTACGGGCCCTGACCTATATCCGACTGCATCTGCTATGGGGGTGGGGGTACCCACCCATGTATCTCCTGCTGATAACAGCTCGAACTCGATTCCTTGACCATGGAAGTGGAGAAACTGACGAGATGTCTCCAAATGCTTATCACGCCAAGACAGAGATGGCACCAAGGTTTCCAGTTAGTAATACCCCGCCTGGCTCCCAGTGTGGCGCCTCGGCCAGCTCAAACTCCAGAAAGTATGTTTTGCTATAATTGTGGAAAGATGGGCACATGAAAAGGGAATGCCGGTCCCCAAAGACACTGACAAAGTTGCATATAGGCTACAAGGAGAGCTTTGGAGAACAAATCAGTGGTTAAGAGGTGCACGAAATGATCCCAGTGAGGGCACCAAAATGCTAACTCACGCCTTTAGTGGCAAGGTCAGTTGCCCAGGCCCCACTATCGCCTCTCAGACTGGTCCAGAATAGTGGGTCCCTCCATGGAGACCACTGTAAAGGTGAATGGAGTGTCTACAAGAGCTGTATTAGACAGTGGCTCCCAAGTGACAATTATGTTCCAGGATTGGTATCAGAAGCATTTGTCAGATGTACCTTTACAACCATTAGAAGGACTGCATGTATGGGGGTTAAGTGAGAAGGCCTACCCCTATTCCGGGTATATCCGAATTTGGCTGTCTTTCCCCACCTCCGTGGCTGGAGTGGCCGAACAAGTAGAGACCCTAGCCTTAGTGTGTCCCCCACTGGACTGTATGATGGTGTCCCTTTGTTGATTGGAACAAATGCTCATATGTTCGGAAGGCTGGCACAGTTGTGTTATGAAAAACAGGGTCAAAGACTAGTAGAGCTTTAAGAGTTCCGGCTTTAATTAAGAAGGCCTATGAGGCCACAGAGATGCTGAAAAACAGAACCAGAGGAACCGGTCGGAATTGTATGGAAGAAGGATCCTGAGTCTCTGATCCTGGCACAATGCCCAGTGTACCTTACAGGAGAGGTCCGTATCAGAAAGGATGTTAAGAATAAAATATTAATGTTGGATGCACCAGGCGATGGAAAATTGCCAGAGGGACTGCTGGTCAAGCTTCTAGTATTTTGCCCGCTAGAGCCCATGCTTATGCCAGAAGGGTAATGGTCCAAGTTCATAATGTGTCTGAAAGAGACATTCGAGTAAACAGAGGTTGCATCCTGGCTAATGTGCATTGTGCAGACACTGCAGTGCTACCCAGCAGCAAGAGTTCAAGGAAGAATGACAGAGTAAAGCCTGACTTGTTTGATTTTGGTGACTCCCCGCTGCCAGCTGAATGGAAAGTGAGGATCAGTGAGAAGCTTGCCCAGAGAGACCAGGTGTTTTCTTTAAAGGAATGGGATGTAGGATGCGTGCAAGGAGCTGAGCACAATATCCGGCTGCATGACGAAAGACCATTTCGTGAGAGGTCTCGACGCCTAGCACCTGCTGACATAGATGATGTGAGACAGCATCTGCAAGAGATGTTAGCTGCTGGTGTAATACAAGAATCCAGAAGCCCTTATGCTTCCCCATTGTGGTAGTGAGGAAAAGAATGGAACAGTAAGGATGTGTGTGATTATCGCACCTTAAACCGGCGGACTATCCCGATCAGTACACAATGCCCGTATTCAGGATGCTTTGGACTGCCTAAACGGGAGCAAGTGGTTCTCTGTGCTGGATCTCCGCAGTGGGTACTACCAGATCCCGATGGCCCCAGAGGACCGTGAGAAGACGGCCTTTATCTGTCCGCTTGGCTTCTATGAATTCATGAGGATGCCTCAAGGGATTTCAGGTGCCCCAGCCACTTTTCAACGATTGATGGAGCGTGCAGTGGGGGACATGAACTTACTAGAGTGCCTGGTATACCTAGATGATGTTATTGTGTTTGGCAGCTCACTGGAGGAACATGAGAGCAGATTAGTTAAGGTATTGGACCGAGTGGAGGACTTTGGCCTTAAACTGTCCATTGATAAGTGTCAATTCTTTCAAACATCAGTAAAGTATGTGGGACACATAGTATCCACCGAGGGAATAGAGACCGACCCAAGTAAAGTTGAGACCTTGACCACCTGGCCACAGCCCAAAATCTAAAAGAACTGCAAAGATTCCTGGGATTCTGTGGTTATTATCAGCGCTTCATCAAGGACTATTCAAGAGTGATCCGCCTTTACTTAACCTTACTCAAGGGTATCCCCAACCCACAAAAATACCAAAAGTCAGCGCCTCAAGACTGAAAGAGTGTATTTTCATCCGAGTGAAGTATTTGGGGCCCGCTGACCCTGATTGTGAGACTGCTTTTCATGAGATCATATATCAACTTACCCATGCTCCAGTGCTGGCCTATGCCGATCCAAGAAAACCTTACGTCCTGCACACTGATGCTAGCTTGCAAGGGTTGGGGCTGTGTTGTACCAAGAGCACGAGAATGGCCTGAGACCAGTGGCCTTGCCAGTAGAAGCCTGACCCCATCCGAAGAGAACTATCCTGTACATAAGTTAGAGTTCCTAGCTTTGAAGTGGGCTATTGTTGACCAATTCCATGAGTACTTGTATGAGGCTAAAATACTAGTAAAACTGACAATAATCCTTTGACCTATGTGCAGACCTCAGCTAAGTTGGATGCCACTGGCCATAGGTGGCTTTCTGCATTATCTACATATGACTACGCTCTCAAATACCGAGCAGGTCTGAACCACATAGATGCTGATGTCTCTCCCGGAGGCCTGTTCCCAGAATGATTGGGTCCGATTGGCAGAACCTGACATTCGGCACTCTGCTGGAAGTTTGACAAGGAGGAACAAATGTCCACGGACGAGTGGACTGCATGGTGGATTGCTTGGGACCTCTGAGAATTGCATACCTGCTGCTTATTGCCACTTTTCTGCAATAGACATTGGTGCACTGCCTCAGCTGGACAATGACAGTATTCAAGCGGGCTCAATCCGCGATCCCATGATCAAAGCAGCTTTAGAAGCCTCTATGCAGGAAAAGATGTGTCCAAATTACGCCCACTGATTTGAGAACTGCACTGTTATACAAAGAAGGTCCTAAGTTGAAACTGATCAATAAACTGTTATACAGAGAAACAGTAGACAGAGGGGGACAAGTAGACAAACAACAACTAGTGCTGCCCACTGCCTTCGAGACTCAGTACTGAGGTCCTTGCACAACCACATGGGGCACCTTGGTATAGACAGAACACTTGACTTGGTGAGATCCAGATTCTATTGGCCTAAGATGGGGGCTGATGTGGAGCAACACATTCGAACTTGTAGTCGCGCTTACAGAGGAAAGCTTGGCTCCCCAGAGGGCTGCCCCCGTTAAACATCACCACCAGTGCACCCATGGAGCTGGTCTGTATTGATTTTCTGAGTTTGGAGTCAGATCAAAGAAATATCAGTAATGTGCTGGTGGTCACTGACCATTTCACGAGATATGCCCAAGCTTTCCCACCAAAGACCAGAAAGCATCCACTGTGGCCAAAGTACTTGTAGAAAACTTTTGTTCACTATGGGGCTCCACAAAGAATCCATTCTGATCAAGGGAGAGACTTTGAGAGTTGTCTGATCAAAGAGATGCTTTCTCTGTGGGAGTGCGAAAGTCCAGAACCACTCCTTACCACCCCAGGGGACCCACAGCCTGAACGTTTCAACCGACTTTGCTAGATATGCTAGGCACCCTGCACCCAAAGGACAAGCCTAGATGGAGCCAACAAATTAGCACCTGGTACATGCTTATAACTGCACCAAAAGTGATGCCACTGGATTCTCCCCTACCGCCTGATGTTTGGAAGAGAAGCTCGACTACCAGTAGATGTGTGTTTGGGGTCGCTCCTGATGGGGTTCAAGCTGACAACTATTTACAGTATGTGCAAAGTTAAAGGCCCAGCTAACTCATGTGTACCAACTGGCTCAAACCATGGCTGCCAAAAGAAATCTGGCCAACAAAGAAAGGTATGATAAAAGGTGAAAGCACAGGAACTCCAGGAGGGAGATCGGGTATTGCTAAGAAATCTGGGACTGCATGGCAAGCACAAGATTGCTGACAGACGGCACCATCTCCCTCACATTGTAGTGGGCAAACTAGATGATCTGCCAGTGTACAAACTAAGGCCTGAGAATAATTCAAAAGATGTAAAAACAATGCATAGAAATCATTTACTGCCCATTGGACAAATCTTAATTGTGTCTGAGCCCCTAGAAGATGCCCCCTCTGGACCAGTGACTAGAGCTGCTACTAAGAAAAGATCAAGAAAGTCTGCACCTACAGAAGCAGTTAAAGTGTTCCCTCCACAAGTCCCAGTTGAGCATGACTGTCAGTCCATATCGGAAGAAAGTGAGAGTGACTTTGAATACTATCCTTCTTACGAACTGAGTCAATTGTTTCGGGGCAATCCCTAGTCAATACTGGAGATGAAGCTGGGCCTTCTGGACTGTCCAAGCCCCAGCTTCGTCCCTGGAGCCAATGCTCCCAGAAAGTGAAGTGCAAAGCATCAGATCAGATGAAATGGAATCATTGTGCATGGTTGAACTGTTTGAGCTTTCAGGAGGAAAATGATGGATTGGGTCAGACTGGTGATACACCAGAACAAGAAGAGTATTTTGAGTGCTCTGACAGTCCACTGCCAGTGTCCGAAAGCTCTCCCTGCAGCCAAATGTTGTGGACTCAGAAACTGTAACTCCTGGAGCTGAAAGTTCCCAAGTTCTAGCCTCTACCCCCATGGAGACTCCCTGACAAGTGAGGACAATGCTGAAAATGAGGCTCAGAGTGCAGAGACTATAACAGTTCCCCTAGAAAGACTGGTCGAGCTGTAAAGCCTGTGGTGCACCTCAGTTATGATTCCCTTGGGAGGCCTGTGGATTTGCCTCTCAATGTTGTCCATAAAGGAGTGTATGTGTCCCCGAGCTCATTGCCCAAACTGAGCATCAATGCTAACTAAGTTACTTGTGTTGCCCTCTCAGTATGGTGCCCTTGCCCCATCCAGCCCCACGGTAACTGATAGGGAAGGGCCCCCTCTCTTCAGGTTTCATGTACAAGAGGTAATAACTTGAGTTATGGTACAATGTGTATGTAATACTGTGTAGAGGACGTCTGCAATGTTTCAGAAATGTGTTCTTGGTAAAATGATATATTGACTGATGATTACATGTGCGAGCCTAATGCAAATGTATATGGTTGCAGTTGAAACTTATGGGTACTTGCTTGACGCGGACGTCAAGCTTTCCCAGGCCAGGAAGGGTGTAACCCCTGCAAATGGGGGTTCCAAAAGACTTCCAGGAGCTTGCTTGAATGCTCCAAGCCTGAATGGTGTTTGGCATTTAAGCCATTTATCAGTGAGTGTTTTAGAGCCTCTGGTACTGTCTTTTAAGAGCTGTCTGCTTGCAGACATAATTAGTGTGTATGGGGACTGTGTGCTTCTCTGAGTACCACTTGAGCTGCTGCCAATTCACTCCATTTTTGCAGTCACTAGAGTGCAAAGGAACCTATCTGAAAGATGTAACTGTTTGCCAGAAACCATTTAGAGTGATAATGAAATTACAGTTTGTCTAACCTGCTTTCTTTGCAGTCAGAACAGTGTCTGCCTAGTTCCCATTCTGGTTTTGAACTGCTGAACTGGACCAATCAGTGTGGGGTAAGCTAGCTCTAAAATGGTGCCTTGGATGAATCAGAACTTGACTCATAATCTGAGCCAGCCACAAGAGGATTGTATGGGCAGTGACTCTGGAGATGTAGTTTAGACTTCATCGCTTTTTGGACCAACAGCAGCAGTCTATTGTGAGTGACAGCCAATCCAGTCAAGAACTGGGAGGAACTCAAAGGAAGTGCCCGGTTTTGTCAGTTGGAGTTTCAGTTGAGCTTTGGCAGTGAAGAAGGAAGGAGCCCTGTGCTTTTCAGTGTGCAGTTTTAGTCAAAAACGTGTAAGGGCCCAGTGCTGCCCGGGTCTGCAGCATGTGTAACTGCTTGTTAGGACTGAACGTTCTGTGAAAAAGAATCAAAGGATCTCTGAAGAGTAGAAACCAGGCTCACCCTGTAGAAGACTGGAGAAATTATTGAATTGCACTCGGTCTGTCAGGAACTGAATCTGCTGTGTGTTCTCCCGGGTATTGTGCAGTAATTGCGATCGGGATAGAGAAGCAGCCTGCCTGGTATAGTACTTTTTTTTTCACCAGCTAAATGTGTGAAAGGGCCCTACCAGCTGCCATGGTTTGGACTAGCCACTAGGGCTTGGGTACCTAGGGACAGTAACTGATAGGGATAGGCCTGTGCACAGAGCCATAGGTAGATTATTAGAGTGATAAGCTAATTAACCTGATTTCCCCTGTTCTTGTTATATCCCCTAAATAAATCAGAGCTGCTTGTTTCAGCAAAGTTATACTGCCTGAGGTATTTGTCTATGTTAAAGTACTGTACTGTGATTGTTGCACTGTATCTCATTTCACAGGAGGTCCCAGTGCCGAACCAGTCCTGGGGGTAAGTGTATACTGTGAAGGTAATTCTGATATATTGTGTGGGCCACTAGTGGGAAGAAAGGGGGGTTGCAGTGTCCCAGAGGGCTGTGACCAAGTTAGTTTAACTATTGCAAACCCTGACCTCTGGGTGGAGGCACCCGCCATTGGATCCAGGCCCCTCAACCTGTTAGTGGCAAATCAGGCAGGGGTAGTAGCCCCTGGGATAGCGCCATCTAGGGGTTACACTTGACTACAGCTGACATCTGGGTCTCCTCTGTCAGGCCTTCATCCAGCACGACTCCAAGATTCTTCACCCTAGAGCAGGCTAGCAACCCAGTATCACCGAGCCAAAGCTCAGTCACTCCTACGCCAGTCCCCCTTTCGGCCTGGCTCAACCATGATTCACCCATGTCACAGGGACACACATTTTGCAGACGCCGATTATGATGCGGGCAAAATGCCGCCTGGCATTACAGCACCAGGCATTTTGTCTCTTTGGAGTTACAGCACCAAAGCACCCTATGGGAAATGGTTACTTTTTAGGGGGCCTTCACCCCACACCCCTGATGTGGGGGGGGGCTTCACCCCACTGCACCCCCAAACTAAATAGCACCTCCTCTGGGGCAGGCATGCCCCAAAGTGGGTAGAAACTGTGTGGACACAAAGGGAAACAAGAGTGATGGGTGATCTGAAATCAAAATTATCCCTTTCACTGTTGCCCTTGTTGTGGTGCCTTAGTTGCCACAACCAAAATGACTCGGCAACTTGACAGACTACGCTCAACCACTTACGCCTCAGTCTTCTTGGGGTTCAGTCTTAGCCAGCTGGAAGCCATCCAGTACTGGATCTCAGCCAGGTATTTATTAAACACGTCGACGGCAACCTGAGTCCTGGGCACAAAAGACATATAGACTTGGGTATCATCTGTGCAGCAGTGAAACCCCAGTCTAAACTGTCTAATGACCATGACCAGGGGTAGCATACACGTCACAATCAGCATTGGCGAAAGGACCGAGACCTGGGGTATGCCACAGGATAGAACCACCAGGTTTGAGGAGTAATTTCCTAGAACTACCCTTTAGGTTCTATCCCATAGAAAGGCGTCAAACCAGTGGATCACAGTACCAGTGAGTCCAGCATACTCCATGAGCCAGTTCAAAAGTATGCCATGATCCACGGTGTCAAATCCCGCAGAGAGATCAAGGAGGGTGAGAAGTGATCGTTCTCCTCTATCCCCACCCTGAGCAGGTCATTAAGCACTCTCACCAGGGCTATCTATGTGCTGTGCCTAGCTCTGAAAACAGACTGGGATGGTTTGTGTATGTCAGAGGCCCCCAAGTGTTGCTTGAGTTGCAGGGCAACAGTTTCTCAGTAACTTTACTTAAAAAGGTAAGGTTAGAGACTGGAGGATAATTCATCAAAATATCCACTACAAAGATGTTTTTTTCAGCAGGGGCCTTACCAGAGCACAATTAAGTGCTACTGGAACCAGCCCCTTCCACAAAGAACACCAAATGATTTTGGCGAACACCAGGCCAAGTTACACGACACAACTCACTGAGAGTTGCGTCTGACCCAGGTCCAGATTACAGCAAGTTGGCCACAGCACCAAGATAACCCAGCAGACCTCATCCACCGTCACTGGCCGAAATCTGCCCCAAGAACACACAATATGCTCCTGGTCCAGAAGCAGACCATTATTAGGAACATAAAGCCCTGTTGGAGTTCATTATTAAAGGTATGTTTGATACTCCAGCTTTGTCATTCACATCTTCCAGGGATTCCCCTCCATTAACAGATTTAAACCCTGACCATATGGTCTTGTCTACAGCAAATGCAAAGTTTAAATTTGGTGTTTTACTGTTGTTGAGTACCAGAAACAGATGATGAGTTTCTGCCTGCCCATGTGGATGACACCTTTTTCAGATGAAGACAGCTGGGGCTAACTCATATATGCCAGTTTTTGGATAAGAATAGGGTGGTGCCATTCGCTGGGCTACAACAGAAATATGGCCTTATGGGGTCAGAAAACTTCAGATACAGTAAATATAAATTAGAAAGTACTTGCTTCATAAATCCCCCTAGTGGTCTTGGCTACTAGACCTGTTCCCCTTGCTACTTTAAATATTAATGGATACCCTTCACTGGGTCTCCTGGCAGCATTTAATAGGAAACATGTATAGGGAGCTTTGGGATCTTCGAGGCGGCACCACCCAACCAATACTGGATAGGTGGAATAAAGAATTAGGCACAACAACAGATCATAAAATCTGGATGAAACATGCTCTGCCAGCTCTCAAAATCACGGCCTTTACCAGATGGAAGGAATTTGCCTGGAAGCGCAGGTACAGATATTTTTGAACTCATCCATACTAGAATATGGACATTGCTAGAGGAAAAATGACCCTGCCAATGTGGACAGTACCCATATATACCAGCTATGCCCTGTGATAACAGATTTCTGGCATGGTACTGGTCATCAGCAGGAACACATATCTTTCCCACTGGACATATTTTCTCCGGACATGGTCCTTTTATCCATGTCCCCACCTGGTTTGAAGATCAGCTGTATCAAGATGGCCAGCTGTGTATTCTTGCTGCAAAAAGGCCATTACTAGGCTCTGGATACAGTGTAAATCTCATATATCAGATCTATGGTGAGACATAGTCAAAGAAATATGAAATATGAAATTTGACCTTTTCCTTACACAATAGGTGGGTAGCCATGCCAGAAATCCACTATCATGGGGGCATAACCTGAGTATGTGGGCATGGTCTACATATCAGTTCAAAACCCAATGGCAAAGTTGGGTAACCTATATAATGTCTGTAGTAACAGTTTTATTTCTTAAAACATTCTGGAATCTTTATTTGATTGTACTATACTAGTATTTACCGTGGACATCCATCTGGAGGAACATCGCCTTTTAATCAAGCTATATTATGTACCAGAGATATGAGTCCCTAATTAGTAATGATGACATGATGTATGAAACACCATGATACTGTTGTAACCATCTGTACTAATGACTTGTGAATTCTTACATGCCCTTATACTTGTGGTGGGCCTACTGATTTTAATGAAAGCAAAATATAATAAAAAAAAACTTCCAGATGAAATCATACATGCTGAGAGAGTGGGAGGTTTCAAGAAAGGCTGGGACAGGCATGTGAGGAAAAGTATGGTTAGTACAATGGGGGCAGGGAGGACATGGGACTGACAAGTGCTTGGTTTGTTAAGTAGGAAATGGCCGACTGCATGGGTGGCTGGACCATTTTCTGGAGACATTTTCTAAGTTTCTGTGTTTCTGTGTCTGTAAGTGAAATCCACCTCTCTCTATAGTGACGTCCACCAGGATCAGATGCACTGTCACAGTGTGTTACAGTTTCCTGCAAGACAGCTGCCACTGAACTGCACTGTTTCCCTCAGAATTCTACAGAAATCTGCACAGTGCTGCAGGCTCAGGCATCCGATTCTGGTGGGCACTACTGTATGTTATGTAACACTGTGTGTGAGATACTGCATCCTAATGATACGTAATGCCTGGTAGGTGACAGAGAAAACTGTAATTGTATGCCCTAAGGCATTAGTTCTAAAACATTGTCATAGTGAGCCTCCCACAAGATATGGAAAAACTCTCAGGCCTCCCCTAACTTACTGAATAACTTCAGGCCTCTCAATAGACATAACATCATACAATACTTTGCCCTGGACACCACAAAGAATGTGAAATGACATCAGCTGGGACTATTTACATTCAGTTTTCCCAGCCTCGCCATACCAAATATAAAGTACTCAAAATGTAAGCATTCCTTTTTATTCCATTTTAAAGACCCCTTTTCTCAAGTCTTAAAGAGCCACTCTTTGCCTCTTAGTTTCAGAGTTTTTGAGATTAAAAATAATAAAATGAGAACTCTTTTTAAGATGGCTGTTCCCAGGTTTTCAGCACTGGTCTCAGCTGTTTTGATCACCCATCCTTTAACATCACTTTTCCTGTGACTATGGTAAATTAACATGCAACAGGCTCTGCTCCCTGACCCTAGGGGACAATGGGTGTTCAAAGAAAAGCTGTCAATGCTGATAAAAACCCAGGGTTAGCAGTATTAAAAGGAACTCTTGTTTTTAATTATTTCAAATCTGAAAACAAATACTAAAGGTGATTCAACCTGTGGAACACAGAGCATTTTACAAGACAGAAGAAGAGGGGTAATCTAAAATAAAGGTTATAGTGTAGGTTCAAAATGGTCACAGTAACTTGCACTAATGCTTTTTGTACAGTACACTGCAGGCTTGACTGGACCACCCCTGGCTGGGGCCTCCCCAGGAAGGCAGGCCTCACCATTTGAGAAACGCCGTCTTAAGGGGATAAAGAGTTACAACCACTGTTAGTGGCAAACATCCAGAAGGGTCAAATTTGGGATGCTTCCATCTGCAAATCCTATGTTCCTAGGTAAGTTCCCTGCATCTCATATGCATTTTGGTGGCCCTTTGCTGTGCACTAAATGAAGGATATAATTGCAGAGGAACTTTAAGCAGCATGAAGCACATTTACTTGATATCTTATTTATTTATTTCAAATGTTTCACCGGAATACTAAGCTGAAATAGCTTGTTTCCAGATGTGTCCTGGGGAAGGGGGAAGGGGAGTATAAGAAACAAAATATATACATACAGCTTAAATGATACAATCATAAAACAGAGCAAAAAGTTATACAGTACAATAATCAAGCTTATCAAACAGGTAAAAATAATACGAGGACAGGGAGTGGAAACTGCCCCTTGGAAACATTGATAATACATTACAAGGTGCAGGCACGAGGGGTAGATTGATGTTGGAAGGAGAGGGAAATGTCACACAGGGTGGGGGAAATTCACAACAGATTGGTAGGAGAAGGGGAAGTGCAGAATGGGGAAGAAAGGGGAGAGACAGAGGATAGCAAATAGAGGAGATGACAAGGAGGGTGGGGAAATAAGCAACCGTTTGGGGGAGAAAGTGCAGAATAGGGTGAGAAAGGGGGAGGGAAGGAGGAGGGTAAGTAGAGGAGGGGGGCAAGGTAAGGAAGAAAAAATGGGAAAGAGGGCAAGTGAGGGGCGAGGTGTTGCCAAGTCTGAAAGGTAAGTGCAGAAGGGAGCAGTGAAGTTAAGGAGAAGAGAGGAGAGTTTGGTGGAGGAGGAGCGAATGGTTAGAGGGAGAGTATTCCAGAGTTTAGGAAAGTGATAGGAGAAAGCAGCCTGGCCAGTGAGGATTTTCTGGGGGGCCTGAAGGAACAATAGGAAGAGTTACGTGAGGTGATAAGGAGGGTGGTGGGGAGGAGAGGGGAGGGGAGAGAGATGAGGTAATAGGGGAGGGAGGCCGGCCAGAATTTCTAGATAAAGGAGGTGCAGTGGGTTAGGTGATGAGCTTCCAGGAAGGGGAGAGAGAGGGAGGAGTATAAGGAATAGTGGTGAGTGTGAGGCAGACAGTCCAAGGCAAAGCGGCAAAAGGAGTGAAAGAGGGGGTTCAGTCTGGCAAGGGTGAACTTTGGTGCAGCACTGTAGACAATGCTGCCATAATTGAAAAGGGGGAGAATCATTTTCTTGATATCTCAGTGAACAGGAAGAAGGATATAGCTTTTTGCTTAGGGTGGAGCTTTTTATGAATGGCATCCATGTGCTGGAAAAGTCAAGGTGCTGGTCTAACCGGAACCCAAGGTACTTAAATGAGGGCATATCATCAACTGTGGCCCCATCAAGGATATGGAAAGAAGGTAGGGAGGGGAGTCTGGAGTGCCTCTGCTTAGTGCAGATAAAGGATATCTTGAGATATTAATGTTAACAAACAAACATACAAAGAAGCCAGCAGAAGAAGGTCATTTGGTCTATCCAGTCTGCTCATATTGCAGGGGCCACAGCTTGAGCTACTGTCCCTGCCCATCCCTTCCCACTCCTCCCATCCTCCCTACCCATCATCCTTACCTTTCCCTTATGTCTATCTGAGCCTCTCTTAAAGCTGCCCACTGTCTTCAACAAGATGACCTCTTCCAGCACCAAATTACAAGTGTCCACCACCCTCTCTGTGAACAAATGCTTTCTAACCTCCCACCTGAACCTCCCACCGTCCAGCTTAAGACTGTGACCCCTCATGCTATGGTTGCCACTCAGCTTAAAGAGACTCTCCTTATCAACCTTATTTATCCCTTTCAGGTACCTGAAGGTCCCAATCATGTCCCCTCTCTCCCTCTCTCTCTCTCCTGTCTTGCAGGGAGTACATGTTCAGTGCCCTCAACCTCTCCTCACATGCCTTAGCCTGCTGACCCAGTATCATCTTTGTAGCCCTCTTCAGGACCTCCTCCAGCAGGCAAATGTCCTTTTTGAGGTGTGGCCACCAGTACTGAACTCCATACTCTAACTACGGCCTTACCAGTGACCTGTACAAGGGAGGTATAACCTCCTCTCTCCTACTACTGATCCCCCTAGATATGCATCCCAGTATCTTGTTTGCCTTTTTTCCTGCTTTCTTGCACTGGATGGAGTGCTTCACTTAACATATATATTGAGGAAGAAATCAGTCTCTGCATAATCCATTTTTTAGCATTAGTTGCAATTTATTTTTATATTTATAAATGAAATCAAGTTACATTTTGACAATGCATGCTTTCAAAGCTGTTCTTCTGAATATGAATGAACACTATGTTAGCATCCATTATTGCAAATACCATTTACTGTAGTGATTCTTTTTAAGGTAAGCAAGATGTGGCCTAAGAAATTCTTGTCAAGTATATGAAAAAATGAAAGCCTGTTTTTTTCCCCCCAATTATCCATGTAAGGTTTTAAAATGCGCTACCCGCTGCATGCTGATATGAAGTACTATAGGTTCTGATTACATGTTTGTTTTGAGTCAGGAGTAAACTGCATCACGCAATAAATCAATGACATTGACAGTGTGGAGGAGAAGGTGTAAGCCAGAGGTCATCACACAACTCCTCCCCGGGGCTATGAATTGATAGCGTAATATGTTTTTTCCATCATGAATTTGTGCAGCAATGGTATTGGCTGTTATGAAGCTCTTTGTTGCTAAGGGTGGTGAATGTGTAGGAGAATAAAACGGTGCCCAGGTATATCACGCTTTTGAAAAACAACATATAAGTATACATATGGCATATATATATATATATATATATATTTATATATATATATATATATATATATATAGATAGATAGATAGATAGATATAATTTTAAATTACAAAAATACTTATTTTTTTTACTGTGGACACAAATGTCAGTTTTATTAAAGGTTCTAATAAAGCCCATCTAAGGTCTTACCTCTTCAACAAGCTGCAGCATGCGGCGAGTACTTTCCAGTGACTGTGAAAGAAATAATTACAACAGATTATATTTTTGAATTCAGGACAGAACACACTTAAAAATGAAAGCTGAACAAATGATTCAACAAAGTATCAGACTGCTCAAACTTCAGGAGCGTGAGACTGGCACATCATCATTCTGGGGGTTGAAAACCTTTGTTAAAACACAAGCAATAATTTTCATTTGTATTTTTTACAATTTATTTACCCAGGCGAGCCCAGCTGAGATGCAGCCTCTTCTTTTCAGGGGTGCCCTGCATGTACCAGTTTTACAGCTAGTTACACAAGAACTCTGGGAAATTACATGGCTTGCTTGGTGAGACACTGTGAATAAGTGGCACTAGTGTGATTTAAGGAGCTAATCACTCCAAAATCAGCAGACAGAACATGTATTAATTATTATAAATAGCCAGTAATCTCTTGTTACATGAGAAGTATTTTTCATAGTTAGTTACATCAATTGGATGACTTTCTATCTAATAATACAAGGAGTGATGTATAGAAAAGCCTGTACCTAGAAACATGTATACAGTATTCAGTTCTATTCCCTTCATACGACATCAGCATTGTACCCTTACACATTGTGACAAGTGACCAGTCTGGCAGCAGGTGAGTGGCTCCTCTTGATCATTCATGAGGTCATAATCAGCAAAGTCAAAATTCTGATGAGGAAAGAAGGGAACTAGAACTTGATATGTCAGCCTCCAGCTGGAGTACTGTCCCATATATCACACCTAACTCTAGCAGGTAAAAATCTCCTTACTAACCAAATGAGTAAAGAAATAATACTGTAGAGGTTCAGATATAAAAAGTTTTGTAACATGGCATTAATACTGTGCTTGTAATGTGGCGCAGCCATAGGTGGAACAGGGTCACGAGACGGCAGCCGGAGCGGGCATTAACCCAGCGTATATGCCGTGCCCACTTCGGCACTACCGTCAAGAGCCAGACCCCCAGCCTAGCAGCACTGGGTGCGATGGGGAAACGAGAGGAGGAGTGGGATGAGCGCTACCTGTGCAGCCGCACTAGCCAGTGGACACGCAGAGGAGATCGGGGGGGACCCGCGGTGCGCAGTGTGCTCACACCCGGAGTGCGCCGCCACCGATGCGACCCACAAGTGCCCGTTCACAGCAGCAGAGTGGAGAGGAGCATGACCCAGCCGGACGACAATCCCAGCAGCAGCTGGACGTGAGAGCGGGCTGAGATGCACAGCGCGAGGACAACACTCGTTGGAGCCGTGGAACTGTGCAAGGCAGACCTCCTAGTGCGGGTATGAGACCAATACCCGCACGGAAATGTGCAGAACCTCACAGGACTATTAGGTGGGCTGCTCTGTGACACTACACGGACAGTGTGAGTTCAGCACATCAGTATCTATGTAACCTGTGTTACACAGCTTTGTGAGACTGCATTAAAATTGTTAGAAATTGTCACGCCTCAGCCTTTTACTGTATACCTGTCAGAGTGGGCCCCCTCGACATCCCTCCAGCAAGCATTGGGCCATGTTACAAGCGCATTAAGCCACTCCGTCGGTGGGCTGTAATGCGATTGATGCATGGGGGGGGCGGGTGGTAGCCCTCGGCCCTGGGCCTCGGGTACCCACTGCCCCCCCATGCATCAATCCAGCATTAGAGCCCACCTCCATTGTGGCTTAATGCTTAAATAACTGACAGCTGTTAAAAGTTAATAATAATCTCAAGTGGCATACTATCTCTTTAAAGATGGCACTCCCTACTTCACAGATCAGCCCACTAACCTATACTGCCTGCTCAGTATGACATTGGCACCCGTAATCATGGCTTATCTGACCTTCTGGCTACACTTTCTTCCTGGTTATTTTATGTGATGGTATCCATGTGGCTTGATCAATTTCTTTACTAACCTACCCATACCTTTCTGGTTACATAGCAAAGGGGGACCACTGACTGTTCTGGGAAACTCTTCCAAGTATGTCAAGTGCCAGGTCCTACAGAAAATTATCCCATGCCCTGGGGGATAGTACATGAGGATGATTCTGCAACCTGTACTCAGACCCCCCTGAACAGCTATGTATTCAAATGAAGTGGTTTCCACTGTGGGATATGTTCTCAGTCCCAGAGTTGATCTAAAAGATATGCCCCCCACCCCGCACCGCCACATCTCTCAATGCACCACCGAGTAACCCAAAGGTATAACTGCCTCCAGCACAGGACCAGAGTCATCTCCCAACCAGTTTCCATGATGCATACCAGGTCCACTGAGGAGTCTGCATTTAAGGCCTCCGCCACTGTGGTTTTATTCCTCAGGGACCGAGCATTAAAAAGAACTGCACGGGGGCAGGGCAGATAAGGCTGGCCCTCTCACTATCTGTTCCATTGCAGTGAGGACAGCCCTTGGGACTGGTATCAGATAGGATGGTACTCTGTCCTAAGCTGGTCTACACCCAGGGCCCCTTCTTCACCTGATACTCCCAAGCCCCCAAATATGTCATTTGTACTCTACATGTAAGAAGAAAAACAGTGCTGTGCCAGCATCTGGGCAGAAAATAAAACATAAGGGTTTATTTAAATGCACACTGAAAATAGAAAATAAAACTAAATTAATGTTTCAAACATCATTTTTTTCCCAGGAATTACTACTATTGTTTTAACTATAGTGTGTTTACTTTTTTCTTTAGAGATAAGTCCTTAAGGAGACATATGGTTGAAATTTTGATTGGAATGTTTCTTCTGCTTTCAGTACACATTTAATTGAGCCATTTTGTTTTATACTTACTCTGTCCTTCCAGGTTCCACTTTTTAATATGCAGATGATGAGCTATTATACATAGAGAGAATGGTCTTCAATGCTACATTTTAAAGCCACTGCAACCATGAATTACAGTGTTCATCTGCAAAAAACTATAATGTTGATAGAACACAATACGGCAAACATATAATTCAGTTGGAGTCAGGCTGAAAATGTACACCAAAAAAATGGCTATTTGGACTGGGCTCATAAAGCCATCATCGGCCATAACATTTATTTATTTAAATTTTTGTAACCAGGTAAACCCACTGAGACTATGACAGTCCCTTTTTCAGGGGTGACCCGGGGTTAATTACAGGCAAACAATCCATAAGGTTACACAACAGGTACAGGATGACATTTCATGAGTGAGCACAGTTTTCAGCAGACAATTATGCAGTGAGCACAGAATGGTGTACAACTGAAGATTGCAGTGTTAATAACATAAATTATAGTTTGCAGTTGTCATTACAAATGTTTTAGGAGGTAAAAAGCTAATATAGTTTAAGCAAAAATGTTATGAAATAAAATAAATTGACATGGATAGTGGGGAAAGGTCCTGATTCTGGCCCAGGTTCTTACAGACAGTAGCCCTAGGCTTGTTAGGGAACAGTTAAGTTCTATAACTTTCTAAGAGCATTCAAGGTTGTTTGGAGCAACACTGAGTAAAGTAGATCCCTTGTTCTTTCTCAATTTTTTGTTGTGACCTGTGCTGCTCTGGAATGTTTGCAGACTGACAGTACTTTGTTTTTGACCCACGTGATGGGTAAGGCATGGTGAGGCGCAGCATACAGCTTCCCACTCATCCCTTCCAATGTGCTCCACACCTGCCCTGGAGGGACGGACCACCTATTTTAGATGAAAGAAGAGAGTAGTACAGACATCTTGCTTAGTCACTGTTGGGCTTCTTGTGTGATACTGCCAACAAGTGTGGCAATTAGTTCCAGTGCATCTCAGCTGGGTTTTTCTGGAAACATTGTCAAAAAAGAAATTACGACTGTTCTTTTGCGATGTGAAGATCCACCCACTAGGAATTGAACTGAGATCAACATGACTCATTTCACATAAGCCGTTGAACAGACATAAAATGATAGTTATTTTCTGTCAGATAACCGTAGGAAAATCTGAACCATTAACACAGAGAGAAAAGGTTCTGCAATAACCCATTATAAATCCAATGTCCCTATGCGGCCTCCTCTCCCCCTGGAGGGATAAATAGGTAAGACATTTGTATTTGTACCAGTAAAAAAAAAAACAGATGTTAAAATTGGACTTCAGTTTGACAATGATCCTGTTTCACTTAGTATCTTAGTAGAGGCATGCCATTTAAACCACAAACTAAGGGCCTGACACAGGTTTGCCAGTGGTGGTGCTAGCATGCAGGAAACATTGTGTTGTGATCTCTTCTCATTTGGAATCTTGAACACACTCTGGTGGTAGAGAGCAGATCATCCTACTTATCCAGCCCTTCCTACAGCGAGACATGAGCTGAAACTGACACCACAGGCAATGACATAACATCAGCTGTCACTCTTGCCCACAGGACGGATGTTATTGTCAACCTTCAATCAGGGACAATGGAAGGGGCAAGCAAAGGAAAAAATCCACAGATTGAACAGATGATGGCTGCAGTTAGCCTGTCCATCTCACAGCCTGTGAGCACCTCTAGGACCCCACTCCACCATTCACAACCACTGCATCTAGTTCCCAGCTAGGCTGGGAATTTCAAGCCAAGTTCAATGACCCCACTGCATTGGGCAGAAAGCAGAAATAGGGAGGTACAGGTGGACCTGGGATGGTGTCTCATGGGGTCAGTAGCAGTGCCATGAGGGGAGTCTGGAGCAGTTACAAGTTAGAAGGTAAGGTGCAAGAGGATGTAATGGCTGGGGGGGGACAGCTTTAGAAAAGAATTACAAGGATGGTGTTCCTCATGGGTCTATACTGGGGCCATTTCTTTTCTCACTCTTTATCAACAATGCTCCAGATGCCCTTCAAAGCTGTTCATCTCTTCTATACGTTGATGATCTTGTTATCTACGCTAGCTCAGCTGCAGTGGATAGCCTTAACTCACCCTTTCCACTGACTTTAGGAACATTCAAAACTGGCTGCATGACCATAAACTGGTTCTAAATACTAAAAAACAAAAGCCATGCTCCTGGGCTCCGCCCCTAAACTTAGGGCTTGTCCGTCATCCCTGATGGTCCATGACCTTGAAGGGACTAAACTAGAGTCTGCACTGTCATGATGCTATGCTTTCTTCATTTTATACTCAGATAGGCCCCATCCTCCTCCTTGTTGGGCTCCACCCTCACCAGTGCCAGACCTACTGGGGGGCAGGGGGAAGAACATGTGGTAAATGCATACATTGCCAGCACTGCTCCACATCCAGCTACAGGAATGTCCCCTAACCCCAAGTCAGTGCAAGTGACCTCTGTAGCACTCTCCAGATTCTTCTATCCCAGGTCTGGGAATTATGACTGTAGCCTGAACCCAGGTCCCACACATGACAGAGAAATATGCTTTCTCCGGTGCCGGATCAGGGCAGTAATTCCCTTTTTTAATCAGTTCTGGTTTTTGCAAAATGGGTGCCACTTCACACAGTAATTCTTCAGGAAAAAAACTTGGTTGTGTGTTTAATGAACTGATTCTAGTGAATATTTTATTTATCATAACACATTAATTGATATTTCACCAGAATAGCTTCTATAGTGTCCCCAGATGCTGAAGACACCATATTGACTAAGGAACCACAACATATTGTAGTATGTAAATTATTCTAAAAATTCAAATCCCAAACATCAGCTTGTGTGTTCTGGTTCTCTAGGGATTTTATATGAACTTCTGGCAGGATCCACATCACTACCAGCCATTGTAGCACAAAGGAAAAAGGAGCTTTTAAAAGATATATGGTGCAACAAATCACTGTCGGAGACTCCAGGTTCCCCATATTTTCTGTGGGTACTCATTACAATCAAATGAGGTTTCCCTACAGGGGGAAGGGGTGTTGTTGTATCCTTGGTAGGCTTGGTTTTCTTTCATCATTTTTCCAATCATTTTATGAGTTACTCCTGGCACCTGAAGCAATAGTTTAATCTTTGTGAAGGTGAAGGACACTCTGGCTGATGTAAATCAGAGGCAGCAAGGTTATCTTACTCCATGTTGTCACAGAAGAGTTATAGAACTGACGCTGGGCCAGCAAGATGTATGTAATGAAACTGGTAACTTGCACAGTGGTGTGTAAATGCCTTTTACAGATCAGTGAAAACACTTTCATAATCCTACAGGCATCACAGACTAACTTTATGTATTCCCATCAGCCTGCTATAAAAAACGCAAAAACAACAGGCCTAGTGCACACCCTCGACTTCCCCCCAAAAATGGCAAATCATTAAATTATTACAATGTACTTTTCTGCCTCTAATGGCTATTTATTTAATTAATCCCAAAGTGAAGTGGGGGTCTCTTAGTGTTCACAGCAGAGCTCTGGTGTGAAAGAAAGCTCAGCCACCAGTCAGCACGGTAGACCTCCCATGGGCTGAGGGTCCGTTCTAAAATGTAACTGCTAGAGTTGGCTCCCAATGGGTCTCTTGTTTTAACTTCCATATGCCATAACTGGTAGCACCCCAATAAGAAAAGCAGTTTGAAGTCTGTGAAAGTGCATCGGTTGAACTTCTAATTCTGCATTTGTTTTATGTTTGGAGATATATGGCTCTCTCCATTAGCTGACTCCCCACCAATTACCAGTACACAGACTGGGGACTGCACCTTATTTAAAGTGAACCAGTCAGGAAGTGCACCATATTTTAAAGTAAGCCAACTCTGGCACTTGCATTTTAGAATAGGGTCTCAGCCGATGGAGGTGCACCTTGACAACAGGTGGCTACACTTACTTTCAAACCACAGGTCTGATCTGACCCATAAGAAACCACTGCACCAGTATGGGATGAAATAAGGGAATAGCTATTTGAGGCAGAAAGCACATTACAATATAAAAACCTAGAACCTTAGACCATGACAGCAGAAAAAGACCAGAGGTCCATCCAGTCTGCCCATATTCCCTATAAACCCTGGAACCTTCCTGGAACCTACTGTTTCTCTAGGGTACTAACCCTCCCCATCCTGTCTCCATTCTCCTCCCTGGTCTTGTTGCCCTGGGCGACCACTATTCCCTTCATTCTATCCCATGCCTGCTTGAATCCCCTGCCTGTGTTTGCACCATACCGGGTCATAATGTCGTACGCTTAATAGCATACGGCATTATGCGTGAACCCCAGACCTGTGCGCTCTCTGTGTTGGCCCCGGAGTTAGAATCCTAAGTGGGTGGGATGCGGTGCAGCCCCAGTAACGGGGAGTATGGGGTGGAGCCCCACAGAACAAAAGAATTAAAGAAATCTCGAAACGCGATTAAGTCACATGGCATTCTGCCGTGCAACATTTTGACCCCATGCCTGTTTGTACCTACCACCTCAGCCAACAGAGTGTTCCAAGGTTCTACCCCTCTTTCCATAAAGAATACTTCCTCATATCCCTTCTGAACTTCCCTCCTGTTAATTTCCACTTGTGTCCATGTGACCTAGAGTTGGTATTCAGTGTAAATAATTCCCTGCAGTTTGCCTTGTTAATTCCTGTAAGGAACTTGAAGGTCTCTGTCATATCTCCCCTCTCCCTTCTGGTTTCTAGTAAGTACACATTTAATGCCTTGAGACACTCCTCATAGGATCTGCCCTGCTGGCCCCGAATCTTTTTTGGTACTCTGCTCTTCACTTTTCCCAACCTCTCCCTGTGCTTTCTGAGGTGAGGTAATTTTATAGTGTGCCATGGGGGTACAGAGTCTTTTGTTTTAAGTGATATATGCCAGAATTGGTAACACCTCAAGGAGAAAAGAAAGTTAAAGTTTGTGTAAGTGTATGGGTTCTTTATGTTTGGGAGATACATGTCTGTCTCCATTATCTGGTTCCCCACCAATCATCAGGACATTGGCTAGGGACTGCACATTATTTAAAGTGAACCATTCAGGCAGTGCACCATATTTTAAAGGGATTCAACTCTGGCAGTTGCATTTTAGAATAGGGCCTCAGCCCATGGGAGGTCCACCTTGACGACTGGTAAATCAGATTACTTTCACACCATAGCTGTGATCTGAGCACTAAGAGACCCCTACTCCCCCTCTGGGATGAAATAATTGAACAGACATTGAGTCATAAAGCACATTGTAGTAATTTAATGATTTGCCAATTTTGTGTGGTGAGGAGGGTATGCATTGGGTCTCTTGTTTTAATTTATGTATGCCATAACCGATTGCATCCCAATGAGAAAAGCAGTTTAAAGTTTGAGAATGTGCATGGGTTGAGCTGCTAATTCTGGATTTGTTTTATATTTGGAAGATACATGGCTGTCTCCATTATCTGGCTCCCCACCAATCACCAGTACATTGGCTGGGGACTGCACCTTATTTAAAGTGAACCAATCAGGCAGTGCACCATATTTTAAACGGAGCCACCGCCGGCAGTTGCATTTTAGAATAGGGCGTCAGTCCATGGGAGGGCACATTGTTTATGAAAGTGCATGGGTTAATCTGCTAATTCTAGATTTTTGGTATAAAAAACATGTTTTTTTGGCAAAAAATATCAAGTGTTTGCTATTAATTCTGTAAACAGTGTCTGCATTATAATAATCCTCTAGGTCTTTTTTTTTTTTACTTTACTTCTGATGACCAAAATTGTATTCCTTGTTTCACTGTAATTTCTGACCAGCTAAAATTAGATTTATAGTGGAGCCCACTTAAATGAACACCTGGTAATAGAATAGGCCTGTTAATGAATACTTTTACTGTGTAAATATTAATTTGTGTCTTTCAGGTATAGGAAGCCCTTTTAACTGAATACATAACAAAGAGAATAAACCTGTTGAAAGAATAAAAGAGATATGTCCAGAAAGGTAGAGAATAAGGATTTTCAGATCTGTTAAAAGAATAGACCCATTCAATAAATAATTTTGCTGTGTGTCAGTTTTTGACAATGCAACAGTTTACAGAAATCCTCTTTTTTTTCCCGTTGTTTGTTTCTCTGCCTATGGCCTAAGTCCCGGCAGCATCCCCCCAGCCCCGTCACTGATCTGTCTCAAGGACTGATGGGTTAACCACCACTTATACAGAGCCATAGGCCACGTAGGGGTGTGTGGTGCCTGCCGGGGATGCCAAGCGAGATCAGGCATTCTCCTCCATTTTCTCCCCTGGGACATCTGCGAGTGACGTGCATGCATGCTGCATCAGCATGTTCTCCCAATGTCTGCTGGTCCTGCCGGGGCTGCCACCCAGCCTCCACTATGTGGCAGGCAGGCTGCTTGACTCAGAGTCCCTCCTCCCTGATGGAGAACAGTCACCCTGGGACACTCGGTCCTTCCTCACCACGCTGACCCCCGAGCAACACTGGTCTGTTCTTGAACCCAGGTCACTGATGTGGCCGGAGATAAGGCACCAGTATGTCAGCCCTCCACGATGCTGGGTCAGCAACAGAAATCCTCTTAAATGAATATGTGATCAAAGAATAATTCTGATAAAGAAATAAATATGCCTCGTATTAAGGCTATGTGTTTAACTGGGCTCCACTGTAATGCCTATGTGCCCAAATGTTAGAAAAACAACTTACAGCAAGCATTTTTGTAACTCCCACTCTCCAAAAAAACAAAACATCAACTTTAGTCTTCCTCAGGCTGTAGACCTGAAGTTAATGAGCTAAAGTCACAAGTCACATTTCACTAGCATGGCTCTTAGTTTGACAATAATAAGTCAAAGGCATACAGCGAGATGCTTCTAGAATTCCTCTGTCTCCTATTAGCATTCTGCTCACCTCGTCAGCCAGCTGGTCTGCACGTTGCTGCATGTCCTCCAGCTCATTGCGCATATCTGCATCTTCTGCCATGATGGATGGATCTTTGGGTGGAAGCCTCTGCAACAAGGTTTACTGCCGGTGTTTGTAGAAGGCCTAGTAAATGATAAATGTTAGAGAAACCCAATCAGAACACCATAAATTCAATATCAGACGCATGCTGGCCATTAACATTTAACAGCATGTAGGCTATTACCCACCCCTAGCATTCAAAAAAGAAGTCTTTCCTTAATTCCTTACAGCTGTCAGCATTATTCTTAATTGTTCAGTTCCAGAGTGTTCACCATTGCAGATGAATACAAAACAAACCTCACAATCAGAGCCCCCCCCCAAAAAAAAATTGGAAATCTAGTCAAGAAAATTGCTTTTTTTAATAGTCGAAGTAGACAAATCTCTACACTGGCTAGTCAATTTTATCATTTCAGACTACTTTTCTGTTTGCTGTGGTACATTAAAACTATATTAAAGCTGTGCATAGACCACTTGTAAGGGATGATGAACTGCAAATCAGAGGGATGGTACTGAATATGAAGTGATCCTGTCTCTAGGCCAGACGATTTCCAGCTCAGATCCAGACATTGTGTGTGTGTGTGTTTACACTACACTGCTGAGGGTACGGATCTTTGTAATCACCCCTTCCCCCACCCAGATGTTCACCTGATTCAGAAATGATAAAAATCCCACAGCATCTGGCTGGTGTGATGGCTTAGTCAAAAGCACTGTAAGGCTGGGGTGATGAAAGTCGTCATACAGAGGGTGTGAGTGCTGTTCTCCTCACCACTGGTCAGACAGGATGCAAATCTATGTTGTGAAGTGCCCTGAGATCTGGGGTTAGGGAGCTAAAGTATATAAACAAAATTGCCTGCCTTACAGTGATGCAGCATGTTTGGGGTCTTGCCACACCAGGCATAGGGGAAGTGCACTACTCTTTGAAATAGCTGCAGGCAGTAGAAGGTTGGTGTAATGCCACACACTCCTTATTTAATGTGATGAGCATGCTAAGAAATATAAAAAGGGAAGTCCTGGTAAAGGCTCCAGCATGTACTGAAGCCCAACTACTGACAAAAGGGATGTCAAGAGAAAGACATCGAGCGCTTAATAAATGTCCAGCCGAGATTCAGGACTGGATGTCCTCGAATTGGCTGAGGTTGACCCCTGACAAGGCGGAAGTACTAGTGATCGAAACTGGTCAACAGCGTGATGAGGAGGCCTCTGGAGTGGCAACAGGTTTTGACCTGGAATCCACCCTGTTGATGGCCTCCCCTAGGGTGAAAAATGTAGGCATAATTTTCGATGACAGATTGACTCCGGAAGCCCTGATGTCATCTGTCATCAAGAGTGGGTTTTATCATCTCAGGAATGTCACCTGAATTAGACCCCTGATTCTGCCCAAAAGACTTGCCATCACTGGTGCATGCCATTGTGACTTTCTGGCTGGACTACAGTAACGCTCTGTACTTCAGGGTCAATGGAGGGATCCTCTGCTGACTGCAGCTAGTCCAGAATGCAGCGGTCAGGCTGCTGGTGGGCCTACCAAAGTCCTGCCATGTGACCTTGGTCCTGCAGGATCTGCACTGGCTACCTGTCAGGTGGATGATCCTCTTCCAGGAGGCCTTGCTCACCTGTAAGGCCCTAAATGGCTGGGGCCCTGGTTACCTGTCTGACCTCCTAACTCCAGCCATCCCTGTATGTTCCCTCTGCTTCTCCACTGAGGGCCTCCTGGTGATTCCGAGGTCCAGGCTGAAAACCTCGGGGGATCGTTCCTTCGAGGTGGCCGGCCAGCCTTCTGGAATTTGCTGCCAAGATTTTTGAGGGAAGCCCCAACAGTGGAGGTGTTCAAGGGGGGCCTGAAGACCTATGTTTTTAAAAAAGCTTTTCAAGATAGTTTTTAACTGGGATTTTCTAGATATTTTGTTTTTAGTAATTAATATGATTTATTATATGATGTCTGTACCCTGCTGTGAATTGTAATGGTGCCCAGAGCTTCCGGGATTGGATGCCACAATATAAATAAAGTCTTTCTTTACTTTACTTTTTGGGGGTTGGGGTCTACAATTAACAAACAGACCAATTACTCTGTCAATGAAGGAAATCAGAGATGTCTCCCTTTGTATGACCTAGGCTTCATTTCCTGGTTCCTGTTCGGGGACGTGGGGCTGGATTTAAAAAAACCTTGATGCTGACGCTATTCCCAATTTTTGACTGTGCCAGAGTCAGAATAAGTGTGACAAAATGCATGACTGTGCATTTGCATCAGTTTACCTGCTTTAAGGCAATTACATGAAATGGCATCATTGTATTGATGAATGTGTCATTTATTTTTGATGCATGTGGTGTTTTCTATCTGCAAATTGTGGCACTTGCAAGAAGTTTTATTTTTTTTCAACTTCAATTGTTTTTATTGAAAAACAGACTACATACTCTATGCAGTTCGAACACCCTGATGGACCTTGGTTACATTATGGTCCTTCCTAGTAGAAACAGAATAACAGTAAAAATGTACAGACCTGTGCAAATAACAGGAAAATATAAAACAGTTTTCCAGCACATATGAACCATAAACTAGTGTGTGTCCCCCAAACCCCTTACTATATGATAATAATCCAAACAGATATGCAGTAAAAAGAAAAACGCCAGATACTTTAGAGAGCAAATGTCCATTAAGCCACAGTCCTACCAAACTAATGTTATAGGCAGACAAATCAATTAGTGTCCATAAGGCCTGAAAAGGAAGTCAGCCCATGAGACATGAGTCAATGAAAATGGTAATACTATGAGACAGTATCAATCTGAATGGGCTGATTCCTCCGACTCAGCCAGGGAAGAAGGAAATTATGCTAGGGGTTCCAGAGCTCTAAAAACTTATCCCTGTGGAGTCTAAGTTCAGCAGTACTACGTTCAATACATTCAGTTTCATTAACTGTTTGCTTCTATTGCTCCAGTGAGGGTGGAGTCGGTGAAAGCCATTTTAAAGGTCATGCATGTTAATGCTGCTACCTTCAACATTTGCCCCAGCCTCCTAATATTGCCAGAGCCCCTCAATAAGTGTGAAAAACCCAACACTAAGTCTGTGAATGTTTTTGGAAATTGCTTGCACAGAATGTGCTGCATGGCCCTATGTACTTCTTCCCAATAGGCTGTCAGTTTTTTGCATGCCCCCCAAAACTGGTCACTACAACCCCACACTGTCACCAGCAAGCATCCGTATTGGTGGTAGCAAAGTGTCCAGTAATAACCAGTGCTCGAAAAAATCTGACCAACATATTCCAGTTGTACTGATGTAACACTCCAGCCTGCTTGGAGCCTGACAACCAGTGTTTTTGGGATATCTCCACCCCCACCTCCTATTCTCAATGTAGCCTAAGTCCATCCGGGGGGGGGGGGCTGTAGTGTCTGATATCAGCACATTGTACAATTCTGAGACATATCGGACATAGACAGCCAAAATCACCATGTTGTATGAAAATTGTTCTAAATTTGTCAGTTGTTGTGTCAGGTTTGGCTGTGCTGTGTTTGTCTTAATAAAATGCTGCACCAAAAATAGCGATGATGATCTCCTCTCCTAAGCCCAAACAGAGCTTGTAGTTGCTTGAATGACACTCAATGATGTCCAGATATACACTGGAGAAACAGATTGGAATGAACAGGCCCACTCACCAAAATATCATATATTTATATTTATTATCTTTCTTTATGGCATCCAGATTTATTTTACTATGTTTCGGGGTACAAAGAACCCCTCCATCAGGGAACTGGTTTTCTTTCTTTAAACACCGTTCTTTGGTGTAATTTCTTAATTCTTATAATTAATTTTCTAGGATTTTCCTGCATAAAACTTATGAGGGTCTTTTATAGGAAGCTTTTATACTCCTTTTTACCTGGTTATTCACCTTCCTTTTTATAAACTTCCTCATGTAGCACCTCTGCTCCTTCGCAGTTACTGTACTACTTCCTATCAAAGACCCTCATAAGTCTCTGCAGGAAAATCCTAGAAAATTAACTACAAGAATTAAGAATTTACACCAGAGAAAAGTGTTTTAAAAAAAAAACCAGTTCCCCGATGGAGGGGTTCTTTGTACTCTGAAACGTAGAAAAATAAATCTGGATGTCATAAAGACAGATAATAAATATAAATATATGATATTTTGGTGAGTGGGCCTGTTCATTCCAATCTGTTTCTCCTGTTTTAAAGTGATTGGTTTAAGGCCTCCCCCACTTGGTAAAAAACGTTTATTTTTCCCTTTCTCCTGAGGGTGAATGTGACAGTACTTTGATTCTTCTCAGATGTAAGAGGATAAGAGCAGTGCAAGGAGATAGCACTCAGCTTCCCACTGTCGTGTAAGAAAAATGTACTCACTAACTTGTAGATATCCCAACGTGCCTCTTTATTGTGTATAAAAATGAGAGGTGGTACAAACATTAAAATCTGCTCACTAGCACGGCTGCTAGCAAAACAGTATCTGACCTAATGTTTTGCCATGAACTTCATCAGAGGTGGTGCCACTAGTGGCTCCCTGTTTAAACAGAATTTCCACATTACATGTAGCTCTTAGTGAAAGAGGGTCCAGGGGCATGTGCCTTGTTAAATAGCCAGCTTCAGGGTGAGAAAGACAACATTTTATTAAAAAGTGGTGCGACATTTTACAAGAGGCGTCTCCTAATTAAATTGATACTGGAAGTCGACTCAGAAGAAATACAAAAGCAGGTCATCACTGAACTACAGGAGAAACAAAATTTGATTCTGACTTTTGAAAGATCTTGGAAGAAAGACAGTGATAATACTAATACCAAACACCTGAAATCAGTTGTAAAGCATACCGTCAACACATCCCTTGATTACAGCACTGGGGCTAGTGAACGTGAAAATGTAAGTGATTCCACTGGGGAGGATTTTATAGAGCAAGGACCCTCCACACCACACAGAACTTACAGTCCCTGCCAGCCAAGACGAAAAGGACAAGGAGATGCAAGAGGGGGCATTGGAGGTGTGAAGAGAGGCATGAGTCAAACATACCAGCAGAGCCAACAGAATCAGGGCAGGCAGGGGAAACAAGGGAGATTTTAATTGTTATAAATGTCTCACAATATGATCTCTGATTGACGAATTTGCTAAAATAACCAATATACACAAGTCTGCATGTAATTTGAGTTTAAGAGTTCACTACTCAAAAAATGACTTGCCCTCTAATGCCCTAACGAAGTGAATAAATTTGCTGGGAGCTTTGCATTAGTAGGTGTGATGAAACAAACAACAGATGTGGCCAGCAACACTGATATGCTACTCATCGGAGCCAGTTGTAGCATGGACTCTGGAAAATTGATTGACCAGTACAAGATGAGACGATTCAAACAAACTAACAAAGACTTTTACACCCAAATCAGTTTTTTGCTCACCCTGAGTATCAGCAATTGAGACGTTTGTCCATGTCTGTGAGAGGATTTGCAGCAAGTGTATGACATCGAGTTTGAAATAAGGTATTGTAACCTTGCAAACCAAAGGAAGACTGCACTCAAAGGACTTAAAACAAATCCCGCAATAACTATCAAGCAGGCGGATAAATGAGACAGCACTGCTGTCCAAGGATACGGACAAATACATTGAGGACATTATAACAGACAGCTGGCAGATTCCAATTTCTATAACAAGCTGTACTTTAATCCTATAGCTACAGTATTTTTAAATCTGGAGTAGATGCTTCTCTTAATAATGCTTTAACCAACAGTGTTTTTTCCTTACAGCAATTCCAGTATTTGCAAACTAACCATTCTGTTAAAGTGACAATCTATACACTACCAAAAGCTCTTAATGACCTTCTGACCCGACCAGGAAGACCCATTATATCTGGGACAGGTTCACTGACTGAGCCATTTTCCAGATACTGTATATTGATGCCTACATATGGGAACTGGTGCAACAGATATGGTTTTATATTAAAGACACAACACAGGTGTTACAGGAAGTGGGTGAAATGCAAATTGTCATGGAATGGCTACTGGTCACATCAGACATGGAGACGTATACCAATGTGCTCCACAAGGCTGATCTAGAAGCATTAGAATATTTTTTTGAGTCTGGATCAAAGTGTGAGCTTGAGTAAATGATGGGAGGGCTTTAAGCCCGAAGTTGGATGGGCGGTGCAACAACGTCACTCCCCCATCAAGCTTAAAAGGTCACAACATCTTGGGCTTCGCCAGGATTCTTTTTTGTTGCAGCTGGAGGCCACGCTGGCTGCCCGGCCAGCATCTCCTTCTCCTGCTTCATTCTCAGCTGCATGGCCTCCGGCTGCTCTCGCTCACCTTCATGGCTCCTCCGACTCTCCCTTTGTCTCCACCTTGCTGTGTCTGCAGCTGGGAGAGTACGAGACCGCTCGCTCCCTCCTGGTTCTGCTGCTCGTCAGTGGCTGTCCTCTTACCTGTCTTCCCCCCGGCCCTCCTGTGTAGCCACTGTCCCATGGCTCTCCATCTCTTTGAGTTCCTCCCCAGTGCCTTTCGTTTTCCTTATGGCTGAGGGTGGCGCCCTTTCTTCTTCCCCACTGCTGCCTGCATTTCCTCGTTGCCTTCAGCCACTGGCTTCATTCGTCTCTCTCCTTCAGCAGTCTTTTCTGCTGCTTCTCCCGCACTTCTCCACTGAGATGCCCTTGGTGGAGCCATTGCTCCATTTCTGGCTGGCGCTCTGGATTCACCGTCCTACCCCGGGTGCCCAACCCACAGTTTCCCTCCTCTCAGCCGGCAGCCTCTCCGCCGGTCGGGAATAGCTCACTGATTCCCCTGTTGCACTCCCCCTTGTTTGGCGTCATGGTCTGCAAATCAGCTGTGGTGGTGTTAGGTGGTTCTAAAGTTACGTTTCATGGGTGCTCTTCTGTGGGCATTACCTCATTCAGAACCATGACTTTTTTTTTTTTTTGCGAACATGTTACCAGTTGGTGCTCTGGGTATTTCTGCTATGAATTTAACAACTGCCTACCATCCTATCTCCAGCTACATTAGATTTCTACAATCCTAGGCTTTGGGTATGACTATGAAATTTCATATCTCTACCTGTAGTAGTTCCTCCATTGCGAACATTCACATTTCTAGGACTAATTTACTACATTTCACAGATCAAAAGTGTTTCTGATTCTGTAACTATCTCATTGCTTAACCTCCTGTCTCCATTTTATCAGTTTCTAACGTTCTTCAAGGCAGATCAGGCTTGTTTATTTGCAGGTAATAAGCTCTACAATTGGCTTGTATTGGTCTCCAAAGTGTTTTCTTTTTCAGCTTTTGTCTTTTCTACTGTAGCATTCAAAATATTAACTCATCTTAGCATCATACATCGTCCAATTCTGCCTCCCCCGGTGCATTTCTTTTGGGGTTCCCCTATCCTACCATGCCTCAGCTGCTTCGGTCTGGCCTGCATACCAGCCTAATAACTTCAATCCATCATCGTACCTCATTCGTTCCTATGTCACCTTCCTCTGCCTAGTGTATATTCTCGTCCCAGCCGTCATGGATTCTCTCCACGCATGGCTTCACTCCTCCCTACCTGGTTGTTCTCTCTCCCAGTCTGGTACAATGCAATCAGGCCTCAATCTGGCAGATTATTACTCTATCATAGGCTGGTTCTACTACTGACCAGAAGGTGGCACAGTTTGACCATCAATGGTCAGCTTCTGGCAATTCCTGCCTGGTTTTCAGTCTGGTATCATACCCCTTACCCATTCCGTCATTCTGGGCTTCCCGTTATCATTGTACCTTGTCCTTTCCTATTTTTCCTTACTCATGCCAGCCATCAGGGCCTCATTCCACTGCTGCTGTTACCCACTTGTTCTGCCATCTGCTTCATTTGTCTGCCTCTAGCTGACTCCATCTAGCTGCACTCAATATTTCTTTCAGGCATACCTCTCATGATTCATATGCCACCTCGTCTGCCTCACACTCCTGCAGTTTTCCTCCTGTCACTCTCTTCATACTTCGTCCAGTTTTGCTTCTCGATCACTCACCTTAAGTTGCCTCTGGTTCCAGACATGCCTTCTTAGCCTCGGAGTCTATGTCCTTTCGAGGAGCCTACTTCCTTATACTTCCTTCGTACAAGCTCATTTTCAAGTTCATTCCGGCCCCTATGCCACCTCATCTCCATGCTACTTCATATCAATTCAGTATCCAGTCAAGGTCGTGCTGGTCCCCGATACCTTACCTCGATCTGCTCATCTGTTTCACTTGCTCAATCAGTATGCCTCGGCTGTCTCCATCTGGCCTGCAATCGATGTTTCTGTGGGCTATCTCCCATTAGGTCTCATGCTACCTCATCTACTTACTGTGCTCCTGCAGCACTCACCATCGTCTGTATTCATCTTCCTCAGTCACCTCGATTCGGATCTATCTCCACTCCTGGCCATGCCTTCCTGTCTGTCACCCTTTGCTATGGGCCAGCTGACTGCTCTCCGGCATTGTTCAAGTTCAATTTCAAGTTCTTTTACAGTCTCCTTTTCCCCAATCTGCTCAAGTTGATCCACTGCACTCCAGTGGCAATCATCATTATCGTTGAATCATTCCTGTCTCCTCCTCTTCCAATTCTGTACTGGCCATCCAGGATTCGCTCCACTCATGTCCTGCTATTGATATTTCTATTTGGGCGTACCTATCATGTCTCCTATGCCACCTTATCAACATGCGGCCATCCTGCCGCACGTATCGAGTTCATAACTCCAGTCATCATTCACTCAGCCTTACCTCAAGGTTCATCTATTTACATCGCTTACTCGAACATTTCTATCATTGAATCCTATGCTACCTCATCAACTACATCCTCAGGGTCTAATCATTCAAAGTCTAATCATTCACATCGCATAATCACGCATGCCTTTTCAACCGCACTGTCTGCTCCCTCGCATCGCTCAATCAAGCCAGTCTGAATTGTCCTCGGTCTTCTCATCAGCACATCTGGAATCTCCTTGGGTGCACATCTGGATACCCCTTGCTCCTCTGACTTCTACATGGATTTACTCCCTCCCATCGACAAAGAAAGTATTCATTGTTGCCTCATGTTCCTTTTTCGAACTGCGTGCAGCCTCATGTTCCCTCTTCGATCTGTGCACTCTTTTGGGGATTTTCCCTATTCCATCATCATCCTCCTGTTCGTATTCCTCTTGTTACTGAACTCTTCTTTTTAATGACATACATCCTCATATCAAATGTCATCAGCCTGGAGGGAAGGCGACCTAGGCCTTGGATTCCCAGAGGTTTCCTCCTCAAAGGGGGCTTTTCCTCTCCTCCGTGCCAATGGTCATAATATTAGTTAGAGTTAGTGCTATTTTCCGTTAATTACTTAGGTTCATTGATGCTTTCTTCGGTTAGCTAGTTAGTTAGTTAGGTTCTGCTGTTGGATGGAGGCAGATGGTGGCCCCGGCTTTCCCCTCTCTCCTTGGGAAGTCAGCCCTTCTTTTCTCAGAATTCATTCAATATCCTCACCTCTTCGAAGCTCGATATCTTTGGGTATTCTTTTTGGGCTTCTTCCTAACCTACCTTTAGCCAATGCATTCATTCCCGCACCTATGGGGGGAACCCTCCTCTAGGGTTCCTTGCATCGTACTCCTACAGGGTGGTATATCCCACAGATAGTGAGGCGGAATGCCACAAAGCAAATCAAGTTACACAAGCATCATCTCATATTATCTCATCCAGCTGAGTAATCACATTGAACAATTTCTGTTAGAACTGTCGAGAATGGTTTTGGAATTGAACAACTTCACTCATTTAAACAACCATTATCTCCAGCCAAAAGGGACAGCGATGGGGGCAACTTTTGCACCCAACCATAGCAATCTCTATTTGGGGAAATGGGAGACTTAAGTGGTATATAACATAAACAGGAACCCATACATCCATCACCTGGATGTATGAAAACATTTAATTAATGATGTGTTTAATGTGTAGTGAGGATCTAGGGATGAATTAGATTATTGTGTCTAATTCCTGGAAAACAGTAATCCAAACCTGTGGTTTAATGTGACTGTGGATTCCATTCCCATCAGCTTTTTAGATCTGGCTATCAAAAAGGCTGAGGATGGCACTAATGTGACTGATCTATTCAGAAAACCGACTGATAGTAATCCTCCTCCATGAATTTAGTTGCCATCCTCACCACACAATAAACAACATCCCTAAAGGTCAATTCATCAGAGTTTGTTAAAACTGCAGCTCCCATCAAGGGTATGAACTCAGTGCAAACGAGCTGAGAGATTTCAGAACAGGGGGTATAATGACTGCACCACTGAGACAACAAAATAAGAAGTTTCCAGCAAAGGATGAGACTTTTGGTTACAGAAACAAAAACAAAGAGATACATCGGATAAGCAGTTAACCTTTGTGACTACATTTCCTGCCCAGGCATACAAACCTGCAGGTATAAGGCAAAAAACAAACAAAAAAACCAGAAGGATACTTAGGGGATATCCTGCTCTAACCCCACTTGCTGAGAAGCTGATTAGGATGTATAGGCAAGTGAATTAATTCCTTGCAACCAGCATCTAGTTTCAAAACATGGTTATCGTCCCAATGGCTGTCACCAATGTGGCAGATGGCATATGCATCAGAATATCACAAAGGAGACCTATTTTAAAAATTCTAAAACTGGTAGGGATGTTAAAATTAACTCCTTTCTAAACTGTGATGCTGAGGGTGTGGTATATCTGTTGCATTGTGAATGTGGTGCCCGCAATGTTAGAAACATAGGCTTTGACGGCAGATAAGGACAGCCTGGCCCACTCAATCTGCCATTTCCCTGCCTATTGGATAAGCTTCAGATCCTAGCTAACCAACAGCCTACTTCTTCCTACCCCCCACCAGAATTGCCTTATGTCTGTCTCATGCATTCTTGAATTCCCCCCACTGCTTTTGACACCACAACCTCCTCAGAAAGACTGTTCCATGCATCCACAACCCTCTCCATGAAAAAAATACTTCCTCACGTTGCCTTTGAGCCGTCCTCCCTCTATGTTCAAATTGTGCCCCCTTGTTCTTGCACATCTCTTTTTCTGAAAGATGCTACCCTCCTGGACTTTGTTGATTCTGCTGAGGGACTTGAAAGTTTCTATCATGTTCCCCCTCTCCCTCCTTTCCTTGAGGGTATACATGTTAAACTCCTTTAGTCTCTCTTCATATGGCTCCTGGTACAGACCCTGCACCATTTTAGTTGCCCTCCTCTGGACTGCCTCCATCCTGTCTATGTCCTTGCGGAGATGGGGTCTCCAGAACTGCATACAGTACTCCAGATTGGGTCTCACCAACTGTCTGTACAGAGGAATAACAACTTCCCATTTTCTACTGGTGATGCCTCTCCCTGGATAGCCCAGTATCCTCCCAGCCCTCCTTACTGTCTTTTCACATTGCTTGCTTACCTTTAGGTCATCTGATATGACTACTCCCAGGCCCCTTTCCATTTCTGTTGCTGTTAGTACCTCCCCACCCCCCATTGTGTACTCTTCACCTGGGTTTTTGTTTCCCAGGTGCATTACTTTGCACTTCTTTGCATTGAATCTAAGCTACCATACTTTTGACCATTCCTCCAACCTTGCAAAGTCCCTTCTCATCCTTTCCACATAACCTTGTGTATCAACCCTGTTGCAGATCTTTGTGCTGTCTGCAAAGAGGCATACTTTTCCTTTGAGTCCATCTGCAATGTCACTTATAAAGACATTAGAAAGGACTGGACCCAGTACTGAACCCTGCGGTACCCTGCTAGTAACTCGCCTTTCTTCAGAGAGGACTCAGTTTACTATTACCCTCTGTGTCCTTTTGTCTAGACAATCTTTTACCCAGGCTACCACCCTGGGACCCACTCCCAGGCTGGCTAATTTGTTTATTAATCTTTTGTGTGGTACTGTGTCAAATGCCTTGCTAAAGTCTAAGTAGGCCATGTCCACAGCCCCTCCCTAGTCTACTACTTTGGTCACCCAATCAAAGAACTCTATTAGATTCATCTGACATGACCTTCCCGCTGTGAATTCATGCTGCCATGGGTCCTGTGCCCCACTGGCCTCTAGGTACTCAACAGTTCTTTCTTTTAGAAGTGATTCCATCATTTTTACTACCACTGAGGTCAAACTAACAGGTCTGTAGTTTCCTGCCTCTGCTTTGCTCCCACTTTTGTGAAGGGGAATCACATCTGCCCTCCTTGAGTCTTTAGGTACCACACCATCCTCCCATGATTTGTTAAAAAGGGTAGTCAGTGGTGTCACTAGTTCTCCCCTTAGTTCTTTTAGAATTCTGGGGTGAATCCCATCAGGGCCCATTGCTTTGTCCACCTTCAGTTTTAGGAGTTCTTTCAGAACCCTTTCTTCTGTGAATGGACTAGTATCAACCCCCTATCCAGAGTGCTTCTATTGATTGGATTAGGTACCTCCCCCTTCTCTTCTTTTGTGAATACTGAGCAGAAGTATTCGTTCAGTATCCCTGCTTTTTTGCTGTCACCCTCTGCCCACTCACCCTTCCCTTCATTAAGACTCACTATCCCTCCCTTGGTCTTTCTTCACTCCTTAATGTATCTATAAAAGGTTTTATCCCCCTTCTTAATCGAGTTGGCTATCTTTTCCTCAGTTTGGGCCTTTGCTATTCTGACTGCCTTCCCCGCTTCCTTCTGCTTTAACTGGTACAGTTCTCTGTCCTGCTCCTTCTGTGTTTCCTTATATTTCCTGAATGCTATCTTTTTCTCCCTAACCGTCCCTGCCACCTCTTTTGAGAACCATAGTGTTTTTTTTCTCCTTCATTTTGATTTGTTTATTTGCTTCACACAAAGGCTTGTTGCCTCTGTGATGGCAGTTTTGATATGTCTCTATTGTTTCTCCACCCCTCCTTCTTGACCTTTTGCTAGTGCTTTTCTGAGACACTCTCCTATTTTGACAAAGTCAGCCCTCCTAAAGTCCAGTACCCTCACTTTTGTATGGCTTGACTCTACGGCTGTGTTTATCATGAACCACGCTGTTTGGTGGTCATTTGTTCCCAGATGGCCACCCACTTCTAAATTTGAGATCCTGTCTCCATCCCCATTTGAGAGTACCAGGTCTAAGATTGCTCCCTCCCGAGTGGGTTCCAACACAGCTGTCTGAGGCATGCCCCCTGTAGGGCATTGAGAATTACCCTGCTCTTGGATGTGGCTGCAGCAAAGGTGCTCCAGTTAACATCTGGCATATTCAGGTCCCCCATCAACAATATGTCCCCTTTTTTTGCTATTATAAGGATGCCTTGTATCATTTCCTTGTCCATTTCCTCCCTCTCAGACAGGGGTCTGTATACAACACCCGTGCAGATTGTGGTGCCATTTCCTGTCTCCAGGGTGATCCACAGTACCTCCTCTCCTCCCTATTTACCCTTTAGTTCTGTTATGTAGAGAGCTACTCCTCCTCTTCTACCCTCCCTATCCCATCTGTAGACAGTGCAACCTGGTATGTTGACATCCCAGTCATGGTTCTCTGTGTACCATGTTTCTGTGACTGCCACAATATGTAGGTGTCCTGCTTCCATCAAGGCCACTAGTTCAGGGAGCCTGTTACCCAGACTATGGGTGTTGGTACTCATTGCCCTTCATTTTATGATGGCTTACCTCTTTTAGCCACATACATGTCCTTACTGCCTTTGCCTATCACTCCATTTACCCCTGCCCTTCTCTCTATCGACTTCTCCATCTTGGTATTTACCTCACTAACTACCCTGTTTTTTTGTGGAGGGCTGGGATTTCCCTGCTCCTTTTCAGTGCCTCCCCCTTGGCTAACTTAAATGCTTGCCAATGAAGCATTTAAACCTATCACCTAGGATCCTGGTTCCCCTCCTGGACAGATGCAGACCATCGCACCAGTATAGGCCTGTATCCCTCCAGGTGGACCCCCAGTCCCCAGTGAAGCCAAAACCCTGAGCTTTGCACCAGTTTTTCAACCATTGATTGGATCCCATAGTGTGGAGCACCCTAGCCTCACCCATGCCATAGACCGGCAGCACCTCCGAGAAGGTTATCGTGCATGCTACTTGTCTAAGGCCCCTCCCCAACTCCACAAACTAAAACTAAACTAGAACTAAAAGAAAATAGAAAATCCAGTTAGCTGAACATTATGGAGCTATTAGAGTATGCTGTGGCTAAGCATGTAAATGGATCTAGAAAGAGAGAGCAACACAAGGTGTTTGCAAGAAGCATTGAAAAAGTGTTAAAAAACACAAGGGGAAGGGATTTTGATGCCTATTTACAGGTGTGCGCAGTACTGGATCTATACCCTTGGTGCTTTGGAATTTCCCAGTTTAAATGACAAATTCTGTATAACTCAGTTTTTTGTGAAGAAGCATAAACCACCAAATATGGGCAGGTTCCAAATTGTATGTCTCATCGGGGCAGTGGATATATGACCTCTTGCACTTTTTTAACCTCTGACTGATTTTTTCCTCCATAGAGACTGCACCTCTATCATTAGTCCCCCCCCCCATCATTTTGGTATGACAATTGATACTTATCTATCTGCTGTAATACTGTTAGCACTTCATATTTCTAATTACAGCCATAAATCTTTGTATGCTGATAAGCCTATGTGCATGTTGAAGTTTTACAAACATGAATTTTCTTCTTTTAGTCATTGAGTCTGGCCTCCACCCATTTCTCCTCCATTTTCATTTTCAGACTGTGGTTTCAGTGTAATAGCAATTGATGTACAATCATATGAACATACAAAAGTTGCCAGCAGCAAAAGGCCATCCTAGCCTATCTAGGTTGCTTAAGATTGCAGCTAGCTCCCTATTCAGCAGCTACCCCCCCGCCTTTACCCTCCTCTTTGCCCTATCCCACCCCTTCTTGAAGCATTCCGCTGTGTTACATGCCACCACCTCAGTCAGTAGTACATTCCACTTTGCCGCCACCCTCTCCATGAAGAAATGCCTCCTCACCTCCCTCCTGAATCTACCCCCCTCCAATCTCATATCATGGCCCCTAGTGTCTCTCCCCACCTTCCTCCCGAATAGACCTTCTGTGTCTGTTTTGATCATCCCCTTCATATATTTGAAGGTCTCAATCATGTCCCCCCGTCCCTCCTCTCCTCCAGTGTGTACATATTTAACTCTCTTAGTCTGACCTCATATGGCAATTCCCCCACGCACTGAATCATATTCATTGCCCTACACTGCACCCCCTCCAGCAGCCTAATGTCCTTTTGTAGGTACGAGCACCAGTACTGCATGCAGTATTCCAGGAGGGTCTAACCAATGATCTGTATAATGGTAAAATAACCTCCCTTCTTCTCGAGGTAATGCCCTTTGCAATGCACTCCAGCATTTTGTTGGCCATTGTTGCTGCCTTTCAACATTGCACGGAATTGTTCATTGATCCCGTTATGAGCACCCCCAGATCCTTCTCCTCTTCTGTTACCTCCAGCCGCACCCCCCCCCCGAGGGTAGCTTTCTCTCAGAGTTTGTGTTCCGAAGTGCAGTACCTTGCATTTTTTTGCATTAAGCTCCAGCTGCCATCTGTCAGACCATGCCTCTAACCTTGCCAGAACCTCCTGTAGCCCCCGCCACCCAACCTGGTTGTCCACCACCACTCCCATCTTTGTGTCATCCGCAAATAGGCTGATTTTTATTTATTTATTTTTATTTTGGATACACCTGTGACCTAGGAGCTCTTTCAATGGGTTCCATGTCAGAGGAACACAATAGAGGAGAACAGATAAGTAATGGATTAGACTAGATACAAAACATAAAAACATAATGATGGGTACATAAAATCATTTACATTTTGGTCCAGGTAAGTAAAACAACTCATGGCATTGTACAATGTATGCCATGGGTGCAAAAACTGGAGGACAGGGGAGTTGCAGCCCATAAGGCCAAGTCTCATAAGGGTGAAATACAGAGGACGAAGGGAGAGATAGGATCAAAGGGAGGAAAGGGGTGGCTGAGTGAATAGGTTGGATGGGTGGCCAAGGAGCAGGGAGTAGCAGGAGGGGGGAGGAAGAAAGGGTGAATTACAGAGGCCAAAGTGAGGAATAGGACCAAGGGAGAAAAAGGGGTGGCCAAAGATCAGGTAGGATGGGAGTCCAGAGATGCAGGGACAGCAGAAGGAAAGGAGGAAGGAAGAGAGAAAATCAGCCCAGAGGGCCTGGTCAAGGTGAGGAGGGGACAAGGATGCAGGGTGTAAAGGCAGGGAGGATATAATGGGAGGGGGAGAGAACAAAGAAGTGGTGGGAGGAGAGAGAGATGAAGAGCAGTCAGGAGGGCAGGTGAAGTATGCGGAGGAGGGGAGGATGCTGGGTGCGGGGTGCACAGGTGGAGGGCTTGGGGGGAGAGGAGAGAGGGGGAGAGGGAGGAGATTGAGGCAAGGAGCAGGAGGAATGAGAAGAGTAAGGAGGAAGGTTGAGGGACCTGGGGGAAGTGCAGGACTACTAGTTAGGACTAGTTAGTGGAAGCAATCGCAGCTGGATGTAGCATTAAGATGTTGTCTGAGCATTCGTTTAAAGAAGCCTAAGTTGGGAGCCGAAGAGATGTCAGTGTGTACAGAGTTGAACCAGAGTGGGGCATGGTGGTTGGTGGATTGTTGCCCCTGGGAGGTGCGACAGTGTGGGATTTTGTAAAACTGGCTGTCCAAGCTTCTGGTGTGGCAAGGATTGGTATATGGCATGAGGAGTCCCTGGACCCCCGGGGGCATCATTCCAAGGCTAACCTTTTTTGCTAGCAGACACGTTTGGTACATTAGTCTGCCCTTGAGATGGAGCCAATTAGACTGGGAATACAGGTCGCAGGTATGGGTCATGCAGGCGGAACCAGTTAGGAGCTGGCAGGCTTTGTTGAGAGCAATACAGATAAGACAGAGAGACATTTCTGTGGCTGACCCATAGATGATAAGCCCATAGTCAATCAGCAAGACCACAGAGCTAAGAATAGCAAGTCTGAGGGCTTCTGCAGTCAGACAGTGTCTGTCTGAATAGGATACCTAGACGGGAATTAACAGCCTTGGCGATATTGTCGATATGTGTCACATAAGATAGGGAGCTGTAGGCCGGCCCGCTGGCACAGAGGCATGGTGGCCATCTGCGGCACTGACGACCTGGGTTCGGGAACGGATCTGGGAGTCAGAGCGCTGGCTGGGGGAGCAGGATTGAGCATCCGAAGGACTGCTCTCCTGCTCTGGGGGGAGGGGTTGAGTGCTTGGTGCAATGTGGACCTCCAGTGGAGGCTGGAGGTACCACAAGCGCTCAGGCGCCTAGTGGAAGGGGGGCAGGGTGGACGCTGGCCGTCATTGCACGTCCCCGGCCCCGGGGAAAAAAAAGCAATCAAGAAAATCCTTAGCTCCCTGCTAATGAGCTGGCAGCAGCACGCCGACCCTCTGGCCACCTAACTCTGCTACGGCAGCCCTATTCGGGAAGGGTCAGTCCCGAGCATGTGGGGTCGGCAGCTGAGGCAGGGCAAACCTCGCATCCAGGTTAGGGGAAGCCGGGGTGCCAAAAAAAAAACCCCAAAAATAGGGAGCTGTCGACCGTTATCCCCAGATACTTAAAGTGCTGAACAAGTTCCAGTGGGCAGTTCATAGCATTGGTGATGGAGAGGGGGTAGGTTTTATACCGGTTCTGAGGACTGGAGAACAATAGAGTCTTCGTCTTTTTGTAGTTCAGTATAAGTTTGTACTTGCTGAACCACCTTTTGACATCAACAAATTTGGACTGGAGTCACTGTTCCAGAGTTTTGGGATTAGGATCACTGGTGTACAGGACAGCATCATCCGTATACAACAGCATATGACCCTGGTAGGCAAGGGGTAGCGAGTTAAGGAAAACACTAAACGGGAGTGGTCCCAGAATGGAGTCTTGAGGGACTCCTGAAAGAACTGGTCTAGTGTCAGACAGTGTATTGCCAATCTTCACCTGCTGTGAGAAGTCGCACAAGTAACTGTGGAACCATTCGAAGGTGTCATAAGAAAGACCAGTGGCTGACAGTTGATCAGCCAAGAGAGCATGATTCACCGTGTTGAAAACTGGTCAAATCAAAGAAGGCTGCACTGACGAGGAGACCTTGGTCCAAGGAGCGATGGACAAAGCCCATAAATTCTAACAGGGTCATTGTAGTGTTATGTCCACTCCTAAAACCATGTTGTTCTGGGCATTGCAGTTAATATTTTTCCAAGTAGTAGACCAGATGGTCAGCCACTATTTTTTCCAAAGCTTTCAAGAGCAGAGGGAGGATGGAGATAGGACAATAGTTCCCATGCATTGCCTGGTCTCCACTCTTATGCACCGGAGTCACTGTAGCAGCTTTCCACAAACTTGGGAATTTGAAGAATCTAAATGATAGATTAATTATATGAGTAAGGGGCGCCAGGATTTCATCTAGTGCAAGCGCGACAAACTTGAGGTCAAAGGAATCTCCACTATATCTGGACTTCCCAAGCACCCTGGACAAGTATTTCCTGGCTTCAAGGGCGGATGATTCTGAAATAAAATGGTCGGAGGGAGGGAGGGAGGGAGGAGGTCAGCATTCCCAGAGGAGTCAATTTTGCTAATCAGGCTGAAGAAATTGGGAGGAAGAATGCTATTCAGATCTGTAAATGCGACATTAAAAGTATTGGCTATGTCTCTTGTGTCAAGGGAGGGTTTGCCATTTATGGTAAGTATGGCGGGGGCAGTCTTGGGGGCTTTTCCAGTGATCTCACTAAGGTTGCTCCAAATCTTATGACCATCTTTCTAGGAGTGGGAAAGGGTATCCTTGTAGAAATTATTCTTAGCAGTATGAATAGCCCAGGTGCATTTGTCTCTAGCCTACTTATAACACTGAAAGTCAGCCTGTCTCCCGGTAGCCCTAGTCCTGTGTCATAGGTGGTCCCTGCTTTTTAAGAGCTCTATAAGATCCGGGGATATCTAAGGGTTCTGATGAGCTTTAATTTTATGCATTTTAAATTGAGCGAGCTTGTCACATACAGCATTGAACTGGCAAATAAATTGCCCAAGTGCTGTATTGACATCCCTGGTGGAGTAGACCGAGGACCAGTCAAGTCGATGGACATCTGACTTCAAGAGTTCTAGGTGACCTCATAAGAGGACTCTAGTGGAGATTGTTCTAGTGGGGGGCTTGGAGAATGTATTCGTTCAGCAGAATAAGACAGGGGAGTGGTCGCTTATTCCATCCAGGAGTACTGAGATGTTTGAGGTGTGCTCAGGGCGGTTTGTGACTATCCAGTCCAACAGGGTACTCATAGCAGTCTTAATAGTTTATTCTTGTAGAAGAATTGACAAGCTGGGTAAAGTGAACGGCAGAGAGGGCATCTCTGAAGGGGCATGCATCTGAGGAAAGCCAATTGACATTGAAGTCACCAAGCAGTTTGACTTCAGAGGTAAGACTTAAAGTACCCAAACACTGCAGGAGTGATTCCAGACCTGTGGACACCTGCTTGGGCAGGATGTAAACTGACATAACAGTGAAGGTTTTATTATGGGTACCTAGAATCTCTCTAATGGCAAGTGATTGCACATTGCTGCTGCAGATTGGCAATGGCAGGACAAGGCCCTGGAGGCTGTTTTGAAGATAAATTGCACAACTGCCTCCTCTTTTAGTAAGACAATCCTGCCAGAAGACTGAACAACCAGGTATGGAGATGGATACATTGGATATTTTTAGACAGAGTCACGTTTCCACAATTGAAAGGATATCAGGGTTGTGATGGGTGATCCAGACATTCAGATTGTCAAGTTTAGGGATGAGGCTACAAATGTTAAGGGATGCAATTGTGAGCATTCTGTGGTATCTTGGGGGGTGCTAGACTTTGAGGTGGCCCTGGGTTGGGGTGGATATTATGAGCAAGAAGCAAAGGCAGAAGTGCTATCCTGCACAGATATTCCTTTATGAGCTTGCTACGGCATCTCATCCTACGCTTGCTACATCAAAGCAAGAGCTTTTCCTGTACGGAAAAAAAACTTAGGGAGAATTGAGAGAGTGGGCTTCTAACAGAGGTGGGGGGCCAAATGACCAATTGTGGATGTACGAGGGCATGTCCCAGGGTTTATGGCTAGATGTATGGTCGAGGCAGAGTGGGGAAGTATAAGAACCATATGCATATAGGTGGTAGCTGTCTAAGACAGGGGGGCAGCTGTAAGCATCCAGTCATATGCTGGGCCTTGTAGCACTGGAAGGGAAAACATTATTAGACCCACAGCTAGTAGGACAGCAGCATGAGCCATCATTCTAGAATCCAATGTGCCTCTGGCAGTATCAAAAGTTAGATTGCCTGTTGGCTCACGGATTCTGGGGAGTAGAGTTGCAGGGTCTAAATAGTAGGAGAATAAAATGATGGGTGGGGGTCTAAGTAGTAGGTGAAAAAATGATGGGTGCAAGTAGAATTAGGGAGAGGTCCCCTGGTTAGAAAAAATCACAACAACGACAGTGGAGAATCAGCTCTCTTAGGCGATCTAGCTGATGTCCCTTTAATTAGAGTGTCACATTATTTGGAGAATGTAAAACCAGCTGACTAGGGAAACAGCAGGGTGGATTTCTTGGAGGGAGACTATTTAAAGAGTGAGGGGGCGGGGTGGGTGGGGTGCCAAAAATCTCACAGAAGCAGCAGGCACAACAGACTCCGGCACTGCAGGTCACACCCGGAGCAATTTCTTGAATCTGAGGGCTGTGAGGCTGCAGGCTGGGCTGGGCTGCTTTGGATTAATTGTAAAAAAAAAAGCTCCTGCAATTGAGTTGCTGCCCAGAAAGAGCTAGGGGATGTAAGGCTGCAGAGTGAGCTGGCTAGAAAAATGAATATAAGGAGCCTACATCTTGAGCAGATGCCCAGTATGGCTTTAAGAAATCAGGTTGCGACTGGGTCAGCTTCGGTACAATATTTGACTAGAATGTTAGAGCTGCTGCCCAGAATGAATTTTAGAAGGCAGGCTCTGTTGGGCAATTTTAATAGGAACTCGGGTTGCAGGCTTTCTTAGGAGAGACCTCTTAGCAAGTGCACTGCCTCCAGAGAATTATTTGGGTATGACAGGCTCAGTTTCAAATTAGTTTACAATGAGCTGCCGCCTGGGTTTTAGGTAAAGATTTAGTCCAGGAGTAGGAGGCTGGGATCAGAAGGCTGATCACTGGACTAAAAGCAGGCTCCAAGAACAGGGCACTAAGAAAAGAATTAATGATAATTGAGCCAAAAAAAGAAGCTGTTTTGGTGCAGAGGCAAGCTTGCTCCGAGTGCACTACAAGTTAAAAACAAAACAAATAACTAGAATTTATAGTATTTATGCTGCAAGAGGGGAATAACACTTAGGTTTAAATGAAGAACTGTAATGGCTAAATCTAAGCAGTGCAGGGACCCCACAGCTGAGCTCCCAGGCTATTAAGCTGGAGACTTAATTGTGACAAAGAGCAGGAAAGGCGCCAAATTTGAAAAACTGGAAGGTCTGATGGGGGAGCAGGGGGCTGTGTCCATTGTAGAATCAGTGGGCGACCTGATTTTGGCCCTTCGGAGGGTGGGGAGCAGCTCCTGCAGCCATGGCCGAAGATGGAGGAATGCCCAGGGGGGCTAAGACGTGTCTGCAAATAAAAAGGGAGAAGAGGTTAGCCTAAGCAGGGGGAAGGACAGACTGAACAGGCAGGATAAGTAGAGGGGAGGAGAAGGGGAGGGATCTGAAAGTAGAGGGGGATAGCTACGAGGGGGAAGGGAGAGGAGAAGCAGAGCTTTAGAGAGAGCTTTAGGATTAACAAAGAAAAGACAGTTAAAATCATACAGCTGGAGAGAGTAGAGAAATTAAACAATTTACTGTTTGCCCTCAACTAAGCCAGTACAAACTGTGAGTACCTCTCTGGCCCATACAATTGCAATGCAGGGAGCCTCACTACACAGCCTGTTGGCACACTGTAGCAAAAATTTCACTAAAACAGCACAATAGATATAGAGCTATAAGATCTCTCTAGGCTGCACTAAAATACTGTAGTAATGAGTCACACTAAATCAATAAAATTGGACTAGTGCTAGGCAGCTCTCTAGGCTGGACTATGCACGCTGATTAATTGATAACAGCAAGCTGTACAATTATTAAAATAAAGAGCTAGGCAGCAATAAATCTTGCTGCTGAAGCCCTCCGATATGTCTGCAATAAATATGCCGAACAGCACTGGGCCCAGCACCGACCCCTGTGGAGCACCGCCACTTGTCACAGGCTTAGGGAATGAGTATTTCCCACCTACCACCACCCTCTGCTGCCTATCTTTTAGCCAGTTCTCCACCCACCCCACCGGTTTTGCTCCTGCCCCTGTGCCCCGTAGCTTGCTTCCAAGTCTCCCATGTGGTACTGACTTGAAGGCCTTACTGAAGTCTAGGTACAGGACATCAAGCACATGGCCTCCATCAATTTGCCTAGTCACCTAGTCATAGTATTCCACCAGGTTGGTCTGACATGACCTGCCCTTGACGAAGCCATGCTGCCTTCTGTCCTGCATCCCGTTCACCTCCAGTAGTGCCACTAGCCTGAATTTTGTATGGTTACATCACTGTGAGAAGGGCAATTGCTCCATGTGAGTACTGTATATATAATAAAAATGTTTAGCGCTTTACATCTTGACAAGATTACTGCCAGCTCATTGACTATGGGCTGATAATCAAATGCACATTTGAAAGCATTGCAGAGATACAGATTTCCAGTCCAGTGTCTAGCTGTTAGATGGTGCAGTAAGAGTCAGTGGCAGTCTGTCTCCTCATTTCTTGCACATTATGTACAGGCCGACCACTGGGACTGAGTTTAATATTCAACATGTGTTTATGTATGATTGGTGACTGTATATTTCTTATTCTTTGTGTGTTTCAGGTCTAGGTCGTGCATTCAGGATTTCCAGCTTGGATTGATGGAACCAGGCCATATACGTTTTAAATGATTAACTGTTATGCTCTGTGTTTATGGAATTTTTAGTGCCACCTATGTCTTCACTAGGAACTACATGTAATGTCGAAATTGCATTTAAACAAGCAGCCACTGGTGGGTGCCACCTCTGATGAAGCTTATAGTGAAATGTTCGGTCAGATACTGGGGTGCTGGCAGCCACATTAGTGAGCAGATTTTAATGTTTGTACCACTGTTCATTTCTGAATACAATAAAGTGGCACTTTTGAGGTATCCGAGTGGATGAGTGCATTTTTCTTACGTTACGGTGGGAGGGTAAGTGCTGTCTCCTTGCATTACTTTTGGTATATATGTGGAGATGCAGCACCTGAACAGATGGAGTGGCTCTTGTGTTTGCAGAATCTAAGAGGGCGCTAAGCTCCCAGGCTGAGCAGCAGAGCTGCTGCAGGTAGAGCACAAGGTAAGGACAACAAAGAAGGAGAGCTCTAAAAAGAGTCCACCCTCATGTCTCCAGCTGCACCCCAGAATCCATCAGGACAGTCCAAGCTCTCCAGTATTGACATTTATCAAAAGCCAAGCTAGCAAGTGGAAGTGAGAGTGATTGTGACCAGGGTCGTCAGAAACATTACCTACTTGTGATGTGGTGTCATGTAGCTAACCCCAGCCCAAAACCAACTTCCAGCACCCGCCAGGGCCCAGAGGAACCCCTAACCATAGCCTGCCATAGACCTAACATAGAATCTGATAGAAACATAGAATCTGATGGCAGATAAGGACCGCTTGGCCCACCTAGTCTGCCCATTTCCCTACCTAATGAATAAGGTGCAGATCCTAGTTAATCAACAGCCTACTTCCTCCTACTCCTCACTAGAATTGCCTTATGTCTGTCCCATGCATTCTTGAATTCCCCCACTGTTTCTGACACTATGACCTCCTCAGGAAGGCTGTTCCATGCATCTACAACCCTCTACGTGAAGAAATCCTTCCCCACATTACCTCTGAGCCGTCTCCCCTCTATCTTTAAATTGTGCCCCCTTGTTCTTGCACATCTCTTTTTCTTAAAGATGCTACCCTCTTGGACTTCGTTGATTCCCTTGAGGTATTTGAAAGTTTCTATCATGTTCTCCCTCTCCCTCCTTTCATTGAGGCTATACATCCTAAGCTCCTTTAGTCTTTCTTCATATGTCTTCTGGTGCAGACCCTGCACCATTGTGGTTGCCCTCCTCTGGACAGCCTCCACCCTGTCTATGTCTTTGCGGAGATGGGGTCTCCAGAACTGTACACAGTACTCCAGATGTGGTCTTACCAACTGTTTGTACAGGGGGCCAACAACTTCCTGTTTTCTACTGGTGATGCCTCTCCCCATGAATCCCAATATCTCCCCAGCCCTCCTTACTGCCTTCTCACATTGCTGGCCCACCTTTAGGTCATCTGATATGACTACCCCCAGGTCCCATTCCATTTTTGTTATTGTCAGTATCTCCCCCCCATTTTGTACTCTTCCCCTGGGTTTTTGTTTCCCAGGTGCATTTCTTTGCACTTCTTTGCATTGAATCTAAGCTGCCATACATTTGGCCATTCCTTCAACCTTGCCAAATCCCTTTTCATCCTTTCCACCCCACCTTGTGTATCAACCCTGTTGTAGATCTTTGTGTCATCTGCAAAGAGGCATACTTTTCCTTCCAGTCCCTCTGCAATGTCACTTATAAAGACAGTAAAAAGGACTGGCCACAGTACTGAACCCTGCGGTACCCTGCTAGTAACCCCTCTGCCTTGGGTAGCTTAAAATCTTCCCAAAGAACACATCAAAAAGGGCTACAACACCCAATGTCTAACACTGCCAGGCTTCCCCCCACAACCAACCATCAACGCGCTAGATGTGTTTAAAGCCAAAACGAACATAGAGGTTTAGGAAATCATGGAAGTTTGAGGTACCCAATACATACTCAGCTTAGGAACCAAGAGGTTTTGCCATCCGTGGGGTCGCCCATTGCCAACTGCAAAGGGGTATGAGCCACCCACCATTGACCTCCATGGCTCTCCCTACATGCTCACCCTAGAAAGCCTGAGCTATGCCTAATAGTCATGCAGATGTGCTCTAATGAACACCTTACAGGTTGATAGCTGTAACAAACATTATTGTTAGGTATGAGAGCCGTCAGAAAGAGAGACATTATAGTGTATAGACATACAGAAAAAAAGGATAAATAGCAGGACAGTATCTCAAGTTGCTCCCAAGGGGTTCCAAACAAGAAGACCACCCAGGCTAATGTGCCATTCTGGGCTCCAATTAGGGAGGCCCCCCCCAGGAGCAAGCGCTTAGTCCCAGGTGACAAGTTTTTGCAGCAAGTCACGTAAATGCACTAAAATCCTGTCACATGTCATCATGCGTGGCCAGATGGCCAATGAAAATCTGGTCCATGGTCTCTTTGTAAATGTACATATATGATAACTGGGTTAACTTTGTATACATATCTTTTGGGATATGCTGATCTCATAGCATGTGTGATGTAAAAGCCATGCTGATACTGAGTTGACAGTAGTTAAATAAAACTGATATAAAATACACTAATAGACGTAGATAGATAGATAGATAAATAGATAGATAGATAGACAAATAAATAGATAATGTTAAAAGGGCAAGAAGGCTGGTCTATCAAAGCTTAAGAACTGCATCACTAGCTCACTTCAGTGCTTGGTTGCCCTGTTGCAATGTTCTGTAAATCACTGACTTTTGAGGACAAGACTTATCCTTTGAACAGGAAGCACTAATCTGTTGGGGGAAGGGGTTTAGGATATAAACCATAATACAACTGCCATTTTAATCCTGTCCAATACATAACTCAACAGGACATATGAATATTATTCATATTTGTACAGATAATCACCTTAAAAACCTGAAAAGCACATGTACTAACAAGCAGAAAAGGAAAAACAGTTACCTAATGTAAAGCATATATTACCATCAATGACAAGTCATAAAAATGTAATGTGACGCTGTTTGAAACACTGCCTCATTTTAAAGATAGCCAAAACTAATGTATGCAGCACTCTAAATAATCACGGCAATATTCAGCTAGCCTGCCTTTTTATTTGAGACTTGGAAGCAAGTGTGCAACATCACTGAATAACAAGCATCTGTCAATGCTGAATGTTGTTTGCTTGCAGTGTAATAGAGCTTTAAAGGGAAAATAAACAGTATGCAACTTAAATATCTCTCTCTATACATATATCTCTATGGAACTATAAGGTATATGGTAAAACAACACATGTCATCAGTTAGCCAGTGTACAGAGGTACACTTTTACTGCTGATACTTTTTCTTTTATTATTTTTTTTGTGGGGGGAAGGGTAGCACAGTTTGTTCACAATATACATTTAAAACCGAATAGAATGTCTATGGAAATCAGAATTCTCAGCAGAACACCACTGGTAGCCAAAGTGTTAAAGCGATGCTCTCCAGACTCCTGTCTCTAACTAGGGGAAGCACTAACATGAGAAAAAAAAACACATACACACACATACAGCTAGAGACTATGAGGCTTGATTTAATCTTCAGAGCCTGATGATGCTGTCTGTTAGCAGGCTAATGGGCAGAAAACCACCAGTGTCATTGGTGGGGCTACATCCTTTGAATAAAGCAAAAATTTCACCTATCAGCCTTCTCAGCACTGGATTTTCAGTTCCAAGCCTACTGCACTTCTACATCCTTTGACTTATTCAGTACACACTTCCACAGCCCCCTATACTGCCCAAGTATCACCAATGTGTTCACTTAGCACATGCGCACAAACAAACATAAACATCAGCGACCAACTGCATGAGCTCTGTCCAGCAATTCAGTATGTGCCCCTTATGTAGAGTGTGTGTTTTGCAGAAGTCACAGCTAGATACTGCATAAAAGTGCAGTACACAAACAGCATTTAGTAATTTGCAAATTGTGGTTTAGAGCTCTGTGATGGCAAGTGACTGGCTGAAAATAAAAGGTGGGGCCAGAGAAGGAACAGCTTATTCCTTATTTTAAGGTCCTCAGTATCCTAGGAAAAACATCTAACTCCTATGATGTGAGCCAGGGGCTAGGGTGTCAAAAGTTGAGAGAAGTGTGTATATGTGTGGTAATGAGGTGGGGGGGGGGGAGTATGAAAGGGCACCCATAGTTTAAAAGGGGTGAGTCAAAGTTTAAAAGCGACTAAGTTTGGGGGGTCTGCCAACATATATCATTATTTTAAGTGTTTGGGTCTGCACAGTGACGCCATGACAGGTTATGTAGTGCCCAGAGCTACTGAGCCTTTATTTCTGCTCATGAAGGAAGAGATCATGCACAATAATTCAACTCTGTGTCCATGCTAGGCACCCAAAATGCTGTGGAATCAGGCTTTCTGGAAACGTTATGCCTGGCAAAACTTGAATACTCGTATAAACATTTAAAATGTACACTGTAAAACAGTATACAAAATGAAACAATAGCTTCATACTGGTTTGCAACAAACACACTGTAATTCTGTGTAACCTTATATTCAAGCTATACATGTGTCGCAAGGCTTAGTACTGTGTGATGATGTGCTGACCTGCATGGGGACTGTGGGACAGCTCAGTTTCTATTTTGATCGGATTATTCATGTAGTTCAGCAATATTGTGTATTTCAGGTACAAAGTCAAAGTCACAGTCCACCATTGACAAAATCTCTTACAATGCCTTACAATGTTATGATTATGCTCCTTTGATGTACTGCATTGCCGTATATGACTTCTATTTTTTAATGCTCTTAATACTATGTATTTTTCTCCTCATAAACTGTCTCCCTTAACCCCCACCCAAAGGACACATCTGGAAATGAGCTGTTATCAGCTCAGCATGTCTTTCCTGGTGAAATGTTTGAAATGCATCAATAGATAAATAAAAAAAAAACACACTCTAAATCGAATAAATTATTCATGAGGTAAACATGTGCTCTGATTGGTTGCTGTAGTAGGGGGTTCGTCCCTTTGAAATGCCTGGTACAGCTCAGAGTGCCACGTGCCTTAGTAAACTTCCTTTTGTTAAACACAATAATGCCCTTACAACTGGGCATTTCCATGGACTTTATGGCCTTGCTGGGGTTTATGGCTTTCAGCACATCAACACCCTAGAAAATGCTTGCTTGTTCAAGCATTATTGCTTAAATCACTTTTACACAAAATAATATTCAGAACATGACAAATAAAATACATTATAGATCTCAGGAGCATTCCCGACCAATCACAGTGCTTCCTTCAGTTGTGCGCGAGATTCTCTTATTGCCATAAGAGTACCTCAGGTGTTGAGCACTGTAACGGGCTTCTTGATGACGGCTCATGCTAACTTTAGTAAACAACATTTTTTATTTACTAAAGTTAGCGAGCTATAATAATTTTATGGGACCAGTTGGAGGGCCTTTTATGGCTATAAGAATGTTGCCGCTTGCTTCCTTATGACCACAGAATTGGTCATCTTCGGTTTGCAGTCCTCTGGTCCTAAGAACATGTGTGGTGACACTGTTATAGCTATAAGAGGCACTCCAACCAGACCCATAAAGATTCATAAGATATTGTCAGGTACTTTAGCCTTATGGCCATTTCTGACCTGCTCAACCTATACTTTAAACTGATAACAATGTTCTTTACTATATTTGTCCAGTGCTGATTTAAAATGGTTCATGGTGCCACAGGAAACCAGAAATTCAGGCAATGCATTCCGCTGTGCCACCACATGTTGGGAAAACCAGACACCTCTTTGGTGTTTACAGTAATTCTCACCCTTTAGTTGGTACTGGTGACCCCGATTCATAGTTGCATTGGGTCTTTTTTCTAGTCCTATACATTCCTAAAGTTCTGGTTCCTTGCAAGCGCTGTACACCAAGCACATATCTCCTCTGTATCTGCTATACTGTCATGAAAAGAGATCTAGGTCTTGCAATCTTTCCTCATAGTATAGGCCCCTCATCCCTTTTATCATTTTAGTTGCTTGTTTCTGGACCCCCTCCATCTTCTTAACATCTCCCTTCAACCTAGGCATCCAAAAACTACCTGCATATTCCATATGTGGGTGAACCAGTGACACATAGAGTAGGACCATCACCTCTCTATCTGTACTCTTTATGTTCCTCCTTATGGAAGCCAGGATACCATTAGCCCTTTTTGTAGTTATTGTACATTGACTGGTAAATTCCATGTATTTGGTTATCTAGATTCCTAAATCTTTCTCTTATATTATAAAACACTGGTTGTAAATGGAACATTCTGACTGACTGGCAGCATTCTAACATGGTTTGATCAATGGATGAAAACTCTCATGTGCAGTACAATAGAACAATTATCATTTTAACCATGAAAGCATTCATTAAAAAAATTAAAACAGTTTAGTTTAATAATAAATAGCATTTAGGCACTCCTGGGTTTGGGTTACCTTTGTTACTATAACCTTAAGGGCATTAGGTGCGCAGCTTCGCCTCATGCCTCCAAAGGGTTAGATTAATAAATAGTAACCCAGCACCTGCTTATGTCTTAATGCTTAATTCATCTGGGCTCTTTTTATCATTGGAGCTAACAAATGCATCTTTCTCTTATCCCAGCTGCCTGCCCGCAAGGAAGCATGCATCACTGGCATTCAGGAAATATAAGGAGTCACAGAAAGAAGAGGACAAGACAAGAGGTCCAGAAGCAAGCAACTAAAATGATGTAATGTATCTAGAAAAGCAAAGGGAGGCAGGGAAAGCAGTCAGTAGTGCCAAGGTAAAGACACAGGATATAATAGCAAAAGAGGTTGAAAAAGCAGATACGACTATTTATCAGTACTTTATGAAATGGAGGAAGACCGGGGGTTATTGTTAGGCTAAAGGGTAAAAGGAGTAGGAGTGGAAGGTGACCAGGATAAAACATGAATCCTGAACAAATATTTCTGTTCAGTTTTCACAAAGGAAGAGGAGGGGGAAGGACCACAGGTCAGACTCAGAACTCGTAGGGAGGTGGACAGCAGTCCATTTATAGAGGAGACAGTCCTAAAAGAACTCAGTAAACTAAAGGTGGACAAGGCAATGGGTCCAGATGAGATGCACCCTAGGGTGTTAAGGGAATTGAGAGAGATACTGGCTGCACCACTGACATCCCTGTTCTATAGGTCACTGACTACAGGAGAGAGGTTCCAGAGGACTGGAGGAGGGCTGATGTGGTCCCTCTTCACAAAAGTGGGAGCAGAGAAGAGGCTGGTAACTATAGATCTGTCAGTCTGACCTTGGTGGTGGGGAAAATGATGGAATCATTACTAAAAGAAAGGTTAGTGGAGCACCTTAAAGCCAGTGGAGCATAGGATCCAAGGCAGCATGGATTCATAGCAGGGAAGTCATGTCAAACAAATTTTCTAGATTTATTTGACTGGGTGACCAGGGAGGTGGATCGGGGGAGTGGTGGATGTGGTCTACCTTGACTTCAGCAAGGCATCTGACACCATTCCACATAGGAGGCTGGTGAACAAGCTGAAAAGTCTGGGAGTGGGTCACAAGGCGGTAAACTGGGTAGAAAATTGGTTAAAGACAGAACGCAGAGGGCAGTGGTAAACGGAGTTAAATCCAAGGTGGGGACGGTGGCCAGCAGGGTGCCACAGGGACCAGTTCTGGGGCCAGTACTATTCAAGGTCTTTATCAGTGACATTGCAGAGGGATTGGAGAGGAAGGTATGCCTCTTTGCAGATGACACTAAGATCTGCAATAGGGTAAATAATCCGGGAGGGGTGGAAAAAATGAGAAGAGACATAGCTGAGCTGGAAGAATGGTCTAGAGTGTGGAAACTTGGATTCAGTGCAAAAAAGTGCAAAACCATGCACTTGGAGAGCAGGAAATAAGGAGAGGTTTACATGATGGGGGAAGAGTTATTAGAAACCACACAACAGGAAAGGGATCTAGGGGCCATCATATTGGACAACCTAAAGGTGGCCAAACAATGTGCCAAGATGGTGGGGAGAGCCAGTTGGATGCTAGGGTTCATAGGGAGAGTAATCACCAGCAGAAGAAAGGAGGTGGTAATGCCACTCCATAGGTCATTGGTGAGGCCCCATTTGGAGTACTGTGTCCAGTTCTGGAGGCTGCATCTCTGAAAGGACATAGATAAGGTAGAGGTGGTTCAAAGAAGGGCAACAAAAATTGTGCAGGGCCTACATCAGAGGTCATACAAGGAGAGATTGGAGGAACTCAATATGTATACCATGGAAAGGAGCAGAGAAAGGGGAGACATGACTGAGACCTTCAAGTACCTGAAGGGAAAAAATAAGTACAGGAGGGCAGCATAATCCAGATGAAAAGATGCTCTAGAACAAGGAGACATGACATGAGGCTGGAAGGGGGTAGACTAAGGGGCAACATGAGAAAGTACTTCTTCAGGGAAAGGATGGTGGAGGCATAGAACAGCCTCCCAGCAGAGGTGGTGGGGGCAAAGTCGGTGGGGGAATTCAAAACTGCATGGGGTAAACATAGGTGGGAACCCTGGCTGTTCAAAAGAATTGGTGATACCATAGATCAAGTAGGATCTGTGGTGTTTTTTGTAGGTAGTGAAAAAAAGGGGCAGACTGGATGGTCCTGGCCATCAGATTCTATGTTTCTATGATATTTGCTAAGGTCAAGGAAGGGTCGCAGCTGCCCCAGTAGCCCAGCAGCAACACACTGCTCTGCCATGCAAGTGACCCAAGTTTGGTGGGGCAAGCTCAGGATGCCGTGTCAGAAGGCAGGCCGGACTGCAGCAGCTGTTGATCCCTCCTGTGCTGTGGTCAGGGAGGAATGCCTTTGAGCCCTAATGTCACAGAAACCCCTGTGGTGGGTCAAGAGAGCTTTCTCCCTTTTTTATTTATTTATTTTTTTAGTTTTTGTTGACTGGGTAAGTGCACTAGACAAATTCTGTCTATTTTCAGGCACGACCCGGGGGTTGGGAATACAGATGAATGCCAACTGACCTTGAACCAGATTTTTGCTGTTGGTGGTATTTTTAGTGAATGGGTGGAAATATGGCCAGAACACCGGGGAAATTCCTCTACTTTCCTGCAGGGAGAATCTTTGGCCTGTGAGATGGCCACTTCCAGGAATCCTTTGAAGGAGATGGATGCTATTGAGGTGGGGGGGAGACAGCCTCCTCGCCTACCTTTGTTCTGCCTGAGGCTATCAGTAAAATTGAGATTTTATTATCGGAGACAGAGGAAATGGAAGAATTACCAGAAATGTTTGTGTCCACAGAGGATCTTAGGGCTCCAGAGGCTAAAGAGGATTTAGTCTCCCCAGGACTGGTGAACTCTCCTAGTGACAAAGAAAATGTTTTACTCCTACAAATCCAAGAAGAGAACACTCGTTATTTACAAGAACAGAGTGTGTTGACCACTCAACTCACGCTACTGTAGGCCGATGCTAACTCTGTGAAACTCAAGGAATGGACTGTCAACAAGAACTGTGATGCAGTATCATCAAAGGCCCAAGCCGGGCTGGGTGAGTCATCCCTCGCTATTTCTCCTATACTGCTTGAAAATCTGCAAAACACGGCTACAGTTTCGGCTGGCAGTTCAAACGCTAATTCTAGCATGTGCCAAAAGTCGACTGTTCTCGAGGCAGCTGTAAATGTGGAAAAATTAGTGTCTCACAGGGTTGCTAGTGGAGAAAGGGGACTACCTGCTCTAATTGCAATTTGCACAGTAAACCCTAATGAATGCTTCTCAAACATTCAATCTAAAGAGACATTGTCAAAATCCTCTGGCTTTGTGTTTAAAATACCATCTGCACGTTGCTCAGAGTTCTCGCAAATACTGGAGGGACAGGATCAAATAATGTATTGGAAACAGATACATTCACAGGAAGGGGCAACTATTTTTTCCTTTCTAGCAAAGGGGCAGCATAATAAGACAGCACTGAAGGATGAGACTAAAGATAAACGTATGGCTCTCACTCTGGCAAATAGACATATTCAGTCAGAAAATGATAGTTCTGTTCCTCCTTTAGGAATATTGGGTTTACCTTCTGAAAACATTGTATTAAGCAATATGGCATCTACACCTGAGACTGTTCCTTTAAATATTAGGGCTACTCTTTCTGATGATTTATGGACACCCCAGCAGGCCCTAAGTGAAGCGGGCTGTCAGAGGTCGCCAGATGGAACTTGGCTGCCTGACTTGGGGTGGGTCCCCAAGCTAAACTTCACACAAAACTCTCCAGAATGGCACCCAACGGTACCAACTCAAGCTCTTAATATTCCAAAAGCTATAACTAACACTCCTTTACAGTCTATGGAGTCCATGATTGGGAATAAACAGGGGACTCTACTGGGGTCAGGACAGTCTATACCTCCAGAAGCTACCCCTCTTTCAAACTGGCCAGTATTACCAAAAGCCCCACAGGATCTCCCTCCAGGGCCGGGGGAGAAACAACAGAAACACTCCCAACATCAGAAACCTCTTGTCTTGGACTTGTTTTCCAAAATAAAAAAGGAAGCTGCACCAAGATGGAATGCAGTTAGAATTCGCTATAAAGGAGGCCTAGAAGAACGGCCTGCTAGACATTATGTGGGGAAATGTTTGCTTAAAGATTCCTTGCTACTGAAGTTTATTACTTTTTAGCTGAAAGAAATATAACTGATAGTTTTTCTTCAACCAGATTTAGTTAAAAAAGAATATAACCTTATTGTTTATAAGACTCTGTCATTTAATACACTTGCTGTGCCTTAGATACATTCATACCAGTATGTCTGTATTAGGAAGTCTGTTTGTATTCCTAAAATTTTTGAATAAAAAGATAAAGTCAAAAAAAATGATTCCTTGCATTTTTCTCCCAGAGAGATTTTTGCATTTATTAATATCTCTGGTGAGGATAATTATGATGTAAGCTTCTGTACTGCTTATGCACTAGATCTTTTTTTGGAGCGATACAGTCAAATGAAGTTTTCCCTCACTTGGACCCCCTTTTTGGTGATTCCCTTCACCAAACCTTTGATAAAATATATTATCACTATGTTTCGGAACGAGGGGGTCCATGTGGATGACATCACATATTAGCTCTACCAAAAATGTGATGTTTTAAGTGAACCTGAGGCTATCCTGGACACAGACATGTTCTGGACTGGGGGTTGGAAGTATAAGGTTAAGTTGTGGCACTCTGATTCTGGCATTAACCATGTCCCAAACTCCTTTTTATTGGGAAGAGATAGGGGGGTCTGTTTTTATGCTGGACAACCAAAGGCATGCTATAAGTGTGGATCTTGAACACACTTATCTAGCTCATGTGGTACGCCCCGGTGTGACAACTGTGGGGAAGTTGGACATATTGCCTCACAATATTCACATACAAAATGTGATTTGTGCGAAGAAATAGGACATATCTTTGTACAGTGCCCATGGGCTGCAAAGAACAAGGCCTCTTGCGGAAGTCCTGAACTGCTTATACAACAGGCCCAAGATTTGGTTTCTAGGCAGGCCCCTCCACTAGATGCCCCCCCCCCACCAGTAAGGACATTATTGATTTGACTTTAGTTGTTGTGTTTGAAACTACTCCTATTAAACAGGAATCCATCTCAGCTGTTGTCTTTTGGTCCTGTGTGCTGTAGAGAAAAAGAACACACAGAACCCCCCCCCCTTTCCAAGGACACCATCCTCTAGGAATACTAAGTCAACACCTGTCCCCACCCTGATTGACATTACATCCCCAAACCACTTCAAAGCTCTGGATTCTACTTGGGGTGATTCTGAAATGGAACAGGAGGATGTGAACCCGCAGGCCCCTGTTTCCGACCATGTTACTCCAAGCCAGGACTTGGTAGGGTATAGAGGCAAAAAGGAAAAGAAAAGGAAAGAAATACTTATGTTGTGATTTTTTTGAAAGTGGGTTCCCTAAACATTCACAGTTTATTGAATTCTGTGAAACATCATGCTATCTTCGATTTTTTCCATCGTTCTCCCTTTGATACATGCTTTTTGCAGGAAACATGGATGTTTTCTGCAGATCAAGCTAGATTTTTCAAAGGAGGATGGGTCTGGGGACCATCCTTTTAGTCCTTCAGGTTAGATAACGCTAATGGGGTGGGGTTCCTTTTTAATTCTTATTCTCTTTCCGTTACGAAGCTAACTGACCTTTGCCCAGGGAGTTTTAATTTTAGATGGGATATGGAAAACTATGGATATTCGCCTCATAAACATTTATGGGCCACAATCTAAAGCTGATAGGGTCAGTATATTGAATTCAATACAACCATATTTAGTCACTTCATAAACAAATTTTTTCTGTGGCGATTTTAATTGCTGCATAAAATCACAGGGTAATAGCACCAATAATTCCAAACAAATTTATTGTGACTCAAATGCTTTAGCTCGAGTGGTGCAATTAGGGGATTTGATAAATGGTAATACTTTACATAGAGGAGGTCCACATTTTACCTATAAGAGGAACCAGTTTACCACTACTATTGATTATATGTTTATTTCCCGAGATTTACCTCCAGCGCAATTTCGCACAGTTCCTGTAGAATTCTCAGACCATATGGTCTTGGAACTGTCTTTTAATGATGGCACTGAGACTATGTCTAAATCCAATTGTTAGAAATTAAACACATCCATTCTCTCAGATCCTAAAGTAAGAGCAGGAATGATAGCTCTTATTAGAATAAGATCATCGGTCTGTTTTCTGTATACAAATTTGGCCGACTGGTGGAATGATTCCAAGTCCGATTTCAAAAGTTGGTTCCAAAAGTTTAGACAAAAAATGGAGCAAAATAAATTTTTGAAATAGCTCTCTCTTCGACAACAACTGCAAAACCTTTTTTCCTTAGCCAACTCTTCAAGGTATGATTATTCCAAACAAATCACAGTGATTAAGAAAGAGATGAAGCTGTTTCAGTACGACAGAGCTTCTACATTACAAGCTATATTACAGAATGGGACAAATAAATCTCCTATTGGAAACCCTTTCGAGGCATGTAAAACTCAAAAAGATACCACGATGATGGAATCCTTGATGGACCAGGCAGGGAACAGGGTTTTTACAGTTGATGATATACATAGGACTATAAAAACTTTTATACATAACCACTTCCCCAGTTTTTCCCCTTCAGATGAGGCTATAAGTTTTTTTTTTTGCAAGGACTGAATATCCCCAAATTTCCAGAAGAAGCAAATAGTATGGTACGTGATAGTACCAGTACAGAAATAGAATCAACAATTAAAAATCAACAAAATGGGAAATCCCCAGGCCAGGATGGGCTGCCATACGAAATTTATAAATCCTTTTCTTAAGAATTATCTCTATGTCTGGAAATTGTCATTCATTATTTTTTTCTTCAAACCAGATTTCTCCCTTCTTTGCAGAAGGTTTATACATTTTTTTGCATAAATCAGGAGATAAGACTAATCTCCAAAACTGGAGACCCATATCAATCTTAAACGTCGATTATAAAATATTGGCTCAAATTCTAAATAACAGATTGAAATGGTATGCCAAGTTAGTGATCTCCCGACACCAATATGATGGCCTCCCCTTTCGGAAAATTCAATATGCTTTAATGATAATTAGGGATCTGATAGAACACCTTTCCCTTATAGGAGAGTCAGGCTACATAATTTCATTGTATCTAGAAAAAGCCTTCAATAGAGTGTATCTTCCTTTTAATTTTACTGTACAAGCTTATGGGGTACCTCAAGGTATGATCAACCAGTTGACCCTTTTATATTCAGCAGCAATTGTGGGGCCAGTAATCAGACATCAAGTTACACAGGGGTTTTCAATTTCTACTGGGGTTTGGCAAGGGTGCCCCCTCAGCCCCCTACTGTACATATTCTCCCTCAATCCCCTTCTTAGGAGTCTTTTGGATAATCCACAATGGTAGGGATTTTGGGTACAGAGATAAGGAACAGGCTTCAGGTACAGGTTTACGCTGACAATATTTGTCTTTTTTTTTCTCTCACACTCAGTTACCAGGTTTACTCAGTTGGACCAAGGTGGGCTAAGGGAGGGAGAGGGTGGTGGAACAGAGGTGCATCTCTCCAGCTGTATCTCTCCACAATTCATATGTTGTTCTGGCAAAGAGTGGTACATCTATGGAGGCACCTGCAGTGGAGATCAAGGATGATGCTGGGAATCTCTACAAAAGAGACCCACAGGAGGGTGGCATGAGACCCCACAGGAGAATGAAACAACTCCTGGTGGGAGACTCAATCATCAGGGGGGTAGAAGTGGGGGAGGAAGGGGAGAGGGAGGTAAGGTGCCTGCCTGATGCCACAGCTCGGAGGGACAGGAAGCGAATCCTCAGGATCGCAGGAGCAGCTGCACAAGGGAGGGAGCTGGATGTCATTGTCCACTTAGAGACAAATGACCTGGCTGGGAATGGGATCAGAGCAGTGCAAAAGGAGTTTGTAGAGTTGGGGAGGGGCCTTAGACAAGTAGCACGTATGGTAACCTTCTTGGAGGTGCTGCCTGTCTATGGCAAGGATGATGCTAGGGTACTCCACACCATGGAATTCAATAAATGGTTGAAAAACTGGTGTGGAGCTCAGGATTTTGGCTTCATTGGGAACTGGGGAGCCACCTGGAAGGATGCAGGCCTATACTGGTGCGATGGTCTGCATTTGTCCAGAGGGGGAAACCAGGATCCTAGGTGATAGGTTTAAATGCTTCATTGGCAGGCATTTAAACTAGCCAAGTGGGAGAGGCACTGAAAAGGAGCAGGGAAATCCCAGCCTACCCCCACAAAACACAGTAATTAGTGACGTAAACACCAAGGTAGAGAAGCCATTCGGGAGCAGAACAGGGGTAAATGCAAAAAAAGGCAAAGGCAGTAAGGACAGGGATGGGGCTAAAAGGGGTAAAGCCATCAAAAAATAGAGGGTGATGAGTACCAATGCGCATAGTCTATGTAACAAGCTCCCTGAACTAGTGGTCTCAATGGAGAGGGGATGCCTGGATATTGCGGCAGTCACTGAAATGTGGTATACAGATAACCATGACTGGGATGTCAACATACCAGGATACACAATCTATAGGAGGGACAGGGAGGGTAAAAGAGGAAGAGGAGTAGCTCTCTATGTAAGGGAAGGGATTAAAGCAACAGAACTAAAGAGTAAACATGAAGTAGATGAGTCAATATGGGTCACCCTGGAGACAGGAAATGGCACCACAATCCACATGGGAGTTGTGTATAGAGCCCCATCTCAGGGGGAGGGAATGGACAATGAAATGATAGAAGGCATCCTTAAAATGGAAGAAAAATGGGAGATATTATTAATGGGGGACTTGAATATGCCAGATGTTAACATGAGCACTTTTGCTGCAGGCACATCCAGGAGCAGGGTCATTCTTGATGCTCTACAAGGGGCATGCCTCAGACAGCTAGTGTTGGAACCCACTCGGAAGGAAGCAATCTTAGACCTGGTACTCTCAAAAGAGGACAGAGAAAGGATCTCGGATTTAGAAGTGGGTAGCCATCTGGAAACAAGCGACCACCAAACAGTGTGGTTCACAATAAACACAGCCATAGAGTCAAGCCATACAAAAGCAAGAGTATTGGACTTTAGGATGGCTGACTTTGGGAAAATGAGAGAGTGCCTCAGAAAAGCACTAGCGAATGGGCAAGAAAGAGGGGTGGAGGAACAATGGGGAATAATCAAAACAGCCATCACAAAGGCAACAAGCCTTTGTGTGAAGCGAATCAATAAAACAAAATGAAGGAATAAACCACTATGGTTCTTAAAAGAGGTGACAGTGAAGGTTAAGGAGAAAAGGATTGCATTCAGGAAATATAAGGAAACACGGAAGTAGCAGGACAGAGAACTTTATCAGTTAAAGCAGAAGGAGGCAGGGAAGGCTGTCAGAATAGCAAAGGCCCAAACCAAGGAAAAGACAGCCATTTCTGTTATGAAGGGGGATAAAACCTTTTATAGGTACATTAGGGAGCAAAGAAAGACCAAGGGAGGGATAAGAAGACTTAATACAGGGAAGGGAATGTGGGCAGAGGGTGATAGTGAAAAAGCAGAGATACTGAATGAATATTTCTGCTCAGTATTTACAACAGAAGAGATGGGGAAGGTACCTAAACCAAACAAGAGAAACACTCTGGATAGGGGGGTTGATACCAGCCCATTCACAGAAGAAAGGGTTTTGAAAGAACTCTTGAAACTGAGGGTGGACAAAGCAATGGGGCCTGATGGGATTCACCCAAGAATTCTAAAACAACTAAGGGTAGAACTAGTGACACCACTGACTACTCTCTTTAACAAATCATGGGAGGATGGGGTGGTACCTGAGGACTGGAGGAGGGTGGATGTGATTCCGCTTCACAAAAGTGGGAGCAGGGCAGAGGCAGGAAACTACAGACTGGTTAGTTTGACCTCAGTGGTAGGGAAAATTATGGGATCACTTCTGAAGGAAGGAACTGCTGAGTTCCTAGAGGCCAGTGGGGCACAGGACCCAAGGCAGAATGGATTCACAGTGGGAAGGTCGTGTCAGATGAATCTAATAGATTTCTTTGATTGGGTGACCAAAGTAGTAGACCAGGGAGGGACTGTGGATATGGCCTACCTAGATATTAGAAAGGCATCTGACACAGTCCCACAGAAAAGATCAATATAAAGTTAGCCAGCCTTGGAGTGGGTCCCAAGGTGGTAACTGGGATAAAAAATTGGCTGGACAACAGGACGCAAAGGGTAATAGTAAACAGAGTTCACAGTGAAGAAAGCAGGGTAACTAACGGGGTACCGCAGGGTTCAGTACTGGGACCGATCCTCTTTAATGTCTTTATAAGTGACATTGGAGAGTACCTGGAAGGAAAAGTATGTCTCTTTGCAGATGACACAAAGATCTGCAACAGGGTTGATACACAAGGTGGGGTGGAAAGGATGAAAAGGGACTTGGCAAGGTTGGAGGAATGGTCTAATGTATGGCAGCTCAGATTCAATGCAAAGAAGTGCAAAGTAATGCACCTGGGAAACAAAAACCCAGGGGAAGAGTACACAATGAGGGGTGAGATACTAACAACAACAAAAATTGAAAGGGACCTGGGAGTAATTATATCAGATGACCTTAATGTGGGCAAGCAATGTGAGAAGGCAGTAAGGAGGGCTGCAGGGATACTGGGATGCATAGGGAGAGGCATCAACAGTAGAAAACAGGAGGTTGTTATTCCTCTGTACAGACAGTTGGTGAGACCCCATCTGGAGCACTGTGTGCAGTTCTGGAGACACCATCTCTGCAAAGACATAGACAGAGTAGAGGCTGTTCAGAGGAGGGCAACCAAAATGGTGCAGGGTCTGCACCAGAAGACATATGAAGAGAGACTAAAGCAGCTTAATATGTAAATCTTTGAGGAAAAGAGGGAGAGGGGGGGCATGATATAAACTTTCAAGTACCTTAAGGGAATTAACAGAGTCCAAGAGGATAGCATCTTTCAGAAAAAGAGACATGCAAGAACAAGGGGGCACAATTTGAAGACAGAGGGGGACAGCTCACAGGTAATGTTAGAAAGTATTTTTTCATGGAGAGGGTTATGGAATTATGGAACAGCCTTCCGGAGGAGGTTGTGGAGTCAAGAACAGTGGGAGAATTCAAGAATGCATGGGACAGACATAAAGCAATTCTTGTCAGGGCTAGGAGGAAGTAAGCTGTTGGTTAACTAGAATCTGCAACTTATCCATCAGGTAGGGAAATAGGCAGACAAGGTGGGCCAAGCTGTCCTCATCTGCCATCAAATTCTATGTTTCTATGTTTTTATAAGAAATGGCAGTATACTCTCACCTATCCAATGCTAGGCTTAATATCTGAAAATGTAGCGGTCTTTTTGTGGGATCTAGTTTACATGATGATATTCAGGTAGAGGATATCTTGATTTCTTCTTCCCCCATTAAGATATTAGGGATTCTTTTTGGCCTCAGAATTTGCCTTTAGTTAATTGGGAACACTCCTTACAACAGGTTGAAATAAAGGTGCTTAGGTGGAGACAGTGGAAATGGCAAAACCTAAATGAATCCATATTGTAAAACAAATTATTTTACCCTCTGTCTTCACGTATCTATGATCTCCCCCCCCCCACCAAGACAGTTGGAAACTAGGCTCTGCTCCCTTTTTTTCCAGATGTTCTGGGGAAATAGGTTGAATCCTATTAAACAGTGCTATACTTGTCAAACACAAGAAAATGGAGGTGTAGGGATGATCGACCCTGTAATACTTAGTCACATGTTTTTTCTGTCTCAGTCCATTAAATGCGGATTGACTCCAGTGGATGATTCACATAACCAATGGGCAAGACTCATTCTTGAGAGATATTTTACAGGATGGCTTAGTAGGCCTCCAAAAATAACCAGATATTTACATAATCTCGAGTACTTTAAGCCAGCAGCACAAAAATTGTATAAATGGGGTCTAACTAGACAACAGATTTTACAAAAGCTTAGGAAAGAAACTTTACCAGACAGTTCTGACAGTAACTTTCCCGCTGGAACCCATTTTCAGGAATTGTCTCCTATCCCAAAGCCACCTAGTGTATGCTCAGCTGACCAATAAGAGGGTTCCATCATATATGTGGGAACATCTCTGGCTGTCAGTATATGGTAGATTAAACATTCGAGGGACAGCTAAATACAAGGTGGTAGAGGAATGGAATTGTCCCTGCCCAGACTGCATCAATATTGAAGAATCAATGGAGCATTATCTCCTTTTCTGTTCCTTTCCTAAACCTCTTTGGGGGTTTTTAGCCCTTAAGTGGCACATTAGCTGGATGACACAGCTCACTTATGAATTTCTGGTTGTAGGACAATACTCTTTAGTTTGAACTCAGTACCATCATGAAACACTATCTATTTTTTTGTGTTATTTGAAATTTTATTTACGGCAGAGTAGATGACAATGGGTATTGTACTGGAAACGAATGCCTTACAAAACAGTTATGATTTTAATACACCAAGTTATGATAAAGGTTTATTTAAAATATGTGTCAGGATTTTCATCTTCAAAGGTGACATACTGGTGGAAAGGGTTTAGTAAGTTTATAAAATATAAATGAATGGTTTAAGTTAATATTCATTTTTACTTTGTAATTCTTTTCATTTTTTTCTTTTACATTACATTGATAGTTTGACTGTAGACATATGTATGTATTACCAAGTTTTTTCTCTCCTTTTTTCTGATTTATGTATTAGTTTGTTTCTCCTCCCTCATGTGTGAATTAACACAGTTTTCCACTTAATTTTTTACCTGTGAAGTTTATCAAATATGCGTGATGTAACACTATCTGTATTATTTGTTTTCGATGTTATTATAATGAAAATTCCCCTACTCTTTTCGAGAAGTGCCATGGGATCTTTAACATCCAACTGAACTACCACCAGAACAGGCAGATGGGACCTCGGTTTAATGTCTCATCTGAAGGGCAGCACCTCAGGAGTGCAGCACCCCACTCATGCTGCACTGCAGTGTCAGTATTGGGATATTAACCCAAGTGCCTGGTGTGGAGATAGAACCCACAGCCTTCTGATCTCTCGGCCTCAGAGGCGAGTGTGCTACCTGCTGAGCCACTAACACTAATTCACAGAACATTGCTGCATGGAGCAAACCCCATGGCTGACTACATGATGGCCTGGATTCAATGGATGTCTCCTGAGTCCTGGTGCCCACTGATGCTGGATACTAGTCCATACAGTGGGCTTCCTTAGGTGGAGGGTGGCCCTCCCACTGTAGCCCCTGCCATAGAGAGAACAATTGGAGACATGGAGGGGAGCAGGATTGGGGAGGAATGGGGGTTTATGGGTCAGAATAGGATGTACTCCAACAGACATGTCCAGGGAGAAAAAAAGCTCTGTAGAAAAAAAAAGGTTGCCTAGTATCTGTTCACATGCACAACTCAGAATAAGCAGAGGCACAACTAAAATGAAATGCTAGGAGATTGAAAATAAGCAGCAGGAAGAATGTTGGGTGCAACTTTTTTTCCTTTTTTCCATTATTCCTTTTTCTCACACAGGGCTACTGGCAGGCACAGCTACGGCTCTCTCTGAGAGGCTTGTTTTCTGCCTGGAATTGCAACTCCCTCGACTCTGGCTCAGACCCAGGCAAGTCCCTCACAAACTTCCCCCAGAGGTAGGGTCAGGGAGGAGAGGGCCAACCCCCCCCCCCGGTGAATAATCCAGATTCCTATGTGGGACCACGAGTTAGGAGTGCGGCCAGGGCCTTATGGAGTCTGCCAGTGACCCCTTTTCCATTTTCTTCCTTTCCCATTGCTGGGGCATGCACACACATGGAGGCATGTGTACACTGCGGAGTCCTGCAGCACCCTCCTGTCTATGGTGCCCTTGGTCCCACATTATCCTCGGGCCTCCACATGGTGGAAGTCATTCAGCAGGAATGCCAATCCACCCTTCCCAGGAGAGGAGGGGAGAGCAGTTCTCTGGACGCTCGATCTTTTCCCTCCTGGGCCAACCCTCAGCAACCCATGCTCACCACCGAACACGGGTCGCCGATGTGGCAGGAGGTAAGGCACCAATGCCTCAACCCTCCATGCCACTGGGCTGGCCCTCTACACCCCTGGGCCAGCCTTGGGTGCAACATTTTAAACTCTTTCACATTCCAAATTGTAAAACACTGCATATTCTCTTCAGGAACTCTAAATGCAACCTACAGTTTGTGTATTTTTATCCAATTCAGTGGTGCTGGGGATTTAGGTAAAACAGGCTCATTAGACAGTTTTGAGGCAGACTTTGACAATATGGCACCATCTCATATAAAATTTTGTTCTGTGCCTTAACTTGCAAACAAGTCATCAGAGCCCTAGAATTAGAATGGTTTTCAGAATTATGTTTGTGACTGAAGTCCAGTCCTCTGTTCCCTGAACTAAAAACAAACTGGCCAATGCGATGTTTTCTGCCCTACTCCTCGTCCACTTTAACCACATAAGTTACAGGATGAAGTTGGTATAAAGATATTTTTATAACGGTCATCATTCATCTAATCAGTCTTTCAATGGCCTACGCAGCCAGTATGATGTAATGCTTGTGCAACTGTGTTACTTGGTTTTGGCCATTTGTGCTGTCTATTCCAGAGGAATTACTACCCTGTAGGGGTACCAAAGGCAAGGAACCCTCAAAGAGGGTTCCACCCCTAGAGGTGCCGTGGGATGATTCCCTTGGCTAAAGGTACCTTAGAAAGCATCCCAAGGAGAGAGACAATGCCGCTGGAGGAGGAGGAGGGAAGGATGGTGGGGCAAAGAAAAAGTGCTTGAGAGAGAGGCTCAGAGGAACTGCTTATGTAGCACAGGAAAGGGGAGTGGTTGGCTGCTTGTCCACTGAACCACAAGCATAGCCTTCCAATTCAATGGCCTATGCAGCCAGTATGATGTAATGCTTGTGCAATTGTGTTCCAGGGTTTTGGCTGTTCACGCTCTCTATTCCAGAGGAATTACCACCTGGTAGGGTTACCAAAGGCAAGGAACCCTCGAGAGGGTTCCACCCCTAGAGGTGCCATGGGGCAATTCTCTGGGCTAAAGGTACCTTAGGAAGCACCCCCAAAATAAAAGTAGTAGTATGAAAGCATGTTAGTGATCAGTAGCTGTGAGGCATTGTAGTAGATTAGGCACCAGGCGGCTTGATAACTTAATGAGATGGGCAGGTTAGCAATGGTATGAGTACAATGGGTTATGCTGGAGAATAAGGGGGCCTCCTAAAGAGAGAGGGAATGACAAGTAGGGACACTATCCACCTCCATCCAACAGTGGAACCTACCTAAATGAACTAGGAAACACTAACTATGACTAACTACTGTTTATGATCTGAGGCACGGAGGAAAGAAAAAAAAAACCTTTGAGGAGAAAGTCTCTGGGGATCCAAGGCCTAGGTCACCTTCCCTCCAGGCTTGGGATGTTTTGTTTAGTGATGGCTCTGCTGTTGCAATTTAGAAACAGAATTAAAGGGAGGTGGAAAATATTCCAATTTGGAGGAAAGCTCTCGCTCGATTCCTGTAACAGGAATGCCGTGGAAGGTTGCAAGTGTGCTCTGCAACATCAGGGACAACCAAATTAAGAGGAGAGCAATGACTGCTGATGCACTCATCTGGCCTACCCACCCTAAAAACAAACCAGGGTGAACCAGAGGCAGTCATAGGGAGAACGCAGTGAAGGTGCCTTGCTAGTAGAATGCTAGAGCCAAAGGAGATCGCTGTAACCACCCTTCATGGCTAGTCTTAAATTCTACACCAGGAGCTGCTGTCAAGTCTCAAATGGCTAAAGCCAGGCCAGAAGCGAGGACATTCCCAGCTATGGGCCCGGTGAGAAGGACCCCACCCCAAGTCAGGCACACTCAAGATGTAGACTTCATAGGTACAGAGCGAGACCGCCGGCTGCAGGGAGGCCCTGTGCCATGGAATGGTTATGGCTGCCATGCCCCAGAAAACAACTGAAGAGAAGCTAAATGAAGCTTTGAGTGTTGGGACCTTCACATAGGTCAGACATGGTAGGAGTGAGTATTGAGCAAATGAATTTTGAAAGCAATGAGTGGACCTGCACATAGGTCAGTAAGCAGAGTAAGCAAATGGTTGGACCTGCACAGAGGTTGAAGAAGCAGCAAATATGAATAGCGGGACATACCAGCCAGGCCATCAAGGAAGCCAATGAAAAGTGACAAACTACTCAGAGGATTTTAGTAGCGAAAGCAGGATTCGAACATGAGTTACTATGACACATGGGACCACGGCTCTTCAACAACATCTCCAGTCCCCTGCCGTAGGAAAAAACAGGAAGCGATGGGAAGGTGCTGTGACCCACTTGCAGATATTAAAACTAGTTTACAGCATCAGCAGTAGCTTAGCTGACCTCCAGAGTATAATAGCAGTGTGCAAACATAATAGAGCAGCATCAGTATTGAGTAATTATAAGTTATAGGAGTAGGAATTTGAATGAACATAAGACTGTAGGGAGGTAATGCTCTGAAAGCAGCAAATTGGCTAGGCAGTGCAGAGAAGGCAGCAGCAATGAGGTATGTGGTATAAGTTCAGGAAGCAAGATTGAGCTGCATGGTTTAGGGTTCAGAGTGATCCTGAACCAGGTGAAAACAATTAAGGTGCATAGCATGGAGAGCAGCAGCAGGGAAGTAGCATGAGTTGAAACACACAGATAATGATTGCAGTTGCATTGTGAGTAAATGAGAGCAAGTAGCATGAGCTCTGGATTAGCAAAATACAAGGAGTTTAAAAACAGAAGCCCCCCCCCCAAAAAAAGAAAGCAAAATAAGACACACAAACACAGAAGAACAGGGAACAAGCAAACCAAATGCAGGAGAACAGACAACAGAAGTCCAGCAGAAACAAGCAGAGCCAAAACACAGCAAGGTGGGGCGGGGCAGGCCCCAGCAGGCTGCAAAGCACAGACCAACAGAGCCTCCGGCTGCAAAGAAAAAGTGCTTGAGAGGCTCAGAGGAACTGCTTATGTAGCACAGGTAGCACAGGAAGGGGAAGTGGCTGGCTGCTTGTCCACTGAACCACAGGCATAGTCTTCCAAGTATGTAGATATCAGTGCAACCTGACCAGGGAGCAGGATTCTCATAGTGACATTGTGTGTTGCATTAGAATCCCTATTTAACATTTGCCTGTTTTGTGTATCTCTCTGAAACATGGTTTTAAAAAAACTATAGATCATTGGCCGAATTTTCAAAAGCTGTGATGCAAATGCAATTCTTGATTTTGAGTTGTGTCTGTGTCCAGATAAAAATGTGCATAAATGTGTGAGTCCAATTTTAAACATTGTTATGCATTTTGTGACAGTTGTACCTGTGTCATGCATCAGGTATTGACCCACGTGTCTTTTTTTGATGGAAGTGGGAGCCAAAGTACCAGAAACTGCCACAACGGTGCCAGAATGTTAGACCACCTTTTTTTTCTAATTGTTATTCTTTGGTATTTTGGTTCTGTTCCCCTTTGTAGGGTTCTCTGTCATCCTGAAGGGGTATAGATCCTGGTTTCCTCTCTTATACCCCTCTTCCTTTCTCCCCACTTTCTAATCCTGACTCCTTGCAGGGTTCTCTGCATCCTGAAAGGGTATAGATTGGCTTGGTCTCTTTTCCCTGCTCTCCCTTTCCCCCACTTTCAATTCCATCGCCCGACTACCTCCCTATTTCCGTATCCCTCTCCTCCCCTCCTGTTCCTCTGCCCTCTCTTCTCTACCTCTCCACTCCCTTTCTCTTCCCTCCCTTTCTGCCTGGTCCTGTCCTCCTTGCAGGGTTCTCAGCATCCAGAAGGGATTAGATCTTGGCTGTCCCTCTTTCTCCTTCTTCCATCCCCCACCTTTTACCCCTCGCCTGTCCATTTCCCCACTTGTCTTATAACTGCCCTCCCTTGGGTATACAATAGCGCTTCGAATCTTGTGCTCAGCCTACTACTTCTAGCACTTCAAATGTGTTATACAACCTCTAACCTTTACCCTACTGGATCACTTGCTCTTGGGTTGTTGCAAAGTATGTCATATCCAAACAAGATTTTGTTTACCCTGGCTGGTTGGTCTGGGTTATTTCTGCTTTGTAATTGTACTACACTGTTTTGTTTCAGTAATTGTACTTGTATTGCACTGTTATTGTTATGTGTTTGCCTGTTCTCCCAATTCTTGTAATCCCCCAACCACTACGCTTCTGAAAAAAAGCTGTTTACAGCTCATGTTGTCTTTTCTGGTGAAATATTTTCCAAATAAATAAATAAATAAAATAAAGTAACTGGGCAATGCTCAATAGGCACTCAATGCCTGTTTTTAGGGGCAACCCAGAAGCATTGGGCAAGTTAAGTGACTTGCTTAGGGTCATACAGTATGTAAATGCAGGCTGTGGGAATCAAAACCAGGTCTGCTGGATGTACCAAGCTTATTCACAGCTCATTACTCTAACCTCAGCCTGCACTATACTGCCAGCCCTTCAGGTAGTCCATTTAGGTGATCCAACATTTTCTCGTAATTTGCACAATTGTGGTAAAACAGTCGTGTAAATCTTTATACCACTTTTTGAAAATCCTCCCTCATGTTTGCAGTTTCATGCCTACAGGTAGTTGCTGTGAACTCAGCAGTGGTCTGTTATTCAGACACTAGCATATGGAATGTTTCTATAGGCAACTAAAAAGTTTGCTAACTGGTGCTGCTGTGGGTGACTGTCTGTCACTCTACATTCTGACAAGTCCCATTTTTAGCTATACACAAAATGTTCAGCTGGATGCCTTGAAGCAGGGTGTCGCATGGCTGATTTAATATGCTTTACTGCATGAAATGGAAAAAAACTTACTTAAACAAATTCCTCAGATATGAAAGTGTCTGTGGTCCATTATCTGACACTTCCATTAAAGGTGGGCCATTTACAGCAACAAATAAATATCCTAAAATGTTAACTTGTTTTTCAGAGGTGGTGGAGGACACAGAAAACCCAATGGACCTTTCAGACAAAATATTTGTAAAACTGAATACAACTTCTTATCCCAGAAAGATCATTATGTAAGCTCTGCCAAGTTTTTGAGGCCCTCTGCCATGGGTGAAGTGATGCCATTGCAGATGTGTTTGTATTTGGCTGATATGGGTTGCCTTGACTAATGCAGACTTAGTTTGGTTTGTGGAAAACTGGAAAATTTTGGTTATACTGGATTTCTCTGAAATTATTGGCATATATACTAGTTTGCCCAGAGGTACTCTGCAGAGGAGTCAGGTTATCGGATGCAACAAATTCCTGCATGAAACAGGTAAAGAAAGTTAAAAAACATAAATGCACAGTCTGGTTCTCCTGGAGTGTGGGGAGGCAATGAGTAAAAAAGGGCAGCATTTAGAAAAAACAGGGCGAGGAACAGCACAAGGAATACAGGAAAAGCAACAGAGGGAAATTAACCAATTGCAATTGGCCAACAGAGTGGTGAGGAAGGTTTAGGCAGTAGCAGAGCTACAAATAGCAGTGGGGTCAAGAAGGGGGGCAAAGCCTTCTTAGATACATAAGGCATATGAGAAGGATAAAGGAAGGTAAGGCCAGGTGGAGAAAAAGGGGACGGGGTGAAAGGAGAAGGATAGAAAAAAGGCAGATATTCTGAATGCGTACTTTTGTTCAGTCTTCACAGAAGAGGAGGAGGAGGGTAGACTGCTCCCAGAATATGGATACTGGCCAAGGGGGAAAAGTTGAAGGGTCTGAAGATGGGTTGGTCTTGGTAGAGAGGGTGCTCATTGGCTAGGGGAAGATTCCAGAGTGTGATGATGAACAGGGAGTACTCAGGGATCAGTAAAGTAACAATAGGGTACCACAATGATTGGTCCTATGACAGGTATTATTTAACATATTTATCTGCAGCCTACTGTAGAGGATGCAATCCAGGTAGGATTGCCACCTGTCAGGTTTTTTACCTGGTGATCAGGTTTTCAGGTTTCCTATCAGGTAATCCGGTTTTGCTCTGTGCTGGTCAGGTTTTTGAGCCATTTTGAGTGCTCACATACTTCTGAAATAGATTGTGTCGTCTCATTCATGTTTCAGTTACATGTCCAGCTTACAAACAAGTTCTGCTGTCAATACAGCCTTTTGTTTGTGAAAGCAGTCAGCCTGGGAGGTGTAAAGTATGGACATTAACACCACTAGCACTTACTTAACCTAATTTCTTCTACTGCATCTTAAAGTAGCATAGCAGCAAAGCTGCCCCCACCTTTTGTAACAGCAACACATCCAGTTGTCTTCTACTTTCATTTGCTGATAAACATTTTCATCTATAACAGAATTTAGGCATTTTAAATATCTTAAATTATTTTTTTCCCTCAAGAAAAAAGTATGGTCACTTCTCTGGCTTTGAAATAGTACTGTGGACATGAAAAAGAAATTGAGCCACAAAAATATATAAAGAACACATTATAGGAAACAACTTTTTTATTTTGTACTATGATATAACATGTGCACTGTTGTATGCTATTTACAGTATTTCTCTTGTCTCCCCCCAGATCATATCTGTAAATGAGATTTATTTTATCTCAAGTTTATCTGGTAAACCAATGTCAATAAATAAATACATAAGTAAATAACTAGGAAAGTAACTTTAACAGGTACAGTATCTTAAGATTTTTATTGAACTGCTGCTTTAAGCATTGTCTTTTATTGATATAACAAATGGCTTTCTAGGAGGAGCAATGCATGATGAGTCATGAAAATGGGTAGGGCTAGGGGTGGAGCTTATGATCCGGTTTTTGCCTCATCCAAAGGTGGCAACCCTAAATTATCCAGGACAACATCTGTCTCTTTGCAGATGACACTAAGATCTGTGGCAGAGTGGAATGTGATACTGAAGAGGGGATAAGGGTCATAAAAAGGACATGAAAAGTTTAGAGAGGTAGTCCAGGATATGGCAACTGAAATGTAATGCTAAAAAGTAGAAAACTATGCTAGACACATGGTCACTAGAATAAAACGTTCCTTTACAACTAGACCTGAGCAGCTTATTATTCATCTTTTTAACAGTTATGTCTGCCCTCTATTAGATTACTGATCACAGGTCTGGTCACCACACTTGACTAAAGATATCAAATTAATAGAATGTGTACAGACAGCAATGACTAAATATGCACCCAGACTTAAGGACTGTTACATACCAACAAAGATTGTTAGAAACAGGTCTACACTCATTGGAGGAAAGAAGACAAAAGGGAGATTTATTATTTTTATTTAAGATTCTCCAAGACCAAGAACTTATGGATGAGTGTAATATTAAATATAGTAGTGGCAGGGGTAGTTTAGGTTCTCAAAATAAAAAAACTGGTAATGCCCAGAGATGCAACTGCCAAGAGAGAGAATTTTTATACAGTAAGAGCAGTAGGGGCATGGAACTGGTTTCCACAATCAGTGGTCGATAACACTACGTTAGATACCTTTAAGAAATCTTTGGATAATTTGTTCTACTCAAACCATTTACTGGTTTAGTTACCCACTTATGTGGGAGACGTTCTAGATGCGCCTTGTGCCCCCTTATGTCTTAAACGTCCTAGTAATCTGGTGGGAAGGGTAAGGGTGGATCAGACCTCTGAGGACAGAGACATCAGAGTCATCATCTGTCACAGCCTCAAATCTACTGGTTAGCACAACAAAGCAATTGAGAAAGCTAAAAAGGTGCTATGGTGCTAGGGAAGAGAGTTTTCCATTAGGAAGGAGGCAATATTAGCCATGTACAGATCCTTGGTGGGGCCACACCTGCAGTGATGGAGGCAGTTCTGGAATCCATACCTAAAGAAGGATAGGGACTGCTTGGAGTCTGTCCAGAGGACAGACACAAAAATTATCCAGAAGCAGCAAAGGAAAATCGTGTGAGGAGTGTCTAGCAAGCCACAACATGTACTCACATGTACTCACTGGCAGCCAGAATGGAAAGGGCAGACATGATAAAGACTTATAAGCACTTGCTGGGAACCAACAGGGTGGACTGCAGTCGACTGTTTATAAAGAAGGAGGGCACTGGGATGAGAGATTGCATATGGAAATTAATGTGAGAATGATATAAGAAAGTTCTTTCCTGAAAGGGTGTTGGACAAGTGGAATACATTGCTCAATAAGCTGGTCCACGCAAAGTCCATGACTGGCTTTAAACATGGGAGGGACAGACACAAGGAAATGGTACCAACTATGGGAAAAAGGAACGAGGGTATGCTGGGGAAGGTGGAATCAAAAAACAACTAGGGCTATCAGCTAATAACTCCAGCCAGGTATATGTGGGCATGGCTTCAGATAGGGCATACATTCACACTAGATGGGCAATCAGATATTTTTCTGGCATAAACTTCTATACATTTACTGTTTTGTATCTATGTCTGCTTCCACCACCAATTGAGGCAGGCTGTTCAATACTTTCACAACCCTCTGGGTGAAGTAGTGCTTCTTCATCTCCCTCTTAAATCTGGCTCTCTTGAATTCTAAACTGGTTAATGCTTCTTGTCTTGCTGTTCCCTAGCAACTGAAACAAGTTGTTTCGTATTGGATCACTTACTGTACCTCTGATAATCATATATATCATGTATGTCAATCCGCTCTGCCTATTCTGCTTTCTCCCCTTAAGTCTCTTTTTTGTGACTTTTCTACTCCTATCTGCATCTGTCCATGACCCTTTACATCTTGCCCCCCCCACTAGTACACTAGTATTGTCCTGGCCATTTTGCTTCACTTATCCATAGAATGATGGAATATGATGGCAGATAAGGACTGCTTGGCCCACCCAGTCTGCCCATTTTTCCCCACCTACATTATTACTGCAGACCGTACCTGATATGCAGTTCTTTCTCCCTTCCCTTCCCTTCCACTATGATTTCTCTGTGCCTGTTTCATGCATTCTTGAACACCGGGACTGTTTGCATCACCCACCACCTCTACTGGAAGGCTGTTGCAGTAATCCACCACTCTTTCTGTGAAGAAGTACTTCCTCACATTTTGTTTCTGTATCTACCCCCCTCCAGCTTCATAGCATATCCCCTTGTTCAGCACCTTTTTTTCTGAAAAATACATCCCTTCTATACATTATTTACCCCCTATGAGGCATTTAAAGGTCTCTATCATATCTCCCCTCTCCCTCCTCTCTTTCAGGGTGTACATATTGATGACTTTAGTCTCTCCTTGTAGGGCTTTTGATGCAGACCCTGCACCATTGTAGTTGTCCTCCTGTGGACCACCTCCACTCTGCCTAAGTTCTTCCATAGATGTGGTCTGCAGAACTGGTCACAGTACTCTAGGTGGGATCTTACCAGTGATCAACACAGCGGCAATATCATCTCCCACTTCCTGCTGTTGCTACCCCTCCTTATGCACCCCAGCATCCCACTAGCCATCCTGACTGCCTTGTCACACTGCCTGGCCACCTTTAGGTCATCCAATATGACTACCCCCAGGTCTCTCTCCTGCTTGGTAGTTGTCAGTATCACTTCACCCATTTTGTACTTCACCCCTGTGTTTCTGTGCCCTAACAGCATTATTTTGCAGTTTTGCACATCGAAACCCAGCTCCTAAACCCCTGACCACTTTAATTTTCTCAGATCTCTGCGCATCCTTTTCACACACACCCCCAGAGTGTCTACGTTATTGCAGATTTTGATGTCATCCTTAGAGAGGCAGACCTTCCCTTCCAGCTCCTCTGCAGTGTCAGTTATAAAGACATTAAAGAGGACTGGTCCTAGTACTTATCCCTGAGGCACCCTGCTGGTCACCCTCCTTTCCTCAGAGTGAACTCTGTTTACCACCACCCTCTGTTGCCTATCCCCTAACCAATTTCTTGTCCAGTTTATCACCTTTCAAGTCACTCCTAAGCTACCCAGCTTGCTTGCTAGTCTCCAGTGTAGAACGGTGTTGAAAGCCTTATTGAAATCTAGGTTGGCTATGTACACTGCTCCACCATGCTCTAATTCCTTCTTCACCCAGTCAAAGAAATATATCAGATTCATTTGACGTGACGTCCACCATGTGAACCCATGCTGCCTCGAGTCATGTAACCCACTGGATTTGGGATACTCCACAATCCTTTCCTTTAGCTGTGTTTCCATTAACTTTCCTACTACCAATGTCAGGCTGACTGGCCTATCATTGCCAGCCTCCTCCCTGCTACTACTTTTGTGTAGTGGGACTACATCCACCTCCTCCAGTCCTCTAGAACCACTCCTGTTTCCAGTGAGCTGTTAAACAGGACTGTCAGAGGTGCAGTCAGTACCTCCCTGAGCTCCCTCAATATCCTTGGATGTACCCTGTCTGGTCCTATTGCTTTGTCCACCTTCAGATCAGCAAGTCCCTTCAGGACTTTCTCCTCTGAAAAATGGATTAGTATTTACTTCCATCCCTCCAAAGCTTCTGTTACGTTTTTTGTGGCCCCTCCTCTTCTTCTTTCTCCGTGAACACTGAACAAAAATATTTGTTTAGGATGTCTGCCTTTTCCTGGTCCCCCCCTTGCAGTTCCCCCTTTCCCTTTTTTACCTTTCAATCCCACCCATGGTCTTCCTACACAGTCCCTCCCCGCCCCCTTCCCTTTTAACCTTTCAGTCCCACCCTGGTCTTCCTCTTTTCACTTGCATACCTATAACAATTTCTTGTCCCCTTTCATTACCTCCTGTTATTCTCTCTTCATTTTGCACCTTTGCACTCCTTACTGCTTTCCCTGTTTCAATGTATTTGCCCAATACACCTACCTATCCTCCTCCCTCTGTGTCTCCTTATGCCTTCTGAATCTTACCCTTTTAGCCTTTACCTTTTCAGCCACATCTTTCGAGAACCACAGCAGTCTCTTTTTCCTCTTGCTTTTGATCACTTATTTGACGCAGAGGTTTGTTGCCTTTACTATGCTTCATTTTAGCATTACCCACTGTTCCTCCACCCCACCTAGGCCATATCCCCCCCATTATGCCTATATGAGTAAGTCCCTCTGCCTATGAAAACTCATGTTTTTTAGCTACTACATGTACTTGTTGCATTGATTTACTTGATATTGTTTGTGATTATGCTCCTTTGATATGCTGTATTGCTGTATATGACTTCTGTGTTTGTAATGCTGTTAACACTTTATTTTTTCCTCCTCTCATTCTATCTCCATTAATCATCACCCCAGGACACATTTGGAAATGAACTGCTAGCAACTCAATATGACTTTCCTGGTAAAACATTTGAAATGAATAAATGCCTCTATCAGATCCCCTATCAGGTTTTTTTTCCTCGGGTGAGAACAGGTTTTGTTCCCTCAGCCAGCAATTCTAAGACATCTGTCTAATGTCTTTTGACATTTTTAGTGTTTCTATTCTTGAGGTTTTCCAGTTCAGCCCTGTCTTTCATGTTCCAGTTCAGCCCTATTGTTTTTTTGTAATATGGTGCCCAGAAGCACCCACCACAGTATTCCAGGTGTGTTGTCACCATGGCTTTGTACTGTGGCAGGATCACATTTTGTCTCTGCTTGTAATATCTCTGTGCATTGTTTTTCTGGCTACGGGGGGAGGTCATATCAGCACATGTGCACAAATGCACTGGGAGCTAGCAATGGTTTGTTAAATCACTGGGAGTTTTGTACATTTCTGTCCTGACATTATCTTCTGAGATTAATTTATACACCTGCATTTTCATTCATGCTCTCTGGTGAGCACCTGGTGATACTTGTTTTGAGAGAACAGCAGTTTTGGTAGTTGTTATCTTTCTATTTAATTGAAGCTTAATAACATTTTTACCTTTTAAGCCCCTACCAAGCTGATTGTAGAAATTGCATCTCACTGGTTCATGCTGAGTACCCAACAATGAAAAAAGTGTTTTTTTTATTTCTTGTCCTTCTGCTTCAGAATATATGCAGAAAAAGATTTCTTGCTACTATGAGATGCAGTCTGTTTTGTGAGCTCAAAGAATAAGGCCATATCCACAGCCAGTACTGTACTTAGGTTAGATGCTTTGTGTGTGCTGCATTCAGCAGTCAGTCGGGAAGCTCCCCACCTCCGACTCGACATACCAGTTGGTGTCCAAGTACATCCTCTGAAAATGGTCTAAATAGGAAAAGTTTTCCAATCCCAATTCATAATGCTGGGGGAAGGGGGTTGTTGAAATTCCAGCAGCTCAGTTTCTGAAGTGTGTGTGTGTGTGTGTGTGGGCATGATCTGCCTTAGAGATGCTAAGCAGATGCCTCCCTCACCCCCACCAGATTCCACTCAGAATCTGTTACAGCCAGTTTTGTATGGAGAGTGATTCCAACTGAGCAGCTGGGATTTCAAGAACTGGCCTACCACATCATACATCGGGGGAGAGGGGTGGACTGAAAATGTTTGTCTCTGGGCTTTTGGCCCAGGGCTGGGGGAGGTTAGTGAGGTGGGGACTCTTAAGGATAGTGTCTGGTGATGGAAGGGTGAGACCATCTTTTGCCATTCCATTATGAATTAATGTGTGTATATGGGGGTGAAGACAGTAAAAGAGCCTTGCCTGTGTTAATAAGCCCATTAGAAGATATGGAGCACTCTCAGAGGAAACTAATGTAGCACTGCTCAGTGCTGCGTTAAATGCAGAGTGTTGTAGACGGCAACCGGACAGGGAAATGTTTCATGTTGTATTTTATTAATGCTTTTGGTGAAAGCCTCAGGATCTCAATTCACAAGTGTTTGTGGTGCAGTTTTCCACACTTATTTCTTTCAACTTAAACCAACTTTTCAGTATCTAGGAAAGCTCTGTAAAGTATAATATTCAGACATAATTCAATGTATCCATCATTAATGTACTGTATTCTTCTCTTATTATTCTTTATTACCGTGATACAGAAATTCTTGTTGCTATATTGGTCCTTGTAATACAAGATCCACAAAAAAAGATGATCTGATACCTTTTATAGGACCAAAAAAGTTGTTAAAAAAGAAAACAGGTGCCTTGAGTTTTCGGACTACAGAGAGTCAATCATCAGAAAATCAATGACAGTTCATTTTGGAAGAATACATTTTCTTAAAACCCAGATCATACATAAAGAAACAGATAAAAAGCTGTTAAGAATCCCATTAGCCTAAACTTGCATTTAAAAATCAAACATTGAAACATATAAAGATCATGCTTAAACAGTATATGTTTGAATATTCATGAATACTATTGAATTTTTGAACACAGAGTTTAAGACAAACATATCTGAATAGTGCTTACACTGTATAAATGTGGGAAACAGCTAGTTATTGCTTAATTTATACTAGGACAGTGCATCTTTAAACCCATTATTTGCCTAGTACAAATATATTTTCTTATTTAGAAGGCTTTTAACATTATATGCTATATATTTTTTAGGCTTATTTCAACTTGTGGTTTAAAATTGAAGTCATTTACTAATGCATGCACAGATGCACACAGGCATAGTTTTAACATGCAGCTTTAGTTTGTTTTATGACTTTTCTCAGGAAGGAGCTATCTATTCTGTGACATTTGACCTTGCAATGCCTTTTTTTTTCATGGAACTCTGCTGTCTTTATATGTTTCTACATCTTTAAATGCAAGTTTAGGCCAATGGGATTCTTACCAACTTTTTATCTTTTTTTTTTTTTTTTATGTATGATCTGGGTTTTAAGAAAGTGCGTTCTTCCAAACCAACTGTCATTGATTTTCAGATGAAGGACTCTGTGTAGGCCAAAAGCTCAAAGCAAAGGTATCAAATCATTTATTTTTGAGGATCTTTTATTACTATGGGCATTTCCAAGAAAACAGAAACTTTGTGTCTCAGACTTCAGCTCATATAGGTACAGGGAAAGTTAACATCAGTATTCTGGAATTGCCTCAGAATATGGCATAAAGAATAATTGATCCAGACTTTGACTGAATAATTTTTATGGAGAATTGGGACCTTGAATCTGTGGAAAAGCATAGGATGGAAATACATTAAGCCTTTTTTGATAGCTCCATAGCTGCAATACTTGGTCCACAACTGCCTTAGAGAGGAGACAGTCCTAGGACTGGATCACTAAAGCAAGGAAAACGAATGGGTACAGCAAACATTTTGTACTGTGGGTGTTCATTTTGGCTGCCTTTCCTAATACTGGTTTTAAAAGTAAGTAGGTTGAAGATATGGAGGTTTTGCCCTTGACCTCTGTGCTAATTTCTTAACTTATGAGTATTGAAACAATTGTAAGTGCATGTGCAATATACTGGTGGATTTGTAATATGCATTATGCTGCATTTGTGAAGCTCCAACTATATCATGCTTCAAAACTTCCTTACGTAACCACCTTATTAACACCCGATGCTGTAACTGCCACTAGTCAAAGCCGTACTCAATACTTATGACAAAGCTTATTACTAAGCTGCTAAGGACGACATAACTCTGGTATTGTTTGCATCCATCCTACCTGTACCAGCTTGTTTGTATCTATGTCTTAATTTACTGTTATACTTATGTGTTGTACTGCTATACTGTGTATTTTGGTTTGTCTTACTGTGACAAGGTACCTTTGTAAATGAGCCTATGGCTCAAAGGTTTTCCAAACTGCTGTTTAAATAAAATAAAATAAAAATAATCGTTTGCTACTTTTGCTCTTTAGTTTTGTGTGTTTTTTTCTTTCTTCATCTAATTTAATTGTGCATGAAACAGGAACTGTAAAAACGTCAAAATGTTATACCTATTGCTGGTTGCAATTTTATAATAAACATGAATAAATAAGATGGCCTCCCATGTGAAGAATGGAAGGGAGTAACATAAATTGTATTTTGTGGTCTAACACTAAAACAACAAGCATTTGCCAATGCCGAATGTTCGCCGCTTGCATTGCTGTTGTACCAGGTCTTGTTTGTACACATTTTTATGATATGTTTACGCAGGATAGACTAGATGCGATGCAATCTCATTTCATTGGTGTCCTGCTTTTGCACATTTGTAGATTGTATTTACCCAGGATAGACCAGCTGAGAGACAATATGTCATTTTCAGTGGGTTCCCACATTTTGACCCCAAATTTCCAGAAGTTTTTTATGACCTGACATTATGAACAAGACAGGTGACATTTTTTAAATGTCATCCAAAAGGTGATTTGGAAGTGCGACTTTGAAAACAAGTTTTTCGGAGGGGATTTGAAAAATTACAACTGTCATGTTTAGGAGGTGGGGCAACACAAGGGATATGTTGAACAACAGGGGCCCAAATCTTCAAAAATAAAGTTATGAGTAAACATTGGAAAAAAATTCATCATTTCTTCATAACGTAGTTGTTTTTTCACATTTTGACCCCAAATTTTCAACACAGTCTTTATATGACCACTCCTTCTGAACAGAGAGGTGTCATATATAAAATAATGTCTGAGATATCATTTTGCACCACAAGTGTGCACACAAATTTTGGCCAAATATGAAAAATGACAGCAGTCATGATCTTGAGGTGGTGTGAAAAAATTGCTATGTTGAAAATTTGGGGTTAAAATATGGAAAATTATCAATGTTACAAGCATGCATTTAAACATTTCAACATACACTCTTAACTTTGGTATTTAATATTTTTACCCCAAATTTTCAAAATAGCCTTCTTATGATCCAACCTCATGAACACGGGTGGAGAAAAGTTTCAAGTCTTGTACAAAAAGTTATTTTGTTCAACAGCTGTGAAATCACCTTTCAGGATGGATTTGCATAATTTCACCACCCTTGTTTATGAGGTGGGGTCCCAAAAAATGCCATGTTGAACATCTGAGGAACAAATATTCAAAAATTACCAAGTTAGGACAAGTTCAAAACCCACAGAAATACATTGCTCCACATACCTGATTTCCTCAGTTCCTGGTGAAGAGTTAAAATATGTCCCCAGTCCAGAGAGTATTATGGCATTGGACCAGAGTAGGTAAGTAAGGGGTGAGCCAGAGGGTTGGATGAGGAAAAGGTAACAGCTGCTATGTGCTGGCAGTGCAACCGATATTGATGGACTGTTTTTTTACAGGGTATATAATATTTTTTTTTAAAAGACTAAAAGGGGTGGTTTTCTTTATTTCAGGTTTGGACGATGAGGATTGAGAACGCCAGGTGTCGGTGTTATGTTTGGTGGCACTGGGGGTGGGCTCCCTGGTGTCACGCAGTGAAGATGGCTGGGGTGCAGGGTACTAGCCAGCACTGGGGATTGGGCATACCACTGCCAGAAAACTGAAAGTGTGGGGGGTGGTGAGTGCTGAGTGGGGGTTGGGTAGGGGTAAGGTAATGATGGTTGTGTGCCAGTGGCAGTAGATATTGATGGACAGTTCTCTGTTTTTACAGTGTATGTAAAAATAAAAAAAAAAGACTATGAGGGATGGTTTTCTTTATTTCAGGTACTGACACTGGACCCAGTTTTGGTGTCATGTTTGGCAGCACTGGGGGTGGGCTGCCCCGTGTTGCATTGTGAAAATGAGCGAGGTGGGGGGTACTAGCTAGCACCCCCGGTGTCAGACAATTAAGACGGGGAAAGCAATTGGAGGTGGGAGGGATACTTGCTCAGCAAGGGGTGGGAGGGATTGTTTTTATGTTGGGGGGACCACAGCAGGTTGATCATGATGCTGATCAGCTCTGCCTTCTTTGCAGCATTATGCACATCAGATGAAAGAGTCACCCTATGATTCAGCCAGCTCATTTATTTGACCTTCACAGTTTCCATCCAGCAAAACCAGAACTGTGTCATGATCAGCCTGGCTGATGATTGGTCTGACACTGTCGAGCTCCTTACAGACTGCCCTGCATTGGTCCGACAGTGACACACCTCTCAAAATTCATTATCATGCCAATAGGTTTGCTTTGCCCAAGCACAAGGGTGAACATAAAAAACAGCCTAAAAATTGATGTTTGGTGTTTTTAATATTTGAAAACTCTAGCTACTAATAACCCCTGTCTACCCAGGTTTCAGTATACTGTATTAGCCTTTAAGCACTTAGCAATGTGGAAGAATTTCCTGTGACAGGCTAGAGTCACAGATTTTTTCCACTTGTGCCTCAATCCAGTTTTCATGAGTTTTTTTTTTTTATCACAGTCATTGCAATTTACACACAGAGTTGTGGAGAAACATGAGGTTTTCATATACAGATTTTATTGGTGTCAATAGATTTTTTAAATGTTTTAAATCAACAAAGAAGGAATTACATATGGGCTGAATATACTGGGAGTGGGGAAATTAAAATGTAGTATCCCGTAATTGTTTGTGTTGGTTATCATTGGTGACTCCCTCAAACAATCGAGTCAGTGCAACAAGGCATATAGCAAAGTGACTGGGATACTGGGATATATCAGGAGGGATATTGATAGCAGAAGGGAAGAGGTAATACCTTCTCTATATAGATCTTTAGTGAAGCCATACTTGGAGTTCTGCACCCAGTTCTGGAGTCTTCACCTCAGGAAAGACAGAGATAGGCTGGAGACAGTGCAGTGCAGGGTAACAAAAATGATTCAGGGCCAACAGGATAGGTCCTATGAGGAGTGCCTCAAGGCCCTGAACACGTACTCATTGGAGACCAGAAGGGAGAGGGGAGATATGATACAGGCCTTCAAGTTCCTAAAAGGAATTAAAGTGAACTGCGGGAACTACAGTATTTAGCCAGAATACTAGCTTGCAGTCATGTGGACGTGAGTGGAAACTAACAGGAGGGAGGTTCAGTAGGGACATGAGGAAGTGCTGTAAAACGTCAAATTTTCACTGTAAAATAATTGTCACTGTTTTCACTGAAGCACTAATTTGTGCTAAAATAAATGTGTGCTAATTAGCACTATTAGTACTTTTTCCATGATAGTGAATGTGGTACTAATCCATTAGTGCTAAACAAAATTTGCACAATTATAGTTGCATTTGGGTATGCACTAAAATTGCTTTGCATGAAAATAAATAGTTTTACTGTACTATTCTGTAGAAAGGGTGGAGGACCCATGGAACAGACCGCCAGCTGAAGTGACAGGTGTGAGAACCATTGGTGGTTTCAAGCAGGTTGGGACAGAATGAAAGGTATAGTGTTTGCTCAAGGTGGCAAAACTGGGAGGACAAAGGTGGGGGAGGATACAGAGGGCTAGGACCCCGGAAAGACAGTAGGTCACAGGGCTAAACAGGGAACTCAGGCAGACTGGTTGGCCCATTGGTCTTTTTATGCCATCATTGTCTATGTTTCGATGTGTGACTCTTTTTGTAATGCCTCCAGTCCCAATAATTGCCTCTCTTTAAGCAACTTGGCTGCTTCTTGCTTCCTTTGAAGCAATCAGGTTTTCTTTTATTCCTTGAGGTCAATTCTGAAAAAAAATTAGTTTGTTTTATACCAACATACCACCTGCCCACAGACTTTGCCGATATTGCTTCACCCAACAAAGTGACCTTCTGATGTAGTAAATAGTGCACTAATTATTAAATATGTCTGACATAGTCCCATTATTACCAGTGATGTTTAGGGCCAATCAAAAAGTGCTACAGCAATTAAATGCCACTGTTGGCCGAGAGTGATAAATAATTCAGCAGCACAGCACTAAAACACTGGTGACTGTTAGTCACTGTCGATTTTCCAATTAAGGCAAGCACATGTTGTTAGTCCACAGGGGCCTTCTTCCTGCCATTGTTACCTTTTTGAAAATAATCATTCAAAGGCATACATGAAAATCTCTAAACATATGGTGCTTGTCGAAGGCATCTTAATACTAAGGCTAAGGATCAGCAATGCAACAAGACACAGTTATTCACCACTCCTTGTCCATTTTTGAGGACTGCTCAGGAGAAGGCATACAGTACAGTTCACAAATTGTGTTCAAGCACTGAAAAACAGAGATCAAAAATAGAAATTGTTCCTGTGTCATGGTTAAGCATTTGACTGTTTACAGGGTGTAGTCTTGGCTTAAGGAGTGGATTTGAAAACAATGAACATTTAGCACACACGTAAGCAATGAATTAAGTGAAATTAACACATTTTTCAAGGAGGAGAATCCCCTTCTAAGATCTGTGTCATCCAAGTGGACAGAATGCCTTCACACAAATAGAATTCAACATCAGTTTGGGTTCCATACTGTTTATTTATTTAAAACATTCATAGCAGGAAAAAAACATACTGAAGTGGGAAAGCCATCTCATTTGCAGGTGGTTCCTAGAAATAGCTACAGAATTCATGTATATTATTGTTATTGGAAAGTTTCTACAAACAACAACATAATTTATTATATACGTCCACAATGTACGGTATACAAGGCACAGAAACACAAACCATAAGTTAATTATCACGTACAACCACACAGTTACTAAAAAAGTGGGATTGCCATGTATAAAGTCAAAGCAGACTTCTTCAATAATTCTGCCTCCCCCTTACAGGCTTAAAGACCAATCCCCTGAAGGTTCCTGGCCCATCGTCATATGTGAAGTGTGGTGGGTTGCGGTTGGGGATGTTGTCTGGTGCAGATAGATATTGCAGTCTGTAGAGTTGCAGCCGGGATACACAGTTCAAACATATTCCAGACCCCTATGTGAATTGAGTTCATAGATTTTTTCTGTTGTATCTACCCCTTACCATCTACCTCCCCTTTTCTCTTGTCACCTTCTTCCCCATGGAACCATATGTGATAATACATTCATTGCCAAAATGCCAGGTAGACTAGGTGGCTTATGTAGAGCCACATGAAATTTGCCAAACCAGCTAAAACGCATCAATGCGTGCTCCTTCCCATTTTATTTTCACAGTTTCATATACGCCACTTTAACTGGCCTTGTTAAAAAGAAACTTGACATCTGATACCATAAATATTCTTCGTAAAGCTTGAGTATTATATACTAAACTACAATTCACATACAGGAAATAAGGTTGTACAACAATTTGGCCCCGACGGCTTAGAGACCTGAACAGCCCTGAAAATCAGGGATGTGCATTTTAAGGATAAGGACACTATTAGGATTGCAAACAACATGCATTGGCATGTGTGCTGTTACAGTGCTGCCCACCAGGCTAAAGTGCTATTATCACAGCTTCTGTCTATGATATCATACAAGATACTGCAGTAACAGTGTTATGTAGAGTGGATGACCTTTCAGTCTTTTTCTGTCTTTATTTTTCTATGTTAAATTGGGCATTTAGTACACTCAGAAGTAGCATATCAAGACAATATGCCTCTTGGGTGTGCTACTTCCTCTGTATTATACCTACTGTCATCATTTGCACTATGCCTATTTATCTTTTTATATTTCTGAGGTACTGTACTCCCCTTAACACCCTTCATACTGTCACACCTAAAACAACCTCTGGTTCAGTGCACCTTTCCTGGTCAACAAGTTGTAAAAGGAAGGAAGGAAGGAAGGAAGGAAGGAAGGAAGGAAGGAAGGAAGGAAGGAAAGAAAATCTTTTTTTTCTGATTGGAAATAAAAAAAAAAGTAAACAGTGCCTTACATCAAAAGCTGAGCCACTGTGGACCGCGTTGAAACCCCAACGGTCTGTGGCTTGGCTCCACAGAGATATACATTTATTTTGTATAATTGCTGTGGCGAAAAAATGATCCCCAGCAATTATACAAAATAAAGGATGGGTAGGTGTGTAAAACTCAGATTTTACACACCCCTTCAGGGTGGGATGACTTAATAAACCCCTCGAGCTTCACTCTCAGTGTTTATGTGGCATCCCACCCCTCGGGGGGGGGGGGTAAAATCCTTGTTATAACCACCTACCCATCCATTATTCTCCATTTATTTACATTTGAAGAGATTATCACCTCAGTGAAAACTTTGAAAAACATTATATTGGGACAATTCAATTTATATTTTGTATATTTTTGTGTTTCTCTTCTCTTTACTGTCAGGACATTATTTTACGGGAGACAGATCCTTCAGAATGCACTACTTCTGTTGCTTATTTCTTCAACTGAAGTCATTATCCTCTGCTTGTGACATTATGATTTCCATAGCAACAGATCATGATTTCACAAGAAGGGGATTATGACTTCAATGAGGGAAATAAAGAGCAGAAATAATTATTTCTAAAGGACAACAATCCCATTCTAATCAAAAGCATATAGAAGGTAAAATCAAGTGGGTAGAAGCACAGAAAATATGTAAATTACTGAGAAAGCCAGAATGTGTCTTATCATTATGTTTTCCTAGATTTCCCAGAGTTGATAACCCCTCTTTAAAGAGCTAGTGGAACCAAAACAGGCAGATGGGAAAATAATACACATTTTAAAAAGTAGTCAGTTGTAACTTTTTATTTCTGAAGTATTTTTCACTTTCCTTTTGGTCATTAGAGAGGTTTTTTTTTTTAACTTGCCTGGGCTTCGGCCATTCTTCAGAGGGGGCATCGTTGCCCCGACTCCTTCCACCAGGTCCCGATGTACCAGGATCCTGGCTTCATAGTGCTCGGTATCTGGAGGTGTTTGTATTTTACCCCATAGTTTTGTCCCCATCCCCTGAGGGCACTGGTGCAAAGGACATATGTCCAGATGTACAGTGTGCAGATGCATGCCACAGTCAAGCACCCAGCAGCGCCCTCCCTCCCCAACTCCATAGAGCCATGTGCCCCACCGCCCGAGCTTCCACCGGCGGTAGTGCTACGGGTGCATTCACCACCCAGTAACTCACCCCACCCTGGAGGAGGAGAGCATCCATTGGAATGATCAGTCCTCCTCCCCCAGTCAACCACCGATGAATATGGCCGGCTCTCGAACCCAGGTCACCTGCATAGTGCAAGTGTGGTGTTCAGCACCTCAACCCCCTTTTCCTCATTAGAGAGTTTTCTATGTGATAATACTGTGCTTGATGTGTTAAGAAGCTCTCAGCCTGGCAGCTGACATATGTGTCTTTAGTCCCCCACTACATCATCAGCATTGTGATCTCACTGACAGTGACATCACAGGCAACTGACCTGGCAGTTACTGAGTGGCTGTTCTAAGCAGCATTGATGTCACGGTGGTGAGGGTCCTAATGTTGATGAATGTAGTAAAGAATAAAGACATATGTCCTTCTCAGGCTAAGTGACTGTTCCACATATCGCACCTACTATCGTCCGGTAAACCATCCTCTAATTAACCAAAGGGAAACAAAAAAGTACCTCAGATATAAAAGGAAATGATTGACTGCTTTTAAAAAACTAATATGACTTTTAGGCACTACACTAGCTGACCAGTGTCAGTGGCTCAGCAGGTTGCACAGTCGCCTCTGAGGCCGAAAGATCAGAAGGCTGTGGATTCTATCCCCACACCAGGCATTTGAGTTAAATCCCAATACTGACACTGTAGTGCAGCATGAGGGGGGTGCTGCACTCCTGAAGTGCTGTCTTTCAGATGAGACTTTAAACCGAGGTCCCATCTGCCTGTTCTGGTGGTAGTTCAGGTGAATGTTGAAGATCCCATGTCACTTCTCGAAAAGAGAAGGGAATTTTCCAGGTGTCCTGGCTAGAATTCCCCCATTCACTAAAAAATACCACCAACAGCTTAAAATCTGGTTCAATTTCAGTTGGCATCCATCTGTATCCCCCTCCATGGGACAAGGCTGAAAATAGGCAAAAAACTGTCTAGTCTTCCTTCCCAGTCAAAAAAAACTAAATAAATAAAATAAAGGCAGTATCCACAAATAACCTAAGCATGTTTATCCCAATTATCTTCTACAGGCAGGGAGATCAGTATAAAGGAGATGCATCTAGCATAGCTACTGTACATGTGCACTGTGTTTGTACATATTATTACCAGAGCCCTAAAATCCATCTTTCACATCAAACAGACCAAAATGGCTGACACAAAATGTGATAGCACCACTTGATCATCCATCACTTTAGAACCAGGTGTGCAGTCCATACCATTCTGTTCTCACTTTTTTAGGAAGTGATATTACACATGTTGCTTGGTTTTAGATGCAAGCTTTATGGTGCTCTTTTAGTATAGCGTTATCTTAGCAGAATCAGAAATATATTAATGTGCTTTCTAGTAGTCATGGGGAGTGCTGTCACCTGCCATCAAATCACGGTGATATTAAATGGTCCTGAATTTAAAGCCATGTGAGGCCTTTTTGTAAATGAACATGCCATCTTATTTATCTTCAGCGAGGAGTCAGCTAATGGAGATAGATGCAGATTTTGCATGTTTCCTACAAAAAAAGAAAACTAAGTCAAAAGGAATGCATATTTTTGTAAAGGATGTGTCTAAAGGGAAGCCTTTTCTTATTACTAGCCAACTTTCATGTATTAAAATTTAAACTGCAAACCCAGTTTTTGGTCTGTGGAACACATTTTGTTTTAATGAAAAGAAGTTCTAGGTACCGTAATACACTTTTTAAGAAAACCCTAGTGGGATCCCTGCTTTGACATTTACAATGCATGTCTTGCTTGATAACTTTAAACATTCTTCTGTAAATGCTAAATTCTTCAGCTCTTACTGCAAAGTCTCAGGGGTAGTTGCTATAGTAACAGTTTGATTTACTTGGACTTAGGATTGTGGTCAATGTAACATTTTCTTTTTTGTGTGTTTGTGAGTTTAATCACCTGAACCTGAATGAAGATGAATTCACATTAAATAAAACATGGAATAAAATCAGCAACGAGGTCTTGTGAATCACTTCTTGTGAATTATTGTTCTAATAGGGTATTGCGCTTTCCAGCTTAAAATGTTGCTCTGCAGTGAAACTGGTTGTGGCGTACACTGCCTCACAGCAGTGCTGACTCAGCCTTATTTATAGATAGCTGGTGCACAGCAATCAATACAGCTTTCTCATTTACACGCATTATGGGAAACCGTCTAATCTCAGTGGATGCCTGACTGCTGGCTCAAATTTTGCAGACTTGGCACTGATTATATGTATTGTCAATACCTCAGGCACAACTCTTAAAAACATACAGCATAAATATAAGGACTAACTCAAAAATGCACAGTATTTTCTTTATTTTTTGTACTTTCCCTGTTTTTTTATGAGTGTTTATCAGATTAAATGCCACAGAAGTATGTCCAGATTGACATCTGTCTGTATTGTGAACTACATAGTCAAGCTGCATTGTTATGAGGATATGTATAAATGTGCTTTTGGGTGCTGAACTGCACTTTTATGTCTCTCTCATCAATCCTTTTTTGTAGCTTTCCTTATATCTTCTTGAATCATACAGCCAGTGGATTATCACTACGAAGCATATGTAATATTATTCCTGTGTGGCAACTATAAATAACCTGAGCTTGACAATTCCACAATACGCTTGGGTATATCAGCACCTTTCCTTCCCTCTCTTCTGTCAGTTAAGAGGCCTCACTGAGAGGAGGAAAGTGGGCATATGCGTAAACGTGTGTGACCATGTAGGGGTAGGTGTCTATATGTGAGTGTGTGTACATCTTCATGTTGGGAAGGGGAGATTAATTTATCCTATCAACATGATCAGCATCAATTTCCATAGTATTTTCTGTTAATAATTACTTAATTTTACTTTCAGCTTTCATTCTTGAGTCATGTTATGGTCTTATTTGATGACTGCTGATTTCACTGAGTCATTTTTAAAGCTGGCAGCTGAGGTCTCAGTGTCTGGATGATCTTCAGTTGAAGTCAAGGCAGCAGCTGTTGCCTGAGCTGAGTCCTGATTTTAGTTTTGGGCCAACTTGTAAAAAGAAACACCTGGTGGAGTATGTTTATCATTTGTTGTGCATGGATTTTCATCATACAGTAAATAAAAAGCTGGTGTACCACAGATCGAAGGTCATAGAATGTTAGCGTACCCTATAGTGGTGCAACAGCTTTTTTAATTAAAATGGAAACTTGTGGTACCTGCTGTTTTTCTTTTATTCCCCCTACACACTCACAGATCCTTCCCAACACGAAATCTTTTATTGTTTTGTCATTTTAAAAACACAGAAACCAGCCCTTTACCGGGGGTGGGGGTGATCAGCATCTTACTGACCGTGGGTTTCTGTTTTTGTAAAATATTTAAAGAGATACCAAAGATTTCTTAGAAAGAAGAACATTTCTTTCAATTTATGTTTAAAACTATATGCTGTATGAAATAACTCATCGGTAAGCATGCACAACACGGTTGTGTTTCCAGCTCAGGGGTTGTTCACTCTTGAGGTCCCTGTGATGTCATCAAAACCCCTTGATGGAAAAGTGACCTTACTGTGCATGGTTGCCTTTGTGTTATTCGCTTTCATTGCACTAGTTTTCAAACATTTTCTTTGTAAAACGTGAGGCTTCCAAATTCAGTACATCTCTTGCACTTCAGAATGATACAGAGACTTATAGACTAACTGATTCATTAAGGTATCCCTTTAATGTGCCAACTCATTACTGGCGTGGTAATTATATATCACCGGGATATTGCTGCAGACTTTGTTGGCTACATTGATTTCTTGTCGGGCTGTTTTCCGCTCCAGCGGTTGCACAGCACCGTGCTGCTGGGGTGCACCTCAATGTTGCCCTTTCTCCACTGTGCCAAGACCTGGAGTTTGTTTTATGTACTGTGGGGGGTGTGGGGTGGGAGGGGTGCAGGGTGGCATAGCCTCCCACAATATTGCACTGTCTATCTTTTTGTCATATGGCTCTGCGGCTCCCGGGCGGTGGATTGTCAGGTCACTGTAGGTGCTGTGGACACATCATTTACGCCATATTTTACATTGTTCACTTCCATGTCACTGCGGCATGGGTGAACCATTCATTAACATATTAGACCAGGCCAATTGTCAGTGAAATGATTATAGTATTTTTTCAACATTTATGTAACTAGGATAGCCTAGGTAAGGAGTGATACCCACTTTTAGTTGGGTCCTAACCAGTTTAAAATGAGGACTGAGTCATGGGGATGGTAAATCATGACTTGCTTAAAGTCACACAGTAAGTCAGTAGGCTAATGCGATATTTGACCCCGGTCTCCTGGTATCACAGGGTTCACAGTTCCATGCTCTAACCACTGCACGACACTGCCTATAAGTAGCTTAAATGTACTGATATTTACAGACAGTAAGTCCTGGTCCTGAATAGCCATGTAAGCCATAAGATCCTAGTTTAACATTCCAGCCCAGTCTCTGGTTCCCTGCAGATCTTGAACAGATCCCTTAAACCTTTATCCCCCACTCACATTCTTCCCAGCTGTAAATCTGGATCAAATAAAACTCAGCTGATACTGAGATGTTTTCAACTCTGCTGGGCTATATAAGGTTAATAATTTGTATTAGAACAATAGAACAAAACACACACCCAGATTCAAATACCTCCCTAGCTACTGACTTACAGAGTGCTTCTTTACAGGGCCCTATTCAGCCCCCACCTAGAGTACTGCATGCAGTTCTTGGCTCCCCAATACAAAATTGCCATTGGGGCAGTTTAGAGGGTGCAATGCAGGGATGCCAAAATGACCAGGGGTATAGAAGACAACCACTGTGAGGTCACAATGGTGGTCCTTAGTGTGTTCTCATTTCAGAAAAGGAGGCTGAAAGGGGACATGATCTCAGTTTTCCTTATCTCCAGGGGTATGAACAAGATTGAACAGACAAATATGTTTCATCTGGTGTCCTCCAACAGGACACTGGAACACACCCTGAAGCTCATAGTTGGTTAATTCCAGGGTAATGTTAACAAGCACTTCTTCTCTCAGGGGGTGGTGAACCTATGGAATAGCCTACAAGTAGAAACAGTGGGCATGAAGACAATACTGGCCTTCAAGGGACGTCTGGACAAGCAGATGGGAAACAACTTTAAATTAGTACATGTTCACATAGCATACAGTGGTGACCAGTGTCAGGTTCTCAAATGTCACAAGACCTCATGAGACTGCTGTCATGATGTCCTCAATGATGACAAGTCATAATATTTGGAAACACAGTTATGCAGTTAGCAAGCAATGGCTCTGCCTAGTCTTGCCAGTGAAGTGCCTGCTGAAGATCCATACTGTCATGACTAGACAAGAAGGAATCTTACACTGGGCACCACTGTACTTATTGAACCCTTCTTATAAAACAGGGGATGGATACAACGGATCTAGAGTCCCTTCCAGCCTTAAAGTACTGTTACTATGTAAACACTGTAAATAGTACTGTATCTGCTGGGCACTGGATAACCTGGATCATGCTCTATTTTATGTGGCTAGGATAACCTGGATCATGCTCTATTTTATGTGGCTAGGATAACCTGGATCATGTTCTATTTTATGTGGCTACGATAACCTGGGCACTTCTGCCTGTCTAGGTTGTTTGGTCCACCACTCTTCATTCCTACAATGAAGTCAAGAATTTAGTTAAAAAGGTCATTATTTCACCCAGTCAGTGGTTAGCTAACATCTGGAAGAGGATACAGATACTGACCGGAGCTAAGTGCTACAGTGGGAAAATATCGACCCCAAGGGATGAACTACTGAAGGCCGAGGGCACTATATTGTAACTATCGTAATTCAATAGCTTATCCAGAGGGGCAAGATGTTTCTGCTACACTTTATCCTGAAGAAATGGCCAGCATCTGTTTTATTGAACCTTGCATGAGTTATGTCCCACCAACTCAATGTATTTGTTAAAAAAAAAATTCCCCTGCCCCCTCCTTACTCCAGGACTCCTGTTTTTCAAAAAAAATAAAATTTCCCCGGTTATCCCATGGCCACTCCCCCTCCCAGAGCCAGACTTGTATGCCAAACAATTTGCTGCAGTAGTAGGGCTACTTTTGGGAATAAGCCTGGGTTTTGGGGCCGGCAGGGGAAAGGAGAATCGAGCATCCCAGCAGGCATTCTCTTCCTCTGGGGCAGAGGGAATGCTGCATTTGCTGCAATACTGCCACCTGGCTGACTACAGGTGGCAATACAGCAAGGCAGCATGAGATGGGGGAGGCTGCAGGCCAGGAACGCGTGCTGTCCACTCATATGTGCATTGGTCCCCCTTGTATGCTAGCATCCTCTAGAGGACTGGGGAGAAAACTGGAAAAGTGACCCCAGTTCTGGTTTGGCAGGTCCTGGTATATTTAGTAGTAGTAGTAGCTTTATTTATTTATGTCACCCTCCCCCAAAGCCCAGGGCACCATTACAAAAAAATAATATAGATCAACACACACCTACTACATAAATGGAATAAAATTAACACCACAAACAGTCAGCTAACTAACATCAATTGAAATATACAATAAAACCAGATGTGGACGTTAACAATAAAATTCATTGATATTTGGAGGTTAAATAATTAACTAAAATCAAGAGCTGAAAGCCAGGGCAAAGAGGTAGGTTTTAAGGTTTTTTTAAATATTGCAACAGATGGAGCCTCTCTCAGAGCCCTTGGTAAAGAGTTCCAGAGTGTTGGCCCCACTGCCCCGAAGGCTCTGTCCCCAGATGTTGTTTTTATTTTTTCAAATTGTTTAACCAGGAGTGGCACACTAAGCTGAAAACTTGTTTACAAGTGCAAAAGTGACTTACTCAAGGTCACACAGTATGCAAGTAGGGGCTGTGGGATAGAAACCCAGGTCTCCAGATTTGCAGCTCAGAGCCTTAAACCATGTGCTATCCTGAGTTTTGGGGATTATCAGGAAGCCCTTGTTGGAAGAACAGAGGGGGTGAGTGAGACAGTATGGAAACAGGAGATCATGCAAGTAGCCAGGACTCAGACTGTGCAGGGCCTTATAGGTTACTAACCCAATCTTATAAAAGATGCTCCACTTTACTGGCATCCACTGCAGTTCCCACAGTGCAGGGGTGATATAACTAGATCTAGAAAGGTCTGTTAACAATCTTGCAGCAGTGTTCTGCACCAGTTGCAGGCATCATAGCACACCTCCACTGACCTTGAGGTAGAGGGCATTGCAGTAGTCGAGGCATGACGCCACGAAGGAATGGACTAGTGAAGGCAGGTTCTTAGGGGGAACAAATCTGGCTAATGTTTCTGAGGTGATAGAAACCACTCCAGAAGACCGCTGACACCTGAGCCCCCAGTGTCAGCCCGTCATCTCTCGAATGAAGCCTAGATTCTTCACCTGATGGACAGTGTCAAGATAAGAGGAACCAAGACAAAGGTTTGGTAACCCCTCAGACACTATCTGTCCCCCGTTCTGACACGGCTCTAACACCAGTACTTCAGCTGTATCAGGACTGAGATGCAACCAGCTTGAGAACATCCAGCCCTGGATCTCAGCCAAACATGTATTCATCACGTACACCCCCCCCCCCCGGTCCTCAGGCACAAAAGACAGAGAGAGTCGAATATCATCTGCATAGTAGTGAAACTGAACTCCATACTGCCTAATGATCTTGCCCAAGGGTACCATATAGACTGAAAACAACATGGGCGAATGGACCAATCCTTGGGGAACCCCACAGCGCAAGTCCCTTGGGTGTGACGAGAAATTGCCCATCAACATCCTTTGAGATTTGCCCTAAAGGAAGGATTTAAGACTGGACCCTCCTCTTCACTGTACCTGCTGACATCTGGTGCATTCAGGGGTATATCCCTTTGTCCCTGTACCCTGCCCTCTGGGTAAGCCGAGGTTTTGTGGAAATGGTGAGCAAGGCAGGTGGGGACCAAGTGGATGATGTCAGAGGCTCCAGGGTAGCTGGGCAGCAGAGACAGGAAGGAGGCATCAACAATAAATTAAATACTTGCGTTAGTATGAGTTGACAAAGGCACTAGTGTAATACAAGGGACTCTACTTGAATGAGATTGTGGCCAGCACTGGAGGTGACCAGAGGGTAAGTATCAGTCACCTTCTAGAGGCATGGGTGTGTGTCAGTTATGCCGGTCAATAATTTTTGAATTATTGCCCATCATCATGAACTACTGACCAATGCTAAGGAAAAGACAAGCAACAGTTCCTACTAAATACTGTCAAGCAACTTGGTTTTGACCAATCACATTACAGTATTTAGATCCACGGTTACTATACTGTCAGACTCAGAGAGGGTTGTATATAAGAAAAGGCAGTCTGGGAAAAGCAACAGCATGTAGTGTAAAAGGCTGTAAATGAATCCTACATGGCTGAGTAATCATAACAAAGAGACCACTGATGGTCATAAATGAGATTGCAATGTATAAAATCAAAGGAGCCCCCACATTTTCCAGCTAGGGGATGTTTCTCTTTAAGTGAATGGTTAGGGCTGCTTCTTTTAGATTTGGAGTCCCTAACTGATTCACAGCAAGGGATCTAACTACATCTAGATAGGTAGAGGGGCCAAACATATCAGATCCTGCTGACAAAGATACGAGACACTTTGCCTATGAAATTACTGTTGGATATGAGTTAAAAGCTGTCTGTGAAAAGCATGCCTTGTAGCGGTGAGCTGTGCAAGACAGGAGTCCAACAATATCTGGAATTGTAATAGCAGAGAGACATCCTGTTATGGTTAACAGGATTGCTGTGTACAAAATCAAAGAAGCCCACTAACTTCCTCACTTGGGTGACTGTCCTTTTAACTGAATGGTTAAAATTGCTTCCTTCTGGATTTATAGTCTAGGTGTAATCAGGTTGCCTTGGATGTTACATTACTACCACTGCCCTGTGTGCTCAAACAAGGTTGAGGGGCTTTGGTTGATAAACTTCTGATTGTGGGGTTCATATTCAAGATTTAAGTAATGCTTGGTGCCTTCACCCAGAGAAAGGCTTAAGTGGGCATGATATAAATGTTGTACAATTTGGGGTGTGCGACTACATCTATAAAGTATTCAGTGAATATTGGTCAAATACATGGGGCAGTATTTGGGTATTCAGCAGTATTCAGTGCTCTGGAATTTGGAATATATTACTAAAATGTACATTAATGAATATAACAGCAGCAGGGAGGGCAATGCAAATGGCAGTGAGCCACAGAAAGCAGCAAAATGTTTCCCCCACCCATCCCCGAGTGCCTGCTGCCACCTGATTAGTTTAGGATCGGACAGCCAAACCAAAGTATGCGAGCCAACCACAGTTTAGGACCTTACAAACAGCTCCGGTAGTATTAAACTGCATGCAGCAGTGGTGCTGCTGCAACAACAGCAGTCTGGAGGTTATTAGCTTTTTGTCCTTACATTTTCCTGGAGTTTTGAGCACCCTAAAAAGGTAGACTTGTGTGTTGGATGTGCAGATAAGTTGGGAGCAGAGCAAGGAGGTAATATGCTGCAACAAAAATATGACACTAGGAGCAGGAAAGCAAGTATGCCTTGGTCCTGCAATTGTACCTTCGAATATGTGAGGCTCTGACTAAGTGCTACAGGCTTCCCCACTGCTGCTTCCTCTGCTAAAACAGCTCCCCAAAAAAGGTCCACCAGAGCATCTGGTGAATAAGTCTGCCAAATACTTTGAACACAGCAAGTATTCAGTATTCAGAATACAGCCAAATACATGCCGTATTTGGTGTATTTGGCTCTCCATTCATATTTGGCACACACCCCTAGGTACAATCCCCTCGTATGCAGAATCTATGGACCAGTGAACCTGTGCAGTCCAATAACAGTCCCCCCAAAATGTAAACAAAATAATAGGGGCTTTTTTTAGAGTTGTGGCAATGCCCTAAAGGGAAAAAAGGAGAGTTAGGCAGTGAGGTACTATGGTACAGCACCTGTTTATTCTTCAGTGCCTTCCAAGCCCAGCCTGTAGTAACCCAGGGGCAGCTTTTCAGTGGCCCCTCGAGGCACAGCCAAATATTATTTTTTCCCTAGGGCTATGCTTCAGGTTCCCTTCCAGGCTCAGCTGCAATTATGAAATAGCCTCCCCCAAAATCAGCCATTCACAGTACTTTTACCTTTCTGCACACCTGGACTGGACGGCACTACCCTCCCCCACTGGTACCAGTGTAAAAAACTATAGCTCTACTGCTCCCTGTGCTTTACTGGGTACCTAGCCATGCAAATGTTGCAAGCCTGATATCCTTGCATGAGATTGGCTGACGTTACTTTGTTGTTGTTTGTTAGCTGGTGCAGATGTCTGTCTGGTTCCAGTCAGGCTTCTTCTGACCTCCATACTCAGCACATGATCTTCTTTACAATCATAGGGCAGTGCACCCTGTGAAACCCAATCCCACCTGACCAAATACAGCACCAAAGCGAACTTCCTCATGAAAAATGGTTTGAGTGTTTCAACATGCAATTGACTAATTTGCTTGTAATTCATATATACATGTACGTAATTATACATAAGTATGCAAATGCATGCATATCTCTAGGTTTTTAAATGAGATTTGAAAACAAAAAAAAACATTTTAGAATGTTTCTGGGCTCAAAATATGGGCTCAGTTGTAAGTTGCAAAGCAGGACACAAAGTGGCCCCAAAGACCCCTCTGCAACCAGTCAGTCTTTTTCAAGCTCTGCTCAACAGGACTGCAAACTCTGTTTCATTTTCATTAACTTTTTTTCCCCAGGAAAGTGGACTGGACTGGAATGATCAATTTTCTGCCACACCTGGTGAATGAGTGGTACAAAAATGGGAAGACAGAAACACTTGCATAATATGTGATATATCAAATATATAAATTAAGTTACAACCAGTATTTTCTATAAATATGGTATACATAATTATAACCGACTAAGTACAAGGTCCTGGGCATCTGCCGCACGAATGGGGCCACACTGTCTGGGTCATAGGCTGCAGAGGGTATGCTGCAATAGCTGCTCACAACCATGCACGCAGCAGTGGCCGGTGGATGGTGATGAAAGGGAGGGAGGAGGAGGACCTCTGGGCACCAAGGAGGCTGCCTGGGGGTTTATCTGCATTAATAAGCAGGAGAAAGGGGAGGGACTGCATCATTACCAGGAGGGATGGCCTGAGGAGCTCAGGGATCTGGATTGGGTGATGGTGTACCACATGAGCATCAGGGAACACTTGAAACATGTCAGGGTGGGGGTGCTGCTAGATGCAAGGGAACACTTAGAAGAAAATGGTGGTGGAGGGGTCTAGTGCCACGGACGTGGTGCTACAGTGTAGCATCTGAAAGCAGCCACTCAAAATGTCAGCAGGTGCTATCCCTGATAGTGATAGCTATAGTAACATTTGGATCAGCTGCTTGATTTGTGCTGCACTCGCACAGGGATTCTTTTCTCCCTGTAGTGTATGACAGCAATTCTCAATTGCAGTATTGGGTGGTGGTGGTGCAACAGAGCAGATGCAAAACACCCATTGTGCACTACCCCCTCCTTTTCAAGTGCAACTGAGAATGGGGCCTTAGGACTGGTCTGGTTTAGAACCAGAAAACATTTATCCATCCATAACAGTTTGCTGAATATTATTCTGTGTTAAACTGAAAACTTAATGCTATTTGTGGCCCAGTTTGATTTTTCAACTTACCTCATCAAACGATCTTTCACTATACTTATCCTAAACATGCAGAGTACACAAGTACTGAATTAAGCACAGGGGGGTTTCTTCTCTGTTGATAGTTCCTTTTGTGTTTTAATGAAAAGAGCAGTCATGCAGAGCTTAATGATACAATAAAAGCTAGATGTAAATTTCCACTGCTCAGCTCAAGGGTCAGACGTTAGTTCCTCACTGTATGTCCCTGTTGGCATAATTATATTTTCTAATTTCTTTTTCTGAATGCATTCTTTGCAGACACACACACACACACTAATGGGACATTTAACCCTACTACTGCCAGCCTTAAAGGTCCCTTTAATCAAAAGAAAGGTTATGAATCCACAGTTAGCGTAGAATCCATAGAGCATTTTGGGCCACTTGCTAGCATAATGCAGTGTGTCAGCTCATGAAGACGAGGATGCATTTCCAGTTTTCGATTAGACTGGAGTCTGAGTACAGTATGGACTAAAGAAAGAGAGTACAAGGGCATGATAGTTTTTAAATGAAGAAGAAAGTTTAGAGGAAACGCCATAGTATAGGACAGCGTATCCAAAATGTTACATAGTGCTGGGCAAAAATGTTATTATGCTAGCAAAATTGACTTTTTCTCATGCGTGCAATTTTCACAAAATAACACCACAATCTGACTTAATTCGCTAATGCATTGTTATTCAGATAATGCCAGTTCCCCCATATTGCAGATTGTTAAGCATGTAGTTTATGAAAAATGTACAATTTCTGCAAAAAGCAGCATTGTTTATAAATTGCTCATTTAAAAAAAAAATATTTTTTTAAAGATTCTCAATGTTAACAAAGATTGTTTTTTAAACCCACTGTACTTATTTGTGAAATTGCATGAAATGACTTGAAATTGGCACACTTTTATGAAAAGTGAGTGAAATGTATTTCTCAGTTCTGCCCACGATTAATGCTGCTGCCTGCCTCCTCACTTGTAGAAAGTCTGAACATATTACTCCAATTCATAAAGATTTGTATTGGCTACTGTTCACTTCAGAACACGCTATAAAACTGCACCCATTGGGTCTGCGCCAGAATGCACATGAACTGCACCCATATGCGACATTCCAGAGGCTTGCACTTATGTGCTACACAGGCACGTACAGTTATGTGCTATGCAAAAACATGCACACAAGGCAGGCAGAGGCATGGGTGGGGTGCACAGACGCATGCAGGGTGATGTGGACCAGGCACCAGGTGAGCCTACAGTACACAACCACCCTCCTTGACTCTGCCATATATGGATAACTACACTGCCCTGTGTGCATCCATGGAAGTGAACACCACCATGGAAGCTGAAAGATATTTTGTGTCAGAGGATGGCAGGGGAAGGGCATTTTCCATGGTACTCATGCCACCACCAGTAACCAAAGACACAGAACATGGTCATGCAGAGACATGAGGGCATGCACAGACACACGGGGCTGGCCAATCATAGTCCTCTATCTTCTCAAGTGGACAGGTGGTAGCGATAGTTGGTGACATAAGGGAGAACTATGGCATCCTATAAGGGATAGAGTTCCTGAAGGTGCTGTCTGCGACAAAAGTCAGCCTGTGGCAAGTGTAAAATGGCAGCTTTCAAGGGGTTACAGACCACCATGGGTGGTGGCCCCCCTGCAAAGATGCGCAGCCTGTCCCACACTGAGAGGGTGGTAGCAGAGACCCTCAGAGAGGTGAGTCTGCATGGTGAGAAGGAGTATCAGTACCGTACAGCTGCCAGACATCTACCGGTGTACCACTTGTGTAGAGTACAAATACTCACCAATCCACCATCCATCCCTGCCCTCGCGTGCTCTGAGCAGGGCACTCAGCCTGGACCCCTCAAAGATATAGGCATCATGGCATGGGCATAGGTCCTTGGCACACATATTAGTGATGACACCTGTGGAACACAGATTATCTGGCAGTTGATGCTGTGATACCCTTTGCTGTTATGGTATGCCTGCACATCCGCAGATGGTGCCAAGATCACCACATGCATACAGCCAGTGGGCCCCAGTACATTGGGCACACCATGCAAGGTATAGAATGACTCCTTTGTGTACCATACATTGGCCTGTGTTGTGGGTATAACTGTATGCTCATGAACATACATAAGCAGGGTTTTGGTTACCTGGTGCAGTGCCTTGGACACAGAAGACTGGCTGATGCCTGCAACATCCCCATCACCCTCTGGAAGGGCCCTCTGACATAGTACACCAAAACACATTGCACCTTTGCCTTGACAGACATTGCCCATGTCTGAAGGGTACATGGGGCCACATGGGCAAAAACCATGTCACATAGTTATGTGATCATGGAATGGTCCAAGTGGAATCTCTTGAGACAGTGTGTGCCACCTGCAGGGCAGTGATGTCCAGCCATGGCCAGAATAAACATGGCTGTGACCTTACCCTCAATGCCTGCTGATTTTCCCTCTCATTGCCCAGCACGAGGACATTCAGCAGTAGCTCTGGCACATCCTCATTAACCCTATGGAGTGGCCCTAGAATGGCTGCCAGGCAATGTGTTGTCACATGTCCATCTGTGCTTCCCTTGACTGTTGCCATCATGGCAATGCTACTCGGACATTACACGCAGAAATAAGCCCCTTTAAAGGGGAATGAAACTGGCATGCCTGCCGAGTGATGCGGCCTGCATGGGCATCGTGTGGCCATTCATTGACAGTAGTGTGAGATGGCTGCTGCATTGACTGTGTCTGCAATCTCACTGAGGAGGGTGGGGGAGTACCCCCGAAAGCTTTGGTGGATGTCAAAACTTTCTTACCTGGACTCAGAGGAGGATGGTCTTGTCTGAGAGGTGAAGGAGCTGGAGGAGGTATGTATACAACTGGCAAGGGGGCATTCATGCCATATGTTGTGTGTACTGTGTCAGTGACGTTGTTCCATTGTTTATATTGCCACAGGACTTTCGTGGCAGGCCTGGATGATTCATGGTAGAGTAGAAAGAGCAGCCTGATGGAGCAGTGGCAGTGGTGGTGGCCTGGTGGGCTATGTGAATACTATAGCTGCCAGACTGGCTCTCCTGGCAGGTAGGCAGCCAGGAGACCTACTGTAAGGATGAGGTGGGGGAATACTAGGCCCTGGTTGAGCCCACCAAGGTAAGCGATGTGGAGGGAGCACTATGTACCAGATGTGTACTGCTGTGGCCTGTAACTGCATCCTGCTCCTGCTTGTCCTCTGTGTTCCTCTTGTTTCAGGGGTCTGGTGAATCACTTTGGTGCATGGTGCTCATTGAGAGGGGGAACACACCATCCACCCCAAGGAGATTGAGTGAGGACTCACAGGAGGAGGAGCAGTCTTAGGTGGTGGTCCATACCCCTGTCAATGTTCCAGGGCTGCCGCAGACAATACTGTTATGTGTGTCATTGTATGTATCATGCTGTCCATTGACAGGAACATAACATTTTGTTCTGTAACCTTGCTGCACATAGGGTCAGCTGTGCTCTGTACAGTAAAATATATTTTGTTACATATGTCATGTGTCCGAGTCTTTCTTCCATTTAGAGGTGGCATGCCACTGGCCACAACTGTCAGGCCCATGGTGGGTTTGGTGTGTCTTGCAAGGGGCGGACAATGGCCACAGGTGTTATTGCCAGCCTGGTAGCTGTGCAGGGGGGTGGGCTCTGTGGATCATGCTATGTGCACAGTGTCCAAGCACTGTGTTGTGAGCAGCAAGGGCACATGTGTACAGGATGGCCAGTTCCTTTGCCCCTTAGTGTCTTGCAGTATCTTTATGTTGTGCTTGCTTTGTGGGTTTATATTGCACTATTTACCTACTATAACCAACTATTACACTACTGGAGTCAAAGCTATGTAGCACTGCAGGTCTTCTGCAGTGGTGGTCCATACAGTCCTATATCCATGGCTCTTACAGTCTGAGCAGTCTGTCCTGCACACAGTATGTCCTGTATGCTGGCCCTGCATGCATGCAGTTTATGGCATCCCTCCACATGGTATAGTGCTGTGTGTGTGGTCCTACATGCAGGGGTGAAGTACTGAGCATTGTGAATGTGTGTATATGTGCTGCATGCGTGCTATTACGTGGCCATGCCTCTCCACCCGTGTATAGTGCTGCTGTGGTGGTAGACTGCATGGCATGCATCCACATGCATCTGCATGGCACATATGCATGCTGCATGACCATGGCCTGCGCATGTGAGCGATGTATACCCATACATGTGTCACTTTTATATCACACAGGGACCGCCTGACATTAATGCATATTCCCCAATGTTTGTAGAATCTCTCATGTATGTGCTCTTACCCACCATTCAGAATTCAGTTGTACTCTCCAGCACAATGCTATCACTTTTCTAGCATTCATCTTTAAAGAGGAAAAGTCATGAATGCCAGCATCACACTTATGTGTGGTGCTGGCCACAATTAGCACATAACGTTCCAAATGAAAATGTCCTACTTTTCTTGTTTTAAATTAGAAGCCCTCATATTTGGTTGATTCTGCTGTCCTGCAGCCCTGATATTTACTACAGGGAGATGGGCTGACAGCATCCCTGAATCGCCTGTGGATGCCGTCATGGCTGGGCATCAGCCACGGGAGGTTCAAGAGATAGAAACTCCATTTCTAGAATTCATGAGTCTTGGTCAGCTATTTGCTAGTCCCACTGCCCTCCTGAGACTACATTTAGCTTATAGTCAGCCTCGGGAGGACAGCAAGATCAGCAAACAGCAGAGTGAAACTCATAAATGCTAGAAACAGAGTTTCTATCCATTGACTCTCCTGGGGCTATAGCCCGGCATTGACGTCAACCACATAAGATTCTGGGATGCTTTCAGCTCATCTCCTGACAGTTAGTGTCAGGGCTGCAGGATGACAAGATCAACCAGATATGACAGCTTCTCATTTAAAACAAGAATGTTTGGAACATGAAGTGCTAAAAAGCACCAGCACCACACATAGGCATGGGGCTGTATGACAGGGTAGCGAGCTGGGTGGCTTCTGGGGAACTCCAGACACTGGTTTAAATTGAATGAAATCTGATTTACTTTCATTAACAGAAAAAAGAAACAAACAGCTTGTATACAGCTTAACAGAAACTTCTTGCAGTTCAGTCTCTTCCTGTCTTCACTTGCATCTCACTGAAACAGAAACATCTGCCTTTCTCCCTTTATTGGGCCCAGGTTTTACTTGGCAGTAAAGTGAGGTTGTAAAGGGCCAACTTGTAAGCAGGAGGAGCTTGGTACAAATCCCATCACAGCCACAGTCAAAAGCTGAGTTACTTGTGTTGCAGCGTTGTGAAACGTTTTATGAGTAAAAGAAGCATGATGGACATACACTCCATCACAGGCTGGTAATTCATGACTGTTTCTGTTTAAGGTTCCTACATTGAAATGTTCCACATTTGGTGGTAGATCTTTTACCTCTGCTGCGCCCACAGTCTTGAATAGATTTCCTAAGTATATTTTCTTTGCCTGACTTTCTTCCACTCATCAAATCTCAATTAAAAACTTTTTTCTTCACCTTTGCCTTTGAGGCTTTATCCTCAGTTTTTTCTTGCCTCGCTTCACATTTCTATCTTTATTCATCTGCTTGTGCCGCACCTACTATCTTATTAGTTTGTTCATTGTTCATCTGTTTATTTTGGAATACTTTTGTATGAGAGATGCTATATATTAATATGTATCCTGACCTATGTCTCTTACAGTATAAGGCCAGTACCTTGTGCTATTTTGGGTGAGAAGAACGTGAAGCAAAGCTGAGTGATTCTGTCAGCCCCAAACAGCATGAAATAACATTTTTATCCTGTAACAGACACAGGTTAGAATATGTACTAATATTCTATGAAACAATTGAAAAAAGTACTCAGACAACATAATTTTCAGTAAAATAATTCAATTTATTCGTCTTTGGTTTTGCGCTCCCCCCACCACTTACAGGACATTTTGGTACATTCCAGTAGTGCACAGTATGCAGTGACGCCACTTACAGGTTGGTAATGGCAGCAGAGAATGAGGTGTGGGTGGATCTGGTTTTATGCTATCTAAAGAAATAAAACTGCAAGGTAAATTCACATTTTAAACACATTTGAATCAACATACAGATACCTGCATATCCAACTGAGTGTATCATTCAGCTCAGCGGGCAGATTGGGTTAACAGTGTTAAAATTCTACGCTTATAACTTCATGTAACACATTAGAGCTGCTAAAATGTTCATTCTACCTAAAGAAACTTGTGCACAACTCATAATAAATTAGTTAACCAGCTATTTCACAGTACATTAAATATTGACTGTCTAACAGGAAAAAAAATGAGTGTCTAATTATGTAAATCTCAAGAAACATATTCTGGAAAACAGGTTTTTAACTATTGTACTTTATTTTTTTTTTTTTAATTTAATGATATCTAGGAGAACACCTGTGAGCGGATGCTCATTTGTAGGTTCCATGTCAGTTACAAGAAGAAAGTGAACAGGTACATAACATTACATACAAGGCATTACATTACAAGCAAGTACAAAATTGCATTGGTACAAGACAATACATTATAAGCTAGGTAGATAATAAATTGGTGTGGATTACAAAATTGGGATAACATTTAGCTTAAGATATAACATTTAGACATTGCTGCAGCATTGGTGAGAAAGTGCCTGTATCAGAGAGTTAACCTACTCGTGGGGGGAGAAACAGAGTGGAGAACAGGCACAGCTGTGGCATAATGAAGTGTATGCCTGCGTAAGGGACTAAGAACAGATTTAAGGAAAGTGGGGTTAGGACAGCAGCAGAGTGGGAGGCATGAGGGTGAGGACAGAGAGGGGAATGGGTACCCAGTGGGGAGGGGAGAGGGTAGGTGGGAGGTGGGACAATGAAGTGCTGTAAAGGTAGGTGCCACTAGGATTAAGTGGAACACTAAGTGCTACTGCTTTACGGTGGTCCAAATGTAGGAAAGGTTTTTGTTCATCATGAATGGCCAACGCAGTCACAATTGTCATCTGTGGCAAGGTGCTGCCTGAGCTTACGCTTGAAAGCACCAATGGTTATGGTATCAGAGATGGTTGGAGGAAGGACATTGGTCCAGTGTGGTGCACGGTAGTAGAATGCACATTGACCCTGTGCAGTGTGGCATCTAGGTTCGCTGAAAATTTGGCTGTGGGTGCTTCTGGTCAGCTTGGCACTTACATAGCACATGAGCAGATTCTTGACTCCTGGTGGCATCAGAGTTAGTGTGATTTTTTTTTGGCCAGTAGACAGGTATGGTACTTAACTCTGCTCTTCAGCTGGAGCTACCCTGCTCATGAATAGAGCTCACAGGTGTGAGTAAGCCTTGCAGCACCTGTGAGGAGTCGGCAGACCTTATTAAGGGCCAGAGAGATGCGATGGAGGGCTGAGTCTGGTGCAGAACCGTAAACTGCTAGGCCACATTCAACGAGGGTAACAACTGAGCTGGTGATGGCCATGTTAAGTGCTTCATATGTAAGGCTGTGCTTGTGGCAGTGGTTTACATTGCGTATTTACCAATGGTTGCTCTGTTATCAGGGAAACAACTGGAACATGCATTTAAGTGATGCAGTTAGTAAAGGCAAATTACATTATTTGATAATGCAAATGGAAATTATGTCTTTTTTTTGGGGGGGCATATCATGCCATCAGAAAGAAAACTGCTCACTCACTGTTTCCCTGCGACAGCAGGTAAAGAGCAGTCCTGCAAGAAAAGTATATTTATCTGTTATTGAAAATAAAGGTGCATGAATTGAAACTTGAAGGCTGCTGCATTAAAATATCCAGTACTGTCAGTGGATGCCATAGAGGCTACAATACTGAAACGTGGAGGCATATTCTCTGATACTGCCTGCTGCTGTGGCAGCCATTTCAGAGCAGAAGTGGAACTACTGGTTGATCCATCTTCCTTGCGATGTGCTTGGAAATGGAGGATATATCTCCTGCTGGTTGTCAGGTGGGTCTGAAGGATTCCGTTGAACTGTTGTTTCTGGTTGTCGTCAGATTGGTTGGCATAGTGCTTCAGGCTTGGTTCAGATTTATGTCCAGAGATTGCTACGATGTGGTGTCCTTCTATTTCAGCATTGCTGAGTAGTTGGCAACATGCAGTGGTTCATACAGAACCTGGAAAGGCCTGCTGTTTACTGATTTTTTTTTCATGAGCCCCACAATGTAATGCTCGCCAAGAGGATTCTTCACATACCAGATGCCCATTGGTTCCTGGGTTTTTCTTGGCAGCTGGAAAAATCTGGGCTGTTCTAGGTGTAGTTTATTTGCATAAAGTTGGATGCTATGTACAGAGCAGTCGTCATACCCAGGCTACTCATACAGTACCTGTAGATGTCTGTCATTGACCTCCCTTGGTGGTTTTTGGTCTGTAGTGCAGTATTGAAAGTGATGTACTTGGCTTCACAGCTGTCTGTCATAAGGGCAAAGTCCTCTAAGTAAGTTCATAGTATTTTCATTTCCTCTTCAGCTAAAAAGAAAAAAATAAACAAACAAAAAAACTGTCTCTCGAATCATACTTTGTAGAGCAATGTTAGGGAATTTTCACAGCTCGAAGTGCAACTGTTGTTTAGTTTTTTCTGGTCAGTTCTTGACTTTGGCTGACTGCTCATGAGAGACATGGTAAAGTCTGTAGTGTGCTACCTTTTTTGCCTGTGGGTTTAAATATTTGTTTGCTTGTCTAAACTGGTGCTCTTTACTGATATCTATGTTACACCCCCATGGTTGCAGCTATAGGTAACACTCTAAATATTTATCAAGCTGCCCTTTTTATACAGTGTGCCATCATGCTGTCTTATTGACAGAAAGAAGGTTTTTAATAGAGCTGCCAATTCTGTCACAGGGGGAGCTCAGAGTCTGGGGATATGCCTTTTTTTACACAAAACATCTTTTAAGATTTTTGCTGCCCAAGTTTACCGATACTTGGTATTCTTTTTTGTTGTCGGACCTTGTAAAGTAGTAATATCTTGTTTAGACATAGTTGGGAATCCTGTTGGCTCAGTCTGTGGTCCTTGTAAAAGTTCTGCCTCTATTTCTGTGATTTCCTGCAGATTGTCTTGGGTGAGAGGGGAAAAAGTCTACTATTTCACCAGAAATATTAATACGGACTACTTCCATGAGTTTGATTGCCTGCTATGTAACTGTGAGCTCCAGATAGCCTGCTGTTCAGTTTAAAACTGAAATTCTTTCACTACAGTTGACTCTTCTCACACAGCTGATGCTGCAAAGGTGTTTCTGACAGGGGGAGTGTCAGAAGACGGAATCAGCAGAGTGGGGATCGGCTGTGCAGAAAAGCATGACGCACCAGCAGTACACTCCACATAAGGAGCAGTAATATAGCGTTCTGATTGGTGGAGGCAGTTACACTGCTTTATAATATTTAAAACACATCATACAGTATTGTACTACTGTACAATATTATAGTGTGCAGTTGGTCCTTGTTCTGCATGGAAATCATCTCAGCTAAAATGTTGTTGTACCACAGTTCAAAGGTCATGGAACACTGTTGTACCTTTTTCTGCTACAACATTTAAGCTGATTGGAAATCCTCTGGTCACCTTTTTTTTTGTTATACAGCACTGCTGCATGCAGAACAATCAGTTCCAGTTGTGAACAGAAAACATTGCAGTGGCAAAGAGCTGTAGAATGGGCACGGTCTACAGTAATAGAGTAGGTAGGGAGAAATGAGCAGACTGGATCAGGCAAGTGGTTGTTATCTGACATCAAATGCTGTTTCTATGTTAGACTCGAGGTGAAACAGACCACCACCAACAGAAGTTAAATTTACATCAACTAAGAAATGATAAGCAGATACATTTTTTATTGAAATGTACCCATAGCTTTTTTGGGGGCTTACTTGGCGGTACAGTTTCCGACTGCTATCAGTGGCACTCTTGCTACTACTGCAGCTTATAGTACCAAGACCACTGTCACTTCTTACCAAATAATAAACAAATGGTAACTAGCAAAACTATGCACTCTAAAAAACAATGGCTGGAAAACTATTTGCCCAACAAGCTTGTGTTGCCACCTCGGGGCTAGGATTACATTACTGACCTCTGGAGTTTCACTCTTGAGGTCAGCAATGTAATCAGAACCCCTCTGCAGCAACACAGGCCATGACTTAGAAAGCTTTCTTACTTTTAGAGGGGTAGCATTTGTTGTAATTCTGTGTGTCATAAAGAGGTAGAGCTGGCCAGCACATTGATTGATACAGTGGTAGGAGTACTGATCACAACACTGGGGGGGGGCTGAGTTTGGGAATGAGCTTGGAACACTGAGGACTGACTGGTAGGGGACACTGGGGTCTAGCTAGGCAGGGACACTGGGGACTGACTGGGGATTGAGTGTCTCAGGAGATGCTCACCTCTGGTGAGGGAGGGAAGGTGTGTTTCTGCTATCAAGATGACCATAGGTTGTGATGTAAGCAGAAGTTGCATTGGGGAAAGTGAGTGTTACCCGATATCAATGTGTGCCACTCAGCATGCACACATCACAGGGCTTCTTACCGGTGGCAGCCCTGAGTGTTGGGACAAAAACAGAAAATGCTCAGGCCACCGAAAAATGAGGCTGTCTCCACCGCAGGTCCCACATCACAGACTGTGGCACTGTCATCTGCCAAGCATGGACTCCAAATGGGCTAAGGGAACTCCAAATGCCGTACTATGGAGAGTAAGCCATACAAATTAGAAAGATGGCGTAAGAAGTCAAAGAAGGCTTGTGATGGTGCTAGGGGAATGGGTAGAAATGAACAGGCCAGAACAAGACAAGGACAAAAACAGATGATAAATATATAAAGCAAAGTGGTAGACTGTAGTTTAGTGCTTCACTTTTTTTTTTTATTGGGCAGAGGATTGACTCACTTGCTGTGTTTTGTGAGTGTGCTTGGAAAGTAGCTTTGTAGATATGGAGATGAGTTTGGTTATTCAGGATTTTTTCCCATGGGATGGGGCTATTTGCCTTGCTGTGTTGTGTGTGCTTGAGAATGACTTTTTCGATATGAAAAAAGAAGTTGATAATTTGCCTGCTCTTTTGGGGGGGGGGGCTGTTAGTAGTAGAATGGGTATTACAAATACTGCTTAGATAGGAGTATTTGTATGCAAAGCTACATCAGTTGTCATGTGCCTTAGGTAATGAAAAAAGATTCAGCACCATGAATACATGAGGAAGTATAGACATGACGTGTGACCTGCTTCATCTAATTAGACAGCAGTATTTGTAGTGCCCATCTTGACCCAATTTATAAAATAATGTTAAAGCAGACACTCCTGTCTGTTTATAGTCTTTCAGAACAGACTAAGCACAAATAACATTGTCATATGGAAGTATTGCTTTCTGTTATACTTTTTTTTAAAACAGATATGCCTCTAAATTTGTGTTGGCTTCTTTCAGAAAAAGAACAAATTACATTGCAACATTGAAGAAATCATCAGGTGTCTTTCTTGGATGTAGTGGCATTGAAAAGAGCTTGTGTCCACCTCAGATAACTGAAATAGTGCCCTTAAACATCATCATTTTTAACCTCTTTGTTCATAGTTTCAAAGCAATTTTCAAAGTTAAAGCCATTGTTTCGTAACAAGATGATATTTTGAGTGATAGCACATATGTGCTTATACCCTGATATACATACACCTTGAGGGTTGTTTAAGGTATGCAGCTATGCTTCATGCACCCTTTATGTATCACATTTTCTATTTTTATGTCAATGTATAGATATCACATTGTTTTGCTGTAAGTTTATCTAGCTGTCTGTTCGTCTCTATCTATCCGTCTATCTAGCTACAGTATATCTATCTATCTATATGCCTGTCTATCTACTCTAAGTAAACATGCATTATACACTGTATTTATGCAACATTTAACATTCTGATACTTTTTCAAAGTTTTCTTCAACATTAGAAATGTACGAGTTCCAAAACAGCAAACATACAATCAACAGAGTATATTGACTTGAAGGATTTCTTACCCCCAAGGAAGAAAAAGGGCAGTGCTACTAAAAAAAATGCAAATGGCTTCAACTAAAAGCAAAACAGGGTATAACATGAAATAAAAGTACATTAACATGTGGTCTGTCGACCCACAGACATTTTTAAAATGTGTCTTCAGTCATAATGAATAAACATATCTCTCTTTGCATCAACCTCTGACTTAACTGCTGCTACTTAGAATAAGTTATACTGTAATTATATAAACCTGTCTCTTGCACATAGAACATATCCCATTCGAAACACTTAAGAAAATGGACCCGCCCTCCATTTTCTGCAACTAAGCTTGTGTGGATATTACATGGCTGAGGAGTAAAATAAAGACTTATTTAACTGCAAATGAGTAGCCCATCAGCATCTGATATTCTCTAAAAGGCCAAAAAAAGATTAATGAATAATTTTTGCAAATGGGTATGTTGTTGTCAATTGGCTGGTGATATACCCCTTCATATTCAATACAACCTGAGTATTATGAAATGTCTTACATCGTAACACGTTTTACATAATAGGAAAACAAGTTCATACTTGTACCGTCAAAAGAAAAAAAAGTAGCTATGTACAACACAACATTGTGCTCTGTATCTCAAAGTTTCACACACAGCACTGGAATATAAGCCTGTCTACGCAAAGGCACATTAGTAACGTGATGCATCATAGGTCCACGTGACACAGAAGTTGGCACTTTCCTCAGAGACCCAAGAGGTAGGAAAATGAAATGGCTCTGCTTTGCTGTGCCAAGAAGATTACAAAACTGAAAGATCATAAAAGGCCTCCCAAAAAGCCATTATGAACCCAATTTAAAAAAAAAAAGACACAGTCTCTGTACTCACCCAAGTGAGAAGATTTCTAATGTCATGATACCACAAGACAGCAACCCAACAAAAGGCATGGCTTTTAATGATAATGGGCAGAGACCATGAAGAGGCATTTGAAGTCTTAGACATCTCATGCCCAGATGAAAACAAAAAATGTTCTTTTTCTTTATTCCCAACTAAAGCATGCAGGTAAATGTCTATTTTCTCAGCAACTATGGGTAATTGAATACAAAGTGACAGAATAAATGTAGCAAGTCTGGATGACTAACAAGTAATAGGGAGTTTTTTTTCACCATATTAGAGTGATAAATGCTACACCCTTGTTTTTAAGCATGTCTTGCAGAGACATTAGTCCAGGGACACACTGTCCTGAAACTGCTATAACAAAAATGATACTACAAATAAATTAAATGTCATTTTCTACTGCCCTGAATGCACTACATGAGGAGGTAAGGAAGGCTGCAGCAATTCATAATGGCACTGCTCACTTACAGGTCTGATAAAATGCCCCTAGTAGAACATTGTGGGAAACAAATTTGAATTCCATTTTCTTGCTGGAACTTAAAATGTCACCTGGATGTAGCACAAACACAGACTGTGAAAAAACTGTTTGTGTTAGAAGCCTACTGATTGATTAGGTTCCACCTTAAACCAGAAAGTGCCATATAACGCTGAACTGAGTGTTAACTAAGGCAGGACTGGAATGTTTCAAAAGGCACTTTTACACACAGGTTTGTAAAATGAAATAAACGTTACCTGTGTGGCGCCGATGTACTCTGTTGCGTTCGGGTTTCCTTTTATACCCCTGCTAGTATTCCAGCTAATCTCGCCTCATAGAAACATAGAAACATAGACTTTGACGGCAGATAAGGGCTGCTAGGCCCATCTAGTCTGCCCATTTCCCTACCTACAGGATAGGCCGCAGATCCTAGTTAACCAACAGCCTATTTCTTCCTACCCCCCACAAGAATTGCCTTATGTCTGTCCCATGCATTCTTGAATTCTCCCACAGTTTTAGACCTCACAACCTCCTCAGGGAGGCTGTTCCATGCATCCACTACCCTCTCTGTGAAATAATACTTCCTCACATTGCCCCTGAACGCCCCCCTTCTATCTTTAAATTGTGTCCCCTTGTTCTTGCAAGTCTCTTTTTCTGAAAGATGCTACCCTCTTGGACTTTGTTGATTCCACTGAGGTACTTAAAAGTTTCTATCATGTCCCCCCTCTCCCTTCTTTCCTCAAGGGTATACATATTAAGCTCCTTTAGTCTGTCCTCATATGGCTTCTCTTGCAGACCCTGCACCATTTTAGTTGCCCTCCTCTGGACTGCCTCTATCCTGTCTATGTCCTTGCAGAGATGGGGTCTCCAGAACTGGACACAGTACTCCAGATGGGGTCTCACTAACTGTCTGCACAGAGGGATAACAACTTCCTGTTTTCTGCTGATGTTGCCTCTCCCTATACATCCTAGTATACCCCTAGCCCTCCCTACTGCCTTCTCACATTGCTTGCTAACCTTAAGGTCATCTGATATGATTATCCCCAGGTCCCTTTCCTTTTTTGTTATTGTTACTACCTCCCCACCCGTTGTGTATTCTTCCCCTGGGTTCTTGTTTCCCAGGTGCATTATTTTGCACTTCTTTGCATTGAATCCTAGCTGCCATACTTCTGACCATTCCTCCAACCTTGCCAAGTCCCTTTTCATCCTTTCCACACCTCCTTGTGTATCAACCCTGTTGCAGATCTTTGTGTCATCTGCAAAAAGGCATACTTTTCCTTCCAGTCCCTCTGCAATGTCACTGATGAAGACATTAAAAAGGACTGGACCCAATACTGAACCCTGCGGTACCCCACTAGTAACCCCCCTTTCTTCAGAGTGGACTCCATTTACAATTACCTTCTGTGTCCTGTTCTCCTCCATTTGTTTCGGCTCCCCCAGAGTTTGCTGCTCTAATGGCAGTTTCTGCAGTGGTACTGGAATGGCTGTTTTACACAGCCAGATCAAATGAAACACGTTCGTGCAAACCGCAAGAAGCAGAGATTGCGGTTTGGACAAACGTTCACCAGGGAACGAAACAAATGCTTTTTACACACAAGGGATATAACGGAATACTGTTTCCGTAGCAGTTATTCCATTAGATAGACCTGTGTGTAAAAGCACCTTAAGTCTGTCTAGTGTGAGATGAAGGAACCCTAGGAACAAACAATGAAGGCTCTTTGCAGGTCGACAGCAAACAGAACAAAAGGGTTATCTAGAATGCACAAGAAAATACAATGAGAACTGATACTCTATCTTGAGGTCTTATACAGGAATTATCTAAATAAAGTACTGTAAATAACTATGCATACAGTTTTCATTATAGATGATCCCTGAAGAATACTTTACAGTATGGTTAAAACACTAAGTAACATACTGTAGACAGACAGACAGTAAATGAAGTTAGGAAAATCCAGAATGTCCATCCCCCACCACCCACTTCGTAAGCCAGGATGAAATAAGGGTGCTGTGTATTAATTCTAATTTTATTTTCTATTTACAGTGCGCAGTCTAGAGAAACACTTATTCTAGTGTGCCTTGAAATCTGGGATTTGTTTAAGATTGGATACAGCTACACTGCCATTTTTTCACGTATTGCTATTTCAACCAAGAGTTCTTTTTAATGCTTTTTGTACTTTACATTTAACTGCAGGATACAAGGACTTGAAAGGCTGGTACCATGCAGTACTTGGTTCCAAGTAATAATACTGCATTATTCATGGTACGTGGGAAATAATATGTGTTACCCATATAGTCCTTGTGCAGAAGGGAGCAACCAAAGAGGTTGAAGGTTTGGAGAACATGGGTCATGAAGACCTTGTGACAGTACTGAGGCTCTTTTCTATGCAATAAAGAAGTATCAGAGGGGACAGTTAAGAAAGGGGATAAAACCTTTTTCAGGTACATCAGGGAGCAAAGGAAGACTAAGGGAGGGATAGTGAGGCTTAATAAAGGGGAGGGGGGTGGGCAGAGGGTGACTGCGAAAAGGCAGAGATACTAAACAAATATTTTTTGCTCAGTATTTACAAATGAAGAGGATGAGGTACCTAAAACAAACAATAGAAACACTCTGGATACAGAAGTTGATACCAGCCCATTTACAGAAGAAAGGGTTCTGAAAGAACTCTTAAAACTGAAGGTGGACAAAGCAATGGGGCCTGATGGGATTCATCCCAGAATTCTAAAAGAACTAAGGATAGAACTAGTGACACCACTGACTACCCTCTTTAACAAGTCATGGAAGGATGGGGTGGTACCTGAGGACTGGAGAAGGGCAGATGTGATTCCCCTTCACAAAAGTGGGAGCAGGGCAGAAGCAGGAAACTACAGACTTGTTAGTTTAACCTCAGTGATAGGGAAAATGATAGAATCACTTCTGAAGGAAAGAACTGTTGAGTACCTAGAGGCCAGAGGGGCCCAGGACCCAAGGCAGCATGGATTCACAGCGGGAAGGTTATACCAGATGAATCTAATAGATTTCTTTGACTGGGTGACCAAAGTAGTCGATCAGGGAGGGGCTGTGGACATGGCCTACTTAGACTTTAGCAAGGCATTTGACTCAGTCCCACACAAAAGATTAATATACAAGTTAGCCAGCCTGGGAGTGGGTCCCAAGATGATAGCCTGGGTAAAGAATTGGCTGGAGAATAGGACACAGAGAGTAATAGGAAATGGTGTCCTCTGAAGAAGGGGTTACTAGTGGTGCTGCAGGGTTCAGTATTAGGTTTTGGTCCACTTCAATGTCTTTATGGCGACATTGCAGAGGACTGGAAGGAAAGTATGTCTCTTTGCAGATGACACAAAGATCTGCAACAGAGTTGATGCACAAGTGGGTGGAAAGGATGAGAAGGACTTGGCAAGGTTAGAGGAATGGTCAAATGTATGGCAGCTTAGATTTAATGCTAAGAAGTGCAAGGTAATGCACCTGGGAAACAAAAACCCAGGGAAGAGTACACAATGGGGGTGAGATACTAACAACAACAAAAATGGAAAGGGACCTGGGGTGATCATCAGATGACTTAAAGGTGGGCAAGCAATGTGAGAGGGCAGTAAGGAGGGCTGGGGGGACACTGGGATGCATAGGGAGAGGCATCACCAGTAGAAAAAGGGAGGTTGTTAACCCTCTGTACAGACAGCTGGTGAGACCCCATCTGGAGTACTGTGTGCAGTTCTGGAGACCCAATCTCCGCAAGGACATAGACAAGATGGAAGCTGTCCAGAGGAGGGCAACTAAAATGGTGCAGGGTCTGCACCTGAAGCCATAGGAAGAGAGACTAAAGGAGCTTAATATGTATAGCCTCGAGGAAAAGAGGGAGAGGGGGGACATGATAGAAACCTTTAAGTACCTCAAGGGAATCAACAAAGTCCAAGAGGGTAGCATCTTTCAAAAAAAGAGGTGTGCAAGAACAAGGGGGCACAATTTGAAGATAGAGGGGGGCGGCTCAGAGGTAATGCAAAGAAGTATTTTTTCACAGAGAGGGTTGTGGATGCATGGAACGGCCTTCCGGAGGAGGTTGTGGAGTCAAAAATGGTGGTTGAATTCAAGTATGCATGGGACAGCCATAAGGCAATTCTAGGGGGTTGGGGTAGAAAGAAGTAGGCTTCTGGTTAACTAGGATCTGCAGCTTATCCATTAGGTAGGGAAATGGGCAGACTGGGTGGGCCAAGCGGTCCTTTTCTGCCGTCAAATTCTATGTTTCTATGTTTCTATGACTATGGTCTTCAAATACCTGAAATGGATAACATCATCAGCCCATACACAGCTTTCCAGGATGTAATACTTAAGGATGAAAGGACAAGGGGATGCACAATGTTACTGAAAGGAGGAATAGTCAAAGGGATTGTCAAGAAGCATTGTTTCACAGGACATGTGGTGGACACTTGGAATAAAATTCTAGAGCAGGTGGTTTTAGCTAATATTTTAATGACATTTATGTTCAGACTTGACAAGTACTTTGAAGAAAAAGAGCTGATGGGGTACACCCACTGACATACCGGAAGGGAGGAAATTGATGGGCCAAATGCTGTCTTTCCTTCCTAAAGATGTATAAATGTCTATATGTAAGAGTGGGCAAGAGCCAACACTTTTGCCAAGCCAGTTATGCGTATGCATGTGCGCACACACACAGGAACATAAAGATAGATAAAGAAGACCCACATGTATACTGACACACAGGCACGTAAACTCATAATTTTTTAAAAGTCGTGCCTAACACAGCCTTGGTGGTAGGCAGATGTTTCAGCCCTGAGGGAGCTGGAGATACATTATATACCTATATGCCCCCACATTGCCATACTGGCAGATGAAAAATGCAACCCTAGTGTAAAGAAGATGCAAGTAATCTTTGGGGCCTGTGTGTCACTGTCATCCTCATTGCCAGGGTTGAAGCCAGACCACTCAGCAGGTAGATGTAGAGTTTCTTCAGAGACTGTATGTGGTGGATATTCCACTCCACTAATAAGAGGAAGCTTTGGCACCAGCAGGATACACTGAATTTCTTCAGGGTCTGTACAATTCTGACTTTCTTTCTGTATACACATACAGCTGGGACAGCCACAGGGGCACCGAAATCATTTTGGGAAGCCTGAATGCAGTTACTTGCCATGGGAATGCCCTGCTCACAACATTCCTGATGCTCTAGCATCGGCAAGAAGTCAGATCTGAAAGGTCAGAGCAGGACACTGATTTTCCATTTTTTAAAAATGGATAATTTCATTTGGTCAAATCTTAAAATCCAGTTTGTGTCTGCCCCTCTCCCAACACATAGTGTGAATCATCATCATGTTTTGCACAAAATGTGAACACAAAAGATTTTTTTGAACAAATAATTAGTACTAAGTGATGTTTTCGCAAGACAGTTTGGTACTAAGTGCTTTAAATAACTGTTTGGTGTTACAATAGGGTGTTGCCCAAAATGCTGATTAGAGTCATGCCAAATGTTTAATTTAGTACATACGTTACTAATGACCAGTCTGATTCTTCCCCCTAATGGTCAGTTCTATTTTTTCCATTTTTCATTGAAAATTGTTGACCCTTGCAAAGGGAATGGAGATGGCATTACTAGTTTTGTGAAGGTGGATTATTCCATGGCCTTCTACAACAGATGATAGCAACGGACACTTTGTACCTTCAAACTCAAACTGGCTAAGTACCTTAAACAAAATGGAGTAAAAGGGTATTCCCACTAAGCTGGTGAGACAAAGAACTTAATAAACCACCCCCCTTAAATTCACACTTTCATATGGTTGTAGCATGCTGGTAAATAGCTCTGCAATTTCAGTCTGGCTTCAGCTCTATTACAAATAAAAGGGACATGTGTGCCATTTTGGTGCAAGTACTGTATCTACCTGACTGCAGTTGGGAAGCTATATGAACTAGAGTCACAAGCCAGAAACCATCAGTTCTATGGCCAAAGTTGCAATGGTTTTATATCGAACCATTAATTAAGAACTTGAACTTCTATGGCCAACAGAGGAAACTAGAAGCAGCTCCTTTTTGACCCAGCCAAAACATATTTCCAGAAAATAATGTGTGAACTCTAAAGTTGAAGGAATCACTATTTTGTTAAAATCTATAAATTTCCTTTTTTTTTAAAATATTTTATTTAGTTGTTTAACCAGGAGTAGCACACTAAGCTGAAAGTTTTTTTACAGGAGCGACCTGGGAGCACAGGGAAGTTAAGAGACCTGCTCAGGGTCACACAGTATGCAAGTGGAAGCTGTGGGATTCAAACCCAGGTCTGATCTGTTGGATGTCACCAGATTTGCAGCTCAGAGCCTTAAACCACTGCGTTATACTGCCTTTTCTCCTTTGGTACCCTGGATCCCATACCTCCCTCATTAGCTTGTTCCATGCTGGTCTACATCTGTTTGTAAATAGGCTGCTGAAGTCATCCCTGCTTGCTGCATTTTGCCCCATGCCTTACCACCCCTCCCTGCAGTGGGGTTCCCCCAAGGAGTAGCAACAAGGGGGAGAACTAGATACAACACGTCTTCTGGGAAGGTCACACTTGATGTGACCCATAAATAAAGTCTAGTCAAGGGGCAGGAGTCCTTATGCTCTCCATATGGTATCATCAGCATGGTGCAATTGGTAGCACATCCACCTCTGGGCCACAATGTTATAGGCTCTAATCCCACTTCAGGATTGGGCACATACCATAAATGCAGGCACCTGACTGCAGTACAAAGGGGATGTAGTACTGATAGAGTGTGCATTCTCTGAATGAGATACTAAACTGAGGTCCTGTCTACCTTACATAGAAACATAGACTTTAACAGCAGATAAGGACCACTTGGCCCACCCAGTCTGCCCATTCCCCTACCTATTGGATAAGTTGCAGATTCTAGTTAACCAACACCCTACTTCCTGCAAGCCCCCACTATAATTGCCTTATGTCTGTCCCATGCATGTTTGAATTCCCCCACTGTTTTAGACCCCACAACCTCTCCAGGAAGGCAGTTCCATGCGTCCACCACTCTCTCCGTGAAAAAAAATTCCTCACATTACCCCTGAGCCGTCCCCCCTCTACCTTTAAATTGTGCCCCCTTGTTCTTACACATCTCTTTTTCTGAAAGATGCTACCCTCCTGGACTTTGTTGATTCCCTTGAGGTACTTAAAAGTTTCTATCATGTCCCCCCGTCCCTCCTTTCATCAAGGGTATACATATTAAGCTGTCTCAGTCTCTCTTCATATGGTTTCTGATGTAGACCCTGCACCATTTTAGTTACCCTCCTCTGGACTGCTTCCATCCTGTCTATGTCCTGGCGTAGATGAGGTCTCCAAAACTGCACGCAGTACTCCAGATGGGGTCTCACCAACTGTCTGTACAGAGGGATAACCACTTCCCTTTTTCTACTTGTGATGCCCCTCCTATGCATCCCAGTATCCCCCTGGCTCTCCTTACCGACTTCTCACATTGCTTACCCACCTTTAGGTCATCTGATATGACTACCCCAGGTCCCTTTCCATTATTGTTGTTGTTAGTACCTCCCCTGCTATTGTGTACTCTTCTCCTGGATTTTTTATTTCCCAGGTGCATTACTTTGCACTTCTTTGCATTGAATCTAAGTTGCCATATGTCTGACCATTCCTCCAACCTTGCCAAGTCCCTTCTCATCCTTTCTGCCCACCCCTGTGTATCAACTCTGTTACAGATCTTTGTGTCATCTGCAAAGAGGCATACCTTTCCTTCCAGACCCTCGGCAATGTCACCTATAAAGACGTTAAAGAGGACTGGATCCAGTACTGAGCCCTGAGGTACTCCACTAATAACCCCCCTTTCTTCGGAATGTGTTCCATCCACTATTACCTTCTGTGTCCTGTTGTGCAGCCAGTTTGCTACCCAGGCTACCACCCTGGGACCCACTCCCAGGCTGGCTAACTTGAGTATTAATCTTTTGTGCGGGAATGTGTCAAATGCCTTGCTAAAGTCTAGGTAGACCATATCCACAGCCCCTCCTTGGTCTATTACTTTGGTCACCCAGTCAAAGAAATCGATTAGATTCATCTAACTTGACCTTCCTGCTATGAATCCATGCTGCTTTGGGTCCTGTGCCCCTTTTCTGGTGGTTGTTCAGGTGGATGTTAAAGATCCCATGACACTTCCCAAGAAGAGTATGGGAATTTACTTGAGTGCTGGCCAGATTTTCCTCTTTTACTAAAATATCAACTGCACCTTAAAACCAGGTTCAATTTTAGCTAATTTGTATCTATATCCCCCAACCCAAATGAGCCGGAAAATAGGCAGTATTGACTAGCCCTCCTTTCCCGGTCAGCAACTACTACATCACTCACTCACTTATTCACTTACTCACTCACTCACTCAGTCAGTAAATGCACCTGTTCCAACTGAGTATTAAGGGGGTGAAGTGAAAATGAAGTCTGTGTCTAGTGTGACTCCCTTCCCAGGCCCTCTGGGCAGTCATACATCAGCAGGAGATGCCGACACTCTCTGAGGCTGCACACCTTCCTAGGCACATCACTCAGCCTCCTTTATTTTGAATTGGGACCCCACAAGCACATGTGCTCATCACAAGGCTATCAGGATGGCATGAAGAACCACTATCTAACAGGGTAAACTATGCAATTCTCAAAATGGAAGGTTCTAAGAGTAGAGAGATTTTCAGATTTGGCAAATGACATGATAGGCAGAAAACATCTTGCAGTACCTGATTTTTATGTTAGCTAGTCATCCAAGGACTTCTTCCTAGAGCAGCATGTTCAATAAGATACTAGATTTGAAGTTGTTCTTGAACTTATTTTCAGTAGTGGGGATGGGGTCATCTCCAGGGTAAAAGTCAGGGAACCAGTAGGAACAGTGGCAACAGACCGATCATCTTTTCTCTAGTGACATTGAAAACAAATGGGGCCTCTGCCACCAGAAAGGGAAACTTTAGAAATGTAGATTTTGCTGGTATTGGGTTAATATGCCGCTGCTAAAACAGTGAGGCAAGAACCGTAATACGTAAAGTGCGGAAGCACTTAGATTGACAGGGGTATAAATAGCGGTAGTGAATTACCGCTGCCCCTGTCACTGTGCACTGTAACTGGGAAGTGATCAAGTTTCTGTGTGTGTGGTACCTGGTCAAGCCACTTCTGTGCTGAAGTGGCTAAGGCACCAGCACGTGGCTGGGTTGGAGACCTGGGACCACAGTTCGGTTCCCCCAGGTCTTCTGGTGCTGCTCCTTTTTTGTACAAAAGGTTTTCTCCCTTCAGAGTTTCTCCCCATCCCCAAAGTCACACCCCTCAGAGTAGATTATTTTTAGTCAGGGGTGTGGGGGCAAAACCCCATGTCAGGGAGTGCAGGGGCATAGCCCCCACAAAAACAAAGATGGGGTGTGCACTGTTGCTGTAGGGTCAGTGTTTTTCCATGGTTTTATTTTGGTGCACGGCATTTTGCTTACGGCATTTATTGTCGCACTGTTTTTGTTTTAGACATTATGACCAGTGCCGATTTTGCCATAAAGAAGAACCTGGTGTCCAATGGACTGGAGTGGCTACATGAGGATGGCAATAGAGAGCATATGCAGTGTTGACATGAAAGTGCTCAAATTAGCTAAAGAAGTCTGCATTCCTACAAGCAATAAGGGAAATGTTGTGTGTGTGTGTGGGGGGGGGGCATACCTCTTGACCTCCTGCCTTGCAAATCAGAGAACAGGGCTTGAATATATCGGGAAAAATTGCCAAAATTAGGGATTTATCTTACAAAATGGAAATGCAAGCTCATGAAGCCTATTTCTTAATATAGTTTTTGATGACTAGAAAAGGAGGGCTAAGAAATACTTTTTGTTTACAGCCTTGTCCGGGGGAGAGGGATAAAAATGCAAACTAACTGACCAGGTTCATCTGTTGGTGGATTAGTGAATGGAGATAAATTTGGTCAGGACACCAGAGAAATTTCCCTAGTATCTCCTCATTATGCCCCATGGAAAATGCACCTCAAATGATAAATCTATATCTTGCACAACCTGATACACCAGCAGCCCCTATAAGGGGAAATGATGCACACACTTCCACATCTACAGCCCTTCACCAACAACTATTGCTCCCAGAGAGAGTTTGTGGAGATGCACCAAGGCTAGCGGTGTTGAGCAAAGTAAAACTTAATATTGCGCACACAAGAGAATGCCAGCACCTGCAAACAGTCACAGCATTTTTTTAAGTGAGCTATGCTCCTCATTATCACAGTGCAAGAGAGCAGAGAAAAAGGGCAACAGCCCTGCTTCTTCCAAGGTGCTCATGTTTATTTTTCAAAGTGTAAAATGTGCAATATCAGTAGCAGCAAAAATGATAAAAGGCAGTAGACTCTTGTATGTGAACTATTGTTCCCATTAAAGGGACTTCCAAGTTTAAAGACAATGTTTCTTCACCTAAATGTCCACATGCTCAGGAGACTGTGAACCCCCTGATCAGAAAGGCACTCCCCCATTGTTCCCCCCCAAGTAAAAGAAGAGAATCCTGCTGTATTTCATGATAATGAAAAAAAGAGGCATCCTCCACCCAAGAGTTTGAGAGTGATTACAAGATGGAGAATAAGATCACCTAAAACCTCCACCAGAGCCCCCCCCCCCACCGATTCCTTTACAAAACAAATATAGTGCCTTGCAAGGTAAAATGTGGTGCTGGGATACCTCGGACAGAGGAGATTCATATTTGGATACTCCTTCAAATAGGTCTTCTTGAGTCCCCAATTCTTCAGAGATTGAAGAAGGGGGAGGCTGTATTACAAGAAGCTCCATGAAAACAAGTTGAAGGGGGAAAAAAGGAGCCACAGGGGAAGACGTCCTGAAGACCTATGCTTGAGCCCCTTTCTCCTCCTTTGTATTATTTATTAATCATCTTTAGCTTGCTTCCTCAAATACCTGTAGTATCAAAAATGCCAGTAGGAGGGGTGCTGTTTTCTCACTTTTGTTCCATTAAGTGTTTAATACTATATTTTTATAAAAAACTAGATGAACTTCCAAGCTGGAGGTTTCTCAAGCAAAGAGAGAATGGTTATGGGGTCCCTCCTACTGGACATTTGGGGAAGATAGGGCTGACAGGGTGGGAATCCTTTTTAAAGATGTTTCTGTCAAGATGGCTAGATTGGTTGATATCACAGTTTGTCTGCCTATTCTGCAAAACAAAAAGTTGTACCTACTAGGTTTCTAAATTTGTTATTGTAATTTAACTTGTTCCGTAAGACCTGCTTTCCTTACTGCCCCACCACCTAACTCTCCCTCACTCAGCCTGTACCAGATCTCCCTTTTCTGATCAGCACTAGGTCCTGCTCTCCCTCGCTCCTCTTCCCTACCTGCACAGACCTCTTTTGCTGACTGCGCTCTGACATTCCCTGCCCAGACCAAGCCACCTCTGTCTCTATTTTTCTTCTCCCCACAGCCTGGCTACCTGGCACCTTTGTTCTGCATATTTCTAGCAGCTGGCACCAGGAGTATAGCTGCCCCACCTTTCCTATTATTATTCCTCCCAGACCCTTTTAGCACCTTTTTATTTTCAAGTTAACTTTTCCTGCCACTCCAGTGTGCCCACCCTGTTTCCTTCAGCCCTTTGTCCCCCAGCCTACTTAATCTTCTCTCTCTCCCTTCCAAGTCCAGCCCACGTGGGCTCCACAGCAGCAGGAGTGGTCCCAGACCTCCACCGTCTGGCTGCCAACCACTTGTAGGACCCACCAGTCTACTACACACCTCCCCCAGCCAAAAAATCAAAAGAAAGCCCACCCTGTGAGCATCTCCAATGGCTCTCTCACTGCCGTGCTCTCTCTGGAATTTGCCCACCCCTCCCGCAAGAAGACAGCATAGGGATACTCCCCGGCTCCTTTGGGACAGCCAAGGCTTGAAAGCCTTTAATCCTATTGGACAATTTGCACTGCAGCTGGCTGCCCATTGGCTGCTGCAGCCCTTACACTTTTTTTCAATTTTTACACTCAAAATTGGTGCTTGCTAGCTGCAGCATCCTCTTGTTTCCCCTCCTATCTCCTACTATAATTTCGGCCTACACACCCTCAGTGGCCATGACCTCTTTTAAATCCTCAAAGTTGCCCCTTCCCTTGCAATCTATTGGTCAGGCCCCTCAGGCTCTCCCAATACTCTACCTCCCTCTAGTGCTACTCTGCTGTTTGGCTATAGCCAAGCATATCCAACATAATGTCTCTATCTGGTGCACTGCCTGGGTGGGTTACTGTTTTTCTCACCCTCCTGAGCCTCCATAATCACCTGTACAGCACTCAGATTTCTGGGCTTTCTCCTTCCCTCCTTGGGACTCCCTTAATGTGCACTCCTCAGCAACGTTGTCTTACAGCGTCTTACTACCTACTCCTTTGTGAGCTCAAAAAAATAGCTCTATGCATTTCCAAGTGTAGTTACCCATGGTACCTGCACCCAATGGCCCTCTATCTCAGGATCCTCAACATTAAAGGAAACCCTTATTCAAAAGCCAGAGTAGGCAGCTTAATCTCAGTGTCAAACTGATAAAGGAAAATCTCTGCCGATAGCCCTCCTGCTCTTGCTACTTTGTCCCAATATTCACTTCCAACCCGGCCCTTGAACCCCTGCGGGGCCACATGGCAATGTTGGCAAACTTATAATTGTCTCACTTAATATTTGTAGCCTTCACCAAAATGGACAACCTGTACACCTGGACACAACAACATAACCTGGATATTCTGTCAGTAGTTGAGACATGGCTCTCTCCCAGCATTGTGGATGCCTCTATTTCAATACACTGTGTTCAGGGTGGATTGCCTTGCAAAAGAGGAGGTGACTTGCATAAAATATCTTAGGGACTACCTACAGGTCCACAGCCTACCCCAACCTGATACTAGTACCAGCATGCAAGTCCTTGCATTAAAAATATTTCTTGGAAAACATAACAAAACTCTCACAGTCCTCTCAGTATATATCCCACCTGGACAAAAATCCACTGGACTTGGCTCACTACTCAGATGTCTCAGTACCCTCAACCTCAATACTGAAACACTACTGATAGGGGACTTCAATGCAAATTGGCCCTCCCCTGCGGCAACTCCATACAGGGATGCAGTGACATTGGTGCACCTTTCCCACCTTGTCTTCTCACCCTCTAGGGTAAACTACAAGACTGGCATATCAACATTGCTAGACTTGGTTCTATCAAATAGGCCAGAACACTTCTCCCTAATCTCTGTCCTAACCGATGCTTTCAGTGATCACTCACCTGTTCTAGTTTGCTGGTCTAGCACCTACTCCAAACTCCCCACTAGAACTATCACAAACAGAGTCCTTAAGCAAGGCCACCTGGACCAATTTTGAGTTGACCTAAGTCAACAGGACTGGTCCCAAGTCTACTCCTCTACTTCTGTTGATACAGCCCTGGAGGGCTTCATCAGGTTATTCAATGTGGTCTGTGACATACATGCTCTAATAAAAAATGGAAAATAAAAGGCCGCAGCAACCCGTGGTTCTCTCCTGAGCTTCTTGAGCACTTGAAAGCAAGAGATTGCCTTTGGTATAGAGCCCGGGAGACAGGCAAGCAGGCCGACATTCAACTCTACAAAAAGGCCCGCAATGATTGCACTAGGGAGATACGGGTGGCAAAAAAACAATACCACAAGGATGTGCTTACCCGGTCTTGGAATGATGGTAAAAAAGTTGGGGCTAACCTCAAGGGGGTCACAAGGAAAGTTAGTAAGTCAGCCCCTACGATGCTCAACATAGATGGCATACCTACAACTGACCTGGAAACTATTACTAACTCACTCAACAAAGCTTTTGTCAATCTCTCTGGAATGCTACCCCTGGACTTTTTCCACCCCTCTAACTCCTCTGTCACAGCACAAACAATAAACCAGCTGCCTACTAACCCTCATTTTTGTTTCAGATCCATCTCTTTAAATGAAGCCAGGAAATACCTTCTAAAGGTCCTGGGAAAATCCCAATGTAGTGGAGATTCCCTTGACCTAAAATTTGTAGCCCTATCCTTAGAAGTCATCTTGAAGCCCCTAACCTACATAATCAATGCCTCTCTAAGATTCTCTCAGTTCCCACAGCAATGGAAAGTGGCATTAATGCCCCCAGTCTTCAAGAGTGGTGATCGATCCACGCTAGGTAACTACAGACCCATTTGATTGTCCCTCCCCTATCCAAGGCACTAGAGAGGATTGTCACAGACCAATCAGTGGAATATCTGGAAAAATATAATGTTCTATGCCCTGAGCAACATGGCTTCTGCAAAGCACATAGCACCACCTCAATGCTGCTTGAGTTCACGGGCTTTATTCACAACTCACTTGAGCATGGCGATCTGGTTGGTTCAGTGCTTATTGATTTGTCAAAAGCATTTGACACAGTTAATCATGACCTCCTAGCCGTGCAACTAGAAGTTATTGGTTTTTTCAGATAATACTGTAAGATGGTTCAAATCCTACCTCTCAGACTGATCCCAGCAAGTTAGGATAGACAATGTCTACTCAGACAGCAGACCAGTTCGCTCGGGTGTCCCACAGGGTTCCATCTTGGGTCCCCTAATGTTCAGCTTATTTCTAAATCAGCTTCCTAGTTCCTGTCCCAGCAAAATTCTGCTCTATGCAGATGATGCTGTCCTCTTCTCCAAAGGCAACAACCCGACGTCATTGAAGCTCACCCTACAGGATAGTTTCACCTCAGTGGTAAAGTGGTTCAAGGTACACAAACTTGTCATGAATTAAAACAAAGGCAATGATGTTCTCCAGTTTGCAGAATTGACACCGATTGCACCCACTCAGCATTACCAATGATGAAGGTGCATCAATTGAACAGGTACAGCACTTTAAGTACTTGGGGGTTACAACTGACAGTACCATGTCGTTTGTCTACCATATAGACAATATAGTAATATCACTCAATATATGCATCGGCCTCTTACACAGGCATAAGCATAGTCTCACCCATGAAGCCCTAAACATTGCCATCCACAGCTCAGTCATCTCTATTGTGGAGTATGGTACTGCAATCTATGGATCTGCAATGGACACAGCCCTCCACCACATCAAAGTCGCCTTGAACTTGCTTGATTCTTTGCTACTAAGGTGGCTGACATCAGGGCAGTATTCCAACTGGCACACTCTACGGGCGTTACTTTTGATCAGTATGAGGTCACTGCTCCTCGGCCTTCCTGGAGTACCTTCAGCTGACTGGAGTTCATGGATGTCATGCGGATCATCCAGGGTGTGCACCCTATGTGCTGTAGTTTGGACCTGGACCAACTTCCCTGATTTTGGGTTATATTAATATCATTGGTCCGGTCCTAGCGTGGATAGTCTGGTGCTCCTGGGAATCTGGAGAGTTTTGTAGCTCCCTGAAAGAGGCGGTGGTGACACCACTCTTGAAGAAAGCTACTTTGGACCCAGACTGCCATGTAAACTACAGGCCAATCTGTAACCTTCCCTTTTTAGGGAAGGTGATTGAGAAAGTAGTGGCAACACAACTGGAGGACCATTTGACCATCCATGACATCTATGAACCGCTCCAGTCCGGTTTTCGAAAGAGACATAGTACCGAGACAGCACTGGTTCGGGTGTTTAATGATCTCTTGATGGCTAAAGATCAGAAGAGCTGCTCCATCTTGGTTCTTCTGGATCTCTCATCAGCATTTGACACCGTGGATCATGGGGTGCTGCTTGATCACCTGAGGCACATCTGTGGACTGTCGGGAACAGTCCTCAGGTGGTTTACATTGTTTCTCACTGGAAGAACACAGAGAGTGGTGTCTACTTCTCTGTCATGTGGGGTTCCTCATGGCTCAGTGCTGTCACCCATGTTGTTCGCGGTGTACATGCTACTCCTCAGAGACATTGTAAGAAGGTATGGGCTGAGGTTTCACTGCTATGCTGATGATACCCAACTCTACCTTTCTTTTGCACCAGACCAGGATGGAGCTCTCTCTGTCTTTAATAACTATCTGAAAGAAATCCAGGAGTGGATGGATTCCAGCTGGCTGAAGTTGAACTTGGAAAAAATGGAGGTGCTGGTTGCGGACCCAGGTCACCAGATAGGGGGGTTGAGGGTTGGTTCGCCCTCTGGAATTTTTCTTGGTGGCGTTTCACTCCCAACCTCTGAATGGGTGCATAACCTGGGGGAATTTTTGATGAAGGGCTGACCCTGCATTTTCAGGTGTCGACTGCCGTCAAATCCGCCTTTTATCATTTTAGGAATATCGCCAGGATTAAGCAGCTGGTTCTGTCTGGTGACCTTCCTACTTTGGTCCATGCCTTTGTGTCCTCACACTTAGATTATTGCAACTCCCTTTACCTACGGCTTCCTGAGGTGGAAATCCACCATTTCAGCTGGTGCAGAATGCGGCAGCCTGGCTTTTGATGGCATCTGCTCGGTCCTGTCATATTTCACCAGTGCTGCGCAAACTGCACTGGCTGCCAGTACAGTGGCAGAGCACCTTTAAAGTCAGTTTGCTGACTTTTATAGTCCTACATGGACTGGGCCCAGATTACCTGAAAGAGCTCCTGGTTTCTTACTGCCCTAGATGATCACTCCGCTCAGCCAACGAGGGGTTGCTAGAGATTCCAAGGGTGCATTTGAAATCATCAGGGACGACAGCATTTATGTATGCAGCCCCTACCCTTTGGAATTCTCTACCCCCGTCAGTTACAGGAGTGCACAACTGTGGAGGGATTCAAGCAAGCTTTAAAAACTTTTTTGTGGCACCAGGCATTCAGTGATTGATTTTCTTTTTGATGAATGGTATGCTGCTAGAGCTCTGAGGAAGGCGTTAGCCGAAACGTCAGCTGATTCCCGTGCGTCATCACGCATGTGGGCTGGTCTCTGCTCGGCTGACCCGGTCAGGAATATGTGTGCACTTAGATGGTGAAAGTTTTTAATTAATTTTCTATCGAGTTAGTCGCCGCCACACTCTTATCTATGCTGTGCTGTGAAACAGTTGTGACCAGAATAAAATGTGAAGATACGGTAAGCCGTGCTCCGTATGATTTATTTGGTTAACTGACGGGTGTTTGTGCAGTCGGGTTGCTTTTGGGTTCAAAAGCTAGTGGACTCGATTTCAGTACCAGACCTGCCTGCTGGCCAAAAAAGCAAGTCTAGGCATGCTGCTCATAGGTGTCCAGAAGCTCCTCACCCTCTATGAAAGCAGCCACACTACAAGAAGCTCTGGGAGCATGGTCTTTAAGGTTCCCAGATGTCACACCTCACTAGAACGAAGGGCCTTTTCCCACCAGGCTCCCAAATAGACTAACAATCTGCCACCAAGCCTCAGTGCTATACCAATGCTAGGCCCTTTTAAACACGGGCTATGATTTCATCTGGTTGCCAAAGTAAGTTGCAACTGTTTCCATTAAGGCCTCCAGTCCCCTGGCTGTTCGTCAACCTAAGCACTGCTAGGCACCATCTATACCCCTACTTCTTCCCTCCCTAAACTGTCCCACCCTCCTCCCCTTCTCATCTACCTCCGCACCACCAGACACCTCTCCACCTCCTTCTTCTTCCCTCCCCAACTGACCCACCCTTCTCTCCTCCCCATCTAGCCTACCTCCCCTCATCCTCTCTCCACCACTCCCCTTCTGCTCCCATTCCCTCGTCCCCTTCTTGTACCAACATCCTGTACTGATCCTGCTTTGCCTCATCACCCGGCACCCTCAAGTTTAACATTTACCTGCTACTGGCACTGCCAGTATGCTTAGAATAAGCATCCTTTTCACCCTCGATGAGGCCCAGTCAGTCTTGCTATTTTAGCAAAATAGGAGCAGGGAGACAGAAAAATCAGCTATGTACTGTACCAACAATACCTTGCTATATATATATATATATATATGTGTGTATATATATATATATATATATATATATATATATATATATACAGTACCTACTGTGTGCCCCTTTCCCTCTCCCCAGGACACATCTGAAACTAGCTTGTCTGCTCAGTATGTATTTCCAGGTGAAACCTTTAAATAAATGCATAAATAAATATGTCTACATAATAGGTGCTGTACTGCAGTGGACACTACCAAAACAAGGGACTGTACCTCTGAGTAATGAACATTTAAGTCACCTTTACAATTTACCTAGAATTCCTTGTTGTTGTATGTAAAACATCCCATGCATGACATCATTCTGGGGGTGTGGCCACACCCAAAATACTGGGGGGAGGCAGAAAAAAGTGCTGATAAAACAAAAAAAAAATGACTATGACAGATTTTTTTACGAAATGACTTGCAGCTTCAACATCTGAAGCATGGCTGGCAATGGTGACTGTATCTCACCGGGGGGAGTGGGTGGCTCTTGCCAGGGACTCCCCCTGCATTCATCGGAAGAAAGGAACACCTCGGGGTCGAGGCACCGGTAAACAGGGCGGACCTCCCCCGACGAAAATACAAGACACTTTGCTGACACTGTTGGGAAAATAATTCATTGGGGCTGGGTAGCAGCAGCAGAAGTAGCAGCTGCAACGAGGACTTGATTTTCTCCATGCCAGCCAGCCAGCCCTTTGTTGTAATCAGTGCCCCAGCAACATTTGGCGCCAAACTGCCATTTCAAAAGGCAACAGCGCCAATTGGCTCAAACAGCAGTGATGCTCAGGCAGCCCGGCTTAAAGGCTGGCTCGAGTTTTCGAATTTGGGACTGCATCTCGCCAGGGGGGAGCGGGAGGCTCTTGCCAGGGACTCCCCCTGCATTCATCGGAAGAAAGGAACACCTCGGGGTTGAGGCGCTGGTAAACCAGGCAGACCTCCCCCGACAAAAATACGAGACACTTTGTTTGCTGACACTGTTGGGAAAATAATTCATTGGGGCTGGGTAGCAGCAGCAGAAGCAGCAGCTGCAACAAGGACTTGATTTTCTTCATGCCAGCCAGCCAGCCCTTTGTTGTAATCAGTGCCCCAGCAACATTTGGCGCCAAACTGCCATTTCAAAAGGCAACAGCGCCAATTGGCTCAAACAGCAGTGATGCTCAGGCAGCCCGGCTTAAAGGCTGGCTCGAGTTTTCGAATTTGGGACTGCATCTCACCAGGGGGGAGCGAGAGGCTCTTGCCAGGGACTCCCCCTACATTCGTCGGAAGAAAGGAACACCTCGGGGTTGAGGCGCCAGTAAACCAGGCGGACCTCCCCTGACGAAAATACGAGACACTTTGTTTGCTGACACTGTTGGGAAAAGAATTCATTGGGGTGTAGCAGCAGCAGAAGTAGCAGCTGCAACGAGGACTTGATTTTTGGCCCACCCTCCCACCCTGCTCTCTCCTGCCCTTAATGCCCAGCAGCCACGCCCTCCCGCTGCCCAGGACTAATCGGCTCTGGCAATAGGCTGGAACTCGGCTACCAAACAAAATCTATTAGCATACCTGTCTTGCAATTTTAAAGCACCCTGTGTTACAGTTGTTAGCTAGTAGCAGATCTGTCTTACAATATCTAAAGCACCCTGTTATACAGTTTGTTAGGTGTATGATCACATACTGTTGTACAGTTTGTTAGGAGTTAGGTGTATGATCACATATTTCTCAAGGGCACACTGACTATTCTTTTGACTGAGTGCCAGAATAGTTAATCCTGTCTACTGTACTGCCCAGTAATTTAACTGTTCCGTGTTGCTCGCATAGCACAGTATATCACGGGTGCTCACAAACTTTGAGGCATAATCAGTGCTCTCGTGTATGAGTGGGCTCACAATTTGCAGTAATAATTGATGGTAGCTGCTGGATAACCAGCTGTATTCGGTGTTTTGTCCTAGTGTGGGAGTCACCACTGGCTACTGCTTGGGAACCAGTGATCAGCATTGTTCTGTGCCATCGCCCTCTGACATCTAACTCTGATATTGACATGGGGAACCCTCAGCATCTATTTAAGTTAGTGTCACCACTTCCACTCATGTGTACACTCACCTTTAGTCTCCTCACTGTCCTTTGCATCCCCTGGCATACTGGTGCCTGTGCCCCTACTGTGTGAGAACCCCGGGGCACTTGTACCCAGCTGGTGGAGACTGAATTCACATTCTCCAACCTATTAGCTGAAGGAAGACCCCCACCCTGGGTTCTCTGCAGTCATGACCTGAGGTGCCTCCTGTGCCCTGCCCCCATGGTCAGGCGATATGGCCACAAGCTGCGTGCCAGGGATGGCTCCCCTTCCTTAAGGCATCTCCTTTGGCTACTACTGGTGACCCTAGTGCTAGCGGGTGACATCGAGCTTAACCCTGGTCCACCTTGTCAAGCCACCCCTGCTGCGGTGGGCTGGTCAGCTGTCAAAGGGCTGAAAGTAGGTCATTTCAATATCCGTAGCCTCCTGCCCAATTTGGCAGAATTTCTTGATTGGGTCACCCACCACAGCTCTGACATCCTTGGCATAACAGAAACTTGGCTCAAACTCTCTACTCCAAATTCTGTGTGTGCCCTCCCTGGCTATGACCTTGTCAGATTTGATCGTCCAGAAAAAAAGAGGAGGGGGTGGCATCTTGGTCTATTACAGGAGCCACCTCAACCTGTTGGTTTTACCCTTTCTACAGCTGGTGCAGTCCCCTGCGAGTTACTGCACACGGTACTGTTGCTCGGGATGACCAAAAAGATACACGTCATATTTACCTACAATCCTCCTAAGGGTGGCCTAGAGGGTCTGTCCATCCTCCTCGATGCAGTGGGTGCCGTGACCCGGCATAACAAGCTAATCATCCTAGGTGATGTCAACCTAAACTGGTTTGGTAGTAACACCAAAGCATATGAACCACTGCTTGCTGGTCTCTCCTTGTCGCAACTGATCAAGGATCCTACCAGGTGCTCACCTAATGGTGGAGTGAGCTCTCTTCTGGACTGGGTCCTGACAAACAGACCAGAGAGGATCAGCTCATAGGGCATCCTCCCTGACTCCATCTCTGACCACTCCCCTATGTACTGTGTGCCTGGAAGATCCCTTCCCTGAAAATCCCGCATAAGATCATCCAGGTCAGAGACTACTCCAGGTTTGATCTTGGCTCCTACCATGACGATCTCCAGCACATCGACTGGTCTACAGTATGGAATGCTCAGGACTCCTCATCTGCAGTCAGTCACTTCCTCATCACTTTTAGGACTCTGCAGGATAAGCATGCCCCCTCATCAGACGGAGGGTCAGGGGATAGGCTACAAAGTGGTTACATGGTAGCCTTTTAGCCCTCATGAAGTATAGAGATAAGAGCTGGGCAAAATTCAAGGCCACGGCAGAACAAGCTGTATTTCAGCAGTACAGGAAGCTTATAGCCTTCTTGCACTCATTTCTGAGCTTCCTGAGCTTCAGCAGTACAGGAAGCTCAGAAATGAGCGCAAGAAGGCTATAAGGGCTGCTAAAAGTGAGTTGTGTAAAACTGTGCTGCTGAACACAGCCAGGGACCCCAGAAGGTTCTGGAGAAACATTAAAAACATAGTCAGTGGTTCTCAGAGTGGTGAGACCACTGATATGATTATTGATGATGTCAGCTGCAACAACTCACTAACCATCGCAAATGCATTTAACCTATATTTTTCGAACCTGTCTGCTTTCAACTCGTCATTCCCTCATGGTGGATGTGACAATGGTGAACGGGTCCCAGCACCGTCACCACCTTACCCGCCCTTTCATTTTAAGGCCGTGATGGTGCAAGAGGTGCAGAGATTGCTCTCGGGCCTCCCTTCTCGAGTGCCGGCCATGATGGGTTGGAGCCAAAGCTCCTTAGCCTTGGTGCTAGTATGATTGCCCCCCTGGTGACTCATATCTTCAATTTGTCCCTGTCATCGGGTGTCATTCTGGACATATGGAAAGTCGCATGGGTGGTCCTGATCCTTAAACAGGGGAACCCCAAACTAATAGAAAACTATCGTCCGGTATTCATTTTGTCAGCAGTCAGCAAACTTCTTGAGAAGGTTGGGGCAGGGCAACTCTCGGAGTACTTGCAGTCACATGACCTACTGTCACCTGTGCAGCATGGCTTTAGGAAAGGGCACAGCACCTCCTCTGCCATTGTCACTGTCTCATCCTGGATCAGGGCGGCTATGGACCAAGGCAAACTCGCTGGAGCTACCTTTATAGATCTCTCCAAGGCCTTCGATCTTGTTGATCATGCCATGCTCTCCACTCAGCTTAGATCCCATGGTTTAGTACCTGAGGTGCTCAGTTGGTTCTCCGACTATCTACACGGTAGAAAGCAACTTGTTAAGTATGGGAAGGAGCTCTCGGGCACTATTTCTGTTACCATGGGTGTCCCCCAAGGCTCTGTTCTGGGGCCCCTGCTTTTCTCCATTTTTGTGAACAATCTCCCTGCTGCCATTGTTCACTGTAAGCCAATTCTCTATGCAGATGACCTGGTCATCCTGACTCACTCCCCAGAGACAGGGGTCATAAATTGCCACCTGAGTGAGGACTTGGGGAACATTCAATCCTGGATCTCGTCTCATAAGTTGGCTCTTAATCTTAAAAAAACCCAGGCCATGCTCTTTGGGTCTCAGGCCAAGATTAAGGCCTCCTCTGCTCCGTTATGTGTTTCTGGTGCCGACGGGGTCCCAATCCCTGTTACTGACAACTTTAAATACCTGGGGATGATGCTGGACCTGCAGCTTGACCTTGGCCACCATATTCAAAATACTTGCAAGACTGTGAACTGCAAACTGGGTCTGGCTTACAGAGCCAAAAGCAACCTCACTCCAGTAGCTCGTATTGCTCTTGCCAGAAGGGTGCTCCTCCCTTTGCTCTGCTGTGGGCTCCTCTTGTTTGCCCACTCACCCAAAGTCCACCTCTCTAGGTGGTCTACTGCCTACAACAATGTCTGCTGCTTTGTTCTGGCTGCCCCCCATCTCACCCACCATTGTGACCTTTATAGCAGGCTAAACTGGCTCTCACCCTCAAATCACATAGACTTTGTCCTAGGGTGCTTCACGGGAAAGGTCCTTGGCAATGGGACCCCTCCAGGGCTGGCAAAATTCCTCATTCTGGCTGCCTCCTCATCCTACTCCCTCAGGTCTCAGGGGTAAGCCATCCTTAAGATACCGGCTACATGGACTCAAATCCCGGATTTTGCTGCATGTGCACCCAGACTGTGGAATGCTTTCCCTGCCCAGGTCCGCTCCTCCCAATCACAGGTGTGCCTTTGCTCCACCCTATGGAACCACCTTAAACTTTCTTCGGCCTGTGGTTGCCCCAAACCCCCATGATCTATCACAGCACTCCTCTCCCCTGGAGGTATTCCTAGACAAAAGACTTGACTCCCAGAGGTCTTTAAATTGTAAATAGTGTTGTATCTGCTGCATCCCTAATTGTACCTCTGGTACCGCTCTTAGTTGCTACATGTGTTATCCTGTTGTGTACATACTATATAAAACTATGCCTTACTAAAATTGGTAAGCTGTTTTAATCTGTATCATGTTGTCCGCACATGACTTGTAACCTGTTTCTAATCTGTACCATGTCATCTTATGTATTTAAATCTGTAATTCCTGTACTCTACCGGGTCATACCTGAAAATAGGCAATTGTCTTGTCTAGTGTACTTACCTAGTTAACAAAGGCTAAATAAATAAATAATAAATAAATAAATGTGAAAAAGGCATTTAGGGGAACCTGTTAGGGTCCTTTAATTTGCCTTAATTGTTGTTGACCTTCTTACGGCCTATCTGTAAGTTGTTGTTTTTGTCTGTTACTGTAAGACCCTGATGTGGAATCTATGTAATGAGCCTGTACTCAAAGGTTTAATCCGAGATGTTAATAAATATCCTTCCAGGTAGGGCCTTGACTCTTTGGCATTACTTAGCAATCTGACACCTTCAGGTTAAATAATGTTTATGCCACCCCAGGTAAAATGACCTGGACTGCTCTTTTTAACCAGATTAGACTATATCTGCATACATTTAAGAAAATAGTCTTGGGTGGAGATTTTAACTGTGGGCTGGAAATATGGGTACATGGTCTAGGGGAGTAGAAAGTATATTATGACAGTAATTATTTAAAGAACTGATCACAGTAGCAGGTCTCATAAAGCATGTCATTCATCTGGAGGGGCTACCTTTTCTAAAAGGCACATATTGACCTAAATGGATTATTTTTTTGTATCTTGATCTTTTGGAAGTTCTAAATTACATTTGTTACCAATAGAATTTTCAGATCGTATGATTCTACATTGCTTTATTGAAATTTCAGATCCCTTTTGTAGCTATAAATTATTAGACCTTACAGAACTTCAAGCTGCAGTGCAATAATTGCTTATAGCCAAGGCATCCGTTTTATGTATGTACATCTCCCCCAGTGTTGTAGTGGGAGGATTCAAAGAAGGATTTGATGACTCGTTTTCAAAAGTTGAGGTCATATAGGAAGAGGAATGACTAGCTAAAATACTAGTCATTGTGAAATCAGTTATATAACATATATTTACTGGTTAGTGCCAATTAACATCTGCTGGCACAACCTCACAAACTCAATAATTCACATGTGTGAATTACGGAGTTCCATAAACCACGCTTCCAAAAGTAACCATCATTGTACCTGAACACCTGTGTGAGAAGCTGTCATCATGCTGGCCTTCGATTCACACTGGTCATACATAAAACACCACCGTGAATGACAGCTTTCTCACACAATGAGCAACAATGGAAACTGGGCTGACTGTTTAACTAAAACACGGACAGAAATTCACTATCAATTGGCAACCTCTGTCCATTTCATGCATCTGAATGAATTGGAAAGGCAAAAATGTATTGAAGAACAAGAAAACAAGAACAAGGCACCCGGATGCACAACGGCTGTCACATCGAGAAACAGAAGAAAACTATCTTCACTGAGGCTGTTGCCTTCTTTTAAGAAAGACGCAGTTTCTTAAGATAAGTACTGAATTTTAGTTTGCACACTGTTTTACTGACTCAGACATTTACTGAAATCAGTATACTTTTAAGGGATAAACGGGTCTGGAGGTTGATCTGAAAAAGCTGCAAATCTGATGAGTTCTTTGAAATGAAACAGCTGCAAATGTTATGAATTCAACCAATAAATATAAAAATAAACATGTGGAAGTCTGGAAACTCAGATTTTATGCACACCCTTGGTGTGTGCATAAAATCTTCGTTAACCACACTTCCCATGCATTATTCTATATATTATCCTCTATGGAGGAAAACAGTAAGAGGGATTTGCAATAAATTTCAAACCTTAAAAAAGAAATGAGGAAATACCAATATAACCAGACATCATCCTGATATGCAGAACAACATTTGGGACACAGAAAAACCTCATCTAGTAATTCCATTACTGTATGTGAGGATAGAATTGACCATATGACTTCTCCACATTAATAATAGTGCTAGTAATCAGGCTTCCACAACACCAGAGCTGGTATAAGCTGGAAATGAGCCCTGGACAGTGTGACTTTCCCGGTAGCCAAATGTTTAAATAAAATAAATAAGCTGTTAATGGATATGTGGAAAACGTTTTTGGAACACTGGCCAGAGCTGTGAGATTGGTAACCTCCTTTTTAACTGCTTTGATTACTGTAGTCACCGAATTACTTCATGCGCCAATTTCACTAGAGGAAATTCAAAACACAATGCATCCCTAACAGCAGGAGCCTTTATGAGATTGGATGGCCTTCCTAATGAGTTTTGATTGTACTCTATACAACTGCACTTAAGAACATTTACTATGCCGAGTAAGGAAGTTTACCTTGTTTCAATTCCTTTCCAGCTATGGCCACATTTTAAATTATTATCAATATAAATTGCAACATGTAATAGTAGGCTGATACAGGCATTCAGCACCAGGGTACTTTTGTTTGGGGTTACATATAGCCTTAAGCAATAATTTATTATGCTTTCAAAAAAAGGGGTCTATGGTTCTATTTTATTGCACAATTTAAATTTTTTGTTTTGAATCTTTCTAACCCTTACCTTTGCCTTTGTTTCTTTTATATACTGAGTTGATTTTTTTTGTTGATTTGACTTGCTTTTTGATCAAATTAGTTACATATATTATGTTTGTTTTTGAATTTTTATAAAAAATTCTCTACTGTTTTTATGAAGTGCCGCGGGATCTTTAGCCCTGTTTACGCTGCCCTATTTGTAGCGCATCAGCCCATGCACATAGGTTGATGTGCTGCAAATGCTGTCATGTGGACACTCGTGGAAGCGCTTCAGGAGCCATTCGAATCCCGTTTCTGTATCGACGCAGGAGAGGAGACATCTAGCTGATTGAGCACATTTCCCTGCAGTGTGAACTCACTTATGCACTCAATCCGCTATGCTGCCCACTTTTCCCATCACCTATGGTCTCGGGGAAACATGCTCCCACTATAGGAACAGCCCCACTTTGGTGCGACTTGCAGCACAGCATGGAGGCTTTGTAAACAGTTAATTTAAAAGTCTGCACACAGTGCAGTCTGCGAGGAGAGGCAGAGATTCAAACTGCTGCTGCTGCAGTGTAAACAGGGCTTTTAATATCGACATGAGCAACCACCAGAACAGGCAGATGGGACATTGGTTTAAAGTCTCATATAAAAGGCAACACCTTCAACACCATGCTGGTCCATTGGTATGGTTCCTGTACTTTTAATCAATGGGAGAGTACTTCCTGCACAGGTACCAGCACCACATTCTGCAGCACTTGATATTTATTGGAGGCCTTCAATACTATTACTGACTAGGCTCAACCTTGCTTAGCTTCTGAGATCCGATGGGATCAAGTTCCAAGGTAGTAAGGCTACAGGTGTTGTGTGGCTTAATGTGGAAAGAATATTCTGAAGAAGATCTTGACTGTAATCCTAATATCTGGCAATATTTTATGCTTCAAATTCCTACTTTTTAGTGACAAAAATGCCAAATTTTGGAGGACCGAGGAACGTTTTGAGGGAAAATCAGAGCTAGCCCTAAAAATCAGGTACAGTTGAGAAGTATGAAGGAAGAGAAGTAATACTGTCACTTTACAAGGATATGGTCAGGGCCCAGCTGGAGCACTGAATACAGTTTTGGTCTCCTCAATGACATTAAGGCAGTAAAGAGGGTACAACCCCCCCAAAAATAAACTCCTCAAAAATAACTAGAAAATAATGTGTTTATTCCTATACAGAGCAACCACTAGTGTCATCTGACCATTCCAAAATTTCCTAAAATGCTTGAAACTATATTTTTAAGGCTATAACATTTGAAATATTTATCACAAAAATGTAAGTTTTTTTTCCAAAAAGAAAGCTTGGGGTCCGATCAACATGTATGATCTAGTGCTGTGCAAAATGTGGAATTCTGCCAGCGAAATTACTGTAGCACAGAATGAACGTTCTGCTGGCAAAATTTCCACTGGAATTTTGTTACTTCCTTCTGCAGAATTCTTCCTGCTGTGATCTGCAGAACATTATTCTGCAGAACAACATTTGTTCCACGGAAAATCATTCCACAGCTATTTCTGTGGAAAATATAGAGAAAACAGCATTTGTTCTGTGGAAAATCATCCTGCATTAATTTCCATCAAAAATATTGAGATCCATTGAATAAAATTCCACAGAAATCCACCATTCTGTTTTAAGGAAAAATTTGGCAGAATTTTGAAAAATTTTGTTCTGCCAGAATTGGAAAATTGCACAGAGCACTAGTATAATCATAATGTTAAGGTTATCCTGTGTTGCTATGTGTCTATACATTTCAATATATAGTATGTTGTTAAAAATGACAGGACTTTAAACATCTTTATATAAATATGAGACATTTTATTTTTCTTATATGAATATATGGTCACTGTAGTAATATCCTATTGATATATCTACTTAGTTGCCTCCAGAGTTTCATTTATAAAAAAAATTAAGCCTCTAGCCCTAATGGTTACAAAGTTATCACATTTTAAATAAAATATATTTTGAAAGGTGTAACTCTGGAACTGCTGAGGCTAGAAACTTAATTTTTTTTAAATGAAAGTTTGGATTTTAGTCACTAAAAAATGTGTTGTTATTATATCATTATCATATAACAGCAGTAATTATGTCATCAAAATAGAAAAAGTTGGTTTTTTTAGCTATATCAGTATATATATTTACATAACAATATATTTTTTAAATTACATATACCTCTATGTTTTTTGTATATTTTTTCATAACAACAAAGTATGTTGACATACTTTATAAATATCAACATGGAAAATTTCATGATTTAAAAAAAAAAAAAAGGGCTGCCCCACTATTGCAGCAGTACCGCTCGCGATGCTGGCAACCCATGTTCAAGAATGAGCTCAGGCTACCAGGGGCTGACTTGGGGGAAGGAGGATTGAGCATTCCAGGGGATGCTGTCCTCCTCCAGGGAGGGAGAGCTACCATCCCTTCTGCAATACTGCCACCTGGATGACCACAGGTGGCAGAGCAGCCCAGGAGTGCTGTGGGAGGGGAGGATATCAGCTGAGATCTGGAGTGGCAGTACTCCTTGTGTACAGATGCTCCTTGGACCTCTATGCATGCCAAGGCACACAGGGATGGGTGAAACAATGGAAAAAGACCCAGCAGCTGGCCTGATCACAGCTTTCAGTATTGCGACAAAGGTCTGAACCTAGAAACCCATGGACACCACTTGATGAAAGTTAGTGCAGGTGGGGGGGGATAGAAAGGTGGTGCTCTCTCCTTCTCTGCCTGGGGGTAATCCGAGGCAGCATGGAGGCAAAGTACCGGGGATAGAACAGTAGTATGCCTAACCACAGGTACCTTGGAGGATCCTTAGGGAGTGGATCAGCTGAGTTAAAAATATATATATTTTTGCTCTTTTTCTGAATTTTGGTAGTAGTTTAATGAGTATCTAAATAAGTCTAATACCTATTTACAGTCATCTTATGCCTTCACTCATGTTGTGAACATTTTTACAGTTCAGTCTCCCACCCAGTAGTAGCAAATATCCTATGCTTTTCCAGGCTTTGCCTGTGAATGCTTCAGAAGATAATAAATGGCATGGTGACAAAAGCAATGAGAAGAGGCTGGAGATCCTTAAAGGGGAACTCTCACCTACCCCACAGTAATACTGAGGAGCACTGAGGTCCTGATTAAGCAGAACAGCCTTAAATTAAATTTTTCATTTACGGTTTTTCAGCTTTAGTTTGTAGCTGGTTGACCCTGCATCCCCCCTGCCCGCCATGCAGTTAACAATGTCCTTCACAGCCAGCCCTCTGATGACATAGACAATGAAGTAAGCCGTGAGGATGTCTATGTGCTGGAATGTCAGTTTTAAGTGTCACAATGTAGAACAGCACACTTTTGTATTTATTCTACTGGTACCAATTGCACTGAGTTCAGTGGAGCTGGTACTGGTAGAATAAGTGCAAAAGTGTGCTGTTCTACATTGTGACACTTAAAACTGACATTCCAGAACATAGACATCCCTCCAGCTTAGAACAGCATCTGCATCTTCAGAAGGCTGGCCATGGGGGACACTGTTAACTGCATAGTGGGCAGGGGAGATGCAAGATCAACCAGATACAAACTAAAACTGCACAAAAAGTAAGCAAATGAGAAACAGTAATTTAAGGCTGTTCTGCTTAGTCAACATTTCCCTCAGCATTACAGTGGGGTAGATGAGCATTCCCCTTTAACATATTCACCTTGGACAAAAAGGGTCTGAGACTGAGAGGGGACATTATCTTAGCCTTTTGCATACTCAAGAGTTTCAACAAGATTAAGCTATCAGCGATGGTCAATCTAGTGTTCTGCAGCAGGACAAGGACACACACCCTGAAGATCAGGAGTGGTAAATTAAGGGGTAATATTAAGAGGCACTCTTCTCCCAGAGGTTGTTGAACTTATGGAACAGCCTATCAGAGGAAGCAGTGGACATGAAAATAGCACAGGCCTTTAGGGTAAGCTGGACACATTTAATCTTACTGAAATAATCGCTGGGTACTCTGGGTAGAAGAGTGGGTAGGCAATCCCAATAAATTAGTAAGTGTTTGCACAGCATACTTATTTCATCCCTGATTGTGAAGTGTGGGGTGTACCTAGAGTCCCTTCCAACCTTAAACTGCTGCATTACTACCATGCCTGTAGCCAAGTGGATGCTGGGGGGGGGGGATTCATCCCCCCCGCCAAGATTTTGCCCCCCCAGCCTCTGTTAAAAAGCATTTCATAAGTCCAAAATCACACATACCCCCATATTCAAAGCATCATGGGATGTACAAAACCACACATACCCCCATAATGCAAAGCATCATGGGCTGTACATGCAAATCACCACAGAATATCATGCTGGCTCAACTTTAAGCAGAAATGCATCACAGGATGTATATCAGTATATCGCAGTGGTTAAGGGCACTGAGCTGCAAACCTGGAGACCTGGTTTGAATCCCACAGCCCCCACTTGCACACTGTGTGATCCTGAGCAAGTCACTTAACTTCCTTGTGCTCCCAGGTCACACCTGGAAACAAGCTTCAGCCTAGTGTGCCTTTCCTGGTTAAACAATTCTCCCTTTCACTATATGCAAATCACCATGAAATTTTAGGCTGGTTCAGCTTTAAGCAGGAATGCATGGTGCCAAAGAGCCTCTCACACAATCTGCAAAGGGTGCAAACAGAAGACACAGAAACGTGTTTTGTCCTACCCAGGACTCATCAGTGTGCCTCATCTGTTTCACACCCCAGGGGGAAATGAACCAGCCCTAAGTTGGTCTTACAGGTTTGGGTCATAGTGAGCACCCCCCAAAAAAAATAAAAACAAGCTAAAAGACAAAGAACCTCAGTGCAAAAGCACTATGCAAGGGTTACCCCAAAGGGCATTGGCAATAAAGCCAAGTTTCAAAAAATACAAAATCACACATACCCCCATAATGCAAAGCAGCTTGGGATGTATATATAAATCACCATGAAATATTACTAAAATGTCATTGTGATTTGCATACACATCCTGCTTTGCATTATGGGAGTATGTGTGATTTTGTAATTTTTGAAACTCGTCTTTATTTACAATGCCTGTTGGGGCAACCCTTGCCTCAGTGCTTTTGTACTGAGGTTCTTTGTCTTTTAATTCATAAGTCATCTAAACCAAGGGGTTATTTGACACAAGGAAACTACAGACATGTGAACAAGGTGGGTGCCTGTAAACTGCACAAGACGTGCATGAGTGTATAACCAGTTCTGGTTGACTGCAGTTTATTGGCAGCCTGTAGACTAGCTGAGATGCCAAGTAAGCACTTTCTGTCTGTGCCACCTGTTGTAGTAGAATCAACAGACAGTGAACGTGGCAATGGTTAAATTTGTCATCAGAAGAAATAAGACTGCAGAAGCAGAACCAGTACCAGGACCATCTATAGTTAGATCGGTGGCACCACCAAAGAGCCTTACCATCCTGTAAATGTTAAGTTTCCAAGAGATGAAAACAGCAGGTCTTTTCAGGCGGAGTGGTATAAACACTCCAACTGGCTTGAATACTCACCCGAGAGAGATGCGGCGTTCTGTTTCGCTTGCAACATATTTAATCTCCATGGTTCTAAGGAAGCTTATTTTACAACTACAGGATTTCAAAATTGAAAACAAGCTTTGGAAGATAAAAATAAAGGTTTTAAGCAGCATTCGGCATCACCTGTACATATAACTGCCATGTCAAAATGGATTGAAGAAAAGAAATGTGTTGAAATGAATAAAAGCATCTCAACCGTGCTTTCAAGAAATATTCTGGAAGATAAGAGGTACTATATAAAATCTATTGCTGAAGTTGTAAATGAGCTTGTGTTCTGTGGTGATGATAAAGAAACAGCTGAAGAACTATTTATCAAAATGTTTCAGTATACCTTGAAGAAGGATGCCAAACTTGCCAAAATTCATGAGCAAATGCCAAAAAATGTGACATATTTGTCTCCATATATTCAAAATGAAATTATTGAGACTATGGCACAGCTAGTAAAGGAAAGTCTGGCTGAAGACATACAAAACACCAATGTAGGCTGGTACACTTTCCTTGAGGATGGAACTAGAGACTCTAAAAACATTGAAAATATTTCCATTGGAATCAAATATGTAAAGGAAGGTGAAGTACATAAGCCCCTGTTAGATATACCATCTCTTGGTCCTGATCAGTTGGACGCCATATCAATGACTGATGAAACATTAAATAGCTTGTCAGATGCAAAACTTGACGCCAACAAGATGTTAGCTCAGTGCTACAATGGCGCAAATGTCATGTGAGGGGAACAGGCAGTGTTAAAGTGCATACACAATGTCAACTGGGCCACAAAATTCCATATATGCATTGTTACAATCATCGCATACATTTGGTAATTATTCACACAATATCATCAATTCCTATCCTCGGTAAATATTTCAACCAATGCAGTTTGCTTTACTTATTTCTTCATCTGACAAAAGTGTCTGTAGTGTACCAGGGATAGCATCTGAAGCACCTTCTTGAGCAGAGATGGTCAGGACACTTCCAAGTGACTAAGATCATCATTCTGGAATACAAAGAAATTGTGGAGACGCTAAAGAAAATTTCATCAAGCACTGACATGGATGGCGATTTGGTCAGTGAAGCCAGGGCATATCTGCCTACTGTTTTGCATAGCAGATTCACATTTTCTGCCATTCTGCTGAACTTGATTCTCAGAATTATTCAACCTCTTTGTAGAATACTTCAAGCACACATGACAGGATTGATGACTGCAATAGAATTGGCTGACACTGTGTACCAGAAAATTTCTAATCTCAGGCTCAGGGAAAATGACAAATTTGATGAATGCAAAGCTAAGGCAGAATCACTGCTTGATAAGGACTCAAGTTCATCGTCATCCAGACCCACCAAAACCAGAAGACCTTGCAAAAGATCATCTCGAATAGCAGATTCCATAGTCACAGAAGCTTTGGGCCAAGGAACAGGAGAGGAAGATATTTAAATTAAAATTCAATCTGCTTACTTTTCTACAATTGATGAAGTGTTGAGTGAAACGGATCTGCAATTCAAAAGCAATGATTGCGTCTACTCTGTGATCAGTTCTGTCTCTGCTTTAAAAGATGATTACTTGTCACTAGATGCCCTCATGGCTCTCGAGGAACTTGGGATTGAACTTCCTTTGAAAGAGGAGACAATTGAACAGGTATTTGAAAAACAAGTCAACAGAGTGGTCAACCTCAGCTCTTCTAAAGGCACTATATTCTGAAAGAGAAGCATTTCCATCAATATATGGACTAACTCAAGAGCCTTGCAGAAAGGGGTTTATCTACTCTCCCCCTGGACTGGGTTAAAAGTTATTTATCTGACAGAGGTCTGCAGGTGTACTATGGTAGTATTATGTCTGATTCCATGATATTAACACAAGGAGTCCCGCAGGGGTTGATACTGGGGCCCCTTCTTTTTTCAATTTATATTGATAATATCCCTCAAATTCTTACAAACACCCACAAACTACTTTATGCAAATGATATCATTTTAGACACAAGTTCTAGTTTAGTTGATAACATTGTTCAAAAATTAAATAGTGATTTTCTAAAATTAGAAAACTGGTTAATCAAGTCCAAATTATCATTAAACAGTACTAAAACAAAAAGCATGTTATTTGGGTCAAAACAAAGATTAGAAAAGTCTGGGAAACTCATACGGGGTCATAATGTCGTACGTATAATAACGCATGACATTATGCTGAATCCCGGACCTGTGCGCTCTCCATGTTGGACCACCCCAGAGTTAGGATCCTTAGTGGGGGGGATCAGGGGCGTGGAGAACCCCCACAGAAGAAAAATACAAGTGAAGCACGCAACACACTTATGCCGCACGGCATTCTGCCGTGCGCGGTTTTGACCCCGTGCCTGGGAAACTTATAGTGAGTGACAGTAATGGTACAAACTTGGAACAAGTGGAATAAATCAAAAATTTGGGAGTATATCTGGACACACAACTGACATTTTCATATCATATAGGAACATTAACTAGAAAAATAAATCAAAAACTGGGGGTGTTCTTCAAATTGCAGAATTCTCTGACACTACAAGCCAGAAAAGCAATTGCTGAAAGTACATTACTGTCTCAATTGAACTATAATTCTTTCTTGTTTACAGCAATATCAAAACAAGCAATGTTAAACCTAACAACAACTTTTCATAGCATCTGCAGATTTACTTATAAATGATTCTACAGTACTCATCACTGTAAACTTTATTAAATAACCTGATGGCTCCCTCCAAATCTGAGTAGTATTTACTTTCTGTGTAGTCTAACTGATATTATTTTATGGCAAAATGAAAAATCACCACTTTTTCCACTGCTAAAAATTAAGAACAATAAACTGAGACTTAAGATCAACTGATGGTTTAATAATAAACAAAACAAAGACTAAGATGGATGACTGAGCATTTTCCATCCAGGCCTCACAAATATTGGAATGTCCTTCCTTCTGACTTAAAAACAGGTATAAGTCATGATCTGTTCAAAACTAATTTGAAATGCCATCTTTTTAATCAATTACAATGTTCTTGTTATCGTAACTGGTATATGTTTATACATTGCTATGCTGTGTTTTATTTGTATTGTAACATCTGTCAATCTATCCTAAACTTTTATAACATTTTGTAACTTAATTGTGCATATTTGCTATCTTGACTGCAGAAGAAAAAGTCTCAGGACGCATATGAAAAAGGGCCTCAGGCCCATATGTTTAACCGATAAACAAAAGTTAAAATAAATAAATAAATAAGTAAACAAATAAATAACCAATCTGGTAACATTTGGTTTCTCTACTGCCATGTGTGAATCTTCATTTTCGACTCTATCAAGGATTGATTGACCATACAGGTAAAGCATTCTTCACAGGCGCCAAGCTAATTCAACTCTTCTTGCTTTTGAGAAAAAGCAGGCCATGAATATGGACATGGACAAATTCTTGTGTCGCTTTTCTGAGAAGTCCCATCAAATTCTACTATTCTGATATCCTGACATCCTGACAAGCATATTTTGTTTCTGACGACTGCTCAGGTTTAGTGAAAAGTAAATGCATCTTTTATAGTCTGCTGATCTTTTAGGGACTGGTCTTGTGTACACAGGTTTTTTTTTGTTAAATATACTTTTCTCTGTCTTCAAAGCTGTTAAACACATTAATAGTTTTTAGTGAGACAACGAAATACCTGTTACATTATTGTAATGTGATACACATATAATACTTGCCCCCACTCCCCAAGACCTTTTGCCCCCCCCCAAGCCGTGAGAGTCTAGCTATGGGCCAAGTTACTACCAAATACTGGGAGTTTAGTGGACAAAAACTGACAACATTATTCAGTATGATCACTGCCACATGACAGGAGGGACAGACAAGACAGACTCAAAAGTTCCTTCTGTCACTATCATACTAAATTACTATGTAAGGCATTTAGTTCATATTTAAAAATAGAGAAAATTACAGGCCAAAATAAAGAAAATATAACTATGTGGGATTATTACAAAAGCTTTCCTATGGTTTTCACGACAATATGTGATAAAAATATCAATCCATGTATTTATAGTTTAATTAAGTTCATTGTAACACCAATTAATTCATTATGCCAGATGTTTTTTTTTTAAACTATGGCACACTTGGACAAAATAATAAAATAAAAGTAAATGATTAAAATGATACTTGATTGCCCTGTTTAACCTTATGGAGTGTTTCCCATGCAATAGCAGATGAGTGGCTGCTTTGTGCTGTCTTTGTCATTTTATATTTTTAACAATAAAAACTTTTATAATATTTATGCTATCAGTAATAACTTCAACCAGTTAACTCATATATGATTGCAATCATGTGCAATAAAGTAAAATAAAATAAAGTAAATGGATTAAAAAAAGTGTTTTATTGGAATAAATGCATTTTAAATTACATTTTCAAAGTAATGTACACAAAGTAAAAAAAATGGATGCAGTTGAGAAAAAAAGTGTTATGTTGTTAGAATTTGTGAATTTCTAATTATGCCTAGTTTTGAAGAGGAACGTTATGTGGCTCACATCTCTCAACTGTTCCTGATTTTCAGGGATGTCCCTGATTTTGCCTCAGAATTTACCTCTGTCCCTCTAATGATCTGCATTTCCATGGCAGAACATTAAGGTTTTTAAGCACAAAATAATGTCAAATATTAGAGTTACAGGCTTGTTCTTTTTCAGAAAATGTATTTTAGACAGCTCCTTATACTACTAGCCTCCCAAGTGGATACCATCAATTTTTAAGATGTGTCCCTGATTTCATTAAGCCTTTTCCCTGATTTACAAGGCAGGAGGCTGAGAGGTACGATGTGGCTCGACATCATCCCCCCCCCCAACACCCTCATTTATAATTAAGTGCTTCAGAGAATACAAGGGCTATTAAGGCTTTAGATTACAGACTACAGCAGTGATAGGGGAAAAAGGGGAAAACAAAGCTGAAATTAAAACATTTTGAACAAGAAATAAAAAAGGGAACCACTAAGACAAACCTAACACAAATTCTCACCAAGCAACAACAAATCTGCAACAGTCATGTTGCATTTTAGGAATTGCTGTGCATTTTGAGATTCACTATGCATTTCTGGAGTTGCAATTCCCAAGATGCATTTACAGGAGCCTGGCAGTTCAATTACATTTTCTAGAAACAGCAGGAAGCCACAGCTGAGCAGTAACTAATATCAATTAACCACATGTGTAATAACCATGCCAGTTTCTATGGGAGTTTCATTTCTTGAGATGTTTTTCATTTGGAATGTACAGTAGATTACAAAATGCTAAATAGAAAAGTAACAGTTCCCAGAAGCAAGCAAGAAACTACAGAGCTTGTTGGCAGTAAGCAACATTTATGCACCATTAACCAAGAGCACACATTTTCATGTAAAAGTCCTATAAACAATTTGGTACACAACATGTATATAATGATGGTGTATAGTACACACATTTTAAAGAAGTAAAAATCACTTTTTTGTTGTTTTGACATTACATTTAACTGTCTACTATTTTATCCTGAGGAAGGATACAAAATCTGAGATCTTTAGTAACAGCAGTAATTTTATTTCTTGAGTGTCCATTATTGGGGGCTCATGCTGCTTTATGTAGGGAAAATTAATAAAATAATTATAGATACATGTTAAAAATATACATAATAAATATATAGCAGCAGTATGTAAGACAAATTAAAACAGTTTGAAACAGTGGTACCAGATATTGGCGGCAGACTAACATGAACCAAAAGCCTACCTAAAGAAATGGGTTTTAAGGCCACTCTTAAAGGCCTCCACTGAGGGGGCCTCCCTCAAGCATTTTGATAGTGTATTCTACAAGTCTGGGCCTGCAACTAGGGCTGGGTGGATCCACCAAAGCGCTTTGACAACAGAGTTGTCAAAATCCACTACAGTGACAGGCGAAATTTTGACTGGCGAAATTTTGCCTGTCACAAAGTTACTGTTTTTTTTCAGGGGGCTGTGCCACCCACACCCCCCATTATTATAATACAGTAATCAACTCCGAGTAGGAGTTGGTACAGGAAGGGGTGTAACACCGCCAAAACTGACACCAGTGTACAGTGGGACCATTACAGTGACAATCTCGAAATTGTTGCTGTAATGGTCTTTGCTATAAAATAATCACTGTGTCAATGGTATGCAGGGCTGGGTGAAATCAGCAAATTCCAATTTCATGGAATTTTCACAAAAGTCTGTGAATTTTATGAAATTTCATGGAATTTTCTGAATTTGTTTAATTGATCATACCTCAGTCAGACTTAGAGATCTGAAATTTGATATGCATACTGCTTGGAAGGGACTCTAAAAGAATACCAAGTACCATGATATTTGGATAAAAGGTGAGGATGTTATATGGGCTCAGAGTTTGGCAATTATTCATGTGAACATTTCTGAAAATGTTGATATGCTTACAACAGCTAAATAATTGAAAATATATATGCATACTTTCTTGGAAGAGTCTTAGAAACTGCTAAATGGAGGGATAGTTGGTTATGTAACTTGTAAGTTACAGATATTCAGCATTTCACAATCTAATTATTTGTTAAATTCTGTGAGAATTTTCAAAATGCAGTATTTGGATGTTTATAGCTACACTGCTATTGCAGGTATATACTCAAGATTTGGCATGCATACCATAAAGAATAATGGATGGCCAACAGACAGTAGCCATGCTGTAATCACTTTGAGAGGTTTCCATGACAACTAGGTAAACCGCGAGAGTGCAACTTGAGAGTTTTACTGCTAACATGGAAACCTCGAGAAGTGATTTCAGCAAGGTCATTGTCTGTTGGCCATCCATTGGCCTTTATAGTGTATGGGGCTCAATACACTATAGAAGCTAACAGAGGTTATGATACACTTTACTCTTGAGTAGTTTTACTTTAGTTTGAATGAACTTGCAACCGAAATGAGGTCTTAGCTTTTTTAGACATGGAGCAGGCAGTAGGATTCAAACAAAAAGATTGTTACTTTCCAACATAAACTACGAGAGCTGGCAGAAAGCACAATATGATGGTCCTTATTTTTACTTGATTCATTGTAGCGCCGCTCTCCCTTATGATCGATTTTCACTGCCATGACCATTGGTTGTTGTGAGCCACTTGTTTAATGCCGCACACGTGCAGATGTGCTCTTGTTGTTATGGTATCAATGTGACATAGTCAAGAGAGGTTAACAACCCCTTGATGTCACATCAGTACCATAATAATGTGGTAAACTGCCTGAATTCAGACAGTAATAATGGCTCACCCATATATTATAAGGTAAATATGTCCTGGAATTTAATTAAGCTGGATAGATGTGACCTAGTAGGTTACAATTTATTGTGGATACTTTAGAAATTAATTGTCAAAGTATGCTCAAAAATTCATGGACACTTAGTAGGTAATGGCAGCAGAATTCCACTTGTGGAATTTAACTTTTACAAAGCACTTGTCACCACTCAATCACCTTACCTGCACTAGCATCATGGACCTGCAATGATCCTCCAGCACTCCTGGAACAGTGATGCCAAGCATCATTCTGCATCACGACTGAAGATATTCACATATTTCTGTCACAGTGGCCTAAGTCACAACTAGTTGTAAAGCTTGGTGTCACTTAGTGCCACTGTTTTCAAATAGTAAAAATATACATTGTTATCTATAGGGTTGTTGAAGAGTTAGCAAGTGACATTGTACATAAACAATGTAGCACATGCATGTGCTACCACAAGTCATTAAGTCAGACAGTTCTAGTGGTTAGCTGGTAAATTGTAGGAAGATAGGCTAATGCTCAATGATGTTCATGACTATTCTTCATGGTTCATCACTCAAGCTAGTGACCTAACACTTGGCACCACTGTATTTTTACTATTGAGCCTGCTATGAATACTACCTTATTGCCTCATTACCCAGCCTTTTCCTTCATCTACAATGGCAACTCAAGTGTACAACTGGCCAAAATGTATGGACATGATTGTCAAAAGCATAATAGCATTACGCAATTATGCAAAAGCTCATGAAAACTGGTCCGCCTTTGAGCAAGAGATTAGAGAACTAACAAACACAGCCTCTTTTTTTTCCAGATAGTCTTTTTCTCACAGCTAGCAGCTTGTCTCTTAGAGTTACACTCTGTTTGCAGGGATATACCCTTATCAGTCTGAACCCAGCCATCATTCAGTTGGACACTGGATTTTTCACATATTTTTCCCCTCCCATCTCCCCTGGTGGGGGCAGTGCCTCTGTCAACCTCACACAGCCACAGCTTTCACCACGGTAAAAGCAAGCTTCCTCGCTGGGCCACAGGAGTAGCTTTGTTGGTGGAACCTGCTGCCAAACCTCCCCGACTCAGATGCATTGCTAAGCAGCAGCTGTCTCAGTCATAGCCTGCCTCCCGATCTGACTTCCTGGGCTTGCTTCTGATCCCGGGTCATCAGCATGGCAGTGCAACGCTCAGCTGCTGGGCCATGATGGTGGCATCAAAGCCTAATATTTAGGGTCAATTAACCTGACAAAATTAGTGATAATCAGTTCTCTAGTTTTACAACTATAGGGACTTAAAATTCTACAATTTACATGATTGTGAAATTAAATTTCAAGATTTCCAAATGTCTGGAGGGTTATAACTCAGTCACCATTAAAAATAGAAATATGCAACTTGGTACATTTCTGTAGTGACCTTGGTAACATCACCATGCCAAATTTGGTGCAGTTGGGAAAAATACTGTTAAAATTAAATGTAAATAACTGAAATAACAATTTTGGAAAAAAATTGTGAAATGTCAAAGAAACAAAATTGGAATTTTGCAAGAATGTCAATGGTGGAAGATAAATTGTGTGATCTCCTGATGACTTGAGCCTAGCCCTGGGAATAGCCAGGAGGCTCACCTCAGAGGAGCAGAGGGAACATGAGGTACAATAAGGAGGTCTTCCAAGTAATTGGGGCCCAGTCCATTTAGGGCTCTGTAGGGCAGCAAACTGATCTTGAAGGTGATGCACCACTTCAATGGCAGACAGTGCAGATCATTCAGGATTGGGGTCACATAACAAGATCTCAGGCAACCCATAGCAACCTGGTCACTGCTTTCTGAATGAGCTGCAGGCATTGCAGGACACTGCCCCCAACCCCAAGGTGTATGGCATTATAGTAGTTGAGTCTGAAAGTCACAAATGCTGGTACCAGGGATGACAGGCCTTTAGGTGGGATTAAAGCTTTCATCTGGGCAATGTTCGTGGGATGGCAAAGGCCACATCAGACTACTGCTGACACCTGAGACTAAAGTGTCAGCCTCTCATGCACAATGACCCCCCAAATTTTCACTTAGCAGAGGTTTCCAAATTGGTGGGACCAAGCACAAGGCCAGTCACCACTCCAGTTGCCCCCGCACACACCCCCCTTTGACCAGGCTCAATTATTAGTAACTCTGTCTTATTTGGGTTGAGTCTTAGCCAGCTTGATGTCATCAGGTCCGGAATCTTGGCACAGCACAAAATAAGCACTTCAACTGCATCCAGCGTACAAGGTGCAAATGACAGGTACGGTTGGATATCATCTGCATGGCAGTGAAAACTCAGCCTGTACCATCTAATGATCTCTCCTAGGGACAGCACATACACTACAAATAACATGGGAGAGAGGACCGACCCCTGGGGTGCACCACAGAACAGGTGTTTTGGGAGGAGGGAGAAGTGCCCCATCACCACCACCATTTGTGTCCTATCTCTAAGGAGGGACTTATGCCAGCTCATGACAGTGCTAGTGAGTCCAAAGTACTCCCTGAGGGGGTCCAACATCAACCTTGGTCCACAGTGTCAAAAGCTGAAGAGAGATTGAGTAGAACAAAAACTGACAGTTCCCCTCTATCTCTCACACAGAAGAGGTCATTGTGCATGCTGGCCAATGCGGTATGCATACAGTGCCTCACCCTAAACCAGATTGGAGTGGTTAATAGATGTCAAAGTCCATAAGGTGTGAGTCAAGCGGCAAAGCTGCCATCTTCTTGATAACCTTTCCCAGAAAGGGAAGGGTACAGATTGGTCGATAATTCACCAAGCAGTCTGGGTCCAAAGAAGGTTTCTTCAAGAGGGGCCTCACCAGTGCATCTTTAAATGCACAGAGAAAGGACCCTCTTCAAAAGGCAGCAAAACACTATCTTGGTGAACACTGATCCACTGATCCCAGAGTCCCCACACAATTTACTAGAAGGTAAGTGAGTAAGTAAGTAAATCTTTTTTTTATCCAGTGCCCAATCTCAAACTCTGGGCACTTTACAAATAGGCGTAAGAACATATAAAATTACATACAAGAAATACAAGGGTTAGTAACAGATACAAACAATTAACATCAATAATAATAATTATAAAATCAATGCTACAGCTAGCTAAAAAAGGTATGACTTCAGACCCCTCTTAAAAACCTTCAATGATGGTACCTCCCTCAGGGATCTGGGGAGCAAGTTCCAGAAGGCTGAGCTGACCACCTCAAACATATGCTCTCCCGAGGTTTTCAGCCTGGCCCTCAGAACTGCCAGGAGGCCATTGGTGGAGGAGCAGAGTGAGTGCTCCAAGAGAGGAGGGGTCAGGAGGTTACTCAGGTAGCTAGGGCCTAAGCCATATGGGGTCTTATAGGTGTGTGCATGCCCACTTTGAAGATGATCCTCCATCTAACAGGCAGCCAGTGCAGGTCATGCAGGTTTGGAGTCACATGACAGGACCTGGGAAGGCCTGTCAGCGACCTGGCTTCAGCATTCTGCACCAGCTGCAGCTGATAGAGGTTCCCGCCACTTACCCCAAAGTAAAGAGCTTTACAGTAGTCTAGCCCTGACGTGACAAAGGCATGTGCCAGTGTGGGCAGGTCACCAGGTGGAATTAGGGGTTTAATCCAGGTGACATTCCTTAAGTGGTAAAATCCACTCTGGATGATGGATGACACCTGAGATTCAAGTGTCAAACAGTCATTAAGGATGGCACCCAGATTTCTCACCCTAGTGACTGCCACCAACAGAGTAGGGTCAAGGAACAACCCTGTTCCTGACCTGGTAGCAACCACATCACGCCGGCGACCATACTCAATCACCAGCACCTCTGTCTTGTCAGGTTCAGTCACAGCCAGTTAGAGGACATCCAGTCTTGGATCTGGGCTGGCATTTAAGTGCTTCCACAGCATGTTGGGCCTGGGTCCAGTTCACAAAAGGTGGGCCACATCTCCAAGATCACTCCACAGATCTCTTCAACTGAAACTGCCCTAAACTCTCTACAGACAGGAGGAGTGCACTTGTTTACAACCAGCTTATCTGTGCCAGACCACAACAGCCTGATGGAGGAGATTCCAGCCTGAATGGATGACACCCTGTCAGGGAAGAACTGAGAGAACTCTTCGCACTTGACAGATAAAAATGCTCTAACCAGTTGTAGACAAGCAGGGTGAAGTAGCCATTCCACAGTCTGGAAGAGCTAAGCAAGTCTGTTCTTCCCTGATGCAGTCTCCCTTCATAGGAGAGCTGCCTTATTATGGAAGATTGCCCTTTGATACTCACCATAGTGCGTTTTCAAGGCCAGTTTGTCATGCTAAGATCTGTCTTTCCTTCAACGACACTCTATCCTCATACCCAAAGACTTCATCTCCCTGAGCTCCCCATTAAACCAGAGGGATCTCAGGCATAAAGCCCAGGGTCATATATGAACCAGTGCAACAGAGTAGAAGGCAAAGGTAATGGCCCTGTTATAGGCCACCACTGCCTCATCCAACCCCATACCACATGCAGCCATCATACCCTGGAGTCCTTCTGGGGATAACCTCTTTAAAGGGCAGTACTGAACCATCTTCTCGGGGTGGACTACAAAGAGGGACCCTGAATGAGAAGGTCACTGTACAATGATCCAACCAAGTGACTAGATCAGTCTTGACGTTTTTAATCTTGAGCCTCAGTTAGAAGACTTAGTCCAAGGCATGTCCATGTTGCTGGGTCTCAGACGTAATTACTAATGCCAGTCCCAGCAAATGCATCAGCTGGAAGAAATCCTGACCAATGTGCAAGAGTTCATCATTGACCCAGGCACTGAAGTCATCCATAACTAACCATCTGGGTGACTCCAGCACCCTCTCAGCAATGAAGTCCACAATTTTCTGCAGGAAATCCCTCTTCCACCCTGGTAGGTGGCACATGAGAAAGACCCAGCAACCTGCTACAGGATCCCCATGCACAGCCATGCATTCAGACAGTGAATTCTCCCTGAGTGCTCAGTAAAGTTCAACTCGGATCTAAAACAGATGGCCACAACCCCCCATGATCCCTCCATCAGCAGTGAACAATGGAGAATTTGGTTGGAACCACTACTTCCAGGACTGGACCAGCATCATTGCTCAGCCATGTCTCCACGATGCAAGCCAGATCAATCAAGGAAATCAACTCTGCTATAATTGCAGTCTTGTTCCTGATCGATCTAGCATTGCATAACACTGCCCGAAGGGGCTGAGTGGAGACTACTTGCCTGAAGGCTACCTGCCCACTCATTCTGGTGGGAGCCCTGGGTATGGGAACCAACCACATCTGGCCTCTTCCTAAGTCTAATTTTGTCTCAGGGCATCTCATAGTCTTTGCCACCCCAATAGTGCCCCCAGTTAGCACTCCAACTCACCCTTTACCCTCCCACCTCCATACAATGCCCACCTCCCTGTAGTGCTAATATGCCCCTGCTAGCAGGGGGTCATAGAATGGGTGGGGGTCAAACATGAGGTGCATTAGCTAAGCTTTGGGGCCTGAACACCATGGCACATGGTGCCACTTAATCACAGAAAGCCACCCCCAACAAAAGCTTCAATTCCCAAGGCTTCTCATAGATACCACTTCAGTCATTCTAAGCCCTAAGCCCACAGCCTCTCAACCACTTCAAACACTGATACATAAAATCCCTAATCACCCCTAGTGGATAGTGAGGTAAGAAGACTCTGTAACCTGTAGGAAAGATAGAAGTATGTACCTGCACAAGTGTGCAAGCTTTCCTTTATAATCTTGTATCCATGCTGTTGTTTTATTATGTGTAAATAATGTTATGCCTGACTATCACTGTTGTAGTTACAGAACCAGTGCTTATTAATACATTTATTTTTCTAAAGACTGAAGTAACTGGTTGTTTGTGATTACATCTCTGTGGGAAGGGTACCTGAATAAAAAGGGTTCAAAGTAAAAGGTCTCCAAGAGTGCAGAGTGTGTCCCACCCAGAGCAAATACCCTCACTTCAGGGAGTCTAAAGGGTAGAAGGTGGCAGAAAAGGGCCAACAGAACACTGGGATCTGAGCTCTTGCTAAAGAGGTAAAGGCCCTTGACAGTGGTGAAGCTGGTCCAGATGGTGTCAGTGGCAAAGGAAAGAAAGAGAGAGAGAGAGAGAGAGAAAGAGAGAGAGAGACAGAGTGAGAGAGAGACAGAGACAGAGAGAAATAAAGGCCCACTGGGGACTGCAGGGTGATCTGACCATCACAATTGCTTATTCTGGAATTCATATATAAAGTCATGGAGAAAATGAACTTTTCAAGCAACTTTATACTTAGAATAAAAAACAATATATGCCTGCATTGCAGCACCTGCAAATGTTAAAAGACTACACTTTCCTTCTTAGCCATGCATCTTTATAACATGGTTAGCTAGAAGAAAACTCCGAGGAAGCAGGTGGAGTTACCTGAATGTCACCTCACACTATCAGCTGTATTCATTTTTGGTTTTGGTCTGGACTGGTTGAGGTGTATTTAATTTTTTTGGCACCTTTCTCATTTCTGCCAAGGATGCCTTGTCATCAGTAGAACATACCATACCAGTACAAAATCCCAAAAGAACAGCAATCTAAAAAGCGGTAGTCAACAAATATTACTTCAGTTGTTGCTTTAACAAAGGTACTGATGCAACAACCCTCAATGATTGTGGTTATGCTTTCCACAGCTTGGAGGTATAGGAGCAAAATGCTTCTACTGAAATGGCTGCATTAACAACCCTTCACCAGATAAAACACGACATGAGTTTGAGAATATGGTGTCACAATATCAGAAAACTCCAGTCCACAAATTCTATTGTTTGTCAGGGCCAATACCTTGGGATTGACTCAAGCTTGTACTTGCAGCCAGCCTGGTTCGTGCAGTAAGCTGGTCCAAATAACCACTACTCATAAACCCACTCCTGCATTCTGTGCAAGCCATAATCATCAAATCAATTAAATTTTCTTGAAAGAGGCAATGAGACAAACAGAGGATACCTTTATCTTCTTGGACTCAAAATATACCAAATACTGAGTCTGAGGATTGACAATGCTTAGCTAAAACAGTTTGGCACCATCTTGTTGGTTGGGATGGATCCAATGAATGTCCCAACAGAATCATAAATTTTACCAGAATTGGGAAAGGGAAGGATAAGTATATTATCCATTATTTTTTTACAGTTGGTGAAGACAGGGAGCAAAGAAAACTAGAAAAGCCTACTAAAAATTAAATTATTTAGACTGGAAAGCCAGGTATAGCTATTTCCAGATAAGAGGTTATTTGTTAAGACATCAAAAAGGAAATTAATTACTATTTTGTAAACTTAGTCATAGAAACTACATAAGCGAAATCCAGACACATACAACCTCCTCCAGAGTGTATTAAGCTCTATATGAGTTATCAGAACTTGAAGTGATAGGTATCCAACTGAAATAGCAAATATACCATAACTGAATAATTGCTTGGTAATAAAATGTGTAAAGAAATTTGGACTAATGTGTGTTATAGCACAAACTAGTGAGTCTAGAGAGAGCATGCATAACCATTTATAGTATTCTGGGAAATGCTGGTGAAACTGTAGTGTAAAGAAACATGACACTGCATGCACACGTGTATACACACACAAACACACACGCACGCACGCACACTCACACACAGAGTTTGGGAATGCAGAAAGTTGACAAAATAGTGGGTGGAGATATAGGGAGAATTTTAAAATAGAAATACTGTAAAGGCTAAAGGCCTAACATCTGCATAGACAGAACTGGTTAATTTAAGATTATCTCAGTCCAAACCTTTTCCCCTACAGATACTTGGGACTGAATTTCCATTTGTAGGGAGACTGAGTCCATGGAGAACATGCTCAGGTACCACATAAGAACCTGAAGTTGTGGATCTGCCCCAGACAAGTTTCAAACTAGAAGGGAACTACTCAAGGATGTTATGCAAAATGCCCTCATGCTGCCATCTGAGAATCTCCTTCTCATGACAAAAGCATGCAGAGCAGTTAGTAAGCACTCTGAAGTTGAAAATTCATTGCAACAGAATCAAGCAGTACTTTTGAATCTTCCATGGATAGAGTTAAGGAGTTCTCAAAATCAAGTTTATATCAAATCACTTACAGTCATTTGCTCGTTACCATTTGAGTCCAACTGTATGTTACTTAAGCAATAAGGCACGACAGGGTGTGTGTTATCGTGTAATAACGCCACCCCAGGAGTGACGTTATTACACGATAACACACACCCTGGAGTGCCTTATTGCTATTATACAATGGCTTTTGTTTAAAAAAGAAAATATGTGTAAATTATTGTTATTTTTTAACATTTTTGCTGGGTTAGGTGCACCTATTAAAAAAAGAGTTCCCGGTTCCTATGTTGTCCAGCAGATAGCGCTGTTGCTTTTTGTGGTTCATTTTGTGTCTGTGTTTCTGGCCATTTTTCTATGTCCCTGAATCCTGAGTGTGACCTCTTGTTTGTCTTTTTGTTTTTGCGATACACGCATACTTTTTTTAAAAATTTATTTTGTTGTATTTAATACTGCAGCCCTTGCTTTCTGGTGCTGGGTAGTGTGAGGAGTGTCCCAGTTACTTGCGTGAGCAGTGAGTGGAGCGGGAGGCAGACAAGATCATGTGTCTGAGAAGGAGAGTAAATGGAATATTTAGCAGCAGAGGTAAGTTTTTAGCAGGGAACCACATTTGGAGAAACAAACTTTGTATGTTAACTGTCAATACCGTAAAGCTTTTCGGGCAAAGGGACAGGAGGTAGGGGCTTTGTAATTCGGTCCGCCACTTTTAAAAGTTCGTTATTTCACTGTTGCAGTTTACTGAAGCCACTGATTTCGGGATGGTAAATAAAATGAGAGGAGACAAAAAATAAAGCTGTACTGTGTTTTGTGAGTTGTCTTGCTTGCTGTTGGAAGTGCGTTTTGCCATGCTGATTTAAATGTGAACTGGCAGGAATGTGGATTTTTGTAGACGCAGAGGCGAGCCGTGACACTTAGAGGGAGGGATTCTTTTCTGCACTGCGGTTACCTTTCTGCTTGACCTAGATACAGTGATGTTATAGTGTAATATCATCACTGTGTCTGGGGATGATTAACCAATCAGTATGCTAGATTCTTTCTTGCCATTGTATAATTAAGATTACAAGAATGAACCTAAAATCTACCCAAGTGTATGTTTCACAAGTCACTAAAGAAAGAAGAGGTTTATAGCCTTTCAAAGTGGTACTGTAAAGCTCGGTGGAAGCCTCTCTCCAATGGAACATGTAGAATGCAGCATTAGACTAGAAGGAACAAAATACAGTTTCTTTGAAGTTGAGCAACTAACTGAATTTTTTAAATGGGATCCATACAGGCCCCTATGTAATTATCTTAATGGTTATTATGAGGATCCAGTATGTGAACTGCAGAGTTATATTTAGAAAATATCTTTAGTAAGACAGAAAAACACTTTTACAACTATAATGTGGAGGACCCCATTTTGTGGACAGGAACGGTGCTGTGATGATGTCACTGCCTCACCAGCTCTAACAGTGTGCAATGAAGCAGGTTAAAATAAACTGCTCTTACAGACAGGGATCCTGTTAAATCAGAAGAAAAGCACTGGATTCTTTTGTTACACTCTGCCAAACACACAATCCAGGATGTTCCTCAGAATATAATAGGATCCATAACAGCACAGCCGAACTGTTCTCACCTGCTGCACTGCACACTGTTAACACTGGTGAGGCAGTGACATCATCACAACACCTTCCTGTCCACAAAATGGATGCCTCCACATCCCTATTTAAAAGTGTTTTTCAATGTTTTATTAAAGTCCTTTTCTAAATGTATCATTTTCAATCAATTTTTGCACAACTGTGATAACTGTTGAAATAATCATACAGGGAATTTTACGGATTCCCTATAAGTACACTCCAGACTCTGGCTGTTGGTTCTAAAGAACAAGATTCAACTCCATCAAATCTCTTGAGCCAGATTTGATTTGAATGTGGTCCTTTTTTTCAGAACCAATAATTGCTAATCCACCTGAGACTGAATCACTTCTGATGTCTTGAGTATACCCATAATTTGAATATGCAAACTGTGGAAAGAAACAAATGATCTCATTTAATGATAATTCAACCCCATAACCTTTGTGGTTATACCAGGACTCCTTTTGTTTTCTCTTCCTTTCTGTCATTTTGGTCAGCATTTTATCCAAGAGAATATATTCTGTTGAATATGTCTATGCAGTATTTTTAATTAACCTCTATATTTAGCTAATATGTTGGACTTCTTTGCATTATTTTCATATTTGCCTGATGGCATAATTACAGGAGAGAGGGGATTTAATGAGTTAACCTTTTCTTTTGTTTTCACAAATTGTAGGTAACCTTTTTGTAATCAAGTTAGAACATGTAAAGACACTATCAAAGAAGCTATTAAAATAGTTACCTAAATTGAGAAGTTATTTATTGCTGTGCTGATCAGCTCTATTCCCGGGCCATCTGTTTCATGTAAGCATTTGAGATGAGATTGGAGTATCCTGGAAGTAGGCTGGAAGTATAGCCTAGATGTTAGGCTGGCAGTATAGCCTAGAGATTAGAGTAATGAGCTTGATACATCCAGCAGACCAGACCTGGGTTTGATTCTCACAACCTCCACTTGCATACTGTGTGACTCTGAGCAAATCACTTAAGTTCCCAGGTTGCCCCTGAAAACAGGCACTTATGCCTAGTGGGCCTTACCCGGTTGCCAAAGATATAAACAAAAAAAATCCCATATTTTTTTCTCTAAAGACACTATGATATGTCTGGAATCAATGCAAATCTTAATGCACATACAAACACACAAAAATGCCAGCAGACAGAGGCCTATCGGTCTATCTACTCTGCTTGAGTGTGCAGCACTTCATTCTTTCAGACTGCAGCTGCCCCACCTCCCCTTGCCTCCCTCCATTGATTTTGCCCGTGTATCCTTCACTCCCACCCCTTCCCCCCATGGTTTGACCCCTTCCTCCGAACCTGTCCCACCCCCTTTTGAAGCTGCCTACTGTCTGCAGTGATATCACCTTCTTTGGCAGCATGTTCCACCTTGCCACCACCCTTTTGGTGAAATAGTGTATCCTCATTTCCCTCCTGAATCTGCCTCCTTCCGACTTCAGACTGTGCCCCCTGGTTTCCCTTCCACCTTTCAATTTAAAATACTTCCAGTGTGCTTACTCTGTTCATATCCTTCAGGTACTGGAATGTCTCAATCATATCCCCTCTCTCCTTTCTGTCCTCCAGGGAATACATATTGAGCTATCTCAGTCTCTCCTCATAAGTTTTATCTCCCAATCCCATGATCATTTTTATTTCCCGGCACTGTACCCCCTCCAACAGATTGATGCCCATTTTCAAGTAGGGGCACCAGTACTGCATGCAGTACTCCAAGTGTGGTCTCTCCAGGGACCTGTACAGGGGCGGTATGACTTCCACTCTCTTAGAGGTAATTCCCCTTGCAATGCACCCCAGCATTCTGTTGGCCTTTGCCACTGCCTTCCTGCACTGGGCTGAGTGGTTCATTTCCCCTGTCACCAGTGCACCTACAGTAGTTCCTTCTCCTCCATTGACTTGGATAACTGCACTCCCCCCAACCAGTAACTATTTCTGGGGCTCCTGGCTCCCAAGTGCATGACTTTGCATTTCTTGGCATGGAACCCTAGTTGCCATGTGTTACACCACTGTTAGACCATGTGTTAATGTGAATTATTATTTTGAGAAAAAACGATGTCTGGAATCAATGCAAATCTTAATGCGAATTAGTACTGTATTTTTTATGTTTGATTGTTGCTACGTTATTTTGCTTTATTGTAATTCCAATGTGGTGTAAGTACAATACATGTTATCTCTATGGTGAATGAACTTTGAAGAGATGGATGACAGATCCTTATATGAACTTAATTTATTTCATTTTTATTTTCTATTCTCATGTCCTGAACAATTTCAAAATATAACTATAAATGAAAAACTAGGTTATTTACCAGAAAATCTGTTGTTAGGAGTCTTTCACTTCTAAAGTGATGTAAGGGCAGAAAAAAAAATATTGTATTCTGGTCATTGCAACAAAGAAATAAAGAAAGTGGTTACAAATCCCCTCCAACCAGGCAGTATTGGAGTGACCAAGATTTAGCAGGTGGAGAAACTGGCACCTATTGTGACCTGCGGAAGAATGCTTTTGACAAAAATAGATACTATGGGTAGTTTTTATTATCCTAAGTGTAATTAATTTTGTGTTTAAAAATAACTCTGACATCTAAGGAGATACGTTGAGCTGGAGGAGACACTGGTAAATAATGGTGATAATGGTACAAATAGTAAATAATCATCTTACTGGGGGTAGAGCAGTTGTTTTCTGAGAAGGGAATGTTGGAGACAAAAACTGATTTGGAACTGCATTATAGATCTATAGATGTTATCTCTGATGAGACATGTCAGTAAAGAGTACTGTAAGGTAAACAGAGCCTGTAAGGGACATCTGTATAAGTATATGAAACGTCATCTCAGGAGGTTTGGGTGTGAGAATTACGAAGTTGAGCGGAGTGGTTTTGGCTACCAAAACTGAGCAAGATGACGACCTTATACAATGAGAGATCACTCACAGGCACTATTAATGTATTATGAATGATGGCTCTGTCAATCTTACTTGAGCAGTGTTCTGTGTGGAAAAAATTTAATTGATTTTATTTAACATATATTCCACCCCCATACCACTATAGACATACTCCACTGTTGGCAATGGTGCAGTTCTACAGTAGCAAATGTTGTGATCATACACATGACTGTCGGGAAGAAGAAAAAGCATCCATGATGAAAGACTTGGGTTTTGTGGCAGTGAAAAGTACATTAAAATCTGTTTTTATGTTTTGTGTTGAGACTGAGTTTTGTTTTTATGTAGGGAGTATGTTAGTGGTTGACTGTGGTGGTGGAAGCAGGTGACTGACTGAGGTGGCAAGAACAGGTGGTTGATTCAGCAGGATTAAGAAGCTGACAGAATACAGAAGACAGAATATTTACACAGTGGGCAGCACAGGATGACAATATATGCAGAATAAGAAGTAAGTAGCTGTTGGAGTTTTCCAAGTTCTGACTGGCTATTCATAATGTCACGATTTACAGTATAATGAAGGCATGTCCTATTTTCAGCTGTAGCCTAGTGTTATTTTAATTATTCAAAAGCAGTGTTTTACAACAGAAGTGAGACAGTATAGCACAGTGGTTTAAGGCTCTGAGCTGCAAACCTGGAGACCTGGGTTTGAATCCCACTGCCCCCACTTGCATACTGTGTGATCCTAAGCAAGTCACTTAACTTCCTTGTGCTCTCAGGTCATACCTGTAAACAAGCTTTCAGCTTAGTGTGTCTCTCCTAAAAAAAAAAATCTCAACCTACATTTTATTTTATGCGATATTATGACAGTAGGTAGGTATACTATCAAAGACAATAATCTGATTCTAGAGTGTTTAGCATTTTGGGTATTTTATCTCCATTAAGAATTCAAATGACTGTCAAGGATAGTGTGCCCACCCTCATATGATTATTATTATGCTTCACATGCAAATACTGAGACTAACATACATGACTGGCAAAGGGGTGTTCAAAACTTAAAATTAGTAACATACCATGAACAGACAAAACGGAAGTGGTGAACAAATTTATTCTACCATACACTGTGAAAACAGTGGACTTTAAGGAAAGGTCTGGTAATAATGTAATGGCAAATTAAGTGACAGTGATGATGTAATTTCAGTCATTTTACTGACAATGAAAATACTGTGAGGATGTCATTGCAGTCCCTGCAAATAGAAATGACAACTGTGTTCCTTATGTAGGAAAACAGTGTGCATAACTGCGGCTCCTGATTATGGGAGGTGGTCCACATGTAGTAAATATACAATATCTGTGGTGTTCAATTATTTAATTTACTGCTATGCTCTACTGACCAACACTTATTGTAAGTATTTTTTTATTTATTTTTTTAATAATTTTTGTTCACAGGTACAAAAATGGTTGCATCTTGTCTTGTTTATCTTTCTCAGTTCTGCTGACCTCCATGGTGGTGCAATCAGTTTCTAAACAATCCACAAAATGTCCATGACAGGACAGAACTATTCAGATGTCCTGGTAAATCTGCACCACAACAGGCTTAGAAATGTTATGGTGGGAAGAAAATAAAAGAACAAATACAATGCACAGCACTGGAAGCGCATAAAAAAGCAAATGTAAAAGCTACAGTATGTTAATATAATTTACAATTGGATGCTGTTGACTTGCTTTTCCTAACTGTTTTTAGTTGCACTGTTGGTTTCAATAAGTTTTAAAATGTTGGCTACTTGCAACACATTTTACATGTTGTGACCTTTTTCTGGTTATGCTTGTGTTCCTTTTTAGTGTTTTACTCCATAGTACTGATATAGTAGTGTCAGTGACTCAAAAAGGTTGCATACTCACCTAGGGGGCCCAAAGACTGGAAGGTCGTAGGTTCAAGTCCACACCAGGATCTTGAACTAATACCCACTACTGTCACCATAGTGCAGAACTGTGTATGTGTGTGTGTTGGGGGGGGGGGTGCTGTACAATTGAGGTGTTGTCCTTTGCATGACATGTGAAACAGAGGTCTCTTCCACCCATCTGTAGTGTGAGTCCAGGTTAATGTCAAAAGTCTTACCCACACTAGGACTTTTTAGGACTGTGAAACCGTTACCTCCAGATTGTAGTGCAGTAAAACCGTGCCACAATCTGTGTTCGAAAACCATGCCAAAACTCTGCTTGAAGCAAGGCTTTACAAAGTTTGTAGACCAATATGGCTGCCTTAAATCATGTGAACAGCAGTGTGGATGCAATTTGTGCTGTAACAAGGTGTAAGGCAACTGCCACCACACCACAACCTTTGTTTTGGGCTAGAACTAAGGGGGATAAAAACACTTACACACATCGCCAAGCTCTCGCTAAGCTCCCACACTAAACAGTATCATTTTCCCTTGAATCCGCTGTCATGCCCAATTGCAAGTACCCCAGCAGGCATTGTAATAGCCACAATGCTTTGTGGTACTGACATAATCATGCCGGGAAACTTGCTCAGGCAAGTACAGTGTCAGCATGTGATCTGGACACTCCAGAAACTGTGCTCGAGCATAGAAATGGAAATGTTTTTTAATACATTTTGAAAAACTGATGTCAGTGTGGACAGGGCCTAAGGCACCATGGAATTTTTCTCAAGAGTAGAGGACTTTCTTCCAAACCAACATTCCCTACCAGTGAAACAGGTCCATGTAACCCACAAAGCCACGGTGCACCTGGAAATGCACTGTCACAGCTTAGTGGGCCCTGCTTACTCACTAATCACAAACAGTAGCCATGTCTGCCAGTACTGACAACTGTATCTGCTGTGTGTGTGTGTGTGTGTGTGTAACTGTATCTGCTGTGTGTGTGTGTGTGTGTGTGTGTGTGTGTGTAACTGTATCTGGTGTGTGTCTGTGTGTGTGTGTGTGTGTGTGTAACTGTATCTGGTGTGTGTAACTGTATGTGGTGTGTGTCTGTGTGTGTGTAACTGTATCTGCTGTGTGTCTGTGTGTGTGTGTGTGTGTGTGTGTAACTGTATCTGCTGTGTGTCTGTGTGTGTGTGTGTGTAACTGTATCTGCTGTGTGTCTGTGTGTGTGTGTTTTAAAGGGTGAGTACAGTAAGTGTAGTATGCTAGGAATGTACCCATCAAGGGGCAAGCGATTTTATTATCTGGCTTGCCCCCGAGATGGGCACATTTACAATTATAGCTTGTTTTATATTATACTGTAATGAGGATGTTTAGCTTTACCTTTAGATTGTGGTTGTGATGATTTCCAGGTATGCCTTTGTAACTTATGTCCCCATCTTTCCATAGCATAATGGTGTTTTTTGGTATGGACAGTCTTTTAGCACTAGTGTTTTTCCCTGGCATTGGATCCCCCTATATAAGAGGGCATGTCTATGGTGGTCTGTCCTTAATTTATTGGTGGTGTTAGTGGTGTGAGGCTATGGTTTGCAGTCAAGAGTGATGTCAATGGTTGGGAGCAGCATGTTCATTCAAGACCTACTGGATTCTGTGGTTAGGAGCGACATGTGTCATCAGTAGCTGATGGACTCAACAGTCAGAAGTGGCATGTAAGTAGCCCATGGGACTGCTATCAGTGGACACGGTGACTACATTGTTGAATGCCAGGCATCAACTGTTATCATGGTTGAAGAATGGGAGACCTGCCATTTGAGGAGAGAATTTTCCGCTTCAAGGGACATAGCTGTTCAGTGAGAGCTAGGGGAATAGATGCATTGTGTGAGGCTAGAGTTACGGTTTGTTCTTGTGAGTGTAGATGCACGGTCATGAGGTGTAGGTGTCTCTTTTTTCCCCCATTCTATTTTTCTCCCCCTTGCACTGGAACTCTTTTTGGCCACAACACTCACCATCTTACTCTACCACCCACTGTGCTCCCTGTCATCTTCAAAGTCATTATGATTCCTCCCTGGGCCCGGGGCAGCTATGACCCAGGGAGACTGAAGGGGCAGTGGCAAGGAGCCAGCACTGGGCATGTGGCGGAGGCACTGGAAGGGTTGTCGCCATCCGGGCCTGGAAGGGGTTTTATGCTTTAGTCTCCAGCTCTCCCCGTCCACCCCCCCAGAGCGTGGAACTCCTGATGCTGCGTGCATGACAACCCTGCTTCTGCGCAGCCATGCAGTGTATAGGCGGTCCAGCACCACTGCAGCACCCCTGGTCTCCACTGGGGGCCACTGGGTGCTGGACAACCCATGCTCCTCCTGGGAGAGAGAGCAGCCCAGCAGGTGATCAATCCTCTCCCTCTCTGCCGACTTCGGCGCCAAAGCTTCTTGCTCCTGAACTCTTGCCGACATAGCACAAGGTGGTGTCAACCCTCAGTGCCATCGGACGGAGGTAGGTCTCTTGATATGCCAAGTTTTATTCTGGTCGGATGTGTGGATTCTGAGATGCAGATAACAAAAGGGTTTTAAAAAAATCACTGTTTTTTCCTCTTTTTTTGTCATTGCCTTGCGATCAGATGGTTTGGAATATTGGTCTGCAATTTTCAGGGTAGAAGAGGCTTGGCCCAACGATATGCTTTAGCTGGTTTTGTGAAAAAAATATTAATCCTTTCCAAAGTTATGTAATTTTGAAATATTGGTTCTGAGCATTCTCAGTAAGCACTTCAAGATAGCAGTATGAAACAAACAAAAAACATCTATTTTTGTTTGGGGCCAATCCTTTTTCGTGAGGAGAAATTCTTTTTCGTATGCCACTATCTTGTCTTATGTTTTTTCTTAAAAATTAAAAATTTCAAAACTCATAAAATGGCATCCTGCAGAGATACCAGCACATCTATCTTGCTCATCAGAACTCCATTAGGTGGATTCTGCACTTAACTGGTGGAGAAATTACCCTGAAATGTTTTTTTTTTTTCATTTTAAATCCTTTTTCGTGACTCACTTCTGCTTTTTTCGGTTCCATGTGATAATAGTGAAGATTTATCTGTGAGTGAAATAATAGTGAGTGTTAATCACTTAAAACAAAATTGGCAATTAGCACTACACCGAAAACCAAAACCGCGATCGCATCACTGAAAGAAACCAAGCCATCTACCTAATGAGTTATGGGGGTATATATGTATCAATTATATTTATTTATTTTACAATTGGTAACTGGGAAAGGCACACTGAGCTGAGGCTTCTTTGCAGGTGCAACCAGGGATGGGGGTAGATTAAAGGGGAAAGTGAAACATAATACAGTACATTACTTAGTACAAAACAGAAAAGTGTAGACACAGTACAGTAAATAATACTTCTCTGGTAAAACATGAACCCGATCAAAGTGCAAGTTTTTGTACAGTATGCAGTGCAATACCAAAGCAAGAGGAAACCTGAACTGAGGCATCAAGACATTACAAGGGCAAGCAATGAACTAGGATACAGTTTGGGCAAGGAGAACTGAAACCCTGAGCTATATGATGTCACTAGTTGGAACCTCATATTGGAAACAGGTGCAGGTGGAGGGTGGGAGGAGTTTCAACAGGTGCCTAAATGAGTCTGTAGAGGTGGAGTGGCAGAGGGAAAGGGGGAACTGGTTCCAGAGAGTTGTCAGGCAGTAAAAGAAGGCAGACTGCCCAGCAGAGGAATGTGGGTAGGGAGTGGAGAAAGTTCTCTGGTCTCTGGAGTTAAGGGAACATAAAATTGAGGTCTGTAGTGAAGAGTTAGGAGAGGTAGAAGGGAAAGGAACCAAACCAATATTTAGATATGACGGAGGTGCAGTGCAACTGGTGACATGAGGGTAGAAGGAGGATGACAAGGGAGGAGTAGAGGGAGCAGTGGTGCATATGGGGAGGTAGTTAGTCACAAAGCCACAAAAGGTATTGCAGAGGGTGTCCAAATATAGCTAGAGGAGAAGAGGAGGGAGCATTACCACAGACCTTATTTGCATAGTAGAAATGGGAGAACCATTTTGGTGACCAACTCATGGCAAACATGCAGGGATAGGCAGTTTTTGTTACAGTACAGGGCACCCAGTATAGGACAGAGTTTCACATGTATAGGACTGATAAGGGTTAAGAAGTCAAACTTGCTGTAAAGCCACATGATGAGGTACTTGAAGGATTGCACTGCTTCAAGAGGGGAGCCACCCAGGAAGAAGAAGACTGGAAATCTCGAGAGGCTGGCCAATTTTTGGCTAAGACCAAAGGTCATAGACACTATTTTCTTGATGTCGACCTTCAGATGGTTTGAGCGGAACCAGCATAGGACACACTGGAAATCCTGTTGGAATACGTCTTCCACAGAAGTGGTAGATGCAACACTTGAAGCAACATCCCATTGTGTTAGTGAGAAAAGGAAGTGCAAAAGAAGAAGGAAACCACTTTGGTTCTCAAACACAGTAGCAGAAAAGGACAGAGCCAAAAGGCTGGCCTTCAGAAAATATAAGAGAACGCAGCAGGATGAAGATAGGGAGGCATACCAAACTTCCCTAAGGGAAGCAAGGAAGGCAGTAAGGCAGACAAAAGCCCAACTTGAGGAAACACCAGCACGAACAGTAAAGAAGGTAACAAGACTTTCTACAGATACATTAGTGAAAGGAGAAAGTCCAGAGGGGTATTGCTAAAATCAAAGGGGATAAGGGGGCATGGGAGGAGGAGGACCATGTAAAAGCATCTATCCTAAATAGATACTTCTGCTCAGTATTTACTGAAGAGAAGGTAGGCAGGGCCCACAGCTCGGCACCATGGACACAGGGGGGAAGGAGGTGTGCACTAGTCCCTTCACAAAAGAAAGGGTCCTACAAGAGCTCGATAAGCTCAGGGTAGACAAGGCAATGGGACCTGATGGCATACATCCCAGGGTACTAAAGGAGCTAAGGGTGGAACTAGCAGAGCCATTATCAGAACTATTTAGTGAGTCTCTGAGCACAAGACAGGTCCCAGAAGACTGGAGAAGGGCTCATGTGATCTTGCTCCAGAAGAGTGGTAGCAGGGTGGAGGCAGGGAATTATAGACCAGTCAGTCTTACCTCAGTAGTGGCAAGATTATGGAGACACTCCTTAAGGAAAGGATCTTGCAACACCTGGAATCCATAGGAGCACAGGACCCAAGACAGCATGGGTCTACAAAAGGAAGGTCCTGTCAAACTAATCTCATAGATTTCTTTGACTGGGTAACCAGAGTGGTAGACCAAGGGGGAGCAGTTGATGTTGCCTACCTTGACTTCAGCAACGCTTTTGATACTGTTCCATATAGAAGATTGATTAATAAGCTGGGTAGGCTAGGGGTGGGTCAGACATTGGTCAACTGGGTGGCAAACTGGCTGACAGGCAGAAAACAGAGAGTGGTGATAAATGGCATACAGTCAGAAGAGATGCAAGTCACAAGTGGGGTACCTCAGGGATCAGTTCTGGGGCCATTCCTCTTCAATATCTTCATCTGTGGCAATACAGATGGACTGGAGGGCAAGGTTTGTCTGTTTTCAGATGACACCAAGATCTGCAACAGAGTAGATGATCCAGATGTGGTGGGCAGAATGAGAAGAGATCTGGATAAACTTGCAAAATGGTCAGAAGAGTGACAACTAGGGTTTAATGCAAAGAAGTGCAAGATTATGCACATAGGGAAGAGAAATCCTGAAGCCACCTATAGACTGGGAGGGGAATTGCTGGCAGTAACAAGGGAAGATAGAGACTTGGGCGTCATCACCGATGACCTGAAATCATCCAAGCAGACCACTAAAGCACTAGGTAAGGCTAGAGGGATATTGGGGTGTATTAGTAGGGGTATCACAAGTCAGAAGAGGGAGGTAATAATCCCTCTTTACAAGACACTGGTTAGGCCCCATCTGGAGTACTGCGTGCAGTACTGGAGGCCACACCTTCACAAGGACATTAACCAAATTGAGGCAGTCCAGAGAAGGGCAACCAAAATGGTGCAGGGACTGTATCAGAAAACATATGAGGACAGATTAACTGAGCTCAATATATATACCCTAGAGCAAAGGAGGGAGAGAGGTGATATGACTGAAACATTCAAACACCTTAAAGGCATTAACAAGGTGAAAGAGTCTAACATGCTTCAATATAAGAAAAATAGCAGGGCAAGAGGACACAGCATGAGATTAGAGGGAGGCAGATTAAGGGGTGGTGGATGCATGGAACTGCCTACCTAAGGAAGTGGTGGATATGAATACAGTGCAGGGCTTCAAACAGGCATGGGATAGGCATAAGGGATCAATAAAGATGAGTATGAATAGACAAGTCATTGACAGAGCAAAGGCCAATGGCACATTCATAAGGCAGAAAAAAGAAATGGGCAGACTGGATGGGCCTTGTGGTCCTTATCTGCCATTGACTTCTATGTTTCTATGTATAGGGATTGAAGGTGAAGATGATTATGTCATCTGCTTACATGTGTATATGCCAGTTGATACGAGTGGAAGGGAGGTCATTCAGAAAAATAGAGAACAAGATGGGGCCTAGAACTGAGCCCTGCAGTATCCCAGCCAGGATAGGATGGAGTAGTGACAGCATGCCTCCATCCTGCAGAAGGAGTGAATGGGATGCCAAGTTAAACGCTTTGGCCAGATCAATGAAAATATCATCTGTGATGTGCCCCTGAGCCATACCAGAGAAGACAGAGTCAGTGATAGACAGTATGGAGAAATCAGTGGAATGGTGCTTCCAGAAACCAGACTGCAATGGTGAGTGGAAACTGGAAGAGGTGAGATAGTCAAGAAGTCTAGAGTAGACTAACTTCTTGTAGCTTGGAAGGGAAGGGGAGAAGGGAGATAGGGCAGGAGTGCCAGGTGAGGAGGGGTCATTCCCTTTGTGAAGTGTATAGACTTTAGCAATCTTCCAGGAGTGAGGAACAGAGCAGAAGGAAAATGAGAGGTTGAACAGATGAGTGAGTGGAAATGCAATTACAGGTGCAGAAAGGTGGAGTAGTTTAGGATCAAGCCCATCAGGAGTGGATTTGGACTAAATGAGGGAGGTGATGGCAAGCAGTGATTCATGAGTGGTGATGGGGAGAAAATAGAAACCTGGGGTAGATTATGGGGAATAGGACCAGAGAGCAGGAGGGGATGGAGGGGAGGCTGGGGGGGGGCACATATGGTGAAAAACTCACTTGAAGTGAGCAGCAACAGTGGAAGGGTCAGACACAGGTGAACCATTAACAATGAGAACAGGGGAGCAGACTGGGAAGGGTGGGTCAAACAGGAAATTGATTACTTTCCAGAATTTGGCTGGGGAGTTAATGTTGTTCTGGAGGTTGGCTTGAAAATACAGTGATTTTGCAGCCTAGACAGCCTTAGTGTAGTTGTTTCTCAGGGCACTGTAGTGGAAAAGATCAGGAAGGGGAGTGAAACAATTTATTGTGGGCCCAGGTGAGATCATGGGACTTGCATAGATCAATAATTTCAGTGGACAGTCAGGGGAGAGGGGATGATTTGACCCTGGGTTTTCTGAGGGGGGTGTGCAAGTCCCAGACTGAGAAGAATTTGGAAAGAAAAAGGGAGAGGGCCACCTTCAATGATGGAGGCCTGGGGGATGGCTGACCAATCTGTTGCAGCAAGGCTGCTCAGGAGAGTGTTGATATCCAGTGAATGGACAGTCATGGACCAGATGTATTTTGGGGCAGAGGGGGATGCCAGATTTTCCTGATGTAGAATATCATGCTGTGGTCACTGAAGGAGCCAGGCAAGACACCTGCTGCAACAATGTGGTGGGGGTGGTAGGACAGGATCCAGTCCAAATGGATGTGGTTGGATGAAGGAGAATTGAGTCATGTGGGTTCTGAGATAGGCTGGAACAAATTTAAGGAGTCAATCCTCTCAGTGATCATACTGGATGAAGGGGAGAGTCAGTTCATGTTGAACTCCCCAAGGAGAATGAGTTCACCAGTGGAGGAATATGAAATGATGTTGGAGAAAGAGTCACTCAGAAAGGCAGGTGAGATCTTAAATAAGGCACAGAAAACCCCAATGCAGATGGATAAAGATGAGGTGAATGTGGGCCTGACGAGGAGAAATTTGTGGGAGGAGGGTACAGCCTCCCTGATATCCAGGGTGCAGAATAGGCTCTGGTGAATGAAGATGGCAATGCCACCACCATGTTGTCTCCTGTCTTGCCAGAAAAGATGGAAATCAGGAAGGGTCAAGCTAGAGTCTGGAATCCTGGAGGAGAGCCAGGGCTCAGAGAGGCAGAGGATGTCTGGAGAAAGTTCTAGTATCCAAATAGAGAAAAGGTCAATCTTTGGGAGAAGACTCCTAGCATTGAAGTGAAAATGTTGTGGTCCTTGGCAGAAGTAGGAGGGGAGTGGTGAGGGGAACCTGGGTTGGACTCCACATCGCATAACAGGAGGAGGAGTGGGAGAATGAGGAGATGGATGAAGTGGGACTTCCTCCTCTTGAAGTGAGGAGGAGAACAGAGAGAGGGAGATGGCAAGAGGAGAGGTGCAGAAACTCTGTGTTGAGTAAGGAAATGGATAGGAGCTCTGGGTGAATAGCAGAGGAGGAGGGCATGGGGTCAGGGAGGGGAGGGACTAGAGAGGGAAGGTAGAGTAGCTGGGGTGAAGGAGGGGAGTGGAGTGGAGGGGAACAGGAGTAGGAACTGGAAGAGACAGAGGAAAATCAGGAACATAGTAGTGAGGTTGTGAACAATCAAGATACAATCAGGAACACAAAGCACAATGATGAGGCAACCTGAGTTTAGGGTAGATTAATATTATAAATCAGTGTAGCAACACTAGGCAGTGAGCTGTGGGAGTGAATAATACCAATAGGTAGGAGCGAGTGGGGAAGAGGACCCAGGAGCCTAACTAAATGTGAGGGTTTAAACCAATTAAAACCAAAAATGTTAAGCACTAACATAACTTACAGTAAGCAGAATTGCAGCGCACAACAGTTTTGAGAAATCAAGATTAAGAATTTACATAAACAATATACCCAGATAGGATGTAACTAGGACTGATCAAACAGATTAATTTGATAGAGTGGATATGGTAAATGTGTATGAGCATAGTATACAGACCCAGAACAGGCTTCAACTCATAACAGCATAATAAGTAGTTACTACAACAACTTGGTGAGAACAATCATAATCTGTGGTGATTGGTGTGCCCTGAGGGTTGCAAGTTGTAGTGGTACAGTTAGGGAAATAAAACAAAACACCTGAGGAACAAATCTAGAACTGGACTGCAAACGCAATAAAAGCAATATGTTTAGGACGTACAAGGGAGTGGGAATACTTACTATAAGACAGAGATTTAGCAGCAAATGAAAATGGAGGCAGTCTGGAGAAGCAGCGTGTCCTGATGAATGGATCACTCATGGCAGACCCATGGGCTGACTCCAGGTAGACTCCTCAGTGTCCTTTGCACTCAGTCCTTAGCGTGAGGGCCACAGCTCAGAATGGCCACTTCAGGTAGTCAGCTAAAGAAGGAGACTGATGTACTGCCCACAAGCCAACTGATTGGCAGCTGTAACAGAAGATGCAGGGTGATCCGAGGAGAGCAAACAGCTGCAGGAGGCTGGGAGGAGGAACAGGCAAAAAAATGGAAACAGGCCCTCTCTCTACTCCTGTAAAAGTAGCATGGTTCGGTTCTTAACTGAATCCAAAGCTGGAAAATGTCAGTCCTTAACGTCACCGGAATTGCACCAGTCTTTTGAAAAGCCACCATGAACCACCCAATGGATCACCATAACAGGAGCTGCAGGGTGGTCCAAGATGATCAAACAGCTGCTGAAGGCTGGAAATGGTGGGGGGGGGGGGAGAGTCAAAAGGATGAAACAGGCTCTTGCTGTACCCCTGTAAAAGCAGCATAATCTGGTTCTTAACTGAAGCCCAAGGTGGAAAATGGCAGTCCTTAACTCCACCAGAATCACACAAGTTCTTCAAAAAGCCACCCACAGGCCACCTGATTGGCTCATATATATACATATCTATATATATTAATATAAAATCCTATATATTATAGGGGTGCAGTAGTGCCTCTATAGTTAGTGTTGAGTAGGGTGTTTAATGTTAAACCCCTAACTTTGCACTTTAATAACTTCATCCTCATTCAGTGGAATTGCACAATATTTTTTGCATGTATGGTCTGGGGACAAGATCTCTTGATCTGGCAAGTTTCGTTCTAGTTGGATGTGTGGAGTCTGAGATACAGATAGTGCCAAAGAGGAAAAATTTGGATTTTATTTCTGGGTTTGTTTGCTCTCATTTAGGGCCCAGATGGCTTGACATTTTGCTCTGAGATTTTCAGGGTAGAAAGGGCATGCCCTAGAATGCTGCCTTTTTTTAGTTTGATGAAAAAATATTAATATGTTCCAGAATTACAAGGATTAGAAATTTTGGCTATGAGCATGCTCAGTAGGGTCTTTCAGACAGATGTTTGATACAACAGAAGAACTTCCTGCTCACGAAAGAAGCATCATCTTTCATGAGCTGAAATTTTCTTTTGTGATGAAAAAATCTGTCTTATGGTGGCTGTCTTGTTTCTGTGTTTACCACATTTAAAAAAAAATTGAAAACCTATAAAAATGTTGTCCTGGAGAAAAACCAACACACAAATTTAGCTAAACGGGACTCATTTAGCTTGATTCTGGAGTCTGTTTTTTGAAAACGGCCCTGAAATATGATTTTTGGACATTTAAAAAATCCTTACTGAGGCTTCTTTCGTGGACTGAATTTCTGGTTTCTTGAGTCTCCTGAGAGAAGATTTCCACCTCATGAAAGAAGAGTCTTGGCTCATGAAAGAAAATGGTGGGACTTAATTTTTTTTTCATAGTTCATTTGTGAGTTGACCTTCTTCTTTCACAGTCATGAAAGATCTCATGAAAGAAGACTCAATTCACAAAAGAAGATGGTGGGACTTAATTTTTTTTCATAGTTCTTTTGTGAGTTGACCTTCTTTCACAGTCAAGAAAGATCTCATGCAAGAAGACTCTTGATTCACAAAAGAAAGAACCATTGTTCTTTCGTGTGATTTCATGAAAGAACTGTCCGTGACCGGGACGTTCTATCTACCAATCTATCTTTGTGTGTGTGTGTGTGTGTGTGTGTGTATATATATATATATATATATATATATATATATATATATATATATATATATATATATATATATATATATATATATAATCTTATATATATATATATATATATATATATGTGTGTGTGTGTGTGCTTTAATGTTTTGTAAGTGGACTTGGGTGCCCATTCCCAGCACCACTTCGCTCTCCCCCCCAGGTCACTCCCCCTTCCCATGTTTAATTTCTTAATACTGTACTTGGACTGGGGCACCCACCCATGGTCCTGCTTCTCTTTACTCTCTCCTTTCCACATTCCCCAACCCATCTGTTTATTTAATATATGAGGTGGCACCAGGGTGCCCACCTCCAATGCTGCTGAACACCATCCTGACATTGGGGTGCCCAATCCCCAGTGTCAGCTTCCGTCCCCCTACAATAAAGAAAACCATCCTTCATTGATCTTTTTTTAGACCTGAAAAAAAAAAACAATTAATCAGTGATCTGTCCCCACAACACCCCCATCCACCCTATCCCAACCCCCCACTCAGCACCTACCTCAATACCCCCACACTTTCACTCACCTCAACTTGTCCCATGACACCTTCACCCATGTTATCAGCATGACAACAGCAGGACTTTCTTGAAATGTGAAGCTGCAGCTGGAATCATGCTGATGGCTTCAATTACAGCAGTGAACTATCAATCCCCTGATCTGTCTCTGTCTCTCTTGCTCTATTTATCTGTCTATTACTGTCTGTCTGTCTGTCTGCCTGTCTGTCTCTGTGTCTGAGACTGTCTGTGTATGTTGTTACATTGGCAGTACTGTACCCCTCATTTGCATTTGTACCTGGTTGCACTTAGTGGTCCAGCACAAACAAATTAGCACCATGCTAACAGATTAGCATTGTGCTAATGGGCTGGCAGTATAGCCTAGAGGTTAGAGGAATGAGGTGTGAACGAGCTTGATACATCCAGCAGACCAGACCTGAGTTTGATTCTCACAGCCTCCTCTTGCATACTGTGTGACTGAGCAAGTCACTTAACCACCCTGTGCTCCCAGGTCGACCCTGAAAACAGGCACTTGTGCCTAGTGGGCCTTACACGGTTGCCAAAGACTAAAAAAAATAAATAAATAAAACTGTGCATTTAAAAACAGTGCCAGCCATACTAACAGGTTGTAAGCCTTGCTAATCACAGAGCTGTGCTTTTCTTGTTACTGTGGCACTATCTGACTGAAAATCCAGGACAATGTCTCTTTAACTTCAGAAGGCAAATAAACAAGGACTATATTATATATTTCTTTATGTGTTTTTATTTCTATCTTGTTTTGCTTGTGCAACTTTTATCAAATTTCAAAGCATTGTGATCTGTCAAAAAACTTTTATAACAAGGTACAGTAGTGAAAATACAGTTTTATCTGAGTGCTACCTTCATTTACTATTAAAAATAAAGCACTGTAGTGAAAATAGTGAAAGTACAGTTTTATCTGAGTGTTGCCTTCATTTACTATTAAAAAAGTTGTTTGAGATGCTCAAATTAGGGTATTTATAATATAATATAGTCTTACTTCTTTATCGATGGATGCACTAAAGCCCTGTACATACTATGTAGTGTGTTCAAAAATAATTATAAAAAATGTTTTTATCCATATTAAAGCATGGTTATACTGTAGGAGCATCCAGATTGCACTCCAACAATGGTCTAGCCTGAACGAGTTCCCAGGCATGATTATGGGCACAGTGCAAAGCACTACAGCTACCGCAATGTATGCTGGGATACTTGTTATTGGAGGTGAGGATGCAGATTTTGGGAAAAAGTGTCACCATTAGAAACAGTAGCTCATTTTGAGCCAAGGGATATGTGTGTGTGCATATGTGTGTGTGTGTGTGTGTGTGTGTGTGTGTTTTATTTTGCAATAGCCAAAAACACAGATTTTAGGTCAATGTGGCTGTCTTATCCTGTGTTACAGCACAGATCATGTTCACACTGCTGTCAACACAAGTTAAAGCAACCATGTTGGTCCGAAGCCTACATCTCAGAAGGATTTGAGCATGGTTTTAGAAAATGGAGTGTAGTATGTTTTTTTACAGCTGGACACGTCTTTTAAAACATTTTCACAGAGTTAAAATGGTATAAAAGCCCTAACCAGAGCCTATGAAGCTAGATCAGGGCAGGTTTACTAGTGGAGACCCAGTACATGGCAAAGCTTGGTCCGTGTTGCAGTGCTCCACAGATGTTTCTAGGGGTGGCTGGGGACTATGAATGTCACCAGTGAGGAATCATGTACAGTGTTACTAAGAACAGAAACGTGCAAATCTTGCTACGGTCCTGATGAAAACTGGGCCCTAAACACTTGGTGCAAAAAAATATACACAATATTTTTGTTTCTTAGCCAAGAAGCTTTCTTAAATACACTAGTAAAATAAAAACAAAACTAAATTAAAACAAACTCTGTAGACTACAAATTTAGAATGCTATCTGTTAATGCTTACATTATCACAGTTCTTGCCATCCAAGCATTCAAGTCAGATAAGCTGCTGGACTAACATAGTAATTGATTGCATATAATTGTACTTCTTGGCAATAGAAAATCTAATCATTCAATGTAATCATTCACTAAAAATACCACCAACAGCTTAATCTGGTTCAAGGTCAGTTAGCACTCATCTGTATCCCCCTCCCTCAGGTCATGCCTGGAAATAGGCAGAATTTGTCTAGTGCACTTATCCAGTCAACAAAAAATAAATAAATAAATAATCAAAACTTCAACGTCTAGCAGAAATATGCATGCAGTCCCATATGTTTATATGGTAGGATAGTGATATGTTATGAATGTACTATTTATTACCATCCCAAACAAACATATTTTAACAGCAAGTGAGGGCAGTACAATATACACTGCTTATAACTGACTACTCTCGTGAGTGCTTTTGTCCATAGCATAGAACAGTATTACCTGATGGCTTTTTTTTTGGGGGCTACTGAATTTAAGCTGCCTCCCTGCTACCCATGAGTTATCCTGTCATGACAGGATGAACCATGACCCCCTAATAATGTACCTTTCATTCAACCAAATGTTCAGCTTGCCTCCTGGATTACCTCCATACCTGTCTGCTGTACCTGTAAAATGACACTGCTGTAATGTACAATCTCAAAAACTGGTGACAAATTCATAATAAATATGGTACAGTAGTGTACCACAGATGAGACTGAGATGGGGTGCAGGTGGAGACCATCTGAGTAGGCAGTAGACTGAAATGAAAGAGATGCTTGAATAGCTGATGCAGGATGGCTGAGGAACAGCATGGAGGCTCATAGAAACATAGAAACATAGAAGTTGACGGCAGATAAGGACCGCAAGGCCCATCCAGTCTGCCCATTTCTTTTTCTACCTTATAAATGTGCCATCGGCCTTTGCTCTGTCAGTGACCTATCTATTCATAGTCATTTGTATTGCTCCCTTATGCCTATCCCATGCCTGTTTGAAGCCCTGCACTGTATTCATAGCCACCACTTCTTGTGGTAAGCCATTCCATGCATCTACCACCCTTTCTGTGAAAAGAATTTCCACATTCCCCTTAATCGGCCTCCTCTAATCTCATGCTGTGTCCTCTTGTCCTGCTATTTTTCTTATATTTAAACATGTTAGACTTTTCACCTTGTTTATGCCCTTAAGGTGTTTAAATGTCTCGATCATATCACCTCTCTCCTCCTTTGCTCAAGGGTATACATATTGAGCTCCTTAATCTGTCCTCATATGTCTTCTGATGCAGTCCCTGCACCATTTTGCTGCCCTCTCTGGACTGCCTCAATTTGGTTAATGTCCTTGTGAAGGTGTGCTCCAATACTGCAACGCAGTACTCAGATGGGGCCTAACCAATGTCTTGTACAGAGGATTATTACCTCCTCTTACGACTTCAGGATACCCCTACTAATACACCCTAACACCCCCTAGCCTTACCTACTGCTTTAGAGGTCTGTTTGATGATTTTAGGTCATCAGTGATGATGATGCCCAAGTCTCTTTCTTCCTTTGTGACTGCTAGCAACTCCTCCCAGCCTATAAGTGGCTTCAGGGTTTCTTCCCTATGTGCATGATTTTGCACTTTGCATTAAATCCCAGTTGCCACTCTTCTGACCATTCTGCTAGTTTATCCAGATCTCTTCTCATTCTGCCCACCCCATCTGGATCATCTACTCTGTTGCAGATCTTGTGTCATCTGCAAAGAGACAAGCCTACCCTCTAGTCCATCTGCGAGGTCACTAATGAAGATGTTGAATAGGACTGGCCCCAGGACTGATCCCTGAGGTACCCCACTTGTGACTTGCATCTCTTCTGATTGTAAAAATTCCCCTACTCTTTTCGATAAGTGCCATAGGATCTTTAACATCCTCCTGAACTACCACCAATCCAGGCAGATAGGACCTCGGTTTAACGTCTCATCTGAAAGACTGCACCTCAGAAGTGCAGCACCCCTCTCATGCTGCACTACAGTGTCAGTATTGGGATATAACCCATGTGCCAGATGTGGGAACTGAACCCACAGCCCTCTGATCTCCCAGCCTCGGAGGCAAGTGTGCTACCTACTGTGCCACTGACACTGACAGAAACCATGCTCGGGTTTAGAGCCCCCAACCCTTTGCATCAGAGACCAATGACTAAGCCAGTAAGCCATTTCATCTCTTTAACTACTCCAACTCCAACTCCAGCTCCAACTACTTGTGCAAAAGGGGCTATCAGGGCTAACTTGTAGGGGTACGGCTATTGTGTAGGGGTACTGTAGGATGCTGTGGGGCTGCTGCCACAGCAACTCAAGCAAATCACTATAAAACTATGTGCCGGGGCAAAATCAGTTTTCTGGTGATCGTGATCAGCGTTCTTCATGGTGTTCTCCTTGTTGCGGCTGCAATTATTGGGGCTACTACAGAAGCCATTGGTAAGGGGTACAACTATTGCACAGAGGTACAGCTATGGTGTAGGAGTACTGTGGGGTACTGTGTGGCTACTGCAACAGCAACTGAAGCAAACCAATATTACGGTGGTTGTGATGGTTTTGTGATGCTTTAAAACTGTGCAGTAGCATTGGGGGTGAAATCTAGCATCTGATATCAGCTTAGTGACAGCTACTGGGTGACTTCCAGTGTCTGCCACTGCTGGCAGATAAGGTACTCTGTAACAGATATGTTAGCATTGCTGTTTATACTGGTTAGTTTTGCTATACAGAATTTGTCTGTAATAACCAGTTGTCCATTATATAGGAGTCCAACATAAGTGCCATATACTGTACTTATCTAAAATAATAAAACTATATTTAAATGAGTTCTAAAGTTTTTTGTCATATCACACTCTTCTGAAATCTGATTGAAGTTATGCAAGCAAAACAAGATGGAAAACCCCATAAAGAAGTAGAAGGAAATATAGCCCTGATTTGTCTATGACCTGCTCTGCAGCTTTAGACATCCCCTCACCAGGCCAGCATTTTCTTGCGTGCAACAGAAGCTGAGTGCAGGGGATGCCATTCCAGGGGCAGAGCTAATTTCATTATATAGTGCATTTATTCCACTATATCATTTATTTGTCTTAGCATATAGTGTATGTAGAATGTTTCAATATATTGTTCATTATACCACATAGTGTATGTATTTCACTATATAGCGTGTATGTGGGTTTTTCAGTATATAGTGCATGTATTTCAATATACAGTATACGTGTTTCATTATATAGTGTATTTGTTTCAGTATATAGATTATGCAGATTTTTCAATGTGTAGTGTGTGGATTTCAACAGATACTGTATTTACAGCATTTTAGTACATAGTGTATTTGTGCCAGTATATTGCATATGTGGCTTTTTCTATGCATAGTGTATGCATATCAATAGACAGTGTATATATTTCAACATGTACTGTATTTGTTTCAGTACATTATGTATAGTATGTGGATTTATTCACTATATAGTGTATATGTTACAGTATTTGTTTCAGTATGTAGTGCATGTGGATTTTTCAATTAGTAGTGTTTGTTTCTCAATAAGTAGTGTATGGGTTTGAATACAAAGTGTATTTGTTTCAGTATATAGTGTGTGCAGTATGTGGATTTTCAGTACTCAGTATCTGTATTTCAGTAGACTGGGTGTTTATTTCACTACATAGTGTATACATTTCAGTATATTTATTTTATTTATTTATTCTTTGTTCACCAGGTTAGTACACTGGACCGAAGGTCCCTTTTCAGGTCCGACCCAGACATAAAGAACAACAAATACAAAAAACAAAATCTCAAAACATACATTAAACATAACATGTACTCTACAAATAACAATTGCACACAGAAATCTGGATTAGGTATTGTTTCATCTTCATATTAAAATTACCAAGGGAGGGAGCCTGACGAATACAAGTGGGTAATGCATTCCAGTATAATGGGGCTGCAACTGAGAATGCACGTTTTCCAATTTTAAGCCTTGCTTTAACAACATTCAAACAGATATCATTTGATAGTCTAATACTAGGCAACATAGATCTAGTTGAAACTAAACCTGACAAAGGAAATAAGGATTTATAAAGAAAACATTTGAATACGTTACTGCTCAAAAAATACTCAATCCTTATAAGAGGGGACAGCCAACCCAAAGACGAATACAGAACACAATGATGTAAACGAGCTGGAAGTGCAAGAACAAATCTACAAATATTATCGTAGGCCACCATCAGTGCATGCAATTCTTTCGAACCCAAGTTAAAATATAAAATTGATGCATAATCAAAGAGTGGGAGAAGTGACCCAACAGCAACAACCTTTCATGTCTCCATTGTAAAATATGATCTCAACTTGTACAATAAACCTCATTTTTGATAAATGGTTCTAATAACAGACTATATTTGGGGAAACAAACTAAGCCCAGGGTCAAAAAGAACACCAAGATATCTAAATTGATCAACTTGTTCAGGCTAGAGACCCAAGCCGATCATACAATACAAGCCTCTGAGAGTCCCTGAGCATAGTTGACATTCCAAACAGAGTTGTCTTGTTTTTTTTTTAATTTAACACCATAACATTATTTGAAAACCATGAGTAAACTTCCTCAAAGTCTTTCTCTAAAGAGAGGGTCAATTCAGATACTGACTTGGACTGGGAAAAAATAATTAAGTCATCAGCATACAAAATAGAATCACTATATAAACATAATTGAGGGAGCTGATTAATAAATAAAGAAAATAATAAGGGGCCCAATATGGACCCCCTGAGGAACACCACAGGATACTGGAAACACATTTGAAGCAACATTTCCAATTTGGACAAATTGACATCAATTTGACAAATAGTCACCAATCCATAACACTGCAGCTTCATAAAAAACAATGTTCTTCAATTTAGAACAAGTGAGGCTGTGATCAATTAAGTCGAATGCCTTGGTCAGGTCCATGAACACCGCCCCCGTTAACTTCCCCCTATCAAACCCACGCAGGACGGCATCCGTGAACCTGATCAAGGCAGTCCTGTACCATGATACTGGCGGAAACCATGTTGTTGGCCTGCCAACACATCAAAAACTGTCAAATAATTATTAATCTGTCGAGCAACAACCTTCTCAAGCAATTTATTAAGGGGATTTAGAATGGAGATAGGCCAAGAAGCATCCAAATTAACTGCGTTCGATTTTTTTGGAATTGGAACAATCCGGGCTTTCTTCCAATCTAACGGAAATTGACAGGTAACTAATGACAAATTAAAACATAAGATAAAGGACTAATGATACATGGCAATGCCATCTTCAAAAAAGTCCATCTAACCCACCCCCACAATCTGAAAATTTGTCAGGAATGCTGTTAAAAAGCTTCAAAATTTCAAACTGACTAATCTCTTTGAACTTAAACATTGGGCCGATTTACCGGAGTATCTGCACATTCAGAACTGTTCCCTCTAGACATATAATGCATGTGTTTCACTGTAATACATGTATTTCAGTATATAGTGTATGCATTTCACTATATGATGTATTCATTTCACGAGATAGTGTAGGTGGTTAACTACATAGTGTATGTGTTTCACTCTATGATGTATATTTTTCAATGCAAGCTGTATACATCTCACTGTGTAGTGTATGATCCAGATATTCAAAAGGAGCACAAGTGCAGCACACATATTTGTGCTGTGCTGGTGCTAGTGTCCAACCTGGCAGCTGCTATATTTATTTATTTATTGAAATGTTTCACCAGGAAAGCAAACCTAACAATAAGTTGTTTGTCTCCGGTATGACCGGGGTGGGTGGGGGTACTATTGGATGAAGAATTAGACATACAGTTTAACATTTAAAACATACAAGAAATTAAACATTCAATTACATTTGTAACAAGACAGTTAAAAAAATATTATAAATAATCATCCAGTCACATTTGTAACATAACATACAATTAAATATATCACACCTATGAAATATGCATTTAATTACAAGTGGCATACCTGAGGAACACAGTACATAGTGTTGAAGGGGGAGGAGAGCATGCTGAGATGTAGGCTGGGGGGGTGGAAAATTTAATAGGTGATGTGAGTCATGGAGAGGAGCAGAGGCATAGGAAGACAGTTAAGGAGGGTTAAAGCAGAAGCAGTTAGATGAGAGAAAGTTATGTAAGGCAGAGGCAAGGGAGTGGGAGGAGGAGGAGGAGGACTGCCATATTTGGAGGGGAGGGAGTTCCAGATTTCCGAGAAACGATGAGTAAAGCCTGACTGACCGATGAGAGTGGTGCGACGGGGGACCAACAAAATGTGAATGACAGAGGATCTGAGGGAATGGGAGGGAGAAGATGGGGAAAAGAGCAAACATGAGAAGTAGGAAGGAAGTTCTCCTAACCAAAATTTAGAAGTGAGTTTGGCACAATGAGTGAGGCACCTGTTGGCAAGCAGGGAAGGGAAATGGTGTGGTAGAGGTCACAGTGATGAGTGTGTGATGGAGCATCAAGGGCAAATCGACAGAAGGAGTTAAATTGAATGTCCATTCAAATAGAGTGTATGTTCAGCTGGATAGCAAGTGGCACTATCCAACTGAATACTGCACTATGTCGGCGCAGTGCTAAGTGAAACTGCGCTGCCCAGTCACGGACCTGGGCTGTATATAGCCCACAGGGATTAGCACTACCTGAAATGGATAGCGCCAAGACCCAGTGGGCTATATTCAGCCACAACATGCAAATAAGCCTACTGGGCATGCAAGGCACTAAGGGGCCATTTGCATGCTCATTATGGGCTCATTTGCATGGTGCGCAGTAGCCTATTAGAACCTATCTTAAGTGTGTGTCTGATGAATTCCCTGTTATCTAGTGGCCCCACTTTCCAAACACCAGTTACTGTTGAATATAGATATCCCTGGTATCTAGTGGCACCCACCTCCCCCTGGTCTCCCATTAACAACTATTAAATATGCCCTGGTGTCCAGTGGTTCCCCCTGTCCCCTGATCACCCATTGACAAATGTAAAAGTAATCAGTGGTGGTCCAGTGTGCCTCCACCTGTTCTGCCTGCTCATGGATCATCACTGCACACACAGCCTTCTTACATGGCTGCCGGTGACCAGCACATCCCTCCTCTCATCTTCTCAGCTGGACGCTGTATGGGCTGTCAGTGAGTGCACATATAGTATTTATACTGTACACATGCTCACTGACAGCTCATACTGCAGCTGGTCAAGGAGGTGAGAGGAGGGCTGTGCTGGTCACCATATCAAGCATAGCGGATCACCAGACATCTGGGTAAGGGTGTGTGTGGAGTGGTGATCTGTGTGCAGGTGGGATGGGTGAGGGGACACTGGACCACCACTAATGACTTTTACATTTGTCAATGGGTGATCAGAGGGGGTGGGTAGAACCGCTGGACTCCAGGACATATGTAATACCGGTAGTTGTAAACAGGAGACTAGGAGGTGGGGTGTGCCTCTAGACATGAGGGATATCTATATTCAAAAGTAATGGGTAATCAGGGGGGTTGGGGTGCCACTAGACACCAGGGATAGCTATATTCAATAGTAATGAGTGATCGGGAGTGAGGGGTGCCACCAGACATGAGGGACAGCTATATTCAATAGTAATTGGTGTTCAGGGGTGGGGGTACCACTTGGCCACTATATACCAGGGATATCTATCATAGAATGAAACAGGTGATCAGGGGCTAGTACAGCTGCCCTGGCTTTGGGGGTGGGGGCATCCTGTTAAGAAGTGGTTTTCTGTGGTGGTAAACAGCATGCTTTGGGAGCTGTTTACTGCTGCTGCATACTTTTGAAGATACCGCTGCACTGATATGCATGGGGCTCCCTCATCTGCATAGGCACAGCAGTATTATGGTGCTTTAGCACAGCAGGATTCAACTGGTACTCCTGGGGCTTCTGAATATGGGCTGGCCTTTGAGTGTCAGTACAACTCTGGATTAGTGCACTCACAAATCCTATTTGTGGGTTTTTTAATCTTTGAATGTTGGACCCTATGTGTTTTACAATATGGTGTTTATAGCCAGATTTTCTAAATTATGTCCCTAATGGCATTGCCTATCAAGCAGTTACAAATGGTATGCTCACCACGGTTGTAACACACTGCAGGTGAAAAAATGTGTCTTTCAGTTACCCCTTATTTTATTACCCCTTTAGTGGTAGGGTGTGCCCGTAACAAACTTTAATCATTTTGGTAGCTCTCTGTTTTACGCTTCTTATACAGTAAAAACCAGAAATACACACAATACTCCATGTGCAGCCTTACCAGTGCCCTCTCAGGGGTAGAACACTGTGCCTTGCTATAAATTCCAGCCCCCCAGCTAACCAAAATAATGCTTTTATATATTTATCAACTTGATTATAAATGAGTAGTGCTGCATTGGCCAAGCAGCATTCTCTGTTACATTATGCAAGCAGATTAACTATAAAAGGTCCTCACATGCATTGTTCAATAAGTGGAGTGTTCTACTTAGCTAAGTGGAACACTCCACTTACAGTTCACTGTAAAGTCAATACATTATTATTTTAGAATTAGAAATGGCTCATTTAACCTAAACTCACTAACGCCAGATAAGGTGTTTGTTTCTTAGAATAGAAACAAAAAAAATACACTCTGTTAGTGTGTCAGCTGCAAGCACCAAATAAGCAATTGTGATGATGCTATAGACAGAAAATAAAGTTCTGTATGTTTTGACCATGAGGCCTCCTTCAGGAATGAGTTGAAGAAAAACTGCTGGCTTGGGCTGTGTAAGCAATGAATATTAATTCTCCAGTACCACGAGTAATAGACTATTCGTTGTTCAAAGGATGGAATGACCAATAGTATTATTCAGGGGTATTTGTATTTAGGAATTGTTAATAAACTGAAAAGTAAAACATTGGAAAGAAACCCCTTCCCCCTCCCAAATGTGACAAGGACTAGTCCAAGTGTCACACCCAAGTCATCACCCCCCCCCCAGCTTCCTCCCTGGTGCTCATGATTTAAACCTCTAATCTTGCATTGTGCCTTCCCCTCTCCTGAGAGATACCATTTTTTTCCAATCCACCCTGCTCCATAACCCAGTTCTCTGGGACCACAGTGGTCACCAGATCATAGGTACCGATTGTGCCCCAGTCACCCAATCCTTGGCAGAGGGGAAACAGAGGTGAATCCCAGCCACTCATTCTGGCCCCCCTCCTCCCACATAATAGGATCTTTAGCAATACCCTTCTCCCTCTCTTGACTTTACCCCAGTGTCCCAGCCTTAATAGGTAAAACAAAAGTGCCTGCTGATGTCCTACCCCCTACCCTTACCCATGTTGGGACTGCAATTGGTATACCCTTATCCTGGCTGCCCAGTTAATCTCTCCTGCCTCAGTGCCAGCTGACTAACAGTGTCATTTAACCATCAGTCTCAGGGGTGTAGGAGGATTGGGGTAGGGTGGCTGTCAGCCTAGTGACACTCAGTCACTAGGTAGACTGTTATAAAGGATCCCAAAGGAGCTCACTGATGTATTCAGCAGACCATGCACCAAATGGATCGGAAGCTGGGGGTCAGGGAAATGAACTTTTTTGGGCTATGGATGATTCAGTGTGGTTGGGATAGAGAGGGGGTGGATAGGAAAAGACAGTGTGGGCTGGGGGGAAGAGCTGGCAGGAGTCCAGACAGGGTTTTTGTTTGTTCAAAGGAGAACCGGGTTTTTGTCTGTCCAAAGGAGAACCAGGGAGGGGTGGATGTGGAGCCTGAGATGATAATGGGGAGTAAGGCTGGCCACAAGACTATCCTTCTGATACTTTGGCCCCTGAATATATTTATAAATACTTAGTCAAATATTTACCAGAGGGTATTTGCACACCCCTAATATTTACTGCTTCCATTTCAGAGCCTTCCTGAAGGAGATTTAAAGAGCAAGTGGAACCAAAATAGACAGACAGAAAAATGATAAAAATTTTAAGAAGTCAGTTGCAGCTATTTATTTCTTAAGTATTATTCTTTATTCTAACTCCAGGGATCACTATATTTCCTTATCACAATTTATGTACCTGTATTACCACCTTACCATGTACAGCTTAATTGCTCCTATTTATACTATAAACTACCACCTATGTACACCAGTTGTATAGTTTTGTCAGTAAGTCAAATTTCCATTATTCAGTTCAACTTTATTTGTATAGCGCACTTCTCAATTGCGAATCGGTGCGCTTTATATCATATTTAAAACTGACACCTGCATACCAGCTGCTTATTGCCACTTCTCTGCTCTAGATATTAGTGCACTATCTCAATTTATTTTTTATTTAACCAGGTATAGCACACTAAGCTGAAAGCTTTTTTTACAGGAGCGACCTGGGAGCACAAGGAGGTTAAGTGACTTGCTCAGGGTCACACAGTATGCAAGTGGAAGCTGTGGGATTCAAACCCAGGTCTGGTCTGCTGAATATCACCAGATTTGCAGCTCAGAGCCTTAGACCACTGCACTATACTGCCTCTTTTGACAATGACAGCATGCAGTGGGCTCAATCCCAAGATCCTATGATTCAGCCAGCACTTGATGCTCTGAGTGTGGGGAAAGATATGTCTAAGTTACGTTTCACTGACTTGTGAACTGCTTTATTGTTTAAAGAAGGCCCCAGACTGAAGTTGCTCAATCAGTTGTTGTATGGAGAGACAGTAGATCGAAGTGGCAAAGTAGACAAGCAACAATTGGTCCTGCCCACGGCCTTTAAAGATTTTGTACTGAGGTCCCTCCACAATGACATGGGGCACCTCGGTATTGACAGAACCCTTGACATGGTACGATCTCACTTCTACTGGCCCAAAATGGGGGCCGATGGTGAGCACCCTGTAAAGACTTGTAGTCACTGCCTGCAAAGAAAAGCCCTGCCTCAGAGGGCTGCCCCCCTTGTTAGTATTACTACCAGCGACCCCATGTAACTAGTCTGCATAGATTCTTGTGTTTAGAACCTGATCAACGGAACATTGGCAATGTGTTAGTGGTTACGGATCACTTCACACAGGATGCACAAGCTTTTCCCACCAAAGATCAAAAGGCATCTACAGTGGCCAAGGTGCTAGTGGAAAATTTCTTCTTCCACTATGGTGCACCCCAGCGGATTCATTCTGATCAAGGCAGAGACTTTGAGAGTCGGTTAATCAAAGAAATGCTCTCTCTATGGGGGGAGTGAAAGTCAAGAACCACCCCCTATCACCTGCAGGAAGACCCTCAACCAGAATGTTTTAACTGCACCCTTCTAGACATGCTGGGCACCCTCCACCCAAAAGACAAGCATAAATGGAGTCAGTGGATTAGCACCTTGGTACACGCATACAATTACACAAAAAATGATGCTACTGGGTTTTCCCCCTACTGCCTCAAGTTCGGGAGAGAGGCCCGGTTACCAGTTAATTTCTGTTTTGGGGTCTCTCCAGATGGGGTCCGAACTGAAAACTACTTGCAATATGTACAAAAACTGAAAGCTCAATTGAACCATGCCTATCAACTGGCCCAGACAATGGCCACCAAGAGAAATCTAGCCAACAAAGAGAGGCATGATAAAAAAGTAAAGGCTCAAGAGCTTCGACCTGGAGACCATGTGTTGTTACGCAATTTGGGACTGCATGGTAAACACAAAATTGCTGATCGGTGGCACCATCTTCCCCAGGTAGTAGTTGGAATGTTGGATGATTTACCCGTGTACAAGGTGCTCCCAGAGAACAACTCCAAAGCTGTCAAGACCATGCACCGTAACCATTTGCTACCTATCGGCCAAGTTATGATTGAGGCTGAACCTCCAGAAATTGAGCCCCCTGGGCCAGTGACTCGTGCTTCTGCAAGAAAGAGACACAGTCAACCTACCCCAGTGGTCACAGATTTAAGGTTTCCTCCATAGCAGGCCCAGAATGATAGTGACTGTCAGTCCACTTCTGACGAAAATGAATATGACCATGCCTATTACCCCTCTTATGAACTGAGTCAGCTGTTTCGAGGTAACCCCCTGATAAATTGTGGGGATGCAGCTGGGCCTTCTGGACTGCCTTACCCCCCAGCTTCGTCCTTGGAGCCAATGTTCCCAGAAGGTGAAGTGGAAAGTATCACGTCTGAAGATGTTGAGTCTCTGTGTATTGTGGAACTGTATGATTTGCCTGAAGAAGGGGCTGAGGGTTTGAGTCTTTCTGGTGACATACCAGAACTTGAAGAACACTATGAGAGTGCTGACCACCCCCCCTTCAGTGCCTCAAAGCTTGATTGTGCTTGAACCTTCACAAAACGAGTCAAGTGTTGTAGAAACAGAGCCTGCAGAGCAAGGAGCCGACAGTGCCCCAAGTTTGGACGTTCCCACCCAGGCAGAGACACCCCTCACAAGTGACGAGAGTCCCCAGACCAGTGCTGAGAGTACAGACTCTGTATTTGTCCCCCTCAGAAAGACTGGCCAAGCTGTCAAGCCAGTAGTATGCCTCAGTTATGATTGTCCCGGGAGGCCAGTGGATTTGCCTCTCAATGTGGTGCATAAAGGTGTTTATGTCTCACCAAGCTCACTGCCCAAATTGAGCTTGACAGCCACTTCCAGGTTACTTGTCTTTCCCTCTCACCATGGTGCCCCTGTCCTCTCTAGCCCCAAGTTAGCTGATAGGGAAGGGCCCCCTCTTGCATCGTTTAAGGTATAAGAAGTTATTACCTGATTCAGTATAGTAATGTTCAATTTACCTGTGTGAAATATGCACAATGTGTTGTCAGAATGGATATAGTATCATGAAGTGTAGTGAATATGTATAGTAAAGTAATAAGTTTATGTTAACTGATGCATGATGGTACAGACTTGACGCAGATGCCAAGGTTTCTCCAGGCAGGGAAGGGTGTAACCCCCTACAAATGGGGGTTCCTGAAAAGTCTTCCTCAAGCTTGCCTAAATGCACACTGCCAGGCTGGTGTCCTGCATTTTAGCAGTTTAAATGTGATTGCCAGAGAGTGCCTGTATAGCCTCTGTGTACTGTCTCTTAAAGAGCTGCCTGGATTGCAGTCATAAGTAATCTGAGAGGGGACTCTGTTGAAAGATGTAACTATTTGCTGAAAATCATTTTAGAGTGATAATGATAATGTAGTTTGTCTAACCTGCCTTCTTTGCAGCAAGGACTGTTTTGTTTTTTTTCCACTATCTTGGTCCTGGACTGCGAATTGGACAATCAGTTCTGGTGGGACTTAAAATGGAGCCGGACTACAGGAGCTGTCTGGAGTCAAAATCTGTAGGAATTGTAGTTTTGGGCTTTTGGTGCCTTTTTGCACCTGAAGAGGGAGCCTTTGTTATGACTGACAGACAGATCAGCCAACCAAACCTTTTGGATTCTGGGGAAAGCCCCTGGCTTGCTGGCAGTTGAGTCAGATCTCAGTTGGGAGCCGAATGAGCAAGAGCTTGAGACAGTCAAGTAGCCATCTGAGTAGTTTTGTGTGGGAGAACTGTGGAAATGCCTGGGTTGTGGCCTGCATGTCTGCCTGCTGCCCCTGAGAGGGAGGGAGAGAAGATAATTATTTCGGACTAAATCCAAGTTTGTGAGAATGAAGTAAGCCACTGATTTTTTACCAGGCTCATAACTGAGGAAGACCGAAGATTTGCTGAATGCGATTGGCCTGTCAGGATTTCCAGCTGCTTTTGAATCCCCGATTTGTGCAGAGACTTTACGATCATGACCGGAGAGCGGTTTGCATGGTACAGTAGAATTTCTTTACATGTAAATGTGCTGTGTATTGAAAGTGGGTTGTGATTTGGTTCCCCACTGTGTGAACTGTGTTCTGCTTGCTGGAAGCTTTATCCAGCCTAATCGGACTAAATCCATGTTCATCTGTATTTAGCCTGGGCCATGTCACGCTGGCCCTGTCAGACTACTCCACTGCACAGAGAAAGCCACCGATGAGGACCTGCCTGGAGATCAGCCCCCTGCTCCACGCTTGAACAGGAATGATACCTCAGTGAATCGTGTGGGCCGTGCTTGTCCTGGCACTCCAGATTAACCACCTGCTGTCTCGATTTTCATCCAGCCTGTGTCCAGTCTTGGGTATTGTGAGTAATCATCAGGGTAGCTCTCTGCAACAACAACCTAATCTAAAAGTGTGTCATGTGATTGTCTTGTTGTTTTCTTTTCATGAACTGAGCCCTCCGACTCCGGATTACAAATAGTGTGTGTTGTGCATGTTGTTTTCTTCCATCACAGGGCCCCAACCAGCTGCACTGTTCCTGGCTAGCCCACCATTCTCCATCTGGGTACCCAGAGTGTGTGACTGTTTATGGACCCTGAAGTGCATACACAACTGTTTGATTGATAGAGCCTTTAAGCAAATTAATCTGATTACAACCCTCCCTTGTTCAAGCCCGTTAAATAAATCAGATCTAACTCTTTTTTGCATTTTCCCTGACTGTGGTTCCAGTTTGTGCAAAAGTACTGCACTGCTGATATTTGCTGTGTATAACCTGGTTTTACAGGGGGTTCCCAGGGCCGGGCCAGAGGAAAGCCCTGGTGGTAAGTGCAAACAGTGTAGGTACTTGTGTGGTGTATCGGGGTATTGTGAAAGTGATTATTGTGTATTGTTCTGGCCACTAGTAAGGAAAGAGGGGGTTACAGTGTCCCGGAGGGCTGTGCCCAGGTTAGCTTGACCACTACCAACTCTGACCTCTGGGTGGAGGCACCTGTTTCAGAACTCAGGCCCCTTAACCTGCTATTAGCCAAGCAGGCAGGGGTAGTAGCCCTTGGGATAGTGCCACCTAGGAGTTACAGCAGTAAAAAAGAAGAAGTAGGAATGAGGGGCAGGACAGAAGGGAAGTAATATAACTGGGGAGGTAGCCAAACCAGAACTTCGATATGAAAAATACATTGTAAGAAAGGTTTTGTCCCTCAAGAGAGGGAGGAGAGAGAGAAGAAGAAGAAATAGAGGGAACAGTAATGAGTGTAGGGAGGGCAGCTGAGGGAAAATCAACAGACGGAGAGGAAGAGGTGGGGGTCTAGCCTGGCAAGGGCGAATTTGGTGGTACTATGCACCACATCCCCATGGTCAATTGCTGCTGTGATCATTTTTTTCGGAGGAGGGATACAGGCTTTGTTCCTGTAGAAGGCTCTGAGCTAAAGGACCAGCTTTTTTGTGGATGGTGTCAGTATGGTAGAAGTTGAGAAGACCACTGCCTAACTAGACATCCAGGTATTTAAAAGGAAGATTCTTCCTTCAGCTGGAGGCCATCCATCCATGATCTCCAGTAGCTTCCCCACAGTAGCAGTTAAACTCACTGGCTATAGCTCCCAGGGTCACCACTTGCACCACTCGTATGCAGTGGCACCACATCTGCCACTCTCCAGTCCCAAGATACTACACCTCACAGCAAGCAGCAGTCATATAGGTGCACCAGTGGCCCTGCCAGAACCTAGACTGCCTCCTTTAGTACCCCCGAATGCAAACCATTCAGCTCTGGGGATCAATTTACATTTAATCTCTGCAACCTTTTTAGTACCCTGACCTTGGTGAGCACTTCCACCTCCAATATCTGCTCCAAATTCCCCTTAATGTCCTTGGAAAGGAGAACACATTCCCAAGGACTGCTTCTCCATCTTCTACTGCCTCAAACTGGGACCTAGCTCAGGAACTGAACCTACAGTTCTCTGAATGGAAGGTGAGTGACTTAACCATTTGGCCCTTAGGGTAGCCTGTGATCATCAGGGTGGGGGACAATGGTAGTGCAGCCATTGCAACTGTGATAATCAAGGTGGGGCATGGCAAGTGCAGCCATTGTGATTGTGATGTTCAGGGTGGGGGATAGGCAAAGTGTGGCCATTGCATCTGTGATCATTAGGGTGAGGGACAATGGAAGGGCAGCCATTGTGGCTGTGATTGCCAGGGTGAGGGACAATGGAAGGGCAGCCATTGTGGCTGTGATTGTCAGGGTGAAAGACAGGAAGTTCAGCCATTGCAGCTTTGATTGTGGGGGGTGGGCAGGGTAAGTGCTGCCATTACAGCTGATATTATCAGAGTGAGGGATCATGGATGTGCAGCCATTGCAGTTGTGAGCATCAGGACAGGGCACAGGGGAAGTGCAGTCATTGTGGCTATGATCATCAAGACAGGGGAACAGGGGAAGTGCAATCATTGCTGCTGTGACTGACAGAGTGGTGGAAAGAGAAAGTGCAGCATTTGTGGCTGTGATTTTCAGGGTCTGGGATGGGGAAGTGCCACCATTGCATCTGTGATCATTGAAGTGGGGGACAGAGGAAGTGTATCTCTTGCAATTGAGATTGGCGGGGTGGCGGATGCGGATGTGCAGACGCCATGGTTGTGATCATCAGGTTCTGGGACAGGATAAGTGCAGCCATAGTGGGTGTGACCATCAGGAGAAATTCAGCCATTGTGACTGTGTTTGTCAGGTTTGGGGACAAGGGAAGTAAAGTCATTGTGGTTGTGATCATCAGGGTGGGGTCAGGGAAAGTGTAGCCATTACAGCTGTGATTGTCAGGGTGTGGGGCAGGGGATGTTCCACCATTGTGGCTATGATCAAAATGGTGTGGGACAGGGGCACCAGGGTATACAATGGAATAAAAAGAATAATAAAAAAGTGTAGAATTATAAAAACAAATACAACTTTTATTTAATAGTGTTTAACCAGGAAAATAAATATGAGCCAGATGTTTGACAGGGGTCCACGGAAGTGGTACAATATAAAAAGAAATATGTAGTACATAATAAGTGCAGTTTTAGATTAAACACAATGACAATGCAAAATCATAAACCTGGTTCCCTGCAAAGCTCCATAAGCCTTGATTTCAATAATATAAGAAAAAAAATTAAAAAAGGTATCTAAGATTCCAGGTGTCTGTCCGTGAAATTCAATGGAGTGAGTGATATGGGCAGTCTGTATCTACAGTAGGCTGTTCCAGGGCAGTACATCAAAAGCAAAAGCATGTTTGTAGCCTGTCATGAATCCTTGTGGATATCTAGAACTACAGGTAACATGTGAACTGATTGTAGCATACAGATACTTGTGTTTTTCAGTTAATTGGCTGCAGAAGTAACTTGGTATCCTGTAAAGCAATCCTTTTCAGATCAAATCTAGCCACAGTACTTTCTTACCTTTGGAAATAATAAGCCAAGGTTAACCTACTTGTTACAAGTGTACTAAAGAGCAAGTAAGACAAAACAAGTTACAGAACTGCATAATTCATGGTAACAGACACCCAAAACTTCATTCACACACAACCTAAAAACCTAACTGGAGAACCATTATCTGCCCTCCCCAACCCTCACATCTATACTCTTAGAGAGCCCTGGTACTTGCCATTTAAGTATGGACTAGCTGTTCTGAACTGTATTTCATACTTGTAGCAGCCCCTGAGAACTCTTGAAAGTTTAGTTTTTACTTTTATTGTTATTTTCACATTTACCTATGCACTGCAACAGTATGCGTGTATGAACTGTTATTCTTCCATTGCACCTTTGTGTGAAGCTTTTATATATTGTACTGCACATTGAGCCTCCCAGGACACACCTGTAGACAGGATGCAAGACCTAGTCCACCTTCTTGGGAAGCAAACCAGCAAGGCAATGAATAAATAAATAATCAAATCAGACACTGAGGCAGAGGTATTATCGTTAGATCAAATCTGAGATCAGTTATGCTAGAGCATTCCAAGACTGCAGCTTGAGTATTAACTGTTCCATATACCCAACCAGTTTTAGTGGCAGATAAAGCCAGCTGTCAAGAGATCTAAAGGATGAGAAAGTTCAAGAATGGAGATATCAAGCCTTGCAATGCAGTGTTTAGTTCTGGGTGTGGTAGTTCTGATCTTAGTTTATAACTACTGTAGGACCCTCAAAATGATGCTTTTTTATTTTTGGTTAATCAGAGTCTGGTACCGATTTGTAAATTATTATTTAATGGTGGAGCATGCAGAAGTCATGATGCAGTGAAGATGTAATTTCATTAAGTGTTTTGCATTAACTGTAGATGACGGTGTTATCTATTGTCATACCTCTCAACCTCCTACCTCATAAATCAGGGACAAGGCTTAAAAAAATCAGGGACAAAGGCCCAAAATCAGGGACACATTTTTAAAATTGATGATATCCACTCAGGAAGCTGGCAGAATAAGGGACTCAGTGTACAATACATTTTCTGAAGAATAAGAAGTCTGTAGCTTTATTGTTTGACGTAATTTTATTCTTACACTCATCACTGTTTAGTCAGGGAAACACAGATTTTAGGAGGGACAATGTAAAATTTTGAGGTGAAATCAGGGACATCCCTGAAAATCAGGGACACTTGAGAGGTATGTCTACTGTCATAAACTGGTTTCCTCCCTGAACACAGCCTGAGACTGGGACCAGTTTCCTTAAAGATCATGTGCAACGGTTTTCACATATTTTTTATGAAAGCCTGAAAAGCTGAATTTCAAGTCCTTGTGTCATGATTAGTGTTTCCTGAAAATTTCATACTGTTTGGTTTTGTGGTTTTCTTTAAATCAGCATTTGTTAACTTGTTCTACAGTGGCTGAAAACAGTGGAGTTATTTCTGTCCTCTCAGTCAAACTTAGAGAGCAATGACATCATTTTGGAGTAGCTTGCTGTTTCAGTTTCCCAATCAGAGCAATAGTTTGTAGAGTTAATGGTTTGCTGAGCTCTCCAAGTTTCTTAAAAAACACAGTCTCTGGCTTGTGTTTAGATAGATCAGCTTAAAATATAACATTATCTTCTCATAAAAAGCTGATCATTTTAATTTCAATGCTGAACTGAAGTAGTGGAAATCTTTCTCTGTGAGAAATTAGCTTGTCTATCACAGCTCTCATTTTTTTCTAATCAAAACTCAGATTGTTTTTCTAACTACAGTAGATAACACGGGACTATTAAATGAATATAAAATAAATCTACATTTTGTTCATTCACAGAAACAGTTTGTCTTTAATGTAGCCTCCATAAATAGATTTCAAGTAAGAACATTTTTTTTTATGTCAGATTGACAAACAGTACATGTGCTTGAAATACGGTAGCAGAGTGTGACAGGCACCTGTCAGAACTCACACATTTCAGTTCTTTGGTAGTTTCTGTGTGAAAATACATTATGATAGGTATAACTAGAAACACTATGTGGCATCATGATGCACCGTGTCTCTGCCTCACAGTTGAGGCAGCTGCAGTCTACTGCCACCTGTTCCTGCCCCACAAGCCCCTTCCTTCTGCTCCACATTTGAGGCCGCTGCACCCTGCTTCCCACCATCTTCTCCCACACAGTCAAGGATTGTGCACCCTGCTACCTCCATCCCCTTCCTAAAGAATCAGGGCTGCTGTACCCTGTCTCCCCCTGCCCAAAAAATTGGGGTTGCTGCATCCTGCTGCCCTCTCTCCCCCCCACCCTCACAGTTAGGGAAGCAGAACCTGTTGCCCCTTGTTACTGTCTCCACAGTCAGGGCTGCTGTGCTGTTCTAAGCCCTAGAGTGCCAGGTTCACTGCCTCCATAGCTGGGGCTGCTGTACCATACTGCCCTAGCCACCAGAGGTGGGGTTTTCACTGCACCCTGCTACCCACTTCCATTGCCCCAAATGGTCAGGGCTGCTGCACTATGTGTTCCCCATCTCACAGCCAGGGCTGCTGTACCCCGATGCTCCATGTGTTCTGCACCACAGTCGAGGGTTCTGCACCATGCTGTTCTCTATCCCCTTTCACCAGAGAAATCTAAATTTTGTTTATTCACGGAAAGTTTGTTTTTGACGTAACCTTCATAAGTACAATCATGTAAGAACATTTTCTTTCACGTCAGATTAACAAACAGGTGCTTGTCAGTCTGCTACAGTATTTCAAGCACACATACTGTCAGAACTCACAGATGTCAGTTCTTTGGTGGTTTCTGTGTGAAAATACATCATGTATGTGTATAACTAAAAACACTAGGTGGCATCCCAATGCACCGTGTCTTTGCCCTACAGCTGAGGCAGCTGCAGTCTACTGCCACCAGTCCCCTGACTTCTGCTCCACATTCAAAGCTGCTGCACCCTGCTGCCTACTGTCTTCTCCCACACAGTCAGGGATTGTGCACCCTGCTGCCTCCATCCCCTGCCTAAAGAATCAACAAGATAAGAGTGTTGCCAAAAGCTTTCTTTAGATCTACAGTGATGGCTCTACTGAGGTCGGTATTGTTTCTAACATAAAAAGTACAATGTTAATGTAGATATAAAATAATGTTTTATATCTGTCTGCGTATATGTTTTTTGGGGGGAAGGTTGGGGGGGGGGGGTTATCCCAAAACATCAAATCTTCACTCTGTTATTGTTTGACTTGCTTTCTCCGCTCCTGTCCCTTTCTGTTCTATTGGTGGTGACTCCTTTTCATTTAGCAGTGCTCCTTGCTGGCCTTATGCTGTATGCTCACATACTGTATTATATTGTGCAGTTTGTGAGTGTAATGAACAGAAGCATGCAGAGCAAATACAAAATTGAACTGAGTTTAGTTCCATTATCACAAACTGACCTTTCTGCAATGGCCAGTTCAGAGTAATACCAGGGGTCCTATATTCAAAAGTTTGCACCGGCACAAATCCCAGTTTGCTCATGCAAAATGACATTTTGCACGGAAGCCCCATATTCAAAAGCCCAGTTTGCACAGCCAAACAGGGTTTGCACCCATGCAAACAGTGGAGGGGTGAGCAAGGCAAAATGATGCAAACTGGGAGGAGGGAGGGGGGCAGGGACCTGACTATCAGTGCAGTTCAATATTCAGAGTATTTGCTCCGAACAAGGATGCTTTGCGCAGTCCCCTTGTACAGAGAAAATACAGCCAACCTAACCCTCATCTTAATCCTGTGGTGGCACTTCCCAATTAATCCCCCCAGACAGCTGCACTGCCCTTGGCATGGCAGTAGCAAAAAGGTCCAGCCCCCCCCAACAAAACCTCATCCCGAACCATGAGCAGTGCCACCCCCTACCATACCCAGTTGGTGGCTAGTGGCCCCCTACCCACTCATGGAACCAACACCCACCCCTTAGTCACCTTCATTGGTGCTGTGGTTCAAAGACAGCAAGCAGCACAGCCACCTCACACCACCTCGGCCGCCCAGCTTCTATCTGTAGCAGGGAGCATGGCTTATCTATAGGGCAAGGCACATCACAGTGCCCTATAAGTAAGCCACACTCCCTGCTACAGATAGATGCCAAGCAGCTGAGGTGGTGTGAGATGGGCTGTGCCACTCGCTGTCGTTGAACCTTGGCACCGAGGGACAGGTAGGGGGACTGGGGTGGTGGGTGTCGGTGTTGTGGGTGGGAGGGGGGCCACTAGCCACCAACTGGGTATGGGCTGGGGGGGCACTGCTCATGGTTTGAGATGGGGCTTTGTTGGTGGTGCTGGACTTCTTTGCTACTACCATGCCAAGAGTAGTGTGGTTGTCGGGGGGTCATTGGCAAATGGGGGGGTGTTCCCAGGATGGGGATTGGGTGTGGGGAGGGACCACTGGATGCCAGGGAAACTGTATATTTATACCATGACTGGGGATCTAAGGGAGGGTGTACCACTGGAAGCCATGGATATACTCTATCATTATTTAACGGGACTGAGATCAGAAGGAAGGGGGCACCACTGAACGCCAGGGACTGTTTCTTTTTATCAGGACTGGGATTGGAGGGAGGAAACCACCAGCACCAAGGACAGCTCACTGGGTTGGGGGCAATTGGGGGGGCTGTGCCGGGGCAAATCAGCCTCACTCCCCATGCAAATGAGCCCATAATGGGCATGCAAATGGCCCTTAGCACTTTATATGCCCAATGGGCTCATTTGCATGTGGACTTTTGAATATAGCAAATTTTGCCCAGGTGCGAGCCGTTGCGGGGCCCTATTTTGGGGGTGCTATTGGGCCTTGCTAAGTGGCTTAGCACAGGGCAAAAATAGACTTATATTCAGACGAATAGCACCGTGCGCCATTCCTCTGAATATAGCATTTTTGTGTACAAGCGCTGTCGCTATGTACGGTGCACAGTATTGCGCACCACATGGTGCATTTTTTAATATCAGGCCCAGGTCTGCACTGAATAATCTGCTGCTTTTGGGAAGAGGGAAGGGGAAATGGAAATAATCAATTGGCTAGGTGAGGATCAGGCTAGCCAAGTCCCATACTTCACTAGCTCTCATTCAACAAAAGGTAAATTTACATATAAATAGTAAAATGAACAACGTTTTTTCCTTATCAGTAAAGGAATTGCGTCAATGGGGTGGGGAGTTATTTGAATCTAGGAAGGATATGGAGTTAACAGTGTCTTTTCTTCTACAGTTTATTTATCCAGAACAAGCCAACTGAGATGTAACATTGCATTTTCCAGAGTCCTCCCCAGAAAATTGTGAAAGGGCGGGGGTAAAGGTAGAGTGTCAAATGTATGAACCACATACTCCTTTTCTATTTTCTGCTTAGTCTCCCTCTTTCTTTCTATGATCTATTTTTTTTTCTGTAGTCATCCCCTTTTCTAACTTATTTTTCCTCTCTTGGGCTCTCATGTCTTTACCTTTAGCAATTAAGGGAACCAGGGCTCTGTTTTAACATAGTGGGAAGCATGGGGGTAAAAGAGAGGGGATGAAAAAGAATGAGAGGCTCAGAATAAAAGCATGGCCCCCATATGCTTAAAGACATTAGAGAAAACAGTTTTTAGCACAGGAGGATCACATGATTTTTAGAAGGTCATAGAGTGTGTAAATATTGTAGCTCTGGTGGGATTTGACCCTGGGACCTCCTGCATCACAGTTTTATACACTGAACACTAGACAACAGTGCCTTCCCACAACATTCTGCAGACTGATCTCTACTGAATATAGAAGTGAAAGTGATGGCAGCACTCAGTGTCCTAGTGAACAAGCTCACAAACATGCAATATTTCTTCAGCCATCCTGTGCCATACACAGTACACTGACTATCCATGGTATAAACATAAAAGCCTTACTCCCTCCTGAGCTCTTTTCATCACAAGGCTTGCTCACGTAAATGCCAAGATGTCGGAAGCACCTACTGTATTTTCTTGCCCTGCTGAAAGACTCCAGCTTGCCACTAATTCTTACAGTACTACATAATGGTTGACTATGAGATTCACCCAGCCTCTCCTATTTGCTTCAGACTGAATTTAAATCTTTACACTGTAGTTTGTGGGTTGCAAAGCTGAGCTCCAGTATGATTCGTTAAAGAGGATTTGCTGTCCCCATTATAGAAATGCTCTATTTTTTTTCTCCTAACCACCACTCAGCTAACTATATCTGGAGTGTAACAGCAGGACTGATCCTAATGCAGGGACCCCACTGCCAGTTGCATCATCTGATGATTAACAAAAGCACTGCAGAGTCCCTTCCTTACTCATCTGGATGTTGTTGTGGGTGGAAAAACAACCTGATTTATGCTGCTTACATTTATTTTATTTCTATTTAGATATCATATTTAAACACTTGCATATCCAACTTACTGTGCATTAAGGGTGCTCCTTAATCTTTCTGAATGACAAGCCTTAAATGTACTGCAAACTGCAGCTACTGTATTGTAACATCGTCAGGAGTTCTGTTGGGAATACTTTACAATTACAGAGATGTTTTCCCTTAAGGATTAGATCACGTTTGATCCAATTTAATCCAATTTAATTTTAATGGAATTGTTGATGTCTGCTTGAAAGAAAATAATATGGATAATATGTTTCACTGGTGTACTTCCCCATCCCTGAAGAAGCTCTCCTTTCGGATAAGGGATAAGAGAAATACTGGGTTAGATTAGGTCTTGTGATGGCATGATACAAAACTATTGAATTTATGAGCATCGCCCATCTCATGGGTAATGATGTCATGGCGGACAGGGAACGGTTTCCTTGAGCCACATGTTTACAAAGATTATGTCATTTGAATAATTAGAAAGCTGTATAATTACAAGGTACTCTGTGTGGGTAAACAACAGTCAAGAAGCATCAGAAAATGGAGATTGTTTTTTTTAAAGCCTTGCAATATCTGTGCTCTCTCATTACTGAGGAAAGCAAAGTTTACACAGAAAAAAAAGGAAGAAAGATTGATTACTTGGTATCTCACTGAGAAGAAAGAAAGAAAGAAAGAAAGAAAGAAAGAAAGAAAGAAAGAAAGAAAGAAAGAAAGAAAGATTGATTACTTGGTATCTCCTTCTAGTGCTTCCATTTTTGTGTTTGCATGCCCGTGTGTGCAGCAAACATTCTATTATGGTGAAAAGCATTTCAGAGGTGTGTCACTATCATGTCCAATGCAGCTCAAGCTGCACTGGGCTTGGCAGTAACAGACCAGTGACCAGACAAGCTGATTAAGACACTGGTCACTGTTTGCTGGGTAGAAACTTTGTGTAGTTGACAGGATCAAAGCACTCCTATAAGAGAGAGTCAGTCCTTTCATTTGCACGAAGCCAGCTGGCAAGAGCTGACCAGATCCTCTGTCTGCTCATCTCACTTGTCAATCACAAGCTTCATCATATCATTCCTGAGTTTCCTTGGTGTGCACGTGTGTTCATGTGAGATTGCCATGAGAACAACCTCCTTGGTATTTTTCGACACTGGGATGCCTAATTCCTTGTGCTAAGTGGTACCCCTCACCTGGTCCATTTCCAATGTGTGACACTAGGAAGTCCACCCCTAGTACCACCAGGCATGACACCGACACTGGGTCAGTAATTCAAATAAAGAAAACATCCCTTGTAGTCTTTATTTTTTAAAATCCCTTCTCCCATCCAACCCTCCCACTCAGCATCCACCACCCCACATCCCCTCTACCCCTTACTTACCTACTGGGGGTCCAAGGTCATAATCATCTCTGGACTGAAGACACATCTTCACTCTTGAATGCCAAACTGAGAACTTGAACTAAAAATATCGGGTATGTAGTCAATGTATTTTAATGTGTATGGAACTTGTACTCATAACTTGATCAGTTTTCAATATTTTCCCCCCAGATTTTCAACATGGCCTTTTTTGGACCTCATCTCATGGTCTGTTTAGATGACATTCTTCAACTATGGGCTGAAAGGTGATTTTGCAGTCACTGTGCAAAATCACCTTTTGGGTGGGATTTGAACATTTTTGCCTCCTGGGTTCATGAGGTGGGATCATAAAAAGGAAATGTTGAAAACATGGAGTAAAAATAGTAACAGCAAAGTTATTAGTGTACATTGAAATTTTTCAATGCTCTCCCATAACTTTGGCGATTTTCAGTATTTTGACCCTAAATTTTCAACATAGCTATTTTTTATACACTACCTCATGAATGCGACAGCTGTCACTTTTCAAATCCTGGACAAACTGTGTTTTCATACCTGTGCTGCAAAATAACATTTCAGCCAGGATTTGAACATTTTTACCTGCCAGTTTCATGAGAAATTGTCATAAGAAGACTGTTGAAAATTTGGGGTCAAAATATTAAACAACAAAGTTATGAAGATACATTGGTTTTCAATGCTTGCTTATAACTTTGGTAGTTTTTACTATTATTACCCAAATTTTCATCATAGCCATTTTTTTTCACACCACCTCATGAACACGAAAGCCGTTGTTTTTCGAATCCTGCCCAAAATGTGATTTTGCACTTGTGGCGCGAAATGACATTTCATCCAGTATTTTATAAATGACACCTGTCATGCTCAGAAGGGGGGGGGGGGTCATAAAAACTATGTTGAAATTTTGAGGTCAAAAGTGTTCCAAAAACATAAAATTGTAAAGTAACATTGTCAGCAGGGATGGCCATTTGCCCAGTGGGGCTCACATTGCCTTCCTATGCCAGTGACCTGAGTTTGAGTGCAAGCTCAGTGAGCCAGTTGAATGGGCCAAGGCTCGGGGAAAGGTGCTGCAGTGTGCAACACTGGTTCCAGCTTGGGGCAGGACAGAGCAGTGTTCGGGTGCACACACGATACATTGCAGCAGGTTGGGGTGCTTTCCCCTCACAAGAGGTTGACATGCACGTTGAGTCTTGATGAGTCCATGCACTACATCTGGACAACTAGGTTAGTCTGACAGTTTTAAATTATTGTGCATGCACAGACCTACAGTTAGTATAAGGTTAGGATGCACCACAAACTACTCATGTCACTGTGCAGGCCTGCTACACACACCATACACGCAAACATTCAGCATTGATAAATCCTTGTTCCTACCTGGCATAGCGTACACCCATTCAGATCTGTAAAGGCCAGCCTACCCTGTCTCCATCTTTCCTGAACAACATAACCACACCTGCCACCACAGCCACCTGTGTATGTAGACAATTGCCAGCCTGTTTTGACGCACTGTATGATGTCCCGCTCCTTGAATAGCACATCAGCAATAGTATCACCCAACCTAGTGCTGCCACACAGCCACCATGTAAGGAAATTGACTGTGAGTCTGAGTCTGGTGCAGACACTGTAGCTATGTTGTCACCAGAAGAAAAAGTACAGTTGTTCATGAGAGTATTGGTTGAGCTGTGCCGAGTCAAGTTAAACCAATCCAACAGTTCTATAAAAGTAAGTCAGTAGCATCACCACTGCCAGTACAACTTATGGAGAGTGCCAGTGAGGAGGATATGGAAGTGCAGTTGTTAGAGCAGGTGCACAAGAGTGAGGAGGAAGCACACAAGGAGGAGAAGTAAGGACAGGGGAAAGCACATGAATCATGCAAGGAGAATGAAGGACAGCAGGAAGAAGAGTGAGAAGAAGAGAAGCAGGGAAAGAAGCAGGAGAGGAGAGGAGAAAGAATTTGAGGAAGCAGATGCAGGAGTGGAGGGTGACAAATAAGAGGAGCTTGAAAGTCAGCCGACAGTTCACTACCAACTAGTGGCGATAAGTGTGACACTGAAAAGTTGAGGCCATCACACGAGGAGATGGCAAAATTAAATAACAATGAAAAAGAGAAACAACATTCTCAGGCAGGGAAACCTAATGACCCTCCCCCCAAACATGGTTAGCCATATAGTATTGTACTACCTGCTGCTGCCCTACAGTACCTGGCCATCAACAGCCACATCATACCACGGTGGCAGGAAAAAATATATAATCACGTAGTTGCTACCTAATTCCTCATAAAGTCTCTCCCAGCAGTCCAACTGTGAAAACAAAACAACAAAAGAGATCTTGTGCAGTGTGGGGGTATTGTACAGATGACACTGACAGTGTGATGCAATCTGTGTGGTAGAAAGATCAGTCAGGGTCAGTCTACATGAGCATTGTGAACCAGTATTCTGGCTGATCATTTAAAATGTGAACATGGCACCTTCCTAATGGGCACATTTATTCCCAATCCCTGTTCTCGCCAGATGGGATAGCAGCAGCAGCAGGACAGTCATGTATGGGAAGAGGCAGGATTAGATATTTGTTCAAGCAATGCAGCCACCATGGTAGCCACGGCAGCCAACTGATGCATCCCCAGGCACTGGAAATGCTTTGAAAGCACCACTTTAACCACCAGCAAGAAACAGAGGATAATGGATGGACATCAGTTAACAACAACACCGTATTCACTTCAAGAGGTTTCCATGACAACCTAGTAAACCTCGAGAGCGAAGCTCAAGAGGTTTACAGTTGTCATGGAACCTCGAGAAGTGATTGCAGCGTTGTCATTTAACTGATGCCCATTCATTGTCTTATATAGTGTGTATGTGCATCAGCTGAACATTTCTTGTGTGCAGCTGTAAACCTCACAATCTTAGTGAGCATTGTGCTGTTGCGTATGTCCCACGCCCCCAAACCACAAGAAGAAACCCCGCTCGGTCCACTTTCCCCCCGCTGTCACAGACTTTTTTAAACTAAATATAGCACTATCCACCTATGCAGAACATCAGGACTATGTCCTTTCATCAGTGCTGCTGTCTGTTTTTGAACAGATCTCACTGCTGTGACCATTTCCCCATGATTGAAATAGACCTCTCCTACGTGGATGTTTTTGCAGGAGCTGAGCGTTGTCTAATGCACATGTGCAAGGATGTTCATGTTGTTGTACTATCGATGTGATGTACTCAAGATGATACAACAGCATGTTGACATCACATCGATGGTACAACAGCTGTGTATTTCCTTCGATTTCCATACACAATAGCCATTACCCATACACTATAACAAACTATGCTCCCTGAGTCAATACATGCTCACAATAAACTGCCACCTACTCACCCAAGCTATAGACACACATACAGACATCTGCAGAATATGTCATGCCTCTTAGAAAAATAGGCTGGATATTTTATGAGTGCATATCATTCTACCCCCTGTCATGAAAGGTGGAGTGAAGCGTAGGTCTGAGTGATGTGATGGGTTTGGGTAGGATTCAAGGGAGTAAGATATTCAGTACATTTTTCTAAGAGGCCCATGATGAAGCTCCTGCTGACCAAAGCACTGAGGCAGTGATTGCCAGTGACACCACAAATTGTACTTGAACTATATGGTACTTGAACTGACTTGAATTACCAGCATTCATTTCCTATTTTACTCAGTACAAAAAGCACTACTGTACATTTCTGGGAATACAACTGAAATATCTGAATGAAAAGTCCAAACTGAACTGCTCCGGTTTTACAGAGTTATGTGTTGACATGATGTGAATAAAATCAGGGTCTACATCTGCTTTGATTGTGAAGTGGAAAATCGTCAGATACAGTGAGTAAGCATTTATTCCTGTTGTCTGCTGCTGTGGTTTTTGTCACCTTTGCCTTTAGGGAGTGCACCTATTTCCACTGTGTTTGAATTGTTTTGTAGGGTTTGCAACCCTAGGGTGCCCCCTGCTCCATGAGTGTGACTGTGATTACACCACACATCATCAGAAGTGGAGCAAAGCTTAGCCTCGAGTGAAGTGACATGGGAGAGGGATATGTTAAAGTAAAACACCCAGAATATTTTTCTAAGAGGCATGTCTTGTTACATTTATACAGTGCCTCTTGTTGATCTGACAAAGATGAAACAGTTTCTGTTTGATATCACTAATTTAGTCAGAATGCAGCACAGAACTTCTGTGATGTCATCAAGTATTGTGAAACCTGTTCTCCTGTTTTCATGAATTTAGTTGTAACAGGCCTAAGATGAAAATATTTATTGATGACAGGTCTAATGGGAGAATAAAAAAGTGTTTGGAGAGCCCCGGTGGTTGGTGTTGAGGGCCTTGGTAAGCTGTTGTGCCATGATTGAAATATGAGCCTCTCTGCTCTTCGTACTGGTGGAGCCCATTTCTCAGCTTGCTTCAGCCTAAGTTTTGTGCCGCAGCTTTATGCTGCCATTAATACTTTTGTGCTCCTTGCACCTGCCCATTTGTGCCTTCAGTCCCATGGAGCTGTAACTGTTATTCTACTCATTTTAAATTAATTAAAATGTTTTCATTCTTTTAATTCTGCATGCCGTCTCATGACCTCTCTGCTGCTGTTTGTTCTAACCTGCTTTGCCCCTGCAGTAAGTGTGCTAGTTCTGCCTGCTTGCTTCATGAATCCCAAGCTGTAAGACTGCCTGTCGGTACTGCATCTTCTGGAGGTAAAAGACTGCCAGCATCTTCTATTTTCCAGGTGAATCTCTCCAATTTAAGGTAGGCTGAACAGTTTTTTTTTTGCTTTCTGGGACCTATGTCTGGTTCTTAGCTTGTGCCCCCTTCAGCTTTAACGGATATACTATGGTCGGCTGAAATGCATCGGCCCGACTGTCTTTATCCTGACCCCGGGCACCCAAAACATGGTTACCTGACATTGGGATTTTACCTCCAGGGAGTGATTTGGGGGGCTTTGCCCCCCTGCACCCCCCAATGTGGTGGGCTCCACCCCTACACCTCCATACTTAAGGATTCTCACTCCGGGGGGGGGTGAAATCCCAATGTCGAGCAACCGTGTTTCGGGGCCTGGGATCAGGATATTGCAGGTCGGGCCGATGCATTTCGGCCGATCGGAAGTATCCCGCTTTAACATCAGGACCCCTAGACACTCGGAGGGAGGATTACAAATGTGGGGGCTCATCCATGATCCCTCTTTACTGCTCTGCTGGGCTGGGTAGCCAAATCCCGGGGGCTGGCAGTCATGAGGTCTACTTTAAAGAACCTGCATCATTTATGGGGGCTGCCATGTTTGGGCCTATTTGTTGTGCCTTGGTGGTGTTGTCCCAGCCAAATTGGCACTGCATATTAATCAGTTTGTGCCTACATGGTATGGTATGGCTGTGGTGATTGGTTGGGGAGGTGGTGTAACCTTTTTGGAAGTACCGCTGTGACTGCCATTTTGTTCAGTACTCATTGGAGGTTGGAAGTGTGAGAGATCGTTACAGTGGAGAAAATGCCTGTTGAGGAGTCCCAGGCTTTAGTCTCTGCCTCTCTGCTCTCCTGGCTTTGGAAGACTGCTGGTCATGGAAATGCGGAGGGGCATTGTGTACACTGCAACTATCAAGGAGTGGGTATTGTGCACCTGCCATTATGCCCGGCCTGTGCCAGGAGGGCCCCTTCTTGGTTGTACGACTTGCCACCCTATACAACCCTCTGGACCTCTTCTTCTCTGTCTTCAGTTTATTCCACCTCCTCATTATTGCTGGGAAGTCTGGATTTGTGGGATGAAACCAAGGCAGCTATCCCCCCCCCCCAGGGAGCCCTCTGCTCCTGCTCTCGATGTGGTAGTCGAATCAGTGGAAGAAAATTATCTTTATGGTGGAGAAGGGTAAATACATCTGCCCAGTTCTTCCCTGCCACTGTCTGCTGGCCCTCCCCCTAGCAGAAGGAGAGGGCGAGGACTGTACTAAAAACCTGCTGACTCTCCAGGGCCCAGGGGGTCAGCACAGGCCTCCTCATCCTGCAGCAGTGGTGAAAGTGAGGCCACTGGTGAAAAGGCTTCTAGCAAGGCTAAGTCTGTGAAGGCAGAGGGCTCAGTAGAGAGAAATGAGGCAGAATATTTGGAACCCCCAGTTTTGCCCCCTGGCCAGTCTCTCTGCAGCTACATGTTTGCAACCAGGACATTTACCATGTCATCCCTCAGCCGTATCAAAGGCCGGTGTTGACTCTTCCTGATACCATCTCTTCCATGCCGGCGATGAGCAAATTGGTCAGAGTGAAAATGGATGGCTTGTTGAGTACACACCCTCTGAATGCTCGCTACCAAAATGGGGTTTGGCTGGAGCCAGGAAATGCCAGCTGGATGAGCATAAGGGAGTTGCATGAATGGCCACAGGCAGAATGCAGGATAAGGTGGAGAATCCATCTAGTGTATCCACATGTCGACTATCCCTATATGTCTGAGCATCTCTGGGACATTGTGGAAGAAAAAAGGAATGACTGGGTGTTCAGAAGGATCGTGAAAAAATTGCAGATGTGTAATGATGAGACTGGCCCCCCTCTCGGAGCAGTTGATTCATTATGCCAGGTCCTTGTGTCATTCTGTGGTCTGGGCTGGTCTGAACTTATTCAAGCACTATGCCCTGGAGCAGGACATGGCAGGCAGTCAGCTAAAGCATTATGTTATTTCTGTGGACTCCTTCTGCAACAAAACAACCAAGTTGGACTCTGATTTCTATTAGCCCCCCCCGAGGGTGGACCTTCCATCTAAAAGAGGTACTGTAATGAATTTTTCTTGTGCTGCCAGGACTGTTTTCAGAGTTGAGCTCCTTTGAACAGTTTATGCTTCTTGTTGGAGTTATTGTTGGTTCCAGAAATAAAGGAAGTGTACCAACAAGTTTTGCCTAAAGTCATCAGCTTCTGCTTGGGACTTTTTGGGACTCTACTTCTGTGCCAGAGTTTGGAGTAATGGTACTTGGTCTCATGAAAGAACTGTGGTTTCTTGGAAAAATCTGGGACTAAAATAATTTTGTTTAATATTGCTTCATCATCTGAATCCATTGGAGTGTATGTGGTGTGAAAGGGTAGTGGGTTATGTTGGTGTGAGCAGGTGTGAGTGTGTGTCTGGGTAGTGCATGTGGTGTGTGTGCCAATGTAGTTTTTAGTGCATAAATATACATGTTATGGAGAAATGTTTGCTGTTCAAATGTTGTCCTGGCAGGCCTTTCTTTTAATTCAGCAGTTGGTTGACGAGTTTGGGGGGGGGGTGGTGTTCAGGAGTAAATGCGCTCTGCCTACTAGTGTTTTGGGGTTAGTAGGGTCTCTTAGGTCCTTTTCAGCATGTCTATGGGTAGGTGGTTGCCAGAGGGAGAGTGCGCATCCACTCTGGTACCCCTTCCATTGTTTAGCAGGGTGCCCCATTCTCTGGAGGGGAAAGGATTTAAAGGGGGAGGGGAGAGTGTAAACCCCCCATGTTCTGGGGCTTACTATTAGTTACCCTTTCTCGCCCCGGGGTTGGCACTTTAGGTGAACAGGGCTCCAGTGGTGTCTGCCCTGTGGGTATGGCAGCCCTTTTGGCAGGATATCAATTTGGGCTATGAGAGCAAGGGAGGTGGCTAGTGGGTGGAAATGATCTCAGTTGGGCCAGAGGGCTGAACCCCCGACCCAGGGGAAAGTTACAGCCTGTACTCAGTGGCACAGTACCAGCACTCAGTCTTGGGTGGTGTGCAGGGATATGGCTGGTCAGGTGGGACCCCATATGGAGAAGGAACCACAGCCTGTAGGATAGGTGTTGGCCTGTCCCATGCTTCACGGTACTGAGGTGAGTCCAGGTCTTGTCCAGTTAAGGATCAGCTGGCAGTGGGGATGCAGTGGTGGTGGCAGTGCTGCTGTGTGGCCTTTACGGTGGCGGCAGCACCAGGGTGCCATTACCAGTGTGGCACGCTGCCTCGGGTGTGTGGCCTGTCTGTAGTGGGGTAGTTGGGTCCACCTTCCCCAGTTTAGTACAGAGGTCTGAGGGGAGAGGTGGTGTCCCGGTGTCTAGGCCCATGCTCTGAAGCAGGTAAAGGTTGGGAAGTTAATGTGGCCAGCTGTAGTTTAGACCTCCCTGTTCCGGAGTCATTTGTAGCTGGCTGATTCAGTAGTAGCCAGGCCATTTGTGTCCCTGGGGGCATGTTTGGAGAGCCCTGGTGGTGGGTTTTGTGGGCCTTGGCAAGCTATTGTGCCGTGATTGAAATCTGAGCTTCTCAGCTCTTCATGCTGGTGAAGCCCATTTCTTGACCTGCCTAGGCCTAAGTTTTGTGCCGCAGCTTCGTGCTGCCATTAATACCTTGTTTTCTTCTTGTGCCTGCCTATTTGTGCCTCCAGCCCCATGGAGCTGTAATTGTTATTCTAGTCATTTTAAATTAATTAAAATGTTTTCATTCTTTTAATTCTGTGTGCCTTCTCATGACCTCTCTGCTGCTGTTTGTTCTAACCTGCTTTGTCCCTGCAGTAAGTGTGCTAGCTCTGCCTGCTTGCTTCGTGCATCCCAAGCTGTGAGACTGCCTGTCGGTACTGCACCTTCTGGAGGTAAAAGACTGCTGGCATCTTCTATTTTTCAAGTGAATCTCTCTAATTTAAGGTAGGCTGAGCAGTTTATTTTGTTTCCTGGGATCTATGTTTGATTCTTGGCTTGTGCACCCCTCCACCTTAACATCAGGACCCCTCGACACTTGGAGGGAGGGTTACATGTGGAATACTGGGATTGACCTTAACCTTTTTTGCATTAACTAACATGATGAGCTGCCTGAAAAGTACCTAGCCCATAAATGGTTGCACTGGTCCACAATTATAATGGAGAATTCAGATGGCCCAGTGGTGCTGGTGAGGGTTGAGGCGCTGGGCGCTACACTTTGAGCTACACCGCAACCCAGGTTTGGGAATGCCCTCAGCTCATTGGGGTGCTGGTGTGGGGGGGAAGAGCAGGATCAATCATGCCGATGGTCAATGCTCCTCTCCTGAGGATGGTGAGGGTGGGTTGGCCCCACCCCCACAGTTCTGCTCCCACCGGGTGGAGGTCTGGTGGGTAGCATAGGTGGAGAGGGGGCAGCAAACAGTTACAGGAGGTGGAAGGGTCTGAGCTGGCACCACGAGGTGCATAGCATGATTCCACATGCTCGCACAGCTGTGTGCCAGGGCCTCGGGGGGTAGGGGTACAAACCTGTAAAAAATACCTATGTGTCCCCGTCACCAGTTGGCAGGAGGAGGCGATGGGGACCAAATAGCTATATCAAAAAAAGAAAATAAAATTATATTGGCAAATTTTGTACATTTATACAGTCCAGTAAAAAACTAAAGCCAAGATATAGCCAGTGACTACTACATACTGATCCTACTCCTCATTTGCTCCACTGCCCCAAACCACAGCACAAAAATATAAGCACTATAGACCTACACATTCTACACCCCCACAACCCCATTCTGTGCTGCAGCCACCTGCCTATCTCATTCCATACTGTCCCTCATGAACCAGATGATCCTATGACAGCAGCTATTCAGTCATACAGTGTGCCTCTGCACACACAATTACTGATGGATCTGTGTTGCCATCATGTAACCCCCCCCCCCACATTCGCACCCCCACCCACAGAGCAATAGAGTAAGGCAGAGAGAGATACTTTCAACCCCCACAAGGTGACAAAATAGAGAGCTGCACTTTCAGATCTAACATCGCCTTGTCAAGTGAGCAGCTGGCAATATTTTGCTTTCAAAGATCTTGTAGAAGTACAACAGAAAGTTTTTGGGGCAATATTCAATTCTGCATACTGTACAGTAGTATTTATCTCACTTGTGCATGTCTTTATATGCATTTGAATGTAAAAATGGTACTATTTTTATCCTAAACTTGAATTTGTAAGAATGAGGCAGTCACTGGTTATAAAATAATTACATTAGTGAGCAGTAGATGCTGAATGTTTATTTTTTTAGGGATCATGGAATCATTAAATAGGCGTCTGCTTTTTAATGCAGTAGCTGCCAAATGTTCGTTTTAATTTTTAAGGATCATGGAATCATCAAATACACTTCTGCTTTTCTTTGTGTATAAAATGTAGTGTACTGAGGATACAGTGACAGCTGTGAAGCATATGCATTACTAAAACAATCAAATCTACATTTTCCTAATGCTAATTACAGATTACCTGTGATCTTATCTGTCATCAGCAGTTGTTTCCTTTTTATGATTATATAAAAATTGTTTAGTTGATACAGGGTAATACACAGGCAAGTAGTTTATATTTCCTTCTCCATATAAAATAAATATATGCATATTACCATATGACCCAACCTTTAAGTAATTTTTCCAAGACAAAATAGTTTGTTGAAAAATAGCCCATCTTTTTCTTGGCAATTCTATTTAGAAAGCACACAGGTTCATACGAAAAGTCAGTTCCATTGGTGGACACGTGTTCTTTTCACTTGGTACACTGATATTTTGGACATTTCACTATTTACATTTAATTACAGTAACAAACGTTGGGCAATATGTTTTAGTTCCTTTAAAGCCAGTATCATATAAAAACAGTGACCTGCAAAACAAGTCCTGGACAAAAACCTTTTTGTGCAGTTTGTTTCTTTGTTTACCCAGGTAAGCTCAAAGGTCTTTCTCTACTCTACCTTGGCTTCTTTTTTGTTTGATTTCTGTCTAGTTTCATTTGTTTTAGGTTCATTTGCTCTAGGTTTCTAGGTTTCATTTGCTTTAGGAAGTATTCTTCTTCCTAATGAACTTTAGATTCATTAGAAGGAGAACACTGTGGGCGGGAGGAGGCAGTACTGCTCGTGTAGAACTCATTAGTGAGACTGCATCTGGAGTACAGTGTACAGCATGGTGCCCATACCTTAAAAAGGACATAAACCTGCTGGAGATTGTTCAAAGGAGGGCAACAAAGATGATCATGGGCCAGCAGGGTAGGAGATATGAGGAGAGTTTGGAGGCCCTGAACATGAACTCCCTGGAGGAGAGGAGGGAGAGAGTGGGGACATGATCGAGACCTTCTAGTATTTGAAAGGAATACATAGGGTGGGCAAGGAGGGTCTCTTCAGGCTTAGTGGGAACTGAAACACGAGGGGACACAGTCTCAAACTGGTGGGGGAAGAGGTGTAGGAGAGAGAGTCTAGGAGGCACTTCTTCATGGACAGGGTGGTGGCAGGTTGGAATGGGCTTCCTGAGGAAGTGATTTCATTGAAAATGTTAGGCAGCTTCAAGAGAGGCTAGGATAGAACTAAGGGGACAATAAGGGTCAAGAGAAGGGTAGACAGAGGGGAAGAGTGGCTTGGGGAAGTGGGCAGGGTTAGTAGCTGATGCTGAGGACACTGCAACACGAGGAGCAGACTCAATAGACCTAATGGTCTTATTCTGCTGTCTTCATCATATGTTTGTATGTTCATCGTATTTATTCATTTATACTGTTTTATGATCATTTGTGTTGTATACTATACTCTGTGGAAGGTCCTGAGTCTGTGGGATAGGGTGCTATACAAATACAATTGCCTTGCCTTGTGCCTCACCCAAGGATTATACCTCCAATCAGCCTTTGCTATGCTCATATTGTGTCCAATATGGATCTTAGGGCCACAAGCTCTTCAAGGACAACTTGGATTCAACATTGGAGCCAAGTTGAAGAAGCCAACACGGTAGGATTGAAGGCTAGTGAGTCCTCATTGAGCATGAGGGGAGGTCAATGTATCTGCCCTGTTTCTGTCTGCTGGTGTTTTCTTCCCACCTCCCTCTTCTAGACTCTCCTACAAGGGGCAAGATGTGTAGAGAAGCTTGGCAGGATACCTATTAAGGATGTCAGTGCATGGGTGAGATCTGTCTCCTTTTGAGCACTCATGCTGATCTTGCTCTGGATGAATGAGGCATCTGATGCACACATCAGACAAGCAAGTGCACGTGTGACAATGTAAGGACCCCACCTTTGAGCCACTGAGTCTTTCCTGCATGACTCCTCTCCCCTGGGCCATCAGGTGACAGCCATAAAACTGAAGGGGCTGCTCTTCCTGAGACAGGAGGTATCCAATGCTGCTGTACTACTCCGTCTCAGCTGGTTTGCTCCCAACGTCCTTGCCCAGGGCATAAACCATGCTGCTACTACAGCAAGCAGCTACACAATGCACAGTAGGTTGCAACCCCTTACATTAATATCTAGTCATATGGTATTCATGGTTGAAAAGACTGACTTACAGTTTCAGAGAACACTAAGTAACATGGAGGGTACCTGCAGCTGTAGACTGTTAAAATGTATTCTAGTTTAGTAGTGTATGTGCATATGCATCATCAGTATTGGGTCAGATGAAATATTTTCAAATAATTTAGCTTGCTGGTCCAACGTTCTGGCTTCCTTCCTGGCACAGATTCTGGTTTTTGGTTTTAGAAGTCAAAATTCTTAGTTAAAAAAACACTGTCTTCTAGATAAGACTCCACTGAGTTAACATGAAAATGTCCATTAGTTAGTGGATTACATTTTGTATCAGTCAGACAGCCCTGGTCCAGGCTGAGCAGCCAGTACAAAGACCTTGGTTTCTTTTTTTCTTGCCCGCAAGAAATGTGTATTTCAAAGCTACTTGCTACAAACAAGCCAAATGTACTAGCTACTTGCTATAAGAGTCTCTGGCTTCAACAATGGCATCAGTTTGACAGCTTAAAGAGAGGCTGGGATAAAGTTAAGGGGAAGAAAAGGGTCAAGAGAGGGGCTAGATAGAGGGGAAGTGCTGACTGGGGAGAGGGGCAGTGTCAGTAGCTGATGCTGTGAACCCTCCAATGTGAGCAGACTTGATATACCTAATGACCTTATTCTGCTGACTTTGTCATATGTGTGTTTATAATTAAAAGGAACATTTAGGAATCTTTCCCATCATAGTGTGAAAGTCCATGACAAACTCTTTTAAAAGAGGTATTGGGCTGCTCTGTAGATGGTCAGCAGTCCAGAGAAATTGCTGATTAAGTCTGCCTTATATTGGTACTACTTTGCCACCATTTTTAGAACCTTATGATGTATGTAACTGACAATCAAGCTGTACTTGACTACAGTGTGGTTAGCCACAGCTTATCAACAGTGGCATCAAAATGCTCTAAACAATGGTGGCAGTGTAGTATCAATAGGGGGCAGACACAGTCATCAATATCTTTGGACTGCGGCCAGCTATGAGTAAACCTAATATCTCATTTCAATAAGCTTTTCATTGGCTTTCAAACTGTGATGGGTATTGTTCATGAATGTTCCCCTTAAAGAATAACATTATGTTTCCTGCTTCGAGTCCCTGTTTCTGCCTGATGTGCACTGGCCTTCATTTTAAAACACTGGGTGCTGTTTCTTTTTTTATTATATGTTTATGCTTTCTCTTTCTCCTCACTGGCCTCCCCCTTCTATCTGCTTCTCCACCCAGCCTCATCAGCTGCCTTCTCCAGGACTTACCTCTTCCTTTTTCAGCCCCTTGGCTTACCCACCACAACATGGCTTTACTCCCTGCAATGGTGGAGCTCCTTCATCAGGGCTGGCCATGCCCATTGAGTCTGTCAAGGCCAGTATCCAGGAAGGGTGCCACAGCTGACAGTGTGGGGCCTGCAGAGGGAACCGGCATTCTCCTGCCATTGCTGGCATGGCTTCCCCTGTTACTCCCATCATGATAGATGCCCACACACCAAGGCCAAAGTGAGTATGTGCGGACACTGTGAGTGCCAGCCAACTCACACCAACGACGTCCCTCCCCTTCTCAAGAGTGCTGCACTGCCACCTGTTGTCAACCTGGTGGTCCTGTTGTGGTAGAGTGCGTTGACTATCCCTCCCTGGAGCTGGCGAATATCCTATGGTGTACTCTATCCTTTTCCTCCACCTGGCACCACTACCCAGGGCTCACTTCTGAACACAGGTCACCAGCATCTTGAGTGGCAATGGAAACGGATGCCATTTCTAAATGAATAATATACTGCATATTTTTGATGCACTGTGTTTCACTGAGAAATGCCTCCTTGCAATCTATATGGCACCGCCTGTCCATTTACTAAAGTTGTCATTAGGCCTGATGGTGTCCCTGCTGGTGGCGGGGAAGGATAGTTTAGAAGCAGAACTTTAATGTACAGAAGTTACAGTACAAAAAGTACCTAAGTTTGGAATTTCTTTTACCATCATGCAGTACGTGTGTTTTGAGAAACATTAATTATTATAATGCACTAAAAAAGCCTATCTTGTTTTAAGAAAAAATATGTACAGTTCCAGTTCTCAAACATAAGGTGACAAGTAAAAACAATAGCGCTTCATCTTCAAAGCCAAGACAAGAAAAGGTACTGGAAGTAATAAAAAAAAAAAAAAAGGAAAGAGAGGTGTAACCCCTAGATGGCGCTATCCCTGGGACTACTACCCCTGCCTGATTTGCCACTAACAGGTTGAGGGGCCTGGATCCGATGGCGGGTGCCTCCACCCAGAGGTCAGGGTTTGCAATAGTTAAACTAATTTGGTCACAGCCCTCTGGGACACTGCAACCCCCCTTTCTTCCCACTAGTGGCCCACACAATATATCAGAATTACCTTCACAGTATACACTTACCCCAGGACTGGTTCAGGCACTGGGACCTCCTGTAAAACAAGATACAATGCAACAATCACAGTACAATACTTTAACATAGACAAATACCTCAGGCAGTATAACTTTGCTGAAACAAGCAGCTCTGATTTATTTAGGGGGATATAACAAGGACTGGGGGAAATCAGGATAATTAGCTTATCACTTTACTCATCTACCTATGGCTCTGTGCACAGGCCTATCCCTACCAGTTACTGTCCCTGGGTACCCAAGCCCTAGTGGCTAGTCCAAACCGTGGCAGCTGGTAGGGGCCCTTTCACACAGAGAAAAGAAAAATTAGTTAAACAGTCAGCAGTACAGTAATTCCATTTGGATTCAATGTGGCAATTCAACAGGGAGCGACTCTGAATTAGTACTCATGACCTCCAAACAAGATAGGGTCCTTCAACGTCAGCAGGGCTACTCTTGAGCTCCACGAGACTCCTCACACATTTATATGGCAAACTGCAACAGGCAAAAGTCCTTTAATGGAGCAGGATTCACTTGAGCTACACAAGCCTCCTCACACATTTATATGGTAAACAGTAACAGGCAAAAAGTCCTTTAATGGCAGCAGGATCTACTTGAGCTACACAAGCCTCCTCACACATTTATATGGTAAACAGTCACAGGCAAAAGTCCTTTAATGGCAGCAGGATTCACTTGAGCTACACAAGCCTCCTCACACATTTATATGGTAAAAGAAAGTACTATACCAGGCAGGCTGCTTCTCTATCCCGATCGCAATTACTGCACAATACGCGAGAACACACAGCAGATTCAGTTCCTGACAGACCGAGTGCAATTCAGCAATTTCTCCAGTCTTCTACAGGGTGAGCCTGGTTTCTACTCTTCAGATATCCTTTGATTCTCTTCACAGGACGGATTCAGTCCTAACAAGCAGTTACACAAGCTGCAGACCGGAACTCTGGGCCTTACACACGTTTCCCGACTAAAACTGCACACCGGAAAAAGCACAGGACTCCTTCCCTCTTCACTGCCAGAGCTCAACTGAAACTCCAGCAGACAAAATCTGGCACTTCCTTTGAGTTCCTCCCAGTTCTTGGCTGGATTGGCTGTCACTCACAATAGACTGCCCCTGTTGGTCCAAAAAGGCGCTGAAGTCCAAACTACATCTCCCAGAGTCACTGCCCATACAATCCTCTTGTGGCTGGCTCAGATTACTGAGTCCAAGTTCTGATATGTCCAAGGCACCATTTTAGAGCTACCTTAATCACATTGATTGGTCCAGCTCAGCAGTTCAAAACTAGAATGGGAACTAGGCAAACACAGTTCTGACTGCAAAGAAAGCAGGTTAGACAAACTGTATTTTCATTATTACTCTAAATGATTTCTGGCAAACAGTTACATCTTTCAGATAGGTTCCTTTGCACTCCTAGTGACTGCAAAATGGAGTGAATAGGCAGCAGCTAAGTGGTACTCAAGCAGAGAAGCACACAGTCCCCCCCATACAAACTAATTATGTCTGCAAGCAGACAGCTCTTAAAGAGACAGTACCAGAGGCTCTAAAAACATTCACTGATAAATGGCTTAAACGCTAAACACCATTCAGGCTTGGAGCATTCAAGCAAGCTCCTGGAAGTCTTTTGGGAACCCCCATTTGCAGGGGGGTTACCGAGGTTAACATTGAGGTATACTGTCAGCTGGTGGCCATTCATTGGAAATATATATATATATATATATATATATATATATATATATATATATATATCTATATAGGGGAGAGAAAGACAGAGATAGAAGAGGGGGGGGGAAGAGAGAGAGAGAGTCCGCAAGAGAGTAAAAAAGGTTAGTGAAGGAAATGACTCAGCTCTTATATCTATGGAAGACAGATAAAAGGGGGTTAAGTGAGAGTGAGTGGGTGGTACATAGTTTAATGGACTAACAGCTCAAAGGAGTGTGGTAGCAGAGAGGAGGCAACTGAATTTGACTTGTAGGAACACTGAAGCAGAGGAAAAATGGGCATATACTCACAGATACTGTACATAGAGACACTGATTATGGAACATAAAGGGGTTCTAAAAGGAAGGAAGAAAGGCATTCCAGTGAACAACATCTAAGTATATCAGAAGCTGGCAGAATCTAGAGGTTATGTGGATTTAAAGATGGAGGAAGAGTTTAGCTTTATTATGTTTCCCAGTACTTGGTGTTTTGAAAACCTCATTGAAGAGTGCATAGAAACATAGAAACATAGAATCTGATGGCAGATAAGGACCGCTTGGCCCACCCATTCTGCCCATTTCCCTACCTAATGGATATGCTGCAGATCCTAGTTAACCAGCAGCCTACTTCTTTCTACCCCCAACCCCTAGAATTGCCTTATAACTGTCACATGCATGCTTGAATTCAACCACTGTTTTTGACTCCACAACCTCCTCCGGAAGGCCGTTCCATGCATCCACAACCCTCTCTGTGAAAAAATACTTCCTTACATTACCTCTGAGCCCCCCCCATCTTCAAATTGTGCCCTTGTTCTTGCACACCTCTTTTTTGAAAGATGCTACTCTCTTGGACTTTGTTGATTCCCTTGAGGTACTTGAAAGTTTCTATCATGTCCCCCCTCTCCCTCCTTTCCTTGAGGCTATACATATTAAGCTCCTTTAGTCTCTCTTCATATGTCTTCTGGTGCAGACCCTGCACCATTTTAGTTGCCCTCCTCTTGACAGCTTCCATCCTGTCTATGTCCTTGCGGAGATTGGGTCTCCAGAACTGCACACAGTACTCCAGATGGGGTCTCACCAGCTGTCTGTACAGAGGGATAACAACTTCCTGTTTTCTACTGGTGATGGCTCTCCCCATGCATCCCAGTATCCCCCCAGCCCTCCTTACTGCCCTCTCACATTGCTTGTCCACCTTTAAGTCATCTGATATGACTACCCCCAGGTCCCTTTTCATTTTTGTTGTTGTTAGTATCTCACTCCCCATTGTGTACTCTTCCCCTGGGTTTTTGTTTCCCAGGTGCATTACCTTGCACTTCTTAGCACTGAATCTAAGCTGCCATACATTTGACCATTCCTCTAACCTTGCCATGTCCCTTCTCATCCTTTCCACCCCACCTTGAGCATCAACTCTGTTGCAGATCTTTGTGTCATCTGCAAAGAGACATACTTTTCCTTCCAGTCCATCTGCAATGTCACTTATAAAGACATTGAAGAGGACCGGTCCTAATACTGAACCCTGTGGTACCCCACTAGTAACCCCCCTTTCTTCAAAGTGGACTCCATTTACTATTACCCTCTGTGTCCTATTCTCCAGCCAATTCTTTACCCAGGCTATCATCTTGGGACCCACTCCCAGGCTGGCTAACTTGTATATTAATCTTTTGTGTGAGACTGAGTCAAATGCCTTGCTAAAGTCTAGGTAGGCCATGTCCACAGCCCCTCCCTGATCTACTACTTTGGTCACGCAGTCAAAGAAATCTATTAGATTCATCTGGCATGACCTTCCCGCTGTGAATCCATGCTGCCTTGGGTCCTGTGCCCCTCTGGCCTCTAGGAACTGGACAATTCTTTCCTTCAGAAGTGATTCCATCATTTTCCCTATCACTGAGGTTAAACTAACAGGTCTGTAGTTTCCTGCTTCTGCCCTGCTCCCACTTTTGTAAAGGGGAATCACATCTGCCCTCCTCCAGTCCTCAGGTACCACCCCATCCTCCCATGATTTGTTAAAGAGAGTAGTCAGTGGTGTCACTAGTTCTACCCTTAGTTCTTTTAGAATCCTGACATGAATCCCATCGGGCCCCATTGCTTTGTCCACCTTCAGTTTTAAGAGTTCTTTCAGAACCCTTTCTTCTGTAAATGGGCTGGTATCAACTTCTGTATCCAGAGTGTTTCTATTGTTTGTTTTAGGTACCTCCCCCTCTTCATTTGTAAATTTGTAAATACTGAGCAAAAATATTTGTTTAGTATCTCTGCCTTTTCACCGTCACCCTCTGCCCACCCCCCTTCCCTTTATTAAGCATACAGAGATACTGTGATGGTCATGATTAAGCAATTTCTTAGGTAGCCACATTAAACTTGTTGCAAATGGAAACTGACATTTAAGCTGCCCAGTAAAATTTAAACTTGGCATGCGCCATAGTGATGCTACACTTCTGACATGCCAATGCATTTTCCTCTTTCACGCAGTGTGAGAAATATACTTCACAAGCTTTGGGGGCTACAGAGACCAAATCTGTAAACAGAGTCCTCCCTTTCTAGTTGTAAGTAGAAAAGCCAAATAAGTGTATAATGGTGTCCAAATGGGCCAGCAAGGATATGAAAAGCAATAGCCCTTGTCAGCAAGTGTCAACTGTGGGCCATTTTCTCACTTTTAATTTTAAATCTTGCATAATATGCCCTTCACTTTCTCTTCGGAGCAAAGGCTGCCCCCCCTTCCTGTCAGCGAGAGTAATAACCAGTGCATTGTGGGGCAGCAGCATTTGCTGGCATCAACAAAGGCACAAACGTACTGCTGAACGACAGCATTTTATTCTGTCACTACGTCATGAAGGACTGAAAGCAGAAGCCGTGTTTTTATCACGGTTAACATGGCGGGCACTTCTTGAAATCCTACACATTTAATACCTTTGAGACAGAACAGAAATTAGAGTTTTTTAAATGAAATAGCTTATGTTGATTACAATGAGTATTAACATTACAATAACAAATAAAGTAGCATATTCGTCTTGGAAACTGCAGCTGCCTGGATGGCAGGATCTGAACATGATAAACCTTTGGTATTTTTTATCTAGCGTTTCTTATTTTTTCTACATAGAATTATTATCAAAGTTACTGCTGGATGTTATATTTTAAATGTCTTCATTTTAGTCACAACAACTCAGCCTTATATTTAAATTCATTTATTTTTTATTGGCAACCAGTAAGCCAGGTTGATGTTGATAAATCAAACCTGAATTACTAAACATTATACAAATATTCCATATTTTGTTAGTTAAACATACATCAATGTACAATATATACAGTAGATAAAATCAATATCCATTCATATTCAGTAGTACACTGGATCCTCTCTAAATGACCTTGTTATAAGGTTATCTCAGATAATACTGCTGCACCTTGACTTGGAATTTCATTAAAGGGGAACTGAAACTATGTAGCATCTGCAATTCATGAGTCCTTGTGCCCTGTTCGCCTTCTGTGTATGTATCTCTCTTTTTTGTTGTATTTCTCCTTGTAGCCCACCCCTCACTGTACCATTTAAGGTACTCCAACTGGGGACATAAGCACCCCTAAGCATGTCGCAAGTTGCGACATGCGAGGGGCGCAGTTGGGCCAAGGACCCTGTGTCCGATTCTATAAGGGGCAGGGTCCCCGCAGCTAAGTCCTGTGACCTGTGACATTCCTACAGGTATGCCAATTGAAGGGCATACCGAGGGCCATGTTGCAAGCCGCTTCCATAGTCCTGAAGGGCCCAAAAGCCCTCCTATGCCCCATCCCCAATCGTGCAACATCCAGCCCCACCGGGCTTTGCAAACCCCCCCAAAAGCCCCGATCCCCGAAATGCACTGGACTAAACCCCACAGGGCTGGGCATGCCTCCCCAAACCCCAATCCCCCAACTGCAGCAAATAACAAGCCCCATGCCATGCAATAACCAACAATCCCTGGTAGTCTAGTGGCTCTCCACCCCCCCCCCGGTAATGCCAGACTGCCCCATTCCCACCCCTATCCAGCCAGCGACTGGCACCACCCTCCTCTTGCCTCCACTGCCAGCCACCAACTGAGCCCCATCCCATGTGTACTACTGTACAGTAGATAGTACGTGCTTGAATAAATGACTTGAGCACAATGTGCCTGTACAGCAATACCCATAGATGGGGCTCAGCCAGTGGCTGGCAGTGGAGGTGAGAGGAGGCTGTGACTGTTGCCAGCTGGGTAGGGGATGGGGGAATGGGGTGGTCTGGCATTACTGGGGGGAGATGGGGGGGCCACTAGACTATCAGGGATTGTTGGTTATTGTGTGGCACAGGGGTCGCTATTTGTAGCAGTTCAGGAATCGGGTTTGGGGGTTGGACATGCGCAGCCCTGCGGGGCTTAGTCTTGTGCATTTTGGGGATCAGGGTTTTGGGGGGCTTATAGAGCCAGGTTGGGCTGGATGTTGCACTATTGGGGATGGGGCATTGGGGGGCATACTAAGCTCTTCAGGGCTTATGAGTGCACATACTGGGGATCAGGGCATTTGGGAAACATGCTATGCGCTGTGGGGCTGTTTTGACACAACTCGGGGAAGGGGCATTTGGGGCATGCAAAGACCTGCAGGACATTGGTGGGGGAGTGTGCCATGTCCTCTGGAGATGGGTCATGTGCACATTGCCTCAAACCCCAGAGGGCATACATACAGTTACACCAGTTAAATGCTGGTATAACTGCTTTGGTAGATGTCCTCCGGGGGGGGGGTTGTTAGAGAATAGTGCCAAGGGGACTTTGTTGCTGCCCTTCCACAATAGGGTGCAACTGCTGCCATAAACCCCCTAGCACCATGTCACGGGGGTTTAGGGCATAACTGGCAGCATAAGGCCACTTTGGCACAAGCAGCCTGTGGCATGTCGCAGGCTGCTTTGCAGAATACCATTGTTGCAACTGCTGGTGTAACTTGTGCCATTTGTTTTGACATAAGTCAAGTTATGCCAGCCATAAGCCTTTGAGAATCGGGCCCATAATTGGCTACAATAGCATCAGGTACCTTTCACATCAATAAGGCTACTTGCATAGTGTATTACAAGAATGAAAATGGAGCAATTCCTCAGTGGATGTGGTTGACATTAAAGTAGCAATTTATCCAAGTAGCAGTTTTAGAAGCCACTGACTAAATGCAACCAATGATGTCACTGGTTGGAGCAGCTATAATAAGGCAATAATGACAGGGGAGACAGAAAGCAAAAAAACAGACATATGCAGAAAGAGTACCGGGTTTACACAGATATATTAATTAAGAATGCTGCAGCACTTACCTTCCTCCTTAAAGTTCATTACAATCACCATTTTGATAATATGCAAGAACAGCCACACATAGAGTCTGGGCACTAGTTACCAACCACGGGACCCCTTAGCTGTCTATTCTAAAGCTTTTTACAGCAGTCAAGATTCTACAAGTTATGGTCATAGTGACTGAACAACTGGGACAATCAGTTCTTTTGTGCTATATATCAGGGGGTTTTTACTAAATTTTGTTACAAATGCCCACCAAAGAAGACTTACATGAAGCCATATAACATCACTAGGTTGAATCTGGAAGGCAGTGTTGGCTAGTGATCAGTGTACAAAACTGTGTACTGTAAAACAGGATACACCAGGCCTAATCCCACAACACACATTGGTTTACTGGATGTGACCTTGTGCAAGTTGCTCACCATCTGTGCTTTAGTCCCACCCAGTTGTAAAATAGGAGGGAGCTGCTCCTCACTGACAACATTGTTTCGTCTCCGTGGGCCCATCCTGGGTTAATAAACTGTAATGTCAAATCTGACATTACATAAGGGATGATCTGATTCTGATTTTCAGATTCAGATACATTAGAATCTGATCCAAAAGATAGGATTTAGGATTTTTGGATTTAGTCACTGAAAATCCTTAATGCTAATTAAATGGATTCTGAATGGATTTAGATTTTGAAATCCGAAATCTGATTCCAAACTTTGAAGTGAAAATTCAAATTTGAAGTATTCAGATCGGAATCAGATTTCAGATTTGTATACTCCAAAAAACCCAAAATGGGCCAACAGATTGAATCTTGAGATATCCATTCACCCCTAAATTAAGCCATGCTGGAATTTCACATATGATACAGCACCACTTCTCTATGTTCCTTGCCAGCAACTAAAAAATTTCTCACAGCTGTGTTTATAAGTAGTGAATCCTCCTCATAGCTACGTGTAAGTAGTGACTTTTTTAAGGGTACTCCAAGGGACTTGGGCTAGGATTAACTGATGCACCAGTAAGATGGATTGCTGTGTGGTTGGTGAGAGGTGATATCACTGGTTTGGTTTTGCATTGTTGCTTTATTGTTTATTTTGCCCGCCTTCACCATTCTCCATCCCCAGGGCCTTATTCCTGCTTTCCCCAAATGCAACCTGTTTTCTTTCTGTTACTACATGTTTAGTGCAATTTGTTATATTACTGATTGCTTACTTTGTATATTGTGTGTGTATGTGTGTGTTGGGGGGGCATTCTCCATATAGTGCACATAGTGGGATGATAGTGTGTAATAGTTTCTGATGGGCAGCATTCTGGCATTAAGGATATCGAAAGGACCTTACTAGGTAGATGCACCACATCAAGCCAGTCTCAAAGACCATCTAGGACCCCAGAGCCATAGTCTCTAAGGCCTAATGTTACTAGACTAACATCTATAGGATGCACCACAGTGCAAGGGCGAGGGGGTCATATTTCCAGTGACAGTTTTACAATGATGCCATTCCTGAGTTGAAGACCTTCAGCTCTGGTATTTGCAAGACATATTCTCCTGAAACTTCTGTTTGCTGGAGGAGATCTGAGAAATGTCATACAACATGGCTTCTTAAATGACAATCTACTGGCATTATTCCCAGAAAACTAATGTTCCAGCTTCTGAGGGGTGGAGAATGCCAATCTAGATGAAATAAATGCAGCTGGCCTGCCAACCTTCTGGTTGGACACACATCTCCACGTAGATCTTTTATATATCGAGGGGTAATGTTACTACAAAAGCATAACTGCCATAACAGCATGGATTTTCATGTAGTGTTAAACAGATCTGACTTTTCCAATTTCTGGTATAATGGAAACACACACTTTGTTGATCCTCGCTCTGTGCTTCCTACTTCGCATTGCTGGTGCTTTGTAATCTGGTACAAGGATGTCCAGGTTTTTGTGTTTCTCCCAACCACATGCATACAATCTAATCAGCTACCTAAACTGAGCTAATTTATAAAGCATTTTTTCGAACATTTTTTTGTTTAGTATTTTGTTATTGTTTAATTTATTCTGTATCTTAATGTAGTGTCTTGTGCATCCGGGAAAGGGCATCAAAAAATAAGCTTGTCTGTCTTGCCTAAAGCCCTAAATGCAATGCAAAGCATCATGGATAGCACTATGCAGTTTCTTGTATAAGGCAGGTTGCCACACCATCCAATGGTTTCAGCAAATGTTTAAAATATTAGACTTCTTTAAAGGCTCTAGGGTTCTGTTTTGCTTTCCATTGTGTAACAGAAGGCAATGAACAAACCAGTTGAAACATTACCCTGCATACCTCTCAAAACTCTCCACACTAAAATGTGCTGCACTGATCTGTAAGATTTGAACAAGTGACAATCACATGCAGTGGAGTCAGCCAGAATACAACATTCTTATCATAGTTTCTGCTACTGACATGCTGCAGAATTCTGCAGGAGCACAATGTAATCATGTGGCAATTACTCCAATCTGCCACTCAGGAAAATGTGACATGCTTATCACAGAGCATTGCATCCCAGCTGACTCTGTTGTATATCACAGGTTTAATTTCAAGAATAAAATGATGGAACACAATAATAGGGACCATTTAGCAACGTTGCTACTTTGCAGTACTGTATAAGCGTGAGATCAGGAAGGAAAGGAATTAAGTTTTTATATAACACCTTTCATACACACCCATTTTTCAGATACTGAAAAAACAAGGCTGCTCACTGTCCTGTTCATCCTTTTCATTCTCTTTCCCATTGTTGTCCTCAGAATCTGGAGACCCATGCTTCAACCCCACATCTAACACTTACTCAGAGTTTGACCCTGAGCAGATCTGCATCAAACGTCTTCCCACTGATAATAAATAAACATAATAATCTGCTATAATTATGTCTTGGGACTGGTTTTGGTGTATGAAATGCTTACCCCTGTTATAATAAATTGAATATTCCACATCTTCATTGGCTGGGAGTGGGAGTAAAGCTACAATCACACCATGACTGATCCTAAGAGTACCTAATAGGGCAGTCATTAAAGGAGCTGTTTAGAGCAATAGGCTGTCTGCTTTTAGGGAGGATTTTTGATTGCCTCCTGGGATGAGCCACTTTAACTAGCCAGCCTAACACAAATGAAGACCATGGGCTAGATTTTCAGAGGGCCACACAGGGCTTGTGTTAAGCCCTGTGTCAAACCCATTTTCTGGTGCAGCTGCACCAAACACCTTTGCAGCAGCTGTACCCGATTTTAGTAGGTTGGGTGCAGTTGTGACACTACTCAATTTACAGCAGATTTTGCCAAATATTTGGTGCAAGCCCCATAAAAAAGATACCCGGGATTGACACACGCTAAACCACAAAAGGCTGGTCTAATTTGTGGCATTTGGTGCAAGGGATGGAAAATCTCGATTGCCAGCCGGGAGAATGTCGCAAGCCCTGTGTGCCATTTTTTTTGGAGCACCCTGAGCTTGCCCCAGTGAGACCACTTTGAAAATCTGGCCCCGTGAGTTAAATTTGCTAGCCTAGGCTGGTTAGAATACGAAAGATAGCAGCTTATTTTGGGCGCATACTAAGAGGTGCATTATTGAAATGTAGGTAATTTCTGACTCTGTGGTGTCATATCATCTGATATGTTGTGTAACTAGGGATGGTGTCCAGAAAGATGAAATCCCAAACCTTTAGGATCACGGCAGCTCAAGGTAGTTTCATTCTGTGATAGTTTTTTACTGTTAGGTCAGTCAGGGCCTAACATAGAGAGAAAGACAAGGTTATATGACAGCTGCCTATTCCTGCAAGTAAGAGAGGGGTGTGTCTCAGTTCCTGCACAATGAAGTACTTCCTTAGAGAAGCAAAGTATGTTTGCAAAGTCCTTATCTAAAACCTGGGTAGTAAGAGAAACTTAGCATTTAGTTCACTTTAGGCTTTTTTTTTCTGTTTTTGCATTTCGTATCATTGAATACTTGTTTACTTTTATTTCCCTACCATGTTCTGTAGTTCACCATTTCTGCCTGTATATCCAGCACAATGTATAAATGCAATATATCTTATATTTAAATATCCTGTGCCTGTGCAATGTTTTTTAAGGTACAAGTCATTTATTTTTCTGGTAACTCTGTGTTCCATCTCTGAGAGCATGTATGGAGGTAAAGTGATGATGCTTTTCACACAGGAACATATTCAGGAGTGCCTGTAATGAACTGGGGTTCAAAAGTCTGGGTCTTATACTAAGGGCACAGTGGAGATAAGAAGGTAACATCTTGTTGGTAAATTTAAATTAGACTGGTGGCAGCATTGGCTAAATGAGTTAAGCTGTCAGCCAGGGTCTCTGTGACAAACTTGTTGCAAGTGGTTGGGACTGAGAAATGTAGTACGTGCACAAAAAGGTATGTGGATTCCTGGCACACAAAGGAAGACAGACTAGTGAAATTACTTGTCAAGTCATAGAGCAAGATATACAAAGTCATACTGAATACTGTGCTGCTTTGTTTTTATTACCATTTTTGATTTTTCTAGTGAGAATAGAATAGTGAGTAGATACCATGCATTGAGTATATCAGAGGTTTGCCTTGGCACAACTGCAGGAATTGTGCCAAAAGAGGAGACTTACCTAATAGCAGCAGATGGGGTTGCAACTCATAGTGCCCCTTGAGGAACATGACTAGGAGAACAGGGAGACTGTGGTCACAGAGGAGGCTGTCTACCGTCATGAGATCAATGTGTGATTGTGTGTGTGTGTGTGTGTGTGACAGAGACCAGAGTCAGGGTGGGGGGAGGAGGATCCGACCAAGAAAGAGACTGTGACTAGAGGTTGCCCTGACATAGGCAACAGAAAGGGAAGAACAGCAAAGGGCAGCTGGAGGCAGATGAGCAGGATAGTGTGCTAATGAGAGAACTGAGCATGAGATCTGGATGCAATATGACTTAGAGAAATAGCATCTAGAGTGAGGGAGAGAGAGACAGAGAGAGAGACAGAGACAGAGACAGAGACAGAGACAGACCAAGAATATAAGACAGAGAAATGTGAACGTGAAAGAGACAGCGATCCTGCATTAAAAAGTACCACCAATACATACAGAAACTGACAAGGAGAGGCATTCCCAAGAAGCCAAAGGAAGTTCTAAAATGTTTCCACATATCCAGGAGAGGGCTGATTGTGACATATTTCTGAGATCTTTTTAAAGGTTATGCTTTTAATTTAAATTGGATAAGCCTTCTTGGCAACTCATCTCACACCATTACTGGTGGGCTAAGCCTTAGAGGTGTTCAACAGAGTGAACAATGATGATTACTTGGACTGTTTAAAAGTAAAACATGTTTTACTGAAATATTTTGAATTAACTCCTGAGCATCTGAGACTCATAGGTTCAAATTTAAGGAACTAAGGAAACCACCAGGGAAATATTATTCTGAAATATGTGATCAACTGTGTAATATGTTAGAACAATAATTTGAGGGTAATAAGGCAGTTACTGCTAACAAGGCAAGGTAATAGAAATGTTTCCACTGGAACAATTTCTCTGGACTGTGCCAGAAAGACTGGGTGTGTGACTGCTGGATACAACTTATAGTACCATAAAGGAAGCAGCTGAGAGTGCTGATCAGTTTGTGTCCAGTAGGTCATACATCAAACACAAATGCAATGAAGAAGGAGGTTTTAATGGAATGTCCAGGGGCAGCCTATGAAAATCCAACCTCAGCCTGAACCCAAGAGGAAAATCACAAGGGTCAGGGGAGCTGATGTGTTATGTACATATACCAGGAACTGTGGCATTTATTGTATGATTGAACAAAGAATACAAAGGGGCAAAGTGCAGAGGGAGGTTTAACTCTGTGAGTGAGAAACAACTAGTGGTCTCTGCAGGGAGTTCCCATTAACACTACTGCTCATGCCTACTCTGTTTTTGTAAATCATAAAATCACACATGGGCCCAGATATTCAAACTGCGCCAGGCTATGGCGCAAGCCTGGGCGCAGCGCAACTTAGCTGCGCAGGTGCATTGACCAGGTGATATTCAACGGAGCTGCACCATGGCTCAGCATAGTTGAATATCACACCCTGGCCACCCGCAGTGCACATGGCACAGTGGCACTGCGCCAGCACCAGTGGCCAGAGTGGAGCATGGGGATGCGCTAGCGCAAGTTCCATTGTGCAAGGCGCAGCAACCATGATATTCAAAGGTTGACATGCAAATGGGGCCATAATGTATGCAAGGCACAAATGGGGCCATTTGCATGTCATTATGGCCCTATTTGCATGCAGGTGTGCTGATCCCCGATGACTTGTGCCTGGTGCAGCCATCGGGGACCGACGCCCCCTGCAGTGTGGCAACGTGCCCCACAGCCCAATCGTGGGGCTGCAGTAAAAAAAGAGATAAATCCAATATCCATGGTGGTCCAGTGGACCGCTGCCCGCCCGATCGCGGGCTAAGTAAAAACTCAGATGAATCCAGTATCCCTGGTGGTCCAGTGGACCTGTCCGTCCGATCGCAGGCTGAATGTAAAAGTAAATATAACCATTATCCCTGGTGGTCCAGTGGACCTGCCTGCCCAATCGTGGGCTGAATGTAAAAGTAAATATAACCATTATCCCTGGTGGTCCAGTGGCTGAGTTAAAAATATCAGAACACTATTATCCCTGGTGGTCCAGTGGTCCCCTCCCCACCCGCCCACTGATCTCACCACTCCTCCCCAGTCAGCGGTGGGCGGCGCACCCACCGCCTGCCGCCTGCCGACTGACACTGTCGGTGGGCTGTCGCCCATTGGTCCACAGCGTGAGCCAATGGGCGAGCCCATACCGTACTACACAGTCCAGATATGTGAAAGAAAGTAGCCTGCATGGTTGATGGACTAGCCAGGAGTGGCAGTTCCTTGGCCAGACAAAAGGCAGAGGCAAATTCAGCTGTAAGCAGGTTTCCAACTCAGGAAGCGAGTACTTTTTTGGGGGGGCTGAGCATGATGAACTTAGCATGCCTCAGCAGGCTGACCCATCCCAACATAAGTTGAGAAAACTGTCAGCCTGGTCTGACAGTAACTTTCAGGGAGAAGGTAAAAAGGAGGTATACTGGAGGAATGGGTTAATTTATTGGGAGTGGATGCCCATGGAGGACCAGAGGAAAAGGTGTAGCAGTTAGTGGTCTGTTGGGCATAAAAGCAGCAGCTTCAGGCTCTAGCCCAGGACACTCCTTTCTCAGGACACCTTGGAGTTTGCCAAACTAAAAGGTGGCTTATGAATAACTTGTTCTGGTCCAGTATCTTAAAAGAAGATGTAGCAGGCTACTGCTGAACATATCAACTGAGCCAGTTGATGCAGAAGGTTGGGGATAATTGTAAGGCAGTTTTAGTTCCCCTACCTATTACTGAAGAACCTTTCAGTGGGTAGCCTGGGGCATCATAGGACCACTGAGCTCCCCAAGTCGCACAGGCAAGAGATCAGCACTGGTGGTTGTGGACTATGTAGCCAGGAATCTAGAGGCTGTAGACATTGTTCTCCATAGCGGCAGTGAAGTGGCAAATAAACTCCTGAAGATATTCAACTGAGAAGGATTTTGCTAGGAGATTATCTCTGATCAGGGCACAAATGTGATGTCTGCTCTTTTGATAAGTCTGTTGGAGAAATGTGGGATGTGGCAACTTATGCCCAACCTATGTCACCCCCAAACTAATGATTTGGTTGAATACTTTTATAAGAACTTAAACAATGTCAAGAGCATTTGCAGACCAACATGGGAGGGGTTGGTAGAAGTATTTACCCCATCAATTATCTGCTTACAGGGAAGTCTCTCAGAAAATAACAGAATTTTCTTCCTTCGAGCTCTTGTTTGGCCATAGGGTGAGGGGGGCCCTTGATCTAATATAAGATAAATGGGAGGGTATACTTGCGTCACATGGAGTTCCTGTTGAGGAATACATTCTGAAATTCAGGTCATAGCTCAGAGAGTTCTTGGTGTTCACTCAGGATCGCCTGGGTGCTGCACAACAATGATTGAAAGCATGGAATGACTATGGGGCTAGAGTTAAGGAGTAGAAGGTCAGATAATGCATAATGGTGCTCATCCCTGTTTGACAAAATAAATAGTAGCCAGTCTGGGAGGGTTCACAGTTGGTGTTAAGGAAGGTTAATGATACGAGTTATGTTGTGGAATTCCCCAACAAGGAGCACAAGCAGAGAATATATCATGTAAACATGATGAAACATTACCACAACAGGACAGAAATGGTCCTTTCTTCGTGTAGGTGCACCTGAGAAGGTGCAGTTGACCAAATATTGGGAGGTGGCATTTGGCCAGCAGTAAGAGGATTATGTCAGGTGTCCATTCTAGATAGCATGAACTACTGTATGTCCTAAACTTTGTTGTGACTGTTGATGCTTCTAACAATGGATTGGTTACTGTTCTCAGTCAAGCTGATCCCTGGGGGAAGAACACTTGCTCACATATCTGAACAGGAAACAGCAGCCAACAGAACAGACCTATTTGCCAACAGAAAAGGAATGTTTGGGTAACGTCTGAGTGCTCCAAATTCCATGGCCATATTTATATTGTAGGAAGTACACACTGGTCACAGAGCATAATCCCCTACCCTGGCTACTAGCATGAGCAGGCAAAATGCCAAGCTCTGGCAGTGTGGTTTTGTGCTACAGACATACAACGTGACTATTCTGTACCATAGTGGCTTACATCATACCTGTGTTGATGGTTTGTCCAGGAAGGTGGCCTGAGAGCAGGTGTTTGTTTTTTTGAAAAAGGAAAAGAAAAAAACAACCAGTGAAACAGGCAGGTGGAACTAAAGCAAGAGTGTTAGGCACTGTAACGGGGGGGGGGGACAAGATGAAACCTGAAGTAAGGTACAGTGGGTGGTAGCTAACTGTACACATGGAAAACATTTTTGGGTGTGCCAAACAGATTCTTTTTCATATTGTTAGGGTATGCTTGTATTTATTCATTTCAAAGGTTTCACCAGGAGAGACATACTGAGCTAAACAGCTCATTTCTAGATGCGTCCTGGGTGGGAGGAGGTAAAGGAGGGCAATGAGAGCATACAAGGCAACAATTACATAGTAATAACAGGTAATGTTAGTAAACAAGCAATGTTAGACAGGTGGTGTCTGATTCCTCCTTGCAGATGTAAATAAAATTATTTTTCTGCTGTAATTGTTTCTGATGATCAGTTTCTAGGTATTAAAATGTATATCCCTCTTAATCAAACTGATTATTCCACATCTCTTGTGGCAGCGGGTGGAATGATATCTACAACCACTCAGTGATTAGTCATCAGAGCACTTGATGGGACAGTCATCAAAGGTGCTCTTTAGAACAATAGCCTGGCTTCACTTGGAGAGAAATCGTAATTTCCTCCTTGGGTAAGCCACTTTAAAAAGCAGGCTTAAAGAAAACCATGTTGAATCTGTAAGTCAATTTTCCTACCGAGGCTCTAGTTCAAGTAGTGGATCCCATTCTATTAATGTTCTGTCTTTACTGGCCTATTAGTAAAATCGCTAGATGTCTCTGATTCCTACATTTGTGGCAAATGCCGTTTTTAGAAGTGCAATATGTAGTCTGTCGCATTGATCAGTTGAGTTCAATGAAACAACAAAGGTGCTTTGTTGTAACAATAGAAGAGCTGCAGGGATATGACATACTTCTCATAGTTCTAAAATGGTCAGCACCAGCAGTGTATTACTCTGAAACAGCCAGTTAATTTACTTGCTGGGCAATAAAGATGGAACAAGAATAGAATGTGAACCACTATTTAACAAACAGCCGCTACAAAAATATGTAGGCGTGTGGGTTAGATGCCCGTTCTTCTATAACTGAAAGAAACAGCTTGAGTTAAATTGCCCTAGCCTAGGCTGGTTAGAATGTGAAAGACTGCAGTGTAACTCTGTGGCTTACTAAGATAAGAGGCACGCATACAACGCATGAACAAATGTGGTCAATTACATAATGGATAACATGTTCAGGGCTTGAGGAATCTGGGTGCATGATCCCAGGTGAAATAATAAAAAATAATGCTTTTTAATGGTGCATTTTTTATAATTCTAGTGGTCTAATACAAGTTAAATTTATAATGCTGTATCTCCACTTTCTTCCTCCTTATTTTGTTTTATCTCACATAATACCAGCCCTTGTGTACAGACTGTCTCTCAGACATACATGTCTCTCCCTTCTCACCTTCGTCTCCCACTGCTGCCTTCAGTGTGATATTGGCTGATTGTATCTCTACCTGCCCCCAAGCTGTCTCTCAGGAATACTTCAAGTGCACTGCAGTTTGCAGGTTACAGACAGAAACACACAACCAGAGCTGAAAAAAAAATGTATTTCTTTGTTGATGCATTTTTTGTTCCACATAGATAGCCCTCTTTTCCATTCTTGCTTGGTTGCCTCAAGCTCAGTATCTTCCACAAACACAAGATACACAGCCGCTCCTGATGCCTGCCTCCTCTCGACTGCAGTCATCAGGCAGTTAAACTTAACTTACAAGCAGCTGCAGTTGCTCATTTGTCTAATACTTACATCTTGGTCTTCCTACAATCAATTAGTTATCATGATCAGACTCCTCCGTGGTGCCACCCACATTAATGTCTTGCTGGCTCACTCTGCTCCCTTGATTAACACAATAATGATTTTTCTTTGGCTGATCAGCTCATCATGTGATTGGTTGGTAAACACTCCTCACCATTTCTGCACACTTGACTGGCTGCCTGCTTCTGATTAACCATTGTTGTGCCACAGCACCAACTGTTTTTATTTCTATGTTATTCTTTTGGAGACCAGGGAAGGTCCCCTAGGCACAAGTTCCTGTTTTCAGGGGTGACCCGGGAGCACTGGGTTGGTTAAGTGACTTGCTCAGAGGTTGTGGGAATCAAACCCAGGTCTGCTGGATATACCAAGTTCATTCACAGCTTGTTACTCTAACCTCTAGGCTATACTGCCCAACCCAACAACAGAAAAGTGCCTACTATTACTTTTTAACAACAAAAATAATAGTAGGCATCTGCCAGCGAATGGTGGGGGTTAAGGCCAGGCCACCACCCCCTGCATATGTCTGTAACTAAGATGCACATTGTTGAAATATGTACTCACATGACCAGTTCTATAATTGGGAGGAAGTTGGCAATATCTAGGAAAAAATGACATCCCAAATTTATGGAATCATGGGAGCATACGACAGTTTTATCTTGGGATTTTTAGATTCTTAGATCAAAAAGGACAGAGTTATGTGATATGTCTCTGTTCCTGCGACCAAGAGAGTCCTGTCTCAGTTCATGTGTCGAATTCTTCCTTTGAGAAGTAAAGCACTGTGCAAAGTCCTTTTCTAAAACATGAGTGGTAAGAGAAACTTAGAATCTCATTCTGTTTAGCCTTTCTATTTTGTTTTTGAATTTTCTATAACTGAATATCTGTTTATTTTGATTTTCTTAGTGTGTTCTGATCTGACTCTTGTAAAGAAAGACAGTAATATGGCTTCTATATTCAGTACACTGTACCTCAAAGCTCATGAAAGGATAAGAAGATCTGCAGTAGCCATAATGAGAAGACAGGAAGGAAGCAAGACTGTGGTAGGATAAGGAAAGCTCAGGGAAGTTACACACAGAGTAAACAAGGCAGAGGACATTAAGCACATGGAGGTTGAGTGACTTGCTTAACACCTCACATCAAGTAAGTAAATAAATAGTGGAAATGGGATTCAAACCTTGGTCCCTTGGTTTACTGCTCTTCACCCTAACCATTAGCTTACACTGCCACAGAAAAAGAATGGTTTCAAGCATATTCCGATTTCATTCACGTGTATGATTTCCATTTCTATTGGTATTTAATTTTTTTCCTACTGAGATTCATAATTTTAGAAATAAAAAAAAAATCAAGAAAAAATTGTTCTTTTGTTACCAAAAAAAGGAAACACAGTGCAAGGAATGGATTTTTAGTTCATCTGCATATGGTTTTCAGATCTAATATTAATTAACTAATAATTGTGAAAATGCCTAATAAAAGTCAAAGAGTAAAGTAATGCTTGTGGATGGTGTTAAATTGTAGCATCATCTACGAGAGTATAAAATACAGCAGCATTTAATGCCAGGGGCCCTGATCAGGGATCAGCTATTCCTTGATGAACAGTGTGTATATATCACTCTAGATGCAAATCATATATTATCCAATCAATGAGTTTGTTACCCACTGCACTGGATAGAAAGTGGCTTTCCCATCACACACTGCTGCAGTGTCAGCAAACAGACATAATGGAGAGTTCTGCAGTCTGAACACTGGCACATTTTGTTGCACTTTATCAGATTTATTTATGCATAATGCAGAGGGGAAGCGGCTGGAATGGAGTAATAATAAACAACAGTGACTAAGACCTGGGAGATCCAGTCTATCACTGAAGCACAGAATATAGCAAATATATGGAGATTAATATACTACAGCAATCACAACTTTGGAAACAATTTTTGATATTCAGTACAAACTGTCAAAACAGCACAGAACCAGACTTTCTTAATGGTGATAGGAAACAGTTTTTACACCTGTAGGTGCCCTCCAGTTTTTCTTTTATTGGCTACCCAGTATTCTGATATATTTTGTAACCATTTTTTGTTAAATTAATAAGCTAATTTTGTTGCCTTTGTAACTACCCTGAACCCTCTCTCCTCGGCAATTGCTGCTCTCTTGTTTCATACTGCCTGAACATTCTGTGACATCATTAACATCATTCCAGGCCATTCAGATGAACAGTATGGAATGGGAGTTACTGATGTCATATAATTTCTTAAAAATAAGAAAATCAAGAGCAGTAGCTGGTGAGGAGAGTGGAACACTATGTAGATCTGAGGGCACCCCAAAGCTAGATTATTTATCAAAAAATCATCAAAGCATATCAGAATACATAACTGGCATGGAAAGAAGATGGAAAAGCATATCAGAACACATAACTGGCATGGAAAGGAAGATGGAAGGACAGTTAACTATATAAAAATAATTTTCTATCTCCTTTAAACAGAATTTAAGTGGTAGTCACAATGCTCCAAATTTTAAATACAAGTACAAAATTACCCTTTTGTTTCTATGCTATAGCCTTCTCTTCCAGATTGGTTTCTTCCCTACCCTACCCTCCACCTTTGTCCAGAGTAGTATGCTGAGGTGAGGGGATAGAGGTCTTACCAGCTGTATCTCATATACCAAAAGCCTTGGGAGTCCACTACCCAGTAATGACAAGAATCAATCTTCCCTTTCCACCTCCTTCATCACTCTGAGCCACAGTGCTACCATATCCTGTGACTTTTCCTGTGATGGATATGCATGCTGTAGCTTAGTGCCACATGCCAATGCCACAAAAGTCTTTTAGGTGGGTGGTGTTGCAGTGGGGTATTTCAAGCATGTCACCTCTGTGATGCTACTTAAGCTCCATGTGCCTCAAAATGAGGAAGAAACTGCAGGTCTTCCCCATTGAGCTACTAGCCTTTCCATTCTTTGCTCTGCAACATATTAATTATTAGTAAACCTGAGTAAATTATCTTAAATACTGAGAGATTGCAAGTTGTATATTGTTAGGACATCATTAAGACTGTGCACCCCATAGTCATCAGAAAATTAACCAAAATTATTATTAAATGAAGATGCTTCCCAGTAAAATGAGGGAAGCATGACCTCTGCTGCTGGAAATGACTCATCCTACACTCAAGCTGCAAATGTTGATACAGCTGCAATTATTTAAAACAAATGCCGCTCAGCGTGAACAGTTTGATTTGGGTACTAAGTGCCAGTTGTTCAGCTGGAAATAGTTAAAGCAGCAGTGCATGTGACAAGGACATTCTGCACCTATACCATTCTTATTCCCTTTCTTTAGATTCCAATTTGCCTTCGTCCTTGTAAGATGTTCTCTTTTACCAATGTTGAGGGCTTTAGCATTTTCTTTAGACTAGAACTCATTATAGGTGGGCTGCTTGTAATATGACTATCTCCAGATTTTCATCAGTATTCTCTGCTGTTTTTGAGCACCCGTTATTCCACAAGGGAGGGAACAGTGTCTGATACATTCTAGGTCACCTTTGTCAGAAGAGAAGTGATGTTAAATTATTGCCATTCGGTGACAGCAGAGAACACTGATGAAAACCTGGCAATAGCTGTATTAAAAGGAGTGCTGCCATAATTATTTCAAACCTAGAAAGCTGCTAAAACAGACTGAAAATTGGTAAAAAGGGGACATCATGCAATACAGAAGAACAGGGGTATGTAAAATAGAATAAGATGCATAGGGACACCATTTTTTTCACTGAAACATGCACTGCTGCTTTAAATACAATGTTGTAAAAATGATCTTGCACTGATGCAGAGAAGCACTTGTCTATATGCATTTACATCAAACACAGCACAGTTTCAAAGCCCGTAAGGCTTTTTTTTAACACCCATTTGCTTGTTGTGTTCGGCTCTGAGCTTCACAGTACTGACAGTTTTTTTTTATATGAAAGTAGGAACAGAGGAACATAGAAATTACAAGATGGAAACAGACCAACAGCCCAGTGTGTTCATCTCCAAGCAGCCCCAGCATTATGAGAAAAAGATGAATCCATTGTTTGACAAGAAGTGGTACCAGTACATTTTATGGACAGTGGCACGATGCAGAGATAACGTGCCAGTGGAGGAACCCTCTGGAAACTGAAGTCCAAGTGATCCACTTTGAGGTCCACTCCTCTTGTCCCTCTCCTTCCCTCCCAAAATGAAGTACTATACCTAGTAACATATGTATTTAGTACCTTCTGAGGTAGCATATGGGTCTGGGAGAGGCAATCTGCAGTACAAGCAGTGTATAGGATCCATAAGTGCATACTAGGAAACCAAATGTTTTAATTGTTTGCTATCTGAGTTTCTAAAACTGCATGCATTTACTCTAAAGTCTCAAACTCAGTATAAAATGTTATTTATTACCATTTGCATTTACACTACAGTCTCAAACCCAGTATAAAGCCTTGTTTGTTCAATTATTTATTTATTTAAATGTTGCTAATCAGGTAGGTGCTCTAGACAAAAGCCTATTTTCAGGTTCAACCAGCACAATACATATACACTGGTTGTAATATGTAGGTGTGATACAGTTGTCACCCCTATCAAAATATGAGAATGCATAGTTGAGTAAGGAACGTTTAAGTTAACTTTACAATCTACCCATAATTACTTGTTGCTGTATATAAATCAGCATATTAGCTATTATACTGCTGCAATCATTACTATACTGCAGTCACCACTACCAAACAAGGAGCCTGCACTGCTGAGTAAGTAAAATCTGAGTTAACATTATAATCTACCCAGAATCCCTTGTTGCTGTATGTAAATCAGCATATTACCTGTTATACTGCTGTAACCACTACCAAAATAAGACTTAATCAATTTAAGAGAAAGAGACTACTTTATGTCTAAATGTTAAAATGTAAGGGATGCAGAGGAGCCATTGTGTAATAGCAATAATGAACTCCAGGGTGTGTCATGCTGGGATAACATCACTTTTTGGATGTTGGATGCACTGAGTCTGCGGCCTTGTGCCCAACCACCCCGCAGCAAAATGTTATCCCAGCACGACACGCACCCTTTCATGTATTATTGCTTAATTAGCTCTCAAGCCATAAGTGCTGGTACAGAGGTGTAAAAGACCAAGCAGAGACATTGGGGTTTGAGGTTTTAGGCCTTTGAAAATGAAACAGCCAGCATGTAAGATCTGGAGATGCTGGGTAGCAACAATCCAAGTTTTGTATGAGGAGTACAGTAATGGATTAGTCGATGCATTCCAAATACAATGCAAGATATACTGCTATAAATAATATCTCATCTGGCAAGTATATCAGGCGAGGCAATACAAAGTAAAGGTGTTTATTTTTAAGCAGGATAAAACACTTAGGGCCTGAAGGGGGTCTGTTTACAAGGCTGTCCTGACATGAGTACGATAGTTGAACAGGCCATATATTAGTGCTGGAATCGGTATCCTTTAGCTAATAAGAGAGAGATGAGCTCTGTCTGTCAGGCATCTGGACAATTATATACAATCCATCTGTGGAGCAAGCTCACAAAGCTGATCCTATCTACTGTAAGTGTAACAACAAGCGCAACAGAAGTAAATCAGTGTCTAGGCAATATCTTGGAATTACTGGGCTGCTATACTGCATTTCCTCTATCCACCTTACTGTATTTTTACTTAATCAGTTTGGGACACATTATTATATGACTGCCTTTATAAACATGTGTTGTTAATATTGATGCTTGGCTATTCATAAAGAAACGAGCTAATTAAGCAATAATGCATGACAGGGTGTGTGTCATGCTTAGATAATGTCATGCCTCAAGTGGTTGGGCACAAGGCCAAAGTGCATCCGATGCCCTAGAAGTGATGTTATCCAAGCATGAAACACACCCTAAAGTGCATTATTGCTACTATACAATGGCTCATGTGAATAAAAATAGAAAAATATTTTAAGAACTATATTTAAAAATATTTTTAATTAATTTATTGCTGAGTAGGTCTACATATAGAAAAATAGCACTGTTGTATTCTTTTTGCTCAGCAGGTGGTGCTGCTTTTTTGCTACTGTGGGTTTTTTGGAACCGTGGGCATGATCCCCCCCCCACACACAGTTGATTGTCTTTGTGTTGCATTTGATACCCCCCCCAGTAGAATTTACCTGGTCCCGCTGCCTGCCCTGTGGCAAGGAGAAGATGCATTTTTTTGTTAGGTAAAATCATGAACTGCTAAAACTGCAGTCTGATTTAACAAAGCTGGGTGGAGACTTTTGGTTTTGTGGTCATACTTGTCGAGTGGTAAGTCGCCATGACAGGCTCTTGGCAGGGGAGAGGGACTCAATATCTGAATTTCATGTAACAATAATTTTAAAACAAAGCAGCTGCTCTGTTCGGCTTTCTCAAAAAATGCAAACCATGAAGCTAATGGTCCTGCTGGAATGTGCTGCCTGTTTGAAAAGACCACACAGTTTTGTGTGGAATGTAACAGGAAAATTAAATATGGAAAGCAGGCCACAATCCTGGGGGCTACCAGCTACTGTACAGGCAAAGTGATTTTTTCATTAGTGAGGTCATGTTGCTACCAGGACCTTCATGCAGTGATGTTATGCTGGATAACTTCACTTGTGAAGGTGGACACTGACCAATAAGAGAATGAGAAATGTTGTTGCCATTATATGGTTAGAAATATGTACAAATGTTAACACTGAAATACATTTTTAATTGACAGAAATCAACTCTGCATCTTTCAGTTAAACTATATTGTAATACACTAGTCTTTCTCAATTGCATGTTACTCAGTTTCAGGGAAGAACATAGTTCTTTTTTTAATTAATGGAGCAAAAATACTGCAGTACATACAGAGCAAAACAAAAATGAACTGACAAAACATCTAACAGACTAAAATTGTTTTTTTTTTCTCAAAACAATGGATGCTAGCGCCATCTAGTTAATAGCCTTGAATTTAATATGAACATGGATTTAGAATGTGATGCTGAAAGCGGGAAGCAGCACTGAAGAGAGAGAAGGAGGAAACGGTTCTGCAAAATGGAAACCATGAACCAAACTAATGTTCTGTATCATACTGGAAAGTAACTAAAAGCCATTCAGGTTCACACTGTGACATCTCACTGAAGCGGTGAATTATGAATGCTGGATAAAAATCACCACAATCACAAATTAACTGTTTTTCCCTGCTGCTGCAATGGAGGAAAAGCTCCTTTCAGCTAGAGATGACATATCCAAAACAGCTGTTTTGTAGCCCTGTTTTAATGTCTTAATGGTATAAAACCCCAGGTTATGTTACTTGCTGGCAAAGACACGTAAATTACAGTATTCACAGTTCACTGATGGTTTCAAACTGCAGTTCCAATGTGAAGAAAAATGACTGGGCTTTTCTGTTTAATGCCACTAATTCCAGCATTTCTCTTACTCCCTTTTCCCCTCATATGACCCCCTTCTGCCTCAGGCTTTGCCATCTGACAACCTCCTACCACTAGCTCTTCAGTGTTTGGCAGGGACCCATCAGGATGCCACTGCCAGTGGAAAACATATGGAGTACAACCAGAAAATGGAATTTTGAAACAGATCTGACTTCTTCACTGACCAGGAGGCATTTTTTCCTTGGTATATATAGCTCCCCTAGCATATCAAAATGTTTAGTTCATGTGGGGGTGTTCTTTTGGTTTCCTACCCACCCTTCTTCTCAATGGTGTAGCTACAGTTCTTCTCTGCTTCTTGGGCCATGGGGGGGGGGTTAGACACAGACCATGACAGGCTAACCACCCACCCCAAGAAGAATACAGTATACTTCTACACCAATCCACTGCAAACAACCAGCACTGGAAACATACAAGTCTATTAATTTGACCTAAGATTCTTTCAGCTGAGATGTTACACTGATGTCTCTTCTGCCCATCTCTGGTCACTGTCCAGGTGGAAGTAAAAGATCCTCTGGCACTTACTGATGAAGAGTAGGGAAGTTTCTCTTGTGTCATGGCCAACATTCCCCCTGTCAGTGAAACAGGCCATGCAACCTGCCTCCAGCATGCACCTGGAAACATGCTATCACAACTTAGTGTGTCTTTCCAGGTCAGAAAAATTGCTAGTAAGTGAAAAAGAATTATAGATATAATAATGGCAGTTCCCATGATAATCCTATGCCATCTTACAGATATAATTAACATCAAACTACTGTAAATAGGTAACAATGTGCACTGATTCCAGCTGAGGCATTCATGGTTTCTGAGAATATTAGGTTGCCATATATAATCAAATATTACATATACATTTCTACTTTCTAATTCAAAATGCAACATTTTATTAATAGAACAACATACCATAAACATAACGGTGTATATGCTATGGCGTACAGTGAGTAAATTATGTATGTTTGAATAACATGTTTGCAATTGGTAAGTTACATATACATGATTGTGTGAATGATGTAATGGGTATTCTTTGAGGGCCAGCTTTTAGCCAAGCCCACCATGAAAAAAAAATCTTATTGATTTATTAGCCTGAATAAATACATTAAGCAAATGCACTGGTAACATAAAGTCTGCAGAATCCCTCCCAGGCAGTGTCTTCTATTTCTTTCCTCACTGTTAATTGACTTGTTGACAATGACGAACATTATGCTTTTAATACTGCACTTACTTGTATTATATACCTTGTTTTTTGAACATGGCTGATACATTTGCACCCTCTTATGCTGTGTGACTGTACTGTGAGGCAATACGGAGTAGTATGATTGCTATCACATTCACATTATTTTATTATTTTGCCTGCATTCAACACTTTACTTGGAGGTTGGAGTGGGTCCTGTTACCAGGAAAACAAGAGGAAAAGTAAACACTGGAGAGCCCCAGGGACTACAAGTGGTGATGCTATGTTGAGGCAAGTTTTTGGGAAGGAAAACTCAGCGGAGCATTTTAGACAGGCTAGGAAAGCCTTATTTTATTTGGCAGTGGGATCACAGGGCCATTTTACTTCTTTTTTATTCACGTTTATTCAATATTGAGGTGTGACCCCAGACAGTACTTTGGGTCACATAGTATAAAAAATCAGCTCCTCTGCGAGTGGGGAGAGCATGCATCTACATACGCTGAGACAAGTGCATCAGCAGGTGTCCACAGGAACTGCAGGAGAGCTGGGCAAGTAAGCTAAACACATTGAATATGATTTGCCTTAGATTGAAATAGCCACAATAGTACAAATTAGTGCATGGCATTGGGTGTACATCATAGAAACTTGAATATCTTACCGTGGTCCTACAGAGTTAACTACACCAATCATCGGTTAAAAATAAGGCTGGATTTGCATTAGGAAATAGCTTGCTGAAAAATCAAACTAAATACTCAGTCTGAGTTGTGAACCTAGTACACATAAAAATGGACATTATTGTAGCCCTGAAAAATGGAACCCTGGGAATCAAATGTATGCAGTGTGGAAAATTTACTATAGAACCTAGTACAGACTTCAATCCATACACATGTGCACAATGCATGGAAATAACGAATTTAAAAACAAAGATCTTTGACCTAGAGTTAGAAATCAAAAGTTTACGGAACCTGGCATGTACCACTAGAGAAATTAAAAATGATATATCACAAACAGGAGAGAAGACAGACCAACAGAACAAAAGGCAGAGAGACAGCGAAGACTCAAGACATTTGGTGCCATATAAGCAGGAATGAGGCACATAAGAAAAAAAGAAAAGAAAGAAGGGAAATTGTAGCTACTATAAAGCTACAAAACCAGTTTGCACCATTATTATACTTAATAGATAAGGTAGATGAACAGACAGATGACCTTTTAAATTTAGTTATAGACAATGATATAAATGGAGAGGAATATACAAAAAAGAATATGGTTGTTGACAAACAAAACATGGAGGGTGCAACAAGGCAACTATTTATCCCCAGAAATTCTATGAATGAACACACTGATCAATACACAATGAAAGAGAACAAGTAAATGTTGCAAATTGCTGTTTCTCTGGTGCAACAATAGGGGATATTATCAAAATGGTACCAAATATACTACACACTGCTGGGTAACACCCGCTAGTAGCTATTCATGTAGGGACTAATAATGCAAAAAAAAATAAGATGTTGATGAAACAATGAAAGAATATAAAGAAATAGGTTAACTTATTCAGGATATGAATGGGGAAGTAACTGTGTCTGACATTCTTCTAGTACCTAAAGCTGGTTATAAATGGACTAGGAAAATCAAACATATAAATAATAAACTAAGACAGTAGTGCTTGGCAGAAAATATCAGTTGGCTCAATACATGGGAAGACTTTGATGGAAAGTATAACCTTTTTGCTTATGATTGATTACACCTAAATAGAAGAGGGGGAAGATTACTGGGGAAAACTTTCTGTGATGCAATAAAGAGAACAAACTTAAACAAATTGAACGGGGAAGAGGGGTATGCCACTTGCCAGAATTAACTCCCCTTGTGCACATAATTGACAAAGGAGATGATAAGTCTGATAATAATCAAAAGAGTAAGACTACTAGCCAGAAAAACTGAAACAAAATTAGAGCAATATTAATCAATGCTAGAAGTTCAGCACACAAAATTGATGAACTATATCTCTTATTACTGCAAGAAAATATACATTTGTGTGCTGTTATGGAAACATGGTGGTGAGATAATGACTGGGGAAAAATATACCTGGGTTCAATCTATTTAGTGTAAATCAATCAGGAAAAAGAGATGGAGGTGTAGCATTATGCATCAAGGACATGTATAAGACATATGAAATTGATTCAAAGCTATATGATAATGAAAAGGTGGAACAAATCTGGGTAAAACTTATACAATCTGGAAATACAAAAATCACCATAGATGTATGCTACAGGACACTGGGTCTTAAAAAAGAAGACAACGTGAATTTTCTAGACACAATTTAAAAAATGCAACTAAGCCAGAGAAGCATTATATTGGGTGATTTAAATTTACCATTTTTAAATTGGACTGATCCAGTTAGTACTTTGAATTTTGAAAAAAGGTTAATTGAAATAATAATAAACAACAAGCTTGAGCAATATGTGCAACATAGTATCAGTGGTCCAAGCGTATTAGCCATTGTTCTGAGCAACATGGAGGGTGAGATCTCAGAATGAACAGTAAGAGAACCATTGGGTACTAGTGTACATAATATGGTTGAATTTAAAATAAGGTATAACAAAACTAGAGGTAAAGTCAAAGGTTAAATGTTGGAATAAAGCAAACTATGCAGACATGAGGAACTATCTTAAACAATGGGACTAGGAAAGGGATTTGATAGGCCTAGATGTACAAGAAATATGGAATAATAATAAAGTAAAAAAGATTACTGTACAGCTAAGAATATCCCTGAAAAAACAAAATATAATGCTAATGGAAAGATCCCGGATTGGTTTACAAATAAAATTAAAAGGTATATAACAAAAAAATGCCTATTTAAATGTAAAAAGAGCCCATCACCTGACAAATGAAACACATTTAAGGCTATAGCCAAGGATTGCAAAAAAGCTATTAAAAAAGCAAAGATGCATGCATAAATGAGGATAGCAACTAAGAGAAAGGACAATAAGAAGGCCTTTAATTATATAAATAAACAAAATAATGCTTTATATAAAATCGGGCTCTTACATGTAGGAGACAAGGTTACTACAGATGTACAAGCTATGGCTGAGATCTTTAATAGCCACTTCCTAAGTATTTTTCAGGCTAAAGAGGAAATTAATAAACTATCAAATTTAAGTATAAATCAGATCACTGAAACTATTGTTTTTGAGAAACACAATGGTATGAGTAAATTAAAAGAACTCATGGCAGATAAGTCACCAGGACCAGATGGAATCCATCCCCGGGTCTTGAGAGAACTGGCTGTGAAACTGGTGGGTCCATTAACAGCACTGTTTAAAGAATCACTAAGCAAGGGTGAGATTCTGAGTGCTTGGAGCAAAGCAAATGTTACACTTATTTTTAAAAAAGGGGCTAGGACAGACCACCATAAACTACATACATATTAGCCTTACCTGAATAATTAGTAAAATTATGGAGGGATATATAAAAAAATACCTGGATAAACTGATGCAGGATAAAGGATATGTAGATATCTCTCAACATGGTTCTATGCCAGGGAGATTGTGCCAGACAAATCTCATCCAACTCTTTGGACAGATTAGTGGGGCATTGGAGGAGGGTTTGTCGGTTGATGTTATTTATTTGGACTTTGCAAAGGTGTTTGATTGGGTACCTCACAAAGAATTGATAAATAGACTTGAAGAACTTCAAGTAGATGAACCCATAATGAAGTGGATAATGACATGGTTACATGAAAGAAAACAATTTATGTGCATAAGGCAATTCATGTCAGAATGGGGTAAGGTAACTAGTGGGGTGTTTACAGGGTTCTGTTTTGGGCACCATATTATTCAGCTTATCCGTGTCATCATTATAGACATCAAATGAATCATGGTTAGCTACATTTGCTGATGATAGCAAGATAGTTGCTATTGTAAACAATATATACTATATGATGTGCAAAACCTTCAGGAAGATTTAGACAGAATAGGAAAGTGGGTAGCTGACCATAAAATGACCTTTAATATCAATAAACACAGCATTATGCAATTTGGAAAGAAAAATATGCATGCAAAATACACATTAAAGGGAAATGAGCCACATTGCACTGAAACTGAAAAAGATTTAGGAATACTTGTTACTAAATACCTATCATTCAAACAACATAGTATAGAGGTTACAAAGAGAGCAAACCGGATAATAAACTGCATTTAAAAAACATTTGCAGTCGAGAAAGCTCTATACTAATGCCACTGTATGGATCTCTGGTTAGGCAACTGATGGAGTATGGTGCTCAGTTCTGGAGCCCGTACCATAAAGGGGCCATTGGACATTTGGAAAGAGTTCATAGGAGAGCGACTAAAAGGGTGACCAAGTTGAAACACCAGACTTATGAGGAAAAGCTACAGGAGCTGAGATTGTATACACTGGTACACCACCAACTTGGAGGAGATCTCTGTCTTGTGTATGCAGCTCTTGGGAACAGGGACCTATGGGAGTGATTGGGATTAGATCTAAGGGTCTCCAGTAGAAATACTAGAGCTCACAGTTTCCAGCTAAAGGGTGATAACTACAGAACAAATAGAGCATCTTGGATTAGCCAGAGGGTAGTTGCTCACCGGACTAGACTACCTGAGGAAATAGTGGAAAGTGATATAATCACTGTCTTTAAAAGGAAAGTAGATATACATTTAGGTAGAAACTTCCATTGAAAAATGGCGAGTCATATTGGCAAAAACTATTGACCCGTACTCCAACCTATGAAACCCATGAAACAATTTGCTATACAATTCATGCATTCTTGACAGTAAAAAAGTATTTAGTAAAATCAGCAGATCAGCAGGTTGCATAATCATCTCTGAGGCTGGAAGATCAGAAGATTGTAGGTTCTAGCCTGACACCAGGAACTTAGATCAAATCCTATAAATCGGAAACTGTAGTGCAACAAGAGGTTGGTGCTATGCTCCAGTGGTACTGTCTCTTGGATGAGACTTTAAACTGAGGTCCTGGTTGCTTGTTCTGGTGGTTGTTCAGGTGGATGTTAAAGATCCTATGACTAAAGGAACACTTCCCTGGACAAAAAAGACATCTGTCTATAGTATGTCAGGCTAGTGGTCCAGTACCAATTTCAGACTTTAACTTTGCTTAAAAAGCAAACAATGACAGTTAGATCAATCACTATGGTAATTATATATTTTGATGTTTAACATAAAAACCATTGGCAAACTGAAGCACTCCTTTAGCACAATCCCCTAGTCCATAAAAATATGTGGCCTTGATCTGTCAACACCCAATACTATAGATTAGCTCATAGTAAAACAATGGAGTAAAATTCCTTGGAACTCTGACATTTATGTAATCTAAACTGACAATTCAAGTGAAAAAAAATATTTACTTTGATGAGTTACCCCTTGGTACAAACATTTATTTTCATGTTTTTTTTCCAAAATGATTGTAGTTCACTGAATTAGGGAGTGGATTATTTATGTTGCTTGATTTTGTTTCATTTGTGGTCAAGACTCTGTCTGAGTTGGTTGTCATCCAGCAGGGATCCTTATTAGGAAAGGATTATGCCCACTACTGTAGCTGACCAGTTCCCCCAAAACTAAAGCTGACCAATTTCCCCAAAAGTAAACCTGACCCATTCCCCCCAAATTGGATATAACCAGTCTCCCTAAGATTGAAGCTGCCCAATTTTTCCACAAGACTGAAGCTGACCAATGCCTCTCAACACTGAAGCTGAGCAATTCCCCCAAGACTGAAGCTAAGCAATGGTTTCAAGACCGAAGGTAATCCCCCAAGACTGAAGCTGATTAAATGTTGCTTCCAACTGGCAAATCTTTATCTATTGCCAATAAACTGAGTTAACGTATTAACTGTACTGTGTAGCTGTTACATAATTTTTGGTAGCAGGACAGTAATTGCCTATCATTTGTTTAGTACACATTACCATATGTTGTCATTCTGTACTAGGAGGAAATGTTATTCAAGGATGAAATTCTTCCTCAGTTCTGTGAATTGATCTATGTCACTCAAAAGGCTAGTCTAACATTTCCTTGGTACATTTATTTGATTGATACTACTGTTCCTAAAAAGTGAGAATTCAGCAGCATAGGCACACCCTTTGCAGGCTCCATTACCTTGCTTAGCCAATACATTTTTATTCTTCACTTGTAGAAGTAGCTACCTTGATACAAAGTCAATACCCAGATAGGCATGTATCAGAAACAGTACGATATGGATAATGGAAGATTCATCCAGCACCAACATTTTATCAAGTACTGTGACACCAAAATCTCATTCAGTTCTGTTTGACTGTTTTTCTATGTATCTGCAGGATACACAGAGTGTTAGCCTAATGTGTCTGTTGACTTGAATAGAGACAATGTTTCTGAATCAAAAATTCAGAAAAAAACCTAAATGTGCTAAAAGGAAGGCCTCTCGAGACAACTGTAGTCTTTGCTTTTCACATTAAATATATCTATTTATAATTTTAGACCAGAAAAGGGAGTATTATGAAAGACTGAAATGCAACATTCCGAGTGTCTGAAGCCTGAAACCAATTGCCAGACACTCAGTATCCTGATACTTGGGACTTGCCCACGGCAGAGTTTGTAATCCAAACTAAGTGGGGTTCGAGGGGGGGAGCCCCCAAAAACATTAAAAAAACCCTCTGCCATGGGCAAATCCCGAGTGCTGTGATACCGACTGTCGGGCAATCAGTTTCAGTCTCCAGACACTTGGGACTTTGCATTTCAGTCTTACGTAGTATATATAAAAGGATCATTGAGTTGTGGCAACTCATTTCTTGGTGCATCATGTGGGATGGGTTACATGATCCTGGTTTACTGACACAAGCAATATTGGATACGACACTTGGAAAAATCACCTACTTATATGATACACGTAATATGATATCTTTAACGACATCTGAGCAGCCACTATAGATGGGCAGAAGGGACCTTGGTTTGATGTCCTGTTCAAAGGATGGCACCTTAACAGTGCCACACCCATCTGTGCTGCACTGCAGTGTCAGCAATGGTTATTAGCACAAACTCCTGGTGTGATATTAGAACACACAACCTTCTGATCTTCTGGCTCCAGAGGTGAACACGACCTACTAAGCCACTGACACTGCTGGCATACATGGCATATACAGTTAATGGTAAAGTATATCTATGGTTTTAAATTTTAGTTTAATATTTGCTAGGTTTTAGTGAAGTACAACAAATTAAATGTTAAAAGATAACAGTTACAAATATCCATATAAGAAATGTCAGCCTTAGGGTCCTGTGTAAAACACAATATGAGTCCTAACTTGCTTCTTGCATTAAACACAACATAACTGCAGGGCCCTTCAAAAGTTGCGGTGCTTTAAAAAGTTTGTTCATGCTGGACTTAGACAATTTTTTTAAGATTTGATTTGTCTGGTTTTGTTTTGGCAGGGCTTAATTTTTAGTTCTCATTTTCATTGTGGAAAAGTCACCACCTCATCTGATGACCACAGACATGGAACTTCGTAAATCTGAGCCAAAATGTGTTCTGGGGTTTAACACTCAAAACACATTTTGGATTGGATTGATTTATGTGGTCATCAGGTGGGGTGGTGACTCCCACCGAAAATATGGTTAAAAAAACAAACAACAAATGGCTAAGTTATGAATACATTTAAAAAAAGTTAAAACAATTCTATGTCTGTAAGCATGCACAGTAGACTACTTTCTGTACTTTGAAAATATCATGAAAGCCATTGCAAAAAAGTGAATCAGGTAACTACAGCTTAGGCCAGTGCATCTGACTCTGACTCTGGGAACAGTACTAGAAAGGACTATCAAACATCGGACTATGGAACATCTGAAATGATTCTATTTCCTAATGAAGAGTCAGCATAAATTCAGAAAGAGGAGATTGTGCCAGTTCTTGCATGTCTTACTTGATGAAGCAATGAAGACACTAGGCTTAAGAAATTCAGTTGACTTAATGTTAGATTTCAGTAACAAATTCAACATGACTCTTTTCTCTGAGTGGTTAGTTTGGAAGTAGTGAGAATTTGGAATTAAAAATAAATACTGTATATTGCGCAATAATGACACAAAATCAGGGGTCTCAACTAAAACAATTGAATTTTTAGATGACAGAAAGGTAATCAGGGTGGTAAATTCCAGGGAAGAGCAAGACAGTCTGCAAAGGAACTTAAATGTGCATGACGTTTGGGCTAACCAGTAGCAAATAAAAGTTAAAGTAGAGAAGTGAAAGGTTCTTCCCTTAGTCCCAAAGAATTCCAATGAAGGGCACATTACCCCTGCTGAATGTAATTAATGATTATCTACCTCAGAGTTACACTGAAACTAAAAATAAAGTATGACCCTCTTTATATGGAAAACTATATACTTATTTAGATTTCTGCACACCAGGATATGCTTATTTAGGATAGAGAAATAGGGGGTCCAAGAGGGCAGTTACATCAGAAGAAACAGTAGGTTACAAACATGATGGTTACAAATATAGTTAAAGACATAACATTATAAAAAGTACAGTTTAAAACCATTAGATATTTACACAAGTAAATTCTTGATAGCAATAGGTTTAAGTCATGGAATGATCAGAGGCAGCATTTAGTGGCAGGGAATAGGAGAAAGGGATGGGCCAGGGGAAGATAGAGGTAGGGAGGTAGTATCAGTATGGAAAGGATGAAGGAGCGATAGGGAACTAACAGCAAATTATAACTGAACCCACACATCCCAATGCAAAAAATACAGTGAAGAACACCTTACTAGACATAATTTTAGTCAATAACCCTCACCTATTTATCCATGCATGCACATTCTTCAACAACGTCAGTGGCCATTGTGCTATTGCCTGTGTGAGATATACTCTTCAAATAGAGTCAGCCTCTAAGTATATCTATAAAAGATGCCAGAGGTACTTTGATCTGGTAGCCTTCTGCTCAGACCTCCAACATGCAGGCTGGCAGGACTTTTACCTGGCCCAAACTGTGGATACCGCTTTCGAGGAATTCCAGAAAATCTTGCTTATGGCCCTGGATAATCATGCTCCCTTAGTAAAAGTCTAAACTAAAAGGAAAATGTGCCCATGGTTCACTGGCATCTTGAAAGCAGCCCTACAACAAAGAGACTTTCTTTGGAAAAAAGCAAGAAAAACTAAACTCCCAAATGACTGGACAGCCTTTAGAGCAGCTAGGAATAGGTGTACTAAACTTACTAGATTTGTAAAAGCTAAGTATTTCCAAACAGAAATTGACAATGACTCTAATGATACTAGGAATCTTTGTAAAACTCTAAAAGACATTGAAGGTTACTCCCCTGCCCATTCTCTACCCCCAAAAATCACTATGGGTGGTGAATCTACTTCTGAGAAACATTCTATCCTCGAACTGCTAAACAACCATTTTACCACAGCAGGTCTAGCCTTCGACATGTCACCAGCCAATGTACTTTGATCTTAGCTCTGTGTTCACAACCCTGATTGGCTTAAAAATAGCACAACAAACCACAAGGCAACCTTCATCCTTCAACCAGCCACTGTAAAACAAGTTGAGGGTCTCCTCTTGAAGCTAGACATCAGAAAAAGCCCTGGCGCAGATCTAATAGAGTTGTACTACTTCAAGATAGGTTATTATGTTCTAGCTGTTCCAATAGTCCATTTTTTAATCTGTCCATTACACATGGCTCAATACCAGCATCATGGAAAACAGCGCAAGTAATCCCACTCTTCAAATCAGGTGATACCAGTGACTTAAATAATTATCACCCAATTTCCTTACTCCCTATCTTGTCTAAATGGCCGAAGAAAGTAGTAAATTCTCAGTTTAGGTATTACCTAGAGAAGCATAATTTACTTACTGAGGTCCAGTCTGGTTTCAGACCTAACCACAGTGCAATCACTGCAGTTGCTAAAATCACCAATGATTGGCAGCTGGCCTTAGATAACAAAAACTACATATGCTCCTTATTCCTCAACCAGAGCAAAGCCTTCAATACAGTGGATCATAACCTCCTTATTAGCACTCTGTGCATCATCGGTGCCAATCCTTTGACAACCACATGGTTTACTGGCTATCTTACTGGTTGCCACCAACAAGTCAAAGTGGATGGCTATCTCTCCCCTTTAAAAGCTGTACAAAGAGGAGTGCCTCAAGGATCTATCTTAGGACCACTGTTGTTTGCAGTCTATATCAACAACCTAAATGTCAGAATAACAGTTGCTAGAGTCCATCTATTTGCAGATGACACCGTGTTATACATAGGCAGGCCCTCCATAGACCAGGCCTGCAATGGCCTCCAGCTCGAATTTAACCAGCTGCAGGAACATCTGCTTCATCTGAAGCTGCTAATAAATGCCGAAAAAACCATGGTTATGCTGCTTGCCCCATATCTAGGGATAAATAAACCCAAGAACCCCTTCATTATCCCTACTATTCACACGCTACTAGGTGAGCCCCTAGAATGCCTGTCAGACTTCAAATACTTGGGAGTTTGGGTTGACAATAGGTTATGCTTCTCAGTACATATCAAAAACTGAGCTAAAAGACTAAGACAAAGGCTTGGCAACTTCTTTTGGATTAAGCGCCTATTAACCCAGGAGGCAAAAATCTGCCTAGTACAAACTATATTTTTACCACTCCTAGACTATGCTGACATCCTGTATATCCATGGGCCTTGTACTCTCCTAGGGAAACTTGACACCCTCTATCATCGGGTGATTATATTCATCACTAATGCACCTTATTCCACACACCATTGTACTCTTTACATCATGCTTGGCTGGAAATGTCTCAGCTACAGATAGCAAAAAATTGCTATCCTCTGGACAGAGTATTAACAAATAAGTTACCAAAATATATCACTGACTACCTGCCTCTCTGCCAGTCAGGGAGTTATCTTCTTAGAAGTCTCTCATATTCCTCTTTTGTAATTCTCAAGGTAAACACAGACTTCAGCAAAGCTGCCATAAGTCAGTTTCTCCCTGTCCTATGGAACAAAATGCAAAAAATGCTAAAAATAGTTCTACCAGTGAAAATATCTTTCTTCAAAAGTATCTATGCCAGAGCTTTCAAGGAATCCTGCAACTGTCCATGCTAATTTAATTACCATGGTGCTCCACATCTTTATACTGTCCCACTTATATCCTTTGTCCCGCTAGTAGGATATATGTGTCTACCTTTGACTACTGTATATGATTTTGTGCCTTCTAATGTCCCATGGATATGTATATGTTTATACTGTATAAACTGTAACTTAATTGTAAGACTGCACCTATTATGCTTTGTATTTTATGCCTGTATTTACTTTCCTTCATCTGTTGTACACCTGTTTCTGAATCAGGTACACCTTGTAAATGAGCTGTTTCAAAGGTGTTTCGCCTGGATAAATAAGGATTGATTGATTGATTGATTGACAATGAAAAAAGCCCTAGGTGGTCACCATTATGAGAAGTTGAAATCACAGCAAAAAAACAGTGAGTAAGGCAAATCATATGCTGTGATGCATAAAAAGGGGTATAACGTGAGGCTGATTACTTGTAAGGCCACACTTGGAGTACTGTATCCAATGCTGGTTATTGTAATACAAAACATATATTTCCATAATCCAGAGAGTACGGTTAGTTGGGCACAGCTAAAAATAATTAACAGGATGGCAAAGATAAGCTGTAGGGACTGTCTAAACAGGTTAGGCATGTTTTCTCTGGAAAAAAAAGGTTAGGAAAAGATATGATTTCGGTTTAGAAGGATTACATATGGTGGAGCAGGGGGAACTTTTACAGCCTGTCGAGGGCAGTAGAACTAGTGGACAAACCCTACACTTAAGGGAGGACAGACTTAGGGGTAATGTGAGCAAGAGTTTTTTTTCACTTCAAGTGTGATAAATCTATGGAAAAATATTCAGGAAAAACTGGTGCAACTAAGGTATTTTGAAACTAGTACTCAAGTTGGACAAATTATTAGTGGAGAATAACATTGTTGGATACAGTATTCCTTCCTTTCTTCCTTCCTTGTTGATTAGGAAATTAGAGTTGACAATATTGCCTATTTTCTGCCTCATCCTTGGGGAGTGGGTTACAGATGCAAAGCAAATAGAAGTGAACCAGATTAAATTAGATTTCATTCATTTGAGTAAATAATGGACACAAAGAGAATGTCTGACTGTAGTATGCATATGTGTGTGTGTGTGTGTTTGGGGAAGGGGCACACTTGGCCTCAAGTTCCGAGAGGTTTCCACCACTAACATTTTTCCTCTCCAGAGTATCAAAGTCCATACATTTTCTTGGTAGTGCTTCTTGATTAACAATTGCTACATGTATTTCACATGATATGGAATTCTGCAGCTACTGGATGGCATGAGATGAATATGATAGGCTTGTGTTCCTCTTCATCTAGCATTTCCTCAGATCCTATGTTTTTTTATGTTTACCCCAACTCCTTAACATAGAAACATAGAAACTGATGGCAGATCAAGGCTACCTGACCAATCCAATCTGCCATTTTCTGTTGTGATTGCATTTACTACAGACCCTTCTAGGTCTATGTCTGTTTCTCTTCCACCCCTTTCCTATACCTTATGATTCCCTTGTGCCTTTCTCAGTATGTTTGCATTCCCCACTGTTTCCCCACCCCCATTATCTCCACTGGAAGTCTGTTCCAGGTATCTACCACTCTTTCTGTGAAAAAGTATTTTTCACATCTCTCCTGAATCTACCCTCCTTCAGCTTCATATTGTGACCCCTTGTTCTATAGCATCCTTTCTGTCCTCCAAGAAATATCTCTCAAATGTACCTTATTCACCCCCTTAAGGTATTTAAATGTCTCAGTCATATCCCCCTCTCCCTCCTCTCCTCCAGGGAGTACATGTTTAGTTCTTCTAGCCTCTCCTCATAGGGCTTTTGATGAAGACCCTGAACTATCTTAGTAGCCCTCCTCTGGACCATCTCTGCTCTGTCTATCTCTTTCCTGAGATGTGGTTTCAAGAACTGGACACAGTACTCCAGGTGGGGTCTCACCAATGACCTATATTAGAGCAACACCACTTCCCTCTTCCTACTGATGATATTACTACCTATACACCCCAGCATACCACTGGCTCTCCTGATCACTTTGCAACATTGTCTGGCCACCTTTAGGTCATCTGACATGATTACCCCAGGTCTCTTTCTTGCTTGGTCATTACAAATACCTATATCCCCATTTTGTACTCCACTCCTGGGTTTCTGTGACCCAGGTGCATTATTATGCACTTTTTGCATTAAACCTTAGCTACCAAACTTTTGATCACTCTTCCATCCTTTGCACCCCTCTGGAGTGTCCACTTCATTGCAGATTTTGGTGTCAGTTGCAAAGAGGCAGACTTTCCCTTCCAGTTCCTCAGCTATGTCACTTATGAAGACATTAAAGAGGACTGGTCCTTGTGTTGGAGACCTGTATACCACTCCTATCCGAATGGTGACTCCTTTTCCTGACTCATAGTTGACCCACAACACCTCGACCCCCTGAATTCCATGTACCTCTGCCACTTTTATGTTTTCCTTAACATGAAGCACCACTCCTCCACCTTTCCTTCCTACCCTGTCTCTTCTAAACACCGTGTAGCCAGGTGTGACCATTTCCCAGTTATGGCTGTCAGTGCACCATGTTTCAGTGATGGCCACAATATCCAGGTCTGCCTCAGACATGGTGTCCTCCAGGTCTAGTATCTTATTTCCAGACTTCTAGCATTGGCACACATGGCTGTCCAGATTCTGTTAGTCCTTCTCTTGTCCCTTCTAACTTTTTCTAGCTGTTCCCTCTTCCTTACATTTTTATATTGCCTGCTCCTCTTCACTCCCTTGCTGATTCCTTGCTACCTTGATTGTTTTGCATTGTCGTGAGAATCTTTTCTCTCGGGATGTCTTCACTCTCTATTACATCCTGTGGGTGGAGGCTATTTATGCCTCCCCTTTGCCTTCTGCCACCCCCCTCAGCTAGTTTAAATGTCTGTTGAAGTAACATTTAAACCATCCATTGTGGCCTGCCATTCCCATCCTGGGTAGATGAAGACCATCCCCCAGGTACAAACTCTGATCCCTCCAGGTGGAGCCCCAGTCTCCAATGTAGCCACACCCTTCTTCTCTGCACCATTCCTTCAAACATGGGTTGAAGGCCTTAGTGCAGAGCTCCCACCCCTTTCCTCTGTTGTAGACAGACAGCATTTATGTAAAGGCAACAATGCATGCTGCTTGTCTAAGACCCTTCCACAGCTCCCTAAACCACTGCTGCACTGCCTCTATTAAGATAACGTTCATCCCTACAGGGATTTGAACCATGGCTTCTCTGGTTTAAAGTCTGATACTCTACCAAGTGAGTTATCCCCCATCTAGCTGTCACTGATCATATGATGGCATCACTCTTGTAAGACTCATAGTGAGAGTGTGTACATGTGAGTGTTAGTGTGAGAGGGAGGATAAAAGAGAGGGGTGAAGACTTAGAATCCCCCTGAATGCATGTATCACCTCTGTTACACCCTGCCCCAGCCCAGTATGGGGGAGATCCAAGATGGATCCTATGCCCAAGTCTTCCATATAGCACTGAGCTACTGAACCACAAAAAAATGTATTTGTAGCCTACTAAGAAAATATGGTTAAAATAAGCAACACATAATACAATAGGAAAGACTAGCATAGAACAGACTTTGGCTTTAGGCTGCATATTTCATACATGCTACATCTCAAAGTGCTTTACAAGCCACTGACTTGGATACTGGTACAGCAAGTACTGTGTGTGTGGATATTATATACATACATACATATATATATATATATCAATATATAGCTACAGTCATGGCAACCTTTAGCCACACAATAACATTCACATGGAGCACTTGATTAATGTAGAACCTGTCTTTTTGAGGCATGCCATGAGACGTCAGATTTGAACTATTAGAGATGGGAACATGGGATATTAATTTAATATATCAGACAAAGGATGACACAATGAGGAAAGCCCCTCCCCATCCCCGAATACTGCACCACAGTGTGAGCATTGGATATAAATCCACATTCCTAGTGCGGTACATCAACTCACAGTTTTCTGATGCAGAGATAAGTATTCTACCACTGAGCTGCAGTGACACAGGAGTGAGGCTGGCTTAGCTCTAGAAGCATTAACTACTAGAAGAAGCTTCAGAAATAATAGGAAAACTGTAACTTGCCACTTATTTCTAGAAAACAAATCAGTTAACTTGTTACATCAAAAAGTAAAAACGAAAGTTCCCAGTCATGCTGGTAATAAAAAACTATGCTGGGATAGTATGCATTTCAGTGTGTCAATGAAGATTTATGGATAAATGTAATAGTACTTGAGGACTTTTGTCAGGTGTTCAACAAGGATTTGAGGGAAAGACCTGTGGGGCCCAGAAGCTAATGTTGGTCCAATTAAAGCCATCCCATTATCTAATGAACTATAAAATAGAAAATCGAGTAATAAACCTAACACATTTTTACAAGCTAAAAAAAGCAACCCACAACCACAAAAGTAAAGGAAGGAAAGGAGTTAGGTTTTATTTACTGCCTTTCATATACACTGTATTTTACAGTAACATTGCAATCCATGAACAGCTGGTATAGTAGCAGCAATGAAGCATGCACAGAGAGGTTATGTGAGATTGTGGGAAGTTAAGGAAAGCTAAGGGAGGTGATACTGTGAGAGGCTAAGAAATGCTTATAGAGTTGAAACCTGGAGTAATAAAAGAATGCTCTAGAATTAAGTACAGAGAAAGAACAACGATATGTAGAGTATGACATGCTAGCCAACAAAAAAAAAAAAAAGGAAAAATACATTTTTATTTTGGTAGAGAGGATGCCTTTATTATTGTAATGAATAATGGAGCAATAACATATTTCAAGATGCGTACAGTCTCATCAAGTATGACAAGAAATGAAAGAAAGATTTTAGGCATCAGAGTAAAAAGTAAGAAAGAAAGTGTTAATGAAAGAGTAAGACGATCAAAGGAAGGTTAATGAATTGTTCAGAGTCTCACAGTACGTGTCTGTGGAGGGATTCAGGCTTAGGCATCCAGAATCACAGCTCTGCAGTCTAACCACTAGGCTAGACAGTCTCATGCAGAAGTAAGAAAACCCTGCAATAAAGAACAGGAAGGGATCCAAGATTTTTAGCAGTATTCTAGCCTTGCCAAATACACTATCTGTGCCAAGCATATGCAGTAAAATTGATGGTCTAGAATGTTCTATGGTTTAGCAATGCACAGTCTAAGCAGGCTGTAAGGTTACGCTTACTTAAATAACGCTAGCCTCCCTGGGATCCCTTCATGTTCCTTACAACTGAATAACTTTCTTTGTGGTCGTAAGTTTTGTTCAGCCCAACTTATGAAACATGTAATATTTTTCATTGATTATGTACTGCAGTGTTGTGACAGGAACCAAAGACCATGACATCTGTCTCACTCATAAAAGCATATGTACTGTATACAGAGGTGGCAGGCCAGAACATTTATTTAATGTGCTAGGCCACTTGCTTTAATAAGATTTCATCTTGGAATATTCCTGAGCTTTACCAAACAAAAGTGACATTGACAATGACAGCACAGGCCAAATCAGGAAGCAGCTTCAAGCAGGGATAGAAGATGCAACTGGTATTAGTTAGAAAAAAGGGGCATAAACAAAGGGGAGGGACAGCCATTAGAGCCAGTGCAGAGTTGTGATGTGGGAGGGGGTGCAGACTGGATGGGCCAACAGGCATTGTTCTGCTGCCATTGTCTATGTATCTACTTACTTTTTGTTCATCTTGATTTTCACCTCTCTTGTTCCTATGGTGATGCTCTAAGTGTCTCACCTCAGAGCTTGAGCCTTCCAAGTATTCCAAGGGTACCTACCAGCCCTATTACTGGCTTTCAGTTCAAGACACACAAGTTCTAATAGGGGGCCTTCACAAACATTACATCAGAACCCCCCCCCGTCTCTAGAACTACTCAACTTTTGGTGGTGCAGTGCCATGTTGCTGGCCATGCCAGCACATAGCTTCTCCTGTGGCGAGAAACACATTCTACTGCTACCACAGTGGTCTCCTGTACTGTGGGTCATCATGACACCAATGTTCCCTGGTTTAGACTGCATTACCATTGACAGCACTTACTACCTATGACTGCCTGAGTGCAGGCTACCTGGGCCTGCTCTTGAACCAGGGTCACCTGAAAGAAGTGTGGCACACCACCATTAGGCTACTCATTGGGCATCCATGACTGACTGCAGTTTAACTACTCATCTGGCATGGGGTACTTTATTTCAGAGTCATAATTTTAGCTAAAACACTTGATTTTTTCTTAACAATTGATTTAATTACTATTGTGAATCTTACTTAAAATACAATCAGTGGTGTAAAGGTTCCCATCACCTTAATGGGGAAGAATGCTTCAACTTATAGCCAACAGCATTCCTCTCTCAGTCTATCATGACTACTATCCCTCTGTAGCAGTTTGGATCTCAGCTCTGTGAAAAAAGAGATGCAAACTCACTCCCCTTGCACAGTATGTATAGTGGAAGATCGTTGCACACCACCATAAAACATAAGATCCAATGGGATGTAACGTATCTGCATGCTGTACTGCAGTAGTTTCTTGTATGAGTAGAATGCTTTTAAATTTACTGTCTGCCCACCCCCCCATCCAATCCAGTGGCCAACTATTCAGCCACCAGCAGTGTCAGCTGGCTGCTTCTCTCACCTCCTTAATCACAACACTGTTTTTCAAAAATGAAAGTGATCCCTCATTAATGTGCCATACGCCTCCCACTCACAACTGCACTCCACTGTGTTCTGCATGTTCAAAGCTGTTGTTAACATTCCAACATTAAAAGCAACTTTTTGAAAACACTGAAAAAACATGCCAACAATATCTTATATACTCTTTTGTCATGCTTGTGCATTTGATATGGATTTCTTTAAAAAGAAGTGCGGTTTTCTAGGGCCTGATAGGAACGTTTTTAACTGACTTTGTCTACTTTTTTCCCATGGTAGTGTTAATACATGGCAGGAACCTAGGATGTCCTAATTTGAGCAGGTAATATTTGGAATAAAGTAAATGTGTTTTTTTTTATTTCAGCAGAAGAATCTTAGACAGGGAGAGTTAGGTAGCAACTGTTGCAATTGCCTTGATGTGGTACTGAGTTTAACCATTTGATTCAGTTTGAATCATCTGCAATAAAGACTCTTGACCTGACTTTGAGATTTGTTTACAGTTCATATCTAAATCCCAGTGTGTCACTTTACTCTGTAGATGAATGTGACTATACTGAGCTAAGGATATGTACTATTGCAGACCATAGGTGTGTAAAGGTCAGGATAACATTACGAAGGAGCAGAGATAGGGAGGAAAAATGCATTGGGTTATTCTCTGTCCCAAACCCCATTTTTTATTTTAGAGAAAAGAAAGTGAACATTTATATGCTTTCTCTCCCTCCTGTTTTACTCTCTCTAATTTATACATTCTGTTTTTGTCCAATTTTCTTCTCATTGCTTCTTTTTTCTCTCTGGTCCCTTTCAGGTTTACTGTCTTTCTACATTTTTTCTCATATTATTTATTTTATTGCCTGTCTTTCTGAGGTTGTGCCTTTACTCTTCCTTCCTTCCTTTCTTTTCTTCCCTCCCTCCTCCCTTCCTTCCATCCCTGACTTCAATTTCACTTACCTTTTGTCTGTATGCCGAATAACTGAAATCAACTATTCTTGGATTGTAAAACACTTTGTGACAAAGTGCATCCAAATGTCCTTCCTTTCCCTTTACTGCACCCACAGTGTCTCACAGTGGTATCACTTTTCTTCCATAGATCTGCCCATGGAGACTGCTTCTCACCTACACAATTACATGCAGTCTAATATCCATAGAGTCACAAGACAAAAAAGGACACAACACAGAGGATAATCTATGGGTCACTATCAGTAACCAGCTTGTTAACCATTGAGAGGTTGCCATGGTGACTGTGCAAACCTCAGGAGCAAAGCTCGAGAGGTTTACGTCACCATGGCAACCTCAAGATGGTTAAACAAGTTGGTTGCTGACAGCGAACCATACATTATCTTTTATAGTGTATGGTCCACTATTTCACGGGTGTATAGGAAGAAAAGAGCACTCACGCTCAATTCACCCCACTCTCCATGGTGCTTCTCAATTACTGCCACAGGCATGTGGTGTTCCAGTCACCATTTGCACATGTGCAAACATCTTGCAGCATACAGAATGCACATGTGCAAATACAGTCTATGTTGTTATACCATTCATGTGACATACTCACAATGGCATGACAACATTGTGATGTCACAGGATAGTATAACAACAATATAAATTGGTCAATTTCTATAAGTAATAAAGTTCGGCCATAAATTATAATGCTATTTCAGTTGTAACTTCCTGGTTACATCAGTATTGGGAGTAACCAAGCATTTCAGCATGCAGCATCTTCATCAGTGACACCTCTTCCACCACTGTTCAGATACCAAGAGGTGAGCTGGAGGGAGTTCTGTTTGGACTGAGTACTATGTATTATAATTTGTACTCATGTATTGTATATGACAATTTGTACTCATGTATTGTATATGACTACAGTGAAAAACAGTTAGGAAGATGGGCATCTGACTTATGCTTCATGGGGGTGGACTTTCTGGTCCATAGCATGTGACCCAGCTGGACTTTTTGTAAATGACTACATTTTTATTTCTGTGGTATCTATGAAACAAGACTACTACTGAATTCTTGAACAAGCACTCTTTTATAGGTCAGCTTTACTTTTTATTTAGGGTGGGAACACTCACATCATATTAAACGTTTGGCAGAATGCCTTGGAGACAAAAGATTAATTGGAAGACACAGTAATGCTGAGTATAACATGCATGCTCCATGTATGCTATGGTTGCAAACATTTTCTTTGCTAAAAAAAAATATAAGTTCTCATGGATACTGTGTATGAAACCATTTTCATTTTGCCCTCAATGAACTGTTGTAATTACATTCTCGGTGGTCAATAAATTAAAAAAAAACAAACAAACTAGCAGATCACCTGATAGTAACCATTCAAAAATCATGCACTGGATTTAATAAATGAATATCTAGGGTCATTCTTGTTATGAAGGAAGACATCCTCTTGCTATTTTCAAGTGCAGGACATCAGTGGTGATGTTTGGGTTATACCAATGAAATATAACTGTAATAAGTCCCAGTTTTAATCTTGAGCCTGTTTTAGAAATAAGCAAGGAATGCCAATATTTCAACTAAATTACATTCACTTTGCAAGCTTCTAATCAGAATACCTTGCTTTTGTTGCATTGCATAGGCATCATCTATATGAAATCACATTTACTGCTGAGGGGCTGTTGCTTCTCAGCAGCTTTCCTATATCTATTCAGTAACACCCCATTCTTAAACAGTTAAAAATCCTCTGAATTGATGACACAGTTGACAAGATTCCATCAGGCTGTTTTGCAACTACCTTGAAAACCTCCATTTGAGATCCAGCTAGCACGTTCATTAGAGGTATGTTTAGAACTATAAATGATCCTTTATGCATAATTTAGAGCTTCAAGCTGTGTTTACAGGCTTTTTAACCTAAAGGATTTTTATGATTTGTGGCTGGGGCAGAACTACACATTTCACTACGGATTCAGAAAAGGATTTTACATCAGTGGATTAATCCTGTACTGTAATGGGAAGATAATACAATGTCTAATAGGCTGATAAAGTTAGATTATAATCCTCTACTTGGTGGCATTGACTAAAACAACTTCAGCTATACCTTGCATTCAGCTCCTAAATCTATTTTCTAAATGAACACAGAAAGTTCTATTTTGCATTATCCATAATGCATTTTAGCAACCTGAGTATAACCAACATGACTTTAAACATAACGTTCTAAGATTATAAAATAATGTACAATACATTATAACTATGCTTTATAATCATAGTACAATATGCTGTACTTTGCTTACAAAGCATAGTACCGTACAACATATTGTACTATGCTTATAAAGTTACTATTTGATAAGAAGCCAGAAACAGTCAAGGGATGCAGCACTTAGTTTAGTTATTCAGTTTCACTGGAAGTAGCTCTCAGCACCCTCTGCTGGGTGAGATAAATATGAATGACATATATTACGGGCCAAACTATAAAATTGTCATACTTACCAAACATTAGATAACAACTACATTAATCCTTTCAACTATTGTCTGTTACTCCATCGCAGTAATGTATACTTGCCCATTTAAAATACAGATCAGTTGGTTAGCTGTTCATTAATTCCAGCCACAGAATGTTGCTAGAGTCTGCCACAATGACATGTTCTTAAGATGAATGGTCTATACAGCCTATGCCTGGATACTGTCTGCTTAATCAATAAGTGCTGTACCTTGTAATGGTGTCTTTTTGCTGCACTCCCATCCCCCTTCCCTGAAGCAGTTGGACTGGGTTTCAGATAGTCATTAAGATTTAGAATTTTTGCTAGCCTCTGCATTAATAACAGCATGAATACAAAAAACAGTGCCCTGCTCTTCTTGGCAGAATGCCTCCCAGTGTTCCTGAAAAGCTTAGTCACATTTACCATTATGTCCATAGTCTGCCATCTTGAGCAGCCTCCATCAGATCGTGACTGCAATACTGATGCCTTCTTGTAGACTGACAAATATCTGTTTAATCTGAATGATGTTCTGCTGCTGCTGCCTTACCAGTCCCAATATTGTGCAGTAACCAGCATGGCACAGATTTCTGCCAACTCAAAAACAATTATTAATTTTTTGTCAGTGTACTTCTGCTGATGAAATATTGCTCTCTAGGCACTGTGATAGATGTCAAGGTTTATGCTACTGGAGGTAAATATTGCATAGCCCATTTCTGTATATGTCTGCTACGAAAAAATGTAACACAAATTCGGCAGATATTTTGGAACCCAGTATGTGCAGGTTTCAGAGTTAGAAAACCCACATCATAGTAACTGTATTTCTGGCATCTATTTCTTGATCAGCTAGATTTACTTGACCCTATCTATTCATGACTGGTCTGATGGCCAACCTCTAAATAAAAGGATACATATTTTTTCTTCATTTTAATATGATGTGCAAATATGTGGTTTTTCCATGTGATCTGATATGTGCTGAGATTTAAGCAATAATGCACAACAGTGTGTGTGTGGTGCTGGGATAACATCATGTCTCAGGTGGTTGGGCACGAGGCCACAGACTGAGTGCATCCAACATCTGAGAAGTGATGTTACCTCAGCACAACACACTCCCTGGAGTGCATTACTGTAATTATATAATGGTGTGTTTGAAAGAGAAAAAGTGTTAAAAATGCAATTAAATATAGATTTTTAGTTCATTTGTATAGGGGATGTATACATTGTAAAAGAATAGTGCTGAATGTACTGTTTTGCCAGTAGGTGATGCTGGTTTTGTGTTGTTGCTTACTGCCCCACCCCCTTCCAGCTTCCTCACTCTGCCTGTGTGCTACTTGTGGAAAAATCGGTAAATTAATGTTCCCTTTCTTCCACCTGTATGGAGGGAGTATATTCTCGTGGATCAACCAGTAAATTAACCTCCCTTCTTCCACCCATATGGAGGTACTTTATTTTGCTCAGCCCACTCCCTGTCCTGAAACTGGTGCATATGTGTTCTGTTTTTTGCACCTTGGTGTTAGAGGGAGCTGAATGAGGAGCAGGTCTGAAACTGCCAAATGGTGAAATGTAGAGCCTGTGAGCAGTTGTTTTAGGAGTAACTCGTCAGAGAAAATTCCCTTCTTCCCTGTATATACAATAATGTGACTGGTGCCATGAGTCAAACAAAGAGCAGAGACTGTGAGAAAAAAACCCACAATGGCCAAGGGTAATTTAAATGGTGATCAGTGCCTGTGCCTTTCAGAAGTACTGTCAGACTCTATGGCAGACATGTCAAGTGTGGGCAACTTGGATATGGCCTGTGGGGTGTGTTTTTCAATATTTAATGGGTCTTGTGTGTGCTAGGACTAGATCTGTGATGTTGGGCTAGGATAACATCATGGGTCTAGCCCCAGACTGAACAATCAGAGCCAGGAATTTTCCTTGCCATTGCATATTATTCATTTACCTGCTTTTTCTCTTACACAAGAACACATTTCCCTGGGGGCTGGCAGTATAGCCTAAAGGTTAGAGGAATGAGGTGTGAATGAGCTTGATACATCCAGCAGACCAGACCTGAGTTTGATTCTCACAACCTCCACTTGCATACTGTGTGACTCTGAGCAAGTCATTTAACCGCCCAGTGCTCCCAGGTCACCCCTGAAAACAGGCACTTGTGCCTAGTGGGTCTTACCCGGTTACCAAAGACTAAAATAAAAAAATTAAAAATATGCTATTGCTGATTCTCTTTGTATCATTTATCTTTGTTATTGTCATATCTACCCACACACAATCCCACAATTCTCTTCAACACTTCTAGGACTGGCATTCATTTTTATTGTACTAAAGAACCTTTGTATACTGTACACAGCATCCCTTTCCATTTATTTCCTCACCACTTATTGTTAAAGCCGATGTGTGCTGCATACGACTGACTACAATTCTATTTCATAATTTGCTATCTGATAATATATATGACATGTTTCATACCACAAGAGGAAGTAATATTGTTTATTAAGTAGCATTTTATTTATATTTAGATAGGCAGGGGGTATCACTAGCAAAGAGATGGCAGTAATAATAATGCACCTATATAGAACATTAGTGAGACCCCACCTCAAGTACTGTGTCCAGTTATGGAGGCCCCACTTCTGAAAGGACATAGACAGGGTAGAGGCAGTACAATGAAGGGCAACCAAAATGGTGCAGGGCCTGCATCAAAAACCCAACAAAGAAAGGCTTAAGGAATTGAATATGTACTCCCCAGAAGAACGATAGGAAAGTGGGGATATAATAGAAACATTCAAATACCTTACAGGTATAAACAAGGTAGAGGAAAGGAGCATTTTCAAGAGAAAGAGATGCTAGAGTACAAAGCGTCACACTATGACGCTTGGGGGGGGAGGCTGAGAGAAAATGTGAGGAAGTACTTCTTAACAGAAAGGGTGGTAGATGCTTGGAACAGCCTCCCAGCAGAGGTGGTAGAGGCTAAAATGGTTACAGGATTCAAGCTACCATGGGATAGATACAAGAGCATCTTAGAAGTAATGCAAGGGGGTTGTGCAACCTGGAGACCTAGTAGTGTCTGCAGTGGCACTATAGGTAGGAAAAATAGGGCAGACTAGGTAGGCCAAGAGATCCTTATCTGCTGACAACTTCTATGTTTCTATGTAATGAGTCTCCTAACACAGTCTACACTACAAAAGGAAAAAAATATATACGTGGACAAAAAACTGTATATTACATAGAAATTGTGAATATTCCCTTTTATTTCTAGGTGGGTCATTTTAAGTTGAAAACCGGGTTGACGACCACCTAAAAGAATATAATTATAGTGTATAGTAGAGCATTGTTCTATATAGAAATCCATCCTTTTCAAAATGCTGTTGTACCACAGTTCAAAGGTCATGGAATGTGATTGTACCTTTCTGTGGTAGAACAGCATTCTAGACCCTCTAGAGACTGAACACATCAATTTCATTGTGAAAGAGAAAAAAACACAATGCACACATTTCACATAGTACTATACACCATAAAAATGCAGCATAAGCAACTTTATGCATAACTAATGTGTTTTGCCACCTTGGGTTCTGATTCCCATGGATCTCTCAAGCTTTGCTCATGAGGTCAGAAGGAACCAGAACCCCTCTGTGGCAGAACATACTGGTTGTGCATAGTTGCCTATCGGGTATTCTCTGTTTCTATCACACTATGGAAAAACTGAATGCCTTCTGCTATGCTACTTGTAACAGAACCCTACTCGGCATTCCTACTATAAATTCAGATAAACTACTTTGAATACAGTGCATGATGTAACATGTAATGTGCTATGCAGAAGTACCATTTTACTGCTGCTTTGCAACACAGCTGAAAATGTGTAGTCTGTTGTTATCACCCTATACAAGACACTGTTTTTTTTTGTCTGGCAGATGTCTTAGGGCTTCCAAGAACCAGTCTGCATACCTCTACATGTTACCTGAAGAAAGCAGAAAGTCCATTGTGAAAGGTGGCAGACTGGCAGATGAGTCAGATGTTTACTGATATTTCAAAATGCCTCAGTATTTCTTAATAATCAATATAGGTTCTTCAGTATTGCAAGCCTTTTCCATATTTGATGTATTTCAGGAACATCTCGAAGTAGACTAGCAAAACACTAAGCAACAGCAACATTTCACGTTTCCTTTTTCAGCACTCTAGTAAGGAATCATCGCAACTTTCGACTATACTGTCCCTACCAAATCTGCTATAAACCTTGCTACACTGCATTGTTAGCTGTACACGAAACCCGTAGATGGAAAAAAATCCCATTTCATAAAACCGTCGTCGACATTCCTCTCAAGTGTCCCTCATTACGAGGGACATCCCTCATTTTGCCCCTTAAAATTGCTCTGTCCCTCATCCGTCCCTCACGGAAAAGGTGCTGCCCACACAGAGAATGTGTTGTAAATTCAGATTGTAAAGTAGAAACTCTAAATATTCTAAAATACTAAATCCAAAATAAACCTTGTACAAGCAAACACTATGGTTTTCACAGTGTTCTGAACTTGTATCTCCATGTTTGAGGATGTGTCCCTCATTCTGAGTGTCTGTGTCCCTCATTTTGAGTGTCCAAAAATGTCCATGTCCTTCATTTCAGTGACAAAAGGTTGAGATATATGGTCGTCGAAGTCCTTACATGATGTAAACATAAACTCAGACACCAATGTTGCATATAGCATTGCAAATCTTCCTTACTACTGCTACTTGTACTGTGGCCAGTAACGTGAAAACAAAAATGAATCGTCTCGCCTCACGAAAGAGTAGGTATTTTTACTGAGCTACAAGGTACTGCAGAGCCCACCCCCTCACCCTCCCACTGGCTATTATCAAAAACAGCGGCAATTACTGATGCCCCAGCACGTAAAGCTGGAATGTCCGTTTGTGCTACATTTGACGCAACCACGTACAGTAGGAGCTGTCTGGACGTGCAGAAGGACTGTATCTTTATGAAGTTTGATCGTCTTACTTCAATATTTTCCACACTGTCTGCCTTGCAGATCTGCTCTCGCATCCCCGAAAATAAACGCATTCTTTGGCCTCGACATGTAAGCTCTTATAAATTATTAACGTTTAACTAAACTAAGCCATAACTTAACAGCAGGGGCGTATTTATCGCTGCGGATCGGAGAAACACGAATGACTGGAAATATTTAAGCTTTTTTTTTTTTGCAGTTGCCCACGTCCAGGAGGAGAAGTAGACTAATTCTCACACTCATCGACTTATTCCCTCCCCAAGTCAACAGATGAGCTGAGAAAGAAAACGAAAAACGGCTAAAGTAATTGCTTAGTGATTATAAGGGTTGACGGCGGTGCCAGTATAAGGCAGAGACTCGCTGGCACTGGCTAGAGCTCTCCATTTGCTGGTCAGCCCAGTAAAAGCTCAGTAACATAATCTGCTGTCCACGGTGCTGAAACCGCCCACCAGCAGTAGCGCAGCGCCGCAGCCACCCGCATTGAATGAAACAGAGCACAGCTCATCGCGCACCCCTGCAGCAACCGTGAATACACCAGATAAAACAAAAACTCGCCGCCGTTTCTAATGACACTGACCACGGCACATTGAGACATTCCCCTTCAAAGAACAGAAGCTTAACCTGGCGAGAAATGTTGGCGCTATCAAGCTACATAACATTCTGGTGATTCGGGACAAAAATCAACATCTCCCGAAAACAGAGCACGGATTTGGAATGTTTTTCTTACCTCGGCTTCTTGTCTGCAGGATGTAGTCAGCACTGCTCCTGCGAAATGTGCGTGTTGCAGGTAGAGAATTGGGTTTTAAGGCTGTTCGAGTTGCAGAGGAAAGAACAGCCGTTCTTGACCTCCTCAGGTCTTCTTCTTCAATGGAGTAGAATGCTGCCCTCACCAAAGATGGCCGCTCTTTGACGTCAGCACTTTTAATAGACATCTATGGGAAGGGAGGGGGGGAAAGTGGGCGCTTGAGTCATCAGAGCAAAGCACTAGACTGCAATCCTTTGCATTTATTTCCGATTTAGTAAAACTGACAAGAACTAAATCTAATTCAGTAAGCTTTATCAAAAGGGTGTCATTTTGAAGTTGTTTTAATTTAAACATTGCGGATTTTCAGTGGATAAAGGTTATATGATGATCAGACTTGACGTGATCATTCAGAGGTAATGCAGTAGTGATTTGTTTTCGCCGAAGGGGTGGTCCAACGGGGTATCCCTCTACAGTCTGTGCTCCATATAAGGCAAGCCTACGTGTGTTGCAGTCCATGGGAGATTTCGTTTTGCCATTTAATATAATTTAACATACTGAAGAAGTGGTATTTGTGAAAGAAGTTAAATGGTTGTAAAATGTACCTACACACAAATAGCACTTGTCTGAGCGGGTCTACTACTGCGCATTTTTGGAGCTCAAGTATTTTGTTTGCATTGCTCGCTTAACGGTGCGCTCTGGGGAAATGGATAATATGACGAATGTCTTAGGTGGCCATGAGCTATTTTTGCTGTGTTTATGGAACATAGTGCGTGTAAAATAAGATTGCCTCAAAGACACTTAAACCCCATGGTATTACAGATTACTATACAAACCCCATGGTATTACTGTTTACTACATAAATTGTCCTTCCTAGGAGGTGCATGTCGCTTGTAGTAATATTCGTTTCAATCAAAGTGTATACAGTATTTCATCTGCTACTGCATAGCTCTCAAGTGTCTCCGATCTTCAGGGATGTCCTTAACTCAAACCTAAAAATGTCCCCTCTCCCATGTGAAATTGCTACCTGTCACCGAATAGTAGAGATTTGGAGGAACAAAATAATGTCTTCCCTTAAAGATATAGTCTAGGTCTCCTTCAGTAAATGCTATTGTGCAATACATCAGTTATTACAGTTCCCTGAGATATTACACGTTGGGCCATAATTTGCTGACTTGGGTCATTGTCCCTAGTTTTGTAAAGCTCTGTCCCTGGTTGAAGGACTAGGTAGTTCAGGAGTATGGTGCTGCTACAGAAGAGGTCAATTTGCTGTAACATTAGTACTGAGGAGAAATGATTGGCTCACATCACCACAAAAAATGACTAGCACAATACAATACCTTGCATTCTGCAACAGTTCTCAGAAGAAGACCATTTTCGCCTCCTCCTCAGACACAGCATGTAATGATATTTGGAACCAAACTTAAAGGTTTCATTTCTTACCCTATTTGGCATGCATAAATATAACCTATATGTGCTAGTAGCTATAAATCATCAGCACAGATTCACCTAGTAATCGTGGAGGATTTCCCTACAAGTGAGGCCCTTTCATAACCATAAGAGTGCCTCAGGTGCAACACTGGAAACTGAGGAAAGTTACACTTTTCAAAGGAGCTATCCTTATCTTTTATACTTACTGCAGAAACAACATTCTGTTAATAATTCTCTCGTCTTAAGAATGCACATGGAGATGCTGGTATCATAAGAGGCAACCCAACATTCACTGTAAACACTATAGTTATTTTCTATCGATTGTCAGACACAGAATATTTGCTCAGCTGGTCAACAGATTACAGATGGTTAAAATCAATGTGAAACATACCCTCTAAAACACTCAGCCAAGCATTTCACAAGGTTCTCTCCTTGTCCCCTTACTATGCCGCCTATTTATCAATATGCAACTGTGTCACCATAGATGTTATGGTTCTACCCCTGCCTTGTGGGCTCAAATAAGGTTGAGAGGCCTGGGCCATTACATTCCTGACTGAGAGGTTCATTTCCAGTTAGTTTTTAAATTGTGTGGTGCCTCCACTAAGAGATGAGGTTTAAGTGGGTCTGGTGTTGGAGTGGTACAACCCCATGGGATGCAATACCTACCTACCTATCGACAGTGCTACTCTGCATGCAAATCAATGCTGCGACCTCAGTTTCAACAAAATGCAATTAATGACACCCTACTAAAATATGCTCACAAGTCAAAATTTAAATAAATAGCATTTATTGGGGGATATTCTCAAGGGGATAGGGGATGCAAAGTAAACTGTTTTAGCAGAAAACTTATGAACTTGTGAAACCATGGCTAAATTGAACAACCAGTCTGAGTCAATAATACACAAGGGGGGGTAGAAAGGATGAGAAGGGACTTGGCAAGGTTGGAGGAATGGTCAGACATATGGCAACTTAGATTCAATGCAAAGAAGTGCAAAGTAATGCACCTGGGAAATAAAAACCCAGGAGAAGAGTACACAATAGCAGGGGAGGTACTAACAACAACAATAATGGAAAGGGATCTGGGTGTAGTCATATCAGATGACCTAAAGGTGGGTATGCAATGTGAGAAGTCAGTAGGAAAGCCAGGGGATACTGGGATGCATAGGAGGGGCATCACAAGTAGAAAAGGGAAGTGGTTATCCTTCTATACAGACAGTTGGTGAGACCCCATCTGGAGTACTGCGTGCAGTTTGGAGACCCCATCTACGCAAGGACATAGACAAGATGGAAGCAGTCAAGAGGAGGGCAACTAAAATGGTGCAGGGTCTACATCAGAAACCATATGAAGAGAGACTGAGAGAGCTTAATATGTATACCCTTGATGAAAGGAGGGACAAGGGGACATGATAGAAACTTTTAAGTACCTCAAGGGAATCAACAAAGTCCGGGAGGTAGCATCTTTCAGAAAAGAGATGTATAAGAACAAGGGGCACAATTTAAAGTTAGAGGGATGGCTCAGGGGTAATGTGGGAAATTCTTTTCCACGGAGAGAGTGGTGGGCACATGGAACCGCCTTCCTGGAGAGGTTGTGGGGTCTAAAACAGTGGAGGAATTCAAACATGCATGGGACAGACATAAGGCAATTATAGTGGGAGGTTGCAGGAAATAGGCTGTTGGTTAACTAGAATCTGCAGCTTATCCAGTAGGTAGGGAAATGGGCAGACTGGGTGGGCCAAGTGGTCCTTATCTGCGATCAAAGTCTATGTTTCTATGTTCAGTAGTGCCCACCCACAACACAATGCAAGTACGGATGTTATTAAAACTTTATGACATTATTACCCATCTATAGTGGGGGAACTACCATCTCCCCACTGGTGCTAGTGTTAATCCTTAAAACCTTTTAGGGAGTGCCTGGTGCTGAACTGAGTGCCCAATCACAGAAATGATACAGGCTCATTGATGTTGCAGCTGGTTGGCCATCAGTGGCCCACACATTAAACAAACAAAATACTTTAAAAATTAAACCACAAAGGCCATACAATTACTTAAATGTCGACTTCAGAGTGAGGAAATTGTAGATCCTGGCCTGATGGCAAGATCTGAAGATTTGGTGGCAAACTATGTACAATCCCATCTTTCAGGCCAAGCCATCAGAATACTCATGGTTCTGGTGTTACCAGATTTCATCACAGTGTGGGCCTCAGGGATCACTGCTGGGACCTGTCCTCTTTAATGTCTTTCTAAGTGATACTGCAGGGGAGCTGGAAGGGAAGGTCTGCCTCTTTGTGGATTACACCAAAATCTGCAATAGAGAGGACACTCTACTGTGTGTGTGTGTGTGTGTGTGTGTGTGTGTGTGTGTGACCGCACATGTGTGTGTGTATAAAGGATGAGCAGAGACCTGAGCAGACTAGAGAAGTGGTCAAGAGTATAGCAGCTGGTTTCAATGCAAAAAAGTGCAAAATAATGGACTTTGGGCACAGAAACCATGAGGCAGAGTACAACATGGGTGGAGTGGTATTGACAACCACCAAGCAGGAAATAGACCTGAGGGTAATCATATCAGATGACCGAAAGGTAGCCAGGCAGTGCAACAAGGCAGTAGGGAGGGTGAATGGGAGGCTGGGGTGCATAGGGAGGGGTATCACCAGCAGAAAGAGGGAGGTGGTGTTGCCTCTTTATAGATCGCTGGTAAGATCCCACCTAGAGTATTGTGTCCAGTTCTGGAGACCACATCTCCAGAAGGACACACACAGAGTGAAGGCGGTCTACAGCAGGGAACTAAAATGGTGCAGGGTTTGCACTAGGAGCCCTATGAGGAGAGATTAAAGGACCATGATATGTACACCCTGGAAGACAATAGAGAGAGGGGGATATGCTAGAGAACTTTAAATACCTCACAGGGTTAAATAAGGTACAGGAAGGAAGTATTTTTCAGAAAATAACAGCTCAAGAAAAAAGGAACATACTATGAAGCTGGAAGGGGGTAGATTCAGGAGAGTTGTGAGGAAGTACTTCTTCACAGAAACAGTGGTGGATTCCTGGAGCTGCCTTCCCATGGAGGTGGTGAAGACAATGGGGGGTTCAAGAATGCATGGGATAGGTGTAAGGGTAACTTAGTGGAAAGGAAGAGGGGAGGGAGAAAGAGCAGGAAATCAATTAGTGTCTATGATGATAAAGGGTGGGCAGACTGGGTAGGCCAAGCAACCTTTATCTGCCATCTAATTCTGTGTTTCTCTATGCTGCGTACTGCGCGCCAGCTGACTTGATGGCACAGTGTCACAATATACAGAAACCTGTATGTGGCCCAAAGTGATTAGCAAGATGGAAGATCTGGTAAATTAAGATTTCAGAATAAGGAGGATCAGCCACTGTGAATTGAAAGAAATAAACAGAATCATAGCTCCATGGAAGTGTGAGAAAAGGGTACAACCTTTTGTGAAAGAGACCATGGGCCTGATATTCAAAACCTTTCCCTGTAAATATGTTAGTAAAGATGACAGCAGATCTGACTGACTTCAGAATATTTATTTCTGCACCCATAGGACAGACCCAAGTGAAAATCACTGCAACATAAATAGTGAAGAAAATTATGCCTAGTATATAGTCTGGGATATATGGAGTGACTTCAGCACTGGGGGTGAGGAGGGTGTTTAGGGGAAGGTGTACAGGTGGCCTGTCTCCGCCACATACTGGGTGCTGTCACATGGCTGAGACAAGCCACTCAGTGCAAATGGTCCAGTGTTGGGAATACCCCAGTGTGCCAGTCTGATGGTATGTGCTACCCCAGCCACATACCGCACATCTGTACAGACACCACAGCATACACAGCCAGCGATGTTTATGTCACTGTGAGTATCCCATGCTAGTGGTGCAACATCTGTGGGCCACACAACAGCACAACAGTAATGTCCACTGTCAGTTCACACCTGCAAGATAGGTCTGTCACTGTGTAAAGTGCAGCAGTCATTGATGCCCTACACACCATAGACATTGCTGTGTCCCTCACATTACTGGTCCCCTTGTTACTGTAGTGTCTGCTGTGTGCTGTAGCAAGAACTATGGTTTGACAATTGCATGCAGCACCCCCATCTGTGCCTGTGCTGTGTAGTCCCCTGGGGCACAATATTCTTTGTAACATGGCATCAATCAGAGAGTCGAAATCGGGAGCAGCGATAGGCAGAGTGGCATCAGCAGACCAGAATCGGAGTGGGTATTAATCCCTGGTATATGCCTTCCTCGTTGAGGTAGTACTGCTAGCAGCCAGACCCCCAGGCTAGCAGCACTGGGCAGTGGCGGTGAGCGAAGGGAACAGTGGCAAGAGAGGTGGAGCGGAAGCCTGATTAGGCATCTGAGCTTGGAAATGGGGAGGGGGGACCAGAACCTCCAGTGGACAGTGGCGAGAGGTAGGACATCACAGGTAGACACAGTGTGCCGGTCAGTTCCGTGTCCTTGTCAGTGTCAGCAGGCCTCGCAATGGAGCAGTGGTCTGGGTCAGGAGGGAGCGTCAGGGAGGCACAACGAGCAATGATCCCAGCAGTGATGGAGGTGAGAGCCACCAGCAGCATGCACAGCCCAGGCGGGACAGGGGAACCCCAGAGCAGTCAGCGGGAGGCAGCAGGAAGTGAGCGCCCCCATATGCAAATCATGAACCGATTGCTGCTCCCGGCTACTGAGAACTGCACCGCAGACCCCCAGCATCGGATATGAATGGAATACTCGCACAGAACTCGGAATGACCGGGACAGTGATGTCGGCCGCACTCAGGTATGCGGTTGCAGGTAGAAGAGTGACTCAGCGCATCAGTATGTAAATAATGTTGTGCACCATTGTGGGAAAGTGCAGCACAAGTTTTATATGCTCGCAGCACCTATGTGTTCTCTGGTTGATGTCTCACAGTGTGCAGTCTCCTGATCCCACCACCGACCTGGGGCCCATGTTACAAGCGCATTAAGCCACTCCGTCGGTGGGCTCTAATGCAATTGATGCATGGGGGGGCGGGTGGTAGCCCACGGCCGTGGGTCTTGGGCACGCACCGCCCCCCCATGCATCAATCCAGCATTAGAGCCCACCTCCATCGTGGCTTAATGCTTACATACAGTTCTGCACAGATGTAGCCTGCAGCTACCACCATGCACTTCCAGACTGACCTACAGGTGGAGATGTGGGACCCTGCAATAGTGCTGGGAAAACTGCATGCAAATTAGGACATAATGAGTGCTAATCTGGATGTTTACCTACAGACTGCCTAAGTAGGTTCATTTGCATGTCACTTTTGAATATAGCAAATTTTTGCCCCGGTCAAACATGATAGCACTGGACAAATGACATACCTCCTCGCAAAATCTGTGCAAATGTGTCTGCACCATGAAAATGTTTCAGAAACATGGTACATTTCTGCAGAATTTCACATGCACTGGTGCTTGCAGCTTTAATGAAGCCATTTCTTTGCTAGCACACACATTGACCACATAGTTCACCTTTACCTTCCTTCATGTCGCTGTGCACTAGGCTGCTGTTGTGGTTTGCACATCCTGCTCACTATATGCAGAGCTGTCTTATTTCCTGGGCTATTTTTGCACTGCACTCCCAGTCCAGTTTGCCAGACCTCCTTAGCATGCTATATACAGAAGGTTTAGCTCAGGGGCTATCCCTTTTGAATATAGTGGGCTATTGGGTCCAGGCTATTTTAGCATGCCGGGCAGCACTAATTTAGCCCTGGGGCAATGTTTTGAATATAGGGCCCATAATCTTTTATCAGGTCTATGCCATGTCCAGTGCTATAATGGATGTAACTATTAAAGTTAATTCATAATGTAATCTGAGTTATGCTTAGTTTCAAATGTGGGATAGACCATGAGAATATATTGTCTGTCAGGCACCCCAAATCAGTAATGTTTATTTTTTTGTCTATTTGAGTTGCTTCTCATTAATTTTATATATATTTACATGGGCTGTGATTACTATTTTCATTAGATATAAGCCATTTATTTTTAAATTAAAAAAATCACTAATCTTTTTTATTTACATCTCCCTTCCTCTCATCCTGTCATCTGACCCCTCACTTAAGAGTACTTCCTTCCTATATAGATTTTTTCCCAGGTTTTCCAAAATGTTTTTTATTTTAAGACTTTTTATATTATAATCTGACTTAACTCTTTTTTCCATTGTCTTTATATAACATTTCTTGACTAAGCTGTTTCTTCAAATCTATCTAATATTATAACTCATAGAAGGAAGAAGCAAAAATACTGAGCATAGTTGGGATTCCTCTTCCCATCCTGCACCCCCCCCCACACTCCTTCAAATCCTTAAGTTGGCTAGTGGACATAAAAGTCTAAATACTATCTGTGCCTGGAGACATAATAATAGTAAGCTTTATTTGTAAAAATGCAATTCTAAAAATCAAAGCGCTGTATATTATTAAAATATCATATAAACAACACACAACAATCTAAAATTATTACAGAACAAATTTGAATTAAAAGGATACAATAACCACTAAATACTAAATACTAAATGCTTGTTATGTTATTTTATTTTTAAGCAAAAAATAAATGGAAAAGGAAGATGAAAAAGGAGAAAATCTGAATAACGTGCCTAGAAAAAGCTATAAATCTTTTCCTATCTCATCACCCCCTGTTGACTTCTTAATAATAGAATACGGGTACTAATCACTACATATCCAGACCACCATTCACAGAAATGTATTGGTCAAGTCTGTGAGGTAAAGTCTTTAGTTATTAAGTTTCCTCATCATTCATTTATATTCTGCTATTCATTTCACTTGATCTTTTAGCAGAGGGAGTAGTAGTAGTACTGTGTTTTTGTGGTTCTTCTTTATTACTTTTTTCTTTATTCTGTTATGTACATCATTGTCATCTTTATCTGAAATGCTACTAGCTGATGGTCTGGGATTCTCTTCTAGATGCAAAAATGTCCAAATCTCTCATTTGGCTTCTCGTGGACATGTAAAGATTCTCATTGCAACAGCCAGTTTTGCTCACAGTTTTGCTGGCAGAATGGAGGAGAATCTTATCCCTCTAGAAATTAGTACATCTTTTGTTTTTAAAAATGAGTTACACTTGTGAAGAATTTGTGGGGAAAATCTGGAACATTTGAATTGTACTCCCTCTCACTTTTAACCCCTTATTTATTCTTGCATTGTTGAAGATAATTTCCCAGGGCCCGATTTTCGCAACAATATGTTTGATGCAAGGTGCCTGCATTGCAGTGTCAGTGGCTCAGTAGGTAGCACACTCGCCTCTGAGGCCGGGAGATCAGAGGGCTGTGGGTTCAGTTCCCACATCTGGCACTTGGGTTAATATCCTAGTACTGACACTGTAGTGCAGCATGAGAGGGGTGCTGCACTTCTGAGGTGCCGTCTTTCGGATGAGACGTTAAACCGAGGTCCCATCTGCCAGGATTGGTGGTAGTTCAGGTGGATGTTAAAGATCCCATGGCACTTATCGAAAAAGAGTAGGGGAATTTCCCCGGTGTCCCGGCCAAATTTCCCTCATTCACTAAAAAAAATACCACCAACAGCTTAATCTGGTTCAAGGTCAGTTGGCATTCATCTGTATCCCCCTCCCCCGGGTCATGCCTGAAAATAGGCAGGATTTGTCTAGTGCACTTACCCGGTCAACAAAAGCTGAATAAAAATAAATCAAATGGGTATGACACAAGTGGCAGCTTCTATCAGATTTTGCAGCAATCCTGATTTTTGAATGCAGGCTGCATTGAACTTGGGATGCCTTGTGCCCAAGTCATCCTGCACCACCCTTGTGACAGAAGCACCTGTGCACCAGGTCACAAGGGTGCCTGTGTCATGGTGGGGCTGCAACATACCCTTTTTTTGCTATTTTAGAAGCCCCTCCATGGATGAAACAGGGGGCTCAAGTCAGACCATTTAGGAGGTTGTCTAAGGGACTTGTGCCACTGCCAGACACTGTGGTGATTGGAGGGACCTAACAGTAGGGGGTTAGGGTCAGAAGAAGCACTGGGAATGGCCTAGAGGGTATTGGGGAAACAACAGAAATGACAGGGTGTGATGTGGCACCTGGTGGGGGTGCCATTTGCAGAGCCATACAGTCGATCGGATAGGACCACTTTGTGGGGGGTTGCCAGGGATGAACAGTGACATGGCCCCAGGTGGGCACAGCCCTTGCACATGTCCCATAAGTGGCAACCACTCAGAACCCTGTAGACAGGAAGCTAGAGCTGCAGGTTGAGGGCTGCCAGTGGTGGGGGGGACATTCTCTGGGCACTGCAACAGTCCCCACCCTCCCATGTTGTGGAAGGCTGCCTCCCTTTTACAGGGTTCTGAGTTGTTGCACCTATAGGGCAATTGCCAGGGCTGTGCCCCCCTGGGGCCATGTCACTGTCTGTCCGTGGCAATCCCCCCATGAAGAGATCTCATCCAATCAGCTTTATGACTCTACAAATGGCATCCCAGTGCTGGGTGCCACATTACATTCTGTCATTCCCACTGTCCCCCAACACCCCCCTGGGCATCCCCCATGCTCCTTCTGCCTCTGGCCGCCTCATGGCAAGCAGATTCACTTAGCCAACCTTTGTAACCCTCTAGTGTTGTGCCAGGTGAGGGGGTGGATCCCTACGGCAGTTCTTGCAGGAATGCCAAATATTTGGCTCAAGCCTGTGGCTATGGCAACTCCTGGATCATTGATGCAGGGACACCCGATTTTATAAAATTGTCTGCAGGGTCTCTGAGGCACTCAGAGTTCACTGCAGCCCTAGAGTGACGCAACTTGCATAGCACTAAGTGCTTTTTGGAAACTGAGCCCCTGATCTTTGAAGTGATGCTGCTTAATAAAAATGAATCTGGGCAGGCTACTTTTAAAGCTGGGGTTAAGTGGGCCATGATGAGCCCTATCAAATTATTTTTTTTCCAATGGGTACTATCTGTTTAAGGCTTCTGTTACATTTTTTTCAAATAATTCCAAAGTATTTGCCCCTCTCCATTCCTTCAGGATTGTCTGCCAGTTTAAGATTGTCTTGCCTTGATCTTATATCAACTCCATCTACTCTCATGCACACTGTAGTGTCCCCAATTCCTTTTGAACATCGTTCATTTTTGTATCAATGAGGTTGACATTATTTTCTAGTGCTGAGATTCTATCTTTCATTTTCACATTTGTTACAGAAATGCTTGAAATTTTTCTGAAAGATTCTCAAATTTCCCCCTCAGTTTTTCCAGAATGTTTCCCAAATCTTCAACCTCTGCCTAATTTCCTTTAGGATTTGCTCCTGCTACCCTGTATCTGCACTGGAAATACTGTGCAGTTACATGTAACTACCCTGTAGTTATTATGTACTTGCACAATTTCAAACTGTGTAGTTACATAACTTGCCTGAAGAAATAGTTACATTTGCAACTACTACTGTTTCCCTTTTTGGCACATATCAGTTCATTCTAACAGGACTGTGAAATGGTACAACTATTGTAATGTTCAGTGGCTCCCGAGACTTAATAGAGACTTTGCACAAGTTAGCAACTGAGACACTGAGGCTTCATGAACTCTACTGTGGCATCAGTGTGGGGAGAGACCATGTAGGTTCTCATCCTGCAAACCTGTAAAGGCATAAATTTGTTTTGAACACCTATTTCATAATTTGTTATGCCAGTTACTAAGCAATTTCTGCAGTTAAAAGTTCTCCCATGTTAAAAATATGAAAACTAATAATTACCAAAATGATGCACAAGTTAAATATATATGCTGCTGCATAGTTGGGGTAGTAGGATAAGGATATGCATAAAGTGGCTGTGTGTAATCTTTTTCCACTCTCCCCCTTCTCCAAGGACCTGGGTTGTCACACTGTGTTTTAAGAAGACCTGGAGCCTGATATTCAAATGTTTGCGCAAGTGCAAGTGGGCGTTTGTGTGCACAAACTACACTTTGTGCCAGGGTGCAATATGTAAAAGGGACACTATCAGGGTTAGCTCACGCTCAAAACATAATGTATATGGGTGGGCAAAGGTAGGGGTGGGGACATTGATACCCACGCAACCCTATATTCAGTGGATTTGCACTGTGCAAAGGGGGTAGTGCAGTCACTTTACGTGGCACAAATACTACCCAACAAAACATCATTTTCCATTCGGCAACCATAGTTTCCCCTGGTGATTCAGCAGCCAACAACCAAGTTGGCTGGTGGGGGAGCACACCTGTCCCCAGTGGTCCATGGCCCCCCTTAGTGCTGGCCCATTATACACACAATACAGCCCTGGTGGCCAGTGCCTCCTCAATTGCAAGTCAGTGACACAATTATAGTTCCCCTGCTGCTCAGTGTCGAACCTCCCCCAGTTCTGGCCTGTTAAGGGGATGAGATGTCCCTGGCAGCCAGTGGTTCCCCCCAGTCCCTAGTCCCTGGCACCATTAGGTATACATGTGCTTGGGTAACCAGTGGTCCTCCTTGTCCCTTATCCCAGGCCCCATTAGGTACACACAAGCCCTGGTGTCCAGTGGCCCCAGGTCATTGATCCTCCGCCCTGTCACTAAAACTATATCCATTCCCATGTGACTGTAAGTGCAATGTATAGTGCATGGTGACCAAACACAGCTATGTCTTGTTGTATCCTGGTAGCCCCCCTCCGATTGCCAAGTCTGCTGTTGCAAATGATGTAATCCCTGTGGTCTAGGAGCCCTCCCCATGGCACCGACCACCCACCCTGCCACTCCACCTTGCCTGCATTATTGGCGCCGCAGGCACCAATATGGCAAATGGCACATCCCTGCACACACCTTCTCAGCTGGCTGCCATATGACAAGGCTGGGCCTGCATGTTCTATGTATAGCATAAGGCATGTTTCCACTCTACTGTATCCAGTATAGTGGATAAATGCCCTATGGGAGACATAGGAAACATGGGCACAGCCTTGACATATACTGTATGCAGTAGAATGGATGCTTGCCTAGTGCTATACATAGAATGCATGAGCCCAGTCTTTTTATATGGCAGCCAGCCAAGGAGGTGTGCAGAAGGTAATGCCAGTCACCGTATGGGCTCCTGCAGCATCAACAATGCAGGTAAGGGGGGATTGGCAGGGTGGGTGGTCAGTGCCATGGAGGGGCACTAGACTTTGGAGATTATGTCATTTGCAATGGTGGATTCAGTGGTCAGAGGAGGCTACCAGGAAACAACATGGGATAGTTGTGTTTATCACTGTGCACCGTACAGTGCACTTACAACATTCACATGAGGCTGGCTGTTGTTTTGGTGATGGGGCCAGGGATCAGTGACCAGGGTGGCCACTGGCCATCAGGGCATGTGAGTGCATAACAGGGCTTGGGATGAAGGACCTGAGGATGACTGGCCACCAGGGCATGTGTGTACCTAATGTGGTTGGAGATCAGGGATTGGGGAGACCACTAGCCACCTGCGAATGTTTACATCTAATTGAGCTGGGGATCAGGGACCACAGGAAACCACTGGCCACCAAGGACATCTTGTACCATTACTGGGCCAGGACTGGTGGAGGTTTGGACACTAGGCATCAATGGATTCATACTTATGTCACTGACTGGTGATCAGAGGGATGGGGAACCACTAGGCACCAGGGAATGCTATGCAGCTATGGGACCAGGCACTCAGGGTGGGAGTGGTGCTGCACTAACTTGTTGCACTTCCCATGCAAATTAGCCTATGATGGGAATTCAAATGGCCCCTTAGCACATTGCATGCCCAATGGTCTCATTTGCATTGGTCCCTTTGAGTATCACGCCTAGCACTCTGGTGCTACTGGGTCAGATGGCACTATACCCTGCACAGCAGGGATCCATGTCAGGGCAGCATTACTTGAGTTAGTGCTGTAATGATATGCCCCTATATTTAGTCAGATAGTGCAAGCATGTTATCTGACTGAATATAGCATCCTCTGACTTCTGGGCAAGGGCAAAGCACAGCTTAAAACTTTGCAATCCACTTTGCCTATTTTTGAATATCATGCCCCTGGTGTTTGATACAATAAAGCAGAAGTTAAAATTTCTCTTTTTTCAATTTATAATTGACTGCCCTGTAGTAGAATGTGTAATTATGCCTTTTTTTATAAAAATTCCATTAATTCATGATAACCCCTAACTCCTGCTTTGTATGTTTGTTACAGATGGGCTCATTTGGAGCTCCAGATCAGTTTTATTAAAGCTGAAAGTAAACAAATTTATGATAGGACAGGCACAGGATGGTTTCAGTTACATGAAAACAAGAAGGTATTAAATGTATGGACTTTGTTGCAACAGGCTCTATAATTTTTGTTATATTATTCATGAATCTATTAAAAAGGAATTCCCCCAAAGTGCCACTTGAATTAATATTCTAACTCCTTCAATAATATGTACATGTATCAAACTGCAGTTGTACCTTTTCAGCAAATTGCATGTAATGTAATGTGATAAATTCTATAAATAAAAAGTAAAAAAAAAAAAATGTGAGTGTGGGTGGTAGATGACCTGGATAAAACACATGTATTGAGTGAGTATTTAATTTCAGTTTTTGCTAAGGAAAGGGATAGACTACTACTAGTTTTCAAAGTGATTAAGACTCAGGGATTAGGGCACAAACTAGATGTGGGATACATGTCAGTAGACAGGGTAGTGAAAGGACTTAGGTCATCAAAAGTCAGCAAGTCACCAGGGCCAGATAGGCTGTTCCCCAGTGTGTTGTAAGAAGTGCAGCAGGTATTTGCTCCTCCATCAAGTGGGCATTTTCAACTGCTTACTAGAGACAAGAATAGTTCCGGTAGACTGAATGTGGGTGGTTGTGGTGCCTCTACACAATGGGGAACAAGGCTGACCACAAGAATTACAGACCAGTGAGCTTGACCATTGTTGGCAATCTGCTTGAAATCATCTTAAAGAAGCAAACAGTGGAGAGGAGTTAATGAAGCAGATACCAAAGTAGGTAAACAACCTACAAGACAAGAGACAGCACAGCTTTGCATAAGGAAAGGTCACAGAAATGTGGAAAATGTTGGCAGAAAAGGACCATTGGTCCATCAAGTTTGCTCTGCTTTACCCTATCTTACTCCAAGACCTACTGTCTAGTCGGGATTATTGCTCTTGCCTCCACCCTTGCCCTACCACTTCCCCTATGTAACTATTAAGCCTTTTACTCAATCCAAGCTGTGTTTGAAACCATTAATAGTTTTTGTACCCACCACTTCTGCTGGTAGGCTGCTCCATAGCTCAACCACTGCCTCTGTAAAATAAAGCTTTTTCAAGTCCCTCCTATATCTATTTATTTATTCATTGAAATGTTTCTCCAGGAAGGCACACTGAGCAACAGGTTGCTCATCTCCCAGTGTGATCTGGGGAAAAAGGTACAATAGGGATGAGACATTTTACATTCAAGTTACAAAGATCAACGTAGCATACAATTAATTAAGGCAGTTGTTGCAAACAGTGTTGCACACTTATGCAATTTTTGAGAACAATTAATAAGTGCAATGGTAATAAGTGAACAAGTGCTATCATGAAATAAGGGGTAAAGGAGAGAGAGAGGACAAGATGACAGATAGTGCAGAGTCATATCCCAGAGAGACTCCTTCAGGATGTGGGGAACCCTGCAAGGGGACAGGGGACTGGAGTAGAGATTAGAGAGGAAGAGGGAGACAGAGAGAGGGAGTAAGTGTGATTAACACCTAGGAGGGCAAATAAAGCCTGACCCAAAAAGAGAACTCTTCAGGATGAGATAAACCCTGCATGGGGGCAGGGAAGTTCAGGTGATTGTAAACCCTCCTGCAGTTAGGTGTTGTAATAATAGAGGGATTGTGAGAGGGAGGGAATGAGAAATAACACCTGGGAGGGGATGAGACCTGATCCAAGGAACCCTCCAGGATGCTGGGAACCCTGCAAGAGGACATGGAAGGCCAAGGATAGGTAGATGGGGGAATAAAAGGTGGCAAGCCTAGGCACTATAGGACCCCTTCAGGATGCTAAGAACCCTGCAAGGGGAGTGTAAAGGCTAGGGAAAAAGGGACAGATAGGGGGATGGAGAAAGGTATGAGAACTAGCACCTAGGGCTAGGATCAGTAGAGGCAGTAGAGTTGGTAGAGGCATTGGGTAAATTCTGAAGGAGGATGAACTGTAAGGAAATTAAGGTGGGTCATGACAGGAACAGTTAGGTGCAAGACAGGTGGAGAGGGCAGTGTTGATGGAATAGAGGGAGGAGTGTCAGATTTGGGGAGGTAGAGAGTTCCATATTTTAGGGAAATGGTGAGAGTACCCAGACTGTCCAGAGAGGTTGTAGCAGCAGGGGACAGTTAGTGTGTGAGTGCTGGTAGATCTGAGGGAGTGGGAAGGAGGAGGAGGGGTGTTATAAATGAGGGGGAGAGGTAGGAAGGGGGTTCATCCAGCCAGTGTTTAGCGATGAATTTAGCACAGTGTGAGAGGATTTTATTTGTAAGGGAGGGGAAGGAAAAGGCTTGATAGAGGTCACAGTGGTGCACGAGAGAGGGAGCATCAAGGGTAAAGTGGCAGACGGAGTTGAAAGAATGTCCAGTCTGGTCAGGGAGGACTTAGGAACAGCACCATAGACTACGTTGCAGTAGTCAAAAATAGGGAAGATCATCTTCTGGACAAGCTCATGTCTAGCCACAGGAGGGATGCAACTGCAGTTCCTGAACAAGGCACCAAGCTTGGGGTGCAATTTGTTTGGATGGCGTCAATGTGTCCTGAGAAGTTGAGGTGCTGGTCTAATCAAACCCCAAGGTATCTGAAGGATGAGGTGTCCTCAAGTAAATTCCCATCAAGAGTGTGGAAAGTGGGCAGGTAGGGAAGCCTAAAGAGTCTTTGCTTTGTGCCAAAGGTCATGGAGACTGTCTTCTTGACACTGAGGAATAATTGATGGTTTGCAAACCAGAGTTGGACCTTGTTGAATTTGTGCTGCAATGCAACCTCAGCAGGGCATGAGACAGATGCATACAGGACAGTATCATCAGCATACATGTGTATGGTGGAGGAAGGGGAGCAGACAGATGGCAGGTCATTAAGGAAGATGGAGAACAGAAGGGGACCAAGCATGGAGCCCTCAGGGACACCAGTGCAGATCAGGAGGGGCGGCGAGATGGCATCTGCAATCTTAACTGACTGGGCTCTACCAGTAAGGTAGACCTTAAACCAGTTAATGGCAGAAGGGGTTAGACCAGCAGATGAGAGGGAACCAAGGAGAAGGGAGTGGGAAACAGTGTCAAAAGCCTTGGCAAGGTCGACAAATATGGCTGAGGTGATTTGGCCATTGTCCATTGTCCATCCCGGAGAGGGCGGAGTCAGTGAGCCAAAGTAGGGAGGTGGTGGTACAGCATTTTTTCCTGAAACCAGATTGGAACTGGGTGAAGAAGGAGGTATCAGGTAGAAAGGAGGTGAGTTGAGAGAGGACTAGATGTTCTTGTAGTTTGGTTAGGATAAGGAGTAGTGAGATGGAGTGATAGTTGCCAGGGGATGAGGGTTACCACCTTTAGGTAGGGTGGAGGACAACTGGGTGCTTCCATGTGGTAGGGACACTCGAGGTTGAGAAGGAGAGATTTAAAATTAAGGAGAGGGGGTAGACAATGGCCGGGGCTGAGAGAGAGAAAGAGAGAGAGAGAGAGGAGTTTAGGGTCAAGGTCATCTGGGGAAGATCCTTTTGAGGGGTTGATGGCGAGGAGGGCATTTAGAGTATCAGTGGGGGAGACTGAAGAAAATGAGAAGGAAGGATGTGGGGAAATAGGAAGTGGAGCATTTTTTTGGGGGGAGGAGGATAGACGGGCAGCCATGACATTTGAGGGTGAGAGGTAATTAGGGAGGGATTTCAGCAGTTCGATTGCACAGGAGGTATAATAGGAGTTAAATTCCATAGCAATGGCATGGGAGTCAGCTTCAAGATTGCCATTTACCTTTAGCTCTGCAGAAGGGGAATGGGACTGAGGGGTAAAGAGGGCATGAACCACCTTCCAGAACTTGGAAGGGGAATTTATGTTAGTGAGGAAAGCATTTTTGAAGTAATCAGAGTTGGCTAGCCTTGCTGCCCTGGTACAGGTATTTCAGAGCTTACAGTAGTTCATGAGGTCACTAGGAAGCTGGTATATGTGATGCTTCCAGGCATGATCTCTGGCCCTAAGACAGGCTCAGAGTTCTGGAATAATCCACGATAGGTGGTTACCCCTAACCCTGGTTTGTTTGAGAGAGGCAAAGGCGTTCCAATTTGCAAGGAATATTTCTTTGAAGTAGGCTAGAGCCTTATCAACTGAGAGGGAGGAGACTAAGGGAGACCAATCAGAGAGAGACAGGTTGTGCAGGAGAGGTTCAAGGCCTAGGGATTTAAAGGAACAAAGTTGCAAGGTTTTATGCAGAGATTTTGGTCTGTGGATTTTCCTGACAACAAATATTGGGTTGTGGTCACTGAGAGCATCTGGGAGGATGCCAGAGCTAATTACTTTGTGAGGATGGGGGGGGGGGGTAAGAGCCCAGTCAATCAGGGAGTGATTTTGTGTCTTATGGTTAGGGTGGGTGGGATCTGAGATTGGTTGCAAGAGGCTCAGTTCTCCAAGATCATTGCACATTTTGGATGTCTTGGGAGACAGCCAGTTTAAGTTTAGGTCACTTAAGATGAATAGTTCACCAGAGTGAGAAAGGGCTGCGATGGAGATTATGAGGTCAAGAGCAATATAGATCTGGACATTTGGGTGACAATAAATGCTGGCTATAAAGATGGGGAGGGTGAAGGGCAGAGTTAAATGAATAGCCAGTGTGCCGTGGGATGCTGGGCTAGTGGATGAATAAATAATAGAACATTGGAGGAAGGTAAGAATGTACAAGGCAACACCACAACCTCTACCTGCTTGGTCTCGCCTCAGGAGGGAGTAGTCAGGAATGGAGACTGAGAGATCCGGGATCATGCTCTTTAACCAAGTTTCTGTGATGATCAGTATGTCAGGTGTTAGAGTGGCCACCATGGTTTGTAGAAGGTCAATTTTTTGCAACAAACTATGTATATTTAAATGAAGGCTCTTGAAACCCTTCAGGAGGACAGCGGGAGCAATAGATGGGGGTGCGGTAGATAATGGAGCATTCAGGGCATGAGACACAGGCAGACCAGGGTTGGGATGAATATCTCCACAGGAGAGCAAGAGTAGAGCTAAGATGAGGAAGTGAATCTTGGGGCATTTAGAGTTAGATGCTGAGAAACCAGTCAAACTGGGAAGGTAGTGCGCATGAGAGTAGGGGAGCAGGAGATGAAGAGCAGCAAAGAAGGGTGGGACAGTTAGTAATGAAGCATGAGGGATAGAGGGTGAATATGACCATAGTTCAAAGGGTGGGGAAGGAGTGATAGCAAGGATGTAAGTAGGGGATTGGAGATAGGAGGCTGTAGAAGGCAAGTTATTCAGCATTTGCAAGTAGAGATCAATCAGAGGGGTTAGGGAAAGTATTAGTAGTAGAGAAAGGGGCAGAGAGGAGAGAAGGAGTTTCTTGTTGCAGGGCATGATGTGTGTAACAATATGATCTCTATACAAAAGCAGCAATTCTGTAAGGAGGGGTAAGAAAAAAAATGATGGGAGGAGCAAGGCGAGGGGTGCTAGGTCTAATTGTCTTTAACAGATGCTTAAACAGAGGAAAGGAGAGGCATCTATACGAACAATAGGCAGCAGTTGCTTTAGATAAAGACAGTGTCCCTCTAGTGGCAGTACAGTATAATTTGCTAATGGGAAAATGGATTTTTTTTAACCAGGAGAGACACACAATATAATCACTATTTAGCAATATTGTCAGTATAGTCAAGATTAAACAGATTGCCAGGTAGTGAGTGTGTGTGTGCGAGGGGGTGGAGCTAAGGAGAAAAGATTTCAGAGGCTAGAGCAGAGGGCATGAATGGACTACAACAGGCAAATTTTAGCACTTTGAGCAATATAGTCACAGAATATTAGCTTATGAGCAGAAGCAGTGCAGTATAAACCCACAGCAATTTTACACACTAACCCACAAACAGTTTCCCCACAAGAGGAAGTAAAATACAGTACCCTGCATAAAACACATTTACCCATAATAGTTTGGAAACATGCACATTTGCCCATATAGTTTTGAAACATGCAGACCCAGATATAAGGAGGTTAAGCAGTACAGGGTAGGCTGGCTAGCCAGCTAAAAGCCAGTCAGGGCACAGCTTAAAAATAGTAAAAGCTGGTCAGTGAACAGAGCAAGGTGCTTGCCAGGGCCAGTGTCCAAATGTCCCGCTTGAAGAAGGCACACTAGCGAATGACAGTCCAGCAGTTTCTAAGGGAAATTGGCCAGTGGGATGCAGGGCTTTGGATTCGAGTAGACAAGAAGAGCAACAGTGGGTGTACCTGATTTTCTCTGTGGCAGGAGGCTGAGTATGGCCGGTGGCTCCAAGGAGTGGGCCATGGCTGCAGGTCTGAAGGAGGGAGCCCAGTCAAGGGCAAGTTTCTGTGGAAGGAAAAGGGAGAGAATTAGAAACTTTAAGTGGCTGGAGGATTGGCCACAGTTTAAGTGGTGGGTAGGACTAGTAACAGAGAGAGGGGATGGGGAGTTTGGAAACAAAAGAGAGCAGTAAATGGGTGTCCGTATCCAGGAGCCAGAGCCCTGAATAGCAAAAGAAAATGCAATTTAGGTGAGGAAGAGAGGACGAGAGGGGAGAGGTTAAGTAGAGTGCAAGGTAGTGAGTGTGTGTGGGGGAGGATTGGAGCTAAGGAGAAGAGATTTGAGAAGCTAGAGCAGAGGAAATAAAAGGGACACAATAGGCAAATTTTAGCACTTTTAGCAATATAGTCACAGAATATTAGCACACGAGCAGAAACAGTGCAGTATAAACTCACAGCAGTTTAACACAGTAACCCACAAGCAGTTTCCCCACAAGTAGAAATAAAATACAGTACCCTGCATAAAACACATTTACCCATAATAGTTTGGAAACATGCACATTTGCCCATATAGTCTAGAAACATGCAGACCCAGATATAAGGAGGTTAAGCAGTACACGGTAGGCTGGTTAGCCAGCTAAAAGCCGGTCAGGACACAGCTTGAAAATAGCAAAAGCTGGTCAGCGAACAGCCAAGGTGCTTGCAAGGGCCAGTGTCCAAATGTCCTGCTTGAAGAAGGCATGCCAACCAATGACAGTCCAGCGGTTTCCATGGGAAATTGGCCAGTGGGAAGCAGGGCTTTGGATCCAAGTAGGCAAGAAAAGCAACAGTGGGTGTACCTGATTTTATCTGTGGCAGGGGGCTGAGTACGGCTGGTGGCTCCAAGGAGCAAGCCATGGCCAAAGGTCAGGTGAGGGGGAGCCTGGTCAAGGGCAAGTTTCTGATTTTCTCTGCAGCAGGAGGCTGAGTACAGCTGGTGGCTCCAAGGAGCGAGCCACAGCCGCAGGTCCAGAGGACGGAGCCCAGTCAAGGGCAAGTTTCTGATTTTCTCTGCAGTAGGAGGCTGAGTACGGTCAGTGGCTCCAAGGAGTGAGCCATGGCTACAGGTCAGGAGGAGGGAGCCCAGTCAAGGGCAAGTTTCTGATTTTCTCTGTGGCAGGAGGCTGAGTATGGCCAGTGGCTCCAAGGAGTGAGCCATGGCCGCAGGTCTGGAGGAGGGAGCCAGTTCAAGGGCAAGTTTCTCCCTGTTAGCTTCCACTCAGGCCCCATGTTCTTGAATCACCCTTGTTGCTGAATATTTCCATCTTGGGGAATCTAATGGAAATTATCCCAAAGGAGTGGCTGGTGTCCCCGCTGAGGTATCCAGTGAACAAGGTGACCAAAACTGGGTGCCGACAAAAATGGCAACTCAATTACAGCACCTGTGTTCATGACTACCAAGCGGGGGGTGATCGGATATTGGGGTGGGCTAATACTGTGACAGGAAGTAGTGGGTATACACACATGCATGCACATATGTAGGGGGGAGGTAGGGGAGGGATGGTATGTGGGAGGGGGTGTGGCAGGCAGCTGCTGAGCTGGTCTTCTAGTGTGGTGGGGAGGGCGGTCAGATGGGAGGTGCAGGGTACAGGGTTTGGGTCCGTCGCAGTGCATTTTTTATTTTGATGACAGGTGGCATGTATTAGTTTAAGTTTTTCACCCCCTGACATGCACCCCCCTGGAGTTGAGAATCCTTAAGTTATGAGGGGTGCAGGGCGCCTCTTTGTTAACAATGAGACCTGTATGTCTTGGGTGCTGTTGTTGTCCGTGCTGTGAGTGTGCATGGCCGAAATTGATTTTTGGTGATGTACACTTGCTGTTATGGTGCTCGCCATTATGACATGGAACCCCCTGTTGGAGTTCAATGGACTGCTGGACAGTAGACAGCATGGCTTTGTCACAGACAGATCCTGCCAAACCAACTGGGCACATTACTATGACTGGGTAACTAGGCAGATGGACAAGGGCCATGCATTGAATGTCCTTTACCTGGACTTCATCAAGGTATTCAATTCGGTACTGCATGGGAGACTTGGGGGGAAAAACCTGAAGGCACAGGGGCAGGGGCAAAAATGGTGGAATAGGTGACAAACTGGTTGCAGGGAAGGCAAAGGGTGGTGGTGGAAAGGTAACCCTCATCCCCAAGGGCAGTAATGAGTGGAGTTCCACAGGGCTCAGTGCTGGGACCAGTGTTATTTGACATATTTATTGCAGACATTTCCATGGGCAGCAAGAGCAGCAGGATCAGTCTGTTTACCAACAACACCAACATAGGGGTGGTGGTGGATGACATAGAGGGATGGCAGAGTTTGCAGTGAGATCTGAAAAAGCTGGAGGCCTGGACGGACACCTGGCAGTTGGGGTTCAATGCCAAAAAGTGTAAGGTACTGCAATTTGGGGCAAAAAAATCGAAGAAGAAACTACCAACTGGGGGGGATGCAGCTGGTAGAGACTGAGGAGGAGAAGGATCTGAGGTGATCATCACGGGATCAATGAACAACTTGGCACAGCATAGGAAGGCAGCAGCAAGGGGCAACAAAATGCTGGGTTGCATTGCAACAGGAATAACATTGAGGAGTGGGGAGGTGATTCTTCCACTGTATAAATCATTAGTTAGACCTCATCGTGAATACTGCGTGCAGTACTGGTGCCCATACGTGAAAAGGGACATTAAATTACTGGAAGAGGAGCAGTGCAGAGCAACTAAGATGATCCAGGGACTGGGGGACTTACTGCATGACAGTAGGCCAAAGGAGTTGAACATATACTCGCTGGAGGAGGGACAGAGGGGATATGATCGAGACATTCAAGTACGTGAGAGGGATAAACAAAACTGGTATGGAGGGGCTATTCGGGGTAAGGGTGGAGAGGGACACTTGAGGCCATGACATGAGATTAGAGGGGGGAAGGATCAGGAGGGAAATGAGGAGACACATTTTTACTTAGAGGATGGTGGCAGGGTGGAACATATTACCAGCAGAGGTGGTAGCCTGTAAAGCAGTGGGCTTCTTCAAAAGGGTCTGGGACAGGGCAAGAGGACGGATAAAAGGGGGGTTAAGAAGGGAGGGGCAGCTGCAGAATAGGGCTGCTAGCTGCAAAATCGAGCAGACTCGATAGACTAAATGGCCTTTTTCTACTGGCAAATTTCATATATTCATATGTTTGTATATTTCTTCACTGTATACCTTGTTCATTCCTGTCAAGAAAATAAAGGTCTCTATCATATCGTCTTCTCCATTCTGGTGTCTAGCAAGTACATATTTAAAGCCTTAAATCAATCCTCATAAGATTTGCCCCCACTGGCCCTAAATCATATTGGTTACCTGATGCTGCACCGTCTCTATCTTGTCATTGTCTTTTCTTGGGTGGGGACTCCAGAACTGGGCACAGTATTCCAGATGTGGCCTCACCAGTCATCTATAGAAAGGTAGTATCATCTCTTCCCTCCTACTGTCGAACCCCCTCTCAGTACACACTAATATTTTGCTTGCCTTGCTGTAGGCCTTTTAAAGTTGACTGGATTGCTTTAGGGAGTTACTTATGGTGACTCCCAGGTCCCAGTTTCCTCAGAAGTAGTGTCCAACTTAACTCCTCCCATTCCATCCTGGGGTTCTTGTTCTCTATGTGCATCACTTTGCACTTGGCTTTGAATTTCAACTGCCAGACTTTGGACCACCTCTTGAACCTTTGCAGGTCCTTCTGCAACTCCCTAACCCCTTCCTCACCAGTTTCCCTGACACAAAACTTAGTGTAGCCTGTGAAAAGATACATTTTGCCTTCTGTTCCTTCTCGGATGTCACTGACGTATAACATATTGAAAGAGACCAGTCCCAGTACTGAACCCTATGGTACCTCACTCGTGACCTCCTTCTTCCTCGACTAGATCCTATTTACCACCATGTTATGCTGTCTATTCCCCAGTCAGCTTCCCACTAATCTAACTAGATCTTTCACTACAGAGAGATCCTCTAACTTCTTCAACAATGTTTTGTGTGGCACAGAGTTGAATGCCTTGCTGAAGTCAAAGTAGAGTAAATTAACTGCTTGTTCCTTATCCATTGCTCTGGTTACCTAATCAAAGAACACTATCAGAGTGGTCTGAAAAGACCCCCTGTCATGAACCCTTGCTGCTTACTGTCCTGGTGCCCATTTCTCTCCATGTAGCCCACTAATTCTTCTATGACCAGTGTCTCCATTAGTTTACCAGCTATAGCGGTAAGGCTAATGGGTCTGTAGATTCCCAGTTTTTCCTTGTCACCTCCATTGTGGAGTGGAACTACGTCTGCCACCCTCCAATATTTCGGAATCACTCTTTTTTTATTCAATATAATGTTTATTATAACTTTTCATTTTTACAACAGACAGGATCATGCTTATCAAAATTATACATGTACATTCAGAATCAAAATCCATGATCCCATCCCCCCACCCTCCACTTTACCCCCACCCACATTTCTATTTTCCCACCCTCTACAGTCCAAGAAGTTAACAATCTGCAATGAGTTATTAGGATCACAAAACATAATTTAGATAGAGTATAATGTATGTAATGGGGCCCAAATCCTCTTATATTTTGTTATATTGTTATTAAGATTAGCTATGTTTTTTTCAGTTCTAAGATTAGCTAAAAACTTGTTAAGCCATTCAGAATAGGAGACTGTCTTTGTGTTTTTCCAATACTTAAGGACCAATTTCTTAACTGACATAGACATCATGGAAATATGGTATTTCTGATTGATCACTGATATTTGAGAATAATCCCCTAAGAGACAAATCTCAGGTGTGAATAGGTCAGATAAACCCAGTAATGGGTCTGCTCTATCTTTTATATCTTTCCAGAGGGGGGCTATCTTGGAGCAATTCCAAAAAATATGAAGTAGGGTACCTTCCTTCTGTAAACACCTTGTACATTGATTGGACAATAATACACCCCAAGCAGCCAATTTTTGTGGAGAATAATAGAGGTTATACAATATATTAAACTGCATGAGATGTAACCAGTCTTGTGTTACAAAATGGTGACAATTACTCCAAAAAGCAGACCAGTCTTTATTCCAGTGTGGAAAAAAAGTCTGACCGGTAAGTTGTGGGACCAAAAGGATCAGGAACGTGCCAATCATAAAGTGTACTATATAGTTTGGAAGTTGCTTTAGGAGAAGTGGCTAGAAGACTCAAGTCTGAGTGGAAGGAAAGCTTAGGTGACATGGAAGTTATCTTATCAAATTTTTTTGACAAGGAGATGCCTTAATTGAAGAACCTTGAAATAATCCGATGATTGAAATCTGAATTTGATCATAAGATCCTCCATCGATATCCATGAGCCATCTTCCTTCAGCAACAAGGACAATTTTCCATCTCCTGAGTCATGGTAGCCATGTAGGTGTTAAACTCTTATTATCAATTTTAAAAGCTGGGGAATTCCAGATCGATTGAGAAGTATCTGCGTAATGCTTATATTTTAAAAACCCACATAACTGGGAATGAATTCTAATGGAAGTTTCTATTGGGGTGGCTTTTAAATTTTTTGGTAAAGAGGATATATTTAGGAATAATAATGTGGAGGGAGCTATGTTACGTGAGCGAATCATTTCCAATTCTATTCTGAGCCATAGAGAAAGAGCAGTAGAGGGAATTGGATCTAACCACTGGAGATATTTGGAAGCATGATTGGCCCAGTAATACAGCTAAGACATGGTAGACGTAAACCACCCTTAAATTTAGAAGCAGCTCATTTATGATATGTTAATCTTGGTTGCTTCTTGGACCAAATGAATTTCACTATTAATCTTTGAACTTTTTTAGACCAAATTCCTGGTAAGTAAATACTGAGTAGTTGAAGAGGATAAAGTAACCGGGGAAAGACATTTATCTTGATCAAGTTTATCCTTCCCCACAACGAGATGTGGAGAATTGACCAGCGGTCTAAGTCCTGAGTCAAAGTTGATAACAACGAGTCGAAATTTTTCTTAATAGTAAGCTGTGTACTTCTGGTTAGTTCAATACCCAGGTATCATAATGAGTCCTTTGACCATGAAAGACCTAAAGCTATAATGCTGTTTTTAAATACTTTATGGTTTAAGAGGAACACAATAGACTTACCAACATTTAACTTATAGTTTGATAGACTACTGTAGTCCTCTATAATCTCTAACATAGCTGGGATAGAAGTCTCTGGATAGGAAAGCTGCAAAAGAAGATCATCTGGATAATCGGATACCTTAATTTTGTACCTTGAATTGTTAGTCCCTGTATATTCTGACATAAAGACAATTTACAGATTAAAGGCTCCAAGTAAAGATTAAAAAGTAGGGGAGAAAGGGGGCAACCATGTCTGGTGTCAGAATATAAAGAGAATGGCTCAGAAATTGCTCCATTTCCTGAAATACTGGCAGATGGATTTTGGTAAAGAGCCTTCACCCAATCCTGGAATTGATGCGGGAATTCAAAGAAATTCAAAGTTTGAAGCAAATAATTCCAATTAACTCAAGCAAAAGCCTGCTCGGTGTCAAGGGACACCAAGGCTGTCGGAAAAGAGGCATCCCTTGACACCGAGAAGACATGGGAGAGAGAGTGCGGAGGTGGTCTACTGAAGATCTCCCTTTCATAAAACCCACGTGCTGTAACCCTATTAGATCTGGGAGAATTAAACTGAGCCTATCCACCAATATTTTGGTTAAAATCTTTATGTCCTGGTTAAAGAATGAAATGGGCCTGTAGTTTTCCACTGAATCTAGATTCTTGCCAGGCTTTGGTAGAAGCACAATAACTGCCTCAGATAGAGTGGAATCTGTTTGTACACCGGATAGAAACATAGAAACATAGAAGTTGACGGCAGATAAGGACCGCAAGGCCCATCCAGTCTGCCCATTTCTTTTTCTACCTTATAAATGTGCCATCGGCCTTTGCGATGTCAGTGACCTATCTATTCATAGTCATTTGTATTGCTCCCTTATGCCTATCCCATGCCTGTTTGAAGCCCTGCACTGTATTCATAGCCACTACTTCTTGTGGTAAGCCATTCCATGCATCTACCACCCTTTCTGTGAAAAAGATTTCCTCACATTCCCCTTAATCGGCCTCCCTCTAATCTCATGCTGTGTCCTCTTGTCCTGCTATTTTCTTATATTTAAACATGTTAGACTCTTTCACCTTGTTTATGCCCTTAAGGTGTTTAAATGTCTCGATCATATCACCTCTCTCCTCCTTTGCTCAAGGGTATACATATTGAGCTCCGTTAATCTGTCCTCATATGTCTTCTGATGCAGTCCCTGCACCATTTTGGTTGCCCTTCTCTGGACTGCCTCAATTTGGTTAATGTCCTTGTGAAGGTGTGGCCTCCAATACTGCACGCAGTACTCCAGATGGGGCCTAACCAATGTCTTGTACAGAGGATTATTACCTCCTCTTACGACTTGTGATACCCTACTAATACACCCTAACACCCCTAGCCTTACCTACTGCTTTAGAGGTCTGCTTGGATGATTTCAGGTCATCAGTGATGATGATGCCCAAGTCTCTTTCTTCCTTTGTGACTGCTAGCAACTCCTCCCAGCCTATAAGTGGCTTCAGGGTTTCTCTTCCCTATGTGCATGATTTTGCACTTCTTTGCATTAAATCCCAGTTGCCACTCTTCTGACCATTCTGCTAGTTTATCCAGATCTCTTCTCATTCTGCCCACCCATCTGGATCATCTACTCTGTTGCAGATCTTGGTGTCATCTGCAAACAGACAAGCCTTACCCTCTAGTCCATCTGCTAGGTCACTAATGAAGATGTTGAATAGGACTGGCCCCAGGACTGATCCCTGAGGTACCCCACTTGTGACTTGCATCTCTTCTGACTGTATACCATTTACCACCACTCTCTGTTTTCTGCCAGTCAACCAGTTTGCCACCCAGTTGACCAACTTCTGACCCACCCGAGCCTACCTAGCTTATTTATCAATCTTCTATGTGGAACAGTGTCAAAAGCTTTGCTGAAGTCAAGGTAGGCGACATCAACTGCTCCCCTTGGTCCACCACTCTGGTTACCCAGTCAAAGAAATCTATGAGATTAGTTTGACAGGACCTTCCTTTGTAAACCCATGCTGTCTTGGATCCTGTGCCCCTATGGATTCCAGGTGTTGCTATCCTTTCCTTAAGGAGTGCTTCCATAATCTTGCCCACTACTGAGGTAAGACTGACCGGTCTGTAGTTCCCCGCCTCCTCCCTGCTACCACTCTTGTGGAGTGGGATCACATGAGCCCTTCTCCAGTCTTCTGGGACCTCTCCTGTGCTCAGAGACTCACTAAACAATTCTGCTAATGGCTCTGCTAGTTCCTCCTTTAGCTCCTTAAGTACCCTGGGATGTATGCCATCAGGTCCCATTGCCTTATCCACCCTGAGCTTAGCAAGCTCTTGTAGGACCCTTTCTTTTGTGAAGGGAGTAGTGCTCACCTCCCTCCCCCCTGTGTCCATGATGCTGAGCTGTGGCCCTGCCCTACCTTCTCTTCAGTGAATACTGAGCAAAAGTATCTATTTAGGATAGATGCCTTTACAGGGTCCTCCTCCTCACATGCTCCCTTTTCTCCATTAAACAGCAATACCCCCTCTGGACTTTCTCCTTTCACTAATGTATCTATAGAAAGTCTTGTCACCTTCTTTACTGTTTGTGCTAGTGTTTCCTCAGTTTGGGACTTTGCCTGCCTTACTGCCTTACCTGCTTCCCTTAGGGCAGTTTGGTATGCCCCCTATCTTCATCCCGCTGTGTTCCCTTATATTTTCTGAAGGCCAGCCTTTTGGCTCTGACCTTTTCTGCTACTGTATTTGAGAACCAAAGTGGTTTCCTTCTTCTTTGCACTTCCTTTTCTGTCTAAACACAATGGGATGTTGCTTCAAGTATTGTATCCTTAATGCTTGCCCACTTTGCCTGTACCTCCTCACCTGTGTTTCTTTTGCCAGGGCTAGCTTAACTCTGTTGGCCATCTTATCAAAGTCAGCTCCTCTGAAGTCCCATATTTTTGCCTTGGAATGGGATGATTTAGATGTAGTAGCCAAATTGAACCATACCATGTGATGGTCACTGGCCCCAGGTGACCTTCTACCTGGAGATCTGTGATCCTTCTTTGTTAGTCAGTACTAGATCTAGGATAGCCCTGTCTCTTGTGGGTTGCTGTACCAGTTGTTTGAGGCCCCCCTGCAGGGAATCCACTATGAGTCTAGTTCTGGCAGATGTTCCTGCTGGTATTGACCAATCTGTATCTGGCATGTTGAAGTCTCCCATTATCAGAACCTCCCTTTAGCTGTCATGTTTTGTATATCTTCTAACAGTAATGTGTCTATGTCCTCCCTCTGGTCTGGGGCCTGTAGACAACCCCAGTTCTTATGGCTGTCCCATTTCCTGTTTCCAGGGTGACCCACAGTTCTTCTGGCTCCTTATGTGTATTCTGAATTTCTGTAGCTTTGATATTTTCATTAACATACAGGGCCCTCCTCCCCTTTTGCACCTCGGTCTCTTCTGAACAATACATAGCCAGGTACTGAAGTCTCCCAAGTGTGGTTACTGGTAAACCACGTCTCACTAATTGCTACTATGTCCAGTTTAGCCTCTGACATTATTGCCTGCAGGTCTGGGATCTTATTTCCCAGGCTGTGAGCATTTGTGTACATGATTTTCCATTGGCCAGATTTTGGTGTGTTAGTTGTTGGGTGAGGTTTGGCATTACCCCTGTAATAGAATATATTGATATAAGGAAAGAAGATATGGGATAAGTTGTTCCTTGAAGCATTTATAGAAATTAGGCGAAAATTCATCAGGTCCTGGAGTTTTATCTGTAGGGAGACTTTATATCACTTCAGCTATTTCTAAGGTTGAAATTGATGCTACTAATGCCCTTTGCTGAGCTTCAGAGATAAGGAGTAAATCAGCCTCTTAAACAAAAGGAGAGAGTCGCGTTGGAATGGGGATTGGTCATAACTCCATATAATTGTTTGTATTTTGGAATCACTCTTGACTATAGTGAACTATTAAACAGAACTATTAAACAGTCCTGCCAGGGGTTCAGCTAGCTCTGATGCCAGTTCCCTGAGCAGTCTCAGGTGCATTCCATCTGACCCCAGAGCCTTATCTATTCTCAGAGCTGCAAGCCCTTTTCTGATCCCTTCTCCCATAATTACACTTGCCCCATTTCTGGTATCTCACTTTCAACAGCCTTTATGCCACTCTCAAGTGAGGGCCACTATTCTTCACTGTGAACACAACCAAAAGTAGCCAGATTTGCAGACTTCTGCTCGTCCTCCTCTATTATGCTGCCACCCTCCATCAACTGAATAATTCCTCCCCTCATCTTACTTTTTTCCCTATTGCATCTGAAGAATTGTTCCTACCCCCTTGATGCCTTCCACAATACATAGTTCTATGTCTGCTTTTGTGTCCCTGATTACCTTCTTGGCCTCCCTCATCTTTAACTGGCATTCACTCCATTCCTCATCCCCCTCTTTCTCCTTTTATTTACTGAAGGCTTTTTTTCATTAGCCCTCACTGCTTTCCTGACCATCTTCAAAAAACAGATTGGTCTATTGTGCCTGTTTCTCTTGGTAACTGTTCTCAGGCATGCCTTAGTTGCCTCTAGAATGGCCCCTTTAATTACTTCCCACCTCTTCTCCTCCCTGATTTTGTCCACTCCCCAGCTTAACATTGTTTAGTTCCTTCATCTAGTCAGAGTCTACTGTTCTGAAATCTTGAACCACAGCCTTTGACTAGGGTATACTGTTGCCCAGAGCCAGTTCAAACCATATGGTATTACGGTCGCTGGACCCCAGTGGCTCTCAGTTCTAACTTCATGACCATTTTGAGTTGGTGAGCACCACATTGAGAATGGCAGTTTGCCTTGTGATTCCCTGACCAAGTGTACCAACAGGCAGTTCTTAAACGTATAACTCAGGACCTGACTTCCAGTGCTCTGAGTTGCTGTAATGTCCTAATCTATGTCTGGTAGATTGAGATCCCCTACCACCACTGCCTTCCTGTTTTGGCCCCTTTGTGAATATTTGCCCCTTGCTCCCCATCTCCATCATCCCACTGTCCCAACAGTCAGTAGACCACCACTATGTTACAGTGTAATTCCTACACCACTCTTGTGGGCCAGGACTGCTGGGAGGAGGCACCTGTAGTAGTGATCAGGGAGGATGTGGGGGTTCTCCATATTGCAGACCCCAAGAAGGATGATAGCATACTCCAGAGGAGGAGGAAGCAACTTTTGGTGGGGCAATGAAATATGAGGGTGTTAGATGTGGGAATAAGAAGGGGGAGAGTGGGGTTAGGTGCTTACATTGCACCATGGTTCAGAAGCATGGGAAGTGGATCCTGAGGATCACTAGGGCAGCAGGATGGGAGACAGAGCTAGATGTCATTATCCACCTCTTGACTAATGACCTGTTTAGGGACAGGGCTGGAATAGTGCAGGGGGAGTTTAGGGAGCTGGGGAGAGGTCATCGGTAGCTTGCTCAGTGGTTTTCGCTGAGGCACTGACTGTCTAAGGCAGGGGAAGGGAGGGATCTTCATATCAGGAGCTTCAACTCATGGTTGAAGGAATGTTGCAGAGAGGAGGGGTTCAGCTACATTAAGGAAAGGGGATCCACCTGGAGGGATAAATGCCTATATAGGGTGATGGCTTCCATCCATTTGGGAGGGAAACTGCAGTTCCCAGTGGATGGTAAGATAAGAAGTGCAAGGTAATGCATGTGGAAAACAAAAACCCAGGGGAAGAGTACACAATGGGGGGTGAGATACTAGCAACAACAAAAATGGAAAGGGACCTGGGGTAGTCATATCAGATGGCTTAAAGGTGGGCAAGCAATATGAGAGGGCAGTAAGGAGGGCTGGGGGGATACTGGGATGCATAGGGAGAGGCATTACCAGTAGAAAACAAGAAGTTGTTATCCCTCTGTACAGACAGCTGGTGAGACCCCATCTGGAGTACTGTGTGCAGTTCTGGAGACCCAGTCTCCGCAAGGACATAGACAGGATGGAAGCTGTCCAGAGGAGGGCAACTAAAATGGTGCAGGGTCTGCACTGGAAGACATATGAAGAGAGACTAAAGGATCTTAATATGTATAGCCTCGAGGAAAGGAGGGAGAGGGGGACATGATAGAAACTTTCAAGTACCTCAAGGGAATCAACAAAGTCCAAGAGGGTAGCATCTTTCAAAAAAAGAGGTGTGCAAGAATAAGAGGACACAATTTTAAAATAGAGGGGGGCAGCTCAGAGGTAATGTAAGGAAGTATTTTTTCACAGAGAGGGTTATGGATGCATGGAACGGCCTTCCGGAGGAGGTTGTGGAGTCAAAAACAGTGGTTGAATTCAAGCATGCATGGGACAGTCATAAGGCAATTCTAGGGGATAGGGGTAGAAAGAAGTAGGCTGCTGGTTAACTAGGATCTGCAGCTTATCCATTAGGTATGGAAATGGGCAGACTGGGTGGGCCAAGCGGTCCTTATATGCCATCAAATTCTATGTTTCTATGTTTCTATGATGGCTTAAATGTTACTTTGATGAACATTTAAAGTAGCTGAGGGTGGTGGTGGAAGGAATCAGGGAAGGGAGAAACTGTCCCCCTTCCACAGTCTGAAGTACAGAGTAAGTAGAAGCCAAGGGGAGAGAAATTCCCTAGGGTGCAAGTTAATAAAGGCATCAGGGAGGTAGAAATGATGTGGTAAGGGAAGAGAAGGGAAGCATTAAAATGAGAGGGAGGAAGGAGGCAGGGTGGAAAGTAAAAATAGGGTAACAAGTAGAGTGGTAACAAAACTAGGCCATGTGTGTGAATGTTAGAAGTCTAAGAAATAAGATTCCAGACCTAGAGGCCATCATGGCAAAGGTCGACTTGAATATTGTGGCCATTACTGGGTTATAGTGCACTGAAAACCATGAATGAGACATGATCATACCAGGCTATACTTCGTTTGGAAAGGACAGAGTGGGAAGGAAAGGAGGATGTGTGGTGCTTTGTGAGGGAAAGAATAAAAGCAATGGAGATACAGGGAACATGGAGGGGGTAGAGGTACTGTGGGTCACTTGGAGACAGGGAATGGAGTCACTATTCATGCTGGAATGAGATCTCCAGATCTCCAGCACAGTTGTGAGGAGTTAGATGATGTATTGGTGGAAGCCATTGGCAAGATGACAGAAAAGGAGAAGACATTGCTGGTGGGAGACTTCAATCTGCTGCAAGTAGATTTGGGCCTCCTAGCTGAAGCTTCAACTAGAAGCAGAGGCATCCTGGACTCCATACAGGGGGCATTCCTCAGGCAACTAGTTAGTGAACCCACTCAGGATGGGGCAATACTAGACCTGGTACTCACTAACAGGGATAGTGCTGCAGACGTCAACATGGGAGGCCACCTGTGGCCAGTGACCACTGTACAGTGTGGTTCAATATAAGGATCTGGGGAATCAAACCATATAAGGGCAAAGGTACTGGACTGGGTGAATGCCTCAGGGAGGACCTGGCAGGGGAAGATGACCTAAGTGAGGTGGAGCAACAGTGGGCAAACCTAAAATGGTGCATAGTGAAGGCAACACATTTCTGTATCAAGCAAGTGAGCAAAAGGAAGAAGGAAAAGAGACTGCTAGGGTTCTCAAAAGAGGTGGCTAAAAAGTTAATGGGTAAAAGGGTAGCATTCAGATGGTATAATGAGGTGTAGAAGGAGGAGAATAGGGAATGTATTAGGGGAAATAGAGGAGAGCAGGGAAAGTAGTAAGGAGTGCAAAGGCTCAAACTGAAAAAAGTGGAATAAGGAAGACCAAGGGGAGGGACCATAAGGTTTAAAAGGGAACAGGAGACTGTGCAGAGGGGGAACACTAAAAGGTAAACATCGTGAACAAGTATGTTTGTTCAGTGTTCCCAGAAGAAAGAGAATGGGAGGGGCTACAAAAAAGTAATAGGAGCTTTGGAGGGAGGTGGACATCAGTCCTTTTTCAGTGGAAAGAGTCCTGAGGAGACTTGCTAATCTAAAAGTGGATAAAGCAATGAGCCAGATGAGATGCATCCAAGGGTATTGAGGGAGCTCAGGGGTGTACTGTCTTCACCTCTGACAGTCCTATTTAACAGTTCACTGGAAACGGGAGTGGTTCCGGAGGAGTGGAGGAGGGCAGATGTAGTCCCAGTTCACAAGAATGGTAACAGGGAAGAGGCTGGCAATTATAGGCCAGTCAGCCTGATATCGGTGGTGGGAAAGTTAATTGAATCACTGCTAAATTACAGGATTGTGGAATATCTCATATCCAGTGGGTTAAAAGACCTGAAGCAGCATGGATTCATGGGGGGAGGTCATGTCAAACAAATCAGATACATTTCTTTGAGTGACATAGTAAGCAAGTAAGATTTTATTTATAAAGAACCCCATCCCTAAGGCTCAGGGTACTGTAAAATGTACAGACAGTGGCAATAAGTTAAAATAAATACATATCCAAAAAGACATAACTAACAAATTAAGAGCAGCATATTCAGAAGAAACAAGATAGCAGCCAGATGATCCAGACATACTGTAGAACAATATTAATACTAATTCCCAAATTGTTCCCTAAAAAGATGTACTTTCTCAAACCAGCTTGCAACAGTACTGGTGAGTCCACAGAGCTCCCTTAGGTGATCTAACAGCACACCATGGTCCAGCTGAAGAGATATTGAGAAGGATGAGAATTGACAGTTCTCCTCTATCTCTAGCCCTGAGGAGATCATTATGCACCCTGACTAGTACAGTTTTAGCACTGTGCTTGGACCTAAATTCCAACTGAAGGGGCTCAAAGATGTCGAAAGCAGTGAGGTGGACTTCGAGTTGCAGAGCCACAATTTTATCGATAACCTTACCCAAAAAGGGAAGTTTAGAGGTAGATCTATAATTGGCCAAGATGCCAGGGTTGACAGATGATTTCTTCAGGAGGGTCTTTACCAGTGCCTTTTTCAAAGCTCTGGGGAACAGCCCTTACAGTACTGAGCACTGGACAATCTTGGCAAACATTGGACCAACAGACTCCACACATCTCACAAGGAGATGTGTCAGGCCTGGGTCCAGTTCACAATACGTGAGCTGCAGCATCAATATTACCTCATAGACTTCCTCCACCTCCTCTGACCTGAACTCACTTCATGCAATTGGAGTATAATTTGTGACATCTAACCAACCACAGTGGGGCTGTAAATGCTCCACTGGACAGATCCCAGAACTGATGGAGGACACTCTGTCAGAAAAGATCGCAGCAAATTCTTTGCACTTAGCTACTGAAATTGCAACTTTCGGCTGTAGGCAGGCCAGATGAAACAGCCTGTCTACAGTCCTAAAGAGTTGAGCCAGTCTGTTCCTTCCTGCAGCAATCTCTCTGGACAGGAATATTGCCTTCTTATGGAAGATTGCCCTTTGGTATTCACCGTAGTGAGTTTTCAAAGCCAGTCTATCCTCCTGTGATCCAGACTTCCAACAACACTCCAGCCCCTTAGCCTTGGTCTTCATCTCCCTGACAGCCCCATCAAACCATGGGGATCTCAAGTGAGAGGACCTGTGCTGTATATGGACTGGTATAACAAGAGTTGGGTGCTGAGATCACAGCCCTATTATAGGCTGCCACTGCCTCACTCACACCTGCCGTACAAGCAGTACTCACCTCCAAGAGGTCCATTATTGTTGACAACCTCTTTAAAGGGCGATAGTGGACCATCTCCACAGGAGAAGGACTACTGAGGGGGAACCCAAACGAGAACCCTACCATGCAAAGATCTGACCATCTGTGATCCCAAGCCCCAGTGAGAATACTAGGTCCAAGGTGTGTCCACGGTTGTGAGTCGCAGTAGCAGATGCTTGTGTGAAGCCCCATGAGTTCAACATCTGGAGGAAGTCTTATCCAAACTGCGATAGTTTGTCATCGATTCAGGCATTGATGTCAACCAGGCTCAACCACCTAGGTGACTCCAATACTCTTTCACTGATAAAGTCTGTGACTTCCTGCAGAAATCCCTGAAGGCCAGTACATCAGAAGGATTCTACAACCTGCACCTGGACCCCTCCCCTGTATGACCATGCATTAAAACAATGAAGTAGAACTGACTGGGTGCACAGTGAAGTTCAGATCAGCTCTAAAACAGATGGCCACACTCCCACTCCCTGTAGTCCCTCCTCAGGCAGTGCACTACAGAGAAACCAGCTAGGATGGTGATCTCCAGAACTGGGCCAGCATCATTTACCAGCCAGGTCTCCATGATGCAGGTGAGGTCAACTGAAGGAACTAAGTTGGCTATAATTACAGTCTTGTTCCTGATTGATCTTGCTTTGCACAGCACTGTCCAAAGGGGACTAGAAGCGGTTGCTTGCCCAAAGGCTGCCTGTCCACTCAGTTCAATGGAAACCCTCGGTATGGGAACTAAACATGTCTAGCTTCTCCCAAGTTCTCATTTCACCCTGGGGCACCTCCTGGTCTTGACCAGTCTGATATGGCACTCCCCATAAACCACCTTAGTGCTCTGCTGTCTACCATCCTGCTTCACCTCTGATGCCAGCTTCCCAACAGCTCCTAAGTGCTGTGGATGACAGAGGGGGGTCAGCAAAATGGTGGAGATCCAACAGCTGGGATGCCGAGTAGCTGAGCCTAAGGGGCCTGATACCTAAGCACATTTTCCTAGCCCACTGTGTAAGAAATATCTTAACAGGACAATGATAAAATCAATAAAAAAAACTCAAAAAAACACTCAAGACCCAAATTAAGCCAATAATAAATTAACCCCACCACTCCACACCCAAATTAAACTAACCCTGCACACACACACATGCATGCACACACGCATGCATGCGCAGACACACATACACACCACTCACTCCATACAGGTAAATAACTATAAAACACATAGTCACACAGTCGATCACTAAACTTCAAGGACCACCAGACAGACACCACACATTGCTTTTTCAATTCACTGTCATAACGCAACACAAGGGCAGCTTCCCCCTTCTACAAGGATGCCAAACTCTTCAATAGCCATCCCCCACCTTTGGCACTATGTCCTTCCACATCTCTAAGCACTTACTCAGACAATATCTCCTAGACAAATATGTTTGTAACTGTCCCTGACCTGCTGCTTTTGGTTTCCCCCGTCCTATCATCAATTACTCTTATTTGCTCCCATGAATTGTGTTACTTGTCTTTTCCTTTTCTGTCTAGTTTTCAGATGCACTTGTCTACATCCCTTTGTAATTTATCCTGACTCTCATATATTATTGTATGTACTTCATGATGCTTGTTAATGCTGGTCCCACTTGAAAAAGGGCAACGTGCTTTCCAGGGTAAACAATAAAAACAAAATGAAATTAGACCTTACACAGTCACAGATATACAGCCAACTACCCACCTAATAAATGCTAGAATTAAAAGTCAATTCATAAAAGTAAGTCCAGGTTCAAGTTACATGGCAGCCAGTGTGCAACCTTTGAAGCAGTTTTTGTCACAATTTTCAAATAAATTTCATGTTAAATGTTCGGTAATTATAGACAGCTGCAGAAACAAATTAAGGCACTCACAAGTTGTGCTTTCACCACAGCTAGGAGAGTTTGACAAAAGATGGTGAACACAGAAGAAACCAACAGCAGGGATCAATGCTCTCACCACTGATGTAACAGCAGATAATAGCTACAGGTTCAGGATGGGGGATCAAATTCATGAAGATATTGTCAAAGACATTAGATCTGGGTGGAGTGGTGGATGTGGCCTACATAGATTTCAACAAGGCTTATGACACTGTTCAACATTGGAGACTAGGAAACAAGCTGGGTGGCTTAGGACTGGGTCCAAAGATGGTAAACTGGATAAGAAATCAGTTAGGGGAGAGGTGACAGAGGGTGGTGGTAAATGGAGTTCACTCCAAGAAAGCAAAGGTGACCAGTGGGGTGCCTAAGGGATTGGTGCTGGGACCAGTCCTCTTTAATGTCATTCTAAGTGACATTACAGAGTAGCTGGAAGAGAAGTTCTGCCTCTTTGTGTATGATACCAAAATCTGCAATAAGATGGACACTCTCGGATAGGTGGAAAGGAAGAGCAGAGATCTGAGAATACTCAACAAGTGGTCAAGGGCATGTCACCTGGGTTTCAATGCAAACAAAGCGCAAAATAATGCACTTAGGGCACAGAAAACCAGCTGTGGAGTACAAAATGGGTGGAGTGGTATTGATGACCACCAAGCAGGAAAGAGACCTGGAGGTAATCATATCTGATGACCTATAAGTGGCCAGGCAGTGCAACAAGACAGTTGGGAGGGCTGGTGGGATGCTGGGGTGCATAGCAGGGGCATCACCAACAGAAAGAGGATGTGGTGTTGCTGTATAGCTTACTGGTAAGACCCCACCTAGAGTACTGTGTCCAGTTCTGCAGAACACATCAATGGAAGGACATAGATAGAGCGGAGGTGGTCAAGAGGAGGGCAGCTAAAATGGTGTAGGGTCCACATCAAATGCCCTGTTAGGAAAGACAAAAGGACCTCAATATGTACACCTTGGAAGAGAGGAGAGAGGGGAGGGAGATATGATAGAGACATTTAAATACCTCCCGGGGTAAATAAGGTACAAGAGGGAAGTATTTGTTAGAGAAAAAGGTGCTCAAGAGCAAGGGAACAAGCTATGAAGCTGGAGGTGGTAGATTCAGAAGAGATGACAACATCAGGAGAATATTCCACCAAGAGTATGTCTAGGCAAACCATTGAAGTCCCTTCTGAAAAACAAGCCTGAGTATGCACTCTTTCACAGTCCATGTTTGCAAATGGCTAAATGAGCTCCTAAAATTCCTAGTGGGACTTTCCAAAATCGCACACTTTAAGAAATCCTTAAAAGAAGGACTCATTATGAAATCAACATGCTGCTGCTTTTAAAATGACCTCTGCCCAGTATACCATGTTCAATTTGCACTAATATATTATAAGCACTTGCAAACTCTGTCCCTTTGGGACTGCCATGCTAGAGTGTATATTTTACCTTTACGGCTAATTCACTGTTGCTTGCACCTGACCAGGTTCCCCTTGAGCTGGTGAATGTATGTTGTGTTTTCTCATTCCTTGTATTTGTCAGATGTGGAACCTTTGCAAAAGGGTACTTGTGTGCAAAGGTGTTTTCTGAAATATAAATATATAACAAATAAATAAATGTGAGGAAGCACTTCTTCACAGAAAGAGTGGTGGATTCCTGGAACAGCCTTCCAGCAGAGGTGGCGTGTCAAAAACAGTGGTGGAGTTCAAAAATGCATGGTACAGGCGTAAGGGAATCTTAGTGGAAAGGAAGTGGGGAGAGAGAAAGAGCCAGAGATAATGCAGGGTCTGCAGTGATACTATAGGTAGGGGAAAATGAGCATACTGGGTGGGCTAGCAGTCCATATCTACCATTAAATTTTGTTTCTATCTTTCTCTGTGTAGCTTCTTTCCTGATGTTGTCATGAGCTGCATCCACAGCAATTCTGCCTCCCTCTTCCCTCCCCAGATGGACCCCTCCTCTACCACCTCTAGATCATCCTTGTCATAAAGGGCTACCTTATCCCCTTTTCCTTTAGTCCTGTCTTGCTTATACATGGGGTATCCTGGTATTGCTAAGTCCCAGTTATTTTTCCCAGTGACTAATGTTTCTGTGATGGCTACAGGGTTTAATACTGCATTTGCCACAGTTGCCTGGAGCTCAGCAATTTTGTTCCCTAGGTTCCTAGCATTTAGGCAGACTACCTTACAGCATGTGCCTGAACCCTCCCCTTTTTAGTAGCACCTTCTGCTTTGTCAACCCCACCCCTTGTGAATTTCCTGCCCCATGCTTGTTATGTGGGCTCCCACTGCCTAGCTCCTTTTCTTACTTTAAAATGGGCCCCTGTCAGTTTCTCTTCAGCCCCACGGTTTCTAGCCTCTATTTCTAGGGGAGTTATAGCTAGGTTCCCCTTTTATTCTCCTTCTTCTGTGGTTCCCCAGCCTCAGCCTGTCCCTCCTTAGTTTAAATATCCACCAACATAGACAGAAAATGTCACCCCATAGCACTAGCCCCCCTCACTTGCTAGGTGAAAGCCATCACCCTTGAAGAGTCTTGCATCCCAAAAGTTCCCCCAGTCTCCCACAAAATGGTACCCCTCCTAATAACACTATCCCATCAGTCACCCATTAAACTCCTTAGTCTCCTCCTTCCTGCTTCTTTGCTTCTGCTTCCCTCTCCCTCACATAGGGAGGACCTCAGCACAGGCCAGGGAAGGTGAATGTGCCATGCCAGATGACTCTCATTGACTTCTTAGTGTAGTGAGTCAGGCAGCAGAAAGGGGCAACCTGTTTATATTCTACAGTTGGACTTCAGCAAGGCCTTTGATTCAGTGCCACATATGGTTTGGTGAAAAAGTTAGGGGACTTAGGGTTGGGATGGGCCTGATCAGGTGGACTGAGAACTGGTTGGGGGGTACCCAGAGTGTAGAGGTAAATGGTCATTCCTAGGAGGTGCAGGAAGTGATCAGCAGAGCACCTCAGGGATTTGTCTTAGAACCAATTCTCTTTAATTCATCTGTAACATAAGGGAATGGAAACAGGGCAAGAACAGCATGTTCAGAGATAATGCTAACTCATGTGGGAGGGTAGACAGTGCGAAGGTTATCAGGGACATGAAAAGGGCTATAAGTAATTTGGAATAATGGTCAAGGTCTGGCAGCTCAGGTTCAATGCTAAAAAATGTAAAGTCATGCATATCAGTAGAAATAATTTGAAAACTGAGTATTGGCTTGGATGAGTCAGAGTAGCCCTAACTTTGGAGGTAAGGGATCTAGGAGTAAGCATATTAGATAATAACAAGGCATATGGGATGGAAAACAGGATGATGGGATGCATTGGAAAGGATTCGCTAGTAGGAGTACAAAAGTGATTCTGCCCATGTATAGACCCCTGGTGTGACCCCACCTGGAGTATTGTGTACAGTTCTGGAACCACAGTCAGAACAGGGACAGGGAAAGGGATAGCTTGAGTCAAAACAGAGGAGAGTGACCAAGATAATACAGGGACAGCAGAATAAAATGTATGAGGAGTGCTTAAGCAGCCTTAACATGTATTTATAATCAGGAAGGTGTGAGGAGCACTTATACTCAGAAGGGAGTGAGGAGACATGATTAAAACTTTCAAGATTCTCATGAGAATAAACAGTGTTGACTGCCAGTGGTTTTTCAAGCATAGCAAGGGGTCTACAACAAGGGGCATTGGCTGCAAGCTAATAGGAGCAAGGTTCAGAAAGGATATGAGTGAGCATTTCTTCATGAAAAGAGTGGTGAACAAATGGAATGGGTTGCCCAGGTAGGTGGTGGAAATAAAAGCTGTGGTGAGCCTTAAGAGGTGGTGGGGCAGAACATAAGAAGCTGCTGACAAATGGTGTGGTGATGGTTCTGGTGAGGATACTGGGCAGGGGCTGAGCTCCAAATGGGGAACATTCATGGCTGTACTGCATTAGGCTGGTGGAACATGACGTGGGAATAGAGCAGACTGGAGGGACCTCAGTTTGTTTTCTGCCTGAAAATGTTCTGTTTGTTTGTCCCTCCCATGATACAAACGTACCATACTCTAACTGACCAGGACTAAAAGTCCAGAGCAATTTCTGCTGTAATCTTCAACTAATGCTGACACTGTCAACTCAACTTGCGGCTGCAGAGCACTGAACAGAGAAGGGCTCATGACCCCCCTTCATGAAAGGAAAAATTTTACTTATAAAGGAAGAGTTCCAGGCCAGGAAGTTGGAGGTTTGAAATTAGTCCAGATGTGGTTTAGCCTTCCAGGCAATACAGATGGAAACAGGGTTCAGAAAAAAAATTAGGATGAGGGGGCCCATGAGAAAAAAGACAGAGAAGCAGATAGCTTTCTTAATGATGGTCCATACTGGGCCCTCTGTTCTACAGCCTTTTCCTGAACATTCTTCCACAGTTATGTAGAAAGACTGATATTCTACTATATGCAGATGACGCAGTGATCTTCACCAGGGGCACTAACCCCCTGGACTTACAGAACACCACCCAATCTGACTTTAACCTGGTGCAACAGTGGTTCATAGATCACAAGCTTGTGCTTAATGTCACCAAAACCAAATATATGATCTTCCATAACTCCAAGAAAAAACTGCCTGATAGCATCAACTACATGATTAGCACCCTTAATGGAACCAACATCAAAAAAGTCTCTTGTCTTCAGATATCAAGGTCTCTATGTAGACTAATTCCTCCAGGTAAAGACTGCGAATCCTGTGGTGCAAGGAAAGGGCTGGCAAACCTTAAAATGTAGTAGCACAGTTCCAAGAAAGCCTTGCACTCTAACCGAAATTACCACACATATCACTGAAAATATCTTTAGTGAATGCTTTAATGCAAAGTAAAGGCACAGTAATACTGTGATGGACTACAGCTGCCCGTTGCTTGCCCCTGAGCTTCAGGTGTGAGTAGTGGGCATCTGTAGTCTGTTGCAGTAGTACCATGCCTTTGCTTTGCATTAAAGCATTCACTAAAGATATTTTCATGGTACTTGTGGTAATTTCATTTAGAGTGCAAGGCTTCCCTTGAACTGTGTCTCTACATAGACTCCCGCCTTACTTTCAGTAGTCACATTGCCCACCTAATAAAAGCAATGCATTTGAGATTAGGCGCTCTGTGCCGATTCAACAATTTCCTGATTCCCTCAACATGACAACTTCTAGCTCGATATTTTCTGCTCCTTCTTATTGATTATGGTTTAATTCTCTACACTCTGGCAGTTGAATTGGAGCTTTATGGGGTCAAAACCCTGTAATACCAAATTGCCAGATATACTACACAACTCCCCGCCTGGACTCACAACTGTGTCCTCCGAGATAAAGCAAATTTGCCTTCCCTTTCCTCCAGAATCAAGCTTCGATTTGGAGTTACGGCATGGAAAATCATCATGAATAATGTACTGCCTATATACGACACTTTCTTTCATCCCAAAGCCCCACTAACTTGCACCCGATTCTCTGCCATGGCCTACTTCAAAATCCCCACACTAAGAACAAGTGCTGGCCAAAGGACTTTACTGTTCCAACTACCCAGTTTCTATAACTCTGTATCCCATCAAGAGGCTGACCTTACTCTGTCCCTCTGAGACCTCAAAACCAACCTGGGTATCTGGATCTAACTTGGATTTATGTAAATGTCTGTAACCTGCCACATGGCTTCACTGTAAATGCACTTTTACTGTCACATTTGTGTATAATCTATCTGAAGTTTGCAATCCATAGCCCTCTCATCTGTCTGGCTGCCTATGAAAATGGGCAGTTTTGCTCATGGTTTTACTAGATGTCAATAAATAAACAAATAAAAATAAATATTTGAAGTGGGTGTCAATTAACCCCCCCCCCCCCCCCCCCAAGAATAAGAGCATCTAGGTACTTTTGTCATTTAGTACAGCAGATATTTGAAGTCTTCTGCACAAGACAAATGCCAGAATCAGTTTAAACTGTGTGAACTTAACAACTTAGCAAATGCAATATTTAGGGCTGTACCTTTGTCACGGATGTTGTGGAAGGCATGGACACCATGATTTTTCCCATTTTTTATGAAAACCCCATCATTATTTGCATTTCCATAGCAATCCCATGATTTTTGGTGTTTTCCATGACACCACTGTGATTTTTAGCATTTTCCTTAAAAGCAACATACTGTAGTGTATGGTGTTTGCAAATGACACACCCATAATTTTGTGCCTCACCACCTTAATACTCTTAGTCCTCAATCATGCCCAGTATTGGATCCTAGGATTTACACACAGGCCCAGATATTCAAAAGGGTTGAGCCATGCGCAACAGAGATGCACCAGCGCAAGTCTGAAAATGCGCCATTGTGCGATATTCAGCTGGAGGCAGCTGCGCCCCCCAAATCGCAATGTGCAAGAGTGCAATGGTAAGGAATGCATGTGCAACTGAAGGGGGAGGAGCCATGAATAAATGGCGCAGTACAATATTCAACAGCATGCGCCATGCGCAATAGAGGAGCAAGCAGAAGTTGCGCGGTAGCGAAAATGATCCAAAATAAAAAGGAACAAGAGAGAGGTGCAAGAACGCTACAGGAAAGCCAGAGGTGGGAGAAAGCTAACAGCCACAGAAGACAGGGAAGCAGTGAGTGGGACTGGAAAAGAGCAGGACAGGGCACACCTGGGAACATAGGGCAACAGGATAGGAGTGGGGAGCCTGTGCCACAGTGGACTGAGGGTAGTGGCAGTGGGCAGGACAGCCAAATCTTGGAGTTGTTCATGGTGCAGGGAGAGTAGCACAAAGGACAGTGGGGGGAATAGGAATACAGCTGCTGGGGGGGAACACAAGCCAGGGACATGGCCAGTGCCACCATTCAGATGGAGGCAGTAATGAGGGGTGTGAGAAGGCAGGCAGCAAGGGGGCGCGGTCGTGGAAGGGCCCGTCGGCGGTATGCCCCCAACAGGTGGTACCGAGCCTGCACCAGCTTCGAGCACTACAGTGACACTGAGATAGTGGGCCAGTACCGCCTGAACCGGGTGATCCTGAGGTGACTCTGTGAGCTATGCAGTGATGAGATGCAGGCACTCACATGATGGAGCAATGCTCTGTCAGTGGAGACAAAGGTGACAGCTGTCATGTGCCTGCTCACCACAGGCACCTTCTAGAGACCAACAGAGGACACAACAGGCATAACCCAGTCAGCCGCGTCATGCTTGCTCACACAATTCCTCAGCGCACTGCTGCCACATGCTGCAGAGTACATCCATTTCCCCAGCACACAGGCGGAGCGCACAGCACGCATACAAGAGTTCCATATGGTAGCACGTATGCCTGGCATGCTCAGGGCCATTGACTGCACCCATGTGGCCATCCGCATGCCACCTGGCCTGGAAGGTGCTGCGTACATTAATCGGAAGGGCTATGCCAGCATCAACTGCCAGGTGGTGTGCGATGCTATGGGGCGCTTAACCAACGTCTGTGCCACGCACCCTGGGGGAGCACATGATACCTTCATCTGGCACCAGTCTGCACTGCACCACAGGTTCAAGAGTGGGAACATCCCCACTGGCCACCTAGTTGGTGAGTATGCAAATCACGCAGAAAGACATGGATCTTGGGAGGGGCATAGTCAGAGGTGACATGGGTACTGGACTAGATGGTCCATGGGAGGGAGATGCTGATCACCAAACTAATGTCCACCCTCTACACACAGGTGACAGTGGATATCCACTCCGTCCCTTGCTGCTCACACCATACCGGTGGCCCGCGACCCCATCACAGCAACGGTACAGTGAGGCACATGCCACCACACGCAATGTAATAGAGTGGGTGTTCGGGATGCTGAAGGCACGTTTCCATTGCCTGGACATGTCTGGCGATGCCCTACAGTACAGCCCTTCGAAGGCCTGCAGGCTATTCCTGGCCTGTTGCATCCTGCACAACATGGCCGATGACTGTGGGATAACTGTAGAGGTCGAAGAGGGGGACAGCGATGGGGACGATGAGGACGCTGGTGCAGATGGTGATGGGCAGCCCCCCCTTGGTCGAAGGGACCCCCGACTGATCCAGATGTCGCAGCTGCACCGGGACACCATCACAGAGGAGCACTTCAACCAACCCAGGTAAGTTATGGGGCCATGTGCAACCACCAATGGCAAGTGCACAACCCACAGACACGCATGGACAAACCCCAGGGGTGCATGTCACAAAGGGAATTGGCTGAGCATGGAACAGGACATGCCATCAGGGATGGGCAAGGCCTAACACGGCATGTGGTCATGCACACACACACACCCCACAAGACATGCATAAAGGGTAGGAGGCACGCCGACCCCAACCGCCACCCCTAGCCACACACATGTCCACAGACCACCACGCCCAGTGCCTGTCATTGTGCATGTCTCAGATGCTGGGCACCATTGCACAGTGGCAGACAGCGCAATGCAGGCATCATCATACACACGCCACAGTGACCAGCAGCCAGGAGGATGTGCACATGGAATGTGTGTGTGTGTGTGTGTGTGTGTGCAGGGCTGGGTACCCAACCCGTGCATTGCATGTTGAACAACACACTGCACACAGGGCAGCGTCAGACAGTAGCCATGGTGAGAGACAGGTCAGTCATGCGGCACAGTGCCACGGCCACCACGGATGCGTGGGTGGCCTCACTGAGACCCGCCAGCAGTGACAGGCTGACCATTGGCCTCATGGGGTGGCACTGACAGTCCCCCAGGGGTGCCACTGTGGGAATGTGACCGTTCTCAAGCAGGGGTCTGCAGCTCACCGAACATGTCTGTGCCAGGCATGCTCGGGATGCCCACAGCTGAACCTGGTGTAGACAAGGAGAGTGTCACATGACACCAGGAATGGGGGGGGTGGACATGGCACTGCATGGTGTCTGTGGTGCATGGGCAAATAACTGTGTGCCCATTGTGGCCATGACAGCTGTGAATGCCTGTGTCTGTCTGTCAATGGCGGCAGTCACATCCTCCTCCAGCCGGTCCTTCCCTGCCAGGAGCAGACCGGTGTCCCTGCTGCACTGCTCCTCTGTCTGGTACAGTGAGGCACATGCCACCACACGCAATGTCATAGAGTGGGTGTTCGGGATGCTGAAGGCACATTTCCGTTGCCTGTACACATCTGGCGATGCCCTACAGTACAGCCCTTCGAAGGCCTGCAGGCTATTCCTGGCCTGTTGCATCCTGCACAACATGGCCGATGACTGTGGGATAACTGTAGAGGTCGAAGAGGGGGACAGCAATGGGGACGATGAGGACACTGGTGCAGATGGTGATGGGCATCCCCCCCTTGGTCGAAGGGACCCCCGACTGATCCGGATGTCGCAGCTGCACCGGGACACCATCACAGAGGAGCACTTCAACCAACCCAGGTAAGTCATGGAGCCATGTGCAACCACCAATGGCAAGTGCACAACCCACAGACATGCATAGCATGACAGGCACTGGGCGTGGTGGTCTGTGGACGTGTGTGTGGCTAGGGGTGGCGGTTGGGGTCGGCGTGCCTCCTACCCTTATGCATGTCTTGTGGGGTGTGTGTGTGTGTGCATGACCATCTTTGCTTACGCTCCACTGCTACTCTATCAAATCACTCCTCCCCCCCATGTCAGTTGTAGACTGTTGTTTGTTCTAGCTGCCAAAATACTGTATATGTATTGCACACACCAGTCATCATGTTTCATTTATCAGTATGCAACCTGTAAGTCGCTTCCCTGTCTCATATCAATGTTTACCACCTGCGGTCACCCTATGTGGTACCCTTGTATGTATATCCAGCCTGTATCATGTAACGTGCATTTCATGTATATACTGTTATTACCTATCTGTGTTTGTACTTTAAGTGTTTATGTCACAGGCCCTCCTTGTGAATGAGCTTGCTCAATGGAGTTTTCCTGCAATAAACTTGAACTGAACTTGAACTTGAACTTGAACTGGTGCAGGACCACACTGAGTGCATCCACCGCCGTCACTAGCCGCAACTGCTGATCCACTGATTCATGGAGTATGCGGGTGTACTCATCTAAGAGGTCATCTGCCTGATCGGCATGCTGTCCCTCATGGTGTTCACGGCTGTGCTGGGCAGCACCCCTTGAGGTTGGGCGCTGCACACCAGGGCCATGCCTGGGCATGTCCACAGGTGGTGCACTGACGCTGCCCCCTGACACTGCCCCCCATCGCCATTGGCTGACTGCTGACACTGCCCCTCCAGCCGCCACTCTCCAGGGCTCAACGGTGCTGCTGCAGTGGCTGCAACAGCCCCACTGTCCTGGACACACACCAGTGCTGCCCCACTGATGCAGACAGGCACAGGCTGGGACTGTGATGTCATGCAGGCCTCCACGGTGGCACCATCCACGGCTATACCCATGCTGTAACCTGCTGTGCAGCCATCCTGCGGCACCACAGGAGTGGGGAGCGGGGCTCCCCCTGAAGATGGACTGCAGTTGCATCTTGGACTGCCCCATAGAGCCACCCTCACACCCCTCCTTCCCTCTCATATTTGTTCACCCCTGCCCCTTACCCACCTCCACCCTGTTTGTGTCCCTCACCCCTTTCACATGTATATATTTGTACATAGTTGTGTTACCACTTTTATAATATATTTGTTTAGTTATGCCTACTGTTGTGGTCTCTGATTTGCAGCAGGCTAATGGTGCTCAACTGCAGTGCTGTGCATGGTGTCGGGGGTGGTGCTATCCTGGGGGGGTGTCTGTAGGGGAAGCAAGTGTGGTGTGGCCGTAGTTCTCAGTCACTGTGGTTTGAGTGTTGTTCCCTGTGCAATGGATGACTGTGTGCAGTGGTACACGGTGCATGTGTTGTGTCCATGGCACACCTGTCTGACCTGTCAGGCCTGTGCAGCTGCCACCCTTGCATGTCTGTGACCTGCACAGTACACTGGCATGTCAGTGGTGGCTGCCCATGCTGGACAACCCCTGTACCCGGCACAATTTGTGTGTTGCCTCCTGTTACTGGTGTGGTGCACATCTGCCTCGGGTGGCACTGCTGCATCTGCTGTTGTTGTCCCACCTCGATGCTGTCACCTGTGCCTGTTGCAGGGGATGTGCTCACTTATGCTGCAGCTGCATGCTGGTGATGTACAGCGTTGTGGTGCCTGCACAGTGTTGCTGGCACACCTGTGCCATGGAGAGGTTCTGGCCGTGTGTACACGACTGCTGTGGTCACATTCCGTGGGCTTGGTTGACTCGCTACTGTGTCCCTGTGTTGGTGTGCCCTTGGGTATGGGTGGTTGTTTGTCTGTGCACTGTGTTGCATCCTGTGTGGTGCATGCTTCCATGCAACACTATGGGTGTCTGCACTGGCTGTTGTGGCCAGTGCTGGGATGGGGTGTGTCCTTGGGAGGGTGAGCAGGGTGCTGCGACACTGGTGATGGGTTCTGGGGAATGCCCTGTCATGTATGTGGGACCTCATGTGCTGACGCATGGTCGGCCTCGCAGCTTTACCTGGGGGGGACGTGCATGGTGGCACTGCGTCTGCAGCCATTGCTTCACTGTCTGCTGCTGCTTCCTGCTGTTAGATGCTCGTGATGGGGCTGCCTTGCATGGTTCTGTGGTGCACAGGGTTGTATTGTCACAGTGGGGGTGGTGGCATGCTTGGGGTGTCCTGAACTGTGGGTCGCTACTCCTGGACAGGGTGAATGGGGATCATGGTGCAGGGTATGCTCTGCATTGGTGGGTTGGTGTGGCATGGGGTGGATGGGCATCCATGTGTGATGGTCCCAGCTTGCAAGGGGGTGTGCTGGTGCACCGTGCCATGGCGATGGGTTTCTGGCTGGTGTTCCTGGGCCATTGGTTCTTCCTGTTCTTCTCCAGTTGTGCGGTGCATGTGGTGGGGGGGCAATGTCTGTTCTGCTGAGTGCTCCTCTGCCCATCCCTACCATGGGTGATGAGCCCCTGCATCCTGTCCCTGTGCATCCCTGGTTGTGCTATTGCACTGCTGCCCTGCTCCACTAGGCATCCCTGGTTTTGCTATTGTGCATTTGACCTGCTCCACTGCACATCCCTGGTTGTGCTATGTCACAGTTGGCACGATATTCTGTCATGTGCTGCAGGCGCATCTTGACCTGCGCAGTGTTTGAATATCGCGCATATTGTGCATGGGTGCAGTGGACTTGTGCTTGCTCCTGCTGTTGTGCACTTTTGTGGTGCAGTTTGAATATCTGGGCCCCAGGCTTCAGTCTCTGAGATATCAGCACAATGTGTAACCTTCCACTACTGAGCAAGTCTAAAAATGACATTTTCAAAAAACTTAAATGTTTGTTAATATGCTTGCACAAAGAATATGTTAAAATAAATTTAATTTGGTCAGTCCATAATGGATTCATGACTTCTCATGACTTTTACTATAATTTCCATAATTTTGTCAGTTTGGCCATGACAATATCATGTTTTTATCCAAAATATTCCATGATAAAAGAATAACTCTATATTGTCCAGTAGGCCCCCATTTCTCCCCCTGGACATGGACAAGAAAGACACAACACAGTTCTTGGAGGAAAATGGCCGCAGTCATGTTTTATTTATTTCCAATTCTAGAAATTAGTCTTTATTTAGTCACCAATACTTTATATTTCATACTCTAGATTAATACCTATTCAATTAATATTGAGCAGCAGGTGCTGCCAGGAGGAAACACATACCCCAGGCCCCTGCACAGCCCACAACTTGGGAAATACCTTCCGATGCTGGATGAGGCATCCCCCTGCAGTAGGTTCTGGTGGCCACCCCCATCTGATGTTGCCAACCTTGCAGTCTCTGCTGCTGAGGCTGGATCTAGACCCCCCGTGCGGGTACAGGTCTTATGATCCACCATCTTCACGTCAACCAGGGTCCCTGACACCTTCGGGAGAACTGGCATCGTCCTTTATTTTCCCACTACTTCCCTCGTGCACTCCTCCCATGCCCCACTACCCGGCTGCGACATATTGCAATACCACTTCAATACTGTATTCCAATGAACTCTGCACTTCTCTGTGTATACCTGCTTTAAGGATTTTGTGCTACTTTTTACTTGACTTGCAATTTGTTGTTATTGTTACCTGATACCCTACTTCTTGAGTCCATACCATTACATCCCTTTTTTGGGGGGGTGAAAAACCCTGGAAAAACCCCAGTAAGAGAAAACCAGGAAAAGTCACTCCCCAACCCCTAATGTAGTGGCCCATAGTGGGTCAAAAAGGGGGCCCTACTGAGTCATCCTTCCCTCCTGAAATGCCTGGGGGACAGGTGGGTGGGTGATCTGAGGGGAGAAAGAGCTAGAAGGCTGGAAGCCAGCCTGCAGTCTGGTTTTATTCTGTCTCCTCCCCTCAGACCCCCTTTTGGAGGGCTTGGCTGTGCCCTATCCCTGTCTATGTCCACAGGCTGCTGACCACTCCCCTTGGCTGGTCTCCAGCAGCCTCTGATTTTGGCCATGGAGAGGGGGAAGGGGGCCCCTGGACAAAGGAATGGCTGCTGCAATTCTTGGACAGCCTACGCATTATCCAGTAGGCCCCCATTGCCCCCCCCATGGACAAGAAAGACACAACACAGTTTTTGGAAGAAAATGACCTCAGCCATGTTTTATTTATTTCCAATTCTAGATATTAATCTTTATTGAGTCACCAATTACTTTGTATTTCATACTCAATATTAATACCTATTCAATTAATATTGAGCAGCGGGAGCTGCCAGGAGGAAGCACATACCCCTTGCCCCTGCACCACCCACAACTTGGGAAATCCCTTCCAGTGCTGGCTGAGGCATCTCTCTGCAGTAGCAGAACAGGTCATATGGCCAAGGTTCTGGTGGCTGCCCCCCATCTGGCGTTGCCGACCTTGCATTTTGCTGCCGAGGCTGGACCTAAACCCCTAATGTGGGTACATCCATCATCAAGCTGATCAGGGGCCCCAACACCTTTGGGAGCACTGGCATTGTCCCCTATTTTCCTGCTACTTCCCTCATGCCCTCCTCCAGCACCTCCACAGGCTGGACCCTGCCTGACCCACCAAGCCACCTGCTCAACCCTTTCCTCCTATATCATTTTAAAATTTTTAGTAAACTATCTAAAACTTCGCATTGCAGCCGACCCTCTGGGCCCACCACCAGGCACCAGTGGGTACAGTAAATATTTTCATGTCTCAATACAATGCCCCCCCAGGGCCTTCATAAAAGATCCCATCTCCTTGTTGATTTGCATACAAGCCCTATTTAGTGCGGGGACCTTGCGTGCATGAGCCCTATGTTCCCTCATCAACAAGTGTGACCAGATGAGTGTAATGCTTGGCCACCAGCCCTTGATGATTCACAAATCATCATTCATTGCCAACAGCAGATTCACTGTCTTCTTGCGGCCCAGGTCTTCTCCGCCCACGTGAATCAACAGGATTTGTGGTGCATTCCTTCAGTCAGCCTCACTTTGCAATCTTGGAAGCAACTCCTCCCAGAGCATACCCTTCATGCCCAACCACTCAATCCTTGCAGCCTGCCATGGCACAGACATGTTGCTTACCCCTGGCTGACTGACTGCCCTCTGTGCCGCCCTCCAGATGAATGCATGGTCACATATCCAAATATGCATAAGGTCTTCCCTAGGGCCTGTAAGAGACAATAAACAATCATTGTAGGTGTGGTCTCACATAGCACAGGAATGCCTGTGACTTCCGTCATTCCAAGGCCTGACTCTCTAAGTCTGATAGGCCCTCACCCCTGGCAGTCGTCGCTGCCCCAGTGTGGAACAAATGGGTCCCATAGTCCCCAGCATAAAGTCCCAGTTCCTGGATAGCTATCCGCAGGATGAACCAGAACTGGTAAGCCATCACAGGGCTGCTATCCTGGTCCCTGAAAAGGCCTCCCCATTCACTGAAAAGCATGTCCAATGTTCAACCAGATTACGGGCTACTTGCCACTGTACTCCTGCTGGAGTCTTAATTTCATGTCAGTGGCCTACTCCCCTCTGTTCTGTCTTGAATCTGTGGAGATGCAGGAATACCCTGTTCCCTACCATCACCACATTGTGCGCCAGCAGGCTTGGGGTGCCATGGTCCTTGGAGGATTTTGTTAGCTGAATGTCCCACAGAAAACTATCAGGAACATGGTGCTAAACAGCTGGGTTTCATGCTCATCCCTACCAACCTTGAGCAAGACCCCCCCAAATGACTTCCAACTTAACCGGTGTAATGGGCTATCTGGCTTCTGGGGTGGAGATAACCTCCTTACACCAGCCTTCCAATAGTTTCCTCACCTTGAAGGCACCCATGGTGTCTGCCATCCCCATGGCTTTCATCACTCATGACAAGCCTGTAAGGTGACATGCTATCACTCCCGGAGAGAGTCCATCTGCTCTCCCTGCCATGACATATCCACAAAGCTGATCTCCTGGGATGGGCAAAACATCCGGCCACCCCATGGCCTCTTGCATGGCTAGGAAGAGGTCGACCCCCCCAGCAGTATGCCTCCTTTGTGCTGGGTGCAGTGGAGTTACCTATGCATCTCCAAGCCTGTTGGTCACCACCTCCCACAGGAAGGGAGGCACCTGCTGTGGATCCTTGTTTGCTCTTGGTGCCAGTCTGAAGAATCTGTCCCACTGTGAATGAGATGAAGCATCGGCTATGCTGTTGTCAACTCCCGGGACACGTACTACTTGGAATGTAATGTTAAGCAACATACATTTTAAAACAAATACCTGCATCAAATCTGCCATTGGTCCCAATTGACCCAACTGTCTATTGATGGTATGTACCACCCTCATGTTATCTGATCTGAAGTGCACTGCTTGATTACAGAATCTGTGACCCCAGAGGCACATAGCCACCGCAACTGGAAAGAACTCCAGCAGTATGATCTGCTTCCTCACTCCAGTCTTCAGCCAGCTGACTGACCACTGCCCTGTGCACCATTGCCCCTGAAAATAAGCCCCGAACCCCAGACCAACCACTGCATTGGTGTACAGCTCTAAAGGCGTACCACCCTGTGGCTCTTGCCACAAGGCCACCCCATTGAAGTGATCTAGGAACATCTGCCAAACCTGGAAGTCCTCTCAGAACTGCTTTGTGATTCATATCCTGTGATGGGATCTTGTACAGCCAGCCCCCCTCCTGGCCAACTGTCACATGAAAGTCCTCCCCATTGGTATGACCTTGCATGTGAAGTTGAGGTGCCCCATCAACTGTTGTAATTCTCTCAGGGTCATTTTCTTGCTCCCTAACACCCTATGCAAGAATGAGCGGAGTGCGGTCAATTTGTCAAGTGGCAGGTGATGAAGCCTGTTCATGGGATGAATTTCTATGCCCAAGAAGGTGAGGGTGGTTCCCGGAGGTTCCGATTTTTCCTTCGCTAATGGAACACCAAACTCTCTGCACACGTGATCAAAGACCCTGAACAAGTCCGCACGCTGGAGAATCGGCTGGGCCCACAAACATGAAATCGTCGAGATAGTGTACTATGCTGTCAGTATCTGCTGTTTGGGCAGTAAGCCAATGCAAGAAAGTGCTGAAACTCTCAAACACAGCACAAGCCACCGAGCAGCCCATGGGCATGCAGTCATCCACATAGTACTCATTCTCGAACTTCATGCCCAACAGTACCCTATCCTCCTGATACTTTGGCAATAGCCTGAATGCGGACTCAGTGTCCACCTTAGCCATCGGATGCTTGGCCGTGTTGCATGCACCAAGTCCACTGCCCAGTCAAAGGACTGGTAGTGAACCAATGCGTGCTGTTGGTCAATGTGATCATTCACCGAGTCCCCAACCGGGTGCGACAAGTGATTAATCAGTCTATATTCTCCTAGAACCTTCTTGGGCACCAGGCCAATTGGTGAAACCCTTAGGTTTGGCAGTGGTGGCATGGGGAAGGGACCACACACTCGCCTAAGCCGCCGTTCTTTTTCCAGTTTCCTCCAGACAACTTGCGGCAGGTCTCTAGCGGACTTCAAGTTCTCCGCCTCGTATGGCCAGTGAGGACCACAGTACGGGATCCTGAAGCTCTCTGAAAACCCTGTCCCCAACAACAATTCTGTGGCTACTCTGTCTGGGTACTGGTCCAACCATTGCTTAATTTTTTTTATCCGTACTGGAGTGGGAAGGCTTGCTACTTGGAGGCTTTCAAACCTGCCTCGACCCCCCCTTCTCTGACCCTCTTCCCCATGTGGGGAGGAGCACTGCAGAAAGGGGTGCTGTTTGCCACAGGCTAAGCATGCATATTCAAACCGGCAGCTGGTGCATGAGCTGACTGATTATAAGCGTAGCACCTCTTGGAGGTAGGGTTGTCCCCCCGATTGTGGTGCCGGGGTACGAATTGGGAGTCCACTATTGGTGTGCTGCACTCCCCTGACCTACATCACATCTACCATCAGTGGCATGTCCAACTTGACGTAGCTGATGACAGAGTCTACCTGCTGTCTACGATGAAACTCCTCATCGTAGACAGCCAAGCCGTATCCCCTTTCTTGCGATGCATCAATGAGATGCGATGCATACAGTTAAGAATTTCCTCCCCTTGTTTTTGGTCACCCTCCAACACCACAGTGGCATAGATCAAGAAGGCTATGACTTAGTTGTCATAAGTATGAGGAGCCTTAACCTTCTTCTGGTCCTGGTCATCCCCCTTGTCCTTCTCCTTTTTCTTATCTATGTTTTCCACTAGGTGATTAAGAAGGGAAAAGATGTCTACATATTCCCTGTTTCTAATCTGTTGCCTGACCTTGTCAGTTAAAAGACTCCCAACTGGGGAGTCTAGCCAAGCATATGGGTTCACCAGTGTTGGAGACACAGGCTTGTCTGGTGCCTGTCCCTCAAGCCCCATGCCCACCCCCCCATGGGTGATGGCAATGACCAATTTGTAATCTCTGTCACCAGATCCGCAACCACCCCAACTAACTGCTTTAAGCATTCATCAGTCACTACCCACAGACTGGTGTCTGGCAAGGGCTGCTGTCCACCTGGTTCCTCCCCTTCTAATATGTTGGGGGCATGCCCAGTCTCATCTTCATCAGAATCCAGAATGTCTGCAGCTAGCGTACCTTCTACCTCATTATCAGAAGACTCCTCCCGAACTGAGGACTCTTCCCCTCACTGCCCCCAACACATGCCTTACCTGGCTGGTCACCACTTGAGGGCCTTTATGTACTTCCTTACATGGCAGGCAGGAGAGTTTCACTGGTGGCAGTAACTTCTGGCCTCTTGTCTTCTTCTTCCCGGTGAGTGTTGTGGACTCCTCCAGCCCTTCCAGGCATGCCTCCAGCCAGGCCACTCCATTTCTCCTGTACAGGGTGTGTAGTTTTCCTTCGGCCACTGCCAACGCCTTGGATGTGGGAACACGCTTCCTGGCCACCATGTTATGAAATGACAACTGGTTCCATCCCCCCACCAAACATTGTTAGCAATTGTTGTGGCCTGACCCCTCCAACATTGTCAGGGGCCCCCTGCCTCCCCGTTATCCAGATTCATCCCCCTCGCTCGGCTCCTAGCCTTCCTTCCCCCACTAATGGAAATATATTTCACAGGCATGCCAGCGGGGCCAGGACTAGAACCTCTGCCCACTCCCCAATGCACTGCTTCTCAGCACCTGTGACTCTAACCGCTGAGCCACGAGGCAGTGTGCAACCAAGTTGGGGGGCGGTAGGGGAATACATCTGTGCTCACAGGCCACTGAACAGCAAGGGGGCTATCCTGTCCCTCAAAGGCAAGGTCTGAGCAGGATCCCCCGTCCACCAGTGGAACCCAGGAGTCAATGGATTTTCCACTATTGACATTGCATTCATGCTCTGCCAATCAGGTGACCAATTGCGCTCAAACCAGTTTAATTTAAAACATTTTTTTATATACAACCGGGAGGGGGGGCTGTAGCTGCTATAGCTTAATCCCCCTTCAATAGGAGCAGATCAGGGGGGAGGGAGGAAGTCACTTCAGGAATCAAACCACCATCTACCTCCTACCGCAGCACCCACAGATACTGACTCAGATCACTGTGCTATGCTGCCAGCATGTGGCCATCCAAGCACCAAAAATCAGAGCTATCAGGGGCCTGTGCAATCCAAAGGCCCACCCAAGATGGCCACACAGTCCTCGTGAGTGTAACTGCCAGATCTGCAATAGGTGTATACCATAATTGCAGCTGATCTCACGGGACATCCGGTATTGTGAGGGAATCACAGACTTCTGTCCTGAGATCTGCAAAAGGCCTATGTTCCACAGGCTGAACTAGCGAGAATCATGGGGCAGTGTGACCTACAGTCCCCCTTTTTAAACAAAATTCAATTGTGCTTCTAAATCAACTGCACTAGTAGATAACCATGTGGGGGGCAGTTGCCGGTTGCGGGTTTACAGCAGGGCCCAAGGGATCATGGGATATGTAGTCCAGAGCTCCTGTCCACCCACCCACTGAAATGATCCCCTTTTGGATGATCCATTCCCTCCGCACTGATCCAGACCAGTGCTGGCTCAGAGGCCCATCAAGGCTGTGTGAGCGGGCCTAGGGAAAAACCCAGTAGCTACCACCAGCAAGAGGCTGTGGATGCAATGACCTCCACATTGTGATGCCGACTACTCCCCTCTGCCCAATGGGGTGGAGGAGTATGGAAGCCAAACACTTGTAGCTGCTGGGAGACCACCAACCCAGGTAAGCCCCTTCAGGCAAAATTGACAAATCTTTATTTATTTATATTTTTTTAACCGCAACCAAGAGGGAAGCGTTGTCAACCCCAGAGGATCCTAGGTGAGAAGCCTGTCACAGTGGCTGCTAAGGGAAGTGCCCCAGAACCATTTAGCTGGATGGCCATGTGGCTGGGCCAGCAGGTCTTCCCCAGGCCAGGCCCCTTACTTAAAATTCACCACAAGGGAAAAGCAAATGCCAGGATTGCTTCAGGACCATAATTCACCCCAGTTAGTAGACTTACTCAAGAGCCCCCATACATAAGTGGGATTTAATGAGCAACTCTAAGGTGGCCTCCCTCCCTAGGCCCCAGCTACCTTACAGTACCTTGTCCTGGATCTGGATGTAGGACCTACTGTTGATCCAAGGGGAGAAAGAGCCAGAAGGCTGGAATCCAGCATGCAGTCTGGTCTTATTCTGTGTCCTCCCCTCAGACCCCCCTCAGAGGGCTTGGCTGTGCTCTATCCCTGCCTATGTCCAGAGGCTGCTGACCATTCCCCTGGGCTAGTCTCTTGCAGCCTCTGAGTTTGGCCATGGAGAGGGGGGAGGGGTCCCTCAGACAAAGGGACGGCTGCTGCTGCAGCTCATGGGCAGCCTATTCATTCTAACATAAACAATATTTGCTTAAGGGATACCACCCAGTTTTACTCTGGGAGCCTATAAACATTATAATTTTATATGTTTGGGAAAGGAAAGCAAGATAAGCAATAACTCATTTCTAGGTGTAGCAAGGAGGGAGAATACAATTACAAAAAGAAACACAAGCAAAAATAAAATTAAATATATTTCAGTGCAAATAATACATTAAAATATGTATAGAATATTTTTTAAGGAACTTCAAAGGAGAAAAGGCATTTTAGGCAGTACTGTGTGATACATGAGTTGTAGTATGGGGAGGGCTCAGTGAGAGATAAGGGTTAAGTATTTTCAGGTGCAGGAGTGTAAAATGAGTTCATGGGACTGGATGTCAGGAGAAAATGGAGAGGAGCAGAGCAGGGTGGTTATTCTTGAGGTGGTGTACTCTGAAAGACAAGGCAACTTGCCCCCTGACGGAGCTACAATGTGGTGAGAGGAAAGAGCGGGAGTCAGTTTCTTAGTAAGTGAGTAGGGATGGTGAGTGACAGGAAGTAGGAGAGGTACTAGAAAAGGCAACTGTAACAAAAATACACAGTTTGTTATATTCTCTTATATCCCATGTAGGTTTTGGCTGCCAGGTCTATTGCTTCCTGCTTTAGTTTGCACTGTAGTATCTTTACTTACAGACAAGCAACCTATAATATTGTTTGTTGTAGGTTGCCAAAACAAATTGCACCTGCTACAGCACACTTTGTATTTGCCTGTTATCTTCTGATAGTTTCAAATGCAAAGTCTGTAAAAGTGAGGATGATTTGGTACTGCTGGGGGTGGGAGACTGAAATGTTGATAATGAGATTTAAGGCATGACATGACTGTGAATGGACTTATTAATTAAATTACAATTACTAATTCCAAAATTCTGAAAAGTGCAGAAATATTTCTTTTTCTTAATCCATCATGAATCCTATTGTGTCAGTATTAAAAAAACGATGTTTGACATACTTTACTGTTATGGAAAAAGTATCGTCGATGATGTTTTTTTCATAAAATAAAAATCTACCTCCATGTTAATTTATATAATGATATAACTACTGAAAACTGTTATTGTACAGATAACATAATAATGATTACAGAATGCTTGCAAATAGAAATGTTGTGAAATTAAATTTCACTGGCAAAATTGACGTGAAATTGACAATTTTGCCATGCAAAACATTTTGTGAAATTCTGCCATTCCATGAAATTTTTGCCGGGTGCAAAATTGCAAAATTTTGTCTGTAGAATATGGAATTTCACCAGGAAATGCCCAATTTCGGCTGAAACAACAAACTTTCACCTGAGTCTCACCATGCCGTGGGTGAAATTTCACATTTCGTGAGTGGAATTTCACATTTAGCAAGCAGAATTTTGCATTTCGCACCCACAAAATATTTTGTGAAACATGCAAATTTTGCAAAATATTTTGTGTAACAAAATGTCCTAATTTCGCACATCTCTACTTGCAAAAGAAATATTTGTCTCACTAAAAGCTCCGTCTGTAAAGGATTATTGATAAATGCAGCAGGTGACTCCAGTAAATTCTGGGCACACATAGAAACCTTTCTTGGTACAAAATCACCCCCAGGCAGCAAATGATATGGTTATAAATGGTACCCACTGCAATAATCCTACTACAGTTGCAAACTCCTTCAACCTTCATTTCTCAGATCTGTCAAAATACATTTCCTCCTTCCCAACAGATCAGGACACCACTCCTCATGCAATAACTAATGCTACTTCGGCCTACCCACCCTTCTATTTCAAAAACATAGCAAGATCTGATGTTCTCAAACTGTTAAATACCATCTATGACAGCACTAGTGTCAGCTCAGATGGCCTTCAGCCCAGGCCGTTGAAACTTGTCTCTCTGTTCATTGCTTCCCCTTTGACAAATATCTTTAATCTGTCTCTCTGCCATAGTTCTGTCCCTAGCATTTGGAAAATCACCAGAATCAACCCGGTTTTCAAAAAATGGGACCCTAAAGACATTTCAGACTACTGACCCATAGCCCATAGACCGACAATCTCTGTTCTGAGCAAAATCTTAGAGAAACTAGTTGCCACAAAAACTATAGCCTTTCTCCTTGATAATAATCTCCTATCGGACAGCCAGCATGGGTTCCAAAAAGGTCATAGTACTGCCACTGCACTTCTAGAATTCACCAATGAAATCTTCACTACCATGAATAATGGCTTTCTCACAGGTGCAGTCTTCATACAGTAGCTCTAAAGAAAGTGTTCGATCTGGTTAACCACACCCTTCTTCTTGCCAACCTGCTGTCCTTAGGCTTCCTGCCACAAGCTGTGGACTGGTTTAAGAGCTAACTATCTGACAGACAACAGGTTGTCAAATTTAGCTCTACTATATCTAGTCCCACTACCATAAATATAGGGGTTCCTCAGGGGTCCATTCTTGGCCTGCTTCTATTCTCCATTTTCATCAACAATATCTCTCAAAACACCCCTTTGTGCTCATCTCTGCTCTATGCAGATGACCTAGTTCTGTGTACTAGCTCCAGAAATATATTGGATATCAATCTCTCCCTCTCATCTGATTTCTTGAACATCCAGCATTGGCTCTCCAAAAATAAGCTTGACTTAAATGTTGGCCAAACACAAGCCATGCTCTTTGGCTCTGCTGCTAAGCTCAAACACAATCTAAACCAGCTGCAAATCTATGGTGAAAGTAGTTTCCCATTAGAAACAGTAAGTTCATTCAGATACCTACAGTAGGTATACTACTTGTTGGTTCCCTTGATTTCAACCAACACATCTCTACCACCTGCAAATCAGTCAATGCCAAATTAGGGATCTCCTATAAAACTAGCCATATCCTTACACCCTTGGCTATGTTGGCCATTGCTAGAGGCATTCTGCTCCCAGCCCTTACTTACTTTGTTGTCACCTATATAGGTACATCCAAAGCCTCTCTTCACAGGTGAGACACAACATACAACTATATCTGCTGGTATGCCTTTGCCTCTCCTCATTGTAAACACCACTGCCAGCTCTATACAGAACTAAAATGGCCCTCCCCAATGGCCTATTGTCTCCTCTCCCTTGGCTCCATGACAGACAACATCATCATATCTCAAACCCCTGCATCAATGGGACTTCCAGTGCAGCTCTGGGATGAATGGCAGCATAAGATCGGAGCTCCGCTTAGACCTCTCCCCAAAAACAATAAAATAGCCAAAATTCAGCTTAAAAACTTGGTAGATGGAGAAATTCCTACAGATGGCATTGACTACACAAAAGGGAGCCATGAGCAGATATGAAGTATTACCAATAGAAGAAGAGAAATCGGGAGCTGAAAAATCAGAGTAGGAGACATCAGAATTATCACAGGCCCAGACACTATCATTGGGAAAGAAACTCAAATGCAGGAAAACAAAAACCAAAGACCTGGTCTTAAATGACAAGTTAGACAGAATAATAACAGACTTACAAGAAATTAAAAATGATTTTCAGGACTTTCGCTCTGAACACGATCTTCTATGCACTGATGTATCAAATCTACAGAACCAAGTAAAGACGATGAAACAAAACAGCACAGACCAGGCCTCAGAGATCCTGTACATTCAAACAAATATCACCCAGCTTCTCGATATAACCAAAGCCCTAGGGGAGAGAGACAAGAAGATGCAGAGAACAGACAGAGATGCCAGAATATTAGAATCTATGGAATACCAGCGAATAGTGAGGGCAGAGACATGAGGGGCTACATGGAGAATTTGTTAAGAGAAAAATTAGATCAGGAGCAGGACTTTCTCATAGAAACAGAAAGGGCTCACAGGGCACTCAGTCCCAAACCTGTGGATCTGGGGATACGCCCACATTCCATAATGGTTGTGATTTCTTAGCTACCGTACTAAAGAAAAAATACTCCAGAAAGCATAAGCAAAGGGGAAAATATTCAAGGGAAAACAGAGACTGTTTTTCGATAATGACTATGCGAGAGTAACAATGCAAAGAAGAAGGGAATATGTGGCTTGTTTCCAATTTTGAGACAGTAACAGCTGAAATTCCAAACACTCTATCCATCTCGACTTCTAAACCAATACCCCAATGGACAGGCCACATATAATAGCATAGCAAATACGATGGAGGACCTGAGACAGAGAGGATTTGAGCAGCCCACCAAACTACCAGGGAAACCTTACACTATGAGTTCAGGACTGAACAGAGAAAAGAGAAGGGAAACACAGCAAGAAGTACTAGACAAGATAAAGAGACTATTGGGACAATTTGCAAATAAAATACAATGATTATCCTCTTAAATTGAGTAGGCCAATGAGTAAGGGCGCAGCACCCAGGTGAGATGGGAAAACAGCCCTCGAGGAGGTAGGCCCTCTGATTAGACTGGGTAGGTTAACTGGAGGGAGCAGATCTAGGCCAGGTCGGTGGTGATTAAGCCCTCAGGGGAAGTACATAAATGTCCCCATCAGGGGAGAAGAGATCCCAGCAGGCTGGATGGGGTTCTCTGGAGATTTTTCCTGCTAAAGACTGCCAAAATGGTTCTGTGAGAGAGATCATTTATAGGATGGTGCTAATAAGCCCCGATGTGAGTACCAGAAAATGTTTAATAGGTTAAGAGAAGTGACCGGGGAGCTGGCCACTGTTTCTTACTTAAAGATTAGTATTTTAAAATCTCTTAAAAAAGAGATAAATTGAGGAGGCGGTTACGCCTGAAGCAAAGGATACAGAAACAGGGTAATATTTTGGATGCTTTTGGCAGGGAGAAGGATGGAGAATAAGACAGGACCAGCTAAACTGAGGATTTTCCTAGTGGAATCCTGGGGGAGGCTCCCAGACTGGGCCTGGAGAACTCTGCAGAGACCAAACAGTCGAGATGGGGGGCTTGCTGTTCTCGAATATTGGGCTGGATGTGAAGGCCAAGGGCCTCCTAGTGGAAGCTCAAGGCATATAGCAAAATAAAATCCACCAGAGGGCGTACTCTGCTTAAAGCTAAGAATCATGGGGATTTTCTAACAGAATGGATGAAAAATAAGAAAACAGAGTACTGTATATAAAAACAAATCAAAATAACATTAGATAAAACCGAGAAGAAGAATATAGAGGAAAAGAAAACCAATAATCTGGACAATTAAAAGCAAAAAGACATGAACTAATTGAATAAAGAAGATGGATTACCCAAGAGTTATGAGAAAGAGTAATGAAGTGACCAGAGCTTGGCACCTGTATTAACTTTTTTAATTTTTTCATATTTTATGTTGGAAATTATACTTATTATTTAGAAATTTCTTTAAAGGGATCAGTTAGCCAGATGGGAAACTTGGCTAGGACCCAATTTCATTTAGGTTCTCATTATGGGGGATATGTACAACCCCTAGGGCAGGCCTACAGAGTAAGGCAAATAGCCCACATTAGACAGATGTTTTCTGTCCTTGTCAGGGATGAATCTGACATTGGAAGTCACAATGTATGTAGACTATACTCAGGAGAGGAGAGATAGTTATTTAGGAGGGGGGAAGGAAAAAAGGAGAGGATACAGAAACATTGGAGAATCTAAAGGGATGAGATATGAAACAAAAAAGAAAATAAGACTTGAGTAAACTCAAGGATGCAAGCAATATAGAAGAGAGGCAATGTAATAGATATAAGGTAATGAGTACAGAGGAACAATAGGAACAATATCAAAAGTATTTAGATGGTTCAGATTAAGAAAACCCTGAACGTGGTGTCCCAGAGTGTCAATGGATTAAGTAACCCTATAAAGAGATCTAAAATAATCTCCCATCTCAGAAAAATACATCCTTAAATTATTTTATTAAAAGAGACACATCTATCAAAAGATGAACACCAGCAATTACTGAAATATGGAATATCAAGTGTTGCGGCTAGTATATACACAAAAGAGTGCAGGAGAGGTTCAGCCATACTTATACCATGATTTTTAACATTCCAAATGCTAGAATCATATCAGGATGGTGAAGGTAGATTAAGTTTGGTGAAGGGAAACTGGGAAGGCCAGATGTATACAGTGGGAAGCATATGTATACCCCTAGGATCAGAATCCACAATTTATCAAGCAGTCTTTGATAAAAGTATAGCTTTTAAACAAGGGAAATTAATACTAGGAGGAGACTTGAACCTATTAATGAATCCTGTAAAAGATAGCTCAAATCTTAATACCCCCAAAGCTACAAGGGGACAGAAACATAGCAAGAGGCTTATAAAAGACCTTGCTTTAATAGATACTTGGAGACATTGTTATCCAACATCCCGAGGATATACACATGTTTCTGGGGTTCATAACACATATTCACGTATAGACTATTTTTTTGTGGAAGCGGAATCCTTAGATTTAATACTTAAGGCCAAAATTTCCCCAGTTTACCTATCAGACCATACAATTATTACTATAGAACTAGAAGCAGAACAAGAAGTAATAATAAAACAATGGAGGTTCAATAATATGTTAAAGATAAACAGTTCAAAGAAAAGGTACAGCAATGGATCCCCAGAATAATACAAGAGAACACAATAGAAGAGGTGCAGGAGGGAACATAATGGGACACATTAAAATCAGTTCTAAGTGGAGAAATTATAGCATATGCAACCCACCAAAAGAAAATGAGAGCTAGGAAACAAAAAGAATGGGAATTGGAACTAGAAAGATTGCAACAAGTACATGTAGAAGGAAAGAGAGACATGATTACACAGATTAACCAGGTAGAGACAAAATTACAAGATATATTAAATCAAAAACTGAACAAGCCTTGATGTATGTGAAACAAAGATACTATGAAGGGGAAGCAGGGTGGCTAAAATACTAGCTTATAGATTAAGAAAACAGCAGGCCATATCAACAATAACTAAAATAAAACACCCAACACAATCCAAAATATTTAATAAAACAAAGGATATATTAGAGCTTTTGAAAACATTCTATTCAACATTATATCACCAGCAACAGGAACCAGAAGAAAAATATAAAATGTTTTTTTATAAATATGAAATTACCCCAAATCACAGAGGAACAAAGTAAGATATTAACCCATCCAATAACTTCCCAAGAGATAAATAATGTCTTCATTAACTCCAAATTAAATGAAGGCCCAGGCACAGATGGATACACTGCAGAATTGTATAAAACATTCAAGAAAACCCTAATCCCAATACTAACTAAGCTATTTAATGCTACACAAGATGATAACTCTTCTATTCCAAACAGCTGGCAATATGCTAACATATCCACACTACTTAAACCAGATAAAGACCCAATGAACTGTGAATCATATTGTCCTATTTCAGTTTTAAAACAGGATTATAAATATTTCACAGCTATTATGGCAAAAAAATTGGAAAATATATTGCCACATATTATAAATAAAGACCAAGCAGTGTTTATCATAAAATGTCATACAGCAGATAATGTTAAACAAACAGTATATTTACTAGAAGAAATACAACAGGGGAAAAAAACACCATACTTTTAAGTATGGATGCCCAGAAAGCATTCAACAGAGTCTCTTGGAGATTTCTAAGATACACGATGGAAAAATGCAATTTCCCAATAGCCTTTTTCAACATTATACAATGAATATACACATCTCCACAAGCTATGATAAAAGTGAATGGATCATTTACAACCCGATTCCCTCTAAACAGAGGTACCCACCAAGGCTGCCCTTTATCTCCTTCCGTATTTGCTATATATGCAGAACCGTTAGCCCAGGCTATTAGAAAAAATGAACAAATCACAGGGATCAAATTGCTTAATATTACCCATAAAACAGCTTTTTTTGCAGATGACATTAATATATTTAACAGAACCAGAAACATCCATACCAAAATTATTCTCTCTTCTTTAGGAGATAGAATGTATATCTGGATATAAACTAAATACAAGTAAGCCAGAAGTGTTATGTCTAGACTACCAACCAAGTGAGACAATCCAGGCCAGATATCCATTGAAATGGAAAAGTAATACATTTCGATATCTGGGGATAAATCTTACAAAGGAAACACACAATTTATACAAAGCCAATTATAAGCCACTTGCAAAGGCTATCAGGGAGGATTTCCTGAGATGGGATCCTTTGCCTTTTTCATTGAATCAGATAATCAAGGTTGTAAGAATGAATATACTCCCAAGATTCTTATACCTCTTCCAGACCCTGCCAATATACCCACTACAATCAGACTTTAAAAAATGGAATAGTATGATATCCAGATTTATATGACAAGGGACAAAAAACAAGAATAAAATATAAAACCTTACAACTACCTAACAATAAAGGGAGTCTTGCCTTACCTAGCTTAGAACAATATGCACAGGCAGCAGTAACTTCACATATATTATATTGGTTAGATGAAGGATTAAATCCACACTGGAAAGAGATAGAGATAGGAATCCAATCGAAGGGAATAGAGAAATATTTTGTTGACCAAACAGTACCAAAAGTAACCTGAAAAAAGAGATCAGATTTAAACAAACCAGACAATTACTGACTATTTGGAGATCAATAATTAAAAAAAACTAAGGACCCCCAAAATATACTTAATACAAAAAATTACAACAGATCCCAGATTCGAACCAACAAAACAAGATTATATAATTTTACAAGATGGCACCAACAGGGCCTTACCAGATTCTATCAGCTATACGAACAAGGGACCTTTTTCCAATTCCAGACATTAAAAGAAAAGTACCATTTAGGGGAAACAAGATTTTTTTCAATTTCTCCAGATAAGACATTATTGTAAGAACCAATTAGTGAAAGACTGGGACTGGGACCCAAGAGAGATACACCTACTGATGAGAATAATAATTAATACAATAGAAATAGCAATGCCAGAACATATAATATCTAAAATGTACCAAGCTTTAATTAACAACCAGAAAGAGACCAAGATGCACCCCCAACAAAAGTGACAAGAAGAACTAGACATAAATCTGGAGGAAGAGAATTGGGAAGGGATATACACAACAGTACACAGAATTACAAGATCTCCAACTTGGAGAGAATTTGGCTGGAAATGTCTGCTAAGATTTTTTTAGGACCCCAAAAATAGTGGGGTAATATGACCCTCAAATGGGAACGACATGCTGGAAAGAGTGTGGGGAACCAGTAGCTAATCATAAACATATATTTTGGAGCTGCCTAACTTTGGAAGCATTTTGGAGAGAGAAGTGGGTTGGGGGGGGGGCATTAGAAGAATTATTCCCTGAATTGGGGACTTTGACACCAGAAATAGCACTTATTTTAAATTTCAATAGTGAAGTCGGAAGAAGGAATGCAAGGCTCTTGCTAGCCATATTGCTCATGGCTGCTAATAAAATGGTAACAAGGAAATGGCTACAGAAAGTCCCACCTACCTGTACAGAATGGGAAGATATAACCTATCAAATATACAGAATGGAACTTATGGCAGCCCAGATTAACTTAAAAAAAATCCAGAGATGTACAGCCTTTTGGGCTAAATGGTGTCTCTGGATCTCTGTGCATAGACCTGACTTGATACTATAAGGGGAAGATACCCAAGGACAGACCTTGGAACACCATAAGGGAAACTATGAAATAAATTCTAAATATATTACTGAGAACAGCTATTGTAAGAAAAATGTCTGAGTATAATAAGAAAGACATATCTTTATAGACTCTATGGAAAATATGTATGAATATATGACGTGTACTGTAACTCTCCAGAAAATCATGAAATAATAAAAAAAACTGCATCCCTAGCCTCTATACTGTATCAGCGAACCTCCTTACATGGTCTTAGATCAGAGGACCAAACTCCTTTTCATATCACTAGGTTAAAAACAACTAAGGGTACCCATGCCTCCCATGCTGCCGCTCTGTACAGGAACTTACCTCCCTTAGCTATTTGACAAGCACCTACTCATTACTTCTTCAAAAAGGCATACCTTGATTATCTTACTAAGCTAGCCCACTGCACATGCTTCAATCCACCTTAAGCCTCCCCTCATTTCCTCATACTTCACCCCTACCTACTGCTTTTGTCTCCCTTTTCCACTTCTTTGATTATCCCCACCCTATCCTATCCTACCCTATCCCTCTCCTCTGCCTACTTCTACCCGCTCCTCTCTACAACTTCTACCCTCTCCTCTCTACTTTCGTCTTCATACTAATACCTATTACCATGATGACTGCTGGACTAAAACTACTGTACTGTCTTAAACCAATTGCAATGACAGCTCTTGTTTTAATTATTCGTAGCACTTTTTTCTCTATAATCCTTCTGAACTTGGTGTACTATCTTCAATGTTTAGCTACTGTAATTTGTACTGATTGTTTAGTTTGTATTGCATTGTATTCAACCACATGAGTACTGTTTAGTATACCACTATTTTGGAATGGCAACAAACTCTAAATAATAGTAGGTCTCATAAACTAAAGCTAAAATCTAGTATAAATAAGACAACTAGAAGAAATCATTTTTTTACACAGAGAATAGTGCCAATTTGGAATTCACTACCTCTAGACATGGTATATAGTACTACTTTCCAGCTGTTTAAAAAGAATCTTGATTTTTATATGGGTGATAAAAAATATGATTTCCACCTGGGCTAAAGGGTGGCGAGTTCATTATGAGCTAGTCCCTCGAGCTCGTATTGACCTATGAACCTATGAACTATTTTGTCTTGCACTGTATTTCACCATATTGTAACCTCCCAGGTTGTGCCTGAAAATTGGCATTTTCATATGTCTAGAGCACCTACCCAGTTACCAAAAACAAACAAACAAATAAATAAATACTGCAGTTGCATAATGACATGATAACAATGTTGTTTGCATAAAATGTTTGTTCTTACCCATATTTTTACTTAACCGTATCAAAACTGTCAAAATGACAGTTAGGTGTTGTTTGGTGCAGTATTAGCCACTGCTAAGCAATTTATATCATAAGTCTATTCAGGAACCCCAGGTCCAATATTTCAGCCTGTTGCTCAGTGGTAAGAGCACTGTGAAAATATTTCAGGGACCTGGGTTCATTTCCCAGTAGGTCACATTATTTCTTTCTCATTACAGTTTGTGACTTAAATTGCTTAGTAGTGGCTAATACTGCAACAAACAACATCTAATCATTGTGATTACTCCCAAATGCAGGATATGCAATACCAGAGAATGGGTAGAGCCACTGGGACAGTATTCTGGGGCTCAGGTTCAACTTCAAGTAGGTCATATTATTTCATTCTCACTACTGTAAAATGCTCTAGTAGGTACCGGCATCACAAAGAAACACAGTCACAGCATATGAAACATTTTATTTATATCAACCACAAAATTTACAGGACAGAACATACTTATGCTGGGAGAACACAGGCAGCATAAATCTGTCTGTAGTCCAGGTTCTGTCTCAATGTAGCCACCTAACTGGCTCCATATTTATACCTGATGTATTTACAATGTTAGAGGGCTAGAACCAGTTCTTCAAGCTTCTGATAATAATCACATTATATTCAAGCTCCCCTGTAAGACTACAAAACATCTTTAAACCTTCATTGTCACAAGGTACAAACAATAACCGGTCAAAGCAAATTCCTCTGTATGGTTAGTTGTTTAAATCCTAACTCCGTTCTGTCCCCTCATTTACTCTTTCACTGCTTTACATTCTGTTCATGTAAAATGTAATTGTTTTCCTTATTGTCTCATGTTTTATTGATGAACCTTGGTTTTATTTTTGCTCAATGTTGCTGTTTTGGAATGTAAATAACTGCTTTCCCTATGTTCCATGCTTTGTTGATGAATGTTGGTTTTGTTTCTGTTCAATGTTACTATTTTGGAATGTAAATAGCTGTATGAAATCCCTCTTCCGTTTCCCCCAGGTCACGCTTGGAAACAAACCTCAGCTCAGTGTGCCTTTCCCTGTTACCAACTTTTAAATGAATAAATAGTTACAGCAAACAGTTCCTCTTCTGATAATAATCCATACAAACATATAATTGGCAATTTCCTCTCTATGGTTCTGAGAGCGTTCTACTCAAAATTATAATTAATAAATTCCTCTGTATGGTTACACAGCTCTTCTTTTCAGAGTCATCTTTTGCTGTCAGTCATTACAAGATTTGTCTTTCTGAAAGTCACCTTCTTTGTAGGAGAAACTGCAGCCTCTGAAAATCAGTAATTTTCATTCACAGTATCCTCATACAAATACAGTGCACTCTCTATTATCCATCACCCTCCTTATACACTGACCTGACCTCCTGTACTGTTCATTCTCCATGGAAATAATCTCTAATATTTGCCACCCTCTCTATCTGCCATCTGCCAGCACTTTCTGGTGTACAGGCCATATCTTTCTCATGTTATTCTCCCTCTGTTATCCACAACATCTCTGGCACTGATGCAGTGCACTGTGGTCCTGATGTTTCGGTTGTAAATGTTTTAATAAGAAGTATTTTACAGTGCAGTGCAGAAAACTGTGTTACATTTGAGAATGGCCATGACATTTTTAACGATATCATTGATGAAGAGATTATTGAAACTGTCAGAGGTAAAGAGAAGGAAGATTTCATATCAGAGGCAAGGGTGGATTTTATGGGAGGGCTTTAAGCCCAAGGCTCGATGGGAGGAGCAACAACGTCACTCCCCCATCGAGTTTAAAAGGTCACAACATCCTGGGCTTGCCAGGATTCTTATTCATTGCAGCCAGAGGCACTGCTCTCATTCTCCCTGCTGGATTTCTGTGCCTGTTTTCCTTGTCACTCTCTGCAGCTGGCCATTTATGCTGCCTGCTGCCTGATTTGTCTTGCCCCCCCCCATCCTGTGCTGTTTTTTTTTGTCCAGTTTTGTCCCCTTTCCCTATTCTTTGCCTCTCATGTTCTGGTTTTGTTTGTCTTCTCTTTTTGGACTCCCTACTTCACTCCTGCTTCTGCTGTCTCCTCATGTCCTATGACAATATACATTCCACCACTTCCCCCTGGCCGACTTCCATTCCCTACCCTCCTCCTCTCACCTTACATCTGTGCTGGTCAGTGCATTAGTTTCACCGCAACCATTTTTGTTTCTTGGAAGCTGCTGAGTCAGTTTCAGAATTCTGCAGTCAATACGCCGGGCTCATTTGCTCTATCACGAGCACCCTTCAGCAGATCTTGCAGGCTTACTAGGCCACATTCAGCAGCGCATCTCAGTTCCACTACTCTTTTTCCACTGTCTCCATTAGGGTAGTAACTGCAGAGTTGCAAAGGAGTCAGCTTTTACTTTGTGCCTTTGTTTGAGACCGGCGGGTCTGCATTTCTGCTCTGCAATCAGTCTGTACAGTCTGGAGAGTGTTGTCCAGTTTATTTCATTGGGTGAGTGCCTGTATGACGAGGGAGGTTTTCATTTTGGGGAAGGAGAATCCTAATGACACTCATCCTGTGGGTTACTCATAAAGATACTAGCAGTACTACATTTACAGAATGGGCCACAAGCGCCTCCTTGTGCATTGTCTTCAAGGCCATCTCTTAGGAAAATGTCATTACTGCACAACGTAACTACATATTTTTAGAGATCAACAAACCATACTCGCTGCTTGTATATTTTAATTGCATGGATTTCTATGTGTTGCTGCTGCACCAGTTCATTCTTGTGCTTCGCTGTCTGTGCTTTTGGCTGCCTTCACTTCTCCCTGTCATGGCAGCTTTCTCACCCTGCCTATCGATCATCTGACATGCTCTATGCCATTTTCAGCTTCGTTTCGGTGTTTTCCACATGGTTCCTGCAGTTCCAGTTCTCGCCCGTATCATTCTGGTGGTTTTCATCGGTTTAGCTGGTGGCCTATTTGCTCATCAGTTCTGTCTTGTACCTTTGTCAGTCTTCCTCATCCTCAAGCATGCCGGCTGTCTCGATCTGGCCTGCCATCAGTATTTCTTTTGGGCGTATCTATCCTGATTCATGCTGGCTTGTTCATTCTGCTACTCTGAGTCCCTTCCTTCGGTCCTCCCTCTAGTAGGTCCTCTCCCTCCTTTCTTGTCCAGTACCTTCTTTTGGGGTTTCTCCATCCTGTATTTGACTGCCTATCTCTAATCATACGCCACCTCATTGACCCATATCCCTTCTGCAGCATGTATCAGGTTCATGACTCTGGTCTTCATTCACCACTTATTATCTTTTACCAGCTGTCAAGGATTCTCACCAATCATGGCTTCACTCCATCATCCTCTATCTATCATCAGCCATCAAAGATTTGCTCCAGTCATGGCTTTCATCTCTCCTCATGCCTTTGCTTGTGCCAGCCATCACAGATTCACTCCACTCTTGGCTTCACTCCTCATCTATCCCTGTTACCTCGATTTGACTCTACCACCGCTCAAGAGTTTATGCTTTCATGTCCGTCACCCTTGCTATGGAGCTGGCTGGAGCTCTCCACCTTCATTTAAGTTCTTTAAAATTCATTTCTGAATCTATCTCCTTTGAGGAGCCTACTTAATCACATCACTCTATTCATTTCCAAATCTACCTCCTTTCAAGGAGTCTACTTAGTCACATTGCTCTATCATGCATTCCACCCCTCTAGTTCACATACCCTCTGGTTCCAGACATGCCTTCTTGGCCTCAGAGTATATCTCCTTTTGAGGAGCCTCATTTCTTGCATCACTCTATTGAATTCTATGATATCTCATCTCCTGCAACATCAGGATCTACTCATTCACATTGCATATTCACGCCTTTTCGGCCTCAGTGTCTAATTCCTCACCTTGCTCGATCAGGCGTACCTCTCTTTTGATCTTCTGCTACCTCATCCACCTGCCACCCTCTCGTGGCAATCATAACCATCAGTAGTCATCTTTGCCTCATGTTCCTTTGATCCGTGTGCAGCCTCATGTTCCATACACAATCTGTGCTTTCTTTTTGGGGTGTTTCCCTATTCCGTCATCATCCTCCCTACTCTTGTCCCTTTCATTACCAAACCCTTCTCTTTAATGACATACGTTCTCAAAGCCATCGTCATCCTCCCTACTTATAATCCCTCATCTATGAACCATTCTCTTTGCCAACATATGTCTTCAAATCAAACATTGTCAGCTTGGAGGGAAGGCGACCTAGGCCTTGGATCCTTAGAGGTTTCTTCCTCAAAGGTGTTTTTTCCTCTCCTCCATGCCAATGGTCATAATAGTAGTTAGAGTTAGTACTTTTTTCTCATTAGTTAGATAGGTTCCACTGTTGGATGGAGGCGGATGGTGGCCCAGCTTTCCCCTCTCTCCTTAGGAAGTTATCCCTTCTCTTCACGGAATTCATTCACTATCCTTGTCTCTTCGATGAGTGAATCTTTGGGTATTCTTTTTGGACTTCTTCCTAACCTACTTTTAGCTGATGCATTCATTCCTGGCACCTGTAGGGGTGAACCTCCTCTAGGGTTCCTTGTGTCGTACCCCTACAGGGTGGTATATCCACGGATAAAGAGATTCAAAGCCACAAAGCAAATCAAGTAACACAAGCATCATCTCATATTATCTCATTCAGTTGCTTAAGCACATCAAATGGGAGGGCTTTAAGCCTGAGGTTTGATGGGCGGAGCAACAACATCACTTCCCCATTGAGTTTAAAAGGTCACAACATCCTGGGCTTGCCAGGATTCTTTTTTTGTTGCCCACCATCCACCCCTCCTCCTCCAGCGGCTCATCTCTCTTCCCTGTGGGCTTCTTCCTAACCTACCTTTAACCCATGCATTCATTCCCAGCATCTGTAGGGGGAACCCTCCTCTAGGGTTCCTTGCGTCGTACCCCTACAGGGTGGTATATCCCATGGATAGAGAGGTGGAAAGCCACAAAGCAAATCAAGTTACACAAGCATCATCTCATATTATCTCATTCAGTTGTGTAAGCACATCAAAACATTGTTTTGCTTATCTGGGTACAGGACTAATGCAGATAACCCTCTACTTCTCCATCTGAACTAGTGCAGGTCTTCCATGGTAGTCAATGAAGTTAAAAAAGTCACTACTTTATCAGGTTCTAGTCCTCATGTTAATCTTCCTCATGGTTTGAGATGGCCAGGTATCATTAACAGCACTTTAAAAGCTGCAGTTTACCTGACAACTGGTAGTGCAAGGTGGAGACCCCATAAAAGATTCAATGTGAGTCATCATCACCTCATCATTAAGGTTTCCAACTAGTGTCCAAGCAGTGATCAGGGGTGGAATGCTGCTAAGTCCATACCTCTCAATTGGGAATAATGTTAGCACTATCTCTGTACACACAAACAATTACATAATTGAACTAATTGATAGAAAAATTCTTTAATACTAAATATATGGGCCCACTATTTGTACACATATTATTGCTTAAAATAAGAAAGTGTTACACATTCTAGCCATTTGGTCTGAATTTTGAAGGCCAGTGTTATGAATTTTAATGCTGAGATGTTGAAAAGTATGGTTAAGTCATTGGACACTTACCACATAAACACGCATGTTCTCTATGGCACCAGCTGAAGATATGACACTAATATCCCATCTACAAGATGAAGACACAGAAATGCTAGCATTCCCCTGTTTATTCCAGTATGTATGAGGTGGCTATGGAACAGATTGAAATGAAATGATAAGCTTTCACAAATTTTTTTTGATGTACGCATAATGAACAAGACTGGATACTTTTCAGGAAATATTGGGCTCGATTTTCAAATCGTCAAGATTGACTCAAGGGGCTTATGTCAAACATCTTTGATGCAAGTGGTGAGTTGTGTCAAATTTTGCAGCAATCATGATTTTACAATACCCGCATCAATCTCAGAAGGGCTTGTGCCAAAGTACCTTGCACCAGGCTTGCATCAAAAAATGTAGTGCACCATGTTGCAAAGGGACTTGCATCCAAAAAATGACACACCATCACCTTTTTTGGGATTTTACAAGCCACCTGCTCACTGCACTGGTCATTACATCTATCAGTTAGATCAAGATGGAGCTGGTCTAACTCACACTAGAGCATATAAATAGGCCCCATCAGTCAGACAGAACAAAGTTACTGAGGAGGTAGCAGTGTGGCAGCACAAGCACCACAGAAGTGACCGTGAAGATGTCTGGACCACTGGCCCTACTGGGCATCAGGCGTACTGCAGGACAGTAGCAGAAATGTGCCAGGCAACAGGATGGCAGGATTCAGGGGAATAGCATACCACAAAGACAGTGCAGACCCACTAGGAGATCTAGGGTACGGGTGTACTGGAGAAGAACATCATAGCGGTATCTTACTGAGGAGCAATGCCCAGCCGGCTATTGCCTCAGCAAGGATGCCAGAAGTTGAGAGAGGACCTGTAGAGTGCAACCCAGAGGGGGCATAAAATACCTATGGATGTGAAGGTGAGTGCAGCACTCTGCTTCCTGGCCATGGGGATCTTCCAGACTCCCACTGGAGTTACAGTTGGCATCTCACAGTCTGCTGTGTCCAAGTGCCTAAGGCAGTTTCTGCAGGCCATGTAATGCAGATCACACAGGTGTATCAACTTCCCATGAGATGCACAGCAGCATCACCCTATGAAGCAGAGCTTCTATACTCTGGCATGCTTCCCATGTGAGCTGGGTGCCATCGACTGCACACATGTGACCATCAGAGCACCATCATCAAAGGCGGAGGTGTATGTGAACTGCAAGGGCTACCACTATATGAACATGCAGGTGGTCAGTGACAGTCAGTGTCTCATTTTGGATGTGGTTGCCCAGTATCCTGGATCCTGCGATGATGCCCACATATTCCACTACAATGGCCTATACCAGGCCTTTGAGAGGCAAGACATTGAAAGAGGATTGTTCATAGATAGGTGCCTTCTGGAGACAGCAGTACCTATGGGTAGCTGGGGTGCACATATAGGGGCACACATGCACATGCCAAGCTGTCTAGAGGGGAGGGTATGGAAGTGATCAGCAGTTGACCCATGTGGGCAGGAGCTGTGGTGGCACAGTGTGGACAGAACACTGTTGTGACACCACATCCCTGGAGGGTATGTGTGTGGACATCAGGCATGGGGGCAGTAGTGGTGGTCACCATAATGCATGATGAGTGTAAAGGGGTGGAGGTTAGGGCTCAGTTGTGTGCATGTGTCCCACTGTTGGTGATGTGCTGGCAGTAGCAGTAGTTGTGGAAGGTGGTGTGTCCATTAAGTGCCTGGATGCAGCAGATGTGAGGTGGAAAGATACAGTACACACAGAGGCAACAAGTGGAAACCTATGCATCCCCCCCAATGGTGACAGTGGATATCCCAAAATGCCGTGGGTCATGACCCCTTTTCGACACCCACAGTGCAACATGGACAAACATTACAATGAGGCACTCACATCTGCACAATTGGTGATAGAGTGGGTCATTGTCCTTTTGAAGGTGCTCTTCAGATTCCTGGATTGATTGGGTGGAGCATTGCAATACAGCCCGGGTACAGCCTGCAGGATCTTCTTGGCATGCTGCATCTTACAAAACATTGCCATAGCACAACAGCTTCCATTACCAGAGGTGGAGTCTGCAGAGGGCGAAGAGGAAGGAGTGGAGGACATGGTGGATTCATGAGCTGGCCAGGGGTCCACAAGGGTAGGAACTGCTTCTGCAGGACAACATGCAAGAGCATAATTAATTCATAGACACTTCACCTGAAGGAACAGCATCACCCCAAGGGTGGTACCAACAGCTGTGCAGAACATTCCTGGTGCAGTGCACACACAGGTCCCTGATGAATAGCATGATAGACTGACCTCAAGTCATGCCAGTGAAGATGTCTGCCTGGCGAGATCCAATGGTGATGGCAGCACTGTTGCACATATCATGCCCATTGTTGGTGTGTGGCACCAGGTGGACACGGTACCCAGCAGGGAAGGCAGAATGTATATGTTGGTATGACACATGGGATGAGGTGAGTGGGAGTGTTCCCTCTGGGCAATGGGGGAGATGTGGATGAAAAACAAAAGAATGTGAAGGACTGCAGGGAATGGGCTAGGGCAGTAGTCATGTCAGTGTAACAACTGTACTAGTGCACACAGTTTTTTTTATTTTATTCTTTTGTTAACCAGATAAGGCCCACTAGGCACAGGTGCCCATTTTCAGGGGTGACCCAGGAGCACTGGGGAGGTTAAGTGACTTGCTCAAAGTCACACAGTATGCAAGTGGAGGTTATAGGCAAGGCCCCTAGAATTCTGCGGCCGCAGAATTTTGCGCAGAACTTGCAATCTACCACAGAACTTCTGCGGTGCTGCAGAATTCACTCTTTTGGTGATTTTTTATTAATATTTCTGTTTATCCATAGAATCTGGTTCCCTTACCCTCTTTTTATATCCTAAACCCCATATATGCTCAGAATGTGATGTTATCATTGCTATATCATACATTAGCTAATGAAATGGCTGCATTCTGCAACAGAAATGAACAGTCACTTATCTACCACAGCCCCACTGCCAGAGACGGTAACAAGCACATCATGCATGGTGATATTTTCTCAACCTGCACTACAGCCTAATACAGTTTTCAGTCTTACATTATTGCACTACGGCCAGCTTAAACAAAACCTTGTCAATAGCACAGACCTGTTAAGTCCATACCTCACTTTGTACAAATCTATTTGTGCCTTTATGGTATAGAGATGCCATCTGAAATGAATTACTGGTAAAATGAATTTAACTGTCATTTTTAAGAAAAATAAAATAATTATGCCCTGAAAAGTGGAATATAAAAATGTGTAGACCTGTTGAAAGAATAGACCTGTCAAATAAATAATTGCACTGTATGCATTTTTGCCAGGGTTATTGATTACATATTGTCATTGGTGGATAGAATCACCTAAAAGTTATGGAGAAATGTTGTGTGCAGGGACAGCTGTTGGGCCAGAGGGTAGCATGCTGTGTTTCCATGCCGGCAAGTCAGGTTCAGAGATTAGCTCTGGGAGCTGGCTGGGCAGCACAAGGATTGGTGGAACACATCACTGCTCGGAGCCTGGGAAGGTATGGTGCAGTGTTCTGTCACATGGTGGACACAATGTGATGGGCTGGAGAGCTCTATCCTTACAATCGGTTCACATGCATGTCATGTCCTGATGGTGTTATGCAGTGTGTCAGGGAAAGCAGGTTGACATGAAAAATGAGTTTTGCAATAACTCCTCTATTCCATTTCCAATAGGACCTGTATGAATGAGGATGCAAGTTCATGGAAATTAAAAAAAAAAATATATATATATATATATATATATATATACACACACACACACACACACACACACATATACACACACACACATACAGTATCTCTGTCTCTCACCACACACACACACACATATATTTGTATGAATGTTACAGACTGCATATAGATATATAAGTGATACACAGTGGGAACCTCATGAGTGGTGTAGAAAGCACATACAAATACATAAGTGATAGACAGTGGAAACCTCATTAGTGGGATAGATAGCATGCATATAGAAATACCTTATTTATCACATAAGCTCCCCTTTGCATATGTCATTTATGCAACAGGCTAGGACCTTAAGGGAGAGACATTTGTTTTGCCTTTTTAGGCATACAATTATTTTTATAATTCTGTTATTTTTGAACTAGTGTTACTGTGCTTTCCACCATCCTGATTGCTATAACCGCTGCCATGAAAGTGAAGTCAGGATGACAAGCTGACACTGATGTGGTAGTTTGTTAGTGCCGCAGAACTTCCGCAGAAATTACAAACCACCGCCGCAGAAGTTCTGCGGCAAATGGTAGTCTTGCCGCAGAACTTGGCCCAGTGTGCCGCAGAAAAGTAGGGGCCCTGGTTATAGGAATCAAACCCAGGTCTGTCTGTTGGATGTACCAAGCTCCTTCACAGTTTGTTACTGTAACCTCTAGGCTATACTGCACAGTGGCAGGTGGACACTGGGCTCAGGGGAATGGGATGGGGTTGTGGCATGCCATGGGCATGGAACAAAAGAATGCTGTCCATCCTGTCACAGCAGTCATACTGGCCCATGATATGTGCAACCCTGTCTGTGACACAGCCAGGGCAGCTGGCAGGAGACAGCAGGGGCATGTGGGCCACTCAGCAGACATGTGGAGAGGACTGCTCCTGAGACCTCGTCTACAACTGAGTCACATGTGGAATGCCCTGTAACCCACAGGCCTCTGGGGTGGAAGACATCACAGGGAGCCTGTGGCACTTTGAGGTGTTATCAACACCACAGTGGCCACAACATGGGTGTGCATGGCTTGTGTAGGCCCTGCAGGGTTTGTTTGGCCAAGACAGCAATAGTGTGAACTTGTCTTGGTGGCTATATGGGCTGCACCTAGGTACATGAATGTGGTCCCAGTAAAAATGTGCTGCACCTGAGTCAGGCTGCAGAGGACACGTGGTGGGAAGCGTGGCCCCAGACAGGTGATTGTGGACAGTGCAAATGGACATGAAGATGGACATAGGTGGGGTGAGTGGTCCCCTGAGGGGGATTAGGAAGGGTGAGGGGATACCATGGGTCATCAGGAACCACGGTGCACAGGTGGGCCAGAACCCTCAAAGGTGGGGAGAGTACTGCATGCACCATAGCCATGTATGTGGCATGAGAAGAAGGGGTGTTGCAGGTGCCAGCAGATGGGCAGGGGAGCCAGCAGCACAGGGTACAGCATACTCAGAGGCATCTGTGCAACGCATATGGGTGACAGAGGTAATATGATGCAGTTGAGGCAAAATAGTGCTGCAAGAACAGCTTTCCTATGAGTTGCATTACATTGCACCAAAACAAAATGCCACAACATGTGCAGTTGTGGGAGAAAAATGCTGCAGTTGAGTCCACTGCAACGTACACTGTGAATGAACATGGAAGTGCAGCCACATGCAACCAGTGGCCACAAAATGTGCCCACATGTGACACCAAGGTATCTTGACCAGCCTAACCACATGGCACAGCTGTGTACAGCAGTACCAGTAACCTGAAATCACCTAGTATGTCTGACGGCAGGGGTAGAGCACCAAACTTTAGCCCTGAGGAGACAGCACTTCTCATAAGTTTGGTGCAAAAAATGGAGCCATGTTCTGCTCCGACCGGGGTGCTGGAGACACACCACAACTGAAAGGAATATGGAATGGAAAATGATATGGGGTCAGCTACAAAAACTTTCTGGTATGTGCCACACACCCCGCCAGCTCATGCACAGATGGTAGGACTTGGCAAGGAGGGACCCAAGAATCCTGAAAGAGCTCAGAGATATGGCCATAGCAGCAGATGTGGCCCTGCACATGGGGGAGCAGCCCAAAGCAGGTATGTGCCTGCTGCCTAACACACTGCACAGTAACATACCCATAAGCACAGCTGAGTGGTGTTGTGCACATTAACAGCACTGCAAATATTTTTTGCCTTCGAGGGGTGCAAGGGCAGGATGGTACAGAGGCTGCCAGGTAGCCAAACACCAGCAGTGCACCAGGTGCACAGGGAGAGGGGTCTGCTGGTCCAAGTGGGCTAGGTAAGTGTGAACAACATTGTGGGGCATAGAATCAGTTGGAGGAGGTGACATAGATCTAGGCCCCCACCCTATGTGGCCAGCAGGGTCCTGGGGAGCAACCAGTCATCCTGCCATGTAGCACACCAGGCACTGTGACACCAGTAATGTGATCCACTACACTGGCCTCCCTCACCTGTGGTGACACACGCCTATGAAGCACATGGGTATGTCCCACAGGGACACCCACCTGTGCCACAGTGGAATGGCAGACATAGGTGGTTGCAATACCTGTGGAACCCAGTGTTGCAACTGGGGTGTGTGGCCATGGGTGATAGGCAGGGGCCTTGCATGCCAGAGGACCTCAATGGCCATCATCTGCTTCACTTCTCCAGTGGTGAACCCTGCAGAAGGACAGGGAGACATGGCAGGACTATATGACCCCCCCCAAGGTCACGAGGGTCAGGACACAATGGGAACATCATTATGTGGGTGCACTTAGAGGATGACATGAACTACAGCAACACCAGGGGCATCAGCAATGGAGGCACACAGCAGTGCTATGCGGAAGGCCGTGGAAGTACTGTGTGTCTGCCAGGCAGGCAGGGACATACATGTGGCACTGGCAACATGTACAGGTGTGAGTCCCCTCCATATGTACACCAGGCATTGGGCTGCACCTGTGCTGCTGTTCCAGGTGGTACTGCATGGTGCATTGCGTCTGCCAGGCTGGCAGCATAGTGCATACAGATCTGTGCAAAGTGCCTGATGTCCACCTAGGGGGATTGTGGTAGGCTGGTGAGCCTGTCGGTGTTGGGGACAGTGAAGTGATACCAATGTATCCCCCAGCACCATGTCCATGTAGATCAACCCCTGTGCCACTGGCATTATCAGGGCATGTTAGTGTGGGTGGCAATATGCCATCAGGTATGGCATTACTGAGCAGCAGCATGCCTGGGGATCCCGCTGCCTCGGCGGTGGGCAGGTGCCCAACACCTGGGTTGCCCGGGCTTACGCATCACCACATGCAGTTAGGTAGACCTACACAGCATGTGCTGGGATGAGGGCCTACACCTTGTAGACCATGACCTGCAGTCATACTGCACACCCCAGAGTGACTTGCCCCAGGGGAAGAACTGTGAGGGGGCTCCAGAGTCACATCACAGCTCTGTGGTTCATGCAGTGCCACCTCAGCCCATCCTGGCCACAAACACATTATTGGAGTTTTAAAGTGGACTGTCCACTGTACATTGGGGCACCACAGCTGCCTGCAGGGAACCTGTGACATGCCAGTGTGCTTAGAAGAGGGAGGCCACAAATGATGTTGAGGCAGCAAGAATGCAGCCTAAGGACCCACTCTGGACTGGACAGTTGTTCTCACACAGGGTGTGGGACAGATATGCCCATGTGCCTGCACAAACTGTGTGCCAGAGGGATTCTGTGACACCTGAGGTGTCAGAATGGGGCAAGTGGTGTGCCACACAGGGCAATGCCAGGGTGCAACATACCACTGCATGTTGTGGCCAACCACCTTCGGGGGGGGGGTGCATGCACACACACAACATGCAGTCTGCATCCTGTCAGTACCTTAGTGGCAGTGATTGGTGATGACCTGTTGCTCCTCTGGATACCTGGGGATATCGTACCAAGGGTGTAGTGAACACCATTGTGTGCCCATAGCCAATTGCTCAGTCAGGTATGGGGATAGGGACACCAGAACTCATCTTAAATTCAGTACTCTGGCACTGGATGTGCTCACACCACACCTGGGGTGCAGGATAACAATATGGGGGCCCACCATGGGGTGTGCAGACACGACCAGCAGCAATGTCCCAGGGGGCCAATAAAAATGGCCCTAGAGAAAGGCTGCCCCAGTACCACAGAGCATACCAGCACCCCATGTGGTGCCCTGTCAACATGGACAGGTATCATGTGGCCTGCAGGCTGTTCACCTTCAACACAGTGGCATGGCCACCTGTGATGCGCAGGTATGGGTGGCCCATCCTGAGGGACAAGCATCTTTAGCCCCCCTAAAGGGGTCTATCTGCATGGCCCTTGCCTGGTTCCATGTCATAACAGTGATTGCAGAAAGATGATTGCCGTTTGGGCAAGTGTACATCACTGAAAATCAGTTTCGCTGATGTACACTCCTGGCGAATATCAAGAGGTGGCCAGAGACTTAGATTTTTTTTATGTGTGGGGGCTTCACCCCCTGCACCCCCCTACTAAAGGATTCTCAATTCCGGGGAAGGGGAGGATGCATGTCGAGGGGGTGCAAAAAAAAAAATCCCAGACTGGTGCAAAAAACGAGCATGCCCAAAACTGAACCCGGCACCCTACCACCCCAGCCTGCCACCAATCCACCACGCCACACAGCCAGCTAGGCAACCCACCACTGCACTACACCCCGCAAACCTTCCCTCCTCTTCCACCCATCGTGGTCCCCCCCACATGCATGTATATATAGTGACATCCTGTTACTATATTTGCCAAACCCCCCTATCCAGTCGCCTCCCTGCCTGGTAGCCCTGTACATAGGCGCCATGACTGATTCTCCCTTTTTGAAAGTGCTCAGTCATGGTTGCCATCATCACAGGCTACCCCCTACCCCATGTCTGCACTACTATGTCCATTGGGAGCACCCACTGCTGATTTCCATGCCCACTTTGGCTTGGGACCATGCAGGCCCCACACCCCAGCCCTGTAGCACTACATTGGCCAGACACATCCGCCCGTCACCTGAGGTCACCTCCAGGGATGTGCAAATGTGGGCTGGTATGACTGTAGTTCACTGGAACCCTATTGCCATGGACGTACCATGTACCCTTGTGTATCTCCCACAGACATACATGTGATATTGGGGGGTGGCCATTGTACCAACACCCCATGGTCTCTGGGTTCACCTCTGGTAAGCAGACATCTGTGACACAGAGGCCTCTGCTGGTGGCCCCACAAGGCAGCACTTGTGATGTCTACTTCCAGGCCATGGTGCGCACATGGGGGTGTACACAGAGGCTCCTCCACCCCCCATCCCTCACATGCCCTGGTGTTTCTACTGGGCACAGTGCCAGGCAGGAGGGAGGTGCAGGTGCACATCCCACCAGCTCTGGGCACAGTGCCAACTCCACAACCCTTGAGCCATGCACACTGCAGCCTCTGTCCTGCACCCCAGCAACTGGAGGACCCATGCAGATAATGGAATGCCACTGCAGTTGCCATGTAGCCACCACCCACACCCTCCATTGTCCAGTGTCAGCCAGAGCATGGCTGCCATAGGTCCCCATCATGCAGGGTATTGAAGCCTGTATGTTTTACTACTGAGGCCACCATACTCTGGCCTGTTCCATCACACAAGACATGCAGTGCAGGTCAGATAGTCATGTCTGCATGCACTATCCCATTGGCACCCATCCAGCGCCGCATGACGGCAGCAACTCATGCCACCCAACACGAGACCTGGTCATCCACCATTCAGGTCTGTCCCCCAGGGTGGGGCAATACCCTGTTGGCAGGTCTGGTGCAGTGTGGCTCAGTGTGCCATGATGAGACCACTGCCAGTGCTCCCCCACACCCCACTGTTCAGGACAACATGCCATTCTGTGCCATTGCCCCCCACTCCTGTCATACATCACTCAGCAGTACGACACATGACCATGTCCACTGCAACACACTTACATTTGTCACTCTTTCCTTATACAGGTGACCAACATCATGGGAGGCACAGTCACCACCAGGAAGACCCCTGGCTCCAGGTACTAGTTCATGCAATGCCAAAAATGGTTAGATGCCCATGCCTACATGGAACACACAAGGTGCTGCCAGCATGAAGCCAGGCAGCGTGAGGCCAGAAGGCTTGCCATGTCAGAAGAGGAGGAGTAGGAGGATCACTGGGACACCCAGGAGGATTCCACACCTGCTGTGCCATGTCCCACCCCAGCAGTTCAGCAAGAGGAGCCAGTAGACTACAGGGGCCCAGGTGCCAATGCACAGGAGGAGGGGGACAGTGACGGGGCACCAGCACCTCAGCCTCTGCTGGCACTGCCACCAGCTTGGAGATTTGACGATCTGCATGGAGGCTCTATGGCAGGAGAGACCATGTCCCAAAATGAGGGTGAGGAACCAATGGTGCATGACGTGCCCACAGATGAGGCGTCAGAGATCCAGAGGGCTGGAGGCCATATGCCCCCAGAGGAATTCTAGACGCCATGGAGGAGCAGCTGGGTATGGTCATAGCTGATGTAGGATGCCTGCAGGGGTCAGTGCAGGCCATACTGGACATGGTGCGGCAGTGTCACTGCCTGTAGACTATGCTGCACAGGACAGTTCCATTCTGCCCAGCACACTAGAGATTGACACCATAGCTGTTCTCATTCTGTCCTCATTTTCTTTGTTGTTTCAAGTTGGTTCATTTTGTTTATTCCCTTGTTGTTATTGGTGTTTTTGTTGATTATGGTTCCTTTTTTCATTACTATTCATTCTGTGTGTGATGTATGTTGCACCTGGTGTCTCATAATTTGCACCCACCATCACAGTCAGCCTGCCCACGTTGCATACAGCACCCATCAACTGGTGCTGTGGCACACTGCTGCCATTCTGGCATCTCTGCCATGGTAATCTGCTGCACACCACAGTGCCCTATGACTGTCTCCATAGTAGTCAGGGGTGGCTTCCAGGAGTGCATGTCATGTTGGGACATGCCTGCTACTGTTCGTCATAGTTACAGGTACCATTATGCATAAGGCCATGGCCCTGTGACACACCAGAGACTACCTATGTGCCACTTTGTGCATACCTCACACACACCTGGTGCCTGCATCCCCAATGGTATGCCCATGTGGCATGCCCTGTACAGTGTCATATCACATCTGGCCCTGCCATTAACACTAGGGCATTGTGGGACACTGGCATGTTGTACTGCACCTCACTAAGGGTCATGGCATCACCTTCCCCTTAACAGTATTGCCATGTTATGCACATCCCTTTCCTGCGCTCTTCTCTGTCTCTGGGCATGACAACCCCCCCACTACAGTGTTGTGTTGCCACCCTGTGGAGTGCTGATTGCTGCTGCCTTGCCAATGTTTTACAGTTGTCAACATGTGTGGCAGCCTGCCTGGGAGATACATAGCAGATGGTCTCCCCCAAGACAGTGCACCTGCAACATGCCACCCGCCACAACCTGTGTCTCCTGTGTTTGTCCTATGTGCATTTTGCAGTGTCTGGGTGTGTGGCCCACAGTCCTGTCTGACACAGAGACAGCAAGACATGTGTCAACAACATGCACTGTTTATTGTGCAACACACTGGTAATTACATGGGACAAGTGCTCCCACCACCATTACAGTACTATGTGTACTGGCGTCATGTACAGTTCCCATACATGTAAGTACCCAACCCCCTTCCCCCTCCCAGTCACTGTTGCTGTCAGCTGTAAAGCCACCCCACCCCCACCAATTGCACATGGGACTATGCCATGTGCTCCCAAAATGCCACCCCCAGAGGTCCGCCCCATCACTGGGCTGGTGATGCTAGGAGGCTGCTGCCATGCTGCACTGTGTGATACACCTCCTGACAGCCACTTCCCAACATCCATAACGTAGCTGGTGTGGTGTCCTGAGAAAGCTTTCAGTGTTGTGTCCTTTGCCAGAGGTGAGCCATTGATGCCTTCTGCAGAGCTGGCACCACCGGTTCATCCCATATGAGCTGGCCTGTGCGGCGATGTGACCTCCTGCTACCACTCCATGTGGCACTGCGTGTTGCATCAGTGGATAAGTACCGCATGGCAATATGTTTGGATTTACAGCCACATTTTTGGTAGGATGCACCTTTGCACCTCTCAGCCTCTGAGCGTAGGATGCCTTCTGTGGCTGCTGCCCCTGCTGGCTTCAGAGTCCCATGTGTCACACCCTCCACATGTTCTCTGGTTGTTGATGTACCCAATGTGTCTCCAGCCACTGTCGTCACACGTGTTGTGCTGCCATGACATGTGGTTACTGTGCTTTCCACCTCATATATTCTGCCACTGCTTTGCATGATATATGGTCCCTTTGTCAATACCTCCTATGTACCACCCACTTCCTGTGCAGAATTGTTGTTCTACACAGGGGCTTGAATTCCACTGCCCTCCACTGTGGTGTGTCCTGCACCTGGTGGGCAACTGACAGTGCAGGGCTGCAGACTGCATGGCTGCAGGGCTAGCTCCATGGCACACTCAACCTGCTGCTGCACCTGGGTGTCAAGTTTCTTCTGTTGCAGGATGGTCTGCTGTGATGTCCACAAAGAATGGTTCCACAGTATGTTTGTGGCAGTGTACTGGATAATGATCAGTGTGTGGTGCAAGGTGGGTGTCATGGGTGCTATGTGTGTGGTGCAGTGGCCGGGTAACACTGCTCTTTCTCCTGTCCATTACTGTTGCTGCTATTTCTTGCAGTGTAACTGTGAGGGCAGTGGTGTGCTCCTGCTGGACAGCAATGCTCCTCTCCATTACAGCTGTTAGGTGCTCCGTTTCCTCCATGTGGTGCTGTGCACACATCTGCAGGCCATGCAGGACTCCCACAATGTCAACATACCATGCTGCACTGTCCTGAGTGCTACTCTGCATTGCACCAAGTAGCCCAGAGAGGAGGTCCTCCATGCACCTGTGATAACCTTCCATGGCTGACTGTATTGCTGTCATTTCCCAGGTCTGTGCCTCATGTCTGTCCACCACAGTTTGGCAATATCTGTCTAGCTCCATATCCAGCAGGGACTGCTGGGGGAGATCCCAGGCAGCCTCCTGTAGAGTAGCCCCTAAGTCCTCTGCCATTATTGGACTAAGTTCCAGTGTAATATTGTCTACTATGTTCTGCAGCAGGTCAGTATCTGACCCCTCTAACTCAGCCTCAGCTGCGTGTGTTGCAGTGTCCATGTGGCTGGGCCCCTCTGGTAAATCATGCCTTTCCTCTCACTCATGGGCTGTGCTGCTCCTGCACATGTTCCACCTGCATGTACCTGGTATCACACTTGGACCACAGATTCTGATCCATGTATCAAATTTTTTTTGTATTACATATAATTTATGTAAGGGAAGGGCAGTTAGAAGACCCTCAGTCTTGCTGAACTGACACATCCAAAACCCCCCAGGGATAAGTTCAAGGAACAGAGCATAGCTAAATCTGCAGCTATTTAAAATGCAATTTCTTTGTTAAATTTTCTTTGAAGGCAGGAACCAAAGTATCCACTTTATAATGCCCTCAGGGAGATCCTTTGACTTGCAATTGTTGCCAGGAAGAACCTGTGTTGGGAGGGGTGTCACAGGGATCCCTTCAATTACATCAGAAGACCTTTGATGTGTAGATAACAAGGATCCAGACGAATTTGGAAGGTCCAATACACACTCCCAGGATGCTTTGGAAGGACATCACAGAAACTGTTTATGAGTGTTGTGTGTGTGTGTGTGTGTGTGTGTGTGTCTGTGTGTGTGTGTGTGTGTGTGTGTGTGGCAGAACAAAAATCAATTCTGACCAGTTAACCTGAGGAGAGGAAACTGAGTATGTCACTTATCATTTTTTTAATCTTGTTGGGACATCTTGTGCTGTAAAATATAACTTTTAATACTTTAAGGCGGAGTTTAATGACCCCGGACAGGAGGCCGGCTTAGGACTGCTTTTATCCAACTGAGCAAGCCTTAGAGAGACACGTTTTATTTTATTTCTGACTAAGAGAAGAAGGACAACATCAGCACTGTAGGAGAGAAGTATTATGTGGATAAGAGAGCTTAGTTTGTACTTTAAAAAGCTGTTTTGTTTTTAAGATTATATGTGTTTGGGATATTTGTTCTGTATTTATTGTTCTGTTTTGATATTTTAAAGTAAAGGTATAGTTTACAACGGAAACTGCCTGGAGTGCCTTGACATTTTTTTTTTTTTTTTACTTAAGTGAAGCTTTTAAAGGTTATGGTTGCCACTGTGTACAAGCTTATTGTAATACCAAACTGGGAAACGGATAGAGTTCTCTAAAGTCTTGCATAGGGTTCTAAGAGTTCATTTTGTAGACCTGGTTGGGTGCCCGTAGGCAAAGATATCTGGCCCCCCAAGACAGAATTATCTGAGCCTGATAATTGGGTACACTAACAAGAGGTTATCAGTTTGAATCCCTCCAGAACTTGAGACTAAGGTGACTTGAACCCACAAAACAGACAAGAGGGTTACCTTGTTCTGTTCACTGTCCACAAATCATACGCTCAGAGGTTGGCACTTTGGGAGTAGAGGGCTGACCGGCTGAGTGAGTTTGTGACACCTGGTACTGTCCGTGCTGCTGTACTCTGTACCCAGTGGGCCTTGCTCTGCATGGAGTGGCATGGGTGTTGAGCCATTTGTGCCTGGGATGGGTGCTTCATGCTGTTCCTCAGTGGTATCTGTGGGGCGAGAACATAGACTGTATCAGGCCTCCATCTCATTATGTTTCTTTGTGTTGTCTGCAGCGATTCTGGCTGCCATGGGTCTGTTACCACCCTCCAGGTTCTTAGCCATGCAGCACACTGCACAGGCTGCCTTCTGGCATACTGTGTACCCTGTCATGTGTGTTCACCACGCCCCTGTCTCACATACCTCCTGCACACCCACGCACATTGCTGCAACTGTGACTCACTTGTGCTTGGCCCCTGGGGTGCATGTGATATGCCCTACCCTACCCTCTGCATAGGTTGCATACACATGTGGTACACTCCTGGTGGGTCACCGCCTTTCACTGAGGTGGTCTGTGCAGCCTCTACCATGCTGGGTCTTTTTCTCCATGGAGCATGGGGCAACAGTGTTGCCCAGGCTGTCAGTCTCCCACAGCTACTTTCCAGTGGGTCAGTGGGACATTCTCCATGGTATTGCAGGCATGGCATGCCTTCCTTATCTCCTACATAGGTTTGTAGGCCAAGTTGCTGCTCCTGCAGGTAGACTGCAGGACATGGCTGTGGAGGTGCACATCCACAGTATCAGCACAGGAGGCTGAAAATGCCACACCTGCACAGTCTGGCAACCCCAGCCCACTGCACAGCAGTGCTGAGCACCATCTGTACACTGGGCAGCCCATCCCACCCCCCAACAGCCTCTCCTGTGACATGCATTGTCACCCTTCAACCTGGCCTGTGCTTCCACCTTGTCAAGACCCTATCTGTGACACTCCACCAAGTCCCACACACACACCATCCACACAGCTGTTAACATGCTTTACTACTGTACATTTTCACCCTGATGTGCACATTGCAGGGGGAATCCTGTATCCCCTTTTTCATGGCCACAGTCCCATGTGAGGTATAGGGCCCTCACAACAATGTCCCAAGCTTTCAATCTTTCACCTTCAATCTGTATGCCTACACTGCGCTTCCACCCAACTGTCACATCCAGATACGCAGCCTGTGCTCCAGAGAACACCGCACATCTGCATGCCACTGTCAGCACAACAGCACACATTGTTGCTAAGAGACTTGGCCTGTCTCCAGTTCCTAGTGCACATGGTCACAGAGCTGCCGTTGCAGTGCCAGCTTTTTCCTCTGCAACACTCACTGTCAGACACTGTGGATGTGGCTAGCACCCCTTCTGCACATTCCTGGGTTGGAGTTACCTTCCTGGGATGCAGGAGTGAGCCCACTCCACATGCAGCACTGTGCCCCATGTGTGTGGTCCTTGCTACAAGTGTAGCCCATCATTTATTTATTCATTTCAAATTGGGATTAGTATCTTTGAGCCGTGGGCTTGTTTACAAAGGCTCCAAGTCAACAAGGAATACAAGACATTTACAGGTGATGAAACATTGCAGAACAGAAAGACATCAACTAACAAGTGGTATTAGTGTGCAGTTACAACATTAAGCAGGGTACAAGAAGTAAGGAGAAACAGGACCACATTTCCAGAGAAACATATTAATGCAGCACTAATTAAGCGCAGTACAGTTTTTAACAATCTTGTTACAGTTCAGATGGGGTGCTGCCAGTGTGCAGAAATGCATGTTTTAGCAGCCAAAGTGAGGCTTTGTCAAGGGGAGGTAGTAGGTGGTTGGAGGTGGGAGGGGCAAGTGGGCAGTTGTGGAACAGGAGGGTGGGCATGAGAGAGGGTAGCGTTTGATGGGTGTGAGAACCGCCTTCAGAGGCCATGGGTTAACAGAAACATTGGCAGTCAGATTTGCTGGCAAGAAGAGATTGAAGCCCATTTTTAAAATAGCCAAGTCTAGGGGAGTTGTCAAGTTCTGCAGGCAGATCATTGAACCATTTAGGCCCACAGTAGGAGAGGGATCTTTGGCCAAGGGTGGTTCATTTGAAGGGAACAGTTAGAACAGTCCTGGAGGCACTCCTTATGCATTTAGCTAGTTGTGCAGGCTCAAAGAGGGCTGAAGTAGCCGTAGGCATGGACTCCATCAGGGACTTTTTTGCAAGGAGGCAGGCCTGGTATTGGAGTCTGTGGTGGAGTGGGAGCCAGCCAGTTTCCTTGTATAGGTCACAAGAGTGAGTCATTTTATGTACTCCCAGGACCAGGCGGCAGGCCTTGTTGAAGATGGTTTTGACCCTTTTAAGCGCTGTGTCTGTGCCTGCCCCATATATGACAAGACCATAATCCACAGATGAGAGAACTGAACTGCACGTAACAAGTTTCAGGGCAGCCGGTGTCATTGAGGTGTGATGTCTGTACAGGCTGCCAAGCTTCATGTTGGTGGACTTTACCAGTTGCTCAGCATGGGCAGTGAAGGTGAGGGTATCATCAATGTGAATCCCTAAGTACTTGAATGTATTGACTTGGTCTAGTACTTCTCCTTCGCTACTAAGTTTATGCAGTGAGGACCCTCGAATCTTGCTCTGTGGGGTGCCGAAGAGCATGCTCTTTGTCTTTTTGTAGTTGGGTAGCAGTTTATGTCGCGTGAACCAGGATTCCAATGCACGAAAATTGTGCTGAAGTTCAGAGCTAATTGATTCCAGGTCTTTCCCTGGGACAGAGATAACGGCATCATCTGCATAGAGTACGGAGTGTGCAAGACAGGTAGAAGGGATGTCATTTATGAAGAGGCTGAATAAGAGAGGACCGAGCATAGAACCTTGCGGGACCCCTAGGTTTACTTCCCTGGGCTCAGAGATTATATTGCCAATCCTGACCAGTTGAGATCTGTGGGTTAGGTAGCTATGGAACCAGGCCACAGATTCCATTGACAATCCTGTAGAGAGGAGACATTTCAGTAGCAGTTGTTGACTGACTGTGTCAAAGGCCTTGGTGAGGTCTATGAAAATTGACCCCACCACCATCACTTTATCCAGGGCCCCATAAAGCTGAGTGGTGTACTCTACTAGCGTGGTGACAGTGGAGTGGTTTTGTTGGAATCGTGTTGTTGCAAGCAGAGAAGACTATGCTTTTCTAGGTACTCAGTTAGTTGTTCTGAGACCACCCTTTCAAGTGCTTTGGAGAGGGGGGGTAAAATCGAGATGGGCCAGAAGTTTGCTAAATTAGCTCTGTCTCCTGATTTAAAAACAGGTGTGACTAGAGCCTCTTTCCACCTGTCAGGGAAGATGCCAGATCTTAGAGAGGCATTGAATACCTTGGTGAGTGGTGCCACAAGTTTGTTTAATGTGATTGCTACCATCTTCATATAAATCATGTCACTTCCCATCCTGGTCTTACCAAGGACCCGTTTGATATATTTGACGGTCTCACCTGTGGAGATTTGCCTGAAGTAGAATGGTGGGGTAACATTATCCTGTGGTGATGGAGTGTTGCGGTTGTGCTGCTGGCCTACAAGGGTGTGATTCAGGTATTCAGGGGGCAACACATTGCTGAGGTCTGTGAATGCAACATTAAAAGCATCAGCGATTTCCTTTGGGTCTTGCAATGTACCTAGAGGTGGTAACTATAAGGTCCGTGGGGCCCTTGAGGCTGTACCCATGAGAGATTTTACAGAGTCCCAGAACTCCGTCCCTCTACCCCAGGTCTTTCCTAGGAGGTCATTGTAGTAAGCTGCTTTTGCCAGATGTATGAGTTTTGCGCAGGTATTTCTAGCTGCCTTATACGCTTGGGAGTCAGCTAGATTCCCGGTGGCTTTGGCCCTATGCCATAGGTGATCTCTGAGTCGCATGCGTTCAATTAGTGGGCTGGACAGCCAGGGGTTGGGGATTCCTCTGGTTTTCTTTGTTTTGTAAGGAGAAAAGATGTCACAGGCTTTAGTAAAAATACTGCAGAAGTAATCCAGTGCTTGGTTTCTGTCCTTGACTCTATCCAGTGGGGACCAGTCAATCCCTTTTAGGTAGTACCTGAAGGAGTCTAGTTGACCAGGCCTCAGTGATCTGTTCCTGGTGGTCTTAGGCTTATTCTTAGTGAACTTGTTTGTCCAGGTAAGTAGTACAGGGGAGTGGTCACTGTTGGTGTCAGGTAGGACTGTTACCTCTGCGAAATGTTCAGGACAGGAGGAGAGTAGCCAGTCGATGAGGGTGCTGGTTCCTGTATGGTAGTTCTGTCTGGTGGATTGTGTGACCAGTTGGGTAAGGTACAGTCTGGCTATTTGGTCTCTAGCTGTCGCTGCATCCTGTGCTTGCCAATTAATGTTGAAGTCCCCTAGGATTATATGCTCCCAGTTTAGTTTGTTCTGTTTGAGGTGGCTTATGAGCTGTGGGAAGCCAGTGAGTAGTGTCCCAGGAGGCAGGTATACAGTGGTTAATAGTAGCACTTTGTTTTGTTGGCCAATATTAAGTTTTAGTGTTAGAACCTGTGCTTCCTTGGTGTGGAAGCTAATTGATAGTATTTGCCCTTTGATGTCACTCTTGAGGTAAACCAGACAACCCCCCCTCCTCTTTTTGAGGTACGGTCCTGCCGGAACAGGTTATATCCAGGAAGGGCAATTGCTGTGTCTGGGATCTTTGGTGATAGCCACGTTTCTGTTAGGGAGATGATGTCAGGATCAATCTGAGCCACCCAGGCCTGAAATTGTGGCAGTTTGGAGAGAAGGCTGCAGATATTCAGAGATACAATTTTTAGATGTCCTGGGCTATTGGTACCATTCATGATACAGGTCACCCAGGGTCACAGCTAGGCAAGGATTTGACAAGAGGCTTTGGCTATGCAAGAGTTTGCAGGCATGCACTCCCCTGCCCTATTACATTGATAGCCTGGGGCACACTACTAAGTACAAGAGTAGGATGTGAAATCCTTTTGTCCTTATGTTTCCTTTTGTTATTTAAAAAGGTTGTTTAAAAGCTCACATATAGATCCCTCAGGAGAAGGTCAGACGGAAATGTGGATTCAAGCAGAACCCAGAGTCACTGAATTTGTCAGACTTAGTTGCTTGACTTCTGCTTTGCTTTGGATAGCTTCCAAAAAGTTGATTTTAAACTGAAAATGCAAACACCTGGTGGTGATATTTTGCAGAAATCCAGTCCAGGAGACCTTCACAGATGTAGTGAGCAAGAATGGTGTAGTTACTCCAGGTAGAAAATCTTGTAAATCCCAAAAAACTAAGCTACAGACACAGACAAACACAAACAGCCACCCGCACAGACCTAGATGGCGGGGTTAGTGCTGCCACAGCTGCTATGCTCATTAAACTCTGCCTCCTTTGCATTGCTCTTTCTGTGCTCTGCACACATACACCACTGTACCCATGCATGCAGCTCTGACCACTGCTTCCAGTGTGGCCCCACTGCCCCAAAAGTCTTCTGCTCATGAGCCCTCTTACATACCTGCTAAGCTCTGCAGCCAGAAGACATACAGGTTGGTGTTGCCCTCAGCCATGTGGCTGCTAAAGTGTGCCACCACATGCTCCTCCTGACTACTCAGGGGTATCTTCTAGTTGTGGTCACCACCAGTAGACATGACACACTGCCTATTGTGGGCCAACTTCTCCTTTGACCTCTGTGTGATGTCATGGTACCTCTTCTGCAAGTTCCTGATGGAGTACCTCACTGGGACCACAGCATTGACTTTTGTGGCTACCTCATCCCAAGTCAGCCCTTAAAACACATTTATTTAGATTAGCGTTTCCAGATAATAGTTAGCTGATAATCTTAGCCATTAAATACTATGCTGCTGTTTAAAATCTTAATTTGGATATATATTTTAACTGGATTTTATGGAATGTTAATGTTGTATTTGATTTGATGTGTTTTAATCTGTACAGCGCCTTGGTTTTGAAAGGCGCTTTATAAATAAAGTTATTATTATTATTGTTTTCTTGGGTCACACAGTTCCTTGTCCCCACCTCTGGACAGCAGCTGATCTGCTTGGGCATCGACCTCATCTATCAGGATGTCAGTCTGCGCCAGACCGGTGGTGCTGAGGGTAGAGGAGCTGAACGCCACACCTTGCGCCATGCCAGTGACCCGGGTCATTGAGGGTCAGCAGGGGAGGGAAGAGATTGAGCATCTGGAGGATGGCTCTCTTGTCCCGGGGAGGGTTTGGGGGATGCTGTTACGCATGAGCACTCTCTGGTGGTGGCTGGGAATGCTCAATGCAGCGATGCTGCATCAGTATGGGGGGGTGGAGTTGTGGCCTTGCATTGCCTTGCTGGTCACACTCTGGGCGGAGCAGGGAAAACTAAGTAGAAAAATCCCCACTCCTGGGGATAGGCAAAGGCTCCTCAGCCTCTGAAGTCCACACTCCAGGCACCAGACCCACTACTCCTCTCCAAGGCTGACTCATGTGACTGGCACTGTATACTTAAATAGAGCACCCTGGGTGGGTAGGGTGGCCCTTCTTCCAGGGGGTGCAGATCCAGGGGTTGTGTCAGGTGTATGTGGGAGAGGACAGCTAGTGGTTACGGTTGGAGGTAGAGACCCGGAGACCTGGGAACACTGAAAAGAGTTCCCCAGGGCCCAGTGCATTGTTCCCACCTGATGTGTCGCCTTTTACGGTACAGCTTTCAACCTGTGTCATTTCTAGAAAGATCAATGCAAGTTGCGAATCTTCTGGAATTGAACTCTTGCTGTTAGTTGCACCTATTTTTGTCACAAGCTGCCTGCCTGATGCAATTTGCGTTGATCTAAGCTACCTTTGAAAATCAAGCGGTTTGAATATTTGTTTCATGCTTTGAATGTACCAGAGTATTATGACATTGTATCGAGTGCAAAGATGGCCATACTGAATTATTCAATTATGCTACCAAAAACTCATATATAACTGTTGGAGATGTTCTTCATGACACTGCCTTCATATAAAACTTATCAGTTATGTTTCAGTGGATGAAGACAATCAGAGGCTTGCCAGTGTACTGGAAAGATTATGGAAATTATCTAATAAGTTTTCTAAAACATTATGGCAAACCACCGTGGTTTGTCACTTTAGGCACAGTTAATTTCCACACAAATCAATCATTGGAATATTTGGAGAAATGTGCTGTCTTTTGCAGATTCTATTGTGTGGTAGCTTGATGCTTTTAAAAAAGTTGGGGAGGAGTGGAAGGTGGCCCTACAGGGGGACCTGGAGGCTCTGGAAAGGTAGTCTAGAAAGTGGAAGCTGAGGTTCAATGCAGGGAAATGCAAGGTACTGCACCTGGGAGCCAGAAACCCAGGCCAAGTGTACACCCTGTGGGGGGGGGGGATGCTACAAGTCTCAATGGCTGAGAGGGACCTGGGGGTGGTGGTGGATGTCAAGAGGAACAACTCTGAGATTTGTGGGAGGCAGCACTAGGGCCAACAGGATGCTGGATGCATCGCTGGGATCACCTCCCGGAGGTAAGTAATACTCCCTCTGTATAACTGCTTGGTGAGGCCACACCTCAGTACTGCTTGCAATTTGGAGGCCACACTTAAAGAGGGACATTGAACTCCTGGTGAGGGTCCAGAGGAGGGCAACCAAAATGATTTGGGGCTTGGGGGACAGGACCTATGGGGAGAGGCTCAATGAGCTAATATGTACACATTGGAAGAGAGAAGGGACTGGGGGGGCATGATAGAGGTCTTCAGGTACATGAAGAGGGTAAATAGAGAAGGAGCAGTCAAGGTGCTCTGAAGGAAGGGGGGCAACTAAAGGGCATGGGTAGAAGCTGGAGGGGGGATTCAGGGGAGAAAGGAGGTGCTACTTCACTGAGAGAGCGGTGGAGCCATGGAATGCACTGCCAAGGGGGCTGGTGGAGGCAGAGACGGTGGAGGGGTTCAAAAGGGGGGTGGGACAGGTACAGGAGAAGGAGTCTGGAAGCAAAGTCCTGTGTAGTGAGAATATCCAGGACTGGGAAGGGAGAAACCAGAGAGGGTGAGGGGGGCAGCAAGGTCAGCTCCCAGGGTAGGGGCTGACCAAACAAGCAGACACGAAAGACCATTAGGCCTATTCTGCTGGCATATTAGTATATTAGTACGTTAGTATGTAATTCCTGAAGAATGTATTATGTGTGTGAATAGCAAACCAGAGGGTGTTCTAGGAGTAACAGAACACTATTTCTAAAGATTAGAGTTCCAGCAACATAGCACCCCACATGTCCACATGCTAATCTGGGTTAAGAATGCTCCACATCTAAATGTTGTAGACATAACAACATATAATCCTGTTACTGAATACACTGATAAATATATAATTTGCGGTGTGCATCATGAAGATCCTGGTGGACGTCCCAAAACATGTACATTTAACTGCATGCTAAAAAAATGTGATTCCCAGTGAATGTCAATTCCATTTTCCAAGGGGCATCTCAGCAAATACAATGAAAACTCATCAACGAACAGGGCCAAAAAGTGGCAGTACTGCTGCATTGTAAGGGTGATGCTGTTAACATCAATCCGTTTAACCCAATCATGATCAAAGCACGGAGAGCAAATATGGATGTGCAGTGTGTGGTCAACATGCAGGATGCTGCAATGAATGTCAGTAAATATGGATGTGCAGTATGTGGTCAACATGCAGGATGCTGCAAGGAATGTCCGCAAATGTGGATGTGCAGTATGTGGTCAACATGCAGGATGCTGCAAGGAATGTCAGCAAATGTGGATGTGCAGTATGTGGGCAACATGCAGGATGCTGCAAGGAATGTCAGCAAATGTGGATGTCAGTATGTGCAATATGGTATGCCGTAAGGAATGTCAGCAAATGGATGTGCAGTATGTGGGCAACATGCAGGATGCTGCAAGGAATGTCAGCAAATGTGGATGTGCAGTATGTGGTCAACATGCAGGATGCTGCAAGGAATGTCAGCAAATATGGATGTGCAGTATGTGGGCAACCTGCAGGATGCTGCAATGAATGTCAGCAAATATGTAACTAAAGATGAGAAAGAGATGAGTGGAGGTTTTCAAACATCTGGTATGAAAAGGGGAATCATGCAACAAATCGAAGGAACTGGGCAATGTATTTCTCAACAAACGAGAAATGTCTGCTTAGGAGGCCACATACTGTATATACTCTACAAATTGCCACTGAGATTTCTAAGCACAAAGGTCATATTTGTAGCTTCATCTCCACCAGAAGATAGATTGATGTTTCTCAGAAAAAGAGCAGAACTACAGTCCCTCAGTGATGATGAGATGGACATACTTGCCAAAAACATCAAATTAAAGCATTGCAAGGCTCAGTGTGAATCTAATGAACAACTATGCCTTTCAGAGTTTGCAAGCATTTATTATGTCTCTCCTCCTTGGTGGAACATGATACAGAATGCAGTAACAGTGTAACATCAACAAACTGGTGCTGTTGTGCATACGTAGTATGTTAGCTAGCAAGTCAAAAATGATACATGGATGTTTTTACTGGTCAAGCTGTCTCATCCATGGTGTGAACAGCCAACACCTCAATGGACAATAAGGGAAGTATACCAAACAAATATTGAATGTATACTGACAAACATGCTGAAGCATGAAAAATATTCAACAGTTGTAGAAAATGCAGTTATGTGGTGTGCAGAAACAAAACATTCATATACTGATGATGAGAGACACGCATCAGCGATACAATGAGCCAGCTCAGATGACATATAGAATATTTTTACCAGTGTAGATATTTTGCCAGAATTCCCAAAAGAGAATGAGGTGCTTGACTATCACAAATGCACTCAGCAGGTATAGTTCTGTTTCCTTTTTAACAATAAAATAAATCACTGTCTTATTTGGCAAGTGAGCTGTACAGTATTAAACTGACACAATGAACAGTTAAAGCGTGTGTTACCAATTTTTATCACACCGCTGCTAACCAAATCTGTCACAAACACACTCAGCAGGTCAGGCCCTCTGCTCCCACAGTGCCAACCTCAGAGCACAATAGTGTGAACAGGTAACAGACAGGGTAACCCTCCTGTCTGCTTTTGGGTCCGAATAACTTTAGTCTCAAGTTCTGGGGATCAAAACTAGAACCTTATGCTAGCATACCCAAATGTACAGGCTCAGATATGTACCCTTTTGGGATTGTGGTACAATTTTCACCAGGGCACCAAGCCAGGCTTCCAAAATGAACCCTTAAAACTCTGTAAGAGACCTTAGGTATATTCTTACCTTTCCCAGTTTGGTAACACCATCCAGCCCATGAACAATTGTCAGATTTAACCATCTATACGTCACATGCAAAAAAAAAAACAAAACAAAAAAACCTGCCAGACACCCAGGCAGTCTCTTAAGAATAGGTTTACTAAAAATGGACAAAAACATTAAGATAAAATACAGAACAAATATCAAAGAGCATCACGATCACATAAAAGCAAAACAGGGAAAACTACAGAACAAACTTCTACCAAAATACATTCAGATCTTTTCCATCTAATATATTACCTCTGTAGGTGCAGTTAAATTAGAGATCTTGTTTCTTAAGGGCCCAAAAAGATATAACCTTCATCTGAGACACAAGTACCAGTATAAACTGTGTCACCACCCCCTTCTGTGAGTCATCTAGCTCCTCTTTTTAGAATATAAAATTACAAAAAAATGATTTCTTGTCAGGAGATATTTTAAATAATGTGACTTCAGAAGGAAAAAGACATTTACAAATATCATACAATGATCATAACCAGCTGGCCAAACATCACACTTGGTGATGGATGAAGCACACACACAGATGTTAGACGCACTTAATGAGGACCAACAGCAAGTTCATATGGCAGTAGTTCAGAAATGTAATGAAATAATCAAAGAGGAAATGTTTCCCAAATAATGGGGCTATGCATCAGTGATGGGCCAGATATGCAAAACTTGCACATATCTGGCCCACGTAGGTCTGCACCTGTGGACAGGCATGTGGCGGCTGATATTCAGGATCATTGACCACCACCATGCAACTGTCTGTGTCTCTGCCCCTCTCTAGGCAGATTGGAGGACACAGGAAGGCATTCAATGAGATACCCATCCTCGGTCATGAAGTGAATCCCTACTCCATGTGAGAAGGGCATCTGGGAAGCAAAACCCAGGGGAAGAGTACACAATGGGGGGTGAGTTAATAACAACAACAAAAATTGACAGAAACCTAGGAGTAATTATATCAGATGACCTAAAGGTGGGCAAGCAATGTGAGAAGGCAGTAAGGAGGGCTGGGGGGATACTGGGATACATAGGGAGAGGCATCAACAGTAGAAAACAGGAAGTTGTTATCCCTCTCTACAGACAGTTAGTGAGACCCCATCTGGAGCCACCATGCAATTCTGGAGACCCCATCTCGCAAAGACATGTACAGAGTGGAGGCTGTTCAGAGGAGGGCAACCAAAATGGTGCAAGGTCTGCACCAGAAGACATACTAGGAGAGACTAAAGCAGCTTAATATGTATACCCTTGAGGAAAGGAGGGAGAGGGGGGACATGATAGAAACTTTCAAGTATCTCAAGGGAATTAACAAGGTACAAGAGGGTAATATCTTTCAGAAGAAGAGATGTGCAAGAACAAGGGGGCACAATTTGAAGATAGAGGGGGGACGGCTCAGAGGTAATGTTGGAAAGTATCTTTTCACAGAGAGAGTTGTAGATGCATGGAACAGCCTTCCTGAGGAGGTTGTGGAGTCAGGAACAGTTGTAGAATTCAAGCATGCATGGGACTGGCATAAGGCAATTCTAGTGGGGGGGCAGAAGGAAGTAAGCTGTTGATTAAGTAGAATCTGCAGCTTATCCATCAGGTAGGGAAATGGGCAGACTGGGTGGGCCAAGCGGTCCTTTTTCTGCTGTCAAATTCTATGTTTCTATGTTTCTATGGGCATTCTGGGAAGGTGCGGGAGGGTAGATATTCAAAGGATGGGCAAATGCCCCAATGGCTGCTTCTAGTCCTCCCTTTCTGACCGGGGGTTGAAGAACCACCATTGGGGAGGGGTTGTTGTCGGACAACCTGCAGGGTTTCTTTGGGTGGGGCATGTAGAAGATATGGCAGGATCCCTGCCAGCATATAAACTAAGAAAATTCAAGACAGTGCTCTCAGTAAATCCTGGCACACTCAAAAAAGCACTTCGGTGGAAAACAGGAATATTAGTACTCTTGGACCAGTGGTAGTTTCAATTCATTTTATTGCTGCTGTTCCTTTTCAATACACCAAACAATGCCACATCAGTATGCTTGCTCTGGAAACTGGAACCGGGACAATAAGAAATTCCAGTGCTTTGAGGCTAAAACTGCCTCTTAGTCAAGAGGTGGTGCTGTGGAATAACCCCGATTCTATTATATATAGCCTTCTCAATTAATAATTATCAAATCTGAAATCAAGTAAAATGTGTTACTTTGAAGTGTGTGCTGGTGCAGTCACATACTGTCCTCCATCCTCCTCATTTTGTCCACACTGTTGGATATGCAAGTGGAAGACTTGTGGCGCCTAGCCACCTTGGATATAGAGGCACTTTTTATAATGTGCCTTGTGATGGTGGGCTGGATGCAATGAGGTACTTCCTCCTATAGGGGTCAGACTCGTCCTAGCACTTTACTGTATTTCTGATATGTTGTATGGAAATGATTATGAAACTAAATAATATTGTCTTTCTTTGTGAACACTATCTACAGGTCCATGGGACAGTTTTACAACCTTGCTGATAACAAACTTGTTGACAGAGATAGCAGGAATACTAAAGTGCAAATCATAAGTACAGTTATTGGCTGAACACCACAGAACTGTGCAAAAATACCCTTATAATAGTGATCCACACCCTAATATTAAAAACAGATATGATTCTGACTTTCACAAGTTAATGTTGTCTCCATACTTCAAAAATAATATAGAAGCCAGAATCAAAAGCTCCTGTATGGAGTAGCATGCCATGGAATTATTTCATCTTTTTCCTAAATCATATATACTTTTAATTTTCAATGTCCATTGCATAATTTCCCACAAGAGAGTTAATGATATATATATATATATATATATATATATATATATACACACATTATGTGTGGAAAGTGGTACCGATATGTGTGTATATGTGTATGTGTTTGGGTATACATGTGTGTGTGTATATATATATATATATATATATATATATATATATATATATACATATAAATATATATATATATATATATATATATATATATATAGATATATATATATAAATATGCATATATATGTTTGTGTGTATATATATATATATATATACACACTGTGTGTGTGTATATATATATATATATATATATATATATATATAGGATACATGATGGGTGACTGTGGAATATGGAAAATATTATCACAGTTCACTTTGCACAAGTGCTAATATTATGCATATTTCACAAGTCGCACATCAAGTGTGTGATTTATACAATAGGGTTCTGTATTGTCATGTTTGTAGACAGCTACTGTTTTGCTGTGTTGTTATGTAGTGTTCCTGTGTGTTTCTGCTGTTGTTCAGTTGTTATGAATGAATTAGGTGTTGTTCTGGTATATGTGGGACGTTTGTGCGTTTCAGCTGGTTGGTATGGCTGAAGTTTTCTATTTTTATTGGTTGAATGTGATGAATTACTCGTTTTGAGATATTCAATTGGTTGTTGTCCGTTTAGTTGCATGCTGGTTTGTTTCATTGGCTGTTTAGGTTTGGAGGTGGAGTTCACTTCAGTGTAGAGTTTCAACGTTTCATGTAGGTACGTGTGTGAGATACACTGTATGTGTTTCAATTTGTTTCATGGTTTAATATTTATGGAGTGCATTTCATTTTAGTGGTTTGGGTTACACTCTTGTTTCTGTGATGTAGCGCAAATTTTGGGATATATTGTGCGCTGGTAGTACTTCACTTCTGCATTTGTGGGGTTCAGTGCGAAAGTGTGGTTTTGTTCTTGAAAATGTATACATTTGTTTTCAGGACATAGCTTTGTGGAAGATTGTTCTGCTTTGTGTGGCTGTGATCAGTGCGTGCGAGAGAACAGTTTGTCAAGCAAGAACGCAGCGTCTCCAATAGTAGTGGTAGCATGAGTTATTTGTGGATGTTGTTTGTTTCAGGTGTTGTTGATTTAACAAATTTTGTGGTACTAGCAAAATAAATTCTGACATGGTAAGTTTGGGGATGTGCCTTACTGACATAATCACTGTTGAATATTACTAGCTGATGTAGACACTGTGGAATATTTTTTAAGATATTCCACAGTGTCTACGCCAGCTCACTGATATTTAATAGTAGACAAAATAACTGCATTTATTGAGAGTGTTATTTTTCAACTCCTATTGTGTGTGTGTGTATATATATATATATATATATATATATATATATATATATATATATATAGTATCAATCTCTAAATATATATATATATATATATATATATACACATAAAGATATATATATATATAGGATACATGACTGTGGAATATGGTAAATATCAGCATGAGTGCAGAGTGCCCTGTGATTTTTTTTTTGAAATTCTCTTTTTATTAAGTTTAAGTAACAACAAAATCATATGTACAAACATATGTATAATACAACCGAATAATAAAGTTCAACAGGAGAAACAAGGAGTAATAGACATAGGACAAACTAAACCCCCCTTCCCCACCCCTGGAAGGTGTCACCACTGAGGAAAAGAAGAGAGTCAAGGAAGTTGATAATTAGGGGAAAGGAAGTTGTTCTGTCAAAGGACACAGCAGCAGCCTGTCCACTAGATAGCAGGAGAAAAACAACTCCAATGATAACTGGAACATAAGGAAGGAGGGAGCATCAGGAGCCCATAGGGGGGTATCTTGTCAGCATTAAAGTAAATCAAGATGGATTTGGACCTGGAAATCAGTGTAAATACAAAGCATAAAGCTTACCCCATTTTTTCTGAAAGGCAAGGGGAGCAAGTCTAGAATCAGATATCAGTTTTTTGACTTTAAAACACAGAGATATTTCTTCCACCCAATCCATGTAAGAGAGCTCTAGGTGGTCCGACCAGTGACGCAACACTAGCCTTTTGACCACCATTGAAATAAGAGCCATATGGTACCTTCTTTCCTTTACTTTAATATCTGAATAGATACCCAATATACAAATCTCCAATGTAAAAAGATCTTGCAAGCCTAAAATGGGATCTAGATTGTCCCGAATAGCATTCCATAGTGGTGCTACCTTGGAACAGTACCAAAAAATATGGGAAATACTGCCCAAGTCCTTACCACATCTAAGACAATTGGGAGGACTGGACTGGTCGAGTTTTGATTTTTTAATGGGCATAAAATGCATGTTATTAATAATAAAATATTGAATGAGTCTATTCCTGTCAAGGGTATTGTATGTATATAGATCTTTCCACACCTGGTTCCAAGTGAAAGAAGTACTTGGAAGCAGTGAAACCCAAAATTTGGATCCTGCAAGAGCCTCCGGAAAGCTGACATTCATAAGATATAGGTACAGTTTGGATAGTCCATGGGGCTTAGCCGCACAGTCTTTGATTTCCATTAAGAGGGTTTAATTACCGACTTCGTCCTAGTAGTGCCAAAATCTTTATTTATGAGATGTTTTAATTGATATACTTTGAAAACCAAATGGGGAGATATTTAAAGCTAATAGTAGCTCCTCGTGACTAAGACCTCCTCAAGACAATAAATCTTCCACTAAGAGCCCCCAGATTTGGGGTAACCACATCAGAGGTATCCATTTGGTACCAATTTTAAAATTGGGATTGGAAACTAGTGGTTGTCCGGGGTCTTTGGTGTGTCAGATTTTAACTGTCGCGTAGAACTGGTTCAAAACCCTCACCGATGTTCCCACGGCCGAGTTTTGAATATAACGAGCAAAATTGAAAAGTTACAGTAGAACAAACTAGAGGGGTCTATGTTACCTTGCTTAATAAGATTAAGGTCTAGACTTAACCATAAGGGCGAGGATTCTTGTTCACTGTTACCCAGCCATCTACCGGCTTTAGCTAGGTGGCTAGCCCAGTAGTAATATTCAAAGTTAGGGAGACGAAGGCCTCCTCTATCTTTAGGTAAACAGAGTTTGTGGAAAGCATGTCTAGGAGATTTGTGATTCCAAATAAAACGAGTCAAGATTGAGTGAACCCATTTGAAAAAGGTTTTGGGTAACCAAATATCCAATAGGTTCAGGGGATAGAAAAGACACGGTAGAATATTCATTTTAATAATGCTAATTCTACCCCCTACTGGTAAGGAGAGTTTGTCCCATCTTTGTAAATCAGAATGAATTTTGTCTACTAGGTCATCCAAGTTTAATTTTTTGACCAAGTCTGGGTCACGGGCCAGATAAATACCAAGATATTTAAGGTGAGAAGAGGCCCATTTCATGCCAAAGTGGGACATACTGGATTGGGTTGTATACAAATTGAGAGGGAAGATTTCTGACTTAGCCAAATTGAGTTTATAATTAGACACAACCCCAAATTGTTCTATTATGTCTAAGACTACCCGCAGGAATCAACTGGATTGGTTAACTGTAATAGAATGTCATCAGCAAAGACAGATATTGTGGAGGTTTGCTGAGCAATAACACACCCTTTGAATCTCGGAGCCACCTTAAGATTAAGTAACAAGGGTTCCAGGTAGAGGTTAAAGAGATATGGCGAGAGGGGCAACCCTGACGGTGCCTGAAAACAGCCGGATACTGAGATGAGAAAACTCTGTTACAGTAAATTTTAGCGAGGATCTTTATATAGGGCCTTGACCCACTGAATAAATTTCTGGAAACCAAATTTAGACAGAGTGTTCCATAAGTAATCCTAATTGACACAATCAAGGCTTTTTCAGCATCTAAAGCCACTAGTGCCATGGGAGTTTGAGAGGTTTGGGCTGCCTGAAGAAATATAAGATAAAACTCTCTATGATCGGCAGCTGATCTATCTTGCACAAAGCTTACTTGTTCTCTACTCAAAAGTGATTGCCATACTTGTTTGATACGCGAGGCCAGGATTTTAGACAAGATTTTGATATCACAATTGAGTAGAGAAATAGGCCTATAGTTGGCTGGATCCAGAGAGGATTTGTTTGTTTTGGGAATTAAAATTATAATAGCTTCTAGTATGGATGGGTCCAATAGGTCAGAAGAAAGAATAAAATTGTAAAACTCCAAGAGAATAGGGGATAATTCTTTGCAGAAGGTCTTATAAAAATTAGAGGGTAAGCCATCTGGTCCAGGGCTTTATCTGGCGAAAGATCATGGATGGCCCTCTACCCTCTGGAGATAATGGAGTGGAGAGGAAAACTGCTTGGTCCTCAGAGAGAGTTGGTGGGGAAATTGGTTTAAAAAGGCCTCAATTATGGGCAGAGAAGGAGGAGTTGATACAGCTCCGAGACAGATTTTGGTAGTGAATGACCTGAAAACCTCCACAATATCTCTGGAACCTGTCTTAATGGAACCATCCTGTGCCTCTAAAGTGGGATCAATCTTGAATTTTCCACTTCCTTAAGTTTTAGGGCCAAAAGTCTACTCGGTCTCTCCCCCTGGTCCAAGTATCTAGCTTTGGATCTCAACAACGCAAATTCCGTCTTTTCTCTAATTAACTCCTCATACTCATTTTTGAGCTTGTATAACTGTTCCAAACTCTTTTGGGACTTAGAAGAAGTGAGGGAGTCTTCTGCCTCTTTAATCTGGCTAGATAAACAAAGAAATTTTTGAGTTCTGAGTTTTTTCCTCCTAGAGGAAATTTTAATGAATTCTCCCCTCAGGAAGCATTTTAATGAGCACCATAGTATATCCTGTCTGGATACTGAGCCCTGATTAATGTCCAGGAATTCTCTAATTAAGGACTTAATCTGAGCAATGGATTGCTCATCCTTTAGGACTTGGGTATTAAGCTTCCAAATTGAATCGCGTTGAGCCAAGGAGGAGGGATTAAGTCGAAACCATACAAGGGCATGATCAGAAATTACAATAGGCTCAATACCTACAAGGGGTATATTAGCCATGAGAGGGGTACTTACCAAAAAATAGTCCAACCTAGACCAAGAGTTATGGAGCAGAGAAAAGAAAGTATAACTCTTGTTAGAAGGGTTCAAAGTCCACCATGGATCCACCAAACCTAACATGTTACCTAGATCTTGCAGTGCCAATTGCGCTGGGGATGGCGGCTTCAGAGGCCTATAGGTTTTGTCTAACTCTTGTGATGGGGCTATGTTCCAATCCCCCCCCCAGGATGAGGGGAGTTGGTAAATAATCACTCAGTTTATCTATCAATTACATTAAGAATCCAGCATCTCCCCCAACAGGGCCATAGACAGCACCCAGGATTATTGCCGAGTGAGTGCCCTGTGATAATGTCACGAGTGCCGAAGGCACGTGATATCTCAGGGCACTCTGCACTAGGCAAGCAACATTTGCCATATTCCACAAGTCGCACATCATGTGTGCGATTTACACAATAGGGCTCTGACTTATTTGTTTCCATATTTTACAGAGTGTTTTTGGTTACATTTCATGTCTGAAGGATTTATTTTATATACATGTGTGCAGTCATGGGTTATTTGGCCTTAGCAAGTTTGTCTGAATGGGATTTGTATGGGGAGGTTTTGAATGGGAAATATGTATCTAGCGATTGGTTGTTCTGGATTGAATGTATTGTGGTATGTTCTGTGTGTTTGCTTGCTGAGATGTGTGTCTTCTGATTGGTGATAATGTTTTGGTAGGAATAATTTCAGAGACAATGTGGATGCATGGAGATGTTTAATGCTTTACTTTGTAGGAACATTAGTTTGTTAATTATTTGGCTGTATTTCACAAACTTTATTGGACGTTGTGAAGGTAATGGAAGTTTTATCTATGTTTATTTTCAGGAACATTTACTGCCCCTGTTTGAAATACTGTTTGCTTTTCTTTTCTGTGGTATTGTGAAGCGTGGTTAACTTCAACTGGTTCAATTTTCTTTTCTACAGGCTAACAGTACAATGACTTTCTTTTATTGTTAGTAAATGGTGTAGCAATGTTTACTGAATAAAAAAGAATGCAAGGCTTTGTTGGTAGTTATTCAGAGTTGATCTCGGATTCTAGAACAGCAACTCGTTTTTGTGGTTGCTTCCTGTACTGGTTGCCTGCAGAAAAAAAAAGATATTGTGAGAAGGCATGTTTAGAAAAGGACCTACATAAGGGCTGTTTTTAAATTTGTGCATTTGTGAGTGTTTAGAAAACTAGTGCCGGTATAGCGTAGGTTAGATTTGTGGAGCGTGACATCACCACTGTTGGTTTATTATGTGCTGACATAGACACTGTGGAAATAAAAGAAAACAAACACACAGGGCCAGATATTCAAAAGGGTTGCGCCATGCGCAATAGGGTTGCACCTGCGCAAGTCCGAAACTGCTCCATTCTGCGATATTCAGCAGGAGGCAGTTTCGCCACTGAAAACATGCTGAGCAACAGTGCAATACAAATAAATGCATGCTGAACTGGAGGGGGAGGAACCATGCATAAACTGCACAGCCTGATATTCAACCGGGCTCTGCAGAGTTGTACAGGTGCAACTCCCAACCTGCGCCTGCACAAGGTTGAGCCCAAAAAAAAAGGATCAAGTTGAGGGCCACCCACAGGTGAGCCGCTGCATTGCAGGGCGCAACACAGCAGCTGCCACCTGTGGCTGGCCCTCAACCCACTCCCTGTGCCCCCCCTGCAGCCCAATCATGGGCAAAAGAGTGTAAAATCCCCCCACCACCCCCCACTGGCCCGATCGCGGGCATAGTTTTAATTCTTCCCCACCAGCCCGATCATGGGCAGCAAGTATCCCCCCTGAACATAACCCTGGTGGTCCAGTGGACTGATAATCCCGATCGCGGGCTGCAGTAGTTACACACACACCCCCACCTCCCAAATATATCCCTGGTGGTCCAGTGGACCGATGATCCTGATCGCGGGATGGAGTAGTAAACCACCCCCACCTCCCAGCATCCCATACCATACAAGACAGTCCAGATTTGTGAATGAATGTATTGTACGGTATGGGCTGCATGCCCATTGGCTCTTGCTCTGCACCAATGGGTGTGCAGCCCTACCGGGCAGTCAGTCGGTTGGTGGCGGGGCGGCAGGCAGGTGGGATGCTGCCACCCGCTGGCTGTAGGGAGGCGGGGTGGTGGGGCTTTATGGGTGGGTGGGGTGGGGACATTAGGTCACCAGGGCTATGTAGGGGGTTTACACCTCCATCCCACGATCAGGATTATTGGTCCACTGGACCACCAAGGATATATTCGGGAGGTGGGGGGGTTTACTACTCCATCCTGCGATTGGGATTATCGGTCCACTGGACCACCAGGATATATTCAGGAGGTGGGATGTGTGTGTTTAACTACTGCAGCCCGTGATCGGGCTTATCGGTCCACTGGACCACCAGGGATATGTTCTGGGGGTTGTATTTAATTACTCCAGCCCGTGATCAGGCTTCTCTGTCCACTGGACCACCAGGGATATGTTCGGGGGGGAGACACTTTGCTGCCTACGATCGGGCTGGTGGGGGGGAATTAAAGCTATGCCCGTGATCGGGCCAGTGGGGTGGGAGGGGATTTTACACTCTTTTGCCCATGATCGGGCTGCAGGGGGTGTCAGTCCCCAAGGGCTGCTGCCTGGCAGGGTGCCAGGCACAAGTCTTTGGGGATTGGCGCACCTGCATGCTAATGGAATGCAAATGGGGCCATAATCAGATGCAAATGACCCCCCTGCACCTTGCATGAATTATGGCCCCATTTGCATGTCACCTTTTGAATATCAGGATTCTGCGCATGGTGCAATGGTACTTGTGCCACTGCGTTGAATGCTCCACTCTGACCACTTGCAGCGGCACAAGTCTCCACTGCACCATGCACAGTGGCTGTGGCCGGTGGGGTGATATTCAAAGGAGTTGCTCAAGGGCGCAACTCCTTTGAATATCGCTCTGGTCACACCCCTGTGCAACTATTTTGTGCAGTCCGAGGGCTTGCTCCACAAAATAGCGCAGTTTGAATATCTGGCCCACAGTGTCTATGTCATCAGAGAGTTATTCCACTGCAGTGAGAATACATCTTTTTATTCTCAATGTTACATGCGCACCCCATTGTATAAATAAATATATATATATATATATATATGTATTCTTTTCAAACAACTGCATTAATGCAACAGTTAGGGTTCAGAGTAAACCAACAAAAGTAGAGAAATGTGATGTTAGGGTTTCCAACCCTAACACTCCTGCCCCACCCCTGAAGTGAATGATGGGTGAAGTCTTCCTTGTTGTTGTGAACCTTAATGCTCATCCCATCGCAGTAACAAACTCTAGCAAGAGCTAATACGGCTGCAAAATAATGGTATTGTGGGGAGCGAGAAATGTGTAAGCTAGTAATTTTTGCACTAACCACTGAGCCACCTAACTGCACTTTCTAATTGCTGTAATACATAGACACTGACTAATACATATACACATATGTGCATACATATATATATATATATATATATATATATTCCAGTGTAACATAGCAATGCACTGTCTACACCCATTTTACAGATTAAAAAGAGACATCAAGGGACCATTTTCTTCTTTTCAGGCTCTGAGGGACATTGGAGGATGGAAGGTTGCCACTAGAAACTTCATTTAAATCAGCAATGACAAGCCTAAGGCTAAAACTGATCTAAATAGTGGAGGAATGTAGACTAGCACCAACTACTGAGCCACCTAACTGCACTTTCTAAATGTTGTGATACTCACACACTGACTGATACGTATATGCATATATATTCCAGTATAACATAGCAGGGCACTGTATACACACATTTTTAGAGATTAAACAAAGACATTGAGGGACTGTTTTCTTCTTTTCAAGCTCTGAGGGACATCAGAGGGTGGGAGTTGCCACTAGACACTTCATTTAAATAAGCAATAGCATGCACAAGGCAGGAAACTGATATAGATAGCGGGGGAATATAGACTAACAATTTTTGCACTAACCACTGAGCCACCTAAATACACTTTCTAATTGTTGTGATACACACACACACACATACACACACGGACTAATATATATACACATATATTCATAGATATTCCAATATAGCATAGTAGTGCACTGTCTACACTCACACAGAGCATTGCCACACACATACTAACACGCATACATTATCTTATATGGCATTTATTTACTTATACGTCTAACCCTAACTTTTATTGTATTTATAAGCACTGTGTTTTGCACTAATTCACTGTACTAATCTACAGCATGACTGGCTAACTAAGGCAGAGGACCAGGGAGGTGTGGTGGATGTGGCATATCTGGACTTTATTGGGGACATTGCAGAGGGACTGGAGGGAAAGGTATGCCTCTTCACAGATGATATCAAGGTATGCAATAGGTTGGGCATGCCAGGGGGGATGAAAGAATGAGGGAAGAACTTAAAAAACTAGAGAAATGGTCTGAAGAATGGCAGCTGGGATTCAATGAAAAGAAGTGCAGCATCGGCGCAGGTGTGATAATAAAATAAGTTTTGTGTAGACTGTGTCTTGATGGTAATATGAAAGAAATACATAGCAGAGTTGCAGTTAGATGGTATTTATGGGAGAGAAAAAACATGTAGATCAGATATTAAGTTTTTAGTGCAACACAAAGTTATAGATAGAACATGTTTAAATAGTGCAAGCATGAATATTCACAAATAATATTGACAAATGAACACATAGTTACAGACAGAAACATGTTTACACAGTGCCAGCATTGAAAATGCAATGCAGCATGTCTTTCAGTTTCTCTAGTCTAACAGACTTCAACATTGGATGTTTTATGAACTTATATAACTGTATAGCATTTCTTTTGTGGCGTTTGACCTTAACATTGCTACGTCTTATCTGTAGTGTTGTGCGTCCCTGCTAATTATTTCTCTAAAACTATGGCAATCATATATAGAATGAAACTTTTTTTTTCTGTTGAGAAGGCCTGCTATGAAATCACCTATTTTGTACATCTCAGTGCAACATAGGCAAGAGGAAAAAAGAAAGACTAATTATAGTTGAAAGGTTGATTAAGTTGACATGTTTATGAGCTATGAAACTTTCTTGAAAGAGAATTCTACCAAGACTAGTGCTTTCAAGACTGCTCAGCTCAAATGAACACAGCAGACTGCTTGCTTCAATTACTGCAGTGATTCTACAAAACCTCTAATTTTATCTAGTCCATTGAGTATCTGGAAGGCTCCCTTTCTCTACTGTCATAGCAAGACATCTGCAGGCTATGCCCACTACAGCCATAAAAAGCTGAGATGTGATGGAAACAGGTGTGTGTGTTTCATGAGTGCATAGAATGGGGTGAGTGTTATGGATGACAACCTCAAGGAAGACTCCGCCCCCATTCACTTTTGGGGAAGGGGTGGGGCAGGGGTTTTGGGATTGAAAACCATGTCATATTTTTCTACTTATTGTCAGTTTAATCTGAACCCTAACTATTGCGTTAACACAGTTTGTTGCAAGGAATATATTATAGTGGCTCAGTAGCACCACAATTTTTAGGGTTGAGTAGGCACTTTAATGTTAAACCCCAATTTCTGAATGTTAAAATCATCTCAGCTGCTCAACAGACTTGCACAAAAGTTTTCATGCACAGTTTCAAGGGTAGATCACTTGATATACTAAGTTTTTTTCTAGTCAGATGTGTGAATTCTAAGATGCAGATAGTGAAAACGTAAACAAAAATTCTATTTTTTGCTGTTTTATTTGCCATCGAGTAGCACCCAGATGGTTTGGAATTTTGGTCTGAAATTTTCAGGGAAGAAAGGTCTTGGATCAGAAGGATTTGTTACGGTAGTTTGGTGAAAAAATATTAATCTGTTCCATGTTCCAAAGTTAAAAATCTTAATCTGTTCCACATTCCAAAGTTATTACATTTTAAAAATGTGGGTTCTGAGCATGCTCAGTAAGTACTTCAAAATAAATGTATGAAGTATTTGCATGGGGGTCCTTTTTTGTGAGGGCAATAATCTTTTTTTGTTTGCCACCATCTTGTACATTTTTTCCTAAAACTTCAAATTTGAAAAATCACCAAAATGACATTCTGAACAGCAACCAACACATACAGCTTGCTTATCAGGACCCCCTTAGCTAGATTCTGTACTTAGCTGTTGCAGAAATGCCCCCAACATATTGTTTTGTTAAGTTTATACATTTTTTCATGACTTGTGATATGAAAAAAAATCTTTTTTTGTATCACAAGTCACGAAAAAAGATAATTTTTTGTGAGGGAAAAATCCTTTTTTGCTTTGCCACCATCTTTTCCCTGGTGTCTAGTGGCCCCCAACACACACACTCCCAAAAGCACAGTCCAACTACTGTACACAAAGCTGTGGACTTAACAGTTTCCACTTTCATAATACCAGAATCATGGCTCAGGACTCAGTTGTCTCTGTACACTAGTGGAAAGGGGAGGAGGGAAGAACTACTCCTATGATTTCACTAAACAACTTGCTCCAAACATACTTGTCTTTCCCCATAAATAGAAGAATCTGTGTGTGTGTGGGGGGGGATCATTCACAGGAATTTTGCCAAATTGATTTTAAACAATACTGAAACTCCTTCCTTTGACTGTGTGCACCTGTGCTGAAGCACCAAATAAATGTCTCATCATTTATTCAAACATTTAGGGATAATTCAAGGGAGTTATGGTGGGGGAAAAACATTGCAGCAGGATGCTGCTCTTAGAGTGAGCTCTCTCACAAAATCTTAAAAACGTTTGGGTTCCAGACAAAGTTTATATAGAAAGGCTGATAAGAGGAAAATATGGTTTTGCTTCTTCTGAAGAATATATTTCACCACACATCAGGCTGTTGAAATATTTCAAACTAGAAAGTGGCTCGGAGGGTGTTAGGAGAGCCAGGAGGGAAGCTCTGACTCTGATATAGGAATGCCAATAGCCTGCCCACTGCAGAATGCTGTTGAACCTTTTGGAACTAACTCACTAAAAACACAAACATTTTTGAAAAAGTTTGATTCTCCACCTGACACCAAAATAACAGCCACAATAGCAACAGTTACTATAACATTTAATTTCCCTGGTGTCTAATGGCACCCCTCCCCACCCTCTAATCACCTCCCTGTCATGGTAGTCAATTTTCCTGTTGTCTAGTGGCACCCCCACCCTCTGATCACCATTCCCCTACTGACAAGATATGTCCCTGGTGACCAGTGGTACACACACACCCTCCAATCACCATCTCTGTAATTATAATTAATTTACCTGGTGTCTAGTGGCACCCCCACACTACAATCACCATCCCTGTTATAATAATAGATGTCCCTGGTGTCTAGTGGGACTCCACACCCTCCGATCACCATCCCTGTTATAATGTCATATTCTTCCTGGTGTCTAGTGGACCACCATCTAATCACCATTCCCATATTAAAATATCCTGAAACAAAGAATACAGTCTCTCAATGTTTTATTTTTTTAATCTATTAAAAAAATGTCCATCCAGCAATGACCCCCACCAACCTCCTACTCATCACTCACCACCTTGCACCCCCCTGAGCCCCACACACCCGAACACATCCCAGGGTGAAGATCCACTGTGCTACAGGAGATACATCTTGCTCCTGGAACCAGCAACAGCAATATGAGAAACTAAGGTAAGTGTAGTTCAATGTATTTCAATGGAGTTTTCAACTTTGGTGCATAAGTTTGCCATTTTTGCATATTTTGATGCCAAATTTTCAACATAATTTTTGGAGACCCTTCCTCATGAACAATGTTGGTGTCATTTCACAAATCCTGCCTGACAAGTGATTTTGCGGTCATTTGGAAAAAGCACCTTTTGGGAGGAATTTCAAAATTTTCACTGTACTTGCTCATGACATGGGGTCATAAGAAGTGTATGTTGAAAATATGGGGTCAAAATATGCTAAAATGGCAAACATTTAGACATTTTGCTATGCTTGTTTGTAACTTTTATAATTTTCAATATTTTCACCCCAAATTTTCAACATTTTCTTTACACCACCTCATCAATGTGACAGCTGTCATTTTTCAAATGTTGCCCAAAGTGTCTTTTCATGACTCTGGTGCAAACTGATGCTAAGGTGGTGTGGAATGACATTTTTGGCAGGGATTTCACAATTCTTACTCTTGGGTTCATGAGGTGGGGTAATAAGGAGACTAAGTTGGCAATTTGGGTGCTGTACATAAACGTACATATACTGTATGCATTTATGGAGGGATGAGAGGGCCCAGCACTCTGTCAGACTAATAAGGATACTACTATACTATCTGAAGAAGTATGGATGAATGGCAGCGCAGGGCCCAGAGAGCCCTGCGCTCCAACAGGAAAACAAGGATACAATTATACTATCTCAAAAAGTAAGGACTTTTTTGAAGAAAAAACTGTGTTAATGCAACATTGAGGGTTCAGACTAAAGCAAAAAAGGTTGGAAAATGTGGTTTTAGGGTTTCTAACACACAAAAAAACCCACCCCTAAAATAAATCAAGGGTGAGTCTTTCTAGGGGTGGTCAACCCTAAAGCTCACCCCATTAATTGTGTTTGTTTCTGCAGTGTATAGAATGGGGTGAGCTTTATATTTGGGTAGCAGGGTGCTAAGAGGCAGAAGGCCCATAGACAATTGTCCCCCACTTCTCAGTGGCCTTGGCTGGACAAGCAGTCGTTCACTATAAACTCATCTAGTTTATTTAAAAAATTCACACGATTGTTAGAAGTTACAATCTCTGCTGGCAACTTCTTCAATAATCTAATTGTCCTTGGAAAAAAGCATACTTTCTGCTATCTCTATTTGTTTTTTTTCCATTATTTGTAACTGATGCCCATGTAAATTGTACTACTGTTTCTTGAACTCTAATCTCAGTTCATTAAACAACTGTTTGTCTTTAATTATATTAAAATGTAGAAGTAAATTGCCTTTCACATGCCTGTCTTTTAAGGTGAATAGATCCAAACTCTTCAATCTATCATTATAGGATGTATTTCATTGGCAAGTGATAAGCTTAGTTATCCTTCTTTGAGGTGTTGCAACCAGACTGATGTCTTTCGTTGGGAAGAGGCTCCAAATCTGCTAGCCATAATCTAAGTGTGGGCATATGTAAGCCCTATACATGGGCATCAGGACTGCTTCAGATCTAGCTATGAAACTCTTTTTAACACAGTTAATCAGGTAATTAGATCTAGTGACAACCTGTCTACAATGTAGATGTGATTTTATAGTGTTGCTGAATTGGATCCCCAGATCAGTTACTCTATTCAAAGAATTAGGCATGGTACCATTTATGAAGTTGTTCTGACATATGTTATTTCTCCCAAAGTGCTATACTGCACATTTGTCAATATTAAACTGGAAGTTATTAACTCTAGCCCACATTTCTATGGATTGCAGATCATTCTACATCTTCATCCTATCCTGCATTTCAGATACTGGTCCTGCCAGTTTGGTATCATTCTCAAATTTCACTAGGTAGTTGCCGCTCCCTAGCTGAAGAGCAGAAATGTACATGTTAAATAAAATTGGCCCCAGAACCAACCCCGGAGCACTCCACTTGTCACAGCTCCTTCATGTTAAATGAAATCATTGACTCTAACTGCCTGTATTCTAGCTCTCCTCCAGGCTTGTCCCCATCTAGTCAAGTATAAATGTATGCCTAATTTGATCATTTTTGATACCAAAATACTGTGAGAGACCAAATGCTCTCCTAAAATCAAGGTATATCACATCCATGTTGATGCCCTCATCCAGTTGTCTGCTAATCAACTCATAGAAGACTGTTACTTTTATGGTGCATGACCTTCTTTTCATAGAACCATGTTGGGTATAGTCATGCAGGCCTAAGTCTGCCTAGGCTTCAGTAATTAAAGTCTTGATTATTCCGTCCATAATTTTACTCACCACCAAGGTCAGGCTAATGGGTCTATAGTTGTTTGGTTGTGTCCTACTACCCTTTTTATGGCTGTGGGCGGAGCCTATAGCCATCCTATTTTCGCTTGCAAAAAGGTGTTTCCATGGAACCCATCTTTTAGGAGTTTTCAGTGTATCTTTCCATTTTGCAAATCTCTATGGCAATTAATGAAATGGTCCCTTCTTTCTGCTAAACTACTATTGCATTTCAGGCAGTTTGCTTTGTGAAATTACTATGCTGAGACCAACATATGGGTTTATATCTTGTCATGCCTAATTTAACAGCAGATCCTGAGTTATAGCTTTGAAGTTGGCTGGCTGGAGGAGAGTTTTATGAACGTAATTAGTCAGTTGTTAGTTTTTCTGAATAGCCTTCAAAGCAGTCTAGGGAGAGATTTAAAAGGAAGCACTGTTCTTTTATGCAGCAACATGGTAAAACTGAACATATATTACTAATACTAAGCACTAATTTTAAACAAAATATTATTTTTAAACACAAAAGGCAAGAAAAAAGACTGCATAAAGGATGTACACATAAATACAAATTGCCTCCCCCTAATATACTTCTCTAAGCAAGCTAAAAATGTTGATGGAAGAAGTTAACTAAACAAAGACAGTCTCACAGGACCACAAGAAAAAGAACTTTAGGCTGAATTAACCCTTTGAGAACAGCACATTGTTAACAGGTGACTGTCTTCATTTTCATTTGCTTTCTCAACTGTTAACTTGTGTTTCTTTTTAAATAAAGATTTCCCTTCAGCACTATGTTTTTCTAAAGTTGAATGAATCAAAACCCAACAAATGCAACCATGAATGATGCATCTATAAATAAATGCACTTATAGAAAGGGTGTTTTTCTGACACCTCCACCATGACTTTTGCTGTATTAAAAAGCCATATGGTTGGTAATGAAAATGAGATCCAGTGATGGTTTAATTGTGACATAGATGTAAAAAATGCCATTGTGAAACAGGGAAATCATCACCTTTATAAGACCTTATCATCACTTTAATATTTTTTTTAGCATGAATGACAAACAGAACTAAATTTGCAGCATTTAGTGTTATACACAATCCAAGGCACGTATTTTCATTCGAATGTAGCTGCCTCTGATATCACTTTATTTGCCATCTTTCTTATGCATACCAGCTTCCTGATATAACGTCAACAGATATATGGAAAGGAAAAGGGGAAATTGTTTAACCAGGAAAGGCACACTAAGCCAGACTTGTTTCCAGGTGTGACCTGGGAGCACAGGGAAGTTAAATGACTTGCACAGGGTCACACAGTATGCAAGTGGAGGCTGATGGGATTCAAACCCAACTATCCAGGTTTGCAGCTCGGAGCTGTTAACCACAATACTATATTGCCTACTTGTATAGACAATATACATTTTCTGTTTTGGTTCAGACATGTATCCACTACATTCTCTTGCAAAATTTTTTTTTCTTCAATACACTATTACACTATATTACGTCCTGAATGTCCAAGCAAACTTCATTTAGCAAGCCAATGTACAGTAAATGGGGTGAGGTAACGGAAGTTGTTTAACCAGGAAAGGCACACTAATCCAGATCTTGTTTCCAAGTGCAACCCGGGAGCACAAGGAAGTTACTTGACTTGCTCAGGGTCACACAGTATGCAAGTGGGAGCTGATGGGCTTCAAACCCAGGTCTCTAGCATTGTAGATCAGTGCTCTTAACCACTATGCTATACTGCCTTCTAGTAAGAAAAATACAGTCTTTCTGTCTGAATCTAAAAGAAGTCACATTTGTTATAACAAAAGTAATACAATGATGTAAACATGCCCCTCCAGCAATGTCATGTTGTGCAATTGCTGGTAAGATTTAGGATAGCCTACTATATTAATTTTCACTAAGTTTTTATGCATTAATGGACTAGGGGCACCATAACCATTTCACACCTCAGAGTAAAAGTTCAAAGCATAGCTCATATTTGCTAAACACATTTGTGTGTGTGTGTGTGTGTGTGTGTGTGTGTGTGTGTGTGTGTTGTACAGACAGAGAGACAAGTAGATTGTCCAGTTGAGATGCACTGCCCTGTTTTCAGTGGAGTAATGCTTCTTATATTATAAAGTCTGAATAACACATAAGAGAAACATGTGTGAGATTGTGCACAAGGCTGTGGTGCTCTTGAATAAAAATTAACATTTAGCACTGAAAATTCAGGCACTCACCACCACATATGATACTGACGCCATCCGTAAAAGTACAAAAGGAGGAAATATATTGCATAAAATAATAAAACATCTGCCTGACGCATTTCAGGTCCTGCCTGGATCCCTTCTCAAGGGCTAAGGCATTCAAGTGTAAATAGGTGTGGCATAATGACATCATTAATTGTTACCTCAATTTCATTTGTTAAAACACCACACAATGAATATACATAAAACAACGTGAATTATCTAAACAGGTTATTCTACAGATTCTTAAATACAAGCAATGTTAATATATATATAAAAGCCCCAGAAGCAGAGAAAATGGGGGGGGGGGGAGGATAATAAGTAATAGAGGACATAAAAGCAGAGATCTAAGCACCGGTACTTTTTTAAAGTATTGGGTTTTTTTTAGACCTCTTTTGCTTGTATTTAAGAATCTATAGAATAACTTGTTTAGATAATGCATTTTGTGTTTTGTGTTTTGTAATTTTGACTCATGGGAATGTTGTGATGATTCCTGTTGTTTTATGTATATTGAATGTGTGGTGTTTTAACAAATTAAATTGAAGTAACAATTAATGGTGTCATTAAAGGGACACTGTCAACCCCCTTAGGTCTCAAAGTATCCCTAGTTTAAAAAACACATTTTATGATTGCCAGCATTCTGTAAAGATTGATGATGTAGCTGGTAATTTGATTTTGATTCTTTTTTTCTTTAAAAAAGTGAAAAACAGACTGCCCACCATACTGGTGTTACCACACAAAAATTGGTTTGTTTACATTCATTGAGCAACTCCAACTGCATTTTTCCTGGGCTTATGAACACCCACAATGCAGTCTAGCCATTCATGATGCAGTGGGAGGAAAGGATCCTGTTGAATAACGAGTGACTGCACTGTTTGGAGGTGTTTCTAATGCTCAGGAAGTATACAATCAGAACAGATCCAGGACTGTAAACAAAACAAAATTGTTTATAAATATACAGTAGCATGCATTTCAGTTCTACTAAACAAGGAGACAGACAAAACAAACAGCAACAGCAATGAATTTTAGAGAAATTAAGCAATCATAAAATGTAGGATTTTAACTGGAAATAGTATGATGAAAAATAGGTTGACAGTGTCCCTTTAAGCCACACCTATTTGTACTTTTATATAATGCACCAGCACTTTGTATGACTTAGCCTTTGAGAAAGGGTCCAGGTAGGACCTGAAATTTCCTCCTTTTGTACATTATGGATGGTGTCAGTATCATGTTTGGTGTCGAGTGCCTGAATTTTCAGTGGGGAATCTGAATGACACATGAATGGTGATGATTGCACACATTTAAAATCTGGTACTTGTACTTTCCATTTCTGCTTATTTTTTTCCATGAAATTATGTTAGGGGGTTGTTCACTTAAAGCAGCAGTATTTGTTAATCAACATCAATTTTAATTTTTACCAAAAGATGCATTGCATTCATAATTAGTATATTTCTAACTATCTCACATACTTTGAAGCAAATGTTATAACTATACAGTATTTGCAATTAATGGCTCAAGGCATTAGAATGGCTGCCACTGGCAATACTTAATCTCTATGTCTGACAGTATCTTATACTGTTTTATTATGCTGTATATCGAAAAATGGTTTGTAAAAAAATGCCTTTTATTCCCCAACAAATGCCCTTCCAATTTTCAGCACCCTCATCTATTTCAGTCTTCTGGGACCCATGTCTGTGAGCATTGCCATCTGTCAGAGAAGCTCTTCCAACTTAGAATTTCCCTGGTCAGCAATGGGTAGACTGGATTATATTCTAATATACAGCACAGAGCAAGATGAATTATACTAAAATGTTTAGTGACTGCGGTGTACAATCAAAGATTATGCCATCTCATTTAGACTGCTGGAAGTCATGCAAAGATAAAAAAAACAAGCATTTGTCAATGCTGAAGGTTTCCTTGCATGGTGTATGTGGGATGGCATTCAGTGGTACTCATGACGCTTATTACTTAGAGCTTCTTTAAGCTCTCCACAGCCATATCAGCTCTGGCTAGAGTTTGTTAAAGATAGGGGCTACCACAGATGATCTCCACTCTGCTGGAACTCTTCCTTCCTCTAAGGATTTCATAAATATTTTGGTCAACACAGGTGCCAACTCTTGTCTAAGGCCTCTCAAGAATTTGGGGTGTAAGCCATCGGGGTCCTCTGATTTGTTCGGTTTGAGTTCTTTTAATTTGGTCAACCCTGTGTCTGTATCTACAACAATGCTAGCAGGCTGAGTTAGTGCTCCCTCCCAGTTTAACACATTGTTATTCTTAGTAAATATGGAACAGAAGAACTCATTAAATAAGTTTGCCATATCTTGCGGATCTTTCACTATCTCATTATCTTTTAACAGTGGGTCTAACTCTCTAGCCATACCTTTGTTGGCACTGATGTATGAATAAAAGGTTTTTAAATTATCGTTGGTATGAGTGAGCCTTAGTCATACATTCCTCTTGGTTTGTCCAATTCCTTTTTTAGCAGCTTTAGTGGCACTCTTATAATGAAGCATGTTAGTACTAGAGGGATGGTTCTTGTAGGTAGAGAAGAGTTTATTTTTCCAGTTTAATAATCTCCCAATCCTTTGATTAAACCAAGGGGGACATTTGCCTTTATGATTGTACAGTTTCTTTTCAGGGACAAAGTTCTCTATGGCTTCATGAATTATGTTCTTGAAGGCTGTCCAGGAATCATCTGCATTTAAATGATCAGTGATGTAATCCCAACTGATATTGTTCAGTAAACATCTGATGGCATCATAATTCACTTTATTGTAGTTCCTAATTTTAGTTTTCCCTTTCATAACCAATCTAATCCTGCATAATATAAATGTTACAGTAGAATTAGCACTTGTACCTAATGGTGGGCTGATCACTACACTGTTAATGTCTTCTTTTATATTTGTCAGAATTACATCCAAGGTGTTACTTCCCCTGGTAGGGGTAGCAACCAGTTGTGACATGTTTAGGATAATGGTGGTGTCCATAAAGTTATTACTTATGTTTTTAGTAGCTGACAACTCCTTGCAATTAATTTGGGGCATATTGAGATCACCCAAGATGACTACATCACCCTTGTCAGAAAAGTGGGCTATCTGTTTAAGTAATCCTTCCATTGTTTCATTCTGATCATCTGGTGTTCTATAGAACACCCCAATAGTCACTTTTCTACCGAGTTTATCAGAAATAGATGTCCATACAGACTTGCAACTAGTCTCTATATCATCTGTTTGTTCAAGAAGTTGGCAATCAGTTCCATCCTTAACATAGAGGGCAACATCCCCACTTATTCTCCCATCCTGTCTCTACTAAAGAGTTGAAAACCTGATATATTTTTATTCCAGTTTCTTACATCCCCCACCAAGTTTCAGTGACTGCTACAATGTCCAAATATTGCTCATTTATGATTAATTCAAATTCAATTTTCTTTTCAATTTTTAAACTCCTGGCATTTAGTAGCATAATACTGTAGTGATTTGAAGGATTTTGTTTAAAGCACTAGCAATTGTGTTAATTCTAGTTCCCAAATAGCTTACTTCTATTATAATTGAGATGCATCCCATCTCTTGGAAATAGATGTGGTTTCTCACAATAAGAGTCCAAGTGTTGTAAAAAGGTAACCCCCATGTCCTTACTCCACAATCTCAACCATGACTTGATATGCTTGATGGTCTCATTCATTTGATATGTTGCCCTAGGTACAGACAAGATTTCTGGGATAATAATGTCACACTCCTTAGATTTCAACAAGTTTCCTAAGGAGAAAAAAACATTCTTGATATCACTGACTGGAGTATATCTCACATTATTAACTTCTATAAGAAGGACTACCAATGGATTCTTTCCTTCCCCTCTGAGAATATTCTCAGCAATACGAGTTACATTCCTGACCTTTACTCCTGAAAATGAGCTCACCATTCTCTTGTTTTTTTCTGCTTGACAAATCAGGCAATCAGTATATTTGATGATGGAGCCACCTAGTACAATTACCTGCCTTGGTGCCACTGGTGCAGGATTAACTGGTGACTCATGCATAGTGTTATTGCTATTAGCAAGTAAGGATAACATCAGTGCTTTCTAAGATATTTATTTATGGTGATAATGTTGTGGATGGCTGAGTGTTAGTGCCAGCCCTATTATACATAACAGCTTTAGGGCTGACAACCCCTAGGAAGACTCCACCCCTGATTTGTTTTAGGGGTGGGGTTGATGTTTTAGTGTTGGAAACACTAAACCCACAATTCCCTACTTTTTCACTTTAGCCCAAACCCTAAATGTTGCATTAATGCATTTTTTGCAAAGAATATACCTATCTATCTATCTATCTATCTATCTATCTATCTATCTATATTACAGGCAAAAAATTCAATTTAATGCATTAGTTAGGGCTGTTCCACATTGACAAAAGCGAGAAAATTCGGTGTTAGGGTTGAAAGCCCCCCTTGGACCCCCCAACAACACCCCCAACCGGCATTGGGGTGTGCATTGGGTTGCGGTCTAACTCTCACTCCATCAGTTGTGTGAAGAAGCAGAGGTGTAGGAGAATGGGGTGAGAGTTAGGACTGACAACCCCAATGTGCACCCCAATGCCGGTTGGGGGTGTGGGTGGGGGGTCCAAGGGGGGCTTTCAACCCTAACATCATGTTTCCTCACTTTTGTCGGTGTGGAACAACCCTAACTAATGCATTAAACAGAGTTTTTTGGCTCTAATTTCCCTTCTTTTTGAGAATGATAATGAGAAATACGGCCCCGCGCTCCCGCCACATGATGTCTTGTCACATAGCAACATACTGTGCCCACAAACGCAAACAGTAATGCGCATGGTGACGCAAAGTGAAACAGAAAGAGAAACAGCAGTGTAGACAGAAATGTTAAAAACAATGCAAAAGCAAGCGCAAATGAAAATGCAAAGGGTAACGCACATGGTGGCGTAGACGTGAATGGTAAGTGAAACGGGAATGGAACCACAAGCGAAAATGGTAATGGTAACAGTAATGTAAGCACACGGGCTAGTTTTACCCAAAAGCTGCATAAAGAAAGACAGTGAGTGCAAAGAATGTGTGCATAATAATGGTTCTCGGAGCAGAAAATGAGGAGTTGGAATGCTAAATTGCTTATATCTCAGGAACCGTACGACGTAGAAAAACAATTTAAAAGTCATATGACTTATGACTTCCCCACTAGTTTTATACTTAACCCCAAGTGGGGGGCTAAGTATTTTTCTGATGAAAAGTCTGTATCTCACACCGTTTCCGAGATAAGGGCCCTGAAAGGTGCGGCGAACGCCATAATGTTATCCTATGGGGAAAAAAGAGAAGTTTAGAGTGCCATAACTTTGGATCCCTCTAACAGTTTTTCACCAAACCACAAAAAGGCACATCTGTGAGATGTTGGCTGTGATCTCTCCAAATTTCAGCCCAAAAGACCAAACCGTTATTTTGCAGCAGGGCACCAAAGGATTCCTGTAATGCGTCAGATGCCGTAATGTTATCCTAAAGGAAAAAGTGTCAATGTTGTAGTGCCGTAACTTTGCCGCCATGTAATATTTTTTCAACAAAACACTGAAAGGCACATCTGTGAGTTGTTGGCTGTGTTCCTTCCAAATTTCAGCCCAAAACACCAAACCGTTCTTTTGCAGCAGGGTGCCAAAGAATTGCTGTAATTTTTCCACAGCCTAGAAAAGTACTGTCGAAGTGTTGCTTTCAGGCCCGTATCTCGGAAACGGTGCGAGATAGAGACTTTTCCTCGAAAAAACACTTAAGTACAAAACTAGCCAGGAAAGTGATAATTTATATGCCGTTTAAATTTTTTTCTACATCATACAGTTCCTGAGATATAAGCAATTTAGTATTCCAAGTCCTCATTTTCTGTCCCGAGAGTCATTATTTTGCTTACATTCTTTGTACTCACTGTCTTTCTCTATGCAGCTTTTGGGAAAAACCAGCCTGTGTGCTTACATTGCTGTTACGATTACTGTTTCTGTTTGTGGTTCCGTACCTGTTTCACTTATCGTTCACCTCTACGCCACCATGTACGTTACACTTTGTGTTTTCATTTGCAGATGCGTTTGTATTGTTTGTAACATTTTTGTCTACAGTACTGTTTCTCTTTCTGTTTTGTTTTGTGTCACCATTCGTATTACGATTTGTGTTTGCAGGCACAATGTTACTATGTGAGAAGACATCACGTGACGGGCCGCGGGGCTAAAGGGCCCCGTGCTCCCCGCCGCAGTATGGGCGGTACACGGGCATGCTTCTTGCCCCGCTGCCACATTATGCGGCGGCAGCACATTACATTCACTGTTTCTCATAATCATTCTCAAAAAAGAGGGGAACTTAGAGGCAATCAACTCCGTTTACTGCATCAGTTAGGGAAGTATGTGGCGGGAGCGTGGGGTGTGCTTCTGCTGCCGCATTACGTGGTGGGAGCATGGGGCCTGAGGGGCCCTGCGCTCCCGCCACTGCATTCTGCTGCCGCATTACATGGCAGAAGTGCATTACATTCACTATTTCTCATAATCATTCTCAATAAAGTGGGGAACTTAGAGGCAATCAACTCCATTTACTGCATCAGTTAGGGCAGTATGTGGCGGGAGCACGGGGCGTGCTTCTGCTGCCACATTACATGGTGGGATCATGGGGCCTGAGGGGCCCCGTGCTCCCGTCGCTGCATTCTGCTGCCGCATTACGTGGTTCTGCTGCCGCATTGCATGGCGGAAGTGCATTACATTCACTATTTCTCATAATCATTCTCAAAAAGAGGGGAACATAGAGGCAATCAAGTCCGTTTACTGCATCAGTTAGGGCAGTATGTGGCGGGAGTGTGGGGCATGCTTCTGCTGCCGCATTACATGGTGGGAGCGTGGGGTCTGAGGGGCCCCGCACTCCCACCACCGCATTCTGCTCCCGCTGCCACATTATGTAGTGGCAGCACATTACATTCACTATTTCTCATAATCATTCTCAAAAGTAGGGGAACTTAGAAGCAATAAAGTCCGTTTACTGCATCAGTTAGGACAGTATGTGGTGGCAGCGCATTACATTCACTATTTCTCATAAACAGTCTCAAAAAAAGGGAAATTAGAGGCAATAAACTCCATTTACTGCATCAGTTAGGGTTGTTCCATAGTGACAAAAGTGAGGGAATTTGATGTTAGGGTTGAACCCCCCTTTGCACTGCTCCAGCCCACCCCTCAACCAGAATCAGGGTGCACGTTGGGCTCATCAGTCCTAACTGTCACCCCATTCTCCTATTCCTCAGCTTCTTTTCACATGTGATGGGGTGAGAGTTAGGGCTGTTATGTGATATTTAGTGTTTTTCAGAACTGTTTCTGTTTCGTTTTTGTGTGGTGGGACCGTGGGAGCTGAAGTGTCCCGCAGTCCTGCTGTTGTATGATATTCTGTATTGTTACTGCTGTTAATGTTTGTGTTTTGTGTGTTGGGAGTGTGGGGTCAGAAGGGTCCTGTGCTCCCACTGCTGTATTATATGTAGTATATTTCAGAGCTGTTTATGTTTGTGTTTTGTGTGGTGGGAGTGTGGGGTCAGAAGGGTCCTGTGCTCCCACTGCTGTATTATATGTAGTATATTTCAGAACTGTTTATGTTTGTGTTTTGTGTGGCGGGAGCGTGGGGCCCAAAGGGCTCCACACTCCTGTTACTGTATTACATGCAGTGTTTTTCAGAATTGTTTATCTTTGTGCTTTGATTTGTGCTACCATGTGTGTTGATATTTCTGTTTGGTGCCACTGTGTTAGTGTGTGTGAAGACATCATGTGACACCTATTCATCCTGAGCAACAGTGGCACATAGAGAGACAGGCACACATGGAAGTGGGGGGGAGACCCATGGTTACAGGAATACTATAAGACTTGCTGCATGTTAAGTGAAGAACCACAGGCAAAGAATGTTGATGCAGATCAGTTGTACAACTTCCTGATTACAGGTAAAGTGTAGTTAGCATTGTTGTCATTTGAATGTTTTCAGTCAGGCAATGTCTCTTCAAACTGTGATACCAGGTACTGGATGCTTAGTAGAAACCCACAGCACAGCTGAGGGTGTGGACATCAATGGCAGACATCAGTGACTTTCAGGGACACTCAAGTTAGTACAGTTAGTGTTTGTGTTGGCTGAGAAAGGTAATACCCCCTTCCCCAAAGTTTGTACAGCATTATGAGTACCGATACGTAGCAAAAATGAGGAAAGTAACATCAATGGTACAGCTCTGTAATTGTTGATACACATAACTTAGCACAGTTAGGGTTTCTATGGGGTCACACAGGCAATTTCCACATGCTTACCAGTTACTGATTCTGACTGTCCATTCACAACTGCATGTCCTTATGTAGGATGTCACACAGCTCTCTAGACCAGGTACTGCACTCTGACTGTCGAGTGACTGTAGATGTAAGTCCAGGACATGTTAGTTCGCTTAGTTAGGAGTTACAGGGTATCTGTAACTGAATGTATGAACACCTAGCCCACATATAACACACTTTGTTGACAGTACAGAACAGAAAAAACCATGGAGGTCAACAGTGTGATGGGGGAACTGCACTTCCACATCACTTGCTGCATCCTAAGTAAACAGCTGCAGGCAAAAATAGGCAATGTAAATCAGTTGTGCAGCTCTCTGATTACAGGAATAGTCAAGTAAGCACAGTTGGCACTTGAATGTATTCAGGCAGGAAATGTGTAAACAAATGTGACAGTCAGGCAATGCACATGTTAGTGGATGTACAGAACTCAGGTGAGGGTTTGTACATGACTGGCACACATCACTGCTTGCAATACAACTGAAGTTACCTTAATTAGGATTAGCATGGATTTAGGCAGCTAGAGCTGCTGCGCCTCTGACAATTTGTAGTGCATTATGACTTGTACAGTGAAGTTGCCACAGTTAGGAGTTGCAGAAGCTTAGCCAGGGAATCGCAGTAGACATAGCAGTGACTAAGTGTATCGTCACAGCTGCATAGTGTTAGGTAGTGATGTGCAGCACCTTGCTGCAGTAATTACTACATGCTGAATGTAGAGGCACAGGAAAAGTAAGTGCATTGCAGACTTTTTTACACTCTTAGGAATTATGGGAACTGTGACATGCAATGTGCCACATCATTGCCTATGTAGTGGATACTGAGTGGACAGCATAGCAACCAAAAAAAAATCATGGACACAGAGTTGTGGCACCATTTGTTGCAGTTGATTTGCATGTTAATAGAAACAACAGTTCTGTTCTAATGTTGTTACGCTATTGTCAGTAAAGACTCAACACAGGTGGTTATGTTTTAAAAAAGATTTATTGTCAATTGGTGAAACAGAAAAAGGTCCAATTAAGACTGTATTTACTTTACAAAATCAGTCTCACAATACAATCCTTGTATGTGTGTAATCATTGCTTGGAATATATGTAAATGTGTCACATTTATAGCAACTAGATTATATGAATTGGAGCAAGTATGTGATATTTTAATACAGTATAGAAACAAGGTAGCATAAGAAGGGAATTGGTACTATTTATTGTGATTGTGTAACAGGGCACACATGTTGAGGTTCAGAGTTTGCTGTCCCTGCAGTGTTCTCCTATCTTTTGTTGGTGGTGTTGTTATCTACCTTCTGTGCATATACCTAGTTCTTTAATAGCTGGTCACTGTCTTCAATCAGGTTTTCTGTGTTTACAGTGATGTTTAAGTGTTCACTACTCTTTGTGGGAAGAAGTGCTTTCTGACATTCCTCCTGTACTTGTGACAGTCAAGCTTTACCTGTGGCTCTTCATTGTATATTTGCTACTGGTCTTGAAGAGACTTTGTCTAAGAATGTTGTCAGTTTTTAAAGAAGTTGAATATTCTAGTTATGTGTCATACATTACTTGTGTCCTATATTAATAAAGGTATGTCAGGATCTTATAAGCAATGATTACACACATGAAACAGAAATGTGTAGTTGTTATTGTGTGACTGATAATGTGAATGTTCCTGGGGTGGGTGAAAAACCATATACTATGTGTTTAAGTAATAGAATATTAAAAAATTCTGATTTCAGTGACATTAGATTACTGGCATGTTCAGTTAAATATTTAATGATATGTCACTGACTAGGCACATATGGAAAATTCCCACCCGACCCCTCAATAGAGGCGATCATAAATATTGTCAGGAACAGGTATGCAGTATGCTATGATCAGTAACAGTGTCTGATTTACAATTGTCAACATTGTTAACATAGGCTAGAATAACTTGTATGACAAGTACAAAAAAAAGTCATATTATTACAGGAACAAAAAACATTTTTTTCAATTGTTACATTGGTTTATATGTTACCTCTGAACTAGTAAGTTAAAAAATGTGCATGGTATGCTGTCTTTATCAAAGATATGGTTCATTGAACCTAAACAGTATAGTACTGTATTATATGTCAAACATTCATTTGTACTTAACTCTTATACTAATACTTTTAGTAGAACTGTAAAAGTAGTTCACAACAATGGCAAGGTGGAATAAGAATGCAAATTTGTTTTACAAGCAATTAAAAAGTCATGGCAAAGTCAATTAATGGTAAGATGCAATCGGCCAGCATTTACACTTGCTTCATTCAACTTGTAGCACTATGAATAAAGATTGTTATTTTAACATATGTACAGTATCAATAAAAATAAAATAAAGCAGGCATAGTTCAACACTGTTGCGTGGTGAGCGAATAATGTTGTTGTCTACATGTGAACAGCTAATAGACAAAAACAAGTGGTGATTGACAAATTGTGCCAGACTGTACCGTTTGGTGAATGAACCATGTGTTGCTCAATTATTTACGATGGTAACTCAGAACTTTTGTTTCTCTGTAGAGAGTAACAGTTAGAAACGGGTAGCAACTTCTTGTTATGTATGGGTATCATACAGTAACAAGAAAAGATATGTACAGAAGAGGAGAGGCAGGAATGCCTCTGTTTTGAGATGTACAATCTTTGATAGACATGTAAGCATGGTTTCTCTAGTGACTGTGAATACTGTTGGTGCAGATTGAAGCCATTACAACAATTTCCATGTTGTCACTGATCGACACAAGATCTTAGATGTCATAGTGTATGAAATGTGTCTGCCAGTATAGCATTTTGTTGAAATGCAATGTTTCATTGAGAGTCGTAGGTTGGAGACAATTGTACTGACCTACAACTGTTTCTGTCACAAAGTAGTCATTATAAAAATGCAACATGTTCTGTCCTTTTCTTCTGAAATATGAAGCCATCATAATTCTTCAATATTAGAAGATATGCATTTGTTAAATGTCATGGCTGTCTCTGATTAAAACTGCTTGTAAAGTCATCACACTCTACCCATCCACTTCTGTACCTTAGTAAACAGGTGTAATGGCCAGAATGCATGGATTGGCCATGGTGATAGATTATACTGTGAGTGTCAAACACTGATTGGTTAAAGACTATTCTACCAGTTGTGTAATCTGTGATAGGAGTGTCAACTCTGAGCCCGTTGGAGTCAAACCTGTGCAACATAAGCAACAGATATTGAGATGAACTCCTGAGATGTATGGACTGAGTACATCTGCCTCCACACCTTTTGCAGGAGTGACCACATTGAGCATTGGTGAATAGCTGTTGGAATTTGACACGTTTGGCTTGAGGGACAAAAAGAGTAATCCACAGCATGTCTTCTGTGGTTTCACGCTGTGAATGGCCACATGAGACACATACATATTTGGTTAAATATGACACTGTGAAGTAGTGGTGCATTAGGGTGCCGTCTTCATCTAAGTTGTTTTTGACAGCCATCATAAACTCACTAGTGTCTTGCTGTATGTCAGCAGTAAATGTACTACATCCATCATATGTACCTAACAACTGCTGAAGTGGTGTTAGTGACTGTACATTGTGAGACCGGTCAGAAGTCATGGTGACAATCTGCTTCAAAGTGTTTGATAGAGCATTGTCTTGTGAAGCAGATATTGCCTGCACAAAGTGCGGCATGTGTAGAAAAACTTGCATAGTTGAGTTAGCACAGCAGTTCACTCTAGTGCTGTTGTCAAACACACTGGCACAGCAGCTACACCAACTGATTTCTGATGAATTGCTGGCTGTGAATGTTTACTTGAAGTTGTGACCTTTATTGAACTCTTTTGAGTTGAATAAGTTCTGGACACTTGTGGCAGTTTGTTGACACCTGTAGCTTTGACTGTATGATGTGAGACAGCCAGATATGTAGGCAGTGGTATTAAAGACATTTGTGGCTGATGTAGAGTATGTGACCTGTTGTACTCAAGAATACATCGTTTGTCAGCTCAAATTTTCTGAGGTGCTAGAGTTATAATGTGCAACCCAGAAAGACTGCTGACATGTGAAAGTGCCACGTAGCTCATGCCATCCTTGAAAATGTCTGTACCTATGGCCACCATTGCTGAATCCAAACTCAAGCCCTGAGATTTGTGAATGGACGCAGCACATGCAACACATAATGGAAATTGTTTCCTGTTTACATAGATGTCCTTAAATACCTGGAATTTTATGCAGGTCCATTCTATGTGTACAGGCTGTTCCATGTTGTCAAAGTGAACTACAAGTGTCTCGATATATGTCTTCTGGACATTGTAGACAAAGTCAGTGATGTTTCCCATGGCACCGTTTACCATGCCTCGTTCAACATCTAGATTACATCGCAGCATGATACGTGCATTCTTACAAAGTATGAGAACAGTTTCTAGGCCAGCTGTGTGTGAAACATCTGACTTGAGTTCACTGAGTCGTTCAGTCATCTTTGCTACTAGGTTGTGACTAAGAATGACACCGTCAACTGTATCAACAGCATGCAGAGTTAGAATTTCTTGGTTTTCTCTCTGCAGCATTAGATTGTTGAACTCAGTACATTTCTTTAATCATGGCATGAGACACACATGTGTGTCCTTGTAGAGTATACATCGCTGAAAACATTACGTGCGGTTTCTATGGATGCAGTATCTACTGTGATTCTCTGAGCATTTAACATACAAACATGTTCTGGTGATAGAAAACCTGTGCGAGCTTCATCTAAAAGTGATTTGTAAGCGAGATCACCACTTTGGCGCATGTTCTCAGACAACTCAACATAGGTAAATAATTCCCAAATGTTATAGCCTGCAATGCAGTTGAGAATATTCTTACCTTGCTTGGCAGTTAGAGTTGTAAATACATGCTCTACATTGACTGGTGCAAGCTGTAAGAGGTCTCCCAAAACAACAATACTTTTGCCACCAAATGGTACTCCATCGTCAGTACCTAAGATCTCCTGTAGATGTAGATGAATGCAGGCAAGCATGACATTGGAGACCATGCTGATTTCATCAATGATGAGTAACTTCATCTTTGTGAACATGGAACGGAACTGAGATGCAACCTCAAATGACAGTTTACGATACTCTCCAGTTCTGTCATGTTCCACTGGCAACATAAAGAGACGGTGTGATGTAACTCCACCAATGTTGTGTAGTCCTGTGGGAGCAGTAACAACAACAGACATTGATGACCCTGTCAGGCTCCGTATTTCAGCAGTAATGGCTTCAATAAGGAAACACTTTCCTATGCCAGCTGAATCACTAACAAAGATCAGTAGTGGCTTGTAGTCACAACAGTCAGATTTTTTTGTTTCATGTTGTAGCCCATGTTGGACTGCACCAACTACTTGAGAGTGAACTGTATGCTGTTGCAGATTTAGTCTTTCTCTCAAGTCAGCTGGGTTGACAGTGGAGTGTGTTCCATGTTCCATGGCTGTCTCAATTTCTGACATTAACACTTTTGGGGCATTTAAGGGCAGATGTTCACCTAGAACAGCTTGTCCTTCTGGATCAAGGCTGTCTTGTGAACTGACAGGAGTGTCTTCCGGAAGCTGCTTCTCTGCCTTCTCAAGCTGTTCTTTCTCAGCCTCTAGTCTCTGTATGTATGTGTCTGAGTATTCACTTTTGAAAGTCTCGTAACTGCGATTGAATTCTTCCTCGAATGTATCACAGTCACCTTTTAATTCAGACTCACTCCTCCAGGGTCTAAATAGGAATAGTAGAGCAAAATAGTAGTGTTCTCTGCTCTCCGATGTGCCTAGATGCAATCTTCAGTGGTCTATGAGCCATGGCTTGTGTCTCTTTATGAGACAGCCATCCTCTCCATTTACCTTGTGAATCTGGCGTGTTGAGTCAGGCGATATATCTGCCTTGTAGTCATACCACTTAGCCACCTGAAAGAGACACATATCATCCATGTCGTCATGTCTACAGGGGTAGTATGTGTCTGTCAGGTTATTCTTCAAGATATGTTTTGAAGAAGGTCTCCTGGCAGCAAGCTCCTCAATTTCGGCATGGGGAATCAGTACACGTTTGCGTTTCTCTTTGTAGTTTACACTGAGAAACCGGACAGCGTCAGACTTCCCGTACAGATGTGTACCCATTAAATGGTCACTGGCTTCATAAGCTCCACATTCTCTGCATGAAAGAGTCTTCAAGCCCAATGACCAGAGCTGAGATGTCAGGCTTCTGCTTGAACTGGCAATATCTTCCCAAAGATCTTGCAAGCAAGTCTGCTCATGTTTGGTTATGTACGAAGTGACATACCACACCAGGGCCAATGAGTTATCAGCCACAAACTGAACATCTATGTTTGCTTGCCACATTAGGAGAACAGTTGGGTTGTAGTCATTTATGTACACCTCTTTCTCATCTCTGGGTAACTCGTATACCCTCTTGGTTGATTTTGTCTTCAAGTGGTGTCGCATTGCTGAGAAAAGGTAATTCATGGCACCATCCTGACAAACTCTTCTAGGAAATCCTAAGTGACATTGTTTGTACCAATTAGATTTGTTCTTTACTACTCGCCGGCAGTATTTTGCACAAATATGTCATTGGAACTTTTGAAACAACTTCCATAGTGTAGGACTATCATACTTGTCTGGAATTTGACAAGTGATATATTTCTTGATGAATGCTAGCACTTGTGCAGCTTCATATTCACCTATGCATGGTGCATCCTTGATCCACAACAACATTTGGATGTGAGGGGCACCCCGTGCTTGATACTCCGTCCTCCAAAAGTAATGCTCCACAATACCAAGAGGTGGATTGTCCTTTGACAATATGAAAGCCAGAATGTCATGGAACCGCTTGTGAAAATGTCTTGTGACAGACACAGGATCAAGTGAGCACATTTCTCCGACAGTCATTGATGAGATGCTGTCGACTTCAGAATTTGACCACTTCAACAGTTCAATGAGCTCATCCCAGGCATATTCAATACAACTAAGTGTGACAAACCATGTGGCTGCACCATACTCTTGCAGCATTGTCATCACTTCAGAGTGTTTGCAATACCAATATTCTTTGGTGCCTCGAAGACTTGAAAGAATGGAAGACAGATTCACTTGCAGATTTTCATCTTTCTGCTTTAATTTCTCTAGGAATTGAGCAACTGTTATTCCATCTAGTGGACTTGTGAGATGAATAGTATGTGCAATGGACACAGACAGAATGCTAAGTTCACTCTCCCAGAGGAGATGAAACAGGTACTGTATGTTACGTCTGAATTTGCCATCTTTACTGAGTACATGGCTAGTACGGTACTCCGCACCCTGTACACACACTTCTCTTTCATCTAGGCATCCACCTGACCCTTTTGGGAATAAGTCTGGGAAACAAGGTGCTTCTAGTGTTGCCTCCCAAATGCTGACAGGCTCACCTTCCACCTGTTTCATTTGATAGAGATCAATCTTGTCTCCTACTGGATGTCTACCATGTAGTGGGTGAATTGTGTACTGTTCATACACATTGTCACTTGTCTGTCCACTGACCTTCTCAATGATTGGTTTACTTTTTTCTAATAGATCATATTGGACAGAGAGACTAGCCATCTGATGTATGTCAAGGTCTGCATAAAATGGATTATTACTCTTTAAATAACTAAGAGCAAGCTTCACCTTTTGTACATTGACAACATCTTGCCAGATGACCTTGGACTTTGTTGGAACACCATTTACAAGAATCACCAAACTATTTTCAGTAGAGACTGCTTCCACATTTTCCTGTAGAGGAAGTGGTAGATACATCACGGAACCCTTTAGGGATCTCACAAGTTCTTTCTGTGGAATGTTCTGTGTCTTTGTGTTCAGATGTAGAATGGTTTGGAATGGTTTCATTGTCTGAATTAGAATGTGTTCAAACATATTCAATGTTGAAATCTCACTTGGTGTAACATGTGCCTTCATATTATTCAGCAGTGACCTTGGTAGCAAAATGTTACACTTTAGTTTAGAGAAACAGTGTTTGCACAGCAGAATGGTGTTTTCTAAGTGAAAGTCAGATTTCATCAGCAAAAATGCTGAGAGATGGAACCACATGTCATTGTATGGTGGCAAGGTTTCCAGGTTCACTGTGACTGTTTTGTTTACTGTAGCACAAACGGTCACATGACACACATACAGAGTCAAACTTCTGAGACTTTGCCAGCTCAAATTTTGCTATTTCTTTGCCGTACTGTCTCAGTATGTCAGTTTCTAAGACTGAAACTGATGTTTCAGCAGAAGTGTTAAACTGAGAAATTTGTGTGTCTGGTACAGAAGTGACATGTTGCAGTTGTTTTAGAAATGTGATGGCACCCTGCATGTCACCTGACTGCAATAAGTCATTTAAACAAGTGTACTGATTTACAATTCATCGTACTTCATATACTCTGTATACAAAGTTTCGCATGCCTGTTTGATGCACTCCAAGCATCCGCATGTTGTGAAAAAGACTATCACAAACACCTCTATCGAGGCATGCAAGTGAGTGACCCATAAGTCCAGTATGTGGACGAATTTCACAATGGTCAATTTTGTTAAACAGTTTATATCTTTCTTTGCAATCTGTAATCACAAACAGATTGACAAACTGTTCAACTTTTTCAAATGATGATTGCCTACGGTTGCAGGTGTCATCACATGCCCATGACAGACAGTGTCGTTTATTGGACATGGTGGTTGCATCACAGTCATCATCTGTGTCCATTTCGCTGTCATCACAGACACTGAGGACATTGACCAGTTTACCGGACTCATCAATGGTGAACTTGAGTTCCTTTTTCTGGGAATAATAAGATTCTTCCCAGAAATATGCCTCTGAGTGCTGTGTGTGCATCCAGTGATCTGTGAAAACATCACAGAAATTGTGGATAGTCAAAGAAGGATACTCTTGTTGCCTTATTTTGATGTCATGCACAACTTTCCTGAATTGTTCAAGCACATGAGACATCTTACGCCACAACCGTTGCAGAACAAACACTGCTCTGTTAACAAAGGTGCATACTTTGAGAAGCAATTTCATCAAAGACAGATGGCTCTTTGTCGTTTTGCACTCATGTCTCATCACAGTAGCAATAAGTCTGTCGATCTTAGCTTTACTTGCTAGTGATCGAAAGTACTTCTGCTTTCTCAGATGATAATCACCAGGTGTGAGTTTACACCATTGTTTTGGAGGTCTGTTTATGGTTGCAGTTACAATAGTTGTGTTTTGTCTGAGAGATCTACACAACTGTTGCAGAGGAAAGCATTTTTTACTTGCTCTTGAGGCAGTATGTGCTTTTGATGTGCAATGAGTTGTAGGGGTCACTGTTGCAGTGAAGGCCTGTTTCTCTTCATATTCTGGTGTCACATTTATGTTTTCTTTACCAGCCTTAAGCAACAGTGAAGTACTATGATATCTGTCTCATTTACTTATACATCTATGTCTGTATTTAGTTGCCATTTTTTTATATGATAGCCCACAGTGGCAGAAGCAATCTTACAGAAGTATCAGGCACCTGTATGAAAGACAGAGAAAAAGACAATGTTACTATATGCCTCTGTTCATGCCTTCTTTTTTTTTCAATTAAATGTTTATTAGACTTTCAGGTATACAATACAACATAATCCAGGTATACTTGATGGAGACATATACATTTGGGAAATAAAACAAAAAACAAATAAAACAAAAAAACCTCCCCCCAATAACCCTTACCCCCTCCCACCCCTATTCCCCACCCATCCCAGGCACAGCTGCTCGGTGTCATACTTTGGTGTGACTATCGGAACTCTGACTTTACTGTGGTTGTGGCAATTGCTAAGAATATAGAGCAAGGAATGGGGCCCATATTTTATTGAATTTACTTAATTTGTTTCATAAGCTGAAAATAATATTCTCCACTCTGATACTATGTAGTAACTCTGTCAACCATTCACTGTATGTCAATGTCTCGTTGTCCTTCCAATGTCTAAGTACTAGCTTTTTAACTGTCATGGCTATAAGGGTGTCGTGATATTTTTGTGTATTTACTGAAATTCCTGAGTAATTCCCTAGCAGGCAAGTACCGATCGAGAACAGCTCATCCAGACCTAATAGGGGGTCTGTCCTCTCCCTGATCTGCCCCCAAAGGGGGGCTACTTTGGGGCAATGGCAGAAAATATGTACTAAATTGCCTTCACCTTGGCCACACCGCTGACAGGTAGCTGGTTGTCTACTGTCAAACCTAGCTATCTTCTGGGGGGTGTAATACAGATTGTGTAGAATACGGTACTGGATGAGTCAGAGCCTATCCTGAGTGATAAAGTGGTGACATCCCTGCCAGAGTGTCTCCCAGTTGATGGGTGTCTCCGGTAAGAGAGTTTCCCAGTAGGCCTTGGGTTCAAAGGGTCCAGGATATAATTTGTTGTATAAAGTTTTTAATATTTTGGAAACTGCATGAGGAAGGCCTGCAAATTGAACCAGTTCTATCCAAAAGGGGGTGACATCTGGTATCGGGGGGTGAAATCCATAAGTTTTTACTAAGATATGTCGCAATTGGAATAATTTGAATATGTTGGAGGTGGGTAAACCTGACTTTCCTAAAATATCAGCAGAGGACGCCCATTTTTGTTCTGTCCTTGCCCAAAAATAACTGAGATTGACCTCCCGAAATTGTGGTATCCAGGAGGGGGAGAGAGTTTTCCCTTCTAGTCTAATGTTAGGATTTCCCAAAAGAGGTTGCTCCAAGTCTCCACGATGGTTATATTTGATAATCGAGCAGAGCTGGGAGTGGACCTTCATCTATGTAGCAATTGGTGATCCAAGCCAAGGCTAGGAGACTCTTAGGTAGGACAAATAGTAGCGCTGTCAGAGATAGATTATGACTACGGATTTGGGCGGACTCTATTTGGACCCATAGGGGTATATATTTGTCGGGGTGGCCGGGTTCAGGAGGGGAGAGCCATCTTAGATACTTACTCATGTGGCTGGCCCAGTAATAAAGGCCGACATGTGGGACCCACATGCCCCCTTTAAGCTTAGGGGCAGCAAGCTTATGAAAGGCCAGCCTATGCCCTTTGCCTGCCCAGATAAAGTTGGTGAAGATATTGTGGACTCTTTTAAACCATGAGTGAGGTAACCAGATGTTAAGGAGACTGAGGGGATAGAGCAGCCGTGGGAAGACATTCATTTTGATGAGGTTGATCCTGCCCCAGATCGTTAGAGGAAGAAGGGACCATCTATTCAGATCTTGAATGATGGTATTTAATAATGAGTCTAAGTTAAGTTTGTGCGTGTGGGAGGTACTTCTTGAAAATGTGATGCCTAGGTACTTCACTTTTTTCCTTTCCCAGGATAGGCCTACAGCGTCGACCTCATTCCTCATCACTCTTTGGTTAAGGGGAAAAAACACCATTTTCTCTACATTTAGTTTATAATTTGATAATAAGCTATATTCTCTAATAACCTCTAGTAGGTATGGGATAGTTTTTCTGGGATATGAGGTGCAGAGGAGTAGGTCATCGGCGTAGGCCAATACCTTTATTTCGATGTCCTGTACTGATATTCCTTGGATCCTGGGGTTGGCCACTAGTCTATGAATAAGGGGTTCAAGATAAATATTAAAAAGTAGTGGGAATAGGGGACATCCTTGCCTTGTTCCAGAGAGAGAACGGGGAACCTATCGGAATAGCACCCGATGCAGAAAATTCTGGCTGTCGGGTCAGTGTAAAGGGTTTGAATCCAATTCTGGAATTCCCGGGGAATGCCGAAGGCATTCAATGCCTGGAAAAGGAAATTCCAATCGACTCTATCAAATGCCTTCTCGGCATCCAGAGAGAGACCAAAGCCGCTGGGAACCCAGCATCTCTGGATGCCGAGAAGGCATGATCCAGAGTTCTAATGTGATCACTGGCCAACCTGCCCGCCATGAAGCCCACCTGCTCAGTTCCAATCAGGTCCGGGATAACGACGCTCAATCAATTTGATAGCAGCTTACTTAGAATCTTGATATCCTGATTGAGTAGTGAGATCGGCCTATAACTTGCTACGTTTTCAGGTGCTTTACCTGATTTTAAAATGAGAATGATTATCGCTTCAAAAAGTGATATATCTGTACTCTTTCCATCTAGGATCTGCTGAAAGATGGGGAGAAGTAATGGGGCGAGATTCTTTGCAAATACTTTATAGAAGTTTGGGGGAAAACCCATTGGGTCCAGGATATTTGTCATTGGGGAGGCTGTCTATCACATCCAGAATCTCTGCCTCTGTTAAAGGAGCACATAGGGCAGCACACTGCTCTGCTTTGAGTGTGGGGAGGTGCAACTCCTTTAAGTAACAATCCAGCTCCGTGTTTGGGGGGGATTTGTCATCAGTAAGTATAGAGATTGATAAAATTTCTGGAATTCTGAGGTAATTTCTTTGGGGTCAACCAACAGAGATCCGTCGTGTGCTCGAATTGAGGGGATATATCTGGCGGACTCCTGCTGCTTGACACGGCAGCAAGGAGATGGCCTGCCTTATCCCCCTGATCAGCATATGTGGCTTTCGTTTTGAGAACCATATACTCAGCTTTCTCTCTGAGAAGTTCCATATAGGTATTTTAGAGTTTAGTCACGTCTAATAGGGTCTGTTCTGGTGTGTGGGGGGACAGATTTTTTTCAATATCCCTAATCTGTCTGAGTTGTACTAATTCTTGCTCCCTCGATTTCTTCCTCCTTGAAGCCACTCTGATAAAAAGGCCCCTTAGGTAAGCCTTAAGGGCCCCCATTCGATATCAGACTTGCCCGTGGAATTTGAGTTAGCTGACATACATTGGGAAATATGGTTATTGATATATTTTACTATTACTGGGTCTTTTAGAAGTTGGTTGTTAATTTTCCAATGACCGTTCCTCTTGGGGATATCCGATAGGGAGAGATGACATGAAATCAGTGAGTGGTCAGAGGGCGGTCCAGGATGTATGGCAGAATCAACGATTCTGGGGACCGGACAATGCGAGATCAATATATAGTCAATCCTGGAGGATGTCTTATGAATGGGAGAGGTGAATGTAAAGCCCCTCTCAGAGGGGTGTAATATGCACCTCACATCACATAATCCGACCTTGTCCCAAAGGTCCTGGAGAGCCCTTTGAGCTGGTGTTAAACCTCTGGGCCTGCGTCCTGTGCGGTCTATACTAGGATCAGAAACCACATTGAGGTCCCCTTCCAGAATCATCGGGATGTTAATGAAGGGGGTTAACTTATTTGTAAGATCCACAAAAAACTCTGGGGAATCAGAGTTAGGTCCATAAATACTTCCCAGTAATATTTCCATATTGAATATTCTTCCCTGGACTAGAATGTATCTCCCATGGGTATCTTTGATAACCTTATTTGAGACAAAGGGGACATTTCTACCTATCAGTATCATGACACCACAGCTCTGTTTTGTGCCCTGAGCCGAGAGTACCTGTCCTACCTGTTGCTTCTTCATGTTTAGTTCTTCCGAGATCAGTAGGTGAGACTCCTGTATAAATGAGACATCAGATCTCAGGAGTCTAAGATGCTTACATACCTGGTACTGTTTAATTTTCTGCCTAACACCCTTAACATTCCATGAAGAGAAATTCAAGCTACCCATTCTTAATTAGGGCTGTACATGTGGAACATCATGGGCCACCCAACAGTGGACTAATCTTGCCAAACCCGCATTGAGTTTGTCTAAAAAGAGCCTGGTCTGGGTGACCCTCTCTCTTCCCCTCCACCCCCACACAATACCCCAATATGAGAATTAAGCTTATATGCAATAACATCAGAGATACTTCCCAGCCCTCCCCCTCCCCATCACAGCAACAGGCAGTGAACAACAGATCCCCTAGCCATCCCCTCCCATTCCCCAGCCCCCCAAACCCATTCTGTAACCCCACCAGCTTGAAATATTTGACTGTATACCATTGCAGCCAACTGGGGGGGTTGTGGTAAGCTTAAACACATAACCAAGAGTATTCAGAGTAAGGTCCCAACAACTAACGCTGTTAACTATAGTGAATACAGAATTCATCAGAAAAAACATCATTTTGTGCAATCGAACATCTGTACCAATCTAATTCCAATGATGGCAATAGGGCTGGTCACCGACAAACATACTATGGATAGCTTTCGATTCACAGGGCTCAGGAATCAATAAGAGAGTCCAACCCACAGGATGTGGTAAGTGGTATTGGTAGTGTAGCTGAGCCATATCACCTACATGATTTAAACACACTTGGCTAGGTTCCATCTGTATCAAATGAGATATAAGATCGGGACAGCTGAAGAGAAAAAGTTTTGTTTGCTAAGTGGTGCATTTTGAGCTGCAAGTTTTAGGAACTCTCCATACTAGCGGTGGACCATGGCAGTTGAAATCGGTCCTGAGAGGGGCCAAAGGGGAGAGTGATGCATTGCTAAATCCTCTTGCTTATCTGACCAGAGACGCTTTTGGAGTGAGACCGGGCAGCACCGCCACTGATGTAAGGTGTCACAGGCAAGTGCATACCTGTAATCCATGATGACATAGCCCTTCAAGTGGCAACAAACAGAATGACTGGATGCCCGTAGAAAGCAGACACCTTCTAGGAAAGTTCACTGGGAGAGGGGCCAAGTATGGGGCTGTTCTCGGGGGTAAAGATTCAGGAAGCATCACTTTTATGCCATGGAAAGGTGTTTTAAATGGTGAGGTGGGAGATAGGCACTGCAATGGCTCACACTATGCGTGGAAAACAGCTGGGTTGGAACAAGGGGGGGAGGACCATTGCAGGAGAGCAAAAATGACATCCCAAGAATTATGTCGACTCTGAAGGCTTGAAAGCAGGGCTCCTGCCGTGATTTATGATTCAGGTGCCTCTGAATAACTCTGGGAAGGTGCTAGCAAGAGCCTTTGCAGCCACATCCGGATCTTTAAAAGTGGCCCAGGCTCCCGATATCATGACCCCTAGCTTGGCAGGGTAGGTCATGCGAAACTTAACACTGGCGGCTATTAACTTGGAGACCAAGGGATGGAACTGGGTTCTCCTCTGCCTTATTGTCACTGGTAAATCCTGCGCAAATCGGATCCTTGTGTCCTCCCAACGCACCTCCTTTAAGTCTTTGATTTTGGCAAACAGATGCTGACGCTCGAGGAAATTCAGAAATTTGAAGATCTGCGGGCGGGGAGGGGCACCGGGTGGTGGCTTGGGGTGAAGGGCCTGATGTGCACATTCGATGATATAGGTTGTGCCAAAGGGGGATGATCCGGCTATCTTTTCAATCAGCTTTTGGATGAAGGTGATCACATCAACTCCTTTGTCTGCTTCTGGGAGACCTATGAGGACCGCGTTGTTTCTTTGACTGCGGCCCTCAAGGTCCTCAATCTTCATCTCCATTCTGGTGAGTTTCTGGTGGATTATCACCATCTCGGGCTCCATTTTATTGGCTCGCCTTTCCACCGATTTAATTCTGGCATCCGCAACCGAAGATCTCTGCTGCAGATCCTCCACAGCGTTGGTAAGTAATTTAAGCTCCAATGTTATCTCTGCCATGCTTTCTTTGAAAGGGGAGAACTCAAGGAGAAAGCGTTGTAGGGTGAGGGGTTGTTGGTCTACATCAGAGGCTGCCAATGTCGGCTCGTCTTCACTCCTCGAGGCCCTGGCTTTCTTCGGGGCCTTTTCGTTTGAGACTGGCGGAGTATGCTTTGCGGAATTTTTCCTTGGATTGCATCTCTTCTGAACGATGTAAGTTTCGCAACTTGAACTCGAACCTCTCTTGAAGGTATAGAGCTCCAATTCGCTTGTCAATCGTCGGGTAAATCGCAAAAATGTTTACTTAAATGGGTTGGAGAGCTGGAGCTACGGTGAAAGGCAGTTATTTGGAGGACTACATCACAATACTCCCTGTTCATGCCTTCTAACACTGTTCATTGAGACATCAAATCAAATCAAATCAGCTTTATTTATATAGCGCCTTTCACAACCAAGGCGCTGTACATAAAACACATACATAAACAGATTAAAACAACATTATATTGTATCAACTATATTTAAATAAAAGCTAAACTAAATAAATATGTTTTTAAACCAATTTTAAAACTATCAATGGTTGGGCATTCTCTCAGCCAATGAGGTAGAGAATTCCACAGGGTTGGTGCTGAAAAAGCAAAAGCACATGAACCTGATGTTTTCAATCAAACCCTGGAAATCTCTAGCAATTCCTCATTGGTGGAACGGAGAGGGCAGGGGGGCAGTAGGGAATCAGGAGATCTTTCAGGTAGCCAGGTTCCTGGTTGTGTAGGGCTTTAAAGGTTAGTAGACCAACCTTAAAGGTGATCCGCCACCTAACAGGCAGCCAGTGCAGTTCGCAGAGCACAGGTGTAATATGACTGGTCCTAGATGTCCCAGTCAAAAGCCTGGCTGCTGAATTCTGCACTAGCTGCAGGCAGTGGATATCAATCCCAGGTAGCCCTAGATAAAGGGAATTGCAGTAATCAAGGTGGGTAGTGACAAAGGCATGGACCAATGTTGGGAGATTGCCCGACGGAACCAGGTTTTTCACCCGGGTGATATTCCTCAGATGGTAAAAAGAGGATTTGATGACAGCTGATACCTGAGATTTTAAGGTCAGCCCCTCATCAAAAATAAAGCCCAGATTACACACCTGATCGGAGGTAGGGAGTGGCATACCACCAAGTAACAGACCTGAGGGTTGTCCAACTCCCAAACCCAACCCAGATGACCTGGGTCCACTACCAGTACCTCAGTCTTATCCGGATTCAGTCTTAGCCAGCTGAAACTCATCCAAAGTCTGATCTCAGCAAGGCAGTTGTTTAGCATGGAGAGTGCATCACCCTGGCTGGGGAGAAAGGACAGATACAGCTGGGTATCATCTACATAGCAGTGAAAACCCAGACTGTATCACCTAATGATTTCTCCCAATGGTAGCATATACACTGCAAACAACATGGGTGCCAAAATGGAACCCTGCGGTACCGCACAAGGCAGGGAGTGAGCACCAGAGGAGTATATTCCGGTGGCAACTCTCTGAGCCCTGCATGTGAGGTAAAAATGAAACCACTTGAGGACTGTACCAGACAGCCCACAGTAAACCCACAGGCACTCCAGTAGCACACCATGGTCTACAGTGTCAAATGCAGCAAAGAGATTGAGAAGGACCAGAATGGTACATGCCTTTCGATCTCTAGACATTAGGAGATCGCTCAATACCCAGACAAGGGCAGTCTCCATGTTGTGCTCCTTCCTAAAACCAGACTAGAGAGTATCATAGACATTGTGAGTCATAAGATGATCATCCAGTTGCAGTGCAACTGCCTTTTCAATAACCTTACCAACAAATGGCAGGTTAGAGATAGGCCGGTAGTTAGCTATACAATCTGGATCCAAGGAAGATTTTTTAAGGAGTGGTCAAATGACTGCCTCCTTCAGGGTGTCAGGAAAGACCCCCCTCTCCAAGGACTTCCAGACAATGTCAGCAAGGATTGGGCAGGATGTCTGGATGATCTTTACAATGTCACTGAACTCCATCCCACAAAAGTCTGACCAGTCAGACTGAGTACATGCCACTTCCCGCCGATCACCGCAGTCCCCCAAAGGAGTTGTCGGACTGATGCCAGACCTGATGCTGGCAACCTTATCTGCAAAAAACTGAGCGAACTCCTCGCATCTTATCTGAGAAAAAGCTTCTTTAGGCTTGAGACAGACAGGATTGCACAGTCTGTCCACAGTCTGAAAAAGCTGAGCCGGTTGGTTCTGTGCAGCAGAAATCTCCCTGGACAGGAATTCTGCCTTCTTATGGGTGATTTCTGATTGATAGCTATCATAATGTGCCATCAACCTAAGCCTGTCAGCATCATTGCTGGCCTTCCGCCAGGCTCTCTCCAACCTTTGGCCAACTTGCCTCAGCTCCTTCAAGGAGCCATCAAACCAGGGGCTCCTTGGACGGAGGGCGAGAGGCCAAACACGAACAGGAGCAATTTTGTCCAGAGCATCTCCCACAGCCTTATTATAGGCTTGTACGAGATCATCTGGACTCATGCATTCACCCAACAAACCTGATAGATCCAGTACTGCCATTAGGTCACTGGGGTTAACACCCCTTAAAGGGCAGTACTGAACCATCTCCATAGGGGAAGACCTAATTGGGGGGCCCTGAAACTGAACCTTATGGCCTTACGGTGTGATGGTCAGACCAACTGACTGGTTCCACCCCCAAATCAGTGATCTCCATACCCAAAAGAAATATCAGATCCAGTGAATGACCCTCTACATGGGTTGAGGAGGTAACCACCTGTCTTAGGCCCAGTATTACCATCAGCTGATTTAAGTATCACATCAATTAAAAAAAGATACTATTTTCAAGCTTTTAATCGCATAAGTTATTAACATTGTAACAGCTGTATTTTACTTCTGTTATATTGTCTTGCATATCATTATCACTATAGCATCTAGATTTTGTTTTGTATGATTTTAAATGTTAAGTTATTTACAATTAGTATTATTCAGAAACATTTATATAGCTGATGCTGTCACACTGCTGGTTACACAATAACTTTATTAATGATCTTTCTGTTAATTAGTGACATATTAATAAGTCAACTTTGCACACTTAGTCGAAGTTAGTGCATTATGAATATTTACATGTGAGATTGTTAAGGTTGGCATTTTAACACAACTGTTTTTTGTAATTACACAGCTGTCATTTCTCAGATCCTTGTGAGATATTTTTTATGTAATTACAGTGACCACCATTGCAGGTGTTGTGTGAAACCACTGTTCAGAGCGTACTGTGATAATGACAGTCACACTATTCATGAGTAGAGGTGTGGAAATATGTTTAAAATTTGGTAATGATAGTTTGTAATATGACTGTTTATGTGAGTGTGCATATGGACTTCACTACACACATTTGTAAGTTAGTGTATTTGCAGTATCTACATGTCAGTTTGGGAACATTGCATTTACATCCTGAGATGACATTGTTGGAAATTAGTTGTCAATGTTGCATAAAAATGACTGCTTTGTGAGAGTGCTTAACAGCTGGCAAACAATGCATTACTACAAGTCAGTGGCACTGTTATGTTGTCACTGAAGAGAACCACCTTTTTGTGGGTGTATTTACAAAGTTACAATACTATGCGTGTCCACTTGTGACAGTGCCAATGCAGTGTGGCAGTGTTTGGCATTGAAAATTTGGTTATTTTTGCCATTAAGCATCAAATTTTGGTAAAAATAGACAATTTGGAAAAAATACTGTCGAATGCATGAAAGTGTTGCAAATAATAGTGTCGTGCATTCGACAGTGTCGCAAATGTTACTTTTGTGCATTTGACAGTATGGCAAAAAAGTAGTGTCAAAGTTAGAAAGTTTCACAAAAGTTACTGTCGTGCGTTCAAAAGTGTTGCAAAAAGTACTTTTGTGCATTCGACACTGTCGCAAATTACTTTTGTGCATTCAAAAGTGTCGCAAATTTTAAACTTGGGAGTGGAAATGCATTCATTATCAAATCAGATCTGATTGTATTTGAGTGACAGCTTGTTCTACCAATGTAATGCAAGATTTGTCAGACCATGTGAGACAACCAATCAAAGACGGAAAACACTGAAGAAGAAGGCAACAGCAGCCATCTTAGTGCAAACTGAGAGCCAGCAATTTTCAAAACTGTAAGTACAGTATATTTTATAAAACATTTTTCTAGTATTAAAGAAGTGGTAGCAACATGTTAATACTATTAATCAAAACATTTTTTTAGTGCTGTATTTGATAATGTTACTTGTTATACTGTAAGATGCTGTATTATTTAGATAAAACTGTTTAAAGTCAGATAGTAGTTTAGTACTAACTTGCACAGATACAGCTGCAAATAGAGGGAGATAGAAAGCTGCATATGGACCCATAACAGAAGAGGGAACCAATCAGACATGCTTCTGTGGTTGTAATTTTTAAAACTGCATATGAAAAGGATGTTTTTCCCACCTCTCAATGTTTGCAAATGTTAGCAGTAGCAGAGGTCTAGTAATAGTCAATGCATAGCCTACATTAGTTAATGAAGCCAGAGCACTAGCCAATGATTTTTTTTATTTGTGTGTTATTAATCAGCCCAGTGAAGCTGGCTTGAACTAAAGATGTAAAATATCAGTTTTACTGTCACTACTGCCTAGTCACTGCAGGGTGAACACTGCCTTTTTTGGTAGCTCTCTGTGCACTTCTGAGTTTAAAAACTGAGAATGGCAGAAAATAGCAAAAGGACTTTGTGGATAGTTGGAGACAGTCTTGTGAGATGAGCATCTGAGTATGCTCAAAATAGTGATTATGGGAGAAACCTGCAGCTCCCAAATTGCTCTGTGAAATGGTTTGGTAGGGGTGTCATGAGGTGGGAGCACCTCATGCCAGCCATGCACAGACTTCTGAGTACTCAGACTTGGCCTGACATAATGCTGCTACATCTCGGAGGCAATGATTTGGGCACCAAATGCTGGGTAGATTTAGTAACGGAAGTAAAATTGGACCTTGCTTCTATTATGAGTATGTTTCCTGCCTGTATAATCATATTTTTGGACATTACAGAATGCAGGGTCTGGCAAGCAGAACACCATATGCATCTGATTGATAGACCTCGAAGAAAAGTCAACATACAAATATCTGCATTTCTATGCATGTATGGAATGTACACCATACATAACCCAGAGATTAAGTATTGTTATGATTGGCTATATGTACCAGGCGATGTACATGTCTCACATGCTGGCAATTGCCATTTCCTGGGAGATCTTCAAGATGCAATCCTCAAAGTCCTCTAAGAATGTCAGACTGTTTGATCAAATATCAAAGTGTTAACAAAGGTTCTTTTCAGAACCAAAAAAATGTGGTCAAAAATAGATCAGCTGCATACATCAGTCACACACATGTAACACATGGGATTGGTAATATTCAGATTGTGCCATGCTGTGTAACAACACTGGGGAAAGTGGAATAGCAATGTAGCATGTTGTTGTTAGTACAAAATGTCATGATGTTGTGGTGTGGTTAGCATTGTTAAATGCTTCAGTCTGTAAGGCACATTGTACATGTTACTGTGGCACTGCACAAGTGTAAGTGGGCAGAGAGGAGTAGGGGTGTTACAACAGTGAAGTGCAGTAATGGTAGGCTTATGTATTGCACTGTTTAGTACTATATATGCAAATGGAACTATAGTACATGCAAGGCATAAACACAGCTATTTTTCATATTTTCAAGGCATTATTAGTATGCAGGTATCCTCTTTATTAGTGAGTTGTTGCTTGTATTGACTGACTCGGGATCTGTTGTCTACTAATGTCCCCCCCCAGTAGCTTGCTGGTAATGTATTATAAAAGTTATTTTTGGTTTTTTGAAAAGCAAATGGTGGTAGTACAGTGTAGCATTGCCTATCACATTAAAATGGGTATCGCTTTTTTAAAGTAATGCTTTGTCACATCGCTAGCTCTAGCTTAGTTGTTTAATAGCTGTGAAGTAGTAGCTGCAGTACAGCAAAAGGGTTATTTTTTGACAGAAAGAACACAATTGGGTGAGGGGGGTGGGGTGCAGTGTGTCACCATGGATATATTTTCATAGCAGCATCATACTTGTTGAGTCAAGGGTGATGACAACAGATGGAACAATTAACTTTTGTCTTTAAAGACAAAACTGTTGATTGCAGATTGTGCATGCAGTACTTCAGGTACAATGTTGTTCTAATTTGTCAACACATTTTTTTTGGGGGACGGGCTTGATACTCTGAGCCAGAATCACAGCTAATGGTTGGAGATACTCTTGGTGTCACACGATCAATAGCAGTATGTCTTGAGTCTGCATAATAGTTATAATGTTCCACAAAGAAAGGCATGTACAAAGTTATTTCTGCCTGAAGGTGCTTGGTAGCATAATGAAATACATAGATACATAGATACATAGACAGTGTCGGCAGATAAGGGCCTATGGCCCACCCAGTCTGCCCATTTGAGCTTGTAAGTTCAGTTTATGTTTTCCTAGAAGTCTGTTGCCCCTTACCCCTGACCTCCAGAATTCCTTTATGTCTATCCCATGCATTCTTAAATCCGGTGATTGTTTCAGCCCCCACCACTTCCTCTGGCAGGGTGTTCCACTTGTCCTCCACCCGTTCTGTGAAGAAATTCTTCCTCATGTTTCCTCTGAATTGTCCTCCCTCCAACTTCATCCCATGCCCTCTAGTCCTGGTACATCTTTTCACTTAAAAATAGTGTATTCCTGCACCTGTTCCTCCCTGTGAGATACTTGTATGTCTCTATCATATCCCTCTCTCCTCCTCTCCTCCAGGAGTACATGTTCAGTTCCTTCAACCTGTCTTCATAGTACTTGTGATGCAATCCATGCACCATCTTTGTTGCCCTCCCTGAACCTTCTCTACCCTGTCTATGTCCTTACATAGGTATGGTCTCCAGAACTGTACACTGTACTCCAGGTGGGGCCTCACTAGTGTCTTGTATGGCAGAATTATGACCTCCCTTTTCCTGCTGGTGATGCCCCTCCCTATACATCCCAGCATCCTATTTGCTTTACCTGCTACCTTGTCACACTGTTTCCCTACCTTGAGGTCATCAGAGATGATAACCCCATGATCCCTTTCCTGTTTGGTGCATGCTATATCCTCACCCCCCCCCAACTGATATATTGTGCCAGGATTTTTGTGCCCCATATGCATTATCTTGCACTTCTTTGCATTGAATTTCAACTGCCAAACCCTGACCATTCTTCAAGTTTCTGCAGGTCCCTTCTCATTCTGTCTACACCCTCTGGTGTGTCTACTCTGTTACAGAGCTTTGTGTCATCAGCGAACAGTGAAATTCTGCCTTCTAGGTCCTGTGCAATGTCACTGGTGAAGATGTTGAATAGGACTGGTCCCAGCACTGATCTGTGGTACCCACTGGTCACTCTTCCTCTGTGGAGTGACAGCCATTTACCACCACCCTCTGTGTCCTGCCACCCAGCCAGTTACCTACCCACCACACTACTGTCCTGCCCACACCCATATTCCCCAGTTTGTGTAGTAGTCTTCTATGTGGCACAGTGTCAAAGGCCTTGCTGAAGTCCAGATAGGCCATGTCCACTCCCTCCCTGATCCACCTCCCTAGTCACCCAGTCAAAAATTCAATGAGGTTGGTCTGACATGACCTCCTCCTGGGTGACACCATGCTGCCTTGGGTCCTGTGAGTCCATTGACAACCAGATGTTCCACCAATCTCTCCTTCAGTAGTGCTTCCTTCAGACCCATTACCTCCTCTTCCTCAGTAAAGACTGAGCAGAAATACCTGTTCAATATGTCAGCTTTACTGTTGTCATCCTCCACGCAACCCCTCCTCCCCCTTCAGTCTCACTATCCCTCCCTTTGTCTTTCTTTTTTCACTTATTTACCTGTAAAAGGTTTTGTCTCCTCTACCCACTGATTTTGCAATGTGTTCTTCTGTCTGAGCTTTGGCTTCCCTTACTGACCTTCCTGCCTCCCTTTGCTTCTCCTGGTACTTCTCCCTATCCCCTTCTGCCTGTGTCTTTTTGTATTGCCTGAATGCAATCTTTTTGGCTTTCACTTTCTTTGCTACCTCTTTGGAAAACCATAATGGTTTCCTCTTCCTTTTCCTCTTGCTAACCTGCTTAATGCATAATTCTGTTGTTCTTGTAATCCCCATTTTAAATACTGCCCAAAATGTGCTCTTGTCATGTTCTAAGCACACAATTTCATACAAAACATTAAAATACATTTACTATGAGACATGACAGTAATGGACATTTTTCTTTATGTTTCCATTGCAGATCAAAAAATGACAAGAATGAGGCAGTGGACTTTGCGAGAGGTGTGCTTGCTGCTTGAGGCAGTCCAAGCTAGGGGGAGTGCCCGCATTTTAATGCGGAGCACGAACCGCAAACTGGATTCAATGTGGAGGCGCATAAACAGCTATCTCCATATAATGCTGAAGTTAAAGAACAAAACAATAACCCAGTTCAAGAGGAAGTGGAAGTTGTTGCGCCAGCGTTTCTACGTCCTGAAACAGTGGGAGGAGATACCAGACGACAACAATATGTGCTGGTACTACCTTGTGTATGAACTGTGGGAGGCTGCTGGGAAACCAGCTGCAGGGGAGCGGCTAGCTCATCGTAAGTTACTCAACAGAACTTTTTACAATGCATGTGTCTTTCTATAGATTTAGATAGATAGCATGACATATGCTATGGCAGTTAATAGTATATTGTTTATTTGACATGTGTGGTGTAGTTCAGCTGTGAGGTTTAGCTGAGTGACTGGATAACAGCACAATCTGCTAATGATAACGGTGCAGTGACTATACAGCATCCATTGTATGTAGACGAGATTTTAATTCATGTACATTTTATAGAGCTATTATGTTTTGTGACTCTAGTCAGTTTATGCTGTTTTCTTTAACTTAATTTTGCTCTGTATGCCTAGTATGTATTAGGTGCCATAATATGCAGTCATGCTAGTTAGTGATGGAAAGTTTAGTATTTCACAAGTTGTAAAATCATGTTTTAAACTTTGAGATACTGGTATAACAAAAGACAATGAACACGAGTTGCAGTATTCTGACAGATGCAATGCAAATAGTGTGTTTTTTAGCATGTAGCATTATACATGATGTTTGGGTATCTAATGTGAAATGTGGTTAAATCACCATTAGTAGTTGCTAGGGTATTGTGAATGTCTTGAGTTGTTGTTGCAATGTTGCCCATGTTACCATAACAACAACTTACACTGATTGTACAGTTGTTTTGTCCTGCTCTTGAAACATTATTATTGGTATTAACAGCACTTGTAATTTTATATGTACCCACAATGCTTGCGGTGTACCAGATGAGAGGCAATGTTAGCTACTTGAAGCATGTTTAATGTTTGCATCTACTGTTGTTAAAATATGATGCAATTAACATTCAAGACTTAGTAGGTCTATTTTTGTCTTTTATCACAGGCCAACGTAGGACTCCTCCGCCTGCCTGCAAGGTAGTACCAGCACAGCATGAAGCTGTGGAGGGTGGTCATTCGGACACGGATAGTGTCATTGTTGTCGAGTCTGATGGTAAGATGCTGATATAAATAATTGTACTATGTAATTGGGGTGGTATGAGGGTATCATGTAAGGAGTGGCCTGTACTGCTCAACTCAATTCTTTTTAGGAAATACTATTTAGTAAGTAAGTATTACTTGAAGCATCTATGTAGTATTTGTAATTGAAAAATGGGTTGGGGAAATTGTTTTAGCTGATTGAGTAAGGCAACCAAACAGCCAGTCTGTCATCAGGCAATAGAGACCAGGGAATAATGAGTCCTTGTCTACACTGCCTGATTAGGTTCCAAATCCTTGTTCAAACAGAATGTTCATTTTGCTAAAACAACCATGTTTTTCTTACCATGTAAGTGAACCACACACACACACACACACACACACACAATGGGCATAACAGTTTCACACTCACTCCTGCTGTCAGGTCTACATTGCGCATGCCTCATCTGTTCCTTTGGCTGCCCGCTGACTTAGCTGTGACACACAAATTTTTCCCTCAGCTAGCAAAACAGAAAATACCATGACAGAAGTGGCGATTCCTCATTAGGGTATAACGTCTTACACCCCCCCCCCCGTTACTCATCAGTGTTAACCCTGCAAAGAAACAAATACAAAGAACACTGCAGAAACTGGCAACTTTGCTTCAGATGTTCAAACTGTGCCAGGCTGTGGCGTAAGCTTGGGCGCAGCTTGACTTTGCTACGTAGGGATGTGGACTGGGTGATATTCAACAGAACTGCGATATGGCTCAGTAGCATTGAATATTGCAACCTGGCTACCCCCAGTGTGCATGGCACAGTGCAACTGCTGTAGTGTAAGTGGTCAGAGTACAGCATGGGGAAGCACTGCCGCAAGTTCCATTTTGCCATGGACAGCAACCAAAATATTCAACAATCAGCATGTAAATGGGGCCATGATGCATGTAAGGCACACATAGAAACATAGAAACATAGACTTTGACAGCAGATAAGGACTGCTTGGCCCATCTAGTCTGCCCATTTCCCTACCTACAGGATAGGCTGCAGATCCTAGTTAACCAACAGCCTATTTCTTCCTACCCCCCACAAGAATTGTCTTATGTCTGTCTCATGCATTCTTGAATTCTCCCACAGTTTTAGACCCCACAACCTCCTCATGAAGGCTGTTCCATGCATCCACTACCCTCTCTGTGAAATAATACTTCCTCACATTGCCCTGAACCGCCTCCTTCTATCTTTAAATTGCGTCCCTTGTTCTTGCAAGTCTCTTTTTGAAAGATGCTACCCTCTTAGACTTTGTTGATTCCACTGAGGTACTTAAAAGTTTCTATCATGTCCCCCCTCTCCCTTCTTTCCTCAAGGGTATACATATTAAGCTCCTTTAGTCTCTCCTCATACGGCTTCTCTTGCAGACCCTGCACCATTTTAGTTGCCCTCCTCTGGACTACCTCTATCCTGTCTATGTCCTTGCAGAGATGGGGTCCCCAGAACTGGACACAGTACTCCAGATGGTTGTCATTATGGACCCATTCACATGCAGGCACACCAATCCCTCACGACTTGTGGCTGGCACCCTCCCAGGTAACAGCTGTTGGGGACCGGCACCATGTACAGCACAATCACGGGCATTTGCAGTAAAAAAAAATGTACTATTCTGTTTAATGTTCCTGGTGCTGCAGTGGAACGCTATTCCCCCGATTGCGGGCATCTGTAGAAATAAATGTAGATTTCCCCAATATCCCTGGTGGTACAGTGGAGCGCTATCTACCCAATCGCATTCATCTGTATAACAAAAAGACTTCATACAATATACCTGGTGGTCCAGTGGAATGCTATCTGCCTGATTGTGGGTATTTGTGGAAACAAATAGTTCCAACATCCCTGGAAGTGTAGTGGTACCTCCACCACCTGCCCACTGAGCCACAGCGCAATGCTCATCCCGGTTCAGCTGTTGGGCAGCAGCACCCCACCCTTCTGATGGCACTCTGGCTGCTGACTGATAGCTTGGTGGGCTGTATGCCCATTGGTGAACAGCATGAGCCGATGGGTGTGTAGACCATACCAATCTACACATTCCACCCACTTGCCGATTGTACAGAACATTGATAGTGTGGTTGATGCTTCTCTGTCCCTTTCATGTGACTATATTTGTAAGGTGAATTTCTCTATATCCTTGGTGTCCCACTGGATGACTGCCGGCTTGATCATAGGCTACGTTAATATAACATTTACCACTAACCCTGGTGCTCTACTGCAGGTGTCTGAGTGGTCGCAGCCAGAAGTAACATAAAATTCACCTGTTTCCCCTGGTACTCCAGTTGACATGTGTGCTCAATTGTGCATTAAAGTACAAATAACAGTAAACTGTTATCTGTGTTCTTTCAGTGAAAACCCTCCTTCGCTGGCGAGCAATCTCCACTGTCATGCTTCACCCCCCTTCTGATAAATGACAGGCCGTACACCACCCAGCTGCTGCTCTGTTGTCTGCTGACTGACACAGTCAGTAGGGCTGTATGTCCATAATTACTCAGAGTGAGCCAATGGTCATGCAACACATATTGCTCAACAGAATGCACATATGTGAATTGATCAATTCACATATCTCTAATGTGTACTATCGTATGGCCTGTGCGCCCATTGGATCACACTATGTGACAATGGATCCACAGTCCTAGCAAAAATTTAACTTGGCATATGACGGGGTGGGTGGGTGACTGCTGTCCACTGTTAATGGGGGGCTTGGATGTTAGGGATTAACAGGTGTGTGGGGAGGGGTGTCCATTGCATACTAGGTATAATAGGTTTCTTTTATTGTTTTTTTTCTTAACCTGTGATTGGGCAGACATGTCCACAGAATCACCCGAGATATTGGTTTATTTTATATAAATTTTGTGCAGGATTGGACAGACAGGCCCACTGAAACACCAGGGATATAGGTTAACGTTATTTTAGTTCAGCATGCATTTGGGCTGTGAGCACATTGATGTTCTACAGGTGGTTTGTTGTCCAAGAACTGCTGAGTGTCAGTGTGTCAGGCCCAAGTTTTGGGTTATTGGAGTAATATGGATGTAAATGGTATAATAATGACATCTACTTGCCCATCTGCACTGTGCATGCATTGGGGCCCCATTTGTAAGTAAAGTTTCATATATTTTTGTTACTGCACCTAGCACAATGGAACTAGTGGTACTGTATCACCATGTTGCACTCTGGCTACTGATTCTGGTGCACTGCCACTGTGCTATGCGCACTCATGGTGGCCAGGGTATGCCATTCAACAATGCTGGGACATGGAGCACCTCTGCTGAACATCGCCCAGTGGATGCTACTGCACAGGCACGACCAGCTGTACCTGGGCTTGCGTCACAGACTGGCACAGCTTGAATGTCTGTTTTCCTGTTTAATTAAATATACTAATAATGGGAGTGGGTGCAGTATATAGTAGGATGTGCCACATGTGTCATGCTTAAGTTTTTAACCTGTTATTTGTGACTGAACTACAGCAGTCATGAGACATCTACAGTGAACAAACACTGTGTTGGAGTATGTTACTTGAGAATTGTCACAGAAAAAAACAATGTTATCTCATTATATTTATTGCGATTTAGAAGAAACAGATATCATACACAGTCTACGTCAGTTATACACTTCTCAGTTTGGTTTAACTGAAGATGAACAATAACTGTCCGTGAGAGTTGTGGGCTGGAATAACATATACAATATTGTAGTAGTATTATTTTTTGAGTTGCTACATAAGTGAATGTTGTTGTCATTCCAGTGTAAGAATATAGTTGTACACATTTGAATTCTATTTGTGTGTTATGTCATCGTACAAATGACTAATACAGGCACTAACTACAATATATATGTTACCTAGATTTTGTATAGTCTATGAACACAGTTATTACATATTGCTATACTACTCACTTATGTGATACATACTGATGTCACCAGATACAATATGCACAAAAAAATTTTCTGTTATGCAGTTAGTGATTTGAGACGAAAAAAACAGTTTCATTTTTTTATGAAGTCTGGTAATATTATCCATGTATATGTCGCACCTCATGATTTTGAACCTGTTGTGTTGTTGTTACATACTATCAGAATCTGTGAACTTGTGAATGGAAGCGCAACAGCGGACCGCCAACCTTGTGCTTGAGCCTGTGGTGACAGTGGCCGCTGACACCGTGGACAGTACCAGCACTTCACCTCCACCACCACCTGTTCCATCCAGCTTTCCCGGGACGAAGTGACCGCTCTCCACCACAGTCCGGTATCTTCTCTGGAGGGGGCGCAACAGCTTCCACTTCCATTGCACCTCCACATTGAATCCAGTTTACAGCTTGGACTGCCTCAAGCAGCACACACCTCTCGCAAACAGCGGTTGTAAAAATTTATTAATAAAAATTGTTTGATTATTACATATATTTTGTTTATTTGTTGTTTTTTTATATAGAAGAAAAGTTTTATAAAAACAAATACAGTATCTATTTTTTATGTATTATATTTTTAAGTTAATTAGAAATACATATTGTAAGGTGTCAGTGGCTCAGTAGGTAGCACACTCGCCTCTGAAGCCAGGAGATCAGAGGGCTGTGTGTTCAGTTTCCACATCTGGCACTTGGGTTAATATCCTAGTACTGACACTGTAGTGCAGCATGAGAGGGGTGCTGCACTTCTGAGGTGCCGTCTTTCAGATGAGACATTAAACCGAGGTCCCATCTGCCTGGATTGGTGGTAGTTCAGGTGGATGTTAAAGATCCCATGGCACTTATCGAAAAGAGTAGGGGAATTTCCCTGGTGTCCTGGCCAAATTTCCCTCATTCACTAAAATTACCACCAAAAGCTTAATCTGGTTCAAGGTCAGTTGGCATTCATCTGTATCCCCCTTCCCCGGGTCATGCCTGAAAATAGGCAGAATTTGTCTAGTGCACTTACCTGGTCAAAAAAAACTGAATAAATAAAATAAAATAAAGTTATGCCAAGAAAGCAATATTTTCTCTTTCTCTTTTTTTCACGTTTAAAAAGTTGTTTATTTTTCTAATTTCTTTCATGAAGAATTACCTTTTTTACTCAGAATTTTAAATAACTATTTTTTTACTTTTATAAAAAAATATTTTCTAAATAAAACTTTTTGCTTGTGTTATTATCCAATTGTGGGGATGTTTATCATCAATATTTGTCACAAGGGTTAGACAACTGTGATTTTATCATTACCTCAAACATTCTAGCAGATTCATGTGGGATTAAAATCTACATACATATGTAGGCTAATATATTTTGAAAAAGGTGTCATACTATTTTAAATAAGTTTCATAACTGTGGCCATAAGGGTCTTGCAGGGATTATGTCAGTGGACAGTTAACCAGCCTGTGAGTGTATCTATTAGGCTGTACACTTTGAGTCATTCTACACCAGTAGCAGGTGATTAACAGACCATTAATACAACTGCTGGGCATGTTTTATTGGCTATATATTGTATAAGAAACCATTCGACTTACTTAGTTTGGTGAAGAAGATTTATATGGAAAGAATTCAAGCTTTAAACAGATAACACATTTAAATTCTTGTAATGTTATGGATGATGAAGTGTCATGAGAACATTCTTGTGCATACATTAGTAAGTATGAGTTCTGTCAGTTTTTTTTTTGCCTAGTACAGAGACAGAGGAGGAAGATGTAAGATATGAATATTTAAAAGTGTGCTAACAAATAGAGTACTACATTCTTTATGTGTCAGAAGACTAGTTACATTGACTGCAAAAAGATAATGAGTAAAACACTGCAACATTATAAATTAGTATTGACATAACAGTGGTAAGTGAAAGTACATGCATATATATAAAAAGCAATATGGTTGAGATGGATGTTGTCTTAGTCTTCATAACAGAAAATACTATTGGATGAGTTACTTTGTTATTCATTTTGTTGCATTTCGCTATTTATGTGCAGTCCTGGTACAACAAAAAATCATATACTATTGGTACTAATCATTCTTAAAAAGACAGGGGCCCGGATATTCAAAAGGGTTGCACCATGCGCAACAGGGTTGCGCATGCACAAGTCCAAAAATGCGCCATTTAGCGATATTCAGAAGGAGGCAGTTGCGCCCCCGAAAACATGCTGAGCAACAGCGCAATGAAAATGAAGGCATGCGCAGCTGATAGGGGTGGATCCATGCATAAAGACCGCAATACGATATTCAAAGACTTGGCGCGATGCAATAGTTGCACAGCCGGAAATTGCGTGACTAGCGAAATGAGCCAAAATAAAAAGGCTCAAGGAAGCGGCGTAAGAACGCTACAAGGCTGCCAAGGGGGAGAGAGAGAGAGAGACACAGACAGACAGACAGGCTAGGGCAGGCAAGGAAAGCGTGGGCCATAGGCTGCCAGAGGCCAGCGGGGTGCAGTGCAGTGGAAATAGCAGTGAGGACAGCGGAGTAACACAGCAACACCAGCCGGGGCAGAAGCCAGGAGATGGACAGTGCCAGCTTCCACATGGAAGCTGTAATGAGGAGCTGAGAATGCATGCTGCAGGGGACATGGCCGTGGAAGGGCCCGTCGGTAGTATGCCCCAACAGGCAGTACCGTTACCATCAGCTTTGAGCTGTACACAGATGTAGAGATGGGTGGGCGGTGCCGCCTGAACAGGGCAATACTGAGACAGCTCTGTGAGCTGTGCAGTGATGTGATGCAGGCACCCTCATGACGGAGTCACGCTCTGTCGGTGGAGACCAAGGTGACAGCCTGCATGTACCTGCTCACCACGGGCACCTTCCAGAGGCCAACAGGGGACACCACAGGCATCACACAGTTGGCCACGTCACGCATCCTCACCCAATTCCTCGGCACACTGCTGCCACATGCTGTGGAGTACATCCATTTCCCCAGCACCGCGGCAGAGCATACAGGAAACATGCAGGAGTTCCACAGGGTAGCACATATGCCTGACATGCTAGGGGCCATAGACTGCACCCATGTGGCCATTCGCACGCCACCTGGCCCTGATGGGCTCACATATCGGAACAGAAAGGGATTCTCTAGTGTCAACTGCCAGGTGGTGTGTGATGCCACTGGGCGCATAATCAATGTCTGTGCCACACACCCTGGTGGAGCACATGATGCCTTCATATGGTATCAGTCTGCGCTGCGCCATTGATTCGAGAGTGGGGACTTCCCCACAGGCCATCTAGTGGGTGAGTACACATGTATGGAATGCAAACTTGGGGCAAGGGTGGGAATGCCACAGGTGCCATGGTAGTGGCAAACAGGGATATGGCCAATATGGACCTGAACATGAGACTGATCTCCACTATCTCCACACGGGTGACAGCGGATACCCACTCCGTCCCTGGCTGCTCACACCGTACCAGCGCCCCATGACCCCATCGCAGCAACGCTATAATGAGGCACATGTTTCCACATGCAACATCATAGAGCGGGTGTTTGGGATGCTCAAGGCATGCTTCTGATGCCTAGACACCTCCGGCGGTGCCCTACAGTACAGCCCCCAAAAGGCCTGTGGGATATTCCTGGCCTGTTGCATCCTGCACAACATGGCCAAAGACTATGGGATAGCCGTACAGGTTGAAGTGGGGGACAGAGATGGGGACACCAGTGGCGCCGGTGTTGATGGTGATGAACAGCCCCCCCTAGGACGGCGGGACCCCCAACTGATCCGGCAGGCCCAGCTGCACCGGGACACCATCACAGAGGAGCACTATGCACAACACAGGTAAGTCAAGGGGACATGTGCAACCAACACTGTCCATGCGCAAACCACAGGCACACAGGGGAACACACCAGAGGTGCATGACGGTCAGGGGAGTGGAAGGCTCCAGGCATACAAACACACCATCAGGGAGGGGAGAGCACTCATATGGACACACACACACCAGGCACAGATGGTACATGGGCAGATGCACAGCACAGCAGAACTGACATTGCTAACACACAGCACCACCGACCACCCCCACCACCTGTACTGTCCAAGTACGTGTGTCAGATGCTGGGCACCCTTGCACCTTGGTGTACAGTACAATGCAGGCATCATCATGCACACGCACCTGTGGACAGCAGTTGGGAGGGTGTGCAGGTGGTTCATGTGTCGGTGTGGTGAGCAGAGCACCCAGCAGTGCACTGCCCACCATGACACACATTGCACACAGGGCAGCACCAGGCAGGGCCCGCACTGGGAGACAGCTCAGTCATGTAGCACTGTCCCACAGCCACCGTGGATGCATGGGCGGCCCTGCCGTGACCCAACAGCACTGGCAGGCTGAGCAGGGGCCACATGGAGTGGCACTGTTGCACCACCAGGGGTCCCACTGCGCAAATGCGACCTTGCCCGCACAGGGGTCTGCAGCATGCTGAACAAACCTGCACCGGGGTGCTCGGGATGGCCACAGCAGAACCCGGCATCGACAGGCCTGGTGTCGCACGATGCCGGGAATGGGGAGTGGAGAGTGAACTGTGTGGGGTGTGCGGTACAGGGGCACCTGACTGTGTGCCCAATGCATCCACGACAGAGACCACTGCCTGGGTCAGCCTGTCAATGGTGGCGGTCACATCCGTCCACATACGAACAAGCTCGGCACGGTCCAGAGCACACTCCCTGCTGTGCCGCTCCACAGACACAGACAGTGACTCCACGGACATTGCAACCCGCCTCTGCAGATGTACTGATTCCTGCAGCAGGCAGGTGTGCTCATCCAATGGGTACTGTGCTCCAACGGCATCCTGTCCCCCAGGGTGTGGAAGGTCCTGATGCACTACACCCCTTGAAGGTGGGTGCTGTTCGCCAGGACCAGGAATGGGCAGATCAAAGGGCGGCAGACATGTGCCACCACTTGACACTGTACCCCCAGACCAGGTGGGTGACTGCTGCTGCTACCCCTCCAACCGCTGTGCCCCAGGGTCCACTCGTTCCACCGCTGTGCTGGCAACAGTGCCAGACACCTGCACAGCCACCGGTGCTGCCCCACCAGTGCTGACAGGCACAGCCTGGGACTGTTCCAGCATGCTGGTACACAAGTTGGAACCAGAAAGGCCCAGGGGCACGTGCTGGCCTGCTGTGTGTCCGTCATGGGACACACACCTATCACTGCCCATTGCAGTCCTTGCATCATCAATGGTGCAGGTACGTGCTACAGCCATAGTCACAGCGTGCTGGCATGCTTGCATGCCAGACTGCTGAGACACAGGCTGTGCACCCCCCACACTTGAATCACCGACACCAGAGTTGGCGGCCCAATGTGCATGCTGCAGCAGTGCCTGCTGGCTGGTGATAGAGGTGGATGGACCCTCCTCCATGTCCAGCAGGTCATCATCCCTGCCTGGACCCACCACCACCATCTCCTGAAGACAAACAGGATCTGTAACAGACAGAGAGTACATGTGAGTGCATGTGAACAACCTTCCCCCCAACCCCTAACACCCACCACCATGTCATACCGTGCAGTGATGGGCTTCCACCTGTCTGGAATACACTTCCTGGTACGCCCTCAACAGCGCTCCGCTGCATTGATGCAACCAGTGTCTCCTCAGTCGGGTCAGCTCCAACACCACTGGCGGGCCCCGCCAGTGCCAGCACGTGCTGCCCTGAAGGTTGCCACCTTCTCCTTCAACCTCCTGCGGTCTGTCCCCATCTTCTTCTTGCATTCCTGCATGGAGCGCTGGTGGCTTCCGTGCAGGTTAACGGCCCGAGCTACCCCCTCCCATGCAGCCACACGGGACTGAGGGGTGCCCCTCCGTCCACTCAGTACTGGCTCCTCATCCAGGTAGGCCTGGAAGAGGGCCTCTGTCTCTGCTGCCGTAAAGTTGGGCCTCCTCCTATGCCCACCGTCCTCACCCTCACCTTGGCTCTGCTCGGTCATGGCAATCTGTATGGGGGGAAGTGGACACCTGTCACTGTGCAGTCTACAGCATTTTCCCATGACCATTGTCCAGAACATCACACAGCATGCAACTCACCTCTCACCTGCAGTAACCGAATCTGGCCAGGGCAGCCCATTGTCGCACATTTATAGTGCAATGCATGCAAATGAGGAATGGAGCAACTATAATGACATGCAAATCGCGCCACTGCGCCTTTGAATGGCTGATCAGATGATTTGCATGTGTCAGCTGAATATCGCGAATCTGCGCTTTGCGCAATACGGTTGAGTCGGCTGAGCCAATGGCGCAGATCTGTGACTGTGTGGTATACTGCATTGCGCATGCCCAGATAGCTTATGCAAGCATCTGCTGTGCTGCTGATGTGCTGTGCGCGATCGGCAATTCAGGCCATGGCCACCATTGTGCCAGTGGTGCTACAGCAATGGGCACTATATGGCGCTGTGGCACTACTGCGCAATAGTCCACTGTGGCACTGGTACGCAGCTGGTTGGTCACGCAGGATGCCTATACGTCAGATGGTGCTGTGCGTAGCCTTGCGTCATTGCCCATGACCCTGTGTCTGACCTTTGCCCCTTGGCGCTGTTCGCCTGCCATGTTTACGTCCCTATTGCACTGTCTGGTGACAGCACTATCTGAAGTGACGGCGCTGTTCGAACAGCGCGATTGGAGCCTGTGGTGGTCTATTGTGCAACATCTCCACGTACAGGGGCAGCGGGTGCATATTGCCTGCTGTAAAGTTGGTACCATGGCTAGGAGGAGAGCTGTGTCCTGGAGCCAACTGGAACTGGCCAACTTAGTGGTCTAGTAGAGCCCCACTATGGGGCACTTTATGGTGAGCGCTCACCATTGCCCGCACACAGGTGTGGCATCAAGTGGCCACTGACCTGGTGGGGTCACTGGACGGTGCCGGTCTGCTGAGCAGTGCCGGCACCGGTACGGTGACCTCCGCCAGAGGGATCCAGACCTATTGGAGAGGATGCGGTCACGTGCCAGGCGGGGTGTGGTTCCTAGGCCAGGTGGGTGTACCATCTATGCACCTGTATTCTCTGTAGGGGTGTGTGTGTGTTTTGGTGGCTGTGCATAGGTGATGGCTCAGCCATGGTTGGCTGTGTCAGTGTGTGCAGCTGTGAGATGAATGGGTATGGCTGTGGGCAGGCACTCTCACTGGGGCAGGGGCAGTCTGCTTTTGAGTCACACTGATGTTTGTCTCAACATATGTCTCCCACAGGCCGAGATGTGAGGATGCAGGCCCGGGTTGAGGAGGGCCATGCCAGGGCCCCGGTGCCAGCAGGTGTTGCACCCCAGCAGCAGCAGCAACAGCAGCAGTCACAGCTGCTTGAGCAGTGTGAGTATCATGACTTCATGGATGCTATTGCACGCTGGGGGGGGAGACCACTAGCCCTGCACAATACAACCATGCAGGAAAGGGGAGGTCATAATTACACTATACAAGACACTAGTGAGGCCCCACCTGGAGTACAGTGTACATTTCTGGAGACCAGACCTACGTAAGGACGTAGAGTGGGCAGCGAAGGTTCAGAGGAGGGCAACAAAGATGGTGCATGGCTTGCATCACAAGTACTATGAAGACAGGTTGAAGGAACTGAACATGTACTCCCTGGAGGAGAGGAGGGAGAGAGGGGATATGATAGAGACATACAAGTATCTTACAGGGAGGAACAGGGTGCAGGAAAACACTATTTTGAAGTGAATAACATGTTCCAGGACTAGAGGGCATGGGATGCAGTTGGAGGGAGGACGATTCAGAGGAAACATGAGAAAGAATTTCTTCACAGAACGGGTGGTGGACAAGTGGAACACCCTGCCAGAGGAAGTGGTGGGGGCTGAAACAATCACGGGATTTCAGAATGCACGGGATAGACATAAAGGACTTGTGGAGGTCAGGGGTAAGGGGCAACAGACTTCTAGGAAAACAAAGTGAACTTACAAGCTCAAATGGACAGACTGGGTTGGCCATAGGCCCTTATCTGCTGACACTGTCTATGTATCTATGTATGTATGCACAACACAGGTGACATGCATCACTGTCCAGTATCACAGCACGTCTGTGTATGAGTCACTGGTGGTCCAGGCATGCACTGGGCACATAGCTGTGTAACTGGCATCGCACCACGTTGCCACGTCACTTGACAGCCTTGTTTGTGCTGTGATGGACATGGGCAGTGTGTGTGTGCAGTGGTGCGCATAGCTGGTGCTGCCTGTTTGTGATGGCCATATGCATGTTCACTGTGGGTGGGTGCATGTCATCACAGGTGCAGGACATTGGGCTATATGGCTTGCAGGTTGGGTGGTGTTCAGGGTTGTGGTCAGTCACAGCCATTGACTGTGTTCCCCTTTTCCTAGGCCTTGAGGTTCTCAGGAGGATTGGTCGGGATGTTCGGAGCCTCAGACAACTGTTGGTGGACAACCAGGCCATCCTGCAGTCCATCCGGCTCCATGGCCTTCAGAGGAGGTGGCACAGGATGGGGCGCCACCAGGCAGAGGACGAGCAGCTGGCTGGCCCATAGATTTTATTACCCTTCCCACTTCTCCCATCCCTACCACCCTGCCTTCCCTCTCCAAGTTTGTCATCCCTACCCCTTGAACACCCCTACCTTGTACCCGTTCCCCCCCCTTGTAAATAGTTTTTCTTGTTTTGGGTTCTGTACTATATTTAAATATACATTTCTATTTTGATATGAATACTGTGTTGGTCTCTGATTTGCAGCTGGCTATGGGTGCTCAGTTGCAGGGGTGTACATGCCATCTGGGGTGGTATGGTCCTGGGTGTGTGTGTGTGTGTGTGTGTGTGTGTGTGTGTGCATGGGGAGGTATCTCCAGCATCTCAGTGACTTTCTGTTGGTCTTGCCATCTGCTGCCACCCACTGCTGGGTGCACAGGGTGTGTCTGGCTTGTAGGCTTCTGTGCTGCAGTGGGGTTGACGTGTGCTGGGGGGGATGCATGTTTTCCTGCAGTGCCAGTCACTGCACATAGGTGGTGTCTTGGGGTCACAGTGCAGGGTGTGCCAGCAGAGGGGCTGATGTGCACTGTGGTTGTCAACCCCCTGTGTGTGGCACTCTCAGCCTGCCAGTGGTTGTGCTGGGGTGTCATGGCTCTGCTATGCTTTGTTGGCTTGTCCCCATGGGCCAGTAGATCATCCGTCACACCCCCAATGATGCTGTGCTTGGGGTGTGCAGGTGTGGTGTTGGTTCTGCAGTGTGTTCCTGTGCCCATGTGTGGCATGGCTGGCGGTGGGCCCCAGTCTGCCTCCCTGGATGTGCAGTTCCATTGCTCTGGGGGGGGCTCTGCTTGTGCTATGGCACCTCTGGACTGCTCAGCTGGGCTGCCCTGGTTGCGCCATAGCGCAACATTTCTGCTCAGCTTCTCATTCCTGGTTGCGCTATGGCGCAGTATGTGTGATATTCAGACGTTGGTTGCTTGCGAAATTTGTTCTGCTCCATGTTTGAATATCGCACCTGTTGCACATATGCGCAATCGGTTTGTGCTTGCTCCTGCTGTTGCGCTCATTTTGGGCGCAGTTTGAATATCTGGGCCAGGATATTCATGGCAAAAAACTCCATTTAATGCATAAGTTAGGGTTGTTCCACAGTTTCAAAAGCAAAGAAATTCGGTGTTAGGGTTGAAAATCCTAACTCCGAATTCACCCCCCTCGCACCACACACACAGACACACACACACACATGCAAGTAAGGGGGAGGACCAAGGCAACACGACCAATGACAGACAACCAGCAGCAGGTGACAGAAATAAAAAACAATTGTCTAAATGTACTATGAGACATCCCCACCCACCTGACCAGGTACTACATGCTCAGTGGAGATCAACAGCAAAACTGAGGCCATGTACACCAAATGTACACATCCCTGACTGCAGGTGCACACAACGTACCACACTTAGTAGTTGCATGGCCTTACCTAGCGATGGCCCACACCCCACCACACCTGGTACTGCACCGTTACTGGACAGCAATGATGCAGGTGTCTGATTGCAGTTGTACAAAGGTTTTTACTCTAATGAGTAAACATTAATTAAGACAACAACATAAATTTACTACAAGACACAGCCATCATCAAGGTAAAAGAACTGTTGCATTTACTATGTGATTTACATAGTAGTAAATTTACTGCAACTGTATACTCAAGATAGAGAGGCTGATGTCAAGGTATGGAAAACTGTTGCCTGTACAAGGATGTACAACTCCTAATATCAGTATCAGCTATACAGTTAAGTGATGTAGGTGTACTGTTGCTGTACATATATACCTTCAGTGTGTCTGTATACTAAAAATGCAGTAACTATTCTTTCTAAGAAACAGTGTAATTAACTGGCTGACGCCAAGCAACTTCTAAATATCCTAACATTACTGAACCAACAATGATGTAGGTGTATCACAGATAGCTATAGGCTCAATTTTCCTGCAGGTCCTTACTGAGGATGTACTACCTGGTAAAGACAATGTCATTGCCTCTCTGACGCCTCACTTATTGAAATAGTGGTAAGTTTAGTATTGTTGCAATGAGTGATCTATACCACTTATGCACACAGCCTCACTTTTTTAGTAGTTATTCTATACTCAGGCTGTAGTACCTAGTCTTTGGGTTTGGCACAATTATGTCACTGATGCTATCAAAGTGATATCTATGTTAATTGTACTACAACAGGAATCAAGTATGTATAGTGTAGGTATAAATAGAATTTCTTTTAGTATATATTTTAGTCACAATGTGATAAGTGTTGTAGGATGGGAGGGTCATTCTCTATCACAGACTCTGTCAGTTATAATGACACTAACCTTTGGGTGGCTACAATCATCGAGTTACAGTGTTGATCTTCATGGGTTCATTTTAACTGCCATTCTCCAGTAACTGCACAGTAGATGGTCTGAGTGGGTGGGGCACTGCTTTGCAAAGGTCCTGCAGTGCCTAGCAGAGGGAGAGTGTGTATACATGAAGTCAAACACACATATTATACCTGTACAACTCCTTAGTTTTGCTGTGCTCTATAGCTGAGGTGGTCCACCAGGTGTGGTGGGGTGTGGGGCATCGCTAGGTAAGGCCATGCAACTACTAAGTGTGGTAAATTGTGTACATCTACAATCAGGGATGTGTATGTTTGGTGTACATGGCCTCAGTTTTGCTGTTGATCTCCACTGAGCATGCAGTACCTGGTCAGGTGGGTGGGGATGTCTTGTAGTACATTTAGACAATTGTTTTTTTATTTCTGTCACCTGATGCTGGTTGTCTGTCATTGGTCGTGTTGCCTTCATCCTCCCCCCTACTTGCATGTGTGTGTGTGTGTGTGTGGTGTGGAGGGGGGTGAATTCGGAGTTAGGGTTTTCAACCCTAACACCAAATTTCCTCGCTTTTGTCACTGTGGAACAACCCTAACTTATGCATTAAACAGAGCTTTTTGCCATGAATATATTACACACACACACACACACATATATAGGGAATATATGATGGGCAGGAGTGGGATGTGGAAAATATTGTCACTCCTGCAGAGGGAGCTCTGTATTCTCATGAGTGCCAAAGGCACGACTGAGAATGCACAGTTCACCCTGCAGGAGTGAGAATATTTTTCATATCCCATGGTTTGTCCAGCATGTGTTTGATTTATATAATGGGGGCCCTATTGTTGCAAAAGTGATGATTTGTGCAGCTTTGTGTGGCTTGCACAGGTTAGCATGGGTCTAGTGCAGGTTTGCATGGGTGTAATAATGCATTTATTCTCACTCTGCTGACATCATCAGCATTTATCCTCACTCCGGTGAAAATAACATGGTTTATCACACTCATTTATCCCTCACCCCCATTGTATAAATATATGTGTGTGTATATACTGTATATGTGTATATATAATGATCTGCACATCATGTGTAATTTCTACAATAGGGAAGGAGTGTTTTTGTCTGTTCTCTGTATTTTTTAGATTGTGGCAGATGTCCATTTTCTTAGTGTTATTTTGTATGTTGGTGTTATTCCTCAGAGATCTGGCTTTTTTCTGTCAGCATTTTTCAAGCATCTTATAGTGATTGGTTATGTGTTTTTCTTCTGTGCTGAAATTGGTTGCTATGGTGTCTTGGCTTTTGGTTTGTGATAGGAGTAGATGCTTAGTATAGACTGTCATTGGTGCTGTTAGGTGTGGCTCGGGGAGTGAGCACTGGGATTGATTTGGTTGTCTTTGTGGGTGGGCTACCTGTGTAATGTTTACTTCTGAAGTGTTGCTGTGAACGTCAGTGAAACGTGCAGTTTGATTTTGTTTATGGAGTGAAATCAATATATATTTATTAACTTTTATTTTTCTTTGGTGTAGTGATAGTGGTTAGTATAATAGCCTTTTGCAGGTGATTGTTTTCGTGTGTAGCGTACTTTGGAATGTCAAGTGCATAATGAAATATTTATAAAGCTGCAACTGTGTCAGAAGATTAGGAGGCTTACGAGGGAAAATAGGTAAGTCTGGGTGTGAGGTAGATCACTGCTTATTTGGAATGTGTATCAGTGCTGATTTGGTTTGTTTGTTTTCAAGGTGGACTGCTTCAGTGGTGAAATTTGAAAAAAGTAGAATATGTACTAGTTCTTTGATGCAGTTCACTAAATGTTATGATGTATGTTGCAGTTATTGTGACTTGTCGTGCTGTTGTCTTGTGTTTTTGCTAGCGATAATGTCTTTAGTCAGGTGCACAACTGGTTGTTTATGATCCTGTAATTGTGAGCAGGAAAGGAAAATATCTTGCTACAGGTTTACTATTTGTACCAGTCACCATGGGTTCCATTTTTTAATCACTGTTGTTTCCAATGGCTTCGGAATCAATGTACAGTTATTCATTATGATAGGGTACATTGTTTTACAGCAATTTGTTTTTTTTTTAATACTGTTAAATGCAGCTAAGAGTATAGTGCTGTAGGCTTCAGGGGGTTTGCAAACTGCAAGACAAGAATGAAGACTACTGAGCAGGTACTTAATTAGGGAGCTGTAAATTTTCTATTTCAGATTTAAAAGTAGTGCCAAGTGAAACAGCTTAAATGGTGCTGGAGTAAGAATATCGGGTGATGACATAGCTACAGTAGGTGTAAATGGATTTATTTTCATTTCAGCTATGTCATCATCCAGTTATCTCACTGGGGTGAGAATACATGATTTTATTCTCCATGAATACACAACACCCCTATTGTATAAATATATATACACGCACACACATATATATACATGTGTGTGTGTATATATATATATATATATATATATATATATATATATATTTTATGGTAGCACGGTAGTGCTACCAACGTTAGGGTTGAGGAGCCATTTACATGTTAAACCCAAAATTTTGTACCTTAATAACTTTGCAACCGTTTGATGGATTTGCCTGAAATTTGGCATACACGATCAAGACCCATACACCTTGGGATCTGCCAAGTTTTGTACTGGTCAGATACACGGCAGTGGAGTTATTAAGCATGATCTTATTGTGCATTTACGCTTTTTCTGGAATTCTATGGTCACGTCTACAGGTCGCACGGTTTGTGCAACCAGCCCAAAATCTTCAGGGAACATGCGGCCAGGGTCCTAATGTGCCTTTTGAAGATTTCATGAAAAAATATTAAACAGTTCAAAAGTTATTCAAAAAACAGTTTCCCATTATAAGTCAATGAGAAAAGTTAACAAAAAGTTCAACACTTTCGCAAATGCATTTTTACTGTCGCAAATGGCCCTCTTACTTTCGCAAATCCGCCGTCTTGTTTTCAGTTACTGATCAGAAAAATGCTTGCCATTTAAATTTGGGACCCTCTAGCAACCTAATTATTTTTGTATTCACCTAGTCGGACCCTGAAGATGATAGCCATGTCTTTATTTTGGGTAAACACCCCAGAAATATGTTTTTCAGATTTCTGGAAAAAGTACTTTCACAAAGTACTTTTGAGCTCATGTAAGTGTCACAAATTTTTGTGAAAGCTTTCGCAAATTGCGACAGTACTTTTCTAGGCTGTGGGAAAATGACAGCAATTCTTTGGTACCCCGCTGCAAAAGAACGGTTTGGAGTTTTGGGCTGAAATTTGGAAGGAACGCTGCCGACATCTCACAGATGTGCCTTTCAGTATTTTGCTGAATGCTGAAAAAATATTACATGGCCGTAAAGTTACGGTACCCCAAAGTCGACACTTTTCCCCATAGGATAACATTACAGATAATGCACGATTGCAGCAATCGTTTGGTGCCCTGCTGCAAAATAATGGTTTGGTCTTTTGGGCTGAAATTTGCAGAAAACACAGCCAACATCCCACAGATGTGCCTTGCAGTGGTTTGGTGAAAAAATATTGCAGGGAGGAAAAGTTATGGCAGTCTGAACTTCTGGTTTTTTCCCATAGGATAACATTACGGCGTTTGCAGCGCCTTTCAGGGCCCGTATCTCAGAAACGGTGCGAGATACGGACTTTTTGTCAAAAAATCCTTAGCCCCCTTGGCTAAGTTCAAAACTAGCCAGGAAAGTGATGATACATATGACTTTTAAATTTTTTTTCTATGTCGTACGGTTACTGAGATATAAGCAATTTACTATTCCAAGTCCTCATTTTTGTGTTCCGAGAGTCATTATTTTGCATACATTCTTTCTACTTACTGTCTTTCTCTATGCAGCTTTTGGGGAAAACCAGCCTGTGCGCTTACATTACTGTTACCATTACCGTTTCTGCTTGCGGTTCCGTACCCATTTCACTTACCGTTCATGTTTACGCCACCATGTACAAGTATCTTTTGTGTTTTCATTTGCAGTTGCGTTTGCATTGTTTTTAACATTTCTGTTCATAGTACTGTTTTCTCTTTCTGTTTCGCTTTATGCCACCATGCGACACGATTTATGCTACTGGCACAATGTTACTATGTGACAAGACCTCACGCCTCCTGCTGCCACATTACATCTACTTTTCTCATTATCATTCTCAAAAAGAAGGGAAATTAGGGAGAGTGGGCTGGAGGGGTGCAAAGGGGGTTTCAACCCTAACATTGAATTTCCTCACTTTTGTCACTGATCAAGACCCATACGCCTTGGGATCTGCCGAGTTTCATACTGGTTGGATACATGGCTGCGGAGTTATTAAGCGTGATCTGCGCGTACGTTTATGCTTTTTCTGGAATTCTACGGTCATGCCTACAGGTTGCACGGTTTATGCGACCGGCCTGAAATCTCCAGGGAACGTGCGGCTGGGCTTCCCAATGTGCCATTCGAAGATTTCGTGAAAAAATATTAAACGGTTCAAAAGTTATTCAAAAAACAATTTCCCATTATAAGTCAATGGGAAAAGTTAACAAAAAGTTTGACAGTGTCGCAAATGCACTTTTTACTGTCACAAATGGCCCTGTTACTGTCGCAAATCCGCCATTTTGTTTTCAGTTAGTTATCAGAAAAATGCTTGGCATTTAAAATTGAGACCCTCTAGCAACCTAATTCTTTTTGTATTCACCTAGTCAGGTCCTGAGGATGCTAGCCATGTCTTTATTTTGGGGTAAAACAACCCAGAAATATGTTTTTCAGATTTCTGGATAAAGTACTTTCACAAAGTAGTGTTGCACTCATGAAAGTGTCGCAAATTTTTGCGAAAGCTTTCGCAAATCATGACACTACTTTGCGACACTATGCCCAAAATAACAGTAATTCTTTGGCACTCCGCTGCAAAAGAACAGTTTGGAGTTTGGGCTGAAATTTGGAAGGAATGCAGCCGACATCTCACGGATGTGTCTTTCAGTGTTATGTTGAAAAAATATTACACAGTGGCAAAGTTATGATACTCCAAAGTTGACGCTTTTTCCCCTAGGATAACATTACAGCATACGATGCATTGCAGCAATCATTTGGTGCCCTGCTGCAAAATAACAGTTTGGTCTTTTGGGCTGAAATTTGCCAGAAACACAGCCAACATCCCACAGATGTGCCTTTCAGTGGTTTGGTGAAAACATATTACAGGGAGGCAAAGTTATGGTAGTCCGAACTTCTGTTTTTTTTTCATAGGATAACATTAAGGCGTTCGCCACGCCTTTCAGGGCCCCTCATCTCAAAAACGGCAAGTAGATATGGACTTTTTGTCAAAAAATTTCTTAGCCCCCTACAAAACTAGCCAGGAAAGTGATAATTCATATGACTTTTACATTTTTTTTCTGTGTCATACAGTTACTGAGATATAAGCAATTTACTATCCCAAGTCCTCATTTTTGTCTTCCGAGAGTCATTATTTTGCATACATTCTTTGTACTCACTGTCTTTCACTATACAGCTTTTGGGTAAAACCAGCCTGTATGCTTACATTACTGTTACCATTACCATTTCTGCTTGCGGTTCCGTACCCGTTTCACTTACCGTTCACGTTTATGCCACCATGTGCCTTACTCTTTGCATTTTCATTTCCGTTTGTGTTTGCATTGTTTTTAACATTTCTGTCTACAGTACTGTTTCTCTTCTGTTTCGCACACACCATACACATTACGATTTGCGTTTGCGGGCACAATGTTACTATGTGACAAGTCCCCACAATCCCGCCGCCGCATTACATTCACTCTTTCTCATTATCATTCTCAAAAAGAAAGGAAATTAGAGGCAAAAAACTCTGTTTAATGCATCAGTTAGGGTTGTTCCACAGTGACAAAAGTGAGGAAATTCGATGTTAGGGTTGAAACCCCCTTTGCACCCTTCCAGCCCACCCCTCCAAATGGAATCGGGGTGTGCATTGGGATCATCAGTCCTAACTGTCACCCCATTCTCCTATTCCTCAGCTTCTTTCCACATGTGATGGGGTGACACTTAAGGCTGATGACCCCAATGCACACCCCGATTCCATTTGGGGGTGGGCTGAGGGTGCAAAAGGGGTTTCAACCCTAATATCGAATTTCCTCACTTTTGTCACTGTGGAACAACCTCAACTGATGCATTAAACTGAGTTTTTTACCTCTAATATATATATATATATATACATATACATATTATAGTGGCTTGGTACCCCCCGTAATAACTTTGCAACTGTTTGACAGATTTGCCTGAAATTTGGAATACTCAATCAAGACCCATATATCTTGGGATCTGCCAAGTTTTGTACTGGTTGCATATATGGCTGTGAAGTTATTAAGCATGATCTGCACACACATTTACATTTTTCTGGAATTTTACTGTTGCGCCTGCAGGTTGCACGGTTTGCGCGACCGGTCAGAAATCTTCAGGGAACATGCTAATATTTTTCCTATTCAAACTATCTCTTGTTGGGAGCTGCAATACTGAACATAGGATTTGCAAGAAAGCGAGTTGTGCTCACAACAGAGGGAGGGGAACCTTTCAATTGTCTTTGGTTTGTAGCAGATATACTGCAGGTGGAGGCTGCTTCTAACTGAAAGGTGAAATAAGGAATTTACAATTATCAGGAAAAGACAGTCTTGTTACAATTCTTAAGATTTTCAGTGCAGGAAGAGTTTAAACTCTGGGCGAAACAGTTGTCACAAATCCTGAAATAAGTGCAGGTACAAGTTATGTATTTGACCCAGACAGTAAACTGTTTTCTGTGTTTATCTTTGCCTTAAAAGGCAATTCCAAACTTTCTCAGGAAGTGATTACATCACAGAGACTTAATCAGCCAATAGCTTGGGTAACAGACCTGAGAACAATAGTATTATAAGCAATTGTTTATAGCAAACTCATCAGAACAGCTAATATTTTTCCTAGTCAAACTATCTCTTGTTGGGAGCTGCAATACTGAACATAGGATTTGCAAGAAAGCGACTTGTGCTCACAACAGAGGGAAGGGAACCTTTCAATTGTCTTTGGTTTGTAGCAGATATACTGCAGGTGGAGGCTGCTTCTAACTGAAAGGTGAAATAAGGAATTTACAATTATCAGGAAAAGACAGTCTTGTTACAATTCTTAAGATTTTCGGTGCAGGAAGAGTTCAAAGCACAGCTGACTTATTTTGGGGCTGACTGGTTTCAGAGCACAAACCACCAGGCTGTTTTGGGGCTGGGGAGGTTTACCTGTGTCTGACTTGGATGTCTGGATTTTTCTCTGTTTGATTAGCAGGGGATTTTCTCTGTCAAATTGCTGTGTATAGTATCTTGCAGACAGGAAGGCACTCATTGCAGTGGTGGGTCAGAGCTCTTAGCTGATTGTTTTGTGAGGGCACAGTTTAGGCCCAACCCTGGAAATAGTTCCTTTATACCTGGGGTTCTGACATCATTTCCTCAAGAGTGCAAGGTGCATATCAATGGCATATCCTCTCTAGCACACAGCACTGAAGATATACGCATACACATTGTATAATATATATATATTTCTATTTAACTAACCAATCACACACACAAGCACACACACACACACACAAAAAAGTACACACTCATGTGGGGAGTAGTGCAATGCTGTGGGGCAGCAGTCTTCCAGGAGTCTTTCTGGAGGCTGAGATGCTGCCCTATTTGCAGACAACTCTCTTCCCTGAGGGAGGAAGTTGCCTGTCTTCAGGCCACACTGGACAGCAGTAAGAGAACCTTCCTCCAGGCCAGACTGGATGGTAGGAAGGGAACCCCCCCATCCAGGGAGCACCAAAGCCAGCACCACTACCTCAGAGGTTGCAAAGAAAGCACAGTAGTTGGACCACAGTGGGCTCAGGGAGGGTGAAGTGGGTGGAACAGAGGCACACCCAGTCAGTTGTACCACTCCATAATCCATACATCATTCTGGGGGAGCACAGCTCCCCTATGAATGCACCCACAGAGGAGATTAAGGAGGCTGAGGACACCTGTCACAAGGGAGGCCCACAGGAAGGAGGCAGAGGATGCCACAAGGAAAGGAAGCAGCTCCTGGTGGGGGATCAATTATTAGGGGGATAGAACTGGGGGGAGCAGGGAAAACTGAAGTAAAGTGCCTGCCTGGTGCCATGGCTTGTAGGGACAGGAAGAACATCCTCAGGATCACGAGACCAGCTGCACGGGAGTCTGAGCTGGATGTCATTGTCCACCTAAGGACAAATGACTTGGCTCAACATGAGATTAGAGCAGTGCAGAAGGACTTTGTAGAACTGGGGAGGGGCCTAAGACAAGTAGCACACACAGTATCCTTCTCAGAGGTGCTGCCTGTAAATGGCATGAGTGAGGCAAGGGTACTTTGCACCATGCAGTTTAATGAGTGGTTGAAAAATGGTGTGGAGCACAGGGTTTGGCTTCATTGGGGACTGGGGTTCCACCTGGAGGGACACCAGCCTATACTGGCAGGATCGTCTGCATCTGTCCAGGAAGGAACAAGTCTTTTGAGCAATCGGTTTAAATGCTTCATTGGCAAGCTTTTAAACTAGTCAAGGGGAGGCACTGATAAGCAGCAGGAAAATCCCAGCCTCCTACAAAGCAGGGTACTAAATGGGAAAAAAGACCGAGGTAGAAAGGTCAGTGGGGGATGCTGCAACAGAAAGTAAAGCCATCAAAAAATGGAAAGCAATGAGTACCAATGCACATAGTCTGAGTAACAAGCTTCCTGAATTAGTGGCCTTGATGGAGGAGGAACATCTGGATATTGTGGCAGTCACAGAAACATGGTTCGCACAAAACCATGACTGGGATGTAAACATACCAGGATACACTATCTATAGGAGAGACAGAGAGGGTAAAAGAGGAGGAGGAGTAGCTCTTTACATAAGGGAAGGAATCAAAGTAACAGAACAAAAGAGAAAACAGGGAGGAGAAGAAGCACTGTGGGTAAATTTGGAGACCGCAATGGCACCACAATCCGCACAGGGTTAGATACAGACCCCCTTCTCAGGGGGAGGAAATGGACGAGGAAATGATAGAAAGTATACTTAGTATGGCTAAAAAAAGGGGAGATATTGCTGATGGGTGATCTGAATATGCCAGATGTTAACTGGAGTGCAGTTGCCGCAGCCACTTCGAAGAGTGGGGTTATTCTAGATGCCCTAAAGGGGGCATGCCTTAGACAACTAGTATTGGAGGCCACTCGAGAGGGAGCAATCTTAGACCTGGTTCTCTCAAATGGAGATGAAGAGGATCACAGATGTAGAAGTGGGTAGCCATCTGGGAACTAGCGACCATCGAACAGTATGGTTCACAATAAACACAGCAATAGAGTCAAGCCATACAAAGGCAAAGGTACTGGACTTTAGGAGGGCTGACTTTGCCAAAATGGGTAAGTGCCTAAGAAATGCACCAGCAAATGGGCAAGAAGGAGGAGTGGAAGAACAATGGGGAATAATAAAAATTGCCATCACAGAGGCAACAAGCCTTTGTGTGAAGCAAATAAACACAACTAAACGATGTAAGAAACCACTATGGTTCTCAAAGGAAGTGGCAGTGAAGGTTCAAGAGAAAAAGAAAGCTTTCAGGAAGTACAAGGAATCACAGAAGGAGCAGGACAGAGAACTGTATCAGTTAAAGCAAAAGGAAGCTGTGAAGGCAGTCAGAACAGCAAAGGCCCAAACCGAGGAAAAGATAGCCAACTCAGTTAAGAAGGGGGATAAAACCTTTTATCGGTACAACAGGGAGCGAAGGAAGACCAAGGGAGGGATAGTGAGGCTTAGTAAAAGGGGGGGGTGAGAGTGGGCAGAGGGAGACTGTGAAAAGGCAGAGATACTAAACAAATATTTTTGCTCAGTATTTACAAAGGAAGGGGGTGGTACCTGGAACAAACAGTAGAAACACACTGGATACAGAAGTTGATACCAGCCCATTTACAGAAGAAAGGGTTCTGAAAGAACTCTTAAAACTGAAGGTGGACAAAGCAATGGGGCCTGATGGGATTCATCCCAGAATTCTAAAAGAACTAAGGGTAGAATTAGTGACACCACTGACTACCCTGTTTAACAAATCATGGGAGGATGGGATGGTACCTGAGGACTGGAGGAGGGCAGAAGTGATTCCCTTCACAAAAGTGGGAGCAGGGCAGAAGCAGGAAACTACAGACCTGTTATTTTAACCTCAGTGGTAGGAAAATGATGGAATCACTTGAAGGAAAAAATTGTCGAGTATCTAGAGGCCAGAGGGGCACAGGACCCAAGGCAGCATGGATTCACAGCAGGAAGGTCATGCCAGACAAATCTAATAGATTTCTTTGACTGGGTGACCAAAGTAGTAGATCAGGGAAGGGCTGTGGACATGGCCTACCTAGACTTTAGCAAGGCATCTGACACAGTCCCACACAAAAGATTAATATACAAGTTAGCTAGCCTGGAAGTGGGTCCCAGGATGACAGCCTGGGTAAAAAATTGGCTGGAAAATAGGATACAGAGAGTAATAGTAAATGGAGTCCACTCTGATGAAAGGGGGGTTACTAGTGGGGTACCGCAGGGTTCAGTATTAGGACCAGTCCTCTCAATGTCTTTATAAGCAACATTGCAGAGGGACTGAAGGAAAGTATGTCTTTGCAGATGACACAAAGATCTGCAACAGAGTTGATGCACAGGGTGGGGTGGAAAGGATGAAAAGGGACTTGGCAAGGTTAGAGGAATGGTCAAATGTATGGCAGCTTAGATTCAATGCTAAGAAGTGCAGGTAATGCACCTGGGAAACAAAACCCAGGGAAGAGTACACAATGGGGTGAGATACTAACAACAACAAAATGGAAAGGGACCTGGGGTAGTCATATCAGATGACCTAAAGGTGGGAAAGCAATGTGAGAGGGCAGCAATGAGGGCTGGGGGATATTGGGATGCATAGGAGAGGCATCACCAGTAGAAAACAGGAAGTTATTATCCTCTGTACAGACAGCTGGTCAGACCCCATCTGGAGTACTGCATGCAGTTCTGAGACCCAGTCTTTGCAAAGACATAGACAGGATGGAGGCTGTCCAGAGGAGGGCAACTAAAATGGTGCAGGGTCTGCACCGGAAGACATATGAAGAGAGACTAAAGGAGCTTAATATGTATTGCCTCGAGGAAAGAAGGAGATGGGGGACATCATTGAAACTTTCAAGTACCTCAAGGGAATCAACAAAGTCCAAGAGGGTAGCATCTTTCAAAAAAAGAGGTGTGCAAGAACAAGGGGGCACAATTTGAAGATAGAGGGGTGGCTCAGAGGTAATTTAAGGAAGTATTTTTCACAGAGAGGGTTGTGGATGCATGGAACGGCCTTCTGGAGGAGGTCGTGAGTCAAAAACAGTGGTGGAATTCAAGCATGCATGGGACAGTCATAAGGCAATTCTAGGGGATGGGGGTAGGAAGAAGTAGGCTGCTGGTTAACTAGGATCTGCAGCTTATCCAGTAGGCAGGGAAATGGGCAGACTGGGTGGGCCAAGCGGTCCTCATCTGCCATCAAATTCTATGTATGTTTCTATCTGGCCGGGGTCCCCGATGTGCCTTTTATAAGATTTCGTGAAAAAATATTAAACAGTTCAAAAGTTATTAAAAAAACTATTTCCCATTATTAGGCAATGAGAAAAGTTAACAAAGTTCGATAGTGTCGCAAATGCACTTTTCAGTGTCGCAAATGGCCCTTTTAGTGTCGCAAATCCACCATTTTGTTTTCAGTCAGGGATCATAAAAATGCTTGCATTTAAAATTGGGACCCTCTAGCAACCTAATTATTTTGGTATTCACCTCGTTGGGCCCTGAGGATGCTATCCATGTCTTTATTTTGGGGTTAAACACCCCAGAAATATGTTTTTCAAATTTCGAAAAGTACTTTGCAAAGTACTGTCATATTTCATGCATTAATTGTCGAATGAATTTGCTAAAGCTGCAAACTTCGACAGTACTTTTCTAAGCTGCGGGAAAATGATAGCAATTCTTTGGCACCCTGCTGCAAAAGAACGGTTTGGTGTTTTGGCCTGAAATTTGGAAGGAATACAGCCGACATCTCACAGATGTGCCTTGCAGTATTTCTTTGAAAACCTATTACATGGCGGCAAAGTTACAGCACTCCAAACTTGACACATTTTCCCATAGGATAACATTACGGCGTTTCGACACATTACAGGAATCCTTTGGCGTCCTGCAGCAAAATAACAGTTTGGTCTTTTGGGCTGAAATTTGGAGGGAACACGGCCAACATCTCACAGATGTGCTTTTTTGTTGAAAAAATATTAGAGGGAGCCAAAGTTATGGCAGTCCGAATTTCTGTTTTTTTCCCCATAGGATTACATTACGGCATTCGTCGCACCTTTCAGGGCCCGTATCTCAAAAACGGTGCGAGATACAGACTTTTTGTCCAAAAGCTTCTTAGCCCCCTTATAGAGGCTAAGTATAAAACTAGCCAGGGAAGGGATAATTCATATGACTTTAAAATTTTTTTTCTATGTCGTACGGTTACTGAGATATAAGCAATTTACTATTCCAAGTCCTCATTTTTGTGTTCCGAGAGTCATTATTTTGCATACATTCTTTCTACTCACTGTCTTTCTCTATACAGCTTTTGGGGAAAACTAGCCTGTGCACTTACATTACTGTTACCATAACCATTTCTGCTTGCGGTTCCGTACCCGTTTCACTTACCGTTCCTGGGTGTTACCCTTTTGCATTTTCATTTGCGGTTGCGCTTGCGTTGTTTTTAACATTTCTGTCTGCATTACTGTTTCTCTTTCTGTTTCACTTTGCGTCATCTTGTGCATTACGATTTGCGTTTGCAGGCACAATTTAATATGTAACAAGACAGCACGTGGCGGGAGCCCTACAGGGCCCCACATTCCTGCCATATCAGACATATGGTGGAAGGCGGGCCCAAAGGGCCCCGCACTCCCACCGCTGCATTATTTTCAGTATTTCTCATTATCATTCTCAAAAAGAAGGGAAATTAGAGGCAAAAAACTCTGTTTAATGCATCAGTTAGGGTTGTTCCACAGTGACAAAAGTGAGGAAATTAGATGTTAGGTTAGAAACCCCCTTTGCACCCCTCCAGCCCACCCCCCCAACTGGAATCAGGGTGCGCATTGGGGTCATCGGTCCTAACTGTCACCCCATTCTCCTATTCCTCAGCTTCTTTCCACATGTGATGGGGTGACAGTTAGGGCTGATGACCCCAATGCGCAACACAACACTGAAAGGCACATCTGTGAGAGGTTGGCAGTTTTCCCTTCAAAGTTTAGGACAAAGCACCAAAGCGATGTTTTGCATCAGGGTGCCAAAGAATTGCTGCAATTTTCCCACAGCCTAGAAAAGTACTGTTGCAATTTGTGAAAGGTATTGCAAACATTTTCAACACTTTTGTGAGTTCGACACTACTTTGCTAAAGTACTTTTTCCAGAGATTTGAAAAACACCGTACCGTACTTAGGGTTGAGGAGCCATTACATGTTAAATGCAATATTTTGAACCTTTATAACTTTGCAACTGTTCAACAGATTTGCCTGAAATTTGGAATACAGTATCAAGACTCATTCACCTGTTTACTACGTTAGGGTTGTACCACAGTGACAAAAGTGAGGAAATTGAATGTCAAGGTTGAAGTACCCACTTTGAACCCCTCCAGGCCACTGTGCTGTATTATGTCCAGGAGGACAGGAAAAAAATATATTATTCTTAGTGGCCAAATTCAGCATTGTCCATGGGTCTTAAGTTTAGAGTCTCCTGGATCTGTTTAATGATGTTTGTGCCAGGGTATCCATTAGCTCCAGAAAGAAATGTGGATCTTCTTGGTTAGAGGCCTTCATGGTTGACAGTACTATCTCACTTTTGTGAAGGAGGTCCTTAATAATGACATATCTCCCCTTCAGGCTTCCTTAGTTCTGTGAGTAGTTGGAAAGGAGTTGCTCTAGTTACTAAGATCACAACTTCAGCTCTTTTAGAGTCCATTCCCAGTTCAAATACGTGCCCTACCCAGTGCTGCCACAGTTGTAGGAGATGTTTAACCCTTAAGTGGGTTTTCTGGTGAAATGTTACTCCCAGCACCCTTTGTTTTAAGTGAGTTAAGATCCTTGATTGATTAACAGGCAAGAAAATAATTTTCATTGGTGGACTAGCCATTTAGAGTTACTGTCATGCATAAGCAGCACTCATTACACCACAGCACCCCATATTCTTCCTGTGTGAGGAGAGGGGGTTCTAATAGTAGTCCTATAACTTTGTATGTTGCAGCCATACACTGGTATTGTATACATGGGCTGCCTCCAACCCCCTTTACCCACCACTTCTCTCTCCCCATTCTACATCCCCACAAAAAAACACACCTAAACTACGTAGACACCCCCCTCACACTTCCTTTGTTGAACATTCCTACACATAATAACAAACAGTAATATAGTAATCAAGATGATAAAGCACATATAGGTCTCTAGGTGTTGTGGGCTCCCCCTACCACCCCTTACTATTGCCTAAAGTGGGTCCATCTGTTGATGTCTGTCTCCTCCCTGTCTCCCAAGATACCCTGATAACAGTTGGTTTCAAGTGTGATATTTTGCCAACTAAGGTCATAAAAAGTCCCTTCTAATTAGTTGTAATACCTAAATGTAGCAACTATTACTTTGAAACTGAAATAGCTATAGTGTAAGGGATAGACCAATAATCCACCATGCAGTTGCTCTTGGTCAAAAATTAATCCTTAAAACTGCAAAACAGCTAGTATTGTGTTTTACAGTATTCAGAAGCATTAACACATTTCCTTTTCCCTGTGTGGAGGATATCACAGATGTAATCCTAGGAACATTTAGAACCATTTCAGGAAAATAAAAATCCAGAGTGATAGACCCACACCTGAGTAGGTGTATCTGATAAGTGTTTTGATTTAAGAAACTTTAATTTTTTAATATATTTATAGATAGATAGACAGATAGATAGATAGACAGACAGATGGAGAGAAGGCTATGGATCTGAACATCTTCTTCTGCTCAGCTTTCACCAAGGAGAATACTGAACTGGTGCCTGAAAGTGGCCTCAAGGCAGCTGAGAAGGTTATCCCCAAATGGGATTATTGAATATTACCACCAGCAGGGTCAGGTAGGCACTGGAGCACCCAATGGCAGACAAAACACCTGGGCCTCATAGGCTGTACAGTACAGTGTTGATGGAGCTGGCTGAGGAACTGGCTGGCCTCTTGGCATATTTGTTTAACTGATTGTTACAGACAGGAGAAATGACGGGGTAACTGGAGGAGAGCAGGTGTGGTACCACTCCACAAGGGTAGGGAGCATGGATGAGGCTGGCAATTACAGATCAATTAGCCTCACTTTAGTCATGGAGAAACTTATGGAGACCCTATTCAAGCAGGACCTCATGGAATACCTGGAAGGGAATGGTCTTCAGGATGGCAGACAACATAGGTTTGTGGCAGGTAGTTAAGTTTCTTAGGAATTAGAGGACATTTGTAAGTCAATGTATGAACAGCTAGTCAACATATTGAACACTGAGTTTATAGTACAGAATAGGAAAATAAATGGTGCTAAACAGTGTGATGGGGGACTGCTTTCCCCATAGCACTTGCTGTATCCTAAGTAAGCAGCCACAGTAAATGATAGTAAATGTACATCGGGTGTACAGGTGTCTGATTACAAGAATAGTCCAGTTAGTACAGTTGCCATTTAAATGGATTCAGGGAGCCAATGTGTGTACAAATGTGACAGTAGGTAGTACATTGTAATTGTAGATGCAGATGACAATTCAGAGTAGGCACATTTTAGTGAAGGTACACAACACAGTTGAGTATGTGTACAGCTATGCCACACATGACTGAACACAGGGAAACTGTAGTTATGTTTGTTAGGATTTGCATGAATTTAGGCAGCTACAGCTGCTGTGCCTCCCAATATTTGTACTGCATCATGACTGGTTTTCTATAGGAATGATATGGGACTGGAGATCCATGGCACACCTCTGTAATTATAGGCATAGTTAACTTGCCATAGTTGGGAGTTGCAGAAGCTTAAATAGGGAATTTAAGTAGACATAGTAGTGACTGTATCCTAAGTGTATAGTCACAGCTGCGTACTGTTGGGTGCAGATGTGCGGCACCTTGGTACAGTAATTACTACATGATGACTGTAAAGGCACAGGAAAATTAAGTACATTGCTGAGTTTTACACACTGTTAGGAATAATGGAAAGTGTGACATGCAATGTGGCACATCGTTGGCTATGTTGTGATACTGACTGGTCATCATAGCTACCAAAGAAATTGATGGAAATATAGTTGTTGCACTATTTATTAACATTGGTTTGCATGCTTAAGGAAGACAACACTTATTTTTAATGTCGTAATGCTATTTTAAGTAAAGACTCGACACAGGTGGTTATGCTTTAAAAAAAAATATTTCCAATTTGTTAAACTGAGAAAAGGGCCAATCAAGACTGTAATTTTGTTTACAGAAGCAGTCTCACAATACAATCTTTGCATGTGTGTAATCATTGCTTGCCATATATGTAAATGTGTAAGAATAATAGCAAGTGGATTATATGAATTGGAGCAAGTATGTGATATTATAAGAAACTATAGAAAAAGGTAGCATAAGGAGGTAATTTGTTCAATTTATTGTGATAGTTTTGCATGGTAGACATATTGAGGTTAGGTGTTTGCTATCATTGCAGTGTTGTGCCATCTTTTCCTGTTGGGCTTGTTATCTGCCTTGTATGCATATATCTGCTTCCTTACTAGGTGTTCACTGTCTTTAATTAGGTGTTCTGTGTTACCAGTGATGTTTCAGTGTTCACTGCTCTTTATGTTAAGAAGTGCTTTCTGACATTCCTCCTGAACTTCTGATACTCAAGCTGAACCTGTGACGCTTCATTATATATTTACTATTGAACATGAAGAGACTTTGTTAACAAATTTTAAGTATTTTTTTTAAATGGTTGTATGTCCTAATTATGTGTAGTGCATTACTTGTGTGCTATGTTAATAAGGGTATGTCAGTAGCTTGTAAACAGTGATTACACACATGAAACAGAAGTGTTTCATTGTTATTGTGTGACTGCTAATGTGGATGTTCCTGTGGTGGGCAAAAAAACACATGCTAACTGTTAAAGTAATAGAATATAAAAAAATGTTACTTCAGTGACATTTGATTGCTTGAATTTAATGATATGTCACTGACTGGGTGCAAATGGAAAATTCCCACCCGACCCCTCAATTGAGGCGATCATGAATATTGTCAGGAACAGGTATGCAGTGCGTTCTGATCAGTAACAGTGTCTGATTTACAATTCTCAAAATTTTTTACACAGGTTAGAATTACTTATATGACAAGTACAAAAAAAAAGAATATTCTTACAGGAAAAAATAACATTTTTTCAATTGTTACATTGGATTATATCTTGATTATTAACTAGTAAATTAAAAACCTGTCTATGGTATGCATTTTTGATCAAAGAAATGGTTAATTAGATGTAATCAGTATAGTGATGTATTATATGTTAAACATTCATTTGTACTTTAGTCTTATACTAATACTTTTAGTACAAGTATTAAAGTAGTTAGTAACAATGTCAAGTTAAATAAAAATGTAAATATTATGTACAAATAATTACAAAGACATGGCAAAGTCAGTTAATAATATAAAACAATTGTTTGGTATTTACAGTTGCATAATTCAGCTTCTTGCATTATCGATAAAGGCTGTTATTTCTACATATGTACAGTTTCAGTATTACAAATGAAGGCGGGATAGTTCTACACTGTTGCATGGTGAATGAATGATGTTGTTGTCTACATGGCAAGAGTCATAGACAAATACAAGTGTTGATATACAACTTGTGACAGAGTGCAATGTTTCGTAAATGGTAGAAGTGTTGCTCAGTTATTTATGATGATAACTGAGAACTTATCTTTATTTGCAAAGAGTAACAGTTTAAAACTGATAGGAAGTTGTTGTTATGTATGATTATGATACATTAACAATTAAAGATATGTACAGAAGAGGACAGCAGTCAGGCCTCAGTTTTGACATGTGCAGTCTTTGATAGACATTAAGCATGGTTTCTCAGTGACTGTGAATATTGTTGGTGCCGATTGAAGCCACTACAACAATTTCCATGTAGTCACTGATCCGCACAAGATCTTAGATGCCATAGTGCATGGAATGTATCTGTAAGAATAGAATTTTGTTGAAATGCTATGGTTTATTCAGAGTCATAGATTAGAAACAATTGTACTGACCTACGAATGTTTCTGTCACAAAGTAGTCATTTTACAACCTCAACATGTTGCGTCCTATTCTTCTGAAATATGAAGGTCATCATAATTCTTCAATATTAGAAGATATGCATTTTTTAAGTGTTGTGGCAGTCTCTGTTTAAAACTGCTTGTAGAGTCATCACACTCTACCCATCCACTTCTGTACCTTAGCAAACAGGTGTAATGGCCAGAATGCATGGATTGGCCATGGTGATAGATTATACTGTGAGTGTCAAACACTGATTGGTTGAAGACTATTCTACCAGCTGTGTAATCTGTGATAGGAGTATCAACTCTGAGCCAGTTGGAGTCAAACCTGTGCAAGATAAGCAACAGATATTGAGATGAACTCCTGAGACGTATGGACTGAGTGCATCTGCCTCCACACCTTGCACTGGAATGCCCACATTGAGCATTGATGAATAGCTGTCGAAATTTGACACTTTTGGTTGGAGGGACAAAAAGTGTAATCCACAGCATGTCTTCTGTGGTCTCATGCTGTGAATGGCCACATGAAACACATACATATTTAGTTACATATGATACTGTGAAGTAGTGCCACATTGGGGTGCTGTCTTCATCCAGGTTGTTTATTATAGTCATCATAAACTCACTAGTGTCTTGCTGTATGTCAGCAGCAAATGTACTACATCCATCATATGTACCTAACACCTGTCGTAGTGGTGTTAGTGACTGTACATTGTTAAACTGGTCAGAAGTCATGTCGACAATCTGCTTCAAAGTGTTTGATAGGATGCTGTCTTTTGAAGCAGATATTGCCTGCATAAAGTGTGGCATGTGTAGAAAAACTTGCATAGCTGAGTTAGCATAGCAGTTCACTCTAGTGCTGTTGTCAAACACTGGTACAGCAGCTACACCAATTGATTTCTGATGAATTGCTGGCTGTGAATGTTTACTTGAAGTTGTGACCTTTGTTGAACTCTTTTGAGTTGAATCACTTCTGGAAGCTCGTCGCTGTTTGTTGGTACCTGTAGGTGTGAATGAATGATGTGAGACAGCCAGATATGTAGGCAGTGGTATTAAAGACATTTGTGGCTGATGTAGAGTACGTAACCTGTTGTACTCAAGAATACATTGCTTGTCAGCTTGTATTTTCTGAGGTGCTAGAGTAATAATGTGCAAACCAGAAAGGCTGCGGACACGTGAAACTGCCACGTAGCTCATACCATCCTTGAAAAAGTCTGTACCTATGTCCACCATTGCTGAATCCAAACTCAAACCCTGAGATTTGTGAATGGATATAGCATATGCAACACATAATGGAAACTGTTTCCTGTTTACATAGATATCCTTAAAAACCTGGAATTTTACACAGGTGCATTCTATGTGTACAGACTGTTCCATGTTGTCAAAGTGAACTACAAGCATCTCGATATATGTCTTCTGGACATTGTAGACAAAGTCAGTGATGTTTCCCATGGCACCGTTTACCATGCCTTGTTCCACATCTAAATTACGTCGCAGCATGATACGTGCATTCTTACAAACTGTGAGAACAGCTTCTAGGCCAGCTGTGCATGAAACATCTGACTTGAGTTCACTTAGTCGTTCAGTCATCTTTGCTATTAGGTTTTGACTAAGAATAACGCCATCAACTGTATCAACAGCATGCAGAGTTAGAATCTCTTGGTTTTCTCTCTGCAACATTAGGTTGTTGAACTCAGTGCATTTCTTTAGTCGTGGCATAAGACACATTATGTGTGTCCCTGTAGAGTATACATCGCTGAAGGCATTACATGCTGTTTCTATGCATGCAGTATCTACTGTGATTCTCTGATCGTTTAACATACAAACATGTTCTGGTGACAGAGAACCTGTACGAGCTTCATCTAAAAGTGATTTGTAAGCTAGATCACCACTTTGGCATGTGTTCTCAGACAACTCAACACAGGTAAATAATTCCCATATGTTACAGCCTGCAATGCAACTGAGGATATTCTTAGCTTATTTGGCAGTTAGAGTTGTAAATACATGCTCTGCATTTACTGGTGCAAGCTGTAAAAGGTCTCCCAACACAACTATACTTTTGCCACCAAATGGCACTCCATCATCAGTACCTAAGATCTGCTGTAGACGTAGATGAATACAGGGAAGCATGACATTGGAGATCATGCTGATTTCATCAATGATGAGTAACTTCATCTTTGTGAACATGGTACGGAGCTGAGATGCAATCTCAAATGACAGTTTATGATATTCTCCAGTTCTCCCATGTTCCACTGGCAACATAAAGAGACGGTGTAATGTAACTCCACCAATGTTGTATGCCACTAGTCCTGTGGGAGCAGTAACAGCAACAGACATTGAAGACCCTGTCAGGCTCCATACTTCAGCAGTGATGGCTTCAATAAGGAAACTCTTTCCTGTGCCAGCTGAATCACTAACAAAGATCAGTAGTGGATTATAGTCACGACTGTCACATTGTTTTGTTTAATGTTGTAGGCCATGTCGGACAGCTTCAACTACTTGAGAGTGAACTGTATGCTGCTGCTGATTTAGTCTTTCTCTCAAGTCAGCTGGGTTGACAGTGGAGTGTGTGCCATGTTCCATGGCTGTCTCAATTTCTGACATTAACAGTTCTGGGGCATTTGAGGGCAGAGGTTCACCTAGAACAGCTTGTTCTTCTGGATCAAGGTTGTCTTGTGAACTAACAGGAGTGTCTTCCTGAAGCTGCTTCTCTGCCTTCTCAAGCTGTTCTTTCTCAGCCTCTAGTCTCTGTACGTATGTCTCTGAGTATTCAGTTTTAAAAGTCTCATAACTGAGATTGAACTGTTCTTTGAATGTGTCACAGTCACCTTTTAATTCAGACTCACTCCTCCAGGGTCTAAATAGGAATAGGAGAGCAAAATAGTAATGTTCTCTGCCCTCCATTGTGCCTAGATGCAATTTACAGTGGTCTATGAGCCATGGCTTGTGTCTCTTTACAAGACAGCCATCTACTCCATTCACCTTGTAAATCTGGCGTGTTGAGTCAGGTGATAGATACATCTGCCTTGTAATCATACCACTTAGTCACCTGAAAGAGACATATATCATTCATGTTGTTGTGTCTACGGGGGTAGTATGTGTCTTTCAGGTTATTCTTCAAGATATGTTTTGAAGAAGGTCTATTGGCAGCGAGCTCCTCAATTTTGGCATGAGGAATCAGTACATGTTTGCATTTCTCTTTGTAGTTTACACTGAGAAACCGTACAGCATCAGACTTCCCGTACAGATGTGTATCCATTAAATGGTCACTGGCTTCATAAGCTCCACATTCTCTGTGTGAAAGAGTCTTTAAGCCCAATGACCAAAGCTGAGATGTCAGGTTTCTGCTTGAACTGGCAATATCTTCCCAAAGATCTTGCAAGCTAGTCTGCTCATGTTTGGTTATGTATGAAGTGACTTACCGCACCAGGGCCAATGAGTTATCAGCCACAAACTGAACATCTATGTTTGCTTGCCACATTAGGAGAAGAGTTGGGTTGTAGTCATTTATGTACACCTCTTTCTCATTTCTGGGTAACTCATATACCCTCTTGGTTGATTTTGCCTTCAAGTGGTGTTGCATTGCTGAGAAAAGGTCATTCATGGCACCATCCTGACAGACTCATCTAGGAAATCCAAAGCGACATCGTGTGTACCAATTAGATTTGTTCTTTACTACTCGCCGGCAGTATTTTGCACAAATATGTCACTGGAACTTTTGTACCAACTTTCATAGTGTAGGACTGTCATACTTGTCTGGAATGTGACGAGTGATATATTTCTTGATGAATGCTAGCACTTCTGCTGCTTCTTGTTCACCAATGCATGGAGCATCCTTGATCCACAATAACACATGGATATGAGGGTCACCCCGTGCTTGATATTCTGTCCTCCAAAAGTAATGTTCCACAATACCAAGAGGTGGATTGTCCTTTGACAAGATGAAAGTCAGAATGTCATGGAACCACTTGTGAAAATGTCTTGTGACAGACACAGGATCAAGTGTACACATTTCTCCAACAGTCATTGATGAAATGCCGTCAACACCAGAATTTGCCAACTTCAACAGTTCAATGAGCTTGTCCCAGGCATATTAAGCACAACTACATGTGACAAACCATGTGGCTGCACCATACTCTCACAGCATTGTCATCACTTCAGAGTGTCTGTGATACCAATAGTCTTTGGTGCCACGAAGACTTGAAAGTATGGAAGACAGATTCAGTTGCACATTTTCATCTTTCTGCTTTAAATTTTCTAGAAATTGAGCAGCTGTTATTCCATCTAGTGGACTTGTGAGACGAATAGTATGCGCTATAGATGCAGATAGAATGCTAAGTTCACTCTCCCAGAGGAGATGGAACAGGTACTGTATGTTACGTCTGAATTTGCCATCTTTGCTGAGCACACGGCTAGTGCGGTACTCAGCACCCTGTACACACACTTCTCTTTCATCTAGGCATCCACCTGACCCTTTTGGAAATAGGACTGGGAAACAGCGTGCTTCTAGTGTTGCCTCCCATATGCTGACAGGCTCACCTTCCACCTGCTTCATTTGATAGAGATCAATGTTGTCTCCTACTGGATCTCTGCCATGTAGTGGGTGAATTGTGTACTGTTCATACACATTGTCACTTGTCTGTCCACTGACCTTCTCAATGATTGGTTTACTTTTTTCTAATAGATCATGTTGGACAGAGAGACTGGCCATCTGATGTATGTCAAGGTCTGTATAAAAGGGATTGTTACTCTTTAAATAAGTAACAGCATGCTTAACCTTTTGCACATTGACAACATCTTGCCAGATGACCTTGGCCTTTGTTGGAACACCATTAACAAGAATCACCAAACTATTTTCTGTTGAGATTGCTTGAACATTTTCATGTAGAGGAAGTGGTAGATACATCATGTAACCCTTTAGAGATCTAACAAGCTCTTTCTGTGGAATGTTCCATGTCTTTGTGTTCAGATGTAGAATGGTTTGGAATGGTTTCATTGTCTGAATTAGAATGCGTTCAAACATATTCAATGTTGAAATCTCACTTGGTGTAACATCTGCCTCCATATTATTCAGCAGTGACCTTGCTGGCAAAATGTTAGACTTCAGTTTGGAGAAACAGTGTTTGCATAGCACAATGGTGTCTTGTAAATAAAAGTCAGATTTCAGCAGCAAGATTGCTGAGAGACGGAACCACTTGTCCCGGATTCCCCCCTTTTCCCTCACAAAAACACAGAGACCATTGTTGTTGTTGTGCTCAGATTGGCAATTAATTTATTCATATTCACAAATCCATATTCCATTTTCCATTTCTTTATTATCACATTGCCATAGTATCCATTTATTCCCATCCATATATCTCTCTCTGATCATCCACCCCCAGGCAAAAACCTGGGTGCCTTCTTCTTATCCTTTGCTGTTAGGTAACGGTGAAAACTGAGACCGCTTTCTCCTTCCTCTTCTTCCTCCTCCTCTTGTGTTATTCCTTTTTTCTTCCCCTCTCCCATCCCCCCTTTTCCCCACTAGCCAGTCTTTTTTCCTTCCTGCCATCCACCTTGGCAGTCCATATTCCTCTTATCCACTGCCCACCATCTTTGGCAGTCCCGATCAATCCTCATCTGCCATCCACCTTTTGCAGGCGCTCACCATACTGTCATCTGCCCTCCACCTTTGGCAGTCCACCGTCCAACCGGACGCATCTGTCTTCCACCATGACAGACCCCTAATATGGCCCCCAAATCGACCGTCTCTCCCTCGCATTCCGTCTAGTTAGGGTGGGTGAGAGGAATCAAAAAACTCCAGCAAAAGTGGCTGAGCCCCCCCTTGTGCTGGTCCTTATGTACCTCCCTTCTTCCCCCCTTCCTGCTACCTGCCTATTGTTCCCATCCCTGGCTCCTCCCCTTCCTTTTCCCTTCCCCTCTGAGCACAACCATTCCCTAAAGGGAGGGAAGGGGTGCACCAGGACAACCTAGTCTGCCCCTTAAAGGGCAAACTCCATTGTCCAGGATTCCCCTTCCCTCACAAAAACACTGAGACCATTGTTTGTTGTTGTGCTCAGATTGGCAATTAATTTATTCATATTCATAAATCCATATTCCATTTTCCATTTCTTTATTATCATATTGCCATAGTGTCCATTTATTCCCATCCATATACTGTATCTCTCTCTGATCATCCACCCCCAGGCAAAAACCTGGGTGCCTTCTTCTTCTCCTTTGCTGTTAGGTAATGGTGAAAACCGAGACTGCTTTCTCCTTCCTCTTCTTCCTCCTCTTGTGTTATTCCTTTTTCTTCCCCTCCCAACCCTCCTTTTCCTCACTAGCTAGTCTCCAGCTGCTGGATGACTGGCTTCCCCCCAACTTAGGGGGCTCCCCTTTCCCCTATTTTCTGGGTGAAAAAAACATCCTCACCCCCCTCCTCCTTTTCTCTCTTTTTTTTTTATCTAACAGCTTCCGTCTGTTTCCTCCATTCTTCTATGAAACTCATTGTTTCTGCATTGAACATGTCAGTTGCTATATCTGACAAGTGTACCCCGTCTGCCCTGTAGAAGTCATCCACCGATTCTTCTACTCCCCGCAGTATCACCTGTCCCCCCATCTGCCTTATCAATGTCACCACCCGTCTATTCATTTTTCTCCTGGCTCTCTCCACTGCCCTGTGGCTGTGCTCCTGTCTCCATACCCTTCATGGTATCATATCTGACCAGGCCAGGCCTACTTGAGGCCACCACTGCTTTATTACCATTAGATCCTTCTTTATCTGCAAATATGTGTGCACTCAAGGTCTGTCTGCCAGGTCGTTGCCCCCCAGGTGTAAAATAATTAGGTCTGGACTGGGCCGGCATCTCTTGAGCTCCTTCAATGCGAGCAGAAGCTGAGCTCATCTCATCCCTCGTAGGCCGTGCCATACCACTCTACACTGCCTTGCATCCTGGTACAATTGTTTTCCCCCAGCTTTTGTCTCTGCTCTCTTACCAGCCTAGTAAATATAGGAATGGCTGCAGATCCAGACTTCTGTGCTCCTCCCTCTACCTATGTGGTGCAAAGAACATTCATTAAATTATGTACCATCTCAGTGCCCTTCTCCCATTATCCCGCCCCCCCCTTCTCCCCTTTTTTTTAACTTAGATCTCTAATGTATCTTTTATAACTGGCTGATCGCCAGCGACCTTTTTCCAAAATGTCCTTCACAGGCTCACCTGTTGCCGCCCACTGGGAGGCCGCCCCTATCCGAAGAGAATGGGAAGAATAATTTGCTGGGTTTTCCCAAAAAAAAAACATGCCCTTTTTAAGCAGCACTGTAATTTGATAGCTGGTGACTTGTTTTCCATCCCCATGTACAAATAACTTCCCCGACCTGACCCTGTGCCCTGCGGCGAAAACCCACAGGGCCTGTACTGGGCATAAAGCCGTCTCTGACCGCCCTTTCAGAGTTATGATGCACCCCTGCCCTTTTTGGTCCATCTTTGACCTTTTTAGCCTGATTTTTATCTTATTTGTCCCCCAAATCGCATCATCCCATTCCACCCCGCCTTCCATGTCTTCTCTTCCATGCCCTACCACTTCACTTACTCTCATAGCCCCTGCCAACATTGACCACATAGATTGTGTGAAAGAGCTGTGCCTCCACCCCTGATCTGCATAGCGCTGGCAACACCTCCTTTAACTTTATGAGCCACTGCTCACCTATTGGCCTTCTATTATCCCCCGGTCCTCTCTTCAGCCTACCCCATCCCTGCATCATTCTCCTGATGAGCATCAATTTTGTAGGGTCATTCCAGCCTTTTAGGCTGCATATCACACTGATCCCTGCCGGATACACCCCCATCGTGGTGTGAGCCATCCCTTTTTGCCATTGTTCCACTGTGAACATACCTAACTGCTCCTCCAAGAGTGGCCCACTTACCTCCATCTGGTGTTCTGCCCTGAAAGTCTGAAAAACCCTCCAGGCCCCATCGTAGGCCCTCAGAGTCCGGGGGGCCCATGAGCTGTGGAACAACATTTCTGCTCCTTCCTGCCAACGTCCCAGATGTTCATTGGAATGGGTGTTTTGTGCTCTTCTGCTGCTGGTGCCAGCCTCCGGAAATGGTCTAGCTGCAGATGGGAAAAGGCTGTCAGCCAGGATATTACGCACTCCTTCTATGTGTTTTGCTCTGAAAGACATGTTCAGCTGCAGGGCCCTTAAAACTAACTGTCGTACTACTTGTGTGACTGTCTCAGACTTGGCTCCCCTGTTATTTAGTGCATGTATCACCGCTCTATTGTCACACCAAAATGTCACATTCTGATCCCGCAGTTCCTCCCCCTACACCAAAGTACATGCCCATATAGGCATGGTCTCCAGTAGCGTTATGTCTCTCACTTTTCTGTCCTTTATCCAACTGACCGGCCAAGGTTCAGCAAACCATCTGCCCCTTATATAACCTCCCATGCCTGACCCACCCCGCTGCATCCATGTAAAGGTCAAGGTCTGTGTTGTACAGCCACTCCTCCTGCCAAAACAAACACCCATTGTAGTCCTTTAAAAATTCCTCCCATATACCAAAATCCTCTCTCACACCTTGATTCAGATCAACCTAGTGATGCGGCCTGGTGATCCCTGCTGTCGCTCTGGCTAGTCTCCTTGTGAATGCCCTTCCTGGTCCTATGGCCTTGCATGCAAAGTTCAGGTGTCCTAGTATCTGCTGCACCTGTCTTAGCTGTACCCGTCTCCTGTTGGCACGTACCCGAACTAGCTCCCTCAGCTTCCTTACTTTTTTGTCTGGCAACCTAAAAACTTCCTTTTCGGCATCTATCTCTATCCCCAGGAATTCCATAACCTTGGTGGGCCCTTCTGTTTTTTCTGGTGCCAATGGGACTCCCAATTCCCAGCATAATTCCTGAAATTTTTCTAGCATCCTTTGCGTCTCCTCTCTCCCTTCCTCAATGAGGAGAAAATCATCCAAGTAATTGATGACCGACCTATAACCCATTTTTTCCTGAAATATCCACTGCAGACATGTGCTGAATGCCTCAAACATTGCACATGCAGCGGAACATCCCATTGGCATTGCTTTGTCGAAATAATACTGTCCTTCATTTTTAAAACCCAATAGGTCCCAATCTTCCCTTCTGACTAGAAGCAGTCTGAAAGCGGATTCAATGTCTGTTTTTGCCATCCATGCATCCCTTGTGGCTTCAATTATCCAAACTGCATCCTCTAGGGTTGTGTAGTTTACCCTACTATGTTCCTCACTGATAAAGTCATTCACTGACTCCCCTTTGGGGTAAGACAGGTGGTGAATCATCCTGAATTCACCTTCTTGTTTCTTGGGTACTAAGCCCAAAGGTGATATCTGCAGGTTTTCCAGTGGGGGGGGTCTCGAACGGGCCCTCAACCCTGCCTGCTGCCCTTTCTTTCTCAATCTTTTTCCTCAATGTCTCCTCTTTCCCTTTTACAGATCCCAGGTTGCTTGCTTCCCTTGCTTGTCTGGGCCCCCTAAACTGCAAGGAGAAACCTGCACTAAAACCATTTAAAATCATTTCCCACATGTGCGCGTCTGGATATTTATCCAGGCAGACTGTCCATGCCGCCAGGTTGATGGGGCTACTGGCCATACTAAATTGCTCCTTGGTGCGCCACCTGTTCCCCTTTTTTGCCCCTTCCCTCTCTGTCTGCTAGATCTCCATATTTTCATAGACTTTGCCCCCTCTACCCCCATTTCCCGGCCCCTCCCTCCCTGCTCCATGTTTGCCCCCAAATCTTGGGTCCTCCTGAAAACTGCTGTCCTGCTCCTTGTCCCCCTTGCCCCTGTCCTCCAAGGACCCCCACCATTCTGCACTTGCTAGCAGGGTTCCCCCCTCCACATCTTGAGCAGGTATGTCGAAAACGACACTGAGGCCACAAGCAGATAGCCCTGTTATAAGCCCAGCAGCTTCTCTGCGGTGTCAAAACCCTTCTTCCCCACCCACCCTCTGGTGTGGACTGATCTGTCACGTAATCCGTCCATAGTTTCTATTTGCTTGATGTCCTACCTTACATCCCCAAATGATGCCATCCTTTGACGAAAATATTCATCGTAGTATATCCAACCTACCCCACCTTTTGCTTTTGCCTTCCTTATTATTAATGAGTAGGTAATGAGTGGGATGCCCAGCTCTGTTTTTTTTCCCAGCATGATGGCCAAAAAAAATTGCAAAACCTAGAAACCACCCATCCCAAGTCTTCCCTTTTGTAAGCTTGTCGTCCTCTTTTCTTCCTAAGAGGACTATGGCAGCTGCCATCTCACTTTTAGCTATACTGTCAGCTTCCTCATACCTTGTCACTGCCTCCCAGCTTGCCAGCCTAAATATATCCACATATTCACCCCTCTATATCCTTTCTTTCGTGGCTAGCAGTACATGCTCGCCTATCCTCATCCCAGGAGCGCCTACCTCTCTTGCTCCCCTTCCCCCCTCAGCTCCTTTTCCCGTGTCCCCTGGTGCCTCTTTACCTGACCTAATCTCTGCCAAAGCTGCTTCCATCTGCCCCAGCCCTCCTGTCCCCAGTGCTGCCACAATCTGCCCTAAATATTCTTTTATGCTATCGCCCACTGCATTGGATGCGTTACCTGCCACCTTTTCTCAGCCAAGTTGCCTGGAATCCTGGAAAGGTCCCCTTGCTTCTTTTTCCAATTGAGGTGGAGATGGAGGGTGAGATACCGGGGCCGGTGGACTGGACTTGTTCTGGGATGCGTGCACCTGATCTGCTGGGGAGGCTCTCCTTTCTGCTGGGGTGGGTACTAGCATCACCAGGTCCGCTGGGGTCATGGGTACTGGGTCACTCACCTTGGCAGGTCTCTGTGTCCCTGGTGTCACTTTTGTGGGATCGTGTACCCCCCTTGCTGGCCTTTTCCCTTTACCACCTTGTCCAGCACCCACTTTTCTCTTCTCACTGGACCTCCCCGGTTCCTCCTCCTCCACCAATTCCCACATTTTGTTAGCTTTCTCAGCCAGGTCGATTATCGCCTTGTAAGCGTCCTCCTTCGATGGCCTGCTTCTCTTGGGTGTCATGCTCATCTGTGAAAACAACTATAGGAACGCAACAAAATCATTTAACTATCCGTATTTTCAGTTTGAAATGAAAAACACCCGCGCTGTAAAACCCCCTGCCCCCACAGTCGCACGAGTCCTGCTTATGCTCCGAAGCCTTCCAACCTCTTGTCTCTTGTACCCCCCCGGTGAGTGACATCACGTCAAGTGGTCCTCGCCCCTCATTCCCTTATACCATCCCCCGACTGAGCCTCCTGCAACCTGCTGAATCACCAGGAACTGAAATGACTGGCCTCAGCCAAAAAATGGCAAGGTAAAACACTCCCCCACCCATGCGGCCTGTCCTGGCCCCCGTGTGGTCACCCACCTGCATTCATGCTCCCTCTGACTGGGCCACAAATTTTATGGGGGAAGGGTGAAACAGTGTGCTGACAACATTTCTGGTGACCAGGAATAGAACCTGGGTCTACCAAACCATGCTGGCTGAGCTGTTAATGGATTAGACTGCCACACCACAGGAACAGCTCTCGAAACCCCCTACTTAGCTCCCTGCCATCCAAGAAACCCCCCAATTTTACATCTCATGCACCAAATCTGCCCCCGGACCCTGCGCTCCCAAACCTTTGGAGCAGGCTCCTCCATCAGCGGCAATCCTCGACTCCTCCATAAACAAAACCACTGGCTGCTGACCCCACTTGCCCATACAGGACCCCACAGCAACTGCAAGGTAAAAATGCCATTGCCCCAGGCCCTGGGAGCACCCACTTCAACCGTGACACACGGTGTGTGACGTCAAGCCGCATGGCTTTGGTCCAAAAACCTGTGTACCCACTCCTACCAGCACCTGCCAGGCTCTCTACCTGTAAGGCAATCCCCTAAGGCCTTGGGACTAGGTGCCGTCCTCTCATTCACCATGCAGCGTGTGACGTCATGCCGTGTGGTTATGATCCACCCCACTTGCGCGCCTCCTCCCACCAGCACCACCAGGCCCCCACAAAGAACAAACCAACTGAAAGACAGTCTTCCACAGCCCCCGGAGTGCCTCCAGCAGTGGGCGCCGTTCATTCCCTCACCATGTGGCATGTGTCACGTATGCCACGTGGTTACGGTTACCCACCTTGCATGCTTCTTTTTCCCAGAGCCAGCCAGACCCCCAGCAACTCTGAGAGGTCATCATAAGTGCCTGTCCCTGGCTGTGACTTCTACTGGCAAAGTAATTATATTCCCCTGGCCCAGGTAGTGGGGCGCCGTCCTCTCTCGCACCACGTGGCGTGTGATGTCACGCTGCGTGGCTTCAGCCCACCACACACTTGCGCGCCTCCTTCCAGGCATCCCTCAGCTTCTCTCTCTCCCCAGAACAACCACAGAAGCTGGGTTAGAAAAATTTATTCCCATCCAAGGCCATGAGCTCGTCGCTCCTCTCACCAGTGGTCTCTCTTTTTTTTTATATAGGCACGATTCCTTGCACCTCGCGCTCTGTATCTCCCGATAAGAACCTGCCAGTCCTATATGCACAGCGCCCACACATTATAGGAAGGAACTGAACATGTACTCCCTGGAGGAGAGGAGGGAGAGAGGGGATATGATAGAGACATACAAGTATCTTACAGGGAGGAACAGAGTGCAGGAAAACACTATTTTTAAGCGAAAAAGATGTTTCAGGACTAGAGGGCATGGGATGAAGTTGGAGGGAGGACGATTCAGAGGAAACATGAGAAAGAATTTCTTCACAGAACGGGTGGTGGACAAGTGGAACACCCTGCCAGAGGAAGTGGTGGGGGCTGAAACAATCACGGGATTTAAGAATGCATGGGATAGACATAAAGGAATTCTAGAGGTCAGGGGTAAGGGGAAATAGACTTCTAGGAAAACAAACTGAACTTACAAGCTCAAATGGGCAGACTAGGTGGGCCATAGGCCCTTATCTGCCGACACTGTCTATGTATCTATGTATCTATGTATCTATGTATATATACTTTTTTTTTTAAAACAACAACACTCCCCCACCAGCAGAGCCTGCCGATATCCACCCTCTTGCAGTCCTCCTACCTGGTTCTTCTCCCCTTCCAGGAAACATCTTAACACATATCTCTTGCCTTCTTCAACAATCACAAACCCTTCTACCCCCTCCAGGAAACATCTTAAAACATATCTCTTGCCTTCTTCAACAATCACAAACCAAACAAACTACTCTCATTGTCTGTTCATCTTCTCATTTTCTTAAAAAAAAAACAGTGGTATACCTCCTTCTCCCTTTTGTTTGTTTTAAAAAAACATTTCCATGTCCTTACCTTTTGTTTTTCCCATAACCAAACCTCAAAACCAATGCCAATCTGATGTGCTGCAGTTCTGGTATAATCAAAAAACTCCAGAAAAAGTGGCTGAGCCCCCCTTGTGCTGGTCCTTATGTACCTCCCTTCTTCCCTCGCCTTCCTGCTACCTGCCTATTGTTCCCATCCCTGGCTCCTCCTTTTCCTTTTCCTTCCCCCTCTGATCACAACCATTCCCTAAAGGGAGGGAAGGAGTACACCAGGACAACCTGGTCTGCCCCTTAAAGGGCAAACTCCAATGTCATTGTATGGTGACAAGGTTTCTAGGTTGACTGTGACTGTTTGTTTTGTGTAGCACAAACGGTCGCATGAGACACATATAGAGTCAAACTTCTGAGACTTTGACAGCTCAAACTTAGCAATTTCTTTGCCGTACTGTCTCAGTATTTCACTTTCTAACACTGAAACAGATGTTTCTGCAGAAGTGTTAAACTGAGAAATTGTTGTGTCTGGTACAGAAGTAATGTGTTGCAGTTTTTTGAGAAATGTGATGGCACCCTGCATGTCACCTGATTGCAATAAGTCATTTAAACAAGTGTACTGATGTACAGCTCGCCGTACTTCATATACTCTGTATACAAAGTTTTGCATGCCTGTTTGATGCACTCCAAGCATCTGCATGTTGTGAAAAATACTATCACAAACACCACTATTGAGACATGCTAGCGAGTGACCCATGAGTCCAGTATGTGGATGAATTTCACAATGGTCAATTGTGTTAAACAGTTTATGTCTGTCTTTGCGATCTGTTATCACAAATAGGTTGACAAACTGTTCAACTTTTTCAAATGACGATTGCCTACGGTTGCAGGTATCATCACATGCCCATGCCAGACAGTGCCGTTTATTGAAGACTATGGTTGAATCACAGTCATCATCTGTATCCATTGCATTGTCATCACAGATACTGAGGACATTTACTAGTTTGCCGTACTCTTCAATGGTGAACTTGTGTTCTTTTTTCAGGGAATAATAAGATTCTTCCCAAAAATATGCCTCTGAGTGCTGTGTGTGCATCCACTGACCTGTGAAAACATCACAGAAGTTGTCGACAGTCAAAGAAGGATACCGTTGTAGCCTTTTTTTAATGGCATACACAACTTTCCTGAATTGTTCAAGCACATGAGACATCTTACGCCACAAGCACTGCAGTACAAACACTGCTCTGTTGACAAAAGTGCGCACTTTGAGATGCAACTTCATCAGAGACAGATGACTCAGTCTTTTTGCGGGTGTGTCTCATCACAGCAGCAACAGGGTTTTATTTAACTCTAAAAATTGATTAGCATTTTGCTTATAAAAGTGCTAAAACATTGTGAAAATGCATAGCACCTACCTCACTGTGTTTAACAAACACAACATTTCTAGAAAACCTACATAAATACTTTCTAAACTGTTAATATTGTCCCAAGAAAAAACTGCTAATCAATTATTTCAAACCCTGAGCGATAAGTCTTTCGATCTTAGCTTTAATTGCTAGTGATCGGAAATACTTTTTCTTTGTCAGTTGCAAATCAGCAGGTGTGAGTCTATGGTGTTGTTTTGGAGGTTTGTTGATGGTTGCACTCACAATAGTTGTGTTTCGCCTGAGAGATCTACACAACTTTTGTAGAGGTACCCCTTTTTTCTTTGCTGTTGTAGCATTTGCTTTTGCTGTGCAGTGAGTTGCTGTAGGGCTCACTGTTGCAGTAAAGGTCTGTGTATGTTCATTTTGTGATGTTACTTTACTGTTTTGTTTTCCGCCCTTATACAACAGTGCAGTACTATTATACCTCTCTGGTTTTCCTATACATCTACGTCTGTATTTAATTGGCATGTTTTGCTATTATGGTTCACAGTGGCAGTAAGCAATCTTACAGAAGTATCAGGCACCTGTATGAAAGACAGAGAAAAAAAAAACAGTGTTAGAATATGCCTCTGTACATATCTTATTACACTGTGCATTGACAGAATTGTGTGTTAAGTATCACATACATTTAAAAATTAAATTTTAAATCTTTTTATCACAGAAGTAATTTAATAGGTACAGTTGTATTTCATTTCAGTCACATTGTGTAGCATGACATTCTCACATATAATCTTTTTAATTTTTTTTATGATTTCTCTGTGACAGTTCTGCAACACAATTACTTTATTGGTAATTGCTCTGTGAATCACTGACACATTCATCATTCAACTTTGTACACTTACTTCAAGTTACTGCAGTTTTTAATATTTACATGTAAAATTTTCAGGTTGCCATTTTACTACAACCATTTTTGCTATTGCACAGCAGTCATTTTTCATATGGTTGTTGATTTGTTTTTATGTTGCTTGCACGCATGTGCAAGAAACATAGTGACATCATCCGAGTTTTTGGAGGTGTGGCAGCCCTCTTCCAATTCAGTCAGTGTGTTTGCAGGCACGTCCCTAGTTCTCCAATGGCTACTGGAGCTGTCTATGACAGCTCAAAAATGCAGTGTAGTACAGTTGAAAGGGAGAGCTATGCTTCAGTGAACAGCGATCTATCACCTGCTCATGTGCGCTCCTCCTACACACACACACACACACACACACACACTGCTGTGCTCACCCCCCCACACTGTATAGCTAATGGGGTGGCCAATCCCCCATCGGCTGTGCTGCACTCCCCACCCCCCAAAACAGAGTTGCACATGCCATGGCAGGTGTCCACCCCAGCGTGCCAACTCACGGTATAGCCAACGGGGTGACCAATCCCCCATCGGCTCCATTGTCCCCCCCACCTAGTACATGGTGCCATGCTGAGAGCCCACCCCAGCATGACAAAGCTTGTTATGACTGATGGGGGTGCCCAGTCTTCCGTCGGCTCCAGCTCCCTAAACAGTGTTTCCAGCTGCCACGCTGGGAGCCCACCCCAGCATGTCAAACATCCCGCATCATCTTTTAAAACAAACACAAACCCTGTAAAGAAAAAATGGCCCTTCGCAGTCTCCCTGCTCCCTTCAAAGCCGCACCCACCCACTGCGTAGCCTGCCTCCCCACACACACCCCTCACCCCATACTTACCTCCGGAGTCTGGCACGACGATCTTCCGTGGACTGGGAACATGTCTGCACTCTTCAAAGCAACCACGAACTGAGGAAGTGCCGGTAAGCTGTATAATGGGATAGATAGGGTTGTTTCCTAAAAATGACTGTTTTACGAGTGTGCGTTGCGCAGTTCCTATGCACGCTTGTAAGTTTGCGAATTTTCAATATTTTCACTCCAGATTTTCAACATTTTCTTTTTACCACACCTCCTTATGAGTAGTACAGCTGTCATTTTTCATATCTCACCCAAAACATGTTTCCACCCATGTTGCGCGCAATGGTGCAGTCGGTGTGTAAAATCATTGTATGGGACACATTAAGAAAATCACAGTGACACTGCTCATGAGCAAAGTCTTAAAATGACTATGTTGAAAATTTGGTGGAAAAAAATCCTAAAAATTCCTGTTTTACAAGCCTGCATAGCGCAGTTCCTATGCACGCTCGTAAGTTCGCCAATTTTCAATATTTTCACTCCAGATTCTCAACATTGTCTTTTTACCACACCTCCTTATGAGCATTACAGCTGTCATTTTTCACATCTTGCCAAAACATGTTTCCGCCCATGTAGCACACAATGCCGCAGTCAGTGTGCGAAATCACTGCATGGGAGAGAGTAAGAAAATCACAGTGACACTGTTCATGAGCAGAGGTCTTAAAATTGCTATGTTGAAAATTTGGTGGAAAAATTCCTACAAATGACTGTTTCACGAGTGTGCTTTGCGCAGTTCCTATGCACGCTCGTAAGTTTGCAAATGTTCAATATTTGCAGTCCATTGACTTCCAAATACCTACACAGCACATACATGTGTTTATTATAGAAAATGTTGCTATTTTTACATAAAGGCTGAAATTGTGGCAAAAAATAGACACTTTTGGAAAATTACTGTCGAATGTACAACAGTGTCACAAATAGTACCGTCGTGCACTCAACAGTGTCACAAACTGTACTTTCGTGCATTCGACAGTATGATGAAAAGTAATGTCGAAGTTCGAAACTGTCACAAAAATTACTCTAGTACATTCAAAAGTATCGCAAAAAATACTGTCGAAATGCGAAAGTGTCACAAAATTACTTTCGTGCATTCGAAAGTATTGCAAATTTTACACTTGAGAGTGGAAAACACATTCATTATCAAATCATATCTGAATGTGTTTGACTGACAGCTGGTTCTACTAATGTAATGCAATATTTGTCAGGCCATCTGAGACAACCAATCAGTGACGGACAACACTGAAGAAGAAGTCAACAGCAGCCATCTTAGTTATAACTGAGAGACAGCACTTTCATAACTGTAAGTACAGTATATTTTATAAATCATTTTTCTAGTATGATAAAAAGTGTTAGCAACATGTTAATACTATTAATAAAATCGTTTTTAACTGTTGAATTTCATTATGTTAGTTGTTTTCATCTAACATGCTGCATTATTTAGAGAAAACTGTTTAAAGTCAGATAGCATTTTAGTACTAACTTGTACAGATACAGCTGCAAATAGAGGGAGATAGGAAGGTGCACGTGGACCTCTAACAGAAGAGGGAACCAATCAGACATGTTTCTGCAGTTGTAATTGTTTAAAACTGCCTATGAAAAGGATGCATTTTTCCCACCTCTCAATGTTTGCACATTTTAGCTGGAGCAGAAGTCTAGTAATAGTCAGTGCATGGCTTACATTTTTAAATGGTAGCCAATGTTTGTTTTTCATTTGTGTGTTATGAATCAGCCCAGTGAAATTGGCTTGACATAAGGAGGGAAAATATCATTTTTACTTTCACTACTGCCTAGGCACTGCAGGGTGAACACTGACTTTCTTGGTAGCTCTCTGTACACTTCTGAGTGTTAAAACTTAGAATGGCATAAAATTGCAAAAGGACTTTGTGGATAGTTGGAAGCAGTATCGTGAGACGAGCATCTGAGTATGCTGTTCATAGTGATTTTGGGAGGGACCAGCAGCTCCCAGATTGCTATGTAAGATGGTTTGGTAGGGGTGGCATGAGATGGGAACATCTCATGCCAACCATGCACAGACTTTTGAGAACTCAGCCTCATCCTGACATACTGCTAATACATCTCGGAGTCAATGATTTAGGCACGAAACGCTGGGCAGATTTAGTTACAGAGGCAAAATTGGACCTTGCTTCTATTATGAGTATGTTGCCTGCCTGTATAATCATTTTTTCGGATATTACAGAGCGTAGGGTCTGGCAAGCAGAAAATCATATGTATCTGATTGACAGAGCTCGTAGAAAAGTCAACATACAAATATCTGCTTTTCTACGCATGCATGGAATGTATACTATATGTCACCCAGAAATTAAGTATTGTAATGATTGGCTATTCCTACCAGATGGTGTACATTTCTCACATGCTAGCAATTGCCATTTCCTGGGAGACCTTCGAGATGCAATCCTCAAAGTACTCTAAGAATGTCAGACTGTTTAATGAAATATCAAAGTGCTAACAAAGGTTCTTTTCAGAACCAAAATATCTTGGTCAAAAAAATAGAACTGCAGCATACATCACTCACACACATGTAACACATGACCGTGCATGCTGTGGAGCAACTCTGGGCAAAGTGCTATTCTAATGTGACAGTTTGTTGTTAGTACAATATTTAACAGTACTGTGGGATGCACATGGAGCGATAATACATGCAAGATGTCAACACACCTATTATCATATTATCATGGTGTCATTAGTATGCACTTGTTCTGTTTAATCAGTAACTTGTTGCTGTATTGTGTGACTCAGTACCTGTTGTCTAGTGACCCCCCCCACAGTTATCTTTGTGGTAATGAATTTGAAAACTAGCTGTTGCTTTAGATAACAAAAATACTGTTGGTAGTAGACTGCAGTGTTCCCTTTCATGTTATAATGGTTTTACTTTTTACAGTTTATCCCTTGTGACCATGTTCCCTATACTTGGTTGCCTGATTGGGTGCTGTGACAGCTGCAGTACATCACAAGGGTATTTTTATACAGTAAGCTGAGAATTCTGTGAAGGAGGTGCAGTGCAGTGGTGCACCATGGATTTTTTTTTAAAAGGTAAATCATAGTTAGTGAGGGAGGGTGATGACGACATACGGTAGTGCTGTGGCTTGGGTGCACAGCCACACTTGGTTGCTACCATGTTGATCTGTATAATAATGCTGCTCCACTGTGTTTGTTTTTTTTTCTTTTGGGGGTGGGCCTCAACAGTGTGTGGTGCAATTATGGGTTGTGTTTGCAGATATTAGTGGTATGATGGCATGAATATTAGGATGTGTTAAGTGTGCATAGAACTGTTACTATGCCACAATACAACCTCTATTAAACAAAGAATGTAATAAAATGTAATGTGGTACAACAGTAGTTACTGATCATTGCATATGTTATATACTGACAGTGTTTTTGTGTACGTCTGTAAATATTTGTAATAATAACTGTAGAATTAATAAGATACAGTGGTCTGTATTTTCTCTGTGAAACTTAATAGAACACAAAGTAAAACATGTAATAGAACATGCCAGTAATGTAGTATTATTTTTGTGTTTTTTTTTGCAGAGCAATGAGACTGTGGAGTTTAAGAGAGGTGGTGGTGCTGCTCGAGGCAGTTCAGGTGCATGGAAGTGCACGCATACTGATGCGTAGCACTAATAGGAAGTTGGACAGTATGTGGAGGCGCATACATACCTATCTCTGTCATCCTTAAAGTTAGGAATAAGAGTGCATTTCAGTGCAAATGAAAGTGGAAGCTGTTGCAGCAGCGTTTCTATCAGCTGAAGCAGAGGGCGGAGATACCGACTCAAGACACATGCTGGTACTACCTCGGCTATAAGCTTTGGGAGGTGGCTGGAAAGCCAGACGCTGGGGAGTGTCTTCCATACCGTAAGTAAAGTGATGATATTTTCATAAGAATGATACTTTGATATTTAGTACTGTACATGCAAATTGAGACATCATGCATGCATGGGACAAATGGGTAATTACCATACGTTTATGGTACCATGTCAATTTTGTTGTGACAATTCCAAGTGAACTGCAGCTGGTGGTGTGTCACACTGTTCATGCTACAGATTCATGTTCATTGTTGTTTTGTATGAAGGCATCTGGACATCACATTGTGCACAGTCTAAGATAGAATGTTGCCATGGAACACTACCTTATGTCTCCTGCACTGATGTTCAATGTCAGCTTTCTTTACTGTACCCACATAGTTAGCTAATTTTCTTGGTGTTTTGGTGATCCGCAACCCTCCCCAAGCATGATCTCAAACTGTCGGTAGTTGTGCAATGACAGTAATATGTGGTGTTGTAGTGGTACCACCCTGCCAGAAATGTGGAGACCATGTTTCTGTTCACATACTAGGTACATCGCTGGCAACAAGGTCAGCCCTCTTCTCCCAACCACAGGTGGCTGATGACTGTGTGTGCCTGAGCACTAATGCAGTCTCTGGCCAGCTGTGGTGGGGAGAGTATGGCTGACCTGCTTGCCGGCAGCGCACCTAATATGTGTATTGATGAATGGACAGTGCACTTTAAGGTGTGGTGAGGACCAGAAATATACTAGGTATTGATGTAATTTTGGGGCTGCTGTGAGTCACGGATTATGCTTGGGCGGCCGAAGGGACTACCACAACAGCAGGGAAAGAATTGCATTTCCCTGGCTATGGGGGTTGAAATTGCATTTGGGGGGTTGGGGGTGCCAGTGGAATACTTGGGATATTCTGACATTAATGTGCCAACAAATGTTGACAATTGCATTTGGGGGTTGGGGAACCAGTAGAACAGCAGAGATATTCAGTAATTAAGGTGGCTACATGGGTTGACTATCATGATTAGGGGTTGGGAGACTACTAGAACAATAGGGTAACTATTACAGTGATGTGGGTATAAGGATTGAGGATTGCACTTTGGGGTGGGGGCAGGGGGACTACACTACCATGGGAAACAAAGAATGTTATATGGTAGAGTGGGAGGAGGGAGTGATGCTCGGAGTGCCAGCTATAGTACACTGCCAGGGTAACTTGCCTGTATCTAGCACACATGTGGGTGGGTGGGTTGTATGCAATCATACCTCCTGAGTGTTGCTACTATTCAGGGTGCTCCCTGATTTAGTCTCGAAATGTTCTTGTGGCCATCATAGAATATCTGCTACAGTTACAGAACAGTGGGGATTTATCTCACACATTTATGTTAGAATTGACTGTTACAGGATGCTGCTGTTACTTAAAGTGTTTTGTTAACACAAATCTACTTATCGTATTAGCATTCTGAGTGTATAATTCTTAAGCTGTGTCTGTTATTAGCACTGTTTATGAAATGGGCATGTTGAAGGAAGCAACATGATTGGCCAGAAAGGAAGTGTCAAGTAGGTATTACACATAGGAAAAAAGAAGAGCAGGCAAATAAATCAATGCATCCAAATGGAATGTTCAGATGTGTCAGTGGAACGCCAATTTTTTAACGTCTGTCATTGTTTTTAGTCTATGTAAGTGAGGGAGCTAATGTCATGTTGACAGTCCTGCTCCAAACCTCGTCTACGCTAGAAGTAAAAATCAGAAAGCAGCAGCTTGCCATCTTTTAACATGCATAAAGCATTCTTCTACTTCGGTGAGACTGAAGCTTGCTGCCGCACGAAGTGGGAAATAGACCAGAATGGGGTACCGTATCATAGTAAACTGCGCTTTCCTCCCAGTACATTTAAGTAAAACAACAAAAACAAATCTGCATCCCTGATTCATTTTTTTTCTTTTTTTTATTGTGCAAGTAGTGCAACCTGTCGAGGAGAACCTGTTACTTCCTCTCTTAACTGCACTTGTTGTCTTGATCGGGACCTGAGGTTTTGGGGTGGGGGCAACAACAGTAGAAATGTCAATGTGTCAGAAGACAATGATGTCATTACCTAGTAGGTGGAAGGACTATTTAATCTCAAAGTAACACAATTATTTTAGATTTTCTTCACTTCACTAATATTTTTTAAGGTTACAAATATTAAACAAAAAAAAGAACCATTTTATAAGTGCAATGAAACAGTCCAGCATGTGTGTGTTGAACAGATATTGCTGCACTTCCAGGGGCTGAAGGTACTCGGCAGGGACTCGTGCCTTATTACGCCCCTGAGCGTGCGGTAATATCTGTTCAACACACACCCTGTTGAGTCTTATTGCTTACTTGTCCTCATACTTCGAAGCCTTGTTCATTATGTTGTTGTTCACGTTACATTACAGTTCTGTCAGTTTACTGTTGTGGAGGCTAGCAATCTCTATGTCCGATAGAGATTTTTAATCTGGTGCTATTTTGGAATGATGTCATTTAGTCTGTGTATAGTAATAAATAGTTTTCCTACACAATCATGTCCCTCTAGTACAGATTTATTAATAAGGTAACGTTAAATTACTTGTGTAGCAGGGGGGTAGGTATCTTCTAATGTCGAGTACCATGCACTGTGAATGAGAATGCTTGATGTACAGTTGATAACCATAGTCTAATCATCTCTTGTCATTGTTAAGGTAACTGTGGACATCTTGAGCTGCATTGCGGAGGTTTACTGATGCCGTAGGAACCAGTTTAGGTTATTAGACAATGGTTAGCACTCACAAATTAGGGATTATGCTATATATCTTCAGTTGTTGTCATATGCTAGTGTGTACTGAAGACACAATGGCTATTCAATGGAAGAGCAATGGCCATCATATAAGTAGCACTATTGAAGTGATAAATATTTACATTAATTATTTAGTTGTCAAGTTATAATATTCATAATAATACATTTGAAACTTATCATGGCTGTACCATAACTGCACAATACTTGATCAAGGGACATGTTCGGTAGCAGATATATGTCAATACTTAATAAAAAGCTTGATTAAACAACTGATTATTCGAATGACACAGTTACTAATTCTCCTTTTTATGTTAATTACACAGGTCATCAGAGGCGCCCCCCAGCAGTTGCCGAGGTAGTCCCAGCACAGACAGAAGCTGTGGAGGCTGTGGACTCTGACTCAGACAGCGTTATCTTTGTGGAGTCAGACGGTAAGAAGACACTTCTATTGATAATGTTGACTACCTCCTATGAGTACTTGTTGTGTATGATATTAGTAAAACTCTCAACTGTGAGGAACAGAGAGTGAAAAGTTTTCTCTTGGTCTATAATGAGCACTGTCAACCTGACAAAGTGCAACTGTTGTACTGTTGTGTATGGTACACTACAGAACAGGCAGTAGAGTAGCAACGTGGTAGTGGTGTGTCAGAACAGCAGTGAGTATGGTGAGTAGGAGACTTGTGATGACAGCAGAAAACACAGTGACAGTTTCATCATGCAGGTGTTCACCGACAGTGCACATCACTGTTATGTTCTTGTGTGCCACACATCTGGTGTAGCTGTGTAATGGCATGGTCACAGTGAGATATACATGTACAACTTTTCTGTGCAACATGAGCAACCCACTGATGCATCCCAGTGCGATATTCAAAAAAGGTATTATGCAGTACACAAAATCTGATGCACCATGCACATTATTAATGTAAGTGACATAAGTTAAGGTGATTGTGAACGTACATACTCTGCACATCTCTGTATGGAGACTGGCATGTAGTAAACATATGCAGGTGCAATCCCTATTTGTGTCACACAGAGTAGAGTGAAGCGAAAAAAGGAACAATGGCTGCTCAAACATAGGTCTGGTGCTGTATTGCACCATGCAACACAGTAGCTGCTGGCTGTGACAGCGGTCTGATCTCTGGTGCTATTGTGTGTCGCTATTATACTCTCCCTCCCCCCTACATGCCAAATACCAGGCTATGGATCAGTTAACATACCTGGTGGCCCAATCAATCTACCTGAAGCCGATTTTTGCTGCACTGATCTTAATATATCCCTGGTAGACTACTGCACAGTGTATGTTGCACTATTCTGGTCATTTAATGATATTTTTATAACATGGGTTGTACACTGCATCCTTGCGAAAAGCAAATAATGTGTTTCATGGATTAATCAGCTCCCCTAGTGGTGTACTGGTTGCATCTAGCCCAATTGTGGTTAATATGCTGATACATTACTGTGCTGTATAGCAGTACCAGTCTACTGACTGAGACAGTTACAGGTAGCACCCCACTACACGTGCCTGAGTGTTGGTCAGGAGTTCAGTACCTCCAATCCACCTGGTTGACCTCACACTGACACCATACAGTATGACTGGAAATAGATTGGAACATAGTGTGGTGCAATAGGCGTGTTGAATGTAGTGTACTAGACAGTCCCAATGTGTTAATGAAACTATTTATTAACATATTAGAACTGTGTAGTGTACTATAGCGTGTATGGTCAGTGGGCCATATTGTTCAGCTATTGGACTACAGACACACTCTATGCTATCAGTCGTTGGGTGTGTAGCTGCTTTGCAGATGGGGAGCTGGTCTCTACTGCTGACTGTGGGAAGGAGAAGGTTGTCATGTCACAGTGGAAGGGTGGGTAGAGGGGGTACTAGTATTTACCAGTGTATTGGCTCATTGCATTGACTGGAATCGGTGTGCATGCTGGGACAACAGGCATCATGATTTATCCATTAAAGTAACAATTACACAATGATAAGGGTCCAGTGTACCTCCAGGGTTAAGTATATCATGTTTGTTCTGCTGTTGGACATGGGGTGGCAAAAGTGTCAAATTCTATTGTACTGACCATGACGCAGCACCATTGCATATTGCTTTTTTTACTTTTTGGGCTCACTACAGTACTACTGCAGCACGGCTTGTACCACTGTCTGACAAACTGTGAATATTCCGGTCATTTGGTGCAATGCAGTTTTAATATTACTACTTTTAAGATGTAATACACTGTGACATTTAGAATTGTTACATATAGTTGCATGGCAGTATAAGAGAATATGACCTGTATGTAATAAAGTAAAAATTTTGTTAGATATTGAAATATTTGAATTATGATAATTAAATAAAGTTTTTATAATTTTTATAGTGACCATTTTATAGTGACCAGCCTCTGTATCTTGAGTAAACAGTTGCAGGAAATGTACTACTATGTAAATCACATACTAAATGCAGCAGTACTTTTATTTTGACCATGGCTGTGTCTTGTACTTAATTTATGTAGTTCTCTTAATTAATGTATAGTCACTAGTGTTTAAACCTTTGTACAACTGTGATAATACACCTTCAGCATTTATATTAACTAACGGCACAGTACCAGGTGTGGTGTGGGGCATCGGTAGGTAAGGCCATGCAACTACTAAGTGTGGTACGTTGTGTGCAGCTGCAATCAGGGATGTGTACATTTGGTGTACATGGCCTCAATTTTGCTGTTGATCTCCACTGAGCATGCAGTACCTGGTCAGTTGAGTGGGGATGTCTTGTAGTACATTTAGACAATTGTTTGTTATTTCTGTCACCTGCTGCTGGTTGTCTGTCATTGGTTGTGTTGCCTTGGTCCTCCCCATACTTGCATATGTGTGTGTGTGTGTGTGTGTGGTGCTGAGGGGGGTGAATTCGGAGTTAGGGTTTTCAACCCTAACACCAAATTTCCTCGCCTTTGTTGCTGTGAAACAACCCTAACTGATGCATTAAACGGATTTTTTGCCATGAATATATATATATATATATATATATAGATGATATGAGTAGAGTGAGATAGTAGAAATATCACCATGAGCTGTCACTGAACTCTTGATATCCACGAGTGGGATATCAAGAGTTCAGTGACAGTGAGTTCAGATATTTCTACTATCTCACTCTCAACCATGTCATATTCGATTTGTGCAACTGGTGTGGGTCTGACAGAAGGTCTGTGCAAAACTCTGGAACACCCAGAACTCTGCTGTACTGGGCGATCTGCAGCACCTCCCCCCAGGCTCTGTAACACTATCCAAATGAAGTGAACCAAAAGAAAACATTTAGATTCAAAAGTGTGACTTTTGCTGTCTCCTTTTGTGAATTGCAACCCCACCAGGTAGCTAAATTATACCACCATTTTCAGCATATCAATCCATCTAGTCTCCAAGGCATGTGTTACTATTGGCAGCAAGCACTTAACATCCCTGCTAATCCACGTGTCTTGCAGACTATTTAGTGTGCCTTGTACAGATACATTAAAACAGGATCAATACCGACTTATCCAATTCAAGGTCTTGCATAAGTTATATTTCACTCCCGTATGACTGTACCAAATGGGTAAGCTCACTTCCCCAGTTTGCAGTAGGCGTAAACTAGCCGATGGCCACTTCAAGCATGTATTATTGGATTACCTAAAGGTGATTCCTATTTGGAATGCCATTAATGGATCCTTAGATCCCCTGCTAGGCCTGGAAACCTATTTAACCCCTGAAATGTGCCTAGTGGGTCATTACCCAGTCAGTTTGCTCGATATAGGAATGGCAGGCATGGCCTTTGTTTCTATCATGGGTATCATAGGAGTTTACAGATCAGGGTTTAGACATTTGTCCGTTATGCTCGCTTCTTTAACTTTAGTACTTATACAGGTTTCCTGAATCCCTATAAAAATTATCTAGTCTAGTCTTAAACAAGTGTGTGGTTGTACTACTCACTACCTCGAGTAAGAGCTTATTCCAATCTTGTACCACTCTCTGGCTAAACCATTTTTGGCTCCTTACTAGTTTGGGTTTTCTGTCTTTTAGTTGTAGAGGATGTGCACAGGTGTTAAATACCTGCTCTCTGGTTTCTAGCCCCAGGTTCTGTCACAGGTCACTATCAGACCATGCTTTATGAACGAGACACATGTCTCCTCTTTTTCTTCTATACTCTAGGGGATATAGTTAAAAATCCCTAAGTCTCAACTCATATTTTTTTCCCTTCATACTCCTTATTCCTTTGATGGCCCTTTTCAACACACTCTCTATCATAGCTATTTCTCCCTTTTTGTATGGGAACCAGACTTGTGAACTGTTAAGGATAGGTCTCACCGGAGAAGAATACAAATGAAGAATCTCTTCTCTGTCCCTGCTCGTTATGTGTCTAAATATGCAATTGAGTACCCTGTTTACTTTTTGCACTATGTTTCTGCAGTGAGAAGTGAATTGCATATCCTGAGATACAAGTATCCCTAAGTCTCTTTCTTCTGTGGTCTCCCTCAGTTTCTTGTTATTTAAAGTGTAAGTATGCAAGGGGTTGTTCCTCCCCATATGCATCACTGTGCATTTTTCCTGGTTTAGATGTAGTTTAGACTTAATGGTCCAGTCCTGCACCTAATCAATTGCCATCTGAAGTGAGCTAGCACCTTCTCCATTGTGGATCACTGCACCTAGCTTGCAGTCATCTGCATACTTTGAGAGACATATCTTGTTTTCATCATACTGGATTGATGTAACTTACAAGTTAAACAAGCAGGGCCCCAGTACTGAATTATGGGGAACTCCACTAGTCATCTCCGCCCAATCTGAAAATTCACCCTTTATGCAAACTCTTTGCTTTCTGCTAGTCAACCATGCCTGTACCCAGTTAACTGTGGAGTCTTATATCCCCATATCCCTTAGTACTTCCAGTAGTTCAGGGTGAGGCAGTTTGTCGAATGCCTTGGAGAAATCCACAAACACCACGTTGACTGAATCCCCTTTGTCCAAGTGCCTGCTCACGCTATCATAAAACTGTAGCATGTTTGTTTAGCATAACATGCCTTTAGTAAACCCTTGCTGTGATGTGTCTCTCAGGTGTTTTTGTTCCATGAAGGTGGATATACTGTCTTTAAGGATACCTTCCAGAATTTTGGAGGGAATTGATTTAAGTCTAATTGGGCTGTAGTTTGATGGGTCGGACCTTGAACCTTTTTTAAATAGGGGAATCACTGTTGTCACCCTCCAATGGTCTGCTACCTCTCCCCTGTCTATCAAGGTTTGGAATATATATGTTGGGGGGCAGGCAATTTCTTCACTTAGTTCTTTTATGACTGTTGGGTGGAGTCTGTCAGGTCCTTGAGACTTGTGGGGGTTATTTTTTTTTCAGCCTAGTCTCCACATCCTTGATGTCTATAAGAATGTGACTAAATCTGTTATTGGATGGTTTACTATGTGACCCTGAGTTATTTTTAATGTTAAATACTGAGGCAAAATATGAATTTTGTATATTAGCCATTTCCTTTTCATTTGTAATTAATTGTCCGTTTTGGTTTTTTAGTGGATCCACACAGTTGGTAACTTACTTTTTGTTATTTATATTTGGCTTCCCAGCTACTCAGGTGAGCTGCTTGTGCTTCAGTTGCTTGATTGTCCCAAGTGCCCACTTGAGGGGGCTTCTCAAAGTTATCAGGCTGAGATTTGGCTTCTCTAGCTACTCAGGTGAGCTGCTTGTGCTTCAGTTGCTTGATTGTCCTGAGTGCCTAGCTTGGGGAGCTGCCTCGAAAGTTATCAGGCTGAGATTTGGCCTTCCCAGCTACTCAGGTGAGCTGCTTAGTACTTCAGTTGCTTGATTGTCCTGAGTGCCTAGCTTGGGGGGAGCTGCCTCAAAGTTATCAGACTGGAGATTTGGCTTCCCTCAGCTACTCCAGGTGAGCTGCTTGTGCTTCAGTTGCTTGATTGTCCCGAGTGCCTAGCTTATGGGGGAATCCGCTCGAAGTTATCAGGCTGAGATTTGGCTTCCCCAGCTACTCAGGTGAGCTGCTTGTGCTTCAGTTGCTTGATTGTCCCGAGTACCTAGCTTGGGGGTGGAGCTGCCTCAAAGTTATCAGGCTGGAGATTTGGCTTCCTCAGCTACTCAGGTGAGCTGCTTGTGCTTCAGTTGTGATTGTCCCGAGTGCCAAGCTTGGGGGAGCTGCCTCAGAAGTTATCAGGCTGGAGATTTGGCTTCCTCAGCTACTCAGGTGAGCTGCTTGTGCTTCAGTTGCTTGATTGTCCCGAGTGCCTAGCTTGGGGAGCTGCCTCAAAAGTTATCAGGCTGGAGATTTGGCTTCCTCAGCTACTCAGGTGAGCTGCTTGTGCTTCAGTTGCTTGATTGTCCCGAGTGCCTAGCTTGGGGGGTGGAGCTGCCTCGAAGTTATCAGGCTGGAGATTTGGCTTCCTCAGCTACTCAGGTGAGCTGCTTGTGCTTCAGTTGCTTGATTGTCCTGAGTGCCTAGCTTGGGGGGGAGCTGCCTCAGAGTTATCAGGCTGGAGATTTGGCTTCCTCAGCTACTCAGGTGAGCTGCTTGTGCTTCAGTTGCTTGATTGTCCTGAGTGCCTAGCTTGGGGGGGAGCTGCCTCGAAAGTTATCAGGCTGGAGATTTGGCTTCCTCAGCTACTCAGGTGAGCTGCTTGTCCTTCAGTTGCTTGATTGTCCCGAGTGCCTAGCTTGGGGGGGGAGCTGCCTCGAAAGTTATCAGGCTGGAGATTTGGCTTCCTCAGCTACTCAGGTGAGCTGCTGTCGCTTCAGTTGCTTGATTGTCCAGAGTGCCTAGCTTGGGGAGCTGCCTCGAAAGTTATCAGGCTGGAATTTGGCTTCCTCAGCTACTCAGGTGAGCTGCTTGTTGCTTCAGTTGCTTGATTGTCCTGAGTGCCTAGCTTGGGGGTGGAGCTGCCCTCAGAAGTTATCAGGCTGAGATTTGGCTTCTCAGCTACTCAGGTGAGCTGCTTGTGCTTCAGTTGCTTGATTGTCCCAGTGCCTAGCTTGGGGGAGCTGCCTCGAAAGTTATCAGGCTGGAGATTTGGCTTCCTCAGCTACTCAGGTGAGCTGCTTGTGCTTCAGTTGCTTGATTGTCCTGAGTGCCTAGCTTGGGGGGGAGCTACCTCGAAAGTTATCAGGCTGGAGATTTGGCTTCCTCAGCTACTCAGGTGAGCTGCTTGTGCTTCAGTTGCTTGATTGTCCCGAGTGCCTAGCTTGGGGGGAGCTGCCTATGTTGTGGAGAAAACAAAGCCTCTCATTACTATGCAGCGGGAGAATATGTTGTGACTTACACAAAGGAGCTCCACTCTAAGCAAACAGGGCTATTCCAAAATGAGGTCACACTAGGACCCAGCTAACCTAATGCCTTCAGTAACAAGCACAATTAGCTCAATACCACCATATTAAACAAGTCTGATCTATATTAGCTGCTTGGTATATCTGGCTTTAAGATGAAATCAGCAAGGCAACTCTAGAAAAGCCAGTGAGTCCCTAGCTTTACACTTCAGCAATTAGTAGCACAAAGAGAATCAAATAACAAGCCCACCCAGTGGTGAACAGGAACAAAGTTCATAAAATATAAGTGTTCATCAGGTAGCACCCCTCTGCAGGCATCCAGATGAAGAGAAGAGGCTCTCTTTACCTCAAAAGTTATCAGGCTGGAGATTTGGCTTCCTCAGCTACTCAGGTGAGCTGCTTGTGCTTCAGTTGCTTGATTGTCCCGAGTGCCTAGCTTGGAGGGGGAGCTGCCTTGAAAGTTATCAGGCTGGAGATTTGGCTTCCTCAGCTACTCAGGTGAGCTGCTTGTGCTTCAGTTGCTTGATTGTCCCGAGTGCCTAGCTTGGGGGAGCTGTCTCGAAAGTTATCAGGCTGGAGATTTGGCTTCCTCAGCTACTCAGGTGAGCTGCTTGTGCTTCAGTTGCTTGATTGTCCCAAGTGCCTAGCTTGGGGGAGCTGCCTCGAAAGTTATCAGGCTGGAGATTTGGCTTCCTCAGCTACTCAGGTGAGCTGCTTGTGCTTCAGTTGCTTGATTGTCCTGAGTGCCTAGCTTGGGGGAGCTGCCTCGAAAGTTATCAGGCTGGAGATTTGGCTTCCTCAGCTACTCAGGTGAGCTGCTTGTGCTTCAGTTGCTTGATTGTCCTGAGTGCCTAGCTTGGGGGGGGGAGCTGCCTCGAAAGTTATCAGGCTGGAGATTTGGCTTCCTCAGCTACTCAGGTGAGCTGCTTGTGCTTCAGTTGCTTGATTGTCCGAGTGCCTAGCTGGGGGAGCTGCCTCGAAGTTATCAGACTGAGATTTGGCTTCCTCAGCTACTCAGGTGAGCTGCTTGTGCTTCAGTTGCTTGATTGTCCTGAGTGCCTAGCTTGGGGGGAACTGCCTCGAAAGTTATCAGGCTGGAGATTTGGCTTCCTCAGCTACTCAGGTGAGCTGCTTGTGCTTCAGTTGCTTGATTGTCCCGAGTGCCTAGCTTGGGGTGGAGCTGCCCCAAAGTTATCAGGCTGAGATTTGGCTTCCTCAGCTACTCAGGTGAGCTGCTTGTGCTTCAGTTGCTTGATTGTCCCGAGTGCCTAGCTTGGGGGAGCTGCCTCAAAAGTTATCAGGCTGGAGATTTGGCTTCCTCAGCTACTCAGGTGAGCTGCTTGTGCTTCAGTTGCTTGATTGTCCCGAGTGCCTAGCTTGGGGGTGGAGCTGCCTCGAAAGTTATCAGGCTGGAGATTTGGCTTCCTCAGCTACTCAGGTGAGCTGCTTGTGCTTCAGTTGCTTGATTGTCCTGAGTGCCTAGCTTGGGGAGCTGCCTCGAAAGTTATCAGGCTGGAGATTTGGCTTCCTCAGCTACTCAGGTGAGCTGCTTGTGCTTCAGTTGCTTGATTGTCCTGAGTGCCTAGCTTGGTGGGGGAGCTGCCTCGAAAGTTATCAGGCTGGAGATTTGGCTTCCTCAGCTACTCAGGTGAGCTGCTTGTGCTTCAGTTGCTTGATTGTCCTGAGTGCCTAGCTTGGTGGGGGGAGCTGCCTCGAAAGTTATCAGGCTGGAGATTTGGCTTCCTCAGCTACTCAGGTGAGCTGCTTGTGCTTCAGTTGCTTGACTGTCCTGAGTGCCTAGCTTGGGGGGGAGCTGCCTCGAAAGTTATCAGGCTGGAGATTTGGCTTCCTCAGCTACTCAGGTGAGCTGCTTGTGCTTCAGTTGCTTGATTGTCCTGAGTGCCTAGCTTGGGGGAGCTGCCTCGAAAGTTATCAGGCTGGAGATTTGGCTTCCTCAGCTACTCAGGTGAGCTGCTTGTGCTTCAGTTGCTTGATTGTCCTGAGTGCCTAGCTTGGGGAGCTGCCTCGAAAGTTATCAGGCTGGAGATTTGGCTTCCTCAGCTACTCAGGTGAGCTGCTTGTGCTTCAGTTGCTTGATTGTCCTGAGTGCCTAGCTTGGGGGGGAGCTGCCTCGAAAGTTATCAGGCTGGAGATTTGGCTTCCTCAGCTACTCAGGTGAGCTGCTTGTGCTTCAGTTGCTTGATTGTCCCGAGTGCCTAGCTGGGGGAGCTGCCTCGAAAGTTATCAGGCTGGAGATTTGGCTTCCTCAGCTACTCAGGTAAGCTGCTTGTGCTTCAGTTGCTTGATTGTCCCGAGTGCCTTGCTTGGGGGGAGCTGCCTCGAAAGTTATCAGGCTGGAGATTTGGCTTCCTCAGCTACTCAGGTGAGCTGCTTGTGCTTCAGTTGCTTGATTGTCCTCGAGTGCCTAGCTTGGGGGGAGCTGCCTCGAAAGTTATCAGGCTGGAGAGATTTGGCTTCCTCAGCTACTCAGGTGAGCTGCTTGTGCTTCAGTTGCTTGATTGTCCTGAGTGCCTAGCTTGGGGAGCTGCCTCGAAAGTTATCAGGCTGGAGATTTGGCTTCCTCAGCTACTCAGGTGAGCTGCTTGTGCTTCAGTTACTTGATTGTCCTGAGTGCCTAGCTTGGGGAGCTGCCTCGAATGTTATCAGGCTGGAGATTTGGCTTCCTCAGCTACTCAGGTGAGCTGCTTGTGCTTCAGTTGCTTGATTGTCCTCGAGTGCCTAGCTTGGGGAGCTGCCTCGAAAGTTATCAGGCTGGAGATTTGGCTTCCTCAGCTACTCAGGTGAGCTGCTTGTTCTTCAGTTGCTTGATTGTCCCGAGGTGCCTAGCTTGGGGGAGCTGCCTCGAAAGTTATCAGGCTGGAGATTTGGCTTCCTCAGCTACTCAGGTGAGCTGCTTGTGCTTCAGTTGCTTGATTGTCCCGAGTGCCTAGCTTGGGGGGGGGAGCTGCCTCGAAAGTTATCAGGCTGGAGATTTGGCTTCCTCAGCTACTCAGGTGAGCTGCTTGTGCTTCAGTTGCTTGATTGTCCCGAGTGCCTGTGTTCGGTATTTCTGCATACTCGCTTAGTGGCAAACAAGATGGCAGATGCAACAGAGCTCAATTGATCAAACATCTGTGAACTGTGCAAAAAATACTAGCCATCTTTGTGAAAAGAAGCTGGTATTTTTCACACAAAAGCTGGTATTTTTCACACAGTACTCCTATTGTGCAAAAAGAAGTTGATATTTTTTGCACAATACTCCAAGTGTGCGAAAAAATTGAAATTTTCTTGCCTGACATAAATTTTACCATAGGAAATAATGGGAAAATTTAAAATGTCATAATTTTTGAACAAGTTAATATTCTTTCACCAAACCTTTGGAAGGCACATCTGTGACCCACAGGGTTTCTACTCTGACAATTTCAGATCACAACATAAAGCTGTTTCTGAGATGCAGCTGTAGAAAGAAATGTCAAACAACCCTGATGCTTCTGTTTATTCAACACTTTATATCTCAGAAACCAGTCAATGGATTCCCACAAAATTTGGTAGGTCAAGAGATCTACTCCAAGAGATTATGCATGCCAAATTTTATTGCTCCAAAGTTATTAAGCTTCAAAGTTTGGACTTTAACATAGAAGTGCAGTTTCACCCTAACTGTATTGGTGCGGCTGCACCAGTATATATATATATATATATATATATTACGATAGCATGGTAGTGCTACCATAGTTAGGGTTGAGGAGCCATTTGCATGTTAAACCCAAAATTTTGCACCTTAATAACTTTGCAACCATTTGACAGATTTGTCTGAAATTAGGAATACATGATCAAGACCCATACGCCATGGGATCTGCCAAGTTTCATATCGGAGGGCCCCGCGCTTCCGGCGCTGCATTACATTCACTATTTCTCAATATCATTCTCTAAAGGAAGGGAAATTAGAGGCAAAAAACTCTGTTTAATGCATCAGTTAGGGTTGTTCCACACCAACAAAAGTGAGGAAATTCAGTGTTAGGGTTGAACCACCCCCTTGGACCCCCCAACTCACCCCCCAACTGGCATTGGGGTGTGCATTGGGGTCTTCGGTCCTAACTCTCACCCAATTCTCCTATAACTCTGCTTCTTTACACATGTGATGGGGTGAGAGTTAGGGCCGATGACCCCAATGTGCACCCCAATGCTGGTTGGGGGGTGGGTTGGGGGGTCCAAGGGGAGTTTTCAACCCTAACACGAATTTCCTCAGTTTTGTTGCTGTGGAACAACCCTAACTGATGCATTAAACTGAGTTTTTTGCCTCTAATATATACATATATATTATAGTGGCACGGGAGTGCCACTATAGTTAGGGTTGAGGAGCCATTTACATGTTAAACCCCAAATTTTGCACCTTAATAACTTTGCAACCATTTGAAAGATTTGCCTGAAATTTGGCATACACAATCAAGACCCATACGCCTTGGGATTTGCCAAGTTTTGTACTAGTCAGATATATGGCTGCAGAGTTATTAAATTATGATCTACACGCACATTTACAGCTTTTTGGAATTCTACGGTCGCACCTACAGGTCACACAGTTTATGCGACTGGTCCAAAATCTTCAGGGAACGATGCAGCCAGGGCCTCAATGTGCCTTTGGAAGATTTCATGAAAAAATATTGAACAGTTCAAAAGTTATTCAAAAAACAAGTTCCCATTATAAGTCAATGGGAAAAGTTAACAAAAAGTTTGACACTGTCGCAAATGCAGTTTTTACTTTCACAAATGGCCCTTTTACTGTTGCAAATCCGCCATTTTGTTTTCAGTTAGCGATCAGAAAAATGCTTGCCATTTATATTTGGGACCCTCTAGCAACCTAATTATTTTTGTATTCACCTAGTCGGACCCTGAGGATGCTAGCCATAGCTTTATTTTGGGGTAAAACACCCCAGAAATATGTTTTCAAATTTCTGGAAAAAGTACTTTCTAAAGTACTACATTACGCACTTATGGTGACACTGTTCGAATGAATTTCATAAAAGCTTCAGAAACTGTGACAGTACTTTTTCTAGGCTGTGGGAAGATGACAGCAATTCTTTGGCACCCTACTGCAAAAGAAAGGTTTAGTGTTTTGATCTGAAATTTGGAAAGAACACAGCCGACATCACACAGATGTGCCTTTCAGTGTTTTGTTGAAAAAATATTACATGGTGGCAAAGTTACGGCACTCCAAAGTTAAAACTTTTTCCCATAGGATAACATTACGGAGTCCGACGCATTACAGGAATGTTTTGGCACCCTGCTGCAAAATAACGGTTTTGTCTTTTGGGCTGAAATTTGGAGGGATCACAGCCAACATCCCACAGATGTGCCTTTTTGTAGTTTGGTGAAAAAAATGTTACAGGGAGCCAAAGTTATGGCACTCTGAACTTCTCTTTTTTCCCCATAGGATAACATTACGGCGTTCGCTGTGCCTTTCAGGGCCTGTATCTCAGAAACGGTGCGAGATACGGACTTTTCGTCAGAAAAATGCTTAGTCCCCTATTAGAGACTGAGTACAAAACTAGCCAGAAAAGTCATAAATCATATGACTTTTAAATTTTTTTTCTACGTTGTATGGTTCCTGAGATATAAGCAATTTAGTATTCCAAGTCCTCATTTTCTGCTCCGAGAGACATTATTATGCATACATTCTTTGTATTCACTGTCTTTCTTTATGCAGGTTTTGGGGAAAACCAGCCTGTGTGCTTACATTACTGTTACCATTACCGTTTTTGCTTGTGGTTCCGTTCCCGTTTCACTTACCATTCATGTCTACGCCACCATGTGCGTTACCCTTTGCGTTTTCATTTGCGCTTGCTTTTGCATTGTTTTTAACATTTCTGTCTACACTACTTTTTCTCCTTCTGTCTTGCTTTGCGTCATCATGTGCATTATTATTTGTGTTTGCGGGCACAATGTTACTATGTGACAAGACATCATGCGGCAGGAGCGTGGGGCCCTCCTGCCGCCAAATTACATTCACTATTTCTCTCTATTATTCTCAAAAAGAAGCGAAATTAGAGGCAAAAAACTCAGTTTAATGCATTAGTTAGGGTTGTTCCACACCGACAAAAGCGAGGAAATTCGGTGTTTGGGTTGAAAGCCCCCCTTGGCCCCCCCTGCCCACACCCCCAACCGGTGTCCGGGTGCGCATTAGGGTTGTCAGTCCTAACTCTCACCCCATTCTCCTAAGCTCTCTTCTTTACACATGTGATGCAGTGAGAGTTAGCTGACAACCCTAATGCGCACTAACACAGTTGGGGGGTAATAATGCAGAACAGTTCAACACCAATTTCCTTTCTTTTGTGTGGAACAACCCTAACAATACATAAATGGAGTTTGCCTCTAACTAATAATATATATATATATATCTGTATCTATAGACACACACACACACACACACACACAGTGGCATCCCCAGGATAACACCCAATTCTGCAACATTTTGCAGTACTCCATGTTTAAGGAAGCTGAGATGGTATAGTATAGGAGAATGGGGTGAGAGTTAGACCCGATGAGCCCAAGACACACCCAGATGCCTGTTGGTGTGTTGAGGGTAGGGGCAGGGTGGGTGGTGTTAGCGTTCAAAACCTTAATGCCTTATTTCCCTACTTTTATTGCTTGAACCCTAAATGATGCATTAATAAAGTTTTTTTGCAATGAATTTCCTTACTTTTTGAGGAAGTATAATCTTACCTGTATCTGTGTGTGGGAGTGCAGGACCCTATGGACCCTGTGCTCCCATCAGTCTATAGTGTGCTGTGGTAGCATCTCCCTATGGGAGTTGAGCCCTGCAGTCCCATCATGCTCACATCACTCCATAATGGTATCCATTTGTGGGAGTGCGGGGCCATCTGGGCCCTGTACTCCCATCTATCCATAAGTGTTGAGACATCCACCTACTCATAAGTGTAGAGACACTGTGCAGACCTAGAGATATTCCAAGTAACCCTTGTGATGCAAATGGCGGAATATCTCAGTAACCATAGTGACACTGGAAAAAATTCCACTGCAGTTGTAATCACAGCCTGGCAAACTGCACACATACTTAGTACATCTTTGGTGAAAAATCCATATCTCAAACTGTTTTTGAGATATAGGCACTGAAAGGTATTGCGTCTGACACAATGTTATCCTATGGGAAGTTTTCAAACTTTGAAATGTTGTAAGTATGGAAGCAATGTAATTATTATCACCTAACCAGCAAATGTCAAATCTGCAGGGCAAGACCCTTCTACCCTGAAAATGTCAGCCTGAAATTCCAAATCGTTTCCTTACAGTGAAGTGGCAAAGAAACGGTAAACTTTAGAAATCCTTTTTCGTTAGCTGTCAAAATCCCTTTTCTCAAACTGAATACCTCTTTAGGAGGTGTCAAAATTCCTATTTATGGCAGGGCCATCTGGTCCCACAAATACAAATCCCTTTTTGTGATGCTCAATGGGATTTTGACACTTCAAGAAAAGGGAATCAGCTCGTGAAAAGGGATTTTGACAGCTCACAAAAAGGGATTTGAGTTGTCAGACCAGAAGGCCCTATGGGTAATTGCTTTTCATGATGTTTACCTAAACAGGGCTGAGAAACATGAATCTGTTGTTATATGGGCCAAAACATGGCCAGAAAAGCTTTTGGTGGTTTTGACTGGTGCCAGTGGGTTTTTCCCATTGAGGTAGTGCCGCAAATTGCGGCAATTTTTACAAAACAGTGCCACAATTTTCAACAGTTTTCACACAACTGTGCCGTTAGTTGTGCGAAAATTGCTGCAATTTGTGGCACTTTCACAAAAGAAGTGCTGCAAATTGCAGCACGGCCAATGGCCTAAACACCGAAAACATATTACTGGCCCATATTTTTTAAAAGTAATGTCAAGATCATGTTCCTCTGGCCCCAATTAGGTAAACACAAGTGTTGGTGTTTACGAAGGGGCAGTATTTTTGAATGCCAGCATTTTTTAGTTGTTGTTATCTAAAAACAAGATGGTGGCAGCACAAAAGCACAAAACCCATTTGTGGTAGTGAAAAGTGCTTTCGAGGACGACATACACTACCGGTCAAAAGTTTTAGAACACCCCCAATTTTCCAGTTTTTATTGAAATTTATGCAGGTTAATGTCTCAATGTACTCTGAAATTAAAGCATAGAACAAATAAACAATTGGAGATAAAAAAGAAATCATAGAATCATTTTGTTTAACAAAATTTAATTTAAATTTTTGACTCATCAAAGTAGCCACCTTTTGCAGATATACTGTAACCACCGAACACACTCGTGGCATTCTTCCTACAATGGACATCAAATATTGTTTGGGAAGTTCTTTAACACTGTTGCAGAAGTTCCCACAAATGTGTTGCACTTGGTAGGTTGCTTTGCTTTCACCCTTCTGTCCAGTTCATCCCAAACCAGCTCGATGGGGTTTAAGTCTGGAGACTGTGCTGGCCATTCCATGATTTGAAGCCTACCATCTTGTTCTTTTCCTCGAAGGTAGTTCTGACATAGCCTAGAAGTATGTTTTGGGTCATTATCTTGCTCTAGGATGAACCCCTGACCAACTAGGCGTAGACCAGAGGGTATTGCATGGCGCTGCAAAATGCTGTGGTAGCTCTTTTGGTTCAGGGTGCCAGTCACTCCGTGCTGTTGTCCTGTGAGCCGCCTATCCATGGCTGTTGACTCTCGAAACTTGTCTTCTGATTCTGTTGTGGCTTTGGTCTGCCAGACCTCTTCCTGTCAGAGTTTCCTCCAGTTTCCAAGTGCCTTTTGATGGTGTAGGAAACTGTACTCACTGACACCTTGGCTTTCTTTGCAATTTCTCTACAGCAGTTTTTGCTAACCTAAACTTTTTTTTAACCTCTAGCAGTTTACCGCTTACCTTTGTACCATTTTAGGTTATTCACTGGACTTGAATTGCTTAAATTTCAATAAAAACTGGAAAAATGGGGGTGTTCTAAAACTTTTGACCGGTAGTGTATATTTTTTCCCATAGGCTGTAATAGGAAACTTCAAACTTAAATAACTTTTTAACAGATTGGCCCTAACTTACCCCATACCATGTGTAAGGAAGCTGAGATGGTACAGTATAGGAGAATGGGGTGAGAGCTAGGCACCTGTTGGTGTGTGAAGGGTGGGGGGTGGTTGGGTTGGGAATCCCAACACAGAATTTCCAGACTTTTGTTGCTGTAATATCAACCCTAAATGATACACTAACTGAGTTTTTTGCAATGAATTTCCTTACATTTTGAGGCAGTGTAATCTTACCCTTATTTTACTGTGAGAGCTCAAATCCCTACATAGCTGTGGGCCCTGTGCTTCCATGTGTCAAACAACAGTGACCAAATTGTCAGCATAGCCATCTTATTACCCCACCTCATATATCCCAGTACAGAGAAATTGTGAACTGCAAGGCAAAACTTAATTATGCACAGCTGTAATGCCATTCTGCACCACAGGTGCTAAAACACATGTCAGGCAGTATGCAGAAAACAACAGCTGTACTGTTCATGAGGTGGTGTGAAAAAATGGCTATGCTGAAAATTTGGCGGCAAAATATTGAAAAGTAAAAAAGTTATGCACTTGTATAGAATCAATTCAATGGACATGGAGGGTCACGTGATGGCTGTCTGACTGATTGGAAGTTCTCCTCTCTCCCGCTCCCCAGTCCGTCTATCCAAATAAGTTTCCTATGTGGTTTCTAACATATTTGTGGCTTTTCTTTACCTGCATTGTATGGAGTATTGGTCAGAGATTCTTCTTGTGGGGAAAATTCTCACCATGGAAGCCGATATGAAATCCCTACCACCTGAACACACCCTGCTGGTGACACCCAACAAGGCCTCGAAGCAGCCTAAAGCCCAGACTGCAACCAAGTCAGCAGCAACACTGAACACTGTCACTGAGGAAAGATTCCTCGCTGAACTGGAGCCACTGAAGACAGCGCTGTTAACCATTACTGAATCCCTCCACCAAATGAAGGGATCCATTGATTCTCTCAGCCGCCAGATGGGAGATGCTGAAGCCCGCACATCCTCGCTGGAAGACTGGGGAGTGAGGATGGATCCAGAACTCACCCAAATATGTCTACATTGCAAAAAGCTAGAGGACCATCTTGAAGACCTCAAACCCCACAGCAGACATAACAATTTAGTCATACTGGGGGTACCTGAATGGGCGGAGGGCCCCAACATGATTCTATTTATGCAGAAGTTATGTGAGCACATTTCAGGTCCTTCACCTAATGGCCCCACATATATCATCGAGAGGGCTCACCGCTCTTTAAGGCCCATGCCACCAGAGGGTGCTGCTCCTAGGCTGCTGATCTTTAAATGTCTCAACTTTCTGGATAAGCAGCACATCATCTCCAAAGCCCTGGATGTGCAATCCATTAAGTGGGAGGATACCCCTCTCTGAATCACCCAGGAGCTTTCCCATATTAGTGTAGCAGAGGATGAAGGACTTTCACCCACTGTGTCCAAAATCATCACAGTGGGTATCTGCTTTTGGAGGTGGTATCCTGCCCTATTACAAGTGCAGCATCAAGAGGAATGGAGGAGCTTCAAAACCCCCACACAAGCTATCCAGGAGCTAACATACTTGTACCCTAACCTTTTTAAACCAGCATGAGACCTATTCATTGGAATATCTGGGTAAGTGTCTGCCTGGGGCTTAGCTCCACTCAAACTGTTTATTTAGTTTTTGTTCTTCACTAGCCCTCAAACATAGACTGTCTGGCTGCAGCTGGGATTAAATGGGGTTCTCCATATGCTGCCTGATTTCCATATGTTCTCCTAATAGACACCGTTGATTGGACCTCTGCACCTAGCATGGACTTTTCTGAGCTCCCTTCTTCCTGCAGGCCACCCATATGCTGCATGCCAACTGGTACCCTGCCCAAATGTACTTTTGTGGATACTGTGGCTAATACTGGAGCAGTACCCACTTTAGCTAGTAAGCCGTGGATGTCATTGGCACAATGATGCCAGCAAGTACATTTGGCCACTCTATATCTTCACCCCAATGCCTGTGGAGTTCAGATAGGAGAGGGCCTGGTCTTTCCTTCCTCCTGGCTACTGCCCCCAGCTGGCTGGTAGTGTTCATTTGTTTTTTTGAACTGCTTACCTTCCCTTTTTTAAATTGTGGACCCCTCCAGCTTTACCCTTTGTAAATGGACTTTCTACAGACTCTTATGGATGCTATATTATTGTGCCTGCTACATACCAGAGGTAATTTTTCTCGGGGGCTATGTACACTGGGGGGCTAGTATTGCCTTGTTGCCACTCCTGCTTGCCTTACCTATGTGCCTGGACCCTAAGGTATCTGGGAGGGCCCTATGTGCAACAGCGATGTTTAATGTGAATTTTGAACTGGACCCTATAATGTTATTTTTGCCAGTTGATGTTTGTCTGTAAAGGGTTACTGGGTCCTTTTGGATGATATAATGTTCTTTGATGCCCTGGTTTGTGCATCCCTCAAGTTAGCGGGTTTCTGTACTTAAAGTTATAACATTTTGGGGGGGTACTTTCATGATGCCAGTCAGCAAAGGGATTTTTTTTTCTTTTCACTTCATTTCTATGTTCTAACACCAGGATGTTTACTATTTGCCTGACTTCTTTGACTATAGATTGGGGAGGGGAGAGTGTGGATGGGAGGGCAATTTGTGTAACATCATGAATGGAAAGAATTTGGGAGATCGGTCCATGGGACCGAGGGCTAGACTTGTATATAGCTGGATGTGTGTGTAGGGGGGTGTTTTTTGGAACCTGGGGTTGGGTTTGTAGTTTGTTTTCTGGGTGGTGGGATGTCTCTGTTCCTGTGTGGTCTTTTGGGGGGTTGGGGCCAAAGCACACCATGGGATCTGGGTTCATTTGTATTTCATGTGTTCTCCTTCCAGCAGCTTTAATATATCTTGTTTGAACAGCTTTTATGACTTACAACTATAGATTTGTTTCTTGGAATATTAAGGGTGCCCAAAACAAAATGAAACGGCATATGGTCCTGAGACGCCTCAAACAGCTTCAACCCAGTGCTGCCCTGCTATAGGAAACTCATTTACACAGGGATGATGTCCTCTATTTCAGAAGGGAATGGGTGGGGCAGGTGTATGGTGCAGGAGTCAGTAATAGAATATTAGGTATTGTCATTCTTATTGCCCGAAAGGTGCCTTTTAATCTGCTGCAGGAGATCTGGGACCCAGAGGGTCACTTCATCTTTTTTCGCTGCAGGATCTGGCCCCAATGTTGACTCCCCCCAGTTTTTTTGCCGATCTCCTATCCCAGCTTGCACCTTGTCTACATTTACCAATAATTTTGGGGGGGTAGAGGATTGGAATTTGGTTTGTGACTCAGACCTGGACCGGTTGGGGTACGTCAGGAAAGGTTATCGGTGGGACAATGAGGCCTGCATGATCTGCTGGACATGGCCAGTCTCGTAGACCCCTGGCACCTTTTGCATTCTTCCATGCATCAATATACATTTTTTTCAATGCCTCACACCTCACAATCCATAATTGATTGCTTTCTTATTAGTACTTCTATCGTGTCTGGTCTACAGGCCTGTGACATACAACCCATGGTGGTCTCTGACCACGCAGCAGTCTACTTAGTTCATAGTCTACTTGGGTTGGAAGAACATGACTCCACATGGAGGTTGAACGCTACCCTACTCAAAGACCTGGATGTCCTCACAGCAGTCAAAACCTTCCTGCAGAATTTTTTCCTAACCAATGAAGGTTTAGTCTCCCTCTTGAAAATGTTGTGGAAGGTGGCCAAATGTGTACTAAGAGGGGAACTGATACGAATAGCCTCCAGCCATAAAAAAAAGAGGGTGAGTAAAATAGACAGTTTGCTGCAGCAAATCAGAACTCTTGAGGGATCCCTTTCTGCATCCTCGAACCCTGACACTTGGTGCCAGTTGAATGCCCTGAGAGCTCAATATTTCAGCCTCTTGGCTGAGCAAGCCAATTTAGCTCTTCAGTGCACAAGACTGCATTATCTGGAGTTGGGGGAGAGAGCGGGGAGGCTGTTGGCCCTCCACCTCTGACAAACTGAGGCGAAAACTGCCATACACTCCCTTCGGCCAGACCAGCCTTGCCAGATCCTTACCTGACCTTGGGAGATTGCAGACACATTCTGTCAGTACTACCAATCCCTCTATGCATCTGATTCCTCTTCACTCAAACTCCCTGATCGTATTGTGGAATATCTGAGTACTTTGCACCTACCACAGCTTTCCCCGGCTTAGAGGGAATTTTTGGAGTCCCCCATTACAGAGGAGGAAGTGAGGGTGGCTATTTTCTCTCTCTCTCTCTCTCTCTCTCTCTCTCTGTCTCTCTCCAAAGCTCCCGGTCCTGATGGCTTCCTCAATAACTTCTATATCGAGTGCGGGACTGTGGTGATTCCTGTCCTTACATGGTTGTTTAATTACTTGCCCTCAGCAGGGCTATTGGACTTCTCATTCACTCAGGCATGGATCACCTTCATCCCAAAGCCAGGCAGGGACCCCCTGATGCCCAGTAACTAGAGTCCCATTTCTCTGCTCAATTCTAATCTGAAAATAATGGCAAAGGTTCTAGCCACCTGTCTGCTTCAGGTTTGGTTGGGTCTCATTAGCTCAGTGCAAGTTGGATTCATGGCTGGTCAGTCCTCCTCTGACCTCTTCCAGAAGCTATGGTACCTGATTTCTGCATCGGGTGAGAGCAAGGTTCCAGCCGCTTTAGTATCTCTCAGCACAGAGAAGGCCTTTGGTCAGGTGTCTGGACTCTCTCTTTTTGCCACTCTCCATACATTTGGTTTCCCTGATGGGTTTTGTGACTGGGTGCACATCCTGCACTCTAATCCTTCAGCCAGGGTCTGATGGAATGGGGTTTTGTCTGCTCCATTTATCCTTTAGTGTGGAATGTGGCAGGGATGCCCTCTTTCCCAATTCCTGGTCAATCTCTACCTTGAACCCCTACTGTACAACCTTCAGGATAACCCACTAGTTGTAGGTATCCAGGTAGGAGGGCTTAGTTGTAAACTCTTAGCCTACACAGATGACTTACTGTTATATTTAACCCACCCCCAATCTTACATCCCTGCTGTGCTTGATGAAATCTGCAGGTTTTCGGAGGTGGTGGGTTACAAACTTAACCTCGACAAGACCAAGGTTCGGCCGCTCAGTATACATGTCCCACGCCAACTGATCTTGGATATTGGCCTACTCAGGGAACTGAACACTCTTACATACCAGGGCATCAGGGTTACTCAGGACCCGGCTGTGTTGCAGTGAGAGAATCTAGCCCCCTTCTTAAAAGAAGTTTTTGCTGATCTACAGAGATAGATGCACCTGCCTCTCTCTCTCTCTCTGGGGCAGGGTGCATGTCATCAAGATGAACATCTTGCCCTGTATCCTCTACCCCCTTGGAATGTTGGGTCTCCACTTACCCAAGGCATGGTTTGCTAAGCTCAATTCTTCCCTCTCAGCCTTTCTATGGAAACAAGGGGCTCCCCGAAGGGCTTACTTTAAGCTCACTCTTTCGAGAGAGAGGGAGGGAGGGACTCCAACTCCCAAACTTTTTCCTCTATTACTGTGCCCTGCATAGTTCCAAATATTTCCTCTGGGACTCCCCCATGATCGTGTCTGATACCCCGGACTACCACCCATTATGGCTGTCCATGGAACAGTGCATTTGTGAATAAGCAGGGCTCTGGATAGGTAGTCTCCTATATCTCAAACCTTCACAGCTGTCCTCTAAACTCCAGGGCACACCCTTACGGTGCTCTCAGAGCTGTTAGACAACTCTGCTTGTACATGGGCTGGGAGTGGAGGAAGGACCTATCCCAGCCAATTTTGGGAAATCCCAATATTCAGATTGCACACCAGCCAATCCCTCTTCAATTTTGCCCCCTACTCGGGACTGCCTCCCTCTCATTTCTTATTGATGGTGACGGGGTTACCCTGCTCCCTGTGGTTCTGCAGAGGTGTGCCCTCTCAGTCCTCCACCCCTTTAAATATCTGCAACTCTCTGGTGCCCTTACCTCATTTTTAGGCCCCCATCCCTGGTCCCCACCACCTGTAGGGGTCTTACCAGACCTCCTCCACACGGCAACTCAATCCCATCCTGTGTCTAATTTCTACTGGGTTTTTCAGTCAAAGGACCCGGCCAGCCTGGAAGGTGTTTGCTTTTATTGTAAGCAGGCTTTACAACTCTGGACGGAGGTTAAGACCTGGCAGGGGGTTTGGCTACACCTATACCCAAGGCCCCTAGAATTCTGCGGCCGCAGAATTTTGCGCAGAACTTACAATCTACCGCACAACTTCTGCGGTGCCGCAGAATTCACTCTTCTTGGTGATTTTTTATTAGTATTTCTGTTTATCCATAGAATCTGGTTCACTTCCCCTCTTTATATCCAAAACCCCTGTATATGCTCAGAACGTGATGTTATCATTGCTATAACATCATACATTAGCTAACTGAAATGGCTGCATTCTGCAACAGAAATGAACAGTCTTATCTACCACAGCTCCCACTGCCAGAGATGGTGGCACAGCACATCATGCATGGTGATATTTGCTCAACCTGCACTACAGCTAATACAATTTTCAGTCTTACATTATTGCGCTAGGGCCAACTAAACAAAACCTTGTCAATAGCACAGACTTGTTAAGTCCATACCTCACTTTTTACAATCCTATTTGTGCCTTTAAGGTATAGAGATGCCATCTGAAATGAATAACTGTTAAAATGAATTTAACTGTCATTTTTAAGAAAAATAAAGTAATTATGCCCAGAAAAGTGGAATATAATAATGTGTAGACCTGTTGAAAGAATATACCTGTTAAATAAATAATTGCACTGCAAGCATTTTTGCCTGGGTTATTGATTGCATATTGTCATTGGTTGATAGAATAACCTAAACGTTATGGAGAAATGTTATGTGCAGGGACAGCTGTTGGGCCAGAGGGTAGCATGCTGTGTTTCCGTACCGGCAACTCAGGTTCAGAGATTAGCTCTGGGAGCTGGCTAGGCAGCACAAGGATTGGTGGAACACATCACGGAGCCTGGGAAGGTATGGTGCAGTGTTCTGTCACATGGTGGACACATTGTGATGGGCTGGAGAGCTCTATCTCACAATCGCTTCACATGCATGTCATGGCCTGATGGTGTTATGCAGTCTGTCAGGGTAAGCAGGTTGACATGAAAAATGAGTTTTGCAATAACTCCTCTATTCTATTTCCAATGGGACCTGTATAAATGAGGATGCAAGTTAAAAAAAAAAAAATATATATATATATATATACACACACACACATATATATGCAGTATCTCTGTCTCTCTCTCACCACACACACACACACTTGTATGTATGTTACAGATTACATATAAATATATAAGTGATACACAGTGGGAACCTCATGAGTGGTGTAGAAAGCACATACAAATATATAAGTGACAGACAGTGGAAACCTCATTAGTGGGCTAGACAGCATGCATATATAAATACCTTATTTATCACATAAGATCCCCTCTACATATATCATTTATGCAACAGGCTAGGACCTTAAGGGAGAGACATTTGTTTTGCTTTTTTAGGCATAAAATTATTTTTATAAGTCTCTTATTTTTTGAACTAGTGTTACTGTGCTTTCCACCATCCTGATTGCTATAACCACTGCCATGAAAGTGAAGTCAGGATGACAAGCTGACACTGTGACATGGTAGTTTGTTAGTGCCACAGAACTTCCGAAGAAATTACAAACCACCGCTGCAGAAGTTCTGAGGCAAATGGTGGTCTTGCTGCAGAACTTGGTCCCACTGTGCTGCAGAAAAGTAGGGGCCCTGCCTATACCAAGTCGTCGAACAGGACAGTTACCGTATGTTACAGTTTCATATCTTACACAATCTCTATTACATGCCAGTTAGGTTCCATAGGATGGGCAAATGGGAATCTCCCATTTGCTCCCGCTGTGGCACAGCGGAGGGTCATTTAAAGCACATCCTCTGGGATTTCCTGAAGGTTACCCCTTTATGGAATGCTATCTGGCTTTTCCAAGACCCACTTCTAGGGTTGGATTCATTTTTTACTCCCAAGATCTGTCTCATCGGCATCTTCCCAGAGGAGCTTTTTGGTCCTGCCAAGCCCACATGTCCCTGGTGGCCATAACGGTGAAGTTAATCATATGATGGTATTGGTTGGATGACGTTATCCCATCACTTAAGGAGTGGCACCAGGAGATATTGATGGAGCTTGAGACAGAAAAGTAGATTGTTTATCGGCAAGGCAGGTCTCAGTGTTTCAAATCCTGGTGGGACTTGCTCCATACCCTTCTGTCCATTTCGGTCACTCAGCATGATCCCCAACATGTTTCTTCCCTAGATTCTCACTCCTGTTCATCCTCACCTGGACACCCAGATAACAGATAATAGATAATGGTCCTACTACTTTATGGGGTCATGTTGCAGAGATGTACTCCCTGGTGTGCCTTTGGGGAAGGTTGAGGGATGGGATGGTATATTTTATTTTTTGGGGGGTATTTTTAGTTTGTTGTCATTTGTGACTTGAATCGAGGGAGGCAGTAGTGCAGTGATTCAAGGCTCTGAGCTGAAAATCTGGAGAGCTAGGTTTGAATCCCACAGCTCCCACTTGCATACTGTGTGACCCTGAACAAGTCACTTAACTTCCCTGTGCTCCCAGGTCACACCTGTAATCAAGCTTTCAGCTTAGTGTGTCTCTCCTGGTTAAACAATTGGAATCCACTCCTGTTTACTGGATCTGTATTTTGATGTTATATTGTGTTGCTTTCTTGCTGTATTGTTGGAAAAGCAATAAAGTTTAGTAAACCTGAAAAAAATTTAATGGATGCACATAACCCGGGCATTTTTAGAAATGTTTTCACCAAATTTTCAACACAGCCTTTTTGGAACCCTGCCTCATGAATACTGGCACTGTCATTTCATTCATCAGTCCCAAAAGGTGATTTCGGACAGTGACTGTGAAATCATCTTATGGGTCTGATTAACAGAACAACAGTGACAGTGTTCATGAGGTGGAGTCCCAAAAACTCCATGTTGAAAATTTGGTGTAAAAATTCCAAAAAATGGCTGATATATCATCATAAATTCAGCCATTATATGGCATGTATCTTGATTCTTCATTTCATGGTTTGGCTTTGAAAAGTGCAGACATGTCCTAGTCCACAGAAGATGACAGAAGAGGATCTCCAGTGGTAAGTACAGTTATAGGGCAAGGGGGCGGGTAGTGGGTTGCTCAGTGGGAGGGTCAGGATTGGGGAGGGGGAGATGGCGAGTGACTGTTTTCTTTTTTTTAGGAAAAAATAATACGTCCGGACAGTTTTCTTCTTTACAGGAAAGTATTTAAAACATATTTGGGGACACTGGGCTCCCTAGTGTCAAACGTGCTGGGTGGGGGTAGGCTAACATTGCCAGCATGGGGATTGGGACCTATCTATTTAAGAAAATGGGTATTTGGTAACTATGGATGTGGAGTCCCTCTATACCAACATCCCTCATGAGGGTGGGCTAGTTAAATTAAGGAGGGCTTTACAAGATAAGACATCTTATAGTGACCAATTCATTGATCTACTGATGTCTTCCACTGAAAAAGTTTTGCAATGTAACATGTTTATGTCTGAAGGCAAGTTTTACTTGCAAAAACAAGGTACAGCAGTGGGGCCCCTATTGCCCCCAATTATGGTTACATTTACCTTGGGGTTTGGGAATGGGACATGGTTGTTAATTCTGAAAGAAACCTACATTTTGCCAATTTAGATTTACAACTACATTGTTTATTTATACAATACAAATCATTTACATAATTACTTATTGGCTTTTAACAGTGCTGTAGTTACTAAGAAATGTGTTGCTTCTGTGGCATTGACCCACACCTCTTCTACACCCACGCTCCTGGCCTGCTACTACCAAGTTGAGTGGCTGGGGGTTGGGCATGACTAAATGCCATGCTTTATCACTGATCTGCTGTGTGGAGTGGTGGTGGGTGGCACTGGATACACAGGCAGAGAACCTTCCTTAGCCATTACATGCCCTTCCCACTGGCTGAATGGTATGGCTGCCATAGCATCATTCTTCACATCAAGCTATCCCAGCCCTCGGACTATACCATGAGGGCTGGGAGCATGGCAGTAGACATAGGAAGAACAGTAGGTCCCCTTACTGGAAAACAGCAGTAATGGGAAGACCACCCATAACCCACAGTTCCCCTATCCACACACAGAGCAGGATCCTCTACTCCTGGTCATTCCATTTGATGGGATGGCTGCTATTGAACACCAGGCCTGGGAACGCACATTTGGCACATTCCCTTCAGCCTATGTGAATAGGGTCCAATATTAGATTGCATGTTTAGTAAGCAGTAAGTTCATGAAGGACTGATTTCTGAATGAGAACTTACATCACTGCTACAGTACTGACATATGATAAATGTAAATGTGTGCAACTGCAAATACATATTACCTAGACATTAACTGTGAAAATAGTACCATTATTTCTTAGCCACAATATTGTTATAGTGCCAGTTAGTAATTATGCAAATTAACTATTTTTGTGTACAGTTACATATCAATTCACAATATTAAATTGCATTTTTTACTAACCTGTAAGTTCATGAAAAACTGGAATACAGACATGGAACATCATCTAAAGAGTTGCCAGACAATGCATTTAACTGTAGCAGACTGAAGTCGCGTTGTATACTTATTTTAGTTACCATTCTGATTACACTTTAACATTTTTTTCTGTGCAATTACCTTTTAAATAAATGTCAGATAGATATTAACAGTTGAAACAGTGCACATTATCTGCATTTATATGTACTTACACTTGTAAGAATAGATTCAATAATGCCAAAAGTAATAACACAGTAGTTACACAACAGATTTGCTGTTACAATTTGCAATAGCTATTACATATGTAGTTGCCCTTATACAAACAAATAACACAATGCCAGCAGAGCTAGAGTGATAGTTGCACAATAGATTTTCTGTTACACTTTGCAACAGCCGTTACATGTACAGTTACACTTGACAGAATGAAATAATTTGTGCTGAAAGGGAGACTGTAGTAGTTGCAGATGCATGCAAGTTATGTAACTACACCATACCCACATGTGAAACTGGTTAACAACTACATAGTAGTTAAATGTAACTACACAGTATTTACAGTGTAGTTGCATCATGCAAATTGAGTGTAACTACTTAACACACAACTGTGAAACTAGTTACCAACTACATAGTAGTTACATATAACTACAGTAGTTACAGTTAAGTTACAGCATAGTTATACAGTAATTACAGTGTAGTTAAGGACACTTAAAATAAAGTGTTACCCACAATGTTTTTCAGGTATATCAGTTAAAGAAGAATCCAGAGAAGGGATTATAAGGCTCAAAGAGAAGGAAGGGGAGTGTGTAGAGGGGGACCAGGAAAAGCCAGAAATACTGAATGAATACTTCTGTTCAGTATTTACTGTAGAGGAAGAGAGTCAAGGACCACAGCTAAGTAACAGGTGCAGGGGGAGGGAAGATGTTGACACCAGTCCTTTTATGGAAGAGAAAGTCCTGAGACAGCCACCAAACCAAAGGTGGACAAGGCAATGGGACCAGATGGCAATCATCTGAGGATACTAAAGGAACTATGGATGGAGTTAGTGGCACCTATAGCAGCCCTGTTCAGTGAATTCCTTAATACTGGAGTGTTCCCACAGGACTGAAGGAGGGCACATGTTGTACCCATGCACAAGAGTGGAAGTAGGGAGGAGGCAGGGAACTACAGGCCAGTCAGCCTCATCTAAGTGGTGGATAAGATTATGGAAGAACTGCTTAAGGAAAGAATTGTGGACTACTTGAAGGCAAATTGAGCTGAAGATCCTAGGCAACATGGATTCACAACAGGAAGATCATGTCAAACAAATCTGATAGATCTTTTTGACTGGGTAACAAAGATTGTGGACCAGGGGAGAAGTGGATGTTGCCTACCTTGATTTTAGCAAGGCCTTTGACACTGTACCACACAGAAGATTGGTGAACAAGTTCACCAACCTAGGGGCGGGACAAAATGTAGTAAACTTGGTCAGAAACTGGCTGGAGAATAGGAAGCAGTGGGTGGTGGTAAATAGAGTCTAATCCAGTTAGAGGGGGTGACCAATAGCATACCTTAGGGATCAGTCCTGGGACCAGTCCTTTTCAATGTCTTCATTAGTGACATTGCAGAAGGGCTGGTAGGAAAAGTTTGCCTATTTGCAGATGACACCAAGATCTGCAATAGAGTAGACACACCAGAGGGGGTGGATAATATGAGGAGGGACCTGGATAAGCTGTAAGAGTTGTGCAAAGTGTGGCAACTGAAATTCAATGCAAAAAAGTGCAATGTCATGCACCTGGGCCAAAAATACCCTGCAAAGAGCTACAGGATGGTGGGGATGCTAACAGCCACCAGGGAAGACAGAGACTTAGGGATTATCATCACAGATGACTTTAAGGTGGCTAATCAATATACCAAGGCTGTAGGGAAAGTCAGTGGTATGTTGGGGTGCACAGGAAGGGGCATCACAAGCAGGAGAAGGGAGGTGGTAATGCCACTGTACAAAACATTGGTGAGGTCTCATCTGGAGTACTGTGTACAGTTCTGGAGACCGCATCTTTGTAAAGACATTGACAGGGTGGAAGCAGTCCAAAGAAGGGCAACTAAGATGGTAGAGGGCTTGCACAAGAAAAACATATGAGGAGAGATTAGGGGACCTTAACATGTATACATTGGAGGAGAGGAGGGAATGTGATGACATGTTTGAGACCTTCAAGTATCTTAAAGGCATAAATAAGGTGCAGATGGAAGACATGTTTCAGTATAAGAGAGGGACAAGAACAAGAGGACACAACATGAAATTGGAGGGTGGAAGACTGAGGGGAAATGTGAGAAAGTTTTTCTTCACTGAAAGGGTGGTGGATACTTGGAATAGCCTGCCACAGGAGGTGGTGGAGGCAAGCATAGTGGGGGGATTCAAGCATGCGTGGGATAGGCATAAAGGAACACTAGTTATGGGAAATGGTGACAACATAGGTTCGCCATCAGTAGATTCAGGTAGGAAAAATGGGCAGACTGGATGAGCCTAGCAATTCTTATCTGCTGGTAATATTCTATATTTCTATTAACATTTCCACAATTAAACAAGGAATTTGACTATCAACTCCTACTCAAATTTTGTTTAAACACTGGATGTTTCACAGACAGATCAATATCCTGTTGTATGTTAATTCATAAGTCTAGGTTCGTAACAAGAAAAAGATCTTTCAGCTAATTTTGTTTATTATACATTCTAATGGAATCTCTATGTCTTCCCAAAATTTGCACCTCAGACATCTTATGAACTTTGTACTTCTGACCTCCTTCCTGACTCCCAGATTGTCTGGTATTGTAATGCGGTTCAAATAAAATCAGCATGTTACTGCAAGTTTTCTCATGGTGGTTGTTTTCTTGCCATAGTGAATTTTTAGGGCTACAGGGTGGAGCTCTGCAGACATCTAGCTGTAGCAGAAGTAGAAAAGGAGCTCACCAGATTCCGAATGAGCAACACAAAATTTGGAGGTAAGGCATAATCACTTCACTGTGTCCATTCAGTAGACCAGTGTTGCACTGAAACTACTGTAGCTGACATGTTGATTTGAAACTGAGAGAGACAGAGGACAGAGGACAGAGTTCTGTAGTGAGGTAGTGAGTGTCATTGTATGCAAGTGGAAACATGCTCATGTTTGCTCACGTTTTGCATTGCAGACTATATCTGGGTTATGTGAGTGCCTCCTAGTATTTCTCTGTTCTTGTGAGGTGCAAGTTTGTCCCTGACTGTCAGTTTGTAGGAGTTAGGTGGTTTGCTTAAAAGAGGGTAAAAGTGATCCCTTAAAAATACATTCATGGTGGTCACTGTCACTGAATATTGCCTGTAGGTCTTCGGATAATTGTGCATTGGGACTCTAGATATGGGTTGTAAGTGACAAATAAGGATGCCCAGTTTGTCTGACTCTGCATAGAGGATGGTTCACATTTTTATGTTGTCTGTGCTGGTGCCCAGTAGTGAAGTAAGACCTTTATAGGAAAAGGCAAACATTAGTTTGGAACTGGAATAGTCGTATGAGAACTGGTGACTGACCAATCAATTGGGGTGGGAGGGCTATGCTACTCCTGAGCAGCATGCAGAACAGGAAGTGAGGGCACATCGTTTTACTTCAGATTAGTATATTAAGAAGCCTGTTCACAGTGCTTTCTCCATGATTGTGATCATGGTGAAAATCTTTTATGAATTCAGGATACCCAGCAACACGGATTTATCCAGGGGAGATCTTGTCAAACTAATCTGGTCGAATTTTTTGACTGGGTGACAAGATCTCTAGATGGCGATCAACTGGTTAATGTCTTGTATCTTGACTTCGGCAAGGCATTTGACTTGGTGCTGCATGGGAGACTGCTGGGCAAGCAGAGCAACCTGGGGGTGAGGATCAAGATGGTTAGGTGGATTGGGAATTGGCTGAGTAGCAGACAAGAGAGGGTGGTGGTGGTGGCGAGCTCTCGACACCTAGGAGGGTCACTAGTGGGGTACTACAGGTTCTGTTCTGGATCTACTGTTATTTAATGCTTTCATAGTGGACATCACGGAGGGAGTTAAGAGTAAAATGAGCCTGTTCACCAACTCCAAACTAGGAGTGGTGGTGGACAGTGAGGAGGGGAGGAGGATACTCCAGGAAGACAGTTGGGGTCAATGCCAGGAAGTATAGTGTACTGCCTTTAAGGGCTAGGAATCCAGGGTACAGCTACCATTTTGGGGAGGGGACAGTTATCTGCCTCGATAAGGAAAGGGATCTGGGAGTGGTGATCACAGGTAACATGAATCACTAAGAACAATGTAGGAAAGCAGTGGCAAAAGCAAACAGAATGCTGGGGTGCATTGCTAGGGGGATCACTTTGAGGAGGGAGGAGATTATCCTGCCACTGTACAAATCCCTGGTGTGGCCTCACTTGGAGTACTGTTTGCAGTTCTGGTGCCCATACTTAAAGAGGGATGTCATGCTCTTGAAGAGAGTCCAGAGGAGATGATTTGCAGAATGGGGGAGAATCCTTCTGAGGAGAGGCTGAAGGAGCTCAATATGTACTCCCTGGAAGACAGAAAGGACAGAGGGGATATGATTGAGACCTTTAAGTACATGAAGGGTATAAACAGGGTTAGCACTGAGGGTTTGTTTAGATTGAAGGGGAAAGGGACCACAAGGGAGCATAGTCTGAAACTGGAGGGGGGGGCGGTACAGGAGAGAACTGAGGAGACACTACTTCACGGAAAGGGTGCTGGCACTGTGGAACATGTTACCTGAGGAGGTGATCTCACTAGAATCAGTGGGGAGATTTAAGAAGGGATGGAAATAGATTCATCAGCAAGGTACAAGCAGGGAGGGAAGTGAACAGAGGGGAACTCAGGGAGGGAACCTTTGGAGGTGGGGCGGGACTTGGGAGGGAGGGACAGTACAGGGGAAGGGGTGACAGCAGTGTCCGAACTGTGAGCTGATTTTTGAGCAGACGCCATAGACCTCATGGCATCATTCTGATGGCATTGTCATATGTTTGTATATGGCCTTCTCACAACACCAGAATTTTTTATATTTGATAGAAATTACAGTTACCTTGGATTTTATTTTCACTATCTCTACTATATACAGTATGTAGAATAAATGATATGAAACAGAATTACATTTAGAATAATATATGGGTAGGGGTATATAAAAAAAGAATTACATAAAGAATAATACATGAGGTTGTGTGTTTAATGAGAATTTTACAGAGAGATCACGTGATGTCTTCAGCCTGAGCAGACGTTCACCGACTCGGTTCCTCCCGAACTCTCCAAAACCACAAAAATTAGTAAAGTTTTATTTAAGATTGATCACTTAAACTTCACTAATAGTTGTCTAAAACTAAGAGGGTTTGAGAGAAGGAACTGAAGCAGCTTTTAACATCCAAGGGGGTGAAAATGGACGCGGAAATGTGGCAGGCTCTCCCGGCCTGGACACCGCCGCAGACGCCAGACTAATCAGCGAAGAGATCCAAAACACAGACCGCAACCCCTAATAAGGCAGCAGCATCAGCTAGCAACTCTGTTCCCCTGTCAGAAGACACTTTTTTGGCAGAAATAGCTGGCATTAAAGACTCGTTTAAAGAATTTGCCCTAGACCTGGAGAATATTCAAGTGGAATTGAGAGAAACTAACAAGAAAATCTCGGATGGTTCTGCCCATACATCCTCACTAGAAAATTGGCAGACAAGATTAGAGCCAGAAGTGGTAACATTAAGGCAGAGGCTGAATAAAATTGAGAGTAAGCTAGAAGACCTGGAGGGGAGGAACAGGAGGAATAATATTGTTGTGTTTGGGCTGCCTGAAGAAGCTGAAGGATCAGCCATAATTCAGTTCACACAGAAGCTTTTAGCTAAAATAGCAGGTCCTCCACCACAATCCACAGTGTACCAGGTAGAATGGGCCCACCACTCACTGAAACCTTGACCTCTTCCAGGGACTAAGCCTAGGCCATTCATTATTCGGCTCTTAAGTTACATTGACTGACAGCATATCCTAGGGAAAGTTAAAGAGCTGCAAGAGATTAAATGGGAAGACGCCAAGCTCAGATTCTCCCACGATCTGCCAGTCAGTGTCAGACAGAAGTGGGCAGCCTACCATAGTTGCATTAAAAAGCTGATAGTGGCTGGAATTCGATTCCAGATGATTTACCTGGCTAAATTGATGGTGCAGCATCAGGATAATTGGAGAAGCTTTGGAAATGCAGACCTGGCAGCTGAGGAACTACCTACTATGTATCCTGATTTGTTTACTCATTGTTGAGTATCCTAAGGAAGGATCAACAGACTGGCTACTTTGTATAGTGGTATTTGCCCGAAGAGAGGAAATTTTATTTTTGTTTTTTTTCCTTTCTTTATTTTGTAATCTGATCATATTACGCACACCTCTACTTGGACCCCCTATTTAGTATGGTTCAGTAGCTGAAAGCCCCTTCTTTTTCCCTTCCCCCCTTTTTTACATATTTTTTTTTTATTTTATTTTGTGTAGATTCATATGGTCGGAGAATCTATTAATGAACAACAAGAACTAGCCCAAATCGTGGGCAAGCATTATGGCCGACCGCGCCAAATACCACAAGACTTGTTTTCTTTTCCTTTCCGTGCAAGACCTGCACAGCATTTTTTTTTGGGTCACCTTTGATATTTCAATGGAGGGACAATACCTGGACATTGAGAGAGGGAAAGCTTAGCAGTTTATCCACTATTTCATTATGGACTTTATGTTGACCCTTATGCTAATCACCAGCATATCAATCGGGGATGCAATGGCCTGAATTATGTTTCACTGTAGACCCAAAAGATTTTCTATGGGCCACATAACAGTTTGACTTCAATGAGCTGAGGGTTAAGCTCTAAATATGAGGGGGATAGTTGTTTGAGTTCACTAAGGGGGGGGGGTTGGGAAGTTGGGTGATAAGGGAGAGGTTACTCCAATTATAAAAGCCTCAAAAATCTGCTAAGCAAATAAATAAATATACAGATTGGGGCTTACTGTTGGAAGGGTAGACACAATTCTGAACTTAAAAGCTAATAAGAATATGGGGCTTTACAGAGGCGTATCTATTATGAAAGGTGGAGTAGGGGAGGAAGAACATTCTTTCATTAAAATATTCAATGTTATGCTTTTCGGGGGGAGGGGGGATGAGTCGGGATACGCTAAACCGGGTGGAACATCGCGTCTTGGCAAAGGGGGATTGAGCATATGCAATCAATGGGGTATTTTGGGATCAAGATAACTATTTTGTTGGTTTGGTTATGCGATGCTCAAGAGGTATGTTGTGGGGGTCTTATTTCAAGATTGTGGGGGAGGGGGATGGGAGTGGGAAAATACTCTTGGGAAGGGAGGATATTGCCACAAACATTATAAGTGAAGTAATAATATCACTCAATGGTGTCACTGATTGTCGTAAAAGTGAGACATAGTAATGTAATAGATAGCTAAAAATGTCAGGATATCATTTTTGTGCATGGAACGTTAAAGGGGCACAAACCCCGGCAAAATGTATGCAAATACTGATACATCTCCGTAATATACAAGCAGATGTAGTTTTTTTGCGAGAAACACATCTTCTGTCCATTCAAGTGCACTAGTTTCGTAGGCTTTGGGTGGGACAAGTCTTTGGGTCTGGTTTTAATTCACGTAAAAAGGGTACTGCAATTCTAATTGCCCGTAGAATCCCATTTCGGTTATTACAAGAGATCTTAGACTCGGAAGGCCGTTATGTGATTTTACAGGTGGTATTAGGTCATACTGAGGTTATCGTTGGTTCTATTTATGGCCCAAATTCCGATGACCCAAAATTTTTTATAGATCTTATGTCTATGTTAGCTCCATTGTCCACGATTCCAATAATTGTGGGAGGGGACTGGAACCAGGTGTTGTCAAATAGCCTGGATAGAACAGGACCCCCTAAAATATTGTTTCTCCAGGTCAAAAAGCCCAGATGGAACTAATGCACTTAGTAGGGTTAGCAGACCCCTGGCAAATTATGTACCCAACCAGGAAAGAATATTCATTTCATTCACCTACTCACAATACATTTTCTCGTATTGACTATTTTCTGGTCAGCAGTGACTGTCCTCCTGGCATCGCATCTGTTTTCTTGTCCTCAAAAACTATATCGGACCACCAAATGGTTCAACTATTTATAGAGCTTGCCCCTAATATTCAGTGAGATAAACTCTGGAGGATTAATAACCAGATTATAAAATCAGAAGATCAAATACAATATATACAATCCTTCATTTCTAATTTTATGGCAGATAACTCTCAATCAATGCCCAAAAGAGATATCTTATGGTGCGCACTCCAATGCGCTCTAAGGGGAAAGCTAATACATTTGGCAGTCAAAAGCAAAAAGCGAAGAGATCAAGCCCTTTCATCTTTAATTGACCAGATTACATTGGTGGAAACTAATCTTTCAGTTCTGTCCCCTGAAGTGGATTGGGAAAAAGCTGAATCCCTTCGAGCCCAGTACAATCACTTGCTGGCCGAAAAGGCTGAATTTCTCATGCTCAAATCTGAAATAACTTATTTTGATCAGGGGGAGAGAGCAGGAAAACTGTTAGCACTTAGAATAAGAGCCCAGGTCACTGATAGAATAGTGACCTCCCTTCAATCACCTACTGGTACAGTTTTGACTTCACCCCAAGACATTTGTGTAAATTTTAAACTTTACTACGAGAGTTTATACACTCCCACTAACTTCTCTTTTTCCCAACAAATGTTGGATTTATACATCACTGATGTTAAACTGCCAACACTTACAGAGGCACAATCCTCTATACTAAAGGTCCCAATATAAATAAAAGAGGTACTAGAAGCTATTGATTCGCTTACACTGGACAAATCTCCTGGTCCAGACAGGTTTACATCTAATTTTTATAAGGCCCTAAAAGATACGCTAGCACCTATTCTTTTGAATACCTTTCAATACTTTTATGAAAATGGTATTTCAGATAAATCCTTAACTCAAGCCATTATCATAGTATTGCCAAAACCTGGGAAGGATCCCTCAGTTGTACATAATTATAGGCCTATTTCACTCATTAATGTGGATCTAAAAATTTTGGCCAAGATTTTGGCGCTAAGGCTGTGCTGGGTCTGGGACTCTCTAATCAGTGCAGAACAAGTTGGATTTGTTAAGGGATGACTTTCATCAGACCATCTCAGGAAGTTGGCTTATTTATTTTCTGTGTCCAAGGATTCTTCCACACTGGCAGCTTTAGTTTCCTTGGATGCAGAAAAAGCTTTTGACAGAGTATCCTGGGAATACCTGCTTTCCCTACTTCCCAAATATGGTATCCCACCAGAGTTTCTCACTTGGGTCAAAATATTGTACTCCTCTCCCTCTGCAAGAGTTCACTGTAATGGAATACTCTCCACACCCTTTAATTTGAGTCAAGGCACTCAACAAGTATGTCCCCTCTTGCCATATTTATCCAATTTATTTCTCGAACCCCTTATTAGGAAACTTAATTCCTCACCCTTAATATCAGGGATCACAATAGGGACATCAGAATATAAATTTTCCGTATGCAGTACGCGGATGATATCTTATTACATATTTCATCTCCTTCACAATCCCTCCCAGCCGCACTTGAATTAATATCGCAGTTTAGTTTGATTTCCAATTATATATTGAATCTGGATAAATCGGAAGTATTTCCTCTTAATCAGTATTTTCAGAAAGCAGAAATAACTAGACTGGGCCTACAGTGGAAACCAGATAAACTTAAATATTTGGGAATTTTCCTTCACCCCTCTCCTAAAATAATGAAAAAGCTTAACCTTGACGCTACCCTAAATCACACACAAGAGGATATTAAGCGTTGGTCCTTATTACCCTTATCGCTTTGGGGTCGTATGAGTATAATAAAAATGAATGTGTTACCCCGTTTATTATACCTGTTGCAAATGTACAATTGGGACTTATCCAAATCTTGGTTCATGCAGGTACATAAAACTATTAATGTCTTTTTATGGGCTGGGAAAAAATCAAGAAGAGGCTATAGTAAACTTACAAGGGCTAAAAACGACGGTGGTCTTCAGGCCCCCAATCTATATTTATATTACCTTGCAATACACCTAACTAGATTTAGGTATTGGATGCTCCCGTCAGAGCACACATCTGACTCCACGTACTTCTCTCTCTGGCTTGGAATCGAGAAATCCTTGTGTGCACTATATGATATGGGCCTGAAAGTCCTTCCCTTTCTGAATAAGAAAAATCTTCCAAATAAATTGAAGGGATTCCCTCTTGATGCTCTTTTGGCTACACATTACCAACTTAACACCCTACTTAGGACTAACGGGTATAAGGATGTAACACAACCTCTTTTCAATAATCCTAATTTGTTAATCTCTGCTAAACCAATAAAACGTAATACTTTTTGGCCCAATATGGGGATTGAAAGAGTAGAGGAGTTAATTATTAATCAGAAACTGATGCAATTCCAGGAAGCTAATAGCAAATATCATTGGTCCACTACTCATGTTTTTAAGTATCTGCAGATTAGTCACACGTTAACACAGTATTTTGGTACTGGGAGGTGGACTACCCCCCTTCTAACTGTATTAACCCCATATCTCAAGCTGGTTCCGTCTACTCACTTACTGTAATTTCATACACTTACAAGTTCCTACAGACTAATATTGCTGGACTAGAAGGACAGAGATTTTATTGGTGGGATCAATCTCTTCCATCTTCAGACCCCCCTAGATGTTGGTTAAGAATTTGGAAACACCTAGATAGATATATTAAGTGGGACAGGTATACAGTAGATACATGCAATTCCAAATTGTACATAACATGTATTATACCCCAGTTAAATTATCTAAGATGGGTTTCCTGCAGTCTAATCTTTGTACCAAGTGCTCACGAGCTCAGGGAGATTTGTTGCATATGTTATGGTCATGTGATAAAGTCTCTCTATTATGGAACAGTATTAGGTCCTGACTGGATCTGCTATTAGCCCTTTCAGACAAATTTGCCCCGGAAATTTGTATTTTAGGGGATTACACGACTCTCCAAGGCAAAACCCAAAGAGCACATATGATGTTGATATCTGTTTGTGCCAAAAAAGTATTACTTAGACATTGGGTAGATACCCTAATACCAACTTATACCGAATGGTATAAAGAAATTATGTTTGCTATACAGGCAGAACGGGTTATTGCGGGATTAACCCATAGAATGGGAAAATACAAAAAGCTTTGGGATCCCTTTTATAACCTGTTACTAATCCAACCCAATACAGTAATGGTTAATTCTAATGCCCCTCTATGATCTAACCTACACTTTTAATAGGATTTTCCATTGATATGTATTTATAACTGTCAAGATAATATTTGTGGCAGTGGGGATAGGGAAGGAGGGGGGATGGGGAGGGTAGGGGTGGATGGGAGGGCAAGGGGGTTACAGACACTAAATGCAATTATGTAATATTGTATGGGGGATTGGAAGATCTGTTCAACAAACATACAGTATATACAATCTTGTATGGTCTCCTGTATGTAAAATGTCTGTACCCATGAAAAGTTAATAAAGTATATTTAGTAAAAAAAAAATGAGAATTTTAGACACACCTGAGGTGTTGGATGCTACATAAACCCCGAGAGCAAAGCTCAAGGGGTTTATTTAGGCATCCAGCACCTCAGGTGTGTGTAAAATTCGAGTTTTACACACAACCCCATTTTTTATTTTATATAATTGCTGGGTATTATTTTCTCACCACAGCAATTATATAAAATTAAAAGCTGCACCTGTGCAGCAGCAGTTCACTCAGGGTTCAGCACAGTGCATGGTCGGAAATGGCTGCTGAAAGAAATGTTTACCTTTTTTTGCCTATTTTTTAAAGCAGTGCAGTTTAAAAGCATTTTACTTGGTGATTTTTTTTTTTGTAAATGAACTTACTGCCGAGTCCAAGCGGCAGTGAAGTGGCCAGCAGTAAGGAATGGCAGTCAATGCTGGGGAAGGGAAAAGCAGTGGCTGGCACATGCACAGAACGAGGGAAACTTGGCATGTTATTCACAGGCTGCATAGTGTCAGAGTTATGCTAATGTATTGCTGTCTGTGGAATGGGGTCTATATGTGTCCTTTTAAGCCCCCAGTGCAGTAGCAGCCATTGTGGCTCTGAAAAGAGCATGTTCACTTAGCCATAATACACAGACATTCCTATCATTTGTCACTTTTTCTCAGACAAGCAGCAAACATCTGTTTTGATAAGCATATTCAATTTTTGTGGTTTGGAATAAGTCCAGGTAGTTGGATTTGATATTTAAGTGACTCAAGGATGGAATCTATGACCCACCTCACACATACCTGATTGCCTTCCCAAGGATGGCTGCCACTTTTTTATTTTTAGTTATTTTAGTCTTTGGTAACCGGGTAAGGCCCACTAGGCACACGTGCCTGTTTCCAGGGGTGACCTGGGAACACTGGGCGGTTAAGTGACTTGCTCAGAGTCACACAGTATGCAAGTGGAGGTTGTGAGAATCAAACCCAGGTCTGGTCTGCTGGATGTACCAAGCTCGTTCACAGCTCTTTACTATAACCTCTAGGCTATACTGCCAGCCATACTTTTACTCACTAAAAATCACCAGCAAGTCCTTAAAAAGTAAGACACCCTTATTGTTATAAACAAACAAATAAATCATTTAACTTCTTTGGTCATATGATGCCCTCCTTACATACACAAACAATTTTTCTCAAAAAGAAAAAACAACAACTAAAGTGCTATTCGCTGTTTTAATCCATAGTGTTTCCTTGGTGATAATGTGAAATTCCTCTTAAATCCTCATTAGCCTACCAAGACAATCTTTGCTGCTTCTCTGCCACATCTAAAAATGAGAAATTGTCCCCATATAAGTAAGCAATAACTCACAATAGGGTATATACTTCTAGAGAATTAATGAAAGCCCTGGAGGAATTGGAAGCCACGAGGCCAGAGGTGGAGTGACTTTCAACGGACCTAGGAAATGCATTCATTCTCAAGAAACCCACTCCCTGAAGTGGGTAATTGTGGTTATAACATGGAAAAAAAGTTGTTGTTTTTTTTATGGAAAAAGGTTTTATTTTCCTGTAGTTTGGTTGTTGCTAGGTGGAAACTGTGAGTTTGGTAACAAAGTCTGAGTGTCTTTGAATGAACCAGTGAAGTGGATTTATTTTGAAGAAACCTCTTCTGTGTTGTGAGTTTTTGTGTTTAAGAAGTGGAATTTTTTTTATTTTAATGGAAAATGTTTTATTTTTATTACATTAGGCTGTTGCTAGGTAGATTAGGACAGGTTATTTATGAAGTATGCATGTACACGAGAGTAAGTAATGGTCAGGTAATATGTTTAGACCAATAAAGTTTCTAGGATTCTGAAGCCCATTTTATAAGATTTTTTGTGGTGTGTGAAGGGGTAAACATTATGCTTGTAGAATTCTGCAGAAATTTATATTCCTGTACTTCATAATAAACCAACATTGCTCCGATTGTATGTGTGAAAAGACAGATGATTGACAGGTGGGTAGGGATGGCTTTTTACAAATTGCTTTTAACAAAAGAAAATAGACTAGATAAATAATTCTGTTTATGTAGTGCTACCTCCCTGAGGCTTGGGCACCATATGTAAACTGTAAACATGTGACCATTAAAAATAAACTTAAATACAGAACATCAATAAAACCATACCACGAAGCACCATCATTAAAAGCAACGGTGAACAGGAATGTTTGCAGAGCCTTCTTAAAACCCTCCTCTGAGGAGATAATACAGACACTTAGAGGAAGAGAGTTTAATAACTGAGGTACAGCCACAGCGAAAGTCCTGTCACCAGATGATCTGAGGTGGGCTGAGGCAATCTCTGCCACATTCCTCTCGGTGTAGTGGAGGGGGCAGCATGGAGTATATGGAATAAGAGGATCTTCAATGTATTTACTATACTTTTTGTGTGCCCCTCCAGCCATCAGTGTCCATCCTGGCCACGACTCTCTCGCCTCCACCTCTGCCTATTGCCTGCACTCCCCAGTCACCCCTGGCCTTCCCCCCAGAGGGTGGGGTCATGGCACCATCACCCTTCCAGCACCACGATACTAGTAACTGGTCAGAAAGCTGGTGGTAGAGGCTATTCAAGGCCTGGGGGCAGGCCTTCATGAAGAAGGCAGGGGACACAGTGTTTTCCCCCGAGAGAGGTGCAGGGATGTGCAACATGCCAGTGTCCGCCCCACCCTGATCTGGAGTGGGCATCGTGAAAGTGGCTAACCCAGCCTCCACTGGGTGTCACTACTGTGCCGACCGCACATACCCTTCCTTCCCCCAGAGAAGGAGAGCAGTCAAGGGATGCTCAATCCTTCTCCCCTGGCTGGCCCTCCTGCAATCCAGGTCCATTCCCGAACCCATGTCACCGGCGTCACAAGCGGAAATCCACCCACTGCCCCAACAGGCCAGCGGGGGTGTTCAATGTAGCTGTGATCTAGGTCATGCAGGGCCTTAAAGACCATCAAGCAAATCTTAAAGGTGATACACCACCTAACCAGAAGTCAGTATAGTCTCCACAGCAGAGGTGTGATACGATGAAGGTATCAGCCAGAACATGGCATTCTGCACTTGTTGAAGTGATGCAATAAACCTCAAGAAAGCCCTAGATACTGAGCATTACAGTACTATAACCAAAACATGTCATGAAGGCATGCACCATAGTCACCAGGCCCTCATACTGAAGGTAGGGCTTTAGGTAGGCAATATTTCACTGATGGAAAAATCCACAGTAGACAAGAGTAGCCACCTACACTTCAAGTAAAGGTCTGTTATCCACTCTGACCACCTAGGTTTTTATCCCTATCCATGGCTCTAAGGACATTGCCTTCCAAAGGGGGTATGAGGATTTCAGTCCTTTTCATTACCAATGTCATGGATCCTGGTTCTATGAGAAGCAACTTGGTCTTGTCTGGATTAAGGCTTGACCAGCTGGCAGCCATTCAATTACTCAGTTCAGATAGATATAGATATGTATTATTTTTTTTCCATATTGCTTTTTATCCTCCATAGCAGGATGCTGCCCATGTCGGCCACTCTTACCGGTCTCTGGGAATCTTTTGGGATCTTATAGATGCCCTGCATGTCCTGGCAGATCCCCCGGAGCCGGCCCGGAGGTTTCATCCTGCTGAAACCCCTGTATTTCCCCATTTACTCCGACTAACCCTGAGGCCCCAGAACGGGGATGCACATGTTCATGGAGGCACGCATTTGTACCACATCTCCAGTGATGGCCCCTTCTGTCCTCCCCTTGGCCTAGCGCCAGGACTCCTTGATGTGATGGCGCCCCCCCAGCCTCAACCAGGAGGTGACCAAGTGCTGAGAAGACCCTCAAGCCCTCCCCAAGGAAGAGAGCTGCCTACCAGCAGCTCAACCAGCTCCTCAGCCTCCCCCCAGATGACCCCCGGCACCCCAAGCTCATGAATGAACCTGGGTCACCAGCATGGCGCAAGGTGTGGTGTCCCACACCTCAACCCTCCGTGCCACCGGACCGGCCAGTTCAGATAGATATTGATTGATCACAGGCACTGAGCTTCCCTGGTTTGGTATGAAAGAGAGGTACAACTGGGCATCATCTGCATCACAGTGGAACCTCAGACTGTTCCATCTCATAATTTCCCCTAAAGGCGACATGTACATTGTAAACAACATGGGGACAAAACTGAGCCTTGAAGGACACCAAGAGAAACATCAGCCCTCTTGGAGAAAAATTCCGAAGTGCAACATGCTGCTTCCTATCAGCGTGTTATGTAATTGATAACTGATATTTATATTGTAGAAAAAAATCATCAGCTGAGGCTGGTGGGAGAGTTTGTAAAACAACAGCTTAGCTTTATTAACCCTTGCTTTGCCAAGGACTGATATGTCTGGCCAGAATTCCTATACATTCTAATTCTGTTAGCAGTCTAAGGGTTAACATAACAGAGTAATAACTGTTCAAAAGACACCTGATAAGAAGGGCTGATGCTTGACTGTGAAGAAAGGGAGAGAAATAAATACCACAGATGATGGTCACAAAAAACATAATAGACACTCTGAGGGTGGAACTGACCATCCATTTGGTAAAACTGATAACAATCAAATCTGTGAAAACAAACTGTAGATGGAGTCTGGAGTCAGTAGAACTGTCACTTAATTTACTGATTTACTAATAATATTGACTAGGCGTTTGACATAGCAAATGACTAATGAAACAAATAAAAGTGCCACGTAGAGGAAAACATCATACTGAATATGGCAGAGGAGATTGTATTAAGAATCAAATGTGTTTTGGTAATTACTTACAGAACTTCAAGAAGATGGAGAGATAGGGGATTTATTTTATTAATTGGGGATTTACTTGATTGTAATGAGGAACTTCATATAAGAACTGGTCTGTCAAACTAATAACTGTTTCTCATATCTTAGTATTTAAAAAAAAAATCTGTGGAGGGAACGTAGGAGCCTACTGATCAAACTGTTCATTTATTAATAAAACACACACAAACCAAATAATAAATTAGATTTTGATTGTGATGGGATTTCTACTGAACTACTGTAGAGAAAAAAATTAGACACATGGAGGAACACCGCATAAAAAGAAATTGGTGCTGCTTAGAGTTACGAACTGTGAATGAGCTCATACCTTTCAAGCACTCAGCATTAAAATATATAGCACTGGCCTTCAAAATTCATAGCAAATGGCCAGAATGTGCAGCATGTTCTTATTTTAAATAATAAAGGCCCACATTTTCAAAGGAGATGTGCGGCGCAAAGTAGAGATGCACCGCCCATCTCATAAAATGCACTGAAAAGCGATAGTCAAATGACAGAGCGCGGGCGTCTTCTGATGTGCTAAAGCGCAAATATAATGTGTGGTACATGTGGAGGGGGTGTTCCCATTAATGTGCCCCGCACTGGCATATTCAGTCAAAATGAGCAGCACAAGTACAGTGCATCATGAAGATGCGCTGCCCAAAGATAGGCATATAAGGACCATGTCTAACTTTGCAAGTAACCCACAGTCAGGAAGCTGAATAGCAGCAACCATGGATGGGTGTGCATTTGTGATAGAGCTGTCATGAGGGGTGTGAGGAGATGGGCAGAACTATGGGGCAAGGAAGGGCCCATAGGCAGTACACCCAACACAGATGGTACCGTGCCCATGTCACATTTGAACAACTCACTGACACAGAGATTGTGGGCTGGTACTGTCTCAACAGGGCAATTCTGAGAGCTCTGTGAGCTGTTCCATGATGACCTGCAGGTACTAACACACAGGAGTCATGCCATGTTGGTGGAGACAAAGGTGACAGCAGCACTGTGCTTGCTCACCACAGGCACCTTCCAGATACCAGCGGGTTACACCACTGGTATCACACAATCTGCCACATCCTGTCTCCTCACACAATTCCTCACCACCCTGCTGCCCCATGCAACAGAGTTCATTCCATTCCCTAGAACACAGGCAGAGTGGACAGAAACAATGCAGCACTTCCAAAGGGTGGCACGCATGCCAGGTATGCTAGGGGCCATTGACTGTGCCCATGTGACAATTGGGGCACCACCTGACTCTGACGGTGACACATGTGAACCGGAAGGGATACCATTCCATCAAGTGACAGGTGGTGTGCAGTGCAACAGGGAGCATCAGCAATGTCTGTGCCACACACCCTGGGAGTGCACACAGTGCCTACATCTGGCATCAGTCGGCCCTGTGTCTCTGGTTTTGAGACTGGGGAGATACCTAGTGACCACCTAGTAGGTGAGTGGAAATGAACCCCATGTCAACAGAGCACATACTGTGGCCCATAGCACTGCAGGTGGCAGTGTGGGGGGGGACACTAACAGGGCCCATGCACTAGCCAACAGCCATGGGAAAACCTGAAACAGGGGATCCTGCTGCAGTAGGATCCACAGACAGAGAGAGAGAGAGAGCATGGGGGGGCACCAGGGGTGTGGCAGGACAGGGGTAGACACACAGCAGGCAAAGGTGACAGGGCATGTAGCAATATATGCCCAGGGCTTGACCAGCGCCTGGGGCAGGGCAGAGCACCACAGATGTACAGGACAAAGGCAAGGTGAATTAACAGGCTGTGCTCCATGGGACAGTGCGCAGGCCCACTGTGCATGTACAGTACTGTCAGTGCACAACCAACAGTAGGAGGGCAACTAGCGGTGTGCCAGGGTGTAAGCAGGTGGGGAGCATAGCCATGGCAACAGGGTGGACAGACACAGGTACCAATACAGGCTGGTGTGGGTAGTCAGGACACCGTGGTTGCCTATATGAGACTAACATATTGCATTCCTCCCCACAGGTGATGGCGCCTACCCCCTGCACCCCTGGCTAATCACCCCCATATTGCGGCCCTCATCTGAGGCTGAGAAGAGATACAATGAGGCACACATCGCTACACGCAATATTATCCAGCATGTGTTCAACATGCTCAAAATGAGATTCAGATGCCTGGACAGGTCCAGTGGTGCTCTACAATACAGCCCAGACAAGGACTGCAGCACATTCCTGGCCTGTTGCATGTTACACAACATGGCCATAGACTGTGTAATAGCTGTCCAGGCACAGGAGGGTGATAGGTCAGAGGATGAGAACCCACAGGATGAGGGTGAGCAGCCAATCCTGGACAGGAGGGACCCATGGTTGACTGGTAGGGCATGGTGGCACAGGGACACAATCATGGAGGAGCACTTTGGTGACCAGAAATGAGTAACAGAGGGGGACCTGACAAGGTGGTCAGACACACAAGCAGAGGGGTTCCTAAGGATCCTTCCATGGGCAGGAAGGTGGCCACTGCATGGATGCCGAGGTGTGCAAAGACTTGTGAACATGACCATGCACAGGCTTCCACTGCAGTGGCACCAATGCCAGGGGGAACACAGGTGCATGTGGGGGAATGGCATGGATCAGAGAGACACTTCTGGCACACACACACACACACAGCGGACAGCCAAGGCTGCACTTATCATGCCCATGCCAGACACCATGACACCAAAGCCCACACCCATGGCCCGGATGCCACACAGACAGTGGGGACAGGGTTGCCACAGGCATGTGCATGGATGTGCTCCACTGCACACAGGCCTGGGCAGTGGAGGGTAGGTATAACAGCAGCAATGGCTGCAGGGAGACATGACCAGGCCGACACTACCATGATGGTGTCAGTGCCTGCCATGATGGCCACCGCGGACATGTGGGTGGCCATGCCCAGGCAAGGGGAACTCCACTGGGTGTTCCCCTGCCACAAGGGGTGGGTCCTCAACCCCCGAGGGTGTTAACACATGTGACCATGACCGGGTGCATGTGGGGGTAGGGGTCCTGAAAACCAAACTTTATCCATGGGTGCTGCGGATTACATTGGCAGGGGATGGTGTCTGCAATAAGGGTGTCATGTGCCGCACTGGTGTGGGAGTGCTGGTGGCACTGCGTTTCATGGGGCAGGTACTCCTGCAGGCATGAGGTGCCAGGGCTGCACAGCCCATCTCATTGGCCTATGCAATCCTGTAAAGACTAGTGGTCATGTCTGCCCATGTGAGGAGCATTTCTGTAATCATGTCCACCCACAGAAGGCACAGCTCACCAAGCACCTGGGTATGCCTCGTGGCTGCATGCTCATCCATGAGACCCACCCACACCTGCAGGCCATGAATAGCCTCCCTGAGTGCCACCTGGGCCTCCAGGAGCCAAGAATGCTCATCCAGCCTGTCAGCAGGGAAACATGTCCAGGGGGACTGATGGGCAGAGGGTGGACCAGCCTGCAGTGCCACATCTGCCAACTGTGGACACCACATAGCAGGCTGCTATTGGGCAGGGGAGTGTGCATGGGCAGGCACAGTGGGTCCTGGGTCACCCACGCCATGTGCCTAAGCAGGCTGTGGCTATTGCACAATACCCTGCAGTATGGTGGCATCGCTCCCAGGCCCCACAGTGGCACTACATCCCTGGCCAACCACGGCCATCACAGCAGTGGACAGTGTGTGGTGGGATGGGGGGTGCATTTCATGGTCCAGTTCGGTTGCCACCACCCAACGCTGTACGTGTGACAACTGGGTCCACATGGACAGGGGCAGTGTCAGTGATGATGTTCCCCAGCTGGGCAGCATCATCTTCATCATCTGTGACCGATGCCAGCACATTCATCCAGTAAGTCAGTGCTGAACAGGGGGTCAGGATCAACCAGCCTCAGTAGGTCCCCCTCCTCAGGAGCCACTGCTGTGGTGGATATAGATGGCATGGATTCATCCAACTCCTGGCTATCTGTATGGGACCGTGACCCGGCAGCACCCCTGAGGTGCGATGGAGCTGTAAGGCAGAATAGGTGTGTATGGTCAGTGCTGCAGGTACATGGTGTTGGGTAACATATGCACTCATGGGGTGTGCATGCATGCCACAGGAGTGCTGATGGTGACACACGGGCCACAGGCACCAGTGAGGGCCATACTAGCCATACACCACAGTGGCATGTATAATGCATGTCTGCCAGTGTGTACACCCACAGGGAACAATGTGGGGCACAGCAACTGCAGACAGACTGGGCCCAGCCACTTGCTGGCCTCCTCCCCCCTTCCCACCCCCACTGTCTGGGTCAGTCTCCCAGCAGGCATCACATGGCACACTGGCAGACTTGGGCATGCCACTGCAGGCCCTACTGTTGCTCTGCTCAGTATTCACAAAAGAGGAAGAGGGGGAGGTACCTAATCCAATTAACAGAAGTACTCTGGATAGGGGGTTTGATTCCAGTACTTTCACAGAAGAAAGGGTTCTGAAAGAACTCCTAAAACTGAAGGTGGACAAAGCAATGGGGCCTGATGGGATTCACCCCAGAATTCTAAAAGAATTAAGGAGAGAAGTGGTGACACCACTGACTACACTTTTTAACAAATCAAGGGAGGATGGTGTTGTACCTGAGGACTGGAGCAGGGTAGATGTGATTCCCCTTCACAAAAGTGGGAGCAAGACAGAGGCAGGAAACTACAGACCCATCAGTTTGACCTCTGTGGTAGGGAAAATTATGGAATCACTTCTGAAGGAAAGAATTGTTGAGTACCTAGAGGCCAGTGGGGCACAGGACCCAAGGCAGCATGGATTCACAGTGGGGAGGTCATGTCAGACAAATCTAATCAATTTCTTTGACTGGGTGACCAAAGTAGTAGACCAGGGAAGGGCTGTGGACATGGCCTACCTAGATTTTAGCAAGGCATTTGACACAGTCCCACACAAAAGATTGATAATCAAATTAGCCAGCCTGAGAGTGGATTCCAGGGTGGTAGCCTGGGTGAAACATTGGCTAGACAACAGGACACAGAATGTAATAGTAAATGGAGGCCGCTCTGAAGAAAGGGGGGTTACTAGTGGGGTACCACAGGGTTCAGTACTGGGTCCAGTCCTTTGTAATGTCTTTATAAGTGACATTGCAGAGGGACTGGAAGGAAAAGTACGCCTTTTTGCAGGTGACACAACAATCTGCAACAGGGCTGATACACAAGGTGGGGTGGAAAGGATGAGAAGGGACTTGGCAAGGTAGGAGGAATGGTCAGAAGTATGGCAGCTTGGATTCAATGCAAATAAATGCAACATAATGCACCTGAGAAACAAAAACCCAGGGGAAGAGTACACACTTGGGGGGGAGGTAGTAATAACAACAAAAATGGAAAGGGACCTGGGGTAATCATATCAGATGACCTTAACGTTAGGTTAGCAAGCAATGTAAGAAGGCAGTAGGGAGGGCTGGGGGATACTGGGATGTATAGGGAGAGGCATCACCAGCAAAAAACAGTAAGTTGTTATCCCTCTGTACTGACAGTTGGTGAGACCCCAGCTGGAGTACTGCATCCAGTTCTGGAGACCCCATCTCCACAAGGACATAGACATGATGGAGGCAGTCCAGAGGAGGGGAACTAAAGTGGTGTTGGGTCTGCAAGAGAAGCCATATGAGGAGAGACTAGAGGAGCTTAATATGTTTACCCTTGCATAAAGGAGGGCGAGGGGGGACATGACTGAAACTTTTAAGTACCTCAGTGGAATCAACAAAGTTCAAGAGGGTAGCATCTTTCAGAAAAAAAGATGTGCAAGAACAAGGGGACATAATTTGAAGATAGAGGGGGGATGGCTCAGGGGCAATGTGAAGAAGTATTTTCTCACAGTGAGGGTGGTGGATGCATGGACCGCCTTTCTGAAGAGGTTATGGGGTCTAAAACTATGGGAGAATTCAAGAATGCAATGGACAGACATAAGGCACTTCTTATGGGGGGGTAGGAAGAAATAGGTTGTTGATTAACTAGGATCTGCAACTTATCCAGTAGGTAGGGAAATGAGCAGACTAGGTGGGCCAAGTAGTCCTTATCTGCCATCAAAGTCTATGTTTCTATGTCGCCACAGGGGTATACGTGGACATAATACCCATGGCCCAGTGGGTTGGGTCAGTCACAGGTGCCTACACCTCTGACAAACCTGGAGCCGCCGTTGTGTTGCACACCACAGGGCCAGCACCACAACATCCCAGAGGCCGTGGTGGCCTATGTCAGGGCTTGGCAATGACGGCATGCTGTAGGGCACCCTGGGAACACAGTGGTGTGGCCTGCGTGGCATGACAAGCACACCCCTGGCAAACACATGCAGCCCTCAACAGTAACCATCATATACACACTCACAGTGCACTGGTGCCCACCTCCCATGTTGAAGCCACCACCAGGGACACCCTCCATGGAGCCATGGCTTAGGATGCTGGCAAGCATCACCTCCCATGCCGACAAGGCAGGCACTGTGGAGGGCACACCCCAAGTGGCCCTCTGGGATGCCCTGAAGGTGGTCAGCTGCTCCCCGACCCCTGTTGCATTCACTGTTTATCCATTTTATACTCTTCTGGGGTGTTCAGTTGTATACTTCATGGGTGTTGACCACCCATGCCACATCCTCTCAGTCCTTTACCCACTCCTGATGGATACCAGTCTTGCAGGTTAGGAGGTCCTCCTACATGAGGTATGCCTCCATGAGGGCCTGCAGTTCATCCTGAATGAAGTATGGCCGCCTTCTTTTCTTCCCCTCCTCAGCTGCCATAGTGGTGACTGTGGTCGGAAACAGACATATATTAGCACAGGTCCAGCATTAGTGGCATGGTGTGAAGGGCTTGCTGGCTGCAGTGCAACAAACACTATAACAGTCACAATTTAAACACTCACCTCCAAGGCTGCAGTTCCTGTCTGTCACCTGTGTGGTGTGGTGGCGTAGGGGAGCCCATTTGTAGCTCAACACATACAAATAAGGGGATCCACTGCCTGTAATCAGATGCAAATGTGTGGACTTGGGCCAAGGTTGGGCAATGTGGTCATTTGCATATTCAGGCTGAATATTGCAAAACTGTGCCTGGCCCATCTCAGTGTGCATTGTTCATCTGACTGGGCAGCGCATCTTCACATGACACATTTCTGATGCATGCACAATAGGCTATAGCGTCACTGAGTTGTGTGGTCACAGATGTGTGACGTCATGGTCAGCGCATCGTGCATACCACACCACATTGCCCTGCTGCATGGTTGCTGTGTATGGTGCATGGCCGCTGATTTGCACCAGGCGGATGTCTACAGGTGTAGCATTGCCTGACCTCCCCAACATGGCAGTGTCATTTGGCCGTGCATGCATGTAGCATGGGGGCATGACCCCAGTCTTCCTCCCAGCTGTGCTCTACTGCACATGTGTGGTACTGTGCCATGCTGTGGCTACCATGCATCCCTATGGCACATGTGCATGCCACAAGGTGCAATGCATACCAGGCCTATTGTGCACTCAGTGCAGCCCAGTCACATCCCGACCACAGCCTTCCTGTGAGCCACACTTACAGCAGCTCAGAACAAGCAGAATGGTACATGCTAGCAGCTCACAGGAGACCAGGCCTTATGCCCTGAACTGGGGGATGTGGAGCTCGCTAACCTTGTGGTGCCCCTGGAAGGCCAGTTGTTTGGGTCTGAGGAGTTGGAGGAGGCACGGGCCCATGTGTGGGCCAGGGTGGCAGTGCGCCTCACATGGAGGATGGGCATTGCCAGGACTGGAGAACAATGCTGGCACTGATATGGGGACCTATGCAGGACAGACCCAGGCAGGCTGGACCACCTGCGAGACCATGTCTGCAGGTGGGCAGTGCCACACCCAGTACATATGTGCTATGTGCATGATTTCCTTGTCTGCTATTGGGGGTTTGTGGGTGTGCAGCAGGAGTGGGTACCACCGCACACATGGGAGACATTGCCCCAGTTGCAAGGCCAGGCCCATAGTGCTGTGCATGCCACTGTCTGTCCCTGGGGACCATGGTGGTCCCCTTTGTGCATTGCCTGTCACCAGGGCACATATTGTGCTGCAGCATGCTGCATTGTGGCACTGTTGGGCCCCTGGGTTTGGGGGGGGGGGCTATGGTTCTGCATGATGCTCACAGTGCCTTTACCATTGTGTCCCCCTTGCAGAGCAGCACCAGGCCCAGTGCCTCGCCAGCAGATGGCCCAGCAATGGAGATGCAGCAGGTGGGGATGGAGATGGCACACACTGGGGTGTGTCACACTGTGCTTCAGGTAAGTGTGCAGCTAATGATCCTTTTTGCTATTCTGTGGGTTTTGGAGGGGGTTGCATTGCCCACTGCAGGCCATGGCATGCTTGTTGTGCATGCCCATGTGGTGCTAGCCTCTCACACATGGTTTGGGGTTGCTGCACCATATGGCATCTCCGCTGTGTGCCTGGCTCCTGTGTGTTGGTCCACATCCTGTGTGTCTGTACAAGACCATGGGTGCTCAGCAGTGCCCACACGGGGCCACCACTGGGCTGACACACACGGGGCACACAGACGTCCAGTTCACACACTGTGGGGGTCATGGCCACATGTCTCTTAGCGATGTCCAGTGCATGCATAGGTTGTTATTCCCTGTGCCACATCCCATGCTCTATATGGCACTGTTGAATGGCACTTCTCCAGTCTGTTGTGTGTTTGGCATTGCAGGAGCCTGCCAGACATCTGGCATGCATGACCACTCCATCCTGGGGTGAGGGGGTGTGTGCCTGGTTGAGATGTGTCACTGAGTCTGTGTTTCTCCCCATAGGTTACCAGGATATCCGTGCAGGGGTGGAGCACCACAGATGGACCCAGGGAAGGTTGCTGCTGCACGGACGACTTATGACCAGCCAAGAGCTGCTGCTGGCCATATACAGGTGCCAGGGGGCCATCCTCAGGGTGGTCCACAACATATTGTGGACTCTGCAAAGAGGGGGGCACTCACGCAGAGGGTGGTCATGCCACAGCAAGACCTGCTAGCCCTGTGTGGCTATTGTGGACTGTTCATAGTGTAAATAGCCCCTATATTCATACAACCACAATCAGTACCTTGCCATCCTGTTATAAATAGCTCCCCCTCTGCATTATCTGTTCCCTGTACCACTGTGCCCCACAACCTCTTTTTTTATTGTATATAGTTGTTACTGGTTTTCCACTTCTTGATCTGTTGCTTGTTGTTGTTTGTACATGTTTGTTTTTTGTGAATTGTTATAGAAAAGTTTCTTACATCTTGGTTGTGCCTGTGGTCCGTCCTTTACTGGTTGTTGTCATCACCTGCTGTGTAGCACGGCTGGCCCACTACCACTTGCTTCTCACTGCCCATATGTGTCCCTGCCATTGCACACTCTTACGCCCTGTTCCTCAGGTGTTGCCCTCCCCTCTGTATTTGTCACAGTTTCCCCTGGCCTGCCTGTGGGGTGTCCGTGGTGGTGGCCCTTCTATTACCTTGCACTGGCCTCCTGTGCTGGTGCTCTGACTTCCTCTGCAGTTGTCATGGTCCTTGCACTGGCATGCTGCACGGTCAGTGGTCCTGTGTCATTGGTGGTGTCTTCCACCTGTGTGGCCTGCATCCGCCAGCCTATGTGGCACTGTACAGGTGGCAGACATTGCCTCCACTCTGGCTGCCACATCTGCCCTGCTTGACACATCGGCCCTGTTATCAAGGTGCCTGGCCAGGCCACACTTTCCATTGGCACCGCTGGTGCTGTGGCACCTCATCCATGCCCTTCTGTATGCTGTACCCAGTGTGCTTGGTACTCCCCTTGGCTGGTGGTCTGTGTGTGGTGCTTCATACTCTGCCCCCGGGGGCTATGCCTGTGCCCATATTTGAACTGTTCATGTGCCACTGTCCTCCCCTGTGCCCTGAGGTGCTGCCCTGTTGCAGCTATAGCCACTTGTCTTGTGCTATTGCTGTGGGATGCTCACCCTGTTTGTGCTCCGTTGTTCCAGGCTGACTTTCTCAATTCCCCATATTCAGTCCTGCCCTGATGCGCACCCCATGTCGAGATGCACGGTGGCGCATTTTTGCTATATTCAGCCTGGGTTGTGCTGGCACATCTTATGTCGCATCTTCGGAATATTGCATTTTTTGGGGGATGGCGCATCTCAGCTGTGCGGCACAGGCACTTGTGCAATTTTCCAGGGGACTTTTGAATATGGGGGCCAATATGTCTACAACTAGTGGGCACCATATAGTTAGTTCAATTATTTAATAGTTTGTGTCCAGAAATAGTTTTAACATTATTAGGAACATCAGTAAACCTTTGTAGAGCAAGGGTAGACTTGAATGTAAAAATCATAGCACTAAGGAAAATTCATAGCAGTTGAGAGGTACAGTATGAATGAGCTTGGTAAATCCAGCAGGCATGGGTTTGATTCCCACAACCTCCACTTGCATACTGTGTGACTCTGAGCAAGTCACTTAACCATCCCAATGCTCCCGGGTCACCCCTGAAAACAGGTACTTGTGCCTAGTGGGTCTTACCTAGTTACCAAAAGAATAAAAAAAAAATAACACAGATGCAGTGCACTCCAAGAGTGTTACTGACTGTTGCTGTTTGATATACTGTACTGTATGTCACTTCCTGTTATGTCACTTACTGGAGTCTAAAGACATTGGCCCAGATATTCAAAGGGGCTGCGCCTGGCATAGTTGAGTTGCACCATCACAACCCCACAAATGTGCCCTGGTGCAATATTCAAAAGAGGGACTTGTGTAGCGCAAGTCTCGATGCGTTGGGGCAGAATGATAATTGTATGCAGCGCATCTCCAGGGCAAGTGCCCATGCATATGCGGTGCATCCAGATATTCAACTGGGGATGTGCAGCGCATATGCTGTCACAACCCTGAGGTGCGCTGCATACCTGGGCCCAAAGATGAGCCTGAAATAAAAGGCTAAAGGTCCGGCCACCCACAGGCGTGCTGCTGTACTGCAATGCACAACACAGCAGCTGCCAGCCATGGGTGGAAAACACCCCCCCCCACCATGCATAAGCACCCATAAATGGCCCTGATAGTCTAGTGGTACCCTCCTCCCACCATTTAGCTGCGATTGTCAAGATGTAAAATAAATCATAGTCCTGGGAGTGTAGTGGTACCCCCCTTCCTACCCTGTAGTCGTGATCGCCGAATAGAAATGTCATTCCTCTCCCTGGTGGTCTAGTGGTACCTCCCACCCCACCTGTAGCCGCAATCGCAAGTATACACTACGGTACATACACCTTGGTGGTCCAATGGCACCCCCCCACCCACTCAGGACCCCATGCCCACCCAGTTTATCCCCCCGTCATCGGCGGGCAGCACAAACCCACCCGCATACCGCCTGACTGCCCACCGAATGACAGCCTATAGTAGCAGCTGTAAGCCTATTGGTCCACAATGTCATTCACAATACCATGAATGAAGTCATTAATTCATGGTTATGTGAATGGCTATTACAGTATGCATTAAGCTCCATTGGTTACAGAGTGTGGACCAATATGCTAGCTGCTACTGGAAAGCTGTCATTCAGCGGGCAGCCAGGTGAAATACGCTGGTGGGTTTGTGCTACCACCCGATGATGGGGAGGCTTGGTGGGTAGGGGGATCCCGTGTGGGTGGGTGGGTGGTGCCACTGAACCATCAAGTGTATGTACCATAGGGTACACTTGCAATCATGGCTATGGGCAGGGTGGGGAGTCCCACTAGACTACCAGGGATAGGAATGACATTTCTATTCAGTGATCACTGCTATGGGGTGGGAAGGAGGTACCACTACACTCCCAGGACTATGGTTTATTTTACATGTTGGCGATCGTGGCTACGGTGTGGGAGGGGTATCACTAGACTACCAGGGATAGTAATATTGTAACTATTCGGCAATTGTGGCTATGGGCAGGGTGGGGGTTCCCTCTATACTGTCAGAGAATTGTACTACTTATTTTGTCGGCAATTGCGCCTACAGCTGGCCGGGGGTACCGGTCGACCCCCCTCTGGCAGTACCACATGCTGTGCAAGGTGCCATGCGCATTGTGCTGGCCAGTCCTGTATAACTCATGTAAATGGGGTCATAATGACATGCTAATGGCCCCATTTGAGCCTTGCAGACATTATGGCTGCATTTGCATACAGCCGCCTGAATATCAGGGATTTGCACACAGCGTAACTCTGTTGTGCTGGTGCAGTTCCCATTCCTGGTATTCTGCCACGTCTGGGTGGGATGTGCCAGCCAACCTAGTTGCGGTAGTGTGCATCCCCTACTATAGTCATAGGAGATGCGCCATGGCTCATCTCCTATGAATATGTCCTTGGGTTGCTCCAGCGCAACACAGTTGCACTGTGCAACCACTTCTGCATTTGCCAGGTGCATGTCTGAATATTGGGGACATTCTGTAGTATATCTTTTGAAATTATCCCCTGAATCATCCTGACCCAGTGAGGCAGTGTTTGGCCATTGTGTTTTGAGGGTGTTTCATGGAGATGGCATGGGGGAGTTCTGAGCAGTTAAGTGATTAACTAAATAAAGTAAGCCCAGCACTAGAAAACAAAACAAAAAATCCAAAATTTTATAAAAAGGTGTGTGTGTTCTACCGAATGACCATTCTGAGAGACACACTACCTAAATCAAATCAACAAGTGCCCTCACATGAATCACAAAATTCATCAGCACAATAGATAGGAAATGAAACAAGAAAGCAAGTACTGTAACTGTTGACAATGGAAGCTTTCAGAAGAAATACAAATACATGAAATATACTAGGAGCAGTTTAGCCATATTGCCAGAATAATACAAAACCTGTACAGTTAAACAGACTAAAGTCACAAAATTATTTATTAATAAGTATAAAAATATTGAAATTAATTCAGATCAAACACAGAACCAAAGCTTTGTTGAACTTCTGAATGACAATCTGTGCATAAATTCAGGGATTGTGCTGGCTGTAGTCACCACAGAAAACAACCAAGTCACAGTACTGATCTCCATAGACACAACACCAAACTTTTATTAAAATACATCAATCTAACAAGCTACATTCATAACTGATAGCTGCAGACTCTTCTGGTGATCACATTTGGCTTTTTTTCCCATATCGTTAACTGCATGGCGAGAGGCATCTCCCCCAGAAGCAGGGGTGTCATTCTGCCACTCTACAAGTCACTAGTCAGACTGCACCTGGAATATTATCTGCAATTCTGGTGCCCTTACCTGAAGCGAGATGTGAGATTGTTGGAAGGTGTACAACGAAGGGTGACAAAGTTGATTCAGGGATTAAGGATATGCCCTACGAGGAGAGAGTAAGGGAATTTAACATGTATTCCCTGGAGGAGAGAAGGGATCAGGGGGATATGATTGAGACCTTTAAGTATGTAATTCAAGCTCTGGAAGGGGAGGGACACGAGAGGGCATAGACTTAGATTGGAAGGAGGTAGGTATAAGAAGGAAATGAGGAGGCACTTTTTCACACAGAGAGTAGTGGTAGTTTGGAATGCTTTGCAGGAGGAGGAGGAGGAGGTGGTATCCTGTAGGACAGTGGGTAGTTTCAAGAGGGGTTGGGACAGGGAGAGTGGGAGTATTTGGGAAGGTGGAGGAGGGGGTAGGGGCAGCTGCAAAGTAGGGGTTAGCTGCACACTCAAGCAGACTAAATAGACCTAGAGGCCTAATTTCTACTGGCAATTTTCAGTTGTTCGTATGTTCGTAACTTAAGTGACACAATGAAATGAGTACGAATGTGCAGCAACAAACAACCTTTTTCAGCACTGTAAATAATCAATTGAAGGCGTCCCAAATTTCAAGTAACAGTTCAGCTCGTCGAAAGAACGCATAGAAAGGTGTTGGCAAAAGAAGACCAAGGTCCATCTTGTTTGCCCATTTAGTACCTATCTGCAAACCACTTGCTAGAAGCCCTGTGCAATGTGGTCTTCCTAGTCTTTTATGTACAGAATGTCCGATGCTTTCATGAAGTGTGTCACTCACTGCTTTGGGATTCACCACCTCTCCTGGGAGGCTGTTGCAGCTTAAACTACTCTTTCCATGAAGAAAGACTTTTCTCATGTCCTGCCTGAAATTATCCACTGCCAGTTTATATTCATGCTCACTGTGGTATGACTGCAGCTCTGAAAAATGCTCCCATGATCTACCTTGTTCATCTCTTTCATGTTCATTCCAACCATATACACTCTTTCCCCTCTTTTCTCCGGCAAGTATATATTCAGGCAGGCTAACATCTCCTTGCTTGACCTTCCTGTTCACCAGTAATCATTTTTTGGCCCTTCTCTGGCCAGAATCAAGATGAAGTATATCATTTTTGTTGTATGGGCTCTGAACTGAATACAGTACTCCAGGTAAACTCTTACTAATGATCTGTCGAGGGGCTGCCAGTAAAACCTCCTTCCTTCTGCTGGAAAAGCCCCTCCCTACATATTCCAGGATACTGTTTTCTTTTCCTATTGCATTAGTACACTACTCTGATTATTTAAAGGGGAACAGAGAGCACCTACAGCTCATTACCCAAGTGTGGGGCTGGTCCCCATTTGCACTTCGTAAGCAGAAACATTTTTTTTTGCTAAATTTTGCTTACATCCAGGCTGACATCATAACTACAAATCCCAGAATCCTCTGCAGCTGTCAGCAGTGCTGCAGTAGTGGGAGACCCAATAGCCTGCATGTTAGAGATACATAAGTTCTGATCTTTTGATTGCTGGTCCCACTGTCATCCTGGGGCTAAGTGCAGTCACACAGGACTGGACTTAACTCCTGGAGAACAGTGAGACCGGTAAACAACTGATCAGAACTTATAAAAGCTTTAATATGCACTGCAAGCTATTGAATCTCCAAGCACTATAGTGCTGCTCTTATATCAGCTATAGGGGTTTCTGGGATCTATTTTTCTGCTCCAAGCTCAGTTCCGGTTCACTTCTGGGTTCAGAGCAAGCACTTCATTTTCCTTCCCTTATATATGTCATTATGTTTCCCTTGTGTCTAGTGGCACCCCACATCCTCCGATCACCATCTCCATATTGTTGTACTGTTTCCCTGGCATCTAGTTTTACCCCCACCCTCTGTTCACCATCCCTGTAATGTTCTATTGTTTCCCTGGTGTCTAATGGCATCCCCCCCACCCTCTGGTCACCATCCCCATATTGTTGTACTGTTTTCCTAGTGTCTAGTTTCAGCCCCACCCTCTGATCACCATCCCTATGATGTTCTGTTTCCCTGGTGTCTAGTGGCACCTCTCTGCCCTCTGATCACCATCCCCGCATTGATGTACTGTTTCCCTGGTGTCTAGTGCCCCCCACCCTCTGACTGCCATCCCCGTAATGATGTATTGTTTCCCTAGTGTCTAGTGGCACCCTCCATCTTCTGATCACCATCCCCATATTGTTGTACTGTTTCCCTGGTGTCTAGTGGCACGCTCACCCTCTGATCACTGTCCTCATAATGATGTACTATTTCCCTGATGTCAAGTGGCACCCCCACCCTCCACTCACCATCCCCATAATGATGTACTGTTTCCCCAGTGTCTAGTGGCACCCTCACCCTTTGATTGCCATCCCCCTAATGATGTGTTGTTTCCCTGGTGTCTAGTGGCACCACCCCCCTTCCAATCACCACCACCATAATGATGTATTGTTTCCCTGGTATCTAGTGCACCCCCCACTCTCCTATCATCATCCCTGTATTGTTGTACTGTTTCCCTGGTGTCCTGTGGCACCCCACCCTTTGATCGACATCCCTGTAATATTTTATTGTTTCTCCTGGTGTCTTGTGGCTCCCACCCTCCAAACACTGTCCCCATAATGATGTATTGTTTCCCTGATTGCTTGTGTCCTCACACTCTCCAATCTCCTTCCCCAAAATGATGTATTGTTTCCCTGGTGTCTAGTGGCACCACCCACCCTCCAATCACCATCCCCATAATGATGTATTGTTTCCCTGGTATCTAGTGCACCCCTCACTCTCCTATCATCATCCCTGTATTGTTGTACTGTTTCCCTGGTGTCTAGTGGCACCACCCACCCTTCAATCACCATCCCCATAATGATGTATTGTTTCCCCGGTATCTAGTGCACCCCTCACTCTCCTATCATCATCCCTGTATTGTTGTACTGTTTCCCTGGTGCCTAGTGGCACCACCCACCCTCCAATCACCATCACCATAATGATGTATTGTTTCCCTGGTATCTAGTGCACCCCCCACTCTCCTATCATCATCCCTGTATTGTTGTACTGTTTCCCTGGTGTCCAGTGGCGCACCCCACCCTTTGATCGACATCCCTGTAATATTCTATCGTTTCTCCTGGTGTCTTGTGGCTCCCACCCTCCAATCACTGTCCCCATAATGATGTATTGTTTCCCTGATTGCTAGTGTCCTCACGCTCTCCAATCTCCTTCCCAAAAATGATGTATTGTTTCCCTGGTGTTTAGTGGCACCACTCACCCTCTGATCACCATCCCCATATTGTTGTACTGTTTCCCTGGTGTCTAGTGGCAACCACCCTCTGATCACTGTCCCTATAATGATGTACTCTTTCCCTGGTGTCTAGTGACCCCCACCCTCTGATCACCATCCCCCTGATGATGTATTGTCTCCCTGGTGTCCAGTGGCAGCCCCCCACCCTCCGATCACCATCCCTGTAATAATGTATTGTTTCCCTGGTGTCTAGTGGCATCCTCCCCACCTTCTGGTTGCCATCTCTGTATGTTGTACTGTTTCCCTGGTATCTAGTGGCACACTCTCACCCTCCAATTGTCATCACCATAATGCTCCATTGTTTCCCGTATGTCTAGTGGCACCCGTACACTATGATTGCTGTTTCTGTTAGGTATTGTATCCCCCCACTCTTTCAGTCACCATCCCCGTATTGTGCCAGTGTCATCTGTAAAAAAGGAAACCATCCCTCACCAATCTGACACCCCCAACCTCCCACTCAGAAGTCACCCCCCACGCACACCCTCATTCACTTCAACAGGTCCCATGATGAAGATCCACTCTCTGATTGAAGACATCTTACTGCTGCAACTGCCAACTGCAATGTGAGAAACTAAGGTAAATGCGGTTCAATGTATTTCAATAGTGTTTTGAACTTTGATGCATAACTTTGTCATTTTTGCATATTTTAGCCCCACATTTTTAACATGGCCTTTTTGGGACCCCACCTCATTACCAATGGCACTGGAATTGTACAAATCAGGCCCAAAAGGTGATTTTGCACTAGCATTTTGAAATCACCTTTCAGGAAGGATTTGAAAATGTTCACCACCCTTGTTCATCAGCTGGAGTCATAAGAAGGCTATGTTGAAAATTGTGGGTTAAAATATGTAAAATGACAAACTTACAAGCACACATTGACATTTTTCTATGCTCACTCATTTCAGTAATTTTCAATATTTTCACCCCAAATTTTCAACATAGCCATTTTTTCACCCCACCTCATGAACGTGACAGCTGTCAATTTTTAAATCCTGTCCAAAATGTGTCTCCCCTTCCCCACCCCATGGTGTGGAATGATGTTTCGCTAGCATGGAATCATATTTCAGTGGGAATTTAAAAACTTTCCCCTATGGGGTTCATGAGGTGGGGTGAAGCAACCTCTCACTTTTTCGGCTGCATCACTACCATCATATTCCAGCCATATTGGCTCTGTCCAAAGTTTGTTTCACTCCTTACCACTCTGATGTCGGAAAGCTCCACTCCACTGCTACTTAGCTCCTCCGACTCACTGACACCAGCCTGACAGGTATGGACCAGGGCCACCTCACTTCAGCCATATTTATCAACTTGGCCAAAGCTTTTGACACTATGTTCCACCTTCTTCTCATGGACATGCTCAAGGTGGCAGGGCTTGCTGCCTTTGCAGTCAACCGGTTCTGCTCTTGACTTGAGGGCAGGTCACAAACTGTCCTTATTGGAGACACCTTGTCCCCCACTCCCAATCTGTTCAGGCATTCCTCATGGATCTGTCCTGGGCCCCATACTCTTTTCCACACTTCTGAACAACCTCTGTACTGCACGTCCTTCTGTGTCTATTCACATGTATGCAGATGACACTGTGCTGTTTGCCTCTGGCCCCTTTGCTGCTGACCTTACTCTCTGGCTCCAACAAGATTTTGCCAACATCCAGTACTGGTTCTGATCAAACCCACTGTCCCTCAATGCCGAGAAAATGGTCTGTATGACCTTTGAGTTCTGGCAGAGGTTCACCAGGCTCACCCTCTTTCCTTCATTCCACACCCTTGACGGTACTGCAATTAAAGATGTGACCTCTTTCAAGTATTTCTGGGTCTGGTTATGCCATCACCTCGATTTCTCGGTGCACATAGATGCCATCCAGCAAAAACTCCTCCCCAAACTGGGTGCACTCTACAGGAACAATCCAGCATCTCACTTCCTGACTGCTGAGAGTTAGTGTCAAAGATGAGCCTCCCCATCTTTGACTACAGTAATACTGTATACAGTACTGGTACCGAGTCCCCCTTTGCCAGATTGCACCCAGTTTTCCACTTTTTCTGCCATTTTGCTTTGAACTGGCCCCCACCTACTACTGCTGCCTTTACTCCTCCCTTTTCCTCCCTTCCCTTGATGCCAGGCACTTCACCCATTGTGCTTCCTTCACCTACAAATTCTGGTTTGTCTCTTTCTCACCCTACCTTTCCACTCTCGTCCCTACTGCCCTCCTCCTACCCTCTTCCAAACACTGGATCTGATTCCCTCTTCCTCCCCTACAGGAAAACTGCTGTGGTCCAAGTCATTTTCTCATATGGTTTCCCCGAGCTCTGGTTCTCCCTTCCACTGTTCATCTGCTCTGCTTATTCCTTCTCCTCTGTCAAGTTCCTTCTTTTTTTTTAATCAATTTCATTTCTGCTCCTGGTATGAGTGGGTGGATTTATACCCCTTTCAGTGCCCAGACCTGTCACTCAACATCCTCCCAGGCTGCACCAAGCTGCGGATGCTTGCAGCTTGCTCCCTGTGGTGGGACTCTACCACTGGGGGGAAGGGGAGTGACCAAGATATACCAGAGGCCACAGTCAAGGCTGGCACCTGGTTCATCATTTGGGCGCGGGGGGGCATCACAGTGCTGTCAGCCTAGGGGATTTTCCTCGTGAATTCCCCTGGAAGCACGGACATGCAGTGATGTCAGTTCAGGTCAGGTGTGGTCCAGCACCTGATTCACGGACATCTGCTCTCATTGGAGGAGAGCTGTCCATGAGACACTCATCCTACTTCTCCCTGGCCGACCCTCTGATGCCCCATGTTTGCTCCTGAACATGGGTTGTCAGTGTCACAGGTGTGCCAGCTGGCCAGTTTCAAGTACCTTCTTTGTGAGTTCACCACTCCTTCCTGCAACTGCACCTGACCAATGTTATAGTCAGGTGCAATGTTATAGTGTCCCCCCACTCCCTGTTTAATGCTGCCACCGGCTTGAATCAATAGCTCTTTGACCACCATAGGCCCCCAGTGTGTATTGCATTTAAATCTGATCCTAAATTAAAAACTACCTCCACCTAAATGTGTTTCCTCCCAACAACTACCACACTGCTATATTGCTACATGTGCTACTTACTTTATTCTGCATAACAGCACTACCCAATGTACAATCATTTTAGCATTCTCTATTGTTATTGCACTTTACCACGTTAACTTGTGCAGTTTTTGTACATTACTTTGTACCGTTTTATTGATGTTGTGTATGCTGCCTTATAGTACTCCTCTTCCCCTCCCCCGGGTCACACCTGGAAATAAGCATTGGCACAGTGTGCCTTTCCTGGTTACCAGTGTTCGGACAGATAGATAAATAAATAAATATATGAAATGTGTTCACATCTGGTTTTGCCAGTTACTTACACTTGTTCCACATACTAACCTGCATCTTTTATTTTGATTACTATATATATATATATATTCTTCACAAAAAAGTGTTTCAATGCATCAGTTAGGGTTTAACTTAACACCGTAAAAGTAGGGAAATGTGGCATTAAAGTTTCCAACCCCAGTTGCTCACCCCCACAAGCAGCAAAAGGAAAAGCCCACACAAGCAACCACAGACAGCCATCATTAGGTAAGACAAACAACATATAGCTGTTTCCACGACACAAATGCAGCAGCATTGATGTGCTACCTTTGTGGATTTGTATTTGCGCATGCACACAACAAGGCATACACACTGCAAGACATATAGACTTCCTTGTTGCTGTAGATAGAAATCCAGGATACTCAAATCACAACACTGCTTCTGTGTGTAGAAGCAGAGGCCCCTGAAGCTACAGATATAAACGCATGATAGCCAAATTGCAAGTTTTATTTTGTCTGCAGAAGTGCAGGCATGTAACGGGCCAACACTCCTGTAGCCTCAGGTACTCATGCACACTGCACACTGTAGGACATTCCCACACTTGGTGGGCCTATGCTTTTGCAGTCACAGGTGGAAGACATACACACCGACCCCTGGTTGCAGAAGTGGGGGAGCCACAAAATCCATCATATCAAAATTGCAACAGTACTTCTGTCTGCAGAATGGGGTAAAACCTTGCACTACACACAATGTTTCTTAATAATACTGGACTAAACATCGTTTCACGCCAGAAGTGCGAAAACACATCTTGTCCAGGATTTGAAAAACATCACCTGTCATGTTTATGAGGTGGTGTGAAAAAATGGCTATGTTGAAAGTTTAGGGTCAAAATACTGAAAATTAACAAAGTTACAGGTGAACATTGAATTATGCAAATGTTCATTCATAACTTGGTCATTTTACCATACAGTATTTTTACACCAACTTTTCAACATAGCCATCTTATGAGCCTACCTCATGAGCCCCAAAATCACTTTTCAGCAAATATTTGAAAAATTTCAACTGCCTTGTTCATGAGGTGAGGTCTCAAACAGGCCATTGAAAGTTTGGTGGAAATATATTGAAAATTAATGAAGTTTTGCGTGAACATTGAAATATTTCAATGTTCACTCATAATTTGGTCATTTTACCATATTTTAACACCACATTTTCAACATATCCTTCTTATGATCCCACCTCATGAACTCGTCAGGTGAATCTTTTACAATCCCATATGAAAGTTGATTTTGTGCCGTGACCTTGAAATCACATTTTGGGGCTGATTTGAAAAATGTCACCTCCCTTGTCCTTCATCATCCTCATTTTATTTGATAAAGCATTCTTTTTCATTTTGACTCAAGGTGCTGTACAAGTGAGCAGAAGTATGTAAACAATTAAAATACATACAATAAAACACAAGTCTAGTTACTGTAGGTTAATTCATAGGTCAGCTAACTCAGCTGGGAAAAGAAGCCTGTCTAAATAAGAATGTCTTCATCTCTCTTTTAAAGGCATGCAGTGCAAAAATGTATTTCAGAGAACAAGGAAAGGAGTTCCACAGGGTTGATGCCATAAAAGAAAAGACATAGACACTTGAGGATTTTAAGCAAACCCTGAGAATTACCAAAAGTCCCTCATCTGCCAAGTGGAGGGGAGGGGATGGGATGTGGTGGGAGAGATTTTCAAAAAGACAATTTTTTCAAGGATCTTGCTGAGGTGTGAGAGAGAATGAATACTGTTTGGTAATTATTCATGAGTTTAGGGTCACTTGATTTAAATAGGGGAACATGAGGTCCATTGCAAACAATAAACAGGACACCCCCTGTTGGCATCCATTTTTCTGAGTGCCATATTTCAGACCCAGATCTTATCAAGTTTATGGGTGTGGAACATATTGGATCACTGTGCAAGGGCCGTGACAGAACAGTCTATTGATATAAGAAAGTTTTGGGATTTTCATTCCTAAAAGTGTAAAACCCCTAGGTCTCAATGACCAATGGGATTTGATACCTCAATGTGAACTTAGATCCATTGATAAACACCCATTGGTTACAGCTGGACTGTGATTATAAAACCCCTTACATAAGAGAATGTTTCCTGATCAGCACCTTTTAAGTTTGTGGGTTAGATGATCATAGAAGTTATATAGTATGGTTATACGTTAATGTAGTGCCAGCCTTTTGGTGTATATATGTGTGTGTTGCAAAAACTGCATTAATGCTTAGTTAAGGTTACAGCTACAAAACTAGGAAATGTGATGTTAGGGTTTCAATTTATCATTTCCCTCACATTGCATACACTCAACAGGTGTCAGGTAATTAGGTCATCAGCCCTAATTTCACCCCATTCTCCTATACTGTACCCATCTCAGCTTATTTACTAATGGAATGGGGTGAGCATCAGGGCTGATGACCCCAAGGCACACACCTGACACCTGATGGTGTGTCCAGTGTGGGGGTGGGGTGTTAGGTTTGGCATCTACCTGCGTGCTGTGGACTGAAGAATAAACTATTTATGTTTATTTAGCATTTGCTTTTGAGTCCATACTGGGTTGCTGTTTTTGGAGTTCTGGTTGTTTGGATTTGTTTAAATGTCACCAGCTATACCCAGAAATCAGCCCAGAACCTGATGCAATGGGATAATATGCTCTGATCTCCTTATATATGTCAGGAGTCTTATTGTAGTGTTCTGAACTAATTGCAGGTGACAGAATTGACCTCCAGGTAAGCCTTTATCTACTGCACTGCAGTAGTTAAGCTAGGCAAAAACAAGGGCATTTGCTATTGTAGCTTGGTCCACAGAATCAAGCAGTGGCTTCAGTCTGGCAACATTCTTAAGGTGGTAAAAACAGCTCTTGACTACAGAAGACATCTGTGAAGCAAATGTCAATTGTTCATCAAGAACAACTCCTAAACTGCGAACCTACTCTGCTGCCTGAAGACACAAACACCAAGAAAGAGAGAAGAACCAGGCCACCGCGAATGGCTGAATTCTGCTTTTCTGAACCCCCCCCCCTTACTAGCAGCTCAGTCTTGGTTCAGTTCAAGGCCATCCAAACCATGATTTCCTCAAAGTACTGTTCTAATCTGCACAGATGACACCCCATCAGGAGCAAAAGACACATACAGTTGGGTGCCATCTGCATATCAGTGAAACTCCACACTGTATTGCCTAATGATCTCCCCCAATGGCAGCATATACAACATGAACAAAACAAGTGAAAGCACAGAACCCTGAGGAACACCACAGTCTTGAGCAGCTGGTTGCAAATGGCAAGGACCAGACACTACTGACTGTTTCCTGCCGCTAAGAAATGACTGGACCCATTGGAATACATTCTTGGATAACCCTCCATGCTCCCTAATTCTGGTCAACAACACTGAATGATCTACAATGTCAAATGCTAAAGAAAGGTCTAGTAAGATGGGTGGGCTACTTGCCAGTAGGAAGGAATTGTTGTTCAATGGACAGGGGCTGGGGAAGGACCGGCAGGTGAGTGGGATACTTGGCAGTGGGAGTGAGTTTTTTTTTTTTTTTTAATGGATGGGGCATGGGGAAGGATCGGGAGCTGAGCAGAATACTTGGCAGTGACAGGGCGCTGTTTTTCAATGGATGGAGCTCCCTCTGTTGGTACAAAAAGGCGCCAAGGTCCAAATTACAATTCCCATGAGGACTAGCCATATATTCCCCTTGTAATCCGGCCCCAGTGAGAGTCACAATTCTGGTTGGCCCAAGCGGTCTCCATTTTAGGGCTCCCTTAACCCAATTGGCCCAACACAGCAGTTCAAGTCCAAAATGGAGGGGCAACACACACACAGAGTCCCAGCTACAATAAAGGCAGGTTAGACAAACTGCAATTTCACTAATGCTTTAAATGATTACAGGCAAACAGTTACATCGTTCACATGGGCTCCCTTTGCGCTTTCAGTGACTGCAAAATAGAGCGATTACACCACAGCTCAGGTGGGATTCGAGCAGGGAAACACCAGTCCCCCCCATAAGCATTAATTATGTCTGCAAGCAGACAGCTCTTAAAGTGATAGTATGTGGAGGTTCTACAAGCACTCACAATGCCACTCAAATGGCTTAAACACTGAACGCCAGCAGGCAGGGGGAACACTTAGGCCAGCTCCTAGGAGGCTTTTAGGACTCCCCTTTTGTAGGGGGGTTACAGAAGAAATTGCATGGGAGAGTTATAATAAGTTTCAGAGAAACCATTTTTAAACACAGGACACTATTGATGTGTATGATTTCTGATGCAGTTGCATTTCTCTAAGCTTGACAGAATCTCAGCAATGACAAAGAATTGTTCTCAAAATACGTCATATGTATATTGTGACGAGACTTTTATGAATACAGTCACCTTGCATGTACTGTATCATCTGACAGACAAAACAGTCAGGAACAATATGGCATGTTCTCAAATCTCTAACACACCTGGAATGTAAGTTATTTCAAGAAACTGATTACTCAAGGACAAAAACCGATACAAAGACAGGAGTCCATTAAAAATGTTCCTTAAATAATGATTAACATTGGGCTATACACGCCAGTCTAAATTCTTTCCTTGTGATTTGCAAATACTTCCTATGATGCATTTTGTATTTCTTTGACACTCGGCTTTGTTGCCAATCTCTTTTCCCGGCAACCCTTGCCTCATTGCTTCTGTGCTGAGATTACTTGTCTTTTAGATATGGGATTATGGTTTGTTTTGGTGCAGCAGTGTTAGTTAAAAAAAATTGTATTCATTGTTTAAGGATCTTAAATTAAAATGGAAATGAGGTAAGTTTTTAAAAAGACCCTCTCCCTTAGGAATGTGGGATAAAATGGAGGGTGAGGGTAGTTGTCAGATTTGAAATAGTCCTGGCATGTCAGTGCAGCAATATCAGCACAACTTGAGACCATGGTGACCCGGGTTCAGAAATAAACGCAGATCGTCAGGGGCCAACTGGGGGGGGATTGAGCATCCCACAGGATGCTCTTCCTCTTCGGGGAGGGTGGGTTCCATTCCGTGCCACAAACTTTCACCTTGGTGACTACAGGTAGTAGTGCAGCTGGAAGACCATTGGGTGAGTGGGACTCTACAGGTGTTGGGTGTCACTATGTTTGGCACAAGTGAATGTCATGTGATGTCTTTGTATGCTGTAGTCCCTGGGGAGTGTACCAAGCAATAGAAAATGTCCCTGGTCCCTGTGGATGAAAGACCCCGGTACTTCCAGGGCTGCACTCCATCTGCTGGTTGTGCACCTCCTGACAAGCACAGTGAGTCTGGGGGTAAATCCCCCCACTCTGACTCCACCCAGGGGGTTATCTGATGGTTGCATGGAGGAGGCGGTGCTCCAGTTAAGTGGAGGTGTCCCAAGAATGTACCTTGGGGGATCTGGAGTGAGTCGGGGACTGGAGATGTGAAGGGAGCATAAACACAGAATGAAAAAAGAAAAAAACAAGACTTGAAATAGTCCAATCAGTATAACCAAATTTGTTAGTGGTATTAAAGATCGAGGAAGTGCTTCTGACCACTCGGAGGGCTCCTTTCCTCTGCACGAGACACTCTTATTCTGTGAAGAGTGCATCATGCACAGTTGCCCTGGAAATGGGCATGTTTTGGGCTGTTCTTTGTTAATTTTAATATACTATTGATCAATCTCGATCGATAATATAGTAATACAGCTATCAAGAAGAAGAATCAGCATCTATATAGCACTTTTCATACACAGTGTATCCCAAAATGCTTTACAAGCAATGCTAGACTGATAGTGACATGATTGAACGTGTAGTGGTGTCCATATCGCACATTAACACCCACACACAGCCTGGAAAATTGCATGAACCGGTTTTATGGGAAGGGGAATGCTGGCCAGGACACTGGGAATGTCCCCTACTCTTTGTGAAGAATGCCCTGGGTTCTTTTACTTCCACCTGGACACCCACCAGGACAGCACCATGATGGGTAAAAGGGACCTTGGTTTAATGTCTCATCCGAAGGATGACACACCCCAGCAGTACAGCACCCCTCAATACTGCACTCAGGTGCCAGCATTTTAGGTCCAACCCCGGCTTGGGAAGAGAATCCATGATCTTCTGGTACAGAGGCAGATGTGCTACCAACTGAGCCATGCTAATGCCTCTTACAGCTGTAGGAGTGGTCTCATGTCCTTAGAATATCAGAACCACTCACCTTCTGTTCGCAGTTCTCATACCCTACGAATGGATGTGACACCATTCTTACTACCGAGAGTGGTCTTAGCAGCTGTATCAACATGCAGTATAATAAGATGGTGACATTGTTGCTTATAAAAATTCTGGAAGAAAAAGATCGCACCTCAGAACCAGCCCCACAGCTCCTCACTGCATCTTCCCAAGTGGCCACTCAGGTGGCGATATTGCAGCAAGGCTCTGATGCCCTCCCTCCAGGGAGGAAAGGAGCATTTGCTGGGACTTTCCTGCCCCTAGCCATCACTCAGTGGCCAGGCTTATTCTGAAACCCTATAGTCACTGGCATCATGAGTGGTAGCTCTCCTGCTGCATTGACAGGCCTGCAGTTGCAGAAGGTAATTGTTGAAAAAAGTTCAGCTATTATACTGACTTTCTGTCATACTTTCCAAGTGCAAACTCATGTGCTTAATCCCCCGGGCATACCCACTGTTGCTGGTATAGGGTCCCTGACTGAGCACCTGTTGCAATTTGTCAACTATATTTTGTAACAATGAGTTCTATCTACAGAAATGCACAGTTGCACTGTGATGGGGCAATATGACTCCCTTGTATGCAAATCTGTTTCTGGGGGTCCTGGAATCAAAATATATCTATGAGGAGTGTTTGAATTTATATAAGCATAAAATAATTAAAGGATTCACTACAGAGTAGATATTTTGTGTATTTGGGAGAGAAGTATTGGAGGAATCAGCTGGATTTGCTGCGTGGTTAAAACTGCAAAGATTTGAATCTAAAATGTAAGGCACAGATAGATCCCAGTGAGATCAATTTTTCTAAATCTCCATTTTAATGTGGCTAGTGATTGCTACAGAAGAAAACATTGCAGGCAACATTGTTTTGAGGGCTGATTCTGCGTCCCCCCTGCCCCGGGCCCATATTGAGAATATCCCTGCCCTCCTTCACCTGTGGAGATACTGTTCTGAAATGGACAGGCAATGCCAGGCCATGACCTCAAACAAAGGTTCTATCACAACGATTGTGAAGCTAAAATGCATAGAAAAGGTATGAAGTGAAGCAAAATGTTAGAAAATCCTTATTTGTGCCCAGAGATTGGGGCCACCATGATTTTGAACAACCAGTTATATTTATCACCAAGTACACTAATTTGGCACCTAATATCAGCCATATAATAAAACACCAGAGAATTTTTAAATATGATCATGTTTTTGCCAACAGTATAGGAGCTCAACCAAGAACCTCATATAGCAGCTCTCAAAATGGAGGGGATGTTCTCTTACCCAACCATTTTGTGATTGGTACTAAACCTGTTGGTTTTTAAAAATCTAATAGGTGCAATGGTGTAAATATGCAAGCAGTCATGAAACTCTGTGTGCCTGATTATGAAGAAAACCACAGAGCTTATGGGTTTCATTACTTGTATTCCAAGTTTTGTAGTTTATTGCCTTACATGCAAACTATAACAAAGTTTGTGAAGGGTGCATAATTAGACCTTTATAGATCAAATTTATTACAGGAGCATGTAAGGGATATTGTTAAGAGAAATCTCAGTTCCTTTTTAGCATTCCATTTTATTGAGGTCCATAATGGCTCTCCTGCAGGCTTTCTCCACTTAGAAATTTAACATATTTGAGTATCACAATGAGGGTGAGACCATGAAAAATATTTGTTACAAAGTGAGTCCTGTTGGATTTTTAGACTCTAATGAACTTGGGGATGAAGGCTTCAGTGAGGAACTTGACCTCCCCATTTTCTTTACCGTTCATTCCCAGGCTAGCCTCTTTTCTTTCTTGTACCAGTACCCTTCTTTCTCTCTGCCTCTATTAATTTCCCCTTCATTCCCTCCCATACCCATACAACCCCCCACCCTATACCTTACAGCTTTCCCTGCTTCCCACTCTTCCCCATTTCTTAATACCCTACATATCTTTTCCTCTTTATCAAACCTCCCAACAAACCCCCACATGAGCTTTCTCTCCCTAAAACACAAGCCCCTCTGAAGCAACCACCCCAAACTACCCTTCCCTAATCCCCCTTCCATGTTCTTTTTTTTCTCTTTGACTTTGTCTGGAGTATTTATCCCCATTGGATCTTGTTTTGAACTTTGAACTTGGATTTGCTCTGATGTTACTGCATTTAAGAATGTGTTTTTGCTACTTGAAGCACTTTACTACTCATAATTAGTCTTGTTTTTTTTTGAGTAACCCATGCTTGCATGAATGTGTAGCAAACTTGTATTTCTTGCATCCCTTTCAGATGCGTTAGTTTGAGGATGCTAGGTAGCTGAAATTGTTCCACAACTCAGATACAGAGCACTTTTTAGTATTTTTTTTTGTACTGCACTGTCACCTTTCTCTTCATTGTGTTTACATATACAGTAAATGATGATTTAATGTAGGTAATTTGGGTTAAATTCATGTAACACTATGTTTATATCACAGTGAGTGTGTGTGTGTTTGTTAGTTAGATAAAGGGTGCAGGGGGAGGAGCGATACTATGGGTTACACTAGAAAGGAGAAGGGGGCATCCATCTGTACAGGGGTAACATACAGATCACCAGCTCGGGGGAGAATGAAGATAGAGAGTTGATGCTAGCAATTCAAAGGATGGCACACAAGGGAGAGGAGTTGCTGGTGGGTGATTTCAAACTACCAGATGTAGTCTGCAGCATCCCTGTGGCAGCAAATGCTAGGAGTTAGAACATCTTGGACTCCCTACTGGGGTATTCCTTAGACAACTGGTCATAGAACCCACACAGGATGAGGCAATACTGGACCTAGTGCTAACTAACAGGGATAACGTGGAAGGCATTACAGTGGGGGAGCACCTGGGGAACAGTGATCACCAGTCAGTGTGGTTTGAAATAGCAGAGGGAGATAAGCCAACACATACAAGGACAAAAATATGAGACTTTAGGAGGGCAGATTTCAGGAGGATGAGAAAATGCCAGGAGGAGGCTGTGGTTGGAATAAAGGAAAACAAGCATTTGTCAATGCCGAATGTTGTCTCGCTGGCATTGGTAGTGCAGGAGTTAGAGATGCATAATAGGAATGGCAATGAAGTATTGAACTGACACCAACCCCACCCCCACCCTTCAGAGACTGACAGGCATTGCAGTGTGCCTTTGGGTCATCAGCTATAATGCTCATGCCATTTTACCTCACCCTACCCTGTAGACACTGACAAGTGTCATGGTGTGCTTTGGGGTCTTTGGGCCTTATACTTACCCCATTCCATAAGGAAATACATTGAGACAGGTGCAGTATAGGAGAATGGGGTGAACTTTAGGGCCGAACACTGTAAGGCACACCTCAATGCCTATCACTGGCTGCAGAGTGGGGGTGGAATGGCGTGAGCATTACAGCCAATGATCCCAAGTCACATCCCTGACACCTGTCAGTCTCTACAGGGTGAGGTGTTACAGTTGAAAACCCTAATGTTGTAGGCGTTTGTTGGTATTTTCACTCCAAATTTTCAACACAGACTTTTTGTGACCCCACCTCATGAAGAGCAGCACAATCAGTTTGTTAGCTGAAAGGTGGTTTTGTGCAGTGGCTATGCCATTTGGCGACACAGGGACAGAAACACATTTTGGGCAGATCTGAAAAATGAAAACTGTATGAGTAGGTGTAAAAAAAAAATGGCAACGTTGAAAATCTGGAGTGAAAATATGAAAAATTGGTGAAGTAACATAGAAACATAGACTTTGACAACAGATAAGGACCGCTTGGCCCACCTAGTCTGCCCATTTCCCTACCTAGAGGATAAGCTGGAGAGGGGAGACATGATAGAAACTTTCAAGTACCTCAAGGGAATCAACAAAGTGCAAGAGGGTAGCATCTTTCAAAAAAAGAGGTGTGCAAGAGCAAGGGGGCACAATTTGAACATAGAGGGGGGCGGCACAAAGGTAATGTAAGGGAGTATTTTTTCACAGAGAGAGTTGTGAATACATGGAACGGCCTTCCAGAGGAGGTTGTGGAGTCAAAAACAGTGGTGGAATTCAAGCATGCATGGGGCATGCTTGAAGGCAATAAGGCAATTCTAGGGGGTTGGGGTAGGAAGAAGTAGGCTGCTGGTTAACTAGGATCTGCAGCTTATCCATTAGGTAGGAAAATGGGCAGACTGGGTGGGCCAAGCGGTCCTTATCTTCTGTCAAATTCTATATTTCTATTCGACCAACAGCCTATTTCTTCATAGCCCCCAACAAAAATTGCCTTATGTCTGTCCCATGCATTCTTGAATTCTCCCACAGTTTTAGAGCATGCACAGAAACTGTGTAACACACGTCCATAACCCAATTATTTTTGGGATTTCTTTAGCCACATTTTCAACATAGGCATTTTGGGACCTCCCCTCATGAACAGTGGTGCTGTGATTTTGTTAATCTGTCCCAAAAGTTGATTTCCCGCAGAGACCACGCCATTGTGTGCCACAGGTGCAGAAACACATTTTGGGCAGGCTGTGAAAAATGACAGCTGTACTGGTCATAAGGAAGTGTGAAAAAATGCCAGTGTTGAAAATCTGGCATGAAAACATTGCAAATTTGCGAAGTTACAAGGGTGCGTGGAAATTGCGCAATGCACGCTTGTAACAGTCATTTTATGGACATTCGTCACCAAATTTTCAAAATGGGCATTTTATGACCTCTGCTCATGAACAGTGTCACTGTCATTTTCTCAAACTGTCCCAAAAACTTATTTCACGCAGCAACTCCACTTTTCTGCACCAGACGTGCGAAAACACATTTCGGCCAGGATATGTAAAATGACAGCTGTAGTGTTTCTAAGGAGGTGTGGAAAAATGGCAATTTTGAAAATCTGTAGTTAAAATATTACAATTTCACGAAGTTACAAGTGTGCGTGAAAACTGCGTAATGCACGCTCGAAAAACAGCCATTTTAGGGATTTTTTTCACCAAATTTGCAACATAGGCTTTTTGAGAGCCCCCCTCATGAACAGCAGCACTGTCGTTTCGTTAATCAGTCCTGAACAGTGATTCCATGCAGTGACCACAAAATCACCTTTTGGGACGAAATAATGCCATGAAAGTGACTGAATTCATGAGGAGGGGTCCCAATAACCCCATGTTGAAAATTTGGTGCCAAAATTCCCCAAAATGCCCGAGATGTGCACCAAAGTTGAAAAAACCCTATTTAAGCCATTATACAGCTTACCGGCATTTCTTCAGCTCACGGTCGGCCTTGAAGAGTGCAGATGTGTTCCCGGTCCACCAAAGATCATTGCTATGTGCTCTGGAGGTAAGTATGGGGTGGAGGTGTGTGGGGAGGCAGGGTGCACAGAGGGTGGGCGTGGGTTGGGGGAGGCCCACTGGACTCGATGAGGGACCGTTTTCTGGTTTGCAGGTTGTGTAAAAAATAAAAATAAAAAATAAAAAGCATCGTGGGACCATTTTAATTTTACAGGGGCATTTCGAATGCTGGGGTGGGCTCCCAGTGTGCCACCTGAGTGTTTTTTTGGGAAGGTTCTGTAGCAGACAGGGGATTGGGCACCTCCATCGGCACACAACAAATGGGGGCATTATGCCAACAGGGAGTGGGCCCCTCTTTCAGCAAATTAAACTGGGAAGGGGGGACATGATGCCAAGGGGGATTGGGCACCCCCTCAGTGCACACTTTAAATGGGGGGTGCATTATGCCGACAGGGAGTGGGTTCTCCCATCGGCAAATGAAGTGGGTTGGGGCCTGACGACTGGGGGATTGGGCTCCCCAGAATTTAGGTCTCTGGGCGGCGGCAGTCAGTGCCACCATGTTTATTGAAGGGCTTCACCAGGAAAGGCACGTAGGGAGGGCGTGTTTTGGTGCTGCTGCATGACGCGGTTTGCTCACATTGCAGCGAACCTTTTTTTACATGTGCTCGACACATTATGTATTCCTGGTGTGGCACCTGCATGTTGGCTTATTGGAGAATGAGGGACGCACCTAGTGATGCATGCTCTACATTCACCCCAACAGTGCACCCGCCTCCAAATTGTTATTATCAATATGTTGGCTGGCGGTAAGCGCCGAGTCAACATAAAAGAAAGTAGATGAACAGTGGGAGACAATCAAAACTAATACCAGCAGAGCTTGAAGGAACACAATGATAGAGATAATGTGGCAGACTGGGTGAGCTGAAGGCCCTTATCTAATGACAACTTCTATGTTTCTATGATTAGTAACATCTGTGTTCACTTAGTAGGAGGAGGAGAGGACGAGGAGGGTGTTACATTTAGAGCTGTTCTGGAAGAATATTCGCCCAGTACATAAAAAGTTTGGATTATCTGGTATAGATTTTCCCAGCACCATATCACAGATCTCTTTCAACACTTCACAAAAGAATCAAGGTTTTGACAGTGCCAAACAATATGTACAATGGCTGCCACGTAGGGTGTCCATCATCTGTGCTGGTGATAAGCACGTTTCAGGCAATCCTCCTACTCATTTTCTGTTTTATTTCTAGCTGAGTTTAATGAGTCCAAGTCAGTTAGAGAGTGTAATTATTTTTATCTTGTTTATTTTGTGTGTTAGTTAGTTAATTAGTTAGTTAGTAAAATCTTAGTGGTGAGCCAGGGATCGGAGCATAGACAGGGGTTACAGTGAGTTAGCACAGGAGTTTGTTTTATTATTTTTAGGTGAATCCTCCGATTTATCTCCAGAGGACCTGTATTTAAATCATCTGCTTTTCGGCTGCTGGGTGCCGATACAGGAGTTGACTGGGAACAAAGTTCTGTGGAAAGTGCCTGAACTGTTTGGACAGGAACCATTGGTTGGAGGGCCTGCAGTGAGGGGGAAGAAGAGCCGGCTGGATCATCACGTACCAACACTTGTGAGAGTGCTGTTTTTGGATTTTGTGACTACAGTTTGTCTAACTATGAGGAAAGATCATTTGCAGACTGCCGTGGTAGCCTCTTTGTACTCGAGCTAAGCTGCGGAGTTGGGGCAAAGTTGTGGTTGGAGCGTGGTGTGCCCTGGACTCATGGATTGTGCCGTGGACTCTGTACTAGGGATGTTGCCCATTTTGTTGGCCCATCTTTTCCCAAAAATGAGGTTTGCTTGGGAGAGAGACTGTGTTGCATGGAAATTCCTCAGAAACTGAATCCCCCCCCGACCTGGTTGCCCGTAAGTACTGCTAATTCCATCGGAGAGTGGTGGTGGGAGCACCACTCACATATATAAATGCAGTTCTTCAGTTAAAATTTCAGCTGCCTGTAAAGTTGTGGTGACAGCACTTCTTTACATGACTTCACTTTCCTTTAGCAGTGGTGAGAGCATGGCTGAGCTATGAATCCTGGTAACTTTTTTTGACTCTTTGGTTCTAAAACTGTTTTTCACCTGTTGAAATAGACTTTCTGAAAGTCCTCTGGTTTTGAAAAGACTGTTGGATTATTCTCATCTGTTTTATATTAATTAGGGGTGGTTGGGGTTAAATAGTATAGGAGTGTGTGGTTGTATGTTTAGGTTTTTTGTTATTATTTATTGTATGAATGTGGAGTGTATGGTTAGGTTAGATTTTTTAAATAATACTGTTTAGGTATAAGGTTAACTTTGAGTGTGCAGGATTAAGTAGAATATGTTAGTTCCAGGCCCCCCCATATTGTTTACACAGCAACCCTGCTGCATGACCTCTGCTCCTTTGTTGATCTTCCCCTCCCAGCTGTTGCAGTGACACATTGCTGGGAAGTGGGTATCTGTAGGCGGTGGGTGAGTAGGGGGCAGGGTGCTGTGTGTACAACAGAGGTGAGCAGGATTAGCACTGTCAGGAACAGGATGCACCCTGAGAGTAAATGGAGCCTTGAGAGGCCCAATGTGCTTGGTATCCATTCCCAGGGTTCCCACTGGACCGTGTGGGCTGGCAGCTAGAGGGCCTGCAGTTCCTCTGGTCCCCTTTAGACTGTGCTATGTAATGCCAGATTGATAAGGAACAAGACCGCCATTATGTCAGACTTAATTTCCTTGGTCGATCTGGCTTCCAACACTGAGACCTGGCTGGGGTATGACGCAGGGCCAGTTTTGGAGGTGTCTGTCCTCGTTGGGTACTTGGCAGTGCACAGCCCGAGGAGGGAATACAGGGTGTGGCCATCTGCTTTAGATCCAGCATGAACTTTTCCGTGCACTCAGTGGCTTTTACCTCATTGTTTGAATGTGTGGTGGTGCATGGGGGTCCAGGTACGAGCAGCAGGATTCTCCTCATTTCATTATTTATTATTATTTCAAATTCTTGGAAATTGCCTTTGAGCAAGATGCTCTTTTCCAAAGGTTCCATGTCAGCAAGTACAGGACAATACATAGATAAACCAGACAAATTACATTTCTTGAACACGCAATTAACATAGGTTTAGGAGGATTACATAGCAGCAGTAGCAGAAACTTGGAAAAATTATGTAATTACAGCCACAACAGAATCAAAGAAAAACATTCCACATTGCAAGTCACCCTTCAAGAGTTTACATACTGCTGAGGAGAGCAGCCTAGAAAATAGGCATTGTCAAGACTGCTAAAGGACAGGGGAGGGATGAATGGAGGAGTAAAGGAAAGGAACAGACATGAGAGAGTAGAGAGGCGGGTAGGGGTAGTTACAAGAGAAAATTAGCCGAGTGAGGCATAAGCTGGGGACAATAAAGGAGAGCATGGGGAGTGAGAGGAAGGAGTGTAGGATACAGGGGGAGCAGAAAAAGGATGTGAGTTGGAGGTGAGAAAACAAGGTGACCGGAGGAATAATAGGTGAAAGAAAAGGAACTAGTAGACATCAGTAAGTGACCAATGGCGATAAGTGCAGCTACAACATTGGAGTCGGTGCAAAACAAAAACAGGACAATTAAAAGCATACAAACCCATGGTCTGATGTACAGGGCTTAAAGGAGGCTTCAAGAAAACTGTGGCATGGAGGACCTAGGATCAGGTCCCGAACCTGCACTTACAGGATCCAGTTACAGTAAGGTAGTGCTGCAATTCAGTTTTGAAGGATGGAAGGTTGTCTAAGTTAAGTAAGGACAAAGGGACCCCATTTAACCAGAGTGGGGCTCTATATGCAAAGGATCATTGCCCAAGAGAGATTTTCCTGTAAGGAACAGGGAGGGGACTCCGGGCCATGCCCCCTATCTGATCGCTAGAGAGATTCACTTGTAGTATGCCCTTAATACAAGGCGGAGTTTTGCCAAGAAGTGTTTTTTTTCCCAAAAGGCACATTTGGTATTTTATCCTATTCTTCAGGTTCAGCCACTCTGTTTGTTCAAAGAGCAAACAAGAGTGTTAGTTTATCAGCCCCCAGGGTGAGTTTGCATGCTATGTGGAGGGCAGTCTCTACCCGCTCATTTATTGTCCTCCGGGATTGGGAGAGAATTCCTGCAGGAGGTAGTGGACTTCATTGCTGACAGAGTAGTGGAGTGTCCTACATGGTTAATTCTAGGGGTTTCAACACCTGGGTCAATGACGAATCTTTGCAACTTGGACACAACCTCCTCCAGTTGATGTCATCTCTGAGCCTAGCACAAGCAGTTGTTTCTGCAACCCATTACCATCGCCACACCTTGGACTTGGTATTCTCATTGGGGCTTTAGGTCACAAACCTCAGGACTGCTTGAGTCACTTAGTCCGATCTTTGTACGATTGAGTTCTTGTTTTGGGCCCCCTGATAGTTCTCCCCCCCCCCCCACTGAGATGGCCAGCTAGTGCCCTTTAAGGGGACTGCCTCCACAGGGACTTTTGGCGGTGGCTGATTTTTCTGGAGTGAGTGCTGCATGTGTAATTGTCATGGGCGAGGCGGTGGTGGTCTATAATGGGACTTTCTCCAAGGCGCTCAATGCCATTGCACCAGTCCATATATGAACCAGATCCTCTCATTTGAGACTGCCATGGTTTGATGGAGCTCTCAAGGAGATGAAGATCAAGGGTCAGAAGTTGGAGTGTTGCTGGCAGAAGTCCATGGAGTATAGACTGGTTTTATAAATCATTATCATGATTATCAAACAGCACTCAACCGTAAGAAGGCAGAGGTCCTGTCCAGGGAGATTGCTGCAGGGAAGAACAGACCTGCTCAGCTCTTTTGGACTATGGACAGACTACTTCATCCAGTCTGTCTACAGCCGAAAATAACTTTTTCAATCGTATTGTGTGAATGGTTTGCTCTGTCCTTCTCTAGCAGGGTGTCCTCTATTTGGGCCAGGATCACCCCAGTGGGAATAGGTTATACCAGCAGTGATGGATCTGGGCATGATAGGGGCACTCCCATTGTCTGGGGGGAGTTTCAGCAGGTGGAGGTGGCTGAGGTCATTGAGGTGATTTCGAAGCTGTGGCCTACCTGTTGTGAACTGGTCCCTGGCCCAACTCATCTCTTAGTGGGATGTGCCGAGGCCATCAGTCCAGTGTTGCCTGGGATAATCTGGTGCTCAATCTCAGAGGGGCTCCCCCCCCACCGACGCCATGAAGGAGGTGTTGGTGAAGCCACACCTGAAGAAACCATAGTTCAACCCAGATGTCCTGGCGAATTATAGACTGATCTCCAACCTCCTATTTTTAGGGAAAGCTGTTGAGAAAGTGGTGGCACTGCAGCTCAAGGCACACCTCACAGCCTTTGACATCTATGAGCCATTCCAGTCCAGATTTAGGGCCAGGTACAGCACTGAGACGGCACTGGTTCATGTTCAAAATGATCTCCTCAGGGCGAGAGAGGGAGGGGAGTGGTCAATTCTCATTCTCCTCAATCTCTCATCGGCATTTGACACCATGGACCTCATGGTGCTAATGGATCACCTTAGATAGTATTGTGGACTCACTGGAAGAGTCATCCACTGGTTTGAGTCCTATCTTTTGGACAGGAGGCAATGGATAGTGATGGGGAATTTCTCCTCCTCTCTGAAGCCTCAGTCATGTGGAGTTCCTCAGGGTTGGACCCTGTCACTGATGCCATTTGCAGTGTACATGCTGCCCTGGGTGAGCTCATTAGATGATACAGTTTGAGTTTTCAGTGCTATACAGATGCTACCCAACTGTATGTGTCATTTGCCCCAGAACAAATGGCTCTGTGAAAGTGCTAAACAGGTGTCTGGCTGGATGTTCTCTAACTGGCTGAGACTGAACCCCGACAAGAGAGAGGTAAAGGTGGTTGAGCCAGGTCACAGGCATGATGGAGTGCTGCCAGCATGGTAACAGGATTATTCCTGAGTTCTAACCCATTCACAGCATCCCCCAGGGTGAAAAATCTGGGCATCATCCTTGACAACAGATTGGCACTTGATGCTCATGTGTCGTCAGTTGTCCAATGTGTTTTTTACCACTTAAGGAATGTCACCCAGATCAGACTCTTGATTCTGCCAGAGGACCTGCCATCACTGGTACATACCTTTGTTACGTTCAGGCTGGATTACTGTAATGCTCTATACTTCGGGGTCAGTGGAGGGAACCCCTGCCGGCTGCAGCTAGTGCTGAACACAGTGGCTAGGTTGCTGTCTGGCCTGCCCAGATCCTATCATGCAACCCTGGTCCTGCGAGATCTGCACTGGCTGCTGGTCAGGTGGAGGGTCATCTTCAAAGTGTGCTTGCTCACTTATAAGACCCTACGCCACTTGGACCCTGGCTACCTGTCTGACCTCCTGAACCCTGCCACTCCGATTTGCTCCCTCCGTTTTTCTGCTAGGGGCCTCCTAACAGTTCTAAGGGCCAGGCTGAAAACCTCAGGCAATAATGCTTTCGAGGTGGCTGGCCTGGCCTTCTGGTACTCACTTCCAACATCTTTGAGGAGGCACCATTGGTGGAGACATTAAAAAGGGATCTGAAGACCTACCTTTCCAATAAAACCTTTTCTGAGAATTTTATTGATTTATACTGATTTTATTTAATATGTATTAATTGATAATGTATAGTGTTTTATATTGTATCCTGTTTGCTTACCCTGTCTATTAACTGTAAGGCACCCAGAGCCTCCAAGATGGGGCACCGTACAAATAAATATTACTTGCTGTACTTACTTACTTACAATATCAGCCCTTCGGGGTCACACCTCCAGCCCATGGCCTTAAAATGCACTTGAATCCTATGCCATTGGTGCATGATTTTGATAAGATGAATTTACACTGCAATTATCTGCACATGCAATAGGATTTTACCCAGCCAACCACCCACACCTCATCTTGAATTAAACAATTCACATTTTTTTCCATTGCAGCTTTAGCTTTTCAAGCACTGCTATAACTTCGTCCCCTGAATTACATAGAGCTTGGATGCTACCCTTTTGCCCAACCCATCCATTCAGAAATACTGTTCCAAGCACCATCTTCTATATTGGCATAAAGGGGCATTAGACTACTATAAAATGCATCTCATTGCTGTAAAAACTGCCAGAACAGTTGTTTGGAGAGGGCATACTGTATATTCTTTGGATTTGAGAAAAACGGTATTATACTACACCTTTAACATAAAAACAGAGAAACATAGAAGCTGTCAGCAGAGAAGGACCTCTTGGTCCAACTAGTCTGCCCTATTTTCCCTACCTGCTGTGCCACCAAAGACCCTACTCAATCTCTGGTCTTTCCCCCTTTGCTTTATTTCTAACATCGCCTTGTGTCTATCCCATGCATGCTTGAATCTTGTTAGCATTTAAGCACCCACCACATCCGCTGGGAAGCTCTTCCAGGCATCCACCACCTCTTCCATGAAGAAATATTTCCTCACATCTCCTCTAAGTCACCCCCCAGCCTCATAGCGTGACCCCTTGTCCATGAGCTTCTTTTTCTATGTAAAATGCTACCTTCCTGTACCTTATTAACACCTGTGAGGTATTTAAATGTTTCTATCATGTCCCCCTTTCCCTTCTTTCCTCTAGAGAGTACATATTTAATTCCTTGAGTCTTTCTTTGTAGGGCTGTTGATGCATGCCTTGCACCATTTTGGTTGCCCTTTTCTGTACCACCTCCTTCCATCTATGTCCTTCTGGAGATGGGGCCTCCAGAACTGGACACAGTACTTGAGGTGGGGCCTTACCATTGATCTAAACAGAGGTAACGCTGCTCCCCTCTTTCTGCTGGTGATGCCTCTCCTGATGCACCCAAGCATCCTGCTAGCTTTCCTTACTGCTCTATCACACTGCTTTGCTACCTTCAGGTCATCAGAAATGATTACCCCCAGGTCCCTTTCCTGTTTGTGGTTGCCAATACCTCCCTGCCTAATTGGTATGTTTTCCCTGGATTTCTGTGCCCCAAAAGCATGATTTTGCACTTGTTTTTGCTTTTTCAGATTGTCCATCATTTTTTCCACACACACCCCTGGTGTGTTCACTGCTTTGCAGATTTTTGTATCATCTGTGAACAGGCATACTTTCCCTTCCAGCCCTCTTGCAATGTCACTAATAAAGATACTGAAGAGGGCTGGGCCAAGTAGTGACCCCTCCTTGCCTTCTTCAGAGTGAACACCATTTACCTCCACCTTCTGACTCCTGTTGCTTAGCCAACTTCTTGCCCATTTTACTACTTTTGGACCTACTCCTAGGCTGCTCAGCTTGATCACCAATCTTCTGTGTGGAACGGTGTCGAAGGCCTATCTAAATCCAGGTAGGCCACATCCACTGCACTGCCCTGATCCACTTCCCTGGTCACCTTGTCAAAGAACTTGATCAGGTTTGTCTGGCAAGATCGCCTCCCTGTGAAACCATGCTGCTGCAGATCCTGTAATCCATTGGTCACAAGGTATTCCCCAATCCTTTCCTTCAGTAGTGATTCAATTACTTTACCCACTACCGAAGTCAGGCTGACAGGTCTGTAATTTCCTGCCTCCTCCCTATTACCACTTTTATGAAGTGAGACCACATCTGCCCTCCTCCAGTCCCCTGGAACTTCCCCCGTGTCTAGTGATATGTTAAACAGGGCTGTCAGAGGTGCTGCCAGCACTTGCTTGAGCTCCCTCAGTATCCTAAGGTGTACCTTGTGAGGCCCCATTGCCTTGTCCACTTTTAGTTGTGCTAGTTCCTTGAGGACCAGGTCCAGTATTGCCCCCCCCCCCAGAAGTGGGTTCCTTAACTAGTTGCCTGAGGAACACCCCCTGTAGGGAGTCCAGGATATCCCTACTTCTAACTGTTGCTGCAGCTGAGGCTCCATTTCACGTCCAGATTGAAGTCCCCAGCCAGCAATAAATACCTGCCCTTGCTTGCATCCTTTGATCGCTTCCCAACACATTGTTATTCACCCTCCCCCGGTGCTGAAGGTCTGTAGATCACGCCTGTGTGAATAGCAGCCCCTTCCATGTCTCCAGGGTGACCCACAGCACCTCAGCTCCTCCCTGCTCCCCCTTTATTTCCATAGCTTTTATGTTTTCCCTCACCTAAAGAGCCACTCCTCCACCCTTTTTACCACCCTATCTGCTGAATAGGGTATACCCTGGTATGGCTATATCCCAGTTCTGGTTTTCATTACACCAGTACTTGTGACTGTGTCCAGGTCTACTTCTGTCATGGTGGCCTCTAGGTCTGTAATCATATTGCCCAGACTTTGAGCATTTGCACACATGACTCTCCATACTGTACTGCCCCCCCATCTTACCCATTTGTTCTCCCTTATTTCCACCACTATTCTTCTTTCTAGCTCCTTTTCCTTCTACTCCCTGGATTCTTATATTAATTGATTCCTTTTAGAATTTTCCTCCTTTTAGGTTCCCATTACTGACCTTGTAAGCCTATTGGGGTGGGGCTCTGCCTACTCACCACTTCCACTTTCGGGGAGGGCAGTTTTATTCCAATAAGGACAAAATATAGTAACAATCATAGAGTGCCTTTATGGTGGAGGAACAATATCAAGAAAAATATAAGGAAAAAAAAAAAGCAAATACAAGAAACAGCTTCCTGAGGGTAACTGGTTAAAAATATAAAAAGATAGTTAATACAACTAAGAATTCAATCAAAAAGGCAAAACAAAATCTGGAAAGACAGCAATATCAAATAATGATAACAAAAAAAAAAATGTATAATTATGTTGGCTCTTTGAGAGGAAATAAAAACAACGTAGGACCAATACACACAGACAAGGGAATAACAAGCAATGAGACTTGCATGGCCATGGAGTTAAATAATATATTCCTTAGTGTATATATAAAAAAAAAGAATATTTGCATACACAATAAAACTGGTGCTGGGGAATTTGCTTTATTCACAATGCAAGAAATAGTAAAGACAATAAAAACCATAAAAGAAAACGGTTCACCAGGTCCTGCTGGTATTACACCTAAATTCATTAATGAATTATCCGACCAATTGAGTGATCCCATTATGGGGGCTAGCCATCAGTTGCAGCAGCAGCACTGTGTTTTATTTCAGTTTTTCTGTTTTGTTTTATTTGGTTTTAGTTTTATTTACATTTAAGTCAGTTTTATCTACAGTTAGTTAGGGCCTGAAGTGAGTTAATTAAAGTTGGTACAGCGTTTACTGGAGTTAGTTAGTTAGTGTATGAATGTTCTACCTCCAATGTGCCTACGAAATGGAGTCGCTTTCTTTTTATGTTGGCTCGCGCATACACGCCAGCAAACATATTGCAGTAGTAGCAGATTTAGAGGTGCGGTCACTATGGGTGAATGCAGGGCACGCATCAGTAGGTGCGTCCCTCTTTCCCCAATAAGGGTAGCTGCAGGCGCTGACACCAGCAACACATCAACTGGCCACCAGATCTAAGAAAAGGTCCGCTGCAATGAGCCAAGTTCATCATGCAGTAGCATGCCTTTCCTGGTGAAGCAGTTTAATAAACATGTCGGCACTGACTGCCGCTGAGCAGAGTGCCCCAACTCATTTCATTTGTCAATGGGGGAGCCCACTCCCCATCTGCATAATGCCTCCTTCCCATTTAAAGTGTATGCCGAGGGGTGCCCAATCCCACTCGGCATCATGCGCCACCCCAAACAGTCTTTCTTTGCCTACGGGGAGCCCAATCCCCATCGGCTTCAGTCCCCCTTCCCCATTTATTTTGCCGATGGGGGAGCCCCCTCCCCATTTGCATAATGACCCTACCACTTTTGTTGTGTGCCAAGGGGGGTGCCCAATCCTCCTCATTTCTTGTCCCCCTCCTTCGGTATGTGCCGACGGGGGTGTCCAATCCCCCATCAGCTACAGCACCCCCCAAAAAAAAACAGTAAGATGGTACACTGGGAGCCCACCCCTGAGTGCCAAATGCCTCTGTAAAACAAAAACCGTCCTGCAATGTGTTTTTTTTTTTTTTTTAAACCTGAAAACTAGAAAATGGTCCCTCGTTGACTCTGGTGGCCTCCCCCAATCCGTGCCCACCTTCTGCGCACCCTGCCTCCCCACACCCCCCTCACCCCATACTTACCTCTGGAGCACAGCGCGATGATCTTCGGTGGACCGGGAACACGTCTGCACTCTTCAAAGCCGACTGCGAACTGAAGAAATGCCGGTAAGCTGTATAATGGCATAAATAGGTGGTTTTCAACTTTGGTGCATATCTCTGGTATTTTTGGGAATTTTGGCACCAAATTTTCAACATGGGGCTATTGGGACCTCTCCTCATTAATTCAGTCACTGTCATGGTGTTATTCGGTCCCGAAAGGTGATTTGGTGGTCACTGTGTGGAATCACTTTTCAGGCCGATTAACAAAACAACAGTGCCACTGTTCATGAGGGGCGCTCTCAAAAAGCCTATGTTGCAAATTTGGTGGAAAAAAATAAAAAAATGGCTGTTTTATGAACATGCGTTTGCGCAGTTTCCATGCACATTCATAACTTCGTGAATTTGTAATATTTTCACTTCAGATTTTCAAAATTGGCATTTTTACATATCCCCTTATGAACAGTACAGCTGTCATTTTCCATATCCTGCCCAAAATGTGTTTTCACAAGGACAGTGAGAATAGCGCGGTCGCTGTGTGAAATCAGTTTTTGGGACAATTTGAGAAAATGACTGTGACACTGTTCATGAGCAGAGGTCTAAAAATGCCTATGTTGAAAATCTGGTGACGAAAGTCCATAAAATGACTGTGTTACAAGCATGCGTTGCACAGTTTCCACATACCCTTGTAACTTCGCAACTTTGCAATATTTTCATGCCAGATTTTCAACACTGGCATTTTTTCACACCTCCTTATAAAAAGTACAGCTATCATTTTTCACATCCTGCCCAAAATGTGTTTTTGCACCTGTGGCACACAATGGCGTGGTCGCTGTGGGAAATCAACTTTTGGGACAGATTAACAAAATCGCAGTGCCACTGTTCATAAGGGGAGGTCCCAAAATGTGGTTAAAAAAATTCCCCAAATAATTGGGTTACGGACGTGTGTTGCGCAGTTTCTATGCCTGCTCATGACTTCACCAATTTTTCATATTTTCACTCCAGATTTTCAACGTTGCCATTTTTTTACACCTCCTCATGAACAATGCAGTTGTCATTTTTCACATCCTTCCCAAAATGTGTTTTTGTGCCTGTGTCGCCAAATTGCAGAGTCGCTGTGCAAAATCACCTTTTGGCTAACAAACTGATAGTACCACTCTTTAGGAGGTGGGGTCACAAAAAGCCCATGTTGAAAATATGGAGTGAAAATACCAACAAATGCCTACAACGTTAGGGTTTCCAACTGTAACATCGCACCCTGTAGAGACTGACAGGCGTCAGGGATGTGACTTGGGATCATTGGCTGTAATGCTTATGCCATTCCACCCCCACCCCCCATCCTGCAACCAGAGACAGGCATCGAGGTGTGCCTTGGAGTGTTCGGCCCTAAAGTTCACCCCATTCTTCTATACTGCACCCATCTCAGCATATTTCCTTATGGAATAGTGTAAGTATAAGGCCCAAAGACCCCGAAGCACACCACAACACTTGTCAGTGTCTGCAGGGTGCGGTGAGGTTAAATGGCATGCGCGTTATAGCTGATGACCTAAAAGCACACCCGAACACCTGTCAGTCTCTGCATGGTGGGGGTGGGGTTGGCATCAATTCAGTACTTCACTGCCATTCCTATTATGCTCCTCTAACTCCTGCACTATCAATGCCAGTAAGACACCATTCGGCATTGACAAATGCTTGTTTCTTTCTGCATTACAAAATCTCTATTTTCGCTAGCATAGTAAATTCTAACACTAGCATTGATATAGATTTGTGCCCTACTTGCCGGTAGTATCTCTGCAGTTGGAGTGTTTGGTGGAGTCCCTTGATTCAATTGGTGGCCAAACCTGTGGAGGGAAAATTTTGTGGATATCGAGGAGGAATTAGTGAAGGAGGTGGTGCAACCGAACATTCAGCACAGGTCTTCCAAATTGGAACAATGTCCACTAGCTTTGCCAGTGTACTGTGTGTGATGGTGTACTTGCCTGGAATCAGTTAAGGTGCTGTTTTAAACTGGCAGGCTTGGAGACTTTTGGGGGGCATGCCCTAATTCTGTTTGGAGGTGACTGCTGCTGAGTGTGGGTCCACAATGGGAGGAGCTGGTTCGGATCCACCACAGGGTGGACGTGGTTTGACTGGCATCCTCTGGGTTTCTCGGGGGGGCCGGCTGGTGAGCAGACCCTGGGCTGGGTATCATAGTTGTGGGTTCTTCCTGCCAGTGTTATTGTCTCTTGTGGTGAGTGTTGGGGGGCCTCTTCCTCTGCTCCTGACTGCCACTGCTGTTCAACGGACTGTCTCCACGGGGACCATCGGGGTGAGGAGTTGTCTTAGAGGAAGAGCTAAGTGGAAAAGTTCATTTTAACCCAGGACGAGATGTACTGGAGGGACTCCACATAAAACCTACTAATGTCAGTTATGGTTTCTCTTTGGGCTTGCGATACCTCAAAATGGTTAGGCAGTGAAAGTGCTTGTAAATGTTGTAATTTTCAAGTAATTTCTGTACTCATTCTAACATTAAGTGAGAGTTGAGCTCTGATGGATGTTTTACAAACTTGGCCTAAGAGATTTCAGTGACTGTCGCTATCTGCAAAGAATGGACATTTTGCTATAAGACTTTATATAATTTTACAGTTATTATTTTTGTATATTACAGTGTTATTGTGTGGAAATAGGCTGGGTTTTGTGTTAAGGGAGGGTAGAAGTTATTGGGAGGGTAGAATTATTGGGGGTTGAATGTGAGATGGTGGTGTTATTTAAGTGTGCAGATAGTGTATGATTGAATGTGGGTGTGTTTGCAATATAGTGTGTGCTTGTTTCATTGGGAAGACAGCTTACATGTGTAGATTAGTGTGGGTATGCATAGGGTTATTTGAGTAGAGTGTGACAGTATTTAAGTAGCTTTTGAAGATTGTGGGGTAGATTGTGGCATGTGCTGTCTGTTTGTAAGTATTTGCTGGGAAGGTACAAAGATGGTCAGGTGCTATTTCCCTACCAGACTCAGGGAACTCTGCCCTTTTAATTGTCCTCCACTGTCCCTGGGAGCATATAGGAGGTGTCGGGCTCTGGGGATAATTAGTAGTAGTAGGAGGAGGAGAAGAGGGGTCTGGGCCTGGAATGGAATTGGAAAGAAACAGGCGGATCGGGGTGGTGGGAACAAGGAGATGCCCTGGGGTAAAATGGGTCCAGGAGAGGGGTTCTCCCTGCCCTGTTCCCATACCCAAGGGCTATGCACTTTGCAGGCAGGTGATGCGATCTTCCTTGGTTGTTCATCCTATTGGGATGGTGTTATGCAATGCCAGGTTCCTCAAGAACAAGACTGCCTTAATAGCAGATCTTGTTGGGTCAGCAGACCTGGAGTGCATCACCAAGACCTGGCTGGATGACAATACTGGTCCAGTGTTGGTTTTAGCAATTCCGGCTAGGTACTTGGTGATACACTGCCCGAGAATGGATCATAAAGGTGGGGGAGTAGTCATCTGCTTTAGATCGGAACTGAACCTTTCGGAGGTTGCAGTGGGGACCACCAACTGCTTTGAATGTATTGTGGGTACGGGTGTAGGGTGCAGGATACTTCTCATCTAACATCCACCAGGAGATGGGAAAGTTTTCCTGCAGGAAGTCGCATACTTCATCATCGATGTGGTATTGGGATCCCCAGATGGTTGATTCTGGAGGATTTCAATTCCTGGGTCAATGATGAACTCTCACAACTTGGTCAAGGCTTCCTCCAACTAATGAGTTTGTTGGGCTTTACACAGGTTGCTACCTCCATAACCCACATTTGTGGTCATTCATTGCACTTGTTGTTCCTCCTGGGGATGGAGATATCTGATTTGGTGGTGTAACCAGTTGGGTGGTCTGACCATCATACCGTGGGGTTCAGTTTCGTGGCTTCCTCCAAGAGGCCTGCTCCTATGGAGATGGTTCAGTACCACCCTTTGAGGGGAGTGACCCCTGATGGCCTAGTGGCAGTGCTGGATCTATTGAGTATACCAAATGAATGCATGGATCCAGGGAATCTAGTACTTGCCTATAACATGGCTGTGATAGAGGCCCTGGATACCATAGCTGCTATTCTAGTTCACCCACTTACTGTTCGCCTAAGGTCCCCATGGCTTGATGGGACCTTGAAGGAGATGAGCAGGGTGGGTCGAAGGCTAGAGAGGGGATTTTGGAAATCAGGCCTGGAGTGTGACAGACTTAAATTGATGGACCATTATGCAGTCTATCAATCAGCAATCTCTCATAGGAAGGCAGAGTTCCTATCCGGGGAGATTGCTGCTGCGCAGAACCGACCAGCTCAGCTCTTGCGGACTGTGGACAGAATGTGCAATCCAATCTGTCTTCAGTCTGGTAGAGCTTTTTCACAAGAAAAGTGTGATGAGTTTGCTCAGTTCTTTTTAGCTAAGGTTGCAACCATCAGATCCAGGATCTGCCTGTCCCCCTCTAATGGGTATTGCAGAGGTCGGCAGGATGTGGCGGGCACCCAGTTTACCTGGTCTGACTTCAGCCAGCCAGAAATCATGGATATTGTGAGGGTCATCCAGACTTTGTGGCCAGCCAGCTGTAGGCTGTACCTGGGCCCTACACGTCTTCTTGTAGGGTGCATAGATGTAATCAGTCCAGTCCTAGCTGAGATAGTCTGGAGGTTACTGGAGAGGGGGGCTTCCCTGACCCATTAAAGGAGGCGGTTGTTTGACCCCTCCTTAAAAAGCACTCCCTTGACCAAGACTGTCTAGCTAACTACAGACCCATCTCTAACCTATCCTTTTTGGGTAAGGTTATTGAGAAGGTGATTGCACTGCAGCTGGACAATCATTTGTCCAGTCACGATGGCTATGATTCTCTCCAGTCAAGATTTAGGAAGAGGTACAGTACCGAAACGGCTCTTGTCCGGATGCTAAATAACCTCCTGATAACGAGAGTTAAGAGGACTCATTCTGTCTTGGTCCTCCTTGATCTGTCTGCAGCATAGAAATATAGACTTTGACGGCAGAAAAGGACTGCTTGGTTCACCTAGTTTGCCCATTTTCCTACCTACTGGATAAGCTGCAGATCCTTGTTAACCAACAGCCTATTTCTTCCTACAAATAATTGCCTTATGTCTGTCCCATGCATTCTTGAAGTCTCCCACAGTTTTAGACCCCATAACCTCCTCAGGAATACAGTTCCATGCATCCACCACCCTCTCAGTGAAAAAATACTTCCTCACATTGCCCCTGAGACATCCCCCCTCTATCTTCAAATTGTATCCCCTTGTTCTTGCACATCTTTTTCTGAAAGATGTTACCCTCTTGGACTTTGTTGATTCCACTGAGTTACTTAAAAGTTTCAATCATGCCCCCCCCCCTTCCTCAAGGGTATACATATTAAGCTCCTTTAGTCTCTCCTTGTATGGCTTCTCTTGCAGACTCTGCACCATTTTAGTTGCTCTCCTCTGGACTGTCTCCATCCTGTCTATGCCCTTGCAGAGATGGGGTCTCCAGAACTGGATGCACTGCTCCAGATGGGGTCTCACCAACTGTCTGTACAGAGGGATAACATCTTCCTGTTTTCTGCTGGTGATGCCTCTCCCTATACATCCCAGTATCCCCCAGCCTCCCCTACTGCCTTCTCACTTTGCTTGCTAATGTTAAGGTCATCTGATATGGTTACCCTCAGGCCCCTTGTTGTTACTAACCCCCCCCATTGGGTACTCTTCACCTGGGATTTTGTTTTACAGGTGCATTATTTTGCACTTCTTTGCATTGAATCTAAGCTGCCATACTTCTGACCATTCCTCCAACCTTGCCAGGTTCCTTCTCATCCTTTCCACCCCCCCTTGTGTATCAACCCTATTGCAGCTCTTTGTGTCATCTGCAAAGAGGCATACTTTTCCTTCCAGACCATCTGCAATGTCACTTATAAAGACATTAAAAAGGACTGGACCCAGAACGCAACCCTGTGGTACCCCACTAGTAACCCCCCTTTCTTCAGAGTGGACTCCGTTTACTATTACCTTCTGTGTCCTGTTGTTTAGCCAGTGTTTTACCTAGGCTACCACCCTGGGACCCACTTCCAGGCTGGCTAATTTGTTTATTAATCTTTTGTGTGGGACTGTGTCAAATGCCTTGCTAAATTCTAGGTAGGCCATGTCCACAGCCCCTCCCTGGTCTACTACTTTGGTCACCCAGTCAAAGAAATTGATTAGATTCATCTGACATGACCTTCCCGGTGTAAATCCATGCTGCCTTGAGTCCTGTGCCTCACTGGCCTCTATGTACTCAACAATTTTTTCCTTCAGAAGTGATTCTATCATTTTCCCCTATCACAGAGGTCAAACAACAGGTCTGTAGTTTCCTGCCTCTGTCTTGCTCCCACTTTTTTGAAGGGGAAATGCATCCACCCTCCTCCAGTCCTCAGGTACCACACCATTCTCCCATGATTTGTTAAAAAGGGTAGTCAGTGGTGTCAGTAGTGCTCCCCTTAATTCTTTTAGAATTCTATGGTGAATCCCATCAGGCCCCATTGCTTTGTCCACCTTCAGTTTTAGAAGTTCTTTCAGAACCCTTTCTTCTGTGAAAGTACTGGGATTGACCCCCCCCCATCCAGAGTGCTTCTGTGAACTGGATTACGTACCTCCCTCTCCTCCTCTTTTGTGAATACTGAGCAGAAGTATTCATTCAGTATCTCTGCTTTTTCACTGTCCCTCCCTGCCCACCCACCGTCCATTCTATTCAGCCTCACTATCCCTCCCTTTGTCTTTCTATGCTCCCTAATGTACCTATAAAAGGTTTTATCTCCCTTCTTAACCAAGTTGGTGATCTTTTCCTCAGTTTTGATCTTTGCTATTCTGACTGCCTTCCCTGCTTCCTTCTGCCTTAACTGGTACAGTTCTCTGTCCCGCTCCTTCTGTGTTTCCTTATACTTCCTAAATGCTATCTTTTTCTGCCTAACCTTCCCCCTCCACCTCTTTTGAGAACCATAGTGGCTTTTTCTTTTGTTTTAATTTATTTATTTGCTTCACACAAAGGCTTGTTGCCTCTGTGATGGCAGTTCTGATGTTTCCCCATTGTCCCTCCACCCCTCCTCCTTGCCTGTTTGCTAGTACTTTTCTATGGCACTCTCCCATTTTGATAAAGTTAGCCCTCCTGAAGTTCAGTACCCTCACTTTTGTATGGCTTGACTCTTCAGCTGAGTTTACCATGAACCACACTGTTTGATGGTCACTTGTTCCCAGATGGCTACCCACTTCTAGATCTGAGATCCTCTCACTGTCTCCATTTGTGAGTATGAGGTCTAAGATTGCTCCCTCCCATGTGGGTTCCAACATTAGCTGTCTGAGGCATGCCCCCTGTAGGCTATTGAGAATGGCCATTGCTCTTGGATGTGGCTGCAGCAAATGTGCTCCAGTTAACATCTGGCATATTCAGGTCCCCCATCAACAATATCTCCCCTTTCCCTGCCATCCTAAGGATGCTTTTTATCATATCCTTGTCCATTCCCTCCCCCCGGGGGGGGGGTCTGTAGTTATTTATTTATTTCAGTTGCAGATTAATACCTTAGAGCCAGGAAGGCTCTTTTACAAAGGTTACATGGCAAGTGAATGAAAGACAAAATTTACATAGACAGGTTGCAGAACATTCTAAGTACACAATAAGTTACAGGCTGCACAGGTAGCAAACAAATAGGCTATTACAGTGTCAAAAGTGTTACATGACGTTGGAGTGCATATTGACACTCTGAACAGGTTACAGCAAAATGCAGGAAAAGGAATAAAGCAGATGTTAAACACAGAGCATGGTGAGAGTAGCCTGAGGGACTTTGTCACAGAGGTAGGAAAGTGGGGTGCGGGGAAGAGCAGGAGTAAGGGGGCAGCCACCATGGGGCTTTGTCAGGGAGGGGGTGGAGAGAAGGGAGTGGGGAAGTAGGATGGGCGAGGTAAACAGAGGGTTGATAAGTCATGGTAGTGACAGTATACAACCCTGTGTGGATTGTGCTGCCATTTCCAGTCTCTATGGTGACCCACGGTGCCTCCTCTCCTCCCTGTTTACTCTTTTGTTCTGTTGCTTTTATCCCTTCCTTTACATATAGAGCTAATCCTCCCCCTCCTCTACTCTCCCTGTCTCTCCTGTAGGTTGTGTATCCTGGTATGTTAACATTCCAGTCATGGTTCTTAGTGTACCATGTTTCTGTGACTGCCACAACATCAATGCATCCCTCTTCCATCAAGGCCACCAGTTCAGGGAGCTTGTTATCCAGACTACGGGCATTGGTACTTTTTACCCTTCATTTCTTGATGGTCTTATCCCTTTTTGCCCCATCCCTGTCCTTTCTGCCTTTGTCGTTTTCTCCATTTACCCCTGCCCTTCTCCCTATTGACATCTCTATCTTGGTGTTTACCTCACTAACTACCCTGATATTTGGGGGGGGCTAGGATTTCCCTGCTTCTTTCCAGTGCCTCCCTCCTTGGCTAGTTTAAATGCTTGCCAGTGAAGCATTTAAACCTATCACCTAGGATCCTGGTTCCCCTCCTGGACAGATGCAGACCATCGCACCAGTATAGGCCTGCATCACTCCAGGTTGACCCCCTGTCCCCAGTGAAGCCAAACCCCTGAGCTCTGCACCAGTTTTTCAACCACTGATTGAATCCCATTGTGTGGAGCACCCTAGCCTCACCTATGCCATAGACAGGCAGCACCTCCGAGAAGGCTACTGTGCATGCTACTTGTCTAAGGCTCCTCCCCAACTCCACAAACTCCTCCTGCACTGTTCTGATCCCTTTCCCAGCCAGGTCATTTGTCCCTAGGTGGACAATGACATCCATCTCCCTCCCCCGTGTAACTGCTCCCGTGATCCTGAGGATTCGCTCCCTGTCCCTCCAAGCCATGGCATCTGCTCCCTCTCCCCTCCCTCCCCCAGTTCTACCATCCTAACAATGGAGTCCCCCACCAGAAGTTCTTTACTTCCCCTGTGGGGTCCCATGCCACCCTCCTGTGGGTCTTCTTTGTGGAGGTTCCCAACATCCTTCTTGGTCATCTCCACTGCGGGTGCCTCTATAGAGGAACCACACTCTGCCAGAGTGGCATACGAATTGTGGAGAGGTACAGCTGGAGAGATGCACCTCTGTTCCACCACCATCTCCCTCTCTGAGCCCTCTGTGGTCCAACCACTCCTCTTTCTTGGCAACCTATGAGGCAGCAGCGTGGCACTGGTGGTCCCTGGGTGGGAGAGGAGGTTCCCCAGATCCTGGCGAACTCAGCCTGGAGATGAGTAACCTCCTCCCTCAGCCCAGAGAGGTGCCTGCAGATGGGACAACACCACATCCTCCAGAATGTCTCCCGGAAGACTGCTGCCCCACAGTCACTGTACTGCACCACTCCCATCATGTCTTATTTCTGGCCCCTTAACTGTTGTTTTGAATTCTTACTCTTTCCTGTGTGTGTGTGTGTGTGTATAATATATTTTTCCCCTACTTACCTACTGCCTTCTTGCCCTTAAAGCTCCTGATCTTCCTGTTCTGAGGCAGGAAGTTCCTATATTTCTCAGTAGTCTCCTTACTTGCTCAGAGTCAGACCTCCAGCAGCTGGGGGGGGGGGGAGTGACGGAGAGCTATGTTTTTCCTTCCAGGATGGTGGGTCTTTTGTGGTTCTGTGATCACTCCCTTCCTGCTCCTAAACAGGAAGTTCCTGTTGTCAGTCAAATCCTGTGCCTATAAAAGTAGAACTGACTAAGGGTTGGGGAAGGAGGGCAATATAGTCCCAGTAGAGAAGTATAGTTCTAGCAGTACCTCCTTCCTCTAGCTGTTCTCTGCCAGAAGCTATGTAGGGCAGTTTTTAAATCCTAAACACCTGGCTTCCTTCTGATTAACCCACTCCCCCTAATTTATAACTCTTTCTACACCTAGATAACTGCACAGATAATAATTCACTTCAGCCAACTTAAACGCCTAAATAACTGCTCAGATAACAATTCACTTCCGCCAACTCAAACACACTAATTCTTTTTTTGTTTGTTTTTACCCTAAATTGAAAGTCCCAGGAGTAGAGTTCTAGTTATTTAGTCCCAGTACAAACTAAAGTAGAGAATTATAGTCCTAGTAGCTCCTCCTTCCTCTTGCTGTTCTCTGCCTGTTCTCATTTGACACTGTGAACCATGGTGTGTTGTTGGAGCGCCTGTGGTTCATCTGTGGACTATTTGGAATGGTCCTCAGATGGTTTCAATCTTTTCTCGAGGATTGGACTCAAAATAGTGTCTGGGATTTATTCCTCAGCCCCTATCTCTCTATCCTGCAGGGTACCGCAGGGCTCCCCTCCATCTTGTCCACCCATGTTGTTCGCAATGTACATGCTGCCATTGGGAAAGATCATTAGACAGTACGGTCTGAGTTTTCACTGCTATGCAGATGATACTTAGCTGTACATGTCCTTTGTGCCCAGACAGGATATGGTCCTCTCGGTATTTAATAACTGCCTGTCAGAGATTCAGGATTGGATGAATGCCAGCTGGTTGCAGTTGAACTGGCTAAAACTGAAGTGTTTATTGTGGACCCAGATTGTGGGGAGGCAGGTTTGTCGGCAGGACAACCCTCTGAGTTTTGGCTGGGAGGTGTTCAGCTGACTATCTCAGATTAGGCGTGGAACCTAGGCGTTATTTTTGATGACTTCTTGACCCTTAAATCTCAGGTGTCGGCCATTGTCAAATTCTCTTTTTATCATCTGAGGAATATCGACCAGGTGAAGCATCTGGTTCTTCTTGATGATCTTCCAACAGTGGTCCATACCTTTGTAACCTCCCACCTTGACTACTGCAATGTCCTTTACCTAGGGCTATTGGGGGTTGAGATCCGTCACTTGCAAGTAGTGCAGAATGCGGCAACCAGGCTGTTGACTGGTACATTTAGGATCAGTCATATAACACCTGTGCTCTGTGGACTGCATTGGCTGCCAGTACGGTGGTGGATCACTTTCAAGGTCACATTATTGATCTATAAAGCCCTACATGATCAGGGACCCCCTTACCTGCAAGATCTCCTTCGCCCTTACTGCCCCCCGTCCTTTCCAAACCGCTGATGTGGGATTGCTAGAGATTCCCAGGGTTTGTTTTAAAGAAATCGGGGGCCCAATCATTTTTTTTTGCAGCCCTGACCCTGTGGAATTCTTTACCTTGTCATGTAAGATAGTGCCTGACCGTTCAGAGTTTTAAAACAGCTCTAAAATGTATTTATTCAGCCTGGCATATCCCAATTCTTGCTGAACTTAATTTTAGTTTGGTATATTCAGATTTTATTGAACCTAATATTTATTATATTGTAGCTTTATGAATTTTAATTATTCAAATTATTATATTTTGTCTAGTTTATGCACAAATGCCTTGGTATTTGGAAAGACACTTTCTATAAATAAAGATGACTTTGACTTTATTATTTAACTCATCATTAAAAGAGGGTAAAATATTACCTGAATGGAACGAGGCAATAATAACCACCAGACACAAGGGTGGCAGTAGGCAGGATGTTAGGAATTACAATCCCATAAGCTTGATATCAGTCCTAGGAATAATACTTGAGAGACTCAAGCAACAGCATATAACAACTTGTATGCAAGAAAGTGGATATACTGTTATCACCCAGCATGGTTTCTTTCCGGGAAGATCATGCCTGACAAATTTACTAGTTCTTTGAGCCAGTTAGTGCAGCATTAGACAAATGTCTCACAATTTATGTAGTCTTTTTGGATTTCTCAAAGGCATTTGATACTGTGTTCCACAGAATACTAGTAGAACAACTAATAAGATTTAATTTTCATCCTAAAATAGTGAAGTGAGTAATATCATGGCTTGAAAACAGGAAACAGAGAGCAGCTATTAGGGGTCATTTGTCACCTTGGGGTAAGGTTACAAGTGGTGTCCCGCAAGGCGCTGTTTTGGGTCCTACCCTTTTTAACATCTTGGTGTCCACAATACAGTATCCTGTGATATTAGCGCTGGGGAATGGGCACCCACAGTAATGGCGACCCACTCCCCAGTGCATTTCAGGGACGGCTACGAGAGGGTAGGACAGCTGGATGGAGGGGGTGGGTGAATATAACGACAGAATGTCACTATACATAGGTGCACAGGGGGGGGAAGCAGGCATGCACAGCGAGGGATAGGAGGGTATGTGAGAGGTAGTGCCACAGTGGGTTGCTGAGCCAACCCTGTGGCGTGGTGGGGTGGGCTCGTGGCGTGGTCACCAGGGTACTGGGTTTGGGTCCGGACGCTGGTGTGTTTTTGTTGAGCCTGGCCTGAACCTTTTTTTTTTTTATTCACCACCCCCCAACATGCACCCCTCTGGAGTTGAGAATCCTTAAGTAGGGGGGTGCAGGGGGACTGCTCATAAAACATTAAAAACTAAGTCCCCGGTGCCCTTTTGCTGTGCGCCGGGGTGTCAGAGTGCTGAAAATTTATTTCGGAACTCTTGACTTCTAGATAACGACGATCGCCATTAGGTTTTCACCATTATCACATAGAACCCACAATGCAGTCATCAAATGATGCCAGGCTGTGTAAGTATGCTGATGACTGCAAAATTGGAGGAATAGTGAACAATCAACAAGCTATACAGAAACTCCATGATAATCTAAGAGTACTCAAGGATTGGGCAGTGTGTAATGAAATGCAATTGAATGAAAATTAATGTAAAGTAGTGCATTTGGGCCACAATAATCTGAGTGGCAACATATAAGCTCAATAACATTAGCCTACAAGTAACTACAGATGAAAGGGACCTAGTGGTTGATATTTCAAATAATCTAACCTTTGACAAGCATACCAGAAACACTGTAAAAAAATGTTAAGGCATCCTTGGATGTATCTTCAGAAACATTAAAAGCAGAGAGCTAGAAGTCATTGTTCCCTTATACTCCAGCTTGGTTAGACCGCATTTTGATTATTGTTCACCCTTTTGTGCCCCTATCACAATAGGTGGAAAAAAAATGATAGAAAGAGTACAGATAAGAGTGACCAAAAGAATTAGGAACATGGAAAATTTAGAGTATGATGAAAGACTTCAAAGGTTAGGATTTTATTCCATGGACTACAGGAGTCTTAGGGGGATCTCTGCCTAACTTTCAAGGCATTTCAGGATGAGTCAGTCATGGAAACAATAGGAATAGTAAGACACACAGTTAATAGTAAGACCAGATCACATCAATTGAAAATAATAAGTGAAACTAATAAAACATTTAAGAGGAGCCAGTGGTACACACAGAGAATAATTACTACCTGGACTATGTTACCTAAACATGTAGTAGAAAGTGAAAGTATGTATATATTCAAGAAAAACCTAGATGTGTACATGGATAATTACAAGTTCTCTTTCCACCACTAATCTTAGAGGTGGCAAGTTCACAAAAGGCAATTGCCTCCTGAACTTGAATTCCCTCTATGAACCTATTCTCTCTGCTTCCTTCTGCCACCCCCCTCAGCTAGTTTAATTGCTTGCCAATGAAGCATTTAAACCTTTCACTGAGGATCTTGGTCCCCCTCCCAGATGTATGCAGGCCATCTCCCCTATATAGGCCTACATCCCACCAGGTGGGACCCCAGTCCCCAATGACGCTGGATCCCTCCTCTCTGGTTCACTCCTTCAACCATGTGTTGCAGCTCCTGGTGCGAAGAACCCTGTCCTCCCCACTGTCATAGACTGGCAACACCTCAGAAAAGGCCACCGAGTGTGATACCTGCCTAAGACCCCTCTCCAATTCTCTGAACTCGGTTTGCACTACTCTAACCTCATCCCTAGCCAGGTCATTTGTCCTCAGGAGGACAATGATATCTAAAAGACAAAGAACCTCAGCATGTATGCACTGAAGCAATGGTTACCCCAAAGGGCACTGGCCGGGAAGCCACGTTTCAAAGAAATACAAAATCACATGTACACCCATAATGCAAAGCACCATGGGCTGTATATGTAAATCACCACAGTATATTATGCTGGTTCAACTTTGATATCTAGCTCTCCCTCCCATCCTGCTGCCCCAGCAATCCCCAAGATTTGCTTTCTATCCCTCTGAGCTGTGGCGCCGGGCAGGCACCGAACCTCCTCTTCTCTCTTTGTCTCTCCTTCTCCCCCTCTCTCTGTCCTTTCCTGCCCCCAAATCTAACCCCCTAATGATGGATGACCTTAAATTCACAATATATCCTTCTGCTTCCAAGAGTGATCTAAAAGAGGTATCTACCTTATATAGTTCTGTGGTTTGCTCCATAGTGGCCATATGGTGGTATCCCCAAAGTCAGGAGGCACCATACTTGCTTTCAGATGTGCTGCCCACAATCAAAGTGAGAGGGCGAGGGTATTGGTGACTGATGATCTAGAGACATGTAAACAGAGGGATAGTTTGTTTCTTCAATATAACATTCTAATTGTTCCCATTTTGGGGTTTGAGCATCAATAACTTTAAACAAAATCATGTGTGATCAATTTAAAAAGCCAGATAATACCCCAAAATCCATGGAAGATGGATGCCCCTTTTGAAGTGCCAGCCCTCAACATTTGCTTGCTAAAGAGGGGTTTAGTTCCAACCAACTCATAGTAAGTGATTAAATGTTATCCAGTCTACAGTACCAATGAAGTAGTCAGAACTATCAGTGAAAGGCTACTTATAAAAAAAAAAAAAAGAGGTAAGTGGGCTGCACCAGACTAAGCAATGGTGCACGATAAAATACTGCAGTAATTATGAAAAAAATATTAGCACTAATCTAACAGTTCCAAAATAAGTACGATCTACTCACAACACAAATAATAAAACCAGCAGACAAAGGGGGATTGATAGTCTCTAACTGATGTCACTCAGCAAGAGATGATATAGTGGTGAACGGACAGCTGAGTGACCATAAATTCTAAAAGAGATTGTTAAACGATCCCACCTTACAGTATACAAAATGACTGATACAGAACCTGCTATACTGTAAAATGATAACATCCTTTTTCACCGGTGGTCAGATTTTTGAAGGATTAGCATTGAGTTAGGGCCACCTTTTTATTTGCTCGCCAGTGTACATAAATGCTTTGAAAAAACCCTGGTAGGCCTATAAAATCTGGCACTGGATCACTGATAGAAATACCTGCAAAGTTCATAGATTTATGCACCTTAGAGAACCGATGATAGGTTTACAGTCTTATGCTGAGGATCCTAAGGACATGCTGAATGCTTTAGATGAACTATCTATAGGAAAAAAGAATTGGTTGGTACTGCGACTCTAGATGTTGAGTCCCAATATCCCCTACAGTTTTGACTGAGTCACTTAAACAACTCTGGATCAGAGGGAGGTCAGGGAGCCTCCTATGGAGTTCATCACTGTACTAGCTAGACTGGTTCTAAACATAATGTATTCTGCAAATATCAATTTTACCTCCAAACCCGTGGAACAGCTTTGAGTGCATTATTTGTCCCTAGCTATACCAATCTGTGTATGGGAATCTGGGAGCAACATAGAAATATAGAATTTGACAGCAGATAAGGACCACTTGGCCCACACAGTCTGCCCATTTATTCACTGCCTGTACTGTCGCCATAGACACTACTTGATCTCTGCTTCTCTTTGCTTTCTACTAAGATGCCCTTATGCCTATTCCATGCATTCTTGAAGCCCACCACTGTTTTTGCCCCCATCACCTCTGCTGTAAGACTGTTCCAGGCATCCACCTCTCTTTAAGTGAAGAATACTTCCTCACATCTCTCTTGAATTTCCCCCTTCCAGCTTCATTGAATGAAGCCCAGCTTCCATGCCCTTAACCACTCCTCAAGTTTTCTCACATCTCCCAGCATTCTTTCTACTCTCTCTACTGTGTCCATCTTATTTTGGTGTCATCCACAAAAATGCAGATTTTCCTTTCCAGTGCATCTACAATTTCACTTATAAAAACATTAAAGACAACTTAATGATGACTGGTCCCAGTAGTATGCCCTGAGGCACCCCGCTAGTCACCCTCTCTTCCCCAGAGTGAACCCCATGTAGCACCACCCTTTGTCACCTATTACTTAACCAATTTCTTAACCAGGTTAACATCTTGGGACCTACCCCCAAACTGCTTAGTTTCCTTATGAGTCCCCTATGTAGGCCATGTCCACTGTATTTATTTTCTTGGTCATTCAGTCAAAGAAATTTATCAGATCTGTCTGACATGACCTCTCCCCATGATTCTGTGCTGCCTTAGGTCTTGTACCACACTGGATTCAAGATACTCCACAATCCTTTCCTTCAGGAGTGACCCCACTTACCCCATTAATATCCGCACCATCACCACCCCACCACACAATGAATGCAGTACCAAAATGATAGTTTGAAAGAATAAAAAGAAAGTGCAGTGAAGCAGGGATGTATAATGAGTGGGACAAGGAACAACATCGGGGCAGACTGGATATAAGAGATTATAGGAATGATGTTATCACCAGAGCCAGAAGACAGGCAGTTAAAGTGAACAGAGTACAACTTCTAAGAGAACCAAGGTGGAGAGAAGGGGCCTTGACATGGACAGCTTTATCACTGCATATAGTTTTAAGGCCAATCATTAATAGAGGTTGTCAGTAAATACTGGCATGGGATTGGTGCTGACCCAAACTTCTAAGAGCAGAGCACCATGAGCCCAAGGATGGTATATGGGAAAGCACTATCATTAAAGATACATTGGTGCATTCCATGCAGGCCATGGAGCCTAGACTCCCCCCCACCTGCCTACTCCCTCTCCCATATGGGTGCCCTACTTGAGCACGCTGCAAGTTTTGTAATGTAATTGAAAAAACAAATACATTTCCAAACCTGAATTATAATTGATTAGTAGCTTCATTGCATTACTGGAGGTGTAGCATACTTGGCCACTTGAAAAAGTGGTTGTTTTTACATTGGCAAAACAGTCTGACAGTTTAAAGTAAGGGTGGGTGAGCACCTGAGAGTGATCAATCATGGCGATAGACAGAATACCGTGGCAAATCATGTTAAGATGCTCTGAAAAAGGTGGTAGTAGGTTATATTATACTGTGAAATTCATAGGGGGTGACACACACTACAGACAGTCAAGGAGGGAACATTTCTGGATCTAACAGATGGTGCCACTCAGTGGTGATAGATTGGGAAGCAGCACCTTCCCGTGAATGTTTGCAAAAAAAGTTTTGATCAGATGTCCTGTAAATAACACTGCTAAAAAGGTTAAATTGTTCGTTTTGTTCATTTTTCCAGGTACTGTGAGTACTACCAGGGAAGTTTGTGCTTTCTGCACACTATACCCAGGGCCTGAATAAGGAAACCCATGAAATCAGTCATGGATCTTTTTATGTTTGATTGCACAGAAACAAGTTTCATGCACTCTGGCCCAACTGTGAGGGTGCTTGCTACTAGCTGATAGAACTGAACAAAAAACAACTGAAAACAGCGCTCTACCAGGCAAAAGAAACAACACAAACAAATGTTTTAAATGGCACTCACAGTTTATTCAGCAGTTCTGCACCACCAGCGGTGAATCCCACTATGTGTGTCTTTTTCAACCATATCATTGCCTTACATCCTGACACTCATGGGCCATTCATACAGTGTACAGTATACTGTATGGTGCTCCCTGTCATCCTACATGGCAGCTAACCAAGGAGGTGGGAGGAAGGTTGTGCCAGTCGTTGTATCGGCATCTCCGCATGGCACCTTCTTCAGAGGTATGGGGGGGTGTTGGCTGGGTGGTGTGCTCAGTGTAGGCAGTGCAGAGAAGCCACTGGGGACTCGGAGGTGGCACAGGGATAGATGCTCAGTGGGTCAGGGCACTGCTAGACACCAGGGACTCACTATGCATGTCAGGTTGGGGGTTTGGAGGGTTGGGGATGCTACTGGACACCAAAGAAATCACTAACAACACGGCGATGATTGATCAGGGCATGCCACTAGACACCAGGGAAATTGCTAACAATATAGCAACGGGCGACTGGAGGGGGGGGGTTCCACTAGACACCAGGGAGTAAACCTGTATTGTGGGTCCGGGTGTTCAGGTTGTAAGGGGGTGCTATTTGCCACCATGCCTGATGTGGCAGGTGGCCACAGGTTGAGTGCAAGCCTGCTGCCACTTGCCATGCAAATGCTTCTCATGCAAATGAACACATAATGGGGATGCATATGGCCCTTTGTGCCGTGCATGCCCAATGGACTTATTTACATTTTGCTGCTGGATATTGCGCCATGGCTCCTGCTGCTATCTGTTCTGGGGGCACAGTTCCCTATGGGCTATACACGGCCCAGGTCCCTGCTGGAGCAGCGTTACTTGTCTTACAGCAGTGCCAACATGGCCCTGTATTCAGCTGGATAGTGCCAGTGCCCTAGATGACTGAATACAGCAGCCTTTGCTCTCTGCTTTTGCAGATTTTTGAATAGCAGGCCCCAGAAGCCCAACCTAGATGTTGTCTTTCATTTTTGTTTTAAATGGCCACGTGCCAGACTGACAGGTAATGGAGTCAGAGGACTGATGTCAAAGTGCAGTGTTGGTGTGACCAAAATTATCAAGGGAAGTTTGAATAGTAAAGCTTATTTTTGACTTGTGATTGAAAAGCAACAGCAACAGCTAAATTCAAGGGTTACTGATTGTGCTTTCCAGTACTGTATCTGGGTTACTGTTGTTCAGACTGTAGGTAGAAGCAGGATTCCACTGCAAAAGACACACTGCAACTCAGCTTGGCTCTCTGTAAATAAAATAAAAAACACACAATATCCTGCAAGTGCAGACCTTTCAGCCCCCCTTACAGACATTGGAAGAAGTGTGTTCTAGAGGCTAGAGTACTGCTGAGAAACAGGGGATCACAGGTTCAAACCACACTAGACCAAAATACTTACTGTGACCCTGAGCATGTCACTCACTGTTCAGGACCTCCAATACAGTGCCGGCATGCCAGCCATCCTCAACATCCCACCCTCCACAGCCAGTAGATGCAATGTGGTTAAGTGGATACAGTGTTGTTGGGAACCATGAAACTGCAAGTTCAAACTCTACTGCAGCCAAATACTCAACTGTGTGACCCTAAGCAAGTCACTTAACCTCCCAGTGTTCCACTTCACCTGAACAAGCAAACTGGTAGAAGCAGTCTAGCACTGCAAATGAGATATTGCATCTTAGTGGGACTAGCCAAAGTAAACATATTGTAAAAATGGATGAAAGCAGAACTCCACTGGAAATGAGATGCTAATAACTTCAAGATTTAGTACCTGGACCATACTTAGGGAGATATTAGTGTGACTATGAGCAAGTCATATTGCCTTCAGTGCTCCCAGCTGTAGAAATGGTTAGCAGCAGGAGTCCATTAGAAATATCTAAACAAAGAACAAAAAAGTATACGTCAACATTTTCACCACTAACATGCAATGCTACTTTAACCTCCTAATGCTTCAGTACACTCCTGGACTATCCTGGTTAAATAAACTTTAAAAAGACAAAACATTGGGTGGCGTGGTCTGGTGCACATTCAAGATGGACGCCTAAGTTTGGAGCTCTACCTTAGCCTACCTTTTTTCTCCCTATTCTCGCCTCCCTGCATAGTGACTTTTTATCTTTCTTGTTATGTGGGAGTTTCTTTTTGTTAGTAGTAGTGTTTACTTGGGACTACTGCATATCTTGGTCAGACCTTGCATTTCCCTCGGTTGCCGACCAAGGGGGACTCTCCGACGGAAGCACCTGCAGCTCCTACTCTGCTGTCCCTATTTGTGGATCAGGCCTCATCTCTAGAATATATTGTGACACTGCTTGAAAATCTGGTGTCTGGTGTAGCCTAAATCAAGCTTACTATCGCTGCTACAGTTACTGATGTGGCTACGCTTAAGTACAGGCTTAACACTGTGGAGCAGAAGATAGCTGATCTTGATGATTCTTACCTCCTGGCTCTACATTGCCTGGAAGTCCACGAGCAGTGGCTTGATCAGCTTTGGCACTGAATCGAAACCAAAGCCCCCAAAATAACATCTGTATCTTGGGCATTCCTGAAGGTGCAGAAAATGGTAATCTAGTAACATTCCTTCTAGAACTGCTGCCCCAACTTCTCTCTCCTGTATGGTAAGGCCGTATTTCCATAGACTCTACATACTGTGTTGGGAGACCGGACAATGCACAAATACAGAAGCCCAAACTGATTATCATTTCTCTGCTGCAGTTAACTATGAAGAGCATTGTGATGCATGTGGCATGAACTAAAGGTTGAATTATTTGGTGGGGTTTTACTATCTCCCTGTATTCTGACTACGCAGTAGAGGTAATTTGTCGATGATGGGACTATGCTCCTAGTCACCTTGCACTACATTGGCAATAGTTCATAATGGGTGCAGCACATATGTGGTAACTCATAAGAGGTCAAGTCATTTATCTATTGGCATTGCCTGCAGTGGAAAATAATTCCCCCCCCATATGGGGGGAGTCAAACAAAGAAGTTCTTGAATGGTCCTTTTAGGAGTGGAACTCTCTTTCACAAGCCTCAGGGGTACGTCATTCACCCAAACCCCCCATGAGGAGCACACAGGCTGCAGACCCTAAAGAGAGATGGGGTAAAGAGTTTCAGTCCTCTCAATGTGACCATCTGGACTCTAATCATTTTTCTCAACAGGACACCCTGCAGGTACATGGCTCTTGACCCCGGCTCCATTCCAGACAGCTCAGCTCTGGTTTGCTACCATCTTCTTCCAGTCCTGGTTCCCCTCCAGCTAAATTGGCACAGGAAGACTTGACTGATTTTCTCAGAGACCAGAATGAACTCGGCAGCTATGTCTTCTCCTTCTGAAGTTTCCACTGAGGTTCCTCCTCCTTCTCTGGCTTTCATCCTGGCTGCAGATCCTGAGGCTCAACCCCTACCCATGACGACTTCCATAGTGGCTGCTTCCTCTTTTGTGACACCTGAGACTGCATATCTACACCAGACAGCTACACGATGGACGTTGTATAAATTTGTTTTGGTGACTTATCTTTTGTAGACTGATGTATGCAGCTCCCGTAATTTGCAGTCCCCATGGGGTCATTCCTTTTGTTTCTTGGCACTCATTTATTACTTTTTTCTTTTCATTAATCCTCTTGTTTGTTGGTTATGTTTCTCTCTTTTTCCATCCTTTAGTTAGTAGGTTTTTTGGTTTTTAAGAGTGTATATTTTTTTTTTGGAGGGGTGGGGTCTGCAGCATATCTGTTAATGACTCAGTGGGTTATAGTGGCTTACAGCTGGGGTGGGTATAACACATTACACGGTCCTTACCTTACTCCCCAACTAGGTGCCCTTGCTAGCAGGTCGCGGAGGGTCATTTTTGGTCTTCCTATCTACAAGGGGGCAGGTATTCACCTTGTTTACCATATACTGTTATTATTAAATGTAAAAACTTTTCTTCTTTCTATATTACACTTTTTCTGGTGCTAGGAATTCTTATTGTTTTTTATTTTTTTCCCACACCCTGTGCTGATTGAATTCTGTTTTTAAGGTTAGGGTAAATTGGGAAAGGGTGCGTTTTGAAGTTACTTATTTTTTGTCAATATTTTTTGGTAAACTGTAACTAGTATACTGACTTGTGGTACTGGGAATATTTAGTTTGCTGACTCTTCCTTGTTCTTTTCTCTTTCACTTCCGCCATGTAGTGTGGGCTGGGTAAAGACATTGGAGACTGACTCACTCTCTGTTGGTTGTTTGTTTCTAAAAGTCCCTAGTTTCTTCATGGATGGCTTACGATGGTACTGCCCCTTTAGTGAGGTTGGTCTCCTGGAATGTCAATGGACTTAATCACCCAGTCAAATGCACAAAAGTGCTGCAGCATCTGAAATCAGTAAAGGGGGATGTAGCCCTTCTCTAGGACACCCATCTTACCAAAAAAATGGCTGCATGGATGAAGAAGGAATGGGTAGGTCAATTGATTCACAGTTCTGCCTCTAGTAAGCCTAGGGGTACAATGATATTACTTTGACATGTTTTACCCTGGAAGGTCGAAGACATGCTGACAGACTCAGAGGGCAGATGGGTTATCACTAGAGTTAGTTATCCTAGTGGGCACCTGCTTTTGGTTTCAATGTATGCTCCTATTTCTGATGGCCCTGCTTTTTTCTGCCCTCTCAGTTAGGCCTTAGTAGAGACCTATGAGGAGACCCATTGTCCCCTACTGATTGGGGGTGATTTTAATCTGGTTTTAGCCCTATTGTAGATAAATATAAGGCTATACCAGATGCTTGCCCTAACTCCCAGCAGGCTTTAGTGGACTTAACAGCAGAATGAGGCTTGGTTTAGATATGGTGCCTTACCCACCCGACTGACCGCGACTATTCTTTTTTCTCCTCTGTACATGTTACCTACAGTCACCATAATTATTGGTTACTTAATGATCTTGCAGCTTCTCCTACTATGTATTCCACATATGGTCATAAACTAATCTCTGACCATGCTCCTGTTATTCTCTGTGTACAACTTTGTTCCTCTGAGCTTTCCTCTACCCGTTGATGCTGTAACCCACTACTAATACACAAACTAGATTTTCCAGAATGGATTCGTAAAGAGGCACAATTTTATTTTGACACAAATCAAACTGTGGAGCTACACCCTGGGGTAGTCTGGGAAGCATTTAAAGCTTATAGTAGGGTGCAGATTATAGCCTATTCCTCTGGTCAGTGGAGAGAGAGAGAGAGGGAGAGAGAGAGAAGGACATTTCTGATTTGACATGTAAGCTTTGCCAGCTGGAACAGCGTTTTTGCTAAACATCTGCTCCAGATCCCTCTTTGCAGGCTTCCCTCTGAGGGGTTAAGTATAGGCTTAAGTCCCTTCTCTCTCATAAAGCCGATTGGCAACTCATTCGGAGCAGCCACTCTTTTTGGAATTCTGGCAAGAAGAGTGGTAAGCTCCATGCTTATCAGCTATGTAGACAAGCCAGCTTCCAAATTGCTGCACTGCCTAAACCTGATGGCTCTATTGCTACATCAGTCTGGGAGGTTAATGAAATCATGTGTCACTTTTATGAATGGCTATAATCCTCTGATCTCCGATCTTTAACTTTATCCCACTTTCATTCATTTTTAGGGGACACTGTAGTCCCCCAACTTTCACCCGCTCTCAAGGACTAATTGGATGTGTTCCTCTCTGAAACGGAACTGCGTTCAGCATTACAATTGCTGGCTAAAAACAAGGTGCCAGGGTGTGATGGGATACCAATTGACCTTTATCAACTGATGCTGATATTATTATCCTCCCACATTTAGCAGCCCTGCAGGAGGCCCATGAGGTTGGTATTCTCCCTCCCTCTATGTGTAAGGCAGTTATTACCCTCCTTCCTAAACCCTTGGATGACCTGTTGGATTGTGTCAACTGTCAACCAATTTCCCTTATCTCGATGGATGCTAACATTCTTGCTAAAGACTTAGCTACCTGGTTAGAGGTGGTCACACTTTGATACAGTCTTCCCAGGTGGGTTTCTGAAAAGGGAAATCTGGAGCAGACCATCTACCTACCCTCTTGAATCTGAAATAAATTGCTCCTCTTCTGATGGCAGCCCTGGTGATTGACTTCCAGAAAGCTTTTGATTCGGGTCAGTGGGGTTATCTATATGACGTTTTAGAACTCTATGGTTTTGGCCCCCAATTCCAGACTTGGATCCAGGTTTTATATCAACAACGTATGGCGGTGATCCTTACTAATCATACACTATCTTCTCCATTCACTCTTCAAAAGGGTACTCATCAGGGCTGCCCCCTTTCACCCCTCCTGTTCTTATTGGCCTTGGATCCACTTGCCCCAAAATTTTTATCCACATCCTCTATGCGTTATTTGGGTGGATCAGTTCTCTTTTTTTGGTGTATTCTTACGCCAATGATCTACTCCTTACACTGGAATCCCCATCACTGTCCCCACCCATGTATTCAACATTTTATCCCAGTTTGCAGACCCTTCTGGTCTCACTGTCCATAGATCTAAAACAGTTCTTGCCCCCCTCAACTCTTTATGTGACAATTCTGTGTGTTCTCAGTTTCAGATTTCATGGGCTGGTGATTTTTTTAAGTACCTTGGGGTATTTATCCTGACCCGCTGGGATGATCTTATTCCACTGAACTATAATCCAGTCATTTCCTTGTTAGAATGGGATATTCAGCTCTGGCTTAAGCTTAGGCTCTTGCTGGTAGGCAAAATTGCTGTTCTTCGCATGTTTGCCTTTCCAAAACTGGCCTATCTTTTTCAGAACTACCTCTTATCATCCCTCCTTTTGTCTTTCACAGGCTTATCTGCACAGTTAGTCAGTTCCTCTGGAAGGACAAACCTCCCAGGATGAGCAAGGGTAAGCTTCAGGTCCCCTGGTCTAAGGGGGGCCTGCGCCTTTCCTGGTTTGAGGGGTATGCCCTGGCATACTGCATGTCTCAAGCGTATTGGTGGTTTCATTCTCCTTCCCTCCCATTCCCCTTCCAGGCTTGGCCTGGAAACATACTTGGCCCAGGTTCCTTGTCTCAGTTTGCTACTTGGATGCCATTCTCAGCAGCGGCCCCTGTCACAACCTATCCTTGCTGCTACTCTCCATGCTTGGAACTCATGCATGTCTCTAACTGTGATACCCAGAGCTGCTAAGTTTTCCCCAAGGCCATTTATATATCTCTGTGATAACTGCCATATTCTCATTGGGGGTGTCCCTGTTCACTTGACTTCCTGGGCACAGGTGAGCCTCAACTTTATTGCAGACATTTCTTTCACATTGTACATATGAGCTTCTCTCTTTTCAACAACTACAAGATAAATGTGATCTACCAAAAAATGACTTTTGGCATTACTTACAACTTCGAGTGGCTAGCCATTCTTATGAAAAAAAAATTTACTCTTCCCCGTCTTCCTGGAGTTTGCTTTCTCATATATATGAGATCCCAAGTACAAAGGGCTTGGATGGGAAGACTTACTGTACTCTCTGCACAACCTTACCTCCCCTGGCTGCGTGACGTAAGGCTAACTGGAAGAGCAAGCTTAAATCTTCCATAGCGGAGGAGGACTGGCAGGTGGGGCTTGCCCTTATGCAAAAAGCCTGTAGTGACACTGGCAGTAGACAGATTCATTTTAAGATTATACATCATTGATATAGAACATCTCATTCCCTTTATAATCTGGCTCTTATGATGGACTCTGCCTGTTGGCGTTGTACACAATCCGGGGCTGATTTCTTACACCTGTTGTGGAGTTGCCCCCATCTTGCTAAATGGTGGAAAGCTATTTTTTCGACTGTTCTAAAATTTTGCAAATGCCTATTGCCCCAACCCCTGAACTGTTTGTCTTAGGTCTCCCTTCCACACTGCCTCCCCTCCCCACAGCATACTGCTCTTGGCTTCTTATGGCATTACTAGAAGCAAAACAGCTTCTTCTTCAAAAATTGGAGCACCCCCTTCCTCCCTCAGTGCCCTCCTTGCACACAGTCCTGTCTCAGCTTGCACTCTTTGAAAGAGTCTCTTATGCTTCTTTAGGGCAGCATGCTACTTTTTATAATAAATGGGCTCCCTTTTTCAGCTCTCACCTTTGCTCAGTTCCTCTTCCCCCACTTTCATAATCCCCATACACCTTAGGAAGTTGGATATATTTTATACGTCTCTGTTGGTGTCTTTCTACTATTTAAGTCACTCTCCAAGTCCATGCATTGCTTACAATGCAATTGATTTTATAAATGATACCTTTGGGTGTATTATATATCAATATATGGTAAATAGTGTTTGCTTTAAGTACCTTGGTTATGACAAATCCCAACTGCTGAGATCTGATAACTACGTTGGTTGTACTTCGTATCTTTTTCCCCCCAGTGTGTTGGTTTATTGTCCAATTTTGTGTATGTATATAGTTGTTATTTCTTTCCCTCTTATTTTGATGGTTGTTTGAAGTTCTTGTTGGCTTTTAATGTTCATGTTGTGTGTTTTGCTTTAAAATTAAACAGTTTCATGTTAAAAAAAAAAATCAAAACATTACCAATGACCTATTCTGCCTCCTTCTGCAAGCAGTGTAGTCTAGTGGTTAGAGCAATACTGAGTGCAGGAAGATTGTTGGCCAGCACCTGTACTACCGAAGCCGCAGTGCAGCACTTCTTTCACCCCAACCCCACAGAAACCAACAGCACCACTACTACTGAAGCTACAGCAGGACATTTAGATCACCCTGCCTATCTGCCCCCACAAACGTCGGCAGCAACTCTACTTACTGAGACTCTGCTGTGGCAAGCACATTTGCATTATAAAAACAAGCAATCGAACATCACTGGCATTGACTAATGCTTGTTTAATTTCTGGAACACTTGCTGTGCACTACCTACTGGTTCTGCTGTGGATGCCTATACCAAGTAGTGCACATGTTAGAATTTCTTAATTCTATATAGTTTTGAATTTCACTGTCAGGTTATGAATGTCTAGATTTGTCATGCATTGCTTTGTACTGACTGTGGTGCGGTTATTCTCTCCTAGTAGGCTAGTCAAAGACTATGAAGAATGTGCAGCCATATGTAACAGTATACTAATACATTATATATTTAATTTCTTAGGGTTACTATAAGACTGCATAATAATAAGGTTCTGTGAGCTAAAATGTTGACCACTTTTGAAATACTGTCCATTTATACAGCTGCCATAGTGGTAGCTCTGATTCTGCTTTGCCATATCTCTGGGCAAATGTTCAATAAGTTGTGATAGTCCTCTGCAAAAAAGGATTACATGTTTCTGTTGTAATGAATGCAGTTGAATGCCTTTTTGAATTAATGTTTGACAGTTTTCTGTCCTAGTTTTACACAGTGGCCCAGATAGTCAAAAGGGTTGTGCCATGCACAATAGGGTTGCACCAGCGCGAGTCCAAAAATGTGCCATTCTGCGATATTCAGCAGGAGGCAGATGCACCCCCCAAATCACACTGTGCAAGAGTGCAATGATAATGAATACATGTGCAACTGAAGTAGGAGGAACCATGCATAAATGACGCAGTGTGATATTCAACAACATGCGCCATGCGCAATAGGGGAGCAAGCGGAAGTTGCGTGATAGTGGAAATGAGCCAAAATAAAAAGGAACAAGAGAGAGGTGCAAGAACGCTACAGGGAAGGCACATGTTGCTGAACCATAGCCAGCCACACAGGCAACACACACACACAGGGCAGGATAGAGACAGAACACCTGGAACCCACAAGACAGGGAAGGTGTGGGGAACCACAGCCACAGTGCAGTGCAGAAGGGGGAAGTGCCACACAGCACTGAGGCCACCACAGGAAGGTGTTCCTGGTGCAGAGGAAGTAGCAGCCAGGACAGCGGGGGGAACACAGAAACAGCCGGGGGGGGGACACAAACCAGGGACATGGCCAGTGCCACCATCCACATGGAGGCAGTTATGAGGAGGGTGAGAAAGCAGGCAGCAGGGGCTCACGGCCGTGGAAGGGCCCGTCAGCAGTATGCCCCCAACAGGCAGTACCGAGCTCGCACCAGCTTCGAGCTGTACACCGATACCGAGATCATGAACCGGTACCGCCTGAACCGGGCAATTCTGAGGCGGCTCTGTGAGCTGTGCAGTGATGTGATGCAGGCATCCACACGATGGACCCATGCTCTGTCAGTGGAGACAAAAGTGACAGCTTGTATGTGCCTGCTCGCCATGGGTACCTTCCAGAGACCAACAGGGGACACCACAGGCATAACCCAGTCGGCCGCGTCACGCCACCTCACCCAATTCCTCAGCGCACTGCTGCCACATGCTGCAGAGTACATCCATTTCCCCAGCACACCGGCGGAGCACACAGAAAACATACAGGGGCTCCACAGGGTAGTACGTATGCCTGGCATGCTAGGGGCAATAGGCTGCACCCATGTGGCCATCTACACACCACCTGACCCTGAAGGGGCCGCATACATTAATTGGAAGGGGTATGCAAGCATCAACTGCCAGGTGGTGTGCGATGCCAGGGGGTGCATAATCAATGTCTGTGCCACGCACCCTGTGGGAGCACATGATGCCTTCATCTGGCACCAGTCAGCACTGTGCCACAGATTCGAGAGTGGGGACAAACCCACTGGCCACTTAGTGGTTGAGTATGCAAACCACGCGGAAAAACATAGAGCTTGGGAGGGGCATAGTCAGAGGTGACATGGGTATTGGCCTAGATGGCTCAAGGCAGGGCGATGCTGATCACCAAACTAACCTCCACCCTCTACACACAGGTGACAGTGGATACCCACTCCATCCCTGACTGCTCACACCATACCGGTGGCCTGCGACCCCATCGCAGCAATGCTACAATGAGGCACATGCCACCACATGCAATGTCACTGAGTGGGTGTTCAGGATGCTGAAGGCATGTTTCTGTAGCCTGGACATGTCTGGTGATGCCCTACAGTACAGCCCCTCAAAGGCCATCGCGCTATTCCTGGCCTGTTGCATCCTGCATAACATGGCCAACGTCTGTGGGATAGCCATACAGGTCGATGAGGGGGACAGCAATGGGGACGATGAGGACGCTGGTGAAGATGGTGATGGGCAGCCCCCCCTTGGGTGACGGGACCCCTGACTAATCTGGCTGGCACAGCTGCACTGGGACACCATCGCAGAGGAGCACTTCAGCCAACCCAGGTAAGTCTTGGGGTCATGTGCAACCACCAGTGGTAAAGGCACAACCCACAAACATGCATGGACAAACACCAGGGGTGCATGCTGTCAAGGGAAGTGGTTGAGCATGGACCCGCACACACCGCCAGGCATGGGCAAGGTCTAACATGGCATGCGGTCACACACACACACACACCTCACAAGACATGCACAAAGGGTAGGAGGCACGCCGACCCCAACCGCCACCCCCAGCCACACACACATCCACAGGCCACCACGCCCACTGCCTGTCATTGTGCGTGTGTCAGATGCTGGACACCATTGCACAGTGGCAGACAGCACAACACAGGCATCATCATGCATGCGCCACAGCGGACAGCAGCCGGGAGGGTGTGCAGATGGAACGTGTGTGTGCGTGCAGGGCCGGATACCCCAACCGTGCATTGCACGCTGAACAACACAATGCACACAGGGCAGCATCAGACAGTAACCGTGCTGGGAAACAGGTCTCAGTTACGTGACACAGTGCCACGACCACCACGGATGCGTGGGTGGCCCCGCTGAGACCCGCCTGCAGTGACAGGCTAACCAGTGGCCTCATGGAGTGGCACCAACGGTCCCCCAAGGGTTCCACTGCATGAACACGACCATGTTCTCACAGGGGCCTGCAGCACACTGAACACGCCTGCACCAGGTGTGCTCGGGATGCAGACAGCTGAACCCAGTGTTGACAAGGAGGGTGTTGCATGATGCCGGGAATGGGGGGTGGACATTGCACTGCGTGGTGTCTGCGACGCATGGGCAAATAACTGTGTGCCCATTGTGGCCGTGACAGCTGTGATTGCCTGTGTCTGCCTGTCAGTGGCAGCGGTCACATCCTCCTGCAACCAGTCCATCCCTGCCAGGAGCAGAGTGGTGTCTCTTCTGCACCACTCCTCTGCCTGGCACAGAGCTGCATTGAGTGCATCCACTGCCATCACAAGCCGCATCTGCTGATTGACTGATGTTTGGAGTATGCGGATGTGCTCATCTAAGAGGTCATCTGCCTGACTGGCATGCTGTCCCTCATGGTGTTCATGGCCCTGATGGTCAGCACCCCTTGAAGGTGGGTGCTGCCCACCAGGGTCAGGCCTGGGCATGTCCACAGGTGGTGCACTGATGCCGCCCCCTGACACTGTAGCCCCATGGCCATTGGCTGAGTGCTGATACTACCCCTCTGGCTGCCGCTCTCCAGGGCTCAATGGTGCCACCGCTCTAGCCGCAACAGCCCCACTGTCCAGGACACACACCAGTGCTGCCCCACTGGTGCAGACAGGCACAGGCTGGGACTGTGATGTCACTCAGGCCTCCACAGTGGCACCACCCACAGCCATGCCTGTGATGTCACCTGCTGTGTGGCCATCCTAAGGCCCACACATCTCACTGCCCATGACGTTAGTTCCATCATCATCGATGATGGATCTGGCACCAGTCTGAGTCTCAGCATGCTGGCATCCTTGGACGCTGGCACGCTGGGATATGGGCAGGGCCTCTCCTCCGCACCTGCTCCACCAACATCAGTCTGGATGTCCAGGCGAGCCCACTGTCGCCCTGACCCCTGTATGCCTGTGGAGGTGGATGGGCCCTCCTCCATCTCCATGCTACCACCCTCAGTGGAGAAGCCCACCACCGCTGACCCATGTAGATGCTCAGGAGCTGTAAGGGAAAAACAGTAACATTAATGTATGTGACCTACCCTGTTCCCCCTCCCATTGACAGACCAGGACCTACCATGCAGTGACGGGCTACCACCCATCTGGAATCCACCACCCAGAACACCCTCGATGGCACAATGCTGCATGCTGCCAGCAACCCACTCTTCTTATGGGGTCAGGCGTTGCACCTCCAGCTGTCCCCCACTGGTCGCAGACCATGCTGCCCTGATGGCTGCCACCTTCTCCTTAATTCTCCACCTGCCCGTGCCCATCTTCTTTTTTGCACTCCTGCATGGAGCGCTGGTGGCTGCCATGCAGGTTGACAGCACGTGTCACCTCTTCCCATGCAGCAGCACGGGCCTGTGGTGTTCTCTGGCGTCCACTGAGCAGCGGTTCCTGGGCGAGGTAGGCCTCAAACAGAGCATTTGTTTCTGCCTTGGTGAAGTTCAGCCTCCTTCTTCCTCCCATGTCTCTATTCCTCTTCCTCCACCTCACGATCGGTCATTATTCCTCCTGTGAGAATGACAGGTGTTACCTGTGACTGTGCAGTCCCATGCATGTCCCAAACACCACAGTCCACACTCCCAAACAGCATGCAACTCACCGCAATAGACTGCAGTAACCGACTATGGCCAGTGCAGCCCAATGTCACATTTTTATAGTGCAACACATGTAAATGAGGTGAGGCGCATTTTTAAGTGGATGCATATGCAGTGACTGCACCATTGAATGGCTGATTAGCTAATTTGCATATGTCTGCTGAATATCGCGCTGTTGCGCTTTGCACAACTGTGTTGAACGTACTGAGCCAAGGGCGCAGTTCTGTGACATGTGTAGTACACACCTAACTGTGCATGCCCGGGGTGATGACGCAGGCACCTGCCGTGCTGCTGACGTGCTGTGCCCGGGAGGCGATACAGGGCATGGCCACCATTGTGCTAGTGGTGCTACAGTGCTGTTCACATATATGGCGCTGTGGCACTGGGGCGCCATAGGTGCACTGGGGTCACAGCGCTGTAGGACACTACAGGAGGTGGCACACAGGCACCCAATCACGCTGTACGCATTGGGTTCCAATCGCACTGTGGCTGTCCGTGCACGAGAGACCATTGACCCTGTACCTGACCTTTGCCCCCAAGGCACAATGCGTCAAGCATGGGTGCACCACTATTGTGCTGTTCGGTGACAGTGCAATAGGGAATGGCAGCACTGTACTGCACAGCATCTGCACGTGGCAGGACCGCGCTGCTGAGCACCATTTTGAATCCACCACTTTGCGGAGATGGCACAAAGAAGGGCAGTGATGTGGAGCCAGGTGGAGCTTGCAAACCTGGTGGCCATTGTAGAGCCCCATACTGGGGCTCTATATGGTGATGCACCCCTGGACAGGGCCAGGAGTGCAGTTTGGCAGGAGGTGTCTGAGGCTCTGGAGGAGGCCACTGGTATGGGGCACATGGCGGAGCAGTGTAGCCACCATTACAGGGACCTCAGGTGCAGGGACCCGAACCTGCTTGTCCGCCTGTGGGCACATGCCAGGAGGGGCATAGTGCCATGGCCAGGTAGGTGCCCCATCCATACACTGTTATCGTCCATACGGGTATCACGGTTGCATGTGTCCGGCACATGGGGGAGCCATCCAGTGTTGGCCATGGTGGTGGTATCGGGGGAGTGGGATGGAGGGATATGGCCATGTGGGATGGCACACACATGGGGACAGAGGGACTTTGCAACCGGTTTGTACTGATGTTCTTCTCTCCATATTTGCACCTTAGGCCCAGAAGAGCACAGGCAGGTGAGGGAGCAGAGGCACCACCTGGAGGACCAGCAGGATGGGAGGGGTGAAGGTCTGCAGTGGTGCAGGGACCAGCCTGATGATGGTGAGTGCCTTACATCCATGATTACTATTGCATGCTGTATAACTGGGTAGGCAGCGGGGCATGGCCACCATCCATTGACACCACTGCCATGCACGCAACTTGTTACAGTCAGCACTATCCAGTGGCACTGCATGTCTGGGAGTGCGTCAATGGTGGTCCATGCGTGCACTAGGCACATGGCTGTGCCACTGCCTTCACACCACATAGCCAAGTCACTGTACGGCCACGGTGGTGCTGTGCAGGACATGGGTGGTGGGTGTGTGCAGTGGTCCACATGGCGGTGGCTGCCTGAGTAGGCAGGTCTTGTGGACATGGTCACTGTGGGTGGTTGAACACCATCACAGGGGCATGGCACATGGCTGTATGCCATGCACAATGGGTGGGCTGCAGTGGGCTGGACAGTCACACTTATTGACTCTGCTCCCTCTTCCTAGGTGGACAGTGACTCCTGGCACTGGAGCATGGACTGCAGGAGCTGTTCCAGGTGGTGAGGGCAACCCTGGAACTCCTGCAAAGAATGGACCGCCATGGGGTGAGGAGGTGGAGACGACATCGGCACCACGTGGAGGAAGGCTGGGGCAGATGCTGATCAATCCATGCCCCTAATTACACCTTCCCCCCTGGACGCCACCCTCACACCCCTTCTTCCCTCTCCCATATGTTCACCCCTGCCCCTTACCTGCCCCCACCTGGTATGTGGCCCTGCCCCCCATTGTACATAGTTGTATATAGTTTTTGTATTTCCTGTTTTAAATACATTTGTTTTGTTATGACAACTGTGGTGGTCTCTGATTTGCAGCGGGCTACATGTGCTCAGCTGCAGTGGTGTGCATGGCGTCAGGGTGGTGCTCACACGGGCATGTGTGTGTGCAGAAGGAAACCGCCTATGGTGTGGGCAGGGGGATCAGTCACTGTCTGTGGTTTGTGTGTTGTTCTCTGTGCACTGGATGCCTGTGGGCAGTGGTCCACGGTGCATGCACTGTGTGCATGACACCCCTGTCAGACCATCCATGGCCTGTGCAGCTGACACCTTTGCATGTCTGTGATATGCACGGTCTGCTGGTGTGTCAGTGGTGACTTTCCATGCTGGATAACAACTGTACCCGGCACAATGCCAGGTTGCCTTCTATCACCAGTATGGTGCATGTCTGCCTCCGGTGGCACTGTGGCCTCCACTGTTGTCCCCCCTCCATGCTGTCACTTGTGTCTGTTGCAGGGGATGTGCTCCAGTGTCTGTCACTTGTGCTCTGGCAACATGCTGGTGGCATACAGCTTCATGGTGCCTGTGCAGGGTGGCTGGCACACCTGTGCAATGTAGTGGTGCTGGCCATGTGTACACGTCAGCTGTGGCCACACGCCAGTGGCTTGGTTGACCCACTACTGTGTCCCTGTGTTGGTGTGCCCTTGGGTATGGGTGGGTGTTTGTCCATGCACTGTGTTGCATCCTGTGTGGTGCATGCTTCCATGCTAAACTGTGCATGTCTGTGCTGGCTGTTGTGGCCAGTGCTGGGACAGGATGTGTCCTTGGGAGGGTGTGCAGGGTGCTGTACCACTGGTGGTGGGGTCCGGGGCATGCCCTGTCACATGTGGGGTACCTCATGTGGTGATGCATGGTCAGTCTCTCAGCTGTACTTCGGGGACGGACGTGCAGGGTGGCACTGTGTATGCTGTTGTTGCATTGCTGTGTGCTGCCACCTGCAGCAGGGTGCACATGGTGGGGCTGCCTTGCATGGCTCTGTGGTGCACAGGGTTGCATTGTTACAGTGGGGGTGGTGGCATGCATAGGGTGTCCTGCACTGTTGGGCCCCTACTCCTGGGAAGAGTGTATGGTGATCGTGGTGCAGGGTGTGCTCTGCACTGGTGGGATGGTGTGGCATGGAGTGGTAGGCCCTTCTTGTGTGCCAGTCACAGCATGCCAGGGGGTGTGCTGGGGCACCATGGCCCAGCTGTGGGTTGGTTGCTGGTATCCATAGGCCAGTGGTTATTCCAGCTCTCCCCCAGTTGTGCAGTGCATGGGGTGTGGGGGACGATGCCTGTTCTGCTGTGTGCTCCTCTGCCCATCTGTGGCACGGGTGGTGGGCACCTGCATCCCTGGTTGTGCTGTTGCATTGCTGCCCTGCTCCAGGGAGCATCCCTGGTTGTGCTATGGTGCATCTGGACTGCTCCGCTGAGCATCCCTTGTTGTGCTATGGTGCTTCAGATATGCACAACTTCACATCCCTGGTTGCGCTATGGCGCAGGTGGTGCGATATTCAGTCGTCTGCTGTAGGCGCATCTTGGCCTGCGCAGTTTTTGAATATCATGCTTCTTGTGCATGGGTGCAGTGGACTTGCGCTTGATCCTGCTGTTGCACACTCTCTGGGTGCAGTTTGAATATCTGGGCCAGTGAGTTCAACTGTTTACATACCCCAGTTCATATAGTGTGTATTAATTATTCCTCCCAAGTTCTCCCCCCACCATATTCATGATTGCTATTTTTGTTTGGCTTTAATTGCTCTATCAAAATCAGGCCTCCAGAAAAAGCTGAATATTTTAAATATTTTTGCCTTGTACCTAGGTGAAATTTGGGGGCCTAATAAAGTCAGTACTTTAGAACCTCCTTTGAATAAACTGTTGCGCACAACTCTTGCCATAGGAAAGTCGACCCCTGCCCCCATGGTACGGGCTGAATTAGGCCTACCGAGTCTTAGAAACATTGAAATATAGAAGCAGACGGCAGGTAAGGACTACATGGCCCATCCAGTCTGCCCATTTGTTTTTCTGCCTTATGAATGTGCCATCAGTCTTTGCTCTGTCAATGGCCTATCTATTCATCTGTATTGCTCCCTTATGCCTATCCCATGCCTGTTTGAAGCCCTGTACTGTATTCACATCCACCACTTCCTGAGGTAGGCCGTTCCATGCATCCACCACCCTTTCTGTGAAAAAGAACCTCCTCACATTACCCCTTAATCGGCCTCCCTCTAATCTCATGCTGTGTCCTCTTGTCCTGCTATTTTTCTTAAATTGAAACATGTTAGACTCTTTCACCTTGTTAATGCCCTTAAGGTGTTTGAATGTTTCGATCATATCACTTCTCTCCCTCCTTTGCTCTAGGGTATACATATTGAGCTCCATTAATCTGTCCTCATATGTTTTCTGATGCAGTCCCTGCACCATTTTGGTTGCCCTTTTCTGGACTGCCTCAATTTGGTTAATGTCCTTGTGAAGGTGTGGCCTCCAGTACTGCAAGCAGTACTCCAGATGGAGCCTAACCAGTTTCTTGTAAAGAGGGATTATTACCTCCCTCTTCTGACTTGTGATACCCCTACTAATACACCCCAACATCCCTCTAGTTTTGATGCACAGTGTATAGCTAGAGTGGTCGGCTACTGGATAAATGTTTCCCGAATGAACCCTAAAAGACTACCACAAGAATGCCTTAAAGAGAAAAAAAAATGGGATATGATGGGTTGTAAAAAAATCAAACTGGCTTAAAAACCTTAATGCAATCCTTTTAAAGTATGATCTTACCAATTTACAAAAATATGTGGGAAAAAAGCACAACCATTAGTTCAAAATATAAGGCATACTGCACTAAGAAAATTCTGAATTATTGCAGGGCAAAAGACTGTGAGACTACCTCTTGCCTTAAAATTGCACCATGGCTAGCTGAAAATGATAACTCATCTAGATTTAGATATCATTTGTCACTCTTGTAGACCCAGAACTTAAGAAATTGTTCACTAGATATCACATGGAACAATTCCCAAGTAATGTTCTCACAGCAAGATATAAGAAATCAATTGAGCCTGAGGATCTTTTATGTAATTGTAACAAGAGAGAGAGAGAGAGGATGTGGTCCATGTTATGTTTGGCTGCTCATGGTATATCAAACCTAGCATGCTCTGGTTAGAACCGATTTGGAAAGGAAACAACACTAAGGATAAAAATGTGCTGTTAAACATTATGGGCTGGATATTCAAACTGCGCCATTCTGAGGCGCAAGCCCTTGCGCTGCGCAAAATAGTTGGGCAGGGGTGTGGCTGGGCGATATTCAAGGAGTTGCGCATTGAGCAACCTTGAATATCACCCCCAGCCACAGCTACTGTGCATGGCGAGTGGAACTTCGCCACCGCAAGTTGTCAGAGTGGAGTATTCAACTTGGCGGTGGCGTTAGTACCATTGCGCTTGCAAAAATCACGAGACTAGCAGGACATGCAAATGGGGCCATAATTCAAGCAAGGTGCAGGGGGGTCATTTGCATCTGATTATGGCCCCATTTGCATGCCATTAGCATGTAGGTGTGCTGATCCCCGAGGACTTGCGCCTGGCGCCCTGCCAGGCAGCAGCCGTCGGGAACCGACGCACCCTGCAGCCCGATCGCCGTCAGCAATGTGGCTCCCCACCTCCTCTCGTACATATCCCTGGTGGTCCAGTGGACCGAAATGCCCGATCGCGGGCGGTATGTTTAATAACTCCCCCCCCTCCCGTTCACATCCCTGGTGGTCCAGTGGACTGAAATGCCCGATCGCGGGCAGAAAGTAAATTGAACCCCCACCCCAAACATCTCCCTGGTGGTCCAGTGGACTGAAATGCCCGATCGTGGGCGGTAAGTAAATTGACCCCCAAAACATCTCCCTGGTGGCTGAGTGTCCCCACCCCACCCACCGAAGCCCACCACCCCGCTCCACCGGCGGCGGTGAGGCGGCAGCATCCACCGCCTGCCACCCGCCGCCCCACCGACTGACTGCCTGGTAGGCTGCCGCCCCGGTGGTGCAGAGCAAGAGCCAATGGGCGTGCAACCACCATTGGCTCTTGCTCTGCACCAATGGGCGGCAGCTCACCGGCAGTCAGTCGGTGGCAGCGGGTGGCAGGCGGGTGGGATGCTGCCGCCGCCGCCGCCGGGGAGCGGGTGATGGGGCTTCGTGGTGGTGTGGGGGTGGGGACACTAGCCACCAGGGAGATGTTTTGGGGGTTTCAATTACTTACTGCCCAAGATCGGCATTTCGTCCACTGACCACCAGGGAGATGTTTGGGGTGGGGGTTTCAATTACTTACTGCCCGCGATCGGCATTTCGTCCACTGATCACCAGGAGATGTCTAGGGTGGGGGTTTCAATTACTTACTGCCCAAGATCGGGCATTTCGTCCACTGGACCACCAGGAGATGTTCGGTGGGGAGTTTCACTTATTTACCGCCCGCGATCGGCATTTCAGTCCACTGGACCATCAGGGAGATGTTCGGTGGGGGTTTCAATTTACTTACTGCCCGCGATCTGGCATTTCGTCCACTGGACCACCAGGGAGATGTTCGGTGGGGGTTTCACTTACTTACTGCCCGTGATCGGGCATTTCGGTCCACTGACCACCAGGAGATGTTCGGAGTGGGGGTTTCAATTTACTTACTGCCCACGATCGGGCACAAGGGAGATGTTCGGGGTTCCGCTACTTTCTGCCCACGATCGGGCAGTTTGTCCACTGGACCACCAGGGATGTGAACGGGAGGGGAGTTATTAAACATACCGCCCAGCGATCGGGCATTTCGTACTGGACCACCAGGGATGTGAACTGGAGGGGGAGCCATTGATGCCCGCGATCGGGCTGGTGGGGAGTACACTATGCCCGTGATCGGGCTGCGGGGGCACAGGGACTGAGTTGGGGGCCAGCCACAGGTGGCAGCTGCTGTTTGTGCCCTGCAATACAGCAGCTCACCTGTGGGTGGCCCTCGACTTAAGCCTTTTTTTTGCTTCAAAGTCCTGCAGACGCAGGTTGGGGTTGCGCCAGACATCCTGCACAGCCCGGCTGAATATCGGGCTGTGCAGTTTATGCATGGTTCCTCCCCCTCCAGTTGAGCATGCATTCATTTGCATTGCGCTGTTGCTCAGCCTGTTTTCAGTGGCGCAACTGCCTCCTGCTGAATATCGCAGAATGGCACAATTTAGGACTTGAGCATGCGCAACCCTGTTGCGCATGGCGCAACCCTTTTGAATATCTGGCCCTATGTTTACTAAAGACGATGACAACGTTATTCAAAAAGTGGTGGAGTATCTTAGAGCAGCTGTTGCTATTTGCAGAAAGCATAAGTAGCACGTTTATGTATATGTATGATGAACATCAGTATTTTAGTATGTATGCGTAGTCTTAGTTGTTGATACACATTGTAAAATGAACATATTTGCACCCACCATTTTATTCTTATTACAAGATGCAGTTTTAAATGTTTGTATTGTAATACATTTTTTTAATATTTATTTGTAAAATATGTACTCGTATAAAGGTCCTTGACCGAACAATAAAGTTTACTACTACTACCACTAGACCACCAGGTAAGGTAAAAAAAAAAAATACTGGGAAAGGGGGTCTATCAGGGATAGGTAGTGGGGGGGTTCACTAGACCACCAGGGAATACTTAAAAAACTTCCATTTTGGGAAAAGGGGATGAATCAGGGATAGGGAGGGAAGGGGTTCATTAGATCACCAGGATAATATCATATATGTGTGAAATTGATGGGGGTAGGCCCATACTGGACATGGGGGGTTGTTTGGGTTGGGGTCTTACCACAAACAAGATTTTTTTTTCATTTACTATGGGGCGGCCAGTGGGTGATCTGTTTGGGGAGCAGAATTTTGCGTTTTGCGGGTGAAATTAACTATCGGATGGAATTTCACATTTCACTGGTGAAATTCAGTTTATATTAGGGCGGAATTATGCATTTAGCTTCTGTGAAAAATTTCACAAAATGTGCTAATTTCACGAAATTTTTCGCTGAACAAAATTTGACAAATTCGTCTATCTCTGCTGGGGACAATCCCCTCAAAGGGTGGTAGCGGACCATCTCAACCGAATACTGATTAAAGTGATGAATGTGCAAACAGTGTAATACTGCAACATCACAAAATTAAGACAGAAATTCTATTTATGGGGACAACCTACATATAACCCAAAAGAAAATTAATAAAGATAATTTATCAAATCGATATTTCTCTGTTAATACATTTCTACTGCATATTTGTTTACCAGTCCTTTATATTATATAGTGAAAGTAAAGATTTGAAAACCATACAAAATCTGCTACAAAGTGGAGAGGGGTAGAGTTAGAATCTCACACCTCTTAAGGCAATTACCTTAGCCCTGTCTTTGGAGGACCTCTAACCCCTAGGTGGTGGAAAAGATAAACACCCTATAGTGGAACCTGGAAATTAACATGGCAACAAATAATACAGCTGATGTCATGAAAAGGGTATAAAATCCAATTCATCAAGACTCAGTGATCTATGGTTTCATCTTGAAGATCCATTTGCTTTCTTTTTGTAAGAGCAATTTAGGCCCATGTCCACCCTTCTTATGTGCAAGAACCCATTCTGACCCCATAAATCACAGATCAGAGTGGTTGCATGCTGTCATGTGTCTCACTAAAGTGTGTACTAAGAGTGTCAGTCCTCTTATTAGTGATGAACCTTACATGCTACTGGATGCATACTTTCAGCTGATGCATCCTTGTAGACAAGACAGGGTCACGTGCATCCAGAACCCTTCTTGACCTGCCATGGAGGTCCATGTGCAGCTGCATGATGGCAATCCTCTCCCAGAACCATATAGTAGAACACTGCCCACTATAGCACATCCAGCTCTGGGCTGCCAGGAAAGGAGAGACACAGGCTAACTCTCAAACCCAGGTCAGCCACACAGTTATGTGACTCACTGCCTTGGGGCAGTTAGGAAACTAAGAAAAGAAGATGCACACAGATGCCAAAGGCAAGGCTCCAGTTCAACTGACAATCCCTTGTTATATCACTGGCTGAAGAAAGTTTAGTTCAATTGTTGCAATATAGTTTTATAGTCCAAAAGGTTAATTGTTGGCTATAGTTTCTGATTCTAATTTTTAGCCACCCATGAGGATGAAAACTGCCACAATGTCCCAAAAAGAGAAATGCAGCAACCAGTTAAATTGATCTCATGGAATGTGAGGGGGTTGTGGATCCTAGTGAAGCAAACAAAAGTACTGAATCTGTACTGAATAGAGGAGGGAGAGGATTTCAGTTGAGCGCCACCGGCTTAAAATGAGGAGCTTAGCCGAAATACTAAGTAGAGCTAGCCAGCAGAGCTGATGGGTTTTAAGACGAGAGCCTACAGGAGGTAGGCCCAAAATCCAGACTGGGGGTCCAACCGGGTTGTAATACTGAGAGTTTGTGTGGCAAGGTGATTCACTGCCTGCCAGAAGGGGCCAGTACTGGGGCACTGCCATATGATATGATGAAGGTCTCCAGTGTGGGCCTGGCACCTCCAGCAGAGCTTGTTATCCAAAAGTTTAGCTTGGTACAGGACAGCAGACGTTCAGTACCAGTGATGCAAGAGCTTATTCTGAATGAGTTTACTATGTGCATCTGGGTAGCTTGAATGTGCCAGCTTTCAACAGGGAGCCCATTGAGCATCCTCTAAACTCACCTGCAGGGCTTTCTCCCATTTCTGTTTTGAGTCAGCTGACTGTGAGAGGAGCCACTCTCTCGAAGATCTGCATAAATTTTACTGGCCTGACCCCTGTCAATCTTGAGCCAGGTGGTTAGCTTTTGAGGAAGAGTCATGGGGGGGCAAATATCATTTAAGAAATTCAGTCAGAGAGCTGGGCAACTGGAGATATCTCCAGAAGTCAGATTTACCAAGCCCCTTAGCTTTAGCAAGCTCTGTAAAGGGTTGGATCTGACGCCTTGTTTCATCCAGAACAGCTAAGACCCTAATGCCCATACGCTTCCATTGGGGCCAATGAATGGGGTGATTTTCTATCAAAATGTGCTTATTATGGAAAACCAGGGCATATGGCAGGGGTGGATTAGCCTTTAAGCCGATTATGCACCTTGTTCCAAATTTGGATGGTCCCAGATTTGCTTAGGAAGGGGGTCAAAAGTAAAAGGGAGAAGTGTATGTACTTTGGCAGTAGCCTGCTCCATATGGAGCCATTGTGAGCAAGCAGGAGACGGGTTAGAGAACCATTTTAGAGACTGTGATATGGAGTTTGCCCAGGTATAGCCCTCTAGCCACAGCAAGCACCAGCCTCCTGTCTTCCAGTGAGAGTGACGCTTACCCCTGCTATATCAAAACTTTTTGTTGTCCCAAATAAAGTTCCCCACCACCTTATCGATGGCACAAAGCCATTTCACCAGAGGGGCCAGAGGGATATGTGAAAGAGGATATAAAAGTTTAGGGACTAATATCATTTTAAGGGCTGCAATTTTGCCGGATAAGGTGAGGTGGAGTAGCTTCCTCCGCTCTAGCTCCATCTTGAGGTTGGCCAGTAGAGGGGTTATATTTAAATCCCAAATTTTGGAGAGGTCTGCAGAGATATGAATGCCCAGGTAAACTAGAGAGACCGGGGCCCATGTGAACCCAGTGGAAGGAACCTTCTCTTGAGTGCAGCAAGCATTGAGGGGGAGCAATGCAGTCTTGGCATTGTTCACCTTCAGGCCAGATATTACTGCAAAATCTGCAATAAGAGTGAGGAGCACTGGGAGGGAGGCCAAAACGTTGTTCATCAGGACCAAAAGATCATCCGCATACAATAGTATGACATATGTATGCACCCCAATAGAGAGCCCATGGATACTAGAGTGCTGTCGGATAGCTGCTGCCAATGGTTCAGCTGCCAGAATGAAAAGAAAGGGAGAAAGGGGACATCCTTGTTGGGTACCTCTGCCTAACTGGAAGGGATTTGATACAGTTGAATTGGTCTTAACCCTTGCCATGGGCTGTTGATATATAGCCTTCTCCCAGTTTCAGAAGGGCTCTCCAAAGCCAAAGCATTGCAAAATTTCTCCAAGTAGACCCATTCAAGAGAGTCAAAGGCTTTCTCAAAGTCCACTGTGACTGCGGCAGCGGGGGTGGAGAGAGTCTTATCATGGTGAATAACATTGATCAAAGACCTAATGTGGTCATGACTGAAGCATCCTGGGACAAAGCCCACCAGCGAGGGGTGGATAAGAGAGGGGATAAGTGGGCTTAACCTGGTGGTCAGAATTTTAGCAAAGATTTTATTGTCTGCATTAAGTAGCGAGATGGGTCAGTAGCTAGAGGGAAGTGTAGGATCCTTGCCTTTTTTTGGAAAAACCGTAATGGTTGCTTCTTGGAGGGTGGGGAAAAATGCCATTGGTTAATGCTTTGTTATATACCATGGAGAGAAGGGGAGAGATTTGGGGGGTGAGTGTAACCCCTGCAAATGGGGTTCCAAAAGTCTTCCAGGAGCTTGCCTGGAATGCTCCAAGTTCATGTGTTCGAGGTCTGAGCTGTTTAAATGTGGTTCCAAGTGAGTGCCATTTGAGCCTCCACATACTGTCTCTTTAAGAGTTGTCTGCTTGCAGACTTAATTAGTTTGTGTGGGAGGACTGTGTATTTAATGCTCGAATCCCACCCGAGCTGCTGCCAATTCACTCTGTTTCTGCCGTTGCTACATGTGCAGAGGGAGCCTTGTTGAAAGATATAACTGTTTACCAGAAATCATTTAGAGTGACTTGAGAAAATGTAGTTTGTCTAACCTGTCTTTATTTCAGCACAAACTGTTTCAGTGTAGCTCTTTCATTTTGGTCCTGAATTGCTGACTTGGACCAATCAGGATGATAGGGAGGCCTTAAAATTGAGCCTGTGGATGAATTAGAACTTGGACTCTCAATTTTGAGCCAGCCACAAGGGGATTGTATGAGCAGTGACTCTGGAAAATGTAGTTTTGACATTGGCACCTTTTTTCACCATGAGCTTGGCACCTTTTTTCACCAACAGAGGGAGTCTTTTTGTGAGTGACAGCTGAACCAGCCAGCAGAATAGTGTGGAGCTAAAGGAAATGCCCTGCTCTGTGACAGGAAAGATCAGATCAGTTGTGACAGTGAAGAGAGAAGGAGCTCTGTGCTTCTGCAGTGTATAGCTTCACAAGGGAAGCTGCTTGAGGTCTCTGATTCAGCCTGCAGCCATTGTAAGCGCTAGTTCGGACTGAATCCAACTTGTGAGGAGAAAGAAGGCAGTCTTAAAGGTAGAAACCAGGCGAAGACTGGAGAAATTGCTGAATCGAGCTTGGTCTGTCAGGAATTGAAGCTGCTGTGTGTGCTCCCGGGTATTTTGCAGTAATTGCGATCAGGATCTAGGAGCAGCCTGCCTGATATAGTACTTTCCTTTTACATATGAATGTGCGTAGTGCTTGTGGGGAATCGCTATATCCAATCCCCTGTGCTGTGTGCTGTGTGTTGAAGCTGGAAGCAAACCCCAGCTTGTCTTGGACTAAATCCGTTTGCTGTCTACGGCAGTGGGATCCAGTCACAAGGACCTTGTCTCCATGCCCTGTTGTTCTGGCAACCCAGAAGAACATCCACCATCTGGTTCTCAGTTTGGGTGTTGTGAGTACAAATCAGGGTATTCCCCTGCAGCCTGGTTTCAATTACAAGTGTGTCATCTAATTATTGTTGTTTCACTTCTTCATGGACTGAGCCATCCAGCTCCAGATTACAATTGCGTGTTGTGCATATATTTTCTTCTGCAGGGCCCTGTCCATCTGCACCTGCCAGCCAACCCTCGGCAATGGACCTGGCTAGCCTCCCCCCCAACCTGGGTACCCAGAGTGTGACTTTTCAGACCCTGTATGTGTGTACAGCACTGTGATTTAATTCTGCCAATTAACCTGATCTCTCCCTCCTGTGTTTTATTCCCCCTAAATAAACCAGATTTGATGTTGTTAAACTTTAAACTGTCTGAAGTGTCAGTACCTACATATCAAGTGTTGCATTAGTTTGTGTATGTTGATTAACCATATTTTACAGGGGGTCCCCAGAGACGAACCTCACAATCAGTCTCGAGGGTAAGTGGTACTTTAGGAATGAACAGTGTGTACATGTGGGGTATTGGGACTGTAACTTCTGTGCATTGTGTGAGCCACTAGAGGGAATAAAAGAGGGACTCAGTGTCCTAGAGGGCTGTGACCAAGCTAGTCTAACCACTACAAACCCTGACCTCTGGGTGGAGGCACCCGCCATAGAACCTAGGCCCGTCAACCTGTCAGTAGTCAAGCAGGCAGGGGTAGTAGCTCTTGGGATAGCGCCACCTGGGGGTTACATCATGGAGGCTCACCACTGGGATTTTGTGTCCTGTAGTGGCCACATTTACGAACCACTGTTAAAAAAATAAATGGGCACCCCAACAGAAGTGGCTGTGCACCGGTTGGTGGAGTGGTGTACTGGGGAGGAGATCAACCCCCAAAATGCTATGCTTATCCTGGACATCCCCCTGGGTATCAATACGGACACTGTACAGGGAGTACTTTCCAAGGTGGAAGGTTTACAAAACCCTGTGGTGGTGGATCGACATGCTGATCTGCTCAACCACACTTTCATGGCCCTAGTAATGTATAAGGACCCCCTAGATAGCTCCAAAGTGCCACAGACTATTACCCCAGAGGGAGCCCTCACTGCCTGGAGAGTGATAACTAAGGACAGTAGAGACCTGGGGAATGAGCACCCCCACTATCTGAAACTTTTGAGGAGAAATTTCTAAATTGTTGCTGGAGGAAGGGAAAACTGTGGAGAATTTAAAGAAACTATTATTGCCACCTGAGAACGTTCCTCCACTAACACCATCTCCCACTCCAGCACCCATTATTGCCCCTCCTTCTGTGCCAGTGCTAGCCCCTATGTATGTACCTGCCAATAGTCATGACTCTTACCGCAGATTGAAAATATTCTCCGGCATCCTCCCCACCCCACAAGGGGAGGATGACTGGGAGACCTGGATAGACTATGTTGCCCCTCAAGTGCTAGAATGGCAATGCTTGGAAGCAGAAAAGCCAAAAGAGGTTAAGTGAGAGCCTCCGAGGTCCTGCCCTGGCTACCATTCATGCCAAGCAGGCCAGTAACCCTGAAGCGACTGCACAGTACTATCTTGAGGCCTTGAAGAGTGTGTATGGGAGCCCAGATTCCAATGAGGACCTGTGGTGGAGAGTAAGAAATGCACAACAGTACCAAGGAGAGTTGTTGTCTTTGTATGTATCTCGGCTGGAAAAATTGTTGCAAGAATGCCTCAGAAAGGGTAGTTTGCCAGCGATTGAATTGGACCGAACCAGGATGGACAGGATCCTTAAGTCTGCCCCCTTCTCAGAACTGTTGTTGTTTCAGTTATGCCTGGCTAATCTACTGGAATCCCCACCCTCCTATGATGAGCTAATGAGAGAAATTCAAGAGGTTGAAAAAAGGCGACCCCGGGAAGGACTTGCACCAATAGCTGCTGCTATGACCCAAGTGACTGAGGATGACCTATCAAGTGAAGTTCAGGGGCAGAGGTTGGCAGTTAATGAGTGCTCTGAGAAGGAAAAGGGTGTGCCACCATGGGGTGAACTGCTGAGAGAGTTCAGGGAAATAAAAAACAGTCTCTTTATGAAGGTCACTCCTGCAAGTACAGGCCCCAACCCTCATCCAACTGCAACTGCTATGGGGGTGGGGGTACCCCTCCCATGCATCTCCTGCTGACAACAGCTCAAAACTTGATGTCTTGACCATGGAAGTGGGGAAATTGACGAGATGTCTCCAAATGCTTATCATGCCACAGACAGAGATGGCACCAAGTTCTTCTGTTGGAAGTACCCCAGCCCCAGCTCCCAGTGTGATGCCTCAGCCAGCTCAATCTCCGGAATATATGTTTTGCAATAATTGTGGGAAGGATGGGCACATGAAGAGAGAATGCAGGTCCCCAAAAGACACAGACAAAGTTGTATACAGGCTACAAGGAGAGCTTCGGAGGAAAAATCGGTGGTTGAGAGGTACACAAAATGATCACAGTGAGGATCCCAAAAATGCTAACTCATGTCCCTTTGTGGCAAGGACAGTTGCCCAGGCCCCCCTCTACCGTCTCTCCAGACTGGTCCAGAATAGTGGGTCCCTCCATAGAGACCACTGTAAAGGTAAATGGAGTGTCTACAAGAGCTGTATTAGACAGTGGCTCCCAAGTGACAATTATGTTCCAAGACTGGTATCAGAAGCATTTGTCTGATGTACCCTTACAACCGTTGGAGGGGCTGCATGTCTGAGGGTTAAGTGAGAAGGCCTACCCCTACTCTGGGTATATCTGAATTTGGCTGTCTTTTCCCACCTCCGTGGCTGGAGTGGCAGAGCAAGTAGAGACCCTGGCCTTAGTGTGTCCCCATACTGGACTGTATGATGGGGTTCACGGTAGTAAGTGTGGCAAACACCAACATGGAGGTGTCGATAGGGAGAAGGGCAGGGGTAAATGGAGAAAGTGACAAAGGCAAGAAGGACAGGGATGGGGCAAAAGGGGGTAAGGCCATCAGGAAATGGAGGGTAATGAATACCAATGCTTGTAGTCTGGGCAACAAGCTCCTGAGCTGGTGGCCTTAATGGAAGAGGGATGCCTGGATATCGTAGCAGTCACAGAAACATGGTACACAGAGAACCATGACTGGGATGTTAACATACCAGGACATAACCTACAGGAGAGACAGGCAGGGGAGAAGAGGGGAGGAGTAGCTCTCTATGTAAAGGAAGGATAAAAGCAACTGAACAAAAGAGTAAAAGGGAGGAGAGGAGGCACTGTGGGTCACCTTGGAGACTGGAAAGGGCACCACAATCTGCACAGGGTTGTGTACAGACCCCATGTCAGGGGAAGGAATGGACAAGGATATGATGGAAGGCATTCTTAGAATGGCAGAGAAAGGGAGATACTGTTGATGGAGACCTGAATATGCCAGATGTTAACTGGAGCACATTTGCTGCAGCCACATCCAAGAGCAGGGCCATTCTTGATGCCCTACAGGTGGCAGGCATTAGACAGCTAGTTTCGAACCCACTCATGAGGGAGCAATCTTAGACCTCGTGACTTTCAAATGGGGGCAGGAGAAGATCTCAGATCTAGAAGTGGGTTGCCATCTGGGGACAAGTGACCATCAAACAGTGTGGTTTACGCTAACTCAGCTACAGAGTCAAGCCATACAAAAGTGAGGGTACTGGACTTTAGGAGGGCTGACTTTGGCAAGATGGGAGAGTGCCTCAGAAAAGCACTAGCAAACAGGCTAGAAAGAGGTGTGGAGCAACAATGGGGAATTATCAAAACTGCCATCACAGAGGCAACAAGCCTTTGTGTGAAGCAAATAAACAAATCAAAACGAAAGAAAAAGCCACTATGGTTCTCAAGAGAGGTGGCTGTGAAAGTCAGGAAGAAAAGATAGCATTCCAGAAGTATAAGGAAACACAGAAGTAGGAGGACAGAGAGCTGTACCAGTTAAGGCAGAAAGAAGCAGGGAGGGAAGTCAGAATAGCAAAGGCCCAAACTGAGGAAAAGATAGCCAACTCAGTTAAGAAGGGGATAAAACCTTTATAGGTACATCAGCGAGCGAAAAGACAAAGGAGGGATAGTGAGGCTGAATAGAATGAACGGTGGGTGGGCAGAGGGGACAGTGAAAAGCAGGAATACTGAACGAATATTTCTGCCGGTATTCACAAAAGAGGAGGGGAGTGCCTAATCCAATTAACAGAAGCACTCTTGATAGGGGGTCGATCCCAGTCCTTTCACAGAAGAAAGGGTTCTGCAAGAACTCCTAAAACTGAAGGTGGACAAAGCAATGGGTCCTGATGGAATTCACCCCAGAATTCTAAAAGAATTAAGGAAGGAACTAGTGAAACCACTGGCTACTCTTTTAATAAATCATGGGAGGATGGTGTGGTACCCAAGACTGGAGGAAGGCGGATGTGATTCCCTCTCACAAAAGTGGGACCAAGACAGAGGCAGGAAACTACAGACCTGTCAGTCTGACCTCTGTGGTAGGGAAAGTGATGGAGTCACTTCTGAAGGAAAGAATAGTTGAGTACCTAGAGGTCAGTGGAGCACAGGATCCAAGGCAGCATGGGTTCACAGTGGGAAGGTCATGTCAGACGAATCTAATAGATTTCTTTGACTGGGTGACCAAAGTAGTAGAGGGGCTGTGGACATGGCCTACCTAGACTTTAGCAAGGCATTTGACACAGTCCCACACAAAAGATTATTAGTCAAATTAACCAGCCTGGGAGTGGGTCCCAGGGTGGTAGCCTGGGTAAAACATTGGCTGGACAACAGGACACAGAAGGTAATTGTAAATGGAGTCCACTCTGAAGAAAGGGCAGTTACTAGTGGGGTACCGCAGGGTTCAGTATTGGGTCCAGTCCTTTTTAATGTCATCATCAGTGACATTGCAGAGGGACTGGAAGGAAAAGTATGCCTTTTTGCAGATGACACAAAGATCTGCAACAGGGTTGATACACAAGGAGGCGTGGAAAGGATGAAAGGGACTTGGCAAGGTTGGAGGAATGGTTAGACGATGACAGCTAGGATTCAATGCAAAAAGTGAAAATAATGCACCTGGGAAACAAGAACCCAGGGGAAGAATACACAATGGGTGGGAGGTGGTAACAACAACAAAACAGGAAAGGGACCAGGGGTAATCATATCAGATGACCTTAAGGTTAGCAAGCAATGTGGAGAAGGCAGTAGGGAGGGCTGGGGATACTGGGATGTATAGGGAGAGGCATCAGCAGCAGAAAACAGGAAGTTGTTATCCCTCTGTACAGACAGTTGGTGAGAACCCATCTGGAATACTGTGTCCAGTTCTGAGACCCCATCTCCTCAAGGACATAGACAGGATAGAGGCAGTCCAGAGGAGGGCAACTAAAATGGTGCAGGGTCTGCAAGAGAAGCCGTATGAGGAGAGACTAAAGGAGCTTAATATGTATACCCTTGAGGAAAGAAGGGAGAGGGGGGACATGATAGAAACTTTCAAGTACCTCAAGGGAATCAACAAAGTCCAAGAGGGTAGCATCTTTCAGAAAAAGAGACTTGCAAGAACAAGGGGACACAATTTGAAGATAGAAGGAGGGCAGTTCTGGGGCAATGTGAGGAAGTATTATTTCACAGAGAGGGTAGTAGATGCATGGAACAGCCTTCCTGAGGAAGTTGTGGGGTCTAAAACTGTGGTAGAATTCAAGAATGCATGGGACAGACATAAGGCAATTCTTGTGGGGGGCAGGAAGATATAGGCTGTTGGTTAACTAGGATCTGCGGCCTATCCTGTAGGTAGGGAAATGGGCAGACTAGATGGGTCTAGCGGTCCTTATCTGCCGACAAAGTCTATGTTTCTATGTTTCTATGAATGACAACATTTCAAAAGGTGGATATTGCATTCATTCAGGAAAGTCACTGAAGCTGTCAAACTATGCAAGATACAAGTAGGTCAAGAATATCATAACTCTTACAGTAGCAAGCAGAGAGGGGTCTTGATACTTTGCAGAAAAGGTGTCAACTTGACGTGTTCAATAGGACAGGTACGCAGAGGGTAGATGTGTGCTAGTACAAGGCAATTTGCAAGGTAAGGGCATCTTGCTGAGCTCAGTTTACATACCTAATGGTGATGCCCCCAACATTTTTCATATGTTTTCCCAAAAGATTCTTGATATTAGCATTAAATGCATCATTCTGGGAGGGGAATAGAAGCTCCATGTTTTTGGTTCAAAAACTTCATATAAGCTGCTCTAACTTTATTTAGCTCTTAATATGCACTCCCAGTGTTTAAACGTCCAGTATCTCTTTTGTTAGGTATTACTTATACTTTAAACAGTCTATATCAAACCATGTATCAGAAGTGGGTAAATCATTTTTTTTTGGCAAGTAGCAGATTTCTTAAAATGATCCAAGGACCTGGTCACTAATGCAGACAGAAATTAAAACGATTGCTCATTTATAGGGGTGTAATCAAGTACAGCAGTAGCACCTTTTACCAATGACACTACTGCATCTAGTTTACCTGAGTCCCATATGATTTTAGTTTGGCCTCTAATTTCAAAGGTATCCACATTGTGAGATTGTTCAGGGGGCCTAACACCCCAAGTTAAGGTCACCGGCAAGTGATCACTCTCACCTCTAATTAAAATTAATAGAGAAGATCATATTTCCATGGAACCATTCCAACATAAGAAATCTAGGGTGGATGACCCCAGGGAATTGCTGTAAGCAAAATTATCCATATGATCTCCTACAATTCTACCATTTAAGGGGGTTAAATTATAAGTCTGAATAGATCTATAATTTTTTTGCCTAAAGCATTGAGCCTCAGATCCATAGCATTCCTTTTATAATCAGAAAATATTTATGTACCCAACTATGAATTTCACTGTCAGCATAGCCATCGAATGTACCTATATGACTATTAAACTCTCCACAAAGCAGAATATTTTTCCATCCTGTAGTGGCCCAGCTATGATGTATCAGAGATTCTAAATCATCCCATAATGTCTGAGAAACATCTGGATTTTTGTGGTGGAATATAGGCATTTATTTAGGAACATGAATACTCCTTTGTTTGCAATAGAAGAGCTTGTGCAATGGAGTTACTTAAAATGTGAGAAGCCACAAGGTTTTCATCTGCTTTAACCCAGGTTACAAGCCCACTTGATGGCCTACCTGGTTTTGTTATTTTATTACCTGGGACATGAAAGCAGCTATACCATTTAAGGAAACATCAGTTGTTTCCAAATGCCATGTTTCCTGTAAGCATATTAAATAATATTTTTTATGAAACATCTCCAACCAATATCTGGAAGTTTGGATAGCAGATCTGATATATTCCAGGAAAGAAAAGCCTATTTATTCTTATGTGGATTGCTAGCCATATTTGCTGATAAATCAGCCAGTCAAGATTCAGATACTGTATGAATGAATGAGCATGTGCATAGCACATGCCCATTCAGTTACATCTAAGCGAGCTGCTAGCCGTGGAGGAGAGTGGAGGGCTGTGCCAGTGGCCCGCTCTGTTTCAGGATGGGGAGGGAGGAGGGTGGGACACTAGCTGCTGGGGTGGGGGGGCCACTAGACAACTAAAAACATACTGGGGAAGGTGCTCTATTGGGAATAGGGAGGGAAGGGGTTCACTAGACCACCAGCCAGGGAATCTTTAAGACAAAATGTATTTTGGGAAAAGGGAATGATTTGACAGGGGGAGGGACCATAAGCACAATGTTTTTTTTTTCATTAATTATGGGATGGGTGATGGTGGGGGAGGGAGAACTACTAGCCACCAGGGAGAGAGGGATGTGATTGGGAACAGAACTTGTTTAACATGTTTTTTTAATTGTTTCGGGGCAGAATTTCTCATTGAATTGTAGCATTTTGCTCCCGTGAAATATTTCACGTAACACTCCAATTTCGTGAAATATTTTGCATGGTGAAATTGTGGATTTCGTGGGATTTCCACCCGTGAAATTTTTCTTTGGGCCATCTCTAGTTCCCAGAGGGACCATTTACAGATTTTTCTGGCATGAGTGTTGCTTGTGCAGAGGGGTTGGACAAGGCGGTGGCAGTGTATAATGATGCTGTCACCAAGGCTCTCAACACCATCACACCGATCCGTATATGACCCAGGTCTTCTCACTTGAGATCCCCATGGTTTGATGGGGCTCTCAAAGACAGTAAAACCAAGGGTTGGAAGATGGAGCATTGCTAGATAAGGACCAGGTCTGTAGAGGACAGACTAGCTTTAAGAACTCCCTATGGTGAGTATCAAAGAACAATCAACCATAAAAAGGCAGAGTTCCCATCCAGGGAGATTGCTGCAGGAAAGAACAGACAAGCTATGCTCTTTCAGACTGTAGACCAGTTACTTCATCCAGTCTGTTTGCAGCTGAAAAGAGCAGTTTCAATCGTTCTGTGTGAGGAGTTCACTTAGTTCTTTTCTGACAGGGTGTCCTCTATTAGGGGTGGGATCTCTTCAGTGGGACATGACAACTCCTGCAGTATTGAGTCTGGTATGTACAGGGGCACTACGGTTATCTGGGAGGAGTTTTGTCTGGTGGGGGTGTCTGAGGTAATTGAGGTAATCCTGAAGATGCAACCCACTTTTTGTGAACTTGACACTGGCCTGATGTGCCTACTAGTGGGGTGCATTGAGCCCATTGGTCTAGTGTTCCCTGAGATTGTCCATGTTCACTCTGAGGGGCTATTCCCTGATATCTTGAATGAGGCATTGATGAGACCCCTACTGAAAAAAACATCTCTCGACCCTAACATCTTAGCGAATTATTGACCTGTCTCCAACCTTCTATTTTTGAGGGACAGTTGTGGAGAAAGTGGTGGCTTCGCAGCTCGAGGCCCACCTGATGGCCTTTCACATCTATGAGCCACTCCAGTCTGGGTTTAGGAGAAAGCATAGCACTGATACAGCGTTAGAGTGCAAAATGATCTCCTCAGGGTGAGAAACTGAGTAGAGTGGTAGTTTATCATCCTCCTAGATCTCTCCTCAGCTTTTGACACCGTAGACCACATGCTGCTACTCAGTCACCTTGGAGGTCTCTATGGACTCACTGGCAAAGTCATCAGCTGGTTTGAGCCCTTTCTGTCAGGCAGAAAACAATGAGTAGTGATGGGGAGTTTGTCCTCCAGCCCAAAGTCCCTGATCTATGGAGTTCTTCCGGACTCGATCCTGTCACCCATGTTGTTTGCGGTGTGTATATGCTGCCCCTGGGTGACATTATTAGATGATATGGTCTGGGTTTTCACTGCTATGCAGATGATCCCCAACTGTATATGTCTTTTGCACCCAGAACATTGGATGCTGTGGACATGCTAAACAAATACCTATCCGAGATCCAGGACTGGATGTCCTCTAACTGGTTGAGGCTGAACCTGGATAAGATGGAGGTGCTAGTGATTGATTCAGGTCATCGATGGGATACGGTTGCCACTGGGTCAGGAACAGGGTTGTTCCCAGATGCCACCTTGCTGGTGGCAGCCAATAAGGTATGAAATATGGGCATCATCCTGGACAATGGATTGACACTTGATGCTCAGGTGTCTTCCGTTGTCCGAAGTGATTTTCACCTCTTGAGGAATGTTGCCCAGATTAAACCATTAATCCTGCCCGATGACCTGCCCTCACTGATACATGCTTTTGTTACATCCAGACTTGATTACTGTAACATTCTTTACTTCGGGGTCAGTGGGGGTAATCTTTGCCGATTGTGGCTAGTGCAGAATGCTGCAGCCAGGTTGTTGATGGGCCTTCTGAGGTCTGCTTCTATAACCCTAGTTTTGCGGGAACTGCTGTCAGTCAGGTGGAGGATTGCCTTCAAAGTGGGCTTGCTCACTTACAATGCCCTATACGGGTCAAGTCCTGGTTATCTGTCAAACCTCTTGACACCTGTATGCCTGGTGCGTTCACTGCGCTCATCCACGGAGGGTTATCTCATGGTCCCGAGGATGCAGTTGAAGACATCTGGTGACTGCACCTTTGGAGTAGCCGGGCCCGTGTTGTAAAATTCACTGCCTTGAGCTGTAAGAAAGGCCCCTTCCATGGAGAGCTTCAAAAGTGCACTGAAGGCCCACCTGTTTAGACAAGCTTTTAACATTTGGCAAAAATGTTAATGGGCTGTGAGTTCTGTGTGATTATTTATTAAGTAGTTTTAACTGAAATGACTCTAACTGATGTAACCCCTAGGCGACGCTATTCCAAGGGCTACTACCACTGCCTGTCTGGTCATGCACAGGATGAGGGGCCTGGGTTCACTAACAAGGTGCCTCCACCCAGAGTGGTGGTATTGGATATATTTGTCTGTTCTGCTATAGCCCTCTGGGAAGCAATAACCACCCACCAACACTCCTAGTGGTCTAGTACCTGACACAGTAGGGAATTCACAGTCGGTATGAATCAGTAATAGTATGCACACACCCATCACACTTACCACCAGAGTTGGACTTGCAGTAACTTCCCTTGAGACCCCTGTAAAATAAGGTTATCAATACAATAGCACACTCTTAACACTGTAACTCAGTTAATAATATGCACACTAGCCAGGTTAAACATGACAAAAGACAATCAGGCTTATTTAGGGGCAGTGAACAAGGATGGGGCATGAATCTAGTCAAATGATTGGCAATCTGATTAGGTTCAGTTTTGGCATGCACTTTTTGTCCCAAACTGACAGTCACACAACACTGGGTGCCCAGGATGGAAAGTCTGGCTAGCCAGAGGCGTTGTCCGGTATGGCCAGCATTGCAGCTGATGTTGGGGCCCTTGGTGGAAAGAAAGGCAGTTAACATGCAAAACAGTCAGATAATTTGTAATCCGAGCCAGTTGACTCAGTCCCTTGTAAACCCAAGAAACTGAAACAATTAGATGGTATCACAGATGATTTAAACACTTATTGCAGGGAGCTACCCTGAGTGTACTCAAGCTACCAGGATTCTGCTGCAAGGCAGGTGATATTGAGAACTCATGGTGTTGACCAATGAGCATGGGGAAGCAGGGCTGACATGACACACCTCCTCTTCACAGCCTTTCCTCCAGGTTGCTGCAATCTGCGTGTTGTTGCTGCACATGGGCTGGATCACTGAACCGGTGTCTTGCCGAAACAGTCTCTGGTGCAGGAGTTGTGGCCTAGGCTGGACTGGTTAGGCCCAGGTAGGATAAGAAGTCTGGCAAAGTTCATAAATTCTGCTGGTGATGCCTTTAGCTGGTGTAACACGTTTGGCTGTGGGTGAGCAGGTCTTGGCCCACGTAACACATTCAGCACATTGAAAATAAACAGCTATCTCTGGGAACAGTTCAGATATAGTTTGGTTGCAGTTCAGCAGCTTTACTGAGCAAACCTTTGATCCGAGCACGTCTCGCACACTAGATGGGCTGATCGCTTCAGGAGCAAGTCTTCAGTCCAAATCCCAAGTAGCACTGATAAGCTTCTTCTTTTCTTCTGCCACAGTTCCAGGGTGGAATCGGACAAGTCTGACTTCTACTATAAGGCAATCCTAAGCAGGAGAACATGGCAGGTAGGCATGTTGAGCCTCTTCCTGCCGTTTCCCCTTCTGGGAGCAGCTGCTCGAAAGCTCAAGCTGTTCACACTTCAACCTCCAACTTTAACTGATCCCCTGTCCCTTGGCACACTGGGCATTTCCCTTGTAAATCTAGCAGTTTGGTTCGCTGAAGGGGCTGTCAGTCACAGTTAAGGCTCCCCTACAAGTCAATTTGGCACCAACTGAAAAACTACAAAACTACAGATTTTCCTTCCCACAGAACACTGGGGTCTGGATCCGTCTTAGGTCCCCAGTGGTTCTTTTGGTCCAATTACTGGAAGTCCCAGACCTAACATGGTGGCTCCCATTCAGATAAGCAAGCTGCAAATAAAGCAGGTTAGACAAACTTCTCTATTTCAAATATAACTTTATATAAACAGTAAATGAGCACAGTTCCTATACAGGCTCCCTCTACGCAGATAGCGACTGCAGAGTGGAGTAAAACAGAGCACTGTTTGGCCGTTCACAAGCCCTAAATTGCTTGGACCCAGTTCAGACCATTTACTTAACACAGGTTAGCTAGTCTCTTAAAGGGACAGGTGCTGAGGGGCAATATGGCACTCTCACACAAATAAACAGAACTACTTAAAGATAGAACACCAGCCTGACAGTGGGCATTGAGGAGCCCAGGGAGACATTAAGGTAAACCCCAAAAGTGGAGGGGGGGGGGGTTGCACTTAAATTATTGCTATGACTGATTTTATGTTGTACATGGTTTACACCTCTATGTAAAGCACCCAGAGCCCCTGGGATTGGGCGCTAAATAAATAACATTTTATTTACTTACTTTTTGGGTCCATTAGTTAATGGGCAGTTTACATGGGTTCCCCTTAAAATTTGCCAGGCACCTTTGATTGCTAGTTTGGCTTGATATGGTGTATGGTTTGGGCTATTTAACAAGGCAGTTAGCGTTACAGGATGACCCTCTGATGAAGCTCTGTTGCGCAAAGCATGGGGGCAGTTGTAGCCTACAGGCTGTATTTTGCTGCTAGGGGTTTGTAGATGCCAGAAGCAATTTCACACTGAAACTTGCACTTTGCACTCTTTATAGCATTGTACTGCTTTACTGCAGCTATAAATAAAGCATCCTTTTAGGTTTGGCATTTTGTTTTCCTCCAGCCACTTTTTTTGAGTGCACTGTTTTCTTGCATTTTTGGTCTCTACACTCACCTAGAAGGACACTGGGGGCATTGGGATTTACAGCACTAGTGGGAGGGGCAATTTGCATGATGGGAGCATGGTTAATGGCATTGGGAGTGCACACATGACCAACAGCTCTCAGGCAGCTTAAGACCTGGGAAAAAAAGGCTGGGAACAGAATGATGGTCATCGCTCTCGAGGTTCAAGCAGTTACCACGGTGACCTTACGATCAATACATATGCTTGACATAGATAGAAGACCATACATTATCTTTTATAGTGTATGGTCCTCTATCAAATGTTAAAAGGATCTGTTAAGTGGTCGCGAGTATTTCGGAGCCCTGCTGTATTCTTACTTTTGTTTTCCTTCAGTACTGCTCTGCTCTGTTCTCGCTCTCACCAGCGCGGCCGCTTCCTGGTGGTGTAATACGCATGCTCTAGCACGTTCAATGTTATGATGCAGTAACTACATAGCTAGTACAGCATAACAGCTATTTTGATGTAGCTACTGCAGCAAAACGACCCTATTCTAGGGATGGATTTACATTGTTAACAACATTCCACCATACACTGTAACACCATTCCAGGCCATTCATATGAACAGCATAGAATGGTGTTATTGATGTCATAAAGTGTCTTATGAAATGGGCACTGAAATTTAAGCATTCTCATTGGGCACTAACTGTGTGCTAAAGTGTCTAACAACACAGGAATAAGACCAGGCAATACACACTGGTCATTGATATGGGTGATGCTGCCAACAAAGAATGTTCAAAAATCAAATAGCCGCCATCTTGTTTTGTGCCACAAGCGATGCCACCCTTACTGTGAGGTTAACACTCACTCGCACATCTTGAAGTAAATGCACAACCTGCAACATTTAAAAAAAAAAAGGCAACTGCCGCGATCGCAATTGTCTCATAACCTGCCCACTCAACACAACACTGCGGTGTAATTACTGCATGACACAAATGGCGCTTGAGTCCTCTCCCTGTTCCTGGCTGACAAATGCCAAGGAGCAGCTGCAGGAGCCAGCGCAGCAGTAAGAAACCAATGGTTTCAACCTTCTCCCCACTGCTGGAGCCACAGAGGAAGTGCTCACTTGATAACTCACTTAAGTGTGAAGCCAATTTGCCACGACTTACCGTTCCCACTCAGACTGTGGTATCACCTGACGGTGGCAAACAGCAGGATCAAACAGATACTTTTGTGTGTTAAATAAAGGTAGGATCAACCAGATTCTTAAAAAAACAAAATTAGGAGTGCTGCTAGTTGGATAGTGGGTGTGGGGGGTGGTGTAAGGCTGGTGCCATGACAACTACATGGGAAAAAAAGACAGATACGGAAGCCTAAACAGGTCAAAAGCCCTCAGCTAAAAAAAAAAAACAGGTGGAGGAACTATTTTATTAAAAATTTTAACAGACATTGAACTTTTTCACTATTAAATACTATACATTTTAGCTATCACATACATCTGTATTTTTGTTAGCCATTTCGTAAGTGCAGCAAGCCACTCCTGGGTCTGTGTGTTAGACACTTTAACACACGGCTAGGAGGCTGGATGCACTCAGCCAGTGGCCTAGTGCCTCACCACGCCTCCTAGTCGTGTGTTAAAGTGTCTAACACACACCCTGTCGTGTCTTATTGCTTACTTAGAAATACGAAAAGAAAGAGCAGCCACTGGTGAGGAGAATTTAACTCTATATAGATTTCAGAGCACCCCAAAGCTAGTTTACTTATTTATCAAAAATTGGTCAAAGCATATCAGAATACATAACTGGTATGGAAAGGAAGATGGAAAGGCAACTAACTATAGGGACCTAGTCACATGAGTGCAGAAGTGATACATGGTGCGCAGAGGGATATGCGCACCAGGCTCGTAGAGGATGTGTGTGCGGTATGCACGAAACGTGCATAGGGACACGCACAGTCCCGGCCCACGAACATGCGCATGGAGAAATCTCCATGTGCGCATAGGGTCATGTCCACATAAGCAACCCATGCATCATGCCATACACGGATGTACAAAGCAATGTACATCTGAAAGTGGCAAACATATGCAGGCCCCAGCCTATGCAGTGATGAGGCAGACATGAACGCTATGTGGAAACCAAGCGCTGCTGGACAGCACCTGCCTGCAGAAGTGGCAGGCCCAGCACAATGTCCATGATGCTTTGGCATGCCAACATGTACGTGCGGACAGCCCACCTTCCGGAGGCCACACGGCCATGTGGCCCATATGTGTCATGGCACAGAGGCCACATGGGCACAGGCCAACAGTATTACAGGGACACAGTGGCACACACCCCCAGAGGCAGGAATGCAGTTATGCAGACAGTACTATGTAATGCAGGCCAGCAGGGCCAACCTACCACAAGGAACATCCCACCACCACCCACATGCTTCCACACACACACCACACACAAGCACAGCGTACACTTATGGAGTGAGTGCATGCCCCCCTGCAGACAATTGACCACAGCGCCACTACCAAACCCACAGCAAGCACTGTTGTCTCCACACATACACACTGAACTTCTGCACTTGCAGTGTGCAGCATGGCTGGCCCCTGCCCTGACAACAACCCATGCCCACAGTCGCACTCCAGGGACCTACAACAAGGACGTTATGCCTATAATGGTGGCCAACGCACACCAGTGTGCAGACACAGCATGCACACACTGCCACATGCACACAGCACACCCACACACAGCATGCATGCCATGCACAGCAACACCATAATGTGGACAAGCGAGTCAGTGACACAGTAAACAGACATGACATCTGCAAACCATTTACTGCAGACAACAAGGTCATGGAACAGGTAAAGGGACAGGTACGGGGTCAGTGGGGCCAGGGGTAGACCTGTAGGGATGGGTCTCTAATCCTTGGAGGAGTTAGAGGTCTCATAGTTGGGAGGGGTCCTGGTGAACGGCCTCTACTCCAGCACCAGATGCCACACAGGACCTCTATACCCCTGAAACAACAAGAACAAACAGGTTGTCGAACATCAGTCATGGGGGGGACACACATGCCGGCAAAGCACACACACACACACACACACACACAGGCAACTGAAATGCACAACACCCACCTGTGAAGGTTCCTCGATGGCCCACAGGTCCCTGGAGATGTCCCAGTACACCACGGAGTGCTGCATCATGTGCCATGTAAGGTAGTCCGGCATGTCCAGAGGCCAATGCCATGTCCTGGGCTGTTGGGCCACGACCTGACCCAGGACCCCCTCCCTCAGGTCCATCCTCACCAGAACCATCTTCTCCGGACATCCCGGCGAGGCTTGCAATGAGCAGCAAAATGGGACACCTCAGCGGGTCACCCACAAAACATGCCACACAGTAGGTCACAGAGGACGAATGGTACTCACACTGGGTTTCTTCACCACCTCCCACATGTTCCCCACCGCAAGGGTGTCCTGGAATGTGTTGCTACCACCCTGATGAGGCAATGGGGTAGACCACATGCCACGGTGGTTACTTGTGTCCGCTCTCTCAATGCTCATGCTATCCTTGACAACAGCAGACTGCAGGTCTGGCACATGCAGCAGGCCCATGTAGGTGACATGCCCACACCATGTGCCATGCAACACCCCTTAAAGGGCCCACGCCAGAACCCTGGGGACGTGCATGATAGGCACCGCTCGAGACACATCCAATGCCATGGGTGACTAGACACACACGCGGAGGGCTGGTAACCGTAGTGATACATGCCCAGGTGCACTGGTGCACGTCCTGCTCATTGAGGACATCCTCGATAGGCAGCACTGGGGACATAGATTATGTTGCCCACGCGTGTTCAGGGACAGACTCCAGGCACACATGCTGTGGGATGAGGAATGCTTTCAGATGTTCTGTGTGGACCATGCCACACTGAGATACATATGTGGGCTAGTGGAGGACCAGGTACAGGCCAGCACATGTAGTGGAGGACCAGGTACAGGCCAGCACATGGTGGTTACGGCCCATGTCAGTGGAGAACAAGGTAATGTGTACCCAGCAGTACTATACAACAGGTTCCTTCCACAGGGTGATGGATGACATCACTGGTGTCAGCCAGTTGTCCATCTCAGGGGCCCTGCACAAGGTGATGGACACACTGCTGCAGCATCTGGGTGCCCACATCATGTTCCCCATGGCATCACGGGATATCAGGGTGGTGGTGCAGGGCTTCCACCAAATGTACGGCATAGCCAACATGCTGGGTGCGATTGACTGCACCCATGTTGTGATCCATGCACCGCCAGTGGACAAGAAGACATAAAGAAAATGCAAGGGCTTCCACAGTGTGAACTGCCAGGTCATGTGTGACTCAAAGGGCATTCTGACAAACTTCTATGCAAAGTACCTGGGGTCATGCCATGACTCCTACATATCTGACAACAGTGCTCTCAAGCAACACCTAGGTATGCCGGGCGAGGGTTTGGGGTGGCTAATAAGTATGGGTTGTAGTGTGTTGCCATGACCTCATGTTACTAAGCGTATACCATGGACATGCTAACCTTGTGTTTCATTACCCCCACACGTGACAGTGGCTATCCACTGAGGATCTACCTCCTGATGCCCTACCTGGCACCACAGCACCTGGCAGAGGAGACCTACAATCACGCACATGCCAGGGCAAGAAACATCATGGAATGCATCATTGGATTGCTGAAGATGCAGTTTCGCTGCCTGGACCACTGTGGTGGGATGATGATGCTACTGCCTGGGAAGGTGTGCAGAGTCTTCACTGCATGTGCCATGCTGCACAACATCTGTGAGTGGTGTAGGTTGTCCGTCCCCCCAGATGTCTCACAACAGGACCCTCCCCAGGCCACATGGCATTCAGCAGGACCCGCGACCCGTGGTACACCCAGGGGATGCCAGTGGGCAGCAGTGACAATGCGACATGCCACCGCCAGACTGTGTAGCTGCCCATGCAGTCCGGCACTGCATTGCACATGGTATATTCGGCCAATAGGGGGCAGTATCATGGGTACAATGATGTCACCACCATGCTGAGCACCCTTGTGTACCAACCCCTATGTGTCCCCTAGCTGGATGCAGTTGGCGGCCAAGTGTGCCATGGCAGTTCAGCCTGGGTTTCTGTTACTGTCCCATGCAGGGGCCCTCACATGCTACCCAGTAGCTGTCACATCACTGCCCATACACTGTACTGTGTTGTGCTGTTTCAGAGCTCTTCTGGGCATGCTGGGACCACCATGTATCACTATAGCACAGCCGGTGAACTGCCACCATGGCCTGTTCCCACTCAGTGGCCATGCTGGGGGTAGTGCATGTGTAGTATTGTGGAGGGCTACCGTGCATGTGATGGCTGTGCAATGTGTGTGTCAGGTGCCCCTGCTCCCACCACTGTGTCCACTGCATAGTGTGGGGTGCCTTGTGTGTGGTGCATTGTGCGAGGTGTTGTGTGTGTGGTGCATGGTGACTGTAGAACGTGCTGTGGTGCCATTTCTCTACTGGCTGGATCGTGGTGCATGTGCCTTGGCTGGGCGCGTGCATGGTTGTTCATGCCATCCATCCCCCATGGGTACATCCGGCTGTGCCTGTGCCCATCCCACCATTGATGCACAGGCCTGTGGCTGCTGGGTGCACTGTGAGCACCTCAGTCCCCTGGGGGCTATGGACCCAAGGAGCCCTGCCAGCGAGCTACAAGGGTGCTTATCATCCTGTATGTCTTGCCATGTCTCCTTGTGCCCATGGTCACCTGGTGAGGTTGTATGCCACACAGCACCATCTGTGGTGGCTGTGGCAGGTTGCATTTTGGCCCTGTGTTTGTCCATGTGTGCGGCGATGGGAGCGAGGGCATCGGCAGCCCTCTCCTGGGCACGGATGCCAGTGGACAGCTCAGCGGCAAGCCTTGCCTGAGCACGTATCCTGGCTTCTAGTGCAACCACTACACACTCCTGTGCCTGAACACCTGCAGCTATCCCAGTTGCCATCTCTTCCTGTTCCCTGGCTGCACCGTACATGACCTGCATTAGCCGCTCCATTGCCTTTGCCTGCTCCCTGGTTTCCTGCAGTCTCTCCCACTCAAGCTTCTGAAGGTCTGGAGAGTATGTTGTGAGGGGGCTGCTACCCATCATCCAGCTTGGCTGTCTTGCTGGTGGTGGTCTGGTGAATATACCAGGTACCACATCATGGGACTGGTGTCATGTGGCCTGTGTGTCCTTGGGCTCCACCAGTGTGGCACCTGTGACTTGCATATCTGGCCAGCTGCCACCCCATCCAGCATTGCCTGGGTGCTCTGCTCTTCCTCCACCACTGTGTCCTCTTTCAGTAGCTGTCCATTGGTGTGATTGGGCTTCTGTCAGTTCCCTCAGGGATGGCAGACTGTGTCCCAGTGCTGGTGCCTCATGGTGTCAGTGCCTGTTGGGGGCAGTGGCTCTGCTCATCTGAATGGCAGGGAATCTGGCTGTGTGTCATCTGTTAGGGAGTTGTGCAGACATTAGTCATTGTGTGGCTGTGTGTGGCAGTGTGTGCATTCCCACCTTGATGACAACTACTGTCCCTGGTGCCCAACTGCATTGGTCCAGAGCTGTGACCTGATGGTCCTTCTCCTGGGCTATCATCATCATCATCATGCACTGTGTGTTGGAAGGGAGACTTTCAGCATGCTCCATGGTGCGCCTGTCCTGTGGATGGCTGGCGTGCTCGGTCCCTTCGACTCACTTGTCATGCTGTCCATCCCATCAGGTTCCCCATCCCTCACAATATCACTGATGGGTGTTACTCATCATCTTTTCTATTGCTGTCAGTGGCAGTTCTGGGGGTTGGGGGCACCGCCTGTGGCACCATAGGACTGATGTGCATGGCTTAACTTTTTCTTCAGCTTGGTCTGCAGGTCCCACCACTTGTGCTTGATGGTGGCCAGCGTGTGGGCCTCTGATTCCACGGCATTCAACGAGGCCTGTATATCAAGCCAGATCCTGGCCTTTATGTCCGCCGGGCTTAACAGGGACCTGGCTCTGTTCGGCATGTCATAGTTTTGCCTGATGTCTGTGAGGAGTACTGCAACCTGACCGCTGTTGAAGTTCACAAATCTTGGGTGCCATCCCCTTCCCCGTCCTGGCTGGCCATCGCCTGCAGTGCCCACTGCAAGCAGCGGTGGATGGGGCGCCTGCCACCTCTTTCCTGCTGTTTGGCATCGTGCATGCACTGCGTCCATTCCTGCTGCACACTTCTATGTCCTCCACCTGCGTAGCTGCTGCGCACCTCCTTATATGGCGGGGAATAGTTCCTTCATGGCCTGTGGCCTGCCCCTGCATGAACTTGCACACCTCATTTGTCCCCGTGCCTGCCCTCCCCGCACCTTCCACACCTGTTTGTGAATGGTGCATATTCCCACTGGTCTACGCGGCGCATAACTGCGCGGCCCAACTTATGTTGGCTTCCCACGTATCGCATGCACCTTTGTGAATAGTGCCTATGTACATTAAAATAATTTCCTATCTCTTTTAACAATCTTGATGACATCAGAATAGAGCTAGGCTGGATTCCTATGGGGCATTCTAACCAGAAATGAAAATGAACACGTAACTCTCCACAAATTAACCTAATTTAATAGCTTTACATTTAACAATGAGTGGTATAAAGCAGAAGCACAGTATGCTGACTTGAAATAGGACATTTATCCTCACTTGTGAGTGGGTAGTAACCTTATAATTCACAAGTGACATGGTTCTGCCCCCTCACTAATAAAGACAGATGGCATTTTCTAAGTTACGCCATTTTATGTCTTATAAATATTATATATACATTGTAATTTTTCTCATTACCACAAGTAACCATTCATTACTGTTTAGCCTTGTTAAAGAGCTAGTATACGCTTAAGTGCTTTACTGAAACTATGTGCACTGTATATACTGCACTACTTGTAAGCTCCAAGAGGCATAATGAAACAAGGTAGATTTCATTAGTTCAGGATTTTATGAGCCACCTCAAGATTAGTGAGCCACTAAGGACTCTTTCAGCATGCATCCAATTAGAAACCATAACAAGTTTCCCCAAAATATTACTTCTGTTGTTTCACCTCTACATGGGGTATATCAAGGTCATTGAGCTGTCTTCCAGGTTTCTATATATATTTTTTTTCTGATTACACTGCAGGATTGAGGAGCAGGAAGACTTTAACAATGAAAGCTCTAGGTTTATTGAATCAAGCTCGAGTGTCAAGTTTCCTGCTTTCTGTCAGAAAGAAAGTACACAATAATGAGTTTTGATGGATTTTAACATCAAACTTAAGTTTGTATTTCACTCAGCTGCAAAAGAAAATCAATTTTGGGTCTTGCCAGTGTAGAGACTGAAGACAAAATGCAGGCATATGCGTAGGTGACGTACGCCTACTTACTCTCCTGAATACCTACACTACAAAAGGACAAAGTAACTGCACAAACTAATAATCATAGTTATTTAAATGTTTATATTGTAGTAAAAGTGCAACACATAGACATTTACAAGCTCACACATAATAAGTAAGTATAATTGTATTTGTTAAGTGCCCTTTCCCTGAGGCTCAGGGCACTGTACAGGGTGTAGACAGCACAACATAAGCACAATTTATAAGGATTTAAGATTGATAAGACATACATAAAACTAATTATAATACTGTATTGTCTAAATTTAACACTAATAATCAGCAGTCGATAAAGGGAATATTAATTATTAAGCACTGATGCCTCCTTAAACAGATGTGCCATCAGACCCTGCATGAAGGCTTCCAGCGAGGGGCCTCCCTGAAGGATCTTGGAAGCGAATTCTACAGGGCTGGTCCTGCTACTTCAAATGAACAATCTCCCGATTATCTGAGCCAAGCCCTGGGAATTGCTAGGAGGTCAGCATCGGAGGAGAGGAGAGGAGAGAGGACTGGGTATGGTAAGCAGTCAGGAGGTTACTTTAGGTAGCCAGATCCCAGTCTGTATAGAGCTTTATAGGTCAGAAGGCCAACATTGAAGGTGATTCCCCACCTCAGTAGCAGCCAATGCAGATTCCACAAGACTAGACCTTAGAAGGCATGTCAACAACCTGACCGCTGTGTTCTGTATCAGCTGCAGGTGACGCAGGGCCTCTCCACTAACCTTGAAGTAAAGGGCATGCAGTAGTCAAATCTGGAGGTTACAAAAGCAAGTGCTAGAGAGGGCAGATCATCAGGCGGGATTAAGGCTTTAATCCGGGCAATATTCCTGAGATGGCAAAAGGCACTCAGAACAACTGACAACACCTGAGCCTCAAGTGTCAATCCATCATCCAGAATGACTCCCAGATTTCTTACCTTAGTAAAGGCAGCAAGTAGTGAGGAACCCAGAATCATGCCATTTACCTCCCCAGTTGCCTCCACACCCTACCGATGACCAGGCTTAATCACCAGCACCTCCATCTTGTCCGGGGTGAGCCTCAGCCACTTAGAGGACATCCAGTCCTGGATCTCGACCAGACATGCATTCACTACCTCAACTGCACCATGTGTCCCGGGTGCACATGACAAATACAGCTGGGTGTCACCTGCCAAGCAGTGAAACCCCATGCTGTTACATCTAATAATCTCTTCTGTGGAAGCACGTACACTGCAAACAGCATGGGTGAGAGGATTGAACTTTGAGAAACTCCACATGGTAGGGGCTTTGGGAACAAGGAGAATCTCCTTATCACCACCCTCTGTGTCCTACCTATAAGAAAGGACTCAAACCAGCTGACGACAGTGCCAGTGAGTCCACAGAGCTCCCTCAAGTGATCCAACAGCACATCATGGTCGCAGTGTCAAAAGCTGGAGAGATTGAGGGCAACGAGAACTGACCATTCCCCTCTATCTCTAGTGCCAGGGCATACTGCGGTACATTTGCAACCTGGTATGGAAATAAATGTTTTGGTTTGGCTGTATCACTGCACTTTGTGAGTACTTTTTGTATTTTCCAGCTCTCTGAGTGCTACCAGTTGTGTTTTGGCTGTGGAAAAGGCCCTGATTTTAATCATTAATGTTTTAGTTGTCTTAGATGCTATGAACTAATAATAGGCTCAGATTTCAGTTTCTTTATTAATCACTCAACTATATAGCAACTACAGTATATAGCTTTTCTGATAGAAAGACAGACAGAAATAAACATCATAAAGAAGGATATAGTAAATAATACTTTAAGTCATAATACAGTTAGTAAATAAATGCATCAACTGAAGTAGCAGATACCCTCCTAAATGCTTACCTATTTGTACTCCTTCTACTTCTTTACTTCTTTCCAGTTCAACTTCTGGAAATCTCACTCCACATCAACCTCCCCCCCTCAGGCTCACTGACTCCATTCTTTCAGGTATAGAACCAGCTCATATCATCTCTGCCATCTTTGTCGACTTGGCCAAAGCCTTTAATGCCATTGCTCACCCCCTCCTGCTGGATAAGCTTTTGGCAGCAGGTCTGTTTGTCTCCTCAAATTGGGTCTGCTCCTACCTTGAGGACAGGTCTCCAGCTGTCCAGATTGGATGTAATGTATCCCCCCAATTTGCTCAGGTATCCCACAATGGTCAGTCCTTGGTTCCATTCTCTTTTCCATATTCCTGAATGACCTCCTTTCTGCCTGCTCCTCTGCCTCCATTCACATGTACACTAATGATACAGTGCTATTGCCTCTGGTTCTTCTGACCCTTCTAACACTACCTTGCTACAACTGGACTTTGACAATATTCAGCTCTGGTTCTGGTCAAATAATCTGTCCCTCAATGCCAAGAAAACTGTCTCTGATCCAGCCCAGTGGTGTGGTGGTAACACTGCTGCTCACCTCACTGGTGACCCAGGATCAGGAGCACTCTTGGGTTGCTGGGGCCAGCCAAAGGGGAGAGAGGACAGATATCTGATGGACTGCTCTCCTCTGCTGGGGAGGGAGGGCTGTCAGCTCTGCCATGTGACTGCCACCAGGAGGAGGCCTGGTAGTAGGAGGGGACAGGGAGCGCCAATGAAGGGATGATGCTGTGGGACTCCGTGGTGCATGTGTGCCTCCATGTGCATGTGCTGGTGTGCACACCACAACAATGAGGAGGGACCATGAAAACCAGGAAAAGAAGTGGGAAGAGCTTCATTAAGCCAAGCCTGCTCTTCTCTGGCCTGTGCTACCACCTGATCACTGGCATATGATGGTACTGGGTGGAGGATGGCCCTCCCCTCCTAGCCCCACTGCAGAGGTAATCCACGGGACTTCTCAGGTGGTCAGATGGAGGTGGCTGCCAGCTGGAGAGAGCGGGGACTCTGTTGATAGCTGCCCATCCATCCCATGGAGAGAAAACCCTTTATAGCAAAAAGAAAACTGTCTCCATGACCTTTTGGGTCCTGGCAGCGGCTTACCAAGCTCTCCCCCCCATCATTCTATACACTCGGTGTTGCTGTGCTAGAGGATGCCTCCTCCTTTAAGTGCCTTGGGGTCTGGCTTGGTAGACATCTTGTTTTTTTCAGCACATATTGATATTTAAGCTTCACCTAAGATTGGTGCATTCTACAGGAACTAAGAAAATATCATGCATCCTGCCTGCTGTGAGATTGTATTGAAGCTGATTCTTCCCATCTTGTACTTTGGTGACTTAGTCTACAGTGCTGCTACCAAATCTACCCTGGCCATACTGGATCCCCTCTTTCTCTCTTTTTGCTATTTGAGTTTAGTCTGTCCCCCTTATACCCTTTGTGCCTCCTTTATATCCAAATTCTAATTTTCCTCCTTCCCCAACTCTCCTCTCTTCCTCTCCTCTCCTCTCCTCTCCTCTCCTCTCCATAGCATTGTTTCTCAATCCCCTTTCATCCCCCACAGGAAATCTATTGCTGGCTAAGCTACTTTCTCATACCAGTTACTTAAACTGTGCTCCACTCTCCTCTGCCTATACACTCCACCTCTTTCTCTCTTCAGTCTCTTTTTCATGACTTTTCAATGCTCCCTTGCAACAACAGTCCCTGATCTTAAACTGTAACATCCCTGTTACACAGCTTGCTACAGCTAATGAGCCCTGAGTCCCCCATACTGTTTTGCGATGGTGGAACTTTCCACTGGGCCAGTCTGAGTTCAGTTTTTTTTCTATTTTATGCACCTTTGTGCTGTTTTACCCTTCAATGCATTTAGCATGCATATCTGTATTGTATTTTGCTTTGCTTCTATTTTGCTGCACTACATTGCTTGATATTTACTTTATGCATTTCTGTGATTGTACTTTTAATTATTTTTCCTTATTGTATATTTTTCTTCCATCCTCCCTCCAGGACACACTGGAAATGAGATGTTAAACAACTCAGTATGTCTTTTCTGGTTAAACATTTTAAATCAATCAATCAAATAAATAAACTTAAGTAAATTTAACCCAGCTTTGTTATGTATCTGATGGCACTTCTATTGATCCAACAATAAAGACTCCTGTACAAAATAGGTCTGAAAAATCCTGCATCCTGATTGGCTGAGAAGATTCTGAAAGCCATGGGTGTCAGGAAAAGAATCCCATGGCTTTGCAGTTCCTCTAGCAAACAGGGCTCAGCACATGCTAGTACTGACGCCCTCAACATTTTTTTAAACATGTGTGGCTGCCATGTTTGTAAAGTAAAGGCAATACTTATAGGCAGTATAGCGCAGTGGTTTAAGGCTCTAAACAGCAAATCTGGAGACCTGGCTTTGAATCCCACAGCCCCTACTTGCATACTGTGTGACCCTGAGCAAGTCACTTAGCCTCCCTTTGCTCCCAGGTTACACCTGTAAACAAGCTTTCTGCTTAGTGCATCTCACCTGGTTAAACAATTGGGAACTTGCCTTTACTTTACAAACTACCAAAATATGACTTTTTAAAAATATATCCTCGCCATTTTGGCTATGCTTACCAATAAAAATAAAGCAGTTTTTAATTACTCCCATATTCTATAACTACTGTTTTTTTTTCATCTTTATCACTAAGGCCTCACTAGCTCTCCAGAAAATGTCATAAGGCCTCTCAGTGCAGTGAATTCCTTTCAGTAATGTAGCCTGGCCCCTCTTCCCATGCTACAGATCATAGCTTAGATCTTCTGCAGTCATCTTTTACTGGACTAAAACCCTGCTGAAACAGCTCAGCTGAGACACTGAGGCACACAGCTGAAATGAATGAGAGAAATGGCCAAAATGGCATTTTCTCTCAAGCTCTAATGCTACTATCAGTAGCACCATGCAGGGCTACAGTGGTGGTGGTTGGGGGGATGGGGAGTCAGATTAAAAAGCAGAGATGCAGAGAGACAAGGAGAGAGAGAGAGAGAGAGAGAGAGAGAGACAGAGACAGACAGACAGACAGCAACACCATGCAGAGGGAAAAAAAGAGATAGAGAGTGATGAAGGAGGAGGAAAGCAGGACATAAACCTCACTCAGGTTATTAAACTTCAAACACATAACTCCCTCTAGCATTATAAAACATAAGTGATATGTTAGTTACATCAGGGACTTTTTTATTAACTTTTGAAGTTTTTTTTTTTATTTAGACATTTTCTGATAATCCTACTTTTTGAAAAATGTATTTTTTAAATGTTACCCATTTTATAAATGCAATAAGACACTCAAGGGTGTGAGTTTCTTTTCCTGATCCACACTTCCTGGGGGTTGAAGGCACTAGCCACAAGCACCCTGTGCCTTACCATGTACCTCAATGTGTGATTCAGTAAAAGAAACCCACATCATGTTGTGTCTCACTGCATACTTACAGAAGCCTTCAAACATCACAAGGCCCTTCTTTAGGTGTTGGCAGTTCTTACAAAACAGCATTTCTTAATTCTTATGGAGAAGTGGACTGATAAAAAAAAATGCCATCATCTGAAGAAGGGCCCTGTACAGGCCTGAACACTTTTGAACTGAGAATTTCTTGTTGGTTCAATAAAAATGTATTAAATCACTTACTTTGTTAATCTGTGTATACCAGGACAATTATGGCTACACACATCTGGTGTGACCAAGGGTCTGCAAGCCTTAAAAATGTAGGCAGAGACTGGTATATCAGTTTTAGACTTCCTTATATAGGGAAGAGTCAAAATCTCAGTGAGACGAAAAGGGGTAAGGCCATTAAAAAGTGGAGGGTAATGAGTACCAATGCCCACATTCTAGGTAACAAGCTCCCTGAACTGGTGGCCTTGATGGAAGAGGGATGCCTGGATATCATGGCAGTCACAGAAACATGGTACACAGAGTACCATGACTGGGATGTCAACATACCAGGGTACACAGTCTACAGGAGAGACAGGGAGGGTAGAAGAGGAGGAGGAGTAGCTCTGTATGTAAGAGAGGGGATCAAAGCAACAGAACAAAAGGGTAAACAGGGAGGAGAGGAGGCACTGTGGGTCATTCTGGAGACTGGAAATGGTACCACAGTCTGCACAGGGGTTGTATACAGACCCCCACCTCAGGGGGAGGAAATGGACAAGGAAATGATAGAAGTCATCCTTAGGATGGCAGAGAAAGCGGAGATATTGTTGATGGGGGACCTGAATATGCCAGATGTTAACTGGAGCACCTTTGCTGCAGCCACATCCAAGAGCAGGGCCATTCTCAATGCCCTACAGGGGGCATGCCTCACAGAGTTAGTGTTAGAACCCACTCAGGAGGGAACAATCTTAGACCTGGTACTCTCAAATGGGGACGGAGGGAGGGTCTCGGATATAGAAGTGGGTAGCTATCTGGGAACAAGTGACCACCAAACAGTGTGGTTCACAATAAACTCAGCAGCAGAGTCACACCATACAAAAGTGAGGGTACTGGACTTAAGGAGGGCTGACTGTCAAAATGGGAGAGTGCCTCAGAAAAGCACTAGCAAACAGGCAAGAAGGAGGGGTGGAGGAACAATTGGGAAACATAAAAATTGCCATCACAGGGGCAACAAGCCTTTGTGTGAAGGAAATAAACAAATCAAAACAAAAGAAAAAAACACTATGGTTCTCAAAAGAGGTGGCGAGGAAGGTTAGGGAGAAAAAGCTAACATTCGGGAAGTATAAGGAAACACAGAAGGAGCAGGACAGAGAACTGTACCAGTTAAAGCAGAAGGAAGCAGGGAAGGCAGTCAGAATAGTAAAGGCCCAAACCGAGGAAAAGATAGCCAACTCAGTTAAGAAGGGGGATAAAACCTTTTATAGGTACATTAGGGAGTGTAGAAAAACAAAGGGAGGGATAGTGAGGCTGAATAAAGGTAATGGTGGGTGGGCAGAGAGGGACAGTGAAAACACAGAGATACTGAACGTATACTTCTGCTCAGTATTTACAAAAGAAGAGGAGGGGGAGGTACCTGATCCAATCTATTGAAGCACTCTGGATGGGGGGGGGGTTTGATCCCAGTCCTTTCACAGAAGAAAGGGTTCTGAAAGAACTCCTAAAACTGAAGGTGGACAAAGCAGTGGGACCTGATGGGATTCACCCCAGAATTCTAACAGAATTAAAGGGAGAACTGGTGACACCACTGACTAGTCTTTTTAACAAATCATGGGAGGATGGTGTGGTACCTGAGGACTGGAGGAGGGCAGATGTTATTCCCCTTCACCAAAGTGGGAGCAAGACAGAGGCAAGAAAGTACAGACCTGTCAGTTTGACCTCAGTGGTGGGGAAAGTGATGGAAAGGAATCACTTCTGAAGGAAAGAATTGTTGAGTACATAGAGGCCAGTGGGGCACAGGACCCAAGGCAGCATGGATTCACAGCGGGAAGGTCATGTCAGACGAATCTAAATGATTTCTTTGACTGGGTGACCAAAGTAGTGCACCAGGGAGAGGTGTGGACATGGCCTATGTAGACTTTAGCAAGGCATTTGACACAGTCACACACAAAAGATTAATAAACAAATTAGCCAGCCTTGAAGTGGGTCCCAGAGTGGTAGCCTTGGTAAAACAGTGACTGGACAACAGGACACAGAAGGTGATAGTAATCTGAGTCCACTCTGAAGAAAGGGGGTTTACTAGTGGGGTACTGCAGGGTTCGGTACTGGGTCCGGTCCTTTTTAATGTCTTTATAGGTGACATTGCAGAGGGACTGGAAGGAAAAGTATGCTTCTTTGCAGATAACACAAAGATCTGCAACAGGGTTGATACACAAGGTGGGGTAGAAAGGATGATTAGGGACTTGGCAAGGTTGGAGGAATGGTCAGAAGTATGGCAGCTTGGATTCAGTGCAGAGAAGTGCAAAGTAATGCATCTGGGAAACAAAAACCCAGGGGAAAAGTACACGGTGGGGGGAAGGTATTAACAACAACAAAAATGGAAAGGGACCTGGGGGTAATCATGTCAGATGACCTAAAGGTTAGCAAGCAATGTGAGAAGGCAGTAGGGATGGCTGGGGGATACTGGGATGTATAGGGAGAGGCATCAATAGTAGAAAACGACAAGATCTTACTTCAAGAGGGTTCCTGCAGTAGGTCATCACATAGAGGACTAGTGCCACCTGGCATCTGGACCACACAGCAAACTTTTCCAGCAATGCCTGGCAGGGGATCACCCAACCGACATCACGTGACCGACATCAGCGTAACCCTATATAGTGGGCGGTCCCCACACCTACCCTCCAGTTCTTTCCTACCATCGCCTTGTGCATGCTACCTAGTGGTAAACTTCCACATCGATCACCAGTAGTTTTTACGTCTTTATTTATACATTTTTCGACTTTTTGAGTCTTTCTTAGAGTTTCATGTCTTCACCCCAGAAGAAGTGTGAGGGTTGTAGCACCCAGATACCTCACAAGGATGCCCACCACAAGTGCATCATTTGCCTAGGCCTGGACCATCCCACCACGACCTGCCCAGACTGCCAATCGGTTCAACCAGGCTACCCGCAAATGGAGGCAGCAGGCTCTGGAGGCCTATCTTTTCAAGCCGCGGTTGGCCTTGCTCAAAAAGCAAATGGTGGGACTCTTCTTCTTCTTCATCACCAGACAAAAGACATAAAAAAGAGAAGCACTGGGAGAAGGAGCACCCATCTGGTTTCAAGCCTGATACCAGCAGGCCCTCAACTAGCAAGGCCTCTCCCCTGCCGCCTCCTGTCAAAGTTGTCTAGACTGCATCCGGGAATGCTGGGGGACCATCCAAGATTCTTCTCCTGGTCTCTACTAGTAAGTCGGTTGCTGGCTCCTCCAGTGACTGCCCTGTCTCCACTGCTAAGTTGGTCCCCAGCTCCTCCGGAGACCGCCCAGTTGTCATTAAGTCAGCTCCCTGCTCCTTGGGGACCTGCCTGGCCTCAGACGATAAGTCGGAAGGGGGTTCGGCCCCCTCCCACCCGGTTCCATCGTCTGCTAAGTTGGCCGCCTCTGGCGATCACCCAGACAAGGCTCTCCTGTCAGGGACTGCTGTTGCCTCACCAGACATCTGGCAGAGCCCGGGGAAGACTAGTCCTCTCCCCCCTTCTTCCCCACTGGTAACCCTGGCTTCACCTCCAGCTACTTCAGGGGGAGAAGAGAGCGCAGGTCACCTTGATGTGGTGCATACATCAGATTCCGACCACCGCTCACTCATTTGGGTCTCCAGGAAGGAGGTCCCTCTGCTGCCATCAGATTCTTCATTGGAGGCATCTCCAGTTCCTTCCGGGAGAACCATTCTAGCTCTGACTTGTGTCTCGATGCCAGACTCAGTTCCTCCGGAGTGGGCAGGGCATGTCCCGACGTCAGACCCTCCTACGTCAGTCTCCTTGAAGCCTTTTCATCTGCCACCAGATGTTATGGCAAACCAGGTTCCCACATCGGTGACCCGACATCTGATCCCGATGTCTGCCCCCCCCCAAAGCAAGATCTGTTTCTGACACCGGGTCTGGCGGCACCGATTCTGATGTCAGTAATCACGACGTTAGTTGCAAATACACTGGCCCCAACTCTTATTTACACCACGGCGGGTCCTTCGTGGGCATCCCCAATGTCTGCTCTTCTGACAAGTCTTTATTCGAGACCCTCAGTCTCACATTATCCCTTGGGGTACCCCGGGGACCACCCCCCCCACAGGTACACTGCCAGATTGGTTGGAGGGACATTATTATCTGGGATACTCCCCCTGTCCAGGATATTCTTTATCAGGATACCATGGATACCATTACCCACCTTCCCATGCTATCCCACCTGCTCCTCCTACTCCCCCTCCTCCACCCCCTACGGTGGCCCAGCCGGACTTTAAGACTCTTATTCATTCCTAGTGGAACGAGGTGAGGACGGAACTTGTTATGGACCTGGAGAGTCGATTCCCACCTCATTCTCCTCCCAGGCCCTCTTCTCCTGTGAGCTCGATTCGGTCCACAGTTCATGTTATGGGGACTACACCCTGGGATATTCCTCTTCCAGATTTGGGCACACCAGGAGATGATCCAGACTCGGGGGAGGACACATCTGAGGAGTCTTCAGATCAAGAATCCTAGGTCCCTAGAGGAAAGACCTCTCCGAAATCCCCTCCTGTGGATCCTTCATTTTCATACCTCTTGAGGACCATTCAGCATTTTGTAGTTGGGAGTCTGAGGAACAGGATCCCATGCAACGCAGGCTCACCGAGCACCTCGACTTAGAGTCACTGTCCCCAATCTCTGTTCCTCCTTGGATTGGACCTCATGAAGACCTCACTAATATGATCTGGCAACTGCCACATTCCATCCCGGCCATCCCCAAAAGGGCGGATAGAATTTACCCAGCACCTGAGGGGGCTCCCTTTCTGAATACGTACCCCAAGGCTGACTCCGTAGTTATTTCAGCTGCTCATGATCGCTCTTCAGCACCTAAGCATATGTGCACTTCTCCTCCAGATAAGGAGTCACGGCAGATTGACCAGTACAGTAAAAAGGTCTACTCATCATCTACATGTGCCTTGCATTCCCTAAGCTATGTAGCCCACATGGTATCTCACCAAAAAGCCACCCTGACCAAGCTTGAGGCCCGAATTCAGTCTCTAGATAATTCGGATCTTAAAGAGGAGATCAACAAGGATATCTGTCTGTCTAAAATCCTCCTGCAGGCATGTTCTTCAGGCTACTTATGACTCTGTTGACATAGTAGCCCATGTATCAGTGACCACTGTCTCCCTTCAGTGGCATGCTTGGCTTCGCATCTCTGGCCTCGCCAACGAGGTCCAGACAGCGATCCACAATGCCCCCTTTCAGGGCTCGGTACTTTTTGGTGGCGACACCAAGGACATCATTACGGACCTATAGGACCATGGCCAGACCCTCAGATCCATAAAGTTCATGTACCCATCAGGCACTCAGGGTCAGCAGTCCTTTTGGAAAAGCATCTGGAGGCAGTGTAAACAAGCCCAGAACTGTCGTCAGGGCAAATGTAAGGCCATGGGCACATTCTCTTCCCCACCTGCCTCCAAAAGCCAGAGATGCTTAGGGGGTCCTCCCCCTGCCTGTTCTGCCACTTCCTGACTCCCTCACCCCACCTTCTCCTCAGCCCCAGTGCAAGGAGCCAGTGGCAGGAGGTTTGCCCGCCATGCGCAGGAGTGGCGATGCATCACCTCCAACTCTTGGGTCCTGCAATTAGTGTCCAAAGGACACACCCTGGAGGAAGCAGCTCCTGGTGGGGGACTCAATTATTAGGGGTATAGAACTGGGGGGAGCAGGGAAAACTGAAGTAAGGTGCCTGCCTGGTGCCATGGCTTGGAAGGACAGGAAGCACATCCTCAGGATCACGAGAACAGCTGCAAGGGAGTCTGAGCTGGACATCATTGTCCACCTAGGGACAAATGACTTGGCTCAACATGAGATTAGAGCAGTGCAGAAGGACTTTGTAGAACTGGGGAGGGCTTAAGACAAGTAGCACACACAGTATCCTTCTCAGAGGTGCTGCCTGTCAATGGCATGAGTGAGGCAAGGGTACTTTGCACCATGCAGTTTAATGAATGGTTGAAAAATGGTGTGGAGCACAGGGGTTTGGTTTATTGGGGACTGGGGTTCCAGCTAGAACACCAGCCTATACTGGCAGGATGGTCTGCATCTGTCCAGAAGGGAACAAGTCTTTTGAGCAATCGGTTTAAATGCTTCATTGGCAAGCTTTTAAACTAGTCAAGGGGGGAGGCACTGGTAAGCAACAGAAAATCCCAGCCTCTCCCTACAAAACAGGGTACTAAATGAGAAAAAGACCGCGGTAGAAAGGTCAGTGGGGGATGCTGCAACAGAAGGTAAAGCCATCAAAAAATGGAAAGCAATGAGTACCAAAGCCCGTAGTCTGAGTAACAAGCTTCCTGAATTAGTGGCCTTGATGGAGGAGGAACATCTGGATATCGTGGCAGTCACAGAAACATGGTTCGCATAAAACCATGACTGGGATGTAAACATACCAGGATACACTATCTACAGGAGGGACAGAGAGGGTAAAAGAGGAGGAGGAGTAGCTCTTTACATAAGGGAAGGAATCAAAGCAACAGAACAAAAGGGAAAATAGGGAGGAGAAGAAGCACTGTGGGTAAATTTGGAGACCGGCAATGGCACCACAATCCGCAAGGGATTGTATACAGACCCCCTTCTCAGGGGGAGGAAATGGACAAGGAAATGATAGAAAGTATACTTAGTATGGCAGAAAAAGGGGAGATATTGCTGATGGGTGATCTGAATATGCCAGATGTTAACTGGAGTGCAGTTGCAGAGGCCACTTCGAAGAGTGGGGTTATTCTAGATGCCCTACAGGGGGCATGCCTTAGACAACTAGTATTGGAGCCCACTCGAGAGGAGCAATCTTAGACCTGGTTCTCTCAAATGGAGATGAAGAGAGGATCACAGATGTAGAAGTGGGTAGCCATCTGGGAACTAGCGACCATCGAACAGTATGGTTCACAATAAACACAGCAATAGAGTCAAGCCATACAAAGGCAAAGGTACTGGACTTTAGGAGGGCTGACTTTGCCAAAATGGGTGAGTGCCTAAGGAATGCACTAGCAAATGGGCAGGAAGGAGGGGTGGAAGAACAATGGGGAATAATAAAAACTGCCATCACAGAGGTAACAAGCCTTTGTGTGAAGCAAATAAACAAAACTAAACGATGTAAGAAACCACTATGGTTCTCAAAGGAAGTGGCAGTGAAGGTTCAAGAGAAAAGGAAAGCTTTCAGGAAGTACAAGGAATCACAGAAGGAGCAGGACAGAGAACTGTATCAGTTAAAGCAAAAGGAAGCTGGGAAGGCAGTCAGAACAGCAAAGGCCCAAACCGAGGAAAAGATAGCCAACTCAGTTAAGAAGGGGGATAAAACCTTTTATAGGTACATCAGGAGCGAAGGAAGAACAAGGAGGGATAGTGAGGCTTAAAAAGGGGAGGTGGGCAGAGGGTGACTGTGAAAGGCAGAGATACTAAACAAATATTTTTGCTCAGTATTTACAGAGGAAGAGGGAGGTACCTAAAACAAACAGTAGAAACACTCTGGATACAGAAGTTGATACCAGCCATTTACAGAAGAAAGGGTTCTGAAAGAACTCTTAAAACTGAAGGTGGACAAAGCAATGGGGCCTGATGGGATTTATCCCAGAATTCTAAAGAACTAAGGGTAGAATTAGTGACACCACTGACTACCCTCTTTAACAAATCATGGGAGGATGGGGTGGTACCGAGGACTGGAGGAGGCAGATGTGATTCCCCTTCACAAAAGTGGGAGCAAGGCAGAAGCAGGAAACTACAGACCTGTTAGTTTAACCTCAGTGGTAGGGAAAATGATGGAATCACTCTGAAGGAAAGAATTGTCGAGTATCTAGAGGCCAGAGGGGCACAGGACCCAAGGCAGCATGGATTCACAGCAGGAAGGTCATGCCAGACAAATCTGATATATTTCTTTGACTGGGTGACCAAAGTAGTAGATCAGGAGGGCTGTGGACATGGCCTACCTAGACTTTAGCAAGGCATTTGACAGTCCCACACAAAAGATTAATATACAAGTTAGCTAGCCTGGGAGTGGGTCCCAAGATGACAGCCTGGGTAAAAAATTGGCTGAAGAATAGGACACAGAGAGTAATAGTAAATGGAGTCCACTCTGAAGAAAGGGGGGTTACTAGTGGGGTACCGCAGGGTTCAGTATTGGGACCGGTCCTCTTCAATGTCTTAATAAGCGACATTGCAGAGGGACTGGAAGGAAAAGTATGTCTCTTTGCAGATGACACAAAGATCTGCAACAGAGTTGATGCACAAGGTGGGGTGGAAAGGATGAGAAAGGACTTGGCAAGGTTAGAGGAATGGTCAAATGTATGGCAGCTTAGATTCAATGCTAAGAAGTGTAAGGTAATGCACCTGGGAAACAAAAACCCAGGGGAAGAGTACACAATGGGGGGTGAGATACTAACGACAACAAAAATGGAAAGGGACCTGGGGGTAGTCATATCAGATGACCTAAAGGTGGGCAAGCAATGTGAGAGGGCAGCAAGGAGGGCTGGGGGGATACTGGGATGCATAGGGAGAGGCATCACCAGTAGAAAACAGGAAGTTATTATCCTTCTGTACAGACAGCTGGTCAGACCCCATCTGGAGTACTGCGTGCAGTTCTGGAGACCCAGTCTTCGCAAAGCCATAGACAGGATGGAAGCTGTCCAGAGGAGGGCAACTAAAATGGTGCAGGGTCTGCACCGGAAGACATATGAAGAGAGACTTAAGGCATAATATGTATAGCCTCGAGGAAAGGAGGGAGAGGGGGGACATGATAGAAACTTTCAAGTACCTTAAGGGAATCAACAAAGTCCAAGAGGGTAGCATCTTTCAAAAAAAGAGGTGTGCAAGAACAAGGGGCACAATTTGAAGATAGAAGGGGGGCGCTCAGAGGTAATTTAAGGAAGTATTTTTTCACAGAGAGGGTTGTGGATGCATGGAACGGCCTTCCGGAGGAGGTCGTGGAGTCAAAAACAGTGGTGGAATTCAAGCATGCATGGGACAGTCATAAGGCAATTCTAGGGGGTTGGGGTAGGAAGAAGTAGGCTGCTGGTTAACTATGATCTGCAGCTTATCCAGTAGGCAGAGAAATGGGCAGACTGGGTGGGCCAAGTGGTCCTTATCTGCCGTCAAATTCTATGTTTCTATGTTTCTAAGAAATGGGGGTTAGTAGTGGGGTACCACAGGGTTCAGTATTAAGACCGGTCCTCTTCAATGTCTTTATAAGCGACATTGCAGAGGGACTGGAAGGAAAAGTATGTCTCTTTGCAGATGACACAAAGATCTGCAACAGAGTTGATGCACAAGGTGGGGTGGAAAGGATGAGAAGGGACTTGGCAAGGTTAGAGGAATGGTCAAATGTATGGCAGCTTAGATTCAGTGCTAAGAAGTGCAAGGTAATGCACCTGGGAAACAAAACCCAGGGAAGTGTACACAATGGGGGTGAGATACTAATAACAACAAAAATGGAAAGGATCTGGGGTAGTCATATCAGATGACCTAAAGGTGGGCAAACAATGTGAGAGGGCAGCAAGGAGGGCTGGGGGGATGCTGGGATGCATAAGGAGAGGCATCACCAGTAGAAAACAGGAAGTTATTATCCCTCTGTACAGACAGCTGGTCAGACCCCATCTGGAGTACTGGGTGCAGTTCTGGAGACCCAATCTCCGCAAAGACATAGACAGGATGGAAGCTGTCCAGAGGAGGGCAACTAAAATGGTGCAGGGTCTGCACTGGAAGGCATATGAAGAGAGACTTAAGGAGCTTAATATGTATAACCTCGAGGAAAGGAGGGAGAGGGGGGACATGATAGAAACTTTCAAGTAGCTCAAGGGAATCAACAAAGTCCAAGAGGGTAGCATCTTTCAAAAAAAGAGGTGTGCAAGAACAAGGGGGCACAATTTGAAGATGGGGGTGGCTCAGAGGTAATTTAGAAGTATTTTTTCAGAGAAGGCTGTGGATGCATGCAACGGCCCTCCGGAGGAGGTTGTGGAGTCAAAAACAGTGGTGAAATTCAAGCATGCATGGGACAGTCATAAGGCAATTCTAGGGGGTTGGGGTAGGAAGAAGTAGGCTGCTGGTTAACTAGGATCTGCAGCTTATCCATTAGGTAGGGAAATGGGCAGACTGGGTGGGTCAAGCGGTCCTTATCTGCCGTCAAATTCTATGTTTCTATGTTTTTATATTAGAGTTAGTGCTGTTTATCACCACCCTCTGTCAACTCTTCTGCAATGCAATGGACTCTTTCCTCTGAATGGTCTTGTGTCTACCTTCCCCATGTTTCTGCTGTTTTTACGTAGTCCATCCCCCTCTTCAATAAAGGTATCTGGTAGTTCACCCAAGGCAGGACTTGAACCCACAATTCCTGGTTTTGGAGGCCAGTGCCTTATCCATTAAGCCACTGAGAGACCTTATTAGGGCACTACAGCACCTTTTAGTCCACTGCAGTACCTTGTTGTTTCTAGAAAATATTGCTCTAATCCATACATAACCTATCTCACACATGCACTGCAGAGTCATGGCCACACAGCATGGAACAATGATACAACACAGGAAAAGATAAACCTTTTTGTGAGTATGTGGCCATCATGAAAACAGGGAGATCTTACGGCTGCATATGCTTTCCTCTCTGTTGTGAAAAGTGTAAAGGTGCTGACCTACTGTGAGCAGATCAGTACGGATGCTTCCTGTTGTGCTGCAGAGGTGAACAAGTGCCAGTGTTTTGGATTACCATGGGGATGTAAAGAGGCAATATTGCATACCTGATTCCACTTGTTGTTAAAGTCAAGGTTTGGGTGAGAAAGTCAACTGAGGGAGAAGTGGAAAGGAGCTTAAATATAGAAAAGCAAGAATGAGATTGGAAGGCAGGGAGAGAACTTCAAATAAAAAGAAAAACAACACCAGTACAAGGGGAATGGCCAAGCTGGCGAGTATAGTGGATGCCTGAAAGCTCAGTTCTCCCTAAGGTACTCATAATTCCTCATGCATCAGTGGCATCTGTGACTTAAAAGCCCAAGAAACATAACTGTCTGCAGGGGCACAAGTATGAGTATGAGTATGATCAAAGCTCAAAAACAGCAATCCCAGCTCAACTTTGGCGGTTCAGCCAAGAGTGGAAACCGATCAGCAACAAGGATGCATTCAAGCAGCATGGCGTGACTGGTGTCAAAGCAGGAGGCAAGTGACTAACAGCCACTGAAGCAGGCTGCATCTCTGAAAGCAATAATAAAAACTATGTGCACTTAAATGTTGGTGGGCTTCACCAGTATGAATGCCCAGATGGCCCATATGAGGGGGATGATCGATGGCCTGAATGAAGCAATGTCCTTTCATGTCACCAGAATGACCAAGGTATAGGTAAGGCATGGTTGAGGATCAGTTTACAGAGTGGAGCAAGGAGTGGATTCAGCTCAAAGAAATGATCACCCAGCTGCGAGGTAAAATCAGCGGCCAAGAAAACCGAGCCCATTGATCTAACATTAGAACTGCGGGTATCCCGGTGGAATTGGATAGGTGAGATTTGGAGACCTTCACTAGCCGCTGACTCATTTAGCACCTCAACCTAGGGGACACAGGCCACCCATTTGAGGTTGAAAGAGTGCACCACACCCTGGGAGGCAGCTTGCAACAAGGTGACAGACTGTGAAACTTCTTGGTGAAGCTTTTACGCTATCAGGACTAGGTGGTAGTATTGTGGGTGGCCAGTATGAAAGGGCATGTCACATTAGGATCAGCAAAAGTCCTCATCTTTCCTGACTGTAGAAAAGACCTTCAGCCAAAGCAGCAGTCATTCAGAGAAGTGAAAGCCAGACTGAGAAGGCTGGAGTGGCAGTATTAACATATCTATCCCTCCAAACTCAAAATACTGAAACTGGGTCAACCTCCACAATATTTCACCAATATGCAGGAAGCAGAGAACAACATGAACAGGGAGGAAGCTGCAGTCAAGGATCAGTCAGCCTAGAGAGCAATCACACTGGCTAAATGACTGTTCACTTGCAGTATACTCTTACATTAACAGGTACTGTCTTAAGCCTAGCTGAGTTGTTTCCCAGGCCCCCTTCCCTTCCCTTTTCCCATGATGGCTAAGAAAACTCTACAGATACTGACAAAGTTCAGACCCTGGGCTCTATACTAACACAGGAGAGGGGTGAACTGCAGGAGTACAGTTCCATGCAGTCTCCATCGGGGGCCTACTCCATGCCTGTGCTTCTGTCTAAGTGCCAACATTCCTGAGTCAATCCTCAAGATGCTCAAGTAAACAATTAGCATTGACAATGGCCACATAGGGACATTAACATGGATGTGATGGGCCAGTCTTTATATGGGAGATGACTGCTGTTGGGGGGGGGGGGGGGGCGCAAGGAGGAGTAGCCTGGTTATGGCAGGGCACCAGTACAGCTGGCACTGTGAAACCAAAAGCAGCCCAGTTTAATTTATTTTCCTGATAGTCCTCTTGAGTACTTGAGCATGTGGTTTGATGCCTTGTAGGGATGACAACTGTATATATGTGACTATATCCTGCATAAACTATGGGATTAAAAAAAACTGATGGGGGGCCACCAGGCAAGCCATCTGGGTGGGGGGGGCTCCACACCCCTGCTGAAAGATGCTGGGAAAGGATGACTTGTAAGGCCTAGGACATCAGGGTCTATGTTGACAGAGTTCCAGTTTGGGATTGTAAAGTTTAATGTTTAAAGTTTTAATGTTTTTTTAAGTTGCAGTTCCTCAGTGAAGATCAGTTGCAATTTCTATAGCTTTGTTCCTTATAAATGGTATATTAATGTATGTGCAGACCCTAAAATGTGGGGCTAGGGCTTCAAAACCCTCATTCTTACTGCATGTCAGCCCTTGGAGGTGTCCCACATTGCACAAGGGCTATGGAGCTGCAAAAAAGGAGGGGTCTAATAACCTCTCACAAAAGTAGTATAAGCTAATATACAGCACAGAGGTCCAATGATACCTTAACCCCAGCATGTTTGCGGCAGAAGTAAGAAGGAGTTTCCTCCATGATTGGACCCCTCCTTTTTTTTTTGTTATTGCACAGATCATATTTGCATTTGTAGATATCTGCATAGCTGCATTTTATACAGCCCATTCGCCATGGCGTTTGTCCCAGCATGACTGGGTTTCTGTGGACATAGTGCAATATCTGTGAAATCTTCTGCTGGAGACATTAACTCTCAGTTCTGAAATATTTTCAAATGTTTAAAGACTGAATGCATTTAAAATACATGTTTGCAATTTAAAATAATTGTTTCATCAATGTTTCTCTGAAGCATAAATTGGTATACCTCTAAATTCTATGTGTGTCCTCAATCCTTTGGAAAATCATTTTAAGGAGCCAGACCCTGAGGGAGAGGGCTCAAGTAGGATTCAGTCCATGCCTCCTGTTCCAATGCTAACACAGGCATGGGGGTGGGCAGTATTGTTGGAGAAGCATGCCTCTGTTGAGATGGAAAACACAAAAAGGGTATTAATTAGATGCGGGGGCTCAGTCACCAAAAAATGCTCCAACCAGGCAGATCAGAGCTAACATATCTTCTGGGGGTGGTATGGGTGCATACAAAGATCAATACCATTTTCCATCAAATTCCGGGGAAGCCACGGGATCAAGCTGGGGATCGACCCCCAGTGGGTGGAAAAGGGAACTGGGGATTAGCAGGGGATGAGGGGATGATACCAAAATTGGGGAAATTGTGAGGCCTGCCAACACTAGCAAAAGGCATGTAGCATGGGAGACTGCAGTTCATGAGAGCATAAGTGTATGTTGGCAGACAAGCTCACCTTGAAATGTACAACAGAATGTGAGTTTGATGAATATGTATGCGAGTCATTATGACTGATAACCTAAATGTCATGACATGGAATGTCAACAGTTATAAAAAAGAAAAACATTGATGGCAATTAAAAAACTCAACTCTCATATTGTCTGTTTCCGGGAAACACATGCCATGGATTCAGAACTGTACCACACTCAAAAATATTGGGCAGGACATAGACAGGCTCAACATTCAAAAGTGTGGAGAACTGCAGTCTAGATTAGACCTCATGTGCATGTCACAAAAAAAAAAACAATAGAGAGGCATATCCTGTTGCCAAGGGCAGAGGCATATTTTGAAGGAGTAACTAGCCTGGCAATTAAAAACTAGAGCTAGAACAATTTTCATTCCCAAAATTCAAACTGAGGAAGGGATAGAGTCCACTAAAGCCCAAGATATTGAAAGGGAATTTTGCCAGTACTAGCAGACCCTGTACACATCAAAGTGAAAACCAGAACTGCAGGAAATGGAGACCCTTTTTAACAAAGCCCAAATAAGAACAGTATCGCCCAATCAAAAAAGGCGCTTGACGTACAGCTAAACTAGGAGGAGATGGACAAGGCCATCAGGGTTTGGTGAGGGGGAAGTGCCGGAGACTAATGACCTCCCCATAAATTTTTATAAAGCATTTGGGAGGGAGCTATGAGAACACCTGATGGGGATGTTGACTGAAAGGATGCACAAGGGGATCTGCCCCTCCACGTGGTTGGTGGCCATCATTTTTCTACCTGAATTATGGAAAAACCCTCTGCTGTGCTTCTCCTACCACCCCATCTTACTCCTCACTGCGGACTAAAAAAATATGGCAATACTGCTGGCCACTAGATTGAAAAACACCCAGTCATTTCTGATACATCTTCATTAATCTGAGTTTGTGAAGGGTAAGCAGGGTAAAGGGATTATCTGCAGAACACTGAACATGCCATAGTTTGGAGATGGGGTGTGTGGACAGGGAGCTGGCAGAAACCCCAGCTTGATGTCCAAAAGGCATTTGACTGTGTGGAGTTGAGGTATAAGCAATATACTCTGGAGCCCTTTGGGTTAGGGGAGGCATTTCAGAACTGGATACACATGCTGCAATCAAGCCCATCAGCTCAGATAATAAGTAATTGGAAGCTGCCCTAGGCTTTTGAGCTGCAGTGGGGCACCTGTCAGTGGTGCCCCTGTTCCCACTGCTTTATTTACTTACATTAAAGGCCCTGGCTACAGCTATCTGGAATATTCCAGACATCAAGAGGCTACAAGCGGGGGAGGTGGAGCATAAGCTGTCCTTCTTCGCAAACCATCAGGTCTTATTCAACTCCTGTTCTAGTCAGCAGTTCCACTCTCATTAAATGGTAGTGGGTCCCAAGGTGGCAAACTGGGTCAGAAATTGGATGAGGGATATTCAATTCAATCATTTATTGTTCAGCAAAAAAGCCATTACACAGCAGACTAACGTATAAATAATAAAACACAAGCATTACATAAATATTATTCAGATTAAAACCTGTTTTTACAGGAAACATATTAAAAAATAAATCACATTTGTGATACAAAGAATTTAGTCTGTTATAAATTACTGTACATTATACATTTTATAGCAGTAGTTGATAAACACTCTTATTAATCCAGTAAGTGTACTTGGGAGAGAAATTACACCCATTTTTGTTTATATTTAATTTAAATTATGTCAATGTCATATTTAACCGTATGTTAACATTTTTATTCTTTTTTTCCCAGTTTTAGCTACTTCTGTTAGCTATATAGCTAAATCTGTGAGTACTTTTTCACTTTCAGCATTATAAATCAGATCCAGCATATAGCTGTCAGGTATATTACAGGTTTCCAGATATTTCCCCAAGTGCTTTTTCCTTAATCTATCATACCATGGGCATCTTAGAGTGACATGTTTTAGATCTTCATCGACACATAAAAAACAATAACATTGTTTTGTTAAATTTTGATTTTTATTATGCCTTACTTCTAGTATGTTACTTGCAAAAGTTTCAAACCTATATCGTGTTGGTATTATTCTGTGTTCAGTGTTCTTTATTATATTTAAATATGATTTTAAACTATGCTCGTTTGTATTATTTTCTAACCAAGGTGATGTTTTTATTTGCTTTAAATCTTGTAAATCTTTCTGTCTGGACAAGCCATAAAAATGTTTTGTTATGTATCTAACAAAGGCTTTATTAATAAAGATGTTTTGTTTAACCCATCCATTCAGATATGTTAGTACATTATGTTCCATTATTCCCCTTATTTTATTTAGCCATCCATAGGAATTATAACTATATAATTTCTCTTTTTTAGTTATACACTGTTTTATTAATTGAGTTATCTGATGCTATTTTTATTCAAAAATCAATCATTCTAGCTTGCACCATATATTCAAAACTAGGTTGACCCAGCTATGACCTTACCAGTACACTGGAGGTACCCATTGGAAGTTTGAGTAATTTTTTAAATGCACTATTTATAACAGATTCGAGTTTATTAATTTTACCTAACACTCCCCCTCCCATACTTCTGCTGAGTATAAGACCTGACTAATTGCTTTAGCACTTATGGTCCTTAATACTGGGACTACTGTTCGTCCACCATTGGGACTTCTAAATGAATTGGCCGGTCCCCTCTTAATGGCGTTTAATGCATCTCTAAGAACAGGGGTATTTCCAGAACTATGGAAGTTAGGAGGATCATATGATGAGCTAGAGGAGAAAGGACGTCCTGAGTGTTGCTCCAGGGCCCTCGTCAGTTTAATTTATCTTTTAAATATGCTTAGGGGCTCAATCCAGTAATCTAACTGTTCAGGAAAGATTTCTAAACTTCTCTGCTTTTTGATTGAACAGCAAGGTGCAGATTGAATTTATTTTACCTGGTCTTGGTGGTGGTCTGCAAAGGCCTGACTGAATGGCCAAGATGGAGTGCGGAATTCCAGAGCCATTGTTGGCTTGGGTTCCAGCAGTGAAATGCCAGAAACCCCTTTCACTTGTTCCGGAGGATCAAGACAATGAAGAGAGAGAGTGGAAGGGGGAGAGAAAGCGCAAGCGGATGACATTCTGGAGATTAAACAAATGCTTCAGGGTTTGGTGGAGGATTTCTCAATGGTAAAACCAACTCTTAATGCGCTGGCAAGGAGGATGGGAGATTTGGAGGCCAGGGTTTCATTGCAGGAAAAGAAAACTACAAGAACAGAGCAAGAAGTGGTTGTGCTATGAAAACAAGTCATACAAGCTGAAAGACCGTATTGAAGATCAAAAGTCACGTAGCAGGAGAAATAATTTAATTATGGCAGGGCTTCCTGAAAAAAATGGAGGGGGCGGACTGTATAACTTTCTTGCAGGATCTGCTATTGAAATTACTAGGCCTGACTCCATAAGGGGAGGCATACAACCTGGCACTTAGCAAGACCCCCCCAGGAGCTCGCTCGCAGGTATTAATCATGAGGTTTCTTAACTACAAAGAAAAAGCCTTCATTCTCAGTAAAGCTAAACAATCAAAGAATCTGCAGTGAAATGGGGCAACTTTGTGGCTGTTCCAGGATCAAACCCCCTCTATTCGAGATCGCCAGAAAGAGTACTCAGACATTAAGAAGAAGCTTTACCTAGCTGGGATCAAATTTCAGATGCAGTATCCAGCGACCTTAATTGTTATGCTCCAAGCTGGAGACAAAAATACCTAATAGCACGGGATGCTCTGGAGGGCTTGAGATTCGAGCTCCCATCATTATTCAAGCCACCGACCTGACTGGCTTAGCAGTGGCAATGGGGAACTTTAACTTGATCTGGATAGGATAAAAGGAAGGCTGAAATGCTATGGGTGGACTGAAATTGTTTACGGTTTATTAAAATTAACAATCGGTTCATTATATTAGGCAGGTAGCCTACATTTTTGGTTTAAGGCAGCTCAGGGGATCAAGTGGAAGAAAGAGTTATGGAGACCTGTAGGGAGGCAATGGGGGTAGGGCTGAGGTTGGGAAATTGGAAGGGAGACCTTCTCTTTCAGGGCTAATCTGAGCTGCAGCAAAGAGATTAGTGGGTGATGTCACTAGAGGGCAGACTTGCCTTAGTTTAAGTAATTTAACGATTTTAAGATGGGGTGGGGGTTAAGGTCTGTTTCAAAGGATGTGGGGAGAGCATTTTACTTAGCCTAGGTTTGCTTTTAAAAACAGGTTTAGTGCTGTATTGGATGACAGAGAACTTGTAACTCTTTAATTTGGTAATCTCAGAAACAAATGTGAAAGGTTTATCTTGGGGGCAAGGAGCCTGAGGTTTTATGATTACATAACTGGGGTGAATGGTGAGCAGCAATGGCTATTTTCTTGGTAAGCTCACTTTTCTGGTAAGTTATGGCATCCACACATTAGGCTAGCCTTTGTATCGTCTGGAGGGGGGAGCGGAGGAGAGGAAACTTGCTTTTTCTTCTTTTGGGTAAATATTGGGAGGGAGGGCTTCCCTCGCAACACAGGGAAAAGGAAAACTACATTGTTGGGGAGGTAGTTATTTTGTAAAATAATGCTGGTCCATGGGGAACAGTGGGTAAAGAATCTGAAGTGCATGATAAAAGCGAGTCAAAATAAAACCCCATCATTCATTAATATACACTGAAAGATAATCAGGCAGGATAGCCTGAAAATATATATAAGTTGGGAGACCACCAGGAATGTATCTCCCCCTGGACAATGGGGTGAGGAGAAGGCAAGTGAGGAGAACTAAATGCATAGGGGGAGTAGGGAGGCGTGGGAAAGATGGGATTATTTGTGATTTCTGGTATGAGTTTGGAGAGGGGACCTGGGGGGCACTCGGGAACTGGCTCATTCATGGATCATTTTTGTTTTAGGAGGGCGATCGTAGGATCAGGGAATTGTGAGGGGGGTTGGGGAAAAGAAAAGAGAGAGAGTCCACTAGTTGGGAGCAAGACACTGGCAGATCATAGCAAGGTAAAAAAATAGGGGAGTATACATATATATAATGTTAAATATTAAAATTATCTCTTGGAATGTTAAAGGCCTTGGGGTAGGCAAAAAAGAATGGCGATTCCGAGACATACTCAAAGAATGGGGGCACAAATTGTGACTTTACAGGAGACTCATCTTTTATTAGAGGAACTGGAGCCATTGAAAAAAATGTGGGTAGGTCAGGTATTTGGAGTGGGAAACACAACAGTTTCGGGAGGAGCTGCCATCTTGGTGGGGAAGGCTTGCCCATATGTGGTAAAGAGGGTGGAATTAAAGGGGACAACTGGGGACTTTTTCTCTCTGACTTCATCCTGGGTTCAGACTTGTCAATTGCCTCCATTTATGGCCCAACACCCCCTAAACTGGATTTTTTTGCTTCATTAGAGGTAGATGAAGTAGGGCTGCCAGCACACCCGATCATTCTAGCAGGGGGCTGGAATTTATGCCTAAGTAATTGAGAAGACAGGAATCCACCCTCTAAGAAACCTCTGTCCAGAGCACAGGAAGCTATGGGTCATTTTTTAGAGACTATGGCACTGGTGGACCCTGTTGGGATACATAGTAAGGGACCGAATAGCATGACTTTCTTTTCAGGGGCCCATAAAATGCATTCCAGGATTGATTTTTTCCTGGTCAATAAGGAAGCATTGGTGGGAATAAAAGAAATGGCTACCCATAGTAGAATTTTATCTGATCATTCCCCTATGCAGATGATGTGGGAACTAAAAGCTGTTCCTCCCAAGCCATATAGATGGAGATTAGATGAATCACTATTGACTGATACTAAACTACAGGGAAAGTTAGAGGGGGCTCTCAAAGAGATCATTCAAGTTCAGCTCCCAACATTGCAGGACAAGCAAATAGCCTGGCCAACTTATAAGGTTCTTTATGCGGGGGTAGCTCAGAGATATGCAGCAAGAAGAAACAAACTCAGACAAGCTTGAGAGGAGTTTATTCTAAGGGATATAGATTCTTCTGAGCCTTTAGAAGGGTCATCTGTGGAGTTGGATGCTGAACTTGGGGATCTGAGGGATGAGATGATGGACTTGATCTATGCCAAGGTGGATTTTTGGTTGGAGAAAATTCAGGCTAAGTATTTAATGCAGGGAGATGTGCCTGGCCGACTTTTAGTGGCTAGAGTGAGGGAATGGGAAGCTGCACGAATGGTAAACTTAATAAAGGTGGAAGGGGAATTATAACTGACCCCCCAAGAAATGGCTGATGTCTTTGCAACTTATTACAAAGGGATTTATCAAGGGGGTGGGACTGACAATAGGGAAGAAATACAAGCATTTCTGTGCAACATACCTCTCCCTGTTCTAGATTCGGCACAGGTACAACAGCTGGCAGTTTCGATAAGTGAGGGGGAAATTTTAGAGGTGGTTAAATCATTGCTGAATGATAAAACTCCGGGGCCTGATGGCCTTACAGCCAAGTTTTGTAAAACGCATATTTTAAAAGTACTCCCTCTCCTAAAAGATATGTTTACTAGGATAATGCAGGCAGGGGTATCTCATTCCCCACTTTACCAAGCATATATTACTCTCATCCCAAAACCGGATAAGCCAAAGGAGCTTCTGGAGAGCTACAGACCCCATTGCACTGATAAATCAGAATATCAAGATCATGACAAGGATACTGGCTAATAGAATCTTGAAAGTGGCTCCAAGTTTAATTAGTCAGGAACAGGTAGGGTTTATGCCAGGCAGGGGGGCTCATGATACACTAAGGAAGCTGCACCATATCCCTATGCGGTGGACTCTCAGATACCTATGGCACTGATATCCTTAGATGCTGAGAAGGCCTTCAACAGGGTTTCTCATTCCTTTCTTTTTGCCATCATGGAGAGGATGAGATACCCAGAAGGACTTCTCAGGGGAATTAAAAATTTATATGCATCCCCCACTGCCAGGGCGTTATGCAATGGATATCTATCTCAGGAAATTAAATTAGAGAATGGGACTAGGCAAGGATGCCCCCTTTCCCCTATTTTGTTCAACATTTACTTAGAACCCTTGTTAAGGGCACTTAACCTAGATCCCAGGATCCAGGGAATTAAAATTTGGGGGGAGGAATTTAAACTGTCTGTGTTTGCGGACAACATACTTTTACATTTGCAGAACCCAGCCGAGGGCTTTAAACAGGCATTGGAAATTATAAGAAGATACTTGGCAGTATCAAATTATAAACTGAACTTAAGCAAAACACAAATTCTTCCCCTTACACCACATACTTTTAGGGCAGATTTTGAGCCACTTCAGATTCACTGGGCCCCTAAAGTAATCAGATACCTGAGTATATGGATTATTCCTAATGTAGAGGAGGGAGCAGAGATTAACTTGGAAAAATTGTTAACTACAATTCAGGGTGACGTGCTCAGATGGAGTAAACTTCCACTGAACTTTGCAGCCAGGTTAGGAATGGTCAAAATAAATCTATTGCCTAGGCTATTGTAGCCGATTTATCTGGCACCATATCTCTTCCCTCAGTCCTAGTTTATAAAAAGTAGAAAGTTGCTATCTAGCTTTCTGTGGAACTCTTAAGCCCGTAAGGAAGAAACACACGGTCATGCTTCTCCCACAGGATGTAGGGGCTTTAAGATGCCAGATCTCCAATTGTATTATGTGGCAGGGCAACTAGGGATAATGGGACCATGGAATGTACGGTGGGGGGGGGATCGGCATATGTGCCAATTTGGCTTCGCATTGAGAGACAGATCTTAAAGGAATTGGGAGTTTCCCCAGAAGCATTGCTATTTTCCCACTCACAGACGCTCCCTAAAAAAGGAAAGCTGACTCCAGTAGAAAAAGCGATTAATGCATGGTGGTCCTTTTTAACGCCAACATGAAGGATGGGACAAGAGAAGGCATGGGAACAACCGATAATGGGCAACCCGAATTTTCAGTTAGGTGGTCAAATTATTATAAAGCAATGGGCTAGACAGTTATGGGGCCTTAAGTTGTTTGATTGTATAAAGGAGGATAGTGCTGTTCTTCCACCTCAATGTGAGGGACTGCATTTTTTCAAGAAGATGCAGCTTACTAATTTGCTGAGCAGGGTTAAAAAAGGGATGGTAGATCCCCAGGAGAATGGGTTTAATTGGGGAAAACTAAGTGGGGTGAATTTTGTAAATAAGCCTATCTCCCAAATTTACAGGGTGCTTTTGAATTTTGTGGGCTCAAGCTCCCCAACTTAAATCCCATATTGGGACAAGATTATGTCTCCCCTAAGGCCTAACTGGAAGGCTGTATGGAATAGCTGTAAATACATAGCTATACCTAAACTCAAGAATATGCAACTGTTTATTTCTTCTAATATGTACTATACTCCGGCAAAACTATGTGCGAGAAGCCTTGAACTGACAGACCTATGCTTCAGGTGCGATGAGAAACAGGGGGACATATTGCATGTGATGTGGGATTGCTCTAAGATCCAGCCCCTTTGTCTTAAAATTAAACAGAATAGGGACCCCATTTTAAATTATTCGGAGTTTATGCTACCTGAAGTTTGTGTCCTTGGGGACTTGTCTCAGGTTTCAGGGATTACAACCAAATACCACCTTTCCTTACTTATGGCCCTTGTCAAATCCTTTGTTTTAAAGCACTGGAAAGACGACCTTGCCTATACTTATGACCAATGGGCGGAGGATCTTATAAGAACCCTGGGAATGGTTCGAAGGCAGATGTTGGGCAAGGGCAAGATGGGACAGTATAAAAAAAGGTGGCTGGTTTTGGAAGCCATTTATTCTATTCAACTAGAATGTGCCCGGAGCCGGGGTCTGTCTGTCAGGGTGAAATTAGCTGATGAACAATAGCTTGAAAGTTTGCTTAGTTGCTACATTTTTTTTTCTTGTGAATCTGCTAATAATTTGAACTGTACTTCTGGTTTTACATAAGATAGGAACACAAAGATATGCAAATTAGGAAGGGGTGGGGGGAATCTCTCTCTTTTCTAGGGACACAGCTGCAGTTGTTAGTCTGACCTGAGTATGAGGGGTTAACACAATCTAGATACATTTGGTGGTGGACAATTATCTATCACGTTTTATATATCTGAGCTAAATTAACACCTACCCTATTCCAGAGGTTAGACATTGGTCAGACGGCTTATTAGAGGCACGGAAATTTCAATGTAGCTGTGCATGTACATAGTTTTAGACGTACATAGTATCCACAACCGGTTTGGGGCTGGGGGACCGGCGGTATTCTCTGGTATATATGTATGTATGTCATTGTATGTTATATATGACTGAGAAAATTCAATAAACAAGTATTAAAAAAAGAAAGAACTATGGAAATTAGCCAACGTCATACCTGTCTTTAAAGCCGGGGACAAAACTCTAACATCCAACTACAGACCTATATCCATTCTAACACCCCTCTCTAAAGCACTTGAAAAAATGGTCTCAGAGCAGCTTACAGAGTATCTTGATAAATTTAATCTACTTTGCCCACAGCAGCATGGGTTCCTAAAAAAAGCACTCTGCACTTACCACACTTGTTGATTACTCTTCCCAGCTTTATGATGCCTTAGATAATGAGGAAGCAGTTGGCTCAGTCTTCATTGACCTTACAAAGGCCTTTGACTCTGTTAACCACAAACTACTCCTAAACTGCCTCCATTCAACGGGCCTATGGCTCCATTCAACGGACACGGTGCTGTGGTTCGGAAGCTACCACACAAACAGGTCACAAGTCAAAATTGGAGACACCCTATCATCTGCTAAGGAAGTGTCCCTTGGTGACCCACAGGGGTTTATTCTTGGCCCACTGATTTTCAGCCTTTTCATCAACTCTGCACCATCTGCATGTACAGCACGCACTATTCTCTATGCTGACAACGCAGTGATATCGGTTGCTGGGAAAGATCACAACTATATCACAACCGAACTCCAAGACAGCTTCCTCAAGCTTGAATCCTGGTTCACATAAAACAAACTATACTAAACCATAAAAAAATGAAAAGTCTACTCTTTTCTACCTCCCAAAGCAGAAAGAAATACCAGCCTTTACTCATCCAGAACCATACGGGTGAAACACTGGAACAAGTAATAAAGTTCAAATACTTGGGCATCACCTTTGATGATACACTAACCTTCCCCGGCCATACAGACTCAGTTGTCAAGTCAGCAAATACAAAACTCGGGGTCCCTTACCGCCTTAGGCACTGTATGGCACCTGATGCTCTGAAACTTGCTTTCAGTAGTTCAGTGATGTCCTCCATAGATTATGGGCTGCCTATCTATGGGGCAGGCACTAAAACTGCCCTAAACAGGGTCAGCACACTACTAAATTAAGCCTGTCGACTATCCATAGGGGCTGCCCAGGACACCCACACCTGCACGCTCTACACTGAAACTGGGTGGCTCCCACTTCATCTTAAAGCACAATACCAAACCTGCCTACTTCTGAAAAAAAGTGCTTCTTGGGATCCCCCCCCACCCCGCACTGGGCTGCCTCTTTATGCTGGCAGTTCCCAACAAATCAACAAGAAACATGGCTACAGATAGGTTGGTGATTCCCTTCAAAAGGACGAAACTCGCCCAGAACTCCATCCTGTACCAAGGACCAAAATAGTACAATGAGTTACCTGCTAACTTCATGGAATCACCCAAGATTAGTACCTTCAAATCTGGGCTCAGACTCCATCTTGAAGCAAAAAAGAATTGTGCTGCCTACACTAATATGGCAGAATTTCAGCCACCCAACCCTCTCCCTTTCACCCCCCCTTTTTATCTCATCAACCCCCCCATCCACGAACCAGGCCCACTCAGCTGACAAACCACTTCTACCATAACGACGCCATCCCTGGCTGAACCCCTACCCCCCCCTTAGGCTAGACTGACCAACTAAATAGTGAACTACAAGGCTGAACCCTATTTACCCTATCCTCTTCAACCTTTAGTTGGATATAAGATTTCTTTGGTATTTGAACATCTGTGTAACTGTTTTCTGTTCTCTGTAAACACTGTTATATTTGTAATGTTTGACCTGGAACCTTTGAAAATGAGTCCTGGACTCAAAGGTATTAATACTAAACTGAAATAAATAAATAAATAATACATAAATAAATAAATAAATGAAGTAAGTTAAACCTATTCAGTGCTTTTATTGTTTTTTTGCACCTTATTAGCTATATTATTTATATGTTTATTCAAGCTAAGATTGCTGGAGACCCACACCCCAGATACTTATATTCATTTACATATTTCAATTTTTGATTAACAAGAAGAACTTTCTTATATTTTTTATTATGGCTACCAAATACTGTAACTTGCGTTTTTAAAGTATTAAGTTTTAGATTATGTTTAACACATAGTTTATCCATCACAATTACAGGAAAACTCTACCCTCATATCTTCTAGATGTTATTTGCTTCCATGTCAATAGACAACTCTTTTCATGTAGCTGTTAAGGATGTATGCAAATGTTTTAGACTGTTTTTACAGTTCATGCTAGGCCCTGTGACTGCTCTGGGAGTCTCTATTTCATGGTTGTTGAAATTGCATTGTTCCTGAGAGCTGCATTAGCATATGAAACCATAATATCAAAACCAATATTTGTCCTGATCTTACTTGATAGATCTCCAGCCTTTGTGTATTTTATTTGTATCCAAGCATCTGTATACATTCTTTTGACTAAATTAATTAGATTATCTATGCCCAGTTTTTTTCATTTTTTCCCATAATAATGATCTTAGTAGGGAATCAAAAGCAGATGAAAAATCCACAAATGGAACAAAAAGGGGCTGTTTTCTAATCATACAGTACTTTTCTATCAAATGTTGTAACAGAAAGACTTGTGTAATTGTATCTTTATTTTTTGTAAATCCTGCTTGTAGATTTGATATTATTTGATATTGTTCAAGCCATGTAATTAACCTATTGAGTAGCACTTTTGCAAATTTTAGACAGATTATCTATCAAACTAAATGGTCTATAGTTATTAGGATCTGTGCTAGACACTTTTTTATATAGGGTAGGACATGGCTACCATACCAGGTCAGTTGTAAATAATCATGCATTATGAATTTATTATATAGATCTGTAAGTACAGTGGACCACCAGTCCACATTTAACTTACAAAAGTCCATAAAGAACCTATCAGAACCTGGTGACTTAGTTTTCTTAAAGCTATTTATAACAATTATCTCACCTTCATTAAACCTTTTGAAATTTTCATCTATTTCTAAGTTTTCTGATTTTATTTTCTGTGCATCATCCCAGAATACTTTTGTAAAATAATCTACCGACTTGTCTGGGGTAATATAAGAATCTAACCTTGTTTTATAAACATTAGTTCCTCTGACCACCATACACCAACATTTTTTGCCATCTCTTTCTCTTAATGCATTATACATAGGATCCCATAGTTCATTCTGATATTCCCTTTTCTTATCACTGACATGAGCTCTATACTCCTATCATGCCAGATTTGATGCTGTAAAATTTTTTCTTGTGGGTTCTGTTTTTGTCCTTCTGACCTGTTGTGCTAATTTCCTTTTTTCTTGTCTACAGTGCTTATAAAACCAATTTTCAAACTTACAGTTTTTTTTGTTCTATTATTATTTGTTTTATTTTGTCTATCTATCCAATTATGATATAGTTGTATTATTGTGTTATACATTACATCTGGTTCAAACTCCACCTCTAAATGTTCTTCATTGTTTTTATAAATTAAGTAAGTTTCACCAGCTGTCACCTCCAAGATCTTATCCCATTTTATTCTATCCTTTCTTATTTCTATTCTTTCTTCATTGTAACATTCAATTAGTTTTTAACATCCCTATATTTATTTATTAGCTTTTGTTTACCGGGTAGGCACACTAGACAAGGAATGCCTATTTTCAGGTATGACCCAGGAGATTACAAGAGCATGGTTTACAGAACAGTGCAAGGGAATTACAACAATGTGAAATACAAGTGATGAGCAGGGCAATGCAAATAAACAGATACAGGATGAACAGATAATCATGTACATCAAGGGTAAGAACAAGCAAACAATAGTTACATTTCATGGAAATAATGCAAGTCAATTTGTCCCATTTTGAGGATGGTAAGTGCTGAGGTGAAGGGCATGCAGGGTAGATAATTCCCCTTACTTTAGCTCAGAGGGGGTAGGGAAACCAGGGAAGTGGAGGGTGCACAACAGGCTCCAAGCAGGGGTAGGGGATATCAAGCTGCTTTGGAACAGTTACAGGCTGAGGCAGACATCAGGTGAAATCAGAGGGAGCTCTTAAACTTGGGATGAGTGGGGGTACATCTGATGGTTGCAGGTAGGGTATTTCAGAATCTAGAGGCACAAACAGCAAAGGCACGATCAACTGACAGTGTACGAGTTTTTACGACAAAGAGAGGTTGCAAATCAGCTGACCTTAGCCAGTATGATGGCAGTGCCAGCTGAAGGAGTTTGGACAGGGCAGGTGGGGTGGTATTGTGGACAATTTTGTCTGTGAAGCAGCTCAAGACAAATAAGCTATAATTATCCAGGGACAACCAGTGCAGTTGATTGTATAAATCACAGTGATGAATAAGTCAAGGGACGGCAAGGGTAAAGCAGCAAATATTATTATAGGCCACATCCAGTATCCAGTGAACATGGCTTCCACAATTGAGCACAATACAAAAATGGTGACTCAATTACTGCATCTGTGTTGAGGGCTACCTGGCTGGGTAGTGCCAGATACCAGGGTGGGCGAGGTAGGGGTGAGAGCAAGCTATGCGTGTACGCATGCAAACATGTGCAGGGGGGTGAGGAAGGGGAGGGAATGTATGTGGGAGGGGGTGTGGCAGGCAGCTGCTGAGCTGGTCCACTAGCGTGGTGGGGAGGATCATCAGTTGGGAGGTGCAGGGTGCATGTTTCAGGTCCAGCACAGCGTAGTTTTTTTTTCTGGCAGCTGGCTTTTTCTTTCTTAAAGTATTTCACTCCCCTGACATGCACACCCCCACAGAGCTGAGAATCCTTTAGTAGAGTGGTGTGGGGGGCAAAGCCCCCATGGGGGGTGCAGGAGGCGCAGCTCCACATTAAAAAAAAATACACCTGTGGATCTCGGGTGCCTTCTTCCCAGTCGCTGTGAGTGTACATCACCAAAATTCATTTTTGGCAATGTACTCTTGCCATAATGGCGATTGCTATTCCGTGATCGCCGTTATGACATAGAACCACCACATCCCATTTAACAAGGCTAGTTTTTACGGCGAGGGTAAAGATTGTCAGTCCACAGTTAACAGATGGAAGGACTAAACCTTTATCAAGGGCAAGCCATGCAGCAGCAGTAAGAGAGCCATGAGCCTGGTATACAAGTCCAAGCTTGATATTTGTTGCCCTGCAACATTTTGAAGGTGTAGAGACAGGTATAACTGGGGTCAAGACTAACTCCCAGGTATCTAAAGGAGCATGTAGTGCCAACTGGGACACCATCAAGGCGTAAGACACTGAGTGGGACAGGACATTGTTTGAGTTTGATAGAGGGCCAAAGAGCATGAGTTGAGTTTTCTTTAAGTTCAGCACAAGCTTATTTCTCAGGAGCCAATGTTGCAGTTTACTGAGGTCAGCTTGTGGGTTGTGATTTATGGCATGGACATCACCTGAGTTAGCTAGGAGGACCAGGTCATCGGCATATAGTGTTGTGGTGCTATGGGTAGGAACTGTTAGGAAGTCATTGATGAAAAGAGAAGATGGGATAGGGCCCAGAATAGATCCCTGAGGGACACTGATAGTGATATGAACAGGTTCTGATAGAGCTCTGTTGTACTTAACAAGCTGAAGTCTGCCAGTGAGCTAGTTGGAAAACCAGTTTAGGGCTGGACCAGCAACACCAAGGAAGTGAAGCTTGGTGCAGAATAAGGAGTGATTCACTAGCTCGAAGGCCTTTCAGAGGTCCACGAAGATAGCCCCAGTCAGCATACCCTGGTTCATGGTGGTCCTTATATTAGATGTAACTTTAGCAAGGGCTGTACCAGTGATATGTCCTTTACAAAATCCATGCTGTTTGGGTGACAGTAAGATACTGTATGTTTAGACAGGTAGTTCATCAGCTGGACTTCCACCACCTTTTCCAGTATCTTGCTAACAGCAGACAGGATGGCTATAGAATGGTAGTTTTCTATGCATTTCCAGTCACTCTGCTTGAAAACAGGAACTACCTTTGCTACTTTCCATATTGCAGGAAGCATTCCAGTGGTGAGGGAGAGGTTACGAATATGGGATATTAGAAGCACAAGCAAAGGGGCCCCAATCTTTAGGAGTTTTGGATCAAGGTCATTGTGACCGGCACTCATATGAGGAGAAAGGCCATCGAGAAGCTTGTAGGTTTCCCTCACTGACATTGTTTTAAGATAGAAAGGTGGGTGAGACAAAGATTCTGGAGGGGAGGAATGGTTAGAGGTAGATGACTCATCATTGTCAGTAGTAAACAGGGAGGTGAATGTCGAGAGATTGGATAATTGATTGTTAAAGGCACTGGCAATAGTAGTAGCATTATTGCAATTTTTACCATCGATAATCTGTAGTATTACACTGGCTGTAACCCCTGACTATGGTTTTAATAGTGTGCCAGAAGTATTGTGGGTCCCTAGCAGAGGATAAGAGGGCAGCCTTGCAGTATTCACTCTTGGCGTTACATAGGGCTTTCTTGTAGATGTTGCAGAGCCGCTAGTATTCATGGTAGTCAGACAATTCCTTAGAGGCTTTAAATTTACTCCAGTGCTGATTGCAGACTTTCATGAGGGAAAGCAAGTCACCATGCAGCCATTTAGTGATAGTGCCTCTAACTCGCTTTCTGATGTGGGGTGCATGCTTATCCTGCAGAGTGGGGAAGATGTTTAAAAGCTTGTCAAGAGCACTTGTGATGTCTGAGGCAGAGAGTACTGTGGCCCAATCTGTGGTTGTAAGATCTTGAAGAAAGAGAACAGAGTTAAAGCAGGAGAAGTCTCTCACTTGTATAATTTTATAGGGCACTTTGGGAGAGGAGACTTTCCAAATGTAGTAGATGGGGGAATGGTCAGATATGGAGTCAGAAAGGACTCCAGATGCTAAGATCCTATCAGGCCTGTTTGTCAGAATCCAATTGAAGAGTGTTCCTCGACTTCTATTGGGGTGGTTTCATGTGGGCTCACTGATGAGCTGAGTAAGGCCACGGGCTGCCAGCAGTGGTTTGTACTGCTTGACATTGTCACCAGACCAGTTTAGATTGAAGTCACCACATATAAGTAGCTCATCTGACATGATTTTAGGACTAATGCTATCAAGCAGATAGGAGAGCCCCTTGATACCCTGCTTTGGAGGGTTGTATGTGCAGATGATGTGAATTTTTTTGGCATTCCCTAGTAGGAGGAGCCCATGAAAGAATTCACAGATGGCATAGGGGGGAACCAAGTCATACTGGATTAGGGATATGTTAAGGTGACTTTGTAGCATATCAAAAGACCACCCCTACATGTTTTACCCAAGTGATCACGGCACAGGAGGCAAAAATTGAGGAGTGCGAGGGCTGAGTCAGGGGTGGCAGGTTTCAACCACGTTTCTGTGAGACACAAAATATTAGGGTTATAGTGGTTAACCCAGGCAGTCCGTTCAGCATGATTGTGGATGAGACTATGAACATTGACAATAATGGCATATGATCGCTTTCAGGTCTATGCACAATTTTGAGATCACTATATCTATTGTACTCATAAGTTGAGCACAATATATAATCAATGGTTGTTGAACTGTTTACATTCAGACATGTTGCTTTCCCCTCATTATCCACTGGTAACCATCCATTTAGTATTATTAACTGTAAGGCATCTAATAATTTTCCCAATTGCTGATGTTTATCTGTATCATTTTTATCAATAGACTATCTGGATGGTATATCTCAATTTTCCAATATTTCTTTATCCTGTATATTTTGGTCATTATTTGCATAACTAATATTAAAATCACCCATTATTATTATTTCAGTACATTTAATAGCTGTAAGTATTAATTTAACATCTTTTATCATTTTTACAGTAAGTTCTTTACTGCACAATGGAGAGTTTGTATGGGGATTATATATATTACCAATTAGATGTATGCCATCCCAAATTATAACTAAAATGAGCTGGTAATTTGTTTTAATATCAGTTTTTATTACTTTTTCATAATCAGTTATTTAAGATATGTTATTAACCCACTCATAAATCGTCCCATTTTTTAAGTTTTTATCCCCGGACTTTGTATTAGTGTATAGCTATTTAATTCTGTTTTCTCCACTGCATCTGAGCCATGCCATGTCTCTTGAAATATTATAATATCAATTTGTTTTAAAAAGGTTATAAATTCTGTACCTACAAATTTAGTAATTATACCTGCTATATTCCACATCACTATGCCCATGAACTCACTATACTTACATAAATAATGAATTGTAAATGCATTTAGGAAAACATCTGGATCTTGATTTACTGTATACATATGACATTATAAATATTTTCTTTATCTTTATAAAGTCAATCTCTCTGTTCTGTCAACACTCGATATCTATTGGTTACCTCAATATTGTACAGCAAGTCAATCTTCTCAGCTTCTAACCTAAGGTGATTAGTTTAGAATTCTTGTTCTGCATTCATATCAGTAATATGTATCCCTATCTTATCTAACTCGTCACTTGTTTGTAAGATGTTTTCTGCTAATTTATCATTTATTGTTAAATCAATTTGGGTGCCATATTCCCATTTCCTACATACCCTTTCAACTTTTATTATATCATCAAATAATTCAACCCCCAGAAAGCTGACCACAACTTGTAAAACAATTGATTTTAGTTTTGGTTGCGAGTCATACCCCATACCCCAAAAATAGGTAGAACCTTGTTTTGACAACTCACTGGTACATTTTCAAACATTATAATGTCCTGTAGAGTATATATACTTTTGCCATTTTCTCCACCAAGTCCAGTTCAGTTATTACCCCTTTATCAATCAATTTAGTGGCTGGTATTGGATAATCAAAACTCAAATCAACTTCACATAGGTGGGTTGAATTTCACCATACATAACTGGCCACTCTTTCATGTTTAAAAACAACATTATTACAGTAATTCATTTCCAAGACAGTCCTAGACTCTTGGGCCTTCACAATATCTTCAATAACAACATCAAGTTAAAGCCATTCTTTACAGATGAAATGTCCCAAAATCCTTAACACTTGCTCATTCTCAATCTCATTTTTAGCAACACCTCTGAGCAGCATTATTGTATGATCTTTCTCTAATTCCCTTATTTCCATCAATGTTGTGTGAATATTTTCTTGAGTATCATTTTTATCAGTTGCTACCTGTTTTTTTTCTTTTTTTCTTGTTTACCAGTTGATATTTTTTACTTGTATTCGTAATCTGTTGCTCAGTACCTTCAAAGCTCTTTGTTGTAGTTATTGTAACATTTTGACCAATTTGGCTAAGGGATAGAACACAGAAGGTAATGGTAAACAGAGTTCATTTCGAGGTGGGTGACCAGCAGGGTGCCACAAGGATCAGTTCTGGGGTCAGTCCTCTTTAATGTCTTCATAAGCAACATTGTAGAAGGGCTGGAAGGGAATGTATTCCTCTTTGCAGATGATGCTAAGATCTGCAACAGGGCTAACACTTTAGGGAGGGGTAGAAAAAATGATGAGGCACCAAAGCAGGCTGGAGGAGTGGTCAAGAGTGTGGCAGGTAAGATTCAATGCAAAGAAGTGTAAAATCATGCATTTGAGGCACAGAAACCCAGGGGAGGAGTACACAATGGGGGGAGGTACTGATGACCACCAAACAAGAAAGGGTCCTGGTGGTAATCATATTTGATGACCTAAAGGTGACCAGGCATTGTGAAAGGCTGTGAGGAGAGCCAGTGGGATGCTGGGGTGCATAGGCAGAGGTATCACCAGCAGAAAAAAGGAGGTGGTGATACCACTGTACAAATTATTGGTGAGACCCTATCTGGAGTTTTGTGTTCAGTTCTGGAGGCTGCATCACTGGAAGGACATGCACAGAGTAGAGGCAGTTCAGAGAAGGGCAACAAAAATGGTATAGGGTCTGCACCAAAAGTCATATAAGGAGAGACTAGAGAACCTCAATATGTATACACTGGAGGGGGGGATATAACAGAGATCTTCAAATACCTTAAAGGCATAAATAACATACAAGAGGGTAGCATCTTTCAGAAAAAAAGATGTTCAAGAAAAAGGGATCATGATATGAGACTGGAGGGGAGTAGATGCAGGGGTAATGTGAGAAAGTATTTTTTCACAGAAAGAGTGGTGGATGCATAGAACAACCTCTCAGCAGAGGTGGTGGGGGCAAAAATGGTAGGGAAATTCAAGAATGCATGGGCTAGCCACAAGGGAACCCTAGCAATAGGAAAGAGATGGTAAAAGTCAGTGATCGAGTAGGATCTGCGGTATTGCAGTAGGTAGGAAAATGGGCAGACTAGGTGGGCCAAGCGGTCTTTATCTGCAGTCATTTTCTGTGTTTCTATGTAAGATGATCTGCTCCTATAAGTCAAGCACACCAAGGACTCTATCCCAAATAGCTATGACATTAAGGGAATATGGGTCACTATCAGGATGCAAAATAACTTTGGGTAAAAAAGGTATTATTCTTGGGTAGCAAAAAGGGGGGGAACCCCGGGGGAATCCACAGTGGCTCTATAGGAGGTGGAGTAACTCAAATACCTAGAGTCTTGGGCCCCTCCGAATCAGCTACCTGGCAGCTCTGCTGTGTGACCTCCACCCCTTTTGTTACCCCTTTCTCCCAACTGCAGCTATAATGTGTTGCGGGGACATGGGTATTAGCAGGGGGCCTATGGCGTAGCACCAGGGGCTCAAAAGAATGAGATGGATTGGGGTGGTATGGCGCAGGAGGTGCCCTAGAAGAAAACAGGACCTTGAGAGAGGCCCAGTGTGTTTGGTCTCCATTGCTAGGGTTCCCACCGGACAGTATGGGTAGGCAGCTAGAGGGCCTACAGCCGTCACTGATCCCCTTTGGGCAGTGTTATGCAATACTAGATCAATGAGAAACAAGACCGCAATTATGGCAGACTTGGTTTCTTCGGTCCACCTGGCATGTATCACAGAGACCTGGTTGGGGGATGATGCAGGGCCAGTTTTGGAGGCATCTGTCCTAGCCAGGTACTTTGCAGTACACTGCCCAAGAAGGGATCACAGGGGCGGGGGAGTAGCCATCTGTTTCAGATCCAACTTGAATTTCTCTGTTCATCTGGTGGGTTCTACCTCATCGTTTGAATGTGTGGCAGTACGCAGGGGTCCAGGTGCGGGTTGCAGAATTTTCCTAGTTTACCGCCCTCCAGGGTCAGTCTGAGAATTTCTGCAGGAGGTGGCAGACTTAATCACTGACAGGGTATTGGAGTCAACCAGATGGCTTATTGTGGGGTACTTCAATGCCTGGGTTGACAGTTATTCCTCACAACTTGGTTCTGACCTCCTCCAGGTGATGACATCACTGGGCCTTGCACAGGCAGTTGCCTCTGTGACCCACCACCACGGTCACACTTTGGACTTGATATTCTCATCGGGTCTCAAGGTCACTGACCTTGAGATTGATTGGGTCAGTTTGTCCAATCACTGTACAGTGAAATTCTTGTTTGGAGCTCCCCCCAATAGTTCCTCTCCTGTTGAGATGATCAGCTACTGCCTGTTAAGGGGATTGTCCCCAAGGGGACTGATGGCGGTGGTTAATTTTTCCGGTGTTAGTGCTGTTTGTGCAGCTGGCTTGGGTGAGTTAGTGGCACCCTATTATAGGGCTATTTCTGAGGTGATCAATGTCATCGTACTGGTCCGTATATGACCCAGGTCCTCTCACCTGAGATCCCCATGGTTTGATGGGGCTCTTAAGGTGATGAAGACCATGGGTCAGAGGTTGGAGCATTGGTGGCATAGGATTCAGCTAGAGGAGGATAGACTGGCTTTGAGGAATCACTCTGTTGATTATCAAAGGGTAATCGACTATGAGAATGCATAGTTCCTGTCCAGGGAGATTGCTGTAGGGAGGAACCAACCAGCTCAGCTTTTTTGGACTGTGGACAGGCTTCTCCACAGTGTCTATCTACAGATGAAAAAAGCTTTTTCAGTAGCACAATAGTTTGCTCTTTTCTCTGACCGTGTATCCTCTATCTGTGCCAGGAGCTCACCAGTGGGACCTGGATCAGACCCGCAGGGTGGGGTCTGGGAAGAGCATGGGCACTCCTATTGTCTGGGCAGAGTTTCGGCCAGTGGAGGTAGCTGAGGTCTCTAATGTGATTTAAAAGCTGCTGCTGCCCACTTATTGTGAACTGGACCCTGGCCCAACAGGTCTCCTAGTGGTCTGCATTGAGGCTATCGGTCCAGTGTCCGCTAGGATAGCTGGGTGTTTGCTTTCAGAGGGATCTTCCCCAATGCCTTGAAGGAGGTGCTTGTGAAGCCCCTTCTGAAAAACACATCTCTCGACCCCGACGTCCTGGCAAATTATAGAGCAATCTCCAACATCCCATGTTTAGGGAAGGTTGTCAAGAAGTTCGTGACTCTGCAGCTCAAGGAACACCTGAAGATCTGTGACATCTACGAGCCATTCCAGTCTGGGTTTAGGATGAGGCACAGCACAGAGATGGCACAAGTCTGGGTGCATAACGACCTCCTCATGGCAAGAGATTGAGGGGAAAGGTCAATTCTCATTCTCCTCGATCTGTCATCAGCATTTGATACCGTGGACCACATTGTGTTGTTGGATCACCTTAGAGAGTATTGTGAACTCACCGGTACTGTTTTCAACTGGTTTGAGTCTTTTCTCTTGGGTAGAAGGCAAAGGGTAGTGATGGGGATTTTCTCCTCCCTGGTGCCTCTGACCTGTGGAGTTCCTCAAGGCTCGATCCTATCACTGATACTGTTATATACATGCTGCCCTTGGAGAGGATCATCGGACAGTACCATTTGGGTTTTCACTGCTATACAGATGATACTCAGCTGTACATGTTGTTTGCACCAGGGACAAATGGTGCCATCAAAGTGCTGAATAAATATCTTGCTGAGATCTAGGATTGGATGAACTCTAACTGACTGAGACTTAACCCAGACAAGATGGAGGTACTAGTGATTGAGCCAGATCACAGGCATAATGGGGACACCTCCAAAATGATAACAGATTTGGTCCTGGGGTCAATACCATTGTAAGGTGAGAAATCTGGGTATGATCTTCGATGACAAGCTGACATTTGAAGTTCAGGTGTTGACTGTCGGCAAAAGTGTATTTTACCATCTGTGGAACATCACCCAGATTAAACCCCTAATTCCACCCAAAGACCTACCATCACTGGTGCATGCCTTTGTGACATCTAGACCAGACTTGACTACTGTAATACTCTGTACCCCGGGGTAAATGGAGGGAACCTCCGCCGGCTGCAGCTAGTGCAGAATGCAGTGGCCAGGCTGCTGACAGGACTGCCCAGGTCATGTCATGTGACCACAGTCCTACAGGGTCTGCACTGGCTGCCGGTCAGGTGGCAGGTTCTCTTCAAGGTGGGCTTGCTCACCTATATGGCCCTGTACAGACTGGGCCCTGGCTACCTGTCAGACCTCCTTACTCTGGCCATCCCAGCTTGCTCCCTTCATTCCTCCACCCAGGGCCTCCTGGTGTTTCCAAGGACCAGGCTGAATCACTCATTCGGGGTGGCCGTCCTGATCCTCTGGAAGTCACTGCCAAGATCATTGAGGGAAGCCCCTACGGTGGAGGCATTTAGGAAGTGCCTAAAGACTTATCTTTTTAACCTATCCTGCAAGTGGTTTTTAATCTGTTTTGCACAATATTTTTATATAATTTTAAACTGCTGTTGATTGTTTTAAATGTGATGTTTTACCAACCCTGTCAATTCTGTTTTTACTATATGGTGCCTAGAGCCCCTGGGATTGGGTGCCTAACTAAATAAATTGTTACTTACTTGACCCATCCATATGATGCTAACTTCCTTCATCTGCTGAAGAAAATTAAAGCAGACTGCAAAAGATAGTCAGCACTTCCACTCTCACTGATTCATACTGTTAACACCTTAAAAATGTGTTTCTCCAGACTACTGTACCTTTTACAAGCTCTCCCCATTAAGTCACCACAGAAATTCTTTCAGCAAAAAAACAATCTCTTCCACAATTTATTTCTGGAAAGGGACACCAGCATGAATAAGAGCAGCCATGCTGCAGGAATTTATATGGGAAGGGGGGCTGCATAGCCACCTCTCCAGCACTTTTATTGGACAGTGCAGTCATCTTACCTGGGAAAGGAGAGGGGTGAGGAAAGCGCCCACAGAAGCAAATGGAAGAACAGGAGTTGAATAAGGCCTCCTTGTTGGGAACTATACTCAGCCCAAGCCTTAGGGGAGGGATGGACTTTAAAATCAACAACTTGTTTACTAGATTAACTGTGAATATATGGGGGCAAACACATAAGTACATAGGCATAAGTCAGGTTTATCGCTACTGGCAGACATTACCTCAACATTTAAGCACCAGAGAGGGCACATGGTCTCTGTGCACCATGGGTTGTTAACCTGGAAGAAACAAAGCTTAAAAAAAATAAGAGACCTGCAAAACGGGAGGGGGGAGTAGGGGCCCCCTTCACAACATTAAAAAGCATTGTAACCTACCACCAAATTCATACTTTGTATATCTATATGTACAGGGATACTCAGGGAAGGGGAGAGGTACAGGCAGAGCTGAGTCTATCCCCAGCAAAGAGTATCTTTTAGGCTTCCCTTCTGGGGACAAAGCCTTTATCAACATACTATATGTTAATTAGGGTAGGCCAAGCTGGCCCAGTGGCATAGAAGGTTGAGGTGCTAGACACCACACCTCGTGCCATGCCAGCTACCAGTGTTCAGGAGCGGACTTGAGTCATCGGGGGTTGGCAGGGGAGGAAAGGATTGAGCACTGGAGGACTGGTCTCCTTTCCTGGGAGGAAAGGGGGGACATTGATCCCACTGTCTGGTGACTTCTAGTGGAGATTCGGGGTTCAGCAGCAGTCAGGATCCATACAAGGGGGATTGGCCATGGCGGCGCTCCTGCAGGCATGCGCAGGAGTGTGCAGGCACCATGCTGGTGCGCATTGCTCTGCCGGGCCAATGGGGGGACAGGACAAGGAAAAATCCTAACACCTGATAGGTGATGGTGAGATCAGTGGTCGGCCCCCACTCCCAATGCCGGGACTTCCATCTCTACCTCTGGCACTTCCTCTGACTCCCTGGCCGCTGAATTAGACTTCAGATAGAGCACCAGGAGAAGTCGGTGGTCCCACCCCAGAGGGCTCAGAGCCTGGGGGTTGGACGACTGGGAGATGTGTAGGGAGACAGGCCCATGTTGGAGAGTAGAGTCTGGAGGCTTGAGGTGGGCGGGAGCAGGTCAAACCGAGAGTCCTCGCTGGAGGGAGTTCAGGTAAGCCAGTGATTGAGGGGCATAAAGAAAGTTGAAAAAAATATATATATATAAAAAAATAAGGGGAGGCCAACACCCTAGAGGTGAGGACTGTGGGAAGGCCTGGGGAACGAATCTTGGCTTAGAGGTTACTCCAGAAATCTGGAAAAAGGTAACACAGCATGCTGTTACTTGTGCAAAAATTAATGGGCTGCACCAAATGCAGTATAACTTCCTATATAGAACTTACCTTCCTCCAGGTCAGCTTCAGAAGTTGAAGCCAGATAGCATGCGGTGTCCCAAGTGTCAAGGTGCTGAAGGAACTTATGCACACATGGTTGCGGAATGACACAGATTAATAAATATTGGGGGAGGTTCATAATATAATGCAAAAATGTTTACAGACAAAACTATCCAGTTCACCATTGGAAAGGTTGATGGGTACAGAGATAAAGCCAAGAGGTGCACAAGATCTGCCACCATGGCCACTTGCCTTAGTGAATACAAGGAAAGCCTTAGCACAGTACTGGGATAAGATGGAATATGTACTGGATCAACAACCTCCTAGAGAGCATGAAAGCAGAGCGAGCACAACTCAGAGCAAATGAGGAGGGTGAGAAATGTGATAGTATCTGGAACCCAATAGCAATGTTGTAGTGAGTCGAAACTCTGGGGGGCCCTCAGAAAAAAATCCTCCAGGCAAAGTTCAATGAGACAAAATATTGCTTTACTTCAGCTACAAACAAGGGTTCAAAGTAGCTTACTTTTGCAGAACAAATACAAAACCAAACCTTTTAGCTTGATTCTTCTCTCCAGTTCACAGCAGCCCTGCTCTCTTTCTCTCTCTCCAGCTTCCAAATCCCTCTTCTTGCTTTTTCTGTTTTTCTCATAAGGGCTCTCAGGTGAAGCTCATTTGTGCCCCAGAATTCAGGCTTGCATGCAGCCAGTACAGATGACCTTTAAAGGGCCAGGCCAGAAATAAGCAGAGCTAGGTTTCAATGCCCCCTGTTCTCCTGCTACTATCTTAGTGGAGAGGGCATCCCAAGTGAAGGCTGTATTGATCCCTTCACATATTCTTCCTCTCAGAGCTGTGCCCATGGCATGCTCAGCGCCAGCTTCCATTGAGTTGCCCTTCCTTGAGAAAAAGTCAGCATTATTAGTCAGGGAACCCACCCTGTGGCACATCTGGATTGGAAACGGCTGCAAAACCAGGCACCACTGGCTCACTTAGGAATTAGTGCCCTGCATGGCATGTAACCATTTGAGGGGTGTGTGAGCAGTGAGCAAGGTGAAGTGTCTTCCCAACAAATAGTAGTGCAGAACTACTACTACCCACTTTACTGCCAGAAACTCTTTCTATAGAGTGGCAAAACATTGTTTCCTGGAAAACTAGTTTCTTAAAAAGTAGATGATGGCGTGAATCCCATCATCAAAATCTTGTGACAAGACAGGCCCCAACTCTACCACTGAGGCATCTGTGTACAAAATGAATGGACGGTTGAAATCAGGATTGCATGTGACAGGTACCTTACACAACACACTTTTGATAGTTCCAAAGGCCTTCTAACACTTTGAAGATCACTGAACCATATTTGGGGCAGACTTTTTAGTCAGGTCAGCAAGTGTCCAGACTCTGGAATGAACTGGTGATCATACTCCACTAAGCCAAGGAAGGTCCTAATTGGCTTTTTGTTAGTTGATACGGAGCAGTAAGCAAGGGCTTTTATCTCATCAACAAGAGGCCATTCTCAAACATGTATTCCAGGTATTTGGTTTCCTGTCACCCAAGGGCACATTTTGTTGCATTGGCCTATACTGGATCCTACCACACATTCTTTAAACAGTGGCAATCCAAATCCACCAGAATCATAACTGTTTGGTCCCACACTTGCACTAGGACTGTATATGCATGGTTGGAATGGGGTCCACTGTTGTGGTCCATAGCTACACATTCCACAAAGTCACAGCCCAGACTATTACAAATCTTATGGATATTCCCCACATTACCACAATGAAAACAAGCAATGGTACTAGCAAGTCATTGACCTGCCCCCCCCATCCATTTGGGGTAATGGGGAATGGGGTCTAAGGATTGAGGGAATTATACTAGATCCTGGGGTTATACTTTTGGGCTTGGAGGGATAACCAGTATTTCACCATTTGATCACTTACCCATACTAGTACACTTATTCCCATCCCTCATTGTCCTTTCTCCCCTCTTCTGTGGGGGTCATCTCTTTGGGTTGCCACTTGAGGTCCATTGTGGATTCTGATGTTTTTAGCAGCCTCTGGTCTCTCCACTTCCAAATAATGCTTTGTGATCTTGGTGGCAGCAGCCAGGGTGGTTTGCTTATGACAACTCACCCAGTCACTTACTGGTAAAATGTTCAGGTACTGCTCCAACACAATTTAATCTAAAATATCCTCTTTAGAGTGCATCTCTGGTTTTAAAGGGACACTGACAACCCTTTTTGCACCATATTATTTCTAGGTAAAACCCCACATTTTATTATTGCTTACCGCCTCTAAAATGCATTGATGTTGCTGGTTGTGTTATCTGACCCCTTGCTTAGTAAAACTGAAATGCAAGTTATACCCAGATTTGTTTTGCTTCACATCCTTGAAGTATTTTTATTGTATGCTTCCTGATCCTTATAAACACCCTCAGACAGTGCAGCCACTCATGATACAATAGTCTCATCTACTCTCACTGCATAACGAGTCTCTAGATTGTATTGGGGGTGTTCCTATGTTCAGGAAAGATGCAGTGGGAGTTGGTCAAGAAATATAAACAAACATGTTTTTGTGTGGTAACACCAATATGGTGGACACTCAGTTTTTCACTTAAAAAAAAAAAAAAGAAATCTGGGTCAAACTACCAGCTACATCAACAGTCTCTGTAGAATGTGAACAATCACAAAATGTGTTTTTAAACTAGGAACACTTTGAGGCCTAAGGTTGCTGACAGTGTCCCTTTAACCATCTGATTGCAGTGTCTTTTAATCTGTGAGCTGTGCATTTGGGTCAGGTTCTGGCTTTGAAAAACAATGTGTGAAAGTTCCATTGATAGCTCTCTTCAGTTATCTCGATCTGGTTGAGGATAACTACCTTTACCTGGTCATAGTCTCTGGTAGTGGCATAATCTAGACTTGGATAAGTAGCTTGTGCTTCTCCAGTCAGATATGGTGAAATGCAAGTGGCCCAACTTTCCTGTGGCCAGGCAGTGGTACTAGTATCTCTCTTAAAAGTCTTAAGGTAGGCATTGGGGTCATCCTCAGGATCCATTTTTGTTAGCCTGGTGTGAGGTCCTGCAATGACGGAGTCCCTGAGACCTGGAGCTGGGGCACAGTTTCTTTCTGTGTTTGTAGCACCTGCTTCATAAACTTCTGCTGTGTCTGGTCTCTCTGTGTTATCCAGTCTCTTTGCTTCTGGACATTTTGTGCCAGTTGTTGGTCTTTCCGTGCATACTGTTGTACCAGTGGAGCCTGCTGTTGAGCTCACTGAGCCATTCATTCCCTTTGCATCGGAGCCTGTTGTGCTTGTGTCTGGATTTGCCGCACTTGCTGTTCTGCCAGCCATTTCAGTACTTTGTCCAAGTCTATCTTACCTCTGTCTATACCAGGGGATGTTCAGATCTCACCACTTAAGCCAACCACATGTGGCAATACTGTAATGAACAGAGACTGTTGGGGGAACCCTCAGAAAAATAAAATCTCCAGGCAAAGTTCAGTGTAACAACATGCTGCTTTACTTCAGCTCCAAACAAGAGCTCAAAGTAGCTTACTTTTGCAGAGCAAATACAAAACGACATTTTAGCTTGATTCAGCTCTCCAGTTCACAGCAAGCCTGCTCTCTCTCTCTCTCTTCAGTTGGACAAATACTTCATTTTGCTTTTTCTGGTTTTCTCTTAAAGGTCCTCAGGTGAGGCTCATTTGTGCCCCACCCCCTCAAGGAATTCCATGGTTGCATGCAGTCAGTACAGAAGGCCTTTAAAGGGCCAGGTCAGAAATCAGCAGGGCTGGGTTTCAGTGCCCTCTCTCTGTTCTCCTGTTAGTATCTTAGTGAAGAGGGGGGTCCCAAGTGAAGGTTGCCTAGACCACTTCACAAACCCTCCGATGAGAGCCCTGGAAGAAGGGATAATTTCAGGAAAGAACAGATGACACCACTACAGGTCAAAACAAAGGGGTCAACTCAATTAATTTAACTTAATTCTAACAGGAAATGATATAAGGTCACTAGTAATCAGTTAAACTACAGTGCTCTCTCACTATTGTGAACCCCTCTATAAGGAATTTCTGTTATAGTGGACACCTGTGATGGCTCGCATTGTTACCTAATTAGGCATATTAACACCTTGCTGTAGTGAACAACAACTATAATGAACAAATTGGCTGGCTCCAGAGGTGTTTCTCATAAAGAGGGACCACTGTACTTAACAGTAATGCATGAACTGTTAGCACAGAGAGATTCTGTTTTATTACTTGTATATGCATCCAATATGTTTCCAATAGTATCATATCAATTTCTATAACCTGTGATTGCTGCATGCCAGTATGCCTGTATGAAAATTCAAAATAATGTTTGAAAAAAAATATTGGGATTGGGTGGGAGAAGGTGGAGCCAGCAGAGGGAGAAGTATGAGAAGGAATTCTAATTTAATTAAAAAAAAAGTGAAAAAAAAAAATACACCATGATCAGGATGATCAGGTAGGAAAAAGGGGAATGGAATTTGACTGAAAAAAACCAAAACACTGCCAGTAAGGGGATCAGGTGGGACGGGGGGGGGGAGGAGGGCAACAAAGAGAGGAGCAGGAAGGAGCTTTATTTATTTATTTAACAAATAAAAAAAATTAGCACCAAATCAAGTGGGAGGAAAGGGGAACCAACAGGAAGAAGTGGTAGTGTAAAGCACAGGTAGCTTAAAAAAAAAAAAAAAAAAAACACTGGCAAAAAGAGGCAACCCACAGCAATGCTGCACAGCTCCCATGTCTGGACATGCTGTAAACAGCTGTAACATTTTGCTTGACACACAGGATCTGCAATGCAGCTGATGCACAGTGGCTGTGTAAACTCATCGTTTGTTTTGGTACCTCTAGTTTTCTGTTTTGAATTAAAGTCACAAATTAGAAACTGATGCAGTAATTGGGGATGATTAACTGGGGGATATGCATGTTGCTCTGAGGTGAGGTAAAGTATGACTTAAAGTGGGGTTATGAAACACCTTGATAAAAACTTGTAATTAACTTCATGATGCTAGGAAGCAACCCATCGAAAGAAAAAAAAACATTCTTCTGGTTCCTGTTTACACTGCCACATTTGCACCACAGCAACCTGAGCACTCAGGTTGCTGCAATGCAAATATGACAGAGTGGACACTTACCTGACTGTGGTAAGTAGTCAGTTGCTTTTCCTATGGCTGAGCCACAGCAGACTTGGGTATGCATTCCTGAGTGAGCTGTGTAAGCAGCCATGTGGATAGGCTGCACTGCTCGTTCCGACAGGGGAGCAATCAGCTTCCAGCTTGGGTGGACGAGGGCTGATGTCTGTGGGATGCGTGTCATCAGCCGCATCATAAACTAGCTGACCGCCCACACACTACCACCCCCTACAGCGTGGTTTGCATCAGCACTTAGAGGTGAAGTGGGGACACCAAATTGATGCAGCTCAGCCAATTGATGTGTACTACAGCACTTTAAACGTAGCTGCACATCGGCCGTGTAAACGCAGCTGATGCTGAAATTGGATAATAGGTCTAAGGGGGAAGGGCAGCCCTGACTCTCATTAATACAGTACTGTAAATGGCAAATGCCTGTATTTCCAGAAAAAGGCCAGCCAAGAGAGATATAACCAGAGAATGTGAAAAGGAAGGCTGGTTAGGGTTTGAATTTCACTTACAAATGTGAAAGCTGAAGATGTACTCTTTACATGTAGAACTGTGAATGGAGAATGTTGTAATGCAAACAATTACGTGCTTAATATAAGGAGAACCTTTTTCTCCACCAGCAGGTTTAGCAAACATCTTCCATCCATTCAGAGGTTAGAAGTACAGATTTTAAGAAAAGTGCACTTAAAGTGAATAGACTTTTAGTCTGAGTCCAGAAGTACAGTACAGAGATAAAATATGTGCGCAAATTGTTCCATGATCAGGGGTTGTGAGAGGTCATAGGCTGACCACAGCTGGTGAGATCTATTCTTCAGAGGGCCATGTGATATGAAAGACTGAGTATCACTTGAGGGGAATTTTCTTCTCATACAGGAGGATGATGCATCAAACTTGGTGGCAGTCATGTGTGTTTAATGTACCACATGACGAGACATTTATTTGATTGAATTTAAGGGATTTTTAGCTTGTAGTGCTCCACTGCTTCTTAGGGCACATTTCCTGCATACAGTGCTGTGCCTGCCATCTATCTTCACAGGCTTAATTAACTTCTTATCGTGGCCTTCTTCTCTCTGACTGGCTTTGGTGCTTCCATTCTGCAGTCAATAATGTTCTGCCCATTTGCCTCCACACCAGTTCCTCTGGACCCTATCCACTATGAATTTTCAGGGGATTCATGCCTTCTCCTTGTTGGCCTTTGCTGGCTTCCATTCTCCTTCCTTTCTCTATGTTTACTGACAGTATTTTCTGCTTCCTTCTGCTGGTTCTGTCTCATACAACATCTCAGTCAATCAATCAAGTTTATTTTACCAGGAAAATAATCAGTTGAGCAAGCTTTTTTACAAGGTGGTCCTGGAACATCTCACCTGCTCCTAGTCTGCCATGGTATTTGGGCATCACATTTCATTGGCTGGGGAGACAAGCATCTTCTTTTTATTTACTTGTTTGAAAATTGGTGATGAGGAAAGGTGCATCAAGAGAAGATCCATTTCTGGATGCAACCCAGTGGATGAATAAGAGATGATAACAGGTATAGTACAAGCAGGTTAAGATGACCATTGCAAGCTAGCATTATGACAAAGACAACTAGGAATAACTGTAGTCCCATCTGAAAATATGATGATTTTGTAATGACGTATCATGAATGATCATTATCCAGTTATGTTCAGAGATCATGTTTAAGCTTAAAAACCATCATTGCAATCATCATTAACAATAATTAACCATCAATGTTAAATGGCCACCAATCAAAAACCATGAAGTTATGGAGATGGTAATTATGATTAATGATGATCACATATCATCATGATTTTTCATGATTGCCCATGGTCAAGATTACAGAAATAAATTTAAAAAATCAATTTATCATTTTTCTATACTTATAGAATTTATTTTGTTTCTAGACATCTTTATTGGAATGATCAATTATGATACTTTTTTTTCTAGAAGCCCATTATTTTCAGCTATGCTTACTCTCATACCTCACATATTATTGGAGTAAAAAAGGCTCAAAGTGGTTTATATATCCCCCTTAAGTGATTCCTTTTATGGTTGTGGTGAGTTCCTTAAAGTACTTGGTTTGTGCTCAAAGCCTTTCATAATAGTCTGCAAACGTATACTGTAAATGCAAAATTAATTTAAAAATAGAAATTAACATTTTTTTTCCATAAACTGTGCTGCTGAAATATGCAATTTAGGTATGCAAATATGTATCCTATAACAGAAATTGCATGTACTCTTCCTAATGGGATTAAAACTTGACTTCACATAATTTACATTAAAATTCATAAATTAATTTGTCTTTGCTGATATGTGACATTCATATTTTCACAATTAATGAATAAAACTTTAAGTATTACTTCTGTGACTTGCTGTCTTATAATACTGAACTAATATGATCAATCTTTGATCATCTCTTTATCATCCACAGATCATCAACAACATGCTGACTTAAGCTTACAAAAATAATCAATAATCATCAGTTGGTGATTTTAGAGTTTTATGATTAAATCATGATCTAGATGATGATTTTAGATCTTAACAATTATCAGTCATGACTGACCTCCAAAAATCATGATTGATGATTTAGCAATTCGCCTGGGGTACTTACTACAACTGAAACATGCAATATAAGCTACAACTGTGGGAGTGCAATATTTACCATCATGATATGTCTCCATGAAGGGATTATGCAGTAAATAAATAATACAACTGAACACAATACATTATAATAGATAATAAATATGTATAAATAACAAATATATGAGCAAATAAACTAGAACTGCACCGAGAGAAAAAATAAACAGAGGCAAACAAGGACGGGAAACAGTAAGTGAGGGCAGGAGCAAGAAGGAGCAAAACAAGACCACAGAAATAGTTTGAGAGCAAGAGGTAATAGGGAATGAGACAAAGAGAGGATAGGAGACAGTTCCAGAGTGAAGGCAGGCATACCAAGAGAGAAAGAGGACTAATCAGTCCACATAGAGCAGCAGGGAATTGCAGGGAACAACAGTAGAAAGAGTGCAGGGAAAATGGGGAGGGAACAGAGGGAGAAAACAAACCCATGAAAAAGGAGGGAAGGGACACAAACCAGAATTTAGAGAGGAATGAAGTACCATAGGAGAGGTGCTGAGAAGTTAGAGAGAGAAGGGAGAGGAGTTGGAGGGGTATAGTGATGCAAGAGGAGGGGCGTCAGCAGCAAAATGTGAAAGAGAGGATTCAGTCTGGCAATGGTAGATTTGGGGCTCCACCATAGATCACATATGTATAGTCAAAAAGTAGAAGGATCAGTTTGGAAAATTACCTAATATAGAAACACAAAATTTGACTGCAGATAAGGACTGCTTGGTCCATCCATTCTGTCCATTTCTCCCTACCTACACTATTACCACAGACTGTGCCCGATCTACAGCTATTTCACCTTTTCCCCTTCCTTTCCACTATAATTCCCTTGTGATTATGCCATGCATTCTTGAACCTACCACTTTTTTCACCACCACCACCTCCACTGGAAGGCTGTTCCAGAAATCCTCCACTCTTTCTGTGAAGAAGTACTTCCTCTCATCTCTCCTGAATCTTCCCCCTCCAGCTTCATAACATATCCTCTTGTTCTTGAGCAACTTTTCTTCTGAAAAATACTCCCCTTCTGTACCTTATTTACCTGTGTAAGATATTTAAATGTCTTTCTCATATCTCCCCTCTCCCTCCTCTATTCCAGGGTGTACATACTGAGGTATTTTATGGTCTTTTCATAGGGCTTTTTTCTTTGTTAATTTGTTTATGCACCCTGCTGCAATGCAGCCTAGCCCTACATCATCCCCCCAGTCCAATTGCTGACATTCAGGGACTTACCTCAGCTCCCAAGTTTCCCCCATGGCTTAACCCCTGTGACAGAGTTCAATGGGGGACCAGTCCACCACCGACAAAATGGATCTGGAGTACCTGCCCCCATGGATAGTCCCCCGTGGCAGGATTTGACAGCAGGGGCCACCAGCTGATGACATGGATCTGGTGTGTGAGAGTGATCCTGTATCTGGTGTGGAGCCTGCGAGGGGTGGCTTCATTTGCGCTGTACCCAGCCATTTTCCTTTTCCTTGTGAGGAGAGACAGATGTGTAATGTTGTCTGAGATGCACCAGCCACACTACTGTGCAGAGGGCATTAAAGGCAGCCTTCCCTCTAACCCCGAAGTTGCACTGATTGCCCCTAGCCTCCACCAGAGGTCAGACCAGTGCTGGGAACCCACAACCCTCCCTCCCAGAGGAGAAGAACCATCCTCTGTATGCTCAGTCCTCACCAGACAGCCCCCAATAAACCAAGTCAATCAAAGAACCTGGGTCACTGGTGTGGTGGCAGGTGAGGATGCCTCAGCATCCTGAATCACAGGGCTGGCTTGTCATTGGGCTTTTGATACATGCCCTGCACCATTTTAGTTGCCCTCCTCTGGACTGCCTCCACTCTGTCTATGTCTTCTGGAAATGTGGTCTCCAGAACTGGACACAGCACTTTAGCTGGCGTCTTACCAGTGATCTATACAGAGGCAACACCATCTCCCTATTTCTGCTTGTGATAACCCCCCATGCACCCCAGTATTCCTTTCATCCTCCTTACTGCCTTGTCATACTGCCTGGCCACCTTTAGGTCATCCAATATGATTACCCCCAGGTCTCTTACCTGCTGTGGTCCTCAATACCACTTCACCCATTTTGTACTCCTTCCCTGGATTTCTGTACCCTAAGTGCTATTTTGCACTTTTTCACATTGAAACCCAGCTGCCATACCCTTGACCACTCTTGTAGTTTTATCAGGTCTGTGCTCATCTTTTCCACCCCTGGAGTATCCACTCTGTTTCAGATTTTGGTGTCATCTGCAAAGAGGCAGATCTTCCCTTCCGCTCCTCTGCAATGTCACTTATAAAGACATGAAAGAGGACTGGTCCCAGCAGTGATCTGTAAGACACCCTGCTGGTCACCCTCCCTTCCTTGGAGTGAACTCCATTTACTACCACCCTCTGTCACCTATCCACTAACCAATTTCTGATCCCGTTTTCTACCTTTGGACCCACTGCTAAATACTCAGCTTGCTTACTAGTCTATATGTGGAATGGTGTCAAACACCTTACTGAAATCTAAATAGGCCACATCCACCACTCCACCCTGATCTAGTCCCGTGGTCACCCAGTTGAAGAAATATATGAGATTAATTTGACATGACCTCCCTGTGAAACCATGTTTTTTTGGTCTTGTAACCAACTGGATTCAAGGTATTCCACATCCTTTACTTCAGCAGTGATTCCATTAACCTTTCCACCACCGATGTCACATTGACTTACCTGTATTTGCCAGGCTCCTCCCTGCTACTTTTTTGTAGTGGGACTACATCCACTGTCCTCCAGTCCTCCAGAACCACTCCAGTTTCCAGTGAGATGTTAAATAGAACTGCCAGAGGTGCAGCCAGTACTTCCTTGATCTACCTGAATACCATTGGATGCACCCCATCTGGCCCCATTGCTTTGTCCACCTTCTGATTAAGAAGTCACTTAAGGACTCTCTTCTGAAAATGGACTAGTGTCCACCTGCCTCCTTCCAAAGCTTCTGTTACCTTTTTGTAAACACTGAACAAAAGTATTTGTTTAGGATGTCTGCCTCCTCTGGGTCTCCCTCCGCACAGTCCCCCTTCCCTTTTTTTCTTATATTTTCTTATATTTTAATATAACGTTTACAATCATAACAAACATAAAGTATAATCATTCATATAAAAAATAATGAAAAAAATATCAATCAATAGGACATATAATTAAACATTAAGGATAATACTAGAACATTTCTTGGGAAAGGAGTCATAGGTAGGGTATTTAATAATAGCTAAATTTGTGAATCTGCAGCTGCAATCTGAGAAAATCAGTTCATTTGTTTAAACAACAACACTCTCTACCTAGACTAGCCAAGTCAATCCCAAATTAAATTAAAGCAAAACATTTTTCCCAATTTAGAAATTAAAAGTCCATCCTTTCCATGGAAGCTACTATGTCTTTATCTGAGTTTGTTGGTGAGCTAGTCAAGTCATGTTGTGAAGTAGTGGAATACTGCGATCCAAGAAAGGTAACTATTTGGTCAGCTTCAAAGAAAATGCAAGTTTTTCCATCCTTCACAACTTTCACTTTTGCTGGTGGTAGGAGAGAGAACAGAGCCCCCAGTTCCAAAACTTCTTGTCGGTAAACTAAGAACTTTCAACACCGTTGTTTGTGGTAGCAATAATCAGGGAATATGTAATAGTGGCAGCCTTTATACATTAGCACATCCTAAAATTTAGACAACTTAAAAATAAGATCTTTATCGGAATCAAATGCCAGGATTGCTAAAATAGCAGACTTCACAGATGCACCTGGGTGAATGGGTACTCTAAATGCATGAGCCAGCAATGGAGGATTATCAACTGGGAGCTCACCCCCGCCCCCAAAAAACCCAGTAGTGATTAAAATATCTTTCACAAGATCTTGCTCTGAGGTAAATTCAGAGTCATCGTTTCAGGAACACCAACCATTCAAAAGTTTCTATACCTTAGCCGATTTTCATTCTGTTCCAACTTACGTAAAATATTGAAGTTCTCATTATTTACCCCTTGTAATGTAGCATTCATTGCTTGTATTTCCCCCTCTTGCTGTTCTAATTTAGCTGCATGGTCTGCCATAATTTGCTCTGTTGCTGCTGATTTTTCTTGCACCTTTTTAACTTCTGCTTGCAGGTATCAGTTTTCTTTGTCAGAGCTTTAAATTGGCATTCATATTTCTCTATCCATTCCAGCAACTTATCTAAAGCTTTTCCCAGAGAATTGATGGTATAATGCTTTTGTTTCACAGGAGAAGACTGAGCACAGGGCTGCACTCCCATAGGATGTATCACAGATATAGCAGAACTAGCTCTTTGAGTTGTCAGGACACTGGGCTTGAGAGAGAGAGAGAGAGAGAGAGGGAGGGAGGGAGAGAGAGAGAGAGAGAGAGAAACATAGAAACATAGAAACATACAAGTTGACTGACCAGATAAGGACATAAGGCCCATCCAGTCTGCCCATTTCTTTTTCTACCTTATAAATGTGCCATCGGCCTTTGCTCTGTCAGTGGCCTATCTAGTCATAGTCATTTGTATTGCTCCCTTATGCCTATCCCATGCCTGTTTGAAGCCCTGCACTGTATTCATAGCCACCACTTCTTGTGGTAAGCCATTCCATGCATCCACCACCCTTTCTGTGAAAAAGAATTTCCTCACATTCCCCCTTAATCGGCCTCCCTCTAATCTCATGCTGTGTCCTCTTGTCCTGCTATTTTTCTTATATTTAAACATGTTAGACTCTTTCACCTTGTTTATGCCCTTAAGGTGTTTGAATGCCTCGATCATATCACCTCTCCCTCCTTTGCTCAAGGGTATACATATTGAGCTCCGTTAATCTGTCCTCATATGTCTTCTGATGCAGTCCCTGCACCATTTTGGTTGCCCTTAGCTGGACTGCCTCAATTTGGTTAATGTCCTTGTGAAGGTGTGGCCTCCAATACTGCACGCAGTACTCCAGATGGGGCCTAACCAGTGTCTTGTACAGAGGGATTATTACCTCCCTCTTACGACTTGTGATACCCCTACTAATACACCCTAACACCCCTAGCCTTACCTACTGCTTTAGAGGTCTGCTTGATGATTTTAGGTCATCAGTGATGATGATGCCCAAGTCTCTTTCTTCCTTTGTGACTGCTAGCAACTCCCCTCCCAGCCTATAGGTGGCTTCAGGGTTTCTCTTCCCTATATGCATGATTTTGCACTTCTTTGCATTAAATCCCAGCTGCCACTCTTCTGACCATTCTGCTAGTTTATCCAGATCTCTTCTCATTCTGCCCACCCCATCTGGATCATCTACTCTGTTGCAGATCTTGGTGTCATCTGTAAACAGACAAGCCTTACCCTCTAGTCCATCTGCAAGGTCACTAATGAAGATGTTGAAGAGGACTGGCCCCAGGACTGGTCCCTGAGGTACCCCACTTGTGACTTGCATCTCTTCTGACTGTATACCATTTACCACCACTCTCTGTTTTCTGCCCGTCAACCAGTTTGCTACCCAGTTGACCAACTCTGACCACCCGAGCCTACCCAGCTTATTTATCAATCTTCTATGTGGAACAGTGTCAAAGCTTTGCTGAAGTCAAGGTAGGCGACATCAACTGCTCCCCTTGGTCCACCACTCTGGTTACCCAGTCAAAGAAATCTATGAGATTAGTTTGACAGGACCTTCCTTTTGTAAACCCATGCTGTCTTGGATCCTGTGCCCCTATGGATTCCAGGTGTTGCACTATCCTTTCCTTAAGGAGTGCCTCCATAATCTTGCCCACTACTGAGGTAAGACTGACCGGTCTGTAGCTCCCCACCTCCTCCCTGCTACCACTCTTGTGGAGCGGTATCACATGAGCCCTTCTCCAGTCTTCTGGGACCTCTCCTGTGCTCAGAGACTCACTAAACAATTCTGCTAATGGCTCTGCTAGTTCCTCCTTTAGCTCCTTAAGTACCCTGGGATGTATGCCATCAGGTCCCATTGCCTTATCCACCCTGAGCTTAGCAAGCTCTTGTAGGACCCTTTCTTTGTGAAGGGGTAGTGCTCACCTCCCTCCCCCTGTGTCCATGATGCTGAGCTGTGGGCCCTGCCCTACCTTCTCTTCAGTAAATACTAGAGCAAAAGTATCTATTTAGGATAGATGCCTTTACAGGGTCCTCCTCCTCACATGCTCCCTTTTCTCCATTAAGCTTAGAATACCCCTCTGGACTTTCTCCTTTCACTAATGTATCTATAGAAAGTCTTGTCACCTTCTTTACTGTTCAGTGCTAGTGTTTCCTCAGTTTGGGACTTTCCTGCCTTACTGCCTTCCCTGCTTCCCTTAGGGCAGTTTGGTATGCCTCCTATCTTCATCCCGCTGTGTTCCCTTATATTTTCTGAAGGCCAGCCTTTTGGCTCTGACCTTTTCTGCTACTGTATTTGAGAACCAAAGTGGTTTCCTTCTTCTTTGCACTTCCTTTTCTGTCTAACACAATGGGATGTTGCTTCAAGTATTGCATCCTTAATGCTTGCCCACTTTGCCTGTACCCCTCACCTGTGTTTCTTTTTGCCAGGGCTAGCTTAACTCTGTTGGCCATCTTATCAAAGTCAGCTCCTCTGAAGTCCCATATTTTTGCCTTGGAATGGGATGATTTAGATGTAGTAGCCAAATTGAACCATACCATGTGATGGTCACTGGCCCCCAGGTGACCTTCTACCTGGAGATCTGTGATCCCTTCTTTGTTAGTCAGTACTAGATCTAGGATAGCCCTGTCTCTTGTGGGTTGCTGTACCAGTTGTTTGAGGCCCTCCCCCTGCAGGGAATACACTATGAGTCTAGTTCTGGCAGATGTTCCTGCTGGTATTGACCAATCTGTATCTGGCATGTTGAAGTCTCCCATTATCAGAACCTCCCCTTTAGCTGTCATGTTTTGTATATCTTCTAACAGTAATGTGTCTATGTCCTCCCTCTGGTCTGGGGGCCTGTAGACAACCCCAGTTCTTATGGCTGTCCCATTTCCTGTTTCAGGGTGACCCACAGTTCTTCTGGCTCCTTATGTGTATTCTGAATTTCTGTAGCTTTGATATTTTCATTAACATACAGGGCCACTCCTCCCCCCCTTTTTGCACCTCGGTCTCTTCTGAACAATACATAGCCAGGTACTGAAGTCTCCCAAGTGTGGTTACTGGTAAACCACGTCTCACTAATTGCTACTATGTCCAGTTTAGCCTCTGACATTATTGCCTGCAGGTCTGGGATCTTATTTCCCAGGCTGTGAGCATTTGTGTTTTGATTTTCCATTGGCCAGATTTTGGTGTGTTAGTTGTTGGGTGAAGTTTGGCATTACTCCTGTGCGTCGTATGGGGAGACAAACCTTTTTTCTTACCTGGTGATGCAAATGAACAGCAAACAAGCTGAATTCCTGTTTGACCACTAGCTGAGGGGGGAGGGGTGTTCTTCCCATTCGACGTATAGGGTGCTGCACCCCTCTCCCCATTTGCTAGTTTAAATATTGTGCAAAGACGTCAAACTTCTGCCCCAATGCACTGACTCCTCTTTAGTCAGATGCAGTCCATCAAATTTAAAGAACTTCGCTCCCAGAACTGTTGCCAGTTCCCTACAAATCTGTGTCCTTTTTCCTGGCACCAGTCCTTGAGCCACAAGTTTAGCTCCCCTATCTCCCCTTCTCTGACCTTCCGTCCATCTGCTCCCCTCTCCCAGACTGACAGAATCACAGAGAAGGAGATGCCGGACAAAATAGATGATAGTTTGTCACCCAGCCTAGTCAGGTGTTCCTTGGTCTCCACAACTGACCGGCTGGCGAGATCATTAGTCCCTATGTGTACTAGGACATCAATGTTTTCTCCTGCTTTGTGAACAATTTTAGCAATGCAGTCAGTGTCTCTCCATGCTGATGTACCTGGGAGACATCTGACCATCACCCCTGGCTGGAGATGGGTATCAACTCCCCGAATCATGGAGTCTCCTATGATCAGAAGTTTTTTGGATTTCCTTTGTGCTTGTTTAGTTTTGGTTCCTGATTTGGGTGAGTTTTGTTGTGCTAGCTCCTGTGCCGCAGTGTTCTGCTCTGCAGTGCCTTCTGCCTCTTTATTTGATTTCAGAGATAGAGGCAGGTACCTGTTTGTAGTGTTTATATGGTTTTTGGAGGTAATGTGTTGGAGAGCAGAGAGTGATGGGGCACCTGATTTGCTTCTCCTAACCACCTGCCAACCTCCTGGACCAACTACCCTCTGCGGTCGAGGTTTTTCTGTTGGATGCTGGGGAAATGGCAGGTGGTTCTTATAATGTATTTCCTCTTCAATATGAAATTTGAGGCATGCAGTCTCTGCCCATGCTGCCCGGAGCTGAGCCCTAAGATCTCCAAAGGCCCAGCATGTAGGACAGTGTCCTAAATCCTGTAAGACTGTCCTTCTGAAAATTGTTCCACAGTACCTGCAGTTAATGAAATCCATTCCAAATAAGTTGTTGGGTTTGTAACCTAGTCAGAGTAATTAGAAGGGAAAAAAAAAAGGAAAAAGGAAAAAAAATGCAAGTAATGGTTTAATTGTGCTTTGTTTAACTTGTTATAACAAGTTAAATTACTAGTGCCCCTGTAATGAGATCACCTTGTGGAGGCTCCACTGATCCCCCTTCCTGCTCTGCCACAGGAAATGTCACAACTGTGGTACCCTATAAAGGAGTGTAGCGTGGGGTGGTTGGGGATGGGGTGGGTGGTGGGCCCTTCCCTGCCTAAAAAGAAGAACCACGGACAAAAGAACAAGGAGGTAAGAGCAGAAACAATCAGTCAATAACAAATGCAGTAACCCTGAAAGCTTATCCTAATGTTAGATAAAACTGTAAAACCTGTAAAGCACCACCTGTAATAATTTCAGAGAAGATATCGCTGTAAGAAACACTTTGCTCAGAGAAAATAAATCAGTAACAGAAGATATACCTTGCAAAAGACAATTTGAATCAGAAGATTACAGGAGTAATCTGTTAGCACACACCTGTAGGCACACCTTGTAATAATGCAGAAGAAGGTATACCAGCAACAACAATTTGAATCAGAGAAAAAATAAAGCAATGAAATGTTAGCAACAAACAGTAGCAATCCCTGTGAGTAAAAATAAAACACCACCACACAGTAAATCTGTAGCCAAACTAAATCTTAATCCTTCTCCCTTGCTCTGGTAAGTTTCTCTCTGCCTTTCAAGCAGTCTTAGAAAAGAAATCAGGTGAAGCTAGGTGCCTTGGCCAGCAAACCAAGTCTTCTACCTCCAAGATATCAACTAACCTGACTTTTTAACCCTTCTTTCTGTTGGAAATTACTGACAGTTTGACAGCTCCACCCCCCACATACACACCTAATCCTTTGGAAGAGCTGTAGGAGGAAAAGCAATTAGCTCCTTCAATGTGAGAAGGAGACTGAAACACCTCTGAGACAACAAACCTTTTCAACAAACAAGAATAAAATAAAACACAGTGTCAAACAGTAATTTTGCTTAGCCCAATGATAAAAAAGTCACAAAAATGTAAGCTCCACCTGTAATACAGTAATTTCAGAGAAGATATACGCTGTAAGAAACACTTTGCTCCAGAGAAAAATAAAGCAGTAACAGAAGATATACCTTGCAAATGACAATTTGAATCAGAAGATTACAGGAGTAATCTGTTAGCACACACCTGTAGGCACACCTTGTAATAATGCAGAAGAAGGTATACCAGCAACAACAATTTGAATCAGAGAAAAAATAAAGCAATGAAATGTTAGCAACAAACAGTAGCAATCCCTGTGAGTAAAAAATAAAAACACCACCACACAGTAAATCTGCTTAGCCAAACTAAATCTTAATCCTTCTCCCTTGCTCTGGTAAGTTTCTCTACTCTGCCTTTCAAGCAGTCTTAGAAGGAAAAAGCTCAGGTGAAGCTAGGTGCCTTGGCCATCAAACCAAGAGAGAAAGAGAGAGAGAGGATAACCTTAGACTGTGTGTGTGTGTGTGTGTGGGGGGGTTAGAGCAGTTATCCCACTGCCACTCTCCAGGCTTATTATGGAACAAATCCGCTGATCAAGTGGAGCTGACATAGGTGAAACAAACTCGTGAGCAGCAATAAGTGTTCTTTATCTGTTGTCCAACATTTGCTTTAACATGCTGGAACATAAAATCAGCGATAGCAACCGAAGCGAGTTCAGAGCTTAGAAACCACACTGCTGCTAGATTGCCATCTTGGCTGTTCCACCATCCTGGTCCTCCTCTTCACAGTCCCTCCCTTCCCTTTTTAACCTTACAATCCAACCCCATGTCTTCCTTTTTCACTTACATATATAAAAAAAAGTCTTGTCCCCTTTCGTTACCTGCTTGGCTATTCTCTCTCTTCAGTTTAGGTCTTTGTACTCCTTACTGCTTTCCCTGCTTCTCTCTGTTTCCCTGACACACCTCCATATCTTCCTACCTCTGAGTCTCCTTATACCTTCTGAACACTACCCTTTCAGCTTTTACTTTCTCAGCAACCTCTTTCGAGAACCATAGTGGTCTTTATTTCTTCTTGCTTTTGTTTGCTTGTTTGACAGAGAGATTTGTTGCCTTTACTATGCTCCTTTTTATCTTTGCCCTTGTTCCTCCTCCCCACCCAGGCTACCCACCCCTGCTGGGTCATCCTTGAGGCGTTCACCCATCTTTTTAAAATCTGCCCTCCTAAAGTCTAGGACCCTCGCCCTTGTGTGGTTTGATTCTGAAGCCATCCTTATATTGAACCACACCATATGGTGATCACTGGTCCCCAAGTGGCCTCCCACCTTGTGGATTGCAACACTGTCCCCATTGGTGAGTACCAGGTCCAGTACTGCCCCATCACAAGTGGATTCACTGGCTAGTTGCCAGAGGAATACTCCCTGCAGACAGTCCAGGATGTCCCCACTTCTAGCTGAAGCTGCTGCTGGAAGGCTTCTCTCCATATCTGGCAGGTTGAAGTTTCCCACCAGCAGCACCTACCCCTTTTCAGCCATCTTGCCAGTGCCTACCACCAGTACATTATGTAATTCCTCCCCCTCTGCTGGAGGTTTGTAGATCACTCCAGTGTGAACAGTGGCTCTATTTCCTATCTCCAGAGTGACCAGCAGTACTTCTGCCTCCCCCTGTATTCCCTGTATCTCTGTCACTTTTATGCTTTCCCTCACATAAAGCACCACACCTCTCCTTTATTTCCTACCCAATCCTTCCTGAACAGAGTATAGCTTGGTATGGGCATGTCGCAGTCATGGTTTTCTGTGCACCATAACTCAGTAATGGCCATGATATCAAGGCTGGCCTCTACCATGATGCTAAACTGGGAGTGCAAGGCAGGATTTATTCCTATAAAGGACAGCAAGCTTGGGGCATACTTTTTTATAATGGGAATGACATGATTGAGAGGTCAAGATGGTTGTCAAGTCACACACCCAGGCATTTGAAGCAGGGGACAATTTCAAGGGGAGCACCATCAAGGATTTTAAAAACAGGATTAGTGAAACCTTCAGTGCTGTTGGCGCAGCCAAATAACATAGTTTCTTTTGCCTCCAACAAGAGTTAGTTTGTGCAGAACCAGTGTTGGACATTGTCAAAATCACTCTCTAAGGACTGTTCCAGTGGGGGTTAAAAAACATAGAAACATAAAAGGTTACTGGCAGAAAATGACTATTGGTCCATCCAGTCTGTCCAGTCTCTACCCTGGTCCTGATACTAGCACTGGTAAAACCATACTTTACTTACACACCTATCATGCCACCCCTCCTATTCTGCTCATTTTGAGTCTCTCCACAGAGTCCCCTAAATCTGTCCCACCCAAGTCTAAATGCACTGTCTGAACATTAACAAGTTTCTGAGGTACTTTATTGCACTTATCCACTAACCTTTCTGTAAAGAAGAAAATGTTGTGCCCCCTAGTTATGTTACCTTCCTGGAGAGTAAACAGTTCATTATATTCTATTTTATCGATGCCCTTTAGGTACTTAAAGGTTTCAATCATATCACCTCTCTCTCTTCTGTGCTCCAATAAGTACATTCCTAGGTCCTCTAATCTCTCCTCATAACATCCTCTCTGCTCACCAGGCATCATTTTGGTCCCTCTTCTTTGAAATATGCTAGACAGTCTCTGTCTTTCTTTAAGGGTTGGTTCCAAAACTGGACCCAGTGCTCCAGGCATGGCCTGATCAATGATCTATACAGTGGGAGGACTGGAAGTATTACTTCCTTCCTCCTTCTAGGGAAGGCCCTTATATGCATCCCAGCATCCTATTAGCGTTACCATAAGCTTTGTCACATTGCACAGAAGTTTTAAATCTGTTACCGATTATGACGCCTAAGTCCCTTTCTTCTGAAGTTTGAAGGGTTGAAGGCTGTGGGTGTCATCAGCATGCATATGGATATTCACTGAAACGCAGCTGAGGGGAGGTCATTGTGGAAAACTGAGAAAAGGATAGGACCAAAAATAGAGTCTTGAAGCACACCAGAGTTTATTAGGGTGGAGAGAGGAAAAGGCATCCCTAACCTGGACAGACAGGCTACATCCAGAGTGGTAGGACCAAATCCAGCCAAGCACAGAGAGTGAGACCCCAGCTCACTTTAGCTGATCCAAAATTAAAGGGTAGACTACAGAGTCAAAGACCTTAGTCAGGTTGTTAGTAATAACTGCAGAAATATGACCCATTTCCACCTCCATCAAAATAGAATCAGTGGCAAGGATCAGAGAAGAGATTGTTGTATGGGCTTTATGAAAGTCAGACTGGAAGAGAGAGAGAAATAAAGAGAGAGAGAGAGAGAGAGAGACGAGAAGAGAAGAGAAATCAAGAAAGCTGGGGAGATTGGAGAAAAATGCTTTTTCTGTACTTTAGCCAGCAAGGCAAGAAGAAGAGAAACAGGACAGTAATCCCAAGTGATGCAGGTGTCACCCCCTTTGTGGAGGAGGAGGTAGACTTTATCCTGCTTCCAGCAATCTGCAACAAAGCCAGATAGAAAGCCTGGATATCGTGGCAGTTACAGAAATATAGTACATGGAGAACCATGACTGGGATGTTAACATACTAGGGTACACAACCTACAGGAGAGACAGGGAGGGTAGAAGAGGGAGAGGAGTAGCTGTCTATGTAAGGGAAGGGATAAAAGCAATGGAACAAAACAGTAAACAGGGAGGAGAGGAGGCACTGTGGGTCACCTTAGAGACTGGAAATGGCACCACAATCTGCACAGGAATTGTATACAGATCCCCATCTCAGGGGGAAGGAATGGACAAGTATATGATAGAAGGCACCCTTAGGATAGCAGAGAAAGGGGAGATACTGTTGATGGGAGACCTGAATATGCCAGTTGTTAACTGGAACACCTTTGCTGCAGCCACATCCAAGAGCAGGGCCATTCTCAATGCCCTACTGGGGGCATACCTCAGACAGCTGGTGTTGGAACTCACTCGGGAGGGAGGGAGCAATCTTAGACCTCATACTCTCAAATGGGAACAGTGAGAGGATCTCAGATCTAGAAGTGGGTAGCCATCTGGGAACAAGTGATCACCAAACAGTGTGGTTCATGATAAACTCAGCTACAGAGTCAAGCCATACAAAAGTGAGGGTACTGGACTTCAGGAGGGCTGAGTTTGGCAAGATGGGAGAGTACTTTAGAAAAGCACTAGCAAACAGGCAAGAAGAAGGGGTGGAGCAACAATGGGGACACATCAAAACTGCCATCACAGAGGCAACAAGCCTTTATGTGAAGCAAATAAATCAAAATGAAATAAAAAGCCACTATGGTTCTCAAAAGAGGTGGCAGGGAAGGTTAGGGAGAAAAAGATAGCATTTAGGAAGCATAAGGAAACACAGAAGGATCAGGACAGAGAACTGTACCTGTTAAGGCACAAGAAATCAGGGAAGGCAGTCAGAATAGCAAAGGCACAAACTAAGGAAAAGATACCCAACTCGGTTAAGAAAGGGAATAAAGCCTTTTATAGGTACATTAAGGAGAATAGAGAGACAAAGGGAGGGATAGTGAGGCTGAATAGAATGGACGGTGGGTGGGCAGAGAGGGTTGGTGAAAAAGCAGGGATACTGAATGAATACTTCTGCTCAGTATTCACAAAAGAGGTGGAGGAAGAGATACCTAATCCTATTAACAGAAGCACTCTGGATAAGGGGATCAATCCCAGTACTTTCACAGAAGAATAGGTTTTGAAAGAACTCCTAAAACTGAAGGTGGACAAAGTAATGGGGCCTTACGGGATTTACCCCAGAATTCTAAAAGAATTCAGTGAAGAACTAGTGACACCACTGGCTACCCTTTTTAACAAATCATGGGAGGATGGTGCGGTTCCAGAGGACTGGAGGAGGGTGGATGTGAGTCCCTTTCACAAAAGTGGGAGCAAGACAGAGGCAGGAAACTACAGACTTGTCAGTTTGAGCTCTGTGGTAGGGAAAGTGATGGAATCACTTCTGAAGGAAAGGACTCTTGGCTACCTAGAGGCCAGTGGAGCACAGGATTCAAGGCAGCATGGGTTCACAGTGGGAAGGTCATGTCAGATGAATCTAATTGATTTCTTTGACTGGGTGACCAAAGTAGTAGACCAGGAAGTGGCTGTGGACATGGTCTATCTAGACCTTAGCAAGGCATTTGACACAGTCACACACAAAAGATTAATAAACAAATTAGCCAGCCTTGGAGTGAGTCCCAGGGTGGTAGCCTGGATAAAACATTGGCTGGACAGCAGGACACAGATGGTAATAGTAAACGGAGTCCACTCTGAAGAAAGGGGGGTTACTAATGGGGTACTGCAGGGTTCAGTGCCGCATGCAGTCCTTTTTAATGTCTTTATAAGTGACATTGCAGAGGGACTGGAAGGAAAAGTATGCCTCTTTGCAGATGACACAAAGATCTGCAACAGGGTTGATGCACAAGGAGGTGTGGAAAGGATGAGAAGGGACTTGGCAAGGTTGGAGAAATGGTCAGAAGTATGGCAGCTTGGATTCAATGCAAAGAATTGCAAAATGATGCACCTGGGAAACAAAAACCCAAGGGAAGAGTACACAATGAGGGGTGAGGTAGTAACAACAACAAAAATGGAAAGGGATCGGGGGTAATCATATCAGATGGCCTTAAGGTTGGCAAGCAATGTGAGAAGGCAGTAGGGAGGGCTGGGGGATACTGGGATGTATAGGCAGAGGCATCATCAGCAGAAAATAGGAAGTTGTTATCCCTCTGTACTGATAGTTGGTGAGACCCCATCTGGAGTACTGCGTCCAGTTCTGGAGAGCCCATCTCCGCAAGGACATAGGATGGAGGCAGTCCGGAGGATGGCAACTAAAATGGTGCAGGGTCAACAAGAGAAGCTGTATGAGGAGAGACTGAAGGAGCTTAATATGTATACCCTTGAGGAAAGAAGGGAGAAGGGGGACATGATAGAAACTTTAAAGTACCTCAGTGGAATCAACAAAGTCCAAGAGGGTAGCATCTTTCAGAAAAAGAGATGTGAAAGAACAAAGGGACACAATAGGAAGATAGAGGGGGGATGGCTCAGGGGTAATGTAAGGAAGTATTTTTTTCATAGAGAGGGTGGTGGATGCATGGAACAGCCTTCCTGAGGAGGTTGTGTGGTCTAAAACTGTGGGAGAATTCAAGAATGCATTGGACAGATATAAGGCAATTCTTGTGGGGGTTAGGAAGAAATAGGCTGTTGGTTAATTAGGATCTGCAGCTTATTCAGTAGATAGGGAAATGGGCTGACTAGGTGGGCCAAGCAGTCCTTATCTGGCATCAAAGTCTATGTTTCTGTGTTTCTATGTTTCTATGAAAGGTTAAGAAGTATACAGAGAGGAGCAGGGATGGCAGGATCAGAGAGGTGGAGAAGTTTAGGGTCAAGACTGTCAGGGCTATGGCCTTTGCAAGTGTTGAGAGGAACAAGGGAGACATGACCTCAGAGACAGCAACAAGAGAAAAAGATGATGAGGGGTGGGAAGCAGCATGAGTTGAAGAATTAGAGGAGGGTGAAGGATAGATGATGGAAGTGGTGAAGTACATGTTGAAAGCAGCAGCCATCTCAGTGGGATTGGCAGTGACAACAGAAGGGCTGTTAAACTTTATGGTAGTGGAGAAGGGGGATTAAAATAGAATGAATAACCCTCCAGAATTTGGGGGTGGGGGAATTAATATTTTTCTGCAGTGTAGAGGCAATGTTTAATCTTAGCCAATGTTTCATCTTATCTTATTCAACTGCTCTTAATTTCCAACCAGTTACTGGTGACTGCTGTGTCTCTCTCCTTGGTGGTATGCATCCACCACAGTCCTACAATATTCCATTAGCTTTGGTTGAGTCCCTTCAGATGCCTACAAGGATGAAACTCTTGCAGAGCAAGCTTCTTTAGCCATACTTAGAGTTTTGTGGCACCTACTGAGGATGGAACTGCTGGGTCACAGGTCAGAAATGCTGAAAGCCAAACCTTACTGTAGCTGTAGTCATTGAGCAATCTCTCTCTCTCTCTCTCTCTCTCTCTCTCTCTCTCCTTGAGTGTTCTGCTTTCACATACCCCTAAAGTTCTTTTAGCCACATGGATGGAACTCCTTTTTAACCTTCAAGGGTAACAATCATACTGGGGGGTTTCTTTGGTCATATGGTTGAAGCCTGTGGCACATTTTGAGCATGATAGTTTGGGTTTCAGGGCAGAGGGAGTGGACAGCTAAACCATTCCTCAGTTGTTTTCTTGACCCAGTGTCTTGTTACTTTGTGATTCATATAGACTCTGTTGCACCTTCAGAGCTGTATATTTTGAGGGATACTGTTCTGCTTCACTTAATTAAAAAATAATACCAACAAGCCAGTAGGGATGATGACCTGTGTCCTTGGATTCACAGAGGCTTTTTTGATAGTTACAGTAGCTGATGCTACCATTCCTCTTTCTCCTTCAGGCAATCACATCTGAAGCATTTCACTAAGGTTCCTTTAGCCACAGTGCCTTGGTCTCTGACACCTTGAAGGATGGAACCCTCATGGGGGTTATTTTTGTCATAAAGTCAAGCTCTGTTGTAATGAGGATGGTAAGTTCATGCATGAGACAGAGGGAGTCAACAGCCACACCAAATGTTGCACAATCATTGAGATATACTTACTGATAACGGTTGACCCTGTGAATTTAAGGGGTTTTTATCCCATGGTTTGGGGGGTGGGCAGTAGGAAACTTATGCTCCAGTCACAAAGTGTCATAAAAGGGTGCCTCTCCTGCATTCGTTGTGGAATCTTGTTTTTGCTGTATCTCTGTCTTCCCTTTCTGCACCACCCGGTGTCTCTCTCCTTTTAGAAAATGCATTCAAAGCATTGTCTTAAGGTTTCTTTAACCAGAGGGCCAAGTTGCTGTGACATCTATAAGGGTGGAACCCTTGTCAGTGGGTTCCATTGTTCACACAGTCAAGCTCTGTGTCACCTTCCTGAGGGCACCATTAGTGGAAGTAAGACAGAGAGTAAATAGTGATCAAAGCAAACACGGCACAAACATTCAAACATACTCATAGAAATCCAGAAACAAGGAATTTGTCAACAGGAAAGGACCATTTGGCCCACCCAGTCTGTCCAGATGGTGCCTGCCTAGTTTGTTTTTGCAGACCCTAACTGGTTTCTGGTGACCCTCCCTCCTCCCTGCCTCTTTACTAATATTCCTCTATGTCTATCCCATGCATACTTGAGGTCACCTATTGGTTTTGCCTACACCACTTCTGCCAACTTTATTGCATGCCCTTTGGTCCAGGTGCTCTTTCTCATTGGAAACAGACTCCTGTCCTGCACCCCAGTCACCCCTGTGAGGTGCCTGTAGATCTCTATTATGTCCTCTCTTGCTCTCCTATCTTCCAGGGTGTACACGTTGAGATCCCTCAGTTTCCTTGTAGGGCTTTAGATGCAACCTGTGCACCATTTTAGTTGCTGATCTGGACTGTCTCAGCCTTGTCAATGCCCTTTCTGAGGTGCAGCCTGCAGAAATGGACATGGTACTCCAGGTGGGGTCACACCAATGTGATACAGTGGCAACACCACTTCCCTCATCCTGCTGGAGATACCTATTCCTATGCATCCCAGCATTCTACTGGCTCTACATACTACTTTGTCATACTGCCCTGCCACTTCCACCTCATAGCTTCCCTCATCCATACACTGACCCAGCTCCCAGCCCCATCCTTGCCATCCCTGTTTCTTACCCTGCCCCCTCCTACCTATGAACTAATCCCTCCAACGAGGGCAGTAGTGAGTTGCCCAGGCTCCCCACTGACTACAGAGTTCTGGGAAACAAGTAAGTAGTTGGCTAGTCAGGTCCCAAGAGGCTGGTGGCACATTATCCCACAATGCCTGTGGGCTCTATTTTCATGTTTCCTGACCCTACTTACTGGGATACACCAGGTGGGGCTAAGTGCAGGTGGAGAGTGTGGCTACATACCCTGCTAGCCAGTTGGCATCTTCCACCACCCGGTGTGGTGTTGCTGCTTGCACCTCCACCTTGGAACACCAATGACACTCAATCTTCCTCCTCTTGCCTGCCTCCAATAACCTGACATCACTCCCAGTCTTGGTTCACCTGTGCCACGAGTGGTAGCACTACTGCTATGCTGATGGCCTGGCCTTGCATTGCCATTTTGAGGTTATCAGCTATGATAACCCAAAGGTCCCTTTCAAGCTTAGTGACTGTAAGTACCTCCCTTCTCATCCTGTACTCATCTCCTGGACTCTTATACCCTAGGTGCAGGATTTTGCACTTTTTGGCATTGAACTCCAACTGCCATGTTCTTGACTATTCCTCAAGTTTCCCGAGCTCTCTATACATTCTCTCCACCCATGGCATCTGCAAAAGGCATATCTTCACTTTCAGTTCTTCTGCAATGTCACTTATGAAGACATGAAGAGGGCTGGTCCCAGCATTGAGCCCAGCAATAAGATACATGGCTAGTATTGTCACATTTAGGTTTAAATGGCTGAAGTGTAAAAGTATTGAGTTTGTATTTCCTAAGCATGCCATGGTACACAATAGTTTTATTTTGCAGTCTTAGTGTATGTAATTGACATGCTGTTTGTCATAATTTGAATGTTGTGCTACATGAGGAGGAAGGACATCTGCTATGCTGTAACTACAACTGCTGTATTTGTTACTGGACCTATACCATTGCTGTTTTTGCTGTTTGCACAAGATTTTGCACTAAGATGTGCACCAGAGCACTTTAAATAAAGGAGGCAGTAGACATCTAAACAAGGTATATTTCAAAGCAGAGGACAATCCCACGTTTTTGTTTGATGCTGATTTCTTAAAACACTAACTGCTCTATTGGTAAAATGACCCCAGGTGTAGTTTCCTAACTCCTTTGCTTGTGAATCAAATTTATCATGATCTGAATGTTGTGTTAGGTGTGTTTGTTCTAGCACAGATGAAAATGTTCTGGCAAGTTACCAGCTATCACCCACACACAAACATTACTTCATTAATTATTAAACTTCCATTAAGATTGATTGTTGAGTGTGATGGGAAACTCAGGGAGGCCAAGTAATTTGTTCAAGGCATTTGTGTAGCTAGGAAAATAAAACTTTTAAGTCAGAACCTTCTGCTTCCTCTTTGCCACCATCCATCCTTGTAGATATCCTTGTATGTGTTTCCCAGACCCCTTGTACATACTACATTGTACATTCAGGAACTGCAGAAGAAAAGCAAAAAGGACTTAGTTTTCTGCATTTTCAAATTATTTTTATTTCAAACAATGCACATCATGCATATTATAACAGCAGTAGTGGTGGATTTCAATCAGTAGAAATAACAAAATTAAGGTTCAGGGTCCCACTGTGTCTGTGATGAGATGAGAACCTATGATCAGTTGATTCGCAGTTCTGTGCTCCAACCACTGAAACACACTGGGGTCAGTTCACAAAACTTCTAGGAGTGCTGCAAGCCTTGGGTGCACCAAACATATGGCGCTCGAGGAATTCGGCATTCCCCAGCCAACAATCGCAATTCTCAATCCCATTCTCTTACAAGTTAGAACAGCTTTTCCTAATCTAGCTCATGGCAATCTTGGATACACTTTTTACAGGGCTTGCACCAAATATTTGGCACAAGCTGCCGTAAATTTGGAAAAGGGTCATAAATGCACCCGATCTTCTTGAATCAGGTAATTTTGTGGTAAAGTGTTTGGCACATCTGCACCAAAAAACAGGTTTGACACAGGGATTGATGTAAGCCCAGAGTTCACGTTAGTGAATCATGCCCACTGTGTTCCACAACAACATGCTAAGGCAATAATGCAGATTTGTGTTGCTGGGCATATTATGCTGCTAGTGACAATAGATTGCAACAAGAAGCCTGGGTGAGTCACCACTCCTGTTTCAGCCAGGGTTGTTTTGTATGGGACTGCTTTGTAGTTAAAATGCCGTGAGTTTTTTTCAAAGTAGATGGCAGCGGTGTCTTTCAGGTTGCCAATAAACAGACCAGGGTCTGTTTGTCAGCAACTTGAAGTTCTCCTTTAAATGTGACGGCACATTTTAAACCTATTTTGGAATAAAGCTCTCTTGAACTTTAGAGGTGAATGCAGAGTTTGTGTGAACTCACTTCACTTGGTTAATCCCACACCCCTGGTTTGTGGAGCTGTGATTGTTAGAGCATCTTTTAAGTATTTTTAAGGGTGTTGAACCAATGTTAGGAGATGAATGTAGTGCAATGGGCCTGTAGGCAAGATGGCAGAGGGAGGATGGAAAGGGAGGAGTAAAGCACGCAATGATGTGTGACTGGGGGAGCGTTAGATGCAAAATAACAGAAGGAGTTGAGGATGGTATCCAGTCTGATGAGGAAAATAGAGAGGGCAAAGCCATAGACTACATCTGTATAGTCGAAGACAGGGAGCACTATTTTGGTAATCAGCTTCCTGCAGAGATAGGTAGTCTTTGTAACGATAGATGGCATCCAGCTTGGGATGGAGCTTGGCATGGATGGTATTTATGTGGGATGAGAAGTCAAGCTACTGTCAAACCACACCCCCAGGTACTTAAAGGACTGAATCACTTCAAGTGGGATGTCATCCAGAGTGGTGAAGACAGGGAGAACAGTGGGTCTGGCAAGTCTGGGACTGGTACCAAAGGTCATGGAAACTGTCTTTTTAGTGTTAACTCTAAGTTGGTTAAAACTTAACCAGTAGAGGACATTATTGAAGTTCCATTGGAGCAGGTTTTCTACAGCTGCAGAGGAAGGACCAGAGTTGAAGATGACTGTGTCATCTGCATACATATGTGTATGTGAGTTAACACAGGTGAAGGGGAGATCATTAAAGGAATCTTGAAAAAGGGAGGGGTCTGGGGGACTTCCGATGATGTCACCTCCCATGGTGGACTGAGGTTAATGCGGCTCCTCTGAGTGATCTCAACTCTGACCCCATCCACACCATTGGGATGGCTAACTCTACAAAATAAATAAAACTTGAGCTTAGGGTGGCTACTCACCAATGATTACAGGAGTTTTCTGTGGGTACCCCTGGCAAAGAGAAATTAGAGGCATCAGTGTTTGCATGCTAAGATGGGTGCTCCTCCTCGCGGCAGGTTGAGTTTCCAGACCCCCATTACAAGTAGTGATTCAGATGGTGAGGACAAAGCAGAGTTCACTGTAACCTCAAAGAAATTATTTACAGAGCTGTGCAGACTGGGCACTATTCTTACTTCCATCCAAAAAGAGGTGGCAGATACTCGCTGTGATCTACAGGCCCAGGAGAAGAAACTGTTTGAAGTGGAGACACACGCTGTGGAGCTCCTGCACACCATGGATTTACATAATGGAGCAATTTTACAATTCCATAACAGAGAAATCTGGCTTCAGCAGAAAGTAGAGGTCCTGAAAAATCGGTCCAGGCAGATCAACATGTGTAGCCATAGCATCCCAGAGAAAACCAAGACTAGGGACATGGTCTCCTTTATGGAGAGTTTTCTTAAATAAATTCTGGGCTTGGAGCAGGACTACCACCTTTACTCAACATCATACAGGACCACTGTTCTTTGGCCACTATGCCCACCAACTCTAAAGCCAGACCACATTCTGTGATAGTGAAATTTTTGGACTACAGAACAAAAATGGATATTCTTTGCAAGGCGTGGGCTAAAAAGCAGATCCTTTTTGAGGACAAGCATCTCTTTTTTGAACATGATTATGCCCCTCTTATAATGGACCACCGAAAACAATTGCTTCCAGTTTTCAAAACCCTACAGGACAATGGGGGTGAAAGCCCGGATAGAATATCCAGTAGTACTGAAAGTTGTGATGGACTCTGGAGTGCACACTTTCAGTTCTATTTTGGAAACTAAAAAATACTCTCACAAATGGGTATTGAGGTAGATGAGTTACTTGAGCCTCAAAAAATCAAGAGACTGGATAATCAGAGGTGGCAAACGGTACAGATCTCAAAATCCAGAGGGAAGGCCAAACCAGGAGCAGATGTGAACCGGAGAAAATGACAACCACACTAAACAAGCTGTTGGCTCCAGCAAGTCCACTGCTTCAACAGAAGATGGGCGGGAAAAGCGGGAATCAGAACAAGCAGCCAGAAGAGGCCACTTCCAATGTTCCTGCTATGGACACTTGAGAACTCCCTGGGGACACAGGCATACCTTGGGGCAGGTGGTGTCTCCTTTCCCTTCTCATTTTAATATGTAGAGTCGATCTCTGAGATGTGTACACTTTCTATTGTATTTCAATGGCATGTAGCAGACGACACTTTGAACCTTCTCACTAAGGAAATAATCCCATTTTATATTGTTTCATTAGCCTTAATTTTATAAACATTTTGATGCCTCTCTCAAGGATGTTGACAAATGGGACTCCTATTGTATAGTGCTGGGAGGCGACTTTTGCCGCACATCTTTCCTGATAATCTGCAACATGGATTGCCTAAGTGACTGTACAGACTGCACTTGATAGACTATATCTATTTTATAGGCATCCATTTTGATAAGTGCAGTGAAGGCGCCTAGTCTTCAGTTCCTTTTGAGTTTTTGAGTTTTAATATCATGGGGCGTGATGAGATCCCACACTACTGATACCAGTTGTGACAAAAACTGCCCCTTGGACCCCTTGCTTACAGGGTAGTTCTCTGTTAGGGACTTTTAATCCTTTGCCACTGCCTGATTTTTACCTGGAACCAGGAAACCACACTTTTGCCCTCTTTGCTCAAGGTCATGGAGGCCAACACAATAACTGTTAGTAGAGTGCTCTTTGGACTGCAAACAGAGTCCAGCAGAAATAGTAAAGTTACTCTTTTAAATAAACAAGCAGTCACTGGTTCTATCAAAAATGGATTCTTTACTAGAAGAATTACAAGTATTTACAAACAGGATATAGTTACAGTCAGACAAAAGGATTACCAGTTTACTAGGAAACAGAAAATAAAGTAAGTTACACAGACAGTTTATGTACAGAAAAATCTGAACTTTCCTTACCTAAAACCTATTTACTTACTGCTAGTTATAGAAGACACTTTCCCTAAGCTGCACTTTTACCTGCAGCAGAGCTCCCCTTTTGTCAGATGCTGAGTGTTCCAGAGAGAGAGAAAGAGAGAGAGCTGACCCTAAGCTTCCTAATTTCTACCCTTTGGCTGTGGGAAGTGGCCCCACCCCTTTGAGTGACAGTTCTCCATTGTCCCCTACCCAACATAAATGCATGTGGTTGTGTGTGGATGACATCATCTGGGCCAACTGGCCTTCTTCACACCTAGAACATCCTTTGTCCAGCTTTACAACCTTGTTTTGCAGGATGTCTGAAGTGATGTGTGTGTATGACATCATCCGAGCCAACTGACTTCCTTCACACCTAGAACACCCTCTGTCCAGCTTTACAGCCTTGTTTTGCAGGAAGTCTGAGGTGTTCAAAACTGCACCCTCACAGGGGACGTTGAGCTTGTGTCTGGGCTATTGTTGCCACAATAAATTAATTTTGCACTTGCTATTTAATTTGAAGTTTCTCTGTACATGAGGGCTGTACTCCTTCTACATTTTCTCATAAGACCTGCCTGGACATGAGACCTGACAGCCATGTTTGATTCCACTTCCAAATAACAGAACTTATAACAGAAGCATAACTACACTAATACAATAAATTAATAGATCAATTAGATCATATGTCCATCACATCTCCCCCCCCCCAGGAAAGGAAGGTGTGTCTCTTATGGGCAACCCTGAAGAAACACTTACATTCATGAAGGGACTGGGGAGCACCTAGAGGAACATGCCATGCATTTAGCCCACCTAGACAGTACATCCATATTGGTATTCTGCTCACCACTCCAGCTTCCCTGTGAACATGTCCTCAAATTCTCACAGCACCCCCTTCATCTCCTCTGCTTTGGCTGGTGTCAGCTGCCCTGAGAGTGTGAGGTTATCCACTGAGGATCCCTCACGTGGTTCCCCAAGGAAGTCCACCATGGAATCTGCCTCATTTTCCTCTTCTGGTGTGCTGCACACAGCAAGGACCATTTCCTCCCTATCACAGTAGGACTTCATCATGTTCACATGATATATTCTCTACCTGAACATTCTGTCAGGCAGCTCTGCTGTATAATTAAATTCACTCACCTTCCTGATTATGGAGAATGGACCCTCCCATGCTGCCTGCAGTTTACTGCATCAGACTGGGACAAGTACCTTAACTCACTGTCTGACTTCAAATTCCCGTGCTCTGGCCCCACCGTTGTACCAGGTTTTCTGCCACTGTTGTGCAGTGGCTAAGTGCCCCTGGGTGAGCCCCATGAGCTCCTTAAGATTGGTCCTGAAATTCAAGATATACTCCATAACAGATTCCCCTTGGGAGGCAAGGTCAGCTTCCCATTCATCCCTAACTAAATCTAGGGCCCCCCCCTCACCTTGTGACCAAAGAGGAGCTTGAAGGGTGAGATCCCTGTGGACTCTTGTGGGACTTCCCTGTATGCAAACAGGAGGTGGGGCAAATATTTGTCCCAATCCTTCTTGTGCTGGTCAGCAAACATTCTGAGCATATTTTTCAGGGTCCCATTGAAACACTGAACCAGGCATTTGTCTCAGGGTGATATGGTGAGGCATGTAGCTGTTTCACCCCCTGACTTCTTTCACAGACTAGTCATTAAGGATGACATGAAATTCATCCCCATGTCTGACAAAATCTCCTGGGGAAATCCAACTCAGCTGAAGATTCCTAGGAGCTTATCAGCCACTTTCTCCACCTCAGTGGAGGACATGGCCACTGTCTCGAGGTACCTGGTTGCATAGTCCACGACAACCAGTATGTATTTATTTATTTATTTTATCCTTTGGTAACTGGGTAAGGCCCACTAGGCACAAGTGCCTGTTTTCAGGGGTGATCTGGGAGCACTGGGCAGTTAAGTGACTTGCTCAGAGTCACACAGTATACAAGTGGAGGTTGTGAGAATCAAACTCAGGTCTGGTCTGCTGGATATATCAAGCTCATTCATACCTCGTTCCTCTAACCTCTAGGCTATACTGCCATATTGTTTGCCCGTGCAACTTGGGTTGCTCAAGAGCCCATCTATACCTATGATTACCCTCTTAAAGGGTTCGTCAATAAAAGGCAGAGACACCAAAGCAGCCTTAGCCTTGTCCCCTACATTTCCTACCCTCTGGCACTGTGGACAAGTCCTACAGTAAGTTGCCACATCTGTGTACATGCTTGACTCAAAGAAGTTGTTGGCAAACTGTCTTTTTGTGTAGTTAATACCCAGGTGGCCTGAAAAAGTGATGTCATGGGCCAGGGCCAAAAGCTGCTTTCGGTAGTCACGGGGAACTACCAGCTGCCAGAACACCTCTCTCTCTAGCCCCACCGTGGTGTACATTCCCTGTACAACAGTCTGTTGTCCCAGTAAACTGAATGTTTTGCTCCCTTGAGAGTCCTTAGCACTATCTGCTATCCCTCTCACTTTTTGGAGGGTAGGATCAGTCAGATGAGCTCTGCCCATCTCCTCCCATCTGACCATCCCCAACTCACCTTCAGGAGGAAATCTGCCCCGGGGGGACCTCTTCTGATTGCAGTTGGGGCTCAGGGCTGCTACTCCTAGCTAGTCCCTCATCCACATGAACTGCTTTCTCAGCTGCTGAGGGAGGGATCTTCACAGGCTGTTTTGGCCCCTCCTCACCCTCAGACCTTGCCTTTCTGCCTCGCTACAGGTAGTAACACATACTAGGTTTTCCCTATGGTCAAAATCATTCTCCATAATCACATCCAAAGAGAGATTAGGTACAGCTCTCACCTCATTACTCCATGGCCACCCTCCCTGCTCGGGAAATGCCATTGGCACTTGGACCACTGGACCCATGACTTTCAGGATCTTGGAAAACTGCCCCAGTAGAATCTGTTCTGCCTGGACCAGATCCCGCCTCACAATAGAGATGGAAGCACTAGTTTCCCTCAGTCCCAGATGTGTTACCATCCCATTGACTAGAATAGGGTGCATATGCATAGTGGAGTTTGGTGGCACTACAATGCATGCATAGGCTGCAAACTGCTGAGGACTGTCTTGGTCACCCCTTCCCCAGGCTTTTGACCTTTGATCCTGGTTTTAGGGAGGTCATAGGATAGGTGCCCCACTTTCTGGCAAATCTAGCATGCCTGTGCCCCCGACTCCTTGTTCTCCTGAGAACCGGTGGATTCTGTTTTGGCCTTGTTTAATTTAGGCTGTCCCCCGGGTTCCCTTAAAACCATGTGCTGCCCCACCTACATTGCTCTTATGCTGTGAATGTGGTCTGCTGGCCTCATACAAATTAACACTTTCTGTTGCCTCCCTCGTAGAGTTGCATGCCCAGTCCAGCAGCCATATGCACAGGTCATCAGGTACAAATAAATTGCTCCCTTACAATCAAATTGTTAATGTGCTCTACAGTCCTAGCTTTAGCCCCATACTCCCATACCATTGTAACAGCCACACTCTTACAGTAACGCTGTTACAGTGACAGCAACCCGCTAACACCCGCAGTGTCGACCGGGTTGCAGGAGCAATGCCAGAGTCATCAACTCTGGAATTTGGTCACTCTCCCCTGATATCCACCCCCCCAGAGTTGGAATCCTTAAGTCCAGGGGGTAGGGGCAGAGCTCCCCGCGTTGGGGTGTCTGGTGGGCACAGCCCCCCAGCATGAACACTGATTGTGTGTCAGTGCATTTTCCAGTCAGAGACCAGAGTCGGCAGTGTCAGGGATGTCAGTGACCATGTGTCGCTGTAGGGGAGGTCATCAACATTCCTGTCGCTGTGGCAACATGGAACCCTAGATAAGCACACATCTGGACATGCAATTCTACATAACTGTCTCCTGGGCCCTTTCTTAAGTCTCTGAATTTTCACCTATAAGCCTCAGGAGTCAGTTCAAAAAATTTCAATAACACCCTTTTTACTTTATCATAGCCCATGCAGTCATTATTGTCTATTCTAGCAAATGCTTGCAAAGCATGGCCAGTAAGCAATGGCATAAGGTGAGTCATCCACAAAGCCCTATCCAATTTAAACAACACACATATCCTCTAAAATGATTTTAAAAACAAATTAAGATCATCTCCCTCCCGGTACTGTGGAAACATTTTACAGTTAATTATGACTTCATGGGTTTGACTCCTGTGCCATTACTTGTGGTTTGCTATGGTGTTTGCTGGTGCAATTTCACCATCTGGATGTTGTGCTGTTGTTCTTTTTCTCATTCTTCCCTCATCAGGATTCCATGCTGGTGAGCCTACTCTCTTTCCTCCTGCTCCAGCCTCACTCTCTCCTCCTGCATCCAGATTTCATGTTAGCAAGCCTTCTCTCTTTCCTTAGTCTCATGCTGGCACACCTTCTCTCTTTCGTCAGTCTCTAGCCTTGCTGTCTCCCTTTCAACCTTTTTAGGTGCAAGCTCCATCCTCAGGATCTCAAGCTGAGCTTGAGCCCCAGCTGCACCAGCTCTCAACTCAGGTTTGGGCTGTTCTGCTTCACCAGCTTGTGCCTCGATGTGCCCCTCTGACCCTGCTGCTATGACCTCATTCTCGTTACATTGGTCACCTTCCTCAGTAACCCCTTACTGCACAGGTGGTTGGTCATGCCCTTCTGAGACTGTATGCCCCCCTCTTGCATTCAGTCATGCATCAACAGGTCTTCCTTGAGTCCATTCTTTGTCAGGCCCTCATAGACAATCCCCCTGTCTGCATGTAGCTCATGAAGCAGTTGTACATTAAATTTACCACAGGTTGAGGAGCCCATTTTTTCTAACTATGCTGCACTAAGCTGTCTAGAAACAACAAAAAAAAAAAACAATAGTAAACAATGTAACCTTTTTTATATCCTGTTTTGTGACTGTTAAGGTATATTTCTGCTGACACTCTGTCACCCCATCTGCTAGATAAGATGTTTCCCTCTCTTCCAGAGTTCCTGCATCACAGAAAAGCACACTGTGCACAAATTCAGGTTTTAAATCTGTGCACTGATCCACACTGCACTGCCACCAGTTGTGGCAGAGATCCCACACTAAACTGCCCCTTGGGCCCCTCACATACAGGGCAGTTCTTGGTCAGGGACTTCTAATCCTTTGTCACCACCTGATTTTTACCTGGAACCAGGAAACCACCCTTTTGCCCCTCTTTGCTCAAGGTCATGAAAGTCAACACAATAACTGTTAATATAGTGTCCTTTGGAGACAGACTGTAAACAGAATCCAGTAGAAATAGTAAAATTATCTTTTTAAATAAACACGCAATCACTAGTTCTATCAACAATGAATTCCTTACTAGAAGAACTGCAAGCATTTACAAACAGGATATATTTACAGTCAGACAAAAGGATTACCAGTTTATTAAGAAATAGAAAATAAAGCAAGTTACACAGATAGTTGTGTATAGAACAATCTGAACTTTTCTTACCTAAAACCTACTTACTTACTTACTGCTAGCTATAGAAGACACTTTTCCTAAGCTGTACTTCTACCTTCAGCAGGGCTCCCCTTTCATCAGATGTTGAATGTTCCAGAGAGAGAGAGAGAGAGAGAGGTGACCATCAGCTTCCTAATTTCTACTTTTTGGCTGTGGGAAGTGGCCCCACCCATTTGAGTGACAGTTCCTCATTGTCCCCCTCCCCACTTATGTGTGTGTGGATGTGTGTGGATGACATCATCTGGGCCAACTGGCCTTCTTTACACCTAGAACATCCTTAGTCCAGCTTTCAAACCTTATTTTGCAGGATGTCTGAAGTGATGTGTGTGATGATGACATCATCGGAGCTAACTGACCTGCTTCACACCTAGAACATGCTCTGTTCAGCTTTATGACCTTGTTTTGCAGGATGTCTGAGGTGTTCAGAATTGCACCCTCACCTCTACCAGGATCTTCAGCTTAGATGAGCTCATGGGAAACTTCCACTGAGCCAGTATTTCCTGTAAGACCTGCCTGGACATGTGACCCAGGAGCCATGTTTTATTCCACTTCCAAATAACAAAACTTATAACAGGAACATAACTACACTAAAAAAAGAAAATAATAGATCAATCTGGTCATATGTCCATCACATGGGATGAGCACGTTGACACAGGTAATTGCTGGCTGTATTACCAATAGTGGGGTTGGCTGGGGTTGCTGGATAGATGGATGGCAGATGGAGGGGGGATCCCGCTTTCAGTATTTTTTCTTCTCTGTTTCCCTACTTGGGGGGGCCTCCCATAATTGGTGAGGACCCCGGAAGGGGGGGTGTCTGGGATCGATCACACATAATTTTATGGTCTCCTTGGTATTTTTGATATTTGGAGGCAGCCCTCTGACCCCTACAATCTCATCTGGTACTGGGGTCTCTGCTTCTGCTGTGCTGGGCCTCAGCCATCTGGGGAAGGGAGGGTTTTTCTTTTCTTTACTGCCCCCTCCTGGGGCTGACCAGGAATCTGAGTTGGTGTTGAGAGAGCCCAGGGAATGGGAATGAGATCAGGAGAACCGACTTCAATCATTGGGGGCTTGATGCCACACCTGATGCTGAAGTGCACTTTTTTAAGTGCTTTGACTGGGCGCAGTCTTCTGGTGCTGCACTATCCACTCTCCTGGTACATGCATAGAGAGTAGTGAAATGTGGCACAGTTGAAAGTCACCATGATGCTTGTTTCTCCACAATTTTGATGGGTTTCCTTAATATGTTTACAGTTTGAATGGTTGCAAAGTTTACTAATTTGTGTAGTATTACTGTTTGTGGTTTTAACTTCAGTGCATTGTAAATGAAGGCTTCTTGTATATGTGTGTGGGGGAGAGGGGCTAGTTTATTTTTGTGGGGCAGCTTATGTAGTTCTGCCTATGATCAGCTGACTGTTTGCTTATTCATACTGCACCATGGCTGAGCTCTCCATGATAATTTATAATGTGGAAGGCCTTAATGACCCAGTTAAACAGGCCAGGATACTACAGGAACTAAACAGGCAAAGAGTAACATTTGCCTGTTTACAAGAAATGCATTTGCCAAATGCGGAACATGATAAACCTCAGAGATCTTGGGTGGGTGAGGTACATGTGGCCTTTTGGGGGATGCACCCCGATAGACAAGGAACAGCCATATTAATTTGTAGGGACCATCCCATTCAGGTGTAGCACTCTAAATGTGATCCAGAAGAGAGATTTGTAAGATTGAAAGTAAAATATGGAGCCACTGACTGCACACTTTTAAACTTATATGCCCCGAATGAAGTATGGGACAATAAATGATTCCTTAAAAATGTCCTTCTGGATACAGTAACAGATGTGGACTCCCTATACATTATTTTGGGGGGAAGGGGGTTAATGCAGTCCTTTCTGGCAAACACGATAGGCGTGGATCACAGTCTGACACTCACCAACCTGCAGGAGGGTTCTTAAAAAAATGATTAGAGGAAAGTGGGCTTACAATTGTGGAGGTTGCTGCACCTTGAAGGCAGGGACTATATATTTTTTCTCTAGCTGCCATAGGAGCTACTCCTGGATTGATATGTTCATGCTCTCTTCTGAGAGCGTGCACTCAGTTCTGGAATGTAGTATCCTTTCCATGACCTTGTCTTACCATTCACCAGTAATCATGTGGCTTTCCTTAGTTCCCAGGGTTCAGAACTCCAACTAGAGGCTTGATGTGGACCTGTTAAATTCTAAATACTTCAGGGGTACAACAGAACCTGCAATTAAGGAATACCTTTCATAGAATCCAAAGGGGGACACTACCCCATCTGTCCTATGGGATGCCTTGAAGGCAGTCTTGAAAAGGGTGATAATAAAATATTGTTCTGAGGCAAAATAATAGCAGCAGGCACTTCAGAAAAAATAGAAAGTGGATTTGAGAGAAGCAGAATTTAGTCATAAATTAACCTTCCATCCTCATGCTAAGCTGGAATGGGAGACAAAAAAAATCGGCCCTTCAGAAATTGCTGCCCATGCAGGTGAAGGGGCAGCTCCATAAAAAGCAACAAAGATATTACAAGGCGGGAACTGGGCTGGTAAGTTTTTGGCCTTGGCTGTGCGCAAACAACAGGCAAGTCTTTCTGCCCTTTTCACTTCAGAGCTATTTTCAGGAATGAAGCCAAAAAGTACCTCTTGAAGTCCCTAGGGAAATCCAGAACTAGTGGCGACACCCTTGACCTTAAACTTATTGCTTTCACACTTAATGTCATTCTAGCCCCACCCACTCACATCCTGAACCTTTTGTTATGTCTTGCCCAATTCCCACAAAGGTGGAAATGTGCAGTAGTCACTCCTGTTCATAAAAATGGGGACAGAACCATGCATACAAACTACCATCCTATCTCCATTCTTCCCCCTCTATCCAAGGATCTAGAACAAATAGTCTCAGATCAACTTGTAGAATACCTTGAAAAACACCAGATACAGTGTCCCCAACAGCATGGGTTCCATAAAGGGCACAGCACTACCACTGCACTCTTTGAATTCAATAGCTTTATCCACAAGGCAAATGATCAGGGTCAAATAGTAGGGGCTGCCTTTATTGACCTGACCAAAGCTTTTGATAATGTTAATCATTTTCACTACTTTTTGGAACAATTGTTTCTAGCTGTCCTCTCCAGTAATACAGTTGACTGGTTCCAGAGTTAATTCACAAAATGTGTGCAGCAGGTCAAAATCAATGGGGCATTCTCAGACTATTGTAAAGTTATAAGTGGTGTCCCGTAAGGTTCAATTCTTGGCCTGCTTCTTTTCAGAATATTTCTCAATTGTTTACCTGTAGTCTGCCCAGATAGAGTCTTGCTATATGCAGATGATGCAGTAATCTTCACCTGCAACAATGATCTGGTGGCCCTACAGAAACAGCTCCAGCTCAACTTCTCCAGCATTGAGGAATGGTTCCTGAAGCAAAAATTGCTCATGAACTATAAAAAAACTAAAGTTATGACCTTTACCAACCTGCATAGTAAGAACAGAACTTACCAACACTCAATTCTAAATAACCAAAACACCATGTTGGAGCAGATTTATACCTTCAAGTACCCTGGTGCTACCCTTGACAGCATCCTATCATATGCTAAGCATGTGGAACAGGTTGCTAAGGCCGTCGACATAAAAAGTGGCCTGATACATAAACATTGTCTACCAACAGTGGCATTGCAGACTATTGTGGGTAATATGATAATTGACTATGGGCTGACTATATATGGGGCTGCATCTGACACAACCCTCAAAAGGGTCACTATAGCATTAAACAAGGCCTGCAGGCTTGTAACTGAGTCCAACATTTCCTACACATCTGTGAATATATAGGCAAGTGGGCTGGCTTAACCTAATGGGGAGGCTGAAGTATCAGACCAGCTTGTTTGCCAAAAAGACCACATTGGGACTTTCTCCTCCATCTATTCAAAACCTTCTCTGCCATACAACTAACTCTAACTGTACCCAAGGATCAGACAAACAGATCTTCAAAGTCCCTTTCTGTCAGACAACACGGGAAAAGATCATTTATATATTGTGTCCCTCTATGGTTAGATACCATATGTGGGGATTTTCTCTCTAAGCCTAAGATTGGTCCCTTCAAACATTTATTGCAGGAACACCTATTAGCACTTGGGGGCTGTGATTGCCATACCTAAGCTCAGGAATGGGGTGTTCTAATCTCAATGCCTCTGATCTACTATTTTTGTTCCCTTGCCCTCCTGTGATGGTTCTTAACTTTGGTTTTGTCCTTCTTATCTTATTCCCCATTTCCCCCCTTCCACTTCCCATACCCTTAACACCAGTTCTGGCCTTGGGTTTAGGTGCCTGACCCCCCCCCCACCACTCCATCTCACCATTTCTACTCTCACCCTTTTACTTCCATCCTTCTTCTCTTCTTCTTTTTATTCAGAATACTGTATATATATATTTTTTTTTTACTAACCCTGGCTACACCTGCCCTCTCCATTGTTTCACTTACTATACTCATCAATTATTTTAATACAGCCCTCTGGGCTAATTCCCCACTACTTTCTGACTGGTTAGTATTATGTTCTTCAAGTCTCCTTGTATAACCTGTGTTAGCTACCTTGATCAACTTTTGGCACCTTTTACTCAACCTGGGTGATATGCTATCTTGTTAAACCTCCGCCAGCTGCATTTGTATACTAATCAAATGTAAGATGTCTGTAACTAATTGTACTTCTATGCACTCGCTCAGTGTTTCTATTGTATTTCAAGCATTTGTATTTTTAACTTTGATATGCTCATAAGTGTCTTCCTAGTATTTGAAATAAATAAGTAGAGCCACACTTTGTATAAGGGACCCATGCTGAGGAGACCAGGTGGCGACGGATCCCCTGGAGATTGCCTCAGCCTCTGCTGAATACTATACACAACTTTACTCCCAGGATGACCCAATGGACCTGTCCAGCTGCATGGATGATTTCCTGCCCCGGATGCTGCCCATTTTATCTCAGGAGGAAGATGACTGCCTGGAATGGGGGTTGAGGTCCTCAGAAATCATAGGGAAAATTAAACAACTGAAAATGGAAGACTCACCCGGGCTGGATGGCCTCCCTTTTGAATTTTACAAGGCATTTAAAGAGGCCTTGTTGCCTCTTCTGTTGGATTGTTTTCAACATATTTTAGAAGAAGGGTAGGCTCCTGACTCCTGGTGATATGCTCAGATTTCTGTACTGCTTAAGGAGGGTAATGATCTGGAATATTGTAACTCATATCGCCCTATCTATTTTTTTAAATGTCAATTTAAAAATATTTATGTGGATCTTTGTGGACCACATCCAGCAGGTTATCCAGAAAGAGGTACATCCTAATTAAATAGGTTTTATTGCAGGGCATTGCCTCCAGGATAATATCAAGAAGTTGCTAAACATCTTGTCATCGCAATGGGACAGAAGGAGTTCCATTTGACAATCTCCATGGACATTGAAAACACATTTGATAGGGTGAATTGGCAATTTTTATAAAACTTCATGGAGAGAATGCAATTTGGCTCTAAAATATTAACAGTGATTTCCCTTCTTTATTCCATCCCACAACCACAGGTGAGAGCAAACAAAATAATTCTGCTCTTTTTCCCTTGTCTTGAGGACATGCCAGGGATGCCCTTTGTCCACCTATCTTGTTTGCACTGTGCTTGGAGCCCCTGATGGTGGAGGTCTGGCAGGACACGCAGATAGCTGGGGTCATGGCAGGGGTGGGGGGTGAGGATTGAGCACAAAATAGCATTATATGCAGATGATTCTATTTTCTTTGTTAGTCAGCCCCAAAAAACAATCCCTCATCTCCTTCACCTACTGGATCAGGTTGGACAGAACTCTGATTATAAAATTAACCACACAAAATCTGAAACTCTTAAACTGAGTGGGACCTATCCAGCAGGATTTAAAGAAGTCTTTCCATTTCCATGGGTAAGACACAACCAAATACACTATCTAGGTATACAAATATTAAAGGATCTCACAAAAATGTTCAATATCAAATACCAGAAATTATGGGGCAGCATTGCAATAGGATCTGCTAGATGGACATTGCTCTCGCTTTCAGTAACAGGGCATATAGAGACTGTAAAATGAATAAATTATCTCAATTTCTCTTTCTCTTCAGTACTTTACCATTACTGATCCCAATCTCATATTGGACACCACTTCTTAAAGGTCTCCTTAGATTTATCTGGGGTGGCAGAAAAGCATGCACAAGCCATAAAATATTAATACTCCCATGAGACAAGGGGGGGCTTTCCCTACCAGATGTTAGGCTTTTTATTTGGCTGGGCAGATGATGGCTGCATGTACTTGGGCAAACAACATCACTCCTCAGGGTGGTATGACATGGAGGATTCAGAATGTGGTGGACAACCCTTATTTACCTTGGCCCTGTCCTATACCCCTCCAGAATACCTCAGAAAATGTAATGAATCCCTGGGTCAGACACACTCGGAAAGTCCTACAACAGGTCCAACATGAACTGGCGTCAGCATTTCTTTAGGCCCACTGTCCCTTATTCATTACTACCCTCATATTCTACCTACATGACTGGACAGGGGTTACATCAGTTGGAAGCAGAAAGGGATGACCTGTTTTTCACACTCTATGTTTCAGGGAACATGCCTAACATTTTAAGCACTGCAGGACACATTTCAGTTGATTCCCCAGGATGTTCATAGTTATCTGCAAGTTCGGTGTTTTATTTAACAGTGCTACTATTAAAGCTCAGTTAGAGTGACCTTTGACCCCTTGGGAGGATTTTATCTATTGGATAGTGACCTTGACAGGGATAACAAAATGTATTTCAGATTTATATTGGAGATTAAGTAATGCTGAGGCACACTCACTCAGGTAAAATTAGCCTGGGAAAGGGAGACAGCCTGTTCTGTAGCTTATGTAGCTTGGAATCAACGCTCGAGGCACAGGTAGAGAGATTCATCTTCCCCTTCCGGGCACAAATGTTTCTGGAGAATCCTTATACGATTCTTCCAGATGCCCACAATCACCCAACACTTCCATCTTACTAGCAGTGCAGATTGTTGGAGGGCCTGTGAAGAGGTGGGTTCCCACTGGTGTATTTTTTGGACTTATCCCAAGTTAAGTAGGTTTGGGGCCAAACTTCAAGACATGGTTACACAGATACTACAACACGATATTCACAATACTGTTACAGACTGGGTGCTGGGGTTTTCCATGGTGGTCCAAACACCTCCTGCTAAATGTGAACTAGCACTGTTTTTTTTGGCAGATGCATGAAAATGTATTATTGCTCACTGGCCTCAGAAGGAACTTCCACAGATCTTGGAGTGGTTTACACAAATGAGGCAGGTTTTTGAGATGGAAACACTCAGGCTAGATGGCACTTACGAGAGGAGAAACATTTGTACAGCTGGCACACTGACTTCAATGGGAGGAAGACAGTGGGAACTGAGAGATCTTGCCCCACAGGTCAACAATTGATATATGGTATCATAAGAATCCTTGCACCATGATACCCAGACTCAGATCTCATTTTTTCCTTATTACCTTTAGGTGAGATATCACTATTTTATACTATGCCTCTTCCCAAATCCTTCCCCACTGGGTGGTCCCACATATTATTCTGGGTAAGTCTAATAGGATATGTTGGTATGTGTACCTTAGTTAATATAATTTAATCCTCTCACATAGGGAATAGACCATTAGACGAATTTACTTAGGGTGCACTGAGGTAGTGGTTTAGTCAATTTGTATTGTTCGTTTTGCTATAGTTTCTCTTGCTGTTCCAGTTGGATATCAATTATTAGTGCAACACTGTACTCTGTTTTTCTTTATTATTATGTACTTCGCTAGTTATTTCTGATTTAAAGTAATTAATGCTTCTTGACTAAATTGCACAACTTCTGCTAGCATGCAGATATGGCACAGAGTTTATCAATTGTACCAGCCTTCTTTGTTTTTGAATAAAGCTGAGTTGAAAAAGAAAAAGAAAAAGGGAGGAGTTCAAGGATGGAGCTCTGTGGAAGCCCATACTGGATAGGACGGAGGCGGTGACAGGGAAGCACCAACCTCTACTGATTGTAGACAGCCAGTTAGGTAAGAGTTGAACCAAGAAACAGCAGGGGAGAGCAGCCAGCACTTTTCAGCTTGTCCAGGAGAAGCAGGTGCAACATAAAGTTAAAAGCTTTGGCCAGATCGACAAACATTGCTGCAGTAATGAGCCCTTGGTCCATCCTGGAGAAGATGGCATCGGTGACATGCAGCAGGGAGGTGATTGTGGAATGGTGCTTCCAGAAGACAGACTGGAAAGATAATATGAAGTTAGTAGATGAGAAGAAATTGAGGATTCTGGCGTGGACCAGTTTTTCTTGCAGTTTAGAGAGGGAGGGGAGGGGAGGAGGCAGATGGGACAGTAGTTACCAGGAGAAGTTGAGTCACCACCTTTTTGAAGAGGAATAACTCTGGCCATCTTCCAAGACTGGGGAACAGTGCAGAGAGTGAAGGAAGGGTTAAGCATATGAGTAAGGGGGAGCTGCAATAGCAGGAGCTGAGAGGTGTAGTAACTTTGGGTCATGACCATCAGGACTGGACTTTGCTGGGTTGAGGGAGGAAAGGGCAAATAGGATTTTCTGGATGGTGACCAGGGGAAAGTGGTAACCTGGAGGGGTACTGGGGAGGGGAGGAGTAGAGGGAGGGGGAGTTTGTAGTGGTGGAGGGCGGAAGGGCACAGGTTGTGAAGAACTTGTTAAAGACAGCCACAACAGAGGCATGGTCAGACACAGGTGAACCACTTTCCATGAGAATGGAGGGGGGTGCTGACAGGACAGGTGGTCAAAAAGGGAGTGAATAACCATCCAAAATTTAGATGGGAATGAAGGTTTGACTGGAGGTTGGCTTTGAAATATTGTGATTTAGCTGACCAGAAAGTCTTAGTGCATTTGATCCTCAGAGCCCTGTAAAAGATGTGGTCAAAGGAGGAGCAGGATCATTTGTAATGGGCCCAAGCATAGTCCTAGGACTTACACAAGTTTGCTCCAGACAGTGGAAAATTTGGAATCAATCAATAAATTTAATTTATATACTGGAAAGTATTTGAGCAGAAATGCCCGTTTTCACAAACGTTCAGTGTAGGAATACAGAAAGAAGGTAAAAATAATATCAACAGAGCACAGCACATACAAGTAATCTAATCACAGGGTAGTGAAATAACAATACATAATGGTAAAACAGTTAAGATGATGAAACAAGATGGACAGAGAATAAAGAACCAGAATAAATTTTGAAGGGGTAGGCAGGACAATAATGGAGAAAAATAAGTGCCAGAAAATGCGGGTCTGCATGAGATGGTAGTATAACTGGGGACTGATTTGGAATTTGGAATGAAAACGAGCAAGAGTAACATTGATATCAGTGGCAGTTGAGGATGTCAGACAAGTTGGTAGCAGTAAGGTCGCTCAGTAGAATGTCGATATTTAGTAACCGGAGAGACCTAGCCCAGATACATTTAGGTAGCGAGTGGGGGGCATTAGATTTTTCTGATCAGAAGGTCATACAGTAGTTACTAAAGTAATCTGGCAAAATACCAGCAGCCATGATGCAGTGGGAGTGGGTGATTAGAACCCAGTCATTTAGGGAATGGTTAGCAGAGTGGGGATTATGCTGGGTGGGTTCTGAAATAACCTGTCTCAAATTAAGGGACACAGTCTTGTGAATGGTAGGTCTGGAGGATGGGCAAATCTAATTGATATTGAAGTCCCAGAGGAGAATGAGTTCACCTGTACAGGAAAAGAAGCAATGGTTGAAAGAGAATCTAACAGGGAAGACTGAGAAATCTTAGGAGAGGCATAAAGAACAATGAAAGAGCAATGAAAATGGGTACTGAGAGTTTAACTGAAAGATATTCGAAGGAGGAGGGAATAGACTTCTTGTAGTGTAACTGCAGCCAAACACAGAGTAGGTCACATCTTGGTAGCAGACTACTGTTGTTTAGATGGAAGACTCTGAGGACCTTGTAGTTGATGGAGGGGGCCCAGGACTTGGCTCCACATTACCAGACAGGAGGAGGAGTAGGAGAATGAGGAGAAGGATGAGGTGGGGCTTCTTACCATTGGAGTGAGAAGTAGAGCAAGGTGAAGAAGGGAAGCAAGAGAAAAGAAGGATATGGTAGAGTAACTCCAGGTTAAAGATGGGGGAAGGCAGAAGACCAGGGTAAATATGAAGTGAGGAAGAGAAAAAGAAAGGCAGAGCATGGAGTGGGTGGTGAAGAAGAGGATGAGTGAAAGGGATTTGGATAGGAGAAGGAGGAGGAGGAGGAGTGGGAGTGAGAGGTAAGAGAGGGGGAAGGAGGAGAGGGGGAAAATGAAGCAAGCAGAAAAGGGCCAGGAACATTATGGCTGAAGGAAAGTGGAGGGAAACTGACTATACAGACACTACTGTGACTGAACAAAGCACAATGGTAATCAGAACACCACTGTAGTTCAAAACTCCAAAACAGGCTAGTAAGCAGCGATGCAACAATAATAAATGGAATGGCATATGAGGTGAATAAACTAAGGTGATGAACCAAAACCACAAAGCAAATAGGAATGGGGAAGGTACAGTGGAAGAGGAGAGACAGGGGAAGCATCAGGGAAAAACACAGGCAGGAATGGGAAGGATATGCAAGGATAGCAGGCAGGGGGATAGAAGGTGTGGAGAGCTGTGTGCATTAATGAAAGTAGTCTTGGAAACAAAATTCTGGACCTGGATGCTATCATTGCAGAGGCTGACCTACTGAAGATTTAATGGCCATAATAGAGTTGTGGTGCACGGAGCACCACAACTGGGATGTGGATATACTCGGACTACTCTATGTTCAGGCAAGGAGGTGGGGAGAAGGGTTGTTTTATATGTGAGGGAGAGAATCAAGGCCATGGAGGTACAGGGGTACCATGAGAAAAAGGAGTGGCTGAAGGTTTTGTGTATCACCCTGGAGACAGGCTCCAGAGCTGCTGTCTGTACCAGGGTAGTGTGCAGACCTCTAGCATGGGGACAGGATATGGATAAGACACTAGGGGATGGGGATGCCATCATCAGAATGGCAAATAAGGGGGAGGTGCTGCTAATTTATTTATTTATTTTATTTTAGTCTTTGGTAACCGGGTAAGGCCCACTAGGCACACGTGCCTGTTTTCAGGGGCGACCTGGGAGCACTGGGTGGTTAAGTGACTTGCTCAGAGTCACACAGTATGCATGTGGAGGTTGTGAGAATCAAACTCAGATCTGGTCTGCTGGATGTACCAAGCTCATTCACACCTCGTTCCTCTAACCTCTAGGCTATACTGCCAGCCCAAATTGGTGAATTCAATCTGCCAGACATGAGTGCAGAAAAGGAACAAATGTGGAACCACACCAAGGATAAGTAGTGCTCAGCAAAAAATGAAATAAAGTAAAAAAACAGCACCTGGTGTGCTAGCACTTGCTAAAGGCTAGGAAATGTCAATATAGCACTTTCCCCAATGGCAGCATCAATACAAACACCACGGCTAGATGATCTCCACTCAATTCTTCATTTATTGAAATAGCAGAGTAAAATTCAGGGTATAAGATTCACAAGAAGCACAACACACAATTCAGTGAAATGCAAAGCTGCCACACACATCTCCCTCAGGTGGATTAGAGTGTGTAGAATCACTGGCTTCCTAACATGTTTCGCATGTTAGTGCTTTCTCAAAGGATACCAATTACTGCTAAACACTCTCCTTAAATAATCCTGGTACTTAAAGTGACAGTAAAAAATTTACCTATCTTACAGCCAACCATGTGATGTACTCAAAATTACAATCTTAAATACAAGTATTCACACAGCAGGTGCTAAACCAGATATATTTATATCTTAGAGCACTACTGATTATACTATTAAAACCAGGAAATAAGTAATAACATACATACTAATTGAATGAAGAAACAAAGAAAAGATTGCACAGAGTTTGATCTGGGACACAAACTTATCAGCATTCTTCTTTGGATTGCTGGTGCAAATCTGAAAAAATAAACAAAACAAACATTAAGACATACGAATACCAAGAATGATGTACACACAGAACAAGCAAAATTAATTTTCTTTTTTCAGAAATGGCTTGATTTCTATCCTGTCATTCAGACCTGTTTATTCCTTTGCTTTCAATGCATGTATCCAGTACAGTTCTCTTTTCAACAATATGTTATCATAGTCACCTCCCCTCTGTGACATCACAGGCTTTTCTATGCCTGTAAAGGTAACGTCATGTTCCTCTTTTTTCTTGATTTTAGTATATGTACTGCCATGGCATGTTTTACATCACCATTCTCAATGGCCCAAACATGCTCACCTATTCTAATTTTGAATGCCTGCTTGGTTTTACCAATATAGTAACTACCACATTTGCATTCAGCAAGGTAAACAATTCCACGTGTAATGCATGTTATAGATCCTATAACTTCAATATCCCTGACAGTACAAAAATTCTTGAATGTTGTAGTGTTCTTAACCTTACTACAATATTTACAGTTGCCAAATTTGTTAGTTCGCTATGGTAGCCACATTCTATTCTGTGTCACTTCTGGCTGCATGGAGTGTATAGCAAAATCTTTAACCATTTTGCCTCTTCTAAAAACTATCTTGGGGCTTGTCTCCTTCATCCCTTTAAGCCCTGGATCCAGTTGTACCATGTGCCAATGTTTTTTTACAGTCTCTGTAATTCCAGCAGATGGTAAGTTATAGGTACTAACAAATGTGACCTGAGGGTCTGTATGAGACTCTCTTTTTTCTCTTGTAGCAGATTCTCACGAGGTATTTCTCCTACCATATTTTTGGCATTTGAGACAAGAGCCTCGTTATAGCCCCTCTCCATCAGTCTTTCTGTTAATTCACCTGCTGTTTTGTCAAATAACTCTTTAGTACTACAGTTTCTTCTTGTGCAGATAAACTGTCCCTTAGGAACAGCCCTGATCACATGACCAGGATGACTACTATCTGCTACAACACCGTGCTGCGATCTGTCTCTTTTCTAAAAAGGTCTGTAGTCACCCCTCCTACTCCATCCTTCATGATAATCAAATCTAAAAGCTGATCTGTTTTTGACTGAAAGATAAACTAAACCGTAAGTTTGAATTACTGTTCTCTAAGTATCTAGCAAAATCAAACAATTCATTTTCTGTCCCCTTCCATATTATCAAGATGTCGTAGATAAAATGTCTACACAAATCAGTTTTGTGGAGAAATGGATTATCGACACATCTAACAAAGTTATGTTCCCATTTGGCCATATATAGGGCAGCATAGTTTGTTGCAAAACTTGTACCCATTGCTGTACCCTTTTTTTGTAAAAAAAAAAATTTTATAAAAGAAAGTGTTGAAATTCAAAACAATTTCTGCCAATCTTGTCAGCACTGCTGTAGGTGGTTCTAATGTAGGTCTCTGATCGAGCAAGAATTTCAATGCCCCCACCCCCTTCTTGTAGGGGATATTAGTTGGATGATCGTACATCCTTACTGTTAATTTTTTAATATACCTCTATGACTATGGCATGCTTGAAGTCCCCACAGTTCCCCCCACCACCACTTCTGCTGACAGTCTGCTCTAGGCATCTAGTACCCTTTGTCTACACTTTCTGACAAAACAGAAGTGTGACTTTGTGAACTCCAGGACACTCTCGACACACTCCAGTTGTTTCATATGCAGGATGATACCTTGATTTACCCCCATATACAACTGCTGAAACCCTGCTAGATTGCAATGTGGGAAAGACCTTATTTTACATACAACACCATTATCATGAAGCAGGTCCCGAGGTGCCCATATCCTGAGCCAGTGGCTTTGAGCATCCACGAAAGAGACATGTACTGTATTACCCAACTGCAGGATCTCTATATGGGCTGCCTGGTGCAGCACCATAGTGACATTCAGTGAATTCCGATGTAATATTACCAGCATCTTTATGCTCAGGACTCTGCAGAATCTGGGACTCAGATCTGCACCTTCTCCATTTTCTCTCAATACCATCATTGATGGAAGACCATGTTAGAGAACTACTTTGTCCTATCATTCAAGAAGAGGTACTATAGACGCTCTCCCTTTCTAAAACTGGGAAACATCTGCAGCCAGATGGCTTCCTGGCAGAATTTTTGACAACAGTTTCTGACCATTTGCTGCCCCCACTTGGTGCTAGAGCTCTGCAGGATGATGATAGCCCTGACCCTCTTGGCACTTTGCCACAATATTGGCAATTTAAAGCCACAGAAAGACCCCCTAAACCCTCTGGTTTTTAGACCTGTATACATTCTTAATTATTACTACAATGTATTCATGTCTGTCTGGGTGGCTCAACGTAAGGGCATTCTCCTGTCATTACTGGACATGGTTCAGGAAGGCACTGTGCAGAAGCACCAGGCACACAATAATGTCTGACATATGCTGCTGCTCCTTGACCATGTAACACAGTGCTCCATTTCCTGGTCCTGTCTAGTCTCAGTGCAGAGAAAGCATTTAATAGAGTCTCTTGGCCATTTCTCTGTCACACTTTATATTGATTTGGCTTCTGAAACTTTTATTACCTTGCTTTAGGGCTTATATGCTTCCATGCAAGCCTATCTATGTGTCAGTGGTACTGTACAGTGACTTCCCCATACAGTTAGAAAGGGGCACCCTTCAAAGCTACCCGTCTTCCCTTTACTTTTTCCCAATGCACAGAACTCCTGGTATCCAGTACCTGTATGAATGAGGAAATACAGAACATGCCATTAGGAGGCAGTGATTACAACATAGCCCTTTCTGCAGATGACTTCCTGCTCATATTCATGTCCCCAGATGATTCCCTCATGAAAGTTTAGAATCTGCTGGAGTGATGTGAGGACTTGGTGGAATTTAAACTTAGCCACAGAAGAATGAAATCATTGCTTTCCTGTATGCTCCAACTAGCATGACCAAGGCATGTCTGTGTTTTAGATGCACCAGAGGAGTACTAAAGTACCTAGGTTGCTTACCACTCAAAGAGCTTAACCATTTACAAATGCTGAACTATCAACCCGACTAATGCAATCACAGAGGATATTTTAGATGGTCCCAGTTTAATTTAAACTTCTTCTACAGGGCCAACGCCCTAGAACAGAATGTACTCCCTCAGATTCCCTACTTTTTGCAAACCCTTCTGACAATACCAGACAAAATATATTTTCAGTCTTGGAATAAAATAATGTTCAGGTTTTTCTGGGGGAGGCAGTCATCCCCAAATCAGTCTATCTCCTCTGCAATTGCCATGGAAAAAAGGCGGGGTGGACTTGCCTAATTTTCTACAATATGCCAAGGCAGTCCAAATTCATCTGATTTATCTCTGGACCACTGATTAGGAACATTAGAAGAATACAGAGCTTATTTTAAATGACCTTTACCAAACAGACCCATTTCCTTTTTTTTAACTCAGACTTATTAATGGTTTTAATATAGTTCATGTGATCATCAAGAGCACCGAGGCATACAAAAATGGAAATGACAGTTAATACAATTATACTATTGCTTATTAATTAATAGTCCTTGACCTCGTCAGATTGTGACGTCTTTTTTTTTTCTCAGGATGCAGTTCACGATGCCTACGGTCATGGTATGAAAACCACCTTAAACCATTTATGGAACATCAACACTGCTAAACAGTGCAACCTAAATAAAACATGTAAACACTAAACTTGGATGCTTGCCTCTTTGATGTGTTCATTGTGGTGTTTAAAGAGAAGATAACTACATGGGCTAGTACCATCCTGGTGTTAGGTGTTACCTTGAGTCAGTCCATGGTAGTTTCCTTTTTCTTCCCTACCATTTTGGGACTGCCTGGGAGGCTTGGTGACGGATTGCATTTTGTAAGGGACTACAATTTAAGGTCAGTCTCCTCCATTTTGGTGCATTCTCCCTATATCATATTAGTTTCACTGTCTCCATTTTCTATGTGTTTTTCTAAGACCAGCTTTAGGGCGGCAGTTATCCTCTCCATTCTCTTCAGTTCCCTCACTTTGGTGACCCTGGTCTTGAATGTGGGCTCTTCCCCCAAAAGCCATGTGAACAGTACCCCTCTCACTGCAACAGTACAATATGCTCTAAGCAGCATTTGCTGTGGCCTGTGGCCCACCCCCATAACTGTCTTTCACTGTATCAGATGGTCAGTGGTGAAGGGAATGGGGATATTCCAGATTTCCTCCAGGGCCCTGTGGATCTGCTCCCAATAAGCCTGTGCCTTCAGACAGCTCCAGAATATGTGGCAGTGCATTTCTAACTCCTTGCACCCCTTCCAGCACAGGTTCAATCCACCTCCAGCCCCAAAGTGTTCTGTGACCAAAGGAGTGTGAAAGTGTCTTATGAGGCACTTCTACCTAAGCTGTCTCCAGTCAGGTGAGGTTGTTGTCCTCCAGCCCTGCATTCATATTCTCTTCCCGTCATTATCTGATATGGTGGCCTGGGCTTCATTTTCCCAGAACACTTTAATCTGGATGAATTCTGGGTGCTCTGATCCCTTTATTGCCGTATAGGCTCTAGAAATTTTCCCAATGTCTCCCTACCAGCATGGCTGCCCAGCATAAAAAAGTTCTCCAGTGGTATAAAATCTCTCCATATGACACAGGTAGTCCCTCATTCCTAGATAGTTCCTGACCTGAAGGGAATGGTAAAAGTCTTGTCTGGGAAGATTGTATCACTGCTGGAGATCAGTGAATGTTGTGCATACCCCATTTACTATAAAGTGGTTGCATCCGGTTAGGGACATTTGGTTCCATCTCCAAAACCCTCTATCATTCCTTGCTGGGCTAAATTCTTGGTCACCAATATTACTGCGAGGGGCTCCACTTCGTTCAGTGTTTTTATAAACATTTTGGCTTTGGGGAACATTTTGATTGTGGGGGCTGTCCAGGGATTCGATATTTTGGAAATGAAAAATGAAACTGGTCTCAAGCCCTGTGTAAGCAATCAGTCCATGGCATGTGGTTCTGCACTGATTTGTCCACAAAATGAGAGCTCACACTATCTGATTACATGGCCCCTTGTCTCCCCCAGCACTTGACCTCACCTCCATTTCATTTTAATAGGAGGGTCCACTGATCAGGTGAGTGAAGGAAGGCATGGGCACCCCTCACACACTTTATAATTCTGATGCCACTTCCAAACCCAGGGTGTGTATCAGTCTGAGCCATGAGGCCACTCGAATGGTGCAGTGCCATCCCAACATCAAAGCCCGCAGCTCCCACATATTAAAAAAGACCATCAGTTTAAGTTGAGCAGAGTCAGCTCTCCTGTGGAGACATCAGTGTCCCATGGTTGTCTTATCCCCTCCAGCAGGCAATGCTCAGCACATTTGGGTATGATGGAAGGCAGGGACAACCCACTGAGCACACTAAAGACCTTGGTGTTCATTACCCCCCAGCCTGATCCTCAGCTCCTGCTAGACATTAGGTTTCACATTAATTTTTATAATAATTTTTCTAACAAGGGAGCTTGAGGCACATTTGATAAATGGGTCTCATACCCTGCACAAGTTCTTTGTCTACTATGTGCAGCTCCGAACAATTCTGATTCATACCATGATGGCTCACACCATCAGATAACACTTTGTTTTCTCCTGTGTTTGACCTTGCCTCCATTTTCCTTTAACAGGATGGGTCTCTGAATCAGGTGACAGAAGGGAGGTGCAGGTACCACACCTTGCATCCCGTAACAAGAGGCCATTTAGAAAATTAACATACATGGCAGTGACTGCCATCTTAACTTGTTCTGCACCATGAGGCTGCCTGCATGGCATGGTGTCACCCTGCTAACCCAGCCCATGACTCCCATAAATCAAACAACAAAGGGAAAAAAGTTTAAACCCTTAGGTAGTGCTGTGCCGTACTGTTTTTCCCCCCCACCACCACCACTCACACACATCACCAGACATCATTTGACCCATGTGGGTCATAAGCAAGGGATATTCAGTTCTTCAGCAGAGTACTGTGCATAAGTAATGTCCTAGCACAGTCAGGCTTGGTTCTTTCTAGTGGCTGAGGTAGATATTTCTTCCCATTCCTGGATGGCTCATTTTTCTTTAGCCTGCTGATGTGGAGAGTGGTCAGGGGAACTTTGTATCTGCCTGCCTCTTTTTTTAAATCTGCACATGATGCCAAGGAGTGGTGTCTGGGAGGACTTCCAGGGTGGGATCCAGTGACTATGAGGTGCAGAGGAACTCCCAGTGTTTTAGTAGCAGTTTAGCATCAGCTAGAGTCTTGAAGAAGGTGCGCCTTTGTCTGTATAAAGTATGAACTGGGCCAGTGCCACTAATTGCAGTTTGATGTTTTGCCCTGCAAGTCTTGTAAGTCTTTGCATGTAGCAAGCAGAGTCTTTCTTTTTAACAATGTTAAGGGGGTAATGTCATGATCAAAGAACAGTCAGGTGTCCCCAAATAGAACTTCTTTTTTATTCCAGGCCATCATGAGGATTTTGGTTTTAACCTTGAGGTTTAGGAACAGCATAATCATCGACATTGGACGGGCCTCTTGAGGTCCGTGGGTCTGGATGTCAGAGCGCAGTAAGCCCACTCTATATTCAGAGCTTCTTCTTTGGGCCAGTCAAGTGGCTCTCTAAGAAATGATTCCATGAAGTCTGTTGTGTTCTCTGATTCAGTACCTTCAGGAGTCCTGTGGATTCGGATATTCTTCTGCCTAGAGAGGAGTTGCAAGTCATAAATTTTTTCTGTTAACTCACACTCCCAGCAGTTCAGGTATATGATGGCTTTGATGTGGGTTTCTATTGCATTTGATGCCTCCATCAGGCAAACCTCCAGCTCTGCTGTTCTCTGCTGAACATCATGCACCCCTGTGAAGTCTCAGTTATTGCTGCCTCCAGCGGTTCCATTGAGGAATCCAGCTTCCTTAATTAAAAAAAGAGTCCCTTGGCTGCAGTTGTGAAGGACTCTTCACTATTGTCCTCACATTGCTTGCTGACAGTGACTGCTGTGACTGTGAATAGTTTTGGCTGCAGTCCCTCATGGTGGAGGCTGCTTGTTGCTGCTGCTGCTGCTGCTGCTGCTGCTTTTTGGGTAAGCCCTTGTCCTTCAATTTTAAGGCCATTAGTACTGCTGTAGTAACTAGTAAGTATGTGAACATGCTGATAAAAAAGCTTGATTTGGCTGACTTTAATTGGCTGGAATTAAATGAATTGAGTGCAACAAGGGTGGGATCTGAGACAACTTATGGCTACATTGAGTGGGAGTGGGAGCAGAAGTAGAAGTCCAACAGACCAATTTCTTTATGCTAACCACATAGGCTACCGCCTTCTTGAAATTCCAGACTTACACAGTGATATCCTTAAAAGTCTGGAACTCTGTACTTTGACAGCCTTCCCTTTCTGAATGAAACCTCTGAATGAAGGTGCTCCTCTGGGTTAAGATCTGGGCAGACAGGGTGGGTCAGATAGTATTTTTTTACAGGCAAATTATATGTGTCTATGTTTCTAAGAATTGCCCTCTGAACAGAATACAGCCTTTTTTACAACACTGGTACTGGAGAAGATTTAATCATTTCATCATTTTTTGGATTTCCAGGGACTCCTCACATTCCACTTAATTCAAACTAAATAAAGGTATCAACTGCCCCAGTAAGAACATTTTTCCTATTTTCACATTTGCGCTTATATTTTGTCCCTGGGACCTAAGGTGCAACAACTTCCCACCGGATCAGGCATCCTACTTAACCAAATAATACATAATCAGTTTGAAGGAGTGGAGACTCATTAGGTTGGGCAACTGTACAAGGCTCTGGGGAGTTATCCATGGACTCTACTGAGTCAGTCCTTTCAGATCACCTCTGATAACATTAATTAGGTGAAGTACTTTCTTCTGGCTTACAAACTTACCATGGTTCCTGCCTTCAAGAGTTCTCCTGGAAATGTCAGATGAGAGTTTTCAGAAATCCAGCAATATTGGTTAAATATGTGGGAGGAGGAGGAGTAGGCACCTGTTGGAGGATATGTGGGGAACAGAAGGCTAATCATACCCATATTTCTTGGAGTTGTCCCAGTATACTCTTCTATTGGCAGGTGGTGGGGTCTATTTTGGAAGAAATTTTTACAGCACCAGGTTGTGTTACTCCACCATCAGTACTGCTTTCTATTCCACCCTTTAGCTCCAAAATAAGGGGACGTCAATTCAAGTTGTTATATTGAGTCTCATAGCAGAGGGCAAAAAGATACTTATAAACATAGAAACATAGAATTTGACAGCAGATAAGGACTGCTTGGCCCACCCCATCTGCCCATTTCTTCTTACATACATTATTTTCATAAACTGTACTTGATCTATAGCTCTTTCCCCCACCCTCTTACTTTCCACTATGATTCTCATGTGTCTGTCCCATGCAGTCTTGAACCTCAACACTGCTTCTGCCCTCACCATCTCTGCTGGAAGACTGTTCCAGGAATCCACCACTTTTTCTGTGAAGAAGTACTTCTTCACATTTCTATCCTGACTCTACCCCCTTATAGCTTCATAGCATGTCCCTTTGTTCTTGAGCAGCAATTCTTCTGAAAAATACTTTTCTCCTGTATCTTATTTACCCCGTGAGGTATTTAAAATATTTCTCTCATATCCCCTTCCCCCTCCTCTTCTCTAGTGTGTACATATTGAGATTGTTTAGTCTCTCCTAATAGGGTTTTTGATGCAGGTCCTCCATTATTTTAGTTGCCCTCCTCTGGACCACATCCACTCTTTGTATGTCTTTCCAGAGATGTGGTCTCCAAAACTGGACTCAGTACTCTAGGTGGGGTCTTATCAGTGGTCTATACAGAGGCAACACCACCTCTCTCTTTGCTGGTGATACCCCTCGCTATGCACCCCAGCATTCCACTAGCCCTCCCGACTACTTTGTTGCACTGCCTGGCCACCTTGCAGTCATCCATTATGACTATCCCCACATCTCTTTCTTGCTTGGTAGTTGTCAATACCTCTCCACCCATTTTGTACTCTACCCCTGGGATTCTGTGCCATAAGTGCATTATTTTGCCCTTTTCACATTGAAACTGAGCTGTAATACCCTTGACCACTCTTCCAATTTTCTCAGGTTATCTTTTCCACCTCCCTAAAATGTCCACCCTATTGTAGATTTTGGTGTCAGTCCCAAAGATTCAGACCATCCCTTCCAGCACCTCTGCAATGTGACTTAAACAGGCATTAAAGGAGACCAGTCCCCAGCATTGATCCCTGAGGCACCCAACTGGTCACGCTCCCTTCCTAAGAGTGAACTCCATTTACCACCACACTCTGTTCTGTATCCCCTAACCAATTTCTAATCTAGTTTACCACCTTTGCACCCACTCCTAAGCTATCCAGCTTGCTTACTAATCTCCTATGTGGAACAGTGTTGAAAGCCTTACTGAAATCTAGGTAAGGTACATCCACTGCTCCACCCTGATATAAATACTTTGTCACCCAGTGAAAGAAATCTGTCAGATTTGTTTGATATGACCTCCACCCTGTGAACCCATGCTGCCTCGGGTCTTGTAACCTACTGGATTCAAGATATTCCACAATACTTTCCTTCAGCAGTGATACTATTAACTTTCCCACACGACTGATGTCAGGCTGATTGGCTTATAATTGCCAACTTCCTCCCTGTTACCACTTTTGTGTAGTGGGACCACATTCACCCTCCTTCAGTTCTCCAGAACCAGTCCTTTTTCCAGTAAGCTGTTAAACAGGACTGTCAGAGGTGCAGCCAGTAACATAGAAACATAGAAGTTTATGGCAGATAAAGACCATGTGGTCCACCCAGTCTGTCCATTTTGCCTACCTGTTATAAACCACAAGTCCTAGTTGATCTACAGCTCCCCCTTTCTTTCCTGTCCCCAGGGTACCCTTATGTCTTCCCCATGCACTCTTGAATTCCCTAACTGTTTTTGCTCCTACCACCTCCTTTGGGAGGCTCTTCCAAGCAACCACCACTTTTTCAGTTAAAAAGTATTTCCTCATGTAACTCTTGAATCTCACCCCCAACTTCATTTCTTGTCCTCTTGTTCTTGCACATCTTCTTTTTTGAAAGATGCTACCCTCCTGTACCTTGTTTGTACCCCTGAGATACTTGAACATTTCTATCATGTTCTCTCTCTCTCTCCCTCCCTCCCTCTCTCTCTCCCCCCCCTCCCCCTCCTCTCTCTCTCTCTCCTCCTCCAGGGACTACATATTGAGTTCCCATAGCCTCTCCTGGTAGGGATTTTCATGCAGACCCTGCACCATCTTTGTAGCCCTCGTCTGGACCGCCTCCAGTCTGTCTGTGTCCTTCCGGAGATGTGGTCTCCAGAACTGGACACAGTACTCCAGCTGAGGTCTCACCAGTGATCTATACAGTGGCATAACCACCTCCTTCTTTCTGCTGGTGATACCTCTCCCTGTGCACCCCAGCATTCCACTGGCATTCTCCACAGCCTTCTCACATTGTTTGGTTGCCTTTAGGTCATCCGATATGAGTACCCCCAGGTCCCATTCCTGCTTGGAAGCTCCCAGTACTCCCCCCTCATCTTGTACACCTCCCTTGGACTTCTGCTCCCCAAGTGTATGACTTTGCACTTTTTTGCATTGAATCTTAGCTGCCACACATCTGACCACTACTCCATTCTGCTTAGGTCTTTTCTCATTTTTTCTATCCCCTCCAGAGTGCCAACCCTGTTGCAGATCTTAGAGTCATCTGCAAAAAAGACATACTTTCCCCTCCAGCCCATCCGCAATGGCACTTATGAAAGACATTGAAGAGGACTGGTCCCAGGACTGATCCCTGTGGCACCCTGCTGGTCACCTCCCTCTCGTCTGATTGAACACCATTCAGAAGTGCCCTCTGTGTCCTGCCCCTCAACCAATTTCTGACCCAGTTTATCATCTTGGGGCCCACTCCCATGCTGCCTAACTTGTTTGCCAACCTTCTATGTGGGACAGCATCAAAGGCTTTGCTGAAATCTAAGTAGGTCACATCCACCGCCCTTCCCTGATCTACTCCCCTGGTCACCCAGTAAAATAAATCTATTAGATTTGTTTGACATGACCTTCACGCTGTGAATCCATGTTGTCATGGATCCTGTGCTCTGCTAGATTCAAGGAATGACACAATCTTCTCCTTTAGCAGTGCTTTCATTAATTTTCCCACCAACAAGGTCTGGCTGACTGGTCTGTAGTTGTCTGCCTCTTCTCGTCTCCCAGTTTTGTGGAGAGAGAGACCACATTAGCCCTCCTCCAGTCTTCTGGGATTCCCCCCATCTCCAGTGATCTGTTGAATAGGGTGGTCAGCTGGGCTGTCAGCACCTCTCTGAGCTCTTTTAATATTCTGGGGTGAATTCCATCTGGTCCAATTGCTTTATCTATTTTCAGTTTTCTGAGTTCCTGTAGGACTCTTTCTACTGTGAATGGAGTGGTGTCTACCTCCGTTCCCTGATAGCTTTTTTTTTTCTGAGTTGTGGACCTTCGTCTTCTCCTTCCTTCATGAAAACTGAAAAAGTATTGGTTCAGAATTGCTGCTGTTTCTATGTTCTCCTCTGCACATCTTCCTCCTTCCTTCTTTATCCTGACAATTCCACCTCTGTTCTTCTTCCTCTCACTGATGTATCTGAAAAAGGTAAAATGAAAAACATTGGCACTCACACATGCTTGGACACAGATAATCATAGGTTTTTGTTAGTGAATTCCAAATAACAGACAAATGACTTTAATTCTTCTTCAGTGCCCTGCCATATCAAAACATAATCATCTATGTAACGTTTGTATATGGAGATGTGACTGTAGTATGGATTTACATCTGAATCAAACAAGCATTTGTCAATGCCGAATGTTGCTTGCTTATATGTGCCGTTTAGGTATTTGGAAGTGAAAGTACCATGCCTAAGAAGACCACAGAGGAACCTGGGTGGGAGGGTGGGTAATTCTAAAGTCCCAGCAGAGCTCCATTGAGCTTGCTTTCTCCCCCCTCTCACTTGCTCTCAGGTCGCACCAGGAAACAAGCTCCAGCAGGCAGACTGGCTTAACAGGAAACATAGACGATATTCAACATGCCGGCTGCTATGAGCCTGCCAGCATTTTAGTTTCATTCTTAGCTCAGTTTTTTAGCTCCGTTTTCATTATTTTGTGTACATTTAGGCAGTTAGGGCTGAAGAAGTGAAATATCTAGGGTTCTGCGGCTTTTTGTGGTTTTACGAGCCAAGCTGTTTTTCGGTTTTATTTTGCTCCGATTAGTGCTGCAGGTTTTACCACACTGGGTGCTTAGGAGTGGAATTTTGCACCTTTCTGCCTCTTCTCTTGATTTGTTTTGCTTCAGACAGAAGTCTGAATACTATTATTAGTCCTTGTGGATGTAGTATGTCTTTTCCTGTTGGACGATGGAACCTATTGTTCTGGATTTACCGGGATGTCTGACCTAAGACTCATAGGATTTTCCAGGCAATAATTTATACCATTTGAGAGATGAAGAGGTCTGTGACTTTTTATTCTTTCATTGCCGATTATTGCAGCTGAAGTTACAATCTATTGGGCTAAGACTTTGTTGGGGGTATATTGGGAGTTGGTAGAGGGTTTTGTTTCTGCGGTCCTTGGGTCTCCTGGTTTCTGCCCTGGGCTCTGGTCAGAGGACTGGGGCTAGGTAACGAGGAGCGTGGACTGCCTGGTGGTCGGTGGATGGCATGGCCATCTGTGTTGGCTAGGGAGCTCCACTGGCTGCATTGACTTATCTCCTCCTTTCCCCCTTTTCTCCCAGACTTTGGATTGATTACCGCCCTATGTCTTGTCATGCTGCATCGAATGATTTTCTTTTTTCCTCCTTCCATGCTTGGATCTTGAATTTGGAGGTTCTTCGGTAAACATTTTGTGGACTTTGTTGGGACATTGTGAGGCCTCCATGTAGAAGCTGGCTGTCTGATTCTGCTGTCACTCAGGAGAACGGAGTTAGCTAGCTGGGGAGCTGGTTGATGAGCCCCTAGTATCCTAGGCTTTCCATGGGTATAGGTTGATGGGCCACTGCTGGTAGGAGCCGTGTTAGTGGGGCAGATTGGTTCAGGTGGTGTGTTGCATGGAAAGGGCCTAATGATTGACCATCTTGAATCTGGACCACTGTCTGAGGATTTCCTAGCAGGAAGGAAGCTATATCAAGAGAAGAATACTAAGTTTGATTTTTATATGAACATCTGAACAGCTATTGATCAGGGCAGCCATTGATCAAGGCAGTGAGAGTGCCTGTGATCAATTTTAAACCCCACAGGTAGTGAGAGTACCAAGTTGGGCCTGAATTTTAGCTTAACAGGCTGTTCGTTGCCGTATGGAACCTTTTTGACTGAGAAGTTAAACCCTGGACTCTAACTGTTGTGTTAATATGGAGCAAAATTTTCCTGTCATTTAAATTAAATTTGTGGGAGAGGGTTAGTTTTTTTTTAGTATGGGGAGGAGCTAAGAGGTATTGAATTAGAAGGTTATCTATAAAAGGGATTATATATTTTAAATTAGTGAGTTTAAAGAAATTTGGAGGAGGGTGGGTTAGGGAGGTTTATTATTTTAAATATTGAGAACTCTATAATACCTGAGTTATGTGCTGGGGAAGTAGGAATGCGGTCAGGCAGTACTCCCCCTCGAGACTAAGGGGTCTCTGTCTATTTGACTATTCATCGCTTCCATCTAATGTGTATTTTAGATGTCGTGCCCTTGGTATTTTAAGGGGATGTGGAAGCAGATGGAATAGGAGATCCTGGAACTCTCGAGGGGGGATGGGGGCAAACAGATTAGGAAAGTGAGGACCAGGGGGCACCCTGAGGCGAAATGGGCACAGGAACGAGGTCTTCCCTGTCTTGTGCCCATACCCAAGGGCTCTGTTTCTATCAGGCAGGAAGTGGGGTCATCCCTGGATTCTAGTCCCTTTTGGGCGGTGTTAAGTAATGCCAGGTCTATGAAGAATAAAACAACAGTTATTGCCGATCTTGTAGCATCTGCAGACCTGGCATGCATCACCGAGACCTGGCTGGATGGAAGTGCTGCAGGTGTGGGCTACAGGATTCTTCTCATTTACCATCCACCAGGTGATGGGAGGGATTTCCTGAAGGAGGTCACGGACTTCATCGCTGACAAGGTATTTGAGTCTCCCAGATGGCTTACCTTGGGAGATTTCAAAGCCTGGGTCGACGATGAGCTCTCCCTGGTTGGACGAAACCTCCTCCAATTGATGGATTCATTGGACTTAACACGGGTTATTACTGCTGCAACCCATGAGAAAGGACACTCACTGGACTTGGTGTTTCACCTGGGGATGGAGACCTCTGATGTGGAGGTGGAGCCCATTGGATGGTCTGACCATCACCTCCTAAGATTCAGTTTTGCAGCCCCCCAAAATAGGCCTGCCCCAAGGGAGCTGGTACAGTTCCGCCCTTTAAGAGGAGTTACCTCAGAAGGCCTAATGGTGGTACTGGACCTCTTGGGAATTCCAGGGGATAGCACTGATCCAGGGCCTCTTGTGTCAGCCTACAGTAGGGCTGTTACTGAGGAACTGGATATCATTGCTTCTTCTCGTGTTCGCTCTCTTACCTCTCATCTGGGTGCCCCATGGTTTAATGGGGAGATCTGTGAATTAAAGAGGCAGGGGTGAAGGTTGGAAAAGGCACTGGCGGAAAACTCTCCATGAGGATGACAGACTTAAATTGATGGACAATTCTGAAGTCTATCAATCAGCTGTTTCCCATAAGAAGGCAGAATTCCTGTCCAGGGACATTGCTGCAGCAAGGAACAGACCAGCCCAGTTCTTCAGGACTGTGGACAGGCAGTACAATCCAGCCTGTCTCCACTCTGGTTGAGCATTATCACAAAAACAGTGTGAGGAGTTTGTGCAGTTCTTTTCTGATAAGGTGTCCTCCATCAGAAATGAGATCAGCCAGTGCCTTCCCATTGGTCCTTGCGTTAATCAACCGGGTGGTACTAATACCCAGTTGACCTGGTCCACCGTTAGCCAACCAGTAGTTGTAGATACAGTGAGGATCATCCAGACTATGTGGCCAACCCACTGTAGTTTGGATCCGAGCCCTACACACCTACTAGTGGGGTGTGTAGAAGTCATCGGCCCAGTCCTTGCTGGGATAGTGGGAGTTTCATTGGAGAGAGGGATTTTTCCAGATCCCTTAAAGGAAGAATTAATTTGCCCCTTTTGAAAAAAACCTCCCTGGACCCTGACTGCCCTGCTAACTACAGGCCAATCTCAAACTTACCCTTTGTTGGGAAAGTTATTGAGAAGGTGGTCACACTGCAACTGGAGGATCATTTGACCAGCCACAATATCTACGACCCTCTCCAATCTGGCTTCAGAAAAAGGCATAGCACTGAAATGGCCCTGGTGAGGGTACTCAATGATCTCCTGATGGCGAGAGATTGGAGAGCCTGTTCGATCATGGCTCTCCTTGATCTCTCAGCAGCATTTGACACTGTGGATCATGGGGTGCTGCTCGAGCGCCTGTGGTTTTTGTGTGGACTGAGGAGGACAGTCCACAATTGGTTTAAATCTTTCCTCAAGGGTAGGTTTCAGAGAGTGGTGTCGGGAATTAATTTTTCGACCCCTCATGGACTACCCTGCAGAGTTCCACAGGGCTCGGTGCTGTTCCCCATGTTATTTGCAGTCTACTTGCTTCTGTTAGAGGACATTATAAGGTGGTACAGGTTGAATTTTCATTGCTATGCTGATGATTCTCAACTGTACATATCCTTTGTACCCGATCAGGAGTTAGATACCGTTGCAGTGTTTAACAACTGCCTACTAGAGATTCAGAGTTGGATGAGTGCTAGTTGGCTTCGGTTGAACTTGGAAAAAACTAAGGTATTGGTTGTGGACCCTGGTTATAAGATGATAGGGACATGGACGGGAAAACCATCAGGATTAAGTCTTGGTGGAATCAAGCTTATTGCCTCCGGCCAGGTGATGAACCTGGGCATTGTTTTTGATGAAGGCCTTATCCTGAGGGCACAGGTTTCAGCTGTAGTCAAGTCTTCCTATTACCATCTTAGGAACATAGCCTGGGTGAAGCACCTGGTCCCGCCCGATGATCTTCTGACCTTAGTCCACGCCTTTGTCACCAGTCATCTTGATTATTGCAATGCCCTCTACCAAGTGCTACCAGGGGTAGATATCTGCTGCTTGCAACTAGTGCAGAACGTGATGGCCAGGTTACTGACTGGAGCTTCTAGGTCTAGTTATATTACACCTGTGCTGCGGGATTTGCACTGGTTGCCAATACAGTGGCGGATTACCTTCAATGTCGCTTTGCTGACCTATAAGGCCCTACACGAGCAGGGTTCCTACTACCTGAAAGAGCTCCTGCACCCTTACTGCCCCTCCCACTCACTCCGCTCCTCTGGCAAGGGATTGCTGGAGATTCCCAGGGTATCCCTTAAAACATCAGGAGGAAGACCTTTTGCCTTTGTATCCCCTACCCTGTGGAATTCTCTACCTCGTCAGATATGAGATAGCCAGACCGTTGATGGTTTTAAAAATTGTCTGAAGACATAGTTGTATAACCAGACATTTTCAGGGATATTTTGAGTTCAAAATAACATGGTTGTTTTAGTATGTTTTACATGTTTTATGATGTATGGTGATTTTAATGTTATAACTGTAAAGGTGCCCTGAGCTTTGGAAGGGCGCCTTATATAAATAAAAATTTGCTTGCTTGCTGTTTTTCCCGATGCTGCAGGCTGCCCTTTTGCATTGGGCTTCTGCTTGCATTGGCACCTTTGTCTGCCCACAAAGAAATCTGCAGCAGTCCTGACAGAGCTCCATTGAGCTCACTCACTCCCCCTCTCTCACTCGCTCGTTCTGTTTCTCCCAGAGCTGCAGGCTGCCCTTTTGTACTGGGCTTCTGCGTGCATTGGTGCCTTTGTCTGCCCACAAAGAAATCTGCAGCAGCCCTGACAGAGCTCCGTTGAGCTCACTTACTCCTCCTCTCTCACTCACTGATTCTGCTTCTCCCGGCGCTGAAGACTGCCCTTTTGTACTGGGCTCCTGCCTGCGTTGGCGCCTTTTTCTGCCCACAAAGAAGTTCACAGCTGTCCCAACAGAGCTCCGTTGAGCTCGCTCACTCCCCCTCTCTCACTCGCTCGTTCTGTTTCTCCTGGCGCTGCAGGCTGCACTTTTGTACTGGGCTCCTGCCTGCATTGGCGCAATTTTCTGCCCACAATGAAATCCACAGCAGTCCCGACAGAGCTCAGTTGAGCTCGTTCACTCCCCCTCTCTCACTCGCTCGATCTTAATCTGTCCCAAACACTGATTTCCCACAGCGACCACACTATTCTGCGCCAGAAGTGCAAAAACATATTTCGGCCAGGGTCTGAAAAATGGCAGCTGTACTGTTCATAAGGAGGTGTGAAAAAATGCCAGTATTGTAAATCTGGCATGAAAATATATTACAAATTTGCGAAGTTACAAGGGTGCGTGGAAACAGTGCAATGCACGCTTGTAATACAGTCATTTTATGGACTTTCATCATCAAATTTTCAACATAGGCATTTTAGGATCTCTGCTCATGAATAGTGTCACTGTCATTTTCTTAATCTGTCCCGAACACTGATTTCCCACAGTGATGGCGCTACTCTGCGCCGGAAGTGTGAAAACACATTTTGGCCAGGATGTGAAAAATGACAGCTATACTATTCATAAGGAGGTGTGAAAAAATGCCAGTGTTGAAAATCTGGCATGAAAATATTACAAATCTGCGAAGTTACAAGGGTGCATGGAAACTGCGCAATGCACACTTGGTAACACAGTCATTTGATGGACTATCGTCACCAAATTTTCAACATAGGCATTTTAGGATCTCTGCTAATGGACAGTGTCATTGTCATTTTCTTAATCTGTCCTGAACACTGATTTCCCACAACGTGCCATGCTATTCTGTGCCGGAAGTACAAAAACACATTTCGGCCAGGATGTGAAAAATGACAGCTGTACTGTTCATAAGGAGGCGTGAAAAAATGCCAGTGTTGAAAATCTGGCATGAAAATATTGCAAATTTGCGAAGTTAGGAGTGTGCGTAGCAACTGTGCAACACACGCTTGTAAAACAGTCATTTTTTAGATTTTTTCCACCAAATTTGCAAGATAGTCTTTTTGAGAGCCCACCTCATGAACACTGACACTGTTGTTTCGTTAATCGGTCCTGAAAGGTAATTCCATGCAGTGACCGTGAAATCACCTTTCGGAACCGAATAATGCCATGACAGTGGCTGAATTCATGAGGAGGGGTTCCAATAACCCCATGTTGAAAATGTTATGCCAAAATTCCCAAAACTGCCTGTGATATGCACCAAAGTTGAAAAAAAACTATTTATCCCATTATATAGCTTACCGGCATTTCTTCAGTTCGTGGTCGGCTTTGAAGAGTGCAGACATGTTCCTGGTCCACTGAAGATCATCGCGCTGGGCTCCAGAGGTAAGTATGGGGTGGGGGTGTGTTGGGAGACAGGGTGCGCAGAGACTGGGTGCGGGTTGGGGCAGGGCCACAGACTCAATGAGGGGACGTTTTCTGTTTTACAGGGTTTAAAAAAAATAAAAACATCGTGGAACGTTTTTTCTTTTTACAGGGACATTTGGCATGCTGGGGTGGGCTCCCAGCATGCCACCTATTTTTGGGGGCTGTGGCGAGAGGGGATTAGGCACCCCTGTCGGCACATGGGGGAGAGCCGAGATTGGGCACCCCCTGGCACAATTCATTGAGGGTCATTATGCCAGCAGAGTGTGCTCCCCTGTTGGCAAATTCAACGAAGGGGGACTGACGCCAGCTGAGAGTTGGGCACCCGTTGGCAAAAGCGGGGGGATGATGCCAGGGGTTGGGCACCCTCGACACAGCATAAATTTTGGTGTGGGGACATTATGCTGATGGGACTGGGATCCCCGTTGGCAAGCTGGGTAGGGGGCATGCAAGAAACCACCCTGCAATGACGGGTTGCTCCCTCTTTGCAGTGGAATGGCTGATGCTGCAATGACGAGGTGGCCCCTGATTGCAGTGGCTAAAATGTTTCAAGGTGGTGGCATGCTGGCTGAACTAGTGTCAGCAGCAGCATGCCACCCCATTTGGGAAAGCAGGCCAAGCCTCAAAAGGCATTGGCCACAACAGTGCTGCACCTCCACAACCTGCTTCTGCAGCAAGCTGCCGCAACATGTTTCTTGTGCATGTGCGCAAGCAACATAAAAAGTGCAATAGTGAAAAGTTTTTGCCTATGAAATAAAAATGAAACAGTTTTTCTTAGCATGGTAATATGCTGCAATGTATTCTTTGTATATACGTGTGTTTTATAAAATGTATTTATCCTTGATTCCTGCACTTTGGTATGTAACTGAAACTGATCATATGGTTTCATAGGTTTCATAAGCAAAGAAGACCTAAGTCCATAATGCTCGCCAATATTAGTGATAGCCACTGATATTTTTGTTCATTAAATGTTTGACAGGTCTAAGCTTGAATTCCTCCACAGTATTGCTCGCCACAGCTTCCACTGGCAAATTGTTCCAGATTTTCTACACTCTTACTGAGAACCAGTATTGTCTTTTGGTAGACCGATATCCCCTAGCTGTGATTTGTAATGGGTGTACTCTCGTATTGTAATTTAGAATTTTAATTTAAAGGCCCAGCTGTTCCCACAAAACAGGGTCAGAAAGTGCTTTAAATATATAGCACATGTCTCCTCTTAACCTATGGTACTCCAGTGAGTACATCCCCAACTCCTTTAGTCTCTGTTCATATTCCAGATCCTTTATGTTGCTGACTAGATTGGTAGCCCTTCTCTGTATACTCTCCAGAGCTTTTATTTCAGTTTTCCCTCCTGGGGCCTAAGACTGGGCACACTACTCCATGTGGGGTCTCATGAGGGAACTGTAGAGGGGGACTATCACTTCCCTGTCTCTGCTCTTGGTTATTTAAATTGATTACACCTGTCTGGTGATTCTTTATATAAAGGGGCAAATGTTTGTGCACTTTATTCTCTTGACAAAGTGCAGGGGGGTCTGTGTGAAATGTTGAGGTTTTTATTTCTAGTATTTTCTCTCTCAATGGTGTGCAGCTGCTGAATTTCATTAAAAGGACTTGGGCACCTTGAACTCTTCTGTTGGTGTCTGTGTCCAAGCGTGTGAGTGCCAATGTTTTTAATTTAGCCTGTAGCTGTTTTTACATTGTGCACCATACACTGATCAGTGACTGTTGCTTTTTGTTCTATTTGAGGAAGGTCTTGTCACCTTTCATTATAGCCTGTGCGGTTCCATTTTCACCTTTGCGCTCTTGACTGCCTTTCCTGCCTCCCTCAGCTTCTCTAGATACTGCTCCCTGTCCTCTTCCCTTTGTGTTTCTTTGTATCTCCTGAAGGCCCCTCTTTTTTTCTGCCTCACTTTACTGGCCAGTTCCATCAAGAACCAAAGTGATTGTTTCTTTCTCTTACTTTTGCTTTGCTGTTTAACACAGAGGTTCGTTACCTTTGCAATGGCCCTCTTGCGAATAGACCACTGCTTCTCCTCTTCCCCTCTTTGTCCTCTTTTGTCAGGGCTCCCCTGAACTCCCTGAGCTCCCTCAATACCTTTGGATGCACACCATCTGGCCCCATGGCTTTATTCACCTTCAGATTAGTGAGTTCTTTCAGGACTGTCTTCTCCAAAAACAGTCCAGCATCGACCTCCCTCCATCCCCTCCCTCCCTCCTCCAAACCTCAGTTACTTTTTGTGGACCTCTCCTTCTCCTTCTCCTTCCTCTGTGAAGGTGGAACAAAACTATTTCTGCAGGATGTCTGCCATTCCCTGGCCCCCCTCTGCTCAGTTCCCCCTTCCCTTTTTAACCTTACAATCCCTCCCCTGGTCTTCCTCTTTTCACTTCCATAACTAAAAAATGTCTCATCCCCTTTCATTACCTTCTAGCCTATTCTCTCTTCAGTTTGCACCATTGTGCTCCTTACTGCTTGCCCTCCTTCCTTCTGTTTCCCCAATACACCTCCCTATCCTCGTCCCTCTGCATCTCCTTACACCTTCTGAATGCCAGCCTTTTAGCCTTTAACTTTTCAGTCACCTCTTTTGAGAACCATAGTGGTCTGTTTTTCCTTTTGCCTTTGCTCACTTTTTTGATGCAGAGGTTTGGTGCTTTTACTATGCTCCCTTTTAGCTTCCCCGCTGTTCCTCTATCAGACCCAGGCCATCCCCCCCCACCAGGTCATCTCTGAGGCATTCACCCATCTTTATAATATCTGACTTCTTGAAGTCCAGGTTCCTTGCCATTGTGTGGTTCGATTTCACAGTTTTCCTGATATTGAACCATACCGTATGGTGATCACTGGTGCTCAGGTGGCCTCACACCATGATGGCTGCAATACTGTCCCTGTTAGTGTGTACCAGGTCCACTATTGCTGCATCATGAGTGGGTTCACTGACTAACTGATGGAGGAATGCCTCCTGCAGACAGTTCAGCATGTCCCTGCGTCTAGGTGGAGCTGCTGCTGGGAGGCTCCAATCTACATCTGGAAAGTTAAAGTCACCCACCAGCCACACCTCCCACTTTTCTGCTATCTAGCTAATGGCTTTCACCAGTACCTTATCTAGTTCCTTTCCCTGTGCTGAAGGTCTGCAGATCACTCCAGTCCAAATAGTGCCTCTGTTCCCCATCTCCAGGGTGACCCACAGTACCTCTGCCTCCCCTGTATTCCCTGCAGCATTGTCACTTTTATACTTTCCCTGACATAAAGCACCCCCCCCCCCTTTTCTTCCCACCTGCTTCTTCCTGAACAGAGTGAAGCCTGGTATGTCCATGTCTCAGTCATGGCTTTCAGTGCACCATGACTTGGTAATGGCCACAGTATCTATATTGGCCTCTGTTATGATGGCCTCTAGGTGTGGAATCTTATTTCTTAGACTTCTAGCATTCACACATATGGCCTTCCAGATTTTGTTTCCACTCTGCTTGTTGCCCACCCTTTTCCCTTTTTGCCTTCCCTCCTTTCCCCCTCTGTTTTTAATGCTCCCATTCCCTTCTCCTTTTGTCTCTACCACCCTGCTTCCTTTATTAATTTGCACCCTGGGGGATTCCTCTCCCCTCAGGTTCTCCTTACTCTCTACTTCAGTATGTTGGAGGGGACCGTTTTTGCCTCCCCAGTTCCTTCCACCACCATCTTTGGCTAATTTAAATATTCATCGAAGTAACATTTAAACCATCCACTGAGGACTATGGATCTTCTCCCAGATGGATGTAGGCCATCACCCCTGTATAGGACCTTATCCTACCAGATGGTTCTTTAGTCCCCAGTGTAGCTGAACCCCTGCCTCGCACCATTCCTTCAGCCATGAGGAAAAGCTCCTGGTGCAGAGATCCTTCTCCTCCTCCTCCATGTTGTATACAGGCAGCACTTCCACAAAATCCACTGAGCATGCTACCTGTCTAAGACCCCTCTTCAGCTCTCCAAACTCCCCCTGCACTATCCTAGCACCATCCCTAGCCAAGTTATTAGTGCCCAGGTGGACAATGACATCCAGCATTTCTTCCTGTCCTGCTGTCCTAGTGATCTTCAGGATCTGCTTCCCATTCCTCCAGGCCATAGCACCATGTAGTCACCTAACCAGCCTCTCCCCCCTCCTTTCCTTTTCCCAAAACTATACCCCTCACTATCGAGTCCCCCACCAGAAGCTGCTTCCTCCTCCTCCTCCTCTGGGGTCCTCTACCACCTTCCCTGGGTCTCCACTATGGAAGGCCCCCCACATCCTCCCTGGTCACTACTGTGGGTGCCTCCTCCCTGCAGTTCCACTCTGGCAGAGTGGCATAGCAATTATGTAGTGGTACCAGTTAAGGAATGTTCCTGCTACCCTAGATAGGGTGTTGCTCCTTTTCCAAGTTTTGGCCTACCTTTTACCTTCCACCCTTCCCAGCAGTGACTGTTGCACAGTAGTGAACAGGTTCCTTACCTTAGTTGATTGGCAGTCTGCTGCTTCCTTCCTTCATTCCACTGATGCCTGTCAGTGATTAAGATGACAGAAGCTGTGGGTTAACTTCAAAGCATCCCAAGGCAAGCTAGTAGGCCTCAGGAAGCAGGGTCCTGTTAAAGTTAATAAAACCAGGCTTTTTTAAGTAGAATAGACTGCCCTGAACTGGAAACTCCAATAAGAAAAGACAATACTTCTCGACTGTCTGGTATCCTGTAATTTAAGCGAGGAAAAAAACGAGAGTCAAAAAGAGCGAATAGTATATTGGAGACTGTGTTTTACAGCGACGGTATTTTCATCAAATAGTTATTACTTGAAGTCGCCAGTGGGGGGAGCAGTACTGGGCATTAGAAGATGCATTTCTGTCAGGTCCCAGAGAGCACGGGCAGTGTAGCACAAAGGTTAAAATTGCTGTCTGTGTGTGCTGCTGTGGGAAGTAAGAGTGGGTTTGAATCCCCATGGAGACTCCTTTTGTTTTGTTTTTTTGTGTAAATATTTTTTTTTTTTTACTGTCACCATGCGGCTAAATTCTCTCCCCCTCCATTCCGCCCATCCCGTCTTCCTCCCTGTCCCTGAGTTCGTCAGCCTCAGTTCAATATATTATTTACAGGGGATGCGGTGGCGGAGCCCCCCTCAAAGGGGTGTTTGTGGAGCAAAATACACTAGTGTGCAGAATACTATCAATCTCTTACCATCTGATGCTGCGTTCGCTGTTTTGTGTCTGTGCTAGAACATGTCTTTGCTGATTTAACATTCGTGGTTCTTTGCTCTACGTTTTTGGTCTCACTCTTTTTTTTTCGCTCATGTTACATGGACCCAACTGTCTCACTCACCAGTCTTTTTATTAAACATTTATCACTACTTGCCAATAAACATGTATTCAACATTTCACAATTGTAATTACTTCATCTGGAATGTTGCGTACATCTATAAAATATAAAAACATTTCTTTTGTAATTTAATTGTTAAAAATAAATTTCTGCAGTATACAGTTTACTGAAACTGACATATACTAATTTTTGATTTACTAGTGGACCATTTTAGAAGTCCATACCAAGGTGTGTTTCTTAATTACACAGACATTTTACTTATGGATCCCAGTAAATGAGTATAATGATGTTTAATTCTATTTACATTCCATTTAACTTAATTGCAAATCCTTTAATTAAACCTAGTGAGGTATACATAAAACTCCTGTACCACTCTTTGTATCAATCCATAACACACACTTCTTGTGTACGGGGGGGCGGGGGGCAAACACTTTTTGAAAAACTTTCCCCAACAATTCATACTTCCATACCTGCAGCATATAAATTAGAAATAGTAAATTTATCTTGGGTGAATTACCTCCATATGCTATAGCTAAAAAGATTTCTAGAAACTAGCAAACTTTTAGCAACACTCATATGTAAATAAGGGGAACCACCTGAAAACCTTCCCTGTGAGTGAATATCTTCTTTATAATGGAGTCCACCATGCACTAAATGAACAAGCATTTATCAATGCCGAATGTTGTCTGGCTGGCATTGGCATTGGTAGTGCAGGAGAGTTAGAGATGCATAACGGGAATGCAGTGAAGTATTGAACTGATGCCAACCCCACACCCACCCTGCAGAGACTGACAGGCATTGGGGTGTGCCTTTGGGTTGTCAGCTATAATGCTCATCCCATTTTACCTCACCCTAAACTGTAGACACTGACAAGTGTCGTCTTGTGCTTTGGGGTCCTTGGGCGTTATACTTATCCCATTCCATAAGGAAATATGCTGAGGTGTGTGCAGTATAGGAGAATGGGGTGAACTTTGTGGCTGAACACTCCAAGGCACACCTCGATGCCTGTCAGTCACTGCAGGGTGGTGGTGGTGGGGTGGAATGGCGGCAGCATTACAGCTGATGATCCCAAGTCACACCCCTGACTCCTGTCAGTCTCTACAGGGTGGGGTGTAACAGTTGGAAATCCTAACACCGCAGGCGTCTGTTGGTATTTTCACTCCAAATTATCAATATGGGCTTTTTGTGACCCCGCCTCATGAAGAGTGGCAGTATCAGTTTGTTAGCCAAAAGGTGATTTTGCACAGCGACTGTGCCATTTGGCATCACAGGTATGTAAACACATTTTGGGCAGTATGTGAAAAATGACAACTGCATTGTTCATGAGGAGGTGTACAAAAATGGCAACGTTGAAAATCTGGAGTGAAAATATGAAAAATTGGTAAAGTCATGAGCATGCATAGAAACTGCGCAACGCACGTCCATAACCCAATTATTTATTTGTGTTTTTTAAACCACATTTTCAACATAGGCATTTTGGGACCTCTCCTCATGAACAGTGGCACTGTGATTTTCTTAATCTGTCCCAAAAGTTGATCTCCCACAGAGACCACACCATTGTATGCCACAGGTGTGAAAATACATTTCAGGCAGGATGTGAAAAATGACAACTGTACTGCTCATAAGGAGGTGTGAAAAAATGCCAGTGTTGAAAATCTGCCCTGAAAATATTGTAAATTTGCTAAGTTACAAGGGTGCGTGGAAACTGCACAACACACACTTATAACACAGTCATTTTATGGACTTTAATCACCAGATTTTCAACATAGGCATTTTTGGACCTCTGCTCATGAACAGTGTCACTGTCATTTTGTCAGACTGTCCTGAAAACTGATTTTGCACAGCAACCGCGTTATTCTGCGCCGAATGTGCAAAAATACTTTTTGCCCAGGATATGTAAAATGACAGCTATACTGTTCATAAGGAGGTATGAGAAAATGGCAATGTTGAAAATCTGGAGTGAAAATATTACAAATTCATGAAGTTACAAGCGTGAGTGGAAACTGTACAACATGCGCTTGTAAAACAGCCATTTTTTGGATTTTTGTCACCAAATTTGCAACATAGGCTTTTTGAGAGCGCCCCTCATGAACAGTGGCACTGTTGTTTGGTCCCAAAAGGTGATTCCACGCAGTGACCATGAAATCACCTTTCCGAACTGAATAATGCCATAACAGTGACTGAATTCATGAGGAGGGGTCCCAATAACCCCAAGTTGAAAATTTGGTACCAAAATTCCCAAAAATGCCTAAGATATGCACTAAAGTTGAAAAAACCCTATTTATGCCATTATACAGCTTACTGGCATTTCTTCAGTTCATGGTCAGCTTTGAAGAATGCAGGCGTGTTCCAGTCCACGAAGATCATCGCGCTGTGCTCCAGAGGTAAGTATGGGGTGAAGGGGTGTATGGGGAGGTGGGGCATGCAGAGTGTGGGTGCAGATTGAGGGAGGGAGCAGGACAGACCAAGAGGGACCATTTTCTGATTTACAGGTTTAAAAAAAACAAACATTGTGGGACTTTTTTTTTTACAGGGGCATTTGGCATGCTGGGGTGGGCCCCCAGCATGCCACCTGAGTGTTTGGGGGGTACTGTAGCCAATGGGAGATTGGGAACCCCCGGCGAGACATAGCAAGGCAAAGGGGGGAGAGCAAAGGGGTTGGGCACCCGCTCGGCACACAACAAATGGGGGGACATTATGCCAACAGGAGTGGCTCCTCCATTAGAAAATTAAAATAGGAAGGGACTAAAACTGACAGGATGCTGCAAAAGAAAGACTGTTGGGTGGGGCACATGATGCTGAGGGGCCTTGGGCATCCCTTGGCACACACACAAAATAGGAGGGAGGAGGTATTATGCCAATGGGGAGTGGGCTCCCCCATCAGCAAATGAAGTGGGTTGGGGCATGCCGACAGGGGGATTGGGCACCCGGAAGTCGGTGCTCTGAGCGGGGGCAGTCAATGCCACCATGTTTATTAAACTGCTTCACCAGGAAAGGCACGCCACTGCACGATGACCTTGCTCTCATTGCAGTGGACCTGTTCTTTGATCTGGTGGCTAGTTTACATGTTATTGGTGTCAGTGCCTGCAGCTGCCTTATTGGGGAATGAGGGACGCACCTACTGATGCATGCCCTGCATTCGCCCACAGTGACTGCACTTCCAAATCTGCTACTACTGCGATATGTTGGCTGGCATGCACATGTGAGCCAACATGCAGTAAAAATATGGTTTCAATTACAACCATTATTAGTGAATAATCCCTAAATAAACTGTTGATCATAAAGACACTTTTAAATTAATATGTACCTTCACTAATTCACGAGAAAATTTTCCCTCTACACTTGGATGTGCACAGAATGTTCTGTAGGGCTACCAGGAGTTGATATCCGCCGCCTTCAGCTGGTGCAGAACGCTGCAGCCAGGCTTTTGACTGGGACTCTTAGAACCAGTCACATTACGCCTGTGCTTCGCGAACTGCACTGGCTGCCTGTTCGGTGGCGGATCACCTTTAAGGTTGGTTTACTAACCTTTAAAGCTCTACACGACCAGGGAACCGGTTACCTGAAAGATCTTCTGACTCCTTATCGCCCCCTCCGTCCTCTCCGTTCCGACAGCGAGGGATTGCTAGAGATTCCCAGGGTTCGACTGAAGTTTTTGGGATCTCGTGCCTTTGCTTTTTCAGCACCAACCCTGTGGAATTCTCTACCTCGCAGGTTGAGAGAATGTCCAACAGTTAATAATTTCAAAACTGCTTTAAAGACATATCTTTTTTACTTTGGCTTGTTCTTCTTAGTTACGGTTGTTTTTAAATGTTTGGATTTTATTATTTTATCTATCTTTGTACAGTGCCTTGGATCTGAAAGGCGCTTTATAAATAAACTTGACTTGACTTGACTTGACTTCTCACTTATCACTGCATCTCAAGAAAAAAGGAGTGCAAAAAACAAACTCTTTAAGTTGCTTAGAACAGTTTGTTGATTAGAACTATGCCCAAATGTTTTCCAAAAGAAGAGATTTACACAGGTATTTCACAGCTTACCAGCATGGATCACCATAGTGCCATAACTCCAGACACCAAGCAGTATGTAGTAGCTAATTCAGCTTCCTCCGTCTTGCAAGGGGAAGAAGCAGTGACATAGGCTGAATAGACCAATGACATGAAATGCATCACCTTCCCCTGATAATGTCACCCATAACCCCTAGCAGCAATGTGGCTGGCCGTTTGGTTGCCTGGGAGCCAGACAAAGCTCCCAAAGGAGAGATACAAAGGCTCAGCACCATAGAGTAGTGCCAGAAGCCTCATGGAGCTGCAGCACTTAACAGAGTGCTGAGATCTGCTGTAACTGTAGAAGCCAAATGTTAAAGGGGAAAAAACAAAACCTAGCAGAAAAACCAAGGGGAAATGAACTAACCCTATGTCGGTCTTATGGGTTTGGGTCATGGTGAGCCTCCCCAAAAAAAAAAAAAGCTAAAAGACAAAGAGCCACAGAGCAAAAGCAGCAGGAGACTAATATAGGGCTAGTTCATTTCCTCCGGGATGTGATACAGATGAGGCACACTGATGAGTCCTGGGTAGGATGAAACATGTGTCTGTGTCTTCTGTTTGCACCCTTAGCAGATGTGTGAAAGGCTGTTTGGCACCATGCATTCCTGCTTAAAGCTGAACTGGCCTAAAATTTCATCATGATATACATATGCATCCCATGATGCTTTGCATTATAAGAGTATGTGTGATTTTGCATTTCTTTGAAACTTGGCTTTATTGCCAATGCCCTTTGGGATACCCTCCTTACCTAGGTGCCTTTTGCACTGTGGTTCTTTGTTTTTTCCATTTTTAAATCCACACTTAAAAAACCCATAAATGAGAGCCATGGGGCATGGTTTTGCTGAGGACAAGATAAGGACAAGCTGCTTAAATTAGACTAGCTGTTCTCTGTGGAAATTTATCTACCTGAATCCGCAGTCTAAGGTGATTTTCTTCTTTTTTTTTAACTATGTTTCTTGCCCCTCTGCCTGGAACTCTCTAAGGCCTCCTGCTCACACCAGCTTGCTCTACCTCCCACTGTGTTCCCTGAACATCTTCAAGGTTGTTGCAGTTCCCCGGGTCGGGCAGAACAACCCGGAGAGACCACGGGGGCAGTGGCGGAGAACCAGCATTGGGAGTGTGGCAGTGGCTGTGGCAGGGGCCGTCGCCTATACAGGGCTGGAGGGGGTATTTTTGGTAGTTAGTCCCAAGATCCCCCCTTCCCTCTGCATGGGCATGTCTGACACCGGTGCATGGCAATCCTGCCTACGTCAGCCAAGCTCTGACATGCAGCCCGGCGGCTCGATGGTGCCTCCAGTCTCCACTGAGGGTCACCAGAGCACCGGGCTTCCCTTACCCTCCCACCCAGAGAGGAGAGCTGCCCAGAGGGTGCTCAATCCATCTCCCTCCCTACAGACCCCTGACTCCTGAACTTCGCTCTTGAACTTGGGCCGTCAGCGGCGCAAGGTGTAGCATCAGTGCCTCAACCATCAGCACAACCGGGCCAGCTCAGGTGATTTTCTTCTTGACACACTACATCATGAGAAAGCAGACAATCCAGGCAGTTGGAAAATACCCATTTTATTCAGCTCCAACAACATTTTGAGGAATGAAATTAACCTACTGCCTCATGGCCGTAAGACAACATGGCCATGGCCTCTCGAAACTTGTGAGACCAGGTGGCGGTAGAAGAAATGTTGAGTAAACTTCTACAACATGTTCTGCTGGCAGTATTGGACACAAAGGGGGACCACCACTTCAACGTACAGTGAGCCCCCCCATACACTTGCTCCGACGCCCAGGAGAGGAGGGAAACCATGGCCCATACTGATTAAATTTCTCCGTTATAACACCAGGCAATTCATATTATCATGCTCTCAAGAGATAGGATGTCTAGAATGGCAGGGGCATCCAATACAAATTAATCAGGACTTTTCAAAAGATATATCTGCCAGGCAAAGAGAATATACTCAACTGTGGCACATCATGCAGAAAATAGGCCTGACATACTCACTAAGGTACCCTGCTACAACGAGAGTGACACATAATAGAGTACCAGTCTCATTCACCACCCCAGAGGCTCTGGAGGATTTTCTGCAGAAATACTGACCAAGGGAAATGAGGAAACAAAGAAATATTCTGGAACAGCAGGAATCCTATCTGCACCAGACAAGGCTGAATAGCTCCACCGACCAACATTCTGGTAACATGGAGATCTGCAGGGCTGGAATAGAGGAGAATGAGTGTGCCCTACCTCGCCACAACTGAGAGTCACATGTGAGCACCCCATGACAGAAGAGAGCACCCACAAGCCAGGCACCAACCCAGAAGCTGCAACATATGGGAGGACCACCAGAATGATCCCTCTACCCTGGAACAGTATGCTGCACCAAATCATTTTGCAGCTCTCCGACCCCAATCTTTAGACTCTCCGTCTAGGCCACTGACAGCACTGACCTCGCAGTGTGAAAATTCTGATGCCCCCCTGGACCCACAATCCCTGCTGGATCAGAAGATCTTGGGACTACAGCTAGAGATTAACTCTCTCTTATCACACAAAGCTGAGATATCCATTCTTAGGCACTGTCACAAATACTCGGAAGAGAGGAAGGGGGGGATATTGGCCCATAGGCTTAAGAAACAACAAATGGAAAGTCATATAAAAGGCTCAAAGATAGGGATGGGGTCATACAAACCTCCCCAGAACTGCGGAATACTGCTATGAAAAATTATTATACCACATTATGCACTTCATCCAGAAAAGCTTTCTAAACTCAATCAAGCTCCCCACCCTCACCCAACAACAAGCCGACATATTGGATGCCCCGCTTTCCACAGAGGAGGTACAGTAGGCCCTTATGTCCCTTAGGCCAGGGAAGGCCCTAGGGAGGGATGGATTCCTGGTGGAGTTTTGGCAAACGTTAACCATAATAATATCACCCATCCTACAACAGATATTTGCCAAAGCAAAGATGGTGGGCAGGTTCCCCTCTACTCTGCAGGAGGCAGTAATCACAGTTCTATCCAAGAAGGGAAAGACCCTTCCCTACCCAATAGCTACCAACCCATATCATTGCTCAATGTGGACGGTAAGGTCTACACCAAAGCCTGGGCTCATAGGTTCAACCCTCTCCTCCCACAGCTAATCCACCAACCCAAGTAGATTTTGTCCTGGGTTGATACAGTGCGGACCACATTAGAACGTTGGTCAATTTAGCACATGCAGCTAAATATCTCCTGTCTTCAGCAGCTGCTGTGGCAATAGACTTTGAGAAAGTGTTTGATTCCCTAGAATGAGACTATCTCCATATGGTTCTACAGCATGTGAGAGTCGGTTCCCACTTTAAATCTTGGGTAAGTTCCAGATAAAACCTTCCAACTGCCCTGATTCTGATGAATTCAACCCTCTCTACTCCATTCACACTCGAGCGAGGCACCAGACAGGGCTGCCCCTTCCCCCCTTTTCTTTGTCCTCACTGTGGAACCTCTGGCAGCATTCCTAAGGCAGGACAGTGAGTTACAAGGGATTGCAATTGGGAAAGAGCAATATGCCACACTCATGTACATGGATGACCTGCTGGTTACTGTATCAGACCTAGGTTCCACTATAAATCCACTCCTTAAAGTACTGCACCAGTTCTTTGCATACTCCAGACTGCAGGTGAACCAAACCTAAACAGAGGTACTCCCCCTAAATTCCCACTGCAAACCTGATAAGGTGGGAGAAACTGGCCTGAGATGGGCTGGAGAGGGCATCACATATTTTGGCATTAAATTTATGTCAGCACTGACTAAACTCTAGGATTTTAATTCTACAACCCTTGATAGCTGACATAACCACAGAAATGAACAGCTGGAAAAAACTGCAGTTAACACTTGCTGGAAACATTGCCACTGTTAAAATGGTGATAGCCCCCAAAATGTTTTACCTACTCTCCCACTTGCCAACAGAACTTCCCACAAACTGGTGTTCAAAAATTGACAGGGCAGTGGACAGCTTTCTGTCAGAGGGCAAACCTCCCCGCTACAGTTGGAATAAGCTGCGTGCTCACTGGAAAATGGGAAGCTGGTGTTATTCATGGGTAGAGGGATACAAATGGGCTTTTCAAACAGCACAAACCTTCCAGTGGCTTCACCCTAGAGGGGGTGACACTTCTCAATGCGTGGCCATAGAACATACTATAAACCAGCTGCAGTCCCTCTCATTACTAATCTATGCCCCCTCCCCCACTACTCTGAAATCTCACACCACAATTTAGCCGTCACTTAAAGTTTGGTACAGTGCAAACCTGACACTAACCTAGCCCCAATAAAACTTGGATTTTGGGGAATCCGAGTCCCAGAATTGGGGGCCAACATATCAACTGACTGAGGTGGGTGTCCAAGGGCATAAAAATAATTCAGGATCTCCTGGTCCCAGGCTCTAGAATCATACACATGTTTCAAAACCTACAGGCCTGCTGGAACATACCAGTAGCTGACTTCTGGAGGTATCTGCAGATTCAAAGTGTCCTGCAGACTTTTCTCAGGACAATACCAAGTGCAGATAAATCTACCCTTCTACCCTCATGATTCATCTGCTCTGAAAGTATAGCCAGCAAGATTTATTCAGCCCTGAGGGACTCTATACCCAGTTAATCTGACAACTCTGAAAACAAATGGGAGAAAGCACTCCAGGTTATCATAACAGACCAGCAATGGAGTGAATGCTGGCAATTTGCACAAAAATGTTAAAGATGCTAGAAGCAAGCTAATTCAGAACATGATACTACACATAGAAACATAGACTTTGACGGCAGATAAGGACCGCTTGGCCCACCTAGTCTGCCCATTTCCCTACCTAGAGGATAAACTGCAGATCCTATTTGACCAACAGCCTATTTCTTCCTACCCCCCATACAAAATTGCCTTATGTCTGTCCCATGCATTCTTGAATTTTCCTACAGTTTTAGACCCTACAATCTCCTCAGGAAGGCTGTTCCATGCATCCACCACCCTCTCTGTTAAAAAATACTTCCTCACATTGCCCATGAGCTGTCCCCTCTCTATCTTCAAATTGTGACCCCTTGTTCTTGCACATCTCTTTTTCTGAAAGATGCTTCCTCTTGGACTTTGTTGATTCCACTGAGGTACTTAAACATTTCTATCATGTCCCCCCCCTCCTTTCCTCAAGGGTATACATACTAAGCTCCTTTAGTCTCTCCTTGTATGGCTTTTCTTGCAGACCCTGCACCATTTTAGTTGCCCTCCTCTGAACTGCCTCCATCCTGTCTATGTCCTTGCGGAGATGGGGTCTCCAGAACTGGACACAGTACTCCAGATGGGGTCTCACCAACTGTCTGTACAGGGGGATAACAACTTGCTGTTTTCTGCTGGTGATGCCTCTCCCTATACATCCCAGTATCCCCCCAGCCATCCCTACTGCCTTCTCACATTGCTTGCCAACCTTAAGGTCATCTGATATGATTACCCCCAGGTCCCTTTCCATTTTTGTTGTTGTTACTACCTCCCCCCCATTGTGTAATCTTCCCCTGGGTTTTTGTTTCCCAGGTGCATTATTTTGCACTTCTTTGCATTGAATCCAAGCTGCCATACTTCTGACCATTCCTCCAACCTTGCCAAGTCCCTTCTCATCCTTTCCATGCCTTCTTGTGTATCAACCCTGTTGAGATCTTTGTGTCATCTGCAAAGAGGCATACTTTTCCTTCCAGTCCCTCAGCAATGTCACATATAAAGACATTAAAAAGGACTGGACCCAGTACTGAACACTGTGGTACCCTACTAGAAACCCCTCTTTCTTCAGAGTGGACTCCATTTACAATTACCTTCTGTGTCCTGTTGTCCAGCCAATGTTTTACCCCCAGGCTACCACCCTGAGACCCACTCCCAGGCTGGTTAATTTGACTATTAATCTTTTGTGTGGGACTGTGTCAAATGCCTTGCTAAAGTCTAGGTAGACCATGTCCACAGCCCCTCCCTGGTCTGCTACTTTGGTCACTCAGTCCAAGAAATCAATTAGATTTGTCTGACATAACCTTCCCGCTGTTAACCCATGCTGCTTGGGTCCTGTGCCCCACTGGCCTGTAGGTTCTCAACAATTCTTTCCTTCAGAAGTGATTCCATCACTTTCTCTACCACAGAGGTCAAACTGACAGGTCTGTAGTTTCCTGCCTCTGTCTTGGTCCCACTTTTGTGAAGGGGAATCACATCTGCCTTTCTCTAGTCCTCGGGTACCACACCATCCTCCCATGATTTGTTAAAAATGGTAGTTAGTGGTGTCACTAGTTCTCTGCTTAATTCTTTTAGAATTCCTGGTTGAATTCCATCTTTCCCCATTGCTTTGTCCACCTTCAGTTTTAAGAGTTCTTTCAGAACCCTTTCTTCTGTTAAAGGACTGGGATCGACCCCACTATCCAGAGTGCTTCTGTTAATTGGATTAGGCACCTCCCCCACCTCCTCTTTTGTGAATACTGAACAGAAGTATTCATTCAGTATCCCTGCTTTTTCACTGTCCCTCTCTGCCCACCCACCGTCCATTCTATCCAGCCTCACTATCCCTCCCTTTGCCTTTCTACGCTCCCTGATATACCTATAAAAGGTTTTATCCCCCTTCTTAATCGAGTTGGCTATCTTTTCCTCAGTTTGGGCCTTTGCTATTCTGACTACTCTCCCTGCTTCCTTCTGCCTTAACTGGTACAGTTCTCTGTCCTGCTCCTTCTGTGTTTCCTTATACTTCCTTAATGCTGTCTTTTTCTCCCCAACCTTCATCGCCACCTCTTTTGAGAACCATGGTGGCTTTTTCCTTTGTTTTGTTTTGATTTGTTTATTTGCTTCACACAAAGGCTTGTTGCCTCTGTGATGGCAGTTTTGATATTTCCCCATTGTTGCTCCACCCTCCTTCTACCCTGTTTGCTAGTGCTTTTCTAAGGCACTCTCCCATCTTGACAAAGTCAGCCCTCCTGAAGTCCAGAACCCTCACTTTTGTATGGCTTGACTCTGTAGCTGAGTTTATCATGAACCACACTGTTTGATGATCACTTGTTCCCAAATGGCTTCCCACTTCTAGATCTGAGATCCTCTCACTGTCCCCATTTGAGAGTATGAGGTCTAAGACTGCTCCCACATGAGTAGGCTCCAAAACTAGCTGTCTGAGGCATGCCACCTGAAGTGCATTGAGAATGGCCCTGCTTTTGGATGTGGCTGCAGCAAAGGTGCTCCAGTTAACATCTGGCATATTAAGGTCCCCATCAACAGTATCTCCCCTTTCTCTGCCATCCTAAGTATGCCTTCTATCATATCCTTGTCCATTCCCTCCCCCTGACATGGGGGTCTGTAAACAACCCCTGTGCAGATTGTGGTGCCATTTCCAGTCTCTAAGGTGACCCATAGTGCCTCCTCTCCTCCCTGTTTACTCTTTTGTTCAGTTGCTTTTATCACTTTCCTTACACTGAGAGCTACTCCGCCCCCTCTTCTCCCCTCCCTGTCTCTTCTGTAGGTTGTGTACCCTGGTATGTTAACATACCAGTCTTTGTTCTCTGTGTACCATGTTTCTGTGACTGCTATGATAGCCAGGCATCCCTCTTCTATCAAGACCACCAGTTCAGGGAGCTTGTTGCCCAGACTATGGGCATTGGTACTCATTACTCTCCATTTCTTGATGGTCTTACCCCTGTTTGCCCCATCCCAGTCCTTACTGTGTTTGTCACTTTCTCCATTTACCCCCGCGCTTCTCCCTATCGACATCTCTAGGTTGGTGTCTACCTCACTTAGTAACCTGATTTTTTGGGGGGGGCTAGGATTTCCCTGCTCCTCTCCAGTGCCTCCCCCCTTGGCTAGTTTAAATGCTTGCCAATTAAGCTTTTAAACCTATCACCTAGGATCCTGGTTCCCCTCTTGGAGAGATGCAGGCCATCACGCCAGTATAGGCCTGCATCCCTCCAGGTGAACCCCCAGTCCCCAGTGAAGCAAAATCCCTGAGCTCTGCACCAGTTTTTCAACCACTGATTAAATCCCTTGGTGTGGAGCATCCTAGCTTCACCCGTGCCTTAGACAGGAAGCACCTCAGAGAAGGTTAACGTGCGTGCTATTTGTCTAAGGCCCCTCCCCATCTCCACAAATGCTTCTTGCATTGCTCTGATCCCTTTTTTAGCCAGGTCATTTGTCCCTAGGTGGACAATGACACCTAGCTCCCTCCCCTGTGCAGCTGTTCCTGCAATCCTGAGGATTTGCTCCCTGTCCCTCCAAGCCATGGCACCAGGCAGGCACCTTATCTCCCTCTCCCTTTCCTCCCCCAGTTCTACCTTCATAACAATGGAGTCCCCCACCAGGAGTTGTTTCCTTCCCCTGTGGGGTCACATGCCACCCTCCTGTGGGTCTCCTTTGTGGAAGTTCCCAGCATCCTCCTTGGAAACCAATCCTGGCACTGGACCCCTGTGGTGTTGCATTCTGCTGGCATCCTAAAATCAAATACTTGCTGGAGAAGTCACTTGCAAGTAGCAGATTTGCTTCATATCCTATGGTCTTGCCCTAAACTACAGCAGCTCTGGGATCAGGTGTGCTGGATAGGCACCTAAGTACTCCACAAACATATTCCTCCCCAGCTCAGCTATTGATCCTTAGTATGAAATCCACAGCACTTCACCTGACTGGCCCTGAGCACAGATGGCAGACTTTACTGTTTATGCATGCCAAATGCCTTGCCCTCTGTAAATGGAGGACGCCCGTAACCCCTTCAGTTCAGGAGCTGATGTCCTCAGTAGTACAAATAGCATCTCTAGATTGTTTCTCACACCTGGCAAGCAATACCTACCCTTCTATGAAGCCTACTGGAATATCTTTCACACCTACACTACTCTGAAAACAGGAATAGGCTGAAGCACGATAAACAGTTTCCTCAAATTACATTTACTCTTTATTAGGACAAAGTAACATTGAATTCCCAGACTATGATAATACTACCAATATTTCCCTGTATGTAGATAGTTGTTTAGTACTGTATAGTACAAATGTTGTTTCTTTGTGGCTATTTGTTTTGTTTTAAGGTGAAGAATGCCTTCAGTACTCACCCTCCTCACATGGACTTGTCAGACACCTGATAGTGTTGAATTTGTTACTTTTACTATCACTATATCTATCACTAGTCACTAATCACTAATCATTGACTGCTCACTTGGTGCATGCTGTAGAATCCATCATTTTACATTGCCATGTCATGTATGTTTGGATGTTATTGCGAAAATGCTTTAACAAAAAGCTTAACTACAACGCCCCATAAATAATCTATATCCCAAACATAATGCTAACAGAAAAATTTCATAAATGTGACACAATCAATTGCATCATTTCATCTAATGTTCATGGTGTTTAACTTAGTTATCCACCATGCTTCCCTCTTCAGGAGCAGTCTGTCTCAATTAACCCCTCTAACTGGTCTGTTGACTTTCTCAATTCAAAAAAATCTTAAAGTGGCTATATAGAGTGTCCCTCTCAAATAAAATGTCTAGCTGGGGGAGTGCTCATGCTTTGTGTTTACTGATTTAATGTTCAGAAATACAGAACTTTAAAAGATATCGGCCCAGATATTCAAAAGGGTTGCACATGGCGCAACAGTGTTGCGCCATGCACAACCCACTAATGTGCCCTGGTGCGATATTTAAAAGGGAAAAGTGCACCTGCACAAATCCCGATGCGCTGGGGCGCATCAGTAATGTATGCAGGCACAGGTGGGGGGGCGTGCCCATGCATAAACTGCACAGCCTGATATTCAGCCGGGCCATGCAGAGTTATGCAGGTGCAACCCCCTACCTGCGCCTGCACAACTTTACGCAAAAAAAAAGGATCAAGTCGGGGGCCACCCACAGGTGAGCTGCTGCATTGCAGGGTGCAACACAGCAGCTGCCACTTGTGGGTGGCCCCCCACTTGTTCCCAGTGCCTCCCATGCCCCGATCACGGGCATGATGTAATTCTCCCCCCAAGCAGCCCGATCGCGGGCATGCTGTCCACATCCCCCCACCTCCCGAGTAGCCCGATCACGGGCATGAATTTAAACTCCCCCCGAGTAGCCCGATAGTGGGCATGAAGTGAAACTCCCCCGAGTAGCCCGATCGCGGGCATGAAGTTAAACTCCCCGTGAGCCTGATCACGGGCATGAAGTCACTCCCCAAAGTCCAAGATCCCTGGTGGTCCAGTGGATCATGAGAAGCCAGATCGCTGGTGGCATCCACACCCCCACGTCCAGACTCCCTGGTGATCTAGTGGCCCCCACCCTCCGCCCACAGAGCCCCACCACCTCCCCCATCAGCCAGCAGGCGGCAGCACCTACCACCTGCCGCCCTGCCGCCCACCAAATGACAGCTCGGTAGGGCTGCACACCCATTGGTTCAGAGCAAAAGCCAATGGGCATGCAGCTCATACCGTACAGGGAGTGAAAATGAACAAGGAACACCTGAGAAAAGAAAACATAGTTAGGGAATGTCTCAAAATTAGATCAGAATTACAAACACCTGGCAACATAGAGAATTTCATTAATTTAGTAGAAAGCAATATTGAAGGGTTGCTCAAAAATAACGAACATCAGAGGAGACATTTTTGGTATTCTGTTCCTCATTCTTGTATTTGTTTTTCTACGATGGACATGTTTCAAAGCTAGTTTGGCAAGCTGTAATTATTTCTTTTTTTTGTTTTTTTGGTTTAGGAGTGCCCAAAGCTATTTTCCCTGGTTAACATATCAGCTGGATCCTTAATTCTGTTTAATATTATAAAGTTTGTTATTCTACTGGATCTTTGAAGCATAGGCTATTATCTGCAGATATATTATTGGAGGTAATAGTGTCTTGTTAACGTGGTTGTTATTCTCTTTTTCTCTAATAAAGATGCTATTAGAAAAAAATCTAGTGAGGTATACCCAAAACTCCTGTACCCTCTTTGTATGAATCAATAACACATGCTTCTTGTGTACTTAGGGGAGGGGGTGGGGCAAGCGCTTTTGAAAAACTTTGCCCAGCAATTCATACTTCCATACCTGCAACATATAACTTAGAAATAGTAAATTTATCTTGGTTGAATTATCTCTATATGCTATTAGTTAAAAAATATTTTTAGAAACTAATGAACTTTTAGCAACACACATGTAAATACAGGTACTTGAAACCTTCCTCTGTGAGTGAATCTCTCCTTTATAACAGAGTCCAACATGCACTAAATGAAAAAAAAATATGTTGCTTAAATACAACCAATATTAGTGAATAATCTCTTTATAAACTGTTGATCATAAAGACCCCTTCAAATTAATATGCACCTTCACTAATGCACAGGACAGGTTTCCCTTTAAACTTTGTTGTGGATAGAATGCTCTGTTCTCTCTTATCACTTCATCTAGATAAACAGGAAACATGGGTAACACTGTATTACTGATTGACAGTAAATCCTTACAGAAATAATTATATGAAATGTTTTCATGCTGCACACATACAACTACCAATGTGATATGCATGCTGCAAGCATGATTTAGATGTTGAATTGGAAGGTAAAATTTATTTTTGTGACTGAAAAGTGATATGCAAATCAGGAAAAATTCAAATGTATAAGATTCATCTGTCTATATCTCAGAGTAGTGCATCAGATTTGGGCTTACCCCACCCAGTTACTATTTTTTCCTGGCTGAAGTTCTGACCACCACCCCCCCAAAAAAAAAACAACAACTTTGTCCTGATTTGTCTCCCTGACTCCATTCCATTCAATACCCATCTAATATGTGTCATGAAGCCACCCAAAGGCACCGAAACATGAAAAATACATCAGTATGTCTGTCCTTCCTCCTTCCCCAATCACTCGTTAAAAAATTATTTACTTTTACTTACCCAGCTATCTGGCGAGAACCTGCAGCCTGGCCCAGTGTACCACCAACCCAGTTTTCAGTCCACTTCTCCTCCATCCATCTGCCAGAAGCTGGATGTTAGACCCAACCATCCCAGGTCCCCAGCGTGGTCCACAACCAAGTCACCTCACCAACCGAACCCACCCAACCTGTGTTGCTTACTTCTTGCTTGGTTGCTGCCATGGTTGCTACCACACTGCACTAATTAAGGCCTATGAAGGCTGTTCACACTGCTGTCACCACTGCTGTTAGGCTTAACTTTCTGCTGCGGGGGGGGGGCAGTGCTGTTTTGTTTCGTGAGGTGAGCCAAATTGAGTAAGTAGGTAGCCTAGTCTCAAGTTAGCTTCTAGTTCACCCTCTGTCCCTTCAGCCACCAAGGGAGATGGAGATGCACTAAGAGTAGAACAACAAAAATTTGCCACCACAGCACTGCTATTTAGAGCTCAGTGCTCACCGACTGCTCCAAGCTGTAGTGTGCAGCCTGTCTACTTTGTGGCAGGAAGACAGTGTCACACTCACATGACTCATTTGCTCTTGCTGGCTGGAGCTCCTTCATGTCACATGTGATGGTGCTGCCACTAGTAGGTGGAAAGAGTGGACAACACAATACAGACACAGTCGAGTCAGGAGTGCATGTGCAGTGTGACCACACATAGGCCAGGGGCACTTATTGTGCAAAAGTCTAAATCCAAATTTAATGCCATTATTGCCACACCATAAGAGCAACCTAGGCACAAATGCAGGGGAGGGGGTGGCATCCCTGCTTTATAGTAGAAATTAATTCTCAGGTATTAATACTGGTACAAGTAAATACAATGGTTTCCACTGTGTTCTGAGGTACTGTATCTCCATGTTTCAGGATGTGTCCTGATCATCGTGAGGGTTAGTGTCCTCATTGTCCCTCATTTTCAGTGGCCATGTTCCTCATTTCAGTGACAAAATGTGAGGTATGGTGCATGCTTCCAAGACCCTACTCGGCACAAAGAGTCCTGAGCATGGCCATAGTGTATATGCTCCCTACAGAACGACAAAGGGAAAGTAAGTGAGCCAAATCAGTCATGGAGAAACACATTTGTAGTACTAAATATTCATAAGGGGATTTGCATGGCCCAAAACAAAAAGATCAGGCTTCTCAACAAAGAGGCCCCACTTCACACATCTGGGATGGGGGATGTTGGCTGATTATATCCTAGGCATTTAATGCAATAAGCGAACAATACTTTACAAATTAATGAGAATTTAATGACAAAAAATCAAAAGCCATTAAACAACCGGCAAAAGGATCAGAATTAATGAGTTTGCTTAAGCTGAATAGGAAATCAATGAAAAAAGCATTTTAATGGCTCTAGTTGCTAGCAGTAGTATGAGAAATAGAAACTGGTGTGTTTTTTAGATGAGATTTGCACCAGCTTAGTTGCTGCACACATGGCAAGTATGCAGCATGTGAACCTGAAATGTTCACACCAGCTTAACTGCTGCACTCATGTCAAGCGTGCAACATGCAAACCTGATGTGATTTTTAGAAGATGTTCCCACCAGCTTACCTCCTGCACACATGACAACTTGCAGCATGCAAACCTGATGTGCTTTTTAGACCTGGTTCACATAGGTTCACTTTATTTATGTGAACCGCATGCAGACATTGCACAAATAAGCATGTGGTATGCATTCTCCATGTATGTGGCACACTTATATTTCTGTAAGAGAATCAACTCACAAACTGAGTGACTGCTTCTTCTTTAGCTGGTCAGCCAAAAGTTGAACACAGAGCAGCTGGCAATGTGCCATGTAAGTCTGTGATGGATGTTTGTAATTCTCTTGGGCTAGACTCATACGCCTTTCTCACCTTTGTCATTAACTGCCATGCAAATCTTGTAAAAAAAAAAAAAAAAGCATCTGAATAATTATCTAATCTTGTAATACACTGCATACACTTCCTGCAGTAATCTGGTGCAAGTTTGGTAGCTTAATGATTTTACATTCAATACAACAAGTGACGATAGTTCAACCTGACACTGCAAGTTGTAGTCGACTCACTTAGATATTTTGTAATTGATAATCCATGTTTCCATGACAAATCAGACAGTTAATAATTACTATAATACATGGCCAGATGTGTGAAAAAATGTAATGTAACTCACAAGCTTACTATGAGATGCTTTCATAAGGCAAACTGCCTTATCCAGTGTGGTTTATGCTGTGTACCACACCTTGTCTGAGTGTGTGTACGTGTGTTATGTTATTTTTACACAATCAACCATATATTGTTGTATCTATAATATTGTGTCTATGGTCTTCCTCTTTCCACATCGGAAAATCATGGCATTATTTTGTTGTAATAAATGAGTGTTTGTTACAACAAACACATGCACATTTTCCTTTGTTCTGTGCATGTGCCAGTCACATCTATTCAGTTTCAAGAGCAGAGCATGTGGCACAAGTATGTTTTTCATTTAGTGTCTGCAGTAAGTTTAGATGACCAAAAAACAGTCAATGAATAAGTAAATAAATGAAACTCGGCATAGGACAGCAACCTCAGTACTCAGCAGACAACCTCTGCACATAAACGCCCTTTAGCTTTAATATAATTTTTGTGGTTGAAAAGGAAAACACAACAATTATATAAAGTAAAAATATGACAATATAACCAGTAGTGTATAAACCCAAATTGTACCCCCACGTGTTGGCTGTCTAGATAAACACCTGTCCGACTCAGTCTCAGGATTTATATTGCATACAACACCTCTGTTGTGTGTAACAGTTTTTTTTATTTTAAATTCAAGTTTATTGAAGCTTTCAGGTACACTAAACTTGATCAAATGCATTAGTTAGTTGCTGTATGCACAATACAAAAAATACATTTCATTCTCTTGTAACAGATTCAAATGTAATCAATAGTTACAGTCATATATTAATTGTTACAATGTCAGATATTATACTGTTAAGTGGTCAATTTAATAAAGATCTTCGAAGGAAGTCCTCCCCTCAATGTTATTAGAACTTTCAACTGGTAAGTCTCATTTCCCATTCTTCACAACCACCTGGTTATGATGGCTCTCTGTCTTGTTTTATGTTAGACGGCGTAGCCCAATGGTCACTGGGTGACCCAGAGGGAGTTCTAACTTTGACCTGTCTGATTGGTAGCATTATCTAAGTTTGGGTCTGAAAGAAGAAGCCATCTGGTCCATCTGTGATTAAAGACCTGTAATTTAGAATTTAGTTTATGTGTCAGTTCCTCCATGTTTTGAATTTTTTGAACTATGGAGCACCATTGTTCAAATGTGGGAGGCCAGGAGCTAGCCATCTTCTGGTGATTGCCTTGTGGGCCACTGCCAGAAGAATATTCCAGAGGTAGATCCCATCAGGACCTCTGACCTCCAAGGGAGGGACCCCCAGGATGATGTTCTCCATTACTAATGGTGATGAGCAAGAAAATAATTTTACTATTGTCTGGGTCACCCTTTGCCATAAGGGTTGTATTACATCACAGAGACAGAAGATGTGAGTATGGTGTGCTATCTGATCCCCACACCCTCTCTAACAATGAGCAGATGTCCCACTGTCCCACCTGTGTTGGATGACTGGGGTATAAAAGAACTTCACCCTCACCTTCCAGGCAAATTCCTGCCAGCCAGAGGAATAAGTAGTTCTATTTGCTGAGAGGAATACTGAGTTCCATTCCACCTCAGAAAGCTGGACCTCAGCCTCCAGCCACCACCTGCTTTTAATTTGTTGAGTACAATCAGTACAGAGTTGTCTAATTGCTTTGTATAATGCGGAGATATGACTCTTCTCCAAACTTCGAGAGGTGATGGCCTGTATGGCACAAAGCAGCTGTTCAACCTGCACATTCCTGTCAGCTTCTTTTTGTAATGAAAGTATATATGACCTTTGCTGTAAGAAACAATAATTGTTTGTGCTTCTAAAGTGGAATGTGTCTTTAATGGTGTGGAAATCATAGATTATGTTCCCTGACATCAGTTAGCCTAACTGGTATAGGCCAAGTCTGTACCACTGTCTAAAGACATGATCCAGCTGGGCCAGGTAGAATGTCCCAGACCATGCAAACCACTTCAAAGGCCATATCACCTTTTCTAGCTTGTATCTGGTCCACAACCTGTGGGTCATACATAGAGTGTTTCTGACAGTCAGGGGGAGAGAGTGCCCACCCTTGGCATTAGGGGCTGGATCAGCCATTCTTGCTCCCAATGGGGCTCCCTCTGTGAAGGATTGCTCCATAACCTTCCAATGGGTATTATATGTTGGAGTGCTCCATAGTAAGGCACTACATAACTGGGTAGCAAGATAGTAGTCTTCCAGGTTGGGGATTGCTCACCTCCCCTCCCCATGGACCTATCTAACTGCATGATTTGGAGTCTTAATCTTGGCCTCCCAGAAGACCAAGTATATTTTGTTAGTATTTTTTGCCATGCGGCAAATTGCCTATGGCTAATGCTTAGGGGCAAACATTGAAAAAAATATAGAAATCTGGGGAGGATGCTCATAGTAATTGATTGTATTCTGGAATATAAGAGTAATTTCAACAGGGCCCATTTAGATATGTCCTGATGAAGCTGCAGTACCAACGGATCATAGTTTGCCGAAAACAGCTTCCCCAGTTGTTTAGTGATCTGAACCGCAAGATATGTGATCTTTGGTCTGTTCCAGTTTAAGAGGAAAAGCGTTATACTATCTGGAGAAAGGTTATAATAAAACTTAAGAACCTCAGTTTTAGTTTTATTGAAAGTGTACCCTGAATGATTGCCAACTTCTTCTAAGATAGACCAGATATGGGGGATTGATCTGGTGGGGTTAGTGATGTAAAGGAGAACATCATCTGCATAAAGCGAGATCTTGTGTTCAACATCTCCTATACAGACTCCGGAAATATTGAGGTTTTCTCTAATAGTGCATGCCAGGGGTTCAATATATAGAGTGAACAGCAACGGGGATAGGGGACACCCCTGTCTAGTTCCCCTGCCCAGTGGTAATCTGTCTGAGATACCTCCGCTTAGCCTGACATAAGCCTGAGAGGCATCATAAATAACTCTAAGGACATTTATCATGGCTTGTGGGAAGTCAAAGCGTTCAAGGACTTTAAACAAAAAGGATCATGAGACTTTGTCAAATGCTTTTTCAGTGTTGAGACTCATCAGAAAAGTTGGGGTTTTATCTAAGGAGACTTTATTTGTTATATTTATTGTTCACCTGACACTGTCAGGAGCCTGATGTCCTATAATAAATTTAGTTTGGTCTAGGGAAATAATCTGTGGTAGTAGGGTATTTAGGCTGGTGGCAATAATTGAGGTATAGATCTTACAGTCTACGTTTAAGAGTAATATCGGGCGGTAAGAGCCACATTCCACTGGATCTTTGCCTGGCTTATGCAAAACTGTGATGGTTGCATAGTTCCAGGGAGGTGGGACTGACCCCCTGCCCAAACCTCATTATAGGCCTGTAGAAGGTGGGGGGGGAGAGAGCTTCTTGGTCAGTATGTTATATCTCTCTCCATAGAACCCTTTGGGGGCCAGGCATTTCCCTGTCTTTGTGTTCTGTATAGCCAGTGTCACTTCCGACATCCTGATGGGGGTGACCAGGGTTTGTTGTTGGGCCACTGACAGCATGGGTAATTTCAGTCCACTAAGAAATTGCAGCTTTTCTTTGAGAGGGGTCTCAGTCTGGGGTTAATATAAGTTCTTATAGAAAGTGACAAATGCGTCCATAATTTGGTCCCTCTTATGTTTTATAATTCCAGTTTAAGGGTGTTTTATTTTGGTTATGGTAGCCTTAGCCTGGCGCTGCGTGGGACAGAATGCTAAAAGTTTTGTGGCTCTAGGGCCCCCCTCACAATAACATTGCTTCAGGTAACTTAGGGTTCTTTCCATGTCTATTTGTTGGATTTTCTAAATTTAGTTTTTTACTTCTTTGATTTCCCCCTCAACCTGTTTGTTCCACTTTTGTTTTAGTTGTGTTTCTAGGTCTCTTAGTTGAGTGGTTAACTGTTCTAGTTGTTTTTTCCTTTCTCTTTGTTTGTACGACCCAATCAAGATGAGTTTGCCCCTCAGCATTGTCTTAAGTGTATATCAAAGTATTTGGAAGGTGGTGTCTGAGTTCGAGTTAAGTTCTATTGTTTGTGAGACTATTGCTTTCAAAGCTACGACTATTTCTTTGTCTCATAGTAGGGAGGTGTTTAGATGCCAATGTGTTCTTTTTTTAGGAAGGTTTAAATTGACCTCAGCATAGATTGGGTTGATGGTCTGAGTGGATGGATGTTCCAACCCACATGTGACCGAACATGGCCAGGTCCTTAGCATATGTCAGGAACATGACAATACAAGAGTGGGCTTTGTATCTAGGGGAGTAGCGGTATAGTCTCTAGACCAAGGATATTTCTCTCTCCATGTGTCTCGGAGGCCCATTTCTGCCATTAATTTATTGAAAAGTCTGGCAGTGTGGCATCTGGCTGTGGGGATCTAGGAAGTTGTGTCCAACTTCCTGTTCAGAGTGAGGTTCCAGTCTCCCCCCATTAGTAGAATACCCCTTGCTTTTTCTACTACCAACTTAATCAGGTCAGCATAGAAGTCGATGGGGGAGCCGGGGGGGGGGCATAGACATTTAGTAATGTTATTTGGGTGTCTTGCACCCTTTGTGTGACCATGACAAATCTAGCCCCTGGGTCCACCACCACCGTCTCTTCTTCAAAGGGTAAGGTGTCTGCTAGGAGACTCGCCACTCCTCACTTCTTCCCCTTTTCTAGTGAAGTATGATAGAGAGTGGGGAATTTTTTGTTTTCAAGTTTTGCCACCTCTGTAGGGGTAAGGTGCATTTCCCGAAGAAGATTTATTTGGCATTTTTGCTCTTTAATAAAGTTCAGTATTTGTTTTCTTTTAATGGGACTGTTTATTCCATTAATGTTGTAGGATAACACCTTAGTATCCAGACTAGCCATGGTTAAGTAAGAGTTGGGAGGGGACATCCACTCTTCAACCACTTATTTGGTATAGTACACTGTGCACAGCAATAGATGTATGAACATTTATAACAAAAGTACCTCTATGAACTTTAACATTACTTAACTCAGTAATCAAGTATAACATCAGTATTAGCATAACTCATTTGATGAAATCCCAGAACTATGGGAAAGAAAAAACTCTGGTTAAGGGCCAAAATTATGGCTACTCAACAGAAGTTACTACAAAACCAACTGAGGTCTCTCTTAGACCTGTGCTTCCTAGGTCAGACAGCGAGATACTCATCATCTGGGGTATGCCTTAATCTTAGGCACTTAGAACCCCTACCTTGTAAGGGGTGGAGCTGATTGTCTCCTGGGGGGGGTTAACCTCCGTCAGGGAGACCAATCCAACTCTGGGGTAGGTGGTCACCTAGTGTGGGTGTCAGTGTGTTCTGGGCACTCCCATTTACAAGCCCAAACAGTATGAATTTAGTCTGAGTTTCAGCCTTCATGATTTATGATTCAGCCCTGCTAATATTGCTAGCAGGAGCATGTGGGCTCACTAGTCAAGGGGCCCGCCTGTGAGGATAAAGATTTCAAAGGCTCCAGAACTCATCCCTCCCTCATTCATACAGACCCCCCTAGTATATCTGGAATTATATAATCGAGGTGAGTTCGGGGCCCAGGGCCCCAAGGCATTTATATGAGTAGGGGTCGCCGCCTCCCTCCCCTACCGGCAGCCAGTTACTGGTTTCTTCTTTCTTCTTTCCCACTATTACCCTGGCTGCATATGTAAAGCATAAATATCAATAAGGAAAGGGGGGGGGGAGAGGACAAGGGGAGAAATGCAATCAACCCATTTTCCCCACTTTTCACAAGTAAGCAACTGTAAACAGACATTATAAACATTTTCAATCTAGCGTTTATTTTTAAAAAAGAAAACCTGTCTGTGAGTTCTGAAATGTAGAAAAACAGCCATAAGACCTATGGTGTCCAATTTTCACATAAAGCAAGTTCCAGAGTACGATAATCACATGAACTTCAGTTCCAGACGGTTAGTGATTCTCTGGAAATAAGTCCATCTTCTGGGTTCTTGCATGGAGAATGTTGAGCTGCATTATCCCCCCCCCCACTGAACGTAATGCAGAAACGCCAGGCACACTGGGCCCCTTCCCTCGTCTGGTGGGCCATAGCCTCCTGATCATACCACCTTGAGCCCCTCCCTGCATGGCAAATTGGTGTAGAGTGGATAGCTTAATGATATTTTAACTTACTGTTGCATAACATCTGATAGCTGGAATTGCCAAAGTTTTCCAATATGCAGGAGCAGGGGTGTCTTTAATTTACCATTCATGTCACATCTGAGGCCGTGAAGGAGGGCAATGAAGGGGGGAGACCACAACAGAAGCAAGCTTGGGGAGGGGTGCAGCACTAACAAGAAGAAAGAAAACTCATATAATTCCCAGTCGATTTTCAGGTATCGATGCTCTCTGTTGCTTGTTCCTGACTTGTAGTGGTAGTCGGAGTGTCATCTGCCACTCCCTTGGTTAGATCTTTGTGCAAAATAGTGGAGCAATATGGCTTCAGCATTGCTGTTACATCTGCATGGAGGTTTGTATTAGGTGTAGCCTGTGGGGATCCCATGTGTTTGTGCCCCTTTTGAGAGATCGAGCAGGCCAACGGGAGCAATTCCTTCTCCAGTTTTTCTTTCAGCAGAGGTGGAGTGGTTATGTCTAGGTTTTCAAGATAAGAAGAGGCTGATAGCATATCTTGAAAGGTATGAGGGCCTTGGTCTGCTTCCAATCTAAGGTGCACAGGGAAGAGAATTTGAGCCTTTATATTTTTGGCCTTTAGCTGTTTAAGAATGGGTCAAAGGGTTTTGCGCTGTTCTTGAAATGAAGTGGTATAGTTGTTGTCTAGTGATGTTCTGTAGTGTTTAAATGTGATCTCCCTTTGCTTCCATGCTCTAGTGAGTAGCTCTTCCTTGACAGAGTAGTAGGTGAGCTTAGCTACAAAGGATCTGGGCCTCGCGCCTGCATTCGTTGGTTTTGGCGCAAGAGATCTGTGTACCCTGTCCATACTTAAATACAAGTCATCTGGCACTTTTAGAGCCTCCCTGACCTCATTTTGGAGGAAAGCAATTACAGTGTGGGCTTTGGCTTCTTACCCTTCTGGGATTCCATGGACCCAGATAATCTGTCTCCAGCTGCGCCCATCCAAATCATCAAGCATGCCGTTCAGTTCTTTTTCTCGTGCAGGGAGGTAAAGGAGAAGGTGGTCGTTGCGGTCTGTCTGCTCTGAGATGGCCAATAAGTCAAGTTCAAGTTGATCTGCCCAGTGCTCTATGCCACTGATGTCCAAAGTTCAGTGAGAGATTTATCTATTTTTGATACTGTTTTGGCCATCTGTAGAATTGTGGCAATTAGGTCAGCCTCTTCAGGTTCGGTCTGCTGCAAGATCACCATGGTTTCCTGCACAGCCTCCTCCGTTGCAGAGCGGTGGTATTTTTTTCTCTGAAATAGCTCCTTTTGTTTGTGCGCTAGTGTTTCTGAAAGCCTGGAAGCTGCAGCTTTCAATCCGGTTGTTTTAGCGGGTGATTGCATCTTTAAGGTGGCTGACGTAAGTTGATACGATCAGGCTGTGTTAGGGAGACCAAGGTTCAGGCTGCTACTATCTTCCTGACGTCACCAGAAGTCCATGCGTAACAGTTCTTGATATACACACCACTTCATGCATAAACAGAAACCAGTAATCGCTAACTGATGTGAACAACATTGTTCACATAATGCAACCAAACAAGTAAACTATTCATAATTATCATTACCATATGTTGGTTTAGTCTGGTCTTTTCTTATAGATTATCCTCCCTTCTTGAACTTAGGAAACCGAACTGAATATTTTTTCCTCCCATCTCTTGACTTAGCCTGTAGTTAGTTGCTATTCTCATTGCAGTGCATTGCAGCAACTGTCAACCTATTGGTTAGATAGTACAATGCATGTTTCCTGCTGCTTTCAAGTTCATATTACGTAAACACTTTATATACATCGGCCATCCAATACAAAAAATAAATTATAGTAACTTGCTGCACATGCCCTTATTAGAGAACGGAGTATGTTTGGCACGTAGTGTAGGATAAGGCTATGAAAAGCCTCTAGGCTTGATGTCTGGTATTTAGTAAACCATTTTTTCACATCATTCACAAGCATCTTTAATGTGACTATGGATTCTGAGTTACTTGACAGTCCCTTTGTCAGCTGTAACTAAATAATGCAATTATATAAATGCATACAGTATATGCATGAGAACATAACAACAGTTATGGGACACAGAAGTAATTATATCTATTCTACATATTATATGTTTACTAACGCACCACAATGGTGAGCCTTACTTGGAGTGAGCCATTGCTTAATAGGGTCCTCTCCTTCTAGATGGCCATGTGAACATGTCTGAAACAAATGGTTTTTGTGGCCGTCATGCTCGTTTGTGATGTGGTTCATCACACTTTCCCACTTCGTGGCAATCAATTCTCCATTCCCGTCTGTAGTCAAAATTGCTGACCAGTACATATGATTGACAATTGATTGCCACCAGAGGCTGACATCTTCACAGTCATGCAGTTGTGGAAGTACCTCTATTTTTTTCCAATAGCTTCAGATGTAAGCAAATGTAGAAAAGGTCAGCATAACACAGTACTGTATCTGAATGCTGCATGATGCATACCGTAAGTGACAAAGCAATACAGATCTTGATGCGGTCGCCTTTGCTACTGACTATAAAACATACTGTAAATTATAATCAAATACAGAGCAGCACTACAGTCACTGGGTGCTCTGTGACACCCATAAGCATCCCAATTAAGAAGTCACAGCACACCGAATACACAATAATGTTGTCCACAGTTCAATTCAAGGGAAATGCATACAATTTTATTTCCTCACCGCATGGAGCACATAATATTTGTCTCAGAATCACACAGTAACAGACCATATAACGTTTCACAAAGTTATTAACTTTTACAATGACTTTGTGAAACGTTGCATGTTTTGTTACTGTGGGCGTCTGAGGCAAATATTCTGTGCTCCAAGTGGTGAGAAAATAAAATTATATGCATTTCACTTGAATTGAACTGTGGACAGAATTATTGTAAATTCTGTGTACTGTGACTGCTTAATTAGGATACCATAAATTATAACTACTTGTACATATGAACGGATGGTTGATTTATTTTATTGATATGGTGGGTTGTGCATTGTTGAAAGCATATGACCCAGAAACATTCCCTAACATACGACATAGCATCACAGAAGTTAGAATATTCACATTCGCTTTAGAGAAATGATGTGTTTCTTGTTATGAACTCTTAATTTTCTCCAGATGCCCAGTGACTGTCCCCAGAGTACCCATGTGATACACTTCCTGTGTGCTAAGGATGAAGCCACCATCATTGGTTTCCTTCCCGGTCCCACAGCTTGTCCAGCATCCCGGATCAACCATCGTTGTAGAACACTACCTTCATCTGTGGCCTTTCTGCGATCAGAGGGATGGATGTGAATGTGGTGCAAGGTTCGTGACATCCTGGTGAGAGTATGTACGTCAGCGGGATGTTGGCATTTGGTCCCCATGGTCTTCTTCACCACAGCTGGTCCTCCTGGAGTTTGCTTTTTGTTATTCACCAGGTAGCATGAACATGCAATGACTTCCAAGCACCACAAGTTGATGTCTGCCGCCAACACTCCAACTAACATCAGCACTGCTCATAAATGGCTCCTGATCTCCATCAGTGACTACTACTGAGGGATGCAAACCCTAGTACCAACACCAGTAGGGAAGAGCAGACCTCTGGATGCTAAGTGCCCTCCTTCCTCTGCCAACAACTAACGACCGCTGTCCAACCCGGGCCCACAGATCGTCTATCCCCCCACTCCCAGTGAAAATCCTGTCCTCCCTTGGCATCCTATTGGCTGATGTTGGCCGCCAATTTGCATTTTTGACTGAATACATAGATACATAGACAGTGTCAGCAGATAAGGGCCTATGGCCCACCCAGTCTGCCCATTTAAGTTTGTAAGTTCAGTTTATGTTTTCCAGGAAGTCTGTTGCCCCTTACCCCTGACCTCCAGAATTCCTTTATGTCTATCCCATACATTCTTAAATCCCGTGATTGTTTCAGCCCCCACCACTTCCTCTGGCAGGGTGTTCCACTTGTCCACCACCCGTTCTGTGTGAAATTCTTCCTCATGTTTCCTCTGAATCGTCCCTCCCTCCAACCTCATCCCATGCCCTCTAGTCCTGGAACATCTTTTTCACTTAAAAATAGTGCATTCCTGCACCCTGTTCCTCCCTGTAAGATACTTGTATGTCTCTATCATATCCCCTCTCTCCCTCCTCTCTTCCAGGGAGTACATGTTCAGTGCCTTCAGCCTGTCCTCATAGGACTTGTGATGCAATCCATGCACCATCTTTGTTGCCCTCCTCTGAACCTTCTCTACCCTGTCTATGTCTTTACGTGGTAAGGTCTCCAGAACTGCACAGTGTACTCCAGGTGCGCCTCATTAGTGTCTTGTAGGTGGAATTATGACCTCCCTTTTCCTACTGGTGATGCCCCTGCCTATGCATCCCAGCATCCCTATTTGCTTTACCTGCTGCCTTGTCACACTGTTTCCCTACCTTGAGGTCATCAGAGATGATAACTCCAAGATCCCTTTCCTGCTTGGTGCATGCTATATCCTCACCCCCAACTGATATATTGTGCCAGGGTTTTTGTGCCCCATATGCATTATCTTGCACTTCCTTGCATTGAATTTCAACTGCCAAACCCCTGACCATTCTTCAAGTTTCTGCAGGTCCCTTCTCATTCTGTCTATACCCTCTGGTGTGTCTACTCTGTTACAGAGCTTTGTGTCATCAGTGAACAGTAAAATTCTGCCTTCTAGGTCCTGCGCAATGTCACTGATGAAGATATTGAATAGTACCAGTCCCAGCACTGATCCCTATGGTACCCCACTGGTCACTCTTTCCTCTGTGGAGTGACAGCCATTTACCACCACCATCTGTGTCCTGCTGCCCAGCCAGTTACCTACCCACCGCACTACTGTCCTGCCCACACCCATATTCCCCAGTTTGTGCAATAGTCTTCTATGTGGCACAGTGTCAAAGGCCTTGCTGAAGTCCAGATAGGCCATGTCCACTGCCCTCCCTGATCCACCTCCCTAGTCACCCAGTCAAAAAATTCAATGAGGTTGGTCTGACATGACTTTCCCCTGGTGAAACCATGCTGCCTTGGGTCCTGTAGTCCATTGACAACCAGATGTTCCACCAATCTCTCCTTCAGTAGTGCTTCCATGATCTTCCCCACTACCGAGGTGAGGCTGACTGGTCTGTAGTTCCCTGCTTCCTCTTTGTTCCCACTTTCGTATAAGGGGACTACATCTGCTATCCTCCAGTCTTTGGGTACCTTCCCTGTTTCTAGTGATCGGCTAAACAGGATAGCAAGAGGCTCAGCCACCACCTCTCTTAGTTCTTTGAGGACCCTGGGGTGCACCCTATCTGGCCCCATTGCTTTATCAACTCTTATTACTTCCAGTTCCTTCAGGACCCTTTCTCGTGTAAAGGGACTTGTGTCCATTTCTGCACCATTCTCACCCCTTGTACTCCATTCAGACCCATTACCCTCCTCTTCCTCAGTAAAGACTGAGCAGAAATACCTGTTCAATATGTCAGCTTTACTGTTGTCATCCTCCACAGCCCCCATCCTCCCCTTCAGTCTCACTATCCCTCCCTTTGCCTTTCTTTTTCACTTATGTACCTGTAAAGGTTTTTCACCTCTACCCACTGATTTTGCAATGTGTTCTTCTGTCTGAGCTTTGGCTTCCTTACTGACCTCCTGCCTCCCTTGCTTCTCCTGTTACTTCTCCCTATCCCCTTCTGCCTGTGTCTTTTGTATTGCCTGAATGCAATCTTTTTGGCTTTCACTTTCTTTGCTACCTCTTTGGAAAACCATAATGGTCTCCTCTTCCTTTTCATCTTGCTAACCTGCTTAATACATAATTCTGTTGCTCTTGTAATCCCCATTTTAAATACTTCCCACTGTTCCTCAACCCCTGATTCCTGCCCCATTCCCCTTAATGCCTCTTTCAAGTATCTCCCCATTTTCCCAAAGTTTGCCCCCCCCTAAAATTCAGGATATGTGTTTTTGTGTGGTTTGGTTCTGCTCTTTCTGTGATTTCAAACCACAGTGACTGGTGGTCAGTATACAGTATACAGAATACAGTATAGATTATCACCGCTGCAGCCCTTGTTCTTGCATGTGCAGTTGTAATTGCATTTTTAGGTTTGACATTTGATGTAAACAGTATGGGTAAACCACTGCTTCATGGCTCATCAATATTATAGCAACATTTCTACTACACACAGTATTATTTCTGGCATGTCCCTTATCTGGAATCTTGAAGCCTATAAAACACCACTGCAAGTGGTAATAGTATAATGCAACGAGTACCACATGTAGTGCTACATCTCTCAGTCTCCCCTTTTTCTCACAAGTGTTACACGGTCTCTCTCTCTCTCTCTCTCTCTCTCTCTCTCTCTCTCTCTCTGTTTCTGTTATTGAAACACTGTAACATCTCACCTTCAGAAATGTGCCATATGTCAAAATGATGATTGGTATTGGGAAGGTTTTCTCTAAGCCACTTTGCAATCTGGTGATGTCTATCTTTAATGATTACTTCGGTCTTCATTTGCTCTCTGTCTTCTAGAACTACAACAACTCTCTTCAGCCCCTCCAGTTCACACCAAGTGCTAATTTTATCTTCATTACTCTGCATAACAAAAAAATACATACTGACTATGTTAAGTTAACTTGCATGGAGTGGATTACTATATATATGATAGTATATGGAAAACCATACACAACATGGATATTCTTCCATCAGAGCGGATAACATGACCATGGAGGACCTTGAGAGCAAAGCTGTACAGGTCCTTGAATCATCATGGTATTCACAAGTGGGAAAACTTGCCAGATTGTATATGGATCTCCATAAACTGTCCTACATAGTGTATGATTTGACGCGGTTTCACTGTGGCCATGAAAAAAGGTCTGGACATTTCCTTTTTTTATTTCCTGACTCAATTCTGCAAGCTTCAATTAAGATAGAACCTCTCATTGACCAGCCAGTGCTCGTTGCTTGACATGAGCTGCTGACCATCGAGGGTCGCTGCCCATATAATGATGTCACCAGTAATGCAGAACAAAAAGTTGTTCTGCATTACTGCGGACATCAACACTACAGCAGAACAATTTTTGACTGTATTGATCACTATAGAAAACTGCATTCCACCATACACTGTAACAGGAATGCTATTTATTAATTTTCTATTGAAAAAAATATTTGAATGGTGTTTGCCATTCAAGCAAAATAGTTGGCTCCCATAACAACTGGAGAAAAGTAGTCTGACAACAAATTTTAAAAAGTACAAAAATGCTACAGAATTCTAGAAAAAAAGGGTAAACAGTGCCTCCTGTCAGCTGTACCACTTTCTGGCATCTTTTTTTTTTTTTTATCTCAACCCAAAGCGGGGCACCAGCTCTTGTAGGCCACCCACCATCACCCTTTGGATAAAGATATATATTATATCTTCAAGAGATCCTGAAGTGCAGAAAGGGGTTCTTAATAAAAAATGAGGACTAAAAGTTTTAAACATCATGGCCGAAAAGTGGAGTCATGAAACTGGACATGCACCTATGCATGAGCGCGTGCCCAGTACCACAGATTTTCAACCATGATTTGTGTAACTTTTAGATGTCATTTTCATTTTTTTCTCACTTCATCATTCATGAAACTATTAAAATATATCTTTACTGTACTGAACCCGAAAACATACAGTGAAGTGCTGCAGGCTGTGTTCCCCTTTTGCAATAAATATACAATTATGTAAGCCAAGTAAACAATAACACACTCCAGTGTGTGTGCAGTTATTGGGGATTAATCAATACAATCCGGGTGTGTTGTGATGCATGAGTCCACAGGCTGTGTGTCATCACAGCACCCAGGATGTTGATTAGTACACAATGATCACACACTCTGAAGTGTGTTATTGCACTTATAACATGGTGTATGTTTAAACAACCAAAAAATATACAGAAAGCTGTTTTTTGACTGTTTAAATGCCTACACACACAGAGTGACAGAGACAGTGAGACGCACAGCGGTCAGTAAAGTTATATTGTGCAACTCTCCAGTCGCTGTCACACCAGTACTTAGGCTGCATAGCAAGTGCAGCAATGGTCACCTTGTGATACTTTTTAAGTGGCCACAGTGACAGATCAGTCAACTGTCCCAGTCTCCTGATTCTGCCACAAATCTAGTTCAACAGGCACCCAATACTACCATTGCTAAGACAGCAATACATAATGGACTCCAACACTCATTTTCTTAGTGAGGGTATTAATGGCTGCCACTCACACTGGATTCATTCTAGAATAATGAGATCAGGACCCCTCACTGATATGTCATTAGGGTCGTTTAACTACTTAGTGCATGTATATCGGGAATTAATCAATGGTCACCTGATGACTCTGTACCAATCAGGTACCTGTCTCCCCCTACCCCATGTTATAAGAAGACTTTAACTGGCCATTGCACCCTTGCTACCTGATTTGTCACACTTTGAAAAATACGGTTGCCCAAATGAATACATTTTCAGATTTTAAATTGAGAGGTCATTACCTGCATTATTTGTATGTCAAGGACTTTGTTGATCCTCTGTTCAATAACTGTAAAAGTATCATATTTGGCACAGTGCCTGAGGCTATCTGATCTCCCATCACCAGCCAATATGAGCCCTCTTTCCATTGCTCATAGCTGATCCAGTAATTCATTCTGATGCTACTTCCAGGCACACAAAACAATAGGCTGAAGATATGCATGCTGATGTTTAAAATACATTGTTTTACCAATACAGGGAATATTTAGAAAGTCAAACATTCGCAGTACTTTAGATAATAGTTGTCCAAAGTAAAGCACTGCAGTTGATAGTAATGAATTCCCAGCAGGAAGCTACCTTATGTACGACTGGCTACGCCATGATCTCTGGCAACCGCATTCAGTACATTGCTGAAGGACATGTATTGCTGTCCTGCATGTTTGGTTATCTGCTGCTTTTGTTGGAACTAGACAGTGACTACACATTGTGAAGAGTTCCATTAATTGTTCATGAAATACTATGTACTTCTTCTCTTCCTCAATCAGTGTCTTCATTTCACTATGTATCAATACATAATGGAATATATAATAAGCATTCATAATATATTACTGAAACAAGTAATTATTATTAATAATGTATCAGCAGAACAAAGGTCACTGATGATGCAGTCAAGGTACTTGTGTATGGGAATACCAATAAATTGTTGACACACACTAAACATGCTGTTATTATGTACCCACTGCATTAAAGAGCAGCTCCTCAGTAGCCGCTTCCCCAAACATGTCTGACAACTGACCTGACAAGGAGTTGCTGGGTACAAATCTTTATGCCAACTTCATCCATTTTTAAAAGCTATATCACTCATAATTGTAACCTGAGACTGTGCCGATCAAGACAGAGCCACTTCCTGAGACTGGAGCCATGCCCCCACGCCAGCACATGCTGCCCCATTTTGTGATGTCAGTAAATGAAGGCTGTGTGTGCACACTCCATTGATTTGAAAGGGGCTATATTTTACTGTTTACTAACATGACAAAATGGGACTGCATGTGCCAGCATGGGGGCATGGCTCCAGTGGTTCTGATTTTATCGGTGCGGTCTCAGACTAAAATTACAAGTGATATAACTTTTAAAAAATGATGAAGTTGGCATAAAGATTTGTACCCAGCAACTCCACCCTTGGTTCTCAGTAACAACACTGCTTGGAAGGTCCATCAGCAATACCTGTCTCTTCCAACACCACCTTGTACACTGCTCATTTGGATGCTGCTTTATATTGCAAATATAAATAGGCAGGGCACACCAAACAACATTCTAGTGACCAGAATATGATGTATGTGTAGGTATATTCCATGGAAGGTTCCTATCAGTGGCTAAGATGATAATTTTTTTGGTGGGTGTGGTGACTTATGGCATTTCACTGGCCCAATTTTGTACTGCTAACTGTTGCTGTATCAGTCCACCAGCGACCATCATTTGTAGTCTACACAGATAGAGTAGCATCCATAATACTGATGGCAACATGAGAATAACATTGTTCAGCTGAAACAGTCACCCATCAACCAAATCGGTACTGTAAAGGATATTGCTTAGCAAGTACATGATTCTATAACCTAGTGGGACAACCCTACGGTGAAGGTAACACACACAGTTCATGGCAGTATGAGTCTGGCATCAATATTATGGCAGCTAATTGCAAAATAAACACATTTACAAACACCTAGTTGATTAGTTGCTTTGAAGTAATGTTGATATTAACGCAGACCTAGATCAAATTTCATTAGTAGAAAGGCATAATGCATACCAATTATATGGACCATCTGTGACTACATCTGAGTCATCATCATCATCAACATTGCTAGGCACATAGTCATAATCATTTGGATCATAGTATTCTTCAGAATCTGATGTGGAGTTGCATTCATCCTCTGGGTCAGAATCAGAGTTTTGAACTATATGGTCATGTAAGACTGATTGTAATAGATCCGCTAGAGATCCCCCAATGAAATTACATTGAGCCTCACTGTCATCCATATTTGGTTTTGCCATAATACCTGTACATGTGTAAGTGATAATGAATTGTCATGTATTTTGTGTAAATGAGACGCATTGCATTAAAGGAAGATTTCAAAACAGAAAGTTATATGTTGTTAAAAAAATATATAAATAAATCATTTAATACTGTACTATTGTGTCCCTTTTCAATGTAACTGATGTTCTTAGGATGCAACAAAGTATGTATATTAATTTTCTTATTTACAAAGGGGGGGTTCACCTATGTAGAACAAGTGTGCATATATGAATACATGCAGCTTTCTTTCTAATGGGTTACCTGTCACAGCGGAACACACTGAGACTACATGTGTCATGGTGATCAGGCTACACATTACATTGGAAAATACAGGATATTATATGGCACACCATACTGAACAAGAAATTCGTCACCCTAGTATTTTCTATGATGGCTAATGACCTCAAGAGAGAAGCTCAAGAGGTCCCTCTAACATCATACAAAACATGAGGGATAAAAGTTTGTTGAGTTGTTTGAGAGGACAAACACTGTTCTCTATAATGTATGGTGCCCAAAAAGAAGATCCCTTACATTCTCCAGGCAGACCCATACTACTCTTCTCTTCGTCTATCCCACTGTCCAGCTCCCACACAGGACACACCAATTGCACCCTGTCTTATGAATGGTTCTGGAGTAGGCTGTTGCCTTATGATGTCCTCAGTAACCCAGATTGAAGTGTCATTCTGCATTAGTGAAGAGGTCACTACTGAAGCAGAACTACCATTTGTGGTGTATGGATTTCAATACACAACTGCATTCCACCATACACTATATCAGTTATAAAACACATCTCCTAAATTATGCATTATGATTGGTTAGTATGATTCCAACAGCATGGCAGTACTTAGTGATTTGATGTCATGTATTACATGATCGCAAAGGCACATGAATTGTTCATGCAAGCGTTTCCACCATCTAGCAATTATAAATGACCGGAGTGATGCATTTGAATTTTCAATATTGAGGGCATTACAAATATATTGTGTAAAAATGTTTTGTTTAAATGACAAACAACATTCCAACATGTATACTTTTACAATTTTTCATTAGGAATTATTGCATATCATGAAGAATGCACGCAATGGGATTACATTAACAGTGCTTTATTCACCTTCTATGGACAATATTGCAATTTGTTGCACCGCATGTCACAGTACATCCATAAGAGGTCATTAACATACTGTTTATAGAAAAGCTGCTCCACCAAATAGAAGCATTTTATATGCACATGTTACAATACCATTTCTTTGGCAATGCCACAGGACTGAAGAAGTTACAAACACAATAAGGCACAACAGAGCATGGGTTATTGTGGATTTGCCCACGACTAGTGTGTTGTGTCACTATGCTCCTCCGAGTGACTGAACCACACAAGAAGTGGGTCAATTAAGCAATAAGGCATGACAGGGGTTGTGTAATGGTGGGATAATGGCCCACCTCCGGTGGGTTAAAGCGCAAAGCAAGGCCAATTAATTCCGCCAACTGAGAAGGCATGTTAGCCCACCATAATGCATTCCCTTGGAGTACTTAATTGCGGTTCTGAAATGGGTAATTTTAAGTAAATGTTATTGCCGATTTAAACGTATAACTTAAAGATGAGCCATTGTGCTGAAAGTTGCTGTTGGCCAATCAGGAGCCAGCATTGTTTGAACCCATTTCATAATCACACAGTAACTCACAATCTGGAGTGCCTTATTGTGAGTGGTTTCTGGGGTTTATTCCTCAGACCCAGTTTCTCTGTCTTGTGGGGTTCCTCAGGGCTCAGTATTGTCCCCCATGCTGTTCGCAGTGTATATGCTGCTCCTTGGAGACATTGTAAGAAGGTATAGGCTGAGGTTTCACTGCTACACTGATGATGCCTAGCTCTACCTTTATTTTGCACCCAACCAGGATGGAGCTCTCTCGGTCTTTAATAACTGCCTCAAAGAAATCCAGGAGTGAATGGACTTGAGTTGGCTGAAGTTGAACTCAGAAAAGACAGAGATGTTGTTTGTGGATCTGGCACGTCAGATAGGGGAGCCAGGGGCTGGTTCACCCTCTGGGCTCTTTCTTGGAGGTGTTTCACTCCTGACTTCTGAACAGGTGCGTAACCTGGGGGTAATTTTTGATGAAGGGCTGACTCTGCACTCGCAGCTGTCTGCCATCATCAAGTCCTCATTTTACCATCTGAGGAATATCTCCAGGATTAGGCACCTTGTTCTGTCCAGAAATCTTCCTATCCTGGTCCATGCCATTGTGTCCTCATGCTTGGACTATTGCAATTCCCTTTACCTAGGATTTTCTGGGGTGGAAATCCACCTCTTGCAGCTGGTGCAGAATGCAGTGGCCTGGCTTCTGACTGTTACCTCCCAGTCCAGTCATATTTCGCCAGCACTATGTAGACTGCACTGGCTGCTAGTTCAATGGTGGATCACCTTTTAAGTTGGTCTTCTGACTTTTAAAGCCCTACATGTACTTGGCCCAGACTACCTGAAAGAGCTCCTGGTCTCTTACTGCCCTGGGTGATTACTGCGCTCAGCTGATGAGGGGTTACTAGAGATCCTTAGGGTGTGTTTGAAATCCTCTGGGGCCTGTGAATTTATGCATGTGGCCCCTACCCTCTGGAATTCTGTACCCTGTCAGTTACGGGAGTGCACAACCATGGAGGGATTTAAAAAGGCCCTGAAAACATACCTATGGATTCAAGTGTTTGGTGATTGATTTTATTCACCTAACTGTATCTGTTGTTTTATATATTTTAAGATTTAAATGTTTGATATGTTTTTAAACTCTGTAAGGTGCCTTGGTTTTTGAAAGGCACCATAGAAACAAATATTATTATTATTATTATTTATTATACAATGGACCAATGTGTAAACTAAATCGAAGATATGTTTAATTATCTTTTTTAAAAATGTCATTCCTCAGCTGTGGATAATGCAGGATTTAGCCACCACCATGTAACATGTTTTGATCAATGACGTTACTGGAATTTCACACAACATTGTACAATAATAACTATACCTTTGCTACGATGTAGAAATTTCATACGGCATTGAGTACCACGATTCATAATTGCAGACTTCTCAGACATGTCATGCACATCCATAGTACATTCTGAATATGTCTCAGATTGTACGCTTACAAAGGAGTTATCATTCATACTGTTTGTGGAATCATCTCTGCAGGTACCACTGTCTTTATTGGATGAGCGACAAGCACAGTCGACTCTGATAACTTCGACACTGTCAGTGCTATTGTTCAGAAAGCTTTGATTTTCAACCATTACTGTGCAATCACTGGATTTACAATTCATCAACATCAATGCATACTGATGTAATTCCTATGAATACAAAGAAAATACATAGCTGATTGCAGTCATTTAAAAATATAGAAATTAATAAACGGTAACAGATTGTGTATATGATGCAATGAAAGCATTAGCATACCAAATAAATTGCCTAATGAATATCAAGTCAAATGTAAAATTATATTAATTTACAAAGTGAAAAGAAGGTATAGTCACTGGCATTTCATGAAATGGTGAGGAGAATAAATCTTTTCACCAGTGTCAGGAACACAACAACAAGCCACATTATCCTATCTGCTGGAAGTCTAGATGTCATGTGTGCGTAACACAAATTCATGTGGAGTGGATGTGAAATACACAACCCGGATAACAACTTTTGTTTCATGTGTGCTTGCACATTTAGTAGGATGTTTCAGTCTTAGGTCAAGGCCAAATAGATAAAACCTTGGGGGGGGGGTTTTAGTTGCAAGAAAATAATACTGCCCATGGGTGTATAGGACATATAATGCATGCAGCTCAGCTTGTTGAATGCAGTGATATTGTTCAACCATGCCTCAATGTGCCACCTTGGAATGCATTATTGTCCCGATATAAGCATGGTCAGTTGTGGGTTATAGCACCCCCTTCCCCAGTGGAGGGAGAGAGTGGATGAGGCACATATGGCAGTGTAGTGATCTGGAGGGGCAAAAAAACACAAGAAATAAACCAATCATTATATTCAGTGATCCAAGAAGAGTGTGAAGTTGAAGGAACACAAAAGGTTATCATATACAAATAGTGGTGGAGGGGTGGGGTGAAAAGGAAGTACTGTAAATACTAGTATGCTCAGTGTGGTGAAAGACATTGAGGTGGTTGCAAAAATGAAATCTGAAAAAGTAAATACTCAATACAACATACTATGCAACATATGATATAATACAGTAAGCATGGAGATCCTGTTGAACTTATAAAAAAAACCAAAAATTAAGTCTGATTATTTTACTGGGTTAGAATTGGTAAAGGTACTGCCAATATAATATCACAAGTAGTATTTCATTCTGTTGCACAATGAGTACGTAAATGTGCAGAAAGAGGCATGGTAATTACATGACATGTTATATTATCTGACACACAATTAAAAATTTTTTTGGAAATTAGGGAACATAAACACTGTGAAGTGTAAGCAAAAGCCCTCCAGGACATAGCACAACACAATGACCCACAACATGCATCATATATTCTCATCTTCTGTGGTTTTCAATAATTCAGCTATGAGTTAGTGGCTGATGATGCCATGTGGTGTTGAAACTGATCACAAATCAGAGTTTGTAAAATGTGTGTGTGTGTGTGTGGGGGACCATGAAGTTAATACTATTTTGTTAAAAGGTGGTGAAAGACACAGGTGATGGAAAAAATGAAGACTGACAAAGTACATTCAAGAAGGCATACACCAGAAGATGTCATGGGGCCTGCGTGAAGCTCTATCAGCACATCAAAACATCATGTGCTCTGATCAACAGCAAACTTGAGGGTCCTATGACATAGACGGTGGGTATGTCTTATGTGAGGACTGAGGGACAGGAACGGTTGGAAGGGGGAGCAATCACGCTATGCATGATGGAGGGGGTCCAGGTCATGAAACAGACAGAAAAGAAGGGAGAAGTGAAAAGCATATGGGTAATGCTAGATCAGATGGCTGGGTAAATGTAAACACTAGTGGTGTAAACACTAGACTGCTATCTTTCCAACCTGCACCTGCACCTGCCTGCTGAATATGCTGTCTGCTCCGAGAGGATTTCCCCAGAGGACATTGTGTGAGAGACAGTGTTATTTTTATTATCTTCCTCGGACATTGCTTTGTGCAGTTTACTAATGGGGCTCAGGAAGCTGATTACTTAAGTCATCATTGGAGGCAGGGACTGAGGGGATTAAATCACTGTGTCGCTCGCAAGTGGCTAGACTGCTATCTTTCCAACCTGCACTTGCTTGCTTGCTGTATATGCTGTCTGCCCCAAGAAGATTCCCCAGAAGGCACCAGAGGACAACATTGTGTGAGAGACAGTGTTATTTTTATTATATTTCTTGGACATTGCTTTGTGCAGTTTACTAACAGGGGACTCGGGGAGCTGATTGCTTCAGTCATCATTGGAGGCGGGGACTGAGGGGTTTAAATCACTGCGCTGTTCGCAAAGCACAAGTGTAGTGCGAGCATTGTGAGTGGCACAAGTGCCACTCTGAACAAGAACAAGTGTTAGAAGTGGTGAAAAGCTAATGTGGAGGTTGGGAAAAATTAAAGTATATTTATATTATCGTAATTGACTTTAGTAAGATAGTTTTATTACTAGGAAGTTTAAATAAGATAAATAGGAATTGCCTTAGTTCGAATTTATGCTGAAGCTGTTTTAAAAAGTTAGATTAGGACTTGAATGAACCTATTTTTAAACATGTATACAAGGGCCATGATGTGTGTGGTGATTCTTTTCTGTCTTATGGGTTATATTAGCCTACTAGAAAGAAGAGAAAAGGTTAATAGATCTTACTGGCCAGTATTAAAACAGAGTAATGTACATTTTAATTTTAAAAGAAGAAATGTATTTACTAATGTGTGGAGAAAGTTTGATCAACATGGTAAGGTAATAGTTGGTAACCTATATGAATTGCACAGGCACTTTCAGGGAAATCAGGGTATTATAATGACATGTTTATTAATCTTTGGGGGTGATGTAGAACTAAATCTGGGCCCAAAGAATGAAAGATTTAAGGTGCTCCATGACAATGCATGAAGTTTGAGATCTAAGATGGATACATTGAATGTACTGGTAAATGAGCAAGTCCCAGATGTTTTGGGCCTGACAGAAACGTGGCTTACATCTACAACAGACGATAGAGAATTTAAATTGCCTATTTATACACTGTTTCGTTCTGACAAGCCCCAAAGGGATGGGGGTGCTCTACCTTAAAAATAGTCTAGGTTACATGGAGCTTGTGATAAGGGGTTCTGAAAATAATATAGAATACCTGGGTGTTTTAGTTAGATCACTGAAGACAGTATTTACTGTTATGTACTTCCCACCTAAAACTAAAATGGAAAGTATAGAGGGTGTAATAAATAAAATATATAACATTTTGGGGGACAAATTATTAGTGCTAATTGGGGACTTAAATTGTAATTGGTTAGGTTCCTGTGGTAATCAATTAAAAGAAATTGTATCAGTCCTTGGAATTATCCAACATATAAGTGCCCCTACGAGATATACTAACACCACAAAAAAAGAAAATATTTTGGATTTATTTTTTACTTCCTCTTTTATGGTACTAGAAAATTTGGGAGTCCTCTCTCCTTATATGGGGGATCAGAACCCAATATGGGGAACTATTTTAGTTTCACAAATACAGGGATTGTTTGACCATGCAAACTATATGAGGACTAAAGATTTAAGAAAATTCTCTGAACAAAAATTCCTAGTAGATATAAGTAGGGAAAAATGGAACTGGATTTGTCAGTACAATATTTTACAGACACTTTTAATAAAATATGTGATTTTCATGCACCAAGGCAGAATATGAGGGCTAAGCAAGCTAGACTTCCCTGGATCAATGAAAAGTTATTGACGTTTTTAAGGGTTAAGAATAGATGTTGGAATAAGGCCAAGCAAACTAGGCAGAGGAGGGACTGGATAATATTTAAAAAGAGAAACCGATGTAAAAAACTAATAAAGAAGGCAAAGGCTTCTTATTATAAAAATAAAATACATGCAGATAATGATCCTAGGAAGTTTTGGCAGAATATTAATAGTTTATTGGACCCAGGGAGAAAGGATTTACAAAACAATTAGTTCTTGAAGTACAAGGACATCAGATAAATGATTCTCATGAAGCGGGCAAAATTACTGAATAACTTATTTGTGGTCCTACCTGGTTATGTTATTGATGTAAGTAAGTTAGAACTAGACAAGGAACTAATTGGAGATAAAAAAAAAAGATGTCCATCACCCTTTTAGATTTAAATTACTGAGTATAACTGAAGTTTGTAAAGGCTTGAGAAGGTTGAAGATTCACAAATTTGTAGGAAGGGATGAATTGGAGGGAAGGTTCTTGAGACTAGCAGCATATCAAATTGCCCCAGTAGTGACAGAAATATTTAATTGGAGCTTACAAGAAGGTATCTTTCCATGAAGTTGGAAGGAAAGCAAAGTGAATCCTGTCTTTGGGGGGGGGGGTAGCATCAGAAATCAATATTTATAGGCCAATAGCTCTCCTGTCCATCCTGTCTAAATGTCTGGAACAACATGTCCATACACAAATTATGGAATATATGGATAAATATAACATAATCACACCATATCAATCAGGGTTTCGAGAAAAGCACATTTAACTATTACGGTGCTTGTAGAATTTAATAACTTGATTAATACATCATTACATTCTGGTTTGGAAACAGCAGCACTTTTTGTGGACTTGTCAAAGGCTTTCGACCTGGTGAACCACTCCCTCTTGTTGCAAACTGCAGAAAACATGGGTATTACAGATGGACCCTGGCATTGGCTACAGTCTTTCCTTGAAGGGCGCACCCAGAGAGTTATGGTCTAGGGATGTATATCACCCAGTAGAGCTATAAATAGAGGTGTACCTCAGGTGTCCATACTAGGACCCCTGTTGTTCTTATTATTTAATAACAGTTTGCCTCAAGTGATGAGAAATTCACTGGTGAGACTATATGCCGATGACACTGTCCTCATAGCATCTGGTTCTAGTATCCAAGAATTACAGCATAAACTGCTGATTGATTTTAATAATGTGAGGAAGTGGTTCACCAGGTCGGGCCTAATTATGAATAGAAAGAAAACCAAGGTATTGCATTTTGTACCTAAAACTAAAGGAACAATTAAAGTAAAAATAGATAGTGATGAAATATTAGAGCAGGTAGGTCAATACTGTTATCTGGGAGTCGTTTTTGATACGCAAATGTCCTTTGGCGCACATGTGAATTCATTGGTAGATAGGGTAAATAGAAGAATAGGAGCTTTACATAGAACAACAAAATGTTTAGGAAAGAATGCTTGAAAAGCTGTGGCAGAGCAATTGATTATGCCTGTGTTAACATATGGTGACCTTGTATTTCGTAGAACAAATAAACAATTAATAAATTAGGGTACAGTATAAACTGGCTAGATATGTGTTACACAGCAAGTTTAGAACTCATCATTGCGCACTTTTGTCTCAATTGCAATAGCAGTCTTTGGAGGTCAATTGTATTAGATCATGGCAAAAATGTATTTATAAATATCATGTGCTTTTTCCAAACAATTATATAAATAAAACATTATTTGATAAGTAAAGGATAAATGAGAAGACTAAGAGAACAGTCCATGTTGAAAAAATGTGTACCCTTAAAATTCAGAATAGACATGAGGTATGAACATTAAATTACCAGGCATCCAAATACTGGAATAACTTGCCACATACAATTCGCACTTCACCTACAGTACATTAGGAATATGTATTCAGGGGATAAACTAAATAAATCAATTTAGATGTATATGTAGTTAGAAGGTTGCAACTTAACATCCAAATGAAACATACAACATCTGTGGATTGTTGTTTTGATTTTGTTTTTATGTATATTTGGTATTTTAGTGATGTGTATTGTCAATTTCTGGGTATGTATATTTGTTTTTGTTTGCTGTGTGTAACTTGTACATGATTTTTGTTAAATGATAACAAGACTGTCTTGTAAACTGGGTTTCTTTTTACATAAATGACATTACCCTGTATAAAAATAAAAGTTTTTACTGCTACTGCTTCTACTACTACTAACCCATACGCTGAGTGAGAAAATGGCCATGCAGATGCTGGCAGAGGTTTAAAGCATTGCTCTGCAGGGAAGGGAATCTGAAGGTTTGTTATTTAAATCTTACAGATACAGACTGGGAGATCCTATCAGCAAGGTAAGGCATGAGTGGGAAGATCATAGGGACACTCCAAAGTGCCTTACTGCAGCAGCTGTTCAGGGAGTACACATTGTAAAGAAATATACTAGATATCCTAACCAAATTCGATAGTGTGGAGGGGTTGGAGGTGGAGGCGTTGGTCATCATGTGAGATACCATAGCCCAGCAGGCATCAAGCTGAGAACAGGATATGAGGATAGTCAAACCACCAAGCAGGTCATATACTTCAGATGGGAAGGTTTAAATAGGATGAGTGAGATATTCTGGAAGAAAGAGAGGGGATGGGAGGAAAAGGAAGAAGGGCAGGAGGGTACATGCTAAAATATCAGGGTGTGCTCCTTAAATTGTTAGAGGTATGTGAAAGGAGGGTGAAGATGAAAAAAAGAAGGATGAGGCCACTGTGGTACAATAGTGAAGTACTGGAGGCAATATTGAAACAAAGGGTGGTTAGCTTTTTGGATTCATGAGTGCATGCAATATATTGGGTGGCATGGATGCAGCTGGGGAACATTGTGTCAGAACAACTAGATATAATTTTTCTGTTCAGTGACAAGGGTGCTTGGTCACGATGTGGCCAAACAAAAAGAATTGTATACAGTTCTGGAGGCACCATCAAATAAAAGGGATATATGGCATGAAAATGGTGTGGCAAAGGTAAATAAAATGGTGTATAATATGGCAATGAGAGTAGACAGACAAGTAAGGATTAAGCCATGAGAAAGGATGCAACTACCGTGGAATTAATCTATTATTGGGGGGGGTTGGGGCATGAGCCTGAAGGCCGAGTGCCTTCAATGACCCAACCATGGATTAACTCCACGGTAGACTCATCCTTTCTAGTGGCTTAATCCTCTTGTAACTTGGCATTCAATGTACAAGTACTGGTTTTAAAACAAAGAAAATGATTTTCATTTGAGAATTTATATTCAGCAGTCAAACACAACGCTAAAATGATGCAAAAAAAATTAGAACATACATATTGAACAAATCCAGTTCTCATTCATTGAATTCCATGTTAAAAGAGGATTAAGCAACTCAAAAGGATGGGTCTACTGTGGAATTAATGCAGGGTTGTGTCATTGAAGGCACTCAACCTTCAGCCTTATGCACAAACACCCCCAACTATGGATTAATTACACAGTAGACCCACACTTTCTCTTGGCTTAATCATTACATATTTTGTAAAAAAAATCAGTTTATGCTTGCTGCACCCATACCACAATCAGAGTGGCTTGCTCTATGGTCCAAGGCTGTCACTGTCACTGCCATTTTGTTAATAAAGAAATGGTTGCACTACACTAACGACTGGTCAATATTTTCATTTTTAATGCATCAATTTTTTTTTGTTGGCATGTTGTTTAATTCATTAAACTACATTGTGCCGACCTGTCGAATGATTTCAAAGCTGAAATTTTCTGTAAAAAAACAAATCAGACAATCTCCGGAAGCTGACATCTGAACAAGGATGCAGCACTATCACATTACTTGGTCAGCAATGCATGTTTGAGTATTTATAACATTTTTTATTTGGAATGCTCTTTGCTCTACCAGGGATAAGTAGTGTGACAACGAAAGAAACTTAGATCTGGCAGAACAGCGTGGCCGGCAAACATCTTATCTGAGTCTATAATATATGTAACATGAACTGCAGGCTATGAAATCTACCAGTACTGTAACCCTGCTCTGATGTTTGCTGTATTGGAGTCTGATTTGTAGCAGCAAAACAATTTTAGAGTGGAAGACCACAGAATGAGCATAATACTGATTAATGCAGTACTTCGATTGTATATAAAAGAAAGAAATCTGCTTTATAAACAAAGTGAAAATTTGGCACCAGCTACACACACAGGTGTGGAGATATTTGTGCTGTCTGTTCACCTTTACAGCTAGAAAGTCAATCAAACACACTGGGGGTGTCCAGTGAATGAGCTGCAGGCATATCATGGAGACTGACAATTCAATTATTGTAGCTTCCCTTACCTCAGTTGCTCATATCAGTGCTGAGACAAGCACATGCAGTGCTCAGTGAGACCATCCATATGATAGGCTCGCAACTGTGCTCTGCTCTGGGACATCAACCCAGGGCAAGATTTGAACCACACACATCTGGGACACTATCAGGGTGACTTCCGCATCCCACAGCTGCACAGTCCTTGTCTCTGGACCAAGCCAACGGCCATCCACATGCATTCTTATGGATGACACTCATAGGAATGAACATGTGACCTATGCCTCAAACAGTACAGTAGCTGTTACAAGTTCAGCTGGATGGATGAGGTGGTGAGTGCTGCACCAGTTGCCACAACTGCAGTAACGATTCTGGAACAAGACATGGGCTGACAGGGGTTGGCAGGGGAGAGACAGAGGATCAAGCATCCCAAGTAATGCTCTTCTCTATCAGGATGGTGAGGAATTATCATCCCACCCTCTGATAGACCTCCAGTGATGGCTGGAAGGAAATATTGGTCAGGAGTCACGTTGCTAATACAAGTCATCAGTGCTGATGGGGAATGCAGAAAATTGCACTTGAAGGCTCCGTGATGGTGTCACCACAGCAAATCAAAATGCACAGGCTCTGAATGCAGTGTTTGGGTTGTGGGGAATGCTTGCACTCACACATCTCAGTCATACTGGGGTGGGGGGCCCATGGTTGATATCCTTGTGAGTTGGGACTGGGGATGGTGGGGCCATAGACAGAGTCCCTACGAGGGAGGGATCAGAGCCATCTGCCATAGTCCAGAGGTGCAAAGAAATATAATAGACCCAAAAAAGAGTAACACCCAGCTAATGTTGTCTTACTGTGGTGAACATCCTATGGTGGGTAACACACATACAAACATGAAAATGTACTCTGGATAGCATGTAAAATCCTTTATAGAACCACATATATTTACCCTTTGCATCTTCAATTTTATTGTGACTTTACAAGATCCGACATGTTTAGGTGGATGTAGATCAGAGTCAAAAGTACTTGCACTGAGTTTTTGAAGTTTTGGCTTGACACTAGGGTAAACACTAGGCACAAGATCAGGCTTTCTCTTGAAACCAGCTGCCCACTGATTATAATTTATAAAGTCTTCTGGTGCATCAAAGTGTGCACCACAAATAACACTGGTTTTTAAACAAGCTGCCCAGTCTTTGTGTGTGCTAGACACAAACTTGTCCCATTTTTTACTCAGGTCGACATCTCAAGGCCAGTAATGAATGCTTACTTTGACTGCATTGATGTTACTACATCCACAACCATGCAGTGTTTAGGCACGTTAGAAAGTTAATTAGAGATACAGTATGTATATACATACAGATATAAAACAATATTAGTATGAGGTGCCTATAACGGTGAAACACAGGTGTTGAAAAAGTAAGTCAAAGGTGAATTAATATTTAAGCTGCATATAGAAATCAAGACTTTGGAGAAACAAACTGAATCAGAATACTGAATACTGTCTATAAAAACATGAATAGCAACAGTAAGGGAAAAACAAAAGGAGATTGATAAAGGAATTTGTGTGTATTTAAGGAAAGACTAAGGTCAGCTGACCATGTGAACCCATAGCTTAATGGTTAGAGCACTGGAACAGTATTACCAGGGGTCTGGGTTCATTTCCTGGTGAGCCACACTTTTCCATCATCATTTCCATCCTTGATTTAAAATATGCCTGACAGGGGCTTAGCTGCACTGAAAAGTGATCTGTTTGTATTAGTAACAGTAAGGAAAGACGGTATTCAAGTAATATAGATGTGCTTTCCAAACTGAGACTGAAAAGCTGAATTTAAATGAATATTCAGATAATAAAAAAACAAAGACAGAAATAAAAATACCGCACAAAAGCAGCTGATGATATATTTCTTTATATATTCAATGTTTTGTGACAGACACAGGAAAAACAAACTGACACAACATCAAGATAAAAAAATTACATGCCTCACTTCATTAATGTGCAGAAGAAATGCACGGCTAATACATAGGTGAAATATTCAGTAGACACAGAAAATTACACACAAACTTATGGAAACAGAAACAGGATTACGCTCCTTCAAAAGGTATGTGGCCTGATTGTAAGATAGAAATAAATGCAATAATGAAAGAAACAGATTTTTAAAATACTGTCTAGGGTTAGCTGTGGACTACAAATGCAGATATAAGGGGTTAGTAGCAGGTGTTAGTCTCGGGCATGATAAAACCTTCCTAATAATCTATATATGATGGAGCCCACAGAATTGGCGAGGAGCATGCAACTTGACTGATATTTGTGCTGCTCATTATGCAGTCCGCATTCATTTTCTGATGTCACACTGCATGTACTGTGAGACTTCAGCACTGAACACAGCTCAGCAGTTCTCAGGTGGAGCAGCACACTGGGACAAACAAAATCATTTTTTTTATTCACAAAACCGATATTGGATATACCAGGACACCTGCAGGGGAGAAAAATGGGTAAACATTGATACATGGCAGCAGTCAAGCTCACATAAAGCAACAGGTAAGAACCTGCTCTTTAAATAGAATGATTCTGGACAACAAACTCTGCAGTTTGAGAAGTTTTAAAGGAAAACTACACCCTCATATCTTCTAAATGTTATTTGTTTCCATGTCAACAGACAACTCTTTTCATATAACTGTTAAAGATGTATGCAAGAGCTTCAGTCTGTTTTAACAGTTCATACTAGGCCCTATAACTGTCTTGGGATGCTCCATTTCATGATTGTTGAAATCTCATTGTCCCTGAGAGCTGCATTAGTGTAACCCCTTGTTACCCGGGGTTACTAGAATCCCAGTAAGACCTAGTGGTAGGCAGGGAAGGCACCTTGTGAAACTCCAGTTAAATGGGTTTCACACTGTCTCACTCTGTTCTCAGTCTCAGCTGAGACTGAGTGATGACATCACCAATAGAACTGTCTCAGCTGCATAAGCCACATTGGAATCTGCAGCAGAGGGAGTTAGATGGATTGTTGGGAGTTTTCAAAGTATTCAGTCTCCTGTTTGCTTTCAAACAAGAAAGTCAGTCTCCTGTTTGCTTGCAAACAGGAAGGTTCAGTCTGCAGTTTGGTTTTGAGGAGTCAGTTCAAGTGGTGGAGACCGCTGTTAGGGTCTCAGTACCCCTCTCTCTGGGGGGGGATGTAAAGATCCCCATGTAGATTCCAGGGGCAATCCCCTTAATTCTGCAAGGAGAAGGAAAAAAGCTGCCTATTCAGTTCAGCCTTAGTTTGCAGCATTGGAAGAGTTATGATTCGCCTGTGGGGCACCTGCAACAAAAGGGTGAGTGTTTGCTGTAACATGAGAGGCCAAAAAATGTGTTTCTTCAGCCTGGGACATGTGAAGAAATCTAGGAATTGAGCTACTATTTGGGAAGCCTATAGGACTAGGTCAAACAAATGGAGTAGTGTCAAAAGCTAGAGTGCTGTTTGAATTCAAGTAATATTGTAGAGGGGATGCGACAGTTCATCTACCATTTAATCTACATTCAGAAGTTTCAGTTTTTCCAGAGAAATGGCTGGGTATGGGCTGTGGGAGCTGGAGGTGGGTAAACCCCCCATCTTTAGTAACCAGGTCCACCTCTACGGATTTCTGCTGTGGTTGCTACTTTGCCTCATGCACTTGGCCAGTGATGAGGGAAGTACCCAGACATGGGTTGCAAATGGGAAAATCTCTCAAGGAGTCACAGACTCTAAGTGGTGTGGGGAGCCACAACAAGTGTAAAGAAAAATTCTCTTTGTGAGATGGGAGTCATAAGAAGTAAGAAGGAAATCTCTCTAGGAGTCACAGACTCTAAGTGGCGTGGGGAGCCACGACAGGATAATTGGTTCATTCTTCCAATGGACCATGGATCAAGTGGCCGGCGGGGGAGCCAGGCCAGTCAGGCTGTGTACCCAAAGCGCGTGCAAGTCCGGGCTGTGTGCCTGGTGGGTTCAGAGCCTGAAAACAGTATAATTGGTCCATTCTTCAAGTGGACCATGCAGTAGTCTCTAATCTGCATTACCAGTAAATGTAGCCCCGTGGGGGTCCGTCTATGCTTTGTTGTGTTCAGCTAGTTGTGAATAAAAGCCACACTGTAAAATCCCATTCCTGGTTCTGGACATTACAGTTATTGCTTCCTGCATTCGGATTTACTTGGGTGCCCCTCTGCAGAGTAGCCAAACCTAGGTCCCCCTGTGCCAAGTAACCTCATCCTCCCTGAATCCAGGTCCCCACCAGGTATTGCTGTCAGCTCCAACAGCATGCCACCTGTCATTCTGGCAAAAAGGCAGGGGTGGGGTTACAAAAATGGAGGCACCGCTGGGATTTGTTCGGGAAGGAAGGTGCTTGGGCAAGGGGGCTAGCATTTTGGCTATCTGGCAGTGGGTAGCCCAAAAAGCTGAAGCAATTTCCCTAGTGTGTTGCTGTGTGCTGTGAATCTTGTGCTGCTGTTTAAAAAATGCCAATTGTTTACTAAGGGGCTGTAAAGCCAAAGAGTGTGCCCTTGTCCTGCATCAAAAATTGTTTACAGCATTTTTGCCTGCTTTAAAAATGAACTGTGGTAAATAAAAGTGTGGAAGACTAGGGGTAGCAATAGAGAAATTGTGCCCTGGACGTTTGAAATGCTTTTTAAAATGAATTCTTGTGAAGGAAAGTGTGGAAGACTAGGGGTAGCAAAAGGAAGATTATGCCCTGGACGTTGGAAATGCTTTCTGTGTGACTTAAGAGACTGCAGAGTTAATGGCTATGTTAAATGGCTGAAATGGGCTCCCGCTGTGGAGTCAGTTAAAAAAAAAAAGTGCATTCTGCAGTTTAAATTTGCGTGCTCGACGATCGCCGTGAGGAGAAGAGCCCTCATGAGGAGGAAGAGGCTCATTTGCATGGTGTCGTGTGGTTGGTCAGGCTGCAATCAGTCCTGCCCCTCAGCCAGCTCTACTGAAACTGCCCCAGCATTCAAGAGGGAGTGAGAGTGGAGTGCGTGTACTGGCAGTGGAGGAGTGTCGCAGAGTATTCAAAGCACTGTGAACAGTTAAAAAATAGACTTTTTAGTTTAAAATCGGGCTCAACCCACAAATCGATCATTAAAATAGTGAGTTTGGTGGTTAAAATGATGATCGCTAGGACTGCCCGCCCGTTTGTATACTGAGGCCTTCAAGAACTGGCTGCAGGCCGGTTTACCCCATCGCAGCAAACTGCTACTGATAACAGTAAGTATACCTTCATAAAACTGCTCAAACAGTGATTTTCAGCTATGCCATATAAAATGTGTGTGCAGCAGTGTAGTCGCTTTGCAAGTAACGACTGTGTGAAGTCCTGCCAGCAAGTGCAAGTCTGTTAAGCCATTGAATGTGTGCATGGAAGTGAAATTAGCCTCAGTTTAAAGTCTGCAGCCAGAGAGAGACTGTGGGTTGTAGAAAAGTGCAACACTAGTAAAAACAGGCAATTCTGTGCTAAAACCTGAAGCTTTTAAGGGACTGTGAATAAACCAAATGTTACCAGCTTGTGTAAAGTCCAAGGAAAATCCTGTAAATGTGTGTAAAGCCAGATCAGAGCAAGTTGTGCAGTTTGAGTAAAAGTTATCAGTAGCTGGTGTAAATCGGGTGCGCAGTGGCTTGACCCAGATTCTAAATGTTGATGCACAGGAGTGCTGCCGCAGCCATTACAGGGTGGGGTAGTAAGGTAAACACAGCAGCAGAGGAGCCATTTTACAACTAAAGAGTGTGATCAATAAAGTGGGACTTTCAGTTACAGTGAACTTTTGTTTATTTTTTCTGCAGTTATGGCCTCAGGACCAGCTCGTTACCCGGATCATTCCTGGGTTGCAGTAACAGCAGCAGTAAATAGACTGAGAGATATTGAAAAGTGGTGCTATGGAGGGGCAACTGCCTCCTGATGTAGCGATTCCTAATTACCCAGTGCGTGTATGCCAAATATGCTTGAGTGCTGGAAGGGACATCTTCATGATTCCTCACTGTGCTGGATGCCTACAAAAATATGGCTTATATAAAGCACCTCCAATTCATTTGGCTCCCACATGGACAAAAATTCAGGAATCTGCAGTTGGCAGCACACAGCACCAGGCGGAGCCTGTGGAGGAAGGTCCCTCGGGGGAGTGTGGCACAAAGCTAGAGGTTGCAGAGTTAGAGACAGAACCAGAAGTTGAAGTTTTGGATGCTGGATCCCAGAAAGAAAGTTCGGATAAAGCATCAATAGACCCCTGGGTGGGGGGGCCTAGCCCAAGTCTCTTAGGTGAAGATGAGATGCGGGATGCCTTTGAATGGGAGGTGTCGACCTCCGTGCCTAGTGATGAATGGATAGTCTCAGGGGTGAGAATGACTGCTCACTCCTGGGCTCAGATCCTCAGTGAAGAGGAAGATGAGGGAGAACCTATGTGGCCTTGTGAGAAAGGAACGGGTACACAGCCTCAATATCTTGCCTCGGAGGAATGTATTGAAGAAGGTGGTGATGCCACTGCCCTGGCTTTACAGAAGGAAGAAGTCAGGGATCCGTTTCTAATTTTCTTGAGGATGCGATGCTGGCAGAACCAGGACTGATCACCCCCAAGCCAGGCCAGCGGTCTCAGATTGACCAAAGCAAGTAAAGAGGAGAGACTGGTTCGTAGAAAGGCAAATGAGATCTATGGTATGACCTTTTCTACCTTTCCTCAGAAAGTCTGGGAGGAGATTGAGAACTGCAGGAAATCCTGGATCTGGGATGAAGCAATGAAAAGTATGCATCCTGGAGCCAACCAGCATGTAAAGAATAGACTGTTCCACGAAAAGTATACCCAGTGGAAGAGAGGCAGGACACTGTTCATAGACAGAGTGAGAGTGGTGAACGGAGAGGGACGTGAAATCTCCCACTGTGTGAATTATGTGCACCCAGACAGGGTAATAATTCAAGCCCCTGACCCCCGGTACTATTGGCCTCAGTGCAAGGACCTCCCAGCAAATGTGCCCGTGCCTACAAAATGGAGAGCCGAGCAGTGGTAGTCAATACTGCCACACCAGACTGTGAAGTGCCTTTAGTGATCCGCCAACATGAATAATCAGGACTCAGGTGCCCCACATTCATCAGTCTACAGTGTACTGTCCTGTCCAGCAACCATCCACTGGCCCACCAGATGACTTCAGATCCAGAAAGGACACCAGCCCAGCTGTTTCCTGTTCATCGCCTGGTAATCGGATGACGTCGGACCAGCTGTTTTCTTTTTTGTTCCTGTTCTAAGGTTCCATCTCCAGAGATGACATCATACCAGCTGTTTCCAGATGTGCCCTCCTGTGGTTCCCGGAAGATGTCCGCCCAGCTGTATCAGAAGAAATGCTGCCAGGGAGAGTCTTCGGCTGCGGTACAGGTCGGTGCCTAGTATTGTACTACAAATGGCTGGTAAGTCCGAATTTTTCTATCTTTATGACATTGCAGTACACACCCTACACTACAGACTTCAAAAATGTGTGAACTGTCTGCAAAGACTCTCCCCTTCGGGACTTTGGCCTGTTAGAACTGTGCTTCACCGGGCTCCGGCCCAGGAGAGACTCTTTATTGGACTAGCCTTCAGGCCTTGTGGTCACTAGTTGGGACTTTTAGGGCACTCCATCCCCCCAAATGTGTATTGTAAATAATGTCATTATTGTATTCTAATGTAAATACTGTTTTTCTACCTTTTTTCTAAAAAATCTTTTTGGGATTTTGCAGTGTTTTGATGGTAGGGGTTTAGGTAGACTGTGTATGCAGAGTAGGAGCATGTGTTTTGTCTTTCTTTTTCTTAAAGGTGTTCCTGGGAAGACAGAAGAGAAAACAAGAAGAGGAGGAGGGGCTCATCGGAGTTCCTCGACAGTGCTTTATTGTGTAGAAATTTAAAGTACTGTGGTGTTATTGTTATGGTTACTGTATTAACCCTTTCCTTCCACAGGTGTGGTTGTGGGGTAGGGAGGAGGCAGTAATTTGGCATTTTACTGATGTGTGGTTGCAGGTTGCCCAAGGTTGGGGAGGTCCCTGGGTTGTTTTGTTTTTGTTTTGGGATATTATGTTAGAGGCAGATAGGTTTTCCCTAGAGGGTTGGGGGGATAGACAGGCTGTGGTTCTCAGTGGCCATGGGGACCACAGTGCTGATCTATCAGGGCTATGCTCTGGATAGTTCTACCAGAGCCACTAGGTGTCCATAATAAGTGGATAGTGTAGAGGCTGATATGTCAGCTACAGGCCTCTAGGCACTTAGTGTTGCCTGCCTGTGCTTGCACATGGTAGGAGGGGGCCTGCTCACCCCCCTCCGCAGGTAGCACATAGGGTGGGATGGCCTAAGGCTGGGTAAATAATGACTGCGGACAGTCATTTTTCTGGTCAGGGTTGAGTGTAACCCCTTGTTACCCATGGTTACTAGAATCTCAGTAAGACCTAGTGGTAGGCAGGGATGGCAGCTTGTGAAACTCCAGTTAAATGAGTTTCACACTGTCTCACTCTGTTCTCAGTCTCAGCTGAGACTGAGTGATGACATCACCAATAGAACTGTCGCAGCTGCTTAAGCCACATTGGAATCTGCAGCAGAGGGAGTTAGATGGAACGTTGGGAGTTTTCAAAGTATTCAGTCTCCTGTTTGCTTTCAAACAAGAAAGTCAGTCTCCTGTTTGCTTTCAAACAGGGAGGTTCAGTCTGCAGTTTGGTTTAGAGGAGTCAGTTAAAGTGGTGGAGACCGCTGTTTGGGTCTCAGTGCCCCTTCCTCCGAGGGGGGGGGAATGTAAAGATCCCCATGTAGATTCCAGGGGCAATCCCCTTAATTCTGCAAGGAGAAGGAAAAAAGCTGCCTATTCAGTTCAGCCTTAGTTCAGAGTGTTGGAAGAGTTGTGATTCGCCTGTGGGGCACCTGCAACAAAAGGGTGAGTGTTTGCTCTAACATAAGAGGGCAAAAAATGTGTTTCTTCAGCCTGGGACATGTGAAGAAATCTAGGAATTGAGCTACTATTTGGGAAGCCTATAGGACTAGGTCAAACAAATGGAGTAGTGCCAAAAGCTAGAGTGCTGTGTGAATTCAAGTAATATTGTAGAGGGGATGCGACAGTTCATCTACCATTTAATCTACATTCAGAAGTTTCAGTTTTTCCAGAGAAATGGCCGGGTATGGGCTGTGGGAGCTGGAGGTGGGTAAACCCCCCATCTTTAGTAACCAGGTCCACCTCTACGGATTTCTGCTGTGGTTGCTACTTTGCCTCATGCACTTGGCCAGTGATGAGGGAAGTACCCAGACGTGGGTTGCAAATGGGAAAATCTCTCTAGGAGTCACAGACTCTAAGTGGTGTGGGGAGCCACAACAAGTGTAAAGAAAAATTCTCTTTGTGAGATGGGAGTCATAAGAAGTAAGAAGGAAATCTCTCTAGGAGTCACAGACTCTAAGTGGTGTGGGGAGCCACAACAGGATAATTGGTTGAATCTTCCAATGGACCATGGATCAAGTGGTCGGCAGGGGTGCCGGGCCAGTCAGGCTGTGTACCCAATGCGCGTGCAAGTCCGGGCTGTGTGCCTGGTGGGTCCAGAGCCTGAAAACAGTATAATTGGTTCATTCTTCAAGTGGACCGCGTAGTAGTCTCTAATCTGCATTACCAGTAAACGTAGCCCCATGGGGATCCGTCTATGCTTTGTTGTGTTCAGCTAGTTGTGAATAAAAGCCACACTGTAAAATCCCATTCCTGGTTCTGGACATTACAGTTATTGCTTCCTGCATTCGGATTTACTTGGGTGCCCCTGTACAGAGTAGCCAAACCTAGGTCCCCCTGTGCCGAGTAACCTCATCCTCCCCGAACCCAGGTCCCCACCAGGTATTGTTGCCAGCTCCAACTGCATGCCACCTGTAGTTTTGGTAAAAAGGCAGGGGTGAGGGGTTACATTAGCATATGAGAACATGATGCGTAATCAACCTTTAAACTCCCCAGTATGCTTGCCTGCTTAACTAGTCTTCAAATAAACAGGCTGCAAGAAGGTGCGAAATATCACATTTATTAATTTATTTATTTATCTAGTTTTTGTTAACCGGGTAGGTGCACTAGCCATAAAATGACTATTTTCAGGCACGACCTGGGAGAGTACAACAAAAAGAGAACAGTTGAACAACAGCAACATAGGTACAATAATACAAATACAGGAACAGTACAGCAGTGCTACAAAAATACAATGGGTAGAAACAAAAAAAAAAATAATGGCAAGCATTATACAGATAATGGCAGTAAGATATATCATAAGTGCAGAAACCACGGACCCGATCTGTAGAGTGAAAGGGTTAATAAGATAGCAAGGTTATATAGAGAGAAATGTGAGGAATGTTCAAATATAACAAGAAAGACTGACAGAAGGAAGGTTAGGGGTGGTAACTGGCAAAACAACAGTGGATGGTCAGCAACAAGGTTCGAGAAGGAAGAGAGCTAGTAGTCAAGAACTTATTTACAAAGAGAAGGAAAAATATGGGGAGGGGAAGAGGAGACAGTCTTGGAGCTGGATCAGGGCAGGTGTCACATTACTGGTAAGTCTCAGGAGCTTCAGGTTGGGTCAAAGCATGTACAAGCATCAGCTAAGGATAGATAATGACTATATTCACTTTTAAATCCAAAGTGAGACTGAGACAGCCAGAGGTTGAGTGGAAGAGCATTCCATAGCCTGGGAGCAGAGAACTGGAAGGCCCCTGTGCCTTTAGTCGTCCAACATCTCGGAACATAGAGCAAGGATTTGTCAGCTGATCACAGGCCATGGGAGAATGGTTGAGGGACCAGCAATGCTGCCAGCTGGGAGGGTTTTTTTCCCCAGATGATCGAGTCTATAAGTGATCCAAGGTAGTATTGTCTACTGGCAGAGGGTGAGAGCCAATTCAGATCCTTATAAAGAAGGCAGTGATGTTTGAGTCGAGGCGACGAAGAGGCAAATCGTCATATATTGTTATACGTTACATCCCATTTTAGTAGGGAGGTTTTATGGGCAGAGGTAAGAATAGAGGCACCATAAGTAAGGAATGGGAGCAGAATACCTCGAGCAATTGCTAATTTGGCTGAGGGTGTAAGCATGTAGCTTGTTTTGTAAGCTACTCTCAGTTTCGAGTTTACAGCTTTGCATGAGGACTGAATGTGAAGATTAAAATCCAGGGACTGGTCCAGCAGGATCCCAAGGTACTTGAAGGTAGTAACATTTTCAAGTGGAAATCCTCCTGGGTGAAGAACTTCCAGCAAACTAAAACAGGCCTTAATCTTTGATGCGGAACCTAGGAGCATGGCTTTCATTTTCTTTTCATTTAGTACAAGCTTACGGTCTAGTAGCCAGTCTAAGACCTTATTAAAGTCTGAAGTAAGTGATGTGTTTATATACCTTGTTTATATTACATATACCTTCCGTGAGCTTTGCAAACTATCTGAGTTATAATGCAGGCTCTTCCCTTTTAAACTCCATTTAGTTTATGAGTTTCCAGAGAATTTTTGGAAGGTATTTGTACTTTCAGCATAGCGATACATGATAGAAATGGTTGATCTGGCATCATATTCTCATATGCTAATGCAGTTCTCATGGACAATGAGATTTCACCAACCATGAAATGGAGATCCCCAAGGCAGTCACAGGGGGCTATCATGAGCAGTTAAAACAAACCAAAGCTAACACATATAACCCTAACAGCTACAGGAAAGGAGTTGTGTGTTGACATAAAAATAAATAAAATGTAAGTGATATGAGGGTGTAGTTTTTCTTTAGGAGGTTTTTGTGAACACAGCTCTGAGATCCCAACTGGCACCAGCTCTCTCCTTAACACATTCCACTGAAGTCAGTCTCTGCATCAAAAAGGAGACCATGTGACCTCCCTTCCCATGAATCCTTACTAATTTCACCTTAGGACCATTATTCCTAGGCAAAGTTAGGTTAAGTTGTCATTTTCCATATTCACAAATTCTACCTTTCAGGTGAAGTGTGACTTCACGTTGTGGATTATTTTTTCACTAATTCTGCAAAATTCACAAAATAATCCACAAAGTGAATTTTTACAACTTTGCCCATCACTACTGCCAGGGGGGAGGAGGTGGGGAGGGACATACTGAATATTTTTAAAGGCAAACGGGCACTATATTACTTTAAAAGATGGCCGCTGTCCACGGAGGTGGGTAAATTGTGCTGGTCACCCCTCCGGGGATTTTATTTTAAATAATAAATTATATATAACAAAACTGTGGATGTTGGGGAGGAAGGTGGGATTGGACTGCTGATAGAGGGTGGGGGTGGGGTTTACAGTTTACTGGGTTTGGGGCTGGGGAGGAGGTGAAGGCCTGTTTTTTTTTTCTCCTTTTTTTCTGAAAGGCTCCCAAATACTGAAACTGAATATCTGAATATTTGGCTGATAAATACCAAATAGTTGGCCAAAAATTCAGAAAAAGCTATTTGCAGACCCCTTGTGCCCGGTTTATCTTCTATTGCCTTCCAGACTGTTTCACTTATCCTTATCTACAGGTATCATTTTCTTGACCTGGAAGGACACTACTTCTTTATTCAGCTGTGAGCTGTGTGAGAAATTCTATATTGCACTTGATATCTGCAACAAACGTGCACTTTTGCTTAATTCTGTTGGAGGTGAAACTAACTACCCTTGGTAATTGCTTTTTATTCACATATTTATTTAGTGTTTAACCAAGAAGGGGCTTGCAAACTTTGTTTATCTTGTTAGTAACTTCAGAAGGATTTAAATACTGCATTTGGGTAGATCCTTGGAGGTAGCTAGATTGTCTACTAAGATTTTCTGACAGTTAAACTATTTTTAAATAAATTACAGGTGGCTGAGGAGTTGAAAAGGAGCTTGCAAACTCTGCTTATCTTGGAAGTAACTTCACAAGTGTTTGAATACTGCATTTTAGTTGTCCCTTGGGGGTAGCTGGATTGACTACAAGGATTTTGGGACAGAAACTATTTTTAAATAATTTACTGGTGCGTAGGAGTTTGTGATAGTTAAACTATTTTTAAATAAGTTACTGTGGTTAAGGAGTTGTCATAGCAAAACCTACAGTGTGAATTGAAACACAGACAGCCTTAGGTGCAGGACATTGTTTTCAGACCAAAAAGTGTTGTATTGGAACAGGAAGGGCTGCATCATAACCATTGTCAACAAATTGCCCTGGGTGGAGATATCCAGACTAGATCAGATTACTATAAGTTACTGGAGGCTGCAATTTTTAGAGACACAAAGCATATTTTCTTGACCTGGAAGGACACTACTTCTTTATTCAGCTGTGAGCTGTGTGAGAAATTCTATACTGCACTTGATATCTGCAACAAACGTGCACTTTTGCTTAATTCTGTGGGAGGTGAAACTAACTACCCTCAGTAATTGCTTTTTATTCACATATTTATTTAGTGTTTAACCAAGAAGGGGCTTGCAAACTCTGTTTATCTTGTTAGTAACTTCAGAAGGATTTAAATACTGCATTTGGGTAGATCCTTGGAGGTAGCTAGATTGTCTACTAAGATTTTCTGACAGTTAAACTATTTTTAAATAAATTACAGGTGGCTGAGGAGTTGAAAAAGGAGCTTGCAAACTCTGCATATCTTGGAAGTAACTTCACAAGTGTTTGAATACTGCATTTTGGTTGTCCCTTTGGGGTAGCTGGATTGACTACAAGGATTTTGGGACAGAAACTATTTTTAAATAATTTACTGGTGCGTAGGAGTTTGTGATAGTTAAACTCTTTTTAAATAAGTTACTGTTGTTAAGGAGTTGTCATAGAAAAACCTGCAGTGCGAAACAGGAAAAGAAAGTCTTTCAAGCAACAGAGGGAGGTGGATCTAGGTTTACGTTTGTTTGTTACAATTCTTAACATTTTCAGTGCAGGAAGAGTTTAAAGCACAGCTGACTTATTTTGGGGCTGACAGCTTTCAGAGCATAAACCACCAGGCCTGTTTTTGGGCTGGGGAGGTTTACCTGTGTCTGACTTGGATGTGTGGATTTTTCTCTGTTTGATTATCAGGGTATTTTCTCTGTCAAATTTTTGTGTAGGGCATCTTGCTGACAGGAAGGCACTCATCGCAGTGGTGGGTCAGAGCTTTTAGCTGATTGTTTTGTGAGGGCACAGTTTAGGCCCAACCCTTCCCACCCTCACCCCACCCACCCCTGGAAATAGTTCTTTTATACCTGGGGTTCTGACATAATTTTCTCAAGAGTACAAGGTGCATATCACTGTCATATCCTCTCTAGCACACTGCACTGACAATACAAGCATACACATTGTATAATATCTATATATATATATATATATATATATATATCTATATTACAAACCACTCACACACACACACACACAAAAATGTGGGGAGTAGTGCAATGTAATGGCTGTGGGGCAGCAGTCTTCTGGGAGTCTTTCTGGAGGCTGAGATGCTGCCCTATTTGCAGACAACTCTTTGCCCTGAGGGAGGAAGTTGCCCATCTTCAGGCCACACTGGACAGTAGTAAAGGGACCTTCCCCCAGGCCACACTGGATGGTAGGAAGGGAACCTTCCCCATCCAGGGCGCACCAGAGCCACCACCACTACCTCAGAGGTTGTGAAGAAAGCACAGCAGTTGGACCACAGTGGGCTCAGGGAGGGTGAGGATGGTGGAACAGAGGCACACCCAGTCAGTTGTTCCACACCACAATGCATACACCATTCTGGGGGAGCATAGCTCCCCTATGGATGCACCCACAGAGGAGACTAAGGAGGCTGAGGACAACTGTCACAAGGAAGGCCCACAAGAAGGAGGCAGAGGACACCACAAGGAAAGGAAGCAGCTCCTGGTGGGGACTCAATTATTAGGGGGATAGAACTGGGGGGAACAGGAAAAACTGAAGAAAGATGCCTGCCTGGTGCCATGGCTTGGAGAGACAGGAAGCGCATCCTCAGGATCACAAGAACAGCTGCATGGGAGTCTGAGCTTGACGTCATTGTCCACCTAGGGACAAATGATTTGGCTAATCATGAGATTAGAGCAGTGCAGAAGGACTTTGTAGAATTGGGGAGGGGCCTAAGACAAGTAGCACACACAATATCCTTCTCTGAGGTGCTGCCTGTCAATGGCATGAGTGAGGCAAGGTACTTTGCACCATGCAGTTTAATGAATGGTTGAAAAAATGGTGTGGAGCACAGGGTTTGGCTTCATTGGGGACTGGAGTTCCACCTGGAGGGACACCAGCCTATAACTGGCAGGATGGTCTGCATCTGTCCAGGAAGGAACAAGTCTTTTGAGCAATCGGTTTAAATGCTTCATTGGCAAGCTTTTAAACTAGTCAAGGGAGGCACTGATAAGCAGCAGGAAAATCCCAGCCTCTCCTACAAAACAGGGTACTAAATGAGAAAAAGACCATGGTAGACAGGTCAGTGGGGATGCTGCAAAGAAGGTAAAGCCATCAAAAATGGAGAGCAATGAGTACCAATGCCCATAGTCTGAGTAACAAGCTTCCTGAAATAGTGGCCTTGATGGAGGAGGAACATCTGGATATCGTGGCAGTCACAGAAACATGGTACACACAAAACCATGACTGGGACATAAACATACCAGGATACACTATCTACAGGAGGGACAGGGAGGGTAAAAGAGGAGGAGGAGTAGCTCTTTACACAAGAGAAGGAATCAAAGCAACCAAACAAAAGGGAAAACAGGGAGGAGAAGAAGCACTGTGGGTAAATTTGGAGACCGACAATGGCACCACAATCCACAAAGGGGTTGTATACAGACCCTCTTCTCAGGGGGAGGAAATGGACAAGGAAATGATAGAAAGAATACTTACAATGGCAGAAAAAGGGGAGATACTGCTGATGGGTGATCTGAATATGCCAGATGTTAACTGGGGTGCAGTTGCAGCAGCCACTTCAAAGAGTGGGGTTATTCTAGATGCCCTACAGAGGGCATGCCTTAGACAACTAGTATTGGAGCTCACCCGCGAGGGAGCAATCTTAGACCTGGTTCTCTCAAATGGAGATGAAGAGGGATCACAGATGTAGAAGTGGGTAGCCATCTGGGAACTAGCGACCATCGAACAGTATGGTTCACAATAAACACAGCAATAGAGTCAAGCCATACAAAGGCAAAAGTACTGGACTTTAGGAGGGCTGACTTTGCCAAAATGGGTGAGTGCCTAAGGAATGCACTTGCAAATGGGCAGGAAGGAGGGGTGGAAGAACAATGGGGAATAATAAAAACTGCCATCACAGAGGTAACAAGCCTTTGTGTGAAGCAAATAAACAAAACGAAACGATGTAAGAAACCACTATGGTTCTCAAAGGAAGTGGCAGTGAAGGTTCAAGAGAACCTTCTATTAGTTGTCAGTGGGTGGATTTCACACTGTCACATTTTCAACTGCTCATATTAAGATGCATATCTCATTTACTTGGGGGGTCATTAAAGGTGTAATTCCTTTGGGTTTTCATTTAGATTGCTTAGACTGATTCTGTGCATTTTTGTTATACACAGACTCTGTGTTGAAATCTGCATTTATCAGGCTCATGGTCTCGTTTTCTTGGGGTCCTTGACAAGGTTTTTTTTTTTTGCTTACACTTACAAGTGATACTTTCATGCATCATGTTTATATGTGTAGGTTAATTTGAGGCTTGATTTCAACTTGCAGTTATACTAATTTCAGGATTTTGTCTCTCATTATCTGTCCTTTAATATACCAGGACAATTGGAATGTAAGTTGTAAGCTCATCTTACATGTATTAGGGAATACCACTCAGGTTTTTTTATCACTAGAATGCTTTCTTGGCATACTGAGACATTTTAAAATTTATGTGACAAGAACTCTCTGGCTGTGAGAATTCTTGATAACCTTTGCCCTTCTGAGGCTCCTCAGTTTAAGGCATACTGGTGTTAATTAGCTTCTCTGACGTAATCTTCTATTATGTTTTAAATGTATATGTTAAACCAATGAGAATTATTTCTGCTTTTTCTATATAATCTGGTGTTAATAGTATGGGATATTTGAAAAAACTGCCACAAAGCTTCTGAAGAAGGACCTGGTTGGTTCGAAAGCTAAAGCACTTTGTTCTTTTCTGTAACATCCATGTTGGTCCAATAAAAGGTATCAAATCATTTGTTTCTGGATCTGTTTTTTAAAAGGACCAATACGGCACTTACAACATTTTTTTGCAAGAGAAAAAGAAAGCATTCAGGAAGTACAAGGAACACAGAAGGAGCAGGACTGAGAATTGTATCAGTTAAAGGAAAAGGAAGCTGGGAAGGCAGTCAGAACAGCAAAGGCCCAAACTGAGGAAAAGATAGCCAACTCAGTTAAGAAGGGGGATAAAACCTTTTATAGGTACATCAGGGAGTGAAGGAAGACCAAGGGAGGGTTAGTGAGGCTTAATAAAGAGGAGGGAGGGTGGGCAGAGGGTGACTGTGAAAAGGCAGAGATACTAAACAAATATTTTGCTCAGTATTTACAAAGGAAGTGGGGAGGTACCTAAAACAAACAGTAGAAACACTCTGGATACAGAACTTGATACCAGCCCATTTACAGAAGAAAGGGTTCCAAAGAAACTCTTAAAACTGAAGGTGGACAAAGCAATGGGGCCTGATGGGATTCATCCCAGAATTCTAAAAGAACTAAGGGTAGAATTAGTGACACCACTGACTACCCTCTTTAACAAATCATGGGAGGATGGGGTGGTACCCGAGGACTGGAGAAGGGCAGATGTGATTCCCCTTCACAAAAGTGGGAGCAAGGCAGAAGCAGAAAACTACAGACCTGTTAGTTTAACCTCAGTGGTAGGGAAAATGATGGAATCATTTCTGAAGGAAAGGACTGTTGAGTATCTAGAGGCCAGAGGGGCTCAGGATCCAAGGCAGCATGGATTCACAGCTGGAAGGTCATGCCAGACAAATCTGATAGATTTATTTGACTGGGCGACCAAAGTAGTAGATCAGGGAGGGGCTGTGGACATGGCCTACATAGACTTTAGCAAGGCATTTGACACAGTCCCACACAAAAGATTAATATACAAGTTAGCGAGCCTGGGAGGTGGTCCCAAGATGACAGCCTGGGTAAAGAATTGGCTGGAGAATAGGACACAGAGAGTAATAGTAAATGGAGTCCACTCTGAAGAAAGGGGTTACTGGTAGGGTACACATGAGAGTTCAGTATTAGGACCGGTCCTCTTCAATGTCTTTATAAGCGACATTGCAGAGGGACTGAAAGGAAAAGTATGTCTCTTTGCAGATGACACAAAGATCTGCAACAGAGTTGATGCACAAGGTGGGGTGGAAAGGATGAGAAGGGACTTGGCAAGGTTAGAGGAATGGTCAAATGTATGGCAGCTTAGATTCAATGCTAAGAAGTGCAAGGTAATGCACCTGGGAAACAAAAACCCAGGGGAAGAGTACACAATGGGGGGTGAGATACTAATAACAACAAAAATGAAAACGGACCTGGGGTAGTCATATCAGATGACCTAAAGGTGGGCAAGCAATGTGAGAGGACAGCAAGGAAGGCTGGGGGGATGCTGGGATGCATAGGGAGAGGCATCACCAGTAGAAAACAGGAAGTTATTATCCCTCTGTAGAGACAGTTGGTGAGACCCCATCTGGAGTACTGCATGCAGTTCTGGAGACCCAATCTCCACAAAGACATAGACAGGGTGGAGGCTGTCCAGAGGAGGGCAACTAAAATGGTGCAGGGTCTGCACGGAAGACATATGAAGAGAGACTTAAGGAGCTGAATATGTATAGCCTCGAGGAAAGGAGGAGAGTGGGGACATGATAAAACTTTCAAGTACCTGAAGGGAATCAACAAAGTCCAAGAGGGTAGCATCTTTCAAAAAGAGGTGTGCAAGAACAAGGGGCACAATTTGAACATAGAAGGCGGCTCAGAGGTAATTTAAGGAAGTATTTTTTCACAGAGAGGGTTGTGGATGCATGGAATGGCCTTCTGGAGGAGGTTGTGGAGTCAAAAACAGTGGTGGAATTCAAGCATGCATGGGACAGTCATAAGGCAATTCTAGGGTGTGGGGGTAGGAAGAAGTAGGCTGCTGGTTAACTAGGATCTGCAGCTTAGCCATTAGGTAGGGAAATGGGCAGACTGGGTGGGCCAAGCGGTCCTTATCTGCCATCAAAATCTATGTTTCTATGCTTCTATGTATAGTATCTGTTGTCTGGAAATTGACACATCTGGTACCAATCTTTAAGAAAGCCCAAAACACATTGTAAATTACAGACCCAATGTCATACTACCAGTGCTAAACAAAATTCTGCAAAAATAGATGTTTACACATTTGTCTAAATATTCAGCTGCCCAACATGACTTCTGGAGTGGGCACAGTCCCCCAATACACTCATGAAACTTACAAATGATGTTGCTGTGGCTATGGATAGTGGTAAAATATCTGGAGCCATCTTCACTGCCCTAACTAAGGCATTTGGACCTTCTGGATCACTCACTCCTTTGTATCAAAATAAAAGATCTGGATGTCTTTTCCTCTGCCCTTCTGTGGTTGACAAATTACTTGTCAGACAGACAGCAACTGGTTAATTTTTGTACAGCTTCTCTGAAATTGCCTCCACCTTAACTGGCATCCCAAAAAGGGTCCATACTGGGTCTGCTACTCTTTTCCCTCTATTATAGTAACCTCCCATTCTATCTGTTCTCTAGGACTTCCTGTATGCAGATTAATACCTACTCATCCTGTAAGTTCTATATACATAAAAAATGTAAACAGGTGACTCAGCACTAAATTCCAATCTATTCAGCACTGGTTGCATCAAAACAAACTGGCTCTGAATACTAGCAAAATGCAGGCTAAGCTCTTTGGATCATCACCAAATTTTTGCAGTTGTCCTTCCTCACTATTGATCACCTGTCTTAACAACTAATCTCTTGATTCAGTAACTTCTTCCAAGTATTTGGAAGTCACACTGGACCTTTCACTCAACTTCACCCTGTGCACACACAAATACCAGACTGAGGCTCTCCTACAGAATAAGAAACAATTTGACCCCTAAAGCTTACTTGGCTATCTTCCAAGGTATCCTGCTACAGTACCTAAACTGAATTATGTAGATTAATTTACTGCAATACCTCCAAATCTAATTTGAGAAGATGGGATGTCACATATAATAACATCTGTCACTTTGCAGTGGCCACTACTCACCTAACATATCATTGCTCTCTGTACTCGGGACTCCGATGTCTCTCTCCTGCCCCTATATGTGCATTTAATCTAGGACGCCTAATTGATAGAGTGCTCTGAAACCAAATTCCCACCACCTTAGCCTTGCACATGTATATATGCATTAAGGTCCCAAGGCCAGGCTTTTCTGTTTGCTCCCCCCCTATAAGTTGGACTACCCTGCATGACCGTACCTTTTCTAGTTATGTATCAAAGCTTAGGAACTCCCTCCCTCCCCCCTACACCCTCCCTCCCTCCTTCCTTCCTTCCCTCGCAATTGATATTTGTTGTAGCTCTATGTGCCAGATGTTCAAAACTAGCATTAAGAAACATCTGCTTCTGAAGTATGTATGCTTATGTACCAAATGTGGGATATTGTACAAAGCTTATATTGGCTTAAATTAAACAGTTTGTGAAAAAGTTTCTGCTACATCTGTGAATCTTGTTCCTTATTCCTGTGTACTTCACTGCTCAATTGTCATACAAATTATTTCTTGCAACACACAAATTTATTATTTAAATGTAACTATTTCTAACTCTTTGTGCTTTGCCTATAAGATCTGGCATACATTGTAATCTTTCTTGTACCTGCACTGTGCCACTAACTGTGGAAATGCACTGTATCACTGCTTCTTTGTATTGTAAAACTGCTTGCATTCTGATGATTTTTATCTCATTGTAACTTCCCAGGTAGTGCCGGAAAAAGGCAATTTCTTTGTCTAATGCACTTACCTAGTAAATAAAACTAAATATATACTGCTTTATCATGGTAGAAAGTACTGCAGTCCGTGGCAGAAAGTCCTGTGGTTGGAGCCCTGAAATGTGGAATGAGCGATATGAGGTCCAAATACCACTTACAGGTTTGTCTGTGTGACCTTGAGCATATCCCTTGACCTCATCCTTCTTAAATCTCACCACGCTCACTGGTTCATTGTGACTTTGAACATGTCCCTTGACCTCCCCTGTCTTCAGTCACACCACTGCCACTGGCTCAGTGTGACCTTGAGCAAGTCCCTGTATCTCACTATGCTTGAGGCCTCAACCATAAAACACTGTAGAAGCTGCCCTCCACTGAAAATAGATGTTTAATTTCTAGTGGATTTTCCTGTATTGTCATTATTATCTATGCTTAGGAAATTAGCTATGGCAGAAACATAAAAAAATGCATTTTGGCAACTGGCCCACAAAGAACTGCATGCAACGGTAAATCTACTACTGTACCAAGTTTGTGAATGTGGCATGACTGTGTTCATGACTTAAGTGTACTAACCATTTGTCAATACTTCTGAGAGATTTATTCACCATGAAAATGAAGCATATTCATTAACATTTCAACTACTGGGATAAAACCCCTGTATATAAGGGTGGAAGACAGGGGCAACAGCTAATTACAAGTAATTTAGGAATGTATACTTACAGGCAGTTAGAAACAATACATTCAGCTTGATGTTGATCAGTTCTCTTCAGCTGTAAGATTTGTTTTTCGAAGGTTAATTACCTGACAGTCACTGCAGTGGCTCTCCTTTCAGCAGTGATCCTAGTATAGCATTTTTTGTAAATTATTTCTGAAAGACAATAAAGTGTGTGCCTGGGAGAGTGTACGTATGTATGTATGTATTGTGTATGAACATAGGAACATATGAATTTGCCAGCAGAAATAGGCCATCTGGTCTATCAAAACTGTTTGAGTGTGCAGCTAGCACCCTCACCTTGCAGCTGCCTGCCTCCCCTTCCCTTCCCAATTACCCCCCTTCTCACCTTGTCAAATCCCCTTTTGAAACTACCCTCTGTCTTACAGGCTATCACCTCCTCCGGTAGAGCATTCCATTCTGCCACAACCCTCTCTGTGAAAAGGTGTCTCCTCATTTCCATCCTGAATCTTCCCCCCTTCAATCTAAGGCCATGCCCTCTCGTGTCCCTCCCCCTCTTCAGCCTGAGTATTCCCTGAATGCCTGCCTTGTTTATCCCCTTTACGTACTTAAAGGTCTCAATCATATTCATGCATTATATGCACTGTACTGCAGATGGAGGTTGGGTAATTGAGAGGGACAGGCAGAAAGCAGCCATTCTGAACAACTTCTTCTGCTCTGTATTCACAATGGAAGACTCAGGGCTTCTGCTGGAGAATGGTATTAAGGTAGCATTAACAGGGGTTCTGGCGATGAGGCAGCAAGTATTTACCAGTAAAAGGGTTCCAAAAGGGTTAACAGCCCTAAAGATACATAAGGTCCCTGGGCAAGATGGGATGCATCCAAAGGTACTTAAGGAATTGGCAATAAAACTAACTGAACCCCTGATAGGGCTATTCAGTAACTCAGTTCATAAAGGGGTAGTTCTAAAAGACTTAAGGGTAGCAGACATAATCCACTCCATGGGGGGGGGGGTGAAAAAGAGCAACCAGCTACAACTATAGACATGTCAGTCTCACCTTTATTGTTTGCAAACTGATGGAGAGAGTAGTCATATAGGACCTTGTGAACTACCTGGAGAGCAATGGACTTCAGGACAGTAAACAGCATGGGTTCATGCAGGGAGTTCTTGCTTGACCAATCTGATAGTGTTCTTTGACTGGGTCATGAATGTAGTGGATAAGAGACATGCTGTGGATTTACTCTACTTTGATTTCAGCATGGCTTTTGACTCAGTGTCTAACAGAAAGTGTCTGAAGAAGTTAGAGGATCTGGGTGCAACAAAAGACACAGTTAGATGGGTAAGAAACTGATTGGAAGAGAGACAGCAGAGGGTTGTGGTTGATGGAGTCAAATCAGAAGAGAGTGAGGTCACCAGTGGGATGACACTCAGCTCTCTGGTGGTGTAGACAGTGAGTAGTGAGTTAGGGAGATGCAGACAGACTTGCAAAAGCTAAAGAGGTGGTCAAAGGTTTGGCAGTTGAAATTCAATACCAAAAAAGCACAAGGTGATGTACAGACAGAATCTTTGCTACAATCAGGTACTGGAGGGAGAGAAGCTCACATATTGGGCCTACAGTAAAACAAATTTATAAAAAATTCATAAAGGTGAGGGAAGTTTACAGAAACACAAATGTTAGAGACCTTGCTCCCCTGGAATTTCTTACTGATCCAGTGAATCTGATGGGGGCAGGGGTATGCCCCTCATGTGGACAGAGGTCACTGGGAATGCTGGATTGGCTTTATTGTGTGGGTCGGCCTGAACCCAGACCTGGGGATCCAGAACAGAGCCTGATATGCCACACTTGTTCTTCAGAGTGTCTTCCTGGAAATAGTGTTAAGGTGGGCCCCAGGAATTCTTCTTCCTTGTATAGGAGGCAAGTCTAGGGCATTGACCTGCTCATGGGTCTGAAGTCTGAAAGGACACCTTGCCCTGGACTCAGATGGCAGTATCAGGTGGCTGGCAGGGTCACTTGGCCTGGGATATGCCAAGCTATACTGGGAACCAAGAGATACTCCTGAAGGCAGAGAACTAGGTGAGCCAAGCCATCTCTGACAGTGAGAGAGAATAGGTTATCTCTGAAGCAGGTTACCAAGCAGTAAGGCCTCACAACTTAATACTATAAATGCTTATATTAAAGACAGAAAGGCTCATATCATGGACCACAGCCTTGACTGGACACCTCGGGGGAGGTGGGAACGCTCATCTACAGTATGGGTGCTTTGATGACTCGCATGCATACATCAATAAACAGGCTTAGCCTCTAGAATTCATCAACTGATCATATTGTTATTTGGGGGAACCCTCTGCAATACTAAGGCACGGCTAAAAATGTATGATGGGGGTGGGGCTTACAAAGCGGGAGTAAGGTTGTGGGAAACCAGGACAACAAAGCCAGCTGGCTGAGGGATTTCTGAATTTTGAATTCAACTGGGTGCACTCAGCATGGGATGAGCATTTGATTTTGCCAACCCATAGCACAGTGGGGATGAAGATCACAATTTTAAGAAACATTAATTTCCAGGGGGGGCACAAAGAATAAGACCTCAAGTATACTGAGAAGGAAGTCTGTACAATGGGCAGGTTGGAGATCTCTCTTTCCGAGTCTCCTCTACCTGCTTGATCCTCTTATCACTGAGGCCAGAGGGGCCAGAAGTCAGAAGCATCACATGGTAGGAGAGGCCTTATTCTAAGCAGAGGTACACAATCCAACCTGACCTAGGCAGACTAGGAGAGGGGTAAGGAGTGGTAAAGCCCCCAAGCTTCACACAGTCTGAGAAACTGAAGCCCAGAACAAGAAATAGCAAAAGTGGCTAACAGACAACTAGTGTGCAAAATGGCGAAAAAGAGACCATAGTTTGTCTCTGTAGTTAAAATGCTGTTATTAACATAAATAACACCAAAAACCCACCCCACCAGCAACAGCCAACATTTCACCCACATGACTGCGGCCTTTCTCAATGCGTGGCTAGTGTGGCTCCTGTCTCTACAGTTATACGTTCTTGTTAAAGAGATACTATGCAATAACCCAAAACTAGACAAAGCCACATATATACAAGTGATGACAGTCATTGCCACGTTTTTACCAGCTAAAATATATTATAAAAACTAAAAGCAAACAAGTCAAACACACATTTAAATAATATACATACGCATGTGCCATTAGCCATCGCGATGCACAGCAGATATAAGGAGGTCATACCACAATACAAAAGGTCATGTACCACCTATCATCTTTTAAAATAAACTGCATTTTTTAACATTGTATACTAAGTAGTAAAAGTTACTCAAATGCCTTATAAAACCATTTTTATGTTGCTTGCACGCATGTGCAAGAAACATAGTGCCATCATCCGAGTTTTCGGAGGTGTGTCAGACCCTCTTCCAGTGCAGTCAGTGTGTTTGCCGGCGCGGCCCCAGTTCCCCAATGAGTGCTGCAGCTGTCTATGACAGCTCCAAAATGCAGTGGCATACAGTTGAAAGGGAGAGCTCCGCTTCAGTGAGCAGAGCTCTCCCCCCCATGCACACACACGGGCAAGCACGCATAATATGTGCTGACGCGCCTCCCCACGCATACACTGTATGGTCAACGGGGTGCCCAACCCCATCGGCCCACGCCCCCAACAGCTGTCCAGGTGCCATGCTGGGAGCCCACCCCAGCGTGGCAACAACTGTTATAACCCGGCGGGGTGCCAATCTCCCATCAGCTCAGGCTGCACGCCCCAAAAAAGCTTTCCGGTGCCACGCTGGGCCCACCCCAGCGTGGCAAATCTTGTTTTGGCTGATGGGGTGCCCAATCCCCGTCGGCTCCACATCCCCCAAACAGCTTTTCCTGCTGGCACGCTGGGAGCCCATCCCAGCGTGGCAAGCTCGCGTCATCTTCTTAAAAAACAAACTTGTGAATAAAAACAGTCCCTCATAGTCTCCTGCCCCCTCCCACAACCGCACCCACCCTGCGCACCCTGCCTCCCCACACCCCCTCACCCCATGTCCGCCACCTCCGGGCCGGTGCGATGATCATCGGTGGACCGGGAACATGTCTGCACTCTTCAAAGCCGACCCGCGGGCAGGAAATGCGGTAAGCTGTATAATGGGATAGATAGGGTTTTTTCAACTTTGTTTGCATATCTGAGGCATTTTGTGAATTTGGACCCAAATTTACAACATGGGTTTTGGGACCCTCCTCATGAATTCTTGCACTGTCATGGCGTTAATCGGGCGAAGGGTGACTTCCGGTCACTCACGTGAAACCACCTTTTGGGACTGATTAATGAAATGACACTGCCAGTGTTCATAAGGTGGGCTCTCAAAAAGCCTATGTTGAAAATTTGGTGAAAAAATTCCTAAAAATGACTGTTTTACGAGCGGGCATTGTGCAGTTCCTACACACGCTCGTAAGTTCGTGAATTTTCAATATTTTCACTCCAGATTTTCAACATTGCCATTTTACCACACCTCCTTATGAGCAGTATAGCTGTCATTTTTCACATCCTGCCCAAAATGTGTTTCCGCCCATGTAGCACACTATGGCGCAGTCGGTGTGCAAACTCAATGTTTGGGACACATTAAGAAAATCACAGTGATACTGTTCATGAGCAGAGGTCTTAAAATGGCTATGTTGAAAATCTGGTGAAAAAATTCCTAAAAATGACTGTTTTACGAGCGTGCATTGATCAGTTCCTACACACGCTCGTAAGTTCGCGAATTTTCAATATTTGCACTCCAATGACTTCCAAATACCTAAACAGCACATAGAAGTAAGCAACATTTGGCATTGACAAATGCTTGTTCCTCATTGTTCTGTGCAAATGAGATAATTATATGCTAGAAATAAGTTACTGATAGAATACACACTATGGGCTGGCTATTCAAACCGCACTATTCTGTGGTGCAAGCCCTTGCGCTGCACAAAATAGTTGTGCAGGGGTGTGGCCGAGGAGATATTCAATGGAGTTGCTCTATTGAGCAACTCCTTTGAATACACCCTGAGCCACAACCACTGTGCATGGCGCAGTGAACTTGCGCCACCCATGAAATGGTCAGGCGGAGCATTCAAGATCTTGATGGGCGCAAGTACCATTGCGCCATGCACAAACTCGATATTCAAAGGTGACATGCAAATGGGGCCATAATTCATGCAAGGCGTAGAGGGGCCATTTGCATCTATTTCATACCATTAGCATGCAGGTGCGCGATCCCGAGGACTTGCACCTGGCGCCTGCCAGGCAGCAGCCATTGAGGGACCGCGCCCTGCAAGCCCGATTACGGGCATAAGTTAAAAATCCCCACCCCCAACTGGCCCGATCGCGGCAAATGTGTAAACATCCCCCACCTCCTCACTGGGTCGATCGCGGGCATAAGTGACATAAAACCCCACCCCCACTCAGCCCGATCGCTGGCAGAAAACAGTTCAACCCTCCAAGAACATATCCCTAGTGGTCCAGTGGACCTCAAGCCCGATCGCAGGCAGAAATGCCATCAACCCCACCAGTACCACCTACCCTGGTGATCTAGTGGCCCCCACCCACCCACCCACGGAGCCCCACCACCCCCCCCATCAGCTGGCGGGCGGCAGCATCCCACCTGCCTGCTGCCCCCGCCACTGACTGCCCAGTAGGGCTGCACGCCCATTGGTTCAGAGCAAGAGCCAATGGGCGTGCAGCCCATACCATACAAGGCAGTCCAGATATGTGAATGAATATTCCTATAAATGCGATTAGACATCATGATGCTCAGTACAAATAAATGGAGGTCAGAAGTGATGCAAATGGTCAAACTTAATCTTTTTACGATCTAATTGCATTTATGATCTTATTCTTGGAAAAAAAGAGAACTGCCTTACATGCCCACCATAAATATCCAACAACACAAAGCATGATATGTTTTTGAATAAATGGTGATACTATATCAGAGGACAACTGACACTAGTAGCAAATACAGAAATAATTCAATAATTATACATGATACAAAGACAGCCTGTCTATGGAGACTAAAATCCCTTTGAACCTACACTTGTACATAATCAAAGGGAAATCAACTTCATGTTTGTACAATAATGCTAAGATTGCATCGGATTAAACAAAAAGCATTTCTGAAATCACAATATACAATAAATAATTACTGAAATTACAATGCTGCTAACTGGCACATAAATATAAATATAAAAAATAGAATAAAGTATGGATCTGGGTGTGTAATGAGAATTTACACACACCCGAGGGGTTTGATGCTACATAAACCCGAGGCGAAGCTCAAAGGATTTATGCATAGCATCAACCCCAGGTGTAAATTTGAGTTTACATTACACCAGACCCATATTTTATTTTATGTAATTGTTGGCTTCTCTTTTTGCCTCAGCAATTATATAAAATAAAAAAAGGCTGCTGTGCCACTGCAGTCCAATTACCTCAGCACGCGAGGTCGGCTTTCACTTTTATTTCAGTTTTTTTTTTCAAATAGTGTCAGGGTGCTCGATCTGGTAGCCATGTGGAACATTTCCGTTAATTTAAAAGTTACTTACTGCCGAGTGTCAGTAGCAGTTTCTCTCCATGGTGGGTTTGCGGTAGGAGAAGGGTTTCCTGTTTAGGAAGGAGACAGCGATCGAGGAGTTCGAGCATGTGCAGAGTGGGGAAAACTGTGTGTGTGTTTGCTGTTATAAATGCTCCTTTATAACTGCAAATCATGCCATGGTTTCCCTATGGGAAAAAGGGAAGCCCATTAATCGTATAGAGAATAAAGTATGGGTCAGGGTGTATAACGAGATTTTATACACACCCAAGTTGTGGGATGCTACGTAAACCCTGAGGGCAAAGCCCGAGGGGTTTGTGAAAAGCATCCCACAATGAGGGTGTGTGTAAAATCGAGTTTGACACCCCAACCCATTTTTATTTTATATAATTGCTGGGTTTCCCTTTTTCACCTCAGCAGTTACCGTACAAGGCAGTCCAGATATGTGAATGAATTCATTCACATATCTGGACTGCCTTGTACGGTATAGGCTGCACGCCCATTGGCTCTTGCTCTGAACCAATGGGGGTGCAGCCCTACTGGGCAGTCATCGGCGGGCGCCCGGGCGTGCAGGCGGGTGGGATGCTGCCGCCCTCCAGCTGATGGGGGTGGGGTGGGGTGGTGGGGCTCCATGGGTGAGTGGGGTGGGGGCCACTAGATCACCAGGGTAGGTGGTCCTTGGGGGTTGAACTCTTTGCTGCCTGCGATCGGGCCGCGGTCACTGGACCACCAGGGATATGTTCTTGGGGGGTTGAACTCTTTGCTGCCTGTGATCAGGCTAGTGGGAGTGTTTTTTTTTTCACTTATGCCTGCGATCGGGCCAGTTGGGGGGAGGGATTATTCACTTATGCCCTTGATCGGACCAGTCGGGGAGGGGTTTCTAAACTTATGCCCGCGATCGGGCCAGTCGGGGGGTTGGGGGTTACTATATGGCCACGATTGGGCTGCAGGGGGACACAGGGAGTACGTTGAGGGACACCCACAGGTGGCAGCTGCTGTGTTGCGCCCTGCAATGCGGCAGCTCACCTGTGGGTGGCCCTCGACCTCTCTTTTTTGCTTAAAGTTGTGCAGGCACAGGTTGGGGGTTGCACCTGCACAACTCTGCACAGCCCGCTGAATATCGGGCTGTGCAGTTTATGCATGGTTCCTCCCCCTCCGGTTCAGCATGCCTTCATTAGCATTGCACTGTTGCTCAGCTTGACTTGGGGGGCGCAACTGCCTCCTGGTGAATATGGCAGAATGGCGCAATTTCAGACTTGCGCAGGCGCAACCCTATTGCGCATGGCACAACCCTTTTGAATATCCAGCCTCATGTGCCCACAAGTTAAAAGTTGTGACAAAGTTACAACATCTTGTTTTATTTTCATGATTCTATGTACCCCATTCATTGTTTAGTGTTTCTGCTCTTTACAATCAAATCATTTCTGTCACTTTTCAGGGCTCTCTCTATCCCCTTGTAATTGAGATACTGTTATCCTAATATGTCCATGTATCAGCATGCGTCCGTATATACCTAAAATTCTGTACTATTAAATAACAGTTCTATTAATCCGAAAAAAAAACTGAGGGAATCAACACTCAGCCACCATGTCCTATGCCTCCCCATGGTGAAACCAATGAATAGATAACCAGTGAAAAGGAATCCATGTACTCATTTTGTATCCAAACACATTGCAATACCAGCATGTCAGGTGGTAGAGTGTTAATTCCCTCAGTTTTTTAAACCCACTTTTTTGCCTAACACAAAGATATTTTCTTATTTAGAAGACTTTTAGCATTATATACTATGGGTGGGATATTCAAAGGGGTTGCGCATGGTGCAACAGTGTTGCACCATGCGCAACCCACTGATGCCCCCTGGCACGAAATTCAAAGGTGGAAGTTGCGCTGCACAACTCCAAATGCACCAGGGTGCACCAGTAATGTATGCGGTGCAAGTTTGGGGGGCATGCCCATGCATATTCGGCACATCCCGATATTCAGCCAGGATGTGCAGCACATATGCAGGCACACACCCTCCTTGCACCGCACAGAGGGGGCAGAAAGATTCCACCTGAAAAAAGAAGGAGCAAGGCCTGGCCACCCAGAGGTAAGCTGCAGTATTGCAGGGTGCAACGCGGCAGCCGCCAGCCATGGGTGGCCACCCAACCTCCAGAGACAGTGTCAGGGTATTGTTGCCCCCCTCACCCAATCGCGAGCACTATGAATGCATAAATTCCATGGTGGTCCAGTGGACCTGTTCCCCAGCCTGATTGCTGGCTTTATAAGTAAAAATAAACCCTGGTGGTCTAGTGGACCTGCTCCCCAGCCCAATCGCAGGCTTATGTAAAATAAATAATTCCCTGGTGGTCCAGTGGACCCGAACCCCAGCCTGATCATGGGCTTTAACAAACGTAACATCCCTGGTGATCCAGCGGTGCCCCCCTTCCCACCCGCCTGCTCAGACCCACCACCCCGCTCCCCCCTGGTCAGCGGCGGGTGGCACTCCCCCGCAAGCCACCCAGCCGCCTGCCAACTGACAGTATACAGTGGCTGTACACCGTCAGCCCTCTGTGGGCCAATGCCTTCCGAACCGTGCTGTGCTACACAGTCGAAATGTGAATGGTTTCATTCACATTTCAGGACTAAGTACAATGTGAATGCGCCCGTGGCCCTACGGTGAAATAATGAACGCCATACTGTATACTGTCGGTTAATGACGACTGAGTAACGACAATACATGCCCATGACCAGGGGGGGGTGGCGGATCAAGTGGTGGCACCACTGGACCACCAGGGATGTTCGTTTGCTAAAGCCTGTGATAGGGCTGGGTTTCAGTCACTGGAACCAGGAATTATTGTTAACATAAGCCCTGATTGGGCTGGGGGCTGAACCACTGGACCACCGAGATTAATTTAATTTACTTAAGCCCATGATCGGGCATTGGGGCGCGTTGCCCACCGAAGGGCAGGGGGTTTCGGTCCCCGACGGCTGCTGCCTGGCAGGGTGCCAGGTGCAAGTAGCTGGGGATTGGTGCACCTGCATGCAAATAGGGCCATAATGATATGCAAATGGCCCCATTTGTGCCATGCATTTAGAATGGCCTCATTTGCATGAATATTGCTCTTGCTGCACCTTGCACAGCTGCACTTGCGCTGGCACAGCCCCCTGCTCCTCACCTACCACTTGCGCTGGTGCACTGCTACTGTACCATGCGCAGTGCTAGTGCCACAGTGCCATATTCAACAGTGCTGAGCCATGGCGCAGCACCATTGAATATCACCTGGTCCATGCCCTGGTGAAGCCCAGTTGCACTGCGCCTAGGCCTGCACCCCTGCCTGGCGCATTCTGAATATCCCACCCTATGTATTTTTTCAGCTTATTTTATCTTGTGGTTTAAAATCATAGACATTTACCAGTGCATGTACAGATGCACAAATGCACATACAGTAGATACATAGATACATAGATGTTGTCGGCAGATAAGGGCCTTGTGGCCCATCCAGGCTGTCCTATCCTGCTTTCTAATGCTTAAGGTACCCTAGATGCCCCACTTTCAACCCTAGCTTGATAATTCCCACCTGCCTATCCCATGCACTCAAATCTCTGAACCATTGCCACCCCCACCACTTCCTGGGGGAGACTGTTCCTTCTTTCCACCACCCTTTCAGTGAAGTAGAATTTCCTCAAGTTTCCTCTACGTTTTCCACCTTTTATTCTCATGCTGTGCCTCCTTGTTCTGCTATTTCCCTTCATGTGAAAGATGCTCCCCTCTGGTACCCTATTGATCCCATATAGATATTCGAAGGTCTCGATCATGTCCCCCCCCCCTCTCCTTTCCTCCAGGGAGTGAATATTTAGAGCACTGAGTCTCTCCTCATATGACTTATGCTGCATCCCTGACACCATTTGTTTTGCCCTCCTCTGTACCATCTCCATCCTGTCTATGTCTGTTTGGAGATGGGGCCTCCAGAACTGAACACAGTACTCCAGATGAGGCCTTACTAGGGAGTTGTACAACGGTACCCCCATTTCCCTCCTTCTACTTACTATACCCCTCTCTATACACCCTAGCATTCTGTTAGCCTTTCCAGCTGCTTTATCACACTGTTTAGCCACTTTGAGGTGGTCTTCTATGACTACCCCTAGATCTCTTTCCTCTGTGGTGGCCTCCAGTGTTACCCTGTCTAGTTCATACTCAGCCTTAGGATTCCCTCTCCCTAGGTGCATAATCTTACACTTTTTTTGTATTGAAACTCAACTGCCATTCCTTGGACCAATTTTCTAGCCTCTTCAGATCCCTCCTTATTTGTTCTATACCTTCTTATGTATCTACCCTGTTACATAGCATTGTATTATCCATGAACAGGCTAACCTTCCCTTCTAGACCCTCTGCAATATTGCTTATGAAGACATTGAAGAGCTCTGGTCCCAGTACTGATCCCTGGGTTACACCACTTGTTACCCATCCCTCCTGTGAGCTAACCCCATTTACCACCACTCTTTGTGTTCTCTTACTCAACCAGTTTCTAACCCACGTGACCACCTCTGTCCCCACCTACAGATTTGCCAGTTTGTGGATTAGTCTCCTGTGTGGGACTGTGTCGAAGGCCTTCCTTAAGTCCAGATAGGACACATCTACTGTTTCTCCTCCCCACTTCCAGGGTTACCCACAGTGCCTCTGCTTTCCCCCTTGTCTTGTGGGACTGTCACTTTTATCCCTTCCTTGACGTGCAATGTCACCCCTCCCCCTTCTTGCCTTCCCTGTCCCATCTGTACAGCATGTACCCTGGAATGGCTAGCTCCCAGGCATGGTTGCTATTGTACTGTCTCTGTGACTGCCATGATATCCAGGTCCTCAGAGGCTATTAATGCCACAAGTTCTCGGATTTTGTTACCCAGACTGTGGCATTGGTGGACATAGCCTTCCAATCACAGCCTCCCTCCTCTGCCATAATTCCAGTACCATCCCCCTTATTCTGTGTCTGCCCCTCCTGTACTTTACATGAGGTCCCTTTTTTTTAACCTATGGCCACTCCTTGCTCATGGCCATGCCTGTTTCCTTTAGTCCAATGTTGGGGGGTTCCCTTCCATTCACTGATCCCCTTACCTTCGTATCTATCTTTATGTAGCTTTAGTATGTTTTATGGTTAGAAAATGGGCATGTAAAATCCTGTATTCTGATAGGCCATTTCCCTACCCAGAGCTCTGGTCTATCTGACAGTAGAGACCGATAGATAAGAAGAGCCAGCCCCTTCACCCACTCACAAATCAGTATGCCCAGCCTGCTTTCTAATTGGCTGAAAGCACCTGCCTGAATGAAAAATCTCTGCCATTTTTTTCTTTTGCTTAGTGACAGCTACTGTCCTCCAACACTCCTTAGTTCAGTGGTCGCTGTCTGCTCCTTTCATTTGTTTTTTATTTCATTTTGTTTTTATTTGCAGTACCATCTTGTTCTATGCCCCCGATTCCCGATAGTGCAACTGTCTGACAGCGACAGTCGACCACAGTCTCACTCCTTCCTCCTCCAGTAGGTCGCCCGCTTGCTCACTCCCTCCCCTCCCTCCAGAAAATGCCAAAACAGCTTTCAGTTGAGCAAACTGCTCAGATATGAAAGCCTGTTTCTTGTTCTATGCTCCCCAAAAAATCCACTGATTTATTAGCTGCCCAAAACCGGCTCCATCTACGGGGACTGGAAGTTGTTGAAACTGCTGGAACTGCTCCCCAATCCATAAAGAATTATCATTTTACCCTTGCTCAAAATTCCAGATAAAACCAGCAAAAGCACGAAGACGGACAGAAAAGTACCTCAGCTTACAGTATAGCCCATACGATTTCCTAAGACCTCGATTACCCTCCATCCTTGTTAAGTTGCATGGAGACCACACTTTCTTCTCCCACCCATGAGCACAACATCTGCTGACACCAGTATTAAAATAAACAGGATAAAACCAGTGTCTGAAATGAAATTAAAACAAAAGTGAAAGGGCTAAACAGAAGTCTTACAAGATGGAGTGGAGGGGGCACAAATAAAGAAATGGAAACAGCCTGTTGTGGGGGCACAAACTACATTCAACCAGTTTTTTTTTTCCTTTTGAAACTACAGAGTCTCCACTAGGACAAAAGTCCTTCATTCTAAAGCAGGTGGAGGAACCATTTTATTTCAAAACGTCTTTTAAATATTTATTTTTATTTACAATTTTTTTTTTTTATACAGTGCCCATTTTCTAAGCACAATAATACCCTCCAGGGTGGGTTGTATTGTGCTATATCAGACCTTCCAGGGGCTATAAGGCCCTCTGCCTGTGGCGTCTGGCCTCATTATGTCCCTGGGCATTTAGGTCTAGCACAATACCACCTACCCTGTCGGGTTTTATAGCTTACATGTTCTCAGGGTAGGAGCTACCTATTCTGTGACATTTGACCTTGAAATACCATTCATTTGATGGAACTCTGTTGTCTTTATATGGTTCTATGTTGATTTTTAAAAGCAGCTTATGCCAATGAGATTTTTAACAACTTTTTATCTGTTTTTTGTTACGTATGATCTAGACTTTAAGAAAGTGTATTCTACCAAACCGATTGTCATTGTTTTCTGATGAAGAATTCTGTGTAGTCCGAAAGCTCAAAGCACCTATTTTCTTTTTTAACAACTCTGTTGGTCCAACAAAAGGTATCAAATCATCTATTTGTGTGGATCTTGTGTTACAAGGACCAATAGGGCAACAAGAATTTTCTACTTTTAAGAGGGAAAGGGATCCTAATTTTTACTCCAGGGAGCTGGGCCTGTCCCTGAGCTGAGACATTTTGTGACATTTTTATTTGGAGAGTGTGGGTCACACACCATTAAAATTAATAGGAGAGCATCTTTTTAAGTTATTTTTATGTATCCAAGATGAATGTTTGGTTAAAAAACAAACCCACCACACAGCTAACAAGAGCCTTCACCACTCAGGAGGTCAGGGTCAAGCAACATGAGCAAAATATATTTCTGATAGCAACAGTAGTCCCTTGTCATATTCCCTATTTATCTACTGTTCTAATTAGCAGTGAAAAGTAATGAGCAGCACCACATGAAGAGTAATTATTATATAATGTTAAAGAGCTTCTGACGCCTCAAAGAAAACTCTGAAAAACATGATGTTAAGTACTGTCAGTGGCTCAGCAGATAGCACACTCACCTCTGAGGCCAAGAGATCAGAAGGCTGTGGGTTCTATCCCCCCACCAGACACTTGGGTTAAATTCCAATACTGACATTGTAGTGCAGCACGAGGGGGGGCTTCTGCACTCCTGAGGAGCTGTCTTTTGGATGAGACATCAAACCGAGGTCCCATCTGCCTGTTCTGGTGGTAGTGCAGGTGGATGTTAAAGATCCCATGGCACTTCTCAAAAAGAGTATGGGAATTTTTTATTGTAATATCAAATAAGCAATAAACAGATAGTGCTAGTCATAGAGAAGAAGCAAATTAGCAAAATCTAAAGGAAATTTTCTTATATATTGTTGTCATATGAAAAAATGAGCAGAGAAGTGCCACAAAATAAGTACTCAGTAACCTGTTTGTGTACTAATATAAAACAGAAAGTAAAATATATAAGGTCCCCCCCCCTATAAATGTAACACAATTCATAAAATAAATTAATGTGAGATGAAAAGAAGATGCTAAGTTTCACAGACTTCCATTAATCTGCCACAGGGTGGAACCCTAAGAAAATATAATACACTTACATAAGAAAACATGGAATCAAAAAAGGAAAAGCTTGGGAGCAAGAGCTTGAATATAACATTTCCTAGAATTAAAAAGTTATTCACTATACATGGAGATTATTAAGGATATTGAAATAGGTAATGATCATGGGGTCGTTTCCATTCCCCCTCAAGTGTGGGATGCCTCCTGTATTTGCCATATACACAGTTACTATGCAAGTAGTGCATATGACGTTTCTCAGGTCACCCCTTCAAAGAGTATAATCGGTAAAGCCCTCCACCAGCTAACCACCACTAGTGGGGGCAAAGATTTCCTATCTTTCTGAAACACTATAGATACTTCTTTGGTAATAGAACCCATTAAGCCCATCAAAGGAGTATTTCTGTGCTGTAATGCGTAATGACATCTGTTTTGCCATATGCACCATTTAAAAAATTGCACAAACCACTCTAAGGGTCCCAGGATAGAACATCTTCCATTGATCCTTATACACCTCATATATCAAGACTTCACAAAACATCAGCTAGCTGTGGACAGTCCCAATGTCGTGCCAGAAGCCTCTATAAATCTTTGATATATGTACACTCAAAAACCAAATGTTTAATTGTCTCAATTTGCATCCCACAGTGTTCCCTTAAGCAAACCCTCTCCTCCAGGGCTTTATGAAAATGGTTCCCTCTCACGTTCAACTTTTCGTGGCAACTCAACCACAGTGTCCCACATTTTTTGCAGAATCTGGGGGTCTAACAGTTGGGACGTAAGGCCCTTTTCCTCTATGATGGATGGGCAGGAGAAGCAGGGGGAGGTTATTATATCTGTGTATGCAGCACCTGGGTATACAATTCCTTTGTGGAATGCACTAGGCAAACCTGTATAGATAAGTGCCATGTCCTAATTTTCTTAAAAATTTCTACAAGGTACCCTGACGTGCCTGCAGGGATATTTCTGAAGGTGCCCCATTTAGGGTCCTCCCATTTGGACAAAAAGTACTCTCACTGACTTTTAAGGCTTAAGGCCTGAGCCTGTTGTTGTCCCAATAGTACTGGAACTAGATTAGAATAAAATAAAAGAAAAAAAGAAAAATAGAGTCGGATTTATCATGTTTAAGACACCTTTGTTCTTAGGCCAATATGTTACAGATCTTTTCATCGGGTTTAATCTACTACCCCACAGCAGTTGGAAGAATATATTATAAATTCTGGTCTCCAGTTGAGCAGGTAAATATGATAGGTAGATGTGACTGACATTCAAGAAAAGGGGAATTATAAAAGTTTTCAATAAATGAATTTTCTTTGTCCTCGTCATGGGGTATCCCTTCCAGTTCTGGACTTTTGCATCTGCCTTATCTAATACTGCAACCCAATTATTCATTCCTGGGTCTGGGCCTCCAAAAGCTACTCCCAGTATTTGTAAGGGAGTTGACTGGATTTATATCCCTTCTATTTCAGGAACTTGTAATTCTGGCTGAATAGTGATGAGTGCACCTTAACTTTTTTGCTTATTAATAATAGCTCCTGTGACCCTGGAAAAGGAAATAATAGTTTTTACCACTGTTTCCCCTGATTTATGATCTGCTAGCAAAATACATAAGTCATCGGCATATGCCATGACACTAGGGAAGAACATTTAGTGGGTCTCAACTTATGTTTAATTGTAGGGTCAGCATTTATTTTATTAAGGAGGGGTCAATGGAAAAATGTATATTGGAGGACTCGGGGGGGCAACCCTGCCTCACACACCTCTGTAAGGGGATGTGAGGACCACTGCACCCATTCACAAATGGAGTCATGGAAGCTAATTTATATAAGGTTTGTATCCATTTAATAAATTGTGATGGTATATCATAATATTTAAGAATGTAAAAAAGGTATTTGTGTGATACCAGATCAATTGCTTTGGATTGGTCTAGACTAAGGGCATACCCTCCTGCCATTGGGAAGTCATAGGCTTCCAGCAATAGTTTTAAGCTTTCTAGCATTGACTTCTGCAGGATAGCACAGGTTTGGGTGGGGAAAATAACTTGTGCGGTTGCTTGTGTGGGCCTATTACATAGTAATTTACTCAGAATCTTCCAGCTGCAGTTCATTAGACTAATGGGACAACAATGATTTATATTCTCTTTTGGTCATTTTTTATGTAAATATATCAATAAGCTATCTGCCAGTACTGGTGGAAGGAGAAGCTGCCCCATTAAAACTGCATTAAATATTTGCTCTAGATATTTCTATGAGTAATTCTATTGTTTTTCTATAAATTCAAAAGGTATACCATCTGGCCCTAGATCTGTACCATTTTTTAGATGTGCTACCACTGCATGAATTTTTCCACATGTGATAGACCATACCATCTCTTGTTTTATGCCATTATCTATTTCCAGAATATCCAACCCATACAAAAATGAAACCAGGGTGTCCTCAACCTGTGTTTCGTGTGCAAATAATTTTTGTGTGTGGGAAGTGACCACTCAGACTATCTCAGGATTATTTTGGGTAAAGCGACCAGTTTCAGAAAAAATCTGTGGCATATATTTTTTCCCCAACTCTTGGCTTACAGGTGTCATAAGGGTTAACAGTGTGGACCTTGCACTATGCACCGTAGTTTTGTTCCAAAAACAAGAAATGGGCCCTATTGTATTGTATGCTCTGCATTTCTTGTTTAATGGTTTTAATTTGGTCCGGATAATCCAAACCATATTCAGTAGGTAAGGAGGATAATTTTTGAAGCTGCCTCCTGAGGTCTAAGTATTGTAGATATTTGGTCTGTGATGCAAGTTTTGCTAACTTTTTGCAATGGTTTTTGATTTCTCTTTTAGTTTCTTGCCACCATAAAAGGGGATTGTTGTATAACTCATATAATGAAAGTTTATCCAATATTAAATTTTTCAACTCACTTCAGGCTAGTCCATCATCTAATAGGGATATATTCATTTCCCAATGGGCATGTGACCCAGGTTTGTTTGGGGATTGACTAAGATCTATTTTAATTAAGTTATGATGAGAGGATTCTCTGGGTATCACCATATGGCTGCTACAGGGAACCCATTCTGATAGAAATATAAAATAAATGCAGGTGATAAATCTTCCTTTCTGGAATGTGTGCTTGGGGGGAGAGAACCCGTATGAGGCGTTGTCTATCAAATTTGCCATCAGGGTTATATTATTCAGACAATTGGAATCTGTGTATAATTTGGGAGTGCACCCTGTCTTAGCCAAAAGAGCAGAGACACACTTTAAGTCCCCCAACCCCCAAATATTACTGACTTAGTAGAATGAAGATAGGGTTGGATTAGTTTTAGGGTTTCCACTCTCTTACTTTTAGTTTGTGAGTTATAGGTATTTATCAGCCTCTACTCTTGGGATTTATGAAGAATATCCACAAGCAGAACCCTGCCTTGTATGAGGTCCAGAAGTGTAGTGATTTTTATATCAATATTATTAAACAGGATACCTAACCCTGAGCATGTTTTCTCACCCAAGGACCAAAGGGAAAGTCTGTTAAACCCTTTTATAGAGGCTTGCTGAATCTCCCTAATGGAGTGTAGTCTAGTATCCTGTAAAAAAACAGATTTTTAAATTTGAATTTCTTAGGATAGAAAAAGTGATTATACGCCTTTTGCTGCTTTTTATGCTGTTAACATTTAGCGACCCACAGGTGAGATCAGCAGCCATGGATTAAGCGGACGAAACACAAAAAGGGGAGGGGTCATTTCTCGGTCTTCTCCTTTTCTGGTGACTTTCTTTTGAATTTCTTTTTATTACAAGATCAAGAAGATTTAGACTCCCCAGACATAAGCTCTGTAGCATTAATGGGGTCTGGCTGGGAAGATGCTTTAGAGGAGGCATCCAAATCTTCTTCTTCCTCGACCCATTGTTTCCATTTGGCTAGGGGAGTATATCTATTCGTGGTTTGTAGTGGATCCTCAGAGAGAGGTTTAGACCCCTGAGCATTCTTGCTGTCCCTGCTCCATGTGAGCCTTCTCAAGGCCATCTGTTTCAAGGGGGTATCTTCAGGTTTGGGACATAGACTGACCCTGTTGAGGTCCAGAGGGAATGACCACATTTTGCATGGAGTGTTCTGACATCTCCGTATGATCTATGGAGGAAGATTGTTCCTGGGCCATGTCCAATGGCCCAACTGACCCTTCGCTTGATGTTGTGGGTTGTTATGGAATGCCCAGGGGCAGATTTTGTAGACATGGGATGTATCATCATACAGATTGCAATACTGCAGGTTGATGCAGTCAGTGCTTCGGTGCCCTATCCTATCACATGTTGAGCACATGACTCTGTCACAGGCATTGTTTAAATGTGTGTGGGCCCCATATTGAAAGGAAGATTTGGGCTGGCCTGCATAGAACACAAAGCCTCTGTCTCTTCCCAAGTAAAAATAGCTGGGTAAGTGCTGAATTACCCCATTCATTTGAGGGAGTCTAACCCATATCCTCCAACCCCCTATCCAAAATTGTTCCACGTCAATTATGGATTCTGGAGACCCCAACACTGTACATTTTGTTTTTAACCATCGTATGATGTCTGAAACAGCCACTCGATCATTTTTGAACAGAACCGTTAGAGTTCAGAATGCAGGTTTGGTGAGAGGGATAGTAACAAATGCTAACCATAAGGGGATATATTTAATTTGTTGGTATTTTTACCAGATAAATTCAAGATCCACAGCAGTTTTGAAGCTTAGGTCAAAGTTCGGATCACCTGAAATATGTATTAGGGCATAAATCTCAGTTGGAGCAAATTCCATGCCTTCTTTTATTAGTTTTTTCCTGACATAAATTCGGTCAGGGAAGACCTCCAGGACCCCTCTGTATCTGATTCTTACCGCATTTCACCTTTTGGCTTGTTCCTGTAGTGTGTGAAAGAGACCTGCGTAGGTTCTACCCTGAAGTCTAGCATTTGCATGTTTTGAGAGTCATTGTTAGTTTTGTTATTTTTGGTTGGGTTTTCTGCACTGGCGCCAAATAAGGGGTTGGCTTCTGCCAAAAACCTTTGGCTGTTGGGGGGGCAGAGGATCATGTGGATTTGAGCCATTTATAGTACCTTCTACTGTGTTTTCCTATGGCCCATTTGTTCCAGATGCCTGTTTAGACAATTATATTGTTGGGTTCTGTGTTAGGCAGAGGTCTGTGGAGAGCTCTAGGGGGTATATATATTTCTTTCTCCATATCTTCACCCTCTGATATGAACCAAGTGGGTGTTTGCCAGGGCTTATTTCCCCCTGGCCTGACCCGTCCAGCACTTTTCAGGGCATCAGAGATAGTAGCCCCAATGCAGAAATGTTATTGTCATAGTTTGGTAGAGGGGAGTTTGACCCACTCTCCCGAGGAATGGTTTTCTGTAATTTGGTGTCCTTTGTTGCACTGTTCCACCAGAAAGACCTTCTGTTTCCATACTTTCAGTTTCCATACTCTCATTAACCTCCACTGCATTTTCACTCAGAGGATCAGACTTTTTTTCCTGTCTCCCCCTCCCCAACAACTGTCTTTGTGCACAATCCTGTGCAGCATCTTCTGGGATATGCCCTTGTAACTCGTTAATAATGATACCTATTTGCGGGTTCCCCCGCAATTCCTGCTTCATTGCATTCATCGCCAGGCTGCAATCGGTTGATGTGATATGCCCTTCTCTCTTCAATCTGCTTCCTTGCTCAATGGTGCTGTCATCCTCCTCTTTATCTAAGAGGTATTGTAGGTAAGGCTTCGTGCTTGGGAAATCTGGCTCCAATAACTCCACCGCTAGCCCCGCTCTCACTGTGCTCTGAATGGGCCCCGATAAACTTAATACTGCATGCGTCATCAGAGCACTAGTGGACTGAATATTCTACATCGTGTCACATAAATCCATCCGAGTGGCACTCGTTGCCATGACAGGTTCCTCCTGGGCCAGTTGGGTAGGGAGGGAGGCAATCTCCGCCACCCTGGCCGTCATACCTTCATCCTCCTCCTCTGCTTAATGGGAGACTGGAAGTCAGCATGACCCCTACCGATAAGAGTAGGGGTATTTTATTGAGAGAAAAATCAATACAAGGTATACAGTAAACAATAATCAAGCAGTCCTGTATGAATGGCAGTTTACAACATGTGCACTTAGTGTAATATACAGTCTATTCACATCCTTCAAACACAAAGAGAAAACTTATGAAAAAAAAACAGGGCAAATCATTCAAAGTAACAAAGCATCTGTAAAAAAATATAAAAACTCGTAAAGAAAAATATCTCAAAAATAATTTTGACTTTAATATGTCCTGGAGGCCTTTCCACATTTCCTGTAGCTTTCCCCAGTTATGATCTTGTAAATCTTTATGATAGACTTCCTTACACATTGCTTCACATAGCCTCCCCACAGATAAATAAGGCATCCGCATTTGTTATAAGACATGCTTACTTCTAGCTTGTCATAAATAACATTTTAATATTGCAAAAAGTACCTCTAATGTACTTCTATCATATAATAGCGGTCTGCCAAAATAGTACAATTTGATTATAGGTTAAGTGGTTTAACCATGGTAGCTTCCATCTATCTACTAAGAAGGCCCATAAATGAACCGTGTATGTACATTCAAGCATAAAGTGCTCCATGGTTTCCACTGGGGCTAGACATTCATAGTATGGGCAAATCGTTCATTAAGTGCCTTATGCTTCCAATTACCATGAACATTCACCTTGCCATAAGTGCACAGTCAACAATTATCCCACATCCTTAAGAGGGATCCTAACATTGGTGAGCTGCTGCACAGCTGTTATGATTTTTCCAATATTGCATCCTTTCAGCTCAGGTTCTGAGGGCCCTATCTTTGCTTAAATATCTTCATACAAATGCTGCCTAGAACAGGTCAGGATCTGAGTTTTAGTAATTTGCCACAGACCCATCTTTTTAAAAGAAGGTTTTAAATAATCTTTGATTTTAAGAGACAGAATCATTTTCAAGGGGTCTTTAGTCCATTTGTCTAAGAAATTATGTACTGTAATAACCCTTGGAACCAATCCTTACAAAAGGAATGTTCTCCTTGAGCCATAAATTTAAAAGAGCCTGACCAAAATAACGTATGAAAAAACACAAGTGGGTAAATAATTCCAAAACACCCTTGCTTCCTGCTTAAGTAGGTGAAATCCCTTTTAATGGAGTTGAGGCGACTCCACCACGGCATCTAAAAAAAAGACTATACACTCTTGTTTCCAGCCTAAAAGGAGTGTGGTATACCCAAGCTATATGCAACAAAATAGGTATCAGAAATTGTTTAATGATAAATGTCTTTTTTGCTTTTGAAAGGTGGCAGCCTTTCCATCTGGCCACCTGGATTTCACATTTGTGAAGTGCTTCGTTTCAGTTTACATATGCCATATCCCCATCCCCTGTGTGGATTCCCAAGATCGTTATAGGTTCAGATTATATGTGAATCCCTGCTATTATGGTATCAATCTGTGTACCCCCTAGATTGATTCCCCGGCTTTTGTCAGGATTTATTTTCACCCCTGCTATTATGCAAAACCATGTTACTTCAGCTACCACATTCTCAATACTTGATTCTGTATGAGAAAATAACAGGAGGCCATCTGCATAAACTAGAGCTTTAAGTGTGAGTCATCATGTTGGATTAGGTAGTCCTATAATTCTCCTATTATTAAGTATAGGTCTAACACAAGGGTCCAAATAAAAAATGTACAGCAAGGGACTAAGGAAGCAACCCTGTCGTGCCTCACATTGCACTGGAATTTAATCTCCCATAGATCCACCAAATAAGGGTACTCCTCTTGCTGCTCCAAAAGGAGTGACTAGCCACTTAATTATCTGGCCAGGAATTCCATATTTCTCCATTACCTGAAATAAAAACATGTGGGACACCCTGTCAAAGGCCTTGCTTTGGTCCATGACTATTAAGAACCCTGTAAGTTATACTGTGTACAATATGCAGAACAATCCACCCAAACAGCCCATAGGTTCTCCTGGATTTTCCTCCCTGGGACCAAACAGGTTTGTGAGGGGTAAATCAATTTTTTTACACAGTGTTGTAATCTTTTATGTAAACTAGTAATAGAATTTTCAATCAGTATTTAACAATAGAATAGGCCTCCAGTTCTGGAGTAAAGTTTTATCTCCTATCTTATAGAAGCATTTTAATAACCCCGTAGCAAATTCTGAATGAATTTTCCCTTCCAAAGAAATTTCTCAAAATACTTGTAATAACATGCTGGCCAGTTCATTTTGAAAAAGTTGGTAAAATTCTGTGGGTAAGCCATCCTGCCCTGATGATTAGTTTTTTTTTCACCCTTGAAATTACAGTAAGAATTTGTGCAACAGTAATAGGGGCAATTAATGCCTGTTGTTCATCTGTACTTAAAGTGACAGAAATAGGAGATAAATAGTTCTCTCAGGTAAACTACCTATTGTAGTCTCAGTCAAAGCATTAAAACAATCATGAATAATCTGTTCCATCTCAATTTGGTCATGGCATATTTTGCCATCACTATTCTTTAATTCGGGTAAACTAGATGAGTCTACCCAGGCCTTACAGGCCGCACAAGAGCCACTAGTTGGAATATTTATTGTTCCAAAACTTAATTCTGTGGAAAGAGTGGCTCTGTCATATTGGTAGTTTGTCATCTGAGTTTTGATATTAATAATTTGGTTGTAATAATCTTTCCCTGTAATGGTGGTTAATGAGAACAGATGTTGCAATTGATTCCTAAGTGATAAGTATTTTAAAAATGTCTCATTTTGCTTCTGTGCCCCTTGTCTTTGCAACCAGGTTCTAATAATTTTTGTGGTATCCTCCCACCAGTCTTCAGCCGAATCATATTCTCTTATTAAACCCTTTTGAATGTCTGCGTCTGACAAGAGAGTCATGTTAGCTCTCCATCTGCTTTTATGTATAGATGGGTAGGGAGTCAAAAAGATTTTTAAATGTAGTCTTAAATGGTCTGAGAATTCACAGGGAAGTGTACTAAGCTCTTTAATTTGAGTACTGGGGGATAAAAAGAAAAAATCTATCATGGTTGCCAAAGGTCCTCTGAAATACGTTTTCACTGGGGTTAGACCTGTCACTGCATAGGCATCTTGTAAACCTGCTTTAGCTAAACACTGAATAGGAGCATTAGAGTCACAATACACTTTTCTACCAGAATCCACCCTGTCCTCAACATCTATTGAACAGTTAAAATCTCCTCCTAGGATCACTGTCCTTGCTGTTGCTAAAAAAGGCTATACTTTCTCCAATAAGTTGATTCTATCTGTTTTGACTTGTGGAGTATAAACATTAATAAATCTTTGAAAGGTTTCTCTTCCCATAATCCATCCAAAATCAACACTTGTCCTGGAAGTAAGTCAATACATTTTTAAAATTTAAACCCAGTCCCTGTAAATAAAATTCCCACTCCATCGGCCTTTTCTAGTCTGAACGACCATTAGGAAGGTCCCCATACCCAAGCATTCCTGGTTTGATTCAGCTGGTAAATGTCCTACATCCATGTCTCTTGTAAAAACACAATATCTGCTGGCTCCTGGTGTAAAGTTGAAAATAATGCAGTTCTTTTCTTAGAGTTCTTAATGCTACAAACATTAAGAGAAGTGAGGTGGAGAGCTTCCATGTTAGATGGTAAGAGTTTGTCAGGATCCCTATAGGATATTACTTATTTCTGGGCAAGGCTTGTGTTAATAATATGTTTCTTTTTTTCTTTTTCTTTCTTCCATCCTTTTCTTCTGGCAAGGGTAAAGAATGTGTTGAGGCATCGGACTCTAAACTATCACAATCCGTATCACTCTAGCTTTTATTTGTTGCAAGGTTTTGTACCTATTCTCTGTGGTGACCACAGGGTATGGAGCTGCTCGAAGTCTTGCACTGTGTCTTGTGGTGGGCTTCATCCAATCTGTCGAAGGGGGAAGGAGCATGTCCTAATGTTTCTGAGGTAAGCTAGCTGCAGATGCTGTAGTATTCAAATCATTCAAGGGTGGGGAGAAGGAGATGGGGAGGTAGAGTTAGGTTCCATGTGAGAGGTCTCCCTTGAATCTGGATGTCCCCCACGGTTCTATTCCTGGTGGGGCGTCTCATGTGGTTGTTGTTCTGTGGTCTCCTTGTTTGGGTTAGGTCTAGGCCCTGGATCTTGATTGCTCTGTGTTTGTGACATTGCTGTGTTTTGGGCGATTTGAAAGAGAACATTTTGGTTGAAACCATCTGTCTGGTTATGAGAAGCCCAGGGGCATTTTTGGAAGACATGCCCCACTGAATCACAAAGATTACAGTTTGCTACATTGGTGCAGGCTGTGCTGATGTAATTGAATTCCCCAATTAGTATGCATTGTAGTTTGTCACATGCACTGGCGAGATGTGAACGATCCCCACATTTATGACATACCTTAGGTTGCCCTGGATCAGGGATGTAGCCAGAAATTTACATTTTGTACACAATCTCCAACAGCTACACCCCCCCCCATTAAAAAATGTACACATCCTTTCCAAATGGCACCCCCTTCCAAACAAGTCAGATTGTTGTCAGATGATTCCTCTAATCTCTAAAGCGCTTATACATGTATCTGTCTCCTAAACAACAGAAGTTTAAAAAGAGAAGCTCCTCAGTGGTCTACACTAACCCAAATACTACAGATTAGAATGAAGATGTTAACAGAAAGGCAGATGGTTTGTGACAGGCACTCAACAAAACTGTACACAAATGTGTACAGTGAGTATGCCTGTCTACACCCTTGCCCTGGATAAAAGCAGACCCCTCTGTCTTTCTCAATGAAGAAACTGTTCAGAATGTGTTGTATGCCTTCCCCGGTTTGATATAATCTTACTCGAACATGCCACCAGTCCAGAACTGATCAGAATCAATGATCAGTTCAGGGGCACTAAGAACTGTACATTTCTTTTGGAGCCAATGATGTATGTCCCCCAATGTCCCCAATACTGACCCCTTCATTCTGGAACACAACAGTTATTCATTTTGTCAAAGGCATAGTCAGAGGAATTGCAATAAACGGTGTCCACAGGGGGGAATATTTTACCTGATTGTACTTGGCCCAGAAGTGTTCTAACCCCATTGGTATATGAAAGCTAATGTCGAAGTGTTCCTCGCCTGAAATATGTATAAGTGCATGTACATCTCCTGGGGAAAATTTTAAAGAATCCTTTATGAGTATTTGACCAACATATTCCATATCCGGGAAAGTGTCAAGCCCTCCCCTGTACCATAAGTGGACAGCATTCCTCCTGGGTTTGGGGGTCATTCTGTTGAAAAGTGCTGAGAATCTAGGCCTTTGGAATGGGGGGGTCTCATTCCTCTGCTCCCACTCTTCAACTTCACTGGAGCTCACAGAACTATGGAACTGTTCCTGGTCTTGATCTCCAGTATACTTTGTCTCTGAGGCAGCCTGATGTTCATTGGAGTCATTCTGGCCACTAGTTTCTTAATGCTGGTTTGCCCTCTGGGAAAGATTACTAGCTATGTCCTGCTGCATCTGTTTGGGCATGGGTGTCTTTTCACACTCGGAACCAGACGTTTCTACTGTAACCCTCGGGGCTGAATCCTGTCCCGTGACAATAAAAGGTACTTGCAAATCATCAGGGCAGATAAATCAGTAACATTGTGGTCAACCACAAAAAATGGGTTACTTAATGGATCACTTACCCTGGTCAGGTCCCGATTACTACATGCCTCGGGTGAATGCTGTACCGTTTGAGGTAGTTCCACCAGTTGCTGCACCGCTATTGTCCTGTTGCGATGACTCACTCATAAAATTCTCTATCTCTGGCACCTAAATGTATCCATGGTATCCCTATCTCCGCCCAACCCCACAGGTTGTGAATTCATTCACTCCCTCTTGCTACTCGGTAACTCAAAAAAGGTGCACCTGGTCTGTGCCTACAATCCCCGTAAGGGAGGCTCGCCCGGACTCTCCTTTCTGCTTGACCACCTAAAAGGCAAGGTTGGGTCTAATGAGGTCCTAATCCTGTGGGACTTCAACCTCAACTGGTTGGGGCCAAATATCAAACTATTTGAGCCGCTCCTGTCTGGCCTCGCCCTTTGTCAGACCATCTCAGGTCCTACTCATACCTCCTCCCAGGGGGACAAGGGATCACTTATCAACTGGTTACTGAGCAACCATCCGGATAAAATCTTACAATCTGGTACTCTCCCAGATGCAATATCTGATCACTCGCCCATCTACTGCGTATGGGGGTCCACTGCCCCAAAAATTCCCAGTAGAGTGATTCAGATCAGGGATTATTCCAAGCTTATCCTAAATGACTACCTGGATGACCTACGTTGTACTGACTGGACCAGGGTACTCAGCACCAGTAACCCTACCATTGCATTGGACCACTTCCTATCAATTCTCATCCCCCTGCAGAATAGGCATGCTCCCCTCACTAAAAGAAGGGTGAGGGGTACTGTCACCAAGTGGCTGCATGGTGGACTACTTGCTGTCATGAAGCAGAGAGATAAGTGCTGGATCAACTACAAAATCTCTGGTGACGCACAAGATCGCCTTGAATACCGATGACTCAGGAACTCTTGCAAGTCCACGCTATCGTGTAAGCCAAAAGGTGAGTTCTGTAATCAGCTCTGCTCAAATCGGCCTACAACCCACAGTGTTTCTGGAAAAACATCAAAAGTATGGTGGTTGTCCATAGCCTTTCGATGGTTGACATGAACTTAGAGGGCCAACTGCAACAACCCCCAGACCATAGCCTCGGCGTTCAACTGTCTGTTCTCAGAACTGCCAGCCCCCCACTTCCTTCCCTCACCACAGAACCTCAGGGCCACACCCCCCCTCTTCCTGGCCTCCTTTTTACCTGAAGCAAATCTCTGCCAGAGAGACTCAAACTCTCCTTGCTGGGCTCTCGCACCACTCAGGGGCGGGTTATGATCAACTAGAGCCTAAGCTTCTGAGTCTAGGGGCACCCTACCTCACCTGGCTGATTACCTACATTTTTAACTCTTACCTCACCTCTGGAATCGTACCTGATATATGGAAGGTGGCCAAGGTTGTCCCGGTGTTTAAGCACGGCGACCCCAAGGAGATAAACAACTACCGCCCCATTGCCATACTCCCTGCTACCAGCAAGCTACTTGAAAAAGCAGTAGCCGGACAAATCTCCCATTACCTGCGGGAGTATGCAGTTCTCTCCCCTGCTCAGCATGGCTTCAGGAAGGGGCATAGCACATCCACTGCTCTTGCCGTGGTCACCTCCCATGTCAGAGCCGCCACAGATACAGGTAAACTGACTGGGGCCATCTTTGTCGACCTCTCTAAGGCCTTTGACCGGGTTGACCATAATCTCCTTCTCTCCACCCTACATGGGCAAGGCTTCTCCCCCCGAGCTCTTGATTGGTTCACCAGCTATCTTGGGGGGAGACAACAATGCACCTGTTTTAACCGTGCCCTTTCAGAACTTTCTCCAGTCAGATGCGGAGTACCCCAAGGGTCCGTTCTTGGTCCCATTCTGTTCTCCCTCTATGTAAATGAACTCCCCTCAGTTACTACCTTCGGGTCTACTACTCTATATGTGGATGACCTGGTACTACTATCTAGCACCCAGGAACCCATTACCATCAACTCCCAACTCAATTCTGACTTTGGGCGTATCCTACACTGGCTCGTGGGTCACAAGCTTACTGTAAATCTTGACAAAACACACTCCATGTTATTTGGGTCGGCGGCCAAAACCGCATCTTACCCCTCCCCCCTCACCATAAACAGGGGAAATGGCTCCCTCCTGCCTGTCCTGAACTCTGCCAGGTACCTAGGAGTGACCCTAGATCCCCAGCTTGATTTCACTGAGCATCTCCGGAACATTTGCAAAGCATCGAACAGTAAGCTCGGCTTAGCCTGCAGGGCCAAGGACTGCCTCACCCCAGCTGCTCGGCTCGCTATAGCCAGGGGGATCTTCCTACCTATGCTCTGCTATGGGCTTGTTGGCTTTGCGCTGGTCCCGAATGCCTCCCTAGCAAAATGGGACACGGCATATAACAACGTCTGTCGTTTTGCCCTCTCTGCCCATTGCCTTACGCATCAGTGTGCCCTCTATGCCCATCTGGAGTGGCTTCCCCCTGAAAAACACTGAGCCTTCGTCCTTGGTAGCTTGGTTGACAGCATAGTCCAAACTGCTTGCCCCCCAGCACTTGCCCTTCCCTTCCAACACTGCACCCCGGCCTATCAGCTTAGGCCCAGCTCGACTCTCGCTTGCAAGGTCCCTAGGACCCGCTCCCTCACCGGGGATCGGGCCTTCTCTGCCTATACTCCTAGATTCTGGAACTCCCTCCCTGCTCCAGTTTGAGCTGCCCCTTCCTACTCCGGCTTCAAAAAGTCCCTCTGGAAATTCCTCAAAGGGGCCTCCACCTGCCCTTGTGGCAACGAGTAGCCATCACCAGCGGCTGCCCGACACCTCTCCCACCACGTAGGTTTCAACCTCAGCCTCTTCCCCTTCCCTGCACTTATTTGCTCTCGTGGCCACCCTTCTCCCCACCTTATAGCTGTTCCTGGCCCCCACCTCCCCTCCAGACAGCACTTTTCCCTCTTTCCGCTGTCAGAGGTCCCCTACCCTTCTAGCTCCCTCCCTCCCATGGGGCACCCGAAGTCCCCTCACCATCTCCTGTTCTGCCCACTGGGGCCTGCCTCTGGATTGGACAGTACTCTCCCTGCAGTTCGTGCCTGCCTCCGCCGTGGTGGTCCCCCAGGTTGGGGTCCTTACCCACTAGCTCTACGCTGTCCACTGCAACGTTCGCTCTACCTCTTGCCTGTCTTTCCTGAGCGCCACATGGGGTGTCTGCAGATTCAGGCCTCCCCTTTGTCAGCCTCCTGTACCTGTTGTTCTCCTCACCCCTTGCCACAATGTGGGATTATCGTATTGAGCTTGTAGTTGTACTCATGTTCGTTAGCTCTGACTCTGTACTATTGTCTATATGCTGTACTCTGGCCCCACCTGTGTGTGGGTGAGATTGTTCCCTGTTGATGTAATGAACTGTGTACTTTATTCTCTCTGGCCCACATGTAGTTCCAGGCCTGTATGCTACCCTGAATATGTACCATGTTTATTGTTTATGTACCATGTTCATTGTTTCTGTATTGTAACCTCCCGGGTCGCACCTGAAAATAGGCACTTGTTGTCTAGTGTGCTTACCTGGTTAACAAAAACAAATAAATAAATAAATTCATTGAGTGGAAACCAGACTTCGTGTGCATCCTGCTGCCATCCTGCTCACACTAATGCCTTTTCTGGTGTACATTCCAGCTCTGATTCATGAGGGGAGGCAAGAAAGAAGGCTTCTTTTACTCTCCCTCGGGCGGTAGAAGAAGGATCACGGCTAGTGGACCTGGATTAACAATGCGGCCATTTTCCTTTTGAAAAGGCATTTTTCTCTATCTTTCACCATTTAAATTCCTTTTTTTCCTCAAAGAGACATCTTCCTCACATGTCAAGTCCATGGCCAGCCGCTGTCGCCGTATACAAATATTTTCCTCTAGCGTTTGATCATCTGCTGTTCAGTTATTTCCATACCTGTGGGCTTCAGAACATCATTTTTGTCAACATTTTGCTCAGTGTCTGTCCCTAGATAGCAGACTTCAGCACTTTCTGCTGAATTTGCACATAACTCCAACTCACTTGTTTTTTCCTCGCAAGTTATGGGGGCGACCACATCTCCAACTTGCTGCTCCTTCTCCACCAACTCAGCTGCATCTGACTCCTCCATCACAGGAAATGAGACAACAGCGTCCCCTTCCCATGAGCAGGGGAAATTTCCCTGGTGCCCTGGCCAAATTTTCCCCCTTTCACTAAAAATACCACCAACAGCTTAATCTGGTTCAAGGTCAGTTGGCATTCATCTGTATCCCCCTCCCCTGGGTTGTGCCTGAAAACAGGTAGAATTTTCTAGTGCACTTACCTGGTCAACAAAAAAACTAAACTAAACTAATTCAGCTTGCATTCCATATATATTCTATAGATTTTACCTCCTGATTATTTATTGCTGAGGAACTTTGCATGGATAAATGATCTTTATCCCTTAGAATTCATCTGCCTCAAGCAGGCCCATCAGTGCAGCAGTTGGATTTCTGCTTGCTACGGCAGTGACCCGGGTTCGGGAATGGACCCAGGGCATGGGAGGGCCAGCTGGGGGAGAAGGATGGAGCATCCTGCAGACTGCTCTCCTTCTCTGGGGGGAAGGTGGGGAGTGTGTCCAGTGCATGACGGACCCCTGGCAGAGGCCGGGGGTACCGCAAGCGACCGGCAGCAGTATGTTCAGGGGGTGCATGGACGCAAGTCATCATTGCATGTTCCCGCCCCCCCTTACAGTGGGAAAAAACACCACCACCTGTCACCATGATGACGTCTGCCACACGCCTTCATCGCCCCCAGGCCATCTCCCAACCTATCCTGTTGTTCACTGCACTATGGGCCAAGTGCTGCATCCTCATCCTTGGGGGAAAGCCAGGGGCATCGGGAGTGTGGTTCATGTGGGGGTGAGGCGGTAGGGGTCTGTGACCAGACCGAGGGTTCCAGTGTGGGCAGCAGCCAGAAAGACTAAATTAAAAATTAAAAATTGAACTCATCTGCCTCTACAGCTTACTCCCTAGTTCAAGTCATAGTCCTGTGTTGTGAGAACACAATTTGTTGCCATGGGAGTAAGGTGATGTCAAAAGCAGTGCACTATGACTTGAGGTATGGAGAAAGCAGCAGTAATAGATAAACTCTTCAGAAGCAAATATCCTGTTTTCATGCAAATGACCTCAGTAATAAATAATGGACAGGGGAAATACAGAACTAATGTGAAATACAAGCCAAACAGTGTCTAAATATTATATTTTGTTAAAGTTATTTGGAAGGCATCAGCTGCTCTTTAAGTCTCTTACAAAGCAGCAGCCAACTTTTTTTTACAGTCATCATTTCTAGTAGAACTGTTCTAGTTCAGTTATTTTTATTTGAGGAAAAAATTTATAAAATCATAAACAATGTGTTACATTTCATATTTCTTAAATATTATAAACATTTGTACACATGAGCATACACATTAAGTACACAAATAATACAAAATATAAAAATTTACACATTACAATGGCTAAAAAACTTTGCAACTTCGAACATAATATTAATTTTGTTAAACTGAAATACAGAGGTTTCAACATCTATACCCTGGTCTAAATAATGAGATGGGAATAATGGATGGAGCCATTTTTTTCTAGAGTTTTCTCAGCTCTTACACTCAAAAAGGAAATGTAAAACTTTTATTGGCATTTTATTGGAAAAATTGCACTTTCCCATACATCTGGAATTAAAATATCTGTTTAAATTATGGTAGTAATGTCCTAAGCTGGCCAGCCTCAGACTACAGAGAATATTTCTGTTTGTTATTTTCACACTTTGCTAGATATTCCTCAAGGCCCCACTGATCTTTTATATGAGAGTATAAGCCATACATGTCTAGGTCATGGATTCTACCCATATCCTCTGGCATAGCAATATCTTGTAACCTAGTTGTTACTTCACTGACCATAATGTCTATAGTATTCAGTGCTTTCTCAGACCATAGGTCCAAGCACCCAGTTGTTTTAACATTACATTCAACATGCAGAACCAGTTTACATTTTGTTTATCTGTTACCAGAATTCCTAGATGTTCCAGCCAGCACATCTTGGCAATCGTCCATCTTCCACCTTCATTATTCTGCCCCATAGATTGACTGCTCTTATTAATATTTTAGTTTTAATAGGGAGCATGGCTGTCTCTAATCTTAGGAAACAGGTCAGACAGTCCCTTGGTAAGTTTAATGTAGTCCTAATAAATGAATTTTGGATAGTATCAATATTAGAATTATCAATATACAACCCCCATATCTCACTCCCATAAAGGGACTGACTCATTGTTTTTGCTTCAAAGGCTTTCATCATAGATACAAATGAGTTACTTGTGAATTTATTGGCAAAAGATCTTATTGCTCCTGCAGATTTATAGGAACTGCTCTTTATTTCAGTTAGGTGGACCTTTATTTATTTATAACAGGTTCAGATTAATACCTTTGCATCTATATGGCTCTTTTACAAAGGTTCCAAGTCAATCAATGCAGATGAACATTACAGGACACATAATACAAGATAAAAATATATCACAAATTGGTAATGTCATGCTCACACAAAGTAAAAGAACTTAAGCTGTTACATTTGCAATAGAACGGATCATCAGGATTTGTTTATAAGGTAAAAGCTGAGATTCACAGTTGTTCTTCAAGTGCTGTTAATAAGGTGATAGCAGCCTGAGAGGGCTTTGTCCAGGAGTGAGTTAGAGGGATGGAGTGACAAGAATTGTAGGGAATTAGGAGAGACAATCTCAGTGGTTTGATAGGGTTAGGAATAAACAGAGATCTCTTTTGAATGGACCAATCTTTTCATGCTCTAAGATGGAAGAGGGAAGAGGGGAGATCATTTACCTATTGGGGCCCTCAGTAGGCAAAAGAACACTGGGTAACGGAGGCGTGCTTGAAGGGAACCTGGAGTACACCTTTAGCAGATCTCCTAGTCGTTTTAGTGGTTAAACTGCACTCGAACAGAGCTGCCGTGGAATCTGGTGCAAGTCTAGGGCAATCGTGTTTAGCCAGTCACTGGAAACAGGGGCGGCACCTAAAGACTGGAGGACAACAGATATAGTCCCCTTATACAAAAATGGGAACAAAGAGGAAGCAGGGAACCACAGACCAGTCAGCCTGACCATGGTAGTGGGGAAGATCATGGAAGCACTACTGAAGGAGAGATGGGCGGAACATCTGGTTACCAGTGGACTACAGGATCCAAGGAAGCATAGTTTCACTGGGGGGAGGTCATGCCAGATCAATTTCATTTGAATTTTTTGACTGGATGACAAAGGAGGTGGATCAGGGGAGGGCAGTGGATGTGGGTGGCCTATCTGGAATTCAGCAAGGCCTTTGACACTGTGCCACATAGAAGGCTATTAAACAAACCGGGAATATGGGAGTGGGCAGGACAGTAGTGTGGTGGGTAGGTAATTGGCTGGGTGGCAGGACACAGAGGGTGGTGGCAAATGGCTGTCACTCCACAGAGGGAAGAGTGACCAGTGGGGTACCACAGAGATCAGTGCTGGGATCAGTCCTATTCAACATCTTCATCAGCGACATTGCGCAAGACCTAAAAGGCAGAATTTCCCTGTTCACTGATGACACGAAGCTCTGTAACAGAGTGGATATGCCAGAGGGTGTAGACAGAATGAGGAGGGACCTGTAGAAGCTTGAAGAATGGTCAAGGGTTTGGCTGTTGAAATTCAATGCAAAGAAGTGCAAGATAATGCATATGGGGCACAAAAACCCTGGAACAACATATCAGTTGGGGGGTGAGGATACAGCATGCACCAAGCAGGAAAGGGACCTTAGGATTATCATCTCTGATGACCTCAAGGTAGGGAAACAGTGCAACAAGGCAGCAGGTAAAGCAAATAGGATGCTGGGATGCATAGACAGGGGCATCACCAGCAGGAAAAGGAGGTCACAATTCTGTTATACAAGACACTAGTGAGGCCCCACCTGGAGTACAGTGTACAGTTCTGGAGACCTTACCTACGTAAGGACATAGACAGAGTAGAGAAGGTTCAGAGGAGGGCAACAAAGATGGTACAGGGATTGCATCACAAGCCCTGTGAGGACAGGCAGGCTGAAGGACTTGAATATGTACTCCCTGGAGGAGATGAAGGAGAGAGGGGATATGATAGAGACATACAAGTACAGTACAAGGAGGAGCAGGGTGCAGGAATACACTATTTTCCAGTGAAAAAGATGTTCCAGGACTAGAGGCCATGGGATGAAGTTGGAGGGAGGGCAATTCAGAGGAAACATGAGGAAGAATTTCTTCACAGAAAGGGTGGTGGACAAGTGGAACACCCTGCCAGAGGAAGTGGTGGGGCTGAAACAATCACAGGATTTAAGAATGCATGGGATAGACATAAGAGAATTTTAGAGGTCAGGGGCAACAGACTTCTAGAAGAACATAGAGGGAACTTACAAGCTTAAATGGGCAGACTGGGTGGGCCATAGGCCCTTATCTGCCAACAGTGTCTATGTATCTGTTTATCTATGTAAGTTCCATAATGGCTTTTTTCCCTAACAGACAGACCTGGTACCTGGCCCTAAGGTGTAGGGGGAACCACCCAGTGTCAGAGTAGAGGCTACAGGTATGAATCAAGTGTTCAGCCCCTAGTATGAGCTGACAGGCCTTGTTTAATAGTAGCTTGACCCTTTGTAATGTTGATTCAGTGGCAGCACTGTAGATGATTAACCTGTAGTACATGATTGAAGTATCGAACTCTGGGTTACTAGTCTTAGAGCGTCAAGGGTCATTCCCTGCCTGCGGCGATAAAGGATCCCTAATTTGACATTTGCAGTTGTCAATACATGGTCTATGTGCTTGGTGAAGGAAATAGTGTCATCTAGGTGAATGCCAAGATATTCAAAGGAGGTTACTTGTTCAATGGCATCTCCCTTTTGGCTAAGGATGGTTAATGGGCCGAGGTTCTTCTTTGCATGTGGCAGTGAGAAGTGCCACATGCAACGGTTTTAGTATTTTTTATAGTTTAGGAGTAGTCAATTTTGAGAGAACCAGGTCTCAAGCAACCTGAAACTTTCTTGTAGTCTAGCTGTAATTTCTATCAGATGGTTCCCTGCCACAGAGATTACAGCATTGTCTCCATATAACAGCATCTTAACTGGGCAGGTGGTAGGTAGCGTGTTTATGAAAAGGCTGAAGAGGAGGGGTCCTAGGACTGAGCCTTGTGGAATCCCCAGCATTACTTTCCTCAGATCAGATATTACCCCTCTTATCCTCACACATTGTGATCATTGTGACAAGTAGCTCCTAATCCAGGAGACCATGTTGTAGGACAGGCTTAGCACTGAGAGGTTGTCAGGTTGTCCAGCATCCCTGAAGCAAGGTACAGTGAGACGGGTTTCAGAAGCCACAATTCCATTGGACCATAGCAGCTTCTGATTAATTTCAATTGGCTCCCTGGCCCAGGCCATCTGCTTTCACTGCTTCGATTTACCAGCCGTGCTTTGTAACTTCGGGCTGGCTGTTGTACTCCTGCCAAAATTTCAGTATTAATTTTAAAACACTAGTTTGTACTTCTTACTAAATTACTGTCGATTTTTTTTCTCTGTTAGGATAAGCATGTACTGTATGAGTCTGTAGAGTTGAATGTGGTACAGCTCCTCTGAGAACTAGAATTATTACCTTTCCTGCCGAAATTTCATTTGTTGTATCCAGCTATTACTTTTACTGAAAACTGCTGCCAGAGTCTATGCTTTTTTTTCTCTGTTTAATGCAGTTGAATATGGTACAGCTCCTCTGAGAACTAGAATTATTACCCTTCCTGCCAAAATTTCATTGTTATATCTGGCTAATACTTTTACTGAAAACTGCTGCCAGATTTTATGCTTTTTTTCTCTGTTTAAGGCAGGCTTGAATTGTTGATTATGTTAGTATTAAGTATTTCAGCTCCTCAGTGAAACTAGTATTTTTTACCCTCACCTGTTAGAGACTTCTTCCTTCTTTCCTCATTGCTGTCTGATTCATCAACCAGATAGAGCCATTTTCCTCCCCCCCCCCCCAACTTCTAATTCTTAAACACTCTAACTCTTATTTGTGAAACTGTAATTTCTGGCCTTCTGTCTCGACTGACCACAATACCCCCTTCCCCCATGTCAATCTATGGCCATTAGCTAAGGCGCCTTCCTGCCTGCTACCCCCTTCCCAACTCTTTTGTCTTCTTTCTCTGCCCTGAAGTCTGAATGATTTTCACCTCTTTTCCCATTGAAACTTAACCCACCCATAATTTCACCTGAAGCCTGCCCTGTGGAGCATCTATAATTACTTATATCTCTTTCTCCTTCTCCCTCCCTAGGAGCAGTCCCTGAACAGGATGCCTCGACGACAGCAGCGCTCACAGCATGGCTCCGAACCAGCCGGCTGCCAGCATCCCTGAAACGCAGCTCCTCAGGCTCCAGAAGCAAGGTACAGTGAGACGGGTTTCAGATGCCACAATTCCACTGGATCATAGCAGCTTCTGAATGATTTCAATTGGCTCCCTGGTCCAGGTCATCTGCTTTCACTGCTTTGATTTACCAGCTGTGCTCTGTAACTTCAGGTTGGCTGTTGTGCTCCTGCCAAAATTTTACACCCCTCCCCACCCCGCACCTCCGGTCATCTCCCACCTCCAACCAGTATTAAATACTTTCAAACTCCCTCTATTACCCCCCATGTTACTCATTGGCTATATACTCCTGAAACACTTAGAGAAAGTGAGCAAATTTCTTTTAAGGGGGAACTGCTCACTGCAACATTGTTTTTTGATCGTTCTCTTCAGCTTAATTTCACTATTTTCCCCTCTTTAAGCTCACTGCAATTTTTTGTTGATCGTTCTCTTCAACTTAATTTAACTATTTTCTCCTCTTAGAGGGGGTCTGCTTATTGCAACTTTTGTTGATCGTTTCTCTTCAACTTAACTTACTTTTGTTCTTTCCTCAATAACTTCCACCCTTACGAAGGGTCCTATTGACAAGCCTTAGGTCCTCTTGCCATCAATTAGGAAGCAGAGACCTTGATCCCAGTACTATGCCAATGCACACAGCTCACCAGATCCCTCTGGTTGTTAACTGCCTAGTGGTGTTATCCTATACTACACATCCTCCCTCTTCCTCCCTGGTCTGATTTCTTCTACTTTCTACATCGCAATGTTCCTTCTCACCAAACGGCTACTCATTTACTTGTCCTTCCTGGTACACCTGCAACCAGCAGATATGATCTTAAACCCTGAATCTGTGCCACCCTCCATTTTAAGGTTATCACCACCCAGCACCCTTGACTTATTGTCCCCTTGCCCACATGGGTCTTTCCCTCACCTTACATTATTAAACCTGGCCCAGCATAATAAAAGCATCCTCCTCCTGCAGTGTTCCAAACAAATACACAAAGTACCTTTCTTCTGCCCACCCCCTCCCCAATCCTGTTCGTGCTTCCTACTACCGTCAGGCAATATTGAACTAAACACGGGACCCAGTAAGAGGCAAAAATCAAACCACACAATGAGGGCCACTCTTGACCCCCTAGCCTCCTGTACTAATTGGCTTAACTCCAAAGGTCTCAAAATAGCGCATATGAATATACAGAGCATTAGAGGAAAAACATCAGAATTGGAATCCTGGATACTGTATTACAAATCAGACATTCTCTACATTACCAAATCATGGTTAAAACCATCCATACTAGCTCACGAGGTCGCCCCTGCTGGCTATACCACTATAGATGGGACCGGGTCCCCAGAAAGGGAGGGGAGGTTTTAATTTATGCTAGAGATGGATTAGTAGTCAGTGAATTAACTGACCTAAAGATCAGCTCAGCTGCAGAGCACGTCTTTATCACAGTCACCCTTGGCGAAGTCAAGAATGTAATAGTAGGGTGCATCTATCTACCCCAGAATCAAGCATCCTCCGATTGCCAATTCCATGCTAGTCTGAACTGCCTCCCTAAGAAAGACACAATAATATGCAGTGACTTTAACCTGTATTGGCTTTGGCCTCTTAAAACATAGTACCAAGTTGCCCTGCTGGATGCTAAACTGGAGCAACTCCTCAACTATCCCATAAGACTAAATATGAAGTCAGGCAAGCACGCTCTCCTAGATTGGGTAGTAACTAATAATTCAAATTCTATTAAGGCCACTGGAATCCTCCCTGATGCACTCAGTGACCATTCTCCAACTTTTTTCATCTGGAAGAATAATTCTCCGCATCACCCCCCCTCCTCCAAATCCATAAAACTAGGAACCTAACCAACTTTGTTGCTGAAACCTTCTGCTCAAGTCTCGCCGTAGCTGACTGGTCACCAGTAACCATCCTTCCTCACATAAACCTAGCACTGGAATATCTAATCAATACCTTCACCTCCATACTTGACCACCACGCTCCCCACAAACTAAGAAAATCAAAAGGCACCCACTCTCCCTGGCTCACACAGGAACTGAGGCACCTCATGAGCTCTTGTGACAAAGCATGGCATGCCTTCAAAATCACTAGACCCCACTCTGACTGGAATACCTACCACCAGCTATGCAATATTTGTAAATCTAAGATAGGCAAAGCCAAAAGGGAGCATCTCCTATCATAGAAACATAGAAACATAGATTTTGACGGCAGATAAGGACCGCTTGGCCCACTCAGTCTGCCCATTTCCCTACCTATTGGATTAGCTGCAGATCCTAGTTAACCAGCAGCCTACTTCTTCCTACCCCCAACCCCTAGAATTGCCTTATGACTGTCCCATGCATGCTTGAATTCCACCACTGTTTTTGACTCCACAACCTCCTCCGGAAGGCCATTCCATGCATCCACAACCCTCTCTGTGAAAAAATACTTCCTTAAATTACCTCTGAGCCGCCCCTTCTATCTTCAAATTGTGCCCCCTTGTTCTTGCACACCTCTTTTTTTGAAAGATGCTACCCTCTTGGACTTTGTTGATTCCCTTGAGATACTTGAAAGTTTCTATCATGTCCCCCCTCTCTCTCCTTTCCTCCAGGCTATACATATTCAGCTCCTTAAGTCTCTCTTCATATGACTTCCGGTGCAGGCCCTGCACCATTTTAGTTGCCCTCCTCTGGACAGCCTCCATCCTGTCTATATCCTTGCGGAGACTGGGTCTCCAGAACTGCACACAGTACTCCAGATGGGGTCTCACCAACTGTCTGTACAGAGGGATAATAACTTCCTGTTTTCTGCTGGTGATGCCTCTCCCTATGCATCCCAGTATCCCCCCAGCCCTCCTAGCTGCCCTCTCACATTGTTTTCCCACCTTTAGGTCATCTGATATGACTACCCCCAGGTCCCTTTCCATTTTTGTTGTTGTTAGTATCTCATCCCCCATTGTATACTCTTCCCCTGGGTTTTTGTTTCCCAGGTGCATTACCTTGCACTTCTTAGCATTGAATCTAAGCTGCCATACATTTGACCATTCCTCTAACCTTGCCAAGTCCCTTCTCATCCTTTCCACCCCACCTTGTGCATCAACTGTGTTGCAGATCTTTGTCATCTGCAAAGAGACATACTTTTCCTTCCAGTCCCTCTGCAATATAGCTTATAAAGACATTGAAGAGGACCGGTCCTAATACTGAACCCTGTGGTACCCCACTAGTAACCCCCTTTCTTCAGAGTGGACTCCATTTACTATTACTCTCTGTGTCCTATTCTGCAGCCAATTCTTTACCCAGGCTGTCATCTTGGGACCCACTCCCAGGCTGGCTAACTTGTATATTAATCTTTTGTGTGGGACTGTGTCAAATGCCTTGCTAAAGTCTAGGTAGGCCATGTCCACAGCCCCTCCCTGATCTACTACTTTGGTCACCCAGTCAAAGAAATCTATCAGATTTGTCTGGCATGACCTTCCTGCTGTGAATCCATGCTGCCTTGGGTCCTGAGCCCTTCTGGCCTCTAGATACTCAACAATTCTTTCCTTCAGAAGTGATTCCATCATTTTCCCTACCACTGAGGTTAAACTAACAGGTCTGTAGTTTTCTGCTTCTGCCTTGCTCCTACTTTTGTGAAGGGGAATCACATCTGCCCTTCTCCAGTCCTCGGGTACCACCCCATCCTCCCATGATTTGTTAAAGAGGGTAGTCAGTGGTGTCACTAGTTCTACCCTTAGTTCTTTTAGAATTCTGGGATGAATCCCATCAGGCCCCATTGCTTTGTCCACCTTCAGTTTTAAGAGTTCTTTCAGAACCCTTTCTTCTGTAAATGGGCTGGTATCAAGTTCTGTATCCAGAGTGTTTCTACTGTTTGTTTTAGGTACCTCCCCCACTTCCTTTGTAAATACTGAGCAAAAATATTTGTTTAGTATCTCTGCCTTTTCACAGTCACCCTCTGCCCACCCTCCCTCCTCTTTATTAAGCCTCACTAGCCCTCCCTTGGTCTTCCTTCGCTCCCTGATGTACCTATAAAAGGTTTTATCCCCCTTCTTAACAGAGTTGGCTATCTTTTCCTCGGTTTGGGCCTTTGCTGTTCTGACTGCCTTCCCAGCTTCCTTTTGCTTTAACTGATACAGTTCCCTGTCCTGCTCCTTCTGTGATTCCTTGTACTTCCTGAATGCTTTCTTTTTCTCTTGAACCTTCACTGCCACTTCCTTTGAGAACCATAGTGGTTTCTTACATCGTTCGTTTGTTAATTTGCTTCACACAAAGGCTTTTTACCTCTGTGATGGCAGTTTTTATTATTCCCCATTGTTCTTCCACCTCCTTCCTGCCCATTTGCTAGTGCATTCCTTAGGCACTCACCCATTTTGGCAAAGTCAGCCCTCCTAAAGTCCAGTACTTTTTGCCTTTGTATGGCTTGACTCTATTGCTGTGTTTGTTGTGAACCATACTGTTCGATGGTCGCTAGTTCCCAGATGGCTACCCACTTCTACATCTGTGATCCTCTCTTCATCTCCATTTGAGAGAACCAGGTCTAAGATTGCTCCCTCTCGAGTGGGCTCCAATACTAGTTGTCTAAGGCATGCCCCGTGTAGGGCATCTAGAATAACCCCACTCTTTGAAGTGGCTGCTGCAACTGCATTCCAGTTAACATCTGGCATATTCAGATCACCCATCAAAAATATCTCCCCTTTTTCTGGCATTCTAAGTATTCCTTCTATCATTTCCTTGTTCATTTCCTCCCCTGAGAAGGGGGTCTGTATACAACCCCTGTGCGGACTGTGGTGCCATTGCCGGTCTCCAAATTTACCCACAGTGCTTCTTCTTCTTCTCCTCCCTGTTTTCCCTTTTGTTCTGTTGCCTTGATTCCCTCCCTTATGTAAAGAGCTACTCCTCCTCCTCTTTTACCCTCCCTGTCCCTCCTGTAGATAGTGTATCCTGGTATGTTTATGTCCCAGTCATGGTTTTGTGTGTACCATGTTTCTGTGACTGCCACGATATCCAGATGTTCCTCCTCCATCAAGGCCACTAATTCAGGAAGCTCAGACTATGGGCATTGGTACTCATTGCTCTCCATTTTTTGATGGCTTTACCTTCTTTTGCAGCATCCCCCACTGACCTTTCTACCTCGGTCTTTTTCTCATTTAGTACCCTGTTTTGTAGGGAGAGGCTGGGATTTTCCTGCTGTTTATCAGTGCCTCCCCCCTTGACTAGTTTAAAAGCTTGCCAATGAAGCATTTAAACCGATTGCTCAAAAGACTTGTTCCCTTCCTGGACAGATGCAGACCATCCTGCCAGTATAGGCTGGTGTCCCTCCAGGTGGAACCCCAGTCCCCAATGAAGCCAAACCCCTGTGCCCCACACCATTTTTTCAACCATTCATTAAACTACATGGTGCAAAGTACCCTCGCCTCACTCATGCCATTGACAGGCAGCACCTCAGAGAAGGAGATTGTGTGTGCTACTTGTCTTAGGCCCCTCCCCAATTCTACAAAGTCCTCTACACTGCTCTAATCTCATGATTAGCCAAGTCATTTGTCCCTAGGTGGACAATGACGTCCAGCTCAGATTCCCGTGCAGCTGTTCTCGTGATCCTGAGTATGCGCTTTCTGTCTCTCCAAGCCATGGCACCAGGCAGGCACCTTACTTCAGTTTTCCCTGCTCCCCCCAGTTCTATCCCCCTAATAATTGAGTCCCCCACCAGGAGCTGCTTCCTTTCCTTGCGGTGTCCTCTGCCTCCTTCCTGTGGGCCTCCCTTGTGACAGTTGTCCTCAGCCTCCTTAATCTCCTCTGCAGGTGCATCCATAGGGGAGCTATGCTCCCCCAGAGTGGTGTATGGATTGTGGTGTGGAACAACTGACTGGGTGTGCCTCTGTTCCACCATCCTCACCCTCCCTGAGCCCACTGTGGTCCAACTGCTGTGCTTTCTTCACATCCTCTGGGGTGGTGGTGGTTCTGGTGCTCCCTGGATGGGGGAGGTTCCCTTCCTACCATCCAGTGTGGCCTGGGGGAAGGTCCCCTTACTACTGTCCAGTGTGGCCTGAAGACGGGCAACTTCCTCCCTCAGGGCAGAGAGTTGTCTGCAAATAGGGCAGCATCTCAGCCTCCAGAAAGACTCCCGGAAGACTGCTGCCCCACAGCCATTACATTGCACTACTCCCCACATTTTTTTGTGTGTGATTGGTTTGTAATATAGAAATATATATATATTTATATTATACAATGTGTATGCTTATATTGTCAGTGCAGTGTGCTAGAGAGGATATGACAGTGATATGCACCTTGCACTCTTGAGAAATGATGTCAGAACCCCAGGTATAAAGGAACTATTTCCAGGGGTGGGTGGGGTGAGAGGTGGGAAGGGGTTGGGCCTAAACTGTGCCCTCACAAAACAATCAGCTAAAAGCTCTGACCCACTGCTGCAATGAGTGCCTTCCTGTCAACAAGATGCCCTACACAACAATTTGACAGAGAAAATATCCTGCTAATCAAACAGAGAAAAATCCACATATCCAAGTCAGACACAGGTAAACCTCCCCAGCCCCAAAACAGGCCTGGTGGTTTGTGCTCTGAAAGCTGTCATCCCCAAAATAAGTCAGCTGTGCTTTAAACTCTTCCTGCACTGAAAATGTTAAGAATTGTAACAAACAAACATAAACCTAGATCCACCTCCCTCTGTTGCTTGAAAGACTGTCTTTTCCTACAGGAACAACTCCTCTCCAACCCCAAATGTTTCTGGAATGAAATCAACACACTCCTAAAGAGTAATGAAAGGATCTTCTCCCAATCAATGAGAGTAAAAGGCTACACACTATCCTCACCCATGGAGATAGCGTCAGGGCTGAACCACTTCTTTACAGACCTTGATGCCTTCAAAACCGACCTCTCTGTTAATTGCTCTGTGCCTCCAGCTAGCCGCCTGGAATTTCCACATGCACTCTTCCGCTTAAAAACTACCTTCCAAAAACAGGTCTTTAAATTGCTAAGGAGACTTAACCCTGACAGCTCACCAGGGTTTGACTCCCCACCACCTAAATTTCTAAAAATAGGAGCACCTGCACTTGCCTACCCAATCTCCTGTCTAAATAATAGATCCTTCCTCATGCAAACCATCCCAGGCAATTGGAAAACTGCAGTTGTTGTCTCAGTACCTAAAAGTGGTCAGACCAACCTTATCGAAAACTATTGACTCATATCTATCTTGTGTCCAATTGCTAAAATCCAAAAAAGAATACTTTACAATAAACTATCATCCTACCTTGAACAGACCGATGCCCTCACTAGTAACCAGCATGGCTTTTGGAAATCGCATGGGACAGAAACTGCTTTCCTGAGGGTCACCACTACTATATTCCAGGCTATGGACCAGGGCAAAGCCACTGGTGCAGTCTTTATTGACCTAATGAAGGCATTTAACCCAGTCAACCACTCATGTCTTATCTGTAAGCTTCGCCACTTTGGTCTTGACAAAAACTCTCTCTCGGGTCTCTAACTTCTTACAGAATATGTTTCAGTGTGTCAAATGAGCCGGTACCATCTCAACCTTATGTCCTATCACTGATGGGGTTCCCCAGGGATCAATCCTAGGGACTCTCCTATTCTCAGTATTTATTAATGACCTTTCTCTGAATTGTGGAGGGGTATCAGTTCAGCTATATGCGGATGATGCCATCTTATATAGATCCTCCTGTGATGACTCAAGTATTAACTCTGACCTGACAAATGACTTTCAGACTCTAGAAACATGGCTTAAAAATAACCTACTAGTTCTGAACACAACAAAGACTAAATCCATGTTGTTCCACCATACCTGCTTTGTCACAACCTCACAGTCCTCCCTGGTTATCAAAACATCCTCTAACATTTAACTCGAAAATGTTACCTCCTTTGAATGCCTGGGTGTAGTACTTGACAAGCATCTATCCTTCAATGAGCACATAACCTGTGTCACTAAGGCTTCTAATCAGAAACTAGGCCTTCCATATCGCACTGCTCCCTACCTCTCAAGTAGTGCAAGAAGCACTATTGCCTCTGCCACCCTTCTCCCAGGCATCTACTATGGTGCCTCTATAATCCACTCCTCTAAGACTACACTCCTGAGCAAACTCAAAATGGTCTATCACAGAATTGCCTGATTTGCTATTAAGGTCCCAGCTCACGCCCATCACTGTGACATGCTGAATAATTTGGATTGGCTATCTTTCATTGCCAGACTTAACCTCCCAGTATATTGTGCCACCTTCAAGCTAATACACCTCCCACCTCCTCTGAGTATATCTAACCTACTAACCCTGAAACCCTTCCCATGAACACTCAGGTCCTCACACCTCCCGATGCTGGGTCTGCCCAAGATTCGCCTAGCTGTTGGAAGAAGATCCTTCTCTTTCACAGCATCACAAAAGTGGAATGACCTCCCACACTCATTACTCTCATGCAACACCATTACTCTCTTCAAAAAACAATATAGGAAAATATTTTACAAGCCTCCTGTCTGTAATGGGAACTGCACCTAATCTTCTCTAAACTTCTCCACCTGCTTGCCTATACTCTGCTGGTGTGTATGCTCAATGTCTAGGGCTATGAGTCTGTACACAGCCAATTGTTCATACTCTGCACTTATGTACTAATTGACTCTAGTATGATTAGATTGTATGCTCATATCAGCCTTACTGTTTGTTCACCTATGTTGCAACTGACATGTGTAATGTACTACTTCCTAATGAATGGGATGCCTAGTCTAGTCCATGAATGTATGTAACTGTCCAATGATATTTGTACACAATTATCTGTACTGTTTTCTTATGCTTGGAATATTTGGTTCCCTGGGTCACCCCTGAAAAAGGGACTTGGCTGTCTCAGAGGGCTCACCTGGTCACCAAAATTTAAATAGATAAATAAGTGATAAGATCTAATGATTCACAGAATCAAATGTTTCAGTGAGGTCAATGAAGATGGACTCCACTGTCTTTCCAGAGACTATGACTTCATACAGGTGTGTTGTATAGTCTATGAGTGCAGTAATTGTGCTATGTGTTTGCCAAAATCCATGCTGTTGTGGGCAGAGTAAATTGTATTTATTCAGGTATTCGGTAAGCTGATCAAAATAATTCTTTCCAGTGCTTTTGAAAGGGGGGATAGAATGAATAGGGGATGGTAATTCCACAGGCTAGTTCTGTCACCATTTTTGAAAACTGGGGTGACAAGAGTTGTCTTCCACAGGTCTGGGAACTCCCCAGTTCTTAGTGACATATTAAATAACGTTGTGAATGGGAGGGCTAGTTCATTAAGGGAGAGGGCAACTAGCTTCATGTCTAAATTGTCACTACAGATTTTTGTTTTGCCTAGGACCCTCTTGACGTATTTAATAGTCTGAGTTCTTGATACTTGCTTGAAGTAAAAAGAAGGCCATTCAGTGATAGGGGTAGAGGTGGGGTTGGTATTGGGGGGCTTACAGGTGGGTTGTGTTTTTAGGTATTCCAGTGGGAGGACCAAGCTTAGGTCCACAAAGGCATTATTAAAAGCATTTGCTAGGTCTTTGGGTTCCTGTAGTGAGCCAGAGGGGGTGACAAGGAGGTTGGGTGGTGCTCTAGATTCCTTACCAGTCCGGGCTTTAACGTTATTCCAGAACTCCCTCCCATTTCCCCAATTTCTTTCCAGTTGATCTTTGTAGTAGGAAGCCTTTGCATTTCTCTCCAGCCTGGTACACTTATTCCTAGCTGTTTTGTAGACAATGTAATCAGCCTGACAACCTGTAGCTCTTGCTTTGTGCCATAGGTGGTCCCTGTGGTTCATATGCTAGATGAGATGGCCTATAAGTTAAAGGCTGAAGGTGCCTTTTACTTTGAAGGTTCTAATTGGGGCATATAAGTCACAAGCTTTGTTAAAGGTTGTGATGAGGTAGTCCAAGGCCTTATTAGTGTCATTGCAGCAAACCAGCAGGGTCCAGTCTGCACTATTTAGGTATTGTTTGAGGTGTTTCAGCTTACCTTTTCTGAGTGAACGGTGTTTGAGAGATTGGGGGGACTCTTTAGGACCCTTGTTCGTCCAGTGACAAACTACTGGAGAGTAGTCACGTATAGTGTCCAGCAGTATGGAAACGTTAGAGATATGCTGCAAGGAGGTGGTGAGCAGCCAATCGATGATGGTGCTGGTGCCAGTGCGGTAGTTCCTCCTGGTCGCTTGGGGAACCATCTGAGTTAAGTATAGACTGTGGATTCTATCTCTAATAGCCACAGTTTCCTGTGCCAACCAACTGGAGTTTAAATCCCTCAAGATTATCTGCTCCCTTCCCTGTTTAATCTGCTTAAAGTGATCAAAGAATTGTCCCAACCCAGGACCTTGTTTCCTGCGGGGTATGTAGACAATAGTTAGCAACAGGGTCTTATTTTGGCACCCAATTAAGATCTTGGTGGAGAAAGTTTGACCTTTAGTGTTGATATTATTGGCAGGGCCCCGATTTTTCTGCGGTACATCGGAGCAAAGTTCTGCGGCAGGGTTCTCATTTGCCACAGAACTTCTGCAGCATTCAGCACCAATTTCTGAGGCAATTCTGCGGCACATTTTTACCCTTAATCTTTTTCCTTTTTTTGTTTTTTTTTGCCCAATCCGACACAATGGACGCTCGTAACACAGTCATTTTATGGGCGTTTGTCACCAAATTTTCAACATAGCCAGTGTAAGACCTCTGCTCATGAACAGTATCACTGTGATTTTAATAATCTGTCCAGAACATTGATTTCACACACTGACCGCGCCATTGTGCGCTACATGTGCGAAAACACATTTCAGGTGAGATGTGAAAAATGACAGTTGTACTGTTCATAAGGAGGTGTGGTAAAATGGCAATACTGAAAATCTGGAGTGAAAATATTAAAAATGTAAAGTTACGAGCATGCGTAGGAACTGCGCAACGCTCGCTTGTAAAACAGTCGTTTTGGGGAATATTTTCACCAAATTTTCAACATAGGGTTTTTAGGAGCCTACCTCATGAACTGTGACACTGTCATTTCGTTTATCATTCTGGAAAGGTGGTTCCATGCAGTCACTGTGAAACCACCTTTCAGGACCGATTAACGAAATAACAGTGTCACAGTTCATGAGGTGAGGCCCCAAAAACCCCATGTTGAAAATTTGGTGAAAAAAGTCCCAGAAATGGCTGAGATATGCATTAAAGTTGAAAAAAATCCATTTAGTCCATTATACAGCTTACTGGCATTTCTTCAGTTTGCGGTCAGCTTTGAAGAGTGCAGACATGTTCGCGGTCCACAGAAGATCATCTCGCTGGGTTCCGGAGGTAGGTATGGGCTGAGGTGGTGGTGAGGTGGGGGTGTGGGGAGGTGAGTCGCAGAGGGTGGGTGCGGGTTGGGGAGGGGCAAAAGAAGCAATGATGGAAGGTTTTTGTTTCAGGTTTGTTTTTTAATTTGGATTCCCACACAAGGAGGGACTTTTGCCACGCTGGGGTGGGCTCCCAGCGTGGCACCAGGCAGCAGGGGGCAGTGGAAGCCGACGGGGATTGGGCACCCCAAACGGCAGGAGCTTTTTGCCCCGCTGGGGTGGGCTTCCAGCGTGGCATACTATACATGTGAGAGGGGCACGCTTGTTCTGCGGGCGGTCGCAAATTCTGCGGGTGACGGCAAATTCCGTGGATATTTCCGCAGTTTGCCGCACCCACGGAATCGTGGAAAACTCGGGGCCCTGATTATTGGGCATCACCTGCTCTTTGATCTTGTTGCTCAGATAAACCAGGCAACCTCCCCCTCTTTTGGACAGTCTGTCCTGTCTGTGAACGGTATAACCATCAAGTGAGACTAAGGTACCTGGGAAGTTATGAGAGAGCCAGGTTTCAGTGAGTGAGATTACGTCAGGCTTGTGTACTGCCGCCCAGGCCTGGAACTGGGGTATTTTAGGAATGAGGCTGTAAATATTAATAGAGGCAATTTTGATGTACCCGAGGGCCTTAGGGTCCACATGTCCAGCTGGACTAGGGTGTGGGTGTATGTTACCTGAGACGAGTAACAGAACAATAAATATTCTTTTAAAGTAGTGATTATACCAGGATATCAGTTTCCGGATCTTCCTTCGTATGAAAGGTCTGTCATTCAATTGTCCTTTTGCAGTGGGATGTGAGCACATCAGGGCCACAACAGATGCAGGGGTGATGGGTGCAGTACTATTCTTGAGTATAGGGAGACTGAGCAAAGGAGGTGTTGGTGGAGGGGTTACCTGGACCTAGGAGGTTCCAGGTTTTTGTAATAAGGGGCTGGCATCTAAATGAATGCCACTTTAAAGAGGAGTCTGAAAAACACCTACTAACATGGGCAGGAGTAGAAGTGCTAGTTAGTGTATCTTCCATGACATATTTGTATCAACAGTTATGCCTAAGTACTTATATTCTTTAACACCTTGAACTCTTTCCCCATATATTCCAGAATTTATTAGCTTTTCTACTTTTTCTCAGTGCTAGTATTTTAGATTTTTCAACATTTAGTTCAAGATCCAAGGTAGCTAGAGAACTCATGATGCTAATCATACCCCTATTCAGACCTAATGGAGTCTGTGATATAAAATGGCATCATCTGTGTATAATAGTAGCTGTATTTTTTTCATTGTTTATAAAGGGAGCAAAAGTACCTATAGTTTTAATATTTTTAACTAGAAGTTCAATATAGAGGTTGAAAAAGAGGGGAGCCAACAGGCATCATTGTTTCACTCCCTTGTTTATATAAATTTCTTTTGTTAGAGCTCCAGCTCTTGTAAATCTTATTTCTGCAGAGGTATTATAATGTAGCATTTTTGATATTGCTAATAAGTGTGGATCTATTCCTAGATTGCCAAGGATATCTCACAGTGTTGACCTGTTTACTGTGTGAAACGCGGCCTTGATATCAATGAAACAAACTTAGAAGGTTCATTTTTTACATGTACATATTTGTTAACCAGGTAGTCTAAGGTAAAAATCAGATCTAGGGTGTTATGTTCTTTTCTGAATCTGCACAGAAATTTGGAAATTAGGTTATTTTCTTCAGTCCAGGCAAGGAGTCTAACCAAAATCTATCATGTATATACTTTCTGAATCACTGGTAACAGAGTGATTGGTCTGTAGCATTTAGGGTCTTGTTTGTCCCCCTTTTTAAATAGGGGCAAAATAATTCCTCTGTTCCAATTTTGTGGCAAAATTAGATAATGACCTATTGCTATAAATATTGGAGTAAGCAAATTTGCCCCCTAATTAGGTTTGTATAGGAAGACTTGGCTCTGTGATGCCAAGACGACAACTAACTCATCGACCGGCATCACAGGGCCAGGATCCCTGTCGACCAAAATTGCAGTCGGCGGGGGCCCATCACATAGAGCAGTATATTTTCTTTTGGGGGCTTTGGCCCTGAACTACGCCAGGGGCTCTTCCCCTGCACCGCCTGTACTTAAGGATACCAACTCCAGGTCGGAGTTGGTTCAGGAAGGGGGTTCAAGATGGGGAGAGTGTTGCTGGGTCCCGGGTGCATCCCCTACAGTGACTTGGTGCTGTTGTCGGTAGTGATGTACGTCGCTGTCGGGGTGTCGCTGAGGGAAATGCATACCTGAAGACTTCTGCAGGAAGACCATCAGCACAGGCAGCCTTATTTCTTTTTTGAGCCATAACTGCTGCCTTAACTTCCTGATTAGAAAATATCAACAGACTCTGACATACAGGCACAGGGTCACCTGTTAAATCTGAAGCATTGACTGCCTTATTATCAGTAACCCCATAGATTTTACTAAAGTGATCAATCCACATCCCTGCTGTAATCATACTAAGCGTATTATAACGAATATTATTCTCATCACATCTATAAACTACAAGTGATCAAAATGTTTTTGTATCTTTTTCTGTTTTTTTTAGGATAGACTCCTTCAGGTTATCCCATAATCTGTTTTTATAAATCCTTTTTTTTTTTTTTTGAATAAGCAGCTTTCTATATTCTGTTTTAAGATTTTTTAGAGCACCTAATACAGGACAAATGGGCTTTTTCTTTCTAAATCTCCCCATTTTATTCAACTCTTCTCTTAGGACAAAACACTCTTTGTCAAACCAAGGGTTAATTGCCCTGATCACTAAATTCCTCTTTGTTCTCTTTTTTGAGCATAACTGTGCCTCAAACGAGCTCATAAAGTCATTAAAATTCCCCATTAAATTATCTGCGTCTTTATGTATAAGGTTGTTATTAGGTTCTTCAGTCATTATTTGCATATTATTAACAATTTTATCAATAGCTTCTTTGGAGTATGTGTTCCATGCTATCCCTTTTCCCATATCTAGAGCACATATGCATATTTGCTTCTTTTTCTGCTAAACTATTTTTTATTTTCTTTTTAAAGTTGTTTATAAGGCAGCACTCAATTGGATAGTGGTCACTATCCCAGACCTTGTTTATCTTAAAATATTTAACCAGGGCATAGTTGGTGGATTCAAGAACACAGAGGTCTAATACCCCACCTCCTTTTGCAGTTGGAAAAGTATATTCCCCTTCCATATCCCCTGTTGTATGCCCACCCAGAGTCCACATTTTTCAAAGTGTTTTAATACTACTAGAACTGTATACTGTATGTCTTCTTAAAGTTGTTCTGCTGGTTATTTCCTAGCTGAGGTGGCATGCAAATGTAATAAAAAGACATAGAAACATAGAATATGATGGCAGATAAGGACCAACCGGTCCACCTAGTCTGCCCATTTCACTACTCGGTTTGGCAGTCTCTACCGTTATCTGGACTGCCGTTGCCCCACTCTGCTACACAGAAGGGTGCCCTTATGCTTATCTCATGCACTTTTGAACCTCATACAGTTGTTGCTTCCACCACCTCCATTGGAAGGCTGTTCCATGGATCCACCACCCTCTCTGTGAAAAAATACTTCCTAGCATTCCCCCTAAGCCTCTCTCCCTCCAGCCTCATGTTAAGTCCCCTTGTCCTTGTGCACTTCCTTCTCTAAAATATGCTTCCCTCCTGTACCATGTTTATTCTTCTAAGGTATTTGAAAGTCTGCATCATATCCCCTCTGTCCATTCTCTCTTCCAGTGAACAGATGTTTAGTTCCTTGAGTCTTTCCTCATAAGGCTTGTGGTGCAGCGCATGTATCATTTTTGTTACTCTTCTCTGAACTGCTTCAATTCTGTCTATGTCCTTCCTGAGATGCGGTCTCCAGAATTGGACACAGTATTCCAGATGAGGCCTCACCAGTGATCTATACAGTGGCATCACCACTTCACTCCTCCTACTGGTTATGCCCCTTCCTATGCACCCTAGCATTCTGTTTGCTTTCCCCACTGCTTTTTCACATTGTTTGGCTGACTTCAGGTCATCGGATATGATAACCCTCAGGTTTCTGTCCTGACTTGCGGTGGCTAGAAACTGCCCCTCCCATCTGGTATATCTCTCTTGGGTTTCTGTGTCCCAGGTGCATTATCTTGTTCTTCTTAGCATTGAAATCCTACTGCCAAACCCTTGACCATTCCTCAAGTAGTCGTAGATCATTTCTCATTTTTTCTAGGCCCTTCTGTGTGTTGACTCTGTTGCAGATCTTGATGTCATCTGCAAACAGGCATACTTTCCCCTCCAGTCTTTCTGCAATGTTGCTGATGAAGACATTGAATAGGACTGGGCCCAGCACCAATCCCTGTGGCACCTCGCTGGTCACCTCCCCCTCTTTGGATTTTATGCCACTTACTACCACCCTCTGGGTCTTGCCTTATAGCCAATTTCCAACCCATTTTACCACCTTAGAGCCCACACCCAGATTCCCCAATTTGTTAAGCAACCTTCTATGTGGAATGATATTGAAAGCCTTGCTGAAATCCAAGTAGGCCGCATCCACTGCCCCTTCCTGATCCACCACCCTGGTCACCCAGCCAAATAAATCGATAAGATTAGTCTGACAGAACCTTCCCTCTGTGAATCCATGCTGCCTTGGGTCTTTTGCACTGCTTGACTCCAGGAACATCACTATCTTCTCCTTAAGCAGGGACTCCAACAGCTTCCCCACCACCAATTTCAGGCATACAGGTCTGTAATTGCCTGCCTCCTCCCTTCTTCCACTCTTATGAAGGGGGATCACCTCTGCCCTCCTCCAGTCCCCAGGTACCTCCCCCATCTCTAGTGATTAGTAGAAAAGGGTCATCAGTGGTTCTGCTAGGACTTCCCTGAGTTCTTTCAAAATTCTAGAGTGAATCCTGTCTGGCCCCATTGCCTTGTCTGTCTTTACTTCCCTAGTTCCTCCAAGACTCTATCCACTGTAAATGGGCTGGTGTCCACCTCTCCTCCCCCCCACAAACCTTTTCTCATGAGTCTTGGCCCCTTCCCTGCCTCTTCCTTGGTAAATACTGAACAAAAATATCTGTTCAGTATCTCAGCCTTTTCAAGGTCATCCTCCACCCACCCACCCTCTCCCTTCTTTAGCCTAACAATATCATTTTGGTCTTCTTCCTCTTGCTAATATATCAGAAGAAGATCTTGTCTCCCTTCTTAATAACCTGTGCTATTCCTTCCTCCATTTTTGCCTTAGCCCCTCTGACAGCCTTTCCAGCTTCTCTCTGTTTCTCCAGATAGTTCACTCTGTCTTTTTCTTTCTGTGTCTCTTTGTATTTCCTGAATGCCTCACTTTTTTCTCGCACTTTCTCGGCTACTGACTTAGAGAATCACAGTGGCTGCTTCTTTCTTTTACTTTTACTAAGCAGTCTGACACATTGACTTGTCACTCCTGCTATGGATCTTATGAGCCTATCCCACTGTTCTTCTACCCCTTCCCCTGTACCTTCTGCTGCCAGGGCAATTTTAAGCTGTTTCCCCATCTTCAAGAAGTTGGCCTTCTGGAAATCTAGGACCTTAATCTTTGTATGGCTTTCTTCTGCCAATGTGTTGACTTTAAACCACACTGTCCTATGGTCACTGGTTCCAAGGGGACTGCCCATCTCAACATCCATGTTTCAGTCCCCGTTTGCTAATACCAAGTCCAGTATAGTCCCCCTCTGGTGGGCTCAACCACAAGCTGCCCTAGATTTGCCCCATTCATGGCAGTCATGAAGTCCCTGCTCCTTGATATACTTGCAGTCTGGGTGGTCCAATCTGCATCTGGCATGTTGAAGTCACCAATTAGTAGTACTTCCTCTTTGGTTGACATTTTATGGATGGCCTCCACTAATACTAGATCTATATCCCCCCCCCCTGCATGGGGTACACCACTGAAAAATGTTTTAGAAAGCCAAGTTATTACTGGTTTCAGCAAAACCACCAGTGGAGATGCCTGCTTGCCGCATTTCAACAAGAAGGAACTTCCAAGGAGGTCATGTGCTTGCCTGTCTAAGATAGCCATCTAATCCTTTTTCTCTGGGCTGCCTCCACAAGATCCTTTGCCATCCATAGGTATTCTGCACATCAAAGGATCAATCGACTCACTAGCTGTGGAGGGGAAGAGTATGTCGACCAATTGTGCTACTTTTGGAATCCCATCGACATCTACAAAAAGAAAGAAAAGCTTGGAAGGTTCTCCCTCTGTGAGCGATCTCCCTACAGCAAAGATGGTGGCTTGTACCAGAATGTGTCTCTCCTACCCACAACAAGCAAAACTTTTTATTTGCCACCCTAGTGCAACAGATTGCAGTGAGTGTTAAACTGATTAAACAGACAGTTACCAAAACTAATGGGAAAATTGATGGTGTACTGACCACACGGCGACACCGGCACAGCAAAGACCATCACAGGGATAGAATTCAACTGAAAGCGTCGGGTCACTGTGATGGTGCCTGCTGACTCTAGTACTGCATCTCTCAGTGTTTCTCCCCCTTCCCAAGACAACTCCGACTCAGAGTTGAATATCTAGAGACCAGGGGGGTTCTGTGGTCGGGGTCCCCCACATGAGGGGCTGGAGGGGCACAGCCCCCTGAAAAAAACACACCGACATCCCTGACAGTATAATGCCGACACTCTGCATTGTGTCTGTTGATGTTGGGGATGTCAGTGTGGATGCTGTTGCCGTGCGATAGTAAAACCAAAATTGACAGACTAGCCAGATGGGTCACACACACAGAAGTACAGTTAGCCTCTCTCATGGCCACCCAGGGAGACTACGCCACTCATCTCCATGCCATGGACACCCGTACAGCTTGGATCGTGACCAAGCTGGAGGACCTAGAAGGTTGCAGGCGATGAAATAGTTTATGCATTTTGGGGCTGAAAGAAGGTTCTGAGGGCAGTGATTCAGTATACTTCCTATGCACCAACCTCCCATTGTGGCTCAAAACAGACCCTGCAATGCAATGCATAATTTTGAGATTGAGAGGGTCCACCGGATCAGATGCTCCACCAAAGCCTTGGTCTTTGTAAGACCTCCACTGTTCATATTTAAAGGGTACCTAAACAAGCAGTTTTTTAAAACTGAAAACTCCAAAATCTGTCTTCATAGTGAGGTAAAGTAAAGGCTGCTGTTTACATTTACTGTATGCTAAAACTGCATTTATGTAAATAACATAAACGCAGTTTCATAGCTTTTGAAAAATGTAAACATCAGCCTTTCACTTTCAAAAAACAGCCTTGGTTTTTCCCTAAGATGTCTGCCAAGTGTGTTAAGTGAGTCATGATGACATCATCGGAGCCAGAGACAAAGACCCACATATATTTCTATAGTGATAACTAGTTCTTCTTTCCCTCTTTGTTTTGAGTTGTTGTACCAGAATGATCAACACCATGTATTAACTCTTGGATTATTTTGATCAGTACACATGTTAGGCTATGATTTTGTTCATTATGTTTACTTTAACCTGCGGAAATGTTTTGCAATCCAGCTGACTTTTTCTTTGGCAAACTGCATTACAGTACAACACTTCAAATACCTGCTAATCTAGTGGTTATGTAATGCACTGAATTTTGTTTTTTGTTAACCAGGAGAGACACACTAAGGTGAAATCTTGCTTACAGGTGTGGCCTGGGAGCACAAGGAAGTTTAGTGACTTGCTCAGGGTCACACAGCAAAGTACCAGTCTGGTTCAGTTCCAAAGCTCATGCTCACTTGTTGATCCACAAATAAGGCTTTATTTTTCCATGTGAACCCCCTGCAACTAGCCTGCCTTCTGCTGAACACTCCACCATCCATACCCTGTCCTTAGTACTGCCTGGGGCCGCATATGTGCTTACGGTCTCATGAAGAGAATTATCACACCTCAGATTGTAATCTTGTACCTCAGAGAGTTGTGCACACCTATACTGATACGCATCATCAGCTGGCACAGTTAAAAAATGTCTCCCAAATCACTCTCCAGTCCACATTCTCAGTGTTTGACTTCTGCTCCCATGTAAACATTGAGTGAATCACCCTCCTTCTGCACAGTGAAGGTAGTATGTACAGTTCCCCTGTTGTGTTTTTTCCCCGCCTCATTAACCAACAGCTAGGTCTTCCTGGAGGGCCAAGCAATAGGCATCATGACCCACCAGAAAAACTGCTGTTCATGCCCTCATAAGGGCTGCACTTACAATGGATAACAATATTATTAGCAGAAGAGGCATACTAATACCTTCAGAGAATCCACCCGACTTTCAGTGTCAGTCTCCTTTACCTGTGATCTGCAGAACCCCACTGGACAGTTCCCAGCAATTCTTCTCCAGTACTTTTCTGTGCTCTGCTCCACAATGTGAGATGGCTGGCTACCACCCTTCCAAATCTTGAATGAGCTATACACAACTTCCTCAACACTGTCCTAACAAGCGTCAACATCCCCCACCGAGGTAATCTCCCTACACTGAATTCAAGTAACAGTTTGGGTGCATCCCTGCCACTCTGAGTATTTGTCATCACTGGCTACTCTTATCCACAGTCAGGTAGTGATCATGATGCTGGCAGCCCCACATTTCAGATCTCACAGTGATCTGGTCAACATCCTCCTTCATGTCTTTAACTAACCTGAATATAGCTGTACCCTGCTGGAATGGCCTCTTCAGTCCCTCTCTGGGATTTATTCTTCTCACCTGCTCCCCACACCAAAAACTGGTGAGTTCGCTACCCTTCTGCATCATGAATGTGGTTAGTACAGTCTCCCGTGTTATTTTTACATACTAATAATAAACATGATCTTCTGGTGAGCCAGGCTGATAGCTGCATGGCACACATGGAAAAATAAGCTTTCCTACCCATATAAGATTTAAGCCACCTATGATTAGGCACTACTAAATGACGTGCATAATGATGTGCACACCCATCATTAAGTAGTGCCTAATCAAAGGTAGCCTAGATCTTTTAAGGATAGGAAAGCCCATCATTCCCTTGTTCCCTGCTGCTATCAGCCTGACTTACTGGAAAGATATGTTTATATTTGATATGTCAAAATAAAACGGGGACTGTACTACTTGCATTTATGATGCAGAAGGGTGATGAGCTCACCAGTTTTCGGCATGAGGAGGAATAGTGAAGAATGAATACCAGAGGGAGACTGAGAAGGACACTCTTGCAAGGTACTGCTATATTCAGGGAAGGGGGAAGACAGAAGGAGAGAAATATGAGCAGATTATTTTGAGAAATAAGATGTGGACTGCCAGCACCTTGATCACTACCTGACCCCGTTGTCCTGGCCAACATTCTCCTTCCCATAAAACCAGTTCATGCAATTGTCCAAGGCTGTGTGTGGATATTAATGTATGAAATGGCTGCCTCTACAGATTCAATCACTTCACTACCAGTTTAATATTGCTTGTAAAGCACTTTGGGATACAATGTGTATGAAAACCACTATATAAATACTGATTCTTCTTCTTCTTCTTCTTCTTATAATTATTATTTCTCATGGAAAAAGAAGACAAAACAACCATATATTTGAGTTTCGAGAAAGTATGAACTCTAACATTGGACTGCACAAGACATTTGCAACAAAAAAGTGGTTGGTCTAGGGGGTGGTAAATGGTGTGGCTGCAACCCCTCCACACACACACACACATAGTAATGTACTTGCTTGCTGCTGCTGCTACATTTCACTTTGTTGAAGAAGTCTGTTTTATTGATTGTACAAATGTTTACATTCAAACTATGCATTACATTTGTAGGTTCTGTCAAAAACGTACTAGAAAAGAATAATAGCAGAAAATATAAAGGTTTAATAAAGATGTTAAAAAGTGCATATTAAGCATGCACACCACCCCAGCACCCCCATTGCAGCATCCTGGATCCGTCATAACCACTAGACCACCAGGTTATTCAAGATTTGTACTGCACTGTGGTTTGCCACAGAGAAAGTCGGCTGGATTAAAACACAATTTCAGCATGTTAAAGTAAACAAAATGAACAGAATCATTGCCTAACATGAGTGTTATACAAAATAATGCACATGGTTTTGACCATTTGGGTGAAACAATTCTATACAAAGGGAAAAAAGAACTAGTTATCACTATAGAGAGCCATATCTCTCTCTCTGACTTTGGCTCCAATAATGTCATCACATAACACATTTGGTGGCCATTTTAGGAAGCAGGTAAGACAGTTTTTTTGAAATTGGAAGGCTGATTTTACAATTTTCAAGTGCTTTGGAACCGCATTTAAGTAAATTATATAAATGCAGCTTTAGTGTTGATGTATACAACGGCCTTTCCTTTAGTCACCTACAAAGTCAGATTTTTGAATAGTTTATTGTCAAAATGTTGTTTAGGTATCCTTTAAACTTCTTCACTTCCAAGATAAGGAGCATATTTTGAAAGCTGCTCATGAGCTCAAAGATGTTTATGTGGGTGATCAGTGCATGTCCTTTTATCCTGACTACCCTCCGACTGTACTTTAGAAATGCAAGGCCTTTGACAAATTCAAACAAGGCCTCTGAAACTGCGGACTGATGTATTCTTTGTTGTATCCAGCGGTTTTAGTGGTCAGTTTTCTGGGCCAGATAGTTACTTTCAGAATTCCGGAGGAGGCAGACATCTTCTTTCAAGAACACCTCAACCCCTAAAGATCATTTCCCTCTTCTACACCCCCAGTGGCTGAACCCATGGAAGCCACCACTGTCTCCCATGCATCAAATGGGTGATTGAAAAAAACATGAGTACTATCTGGACAGAATAATGGGATCAAGGGGTTGGGAGGGGTGGCTATCTGCAACCATGCACTGAATACTCTGCACATTATAGTTGCCATTGGAGTCTGCTGCACATTTGGGGCCTTATACTTTGTTTCTTGTTAGATTGCCCCCATTTTGTTTTGCTCTGCACTGTTGTTCTAGATGGCAAACGCCTGTTTTGCATTTGAACTGGCATGCCTGCACTAGACTGATACACAGCCTGCTCTCGTTTTCCTTCATTTGCTTCTGGTTGCCAGATTCTGCTCCCCTCTGTTACCTCTGACCCCTCCCTTTGAATTTTGTTCAGTGAGGGACACAGAAGTGGGAACCCATAGATTCAGCAGGTTACCTCAGGCTGAAATGCTGAATTTCTTTATTGTATCCAGTGGACCTAACAGCTAACTTTAAGGGCCAGATGGGTACCTTCCAAACCCGGAGGAGGTGGACCCATTCTTTTAAGAACACCTCGGCACACACCGATCATCTTTCTATACCCCCATGTCTGAACCCATGGAAGTCATTACTGTCTCTCCTGCATCAGATGCGGAACTGAAGAGACTGTGAGTACTTTCTGGGTGGCATAATGGAGTCGAGGGGCTGGGGGTGCTACCTGCAATCATCTACTGAAGTACTCTGCCCACTATTGTGGACATTAGTGTCTGATACATATTTGGCGGCTTGTACTGTACTTTGTTTCCTGTCAGACCACCCCATTTTGTCTTGCTCAGCATTTTGTACTAGATGGCAGGCACCTGTGGCACATTTGAATTGGCATGCCTGCACTAGACTGTTGCACAGCCTGCCCTTGCATTCATTAATTTGCTCTGGGTTGCCAGATTCCACTCCCCTCTGTTACCCTTACCCCCCCCCCTTCTGACTTCTGCTTAGAGAGGGACACAGAAGCAGGAACTTGTAGATTCAGGAGGTTTGCTCAGGTAGAAATGCTGTTTTGATACTAGACTCTGTTTTGCCAGATCTATTCTTTGGCTTGTTTTTGCCACTATGCTTTTCTTATTGCTTCTATTACTGCATGTTTATGTGTCTGTGGAATATAACTTACCCCATTTGGGTGCAGGTTATGTACTATACCAGTGGGGAATAAGGGGGTCATTATTTGTTCCCCCCAGTATAGCTCACATTGGATGCCTCCCCCTCCCTTCTGCTCTTCTTCTCTTCCTTCCTGTCCTTCTCTCCCCATCCCTTCATATTCTCACCTTCATTTACTTTTTTTATACTTCCTGCCTAGCACCCCTCTCCCCTTTTTTCAGTCTCACAGACCTGCTGTAGCCATACCTATACGTGGAACCTTGGCAAGCTCCCCTCCACTTTCTCCCAGATTGCTTCTGCCCAATCTCTCTGGCCTATGCAGCCCTTTGGTCTTCTCCTCCTCCTCCTCCCATCCCCCACCCCATTTTTTTTCTTTCCTTTATGAGGAACATCTCTCTATGACTTCTATTCTCCTCCCATCCCTGCTGCTGTTCCCTCCCTTACAACACTGATACCTGTTCCTCCATATCCTTGCCCTTCAGGTGGGATTTGGGGGCAGCCCAGGTACACTTTGGTCATAGTCAGGTTCTGTGTAAGTGTGTGAATAAGTGCTTTACTTGTCACTAACTAGTAGTGACATCTGGTGTGCCTCCGCCAGTTGAACTCGCTTGAATATTTGTCTTTGTGTTCTTTTCCCTTTACTGTAGCGAGGGGGTTATTTTACTTTCACTGCTCTGGCAGCCTGTCCTTCACACCCCTAGGGTGGGAAATCGTGGTAGTGATCTCATAGAAACATAGAAATGTAGAATTTGATGGCTTATAAGGGCCACTTGGTCCACCTACTCTGCCCATTTTCCCTACCTGTTTCATATACCGCAGATCCTAAATAATCTGTGGCTTACTCTCTTTTTCCTATCACTAGAGTTCCTTTATGTCTGCCCCATGTGTTTTTGAATTCCCCTGCTGTTTTTGGCCCTACAATCTCTGCTGGGAGGCTGTTCCATGGATCAATCACCCTTTCCATGAAAAAATACTTTCCCATGTTACCCCTAAGTCTACTCCCCTCTATTTTCATATCATGGCCCCTTGCTCATGATGTTCCCCACTATTTTCCTTTCTCAGTGTTGTTGTTATATTTTTAGGGCTGTGGGCAGAGCCTACAGCCATTTTGTGAGAGCTTTTTAGCTCTGAAAATGGCCGATCTCACAACCTCTTCTGTTGGACTTTTGGAAGTATCCTTCTGAAAGCCCAATGGAACTGAATGCCCTCCACCATGATCGGCATATGGAATAACAGCCACACTATTTTGGCTGTTACTTCTGCATTCCAATGCATGCACTGCACATACGCGTGAGTTGTGCACATGCGTGGAGTCATGCGCATGCGCAGTGCTGCGGTGCCAGCATGTTGCGAATGGCACAATGCCATTCTCTATTTTGTACCCTCTTCCTCAAGTCATCCCCAAATCACAATTTTATATCACAACACTTCAAGCCCACCCCAGTGTGCAAAATGTGGTTTTATCTGTATAACAGAAAAGGGTCCCTCATCGGGTTTTTGTCCTGGTGCCCCTGCCCACAGATGCCCACCATCGGGGTGCCCAATCCCCATTGTCAGCATTCATGGGGCACACTTGGAGCCCACCCCAGTGTACCTAAATGTTTGCTTGTCCTGTAAATTTGAAAACAGTCCCTCGTTGGTTTGGTTCCCCTGCAAAACTGAAAATGGTCCCTTGTCGTCGCTGCGGTCCCCCTCCCCCCTCCCCATCCTCCCACTGAGCACCCACCTCCACACACACCCTTACCCTTTACTTAGCTCTGGAGCTTTGTGCTGTCATCTTCTCCAGACAGGGACACATCTGCAGTCTGCAAAGCCCAACCGTGAACTGATGAATTAAAGGTAAGTGTGCTATAGAGACATTCAATGGGATTTTTAACTTATACTCATATCTCAGCCATTTTTTGGAATTTTTGCCCCGAATGTTCAACATGGGGTTCTTGGGACCACACCTCATAAAAACGGTCATTGTCATTTTGTTACTTGGCCCGGAAAGATGATTTTGCTGTCACTACACGGAATCACCTTTCGGGACCAATTCATAAAAATGGCAGTGCCACTATTCATGAGTTGGGGTCCCAAAAACCCATGTTGCAAATTTGGTGAAAAATTCCAATAAATGACTTCGTGTTACAAGCATGCAGCGTTTCACGCCACCCTAACGCCCTCATTTTTAATAATTTCACTCCACATTTTAACATTGTGCATTTTGCACACCTCCTTCACAACAGTACAGCTGTCATTTTCCACAACCTGCCCAAAATCTGTTTTTGCACCTGTGGCGTACAATAGCGCGTTTGCTCTGTGCAATCACCTTTTGGGAAAATTAAACAAAATGACACTGGCACTGTTCATAAGGAGGGGTCCAAAAAAGGCCATGTTGAAAATTAAGTGAAAAAATTCCAAAAAATGACTGTGTTACAAGTTTGCGCTGCACAGTTTCTACGCACGCTCCTAATGTTGCTAATTTTTAATATTTTCACTTCACATTTTTAACATAGCCATTTTTGTACAACTCCTTCACAACTGTACAGCTGTCATTTTCCACAACCTGCCTGAACCATGTTTTTGCACCTGGTATGCACAATCACCTTTCTGGACAATTGAACAAAATGACACTGGCACTGTTCATGAGGAGGGGTCCAAAAAAGGCCATGTTGAAAATTTGGTGCAACACTTCCAACATATGGCCAAGTTACACCTGGGCATTGAATAATTTCTATGCACATGTGTAACTTTCATTACTTGGTAGCGCTTTACAGCCCTATCAGCTCTGGCCAGAGTTTATTTCTGGTGTTGTGTTATTGGGGCATGGCTGGTAGGGGGCTCAGGTTGGGAAGGGGGGATGCTCTAGTATCCTTAACTTATTTGCAATCTTTTCTGGTACATGATATCAATATGGCTGCCTTTGATCATTTAAAAATCATTTTCTGGAATACCAGGGGCCTTAATTGTCCTGTTAAGAGACGTAAAGTCCTACTGAAGCTTTGTGATCTGCAGTGTGACATCGTCCTCCTCCAGGAGACCCACCTTACTGCTGAGGATGCTTCCCATTTGTGCTGTTCTTTGGTGAGGGGCATTTTACCATAGCTCCCTCTCCACTCGACGCTGTGGATGGCTATCCTCTGCAGAAAGGGACTCCAAATTGCACATCCACAAGCAAATCCCTGATACAGAAGAAAGACTTACTGTGATATGGGGTGCTTGCCAAGGTGAGCCCATTGTCTTAGGCACTTTATCTGCCCCTAACTCCCCAGACCCTGTTTTCTGTGATACAGTCCTCAAGACATTCCTCGATGGCCCTGTCAGTACTATTCTGGGTGGTGATTTAAATATAGCCCTTAACCCCAACCTTGACAGGACAGAACCCAAGACCTGGTCAGATATCCTACATGCTTCTCATGACAGCTATAGTTTCAAAGAGGCAGGTCTCTATGACATTTGAAGATTCACTTATACTGCTGACCAGTATTTCACCTATTTTTCCCTGGTCTATGACACATATAGTCACCTGGATGTGATTTTTTTTCTCCACTTACCTACTCCCTTGCACCTGGCACACCTCACTGGGCAACATCCTCTTTCAAACAACATGAAGTCTTGCTGTATTCTGACTATTGCAGTTAGCCCCAGCACTCAAACTGCCCCAGAGAGTAGACGGTTAATTTCTATGCAGAGCATAGAACATTGAGCTCGAGCTCGGTTCAAACCTCTGTCTGCTGCACTTTGAAGCACAACTGTCAGATTCTTTACTCCACCTAATTGAACGGCTGTTCCGGAAATTTCTCCTTTTTCACGGTTCGGAAGTCAGTTAAAGTCCTTGGTTTTACGGATTATTTTTCGCAAGTTTCGGTTCAGATCTCTGTCTGTGGTACAGTAAGTACTAGGTAGTGAACTAGACATAGTAAAGTTGTGGAAATTGTAAAAATTGATTTTTCGACTGATTCGACTGAACCAGCCGTTTAGTGATTTATATATTCTGTCTTTTTTCTTAAACTTAGAGTGTGGTTACCGGTCCTTATCGGTTTTAAAAAAACTGCATTTACTTGTGTTTTTTTTTCCAATACCTGTGACACAGTTAGAAACCGATAAGGGTGTCTTGCCTGGTTGTTTGCCATAAAAAGGATAAGTTTGTGGTTAGGATGGCTATGTCTGAGAAACCCAAAAGAAAAAACAGGCCCACTGGGTTTCAACACTGCAGTGTGTGTGGGGAGGTCTTTGCTAAGGCTGATCTTCACACCACCTGTGTTTATTGTCTGGGGTTTGACCACCTTGATTCAGACTGCCAAATCTGTAAAAATTTCTCTAAATCTACCATGGAAAAAAGATTAGGTAGGCTCAGGAATAAGGAGTCCATGAAGTCCGCTGACCCGGATGGCCAGCCTGGTTCTATTTCCGACCGAACCTGAGGGAGTGCCCTCTGACCAGGGTGATACTTCTTCAGGCAACAGGAGAGCCAATCCTGAGGGATTGGTTCCTACAAAAAGAAAAAGAAAAGAAAAATCATCCAGTTCAGATTCAGAGACCCATTTTCCAACCACCGAAGAGCTTGCCAATGCAATAAGGATTGTAGAATTGCTTCTTCTGGTTCCGTCTGATCCGGCGCCTTCTGGCAGGCACTCGGTTCGGTCGGTTCCTCCGGTTCAAGATTATGCCCCTGAAGACTTCTATGAACTGGATTTGGAGGGGTATGAAGATTATGATGATGATGATGACAATGACGATGGTGTGGGAGGTCTGGTTGAGCCCATTGAACCGGACATCTCCCCAGATGGGCCTTCTGGTGTTTCCCCTCCTAGGCTTTCTGAGTCCCCTTCCCACTACATGTTTTACAGGAAAGTGGCAGAAACCCTCCAGCTCCCTGTGGAAGAAGCTGTAGAGGAACAAGAGGAACCTGATTATGTGGAGATGATGGACATCCCAGAGTCCACAAGACTATCTATTCCCCTTCACAAGTCTTTTGGGAAACAGACAGAAAAGATTTTAAAAACTCCAAATTCTGTACCTCCTGTCGACAGAAGGATGGACAAAAGGTACACCTTATCACGTAGACTTAGGGGTAACATGGGAAAGTATTTTTTTCATGGAAAGGGTGGTTGATCCATGGAACAACCTCCCAGGTTCAGGTACAGAGTACTTGTATCAACAATGCAGCCATGTTGGGGTTGTGCAGGCTGCAGCCTGTGATAAGGCTAATATACCCTTGGCTTCACACCCCCCAGATAAAGACTCTAGGAAGCTGGATGCCATGGCAAAGAAACAGTACATGGCATCCACCTTGGGACTCAGGCAGGCTAATTGTATGGCCTATGCAGCCAGGTACCAGAAGTCCAGGTGGGACACTGTACTGGCACTGGCTAACAGGCCTCCCCCAGCTAGCCTTGGAGCTGGAGGGGTGGCTGCTGATGGGGTTGAGGCGTCTAAGGTACAGTTCCATGCTGCTGTGGACTCCAATGATGTGTTATCTAGAGTCATGGCTACATCTGTGGCTCTTCAGAGAATGGCTTGGCTCAGATGTACTAGTCTCTCACAGGACACCCAGGCTAAGGACATGGATTTCCCAGTGGTGGGTAATTCTCTGTTTGGGGAGCAGAAAGAGAATTACATGAAAAAGATGGATGAGTATAGGACCACCTATAGGAGTGCACAGGCCAAGGAAAGGCAGGCAACTCCTCAAAGACAGCAGGCTAGGGGCAGGGGCAGGCCTTTTTATAGGCCTTTCTACCAAGCACAGGCCTCTTCTCCCTTTCCTCAGAGGGGGTTCTTCAGAGGGAGAGGCAGAAGGGGGATGAGCAGGGCTGCATCTATCCCTCAACCTAAGGCACCTGCCAAGCAGACACCCTGATGTGTCAGCCCGGGTTGACTGCCCCATTCCTGTAGGAGGCAGGCTGGCTTACTTTGTCTAGGACTGGATGTCTGTTACCTCAGGCAAGTGGGTCCTGGAGGTGGTAAGCCAGGGGCTGGTTCTCAGCTTCAAGAAATTTCCAAAGCTGAGGGCCAGATCTCTTCCACCTGCAAGCATCTCTGAAACCATTGCCCTAGAGGCAGAGGTTTCATCTCTACTGGCTCTAAAGGCTGTAGAGAGAGTTCCTACATTGCACAGGTACTCCAGGTACTTCCTTATCCCAAAAAGGACAGGGGAGTGGCGACCCATCCTAGACTTAAGATACCTGAACAAACATCTTTTAAAACCAAAATTCAGAATGGTGACTCTGGGAATAATCCTTCCCTCTCTAAGGCCAGGGGACTGGCTAGCCTCCCTGGACTTAAAAGATGCCTACTTTCACATTCCCATCAGGTGCTCCCACAGAAAGTACCTCAGGTTTGAATTGCCTTCAGGCCATTATCAGTTCAAAGCTATGCCCTTTAGCCTGACATCAGCTCCAAGGGTATTCACAAAATGCCTAGCAATAATAATGGCCTTTTTAAGATGGAAAAATATTTCCATATTTCCATACCTGGATGACTGGCTCATTGTGGGTCAGTACCCAGACCAAGTCAAGTCAGATCTTCAAGTGACTCAGCAAGTGCTCACTTCCCTAGGATTCCTTCTCAATCTTCCCATGTCAGTTCTTGAGCCTGTACAGCTCCTCATCTTCATAGGGGCAGACTTGGATACAGTCAAAGCAAGAGCTTTTCTTTCCCTGGAAAGGGCAAAGACTATTGTAGAGCTGGCCTCTTCATTCCACCTTCTGGTCTCTCAGCCAACAAGGCACTTCCTTTAACTTCTGGGCCACATGGCAGCTTCTACAGCAGTGGTTCAAGGGGCCAGATTTCAGACGAGGGACATTCAGTTTCACCTGAGGGCCTTTTGGTCTCAGAAGAAAGATTCTCTAACTAAACTAGTTCCAGTGACCCAGACTCTGATCCAGGCTCTCCAATGATGGCAGGATCAGAGCAACCTCAGGCAAGGAGTCCCATTCATCACTCAGTCTCATTCTGTGGTCCTAACCACGGATGCTTATCTATTGGAGTGGGGAGCCCATCTGGGGGCTCTCACAACCCAGGGACTGTGGTCCCCTCAGGAATCCCTTCTTCATATCAATCCCTTGAAACTTAGAGCAGTCTTTCTGGCTCTGCAAGCTTTCTCTCAGTCAATGCAGAACAAGGTGGTTCAGATCAGGACAGACAACACCACCACCATGTGGTACATCAACAACCATGGAGGCACTTGGTCCACGGCCTTGTGCACGGAAGCCATGAAATTGTGGTCCCTAGCTTATTCTCTGCAGACCTCTCTGATAGCAGTCCACCTTCCAGGGAAGGACAATGTGCTAGCAGATGCACTGAGCAGGATCTCCCAGGGCCATCACAAATGGTCCCTGGACCCTCTGGTGTTGAAAGTGATTTTTTCAAGGTGGGGCACTCCAGGGATCAATCTCTTTGCAGCTCCAGATAATCACCAACTTCCTCTGTTTTGTTGCAGATCCCCAGTCTTGGGCTCAGTCCCTCTGGATGCTCTGTCTTTGAACTGGGAAGGGAAATTTCTATATGCCTTCCCTCCCTTTCCTCTACTGTTCAAGGTTCTGGTCAAGGTAAGGTCGCAACCTTGTAAAGTGATTCTGATTGCTCCAGACTGGGCCAGGCAGCCTTGGTACCCCCTGTTGCTGTCCCTAGCAGTCCATCTTCCCCTGTCTCTTCCCAGGAATTACAACCTGTTAACCTTCTCTCGGGGAGGATTTGGTACCCCAGTCTTCGGTTGCTCAATCTCAAGGCATGGCTCTTGAAAAGTTAGAGTATGCAGATTTGCATCTGTCCCAAGGGGTTCTGGATATTCTCAAAGCCTCTTGAAAGCCTGCCACCAGAAAAACTTATAACTCCAAATGGAAAAGATTCAGCATTTGGTGTTCCAAGAAGCATATATCCCCAGATACTGCTGAATTGTCTACAGTTCTGGATTATATGGTCCATCTTAATGGCCTAGGCCTCAGATCAGCTACTCTCAAAGTACATTTGACAGCTGTTTCTGCTTTTCTGTCAGTGGGAAAGCCTTCCTCACTGTCATCTCACCCTGTATTCTGTAAATTCTTCAAGGGATTGCTTCATACCAATACCCCCTTTAGGGATCCTACCCATGCTTGGGATCTTAATGTCTGCATTGCTCAGCTTATGCAACCCCCTTTTGAACCTTTGTCTTCAGCAGAGCTTAAGTATTTGACTTGGAAAACTGTGTTTCTGGTAGTTATTACCTCTGCCAGGCATATCAGTGAATTGCAAGCTCTGTCAGTGGAACCTAATTTTATCTCATTCCATAGAGATAAGGTGGTCCTTAGAACTAATAGGAGGTTTTTACCTAAGTGGTTTCAGATTTTCATCTGAACCAATCTATGTCTCTCCCTGTGTTCTACACTGATCATTCTTCTTCAGGAGAAAGAAGTTTACATAGTTTGGATGGTGAAAGAGCCTTTAGTTACTACATTGAGTGTACTAAGGCTTACAGGTTTGACTCCCTTCAGTTGTTTCTCACTTATTGGGAAGTGGGTCAGGGCAAACCTGCCACTAAGAGAACTATTTCCAGGTGGATTGTCTCTTGTATTCAATTCTGCTATGAGAAGCTAGGCAAAATACCTCCCTCAGGTTTGAGGGCTCATTCAACTACAGGTACAGCTGCTTCCCTGGCTGCAGCCCGAGATATTCCTTTGCTAGAGATATGTAAAGCAGCTACCTGGAAAACAGTCCATACATTTACCAAGCATTACTCACTGGACATCCAGGCTAGGAGTGATGCTTGGTTTGGTACAGCAATATTGCAGAGTCTATTCCCAAGGTAGGTTCGATTCCCTCCTCCATGGAGGTACTGATTGGTAGGCTGCAATAGTTAGAATACAGCTAGACTTCATGTTGTTTGAAGAAAAAAATGACTCACCTTAGTAATTATGTTTCTTCTACTGGAGTCTTGCTGTATTCTGACCTCCCTCCCTACCTCCCCTCTCAGAATCTATTTTTGGGAAGTGGGCTGGCAGGTGCAGTGTTGCACCCCAGGGGTGCATTTGGGTACTCCCTCCTTTTAGAGAGGGGGAGTGGATTATATTATTAATTTAACAGTCTTAAGTTGTTCACTACCTGGTTTTTGATTTTGGATTTCTTGACTTGAGTCTTTTGGGGAGCCAAAATATTTGGTTGCCATTTGGCTAGTAAGAATTTTACAATTTCCACATAGTAGTTAGTTAGTATTAGCTCGTAAGAATCTGACAGCTGTGCTTCAAAGTGCAGCAGACAGAGGTCTGAACCAAGCTTGAGCTCAACATTCTATGCTCTGCATAGAAATTAACCCTCTACTCTCCGGGGCAGTTTGAGTGATGGGACTAACTGCAATAGTCAGAATACAGCAAGACTCCATTAGAAGAAACATAATTACTAAGATGAGTAAGTTTTTCTTTCTGATCATGCTCCAGTGACTTTGTCACTTGCTTGGGGCTGCAAGGCCTCCCCCTGAAACAAGTGATAGTTTAACTCCACTCTCCTTCAGCTACTTGGCTTTCAAGAGTGGGTGGTGCAAGAACTCCGTGAATATTTTATTCTAAATGAGACCCCTGACACCTCTATTGCCATGTAATGGGAGGTCATGAAGGCCATCCTTAGGGGCAAACTTATCTCCTATTCTTCTAAACTATGTAAAGAGAGGGATCACCTGATCAGAAAGTGGGAAGCCACCTTAAAGAGCCTGGAACCTGAATTTTCCCTCTATCCAGAGAAACAGGGCATCTTGCGTACACATATTCTTGAAGTCAAAGCTGCTCTGGAAGACTTATTCTGACACTGAACTGAGTATGCTCTGTTTAAGCTCAAGTGATCCTACTGGGAAGCTGGGGAGCAACCCAGCAAACATTTAGCCCATCGACTGCACTCTGTGGAGATGGAGAGGTATATCCCTCTTATTCTCCACTCTGGTGGCACCACTATCATCTCTCCCTCCCTTATTAATGAAGAGTTTTGGGCATTCAAGAGTGCCCTGTGCTCCTCTGAGACATATCCTTCTCCAGAAGCCTTTGACCAGTTCTTTAGTGATATCTCCCTGCCTCAGCTAGCTCCAGACACTGCCCAACACCTTGTAGCTCCCATTTTGCCTCAGTACATTTCTCAGGCTGTTTGTTCCCTCTCTTTGTGGAAATGTCCGGGGCCAGATGGCTTCACAACAGATTTTTAACCATGCTATCACAGAGATCTTGACACTTTGTCTAACTCAGGTTTTCAATGAAACTCATGAGAGGGATGAACTATGCAGGCTCTTATAATTCTGCTGCCCAAGGAAGGGAAGCACAGTGGTCTATGTTCCCAGTTTCACCCCATCTCCCTGATCAATGTTGATGCCAAGTTCTTTACGAAGGTATTGGCCCATTGACTGGAACCCATTATAAGCTCCTTGATATACCCCACCTAAGTTGGTTTTGTCCCTGGCCGCCTGGGGACTGACCATAATAGTTGCACTCTTGACCTGTTTTGGCAAGTCAGAGACTACCCAGAACCCACTACCACCCTGTTATTGGACACTGAAAAGGGCTTTGACAGGGTGGAGTGGCCATACCTGTTTTATGTGCTCCTTTTCTTTGGCCTCCCCTCAGCTTTCATAGACATGATCCATCTTATCTACACCAATCCCTTCATCACTGTCCTTACAAATTCTGTGGTTTCCCCTTCCTTTCCTTTACTCAGGGAGACTAGATAGGGATGTCCCCTGTCCCCTTTTCTTTTCCTCCTGGCAGTGGAGCCCTTGGCATTCAAAATTAGAGCCTCCCCTCAATTTCTTGGAATCTGTATGGTAGGTACCCTTCATAAAATTGCATTATTTGCAGACAAGATTGCATTGCTTCACAAAAACATTCCCTCTTCCCTCCAGACACTTCAGGGAATTTTTCTTGATTACTCCAATCTGGCTGAATACAAACTGAATGCAGCCAAGCCACAGATCCTCCCCCTCAATCCCTCCTGCACCCCAGCTTTATTCTCCTTTTACCCAATCCAACGGTCACCAGAGGGTGTAACATGCTTGGGGTACAGCTCATACCCATGCTTACTGCAACTGTTGAGGCTAACACCAACATCATTCTTAATAAACTGCTCACAGACTTAAACAATTGGAAGTCCATCTCTCCACTTGAGGCAGAGTTAATGCTCTCAAATTGATTACTATTCCCAAGATCTAGTACAATTTAGGCAGCCTCCCAGTATCTCTTTCCTCTACTTTTTTCAAAAATATTATGTCTAAAATATCGGTCTTCATTTGAAATAGGGGGGAAATCACCAAAAATAAAACTATAAACAATGATGAGACCCAGGACAGAAGGCAGACTTGGTTTGCCTCATGTTAAGAAACAACATGACTTGGCGGTGTTCCACCAGGTTCTTGGTTGTCTGAGACCAGAAATTACCCCTCTGCCTCCTCCCCACTGGCTTACCCTAGAGCTGGCACAAACCAGCCTTCCCGCCCCCTGCTCTTCTCTTCCATGATTGGAAAGTACCTCAAGAGACACCTCCCAGTATTAAATTTGCCAGGCTCATTTGGGCCCACATATCTGGTTCCTTAGACTGGTCTCCTTGAATGGGCAACAGTCCTCTCTGGCAAAACCCTACCCTATGTATTGAAGATAAACCTCTAGCATGGGGCAAGTGGTTGCACTTGGGCACTGCCTCACTGGGAGATTTATATCATCCTTTTACTGGGGTGCTGTTCTCTTTCACAGAACTCTCTGGCAAATACGCCATTCCCCGTACTCAGTTCTGGAAATATCCATGATTGAGGGATCTATTGAAGGCAAAAATCTCCAGGGAACATCTTTTACCACCATCACTCTCCTGGAACAGTGACTTACTACCCTCACGTCTTTGAACTGCCTGTCCCGCAGATTTACATCTTTCCTGTCCTCCCTGATGACTCCAGCTCCTGCAGCTGGCCCACGTGAAGCCTGGGAATGTGAATCAGATATCTTCATCTCCCAGGCAGAGTGGGATCAGCTCTGGCCTCATATCTACAAAACCTCAAGAGAGGTTCAGGATAAAATCATCCACTATAAGAGCATGCACAGAACCTATCATACCCTGCTGTACTGTAGCTTTACAAAGATGTCATTCTTCTCCATATCAACTGCTGGAGATGCTCGTCCTCTCAGGCCTCTTTGTCCCATATCCTGTGGCATGTTCTATATTAGACAACTACTGGAACACAGTTTGGACATTCTGAAGGAGAGCTGTACCCCTTTCTAGGGTGAAAGATCCCTGTTTTGCCCTTTTGAGCCTCCTTCTGGATGGCATATCCTTAACCCGTATGCAGGAACTCTGTGCTATAGGAGCCCTAGCTGCTGCTAAACAGGTCATTTTGCACCACTGGAGAGATCATACACCCCTACTTCCATGGAATGGCTCAGTCTTCTTCCCTCACAGCAAGGTATGAAAAGGTAGCTCATGTTACAATTTGACCCTTACCCCACTATGACAAAATTTGGGGTCCTTTCCTCCACTGGAAAACTGACAATCCCTTAGCCCCCCCCCATAGGTTAAGTAGCCTGAGTTGCAGCATCTGTATTCTATCTTACTGACTAGATCCTATTTCAACTTATGAGAAGGATACCCCTCTTGCTACCTTACCTATATCTGTGTGCCCATTGTGGTCTCTCTCGCTCTCCTCCAACATCTCTCCCTTCCCCTTTCCCCATCCCTCCCTGCCATGGCTACATATTATCCATACCGCGAATACTTGCTGTGTACATGCATTAGATCTTCACTACCCTGCTAGGTTAATTGTGCCTCTTAGCCACTCCATAACCAATGTTTAACACCCCCTTTCCCCCGTGACTATGTTATACTATATACAGTAAGCCCTCCTGTTGGGCTTTTATTAGTTCTTTTGCATTAATCACATGAAATCACAGAGATATAACAGTTGTTTAACATCCCTACTTGGGACTGTGTTTTGGATACTCAGTATTATCCTACATTACTCTTGTGCCTTTTTTCTATTTTATTCTATGCTACAATGTTATCAGTTCAATATCTGGATCTATTTTGCTATTACTATTTACAGTGCATATACCTTCTTTTCTTTGATTGTTACACTGATGTGCAAATGTCTTTGTGTTATACTACAAACTTAGTACAAACATTTATGAACAACAAGGAGGGACTTCAAAGTGTGAGGAGAGAACATTAAATATTTTTTTGACATGCAACCTTACATTAACTAGCAAGTGCATAGCCATTGAAGAGGATAACTTATTGGCAAAAAATGTATTAATGATCTTTATATGTTAAAGCCTTTTAACAGGGGACTTTACTAGCAGGTTTTTTCCCACCAAATTAGTGTTTTGTACATTCTGAGCATCTTCAGATATATATTGGTACACTAGCCATCCACTGGTAGTGCAACTTGGTAAGTTACTTCCAGAAAGTTTGTTTGGCGCCCAAAAACTCTGGTTTGACTATAAAAATGGTAGTAAATGGTTAACCAAAATGAAAAGATAAACATTTTAAATCCTAGGGTGTTGCTGGCTCCATGGCACCAAGTGAAGGGATTCGCTTGGCACGCTGGTGACCTGGGTTCATGCCCTGAGCCCAGGAGTCAGGAGCAGAGACTGGCAGAGAGGCAGTTCAGTGCATCCTCTGGATGCTTCCCTCTTGGGGGGGGCTTTTGGCACCTGGAGGTGATTCGAGTGATGTTCTAGGCAGTGTGATGCCTTGACACGCCGCCGAACATCTCTGCCCCAGGATTGCCACCTTGACTAGCCCATGGAGAGAGGGAGGAGTGGGGAGGGCAGAAAAGTGGAAAATTGCCCTCTGGTCAATTGGATGACAGCTGCCAGTCCCCGTTGCAATGAAGCCCAGAAGTGTCCAAACTGACCCTGCCATGCCCATGTTAGGTATCTGCACCTGCAGGCACTTTTCCACCGGTGGAGGGGGGCCCACCCAACAAAGGATTATGTTGTGTTCCCCGGGGCTACGGCATAGAGCGGTGGTGGATGGTGACTGAGCGGAGTGGCGGTAGTGGGACCTAGGTGGCTCGCAGGAGTGGCCAGCCAGGGAGCCTGGGAAGGCACAAAAAATATATATATAAATCCTAGGGTGAATCCTACTGAATCCTCAGTTTGTGACATTTTTCTGATTTTCAAAACAACATAATAATGGTCTTGATTAGGTAAGCATCAGAAGCAGAGTGTATGTTAAGGAGTTCATCGGGATTTCTTAGGACAGATCTGTTTCAAGAGCACAGGGAATGGAGTTTCTTTGGCTTCAGGTGGCTGATGAAAGGGAAAAAGCACAGGACAGGAGCAGTCTATATGCAACCTAACAGATGGCTGACAGAGATGAGGTGATAGAAAATAAAGATGGCAGAAAGCCATGGAAGAATTTTAATTGCATTAGATTTCAGACACCAACAAATTGACTGGAGCACACAGAAGGAATGGAGCCAAAAATGACAGACGTTTGTGGAGGTTTTGCATTTTTTTTCAATTTACTGTGCTTTTTTTGTTACATTGCCAGTCCTCCAACAAGCTCAGCTCCCACTCCCCCACCCTTGGGAAAAGCTAACTAAGGTCCTGTAATAGCCAACCAGCATAGTATTAAGGATATCATGGTAGACAACCCAATAGGACAGAGTGACTATTACACTGAGAAGTTCAGCACTGTGCTGAATGCCCAGCAATTATGTTTCAACACTGTGGTCTTTGATATTAGGAAAATGGATTAAGGAAAATGGATTTGGAGAAAAAAAATATAGAATTAATCAGTGATCAACTAATGAACATTTAAGAGCTGGTGGTGCAGAAAATAAGTGGGCAGCAATATCAAGGTCAGTATTAGAAGTAGTCAGCAAGTGCATCAAACATGTCAGTAAGGCAAAAAGCATAGCTATCATCATCATCATCATCAGGTATGTTTACAGGGAAATCAAGGAATTCACAATGGAGAAGGTAAGGACAGAGTTAAAAAAAAACTATAGGTAGATAAAGCCATGTGGCTGTATGGAGTCCACCCATGCATATTGAGGGAACTTAGTGATGAATTTGCAGCACCACTCGTGGATCTTTTTAGCAGATCCTTGAGAGAAGGGACAGTTCCCCAAGACTGGAAAAGAGCAATAGTGGTCCCCATACACACGAGTGGTAGCAGCAAGGAGACAGGAAACTACCACCCAGTCAGCCTCACCTCGGTGGTGGGTAAGATTATGGAGTTACAGCTCAAAGGATACCAGCATTCCTGGAGAAATCTGGACAACTGGATGCCAAGCAGCATGGCTTCACAATGGGAAGATCCTGACAGACTAACCCGATCGAGTTCTTTGACTCAGTTACTAGGGCTGTGGACCGGGAGTTGATGTTATCTACTTTGACTTTAGCAAGGCCTTCGACTCTGTACCACACAGAAAGCTGCTAAACAAACTCAACCATACAGGAGTGGAGCAGGAAGTGGTAGCATGGGTGAGTAGCTGGCTTGAACAGAGAACTCAATCCATGACAGTTAATGGGGCAGCATCAGGGTATAGGGAGGTGACAAGTGGGGTGCCACAGGGGTTCGTCCTTGGACCATTACTCTTTAACATCTTCATCAGAGATATCACAGAGGAGTTGATCAAGAAGGTGTGCCTGTTTGCAGATGACACAAAGCTCTGCAACAGGGTGGACACTGTACAGGGGGCAGAGTAAATGAAACATGACCTACTCAGCCTGGAACATTGGTCCAACTTGTGGCAGTTAAAATTCAAAGCAAAAAAGTGCAAAGTTATGCATCTGGGCAGAAGCAACCCAGAGTCAAACTACTACCTGGGAGGGGAGAAACTAGAAACCACCTATCAGGAGATGAATCTGGGGTTATCATATCAGACAATTTGAAGGTAGCTGGACAATGTGAAAAGGCAGCAAAGAAGGGCAGCAGGATGCTGGGATGCATAGGAAGGGGCATCACAAGTAGAAGAAAGAAAGTGATCCTGCCGCTGTACAGGTCCCTGGTGAGACCTTATCTTGAGTTCTGCATCCAGTTCTGGAGACCTTATCTCAGGGAGGACATAGATAGATTGGAGACAGTACAGAGGAGGATAACAAAAATGATACAGAGTCTCCATAAGTTGCCATACGAAAGCAGGTACTCCCTGGAACAATGCAGGGATAGAGGGAACATGACTGAGACATTCAAGTTTCTGAAGGGTATAAACAGAGTCTCCGACTAGAAGCTCTTTATGGTCAGTAGCACCAGCAGGACAAGAGGACATGAGATGAAATTGAGGGGAGAAAGATTCAGAGGCAACATGCAAAGGTTTTCCTTCACAGACAGGGTGGTTGACCCTTGGAATGGTCTACTGGCTGGAGTAATGGACTCCAAAACAGTAGGGGAATTCAAAGCAGCTTGGGACAGACACATGGGGATTGTCTCACAGAAACCCTAAAGAGGTGGTAGGGCTCAGGGCAGACTAGATGGATCTTTGGTCCCCCTCTGCCGTCAATTTCTGTGTTTCTATGTTTCTATATTATGTTACAAATCATTCCCCCGAGGTTTACACTCGGTGTACCGCAAAGATCCATACTTGGACCGTTACTGTTTAGCCTGTTCATAAACTCCATTCCATCCACCTGCCCGGCTCATATGATACTTTATGCAGATGATGCCGTAATCTCGGTAACTGGTAAAGAACTGTCTAAAATAACCTCAGATCTTCAAGCCAATTTCCGAATGCTGGAATCATGGTTTGAGCAAAGCAGGTTCTTGCTGAATTATAAAAAAAAAACAAGGACATGCTTTCCACCCTCCCACAAAATAAGAAAAAATATGGGGGTCTGATAATCAGGAGCCACAAAGGTGAAACAATTGAACAGGTCCCCACCTTCAAGTGTCTGGGAATATACTTGGCTGATATCCTAACTTTCAACTCGCATATTGAGCATCTTATAAAATCAGCGAACACCAAACTAGGAGTGCTGTACCACCATAGACAGTCAACGATACCAGAAGCTCTGAAACTCATAACTTGCAATTCCTACTTTCAACCATAGATCAAGGCTTGGTAATTTATGGGGCAGGCACAGAAACTGGTCTAAAGAGGGTAAGGACTCTCCTAAACTAGGCTTGCAGGCTGACTCTGGGAGCAGACTACTTGACACATTCGCGTTTGCTTTACAAGGACACTGGGTGGCTTCCACTCCAGCAAAGATTAAAATATCAGAGCTGTCTACTAGGGAAGAAAACGCTGCTTGGCCAAACACCCAACTCCACCAGCAAGCTCTTCAAACCTACTATGATTGCCAAGAACACCAGGGGTCGGCAAGAGTGCTGCAGGTGTCATGCATGTACCGCTGCCCAAAGGTCTCTAGGCGACGAAGTCCCAAGTGGCTAAGTGATCTCCCAGAGCACCTCCTAGTAATAAACAAGCTAAGCCCATACAAAAAGGCTCTCTGCTCCTGGTTCTCATTCGATAACATCTGTAACTGCTTGCATCCACATTAGGTAGCCAATGGTATACCATATCCTTGACTTACTCCTCCCCCACAATACCCCTCTCACCCTGACACTACTATGCCATACCCTAATTATCCTGTCCACTACTGAAGCAATATTGACAAAGCCCCCTCTGGCTGCAAATCATACCAATGCCCTCCCCTAGTAATCCTCCCTTACCTCTACACCCGAATTTGCTCTTAATAAACTGCACTAACCTGCCTTAAGAATCCACACCACTCTAGTGCCACTTCTTTTCAAATCTGCACTTAGCAACTGTAACCTGAAATGGCTAATATTGGCATCAATGTCAATATATTGTCTCTTACCTCAATTGATGTATTTGTTTATACCTAACCCTCCCCTGTCATGTAGTCATATGTAACACACATGTTTTTGTCATGCTTTGTAATATTATCTAGGGTATTGACTGTGTAATGTCATGTTTTTTTTGTTTGATTTGGAGCCTTTGAAAAAGAGCCTTTCCGTCTCAAAGGTTGTAATCCGAAGCTCAAGAAATAAATAAATATTGTTAATGGTGTACAATCAATATGGTTGGACTGACAATAAAGGATGCAATTTGGGATAAAACAATTAGCTGTCTGGGTCTACAAAAGGTAGCAAAATTAGGCACTAGAAGGTGTGTATACAAAAGCTAAAGAAAAACAAGCTGCTCATTGGAAAGGCAAACACAGAACTAATGATACCTGAAGGGGTCAAGAAATGATAAGACCTTCTTCCGGTACAGTAGGGAGGAAAGACAAACAGGAAATAGCAAGAAAAAATGAACGATGGCGAGAGCATGGAAAAGGCTGAGGGGAAAATGAGTATAGTGACTGAGTACTTAATAGTTCTGTACTTATGGTGGAAGCTACAGTGCCACTACTGAACAGTATGATAAAATTTGGAGATACAGTCTGTTTGCAAGTTAGAGAGGGGATGTACTGTATATCTGAAGAGACATACTAAAGGGTGTGAGGGACCCAACCGTAATAATAGTAATATCTTTATGTGATCAGCCACATAGGCTATTTCAAAATTATACAGTACAGATAATGTCATTACAACAGGTCTACTCCCTTACAGACGTACAGGTGTGCTGTGTACATGCAAAATGCATGCCACATGCTTAATTGTGCAATGTTTGCATGCAGTTCGCATACACAAAGTGAAGCTATGCGAACCAGGTCTAAAAGGCAAATCAGGTTCGTATGCTGCAAGCTTGACATGTGCGCAGCAGGTAAGCTGGTGAACATCTTCTAAAAATTACATCAGGTTCGTGTGTTGCATGCTTGACATGAGTGTAGCAGTTAAGCTGGTGTGAATATAATTTAAATATCACATCAGGTTCACATGCTACATGCTTGCCATGTGTGTAGCAGCTAAGCTGGTGCAAATATCATCTGAAAAACACATCAGTTTCTATTTCTTATACTACTGCTAGCAGTTAGTTATTAAAATACAGTTTTTCTTGAATTCCCATAAAAATAAAGTAAACTCATTAATTCTGATTCTTTTGCAAGTTGTTTAATGGCTTTTGATTTTTGTCATTAAATTACCATTATTTGTAAAGTATTGATTGCTTACTGCACTAAATGCCTACGATACAGCCAGTCAACATCCCCCATTCCAGATGTACGAAGAGGGGCCTCTGTGTTGTGAAGCCTACCCTTTTTGTTTTGAACCATGCAAATCCTTATGCATAATTAGTGCTACAAATGTGTTTCTCCATGACCGTTTCATCTCAATTACTTCCCCTTTGTTATTCTGTATTGAGCATATATGTTATGACCATGCTCAGCACTCTTTGTGCTGAGTAGGGTCTTGGAAACATGCACCATACCTCACATTTTGTCACTGAAATAAGGGACATGGACACTCAAAATGAGGGACGCTAACCCACATGATGATCAGGACACATCATGAAACATGGAGATACAGTACATAGAAACATAGAAACATAGAATTTGATGGCAGATAAGGACCGCTTGGCCCACCTAGTCTGCCTATTTTCCTACCTAACAGATAAGCTGCAGATCCTAGTTAACCAACAGCTTACTTCCTCCTACCCCCCACTAGGACTGCCTTATGTCTGTCCCATGCATTCTTGAATTCCCCACTATTCTTGACTCCACGACCTCCTCAGGGAGGCTATTCCATGCATCCACAACCCTCTCTATGAAAAAATACTTCCTCACATTACTTCTGAGACGTCCCCCCTCTATCTTCAAATTGTGCCCCCTTGTTTTTGCACATCTCTTTTTCTGAAAGATGCTACCCTCTTGGACTTTGTTGATTCCCTTGAGGTACTTGAAAGTGTCTATCATGTCCCCTCTCTCCCTTCTTTCCTCAAGGGTATACATATTAAGCTCCTTTAGTCTTTCTTCATATGTCTTCTGGTGCAGACCCTGCACCATTTTGGTTGCCCTCCTCTGGACAGCCTCCACTCTGTCTATGTCTTTGCAGAGATGGGGTCTCCAGAACTGCACACAGTACTCCAGATGGGGTCTCACCAACTGTCTGTACAGAGGGATAACAGCTTCCTGTTTTCTACTATTGATGCCTCTCCCTATGCATGCCAGTATCCTCCCAGCCTTCCTTACTGCCTTCTCACATTGCTTGCCCACATTTAGGTCATCTGATATAAGTACCCCCAGGTCCCTTTCCATTTTTACTGTTGTCAGTATCTCATCCCCTATTGTGTACTCTTCCCCTTGGTTTTTGTTTCCCAGGTGCATTGCCTTGCACTTCTTTGCATTGAATCTGAGTTGCCATACATTTGACCATTCTTCCAACCTTGCCAAGTCCCTTCTCATTCTTTCCACTCCATTTTGTGTATCAACCCTGTTGCAGATCTTTGTGTCGTCTGCCAAGAGACATACTTTTCCTTCTAGTTCCTCTGCAATGTCACTTATAAAGATATTAAAAAGGACCGGTCCCAGTACTGAACCCATGCGGTACCCCACTATTAACCCTCCTTTCTTCACCGTGGACTCCATTTACTACTACTCTTTGCGTCCTGTTGTCTAGCCAATTTTTTATCCAGGCTACCACCTTGGGACCCACTCCAAGGCTGGCTAACTTATGTATTAATCTTTTGTGTGGAACTATATCAAATGCCTTGCTAAAATCTAGGTAGGCCATGTCCACAGCCCCTCCCTGGTCTACTACTTTGGTCACCCAGTCAAAGAAATCTATTAGATTCGTCTGACATGACCTTCCTATCGTGAATCCAGTACCTCAGAACACAGTGGAAACCATTGCATTTGCGTCTGAGAATCAATTTCTACCATTAAGCAGGGGTGCCATTTAGATAGGGCTAAGGGTGGCAGTTGCCCCCTCCTCTGTATTTGTGCCTAGGTTGTTCTTATGGTGAGGCAATAATGGTTTTAAATTTGGATTTAATCTTTTGCACAATAAGTGCCCACCTGGCCTGTGTGTGCTCATGCTGCAGATACTCTCCAGACTCAACTGTGTCTATATTGTGTTGTCTGCTCTCTCTGCCTATTAGTGGCAACACAATCACATGTGATGTGGATGAGCACCAGCAAAGAAAGAGTGCATGAACCTTGCAAGTGCGACACTGTCTTTCCCACCATAGAGTAGACAGACTGCACACTAAACTTGGAGGAGATAGTGAGCACTGAAGTCTCAATAGCAGTGCTGTAGCAGCATATTTTTATTGTTCTACTCTTAGTGAGTGTCCATCTCCCCTGGTGGCTGAAGGGGCAGAGGGTGAGCTAGAAGCTAACTCAAGATTAGGCTACCTACTTAATCTACTAGGCTCGCCTTGCAAAAAAAAAAACAGCACAGACCCCCATGGCAGCAAGCTAGGCTTAGCAGCAGTGGTGACAACAGTATGGGTGGCCTTCATAAGCCTTGATCAGTGCAGTTCTGCAGCAGCCACAGAAGCAATCACACAAGTAGCAAGCAACCCAGGTTGAGTGGGTTCGGATGGTGAGGTGACTTGGTCACAGACCACATTGGGGACCTGTGATGGTTGGCTCTAATATCCAGCTTCTGGTGAAGGAGAGAGGGGGAGCAGACTGAAAAATTGGGCTGGTGCTGCACTGTGCCAGGCTGCAGGTTCTGGTCATATGGCCGGGTAAATAAAAGTAAATACTTTATTTACAGGGGGGATTGGGGAAGGAGGAAGGACTGAAATATTGATGTGTTTTTCATATTTTTTCACCTTTGGGTGGCTTCATGATTCATAGGGGATGGGTATTAAATGGAACTGAGTCAGGGAGAAAAATTGGGACAAAGTTGTTTTTTTTTTGGGGGGGGGAGGTAGCAGAATTTCAGCCAGGGAAAAAATTGGTTAGTAACTGGGTGGATTTAAGCCCAAATCTGATGCACTGCTCCAGGGTATATACAGATGAATCTTATATGTTTGAATTTTTCCTGATTTGCAAATAATGTTTCAGTCAAAACAAATAATTTGTGTCTTTTAGAGATGTTACAGACATTCTAGAGCTGTCCCTTGCATTCATGGACAGTTGAGCGCTATGGTATGCACAGACTATTGGAGCACCACTATAGTCAGGCTTATGCATGCCCCCCCAAGTGAAACTGACCACATCCCCACACCCAAGCACATTATGACAAAGGGCAAAGAAGACTGCAGCGGTGTGCACCATTGAAATGAATGGTGGTATTTTTTAATTACTATTTTATACATTATTGATGGAGAGTTGAAGATTAATAAAGGCCACTGCTCAAATAGCAAGGGCCTTGTTAGTAGAATAGTGGCCTTCTTTATTTTCCAACTGACCATCATAATGCATGAAATGGAAATAGAAAAAAACTCCATTCATTTCAAGGGGGTATGCCCCAGCATTCTGACCCATAGATATCATCTCTTAAAGACTCCTGCTTCTGGCTCACTAGTACTCAAGTAAGAGACTTTTTACTTATATCTATACTTGGTGGGTTGTCTGTAGCAGCATGGCTTTATCAGCTACAGTGTGTGATCATGGAGGGGGGACTGGCCATGTGGGTATGTGTCGAGTTATTGCTACATGTGTGTTTGCACCTTAAAGTCTGTTTGCATAGAAGCATTCAAAATTGTGGAGAGAAAATAGTAGGAGTACAGGCCAGACAGAAGTAATTAAGTGGTTTTGTGGGTAAGTTTGTGTATTGGGGTGGGAAAAACATATGTGTTTCCATTGGTATGTGTGCTAAGGTTCAACTGTGAAACTGAGATGAGTAAGAGAAGAAAACTGAAAAGCATAACAGTGGCTACAAGCATGCAGATGTGATCAGATACACTATGTATTGAAGTACAAGTGAACCATATGTGTGCAGACAGTATGGCTTAGTGGTTAAAGGCACTGAACTGCAAGTCAGGAAACTTGGAGGCATGAAGACTTGGGTTTGAATCTCATCAATCCCCACTTGTGTATGGCGTGATCCTGAGCAAGTCACTCAACTTTTACATGTGCAGTTATCAGTGACCACTTCCTTTTTTGCATGCATGCCACATGCATAAAGTCTTTCCCAACTTAACATAAAAATCATGGTTTCCACACTTGCCTGCTGCATGCATGCCATATGTTTGCAATTGGTTCCAATTTAACATCTAAATCATACTTGCAGCATACATATCACTTGGGTAGTTTTATGAGTGCAGCATGAAAACCTTTCATATAATTACTCCTGTAAGGGATAAAACACATATAAAGATAGCATACCGATATACTACACCAACATTTAAAATCTGCAGTATAGTTAATCTCAAAATAACTGAAACACAAATGTATTTTGGGACTTTTCCAGTACTGGAATCAAGAATTGAAAGTTTGCAAGTAGCAGCATAAACAATGCCATGTGTCCAAGTTGTAGTATATTACACAGGATTGAAAACCTGGCTGTAAATGGATTGCTTGACAAATAGAATACACATATATTTTGCCATTTGCCAGCAGTTGATTCATTCTTTACTAGATTACTAGATATCTAAGCTAACATGATACCATGGCTATTGATCTTTGATGATAAGGGTGAAGTTTAAAATTACCTGGAACGATCAAGAAAACAGAACATGGGATATTAGAAAATGCTGCGCTGGGCATGGCCTGACCAAGAAGAGACATGGACGCTTGATTCCTGAGCTCTGGGCCCATCCACTAAATATCTGCACCATCCTGCCAGAAATACCCAACAAACAAACAGAGGATTAGCAGAAATTCATTTTACTATATGGCTGCGATTAAAAAACCCCAAAAAACAGGAAGCGCAACTGTCTTTCCAGCGGGCCGCGGCCGACAAATCTACTTACTGGGATACATCGGGGGCCCTCGCGGCCTCATCTACAGTAGTAGCCAACATGCAGGCATTGGAGCTCTGAGGCATAGGGCAGCAATTCTCTCAAGGCACTATAGAGAGCTTAATCCAAACCCTTTGGTTTGATTTGACTCACCAAATGAGATCGGGATTTGAGAATACAGGAGCACAGTTAACACACCTGCAGCAGATGGTGAACACTTTGGGAGACAAGGTAGAAAGCCACTCCACACGAATAGATGAACTGCAGCAGAGAGTTAGCGACTGTGAAGATGCCCACTTCAGAACAGAGAACTCCTTACAACTGGCCCTACGGGAAATAGAATCACTAAGACTACAATTGATGACCATGAGTATCGGGAGAGGTGTTGCATTATGCGCATTGTCGGCTTACCAGAAGGCACCAAGGGAAGGAACTGTGGGGCCTTCATGGGTCTCTGGTTAGCAAAAACACTAAAATTACCAGATGCAGTATCACTAGAAATTCAACATGCTCACTGATCTTCAGGCCGTTGTCTGGGACCAGAAGAGCGTCCCCACCACATAATGGTAAAATTTCTTTGATACCAGGACCGACAGGCCATTCTAGAAGCATCGTGAAGGGAAGACCCGATCATGGTGCAAGGCAGGAAGATCAGCATTTTCCTGGATTATTCTAGGAAACTACAAGTGGAAAGACAAGCTTTCATGGCAGTTAAAAAGAAGCTTCATGCCATAGAGTGCCTCTTCGCCATGGTGTAACCGGTACGTCTCATCATCTGGCCCCAAAATCAGGAGCCCAGGTCTTTTACTGACCCAGATGTGGCCATGAAACTCATCACACAAACCCTGGAGCAGAAACCAGGCATGTCAGGCACCCACCCTAGCGACACTTGAGTAAAGAACTAAGGTACTGTGTAAGCCTTTAATCTTTCTGTAGTGGGGTTGCAGTGGAGGCCCAAGGGGAAGGGGGGTCAGTTTTTATCCCCGGCCCGCAATGGAGAAATCCAGCCTATAATGGCTAGGCTGGAGAGGCCTCTTCCCTGAAAATGGGTTTCTTTGCTGCCTACTCAATGGAACCGGACTGGGACGGAAGATACGTCTAACCGCAGTGGACCTTGACCAGGCACCTTTGTGGATCCGATCTGGGACTCTTATGTTATTATTTTATAGAGTCAGAACTAAAATAAGGGACACTCATGGACAATTGAGGACTTTCCGAGTCATTATTGTAGTCCATAATGGCAAAGGGGTGTCACATAAGAAAATGTAATAGAGTGGAGGAGTGATTGTAACTCTTCCACGCAGAACATTATGCACCCTGAGGCATGGCCCTAAGCAAAGTTTGAAGGAAAGACAGAGAACTATGGACTACCAATTTTTTATTTGGGAGCACATTATGTTGGTTGTAACACCCCACCTGTTTGTGAAAGGCAAAATATCCATGGGGAGTGTCAGGGTAAATGGTATGCAAACACCTTGTCCCAGTTATGGTTATTGCAAAGGGGTGAAGTACCACTGAATGATTAACTTCTTTCTTTCACTATTTGCCAACACTTTCTGTGATTTTAATATGGTTATACAAATGTTGTTGGGAATATGAGAAATAAATATGGGGGGGCTGAACTTTATGAGTCTGGTGGAGAGTATAGACAAAAGTATGTTTTTGTGACCCTCACATTGGGGAACTCTAATCATTTAAAAGTCTGAGCTATGAGAAGTCAATCTGAAATATGCATTGCGAGTCAGGTAAGGACAACCAGAGAACCTCATTCAGGAGGTCGGCAGGTTGTTTCACCGCCTGACTGGGGGATCCTTGACTGGGTGGGAAACAAGGGAAGACAACTAGATACTAACTCCGATCAGACTAAAGTAACCACAGTCTAGAGTACATGGAAAAGTGGGTCCTGGGGGAAGGGATCTCCACCATCCCCTCTCGTACCCAATATAAACTGGTGCAGAAGCCATTACATAAGTACTACTAGTAGTACAGTAAATATTTTATTTTGTAGAGTAGATGGGACCCATCAGTGCATCCACGAGAAGTAGAAAGGAATGGGGAATGAGAGGGTAATGGTAGAGGGGGGGGAAGGATTTGGGGATGGGTAAGGGTGGGAATGCTGCTGTGGATCTGGGGTGGATAGAGGTTGGAATGCCTTGTGGGGTGGGAAATGTACAAGGGGGGGTCAGCAATGGGAGTTAGGACAGTTCCAAAAAATGTTGTTTAATGTTTGTTCTCAAGTTTGCAAGTTTGATTCAAAGATTTTAATTGGTTGTTGTAATGGTAGGAATGTTTTTTCAATGTGAGAGTTTGGTATGTTAGGAGAAATGTATGGACAAAAAATCAAATGTCAGCCATCAGCACTTGGACACTGGGTAAAGGAGGTACACTTAGACACCATGCGCAACAAGTCTTACATAAAAAGAAAATGTTACAATGGGTTCACTGAAATACATAACTTGGAATGTTAGAGGTTTAAAAACTGTGGTGAAGAGAAAAATGGTTTGGAGGTATCTGAAAAAACACAGGGGGGATATAAACTTCCTACAAGAAATTCACCTGACCAGGGAAGAAGCAAACCTCTTAGCAAGTTCATTGGGGGGGGCATCCTTTTGGTTTCCCCATTTACATCTAGTGCCAGAGGGGTGGAGATTTGATTCCTCCCCCACATAAATGTTGAGACCCACAAAGTTCTCTTGGACCCCCAGGGCAGATATTTGATAGCAGATGTCACAATAAAGGGTAGCAGATACACCCTGGTTTCTGTATATGGACCAAATATTGACGATCCGGAGTTCTTCCACTACCTGGCGGTGGCCCTGGCACCTTTCCCTGACAGTATCATCATGGGGGGGGGGTGACTTCAACACCTACTGAGACCCCAACTTGGACCATTTGGGGAATAGGGTGAAACCTCCACCAAGGAGCTCACAGGGTCTGAGGAAAGTTGCAAGGGAAGGGGCGCTGAGGGAAGTATGGAGATACCTCCACCCACAACAAAGGGAATAGTCCTACTGTATTATTGTCAAATGCATAAAATATATACCAGGATTGATTACATCCTGGTCTCCCCCACTATACTGTGGGGGGACAGTACCTCAGAATGTGGGCCCATATGTATCTCCGACCATGCCCCACTACAATTCACTTACCCTTTAGGCCAAACGTCTACACTCAATAGGCAATGGAGACTGGACCCCACTCTCCTAACTAGTCAGGAGTATAAATCCTACATGTCAGGCACCACTCAGGAGTTTTTATTATACAATAAGGTTGAGGACACTTCGGCCTCAACCACATGGGAAATGCTGAAGGCAGTAATACGAGGAGCCACAATATCTTATGCCTCTCAATTGCATAGGGAGGAAACTAGAGAGGAAGAGAGACTGGGAGAGCAAATAGTGGAACTGGAAAAACAGATAATGGTGGGAAATATGGGTCAAAATATAGGGCTGTTGCAACATTTAAAAGGGAGACTAAATCAACTCTCCTCCAGGAAAATTGAATGGGATATGCTAGAGGCTGGGGCGAGATCGCACTTTGAAGGAGACAGGGCAGGCAAATGGCTAGCCTGAAAAGTCAAAAAGCAGCAGGCAGGCAGACAGAGTAATTCTGAATATGGAGGAGGATGCAGGAGTGGGGGGATCACCTCAGATCCCAGAAGGATCAATGAAATCTTTAAACAGTTTTTCAAGGCTCTGTACATTACTGAGGCTCCTCGGGATGTGGATTCAGAGAGTTTTCTAGAAGGCATACAGATGCCAACTTTGGACGAGGGGAGAAGGAGGGATCTTGATGCCCCTGCAATCCCCCTTAAGGTAAAGCAGGCCATCTGGGTTTCAAATGTGGTAAGGACCCTGGGGCCAGGCAGCATACCTATGGAATTGTATAGAACCTTTTGGAATGACCTCCAACAATCTTTATGCTGATGATACAAGAAACTTTGGAGGCAGGCACTTTGCCACCAACCCTACAACCAGCCACCATTATAGTCCTCCCAAAACCAGGTAAGGGCCCTACTAAGTGTGTCTCATACTGCCCTATTTCTCTGCTAAATGGAGATTACAAGATGATAGCTAAGATAATAGCCACAAGACTCAAGGGTATCCTCCCGGACCTGATCCATCAGGACCAATGTAGGTTTGTTAAAGGGAGACAGGCAAAATGTAACATCCGCAGAACTCAACATTATTCATTGATGGTCTGGGAAGGAGGGGATGGTTCCATGTGATAACGGTGACCACGTAACAGCAATCGCCATTTGGGCAAGTCTACATCACCGATGAAGACTCGGGGTGCACAGCAAGATGGCGCTGGACACTTAAGCTTTAATGTTTTATGGGGGTGTTGAGCCCCCCTCATCCCCCTACTAAAGGATTCTCAACTCCAGGGGGTTGCATGTCGGGAGGGGTGCAAAATGAAGAAAAGAAAAACATGACTGGGCACAAAAAATGAGAGCGCCCAGAACGGAACCTGCCACCCTTCCAACCCCAGCCTGCCAGCAACCCACCATGCCACATGGCCAGCTCAGCAGCCCAGTGCCACACTACACCCCACAAACCCCCCCTCCCCTTCCACCCGTCACACAGAGTGGTCCCTCCCCACCTCTGCACGTGTATACATAGCGACATCCTGTCACTATAGTCGCCGACCCCCTATTCTGTTGCCATCCCTGCCGGTAGCCATGTATAAAACCACCGTGATTGAGTTGCCCTTTTTAAAAGTGCTCAATCACAGTCGCCGATTACACGGGATACCGGGGGGACAGGGATAAAAGCCTTCTGGTGCTTGATGAGGAGAAGGGTCCCCAAATACTACTTTAAATCCCTGAGAGGGGCCATAACAACTCTTTTGTGGGGAGGCCAAGAATTAAACAAGAAATTTTGTGGAAAGCCATGTCCAAGGGGGGATTGGGACTTCCAAATCTATACTTATAGTTTCTGGCAGCGCAGAACTCCTTATTAACAGATCTTACACACCCTGGTGTGGAGAGAAAAGTGTGGACAGAGATGAATGGATCTTCTTACACTGCTCCATTAAACATATCTACCTTTGCAGCAGCACTAATAAAGAAAAACGGTGAAGTACATCACCAATCCATTTACGAGGGCCATGATGCAGGCCTAGATAGCTGCCCATGACAAAATGGGACATCCATCCACCCTGTCCCTGGATGCATCTATAAGACTGGCATTGTGGGGGGAGGAGCAAGTACCGGGGTCTACTGCCTGGGCACCGGGGACGTGAGAAAAGGCAGGACTCCACAGTATATACCAGATACACCAGCTAGGAACTATACAGTCATACCAATCTCTGTCCAGGGAATGTAGCCTATACCCTTCACAATTCTTCACATACCTACAGGTCCAGAATCACCTCTTGGGAGATGGGTGCACCATGGTCTGCCCTATCCCTATGCAAATATCCTCCCTGGAGGAGGGGCTCTGGGGAAACACAGGAACTGAAGCCCATAAACCATTAACAAACTGCTATAAAATCTTAGTAGGAAGTTTGCTAGATACACTAGCGAGGCTAAAGGAGAAAAGGGACAGGGATATGGGAGGGTATGCCTTGACAGAAGGGACAGGAGAATGATCCTGCATAGGGGTATGAGGTGTTCAGTCAGCAACAGGCTGAGAGCAATCCATTTCAATGTTCTTCATAGAACTTACTTCAACCCCACACTAACTCATAGAATAGACCCTTCAAGCTCAGGCCTCTGCCCGCAGTGCCAGGCCCAAGAAGCAACCTTCATACATATGATTTGGGAGTATCACAAAACAAGAAGCTTCTGGCAAGGTGTCACAGAAATAATGCAGAGAGTGTTGAAAGACACAAGAAATTGGTGTGTGGGAAGTACTCCAGGGCCTACCGGTGGGGTCAAGAGGGGCGAGGGCTTGGAGCACCTGTTATGGCCATTTGCCATGGTGGTGGGAAAGCACGCCTTGGCCTGTCACTGGGAAAAGGCATCAACCCCTACAACCTCATAATAGGCTCAGAAATAGCTTCATTGCATGAAACTCGAGCACACCCAATACAAGGCGATGGGTAAAGAAGACAAGTTCCAAGCATTATTGGGTCCGTCGGAAGAAGCTATCGCATGCCCGTGGTTTCCAGCTTTTTAGAGGACAAATTATCAAGGTTTGGCCCATATAAGACTAAGGGCCTGTTCAGATGTAGTACACGAGGGGGAGGGGGGGGTAAGTGGGCATACATGCCTCAATGTACATAAATTGGAATGGAGATTCCTTTGAATCCTAGCAACGAACTAGAACTGAATGGAAAACTGAAATGAAATGTGATGTATTATGGGACCTGTTTGAGCTTATATCAACAATATGTTTATAATAAATTATGCATGTACTCTCTGGCTTGTATACAAAAGTGAAGATCAAATGTGCTGTATGTGCTGAACTCTCAAAACAAAGTCTGAAAAAAGAAAATGCTGCATGAAACTGTAAACATGTAAATCAGGGTCCATACAAGGTTTGGGTCTCGATACCTACATCCTTCATCTCTACACAGGAAGCCTAGTAATCTCTAAAACCATTGGAAAGGTGCATCACAGCAAAAAGCATCATCTTGGTATGCCACTCAGAGAACCCTGACTCTATTTGAATATTTCAAACTAATTGTAACTTAAATGAGTTAACTAACCTTCACTTTCTACCATTTCTTTAAAAAGACAGCTGCTCTTGTCTACAAACCTAAGAGTAAACAAGTTCCTTGGGCTAGATAGGATGCACCAAATGGGGCTGTGGGGAGACATCGCAGGCCCTTTCAGTACTCTTGGCAGACCTGTTAAATGAATCACTAGCAAAGGGCAAGGTGCTATGGGGCAGGAATGCTGCAAATGTTGTTCCCCTGCACAAGAGTGGGGAGAGGGGAGACTCTGGGAAATTACATGACAATAAAGCTAACATTTTTAGTTGGCACGCTACCTGAGACAGTCATAATAGAGCAGGTAGCTGAATTCTAATATAACATACCAGACACCAGCAAAGTAGGCCTATTGGTCTATAAAGTCTGCTCGTGCTTCAGCACCCTGATTGGGTACTGTAGCCCTCTATCTGTCTCCTTCCACTGTTACTCCACCCACCAGTCCTGCCTTTCCCAGGCAAACCAGCCTCTGCTTCACCTCTTGTCTATACCTGTCCCACCCTCTCTTGGATCCCTCCACTGTAGCTGCCTGAACCAGCTCCATGGGCAGCTCATTCCACAGTTCCACCACTGTCTCTGTGAAGTACCTCCTCCTCCTTTCCCCTCTAATCCTACCACCCTCAATCTTCCAACTGTGTCCTCTGGTGATTCTACCCTCCTTTAGTCGAAAGATCCTATCTCGACTTACCTTATTTACTCCCCTGAGGTACTTGAAGACCTCAATCATGTCCCCCCTGTCCCTCCTCTCCTCCAGTGAGAACAGGTTGAGCTCCCCTAGTTGTTCCTCATATGTCATATTCCCCGGCCCCGGATCATTCTGGTTGCTCTCCTCTGAACTCTTTCCAGGAGTTGGATGTCCCTCCTTAGGTGCGGCCTCCAGAACTGCACACAGTACTCAAGTTGTGGTCTAACCAGGCTGTTGTACAGCGGCAAAATCACCTCCCTGTTCCTTGAGGTAATCCCCCTAGTGATGCATCCCAGCATCCTATTTGTCTTGACCGTAGCCCTCTTGCACTGCTCTAAATTATTCATGTTAACATCCACCAAGACTCCTAGGTCTTTTTCCCCTGCCGTGGCCCTGCAACTCATCTCCCCCCCATGGTGTACACATAGTTGGGGTTTTCCTGCCCTAGGTGTAGCGCCTTGCACTTGGAGGAGTTAAATTTCAATTCCCAGGTGCAGGACCATCTATCCAGAGTATCCAGGTCCTCTTGCAGGGCAAATCTCCCCTCCTCGCCCCCCACCACCACACCCAGCTTAGAGTCATCCGCAAAGAGACTCATTTCACACCCGATACTTTCCCTGATATCGGAGATGTAGGTGTTAAACAGGAGTGCCCCCAGGACTGATCCCTGTAGAACCCCACTTATGACCTCCATAGGAGACGAGACCTCCCCTCTTACCACTACCTGCTGAGTGTGACCTGAAAGCCAGTTTCCAATCCACCTCACCGTCAATGGGCCTACCCCCATCCCCCCCAGCTTCTCTCTTAGGCTAATATGAGGGACCAAATCAAATGCCTTGCTGAAGTCCAGGAACAGTACATCCACTGGTCTCCCCCTGTCAAGTGCTGATGTCACCCACTCATAGAACTCTACAAGGTTTGTTTGACACGATCTACCTGGCACAAATCCATGTTGCCGGTCATTCAGGTAACCCATCTCCTCCAAGAAACCTCCCAGTTTGCCCCTTAAGTATGCTCTCCAATATCTTCCCCACCACCGACGTCTAACTGATGGGTCTATAGTTTCCTGGCTCTTCTCTCTATCCCCCTTTATGGATGAGCACAACATGCACCTGCTTCCAATTCCTTGGCACCCTCCCTGTCTGGAGCAACAAGTTAAAGAGATCCACCAATGGTGCAGCCAAAACATCTGCCAACTCCCTCAGTACTCTGGGATGACTATCATCAGGCTCTGGAGATTTATCCTTTGTTAGGGACTGGAGAGCTTCCCACACCCGACCGATAGGAATATCAGCATCTGCCCCCCCTCCAATTCAGCAGAACCAGCCTGATATCTCACCCCTGGCCTACCTCCCCAGTGGCTTGTTCTTCAGCAGGTACCCCAATAGTCAGGTTTGCTGCACCTTCTGTGTCCTTCAACCCCTTTTTTGGAAGTTCCCCAGCCTCCTCCCTAGTGAACACTGAGGCAAAGTACTCATTCAGTACCTCCACCTGCTCTCCAGCCCCTTCCACCCATCATCCAGTGTTCTCAACCTACTGAGCTGGCCCTTGACCTTCCTCCACTCGCCAATATACCTAAAGAACCCCTTTTCCCCACCCCGTATCCCCTGCACCAGCCTCTACTCTTTCCAGGCCTCCCCCCCACCACTCTGGTGACTTTCCTGGTTGTAAGGCAATAGTTCTCTCTATCCCTTTCTCCTCTAATTTTTTTGTACCTACTGTAGGCAGCCTTCTTCTCCCTTACCACCACCTGGATCTCTTTGGTCCACCAGCATGGCTTATGAGACCTACCGCTCAAGTGCTTCACTCTTGCACAGATCCTGGTGGCCTCCTGTAGCCCCCTTTGTGTTCCACCACCATGTCCAAACCTGATTTACCTCCCACAAATGCCCCTTGAGAATTTCCCATGTTCTGAAAGTCCACCCCTAAAATCAACTATCATTGTCCTGAATTATCCCCCCAGTTTAAGCTGAAACCAGACTGTGTTGTGGTCACTCCCAGCCAGGGGTTCTTCCTCAACCAGATCGTGTACAAGATCCCCATCCACTAAAACCACATCTAGGACATGACCCTCACTCATTGGGTCCATCACTTGCTGATTGAGGAATGCATCGAGGAAGCCATCCAGCAACTTCAGCTCCCTGGTTACAGTGGACATCATAGTACCCCAATCAGTAGCTGGCATATTAAGGTCCCCCATTAACACCACTCCTTCCCCTTCCGGTCAACACTGCCCCTTAATGTTAGCCAACAGGCAATCCTCCAGGTCCTCCGCTGGTTCTGGGGGCCTATATACCACCCCCAGCTTGATCTTCCCTTCCACAGGGGTTCACAAGGTGGACCATGCAGCCTCAACGTTGCCCTCTGCTTCCTTCACTTTCATAATCTCGATGTTATCCCTAATGAACATTGCTACTCCTCCCCCTCTTCCCACCTTTCTGTCCTTCCTTAGCACAAGGTACCCACTCAGATTAAGGTCCCAGTCATGGCCAGGGGTGGCCCAAGTTTCAGTGACCACTGCTACATCCACCCCACCCTCAAACAGCGTGGCCTGGAACTCAGGCATTTTATTCCCCAGGCCCCTGGCATTTATTAAAGCCACCCTCCAACCCTTGTCCCTACCCCTCTTTACCATATCCTCCCCAGATCTTTCAAATGTGTGTCCACACTTCTCCCCTAGGGTACTGTCTGTCCCCCCTCTGTGGGGTTGCAGGCCAGTCCTACCTGCGGTATGGATGGCCATATCTGCCCGACTGTGCCCCCCTTCCCCTTCACAAGTTTAAACCCCATCTAGCCTGAATGAAATCCATTATCCCCTATTTGAGAACTTCCTTCCCTACCGGATTTAGGTGAATTCCTCAAAGTGGTTTATGTATAGGCATCAACATGGGTTCTTATGGAGCAGGAGGTCATGCCAAATGAACTTCACTGACTTTTTCAATTCAGTGACACAAATGGTAGCTAGAAGCCTGGAATCAGCATCATGTATCTGGACATCAGACAGGACTTTGATTCAGTGCCACATAGGAGACTAGTGAAGAAGAAGGGGAACCTAGAACTAGGGGACTAGAGAAGGGGCCAACAAGGTTGATAGGAAATTGGCTGACAGAGCTCAAAGAGTAGTTCTGAATGGCATATCTTTAATGTTAGGAAGGCAACTACTGGGATGCCTCAGGGGTCTATCTTGGGACTGCTACTCTTTAATATATACACAAGTGATATAGTGGTGTCGTTCCAAGGGAATGTGAGTCTGTTTGCAGACTACAAAAAACTATATAGAAGTGTGGATTTTGAGGTGGGAATTTGTTGCATAAACAAGGAATTAAAGGAAAACTACACCCTCATATCTTACAAATTTTATTTGTGCACATGTCAACAGACAACTCTTTTTGTATAGCTATTAGAGATGTATGCAATTGCTTTAGTTTGTTTTCATACTTCATACTAGGCCCTGTAACTATCCTGGGGATCTCCATTTGCTGGTTGTTGAAATCTCATTGTACTTGAGAGCTGCATTAGCATATGAGAATATGATGTGTAATCACCCTTTAGATTCCACAATATGCTCATCTGCTTAATTAGACTTCAAAGAAACAAGTTGCAGGAAGGTGTGAAATACCACATTTACCTTCAGTTAGCTTTGTAAATTGTCTGAGTTGTAATGCAAGTTTTTTCCCCTTAAACTGCATTCAGTGTATATGTTTCCAGAGAGTTGTGCAGTGTATTTGTTATTTTAGTATAGAGATTCATCATATATATGGGTGATGTCATATAACATCACATTTTCATATGCTAATGCAGGTCTCATGGACAATGAGATTTCAACAACCATAAAATGGAGACCCCCAGGGTAATCACAGAGGCATATCATGTACAGTGAAAACAAACTAAAGGTAACACATATAGCCCTAAAAGGTACAGGAAAAGACTTGTCTGTTGATATGGAAACAAATACAATTTATATGATATGAGGATGCAGTTTTCCTTTAAGTGGAACTGGTTTACTGGCCTAGTATTTGGCAATTGAAATTCAATGCCATGCAATGTAAAGTAATGAACATTAGAAGTAGAAATCTGCATACTGACAATTGTGCCATGGATTAAGGATAGAACACTCAAAGGAGGAAAGGGATATGTGGTGATAATTAGCAAAGCCACCGATTTACAAAGATTAAAGTAATGAAATTCTGTTTCAAGACTTAAAATTCTGGGAACTGCATGGGTGACTGCAAGTCTAATTTCCCGATTTTACTAAATTCTACTGTTGTTCTTTTAGCATGTATATAAATAATCAGAATAAATGAAGTCTTAATATACAGAGCATTAAATTAAGCAAATTGAAAAATAGTACAGAAAGCAGTTATAAGAAAAATACAAGTTCTATAGATTTACTGATCTGGTATAAAATTCCAAATTCCATGAAATTCTGTGTTTTACTAGTGTGCAAGCAGTCTAGATTCCAAACTTTTGCTGGGCTTTTTGGTAAAACACAAAAAACAGTTGCCTTGATAATTAGAATAAAGACTTAATACTATAAACCTAACCAATAAAAAAGCATAGGAGAAGTAAATGTTAGGGTGCATAAGGAGAGGCTTCACCACTCACAGAAGGTAGGTACTGTGTGCATTTCTGGAGCCCACGTCTGAAGGATAGAGACTGATTGGAAATCAAATAGAGAAGGGTGATGAAAATGATCCTAGGACAGCAGGGAGCTCCTCTGAGAACTGACTGGAGAGTCTTAATATATTCAGTACCCTATGGAAGACATATGGGCAAGGAGAATATAATAGAAATATTCAAATTTATACAGGCTACAGCAGGTGACCTTCACAAAGTTGTTGAGGTTAATGAAAGGTTCATCTACCTGGGGGGCATAATCTCAAGCTGGAAGGGAAAATTTAAAACAGAACTTTACCGAAGGAATTATTTTTTTTACAGCATGGGTGGCAGATGGGTGGAATAGTTCACCTAATAATGAGGTCCATGCTGGGACAATACCTGGGTTCAAAACACAATGGGACACCTTCAAAGGGTAATTTGGAAGTAATACATTATAGGGCTTCAGGGCAGACTTGATGGATTCATGGGATTGTATTTTCAAAAGGCTGGAAGCAGCACTTGCAGTAGTATTTCTGCTGCAGCTGCAGCACTATAAATGCATCAGTATGTTTGCATCCGATTTTCTAACATTCTAATGCATATATGACACTTTACTCACTTTATGGCACAAAAATGATGCATGCATCAGAATTTTTATGCATGTGTCATTTTTGATGTTCAACCTGCAATAATTGCATCCAGAAGTTAGATTACCTTTTATGTGGTCTAACAGTCTTGGCATAATTAATGCAATTGTGTCACAACTGTGACGTAAGGCTTTGAAAATCCAGTTCATATTTTTTTTCTGTCCTTATTCTTTCATGTGTAACCCCCACCACCCACAAGGGGGAGAATGGCTGTTAATAATCTTCTTGGATTCTGAATGCAGTTAGCTAGAGAGGTAGGTTCCTGGGGGGGAGCTACAGCAGCATAAAAATAAAGAGCCAGCAGCTAATTTGTTGTTGGGCCCTGGGGACTCTGTGAGAAACAGTTCTACAAGGTACCATGGAATGGAAGGCTGGTGGCCTATCCCTTGTGGGATGACCTCACACTGTTTCAGCGCAGTGCCAGATGGAAAGCTGGAGAGAACCTAACCATGAAGAAACCTTGGTTACAGTCTACTATATATTGGGGTTGTAATCCCCGGGAAAAATTACTGGAACTATCCCTGCTGAATTCCCAGTGAACCAAGGTGGTAGGATCCTCCTTCATCTTTAAAGAAGTTAGGAATATTTCCCTAGTGGGGAACTTCAGTTCAGGACTGAATTGTTTGTCATCAGTTTTTATCATGTGCGTGAGACGTGCTGGCTTAACAAGTGCTACTGTTCCACCTGCAATTGTGGGTTCTACTTAATTAATTTAGTGCTGCTGCCTACTGTAATAGTGACCTGAGCTGGTGCTACAGCACCACCTGTACCATGCTGGAATCTACAGTAAAGAATGTGATGCTTCCAGTCTGTTCTTTCAAATGGGGTCTGCCAGACTAGACTAGACAGAAGACCCTGGGCTGGGCCACACCACCTAGTAAGTTGTGACCTCGCAAGACCTGGCTGACTATTCAATGAAGATGCACCTTCCCATGAGCCCCTAGTGGAAGAATGGGGGCTACATATGTTTTTATGCGCCTTTTTTTATGCCCTGGATCCCTACCCCTTTGTCACAAATAAAGATGCTGAACAGGACCTGTCCCAAGACCGATTCCTATGTCACCCAGCTAGTGACTCCCTTGACTGTTTCCCAATTTATTACTACCCTCTGGGTACTGTTTCTTAACCAATACCCCACCTAGTAATTTTGTTCCTTACTCCAAGGACCTGCATTTTTTTAAGCAACCATCCATGCAGGACAGTATTGAAGGATTTACTGAAGTCAAGGTGCAGTATGTCTACTGCCCTTGCTACCCAATGGAAGAAATCGATAAGGTTTGTCTGACATAACCCTGCACCCCCATGAGTCCATGTTGTTTCTTGTTATGCAGTCCATTCATCTCCAGGAAAGTTACTGTCTTTTCCTGTATTATGGTCTCTAACAGCTTACCCAAGATAGACATTAGGCTGACAGGTACATACTGTGTGATCCTGAGCAAGTCACTTAACTTCCTTGTGCTCCCAGGTCGCATCTGGAAAGAAGCTTTGGCTTAGTGTGTTACTCCTGGTTAAACAATGTTCCTTTTCCCCTTCCCTTTGACAGGTCTGTAGTTCCCAGGTGATTCCCTGCTCTTGTGCTTGTGTGGGGGAACTACATTCACTGTCCTCCAGCCCATAGATACTATCCCTGTCTCTGGGGAGCTACTGAATAGCTCAGTCAGCAGTTCAGCTAGGACCTGCCCCATCACCTTATACACACGTGGATGTATCCCATCCTGGCCCATGGACTTATCCACTTTAAGTGAGTTTAAGTTTTCTAGTAATCTTTGCATCACAATGGGAACCACATTGACACCTTCCCTCCCCCCGTGCCCTAATGGCACAATCAGGCATTATTCACCTGCCCTTCACTGTGAACATCAAGCAATAATATTTATTCAGAATGTTCACCTTTCCTTTATCTTTCTCTTCCCACTCCTCTTCTTACTTCAGCCTGACTGTTGCATTCCTTGTTTTCTTCTTCTCCCTTATGTAATGAAAGAAAGTCTTATCTCCCTTCTTTGTAACCTCTGTAAATCTCAGTCCCATTTCAGAAGTAGCTCTCCTCACTATCCTGCTGACCTCCTTCATCCTGTTGCGAAACCCCCCACTGTTCTCTTCTGCTTGGCAATGCAAGTCAAAGTTTATTTTTAGGGTACCCTATTCAGCCGGCTCACTGTGCTTTACGCAAGGAAAGAAAGAAAAAATTAATCATAAAAAATAATTCAACAATGCCTATAATTTAAAAATACGTAATTAAACCAAGAGTAGGCTTCATTAAACAAATAGGTTTAAAAGTCTCCACTGTGTTGGCAACGTAGCTCCTGGGGATCAAAGAATTTCACAGCAGCATCAAGGCCATTCCAAACACTCTGTCCCTCGACATCTTTAGATGAGATTAAGAGACAACTAGTAGGCCCGCATCGGTAAACAATATTTTATGTAAAATTTACACAGGACAACTTTGTAAACAGGGCTGTGAAAAGTCCTAACAATTTTACCCTGTTGAAAATAAATATTTTACTTACTAATTTATGTACTAAACTGCAGAGGTCAGATAGAGGTTTAAGGGGACAGAGAACCTTAAGGTAATAGGACTCAAGCCATGCAGGTCCTTGGATATCAGCAAGCATATCTTATAGGTAATATACCACTGAATCCACAGCCAGTGCTGAGATTGAACCAATGTGATGAGTTTACTTCAAGAAGTTCCCACCACCAATTGGGCCACATTATTCTGGACCAGCTACAAGCAACACATCTAGCCTTGTGGTAACCCTAAGTATAGACCATTACAGTAATCCAGTCTAAATGTGGCAAATGCATGGACTATCATCTCCGAGCTGGTAGGTGCAAGATGATATGCATGTGGAAACAGCCCCCTGCTGACTATAGTTGACACTTGGTGATTCAGTGTCAGCTTGCAGTCCACATTGACGCCCAGCTCCTTCACTGTATCCACTTGAAGTGCATTGCCATTTAAAGTTGCTAATATGGCAGCTACACCTTGCTATTACTGACCAATACAGACTTGGTTCAATAGTCATTATCTGTCATGCCAGGGGTTTGGTCTCAACCAGTGGAGACCATCCAGTCATTGATCTCCCTCACACAGAGGCTGCATTACTCCAATTAGCTATGCAAGAAAGGTATACCTGTGTATCATCTGCATAACAGTGAAACCCGACACCATATTGTCTTATATCATCCAGCGGCAACATGTACACGGTGAGCACAATGGGTACAAGTATCAAGCCTTGAGGAACATCACAGTTGAGCACAATGTTTCCAGCGAAGGAATTACCTAGGGACACCTGCTGTGTTATCTCAGTAATGTAGGACTCTAACCAACACAAGACCATGCAGGCGAGTCCCACATAGTTCCTTAGATAATCAAAACGCACACCATAGTCTACTATATTGCATGCCAATAACTGATCTATCAGACCAAGATGGAACAAAGATCCCTTGCAATGGGGAGATTATGGAACTCTCTAACAAGAGCTAATCTCAGTGCTCTGGCAGGGCCTACATCTTAATTGGAGAGGCTTGCAGATGTCATTTTGTTCCAGTTGAACCTCCTTCATAAGCTTCCCCAAAAGTGAAAGTTTTTGGCTGTTCGCTAATTCGGCAGATGGTCAGGGTCCAGAAATGGTTTCTTCAGGATGGGTCTAACCACATTCCTTTCCAGAGTTGATAGGAAAAATTCCTTCAGGGCACACCTGACATTTTCAGTGTAAACTGGTTTCAGGGATTGTAGACTACAAAGTAGTAGCCAGGTAGACCCATGGTTCAAAATACAGCGGGGGCTCAACCTCGAGATCATCCAGAGAACCTCCTCTTCTGCAACTAGGTGAAAATTCACCCAGGTTGGCAGCTCATTTGTACCCCATGTCAACCAGGTACACATGGCCTATGACAGGCCACTTGAGGAGATCCCACTCCAAATGGAGGGTACACTGTCTTGAAAGAATCAATTAAACTCTTTGCACTTTTTTGTGGAAAATGCTTAATTGGATCACAGACAGGAGGGATTAATCAACCTGTCAACAGTTAGAAAGAGATGAGCCAGCCAATTATTTTCTGCAGCAGTCTTCCTTAACAGGAATTCTTCCTTTCTCAAGGTGATTGCCTGCTGATACTTTCCATAGTAAGCTCTCAGTGCCAATCTGCCCTTCTCCGATTAGAACCTCTACCAGGAATGTTGCAACTGCCGTCTCTAAGGCTTCAACTTGGCTTGTTTTGTATCTGTTAAATACCCTTTTCTTAACCCTCTGTGCTTTCCCTACTTCCCTCATGAACCATAATGTTTTTCACAACTCTTTTTCTTAATTATTAACTTTACACAGACATTTGTGGCCTCTGCCATCCCACTTTTTTTTAATCAACTTAAAATTTCCCATATTTTTTATATTTTTTCTGTAACTGAGCTAACATAATGTTAACATAATTTCTATGAATTAGTTATATAATATGCATCATTACTGAATGTTATAAAAGATATTACTTATAAGACAGTAAAAGAAGTAGTGTTATTTAAATGTATAGGGGCTTTAGAAAAGTAAAACTGTGTTTACTTATTCCTAAACTCTGTTGTGAATGGATAATGTGCCTCTCATTTGCCATCAGAGCCCTAAGGTAGCTGCCTAGGTGGAGGTGTGCCTCCTAATTAAAGAGGAAATCCTGAAACAGCTTTAAGAGAGAATTTAAAGGTACTGTAACTAGAATAATAATGTTAACAAGAGAATTATTCAGATTTGAATTCTGTTTAACTCTTTTTTCCCCACAAATTCACTAAACACTAAGGTATCTTTTCTTAAAAAATATGTAGTTACATAACAACATACCACTGTGATGACAAAGGGGACTTAGGTTCCATCCTGTACTCCCCTCCTGCCACATGCAACGATGAAGGTATTCATTACATCATATTGGAACTTGCATACATTGCCAAGTTTTAAACACTGCAGCCACTTCCTTATGCTCAAAATGAAATACAGCACTCCCATAACTGTACTGTGCCAGCAATAACAGGATGACATGATTTCAGAGCGAGACTAAACAGATTCCTGAGGGAGAATGGTATTGAGCATGAGTAGGGGTAGCATTCTGGCTGATAAGCTTGGATGTACGCCCATAGTCAGTGCTGTGTAGTAGTACTGATAGACAAGACAGACCATAAATCCCTTCCATCTCCAGAATACTAAGTGTACCCCAAGAGTATTAAATGGTTGTTTTCTAGTGGTGCTGATGTGGCATTTGGCTGAGACATTGTGTGCAGAACAATACTCCGAGGAGTCCCAACAGGATCAAACATTTTTGCAGTTTGCTGTTGACAGTGTAAACTGGAACAAACAAAAGCATGTTTAAAAGGCAACATCTGAGCAGCCACATCAGCAATGGTTTAAATCTTGTTTGGTTTGAAAAACAGGTACATAAGTAATCTGAGGGACACACAGCTACGTAAATTTTACATATTGTATATTGTATATATACGTATCAAATCTAATGCTTTGTAAGATTAGTATATCATCTATAAAGCGATGATATAAATCCATGTGGGGGTAGAATGAGTTACAGTTTGGGTCCCTAACTATTTTGTTTTCCCACTTGCTGACATACTGTAGATTTAAATCATCACTTTATAGACGATATACTACTCATGTGAAAAGGCACCTTGGAAGAATTTGATGGCTTTGTGGAGTACCTACATTGATCCACTTCCAGCCTCCATTTTTCATACACAGCTGACAAATATGAAATACACTTTCATATGGAAAGACATGTAACATTACAACAGACATATATAGGAAGCAGTGTGAACGCAATACTTTGCAGCTTTCCTCCAGCTGTCAGCGTTGTCATATTGTTCAGAATATTCCTAAAGGACAACTTTTGAGACATAGGCAAAATTGCAGCACCACTGAATCTTATGATAGAGCTGCTACAGAATTGACAAATAGATTTGAAGAAAAAAGGTATAGCACAAATCAAGTAATACAAACCTGTCAGGAAGTAAGAAACACTGAAAGGGAATTAATACTTAACAGAATACATAAAATGGTAGACAAGATTTTGGGAAGCTGAATTTGTAACCACATATTAAGTACATGGATCAAGAGAGGGAGACATCATTAACAGAATTCGGAATATACTCATGGGGGACTCAGGACTTATTGACTACCATACTAATGTCCTGAGGATGTCTTACAGGAGAGCTGCAAACCTTAGGGATCATTTGGTCCATAGCAGGCAGGAAAAACCCATACAGCACACATGGCTAGCAAATAAATATGTGGGGTGCTTCAAGTGCCACAAGTGCGTTAATTGCTAGGTTGTTTCTCAAGAAAAAGACTTTACAAGCCCCACTGTACAGAGAACTTTCCAGATCAGGCAACTCATTACCTGTGACTCGAGTGGGGTGATTTACCAGGCAATTTGGAATTGTGGTGCCTTCTACATTGGAAAAATTAAACAATAATTTAAAACCTGGCTGGGGGAACACTGGAGGGCAATAAGGAATGGGAATGAAACTTATGCTACTGCTCTTCATAAGGAAGCCAGAAATAAAGATAATCATTCCTTTTCCTTTAAAGCTATAGAACAGGTGTTCCCTCATACCCATGTGGTGATTTTAACAATTTAATTTTACAGAGAGAAGGGTTCTGGATTTATACTTTGAAGGCATTTAAATATCCAGGCCTTAATGAACATTTTGATTTATCTCCCTATTTACAAAAATGAATAATGAACTAAGTAAATAACACACTGGATGCAGCACACTGACTGTCAAGCATTAGATTTGATATGTATATATACACAAAACAATATGCGATATGTAAAGTGTAGGTAGCTATGTGTCTCTCATATATTATTTATGTACCTGTTTTTCTTTTTACAGGCAATAATATATAGGGAGAAAATCTTTGAGACAGCTGGCACATTTGGCATGTCTCTGTGTCTCTACGAGACTTTCTACTATGCAAAATTCAGACTCTCAGGATTTTTTAACTTATACTATGCACATACGCATTTTGAATTTCATTTTTTATTTGATACAGCATGTGTTATGCCTCGGTCTGCACAATATAATATGTATAATAATATAATGTCCTCACTCTGCACAAATTACCTTAGATATTTAAAGTGGTGTGGATGTAATTTCATGTTTTGCTCAATGTCTTAAAACTTGACTCCCCTTACTGCAATACTAATCTTTGCTATATAGCTGATCGCGAGTAATAAAGTCAGCACTATATTAAAATGTGTAGCTGGTCACTTAGTCTCTATAATTGTGATCCCCCTGTTATCTGTGGCTAAGTTTTCTTGTTCTGTTAACATCTGTACCCTTATCTAATTGTCCTATGCTTTCATTTCTGACATTTACCTAGTCCCTTGACTCAATGCTTTTAGTCGCTAGCAAATAATTGTCTAAACTATGTTGTTAAATTTATATTTGATTCTGTACATTACACTTGTCTGCTCAGTGGCTAGGTTGTCTCACTACAATTACTTCTCCTCCCTGTCTACCAGGCTGTTTTTAGTGTCAGTCCAAATTCTGGATTTACACCGGGGGCCCCCCTGTGTGATTAACTCATATTTGGCAAATTTGCTTATACCTAGGACAAACACTGAGTATTAATTAAATTGCTGTATTGGGCTGTGTCTAAAATTCCTTACTATCTACTCATTTTTTGCTGTTCTGCCTTGTTGTTCACTTTAACTGGGTTCTATTAACTTTTCCACTGCCATTTCAAGCAACCCAGCTGCTGTACTCTCTGACTACCCTTTGGGCTCCTATAATTCTATCTCCTCGCCACTCACCCCCCCCATCAGTTCTATCCCCCTGTACTTCCTCCTTGTTACCTTACTACTGTTTATCACCACTTCATCAACTTTGTCTCCTCTCACTGTACTCCTCCTCCTTATCCTCACCATCTTCCCCCAGCTATTTACCCATATGTCCATCCCTCCAACTTCCCATCCTACCTTGCCAGTGTCTCCCTCTTTTCCTCAATCCCCCTCCCCCTCTCTTCCATCCTCATCTCTTCACCATCTTCTTAACTCTCCATAACACCCAGGTCCTTCCATCCTTCACTCACCCTTTATCCACTTAGCTTCCATCTGCTCCATTCTGTCCACACCATTGCTCCCCTGTTCATTTCCCCTCCTGTTTATCTCACAAGGCCTCAATAGCTCAGAGGTACACATCTATTCCCACCACGTTGCTTATTATTGTACTACTCCTCACTGCTGGAGATATCAAACCCAACCCAGAGCCATCCCAACTTCCCCCCATTAACCTCCCAAAAGGATTAAAGGTACTCCAGCTCAACATTAGGAGCCTTCTTCCAAAGATAGATTTACTCCAGCCTCTTAAGGTTAGCCTAAAACCCAGCGTGTTAATCTTCACTGAATCTTGGCTCTCCTCCAATATTCCTGATACTTCCATCTCAATCCCTGGATACACCTTCATTTGGCAAGACCAGTCAACCATGGGTGTGGGGGGGGGGTAGCCATTTATATCGCATGCTCAGTGACCATCATATAGTCTACTGTGTTTACAAAATCCATTGCCCCAAAGTGCTGCCAAGCATCCTCCACCTCCGCTCATTTAGGTCATTAGACTTGTCATTTCTCCATGCAAAGCTAGTTGGTATTGACTGGTCTCTGATTGCAAAAGACTCCTCTGTTGGCTCAGCGCTGGCCTAGTTCAAAACCCAGTTCTTGAATGTTTGGGATCAGCACACCCCAATCAGGAAAACCAGGGTCTGAGGCTCCCATCTCCCCTGGGTAACAGCAGAACTTCTGGCCTGTTAGCATGCCCGAGACCAAGCATGGCAGACTTACAAGGCCTCAGGCATTCTTGGCGACTTGCTTAAATATCAATCTCTTTGAAATGCCTACATTAGAGCCATCAAGCTTGCCCAAACAGAATATTTCTCTGCCACCTTCCAGGATAACCTTAACAACCCCTCTAAATTCTGGAAGGTAGTTCACGCTCTTTTCTCCCCACCTGCCCAATCCCTTCCTCTGGTCCTCAAAATAGGTGACACCACTATCTTGGACCATCCCTCTGTAACTATCAAATTTTACTCCTTCTTCACCACCTGTTCTTCTACCCTTCTTGCTTCATTACCCACTTCAGTTCCTTCTCTGACAGCTCTCGTTCCATACCCACTCCCTTTCCCCCCCACCCATTTTCCTTCTCACGGTCTAGCGCCACTGACACCCTAAAGATCCCTAGCCCTTAACCCCAATAAGGGCAAAAGCCTGGATGGGCTTGACCATAAGATTCTGCACCTATCTGTGCACACCATCTACCCTTCTTACTGGCCACTGTCCCTGACATTCAGAAGCTTGCTACTGTTGACCCTCTTCCCAACTTAATCCCAGTTCTTGCAAAACTCCAAGAATACCTTGTAGTGGCTCAGCTTTCTCCATTCCTTGACTTCTCCTCCTTCTTCACCCCCTTCCAGTCTTATTTCTGCAAGGCCCACTCTAACATGAGCTCCCTGCTCCTGTTCACTGACTACATTCTCTCTGGCATGGATCAGGGTCACATCACCTCTGCCATCTTTGTTGATTTAGCTAATGCCTTCAACACTGTGGCTCACACCCTACTCCTCACCAAGCTTGCTGCATCTGGTCTCTTGGATTCCGCCATTAGCTGGTTCCATTCCTATCTTATGGGTAGAGCACAATCAGTTAGGTTAGGCAATTCTGTCTCCCTCCCTCTTCCCATCAACACTGGTGTCCCTCAAGGTTTGGTACTTGGACTGATACTCTTCTCAATATTTCTGAATGACTTACCCTCTGCCTACTCAATAGCAGTTATTCACATGTTTGCAGATTATACTGTTTTGTATACCTCTGGTACCTCCCCCTCAGATGTGGCAATCAGCCTTTAACTAAGTTTCAATAATGTCCAACTCTGGTTTCGTTCAAATCAACTGTTCCTTAATGCAAAAAAAAACAGTCTCTATGACGTTTGGCACCAGACACAGGCTCACCAGGCTTCCTTCCTTCCCTACTTTTCACACACTTGATGGGTCCCTGTTAGAGGATGTCTCCTCTTCAAATACCTCCTGCTCTGGCTTGATTGGAACCTTGACTTCTCTATCCGTGTGGTTGCTTTATTCAAAAAGCTTCAGTCCAAACTAAGTGCTCTGTATAGGCACCGTAGCTGCACCCCCTCCCCCTCAGGCCAGTCAGGAAGTAGTCCAGAAGATGATCCTCCCAATATTCGACTTTGGAGACTTAGCTTACAGTGTCACCCCTAAGTCCAACCTCACCAGATTGGACACCATCTTCAATGCCTTCTGCCCCTTTGCCCTAAACTATGTACCACTGCAACCTCTATGCTGTCCTCCCCTTCACTCCTTTTGGGTTCAGAGGCCTTGCCCATTGTGCATCACTAGTTGGGAAGTTCTGGTTTGGATCCCTCCCATCCTACCTAAACACACTCCTTTCCACCCCTTCCTATCTCACTAACTCCCTCCACAACTCCCCTTTCAGAACCCTAGCCCTCCCTGCCCGAACTACCACTTCAGGTCAGGCTGCTTTCTCCTACCACTTTCCTAATCTTTGGAACTCCCTTCCCTTAGATATCCACACCACCACATCCTCTAGTTCATTGTCTTGTCTTCTCCATAACTTTATTTCCCCTTCCTGTAACTGCTCCTGACTCCTACCCCCTTACTGCAACTGCTCCAAACCCCTACCAACTTTAATACATTATCTCTTTTTCTATCACTTTTTTCCTGTCTCTCATACCTACGCTCACCCCCTTACCTCTTCTGGCAAGTAAATAGCCTATTGTGCTTACAGCAGACTGTATTTATGACCTTCTCCTTCTATCCCCTAATTTCTCTAACCTTTGAAACTCTCTCCCCTTAAATATCCACTCTTTCTAAATTTTCCCTAAATTTTGATTATTATGTTGTATATTTGCATGTATGTGTATGTATGTATGAGTATATGTGCGTGTGTGTATATATGTATGTGTGTGTATTCGTTTATGCATATATATGTGTGTGTGTATATGTGTGTATATATATATATATATATATATATATATATATATATATATTTACATAACTATTTTGCATGCATCAATGTGTTTTATTTTTATTTTTGCATCTTGGTTTTATGTTCAATTATCATTTTTGAATTTGTATTTCTCCTCATGTTTTCAGTTTTGTATCTTGTATGACTTTGTTTTATTCTTAATTCATTGTATTTTGTATCTTGCAATGCATACTGTATCCCATCTCCCCTTTCCCCCAGAATGCATCTGGAAATCAGCTATTTGTTGGCTCAGTATGCTTTTTCTGGTAAAACAGTTTCAAATAAAATAAATTATGTATACTTCTGAAATTTCTATTTATGAATGTACAAAGGCTAATTGATGTGATGTGTGTCCTGCACCAGCACTTCAATAAACTTTTCAGCACTTCAGCAGATGGTTGTGAGCAGTCTTTACTTCAGGTGGTGAGTGTGGGATTTCTATGTCTGAATGTTTATTGAATTTATCCTCCATTCTGACCCTTTTACTTGCTCCAAGTCACTCTGTTATTGCTTGCTGAGTGACCGGAATAGACATTTCTTATATTGGACACCGTAGTTTTGGATACAGGATGCCGCTGGAAAGGGCACCACAAATGGTGTTTCCAGATCAAACACAAGATCGAGATCCTTTTTCATTTGTGAATGGATTGCTGGCAGAATCCAGCTGAGCTAATCCCTTTCATGCTGACCTCTCGGCTCCAGCAGGCCCAAATAGTGGGACTGCATGTTCACTCATGGAAGCATTCAAAACTTTGGAAAAAAACACTAACAAAGGCAAGAAAAATTCTTTGAAAATTACTAATTTAGACACATATTTACAAGTACAAAGAATTCCACAAGGCTTGAGACTGCTTAGAAAAACATCTTTCGATATCTACATAGAGCCATTCATTAAAATGTGGCGTGATTTCCTAGATGAGGCACCTGATCAACTAATTAAACTCATGATCAGTTATGGCAAACAGGTGAGCGAGATGCTGACTAAAAAAATAAAAGAAAAAGAAAAGATTGTCCTAACATTTAAAGATCACTCTGATTTCCACGTATGTAATGGAAGACTCAAAGAAAAATTAGACTTTGATTTGAAAACTAAAGAACTCATTAAATTCAAGAAAAACTTTGATGACTACCAGCTGGGGCACAAATATAATTTGAAAAAAGGGATGGCTCGCACTGTGTGCTCAGGATGAGCACTGGTGGCTAATAAGAGCGTATTTCTGCTAGTAGATTTTGTGTAGTTGCTAGTCTGAACAAAGACACACTAAACTTATATCAAGCTAAAGATTGGGCCCCACAGGGATTAAGAATTGATAAATTATGATCATGTGACTTCCTTAAAGATATTTAATGAGAGCACTGGTATTGAGCCTTGAATACTTGCACTTCAGAATTTGTTACTTGTGGATTTTGAACTGCAGGGTGAGTTGGGATGAGAAGTTATCTGTTAGGTTTCTGCTGAAGCCTGTATTTTGCTTAATTGGGAACATTTTATTTGATAAAGCTCAGGGAATTAAAGTGGATCTTAATACCCTCAGATGGCTACAGTATGCTCATTTAATGACTTTTAGCTTTATATCCCTAATCCAGAGAAAGTTGGGCATTGAAATATTTTGCTGCCCCGGAAGGAGGCAGAACATGGGGGAATCATGGTAGGAAATCATGCATAGTTCTTTTTGGTAATATGGTTGTTACAATTAAGGACATGATCATAGATGGAGGAGTTGACTTGCCATTTATTTCAGAAATGTTCATATCCAAATAGGGATGGGCAAAGTGCCCACAATTTGCTTCATGAATTAATTCTTGAATCTATAAAGTTTTGAATGGCGAAGTTGTCAATTTTTCAGTGAAATTATCAAAATTCACTTGCGAAGTGACCACTTGACTGAAAAACAGCCACTTCATGGTAAAATCTACCCAATTTCATTGAAGTTGACGTGTCTAGAGTCGGTAGAAACTTCACAAGTCTTGTGAAAGTGAATTTTGACCATTTCTCTATACACAAATAATGCCCTCTGTTGGAGGCCATAGCCTCACTTAGTTTTGTAATATTGCACTTCCCAGAAAGGGAAGAAAGGGAAGGAGTGACTTGTATTTCCAAATCAAAATTTAAAATGCTCTTTCTGGAAAACTTGAGGACAGAATCATTTTAAAACCCAGCTGTGTCATTATTTGATGGTTCTGGTGTAAAACAGTTTATTAATTATTAATTTATTTATTTGTTTGTGGTTTGACCAGGAGGTGGGTTGGGTCATGTGGGCCCATTTTCAGCCATTTACAGACTTTCAAGGAGCATAGTTAATTACATAATCTTATGTTTCACATACAGGAACTGTCATAGTTCTGGTTACTGGCAGCTTTGCCAGATATACTTAACATAGTTTTACCAAATATGTTTAACACAGGCAAAATCACATTTGGCACCACACTTGCATTTGAAAATACTATTTAGATATGCTAGAAGGTTTTCTGTAAAGTTATATATCTTTTCCAATAGAAAAATGTTTGTCAGAAAACAATTTAGAAATCTGGACCAGAAGCTAGACCAGGGTCTCTCATCTACTTTTGTCTTTGTGCAAATTTCTTGAAATCTTTGTTTGCTAGTAGAGATGCAGCAAATGTTTAATTCACCAGCGAAGGTCTGGCAAAGTCGGGAAAATCACCTCTGTATAGCAATCTGTGAATTTGTCCATCTCATTTTGCCATTTCACTTGCAAATTTTCACCACAAAGTGTGGAAGTGCAAAATTTCACCCACGAAGTGTAGAATTTCACCCTCGGGTGGTGAAATTCCATTGTTTGGTGTGAAATTCTGCACTTTCATGGGTTGAACTTTACCATTCACACCTGTGGATTATTTTGTGAATTGCATGAAATTCGTGGATTGATTCACGTATTGAATTTTGTGGACTTCACCCATATCTAGTTGCTAGTCTCCCTCTAAGCAAGAAAGATGGCTGGCTTAGGGTTAGTTTTTATTTTAAATATAGGGGTAATGTTGAGGAGATCACACTATCTATCTTTTCAATTATCTATCTATCTATCTATCTATCTATCTATCTATCTATACTTCCCCTCTACCCTTTATCCTCTCCCTGCCCCCTCCAAATTTCTATGCACTTCACAGCTCCCCCTTCCACTCCCCCCCTCTGGATCTCCTTACCTGGCAAGGCTGCTTTCTCATACCGACTCCCTAAGCTCTGGATTTCCATCCCCCTTCCCATCTGCTGCTCCTCCTGCCCTCACTCTCTATTCTCCCTACTGCTTAGCTTCACCTGCTCCACCTGTAATTGCAACTGACATCCACTGTTTATGTCCTGCTACCTTGCCCATCCTATACTCCCCTCATCACCAACTCTTAATCCTAGTATCTCTCTCCCCTAAGTCATTCACTTTCCCTTCTACCTGATTCTCTTTCCTCACTTTCCTACCCCTCTCCTCTTCCCCCTCCTGCCTGCTTGTCTTTCTCCTTGCCCTTTCCCACCTCTGCCATTTTTTCTACAGTATGTAGGCCAGGAAACCAGTCTCATGCTGGGTGTGTAGCCAGTTGTGACTGGCCATTGTGTGGTTTTCACTCCAGATGGACGATGGCTTGCCTCACCATCTCAGCTTACTTCTCCTTCTCCATTTCCACCTACTCCTTTCCTATTACACTCCACAAAATTACTCTACTCCCCTTTCATTTTTTTCCCCTCACTATTGCCCCCCCATTTGTTATTCGACATGTCGCCTAACACCATACCTTGTGGCTCAGTATTTATTTACTTTACACTGTTTAGTTCACATTCCTACAAATTCTACATAGCTAGTTCAATGTTATTTAATCACTGTATGAAGTTTACTTTGTTAAGCCTTATTCTGTTGTAAATATCAAGTGTACTTACCCCTGTCCCCTTCCCCTAGGATGCATCTGGAAATGGCCTGTTTTAGCTCAGTATGCCTTTCCTGGAGAATCTTTTCAATTAAATATTTTATTTATTTTATTTAACAGACTTTAGGATTACAACCTTTGAGTCAGGGACTCATTTACAAAGGCTCCGTGTCAGAAAAATGAACATAAACACTTAATACATATAGACATAGAATGGCAGCTAAAGGTTACAGTTCTTTTAGTTACACAATATTGCAGAATCAAGATCAGCTATACATTGCATTGAATGTGTTACTGAGAGCTGTATTTTACAGTTTTCAAGAGAACAATAAGTTTGCTGATAGAGGGAGGGAGTAACAGGCTTGAGATTTACAGCAAAGTAGAGCATTAGACAGATACCTTGTGAGTGCAGCCAAAGGAGGCATTGTTAATAGGTAATGTTTGGTAGCCCCATCAGTAAGAGCTCAGTGGCGGGGTGGTCCTGTAAGATGATAGATAGATAACCCAGCACTAGTTAGTACATTGGCAATGCTGTGAAGTGAGAATGTGCTCTTTGAGGGCATAAATAAATATATTCTTTGCAAAAACTTTGTTAATACACTAGTTAGGGTTGAAGCGATAAAAGTAGGGAAATGTGGCGTTAGGGTTTCAAGCCCTAACACCCCACCCACACCCACCAGACAGTAATAGGAAAAATCATTACTGTTTCATGTCTCCTGTGTCTTTGCTAATCAGGCATGGGGTGTACCTTGGGGTTGTCAGCCCTAACGCTCAACCCATTCAACCATGAAAGAAGCTGAGATGCGTAGAGTAGATGAGAATGGGGTGAGCATTAGAGTCACAGAACAAGATATATAATCTGAAAAAAAACAACATTTTAAGGGCATTTCTGCAACAGTTAAGTACAGAATCCAGTTAAGGGAGTAAGCAAGTTACTGTACATGTGTTGATCGCTCTCAGGAATGTCATTTTTGTGGGTTTTCAACTTTGAATTTTTATGGGAAAACAGGCAACAAGATGGTGGCAAATGAAACAATGATTCTCTCCTCATGAAAAAGGATTGGTCCCATACAAAACAGAATTCTTTTTTGTTTCATACAGCTATTTTTAAGTGTGCACTGAGCATGCTCAGAACCAGTTATCCAAACTTTCAAAATTAAATAACTTTGGAATGGATTAGTATTTTTTTTACCAAACAAGCAATAGGTACATCTGTGGGAAAGCCCCTTTCTACCCCAAAAATGTCAGCCCCAAATTCCAAACCATCTGGGCACTAGCCAGGTTGACAGACAACCCATTCAAACCAATGGAAAAAAATCCCCAAAAGTTCACTTTTTGCTGTATCTCAGAATCCACACATCTGACCAGAGCAAACCTTGGAATATCAAGAGATCCACCTCGCAAGACTGCACAAGCAAAATTTAATGCAAATCCATTAAATGGTTGTGAAGTTATTAACCCTTGCTGTGCTGCAGACTGAGATATCAGTCCAAAATTCCTATACATTCTAATTCTTTTGGCAGCCTAAGAGTTAAAGTGCAAAAATTGAGGTTTAACATTGAAGTGTCCATAAAACCCTAACTATAATGATGCGACCTTGCCACTATAAAATAGAAATAGATAGATAGGTAGATAGATAGATAGATAGATAGATAGATAGATAGATAGATAGATAGATAGAGATATATAGATTTTCATTGCAAAAAAAGTTGTTAATACACTAATTAGCATTCAACTGACAAAAGCAGGGAAATGTGGCATTAGGGTTCCCAACCCTAACACCCCTCACCAAGCCTGCAGGCAGCAACAGGAAAAACCATTATGGTTTGACCTCTCCTGCATCTTTGCAAATCAGGTGTGGAGTGTGTCTTAGGGTTGTCATTCATAGTATTCACCCCATTCCATCATTAAATAAGCTGATATGTGTAGAGTACATGAGAATGGGGTAAGTGTTAGGGTTGACAACCCCGAGACACACCACACACCTGATTTGCGAAGATGCAGTTGAGGTCAAACCATAATGTTTTTTCCTGTTGCCGCCTGCAGGGTGAAGGTGCGGTGTTATGGTTGGAAACCCTAACACCACATTTCCCTACTTTTGTTGGTTTAACCTTAACTAGTGCAATTAACAAAGTTTTATGCAATGAATTTCATTACTTTTTGAGATAGTATCATTGTATTCTCATTTTCAGGGCCGGCCTTAACCATTCTGGGCCCCTGTGCAGCCCCCTGCTGGGCCCCACCACTCCATTCCCTATGCTCCCCCCCACATCCAACATTTACACCTAACTAACCCTCCTGTCCTGTATTAATAAAGCAGTACCAGGCCTATTAGTTTAACCAGCATCTTTTAATTAGTGTCTTTGACTGCATTGAATTATTTGACTTCACCACTGGAAATGAATCTGACTGAGCCAGGAGCAAGAACTTAAGTAAGTACGGTACTACTACTGTATTCTTTTCTGTAATGGCAGGGATTAATAAGCTGGGTAGGCTCAGAGTGGGTCAGAAGTTGGTCAACTGGGTGGCAAACTGGTTGGCGGGCAGAAAACAAAGAGTGGTGGTAAATGGTATACAGTCAGAAGAGATGCAGTCACAAGTGGGGTACCTCAGGGATCAGTCCTGGGGCCAATCCTCCTCAATATCTTCATCAGTTACATTGCAGATGGACTGGAGGTTAAGGTTTGTCTGTCTGCAGATGACACGAAGATCTGCAACAGAGTAGATGATCCCAATGGTGTGGGCAGAATGAGAAGAGATCTGGATAAACTAGCAAAATGGTCGGAAGAGTGGCAACTAGGGTTTAATGCAAAGAAGTGCAAGATCATGCACATAGGGAAGAGAAACCCTTAAGCCACCTATAGGTTGGGAGGGGAGTTGCTGGCAATCACAAGGGAAGAAAGAGACTTGGACATCATCATCACAGATGACCTGAAATCATCCAATCAGACACTAAAGCAGTAGCACACTCAGAAAGGGCTCAGAACTCATCTTGACCGGTGACTTTAATATTAACTGGTTATATAAGGAGGCGACACCCTCCAGAGACCTAATCACCTCACACAGTCTCATGCAACTCGTAACTCACCCCACCAGGCAGAACTACAAGGCTGGTACCAGCACCCTCATTGACTGGGTCTTAGCTAGCTCACCAACTCGATTCTCCAAACTCAGAGTTCTCTCAGATGTGCTGAGTGACTACTCCCCAATCTCCTTTATATGGACCACTAAACTTGCCAAAAGCCCAACCCGCCTCATCGAGAGTAGGGTTCTGTAGAAAGGCAAACTTGGATCCCTCAAATTGGCCCTGTCTGCCTACAACTGGTCTCCCATCAACAAGGCACCTACACTGGACCAGGCCCTTAGTTTTTTCACTGAGGGCTTCAATTCCATCTGTGATATCTATGCACCATGCACAAAATGGAAAATTCAGGGGGAGGTTAACAGCTGGATTGATGGCAAGCTCCTCTCCCTCCTAAAGGAGAGGGACTGCCTCTGGGAAAAAACCTTAAACTCAGGAAGCAAGCATGACCTACAGTGCTACAAAATGGCTTGAAATCGGTGCACCAAACTTATCAGGCTTGCAAAAGCCAATTTCCATAAGACCCAGCTTAACAATGCATGGGGAGATGGAAAGAGGTTTTGGGACAACATCAAGAACATCCTTGGTAAAGATCAAAAGCAGCACCCTAAGATGCTCAACATTAATAACTCATCCTCCTCAGATCTGCTAGCCATTGCTGATGCCTTTAACCAGGCCTTTACAGACCTGTCCTCAGTGCTGCCTCCAGACTACCTTCTGCCTGTGGAGGACCAAAGTTGCACCAACCTGCTCATAACTAACCACCCAGCTTTCTACTTTAAGAAGGTGATGGTGAATGAGGCCCTAACGATGGTCAGGAAAGTCCTAGGCAAAACCAGATTGGGGAGTGATAGACTAGACCTGAAGTTACTGTCTCTCACCCTTGATGTTCTTATCATGCCCATTACAATGCTTTTTAATAAATCCTTGGCCCTAGCTCAATTTCCAGAAGTATGGAAGCAAACCCTGGTAACTCCAGCACATAAGGAATGGTGACATGGTGCTGGTGTCAAACTATAGGCCAATATCTATCCTCTCCCCACTATCCAAAGCTTTGGAAAAAATTGTGGCAAGTCAACTCACAGAATACCTCAATAAGTACAACCTGCTCTGCCCAAACCAACATGGTTTCAGGCAAAATCACAGTACCACCATGGCACTGCTGGAATACACTGACTATGCGCACAAGGCCCTGGATGAAGGCAAATTGGTAGGGTCTATCTTCAATGACCTCACCAAAGCCTTCAACACCGTCAACCACCTTCTGCTAGTACTCCATCTCCAAAGATTGGGTGTGGCACCTAACGCCGTGAATTGGTTCAATGACTACCTAACACACAGAAGCCAGCGAGTCAAAATTGGGCAGACGTTATCCAGCTCCAGAGATGTACTCCTAGGAGTCCCTCAAGGATCAATTCTAGGGCCCCTGCTTTTCATCCTCTTTGTAAATGACCTACCCACAGCCTGTGACAACAAACTTATTCTGTATACGGACGATGCCATGCTGCTAAGCAGTAGCGCCTCTCAGGTTGCCCTATAAACAGAACTACAGAACTCTTTTAATAAACACAAGGACTGGTTCAGTAGGCAAAAGCTGCTACTAAATTACAAGAAAACCAAGGCCATGCTACAATCCAGCCCCTACAACAAACACAAGCATGCTCCCCTCGTAATCACCAATAAGGCTGTTGAGCAGATTGAGCAGGTGCACTTGTTCAGGTACCTTGGAGTCACCATTGATGACTCTCTCACTTATGCACACCACATAGACTCTCTTGTCAGAGTGGTAAACACAAATATCGGGGTCCTCTATAGGCATGAGAAATCCCTCAACCCAGAAGCACTCCAAATCTCAGTTTCCAGCTCTATACTGCCCACAATAGACTACGGGCTGGTGGTCTATGGAATTTCTTCTGATACAGTGCTCAAAAGGGTCCAGACTGCACTCAATAAGCATGCTGCCTCACCTTGTATGTAGATCACTAAACTCATACTTGCACCCTGTATGAGCGTACAAACTGGCTTAACCTAAAAGACAGGATCAAATACCAAACTTGCCTCCTGGGAAAGAAGGCACTCCTCAGAAAAACCCCACCCTGTATAGGAAACCTGCTCGAGGCTTCTCTCTCAGCACACATCACCAGACGGAGGAAGAATGGAGCACTGTCCATACCATTACGCTGAACCTCACTAGGGCAACGTGCTTTCTCCTATCTGGCCCACCTCTGGATAAATGAACTCTGGTTGAAATTACAAACAAACAACAGCCTGTCTCAGTTCAAAGCAGGCCTCAAACAACACCTAATGTCTAGCTCAAAATGCACCTGCTTCTCAGGCCCCACTTGATAGACAGGCCTACCCCCAAGGTTGCACCCAGCAGGGCTACCTAGAGAACCCTGCCTCCATTCCAGCCTAGCCATGGCTTAAGTAAGCTATCAGTCCTCTTAAAAGCACTTGTACTTAACGACTTGGTACTGCCCTCCCAACCCCCCACACACACACCATACTCGACAAAGCCCTCTGGAGTTACTCCCCATTACAACCCCGTTTCACTATTACCCCACCTCTCGCTCCCTGCGGTTGGTTCAAACCCAGTCCCCCTTGTTTCACTGTCACCCAGCCTCTCGCCATCTGGGATAGCATTAAACCCTATGCAGTTACTCTGCCATAGTCTATCAACGGATTTGGAGGTTTCCAGAGGTGTGCTACCTAGGGCAACCAATTAGAAGTAGTTTAGTATTCGATTACAACTGCTCTGTTTTTTCTCCTATTTGTCTAATTGTCATGTAATCGCTCTTTAATGCCTAATGATTCAGGCCTCTGTAACCACTGAATATGTGTATTGTCCTATTGTCCACCCTGACGTGGAACCTATGTAAAAGAGCTCACGCTCAAAGGTCTTTCCGAAATACTAATTAAATTAAATTAAAATTAAAAAATTAAAATTAAAGTAGGTAAGTATCAGTAGGGGTATCGCAAGTCGTAAGAGGGAGGTAACAATCTCTCTTTACAAGACACTGGTTAGGCCCCATCTGGAGTACTGCATGCAGTACTGGAGGCCGCACCTTCACAAGGACATTAACAAAATGGAGGCAGTCCAGAAAAGGGCAACCAAAATGGTGTAGGTACTGCATCAGAAGACATATGAGGACAGATTAATGGAGATCAATAGAGCAAAGGAGGGAGAGAGGTGATATGATCGAAACATTCAAACATCTTAAGGGCACTAACAAGGTGAAAGAGTTTAACATGTTTCAATATAAGAAAAATAGCAGGACAAGAGGACACAGCATGAGATTAAAGGGAAACTGATTAAGGGGTAATGTGAGGAAGTTTTTTTTCACAGAAAAGGTGGTGGATGCATGGAATGGCCTACCTCAGGAAGTGGTGTCTATGAATACAGTGCAGGGCTTCAAACAGGCATGGGATAGGCATAAGGGAGCAGTACAGATGAGTATGAATGGATAGGCCATTGACAGAGTTAAGGCCTATGTCACATTCATAAAGTAGAAAAAATGGGCAGACTGGATGGGCCTTGTGGTCCTTATCTGCCATCGACTTTTATGTTTCTATGACATCATCACTGGACACTCACACCTCCGGTACTCTGATCTGCAAACAAGTTAAACAACTTGAATTTTCTGGAGGTGTGAGTGAGAGAGAAAGGAGAGGATTATCATGGGACACCACGTAAGGTTGCCACCTGTCAGTTTTTTACCTGGTGATCAGGTTTTCATGGTCCCTATCAGGAAATCTGGTTTTGCTCTGTGCTGGTCAGGTTTTGAGCCATTTTGAGTGCTCATATACTTTTGAAACAGATGTTATCATATCATTCATTGTTTCAGCTACATGTCCAGGTTACTAACAAGTTTTCATGTCAATATAGCCCTTTGTTTGTAAAAGTAGTCAACCTGGGAGGTGTAAAGTATGGCCATTAACACCATTAGCACTTACTTAACCTAAACTTTTCCACTGCAGCAAAGCTGCCCCCACCTTTTGTAACAGTAGCAGAGCCAGTTGTCTTCCACTTTCATTTGCTAGTAAACATTTTCATCTCTAACAAAATGCAAGCATTTTTAAATGTTTTAAATTATGTTTTTTTCTCAGGAAAAAAGTATGGGCCCCCAAGGTACATGGGCACAGTTTGCACCTAGCTAAGGTTGGCCCTTCTCATTTGCCCATGGGAGTGCAGGCCTATCCCTCCATAGATGCATACATGTATGTTGCTATGGAAGCACAGGGTCCTCCAGGCCCTGTGCTTGCATTTGTACCAAAACAGCAGTTTCTTTCCTTCATTGTATGGCACTTTTTTTCAATTCCGTTTTTTGCACCTGATCAATGGGGGGGGGGTGTACTATCTATTGCACTTCTCCCTTCCCCTTCCCCCAGGACACATCTGGAAACTAGTTGATTTTAGCTCAGTATGGCCTTCCTGGTGAAACATTTAAATAAATAAATAAATTAACCTCCCTATCAGCCCCTGGATATGTCATTCTGGCACCCCCACCAGGCTGCTGGGACTGGGTGGCCTGTTGCTTGCCCCCATGGCAGGGCTACCCCACGGGGTGGTGGAGGGACCAAAGTCTACTAAAGACCCCAGCCAAGGCTTATGCCTTGGGTATCATTCAGGAAGTGGTCCACGAGCATCACAGAGCTCTGTGACCAAGGGTTTTCTGCTTGGTTATCCCAGGAGATTCAGACATGCAATGACATGAGCGTGGAATGGTCACACTCCTACACCTGCTGCACAGACATCTGCTGTCATTTCCAATGTGTCAGGCATTCCCAGCTGCTGGACACCCAGCCTCCACTGGGTGTCACTAGTGTGCTGGGAAACCTCAACACTCCCCCCAGAGGAGGGGCTCTGTCCATGGGATGCTCATCCAACCTCCCCCCGGCTGACCTTCTGATGTTCCATGCTCACTACTGAATACAGGTCATCACCACCACAGGCAGTAGCACTATCATGGCGCCAGTGGACTGACTGTTCATTGTATGGCTTGTTAAACTTCCAGTGTTATCCTTTTGGAAATTGCATTTTTTATGTTTTATGCATTTTTTTTTATATTGTTTCTAAATCATTGGGGGGGTATGTGTTATACTTGTTAAAATCTTTGTTTATATATACATTGTCCCTTAAGTCCAAATATTGAGGGACTTATGGCTTCCAAAAGTTTCAGTGCTATCCTATGGGAGTTTTACATTTTTAAATGTTGTGCTTTTTAAAGGAAAGCAGTCTAAATGGTCCCATAATTCGGGTGCTGATTACCAAAGACCTGTTTTGCCTAATCACCCTATTGACTTAATAGTTTACATTAACCTTTGTCTTTTTTTTTTTGCAGTGTTTTCTGTGTCCCCTGATTGCTTTCCCTGTGGAGTGGTGTGCCATTTCATCTTCTGCGCTGCACTGGAAGTCAAGGCTGTGCTCATTCTTGTTTGTGTTGTGTGATCATGCACGTCCCATGGACACGCACGTCTGCTGTCATGACCTCCCCTTTTCATTAGCTTTCCCGCATTATTTTGTGCCCTGTGAAGTTCCCGTGCTCCTCCTGTCACTCTGTGTTCTCAGAGTCTTGTGGCAGCAACTTTTTTCCTGTTTGTGAAGTGTCTTATTTTGTTCATCACTTGCTTACTGTTTCTTTTGCCTATTGCCTACCCCCTTCTCATTTACTTTCTGGCTTTGGTACAGTAGCGGTGACAGGTTTTACTCCCCTTGTCATAATGTCAACCTGTGTGGTGGCAGGGTGTCCCAGTACTTTGGGAAGATGAAGTGTGGCCATAAAGTCAGCTTTCATTGCTTTCCCTGCAGTGACCCTTTAAAAACCCAGTGGATCATTGCTTTAAATCTTGAGGATCTCAGTGCTGGCACCTCTGTTCCCCAAAAGCACAATGTGGTGTGCTCAGACCATTTTAATGATGAGGATTTATTTTTTAAAGGTATCTCTGTCCCTGCTTCTGTGTTCCTGCTAGTTGTCTTTAGTAGTATTGGCTGTCACAGTGTTAATAATGTCACTCTCTGCAATGTCATGTGTTGCAGGCAGAGTGAAAGCAGTGATTGATGTATTGCTGTGCCTGTCATTCCCTAATGCCATGGAGACTCATCTCAGGTACTGTGTGACACATAGCATGATATACCTGATGCATTGGCATTGCTGTGTCATTGAGAAGTGTCAATAATGCTGGTGGTACTGTTGCTAAGGCCACCATCCAGCTGTCTGTGCCCACCATGCCCCCAAAAAAAAGCGATACATACTCTCAGTGGATCAGTACTTCTGGGTAAAGTGTGGAGCATGATGCTGCCTTAGTACTTTCACGTCATGATTCCTATAAGGTGACTACTTGGGGCTGTGGTGTGCTAACATGTACCATAACTGTGCTTTGCCATACTGTCACCCATTGTCTGAGGCAAGGATTATGGTCAGCGCTCAATAGTAAGGAGTGCACAGGAATAATTGCTGAATGATGTGCAAAGTGTGCTTCTTTCTAATATCAGGCATGGGGTGTTTATAGTTGTGGGTGTACATATTATTTGCACTTGTTCGTTCATGGTTCCATGACTGTAGATTTTCATTGTATAACCTGGGTTGTTACCCATATGTGTTACATTTTCACAATGATGCCTTTCATTCACATTCGGTGTTGTCAGTCATGGTACATCATTGCTTTCCAATGTCAGTATTTGCAAAGTACTCCTATAGGCACTAGTAGCACCCCCCCCCCCGGCACCATACACACAACCGTGAGTACAGACTCGTTTGCTACTGATGTGTTACAGACACCCCTGTTGAAGAGCTTATGTTGTAAAATCAAGACTCTCTAGCTTTGGGCTGACAATGCAATGACCAATAGCTAGCAAACAAAAAGGGTATCACCCCATGTTAGTACGGCAAATACCCAAGTCAAATGTTTCAGAGGTTAGGTGTTGCTGTAGAAACAGAACATTTGTATTTATTCCAGGTTGTGGGACAGAAGTGCTATGGTAAGCTAACTTCTGAATGGGCCCATAACAATATATACTGGATTCTGTAATGCAATTTCCTCTTTAGTATTTGGGGTTGTAAAGTATGGCATTTTATTTGTCACAAACATGTGAAACAGAAACAAGGGTGGTCCCCTGAGAGGTTATCCAATTGGAGGTAATACATATGATCAGTCTCAGTGTAACCCCCATGGCACTTTTTTCAAGTTCGCACCACACATAAGTTGCCAGTACCCATATACGGCATACTATTTACTCTGCAGCAACAATTTAAGCATGCAGATTTTCTGATTATGCGGGAGATATTCTGGGAGGAAGTAAAGGGGCGGAAGGTGATGGGGGGGCAGAGGATGTATGGAAAAAGATCAGTGGGGGGCTCCTTAACCGACAGAAGGACGTGTAAGGAGGGTGGTGAGTAAGAACACAAGAATGCCGAGGCTGGTGTGTTTCAATAGGGAATTGAGGATGGCAATAGGGGACAACAAAAGGGTGTTCAGGGAATATAAGAGGATGAAGGGGAAGGAGGATAGGGAAACTTACAAACAGAAGGTGATGGTGGCAGGGTGGAGGATTAGAAACGTAAAGCAGAAACAGAGGAGATAATTGATATGCAGGCTAAATTGGGGTACAACACGTTCTTTCATTGCATATGGGAAAGGAGGAAGGAAAGGCAGGGGATAGTAAGGATTAAGGGGGAGAGGGATTGCAGGTGGAAGGGGATTTTGGGAAAGCTAAAGTGAAGGAATGGCGGATCCATTGCCAGAGTTAGTTAAGTTGTCCCTGGATACAGAGCTGTTACTGCAGAAGTGGAAGAAGGCAGACATTGTGCCACTTCATGAAAGTGGCATCATGGAGGCTGAGGGCAACTATCGACCGACAAACCTCATATCAGTGGCAAGTAGAGGTATGCTTGTAGTACTAACTCAAATGGTCCTTAGCTATTTGGAGGAGAGGGATTGTAAGACATTTGTCAGCATGGTTTCACTTGTAGCCCGTCATATCAGACGAGCCCAATTGAAGTCTCAGATGGGGTGATGAGGTTGATTGATCAGGGTGAAGCAATGGAAGTGGCCTACCATAAATTCATGAAGGCCTTAGATATGGTGCCCCACAAAACACTGATAAATAAATTGGGGAGTCTAGTTGTGGGCCAGATTATAACCAGATGGTTGCAGAGATGGCTGACTGGTAAAGGCTAAAGGGTGGTGGTGAATGGGCTGCACTCTGGGGAGACAGGGGTGACAAGTGCTGTCCCCCAGGTGTTGTTGTTGTTGCCTGTTCTGTATAACATGTAGATCACCGACATCGCAGAGGGGCCTCAGCGGAAGGTCTGCTGTGCCACTGATGACACTAAACTCAGCATCAGTGTTGACACCTGGGAGGTGGGGGGTGTAGGCAATGAAAAATTATGTAAGGTTACTTGAACAGTGGCGTGAAACATGGCAGCTAAAATTCAGTGCCAGGAAATGCACATTTATGCAGTTGAGGAAGAGGAATTTAAAAACCACATACACACTGGGGGGCGTCTAATGTCTGCAAGCAGGCAGGAAAGGGATGCAGGAGTTATAATCCATGATGATGTTAGGGTGGGGAGTCACTGCAGTAAGTCAGTGGGCAAAGCTAACAAGATGCTAGTGTGCACTGGAAGAGGGATAACTAGCAGAAGTAGGAGGTGCCGATGCTACTCTACAGTTCCATCGTGAGGCCAAAGCTGCAGTAAGGAGTACAGTTAAGGAGGCCCCATGTCTGAAAAGACATAGATGGCATGGAAAGGGTGCATAGAAGGGCCAGTAAGATGGTGCATGGGCTATGCAGAATGACATATGAATCGAGGTTTGAGGAGCTGGATTTCCATCCTCTGGAGATGTCAGACTAATTGAACATTCCATTGTTTCCCCAGAGTAGCTGACTCAAAAGTGGTTATGCTGCTGCGAGACTTCTACAAGGGATAATCATTGCCTACCCAGGCTACCTGAGTAAGCAATGAGGTCACTCTGTAAGGAGCTCTTTGATGAGGCGCACAACTAGGGGCCGTTTTCTAATTTTCAGGTAAAAACAAAACCGGACATCGCAAGGTTTGTTAGCACACGGGGGTGGGCTCCCAGTGTGCCACACAATGGGGTACATGCCAACACGGTCGGCCTTGTGTGAGTGGCGGCACACTGGAGTGGGCTCCCCGTATGCCACACAATGTGGGGGGTGGGGGACATGCTGACAGTGGGGGTAGGGGGACATGCCGACATGGGGATTGCACCCCCGATATTGGCTTTGTTTGGGTATTGACGCTGCCATGTTTATTGAAATGTTTCTCCAGGAATGGCACGTACAGGAGGCAGGTCATCTCTGCCACTGCATGATGAGCTTGTCTCTGACTGCAGCTGCACATTTCTTTCAAGTTGGTGGCACTTTACGTAATTCTTACATCAGCAATAGCATGCTGGCTAATTGGGGAATGAGGGACGCACATACTAAAGCGTGCCCTGCATTCGCCAACTCTGACACACCTTTCACTGTGCTATTACTACCAGAAGATACTGCTTGCATATGCACAAAACAACATAAAAATAGTGTTCGGGAATGTATGACTGAACAGGAAGGTCTTGAGGTGGGCCATGAATATCTCAACTGAAGGTGCCTTCTTTACATCTGAAAGAAGCTTATTCCACAGGATGGGGCCAACTACACTAAATGCTCTGTCACCACCATTTTTCAGCCTCATCCTGGGGATCACGAGGAGGCTCCTACAGGAGGAATGGAAGGAGCAGACTGAGGCAGCAGATGTAAGAATCTCTGACAGGTAGCCAGGGCACAGTCCATGTAGGGCCTTGTAAGTCAGCAAACGCACCTTAAAGTGAACCCTCCATCTGACTGGCAGCCACTGCAGTTCACGCAGCACAAGGGTGATGTGGCAGTACTTAGACTGCCCTGTCAACAACCTGGTGGATACATTCTGCTCTAGCTACAGCTGGCAGAGGGTACCTCCTGAGACACCGAAGTAGAGCGCATGACAGTAATCAAGCATTGATGTTATGAAGGCATTTACTAAGGTGTGGAGGTCCATTGGTGGAACTAGGTGTTTGATCCTAGTGATATTCGTCAGGTGGTAAAAGCTGGTCTGGACAATGGATGAGACCTAAACTTCAAATGTCAATCCACTGTCGAGGATAATGCCAAGATCGCGAAACATAGAGGAGGCCTTCAATGGCACAGATCCCAGGAATAGTCCGGTCTCTGCGGCAGAGGCCATCCTATCACACCCTCTGTTCCACTCCACCACCAGTACCTCCGTGTTATTGGGGTTCACTCACAACAAGCTGGTTGAATGACATCACATGACCACTGCCAACAATGAACAGCCAGCATGTGCTGTTGAACACCATGCAGCCCTGATATTTGTTGTCTTATGTGGTATGAGTTACAGAGGAACAAGTGTTAAGTCTGTGTGTTAAAGTCAGCTGTTGCAAAACAATGATTTGGTCTTGGGCAGGGAGGAGGGTCACTGATGGAGGCAAAGGGTGTGACTGAGCAGGAGTGGGAGGGGTGGTCACCTGACTGTGACCACCCCATGCTGGGACTGGAATCAAGTTATATTACAAGGTGGAGCAAGCCACCCTCAAGCGTGAGTGACCACGACCCTGGAGTGTCACGGATGAGAACTGCATCATCTGAATAGGCTACATGGAGAGAGGGAGGGAGGGAGGTGTATGGTGAAGCCCTGGAAGGGGAAAACAGAGGGTGAGAGGGGGATGGTTGCCTGAGTTTGGGGGAAAAATGTGAAATGGTTGGGGGAGAAGAGGGACGTAACATGGGCAAAGGTTGCAAGTTGTGTACGAGGGTGGTGACATGATTCACAGAGGGGGGAAGGGTAGTATTGGGGGGATGGACAAATAACAGAGGGGTGGCGAAGTCTGACAGGACTCTGAGCAGACAGGAAGAGGGTTGGTAAGAAGAAGGGGGACCTGGTCAATACTTGCTGGAGAGGGGGTTATCGATGACCATGGAAAGGATTGGGGTGGAAGGAGGATGCAGCCAGAGGGAAGGGGGGTAGTTATAGTGATAGGGTACTGTAACCTGAAAGGGATCAGGTGTGGGTGAAGGGTGAAAGACCCAGTTGGATTTGGGTGTAACTGGATCAGGGCTTGACAGTGGATAGGGCAGGGCAGGCTCTGCTTAAATGTGTTGAGGGGTGAAAGAGATGACATGTGGTGTGCATGTAGGAACAAAAACATCTTGGAGGCTGCATGCTGAAGTCGGTTAAGGGAAGATTTGAGGAGCTGGGGAAGCTATACTCTGAAATTGAAAGCTCAGTGGCCTTCTTGGCGGTGCTACCAATTCTGAGGATGAGCAGTGCGATAAAGGAAACGATAGTGGCGTTCAGCTCCTGGCTGAAACAGTGGTGTAGCTGTCATGGATGTAGGCTGGTAGGTGGCTGGTGGGCTACATGGAATAACAGTGAACAGTACGCAAAGAAAAGATTAAATAGGAGTGGGGCGGGAAAGGGTGCACTGAAGAGCCAGTTGGAGGAATGTTTAGTTTCTTGCATGTTTTTAAAGAACATGGGGTGGGAGGCAAGTGGGCAGGTAGGATGCATGGTCACCATGAAGGTGATCCGGATGAGCTGACAACCCATGTCAGCAGCGGATACAAGAGTAGGTGCCTGCAGAGGGAAGGGGCCAGAACAAGGGGACAGGATGAGGGGGGGATAGATGTGAATGTCTGTAGGGTGGTCTCCCTGAATGTGAGGATCCTGGGTAACCAAACAGATAAGCTCCAGGAACTCTTACCCGAGGGGTTGGTGGACATTGTAGCTCTCACTCAGACTTTGGCCGATCATCATCAGGAGTGGGATCTTGCAGTCCCAGGGTACAAAATCTACAGAAATGACAGAGGGGTGAGGAGACGAGGAGGGGTGGCAGTCTATGTAAGGGCTGGGATCAGATGCACGAGAGATCATGAGGGGTAGGAAGGACAGACAGAGGCATTATGGATGCAGGTCCTGAAGACAAAGGGAAGAAAACTAAGGCTGGGGGCGTTGTATAGCCCTCTAGCACAGTCTGTGTAGCTGGATCAGGAGCTAGCAGACCAGATCAGGAGACTATGTAGAAGGAGTAGCGTGGTGCTGCTGGGGACTTCAATCAGCCCGTGGAAGATTGGAGCACCCCTGTCACCTCCCATGCCATGGAGCATGTACTCCTGGAAAAATTCCAGGATGGTCTCTTGACACAGCTGGTCAGACAGCCAACTCTGCTACATAACACGCTGGACCCAGGTTCTATGAAACGGGGAGGTGGTGAGACAACTAAGGGCGGAGGACCCACTAGCTGGGATTGACCATCAATCAGTGTGGTTGACACCGAGGTTGAGTAGCTAGACTGGAGGCTGAGAAATATGAGTGGTGGACCTCAGGATGGTGGACTTTGTTAACATGTGGGAAATAGTCAAGACAACTACAGAAAGTTAGGCCGAAGAAGGATGCAGTGCAAAAATGGGATATCAGGAAAAGGGAGGTCCACCACTCCTGTGGACTGGGAAGGTGGTAGTGAGGGGGTAGTAACTAACAGAATGATCGAGGAGAGTAGAGTACTACAGGAGCTGAAGACATAAAGGGTGGACAAGACACCAGGTCCAGATGGCATTCACCACAGGGTGCTGATTGAGATGGCGGAGGTGTTGGGCAGAACATTGGTGTTCATGCTCAGCACCTCTCTGGAGATGGGTTGTGTTCAATAGGACTGGAGCATGGACCATGTTGTACACATTCATTAGAATGGCCCACCGGATGAGCCGGGCGACTACCAACCTGTTAGTCTAACTTCCATAGTGGGCCAACTCATGGAGGCTGTACTGAAAGACAGACTGGTGGCGTTTCTAGAGGAGAATGACCTCCAGGATGGGAGGCAGCCCGGGTTCATCTTGGTGTGGTGTTGTCAGACCAGTCTAATACAATATTATGACAGGGTGACAAGACAGCTGGATAGGGGCCATGCTGTGGCCATCCTATATGTGGACTTCAGCAAGCCATTTGGTTTGGTGCCTCACGGTTGACTAAGGGGAAACTGAATTCCATTGGGGGTGTGGGAAGCATGGAACTTGTATTGGGAAGTGTCTGATGGGGAGTCTATGATGGGTGGTATGGGGGGGGGGACTCTGTGCACCTTCACTGGTGACAATCGGAGTGCCACTGCCCTCAGTGCTGGGACTGCAATGTTATGCACTTCTGGGCCAAGAACCCAAGGAGAGAATACTGGTTGAGAGGGGTGTGGCAGGAGGTCACAGAGGATAGAAGGACTTAGGGGTAATGGTTGGGGTAAGCATGACCAACTCTGCTCAATTCAGGACAGCTGCTACCAAGGATAACAAGATGCTGGGATGTATTGCAAGGGGATTCACGTCCACACATAAGGAAGTTATCCTGCCCCTCTGTCGTTCCTCGGACAGGCTGCATTTGGAGTACAGCATGCAGTACTTCTGGCCGTATCCGAACAAGGACATTAGGCTGCTATAGGGGGTGCAGCATAGTACACAAAATATCCTAAAGTGAGTGGAAGGCCAAACATCTGAGGAAATGTCAGGCGAGTTGAATATGTACACCCTGGCGGAGAGGAGGGGATGGGGGGATATGATTGGAATGTCTTTAGTACTTAAAGGGTATCAAAAAATCTGGTGCTGATGTGGTGGTTACACTGAGAAAGGGAAGGTACATGAGAGGGCATGGGCTGAGATTGGAGAGGGGAATATTTAGGAGAGCGTTGAGGAGGCATTACTTCATGAAAATGGTGTTGTCGAGGTGGAACTCAGTACAGGAGTGGGTCATGCCATGTAAAACATTGAGTAGTTGTAAACGTCCATGGGACACACCAGAGGGAGGGGTCGGGGGGGACTACCGAAAACAAACTGAATGAGAGGGGGGCAGAAGGAGGTGAGGTACCTGCAATATATGGGGTGCTAGCTGTGTGACCATGCAGACTTGATAGGCGGTGAGGCCTCTTTCTGCTGGCAGTTTCATATGTTTGTATGTCAAGGTGGACACCGAGCAAGTGGCAAGGGTGGTTGTAGAGAGTGTGGTCCTAAGGCACGGAAAGGAATGGCAAGGGGGATTATGACTAAAGAGGAATGTAATGAGTGTGGAATCAGATAATCCAGTACAAAGTGGTACAGTGGACAGAATGGGGCAAGGGGTCTGTTAAATAAATGGCTATGCAAAGGCACTGGGGAGCAGAGGCAGTGAGGAAGGAGAGTGAGATCAAGTCAGTTTGTGGTTTACTGGTGAGCAACAGGAGGGTGACCAAAATAAAGCAGTGAATGCCACCATTCTGTATGAGTTGGTAAATGATGGTCTAATGGGGGTTGGGGGACCAGACAGCAGGAAAAGCAGAATTGGGGTGCCGTTCATGTCATGTACACATTACCAGCACATTGACAGAGATGTGAGGAAGGTAGGTGAAACAGACATCCTACTCATACTACCAAGACACCATCATGGTAACCCTCGCTTAGTCATGGAACATCTTGCTGATGGAAATCTGCACTGCAGGTGTTTCATGATACTGGACACCCTACATTGAATCCTTAACAGTCGATCTACTCTTTAGATTCACTTCCAGCCAGACTCCCTGTACCGTGCAGAAGCCTACACTGACGTACCATTATTATCATATACTTTCAGCACCGTTTACTCATGCTGTGCCTGCACACAATGTGAGGGCTTTGTGCACAGGAAAAGATAGCATCAATTCTGCCATTCCCTGTTTCACTGCTATGTATGACATGTACACTGGGACCATCAGAAGTCATTCATCATCACATATGGTGTAGCTCGACAACATTGATGGTCGCTATCACTGTATGAATGTGAAACAGACCATGTGCTCCACATGGTAAGTTCTCAGTATATCAACACTGTATTGCAATACTTGTCATGCTTGCTGCCTAGCTTGCTTATGTTTGTCCATGCACTATTTGATGCCTGTAAAATAGGGCTCCCGTGAACTGCTTTGTACGTGTGGCTAGTGACACATTACTGCCCAATGACTAATAGCAATCTGCCAATGTGTTATGTAATTTTAAGAATCGCATTGTTTGTTCATGTAACATTTGTAACAATTGTACCTCCTAGTCGCATCACAATGTATGGTATGATGTTCTGCAGATGTCTTTACTGATGTAATGTGTATATGTGTTCTCAATGACTTTTTCTCTTTTTTCTTGCTAACTAAGGTTCAGTCTAAAAGATAAGGTAGCTCAGACCTGAAGCTGTTCCATCAGTAATCAGCAAGTGACATCTGGGAAGAGAAGATTCTGGATCTCATAAGTGTGCCAGGGTAAACTGTTGTGCTGTTTTCTGGCTAGGAGTTTCACGGGTACAAAGACAGAATATTTGACACTGTATTACTTCATGTCAGGTAATGGTATCATTTTATCCATGGGTGATGCAGAGTGAGGAAATGAATGATCATAGTAGTGGACTTCACATGACATGCTCCTTGCAAAGCTGTGCTGGACAAGACTTTTTTGACCTCTACCCATGTGAGAAGAGGACTGCATCTCACACTAATGTGGAGTGATCTACTGCCTCCTTCTATCCATGTGATTGTCTTGAGCGCTACACAGCATCTGTGGCAGTTCAGTGTGAAGTGTTCACCAGTGACTTTGCGTGCCAGTGGCCAGAGTCCCTGTCAACGGTGTACAAAAAACATCCTTACTCTAGACGATCTGATGAATCACAGTCATGTGAAAGCAAGGTCTTGGAACATCATGCATCTGAAGGTGTGGAACGCACAGCTGTGACTGTGTCGGCACTCAGGACTGGACTGATACTGTCATCAACCCCTGTTAAGGCAAATACTTCTTCACATGCCCATGATTCCATCGATGTCTCAGTGGCTACATCAGAGCTCAGTGAAAGAAAGATCAGAATGTGTCCATGTACACCTCTGGTGGTGATACCTTCTCTCAGTCTGACTGTGAGGAACTGGGCTCTATGGAGGATTCAACATTACCTAACAGTACTGCCACTGAACAGGAACTCATAATTTTCAAGATCCAATTATTCCTTCTGTTCCAACTAATGGTGTGCAGCTCGTGTCAACTGCCACTGTTGCTGACATGTTCCTACATTCGAGGAGCAATGTTTTTGGCTGAATTCTGCTATGCGAGATCACATGGCTTCACCTGGAGATCTCATCCATTGATTGGCAAGATGAGCGTGGGCAATCTGCTCCTTGGTTCGGTAGTGCTTTTCTCAGGTAATATTTACAGATGTGTGGCCATCTGTGTCCATGTGGCATTCTTCTCGCAGACCCAGTATCTGAGAATTCAGTGGCAATATCTCTTTCCAGTTGTGAATTTGATATGGTTAACTCAAAAAAGTACCAACCAACAACTTGTATCTGGATGGAAGGTAACACTATTCAGTGACGGACACTGTAATTCGCCTGGGCACAATGCAAAATATTGCACATACACCATAATGGACATTTTTATTTTATTTTTTATTTAGTTTTTGTTGACCGGGTAAGTGCACTAGACATGGAGGGCAATCGCATTTTGGAGTCCCAGCTCATACAGGTGATGGAGTTATCAAACTCAGATTGCATGGATTGGGAGGGGTTCCTTTGAGCGATAAACAACATCAGGGATGCTGGCATTGACATCACAGCAATTGCCATGGATAGATACCCACAGATATGTTCCGTAATGTCTAAGGGAAACATGTTTCTGGGAGTGTCCCACCAATCTGATGTGTGGCATGTGGCAAACAAATGTACCAGTTGAGGAGGCTGAGTCATTCGAGTGTACTGTAGTGGTGGATGTAGGTTGTAGGATCACCCTCATCTACCGTCCACCAGGGAATGAGAAGTGTTTCCTTCAGGAAGTAGCGGACTTCGTGATTGACATGGCATTTGAGTTGCCCAGGCTGATGGTCCTGGGTGACTTCAATGCCTGGGTCGATATCAAACTCTCACAATTTCAACAACACTTCCTCCAATTGATGACACCTTTGGGCCTTACGCAAGTTGTTACTTCTGCCACTCATAAAGGCGGTCACTCCATTGACCTAGTCTTCCTCCTGGGGATCGAAGCCTTCGATTTGGGGGTGGAACCTGTCAGATGGTCCAATCATTACACCATGGGGTTCAGTTTTTGTGCCCCCCTCATAGGCCTACCCCTGTGGAGATGGTCGGGTACCACCCTTTGTGAAATGTAAGCTCTGAAGGCCTGGTGGTGGCACTTGACCTATCGGTGCTTCCTGGAGCAAGCAATGATACAGATGTCTTGGTTTTGGCTTATAACAATGCCATCTCTTCAACTCTGGATATCATTGCTCCTCTCCATGTTTGTCCTCTCCCTCTTCACCCTCAGTCCCCTTGGTTTGATGGGACCTTGAGGGAGATGCAGCAACAAGGATGAAGATTAGAGCATTGCTAGCGGAAATCCGCCCTACATGCCGACCACCTTAGATTGATGGAACACTATCAAGTCTATCATTCCGAATTCCCCAGTAAGAAGGCAGAGTTCCTGTCCAGAGAGATTGCGGCTGCTCAAAACTGACTGGCTCAGCTTTTTCGAACTGTGGACAGACTGTGCAACCCAGCCTGCCTGCAGGTTCGAAGAACCTTTTCACAAGTGTGAAGAGCTTGCTCATTTCTTTGCGCCTAAGGTGGTTGACATCAGGGCAGCGCTCCAACCAGCACACTCTATGGGAGATGCTATGGATCCGCGCTCGGTCACTGTCCCTCAGTTCTCCTGGAGTTCCTTTGACTGGCTGGAGTTCATTGATGTCATGTGGATTGTCCAAGGTGTGCACCCTATGTGTTGTAGTTTGGATCTGGTCCCAACTACCCTGATTAGGGGCTGTTGTGATACCATCGGCCCAGTCCTAGCATGGATAGTCTGGTGCTCCTTGGAGACGGGTGAGTTTCCTAGCTCCCTGAAGGAGGCGATGGTAATGCCCCTCCTGAAGAAAGCTTCTCTGGACCCTGACTGTCCTGCCAACTACAGACCGATCTGTAACCTTCCCTTTGTGGGGAAGGTGATTGAGAAAGTAGTGGCCCTACAACTGGAGAACCTTTTGACCATTCATGACATTTATGAACCTCTCCAATCCAGTTTTCGAAAGAGGCATAGTACCGAGACTGTGCTGGTTTGGGTGCTCAATGATCTCTTGATGGTGAGAGATTGGAAGAGCCACTCCATCTCTCTTCTTGATCTTTCATCAGCATTTGACACTGTGGACCATGGAATTCTTCTTGAACACCTGAGGTTCATCTGTGGTCTGTCTAGTACAGTCCTCAGGTGGTTTAGATCCTTCCTCACTGGCAGAACTCAGAGGGTGGTGTCGGGGATCGGGTGGCCTCCTTTTGCTCAACTCCCCGACAGCAAAACACAGAAAAAGACCACTACAGTGATAGATGCTGTAATGGTCCGTTTCCATGTTTCGCTTCCCCCAGTGTTCTGCCCCCTCCCCGGACCAACTCTGACCTGGAGTTGAGTATCGTAAAGTCTGGAGGGGTGCGGGGGGCAGAGTTGGGGAATTGGGTGGCACAATACCTGCATTGGTATTGTGCCGTCACTGTGCGGGAGGTCGGCATTTTTACTGTCAATTTCACTTGGTGCTTCCCAGGGATCTACTCCTCTGACCCAGTCTCTCTGTCATATGGGGTACCTCAGGGTTCTGTGTTGTCCCCCATGTTGTTCACGTGTACATGTTGCCCCTCTGAGACATTGTAAGAAGGTATGGGCTGAGGTTTCACTGCTATGCTGATGATACCTAGCTTTACCTATCTTTTGCACCCAACCAGGATAGAGCTCTCTCGATATTTAACAACTGCCTCACTGAAATCCAGGACTGGATGAATTCGAGCTGGCTGAGGTTGAACTCGGAGAAGAGTGAGGTGATGGTTGTGGACCTAGGTCACTGGATAGAGGGGATAGGAGCTGGTTTACCTTCGGGAATTTCTCTCGGTGGCTCCCAGCTCCTTACTTCTGAATGGGCGCGAAACCTGGGGGTGATTTTTGATGACGGGCTGACACTGCGATCGCAAGTGTCGGCAGTCATCAAATCTTTCTTTTACCATCTGAGGAACATCTCCTGGATTAAGCACCTAGTTCCATCCGGTGATCTGCCTACATTGGTCCACATCTTTGTGACCTAGCACCTTGGTTATTGCAGCTCCCTTTATCTGGGGCTACCTAGGGTTAATATCCGTCACTTGCAGCTAGTGCAGAAAGCTGCAGCCCGGTTATTGACGGGTACTCCTCGGATCTGTCACATCTCTCCAGTGCTGCATGAGCTGCATTGGCTGCCGGTACAGTGGTGGATCACCTTTACAATCGGACTTCTGATTTATAAAGCCCTACATGGACAGGGCCCGGACTACCTGAAAGAGCTTCTGGTGCCATACTGCCCCAAGTGATCATTCCACTCGGCTGAGGAGAGGTTGCTAGAGATTTCAAGGGTTTCTTTATTCTTCAGGGGCCCATGCATTTATGTACACAGCCCCAGCCCTTTGGAATTCTCTACCCCATCAGCTTCAGGAGTGCGTGACCATGGAGGGATTTAAACAGGCACTAAAGACCCACTTGTGGCATCAAGCTTACTCTTTCTGATGGTATTTTATTCTGAATTTTACGAACCCCTGTATTTATTGTATTTATGGTTTTTATTGCATCATGTTTTATTCTCTTGTATTTTACTGTCAAGGCACCTTGATTCTAGAAAGGCGCAGTAAAAATAAAGTATATTATTATTATTAAAGTCAATTATCAAGAAACTGGTTGCCAAAGGAAAACAGTGACATTGTGAGGATCTAGTGCCTTGGACACGCTCGATAGCGAACCACTTCTGGAGATCAGCATCAACATACAAAGGAAATCTAGCTGTGCTGAGGGAGAAGAACCACCCGCCATTTCCCCAACATCCAACAGAAGCACCTCAACCACAGAGGGTAGTTGGTCCGGGACGTTGGCAGGTGGTTAGGAGGCACATATTGGGTGCCCCATCACTCGGTGCTCTCCAACATATTACCTCCACAAACCATATAAAAACTACAAACAGGTATCTGCCTCTATCTCCGAAAGCAAACAAAGGGGCAGAGGACACTTCAGAGCAGGACACTGCAGCACAGGAGCTAGCACAACAAAACTCACCCAAAATAGGAACCAAAACAAAAAAAGCAAAAACGAAATCAAAAAAACTTCTGATCATAGGAGACTCCATGATTCGGGGAATTGATACCTATCTCCAGCCAGGGGTAATGGTCAGATGTCTCCCAGGTACATCAGCATGGAGAGACACTGACTGCATTGCTAGAATTGTTCAGGAAGCAGGAGAAAACATTGACGTCCTGGTACACATAGGGACTAATGATCTCGCCAGCCGGTCAGTTGTGGAGACTAAGGAACACCTGACCAGGCTGGGTGACAAACTATCATCCATTTTATCTGGCATCTCCTTCTCTGAGATTCTGCCAGTCTGGGAGAGGGGGGCAGATGGATGGAAGGTCAGGGAAGGGGAGATGGGGGAGCTAAACATGTGGCTCAAGGGCTGGTGCCACGAAAAAGGACACAAATTTGTAGGGAACTGATAACAGTTTTGGGAGTGAAAGTTCTTTAAATTTGATGGACTGCATCTGACTAAGGAGGGAGTCAGTGCATTGGGGCAGAGGTTTGACGTCTTGCAGAATATTTAAAGTAGCAAATGGGGAGAGGGTGCAACACCCCATACATTGAATGGGAAGAACACCCCTCCCCCCTCAGCTAGTGGTCAAACAGGAGTTCAGCATGTTTGCAGTTCATTTGCATCACCAGGTAAGGAAAAAGCTCCGGCTCCCCATACGACACACAGGGGAAACGACAGACCTCACCCAACAACTAACACACCGAAATCTGGCCAATGGAAAATCATGTACACAAATGCTCGCAGTCTGGGAAACAGGATCCCAGACCTGCAGGCCATAATGACAGAGGCTAAACTGAACATAGTAGTAATTAGCGAGATGTGGTTTACCAGTAACCACATTTGGGAGACTTCAGTACCTGGCTATGTGCTGTTCAGAAGAGACCGAGGTGCAAAAAGGGAGGTGGAGTGGCCCTGTATGTCAATGAAAATATCAAAGCTACAGAAATTCAGAATACACTTAAGGAGCCAGAAGAACTGTGGGTCACCCTGGAAACAGGAAATGGGACAGCCATACGAACTGGGGTTGTCTACAGGCCCCCAGATCTGGGGGAGGATACAGACACATTACTGTAAGAAAATACACAAAACATGACAGCTAAAGGGGAGGTACTGATAATGGGAGACTTCAACATGCCAGATACAGATTGGTCAATACCAGCAGGAACATCTGCCAAAACTAGACACATGGTGAATTCCCTGCAGGGGGAGGGCCTCAAACAACTGGTGCAACAACCCACAAGAGACAAGGCTATCCTAGATCGAGTACTGACTAACAGGGAAAGGATCACAGATCTCCAGGTAGAAGGTCACCTGGGTGCCAGTGACCATCACATGATATGGCTCAGTTTGGCCACTAGAACAAAATCATCCCATTCCAAGGCAAAAATATGGAACTTCAGAGGAGCTGACTTTGATAAGATGACCAACAGAGTTAAGCTAGCCCTGGAAAAAAGAAATACAGGTGAGGGGGTACAGGCAAAGTGTGCAAGCATTAAGAATGCAATACTTGAAGCAACATCCCATTGTGAGAGAGAAAAGGAAGTGCAAAAGAAGAAGGAAACTACTTTGGTTCTCAAATACAGTAGCAGAAAAGGTCAGAACCAAAAGGCTGGCCTTCAGGAAATATAAGGGAACACATTGGGATGAAGATAGGGAAGCATGCCAAACTTCCCTAAGGGAAGAAGGAAAGGCAGTAAGGCAGGCAAAGGCCCAAACCAAGGAAACACTAGCACAAACAGTAAAAGAAGGTGACAAGACTTTCTATAGATACATTAGTGAAAGGAGAAAGTCCAGAGGGGGTATTGCTAAGATCAAAGGAGATAAGGGGGCGTGTGAGGAAGAGGACCATGTAAAAGCATCTATCCTAAATAGAGTCTTCTGCTCAGTATTTACTGAAGAGAAGGTAGGGCAGGGCCCACAGGTCAGCACCATGGACACGGGGTGGGGGGGGAGGTGTGCACTAGTCCCTTCACAAAAGAAAGGGTCCTACAAGAGCTTGATAAGCGCAGGGTGGACAAGGCAATGGGACCTGATGGCATACATCCCTGGGTACTAAAGGAGCTAAGGGTGGAACTAGCAGAGCCATTATCAGAACTGTTTAGTGAGTCCCTGAGCACAGGAGAGGTCCTGGAAGACTGGAGAAGGGCTTATGTGATCCCGCTCCACAAGACTGGCAGCAGGGAGGAGGCGGGGAACTACAGACCAGTCAGTCTTACCTCAGTAGGGAGCAAGATTATGGAGGCACTCCTTAAGGGAATGATAGTGCAACACCTGAAATCCATAGGAGCACTGGATCCAAGGCCGCATGGGTTTACAAAAGGAAGGTAGTGTCAAACTAATGTCATAGATTTCTTTGACTGGGTAATCAGAGTGGTGGACCAAGGGGGAGCAGTTGGTGTCGCCTACCTTGACTTCAGTAAAGCTTTCGATACTGTTCCATATAGAAGATTGATTAATAAGCTGGGTAGGCTCGGGGTGGGTCAGAAGTTGGTCAACTGGGTGGCAAACGGGTTGACAGTCAGAAAACAGAGAGTGGTGGTAAATGGTATACAGTCAGAAGAGATACAAGTCACAAGCGGGGTACCTCAAGGATTAGTCCTGGGGCCAGTACTCTTCAATATCTTCATCAGTGACATTTCAGATCGACTGGAGGGTAAGGTTTGTCTGTTTGCAGTTGACACCAAGATCTGCAACAGAGTAGATGATCCAGATGGGGTGGGCAGAATGAGAAGAGATCTGGATAAACTGGAAAAATGGTTGGAAGAGTGGCAACTAGGGTTTAATGCAAAGAAGTGCAAGATCATGCACATAGGGAAGAGAAACCCTTAAGCCACCTATAGGCTGGGAGGGGAGTTGCTGGCAGTCACAAGGGAAGAAAGAGACTTGGGCATCATCATCACCGATTACTTGAAATCATTCAAGCAGACCACTAAAGCAGTAGGTAAGGCTAGGGGGATGTTGGGGTGTATTAGTTGGGGTATCACAAGTCAGAAGAGGGAGGTAATAACCACTCTTTACAAGACACTGGTAAGGCCCCATCTGGAGTACTGTGTGCAGTACTGGAGGCCACACCTTCACAAGGACATTAACCAAATTGAGGCAGTCCAGAGCAGGGCAACCAAATGGTACAGGGACTGCATCAGAAAACATATGAGGGCAGATTAACAGAGCTCAATATGTATACCCTAGAGCAAAGGAGGGAGAGAGGTGATATGATCAAAACATTCAAACATCTTAAGGGCATTAACAAGGTGAAAAGAGTCTAACATGTTTCAATATAAGAAAAATAGCAGGACAAGAGGACACAGCATGAGATTAGAAGGAGGCCGATTAAGGGGTAATGTGAGGAGGTTCTTTTTCACAGAAAGGGCGGTGAATGCATGGAATGGCCTACCTCAGGAAGTGGTGGATATGAATACAGTGCAGGGCTTCAAACAGGCATGGGATAGGCATAAGGGAACAATACAGATGAGTATGAATAGATAGGCCATTGACAGAGCAAAGGCTGATGGCACATTCAAAACGTAGAAAAAGAAATGGGCAGACTGGATGGGCCTTGCAGTCCTTATCTGCCATCAACTTCTATGTTTCTATGTTTGTATGAAGTGGGTCTCTGTTCTGGAGCATACCACTAACACACACAGCTGGACTGTGGGATTAGTCTTTTATGCGTGCGAGCATGGCCCACTCAATGAAGAGATGATCATGGATACATGCTGGCTGCAGAGGGGGACTGCAGCATATGAGGCCCTCAAATCCATTGTATTGGACAACAGGCTGCTAAAGGATTTGGCTAAGGTCTCAGAGTTCTGCCACACAGGCAAGTTAGAAGTCTTCCATTCCCTGTTCAACAAGTACTGTCCAAAGAGACAACACTTTTCGTATGGGGGCATGGTTGTGCGAACACAGCTAGCCATGCTAGATTATTCTGCCAGCTCTGATTGTCCTGTGGCAAAATGCGGATCTGGACCAAACAAAGGCAATGACAAGCATAACTTTGTCTTTTCAAAGTTAACAAAACGATGGGTAATCCATCCAGTGTCTGAAAAGAAAACGTACCAGTTCCTTGACAAGATGTTCAACGGTGTTGTGAGACTGAAAATAGGTAAACTGAGCAATCTCCCAGCTATTGAGAAGCCTGAATTGCCAAAGAATATTGCGCCAATGCCATGTCCAGACAAAGAAGAATTAAGAGACATTACTCTCGTTTTGTGAAAAAACAGCCATAGTGTCATTTGTGGAGTACACCAGTGACATTGCTGATCTGGTTTGGGATAATTCATGTCCAATGTCAGTGTTGGTTATTTTATCATTGTTTCTATTTCTGCTTCTCATGTATCCTTCCATGTTTGTGGATGTAATGTTTTTGCAACATTTCCATTTGTCTGTAACTAAAGGTTCAGAAGCGTTGATTGCTTAGGTGATGCTACTTAGGGTCTAGCAAGTCAAGCAGCACTGCAGTACATCATACTTCTACTGATAAGTGTGCACTGAGCCGATTTTTGACTCAGATGGGTGTCACCAACAGTGGAAGTATTACCCAGACTGTGTTATGGCAAGGTTCACCACACTGTCCCCAATGTGTCCTGGATAGAAGTGCAACCCAGGATAGGTGTGATCTGAATGTTGCCAGCATGTTTAGCCACACCATTCCTGTGACACAACATCAACGTATAATGCACTGTGCCATGTGCTACTGTATTATGACACATGTTTGACTGGTAAAACATTATGTTGTATGGTGTGTGATAATAAGAAGTCTTACCATGGTGGCGGATCACTTGACAGCCACCTGCATGCACGTCCCGCTGCGTTCAGTGCTATCATACGGTATTGCGCAGTACAAGTAATTTGCCTGCACTCAATTGAACTGTGATCCAGTACAAGCATATTTGCAGCATTGTGACCATTGATCATGAGTATGTTCTATGACCTTTCATGATGGCCACTGGCAAGGCCATTGTTCACATGTACTTATTGTTACCAACATGTTGATAAACAACAACTTTAACTATGAAAGCATTGGTATGACACATCTGAACAGGTGTGTCATGAGCATTATGAGTGGCACTCATGCTGTGTTGTCAGATGACCACAGTACATGACCATTTCACTAGAGCAGTGTAGCCCTGCAATGACCTTCAGAACATTGTATCATCTTTCTCCTTGCCTGATGCGGAGTCATCAGTCATGGCGGGTGTCTACATCACCTTTTGACAGCTGGGGCACCACTCCAGAAAACATAAGTCATCAAAACAAAATGATAACTGTATGCCATTTTATCAGTCTTCACAGAACACTTTTTTCCCCTGCCATTCAAGTAATTTGTGCTTGTCTGCCAGTTGATGATGCTTGTCGCTGTTAAAGAACAGGTGCCATGCTATCAAGATGAAAAGCGAGGAACAAAATCGTTGACCTGATAGCTTCTTGATGTGAGAGGTCTCAGCATGTTGTGCAGGCAGCACTGTTTACTTGCTTGTTCACCTTCACATTTTTATTTGTTCCTCGCATCAACATGGATGGGCCTCATCCAACAAGAATTGCTCACCGTGACAAACTTCTAAGTGTGTTTAGACACACATAATGCACTGTTAACCTTTAGCTGTGAAACTGTCACCGCTGCGATCACATGACACTGCATGCAACTGTGACCCGCATATACTAACATCATATATTGAATGGTGCAGTACAACAAGTACCATTGTCATGTCATTCTGTGTCGCACATTTGCTCCCAGTTGAATTGCCCTTAGAAGCTCTTCAGCGCCAGACAGACACATAAGACTTGTTCACATAGCAAAATCTGAGCCGGTTCTGAATGTGTACTTAACCTCGATCACCGCATCATGTCCCCTGTGAAGGCTTTCTTTCACTTTTCCATGCTGTGTTGCTGTGAGCACAATCCCTAGTTTCCTTGCATTTCATGTTGGTTTATGTGTTGTCAGTGGCCATCTCACCACAAGGAAAGCACTGCACCATTCTCCCATGCTTTACCAAGACTGCACAGTGACAACGCCAGAACTTAATTTTGTACGTTCAGACTTGGTGCACAAAGCCGACATCTGAATGGTGGTCGTTCAGGGTTTCTGAATGGGCAGGAACAACGGCTTAGTGTACAGCATGACATGTGTAGTAGCCTATTGTGAACTGCAGACAGACCATACATTCTGTTTCTACAGTGACATCACTTGTCACGGTGTGGGTGGTGAAAGGCCAGAGTACAGATACTGGCAATTGACATGATACAGGAATGTAGATAGATGGAAAACCAAAACGTTGATAATGCATGTGGCAACAAACACCTACCCTGCACAGTCTGTGGCATCATGCACCATGTTTATTCCACAGATGTTGGTGACCTTCCCGATACACCATACTCTGTGCATCACTGAATGCTTTGTTACAACAATAGCATGCTGAAATTATAGAGCTACCCCACTGTCTTGAGATTAGTGGAAAACACAGTATGCACAAAGTAAATTCAACCACCGTGTCAACAACTGTTCAGCACTGAATGTGGCCTCCATGTCATGCCACTGAAACAGCATTAGTAGAAGGCAGTAACTCTGAATACAGACTGTTACCTTGATTCCAAATTCAGATAACAATGTCTGGCAGAATGTGTGGTGCAGTGGCAAGGATGTCAGAGAAATCTGTGCCTTAATTACTGACATGCCAGAGACACATCCACGACATTGTGGCACGGCTTGCATTCAGCCATGGTGGTAGATGTTGAGGCATACCCAGTACAGTTCTCCTCAACCAGTGATACGTGAACGGCAGTTGTGAGTGGCACACCAAAACAGACGGCATGCATAGCAACATACAAAGAAGCCAGCAGCAGAAGACCATTTGGTCTATCTAGGACGCTCACGTTGAGGGCTCCACAGCTTGAGCTAATGTCAGTGCCCCACCTCCGCACTCCTCCCATAATCCATACCCATAATTCTTACCTTCATCCTATGCTTATCCCAGCCTCTCTTAAAGCTGTCCACTGTCTTCAACAAGCTCACCTCTTTCAGTAGTGCATTCCAGCTGTCTACCACCCTCTCTGTGAAGATGTGCTTCCTGACTGTCCTCCAAAACCTCCCACCCTCCAGCTTAAGACCGTGCCCCCTCGTATTATGGTTCCCAGTCAGTGTAAAGAGACTGTCCTTATACACCTTAGTTATACCTTTGAAGTACTTGAAGGTCAGAATCTTGTACCCTCTCTCTGTCTCCTGTCGTCAAGGGAGTACATGCTCAATGACCTTAATCTCTCCTCATGTGCCTTACCCTGCTGACATTCCATCATGTTTGTACTGTAGCCCTCCTCTGTACCTTCTCTAGCAGGTTAATGTCCTGGGTACCAGTTCTGAACTTCATACTCTACATCTGGTCTTACCAGTGACCCGTACAAGGGGAGTATAACCTCCTTTCTCCTACTACTGATCCCCCTGTATATGCATCCCAGCATCTTGTGTGACTGTACTGCTGCTTTCTTGCATGCATGGACTGCTTCAGGTCACTGGTAATCATTACTGCTAAGCATGTCTCCTCCTCTGAAGCAGAGTTCCATTGACATGCACACACCAACACATATGCGCTTGTGAACTGTGCACTTACTTTGGCCAATGTGGAATGGAAGTCACATGTCTGTGACAAAGTAGTGTGTCACGGGGCAGTGAAGGACCACTCCATGGCTCCACTGATGACAACGGGGCAGAGCCATCTCAATTTATCAGTGTCCACTGGTGAATTAAACTTGTTAGGATGATGCTGTAATGAGCCAGTGGTGGGCCATCACAATGGGGCCAGGTGTTGTATGACATGAACGTGCAACATAGGAGGTTACAAAGAAGAAGCCGTTACCTCTTAAAGTAACTCCCTGGCAAAGCAGTAATTGGTGAGGCTCACTGTACAGTCAATCCTGCTGTGTGCTGGCACCAGTAAATAAGTACTGAATCATTCACAATGTGTCAAAGTAACATGTAATGAAAGTAATACATGGCCTATAATAACTGTATCGCTTTTCATATTCAGACATGTGCCTGATTGAAGTGCACAGCAATGTTGGCCAGTGTCACCAGCGTGTAGTGTTATTTGCCCCTGTAAGTGACTGGTATTGTGTCTACTGATGTGACTGTCACACACTACTGCCACATCCTTGACCGGATCATAGTGTGACATCTTGCCAACATGGGCATGACATTATAATTGCTTAGTCAACGTTAACTATTTTGTATTTATAGTTGAAAACTGTGACTTAATAGCAATGAATGATGCAAATATAAGAGCTTTATTTTTTTCATTCTTTCCTGAAAACTGGCATAGCGCCACGTAAATATACACATTTTTTTCATGAGATTCACAACAGTATAATAAAATACAAGCAGTATTGGCAAGTCATTGAGGTGATTAAAATCAAACATTGCTGTTATCCCCTTTGCTATATGCTGATTGTGTTGTCTCCATAGCTGCTGTTACAGTGATTTACAATAAATGGAGAACTGGAACACATATGGAAATCTACACATTGGCCCAGATATTCAAACTGCGCCCAAAAAATGAGCAATAGCAGGAGCAAGCGCAAGTCCATTGCGTCCATGTGCAAGAGGCGTGATATTCAAAAACGGAGCAGGCCAATCTGCGCCTACAGCCGACGACTGAATATCACACCACCTGCGCCATAGCGCAACTAGGGAGGGGAAGCTGAGCAGATCTGATGCGCCATAGCGCAACAAGGGATGTGCAGCTGAGCAGTCCAGAGGTGCCATAGAGCAACCAGGGACGCCCCCCAGCAGCAGAGCAATGCAACTGCACAACCAGGGAGGTAGGGGTTCACCACCCATGCCACAGATGGGCACAGGAACACACAGCAGAACAGACATCGTCCCCCCACACCCCATGCACTGCACAACTGGGGAAGGGCTGGAATAACCACTGGCCCATGGAGACAATCAAACAACCCACAGCTGGGCCATGGTGCCCCATCACACCCCCCGGCAAGCTGTGACTGGCACACAAGGAGGGCTGACCACCCTGTGCCACACCATCCCCCCAATGCAGAGCACACCTTGCACCATGACCCCCAGACACCCTCCCCAGCAGCAGCGACCACCACTGCAGGAAACCCCATGCATGCCACCACCCCCACTGTGACACTGCAACCCTGTACACCACAGAACCATGCAAGGCAGCTCCACCACGAGCACCCATCAGCGGGTGGCAGCACACAGTAATGCAACAATGGCATACACAGTGCCACCATGCACAGTCCCCCCGAGGTGGTGCTGAGAGACCAACCATGCGTCGGCACATGAGGTACCCTACATGGGACAGGGCTTGCCCCGGACACAACCACCAGTGGTACAGCACCCTGCACAGTATCCCAATGACACACCCCAACCCAGTACTGGCCACAACAGCCAGCATAGACACCCACAGTGGTGCGTGGAAGCATGCACCACAGCGGATGCCACACAGTGCATGGACAGACACCCACCCATACACAAGGGCACAACAACACAGGGACACAGTGGCGGGGCAACCAAGCCCGCAGTGTGGGCCCATGTAAACTGTGTACACACAACCCGCAGTCCTCCATGGCACTGGAGTGCCAGCCACCCTGTGCAGCCACTGTGGACCTGTACGCCACCAGCATTTCCCAGAGCACAAGTCACAGACAGTGGTGCACATCCCCTGCAACACACACAAGGCACAGCATGGAGGTGGGACAACAACTGTGAAGGCCACAGTGTCACCCGAGGCAGACGTGCACCACACCAGTGACAGGAGGCAACCCAGCAGTGTGACGGGTACAGTGGCTGCTCTGCAGGGACTGCCACCACTGACATGCCAGCAGACCATGCAGGTCACAGACATGCATGTGTGTCAGCTGCACAGGCCATGGATGGGCTGATAGGGGCACCATGGACACAGAGCACTGACCATGGACCACTGCACACAGTCATCCAGTGCACAGGGAACAACACACACACCACAGACACTGACTGATAGCTACCCCCACACCATAGTCACCTCCACACGGACACACACACATACCCATGACCGTACCACCCCTGACACCATGCACACCACTGCAGCTGAGCACCTATAGCCCACTGCAAATCAGAGACCACCACAGTATTCATATCAAAATAACTGTATTGAAAAAACATATAAAAGTTAACTATTTACAAAATATATACAAAGTGGGGGGTGGGTAAGGGGCAGGGGTGGACAAATGGGACAGGAAGGGAAGGGTGTGAGGGTGGGTCCAGGGGGGTATGGGATTTCAGGGGCTGAGGGACTCCTAGCGGGAGCACTGCTCCCCACTCTGGCTCCGTCTCTGTCGGTGCCTCTGCAGGACCCCGGTGTCATCAATTCTGCGGAGGATGTCCAGCGATGCCCTTGCCACCTGGAGGATCTCCCGAAGCGCCTCCCTGATCTCCCAGAGATGGTGTGTACCTAGGACAAGGGATCACAGTCAATAGATGTGAATGCACAGCCCCATACAGCCCGCCCACTGTGCATGGCATACGGTCGTGGGACATACCTCTGTGATGGTGTGTGACCACCCACAGTGATCACGTCCACATGACCTGCCCACCCAGGCGCATACAGCCATGTGGAACGCTGCACACGCCCACCAGGCCAGAAACACGTGACAGCACCACTGTGGCCATTTAGTAACATGGCTATGTGGTGCAAAGGCAGTGGCACAGCCATGTACCCGGTGCACGCATGGACCACCATCGATGCACTCCCAGACATGCATTGCCACTGGACAGTGTTGACTGTAACAAGTTGCGTGCATGGCAGTGGTGTCAATGGATGGTGGCCATGCCCCACTGCCCACCCTGTTACACAGCATGCAATAGTAATCATGGAGTTATGGCACTCACCATCATCTGGCCGGTCCAGTGGGTGGTGGGGGCCCTCGCCCCGCCTGGCTTCCCTCTGTTCCTCCTGCTGCTGAAGCTCGTGGGCAAGGGGACGCTCTCCGGCCTGTGGTGCAAACATGGAGAGGAACATCAGTACAATCCCATAGCAAAGCCCCTGCCCCCAGGTGTGCCCTCCCACCCAGCCAGACCCACCCACCCCACATCCTGATAACGCCACCACAGCCAACCCTGGATGGTCCCTCCCATGTGCTGACACATGCAACTTTGATACCCATATGGAAGATAAAAGTGTGTTGACGTAACACCTACCTGGCCATGGCACCGTGCCACTCTTGGCACGTGCCCGCAGGCGGTCTAGCAGCTCTGGCTCCCTCCGCCGCAGGTCCCTGTGCCTGTAGCAGCACTGCTCTGTACTTCTTCCCCATTCTGTGGCCTCCTCGAGCGCAGTGGCCACCTCCTCCCATGCCTGGGTCCTGGACCTGTCCAGGGGTGCCTCCCCGAACAGTGGCCCATGGTGTGGCTCCACAATGGCCACTAGGTTGGCGAGCTCTATTGGCGACCACTGAGCAGCCCTCCTGTGTGTCATACCCTCTGCTCAATTTGCAAATATGGCACTCTGCAGCTCGGCTCCCCACGTGCAGATGCTGCGTGGTACAGCGCTGCCATTCCCTATCATGCTGTCACTGAACAGCGTGATAGAGGTGCACCAATGCCTGATGCATGGTGCCTAGGGGGCCAAGGTTGGCACAGGGTCAAGGGTCTCTGGTGCACGGACACGCACAGCACCATTGGAACCCAATGCGTGTAGCGCGATTGGCTGCCTGTGTGCTACCACCAGTAGTGGCCTACTGCGCAGTTGCCCCAGTGCGCCTATGATGGCCCAGTGCCACAGCGCCATGTAGGTGACCATCACTATAGCGCCACTGGCAGAATGGTGGCCGTGCCCTGCATTCCCTACTGCGTACAGCACGTCAGCAGTGTGGCAGATGCCTACGTCAGCAACCCGGGCATGCTCAGTGAGATGTGTACTATACATGTCACAGAACTGCGCCATTGGCTCAGCACGTTCACCACAATTGCGCAAAGTGCAAAAGCGCAATATTCAGTCATCATATGCAGATCATCTGATCAGCCATTTAATGGCGCAGCACTGAAATTTGCATCCACTTAAAGTTGCTCCTCGCCTCATTTGCATGGGTTGCACTATAAAAGTGCGACATTGGGCTGCAGTGGCCATAGTTGGTTACTGCAGTCTGTTGGTGAGTTGCATGCTGTTTGGGAGTGTGGACTGTGGATTTAGGGACATACATGGGACTGCACAGTCACGAGTAACAACTGTCATTCTTACAGGCTAAATAATGACCGAGCAAGTTGTGGGAGAGGAGGAACACAGTGGTGGGAGGAGGAGGAGGCCTAACTTTACCAAGGCCGAGACCGAAGCCCTGTTTGAGGCCTACCTGGATCAGGAGCCACCTCTCAGCAGATGGCAGGGAACACCTCAAGCCCATGCTGCTGCATGAGAGGAGGTGGCACGTGCTGTGAACCTGCATGGCAGCCACCAGCGCTCTGTGCAGGAGTGCAAGAAAATGATGGGCACGGACAGGAGGAGGATAAAGGAGAAGGTGGCTGCCATCAGGACAGCACGATCTGCAACAGGTGGGGGACAGCTGGAGGTGGTACACCTGACCCCACAGGAGGAGAGGATTGCTGGAAGCATGCAGCGTAGTGCCATTGAGGGAGTTCCGGGTGGTGGCTTCCAGACAGGTGGTGGCCCATCACTGCATGGTAAGTCATGGTCTGTCTATGGGGGGACAGGGTAGGTCACATGCAGTAACGCAACTTTGCTTTCCCTTACAGATCCTGAGCATCTGCATGGGTCAGTGGTGGTGGGCCTGTCCACTGAGGACAGTCAGCTGGAGATGGAGGAGGGCCCATCCACCTCCACAGGTATACGTGGCTCAGTGCAACAGTGGGGCTGCCTGGCTGTCCACACTGATGTTGTTGTAACAGGTGCGGAGGAAGCCCTGCCTGTGTCCCAGCATGCCGGCATCCACGGTTGCCAGCATGCTGTGCCTGGGGCCGGTGCCGAGTCCGTCACCGATGATGATGTCGCTAACGTCATGGGCAGTGACACGTGTGTGCCATGGGATGGCCACAAAGCAGGTCACATCACGGCCATGGCTGTGGGTGGTGCTGCCATGGAGGCCTGTGTGTCATCACAGTCCCAGCCTGTGCCTGGCAGCACCAGTGGGGCAGCACTGGTCTTTATTCAGGACAGTGGGACTGTTGCGGCCACTGCGGCAGCACCACTGAGCCCTGGGGAGTGGCAGCCAGAGGGGCAGCATCAGCAGTCGGCCAATGGGCTTGGGGGTACAGGGTTCAGTGGAGGCACCTGTGCACTGCCTGTGGACATGCCCAGACCTGGTCCAGGTGTGCAGCGCCCACCCTCAAGGGGTGCTGAGCATCAGGGCCACGCACACCCTGAGGGACAGGATGCTGAGGAGGCAGATGACCTCTTGGACGAGCACACCCGCCTACTGCAAGCATCAGTCCAGCAGCAGATGCGGCTTGCAACATCGGTGGATGCACTGCATACGGCTCTGGAGTGGGCAGAGGAGTATCACAGCAGGGACACCGCTCTGATCCTGGCAGGGATGGACCGGTCGTGGGAGGATGTGACCTCTGCCATTGACAGGCATGCACAGTCATTCAGTGCCATCATGGCCACAATGGGCACACAGTCATGTGCCCATGTGTCGTGGATACCATGCAGTGCACTGTCCATACCCCATTCCCAGTGTCATGCAACACCCTCCCTGGCGACACCAGGTTCAGCTGTGGGCATCCCAAGCACGCCTGGTGCAGGCATGTTCAGTGTGCTGCAGACCCCTGCATGAGCATGGTCACGGTCATGCAGTGGAACCCCTGGGGGACCATCGGTGCCACCCTATGAGGTCAGTGGTCAGCCTGTTGGTGCTGGCGGGTCTCGGTGGGGCCGCCCATGCATCCGTGGCAGCCGAGGCACTGTGTCGTGTGTCTGACCTGTCTCCCAGTGTAGCTACTGTCTGGTGCTACCCTGTGTGCTTTGTGTCTTTCAGTGGGCACCTGGGTGGGTACCCGGCCCTGCACACAGACACACAGTCCACCTGCACACCCTCCCGCCTGCTGTACGCAGTTGTGTGTGTGTGATGATGCCTGCATTGCGCTGTACACCAATGTGCAATGGTGCTCAGCATCTGACACACGCACATGGACAGGCAGTGGGCGTGGTGGCCTGTGGACATGTGTGTGGCTAGGGTTGTGTTCTGGGTCGGTGTGCCTCCTGCCCTTTGTGCAAGTTTGGTGCATTGTGTGTGTGCGTGTGTGTGTGTCCATCTGCGTGGCATGTTAATCCTCACCCATCCCTGGTTGTGTGTGTGGTTCCATGCCCTGCCACTTCCCTTGACAGCATGCACCCCTGGTGTGTGTCCATGCATGTTTGTGAGTTGTGCCTTAGCCACTGTTGGCTGCACATAGCCCCATGACTTACCTGGGATGGCTGAAGTGCTCATCCGTGATGGTGTCGCAGTGCAGCTGTGCCAGCCGGATCAGTCGGGGGTCCCGTCGCCCAAGGGGGGGCTGCCCATCACCATCGTCACCGGCGTCCTCATCATCCCCATCACTGTCCCCCTCTTCAACCTGTATGGCTATCCCACATTCATTGGCCATGTTGTGCAGGATGCAACAGGCCAGGAATAGCCCACAGGCCTTTGAGGGGCTGTACTGTAGGGCACCACCGGAGGTGTCCAGGCAATGGAAACGTGCCTTCAGCATCCCGAACACCCACTTGATGACATTACGTGTGGTGGCATGTGCCTCATTGTAGCATTGCTGCGATGGGGTCGTGGGCCGCCGGTAGGGTGTGAGCAGCCAGGGATGGAGTGGGTATCCACTGTCACCTGTGTGTAGAGGGTGGAGGTTAGTTTGGTGATCAGCATTGCCCTACCCCAGGCCATGTAGGCCACTACCCATGTCATCTCTGGCCATGCCCCCCCAGGCCCTATGATTGTCCATGTGGTTTGCATACTCACCCTCTAGGTGGCCAGTGGGGATGTCCCCACTCTTGAATCTGTGGCAGAGTACCGACTGGTGCCAGATAAAGGCATAGTGTGCTCCACCAGGGTGCATGGCACAGGCATTGATTATGCGCCCCCTGGCATCGCACACCACCTGGCAGTTGATGCTGGCATGGCCCTTGCAATTTAGGTATGCGGCTCCCTTGGGGCCAGGTGGTGTGTGTGTATGGCCACATGGGTGCAGTCTATTGCCCCTAGCACGCCAGGCATATGTGTTACCCTGTGGAACTCCTGTATGTTTGCTGTGTGCTCTGCCGGTGTGCTGGGGAAATGGATGTACTCCGCAGCATGTGGCAGCAGTGCACTGAGAAATTGGGTGAGGTGGCGTGATGTGGCTGACTGGGTTATGCCTGTGGTGTCCCCAGTTGGTCTCTAGAAGGTACCTGTGGTGAGCAAGCACATGCAAGCTGTCACTTTAGTCTCCACTGACAGGGCATGGCTCTGTTGTGTGGGTGCCTGCGTCACATCACTGCACAGCTCACAGAGCCGCCTCAGAATTGCCCTATTCAGGCGGTACCCACCCACAATCTCAGTATCACTGTACAGCTCGAAGCTGGTGCGGGCTCGGTACTGCCTGTTGGGGGCATACCGCCGATGGGCCCTTCCACGACCACGCCCCTGCCGCCCGCCTTCTCACCCCCCTCATAACGGCCTCCATCTGGAAGGTGGCACTGGCCATGTCCCTGGCTTGTGTTCACCCCCCTGGCAGCTGTTACTATATTCCCCCTGCTGTCCTCACTGCTACTTCCTCTGCACCGGGAACACCTGCCTGTGGTGGCCTCTGTGCTGTGTGGCACTTCCCCCTTCTGCACTGGCTGTGGCTCCCCACACCTTCCCTGTGCCTCTGTGTTCAGGGAGCCCTTTCCCTGGCCTGCCCTGTGTGTCCCTCCTGCCCTGTCTGTATGGCTAGAGTTCTGCCTCATGTGCCTTCCCTGCAGTGTTCTTGCACCTCTCCCTTGCTCCTCTTTATTTTGGCTCTTTTCCGCTATGGTGCAGCTTCCGCTTGCTCCCCTATTGCGCATGGCGCAAGTTATTGAATATCGCACTGCGCCATTTATGCATGGTTCCTCCCCCTTCAGTTGCACATGCCTTCATTAACATTGCGCTGTTGCTCAGCGTGCTTTTGGGGGCGCAACTGCCTCCTGCTGAATATTGCAGAATGGCGCAATTTCGGACTTGCGCAGGCGCAACCCTATTGCGCATGGCTCAACTCGTTTTGAATATCTGGGCCATTGTGTATAACTAGAAAACTACATTGTCAATGAATGACTGCTGTTTAACACATCATGGGCAGGCAGTGGGGCATTAGATGGCTGACAGGAAGCAATCAATTGCACCCAGATGAACAGCAGTGTTGGTGAACTCTGCACATGAGTGCGCACATTGTCATTGTGTTTTCTCTGAATGAACACAGCATGACGACAATCTATGTGTGGTACACGATGCATGTTTCTAATGTGGAGGGTATAAGGGGGAGTGCAGCATCACACTGTCATATAAGAGGTGAAGAACCATGTTCCAGTGACCTGTAACTGAGATCCTGAGCATTTTGTGCTCCTTTCTACATGTACAGGAATGGGCCTGGAGTGTTGGTGACCATGGATGGAGGAATAAGCACGACACAATTTTTCATTCAATGTTGACTGTCAATGCACAACTTTGGTCTGAAACAATCACAACCATATTTTCCAGATTTGCAGGGAAAATGGAAGATACAGTACTACTGGAATGTCAACAATACATACATCATTGTCCTTTACTTGTTCTCATGATGACACATGTGGCTGGTGGTGTGATGCCGCGATGTTGTACCAACATAGTTGCAGGCACTGTCATGAAATACTGACTTGCAAAATCCCTAGTGTCAAGAGACTGTACCTGATTGCTGTAAATTCAAAATCTGGTATGCCGACAGTTGCCCACAATGTAGTATAAAAGTTATAGTAAATGGCTAAATGTTTGTACGTGGGTTCTCCCACACCAGGGTGGGGGTTGGAATTGAGTAAGAGTTCCATGAAACAGGGAAAAGTACAGAAGTGTGAGCAACTACAGAGTGACCTAATTTGGCACTTTTGGAAGTCAATCTCAGACTCATGAGTCATGGGAATACTTGCAAATCACATCAAAATGTGCCTCACAGCACTGACTACAGGTGCTAAGGGTCACTGTGGACATCAGACACGTATGTTAACAGCATTCAAGCTGAGGATATCACCTTCCACCAATCACTGACCTTTCATGGCAATGGTGTTGTGTTCTGGTGAGGTGTATGTTAGGTGGGAAACACTGCTCAGGGCGGGTAATCAGTCACATGAAGCACTGGACTACAAAGCGAACCATCCCATCATCGCGCTTAGTGACACACAGATGTGCACACAGGCATGGTTTGTACTGTGGTTAAGCAACTACAAATTGTTGGGACACAAGGTAGTCAGCATTTCCTACATGAACCCAACACCACTGTACAGGACCCACATCTGCCAGAGGCCATAATCACGAACAAGAAATCATGGGATTTTTCTTTTTTCCATGTTTCTACACCAGCCCCACACTCACAGCAACACCACCGGAAGTGGCTCCGGGCCCCCTACACCCCACCAACAAAATTAATGCAACAAACTGTGGTGTTGAGGTGGTGTCTGACAAATCACACTTCTGGGATTTAGTGGATCATGATTAGGGCCTGTGGCAATCATGGTTGGCAAAAAGTATTCTTGGATTGATGAAATGATGATACGCATAGAGTTACTATGCCTGTTTGCACATGATCAGAAAAGTATCATTAAACTGCATGAACAATAGTCAACAATTTTTTAACAGCTCTACTGTCAAGTAAGACTAACAATCCTGAACAAGCAAATCAGGTGAATGTTGCGATCAAAACATGACACATGGCACTGGACACTGTCCACATGAACAGGGCTAACTGAGTTCATTGAGGAATGATTGGGACCAGACATCTTCACCTTCCTCGTCAGCCTCATGCAATCACAGGTACTGTCCATTTTCTTTGGGCCACTTGGCACGGATGGATGTCACCATGCATGAGGGAATGACATGATGCACCTTCCTCCCCAATATATCATGGATCCAATGAGTGTACTGGACATAAGAGGAAAGGCGCATGGACCTGTGAGTGAGAAGCACTTGAGAGTATCAAGTTTCCTCAAAGCCCAGTGCACAACTAACATGCAATGAAAGTACTGACAGGTCTATTGATTATTAAATGGGTAGGGTGGGATGGCCAACAACATGCATCATGGCAATGTTCTCATAACAGGAACCACATGAGCCATCCTCCAATCTTGAGGTACACACCCAGAGTCCAGCGTCCAGGTCCAGGTCTGCCAAGGGCCCCACCAGGACTGACACTAGCTGTTGTAGTATCCTGGAGTGAATGCCATCTGGTTCTGGTGCCTTATCCACCCTTATTGCCTTTATCACCTCCAGCACTATACCTTCTATGATCTCCTTTTCACTCACCCACTCACCTTACGCCCCTACTCCCACCTTGCTTTTGGTATATTCCCCCACCTTCTGCTTAGTAAAAATTGAACAGAAGTACTCATTAAGTGCTTCTACCTGTTTGCCCCCCTTTTTCACCCATCACCCATCCATTGTAATCCTTATAATGTCATCCTTACAACTCCTTTTCTCCCTGATGTACCTGAAGAAGTCTGTATCCCCTTATTTAATGCCTTGAGCTACCCTTACCTCCCTGTACACCGTGCCAGCCCTTACTTCAAAAATCACCTCCTTCTCTTCGCTCCAGTACTTCTCCTTGTCCTACCCCTCCCTTTTTTTTGTATCTCTTATAAGCATCTCTTTTCTTCCTTCCTTACCCTGACTATGACTCCTTGTTTGTCCAGCTAGGTTTCTTCACCGTATGCTTTTCACAATGGGACCTGCTGCAGGACTTAGTTGCCTCAACTATCCCTAGCTATATGAGCTGCCACCGCTGATTTACATCCATATTAGGTTGAAATCCTGCCAGGAATCCTTGTAACACTTCTCCCATGCTTTCAAAGTCAGCATTTCTGAAGTCCAGCAACTTTGTGCCACATGGCCCTCTCTCCTTACCCATAAGCAAATGGAACCATACCATCTGTGGTCGGTCACCACCTGGTGGCTCTTCCGCCCCTCCCTCTACCATGAGAGTCTGTAGTTGTGCAGTTTTACTCCCCAGGCTTGTAGCAGTTAATGAAATCAATACTTGCCCCTAGTCCTATTTATGTATTATGGGGGAGGGGGGTAAGCCCATATGGTTTCCCATCACAAGGCCTCTGAGTACCTGTAACTGTCCTGTTAACCCCCTCTCCTATCTTTTTCTTGTATGTACTCTGCAATCCTTTGCTTCAATACTTTCTTTCCATCTTCACTTAAGTACAGTCTATCTTTAACATATAGACTGCTGTCCCCCCAGGTTACACCAACCCTCATACATGCCCATACCCTTTTTCAGAACACCAGGTTCATAACCATTTGTTGAATTTCTGTATTCTCAGTTTCCTTGCCTTCCTTGCCCTAGGAAGTGGAAGTACCTCAGAGAATGTAACTGATGTTCCTGTCCCCCTCTCAAGCTGGAACCAAGGGGAAGAGTACATAATGGGGGGGGGGTGGTAATAACAACAAAAATGGAAAAGGACCTGGGGGTAATCATATCAGATGAACTTAATGTTAGCAAGCAATGTGAGAAGGCAGTAGGGAGGGCTTGGGGATACTGGGATGTATGGGGAGAGACATCACCAGCAGAAAACAGGAAGTTGTTATCCCTCTGTACAGACAGTTGGTGAGACCCCATCTGGAGTACTGCATCCAGTTCTGGAGACCCCATCTCCGCAAGGACATTGACGGGATGGAGGCAGTCCAGAGGAGAGCAACTAAAATGGTGCAGGGTCTGCAACAGAAGCCATATGAAGAGAGACTAAAGGAGCTTAATATGTATACCCTTGAGAAAAGAAGGGGGGACATGATAGAAACTTTTAAGTACCTTAGTGGAATCAACAAAGTCCAAGAGGGTAACATCTTTCAGAAAAAGAGATGTACAAGAACAAGGGGACACAATTTGAAGATAGAGGGAGGACAGCTCAGGGGCAATGTGAGAAAGTATTTTTTCACAGAGAGGGTGGTGGACGCATGGAACAGCCTTCCTGAGGAGGTTGTGGGGTCTAAAACTGTGGGAGAATTCAAGAATGCATGGGACAGACATGAGGCAATTCTTGTGGGGAGTAGGAAGAAATTGGCTGTTGGTTAACTAGGATCTGCAGTTTATCCTGTAGGTAGGGAAATGGGCAGACTAGGTTGGCCAAGCAGTCCTTATCTGCCATCAAAGTCTATGTTTCTATGTTTCACAAACTCACTCTGCAGGTCAGGCCCTCTGCTCCCACAGTGCCGACCTCAGAGTGTAATAGTGTGAACAGGTAACAGACAGGATAACCCTCCTGTCTGCTTTTGGGTCTGAATCACGTTTAGTCTCAAGTTCTGGGAGGATTCAAACTGTGAACCTTATGTTAACGTAGACAAATGTACAGGTTCAGATGATATTCTCTTTTCAGGGGGATTTAATATATCTTTCACCTAAGGTCACCTAACCAGGTATCCAAAATGAACCCTTAAAACTCTATAAGAGACCTTAGGTATATTCTTACCTTTTACCAAGCTTAGTAACACCATCAAGCCCTTGAACAGTGTCAGATTTAATATCTGTTCAGCAATAACATGCAAAAAATGACTGAGGAGACCCAGGCAGTATCTTAAAAAATGTTTACTAAAAATGGATAAAAACAGTAAGCTAAAATACAGAACAAATATCAAAGAGCATCACAATTACATAAAAGAAAATTAAGGAAAACTACAGAACAAACTCCTACCACAATACATTTAGATCTTTTCTATCTAATGTATTACCTCTGTAAATGCCTTTTAAAGTTAGAGCAGAGAGCTGTGTCTCTCTAGAGTCCCAAGATATTATATGTCAACATTTCAGACACAAGTATCAGTTTAAACTCTGTGTCTCCACACCTCTTCTAAGAGTCATCTAGCTCCTCCTTTTAGAATATAAAATTACAAAAAATGATTTCTCATCAGGAGATATTTTAAATAATGTGACTGCAGAAGAAAAAAAGACATTTCCTAATTATGACAGTCTTTATTTAAGCCTTTTCTTTGAACTGGTGGCTGGTTCCTGTTAAACCGTATCGCTAACTTTTGGCACACCTCAAAGACTCTCCCGCCAAGACCCCTTCCCCACTTTCAAAACCCTGGATGGAACTCACCTGGAAAACTGTATGAGCTTCAGATACCTGGGTGTATGGCTAGACCAACACCTAGATTTCTCTGCTCACATCACCTCTCTTCCTAAGCGGTTACTCCCCAAACTTGGAGCACTGTACCACAACAAAAGCTGCCTCCCCACACAAACAATGCATGCCATTGTACAAAAAATGATCCTCCCCATAATCGACTACGGTGACATAATTTACTCCACCGCCCCATGTCCGCCTTGGCCAGCCTAGACACCCTGTTCCACTCATTCTGCCGCTTCATCCTCGGCTGCCACCAATCAACCCACCACTGCGATCTCTATAGCTTGCTAACTCTACCATCCCTACATGACCGCTGACAAACTAACTGTGCCAGAATCACAGCCAAATTGTGGTCCAACTCCCTCACCCCCACCTGACCTCTGCTCTCTCCCAACAACCGGCACCAACATACTCCCTTAGATGGGTTGACCATAAACTGCTCCATGTCCCGTTTATGCGCACATCCAAAGGCCAGGCCACTTTTAATTACCGAATACCTCAGACCTGGAACACCCTACCAGCCCCCATCTGCCACGCACCAAATACCCCCTACAAAACAAGTCACTCAGAACACATTTCACCTCCAGTTGCTCATGTATCAGCTAAGAACTCTTACTTAAATGTCTCGCTGCTATATTTGCATATGTATTGAACAGTATCTTCCCTCTGTTTTCTCTATACTGATTGTAAGTATCCTACCTGTGACTGTAACTTTCCTCCAGCTATGTAATTTTTCCCAGACAAATGTACTGTAACAATCCTTGTACAACTTTGTACTGTCTAAGCATTACTAATATGTAAGTGGGTCCCGGCCCCCAGGTCGCATCTGGAATCAAGCATGTTGCTCAGTATGCTTTCCTGGTAAAACTCGCAAATAAATAAATAAATATATCCCAAGGAGCTCAAAGGGTTTTACGATGTTTTGACACATTGCTATTATCAATAGGTTCCTGTAGGAAATCATAAAAGTTTATTAGGCTTATCCTCTGGCAGATGGCCGGAGCCTTAAATAAGAACAGACAGGAAAATCCAGGTTTCCCCTTTACTGGTCAGTTTCACACATCCTCTGGTCAGTTTACATATCCTGTAGCTTCACTAAAACCTGGGGGTGGGGGGGTGGAGGCACCCATGGAAGCACAGGCTGTCTTATGTGAGACAATCACATACTATATTTTTTATATTACAAATATCATACAATAATCATAACCAGCTGGCCAAGTGTCACACATAACGGTAAAACATAAGCAAAGTGATCATTACATATAACAGAAAAAAAAAGAAATAATGCTGCAAAAATAAATGTATGCTATATAGTGTATACAATTAGCAAGCATGATCCCTAGTACCCACGCTTTACAGTGGATACCCATTACTACATGTTAGTGCAATACAGCTATATCACAGTAATGATAAAACATGTGTCATTGGAGTGTACATGTGGGTGCAAGGGGTATGGGACCCAGGGACAACATTCCCCTCCTTTTTGCCTCAGAAGGGGCAACGCAACCATAGGGAAGTGGTTGGAATAATTTACAAGTCTGAGGCATGAGCCTTGTAAAGAAATAAGTAGATCTTGATGCCGCTTGAGAGTATGCTACAGACAGAAAAGCGTTAGTATTAATAATACATGATAAAAATGAAACAGGGTTACATGTGTGATTGATAATCACAGACTAAAACCTAAATGTAGACAAAAATGTATGCAGTTTGTAAAAAAAAAAAAACAGACAGTCAGGGTTACTGTCAAAAATGGGCCTGTTCAGGAGTTAGTACAGGGGTGGTCACAGATGGAGCACAAATGGTGTGTTTGTAAATCATAGTGCAGAACTCAGGGATGTCAACACCACAACTGAGATATGTGAAAAGATGTTAACGTGTGATACAACATAGAATGTAATATGACATAACACTGTCGGTAGATAAAGAAGAATTCATTGAATCCACTTTGAGAGTGGATAAGGTAGATGCTTCCTGGCTGTTGAGGTGTGGCACACCCTTGGAGCTTGATTGAAGAATCTGTTGATCATTTTTCTTGACAGATAGGTCCTTATAAAACATATATATGGCCAGTTTAGAAAGTTCATATGAGTAACAGTCCATAAAGTTCATCATTTGCAGGAAGGTGGTAACCCCACAAGACACATGGGGCAATGTAGATGGTAATTTAAAGAAGAAACACCATCATAGTAAGAAAGCCAATGTTCATGTTGCTCGCTGCTGGATGGCTGGACTGGCAGAGGCCTTGGCTGGGGGTGCATTAGATTGTGCATTGAGTCCTTTAATGAAATATCCACACACACTGGCATAGCATTTGTGTTATGGAAGTTGATCACACCCTGGCACAAAGATTAACAGTTCATAAGTGACGGTCCATAATAGAACAATCAGTTTGTATGAGGTGCCAGCCAGGCTTGGAAAGAGCAGCAGTGAATGAAAAGGATGTCTTGCTTGAAGATCAACTGAAGAAGGGTCTTCTTGCTGAAGTCAGGGGATTGCCCCACCCCAGGCTTAGCTTTATAGTAAGCAAAAGGTTGGTTGTAGAGTCTGAATTGGTTGGACCATTTTCAGTTTATTTAAAGATCTACAAATAGGTGTAATTTTGCTAAAAACATTACACTTGCAGAGGCAATAATAACTTATTTTATGTAGTAGTCCTTATATGGAGCCAGCTAGACACAAAGATGGTGGTGACTTTGAAGTTGTGGTAGTTGTTTTCTTTTCAGGAAAAAGATGAATGTTTTTGCAGCTCAGATGAAAGTGTTACTGCTTTTGTGCATGGAGATGTTATGTGTGCCACACCGTGGAAACCTGCAAACTTACAAAGTGTGTTAGAAACTCAGTTACGAACACATACACAGTTGTTGAAAAGGAAACACAAAAATAACAATGTTTTGTACCAATGCAAATTGTAAAGAGTGGTGTGACAGAGCCTAAATGTCTGACAATTGTGGAAAGAGAAAAATTAAAATGGGTCATCGACCACACACCTAGGAGGTGCAGGCCGAGGTCCAATAATACCATTTGACCATCTGTGAATCCATGACAGTGCCATGGTTACACCCTGCTTCCAGGTCACAGAAGAGGCTATGACAGTGACTAACATGATTTCCCTATCTATGTTTGCTGGCAGGCATAACTGAGTCCTGTATTATCAAATCTTATAATGTAATAGAAAATAATAGATAGGCAACTGTGTGTTATGGATTTTTTTTACACACCCGAAGGGTGTGTAAAAAAATCCATATACATGCAGTTGCTTATTTTTTAATTTTTATAATTACTGGTGCAGAGTATGGTGCATTTAGAAACGCACACACACACACACACTCTCTCACAGACACTGTCTCTCACACTCTCACAGACACTGTCTCTCACACTCACACAGACACTGTCTCTCTCACACACACACACACACTGTCTCTCACACACACACTGTCACACACACACACACACACACACACTTTCCCTTTCCCTGCTTTGACTTACTTTATTTTTAGGTGTCATCCACGGCTTTAGTAGGAGTCCACGCGCCTGCCGATTCGGGTGCACGGCGGGATCAACCAGATATTCAATTTATGTTTGAAAGGCAGGATCAACCAGATAAGCAAATGTAAAGAGAAGGGGACGGAGAATTCAACAAAAGCGGCTCCTTGGTAAACAGAAAACTGAGCCGCCATTTTTTGAAATACTGCTAGCCCGCCCACAAGCAGAATGCGAGCCAATGAAGTGGCTCAGAATGCTAGAGTGACAGACAATGGACGCTAGTGGTGGAAAAAGTAGTGAACGCCTGTGAATACCGATTTCAAGTTATTACGGCATTTTTACTGTGCCTGAACGGTTAGTAAAGGGAGTCACCAGTAATTATATATTAATAATACACTTCAAACATGTAGCTTATGGCAATATGCCTCTTACATCATGCAGTAGTGGGACAAATATTTTGTTGGTCAATACCAACTGATGATAGTGCCTATTGCACCTGTGACAAGTGAAAGGGTCTACTTTCTTTACATTGTATAGTGAAATACTCTAAAGTACTGAGTGAGGTAGGGCCTACTATGGAACCTTGAAGCATAGGTTCTTGAACAGAATCTAAATTCTGCCATATTATAATTGTTAAGAGTCAAAATCACAAGTCGTGCATAGAGTGCACTTTATTTTCCCGGGGTACCTGGGAGTGATGAGACAAACAGAGCATTAGCTGTCCTGGGTTTTTGCTTGGAACATAGTGTAGGGGTGGGTCAGCAATGCTGGCCCCAGTATCTAGGTTTGGTTATGGGCATTAAAAACATTAATAAATGTGGAGCAGTTTTCTGAGTACACGCTTGATAATGTGTAACAAGATGTATATCAAAACTTTATAGCATAAATATAAAACAGTTTTCAATTAAACAATATTAGTATTGCGCATAATGCATAAAATTCATTTTAAACAACAGAACAAATGTAGACTGAAAGTTTAGTTCAGAGTACAGGAATCTTGGAGTATTGTCAATCCACTTGTGTTGAACACAACCTTGGAATAAGGTGCAGAGGGTCGGATACAGTTTAGGTTCATGGGTTGCAGGTTTTAGTTTGTAAAAATTGCTTCATTTTAATTGAAATAATTATTTGAGTAACTAACCGCTCTGTTTTATTAACTTGAAAATAAGTCCTGGCTGTTGCTTTGTTTGCCAGGCATGGTACTTATAACTTGTAATGTTTTTTCAGGACATGCAATGCTTTGGAACTTTTGAAATTATGGAAACTTATTTGTGCTTATAGAAGGCAGATGATTGTGCCCGTTGCCCTAGTGCTGAAAAAACAATCAAAAGTTATGAATATGTGGAAATACATATACAACCCACCCCCCAAGCTTGGCTGATTACTTGTTGAGGGAAGTAGCCCTTGCACCAATAATATGTTTTGTGCAGTTTAACTATTTGCACTAGAAAAAGCAGAGGGACTGAGCTGGGTTAACTGTTAGAATACATTGGGTCTTTTTCAAGCTTGAAAACAACAAATGGTTATTAGCAAATACACATTTTCTTTCTATTTACCCCTATAGGGAGACAGTGATGTACCTTGCAACCTCTGTGGGTGTTGCGCTGGAAGGAAGGGTACATTCCCCCCCCAAGCTCCTACTGTGGTAAAAGAGGCAGCTCAAGCACTGTAGTAATAAAAGGGTTGTGCTGTCAGTGGTGATGTGGATGCTGAACCAGAAATGGTCTGGCAATTTTAGTAGCCAGTCAGTGAGCACCTTAAAAAGGTGTACAGTGGATAGATGGTAATGGGGTGGCCCCATTGCCATCCCTAATAAATATACTTTTGAAAATATAACAAAATCATATTGCAATTAATTTAGGAAATGTGGCTTCATACGTTACCAGAAGATGGGGAACTTTTTTTTTCCTAGAAGAAAGAAAAAGGAACAAAAACAAAATACACAACCTGGAAATAAAATGAAATTATTTTAATAGGTCAAGAGGAGCCAAGCATCCTTGGGTTCTCTTGTCCTAAATATTACAAAATGTCAGCTAAGTTCATAAAAGATCTGGACTTATGGTAATTCCGTATGTACATATATCTTAGAATGCATTCATAAAAGATGGTAACACATACACACAAAAAAAATATATATATATTGTTTTTAACCATAGATGGTAATTTCTTTCCAAAACAGCTGTAATATTTCTTTTTAACAGTATACTGTATGTAAAAAAAAACAAATACTGGGAGGGGTGAGTACCACACAAGCGCCTTGCATAGTATGGGAATCACGTGATATTGATCAGGAACAAAGAAGCTGTCTCATAATTAAACCTTCATGAAGGAAGGCATTAGACTTGGTGTTAGATTAGCCAGTAGGGTTTGGCTGCAAGCCCAGAAAAAATGTCTGTCCTTTTTGCTTGGACAGAGTGCAAGTGCTGTAAAAAAAAAAAAGTAAAATTGTAGGGTTCACCCTTGGTGTCTTTCTATAAAAACATTCATTTTGTGTGGAAATTGGTGCTTTAGGTAGGGACACACATTAAGTGTGAACTGGTAGTGACATAGAAGTTTAAAACACAAGAAGGTCAAGTGACTTGCTAAAGGTCACAGTATGAAAATGGTGGCTGTCAGGAATCAAACACTGCCATTTAGGTTTGAAACAGTAGTGCAGTGAAGCACTCAGCTGCACTAAGGTATACACCTTTTGTGTGAGAACAAAAATTAATACATTGGATGTGAATTAACACAGTTATATTACTGTATCATGGAACAAGTGGCCACTAAAATGCATTGCATTATAAAATGGCTCATTATGGAAATGGGTGATAGGAATTATCTTTTCCATCAAATACAGTGCAATGGTGACATCGCAATGAGACCAGGAGCAAAGAAAAATGGATATACATATGTGTGTGTGTGTGTGTGTGTGTGTGTGTGTGTGTATATATATATATATATATATATGAAATATAAAATCACACGTGCCCTCACAATGTGAGGGCACGTGTAATTTTGTAGTTCTTTGAAACTTAGCTTCCGGTCAAATGCCCTTGGGGTAACTATTGCCTCAGTGCTTGCATAACAGAGGTTCTTTGTCTCATATATATATATATATATATATATATATATATATAGATATATATATATATATATATCTATATATATATATAGATATATATATATATATACTTATGGCTGGATAGTTCAGCCAGTGAAACTTTGAATCCAGTCACGAAGAGGGTTAAATAATTTGGCAGTCAGCCCAGAAGAGCTGGCATGAGTTCTAGGACACATGTGGGTATATGAGCAGCAGTTTCTTTACAAGGAAAACTTGAATATGAGAGTTTTTTTTAATGAAATGTTAAAATGACCATTGTACACTGATTCCAAACTAAAACATTGACCAGTTATAATAAACACACTTTTGAGGCGCAGTACAGTACATATTTTAGTAAACACTTTTTCAACTTCAGTAATCTTTCTAAACAAAGAATTCTCAATGCGCCATTTCTCACACACCATCCATCTTCACCTATATGGACCCTCAACATACGCCATGCCCATCTTGAACAACTTATGTCTATGAAAAGAGCTGAAACAGGATTCTAACCATAATGAAAATCTTGTACAAGAAGCCCCTATATTACAGATTGCGAAAACAACTGGCTAGCAATGACCCTGAAACATGGGGCTGCATAAATTACACACAGAGCGCAGAACATGTGTAGTATATACCATTGAGTCTGAATGTATCCTAAAATGAATAGCAATAACAATTGAATAAACACATATATATCACACCCAAACTGTTGCAGATGACATTAGAACAGCTGAAATCATTTCCCCAAGGTAAACAGTGGTTCTTGAACCATTGAAAAAAAAGTCAGAAATAAAAATAAAGAGTGGACTGTAAGAACACTTACCAGATATCAAGTTGAGAAGAAATGGTTGCTTTCCCTCCAGGATCAAAAGGGACAGTTTTCCATTCCAAAATTTCCGATTGTTTGGCCACAAATTGAACAACAGGCAGTAAGCCTAATTGCAATATCTCGGGTGTCTGAATAGCCTGGATAGCTAAAATGCTGCTTGTGCAGCATGAGTAGTGGAGGTCTCTTTGCAGGTCACACTCATTCAGAGGCAGCCCCATACCTACATTTCCAGTCTTTTTGTTAGAAAGGATTTTTGCACAGCAAACAAATTCTGACTGACCTCTGATGCTGGTAAAGCAGCATATGTAGTCAGAAATGCTGAGTACAGAATTTCCTATGAACCAAGTACAGAATTTCCTATGAACCAAATACAGAATTTCCTATTAAGCTAGCAGAAGGCTGCATGAACCTCTATAAAGATTAGACAGACTGACAAACAACATAGAAGCAAGCATGTGTGGAAAACCTAAAGAATTAGCCCGGAGCTATCACGTACCACTTTCCGGTCCCCGGTAGGTTATCAGTTATCACGGGAGGCTTGATGTAACTTGGTGTGGGTCTGCCACAGCCAAGAACAAAGGTGGTGGGGGTCAGCCGTGCCCGCTACCACTGTAAATATGAGCAGGTCCAAGTAGGGAAAATGAAGATTGTACTACACTGCTCAACATGCAAAATGAATTGAATGCAAAGCTTCCCTTGTTTAATCTCTACCTGTTTGCAGTTGCCATAAATGTAAGGAGGAAAGGACTCCCCCATCAGGTTCTTGTTAGACATAAACAAGTGGACGGAATGACAGACAGTGGCAAATCATGTAATAAACAAGTTTATTACAAAAATACAGACATACAACCTGAATACAGTGCAGACACTGGGAGAAACAGATTTTCCCAATGTCTAGACGTAGCAAATTCTCAGCGAATCCTTCTAGAACAGTGCTTCTTATAGCAAGATAAGGAGAAAGGTGTGACAGTTCTCTTTCGCTGAAGTAAGTGGACTACATTGCTGGGTAAGAAATGTAGAGTCAGCAGAAAGAAAAGCATTATGTTATACAGAAATGTAACGTTAGAACAAAGAAGACATACAGAAGCATTCTAGCAGGTACAAGGTTATTATGGTGCAAAAGCAGTGTCAGCAGGAATACATGTGAAAAAGAATACTTTGGTAAAAAGATATAATTAGGCCCAAAGCACATATGCCTCATATAAGCAAATGCATAACAGTAAAACATAAGCAAAATGAACATTGCATATAACAGAAAACCAAGAAATAATGCTGTAAAATGAATGTATACTATATAGTGTATACAATTAGCAAGCATGATCCCTAGTACCCACACTTGTACAGTGGATACCCATTAGTACATGTTAGTGCAATACAGCAGTATCACAGTAATGATAAAATATCTGTCATTGGAGAGTGCATGTGGGTGCAAGGGATGTGGAACCCAAGGACAACAACCCCACATTCCTTCAACCTCTGTATCCCCTGCTTCCCTCCTTCCAGTGGTCCACCATCTACCTTGGTTGTCACTGACACTACCCTTGGCTTGCCCCCCTACTTTGTGTCTTCCCCCAACTCCAACATTCTTTTCTCCTGTTCCATTTCCCCTCCTCATCCCTGTGACCCCCTTGCTCCATTTTCCTAGGTATGGCTGAATGTTACACCCTAACTACAGACTCAGAAAAAGGCTGTATCCCAATCGTTCCCCCTAGGTATTACTAGGAAGCATTATTCATACAAAAGCTAAGCCAACTACTAAAGCAAGGCTAAAACAGCAACAATTCCCACAGTAATCATTTCATTAGTTAGGTATCATTAGGTAGCTTCCACATAGCACATACTATTAATCAAGGCCCATGGTAGTAAGAAGGTTGTGACCCTGGCAACGGGTATTGGGAGGCAAGTCTCATGTCTCGCAGATTTCATTTCCATACCACAGTAATGGGATGCCACAGTAGAAATAATAAATAGGTCATATCTTCAGAAGGTGACTTGTGATCATGCTGTGAAGTAAGGCAGGATGTGCAGCCAAATCACCAAGGACAATCATGCGTGAGCATGCCAAAAGTGCCTTCATGCAGTAAGATGTCGATCATGGCACTGTTAATCCAAGTGGATAGTGGAATGAGCCTTACAACATGCAATGCAGTGGATTTTTCCCATGCATCGCAGGTTCTTAATCAGCATATGTACCACTCAACTCCCTGTCAGGCAATGAAAAGTGCAATGAACATTGGGGAGTGCCAACAGTCATAATTGCACATTGGGGCCAGCACCTATGTAAATGTTTACTTGTCACACTTTCCTTGCAGTGGCAGGAGCAGAGCTTCCATTGAGACAATCCCCATTCTTTGAGCCTCAGTCGGCATACCTGCCAAGCACCCTCCCCAGTAGAGTCTGCAAAGCAGACAGTACACCCCCCAGTACTGTTTGTGAAGCAGACAGTACACACCATCACATGTGCAGTAAGACAAGTGATCATCCCTCAATCCCAGCCAGTGCAACAGAATTGTGTTGTTGTGAAGGATAGGTACAGGTATGGAACTCCTCCTTCATCAACGGGCAGATTAAATACACACAGAACCCAACCATGGATAAGGAAGCAGTGTAACACACATCCACCACTGGATCATGACCACAACCAGCAAGAGCAGCTGTGGCCATCACATCACCAGCTCCCCCAATCATATCTACTCCCCCCTACACACACACTCCATCCGAGGCACTGTAACCACACAAACCCTATCATACACTAACAGCACAGTCAGTGAACTACTCACCCATCCTAGCACATGTTACATGCAACTACAGTGCATGGCAGTCCATATGAGACTGACCAACAGCTACCCCATGACCTCTCACCCTAGAAACATAACAAAGCTAAAAAAAATATAAGGAAAAGATAAGAAACTAAAAAATAAATACAAATTTGGTGCAGGGTCTGGCAGATGGGGATGCCTATAGCAGACACAGATGGTGGTAAGAGCCAAACACACCCCAAAGGGATCCAGGCCAGTAATGATAAAGTGTGGGTGCTCAGAAATGCAGCTGAGACTGTCCAACTTCTCATCCAGTTGATGTGACACTTCCTGGCAGCAAAAAGGTTCTCAGATTGTGGGCATTTGGGAGCAGTGGCCACATGTATACCATGCTAGGTCACTCAGTCGATTCACCAAGGAATCATCAGCACCATCGGCAGCAGCTGTAGAGACATCAGCACTACTTGATGCAGCCTGAGAAGAACTTCTAGGTCACCAAGGCTCAAACATATAGGGTTGAACACCCAAAGTGACATTCAGGTTCAACAACTCATACAGCACATCCAAGCTGCCACTGTCACTGCCACTCTCAACATCACTATCAGTCTCACTAGTCGACTCATGCAGTAGCTCTGCCTCATTGCTAGGACCAGCACTCGGCATTATAAAGATAGTGCCCTGTTTTGATTGGAATGGTGCCCCTTGGAATTCAAATGTAGGCCACTATTTTGATCTCTGGTGTGGTGTTAGCAGGATAGGGAATGTAGTAATGCCAGACTTCCTGCTGTGCAACACACACTCCTTCCTACCTACTGTCTGCAGTTCTTGACAGTTACAGGGCAGTCCAAAACAGCAGAGAAATTGGCAAAAGCTGCACAATAGAGCACAATAACTGAAAAGGACACAATGGTATGGGTCTCCGTAATGAAGACCACAGTCCAGGACAATGGCACCCCTTTTTTCCTTTTCCTCCAGCTATACATTAACAGAGGAGGAACTGCATAAAGTTGAGGACAGGAAGTGCTACATTAGAACGAGCTTTCATGACATGTACAGGTGGCCACCACAAGAGGAAGAAAGGGGTGAACGAGCACACTAAAAGGAGGCGGACCAATCAGAATATGCTCCTGTATGCTGGGTTTGAACACGATGTGCTCATTAGCATGCCAGTTGTGGCAGTAAGAGCATGGTACAAGATAATAGTGATGCAGTACCGGGTGGGCTGAAGTATTAACAAATTTACCCTCAGAAACAGAGAAGACATTAAAGCAACAGCTGAAACAGACATCCAACAGGTAAGGATGATATATGCTGTGCCACAATGTTTATGACTGCTTTCCTTTAACACGGTACCTAGATGTCTTTGGTGGGGTATGTGTTATTCTTGCAGTACTCATTAACACCTTTGCTTTGGTATATTGATTGTCCCTTAAGTCCAAATATTCAGGGGGTTATGGCTTCTTAAACTTCCAATGTTATCCTATGGGAATTTGTATTTTTTTAATTTAGCCTTTTATTGTTTTTTATCACTTGCAAAGGACATGACACTGATTTCAAATGAGAAGGCTACAAAGTTAAGCAAATATTTTTTAGTGTTTGTGGTTTTTTAACATGGCCCCTATATATGTTTTGGTGAGATTATGTATTATTCTTGCAGTACTCATTAAGACCTTTGGTTTGATACACAGATTGTTCCTCAAGTTCAAATATTGAGGGAGTTATGGCTTGTTGAAATTCAAAGTTGAAGCGGTCCTTGTCTGCTGTCAGTCTAAACGTGTAAAACAAAACTTAATCCAAAATCCTTTTTTCGTAAGAAACAAAAAAACCATATGAAAAGGATGCCTTCACATGAAAAAACAATAGGGAAAAAAAACTAAATCCAAAATCTATTTTCGTATGAAGGAATCCTTTTTCATATGAATGAAAACAGCATACTAAAAAGGATCCCATCATGTGAAAAACAGAATTTGGAAAAATACTATGTCCAAAATCTTTTTTCATATGAAGGGATTCTTTTTCCTATGAACAAAAAAAGCATAAAAAAGGTCCCTTCATACAAAAAAAAATAATTGGGACAGTTTTTTCTCTTATTCTTTTTTTGCAGGAAGGGATCCTTATACTTGGTCTTATACTTGGTTTGATAGACAGAAGACCATAATCCACTGTGTCTGTCTCCCTGTTTTTTTAGTAGATAATTGTCCAATCTAGTTTTAAAAATCATGAATGTTGGTACATCTTCTATTTCCTTTGGAAGTTCATTCCAAAGTGGGATAATCCTCTGTGTGTAGAAATATCTCCTCAGGTTCCTTTTGGAATATATAAGTTTAAGCTGCTGGTTATGGCTCCTTAAAAAGTTGTTTCTTTCTGCCTGAATTATTCTGAGGTTTTCCATTACTATATTGTCTCCTATCAATTTATACATCAGTAGTAAATCCCCCTAATACGCCTCAGTTCTAGGAGGTACAATCCCAGTAATCCTTTTTCATATGCCTTTTTGTTCATAAGAAAAAGGATCCCTTCATACAAGAAAGAATTAGAAAACAAAAACTAAGTGTAAATTCTTTCTATGTATGGAGAAATAATCTTTTGTGAGGCTGCATTCTTTTTTTGTATGGCCATACAAAAAAAGTGAAAGCAAGTCATGAAAAAGGATGTAAACATGCCATATAAAAAAGTGAAAGCAAGTCATGAAAAAGGATGTAAAAATGTAAAAAAAAAAAAACACATTCAGGGGCAATTTTTCCAACAGTTAAGTGCATAATCCACCCAACGGGGTTCTGATGACCAAGATACATGTGTTGGTGTCTCTGCAGGATATCATTTTTGTGGGTTTCGAAAATATCTTTTTTGAAGAAAAAAAGATGGTAGCCATATGAAAAATGATTTTTTCCCTCACGAAAAAGGATTGGCCCCAAACGAAAAAGAATCCTTTTTCGTGTGGACCAAATTCTTTTTTTCTTCCAAATAGCTGTCCAAAGGGCTGTATTGAGCATGCTCAGAACAAATATTCTAAAACTGAATAACTTTAGAACAGATTAATAGTTTTCACAAAACCAGCAAAAGGCATATCTATGGGCCAAGCGCTTTCTACCCTGAAAAATTCAGACCAAGATTCCAAACCATCTGGGCACAAGGCACTGACTAAAAAACCTCAGCAAAAAACAACACTTTTTTTAATGTTTTTTCGCTCTCTATATCTCAGAATCCACATATCTGACTGGAATGAACCTTGGCATGTCAAGAGATCTGCCCCATGAAACCATGCTTGCAGAACTTTGTGCAAATTTGTTGAATGGTTGTGAAGATATTAAAGTGCAAAATTTGAGGTTTAACATAGAAACCCTTGTTCAACCCTAACTATAGTGGCACAACCAAGGGGGGAATATTGAGAGGTCTTGATAAAATTTGCAGTGATCAGTTTTAGGGTGATCTGAGAGGCCAAAGTGACAGCCATTGTTACATGTAGCATACTCCTCCTGAGTAGTAGCAGAGAGAGTCTTGGTATAGAAAGGATACATATTATGTTGTGGGCAGTATGACTAGCTTAAACATAGCCTGCCTAGCCTCCACTATGATTTTTCTTGCAATACAAAAAAAAGTCCTGTAACAAAACAGTGGTTCTGTCTCTTCTAAATCTTGTGAGAACTACTTAAATCACTGTGAATTTTGCCAAGTCAGGATTTTCCTGGTGGGGTTTCAAATAGTTCCTCCCTACTGCTGTACTACAGTTCCCACTACTAGTATCGCTAAGATGAACCAGAATATGCTCTTTTAAAGGGTACATTGTGCGGTCCACGTAATGGACAAATCAAGATGTAAATACAATGTGTCTGATAGGTGCTAAAATGTTTTCTTTTATTTATTTATTTTTTCAATTCACACTTTATTCACAAAATGTCCACAATACAGGAGGCAGTGAAACAAGTATGAACAGCCAGTTAGTAGTACAATCCAACACTGCCCCCGACTCCCCCACTCCCCCCAGCACAGCAGTTCCCTCGAATACTGTAGTAGCTAGTTAACCATGATGATCTCATACTTAATATGATGGCATGTACACCAATTACACTTTAAATCCTAGCGGTGATAATTAAAGTGTGAAGGGGAGCCCATATAGACTTATGTAACCTATTCTGAAGGCTTGCTATGGCCTTCTCTGAGCGGAGATTAGCAAGGATTTCATCTATCCATTCCTGATATGTTGGACAATTCCCATCTTTCCAATGCCTGAGAATATTTTTTTTAACTGAGAGTGCAATCATGGAAATGTGAAATCTCCGAATCTTAACCTTAATAGAAGACAAGTCTCCCAAAAGGCAAATATCCAGAGTAAAACAGTCCTGTAGTCCCAATAAGGGGTTCAGGCGGGTTTTAATTAAATCCCATAATGAAGCTATCTTGGGGCACGACCAGAATATGTGACAAAGCGTCCCAGCTTCCTGGGAGCATCTAGTGCACCTATCAATATCGAGAAGGCCCCATTTAGCCAGTTTAACTGGGGTATAATACTTATTGTGCAAAATATGGAATTGCATGAGTCGTAATCTATCTTGGGACACGTATTTGTGACAAAACATCCAGAGAGCCGACCAATTGAAAGTGGACTGTGGGAAAAATGGGTTCCAAAAGCTAGTGGGACCATTGCCACTCCCAAACCGCCATAGATACAATACCTGATATATCTTAGAGATAACCCCTGGGGATTCGAGACGGGAAGAAAGTTCAGGTACCAATGCAAAAACTGTTGGGCGGGGAGGGACTCTACCAAACACCGTGATTAACAAATGCTTCAATTGACAAACCCTGAATGACTGAGAGTGAGGAATGTTGTACCTTCTGAGAATCTCGGTTACCGAGAGCCAAGCCCCCGAGCCATCCAATAATGAGGAGGCTATCCCTTCACCTAACTGAGGTAACCATGTACGGGAAATTACCTGCTTATTTATGGTGAAAGCCAGAGAATTCCAGATAGACTGAGACAGGTCTGAACTTGGATTATATCTTAGAAACGAACACAGCTGCGAGTGAACCTTTAATGAGGTAATGAGAGTGGGGCATTTACTAACATTCTGCAAAAGGGAGACTTTTACAAAGAACATGGTCGAGGGATCCATGTTCATAACCTGAATATAGTCTAGTTCAATGTTAAGCCAGGCTGGTCTCAGATTTTCCAGACCCAGCCTTACCCATTTCAGGTACTTAGCAAGATGACTAGCCCAGTAATAAATTGACAAATGAGGAATCCGTAACCCCCCTTCTTTTTTGGCAACGGCTAATTTGTGATAGGCCAGCCTGGAGTGTTTATTAGACCAGATAAAATTAGTGAAAAGCTTATGCATTTTCTGAAACCAGGATACAGGAACAAATGATTTGAGATGCGACAGGGGATAAAAAATATGGGGAAATACATTCATCTTTATTATATTATATTATTATATTAATGCAGCCCCATAGTGAAATCGGAAGCTTGTCCCATCTCTCTAGGTCCTGCACAATCATCTGAGAAAGAGGTTCTAAGTTTTCTTTAAACCATAGGGAAGTGTTACGTGTTAACTTGATACCCAAGTATTTGATAACTTGGGGAGACCAACACAATCCCAAGGGGATAATATCTGTCTTAAAAATCTTGTGATTAAGGGGAAAAAAGGACGTCTTGTTTGCATTTAACTTATAATTCGAAAAACGGCTAAATTTGACTATCTCACTTAGCATATTCGGGATAGAAGTTACCGGGTGAGCCAAATGGAGGAGGAGATCATCAGCTGTTATCGTCACCACCTTATTCCGGATCGGAATACCTTGTATTCCCGTGTTATTAAGAATATTTTGAATAAGGGGTTCTAAATAAAGATTGAATTATGGGGGGAAGGGGACAACCCTGTCTCATGCCTGAATGTAACAGGAAAGATTTTGAAAAAGCCCCATTACCTGAAATCCTTGCAGAGGGAGACTGACATAGCACCCTAATCCAGCCTATAAAAATGGCAGGAAACCCAAAAGCTCTGAGAACTTGGAATAAGTAATTCCAGTTTACCCAGTCAAATGCCTTCTAGGCGTCCAGGGAGACCAAGCCCGCGGGAAAGGTGGTGTCCCTGGACTCCGAGAAGACATGCGAGAGGGTACGTAAATGGTCTGAGGATGAACATCCTCTAATAAACCCAACCTGAGACATGACAATCAGGTCTGAAAGAACCAGCGATAGCCTATCCACTAATATCTTTGATAGAATTTTGACATCCTGATTCAATAGAGATATTGGCCTGTAACTCTGAACCAATTCGGGGTCTTTGTCCGGTTTGGGTAATAGGACTATTAAGGCTTCAAACAAGTGAGTGTCTACTGCAGCCCCGGAGAGAATATGAAGGTAGAGCCGGTGGAGTACAGGCAATAATTGCTCCCTGAAAACTTTCTAAAATAAAGTGGAAAACCCATCCGGTCCCGGAGCTTTATCCGAGGGCAGGGCCATTATAACAGACGAAATTTCCTCCTGCGATAGGGGATAGGATTAAAACTTTTCGGGGGAATTTGCCAAGGAAGGCAGGCTGGAATCTCTAAGGTACTCTTCCAAGTCCTCTATGGAAGGAGGGCTATCCATGTCCCTATATAGCCGATCGTAATAAGTAGCAAATTTCTGCACAATCTCTAAAGGATACCTCAGGATCCGGCCTGCTTGTGCCCTAATAGGAGATATAAACCTTGCAGACTCCTGCTGTTTTAAGCATAAGGCCAACAGGTGCCTCTGCTCCTTGATCCGTGAAACTTGCTTTGGTATGAATGATAGCCAACTCGCTCTCTCTTAATAATTCTAAATATCTGTCCTTAACTAATAATAATTTCTGCCTCTTCTCCTTGGAAATATTGTTTGGCTGTCTAGATTCTAGTTCCCGAATTTGAGACAATAATGATAATAACTCTGCTTCCTGAGCCCTCTTCCTCTTTGTAGCTAAACTAATGAGAATACCCCTAATATAAGCCTTAAAAGCTCCCCATATAATGTCCGGCATAGTGCTTTCTAAAGGGTTGGTAGAGAAAAAAAAATCAATCTGATCTTTCACTAGTCGACAGTATTTCTCCTCCTTCAATAGCTGCTCATTTAGTTTCCATTGGGTCTCTTTCTTGGGAATATTAGAGAAAGCCAGATTACATAACACCAGAGAATGATCAGATACAGGGCCTGGTTGAATCGAGGCGGATGACACACCCGGCAAGAGCTCATGAGAGACCAGAAGGTAATCAGTGCGAGACTGCGAGATGTGTACCAGCGAACTTAAAGTAAATTCCCTGGAGTTGGGATACAAAACTCGCCATATGTCGCACAGTCTGCATTGATCCAGTAATTCCTTGAAAGCGCTTCATCCCGGGGACAGTCCCCTCGACACGTTCCCAGACCTGTCTATGTTAGGGTCCAAAACCAGATTAAAGTCTCCCCCCATGATAATGGGAATAGGGAGTAAGGGGAGAATAGTGGAAGTCAATTTCGTGAAAAAGGTGGGATCGTCCACATTTGGTCTGTAAATGCTGCCAAGCAAAAGTGGCATGGCCCAAAGGGTACCCTGAACTAGAACGTACCTTCCCTCTGAATCCCTAAAAACCTGAGTGGGAATAAATGGAATGTCTCTATTAACCAGCATCATAACCCCACAACTACTGGTTGAGCCTGAGGCATTAAAGACCTGCCCCACCTGTTGTCTCCAGAGTTGTAGAGCCTCAGTATCTAACAGGTGAGATTCTTGTAAAAACGTAATCTGCGCATGCAGCAAGCTCAGGTGTTTAAGCACCTGATATTGCTTAGATTTTCTCCTAACCTCTTCACATTCCACGTAGCTAGGTTAATACTATTAGCCATCTTTGTTGACAAAACAAGCCCGAGGTTAACCTTTGACAGCGACTACTATTATGATCCAAATACCCCTGTTCCACTAATACTGCTGTGCTATCCTCCCGCCCCCAACCCCCCAATCCTGCCCAAAGTAACCCTTCCATCCCCCTCAAGTAACACCCAATCACAAACTAGCATTAGTAAGCCCAAACTATTGCCTTCTGCCCTACCTTCCCTGCCCCCCAACTGTCACCAACAACGTTCAACAGCTTACCGTTTCCTTCTCTCATCCAGCCCCCCGACATTATCCCCGTAAACCCTAAGAAAAAAAAGAAGAGAGATCTTTGAGCCCTCCTACATGAAAACAACAGGAGGTAAATGACCTAAGTAACAGGAAATATATGTGAGGTCCTCAGCTGATCCACTCCAGATGACCCTTGGGAGTAACACTGTATAATAGAACTAGGGCGCTAGGATTAGTGAGAGTTACCATCCCTCACGCCTTGCCTGCTGAAAGGAATGCACCTTGAAAAGTGCTATTAAGACCAGACCACGGGCAATATTTCCAGTCCCCACGTGGGACTCACCCGCAACAGGATACACTTGGCCCCACCAAATGGGTTCAGCCATGCCCCATCCATAGTAGCGTCCTTATGCCAGGGAAAACCCCCCATCATGGGCCATTGAAATCATTGGGCCCTATTTCAATGAGGTTCGAGCTCCCTCTGGTGGTATAGGAATGAAAGTGCATAGTAAGGCGCTGTAGAGAGAGAGAGAGAATGCCCCGAGAACCTCTCTAGGCAACCCACCGAGTGATGGGCATTAAAACCCTGCTGGATACACACCAAAGGCCTTAAATGGACCAATTCCCCCTCACATGCTTGCAGGGGAGGTACTAACCAAAACATTACAAAATTACTCTCCCCAGTGCCTGAAAAGATAAGCTTAAACAGTCATTTTAAAGAGATCAGAGTCCCAGATAAAGCTAAAATGTAAGCAACCATATAAAGTCCAGAAAATGTTAAAGAAGTTGTGTCCCTTAAGCCCACTAAACAGGCTTGGATAGAAATTCAGCAACTATATATATTCGTCCCCGAAGAATCCTTCAAGTGGCAGCCAGATATCTTCAAACCAGAACTCTTCCCTTGACCTGGCGAGAGGCCTCTCAAGTATCCCTGAAAAGATCAGGTAGGGACAGCTTTAGGCCAGAAATCGCAGCCTCAGGATCCTCGTAAGAAACCCAGGTACTGGCTACTTGCACCTGTAACCTGGCCGGGTATGCCATACGAAACTTCAGACCAGCTGCAATAATTTTAGAGATGACTGGGTGAAATGCTTTGTGTTTCAGACGGACAGAGCCCTGCAAGTCCCGCGCCAGCCTGAGTTTGACTTGTTCCCATCTCACTTCCTGGATTTCTTGAACTTTGGACAACAAATGCTGCCTCTCCAAGTAATTCAAAAATCGGCATATTATAGGGTGAGGTGTGGCTCCAGGGGAGGCTTCGGCCTCAGGGATCTGTAGGCTCTCTCGATTATGCATTTAGCACCAAAGGGCGAGGGGCCAGCGATCTTCTCCACCAACTTCTGGACAAATGCTATGGTGTTCTGACCCTCTTCTCCCTCCGGCAGCCCCAGGATCACAATATTATTTCTACGACTGTGACCTTCAAGGTCTTCCAGCTTAGCTTCAAAACGTGCACGTTTCTGCTGCATAGCAGCCATCCCAGGCTCGAACCTCTCTGCCTGTTTCTCCAAAGACGAGATCCTGGCGATATTGTCCATAGTTAAGACTGAGATCTCTTCAAGCACGACTCCTCCTCTGATGCAGAGTTCCATTGACATGCACACACCAACATATATGCGCTTGTGAACTGTGCACTTACTTTGGCCAATGTGGAATGGAAGTCACATGTCTGTGACAAAGTAGTGTGTTACGAGGCAGTGAAGGACCACTCCATGGCTCCACTGATGACAACGGGGCAGAGGCATCTCAATTTATCAGTGTCCACTGGTGAAATAAACTTGTTAGGATGATGCTGTAATGAGCCAGTGGTGGGCCATCACACAGGGGCCAAGTGTTGTATGACATGGACGTGCAACATAGGAGGTTACAAAGAAGATGCCGTTACCTCTTAAAGTAACTCCCTGGCAAAGCAGTAATTGGTGAGGCTCGCTGTACAGTCAATCCTGCTGTGTGCTGGCACCAGTAAATAAGTACTGAATCATTCACAATGTGTCAAAGTAACATGTAATGAAATTAATACATGGCCTATAACAACTGTATGGCTTTTCATATTCAGACATGTGCCTGATTGAAGTGCACAGCAAAGTTGGCCAGTGTCACCCAGCGTGCAGTGTTATTTGCCCCTGTAAGTGACTGGTATTGTGTCTACTGATGTGACTGTCACACACTACTGCCACATCCTTGACCGGATGATAGTGTGACATCTTGTCAACATTGGCAAGACATTATAATTGCTTAGTCAACGTTAACTATTTTGTATATATAGTTGAAAACTGTGACTTAATGGCAATGAATGATGCAAATATAAGAGCTTTATTTTTTTGTTCTTTCCTGAAAATTGGCATAGCGCCTTGTAAATATACGCATTTTTTTCATGGGATTCACAACAGTATAATGAAATACAAGCAGTATTGGCAAGTCATTGAGGTGATTAAAATCAAACATTGCTATTATCCCCTTTGTTACATGCTGATTATGTTGTCTCCATAGCTGCTGTTACGATTTACAATAAATGGAGAACTGGAACACATATGGAAATCTACACATTGTTTATAACTAGAAAACTACATTGTCAATGAATGACTGCTGTGTAACACATCATGGACAGGCAGTGGGGCATTAAATGGCTGACAGGAAGCAGTCAATTGCACCCAGATGAACAGCAGTGTTGGTGAACTCTCTGCACATGAGTGCGCACATTGTCATTGTGTTTTCTCTGAATGAACACAGCATGACGACAATCTATGTGTGGTACATCATGCATATTACTAACGTGGAGTGTATAAGGGGAGTGCAGCATCACACTGTCATGTGAGAGGTGAAGAACCATGTTCCAGTGACCTGTAACTGAGATCCTGAGCATTTTGTGCTCCTTTCTACATATACAGGAATGGGCCTGGAGTGTTGGTGACCATGGATGGAGGAATAAGCACGACACAATTTTTCATTCAATGTTGACTGTCAATGCACAACTTTGGTCTGAAACAATCACAACCATGTTTTCCAGATTTGCAGGGAAAATGGAAGATACAGTACTACTGGAATGTCAACAATACATACATCATTGTCCTTTACTTGTTCTCATGATGACACATGTGGCTGGTGGTGTGATGCCGCGCTGTTGTACCAACATAGTTGCAGGCACTGTCATGAAATACTGACTAGCAAAATCCCTAGTGTCAAGAGACTGTACCTGATTGCTGTAAATTCAAAATCAGTTGCCCACAATGCAGTATAAAAGTTATAGTAAATGGCTAAATGTTTGTGCAGGGGTTCTCCCACACCAGGGTGTGGGTGGTGGGTGGGAATGGAGTAAGAGTTCCATGAAACAGGGAAAAGTACAGAAGTGTGAGCAACTACAGAGTGACCTAATTTGGCACTTTTGGAAGTCAATCTCGGACTCATGAGTCACCGGAATACTTGTAAATCACATCAAAATGTGCCTCACAGCACTGACTACAGGTGCTAAGGGTCACTGTGGACATCAGACATGTGTGTTAACAGCATTCAAGCTGAGGATATCACCTTCCACCAATCACCGACCTTTCATGGCAATGGTGTTGTGTTCTGGTGAGGCGTGTATCAGGTGGGAAACACTACTCAGGGTGGGTAATCAGTCACATGAAGGACTGGATTACAAAGTGAACCATCCCATCATCGCGCTTAGCGACACACAAATGTGCACACTGGCACAGTTTGTACTGTGGTTAAGCAACCATAAATTGTTGGGACACAAGGTAGTCAGCATTTTCTACTTGAACTCAACACCACTGTACAGAACCCACATCTGCCAGAGGCCGTAATCATGAACAAGAAATCATGGGATTTTTATTTTTTCCATGTTTCTACACCAGCCCCATCCCACAGCAACACCACCAGAAGTGGCTCTGTGCCCCCACCCCACCCCACCCCACCAACAAAATTAATGCAACAAACTGTGGTGTTGAGGTGGTATCTGGCAAATCACACTTCCAGGATTTAGTGGATCATGATTAAGGCCTGTGGTAATCATGGTTGGCAAAAAGTAGTCTCGGGTTGATGAAATGATGATACCCATAGAGTTACTATGCCTGTTTGCACATGATCAGAAAAGCATCATTAAACTGCATGAACAATATGCAACAACAGTCAACATTTTTTTTAACAGCTCTACTGTCAAGTAAAACTTTAACAATCCTGAAAAAGCAAATCAGGTGAATGTTGTGGTCAAAACATGACACATGGCGCTGGACAATGTCCACATGAACAGGGGCTAACTGAGTTCATTGAGGAATGATTGGAACCAGGCATCTTCATCTTCCTCGTCAGCCTCATGCAATTCCAGGTACTGTCCATTTTATTTGGGCCACTTGGCACGGACGGATGTCACCATGCATGAGGGAATGACATGATGCACCTTCCTCCCCAGTATATTATGGATCCAATGAGTGTAATGAACATAAGAGGAAAGGTGTATGGACCTGTGGGTGAGAAGCACTTGAGAGTGTCATGTTTCCTCAAAGCCCAGTGCACAACTAACATGCAATGAAAGTACTGACAGGTCTGTTGATTATTAAATGGGTACGGTGGGATGGCCAACAACATGCATCATGGCAATGTTCTCATAACAGGAACCACGTGAGCCATCCTCCAACCTTGAGGTACACACCCAGAGTCCAGCGTGGTATTAAACAGGTCTGCCAAGGATCCCACCAGGACTGACGCTAGCTGTTGTAGTATCTTGGAGTGAATGCCATCTGGTTCTGGTGCCTTATCCACCCTTATTGCCCTTATCACCTCCAGTACTATACCTTCTATGATCTCCTTGTCACTCACCGACTCACCCTAAGCCCCTACCCCCCACCCTGCTTTTGGTATATCCCCCCACCTTCTGCTTAGTAAAAACTGAACAGAAGTACTTTTAAGTGCTTCTGCCTGTTTGCCCCCTTTTCCATCCATCACCCATCCATTGTAATCCTTATTATGTCATCCTTACAACTCCTTTTCTCCCTGATGTACCTGAAGAAGTCTGTATCCCCTTATTTAATGCCTTGAGCTACCCTTACCTCCCTGTACACCGTGCCAGCCCTTACTTCAAAAATCACCTCCTTCTCTTCACTCCAGTACTCCTCCTTGTCCTACCCCTCCCTGTTTTTTGTATCTCTTATAGGTGTCTCTTTTCTTCCTTACCCTGACTATGACTCCTTTGTTTGTCCAGCTAGGTTTCTTCACCATATGCTTTTCACAATGGGACCTGCTGCAGAACTTAGTTACCTCAACTATCCCTAGCTATATGAGCTGTCACTGTTGATTTACATCCATATTAGGTTGAAATCCTGCCAGGAATCCTTGTAACACTTCTCCCATGCTTTTGAAGTCGACATTTCTGAAGTCCATCAACTTTGGGCCACATGACCTCCTCTCCTTACACATAAGCAAATGGAACCATACCGTCTGGCGGTCGGTCACCACCTGGTGGCTCTTCCACCCCTCCCTCTACCATGAGAGTCTGTAGTTGTGCAGTTTTACTCCCCAGGCTTGTAGCAGTTAATGAAATCAATACTTGCCCCTAGTCCTATTTATGTATTATGGGGGGTAAGCCCATATGGTTTCCCATCAAAAGGTCTCTGAGTACCTGTAACCATCCTGCTAACCCCCTCTCCTATCTTCTTCTTGTATGTACTCTGCAATCCTTTGCTTCAATACTTTCTTTCCCTCTTCACTTAAGTACAGGCTATCTTTAACATATAGACTGCTGTCCTCCCAGGTTACACCAACCCTCATACAAGCCCATACCCTTTTTCTGAACACCAGGTTCACAACCATTTGTTGAATTTCTGTATTCTCAGTTTCCTTGCCTTCCTTGCCCAAGAAAGTGGAAGTACCTCAGAGAATGTAACTGATGTTCCTTCCCCCCTCTCAAGCTGGAACCAAGGGGAAAAGTACATAATGGGGGGGAGGTAGTAACAACAACAAAAATGGAAAGGGACCTGGGGGTAATCATATCAGATGACTTTAAGGTTAGCAAGCAATGTGAGAAGGCAGTAGGGAGGACTGGGGGGATACTGGGATGTATAGGGAGAGACATCACCAGCAGAAACAGGAAGTTGTTATCCCTCTGTACAGACAGTTGATGAGACCCCATCTGGAGTACTGCATCCAGTTCTGGAGACCCCATCTCTGCAAAGACATAGACGGGATGGAGGCAGTCCAGAGGAGAGCAACTAAATTGGTGCAGGGTCTGCAATAGAAGCCATATGAAGAGAGTAAAAGAAATTAATATGTCTAACCTTGAGGAAAGGGGGGAGACATGATAGAAACTTTTAAGTACCTTAGTGGAATCAACAAAGTCCAAGAGGGTAGCATCTTTCAGAATTAGAGATGTGCAAGAACAAGGGGACACAATTTGAAGATAGAGGGGGGACAGCTCAGGGGCAATGTGAGAAAGTATTTTTTCACAGAGAGGGTGGTGGACACATGGAACAGCCTTCCTGAGGAAGTTGTGGGGTCTAAAACTGTGGGAGAATTCAAGAATGCATGGGACAGACATAAGTCAATTCTTGTGGGGAGTAGGAAGAAATTGGCTGTTGGTTAACTAGGATCTGCAGTTTATCCTGTAGGTAGGGAAATGGGCAGACTAGGTTGGCCAAGCAGTCCTTATCTGCCATCAAAGTCTATGTTTCTATGTTTCACAAACTCACTCTGCAGGTCAGGCTCTCTGCTCCCACAGTGCCAACCTCAGAATGCAATAGTGTGAACAGGTAACAGATAGGGTAACCCTCCTGTCTGCTTTTGGGTCCGAATCACCTTTAGCCTCAAGTTCTGGGAGGATTCAAACTGTGAACCTTATGCTAACGTACCCAAATGTACAGGTTCAGATAATATTCTCTTTTCAGAGGGATTTAATATATCTTTCACCTAAGGTCACCTAACCAGGTATCCAAAATGAACCCTTAAAACTCTATAAGAGACCTTAGGTATAGTTTTACCTTTCACCGAGCTTAGTAACACCATCAAGCCCTTGAACAGTGTCAGATTTAATATCTGTTCAGTAATAGCATGCAAAAAATGACTGAGGAGACCCAGACAGTATCTTAAAAAAATGTTTACTAAAAATGGATAAAAACAGTAAGATAAAATACAGAACAAATATCAAAGAGCATCACAATTACATAAAAGAAAATTAAGGAAAACTACAGAACAAACTCCTACCACGATACATTTAGATCTTTTCTATCTAATGTATTACCTCTGTAAGTGCCTTTTAAAGTTAGAGCAGAGAGCTGTGTCTCTCTAGAGTCCCAAGATATTATATGTCAACATTTCAGACACAAGTATCAGTTTAAACTCTGTGTCTCCACGCCTCTTCTGTGAGTCATCTAGCTCCTCCTTTTAGAATATAAAATTACAAAAAATGATTTCTCATCAGGAGATATTTTAAATAATGTGAATGAAGAAGAAAAAAAAAATTTCCCAATTATGACAGTCTTTATTCAAGCCTTTCCTTTGAACTGGTGGCTGGTTCCTGTTATCCCAAGGAGATCTTAGGGCTTTACAACATTTTGACACATTGCTGTTATCAATAGGTTCCTGTAGGAAATCATAAACGTTTATTAGGCTTATCTTCTGGCAGATGGCCAGAGCCTTAATTAAGAACAGACAGGAAACTCCAAGTTTCCCCTTTACTGGTCAATTTCACACATTCTCTGGTCAGTTTACATATCATGTAGCTTCACTGAAACCTGGGGGGGGGGGGCACCCATGGAAGCACAGGCTGTCTTATGTGAGACAATCACATACTATATTTTTATATTACAAATATCATACAATAATCATAACCAACTGGCCAAGTGTCACACATAACAGTACAACATAAGCAAAATGAACATTACATATAACAGAAAACCAAGAAATAATGCTGCAAAAATAAATGTATGCTATATAGTGTATACAATTAGCAAGCATGATCCCTAGTACCCAAGCTTTACAGTGGATACCCATTACTACATGTTAGCGCAATACAGCAATATCACAGTAATGATAAAACATCTGCATTGGAGTGTGCATGTGGGTGCAAGGGGTATAGGACCCAGGGACAACATTCCCCTCCTTTTTGCCTCAGAAGGGGCAACACAACCATAGGGAAGTGGTTGAAATCATTTACAAGCCTGAGGCATGAGTCTTGTAAAGGAATAAGTAGATCTTGATGCCGCATGAGAGTATGCCACAGATAGAAATGCGTTAGTATTAATAATATATGATAAAAATAAAACAAGGTTACATGTGTGATTGATAATCACAGACTAAAACCTAAATGCAAACAAAAATGTATGTAGTTTGTAAAAAAAAAAAAAAAAAAAAGCAGACAGATAGTCATGGTTACTGTTAAAAATGGGCCTGTTCAGGAGTTAGTACAGGGATGGTCACAGATGGATCGCAAATGGTGTGTTTGTAAATCATAGTGCAGAGCTCAAGCATGTCAACACCACAACTGAGATATGTGAAAATATGTTAATGTGTGATACAACATAGAATATAATATGACATAACGCTGTCTGTTGAGAAAGAAGAATTCATTGAATCCACTTTGAGAGTGGATAGGGTAGATGCTTCCTGGCTGTTGAGGTGTGGCACACCCTTGGAGCTTGATTGAAGAACCTGTTGATAATTTTTCTTGACAGATAGTTCCTTATAAAACATATATATGGCCAGTTTAGAAAGTTCATATGAGTAACAGTCCATAAAGTTCATCATTTGCAGGAAGGTGGTAACCCCTACAAGACACATGGGGCAATGTAGATGGTAATTTAAAGAAGAAACACCATCATAGTAAGAAAGCCAATGTTCATGTTGCTGGCTGCTGGATGGCTGGACTGGCAGAGGCCTTGGCTGGGGGTGCATTAGATTGTGCATTGAGTCTTTTAATGAAATATCCACACACACTGGCATTGCATTTGTGTTTTGGAAGTTGATCACACCCTGGCACAAAGATTAACAGTTCATAAGTGACGGTCCATAATAGAACAATCAGTTTGTATGAGGTGCCAGCCAGGCTTGGAAAGAGCAGCAGTGAATGAAAAGGATGTCTTGCTTGAAGATCAACTGAAGAAGGGTCTTCTTGCTGAAGTCAGGGGATTGCCCCACCCCAGGCTTAGCTTTATAGTAAACTAAAGGTTGGTTGTAGAGTCTGAATTGGTTGGACCATTTTCAGTTTATTTAAAGATGCACAAATAGGCATAATTTTGCTAAAAACAATACACTTGCAGATGCAATAATAACTTATTTTATGTAGTAGTCCTTATATGGAGCCAGATAGACACAAAGATGGTGGTGACTTTGAAGTTGTGGTAGCTGTTTTCTTTTCAGGAAAAAGATGAATGTTTTTGCAGCTCAGACGAAAGTGTTACTGCTTTTGTGCATGGAGATGTTATGTGTGCCACACCGTGGAAACCTGCAAACTTATAAAGTGTGTTAGAAACTCAGTTACGAATACATACACAGTTGTTGAAAAGGAAAAACAAAACTAACAATGTTTTGTCCCAATGACCTTTTTGTTTCGAAAAGAGTGGTGTGGCAGTGCCTAAATGTCTGACAATTGTGGAAAGAGAAAAATAAAAATGGGTCATCAACCACACACCTGGGAGGTGCAGGTCGAGGTCCAATAATACCATTTGACCATCTGTGAATCCATGACATTGTCATGGTTACACCCTGCTTCCAGGTCACAGAAGAGGCTATGACAGTGACTAACATGATGTCCCTGTCTATGTGTTGCTGGCAGGCCTAACTGAGGCCTGCATTATAAAATCTTATAATGTAATATTGATAACACACTTCAAACATGTAGCTTATGGCAATATGCCTGTTACATCATGCAATAGTGTGACAAATATTTTGTTGGGCAATACCAACTGATGATAGTGCCTATTGCACCTGTGACAAGTGAAAGGGTCTACTTTCTTTACATTGTGTAGTGAAATACTCTAAAGTACTGAGTGAGGTAGGGCCTACTATGGAACCTTGAAGCATAGGTTCTTGAACAGAATCTAAATTCTGCAGTATTATAATTGTTAAGAGTTAAAATCACAAGTCATGCATAGAGTGCACTTTATTTTCCCGGGGTACCTGGGAGTGATGAGACAAACAGAGCATTAGTTGGCCTGGGTTTTTGCTTGGAACATAGTGTGGGGTGGGTCAGCAATGCTGGCCACAGTATCTGGGTTTGGGTATGGGCATTAAAAACATTCATAAATGTGGAGCAGTTTTCTGAGTACACACTTGATAACGTGTAGCAAGATGTATATCAAAACTTTATAGCATAAATATAAAACAAACAGTTTTTCAATTAAACAATATTAGTACTGAGCATAATGCATAAAATACATTTTAAACAGCAGAACAAATGTAGACTGAAAGTTTAGTTCAGAGTCCAGGAATCTTGGAGTATTGTGAATCCACTTGTGTTGAGCACAGCCATGGAATAAGTTGCAGAGGGTGGGATACAGTTTAGGTTCATAGGTTGCAGGTCTTAGTTTGTAAAAATTGTTTAATTTTGGTTGAAATAATTATTTGAGTAACTCACCACTCTATTTTCTTAACTTGAAAATAAGTCCTGGCTGTTGCTTTGTTTGCCAGGCATGGCACTTATAACTTGTAATGCTTTTTCAGGATATGCAATGCTTTGGAACTTTGGAAATTATGGAAACTTATTTGTGCTTATAGAAGGCAGATGATTGTGCCCATTGCCCTAGTGCTGAAAAAACAATAAAAAGTTACGAATATGTGGAAATACATATACACCCCCCCAAGCTTGGCTGATTACTTGTTGAGGGAAGTAGCCCTTGCACCAATAATATGTTTTGTGCAGTTTAACTATTAGAAACATAGAAACATAGAAGTTGACGGCAGATAAGGACTGCAAGGCCCATCCAGTCTGCCCATTTCTTTTTCTACCTTATAAATGTGCCATCGGCCTTTGCTCTGTCAGTGACCTATCTATTCATAGTCATTTGTATTGCTCCCTTATGCCTATCCCATGCATGTTTGAAGCCCTGCACTGTATTCATAGCCACCACTTCTTGTGGTAAGCCATTCCATGCATCTACCACCCTTTCTGTGAAAAAGAATTTCCTCACATTCCCCTTAATCGGCCTCCTCTAATCTCATGCTGTGTCCTCTTGTCCTGCTATTTTCTTGTATTTAAACATGTTAGACTCTTTCACCTTGTTTATGCCTTAAGGTGTTTAAATGTCTCGATCATATCACCTCTCTCCCTCCTTTGCTCAAGGGTATACATATTGAGCTCGTTAATCTGTCCTCATATGTCTTCTGATGCAGTCCCTGCACCATTTTGGTTGCCCTTCTGGACTGCCTCAATTTGGTTAATGTCCTTGTGAAGGTGTGGCCTCCAATACTGCACGCAGTACTCTAGATGGGGCCTAACCAATGTCTTGTACAGAGGGATTATTACCTCCTCTACGACTTGTGATACCCCTACTAATACACCCTAACACCCCCTAGCCTTACCTACTGCTTTAGAGGTCTGCTTGGATGATTTTAGGTCATCAGTGTTGATGATGCCCAAGTCTCTTTCTTCCTTTGTGACTGCTAGCAACTCCTCCCAGCCTATAAGGGCTTCAGGGTTTCTCTTCCCTATGTGCATGATTTTGCACTTCTTTGCATTAAATCCCAGTTGCCACTCTTCTGACCATTCTGCTAGTTTATCCAGATCTCTTCTCATTCTGCCCACCCCATCTGGATCATCTACTCTGTTGCAGATCTTGGTGTCATCTGCAAACAGACAAGCCTTACCTCTAGTCCATCTGTGAGGTCACTAATGAAGATGTTGAATAGGACTGGCCCCAGGACTGATCCCTGAGGTACCCCACTTGTGACTTGCATCTCTTCTGACTGTATACCATTTACCACCACTCTCTGTTTTCTGCCAGTCAACCAGTTTGCCACCCAGTTGACCAACTTCAGGCCCACACCCGAGCCTACCTAGCTTATTTATCAATCTTCTGTGTGGAACAGTGTCAAAAGCTTGCTGAAGTCAAGGTAGGCGACATCAACTGCTCCCCTTGGTTCACCACTCTGGTTACCCAGTCAAAGAAATCTATGAGATTAGTTTGACAGGACCTTCCTTTTGTAAACCCATGCTGTCTTGGATCCAGTGCCCCTATGGATTCCAGGTGTTGCACTATCCTTTCCTTAAGGAGTGCCTCCATAATCTTGCCCACTACTGAGGTAAGACTGACCGGTCTGTAGTTCCCCGCCTCCTCCTGCTACCACTCTTGTGGAGTGGGATCACATGAGCCCTTCTCCAGTCTTCTGGGACCTCTCCTGTGCTCAGAGACTCACTAAACAATTCTGCTAATGGCTCTGCTAGTTCCTCCTTTAGCTCCTTAAGTACCCTGGGATGTATGCCATCAGGTCCCATTGCCTTATCCACCCTGAGCTTAGCAAGCTCTTGTAGGACCCTTTCTTTTGTGATGGGAGTAGTGCTCACCTCCCTCTCCCCTGTGTCCATGATGCTGAGCTGTGGGCCCTGCCCTACCTTCTTCAGTAAATACTGAGCAAAAGTATCTATTTAGGATAGATGCCTTTACAGGGTCCTCCTCCTCACATGCTCCCTTTCTCCATTAAGCTTAGCAATACCCTCTGGACTTTCTCCTTTTACTAATGTATCTATAGAAAGTCTTGTCACCTTCTTTACTGTTCGTGCTAGTGTTTCCTCAGTTCGGACTTTGCCTGCCTTACTGCCTTACCTGCTTCCCTTAGGGCAGTTTGGTATGCCTCCCTATCTTCATCCCGCTGTGTTCCCTTATATTTCCTGAAGGCCAGCCTTTTGGCTCTGACCTTTTCTGCTACTGTTTTTGAGAACCAAAGTGGTTTCCTCTTCTTTTGCACTTCCTTTTCTGTCTAACACAATGGGATGTTGCTTCAAGTATTGTATCCTTAATGCTTGCCCACTTTGCCTGTACCTCCTCACCTGTGTTTCTTTTGCCAGGGCTAGCTTAACTCTGTTGGCCATCTTATCAAAGTCAGCTCCTCTGAAGTCCCATATTTTGCCTTGGAATGGGATGATTTAGATGTAGTAGCCAAATTGAACCATACCATGTGATGGTCACTGGCCCCCAGGTGACCTTTCTACCTGAGATCTGTGATCCCTTCTTTGTTAGTCAGTACTAGATTTAGGATAGCCCTGTCTCTTGTGGGTTGCTGTACCAGTTGTTTGAGGCCCTCCCCCTGCAGGGAATCCACTATGAGTCTAGTTCTGGCAGATGTTCCTGCTGGTATTGACCAATCTGTATCTGGCATGTTGAAGTCTCCCATTATCTATTACCTATTTGCAGTAGAAAAAGCAGAGGGACTGAGCTGGGTTAACTGTTAGAATACATTGGGTCTTTTTCAAGCCTGAATACAACAAATAGTTATTAACAAATACACATTTTCTTTTTATTTACCCCTATAGGGAGACAGTGATGTACCTTGCAACCTCTGTGGGCGTTGCACTGGAAGGAAGGGTACATTCTCCCCCAAGCTCCTACTGTGGTAAAAGAGGCAGCTCAAGCACTGTAGCGATAAAAGGGTTGTGCTGTCAGTGGTGATGTGGATACTGAACCAGAAATGGTCTGGCAATTTTAGTAGCCAGTCAGTGAGCACCTTAAAAAAGTGTACACTGGATAGATGGTAATGGGTTGGCCCCATTGCCATCCCTAATAAATATACTTTTGAAAGTATAACAAAATCATATTGCAATTAATTTAGGAAATGTAGCTTCATATGTTACCAGAAGATGGGGAACTTTCTTTTTCCTAGAAGAAAGAAAAAGGAACAAAAACAAAATACACAACCTGGAAATAAAATGAAATTATTTTAATAGGACAAGAGGAGCCAAGCGTCCTTGGGTTCTCTTGTCCTAAATATTACAAAATGTCAGCTGAGTTCATAAAAGATCTGGACTGATGGTAATACCATATGTACATACAGTTTATCTTAGAATGCATTCATAAAAGATGGTAACACATACACGCAAAAAAAAATATATATATATATATATATATATATATATATATATATACATATATATATATATATATATTGTTTTTAACCATAGATTGTAATTTATTTCCAAAACAGCTGTAATTTTTCTTTTTAACAGTATACTGTATGTAAAAAAAAAACAAATACTGGGAGGGGTGAGTACCACACAAGCGCCTTGCATAGTATGGGAATCACGTGATATTGATCAGGAATAAAGAAGCTGTGTCATAATTAAACCTTCATGAAGGAAGGCATTGGACTTGGTGTTAGATTAGCCAGTAGGTTTTGGCTGCAAGCCCAGAAAAAATGTCTGTCCTTTTTGCTTTGACAGAGTGCAAGTACTGTAAAAAAAAAAAGTAAAATTGTAGGGTTCACCCTTGGTGTGTTTCCATGAAAACATACATTTTGTGTGGAAATTGGTGCTTTAGGTAGGGACACACATTAAGTGTGAACTGGTAGTGACATAGAAGTTTGAAACACAGAAGGTCAAGTGACTTGCTAAAGGTCACAGTATGAAAATGGTGGCTGTTGGGAATCAAACACTGCCATTTAGGTTTGAAACAGTAGTGCAGCGAAGCACACAGCTGCACTAAGGTATATATACCTTTTGTGTGAGAACAAAAATTAATACATAGGATGTGAAATAACACAGTTATATTACTGTATCATGGAACAAGTGGCCACTAAAATGCATTGCATTATAAAATGCCTCTTTATGGAAATGGGTGATAGAAATTACCTTTTCCATGAAATACAGTGCAATGGTGACACCGCAATGAGACCAGGAGCAAAGAAAAATGGATATACATATGTGTGTGTGTATATATATTATGGTAGCATGGTAGTGCTACCATAGTTAGGGTTGAGGAGACATTTCTATGTTAAACCCCAAAACTTTGCACCTTAATAACTTTGCAACCGTTGGACAGATTTGGCTGAAATTTAGAATATGTGATCAAGAATCATAGGCCGTAGGATCTGCCAAGTTTTGTAGTGGTCGGATATACGGCTGTGGAGTTATTAAGCGTGATCTGTGTGCGCGCTTACGCTTTTTCTGGAATTCTATGGTCGCGCCTACAGGTCGTACGGTTTGTGTGACCAGTCCGAAATCTTCAGGGAACATGCGGCCGGGGTCCCCGATGTGCCTTTCAAAGATTTCATGAAAAAATATTAAACGGTTCAAAAGTTATTCAAAAAACAGTTTCCCATTATAAGTCAATGGGAAAAGTTAACAAAAAGTTCAACACTTTCGCAAATGCATTTTTACTTTTGCAAATGGGCCTGTTACTTTCGAAAATCGGCCATTTTGTTTTCAGTTGGTGTTCAGAAAAATGGTTGGCATTTAAATTTGGGACCCTCTAGCAACCTAATTCTTTTTGTATTCACCTAGTCGGACCCTGAGGATGCTTGCCATGTCTTTATTTTGTGGTAAAACACCCCAGAAATATGTTTTTCAAATTTCTGGAAAATGTACTTTCACAAATTACTTTCGTGCTCACGAAAATGTTGAACTTTTTTGCGAAAGCTTTCGCAAATTGAGACAGTAGTTTTCCATCTGTGAGACAGTGACAGCGATTCTTTGGCACTGCGCTGCAAAAGAACCGTTGGGAGTTTTGGGCTGAAATTTGGAAGGAACGGAGCCGACATCTCACAGATGTGCCTTTCAGTGTTGTATTGAAAAAATATTACATGGCAGCAAAGTTACAGCCTCCAAAGTTGTCAGTTTTTCCCATAGGATAACATTACGGTGCCCGACGCATTACAGAAATCCTTTGGATCCCTGCAGCAAAATAACGGTTTGGTCTTTTTTCCTGAAATTTGGAGGGAAGACAGCCAACAGCCCACAGATGTGCCTTTCAGTGGTTTGGTGAAAAAACATTACAGGGAGGCAAAGTTATGGTGCTCCGAACTTTTCTTTTTTTCCCATAGGATAACATTACGGCGTTCGTCGCGTGTTTCAGGGCCCGTATCTCGGAAACGGTGTGAGATACGGACTTTTGTCGGAAAACTTCTTAGCCCCCCTAACAGGGGCTAAGATTCAAATTAGCCAGGACAGTTGTAAATAATATGACTTTTAAATTTTTTTTCTACGTCGTACGGTTCCTGAGATATAATGTATTTAGTATTCCAAGATCTCATTTTCTGCGCCGATACTCATTATTATGCATACATTAGTTGTACTCACTGTCTTTCTCTATGCAGGTTTTGGGGAAAACCAGCCTGTGCGCTTACATTACTGTTACTGTTGCCCTTTCCGCTTGTGGTTCCGTACCCGTTTCACTCTACCGCTGACGCCTGCGCCACCATGCGTTATCCTTTTGCTTTCATTTGCGATTGCATTTCTGTTATTTTTGCCATTTCTGTCTACAGTACTGTTTATCTTTCTGTTTCACTTTACATCACCATGCCCATTGACATTTCTGTTTGCAGGCACCATGTTACTATGTGATAACACATCACGTGGCAGACCATTCCCGTCTATGCCACCATGTGCGTTACCCTTTCTGTTCTCATTACGCTTGTGTTACCATGTGCACCACTGTTAGCATTTCTGTTTATGCTGCTGTCCCTGTTAGTATGCCACAAGACATCATGTGGTGGGAGGCCCGCGCTCCCGCCGCTGCATTACATTCACTATTTCTCGTTATCATTCTCAAAAAGAAGGGAAATTAGAGGCAAAAAACTCTGTTTAATGCATTAGTTGGGGTTGTTCCACAGCGGCAAAAGTGAGGAAATTCGCTGTTAGGGTTGAAAACCCCCCTTGCACCCCTGACCCACCCCCCCAACTGGCATTGGGGTATGAATTGGGATCGTGGGTCCTAACTCTCACCCCATTCTCCTATACTTCTGCTGCTTTACACATGTCATGGGGTGAGAGTTAGGGCTGATGATCCCAATGCATACCCCAATGCCACCACGCGCGCTCATACTTTATGCGCTTACTTGCGCTATGCTCTGTTACTTTTTGCCATTTGTGTGTACCTGCATTGTTTCTCTTTCTGTTTCACTTTCGCCACCATGCCCCTTGACATTTCCATTTACAGGCACCATGTTACTATGTGACCGAGACATCACGTGCACACCGTTCCCGTCTACGCCACCGTGTGTGTTACCCTTTCTGTTCTCATTCGCGCTAGTGTTACCATGTGTGCCACTGTTAGCATTTCTGTTTGCGTTGCTGCTCCTGATACTATGCCACAAGACATCATGTGGCAGGAGCGCGGGGCCCTTGCCACCGCATTACATTCACTATTTCTCATTATCATTCTCAAAAAGAAGGGAAATTAGAGGCAGAAAACTCTGTTTAATGCATTAGTTAGGGTTGTTCCACAGTGACAAAAGTGAGGAAATTCGCTATTAGGGTTGAAAACCCTAACTCCGAATTCACCCCCCCAGCACCACACACACACACAGACACACACACACACATTCAAGTATGGGGGAGGACCAAGTCAACACAACCAATGACATCCAGCAGCAGGTGACAGAAATAACAAACAATTGTCTAAATGTACTACGAGACATCCCCACCCACCTGACCAGGTACTGCATGCTCAGTGGAGATCAACAGCAAAACTGAGGCCATGGACACCAAACGTACACATCCCTGATTGCAGTTGCACACAATGAACCACACTTAGTAGTTGCATGGCCTTACCTACCAATGCCCCACTCCAGACCACACCACTTGTGGTGGGCCACCTGAGCAATAGGTTCAGCAAAACCAAGGAGTTGTACAGGTATAATATCTCTGATTATAACAAGGATTTGAGAAATGCAGCTTTCTAACTGACTGTAAACATTGTAACAGCCTTATGTTTAGTTTTTATTAACATACATGTAGAGCCTAACCATATGATGAACATGGTTTAATGTTGTTTAAAAAACAGTTTTATTATGATAGCAATAAGCCACTCCCAGGTATTATGTTAATGGTCAGTTTATCACTGTCTAGCGACAGCTGCACTCGGCTATGCCTCATTCAACATTAAACCCTATAGGGTGATTAACAGACCATTTAACATAACTGTTGGTCAAGCCTTATTGCTTAATTGTCTTTATGAGTAGATACTCTCCCTCTGCTAGGCACTGCAGCAGCTTTGCAACACAGTGTCCCACCCAGTTACACCATACACTGTCTAGTTACTGGAGAATGGCTTTGAATATGAACTCATGAAGATGAACAGTGTAACTTGATCATTACAGTCATCGAAACCCTAGTGTGATTATAACTGACAGAGTCAGTGATAAAGGATAACCCCTGCTGTCCTAGTACACTTACCCATTGTGAGTTAAATCAATACTAAAAGACATTCTGTTTATATCTACACCATACCTACTTGATTCCTGTTGTACCACAATTAACATAGTTATCACTTTGATAGCATCAGTGACAGAAGTGTGGCAAACCCAAACAGTAGGCATACAGCCTGAGTATGAAACAACTGTTTAAAAAAATCACACTGTGTCCATAACTGGCATAGATCACTCATTGCAACAATAGTAAATGTATTACTATTTGAATAAGTTAATCATCACAGATGCAATGAGATTGTCTTTATCAGGTACAACATACTCAGTAAGTGCCTACAGGAAAATCTATCCTATATACATCTCCGATACAGGTACATCATTGTTGGCTCAGTAGTGCTATGATATTTAGAAGTTGCTTGGCCTGATCCATACAATTACAACGTTTCTTACAAAGAATACTTACTGCATCTTTAGTATTGAAACACACTGAAGGTCTATGTATGTACATCAGCAGTACACCTTCATCAGTAAGAATGCATGTGATACTGGCAGTATGAATTTCACAGCGTTGAACAGGCAATGCTTTTCCATACGTTTACATTAGCCTCTCTATGTTGAGTAAACCATTGCAGTAAATGTACTACTATGTAAATCACCGACTAAATGTTTCACTACTTTTATCTTGAGCATGCTAGTGTCTTGTAGTTAATTTATGTGCTTCTCTGAATTAATGTATACTCACTAGTGTTAAAACCTTTCTACAACTGTCATCATGAACCTTCAGCATTTATATTGAATAACGGCACAGTACCAGTTGTGGTGTGGTGTGGGGCATCGGTAGGTAATGCCATGCAACTACTAAGTGTGGTACGTTGTGTGCAGCTGCAATCAGGGATGTGTACGTTTGGTGTACATGGCCTCAGTTTTGCTGTTGATCTCCACTGAGCATGCAGTACCTAGTCAGGTGGGTGGGGATGTCTCGTAGTACATTTAGACAATTGTTTGTTATTTCTGTCACCTGCTGCTGGATGTCTGTCATTGGTTGTGTTGACTTGGTCCTCCCCATACTTGAATGTGTGTGTGTCTGTGTGTGTGTGTGGTGCTGGGGGTGAATTCGAGTTAGGGTTTTCAACCCTAACAGCGAATTCCTCACTTTGTCGCTGTGGAACAACCCTAACTAATGCATTAAATGGAGTTTTTGCCTCTAATATATATATATATATTATGGTAGCACGGTAGTGCTACCATAGTTAGGGTTGAGGAGCCATTTCTATGTTAAACCCAAATTTTTCACCTTAATAACTTTGCAACCATTTAACGGATTTGCCTGAAATTTTGAATACATGATCAAGAACCATAGGCCTTGGGATCTGCCAAGTTTCATACTGCTCGGATATACGGCTGCAGAGTTATTAAGCGTGATCTGTGCGCGCGTTTACGCTTTTCTGGAATTCTACGGTCGCGCCTACAGGTCGTACGGTTTGCGCGACCCATCCAAAATCTTCAGGGAGCATGCAGCCAGGGTCCCCGATGTGCCTTTCAAAGATTTTGTGAAAAAATATTAAACGGTTCAAAAGTTATTCAAAAAACAGTTTCCCATTATAAGTCAATGGGAAAAGTTAACTAAAAGTTCGACAGTGTCGCAAATGCACTTTTTAGTGTCACAAATGGCCCTGTTAGTGTTGCAAATCCGCCATCTTGTTTTCAGTTGGTGATCAGAAAAATGGTTGGCATTTAAAATTGAGACCCTCTAGCAACCTAATTCTTTTGTATTCACCTAGTCGGGCCCTGAGGATGCTAGCCATGTCTTTATTTTGGGGTAAACACCCCAGAAATATGTTTTTCAAATTTCTGGAAAAGTAGTGTCACAAGTAGTGTCGCACTTTCATAAAAGTGTCGCGAAATTTTTGCGAAGCTTCGTGAATCACGGCTAATTATTTTGCTTACTACATTATGCCCAAATAACAGTAATTCTTTGGCACGCTGCAAAAGAACAGTTGGGAGTTTTAGGCTGAAATTTGTAGGGAACGCAGAAGACATCTCACAGATGTGCCTTTCAGTGTTGTTTTGAAAAAATATTACATGGCGGCAAAGTTGCGGCACTCCAAAGTTGACGGTTTTTCCCATAGGATAACATTACGGCGCCCAACGCATTGCAGAAATCCTTTGGCACCCTGCAGCAAAATAATGATTTGGTCTTTTTTCCTGATATTTGGAAGGAAGACAGCCAACAGCCCACAGATGTGCCTTTCAGTGGTTTGGTGAAAAAACATTACAGGGAGGCAAAGTTATGGCGCTCCAAACTTTACTTTTTTTCCCCATAGGATAACATTATGGCATTCGCCGCGCCTTTCAGGGCCCGTATCTCGGAAACGGTGTGAGATACGGACTTTTCGTCGTTAGCCAGGACAGTTGTGAATAATATAACTTTTAAATTTTTTTTCTACATCTTACGGTTCCTGAGATATAATGTATTTAGTATTCCAAGATCTCATTTTCTGCGCCGATACTCATTATTATGCATACGTTATTTGTACTCACTGTCTTTCTCTATGCAGGTTTTGGGGAAAACCAGCCTGTGCGCTTACATTACTGTTACTGTTGCCCTTTCTGCTTGTGGTTCTGTACCCGTTTCACTTACCATTGACGCCTCATCACCATGTGCTATCCTTGCGTTTATTTGCGCTGGCGCTTCTGTTATTTTTTGCCATTTCTGTCTACAGTACTGTTTCTCTTTCTGTTTCACTTTGCATCACCATGCTCATTGACATTTCCATTTGCAGGCACCATGTTACTATGTGACAACACATCACGTGGCAGACCATTCCCGGCTATGCCACCATGTGCGTTACTCTTTCTGTTCTCATTCGCGCTTGTGTTACCATGTGCGCCACTGTTAGCATTTCTGTTTGCATTACTGTCCCTGTTAGTATGCCACAACACATCATGTGGGCTCCCGCCACCACATTATGCGGTGGGCCCCGAGCTCCTTCCGCTGCATTACATTCACTATTTCTTGTTATCATTCTCAAAAATAAGGGAAATTAGAGGCAAAAAACTCCTTTTAATGCATTAGTTAGTGTTGTTCCACAGTGACAAAAGTGAGAAAATTTGCTGTTAGGGTGAAAACCCCCTTGCACCCCCCACCTCTTCACTGCATTGGGGTGTGCATTGGGATTATGGTCCTAACTCTCACCCGTTCTCCTATACTTCTGCTGCTTTACATGTCATGGGGTGAGAGTTAGGGTTGATGATCCCAATGCACACCCCAATGCCACCACGTGCGTCATCCTTTGCGTTTTCATTTGCGCTTGCGATTTTGTTACTTTTTTTGCCATTTGTGTGTACCGTACTGTTTCTCTTTCTGTTTCACTTTGCGTTACCATGCCCATTGACATTTCCATTTACAGGCACCATGTTACTATGTGACAAGACATCACGTGGCACACCATTCCCGTCTACGCCACCGTGTGCGTTACCCTTTCTGTTCCCATTCACGCTTGTGTTACCATGTGTGCCACTGTTAGCATTTCTGTTTGCATTGCTGCTCCTGTTACTATGCCACAAGACATCATGTGGCGGGAGCACGGGAGCCTTTGGGCCCCGCGCTCCCTCCACCGCATTACATTCACTATTTCTCAATATCATTCTCAAAAAGAAGGGAAATTAGAGGCAAAAAACTCCGTTTAATGCATTAGTTAGGGTTGTTCCACAGTGACAAAAGTGAGGAAATTTGCTGTTAGGGTTGAAAACCCTAACTCTGAATTCACCCCCCCCAGCACCACACACACACAGACACACACACACATTCAAGTATGGGGGAGGACCAAGTCAACACAACCAATGACAGACATCCAGCAGCAGGTGACAGAAATAACAAACAATTGTCTAAATGTACTACGAGACATCCCCACCCACCTGACCAGGTACTGCATGCTCAGTGGAGATCAACAGCAAAACTGAGGCCATGTACACCAAACGTACACATCCCTGATTGCAGCTGCACACAACGTACCACACTTAGTAGTTGCATGGCCTCATCTACCGATTCCCCACACCACACCACAACTGGTACTGTGCCGTTATTCAACATAAATGCTGAAGGTGCATGATGACAATTGTAGAAAGGTTTTAACACTAGTGAGTATACATTAATTAAGAGAAGCACATAAATTAACTACAAGACACTAGCATGCTCAAGATAAAAGTAGTGATACATTTAGTAGGTGATTTACATAGTAGTACATTTACTGCAATGGCTTACTCAACATAAGGAGGCTGATGTAAACGTATGGAAAAGCATTGCCTGTTCAACACTGTGAAATTCGTACTGCCAGTATCACATGCATTCTTACTGATGAAGGTGTACTGCTGATGTACATACATAGACCTTCAGTGTGTTTCAATACTAAAGATGCAGTAAGTATTCTTTGTAAGAAACATTGTAATTGCATTGATCAGGCCAAGCAACTTCTAAATATCATAGCACTACTGAGCCAACAATGATGTACCTGTATCGAGGCGATATAGGATAGATTTTCTGTAGGGACTTTCTGAGTATGTTGTACCTGATTAAGACAATCTCATTGCATCTGTGATGACTAACTTATTCAAATAGTAATACATTTACTATTGTTGCAATGAGTGATCTATGCCATTTATGGACACAGTATAATTTTCTTTAACAGTTGTTTCATACTCAGGCTATATGACTACTGTTTGGGTTTGACACACTTCTATCAGTGATGCTATCAAAGTGATAACTATGTTAATTGTGGTACAACAGGAATCAAGTAAGTATGGTGTAGATATAAACAGAATGTATTTTAGTATTGATTTCACTCACAATGGGGTAAGTGTACTAGGACAGCAGGGGTTATCCTCTATCACTGACTCTGTCAGTTATAAGCACACTAGGGTTTCAATGACTGTAATGATCAAGTTACACTGTTCATCTTCATGAGTTCATATTCACAGCCATTCTCCAGTAACTAGACAGTGTATGGTGTAACTGGGGGGACACTGTGTTGCAAAGCTGCTACGGTGCCTAGCACAGGAGAGTATCTACTCATAAAGACAATTAAGCAATAAGGCATGACCAACAGTTATGTTAAATGGTCTGTTAATCACCCTGTAGGGGTTTAATGTTGAATGAGGGCATAGCCGAGTGCCGCATGTCGCTAGACAGTGATAAACTGACCATTAACATAATACCTGGGAGTGGCTTATTGCTATCATAATAAAACTGTTTTTAAACAACATTAAACCATGTTCATCGTATGGTTAGGCTCTCATATGTATGTTAATAAAACTAAACATAAGGCTGTTACAATGTTTACAGTCAATTAGAAAGCTGCATTTCTCAAACCCTTGTTATAATCAGAGATATTATTCCTGTACAACTCCTTGGTTTTGCTGAACTCTATTGTTCAGGTGGCCCACCACATGTGGTGTGGTCTGGTGTGGGCATCGTAGGTAAGGCCATGCAACTACTAAGTGTGGTACTGCTGTGTGCAGCTACAATCAGGGATGTGTACGCTTGGTGTACATGGCCTCAGTTTTGCTGTTGATCTCCACTGAGCATGCAGTACCTGGTCAGGTGGGTGGGGATGTCTCAGAGTACATTTAGACAATTGTTTGTTATTTCTGTCACCTGCTGCTGGATGTCTGTCATTGGTTGTGTTGACTTGGTCCTCCCCATACTTGAATGTGTGTGTGTGTCTGTGTGTGTGGTGCCTGGGGGTGACTGGAGTTAGGGTTTTCAACCCTAACAGCGAATTTCCTCACTTTTGTCGCTGTGGAACAACCCTAACTAATGCATTAAACAGAGTTTTTTGCCTCTAATTATGGTAGCACGGTAGTGCTACCATAGTTAGGGTTGAGGAGCCATTTCTATGTTAAACCCCAAAATTTTGCACCTTAATAACTTTGCAACTGTTTGATGGATTTGCCTGAAATTTGGAATTTATGATCAAGAACCATAGACCTTGGGATCTGCCAAGTTTTGTACTGGTCGGGTATACGGCTGCGGAGTTATTAAGTGTGATCTGTGTGCGCAATTACGCTTTTCTGGAATTCTGTGGTCGAGCCTACAAGTCGTACGGTTTGCGTGACTGGCCCAAAATCTTCAGAGAACGTGCAGCCAGGGTCCCCGATGTGCCTTTTGAAGATTTCGTGAAAAAATATTAAACGGTTCAAAAGTTATTCAGAAAACAGTTTCCCATTATAAGTCAATGGGAAAAGTTAACAAAAGTTCAACACTTTCGCAAATGCATTTTTACTTTCAAGAATGGGCCTGTTACTTTCGCAAATCAGCCATTTTGTTTTCAGTTGGTGATCAGAAAATGGTTGGCATTTAAATTTGGGACCCTTTAGCGACCTAATTTTTTTTGTATTCACCTAGTCGGGCCCTGAGGATGCTTGCCATGTCTTTATTTTGTGGTAATACACCCCAGAAATATGTTTTTCAAATTTCTGGAAAAAGTACTTTCACAAATTACTTTTGTGCTCACGAAAGTGTCGCAAATTTTTGCGAAAGCTTTCTCAAATTGCGACAGTAATTTTCTAGTCTGTGGGAAAATGACAGCAATTCTTTGGAACTGCACTGCAAAATAAATGTTGGGAGTTTTGGGCTGAAATTTGGAGGAAACGCAGCCGACATCTCACAGATGTGCCCTTCAGTGTTGTATTAAAAAAATATTACACGGTGGCAAAGTTATGGCACTCCAAAGTTGACAGTTTTTTCCATAGGATAACATTACGGCGCCCGAAGCATTACAGGAATCCTTTGGCACCCTGCTGCAAAATAACGGTTTGGTCTTTTTCCTGAAATTTGGAGAGAAGACAGCCAACAGTACACAGATGTGCCTTTCAGTAGTTTGGTGAAAAATATCACATGGCGAAAAGTTACGGCACTCCAAAATTGATGGTTTTTCCTTAGGATAACATTACGGCGCCCGACACTTAAATCATTTGGAGCCCTGCTGCAAAATAACGGTTTGGTCTTTTTTCCTGAAATTTGGAAGGAAGACAGCCAACAGCCCACAGATGTGCCTTTCAGTAGTTTGGTGAACAAACATTTCAGGGAGGCAAAGTTATGGTGCTCCGAACTTTTCTTTTTTTCCTATAGGATAACATTACAGCGTTCACCGTGCTTTTCAGGACCCGTATCTCAGAAACGGTGCGAGATACGGACTTTTCGTCGGAAAAATTCTTAGCCCCCCTAACAGGGGCTAAGATTCAAATTAGCCAGGACAGTTGTAAATAATATGACTTTTAAATTTTTTTTCTACGTCGTACGGTTCCTGAGATATAATGTATTTAGTATTCCAAGATCTCATTTTCTGCGCTGATACTCATTATTTTGCACTACATTATTTGTACTCACTGTCTTTCTATAGCAGGTTTTGGGAAAACCAGCCTGTGCGCTACATTACTGTTACTGTTGCCCTTTCCGCTTGTGGATCCGCACTGCTTCACTTACTATTGACGCCTGCCCACTATGCTATATCCTTTGCGCTTTCATTGCTGTTATGCTTCTGTTATTTTTTTGCTATTTCTGTCTTCAGTACTGTTTATCTTACTGTTTCACTTTACATCACCATGCCCATTGACATTTCTGTTTGCAGGCACCATGTTACTATGTGACATCACATCACGTGGCAGACCATTCCCGTCTATGCCACCATGTGCGTTCCCCTTTCTGTTCTCATTCGTGCTTGTGTTACCATGTGCGCCACTGTTAGCATTTCTGTTTGCATTGCTGTCCCTGTTAGTATGCCACAACACATCATGTGGCGGGAGCGCGGGCCGCCAACGCATTATGCAGTGGGAGCACGGGGCCCGAGCACTCCCGCCGTGCATTACATTCACTATTTCGTTATCATTCTCAAAAGAAGGGAATAGAGGCAAAACTCATTTATCGCTTAGTTAGGTTGTTCCACAGCGGCAAAGTGAGGAAATTGCAGTTGTTATCCTCTGACCATCATTCTTTCACCGTATGCGGCGATGGGATCGTGGGTCCCAACTCTCACCCCATTCTCCTATACTTCTGCTGCTTTTACACATGTCATGGGGTGAGAGTTAGGGCTGACGATCCCAATGCACACCCCAATGCCGGTTGGGGTGGGCGGGGTCCAAGGGGTTTTCAAACGTATAGCTTAATTTCCTCACTTTTGTCGCTGGAACAACCCTAACTAATGCATTAAACTGAGTTTTTGCCTCTAATATATATATATATATATATATATATATATATATATGTATATATATATATATATATGAAATATAAAATCACACATGCCCTCTCAATTTTGTATTCTTTGAAACTTGGCTTCGGCCAAATGCTCTTTGGGTAACCATTGCCTCAGAGCTTGCGCACAGAGGTTCTTTGTCTCATATATATATGTATATATATATATATATTATGGTAGCATGGTAGTGCTACCATAGTTAGGGTTGAGGAACCATTTACATGTTAAACCCAAAATTTTGCACCTTAATAACTTTGCAAGTGTTTGACGGATTTGCCTGAAATTTGGAATACACAATCAAGAACCATAGGCCTTCGGATCTGCCAAGTTTTGTACTGGTCGGATATACGGCTGCATAGTTATTAAGCGTGATCTGCGCGTGCATTTACGCTTTTTCTGGAATTCTACGGTCGTGCCTACAGGTCGCACAGTTTGCGCGACCAGCCCGAAATCTTCAGGGAACGTGCGGCTGGGGTCCCCAATGTGCCTTTTGAAGATTTCATGAAAAAATATTAAACGGTTCAAAAGTTATTCAAAAAACAATTTCCCATTATAAGTCAATGGGAAAAGTTAACAAAAAGTATAACAGTGTCGCAAATGCACTTTTTACTGTCGCAAATGGCCCTGTTACTGTCGCAAATCCACCATCTTGTTTTCAGTTAGTGATCAGAAAAATGCTTGGCATTTAAATTTGGGACCCTCTAGCAACCTAATTCTTTTTGTATTCACCTAGTCGGACCCTGAGGATGCTAGCCATGTCTTTATTTTGGGGTAAAATACCCCAGAAATATGTTTTTCAGATTTCTGGAAAAAGTACTTTTGCAAAGTAGTGTCGAACTCACGAAAGTGTCACAAATTTTTTTGAAAGTTAGCAATGCGACTACTACTTTGCTATTACTTCATGCCTAAAATAACAGTAATTCTTGGCACTCTGCTGCAAAAGAACGGATTTGGAGTTTTGGGCTGAAATTTGGAAGGAATGCAGCCGACATCTCACAGATGTGCCTTTCAGTGTTTTGTTGACAATATATTACATGGCGGCAAAGTTACGGTACTCCAAAGTTGACGCTTTTTCCCATAGGATAACATTACGGCGTATGACGCATTGCAGCAATCGTTCGGCGCCCTGCTGCAACGTAATGGTTTGGTCTTTTGGGCTGAAATTTGCAGGGAAGACAGCCAACATCCCACAGATGTGCCTTTCAGTGGTTTGGTGAATAAATATTACAGGGAGGCAAAGTTATGGTAGTCCGAACTTCTGTTTTTCCCCATTGAAAACATTACGGCATTCGCCCGCTTAGGCCCGTGATTCAAAACGGTGCGATAATGGACTTTTTGTTGAAATGTTTCTTAGCCCCCTCATAGGAGCTAAGTATGAAACTAGCCAGGAAAGTGATAATTCATATGACTTTTAAATTTTTTTCCTCTGTCATACGGTTACTGAGATATAAGCAATTTACTATTCCAAGTCCTCATTTTTGTGTTCCGGCAGTCATTATTTTGCATACATTCTTTGTACTCACTGTCTTTCTCTATACAGCTTTTGGGTAAAACCAGCCGGTGTGCTTACATTACTGTTACCATTACCGTTTCTGCTTGCAGTTCTGTACCCGTTTCACTTACCGTTCACGTTTACGCCACCATGTGCGTTACCCTTTGCATTTTCATTTGCGGTTGCGTTTGCGTTGTTCTTAACATTTCTGTCTACAGTACTGTTTCTGTTTCTGTTTCGCTTTGCGTCACCATCGCATTATGATTTGCGTTTGCGGGCACAGTGTTACTATGTGACAAGACATCACGAGGTGGGAGCACCTTACGTGGTGGGAGTGCGGGGCCCAAAGGGCCCCATGCTCCCGCCGCTGCATTATATTCACTATTTCTCATTATCATTCTCAAAGAAGGGAATTAGAGGCAAAAACTCCGTTTAATGCATCAGTTAGGGTTGTTCCAAAGCTAAAGCGAGGATTTAGGTTGAAACCTCGTTGCACTCCAGCCCACCCCTCACAAATGGAATCGGGTGTGCTTGGTCATCGGTCCTAACTGTCACCCCATTCTCCTATTCCTCAGCTTCTTTCCACATGTGATGGGGTGACAGTTAGGGCCGATGACCCAATGCACACCCTGATTCCATTTGTGGGGTGGGCTGAGGGTGCAAATGGTTTCAACCCTAACATCGAATTTCCTCACTTTTGTTGCTGTGGAACAACCTTAACTGATGCATTAAACAGAGTTTTTTGCCTTCTAATATATATATATATATATATATACCCTTATGGCTGGATAGTTCAGCTAGTGAAACTTTGAATCCAGTCACGAAGAGGGTTAAATAATTTGGCAGTCAGCCCAGAAGAGCTGGCATGAGTTCTAGGACACATGTGGGTATATAAGCAGCAGTTTCTTTACAAGGAAAACTTGAATATGAGAGTTTTTTTTGATGAAATGTTAAAATGACCATTGTACACTGATTCCAAACTAAAACATTGACCAGTTATAATAAACACACTTTTGAGACGCAGTACAGTACATATTTTAGTAAACACTTTTTCAACTTCAGTAATCTTTCTAAACAAAGAATTCTCAATGCGCCATTTCTCACACACCATCCATCTTCACCTATATGGACCCTCAACATACGCCATGCCCATCTTGAACAACTTATGTCTATGAAAAGAGCTGAAACAGGATTCTAACCATAATGAAAATCTTGTACAAGAAGCCCCTATATTACAGATTGCGAAAACAACTGGCTAGCAATGACCCTGAAACATGGGGCTGCATAAATTACACACAGAGCACAGAACATGTGTAGTATATACCATTGAGTCTGAATGCATCCTAAAATGAATAGCAATAACAGTTGAATAAACACATATATATCACACCCAAACTGTTGCAGATGACATTAGAACAGCTGAAATCATTTCCCCAAGGTAAACAGTGGTTCTTGAACCATTGAAAAAATAGTCAGAGATAAAAATAGGGAGTGAACTGTAAGAACACTTACCAGATATCAAGTTGAGAAGAAATGGCTGCTTTCCCTCCAGGATCAAAAGGGACAGTTTTCCATTCCAAAATTTCTGAATGTTTGGCCAAAAATTGAACAACAGGCAGTAAGCCTAATTGCAATATCTCGGGTGTCTGAATAGCCTGGATAGCTAAAATGCTGCTTGTGCAGCATGAGTAGTGGAGGTCTCTTTGCAGGTCACACTCATTCAGAGGCAGCCCCATACCTGCATATCCAGTCTTTTTGTTAGAAAGGATTTTTGCACGGCAAGCAAATGCTGACTTACCTCTGATGTTGGTAAAGCAGCATATGTAAAGCACTGGTCAGTAATGCTGAGTACAGAATTTCCTATGAATCAAGTACAGAATTTCCTATGAACCAAGTACAGAATTTCCTATGAACCAAATACAGAATTTCCTATGAACCAAGTACAGAATTTCCTATGAACCAAGTACAGAATTTCCTATGAACCAAGTACAGAATTTCCTATTAAGCTAGCAGAAGGCTGCATGAACCTCTGTAAGGATTAGACAGACTGACAAACAACATAGAAGCAAGCATGTGTGGGAAACCTAAAGAATTAGCCCGGAGCTATCACGTACCACTTTCCGGTCCCCGGTAGGTGATCAGTCATCATGGGAGGCTTGATGTAACTTGGTGTGGGTCTGCCACAGCCAAGAACAAAGGTGGTGGGGGTCAGCCGTGCCCGCTACCACTGTAAGTATGAGCAGGTCCAAGTAGGGAAAATGAAGATTGTACTACACTGCTCAACATGCAAAATGAATTGAATGCAAAGCTTCCCTTGTTTAATCTCTACCTGTTTGCAGTTGTCATAAATGTAAGGAGGAAAGGACTCCCCCATCAGGTTCTTGTTAGAGATAAACAAGTGGACAGAATGACAGACAGTGGCAAATCGTGTAATAAACAAGTTTATTACAAAAACACAGACTTACAACCTGTATAAGTGCAGACACTGGGAGAAACAGATTTTCCCAATGTCTAGACGTAGCAAATTCTCAGCGAATCCTTCTAGAACAGTGCTTCTTATAGTAAGATAAGGAGAAAGGTATGACAGTTCTCATTCGCTGAAGTAAGTGGACTACATTGCTGGGTAAGAAATGTAGAGTCAGCAGAAAGAAAAGCATTATGTTATACAGAAAACGTAACGTTAGAACAAAGAAGACATACAGAAGCATTCTAGCAGGTACAAGGTTTTTATGGTGCAAAAGCAGTGTCAGCAGAAATACATGTGAAAAAGAATACTTTGGTAAAAATATATAATTAGGCCCAAAGCACATATGCCTCATATAAGCAAATGCATAACAGTAAAACATAAGCAAAATGAACATTGCATATAACAGAAAACCAAGAAATAATGCTGTAAAATGAATGTATACTATATAGTGTATACAATTAGCAAGCATGATCCCTAGTACCCACACTTGTACAGTGGATACCCATTAGTACATGTTAGTGCAATACAGCAGTATCACAGTAATGATAAAATATCTGTCATTGGAGTGTGCATGTGGGTGCAAGGGACGTGGGACCCAGGGACTACAACCCCACATTCCTTCACCCTCTGTATCCCCTGCTTCCCTCCTTCCAGTGGTCCACCATCAACCTTGGTTGTCACTGACACTACCCTTGGCTTCCTCCCCTACTTTGTGTCTTCCCCCAACTCCAACATTCTTTTCCCCTGTTCCATTTCCCATCCTCATCCCTGTGACCCCCTTGCTCCATTTTCCTAGGTATGGCTGAATGTTACACCCTAACTACAGACTCAGAAAAAGGCTGTATCCCAATCATTCCCCCCAGGTATTACTGGGAAGTATTATTCATACAAAAGCTAAGCTGACTACTAAAGCAAGGCTAAAACAGCAACAATTCCCACAGTAATCATTTCATTAGCTAGGTATCATTAGGTAGCGTCCACATAGCACATACTATTAATCAAGGCCCATGGTAGTAAGAAGATTGTGACCCTGGCAATGGGTATTGGGAGGCAAGTCTCATGTCTTGCAGATTTCATTACCACAACACAGTAATGGGGTGCCCCAGTAGAAGGAATAAATAGGCCATATCTTCTGAAGGTGACCTGTGATCATGCTGTGAAGTATGGCAGGATGTGCAGCCAAATCACCAAGGACAATCATGCGCAACCATGCCAAAAGTGCCTTCATGCAGTAAGATGTTGATCATGGCACTGTTAATCCAAGTGGATAGTGGAATGAGCCTTATGACATGCAGTGCAGTGGATTTTTCTTGTGTATCGCAGGTTCTTAATCAGCATACATACCACTCAACTCCCTGTCAGGCAATGAAAAGTGCAATGAACACTGTGGAGTGCCAACAGTCATAATTGCACATTGGGGCCTGCACCTATGTAAATGCTTACTTGTCACACTTTCCTTGCAGTGGTAGGAGCAGAGCTTCCATTGAGACAATCCCCATTCTTTGAGCCTCAGTCGGCATCCCTGCCAAGCACCCTCCCCAAGGGTGTCTGCAAAGCAGACACTACACCCCCCCAGTACTGTTTGTGAAGCAGACAGTACACACCATCACATGTGCAGTAAGACAAGTGATCATCCCTCAATACCAGCCAGTGCAACAGAATTGAATTGTTGTGAAGGATAGGTACAGGTATGGAACTCCTCCTTCATCAACGGGCAGATTAAGTACACACAGAACCCAACCATGGATAAGGAAGCAGTGTAACACACATCCACCACTGGATCATGACCACAACCAGCAAGAGCAGCTGTGGCCATCACATCACCAGCCCCCCAATCACATCCACTCCCCCCTACACACACACGCCATTGGAGGCACTGTAACCACACAAACCCTATCATACACCAACAGCACAGTCAGTGAACTACACACCCATCCTAGCACATGTGACATGCAACTACAGTGCAGTCCATATGAGACTGTCCAACAGCTACCCCATGATCTCTCACCCTAGAAACATAACAAAGCTAAAAAAATATAAGGAAAAGATAAGGAACTAAAAAATAAATACTGATTTGGTGCAGGGTCTGGCAGATGAGGATGCCTATAGCAGGCACAGATGGTGGTAAGAGCCAAACACACCCCAAAGGGATCCAGGTTAGTGGTGATAAAGTGTGGGTACTCAGAAATGCAGCTGAGACTGTCCAACTTCTCATCCAGTTGATGTGACACTTCCTGGCAACATAAAGGTTCTCAGATTGTGGGCATTTGGGAGCAGTGGCCACATGTATACCACGCTAGGTCACTCAGTCGATTCACCAAGGAATCATCAGCACCATCGTCAGCAGCTGTGGAGACATCAGCACTACCTGATCCAGCCTGAGAAGAATTTCTGGGTCACAAAGGCTCAAACATATAGGGTTGAACACCCAAAGTGACATTCAGGTTCAACAACTCATACAGCACATCCAAGCTTCCACTGTCACTGCCACTCTCAACATCACTATCAGTCTCACTAGTCGACTCATGCAGTAACTCTGTCTCATTGCTAGGACCAGCACTTGCCATTATAAAGATAGTGCCCTGCTTTGATTGGAATGGTGCCCCTTGGAATTCAAATGTAGGCCACTATTTCGATCTCTGGTGTGGTGTTAGCAGGACAGGGAATGTAGTAATGCCGGACTTCCTGCTGTGCAACACACACTCCTTCCTACCTACTGTCTGCAGTTCTTGCCAGTTACAGGGCAGTCCAAAACAGCAGAGAAATTGGCAAAAGCTGCACATCAGAGCACAATAACTGAAAAGGACACAATGGTATGGGTCTCTGTAATGAAGACCACAGTCCAGGACAATGGCACCCCTTTTTTCCTTTTCCTCCAGCTATACATTAACAGAGGAGGAACTGCATAAAGTTGAGGACAGGAAGCGTTAAACTAGAACAAGCTTTCATGACATGTACAGGTGGCCACGAAAGAGGAAGAAAGGGGTGAACGAGCACACTAAAAGAAGGCTGACCAATCAGAACATGCTCCTATATGCTGGGTTTGAACACGATGTGCTCATTAGCATGCCAGTTGTGGCAGTAAGAGCATGGTACAAGATAATAGTGATGCAGTACCAGGTGGGCTGAAGTATTAACAAACTTACCCTCAGAAACAGAGAAGACATTAAAGCAACAGCTGAAACAGACATCCAACAGGTCAGGATGATATATGCTGCACCACAATGTTTATGACTGCTTTCCTTTAACACGGTACCTAGATGTCTTTGGTGGGGTATGTGTTATTCTTGCAGTACTCATTAACACCTTTGTTTTGATATATTGATTGTCCCTTAAGTCCAAATATTCAGGGAGTTGTGGCTTCTTAAACTTCCAATGTTATCCTATGGGAATTTGTCTTTTTTTTTTTTTGAAATTAGCCTTTTATTGTTTTTTATCACTTACGAAGGACATGCCACTGATATCAAATGAGAAGGCTACAAAGTTAAGTGAATATTTTTTAGTGTTTGTGGTTTTTTAACATGGCCCCTATATATGTTTTGGTGAGATTATGTATTATTCTTGCAGTACTCATTAAGACCTTTGGTTTGATACACAGATTGTTCCTCAAGTCCAAATATTGAGGGAGTTATGGCTTGTTGACGTTCAAAGTTGAAGCGGTCCTTGTCTGCTGTCAGTCTAAATGTGTAAAACAAAACTAAGTCCAAAATCCTTTTTTCGTAAGAAACAAAAAAACCCATATGAAAAAGGATGCATTCACATGAAAAAACAATGGGGAAAAAAACTAAATCCAAAATCTTTTTTCATATGAAGGAATCCTTTTTCATATGAATGAAAACAGCATATGAAAAAGGATCCCATCATGCGAAAAACAGAATCTGGAAAAATACTAAGTCCAAAATCTGTTTTCATATGAACGGATTCTTTTTCATATGAACAAAAAAAGGATGTAAAAAAGGTCCCTTCATACAAAAACAATAATTGGGACAGTTTTTTCCCTGATTCTTTTTTTGTAGGAAGGGATCCTTATACTTGGTCTTATACTGTTTTGATAGACATAAGACCATAATCCATTGTGTCTGTCTCCCTGTTTTTTTAGAAGATAATTGTCCAATCTAGTTTTAAAAATCATGAATGTCGGTGCAACTTCTATTTCCTTTAGAAGTTCATTCCAAAGTGGGATAATCCTGTGTGTGTAGAAATATCTCCTTAGGTTCCTTTTGGGATATATAAGTTTAAGCTGCTGGTTATGGCTCCTTAGAAAGTTGTTTCTTTCTGCCTGAATTATTTCGAGGTTTTCCATTAGTATACTATCTCCTATCAATTTATACATCAGTAGTAAATCCCCCTAATATGCCTCAGTTCTAGGGGGTACATTCCCAGTAATCCTTTTTCCTATGCTTTTTTGTTCATATGAAAAAGGATCCCTTCATACAAAAAAGAATTAGAAAACAAAAACTAAGTGTAAATTCTTTCTATGTATGAAGAAATAATCTTTTGTAAGGCTGCATTCTTTTTTTGTATGGCCATACAAAAATGTGAAAGCAAGTCATGAAAAAGGATGTAAACATGCAATACAAAAAAGTGAAAGTAAGTCATGAAAAAGGATGTAAAAATGTGAAAAAAAACACACACACATTCAGGGGCAATTTTTCCAACAGTTAAGTGCATAATCCACCCAACGGGGTCCCAATGACCAAGATACATGTGTTGGTGTCTCTGCAGGATATCATTTTTGTGGATTTCGAAAATATCTTTTTTGAAAGAAAAAAAGATGGTAACCATATGAAAAAGGATTTTTTCCCTCACGAAAAAGGATTGGCCCCATAGAAAAAATAATCCTTTTTCTTGTGGACCAAATTATTTTTTTCTTCCAAATAGCTGTCCAAAAGGCTGTATTGAGCATGCTCAGAACAAATATTCTAAAATGGAATAACTTTCGAACAGATTAATAGTTTTCACAAAACCAGCAAAAGGCATATCTATGGGCCAAGCCCTTTCTACACTGAAAATTTCAGACCAAGATTCCAAACCATCTGGGCGCAAGGCACTGACTAAAAACCCCAGCAAAAACAACAAATTTTTTTTAATGTTTTTTTTGCTCTCTATATCTCAGAATCCTCATATCTGACTGGAATGAACCTTGGCATGTCAAGAGATCTGCCCCATGAAACTGTGCATGCAGAACTTTGTGCAAATTTGTTGAATGGTTGTGAAGATATTAAAGTGCAAAATTTGAGGTTTAACACAGATGCCCTGTTCAACCCTAACTATAGTGCCACAACTGTGCCACTATAATATATAAAATTCTACATGAAGGGGGGAATATTGAGAGGTCTTGATAAAATTTACAGTGATCAGTTTTAGGGTGATCTGAGAGGCCAAAGTGACAGCTATTGTTACATGTAACATACTCCTCCTAAGTAGTAGCAGAGAGAATCGTGGCATAGAAAGGATACATATTATGTTGTGGCAAGTATGACTAGTTTAAAAATAGCCTGCCTAGCCTCCACTATCATCTTTATTGCAATACAAAAAAAAAATCCTGTAACAAAACAGTGGTTCTGTCTCTCCTAAATCTTGTGAGAACTATTTAAATCACTGTGAATTTTGTCATGTCTGGATTTTCCTGGTGGGGTTTCAAATAGTGCCTACCTACTGCTGTACTGCAGTTCCCACTACTAATATCACTAAGATGAACCAGAATATGCTCTTTTAAAGGGTACATTGTGCATCCCACGTAATGGACAAATCAAGATGTAAATACAATGTGTCTGACAGGTGCTAAAATGTTTGCTTTTAACATAAATCTGGAGATCTGGGACAGTCCAGTTTCTTCCCATTTAACCCACAGGCACATGCCATAGAGTTACTACACAGAAAAAAAGCCTTCAGGTTTTGGTGATAGCCACACAGGCTTATTAACATTATATGGAATATGATGGCTATGGGTGACTAAGTCTTTTAGATTCTTGCCATGACTGTACATGACTCTGGGTGGATCTGACCAAAGATCTGGAGAACTGCAGTGTTGAAATACAGTACAACCCCATTTATCCAAAAGTTGTGGGCGGGCTCGAAACGGGGTTTCTGTTAATCGGGGTTGCCCTTTCTGTGACATGCGCTATGTGCGGTACGCTCATAATACTGTAATAAAAGCAGCCTTCAGAAAGGATTTTAAAAGAATACAGCACACATGTTTTGGTCAAGTACTGTATTGTCTCACTTTATTATGCAATTAGATGCAGCCATTAAAAAAGAAAACAAACCCAAGTGCCAAAGCAACACAACAAAACACTGAGAAGTGCAAACCTAAATTGTCTCTTATCTTTCGTTACTTTCCTGCACTGCAAAGTAATCCCTGATCCCCTTCTGCGTTTTTCTTCAAGTTTGCTATTTTAACTGCTTTGCCCCAAAGCTATGGCAGCAGATGGAGATACAGTGAATCAGTATCTGATTGGTTCTACATACACCTCATGCACATTTTGAAGCTCTGTATGGCTTCTGCATTGGTAGGGACGGACGACAGCTTCTCCTCCTCATCTTCGCTGCTGCTGCAGTTGTCCTCCAGTATTTGCCCACTTGACCCCTCACACACAGCTCTTACAATGTCATTGTCTGAAAGCTCCTCATGTCCAGGATCTTCCTTGTATTCTTGCCATGCCTCCAAGTCAATCTGCACTTGTTCAGCTATACGAGTAAGGTCCTCTTCTGCTTGCAGAATCTGTTCATTGCCTGAGGGGGTGTCTGTAAAGTCTGTGGTCAGAATTGATGATTTCTGCCAACATTTGAAATTGTTGAACTGACACTAAGAACTCTGATTACAACTCTTATTGGGACTGCATTTTTTTTTTTTTTTTTTAATCACTTTTTTTTCTGTCTTGCTGCAGCATGTCCGGCGTGGGGCATCGAGTCGCCAGCTTTACTCTGCCCATAGAGCTGGGTGGCTCTAACAGCACCCAGGAGGATCCAGGATGGCCATCTTGCCATCCTGCTGGAGGGCCCCCCATGTCTCTCCCAGTTGGACAGACTCTAACCCTCCCCAATGGGACTCCTCACAAGTCCTCCTGGCAGTGCAGAGCGTGGCCATGAAACTGCACTGTCCAGCCCTTTTTCCTCCAGTTCCCACTGGAGCATGGATGAGCAATGATGTCACGGCACAACATGCCAATGTCTGCCACACTCCTCTCTATGCACACTGCTGCTAGCAGTACCTCCGGGTGTTCCCAGAGGTCGCTACAGCACAGTGGATGTTCCCCAGCCCACCTCAGGACTAGGAGAGCAGTCTGCGGATGCTCGATCCTAGTCCTCCCCTGACAACCCCTAATGACCTGGGCTCATTCCTGAACCCAGGTCACCATCGTGACATGAGGTGTGGTGTCCAGCGCCTCAACCCTCAGCACCACCAGGCTAGCTGGGACCACATTTTTCTAACAGCAACTGTAATCGACTAAGGAGTAGCAGCTGGTTGTTAATCACTGTTAACCACTGTTGTTACAGTAATTATGTGCCCACGTTAATGAAAATGCTTTTGCTACAGTTCTTAATTACACTACATAATTGCAATTCAGTTGTCAGTCAGTAATCAGCAACAAAAATCAGGGGACACGTCCGACTTTCAGAAAGCTTAAGTGTTTCAGTTATCTGGGGTTCGGTTAAACTGGGTTGTACTGTAGTTGGACACTTTTTTAGGATGATCTCTCTAATCAGTGGTGCTGCTGCATTAAACTATAGTACACAGATTAATAGATTGTTAGCACTGTTTTCTGTTGTCTTGGCTACTAGACATTTTCCTCTCTCTTGGCTAGTTCCTGCTTCAGAAGTTACATAGTGTGTCCCCTCTCTCTGACACGTATAAGCATTTCTTCTACTTCCTTTCTGAAATCCATTTCATCTAAGCAGTTAAGTCTCAGTCACAAAAACTGGCCATAAGGGGTCAATAAAATTAACCTGGGGGATGGACATTGCTGGAATGCAGAAATGTATTACCTGCCATCAGTTTCCTGTATCCTGATGTTTGAATTGTTTTACTTGCTGAGGCTGTCAGATTTACATTCAGAACCTCCATTTTGGACTTGTCTATTTTTGCTGTGAATTTCAGATTCATGTTGTTATCATTTAAGAGAGCTACAAATTCCTCAGCAGATTTTTCTGTGCCACTCCAGATGACTAATATATAATCTATAAAGTGATTCCAGTGTACCACCTTTCCCTGGAAATTGGTCTCTTCATCATTAAAGTCTTCCAGTTGTTCCCACTATCCTAAGAAATATTCACTAAGGAGGAAGCCATGATGGCTCCCATGGCAGTCCAGTGCTTTTATATATATAAATATATATATACACACACACACACACACTCACACACATATATATGTGTGCGATTCATTTCTCTGATGAGCAGCTTTTCAAGACGTACAAACAATGGGCTTGATTTTCAAAGAGCCCTTTGACTGACACAAGTTGTGTCGCTCTAGGGCTGTGGCAAACTCTGGGTATGTCAGGGACCCTGCACCCAATTTTATGAAAGGGGGCCCCCTGCATCAAACACCCTGGAGTTACCGCTGCCACAGACCAGGGCCAACATTTGGTGCACCTGTGGGAACTGTCGCAAGGATCTGGCCCCTTGCCAAGTGCAACACTAGAGGAGTTGGGATGGCTGGGGGTGGTGAATCTGCATGCCAGGAGTGGGATGGGGCAGAAGGGGCATGTGGTGCCATAGGGAGTGTTAGAGAGACAGCAGGCATGACAGGGTGTGATGTGGCACCTGGTGAGGGTACCGTTTGTAGGGCCATACAGCTGATGGGATGGGACTGCTTTGAGAGGGTTCCAGGGACACACAGTGACCTGGCCCCAAGTGAGCACAGCCCTGGCAGATGCCCCGTAGGTGGCCACCTTGCATAACACTGTAGATGGGAGGCAGCCTGCCACATTGTTGGGAGGGTGGGTATGAGAAAACTGTGACGATGCCTGGAGAACTTTACCCCCACCACTGGCATACCTCAACCTGCAGCTCTAGCTTACTGCCTACAGGGGTTGTGAGGTGGCCACCTATGGGGCAGCTGCCAGGGCTGTGCCCACCTGAAGCCATGTCACTGTCTTTCCCTGGAACCCCCCCAAAGCAGTCCCATCCTATTGGCTATATGGCTCTGCAAACAGCAACCCTGCTTGGTGCCACATCACATCCTGTCATGCCCACTGTCTCTCCGATGCTCCCCATGGCACCCCCAGTGCCCCTTCTGCCCCAACCCCCTACTTTCATGTCCCCCCAATTGCCACACTGAGTGCCTGTGATGCAAGTCCATTAGACCATTTCCTGGCTGGTCTAATTGGAGCCCCCTGTTGCGTCCACATCGGGGCTTCAGAAATTGCAAATAAGTGGATGGTGCAGCTCCACACTGGCACACGCTCCCTTGTGACCTGGCACACGGGTGCTTTTGTCACAAGGGTGGTGCAAAGCAGCTTGGGTGCAAGGCATCCCGATTCTGACACAGCCTGCATTTGAAAATCAGGATTGCTGCAAAGTTTGATGCAACGTGCCACTTGTCTCATACACCTGTGGCGCCGGCACCTTGTGTCAAGCATCAGCTTCTGAAAATCAAGCCCAATATGTTTAATTCTTGTGGTTCAGTACCCATCATTTTACCTGTGGAAAGGAGGCCATGTCTCTGTGTTTGTCTCCTCTGTGCTATACAGGACAAACACTCCAGGTAAGAAGTGCGGTCTCCTTCCCAGTGGTTGGTTGTTGCCTGTAACTCTTGTTCTTTGGCGGGTCTGGCTCCTGAATCCGGTCACAGTTTCCAGGATTCACATATGGTTTGTGCTGCCATTTACAGTGCTGTATGCTTGGGGTGGGACGATGGGCTGACCATTACATTGCTCAACTTGGAAACCATGTTTACTTGTCTACTCAGTGATATACTGTAGTTTGTGCGTAAATTCTACTACTTAATGCTGCAGCTAAAGGAAAAAGTAACCACTCATTACAGCTAAAAAAAGTGGTAATGGTCACCATGTGATCTTGCAATGTTACTGGAGCGCATTGAGCTTTAACCAAAAGTCAAGCACAGAATGCAGGGCAGGCAATGCGCTGCATGAGCACACTGTGTGCAGCACAAAAAAAGGCCGAGATGCAATATGGAGAAAAAAAAGTGTAGTGCATACAAAGTACTGAACAAGCTTATCAAAATGTATTCCAGCAAAAATGTAATCACAAAACTGACTCTGCACCAGTGCTTGGAGACTCACTGGCTCTTCATCAGGGGCATGGCTAAATCAGTCCACTGATGTTGTGCCTTACATACTGTCCCAATGTCTACTGTTGGTGCCCTAATGTAAGACTGACAGCTACCTGGATTTGCCAATGGGCAATTACATGAATATTAACTAACAGACACATTTCACATTTCGTTTTTTACATCTTGTCCATGCCCATGGATATATATGTATGATGCACAATACCCCTGTAAAAGAATGTATTCTGGAGCATCTTTGAGTTGTTAGGAATGGGAACTGTAATACAGCTGTAGGTAGGTACTATTTGGAAGGCCGACAGGCAAATACAGTCATGGCAAAATTCACAGTGATTGAAGTAGTTCCCTCAAGTTTTAGAGGGGGAGATAGAACCACTGTTCTGCTACGGAAAGAAGCTAAGTAGATTTTCTTTTCCAAATTTTAATCTTTTTATTCAGAAAGAAAGCAAAGTTGAATTACAAATGCAATCACATATGTTTCACATCCATTAGTACAGACCAGATTCCAAAAGAACAAAAAACAAATCCAGAAGCAAGAACTCTGCTAAATATAAAGATGGTATCTGAAATTTCCTAAAATTATCAACCTTCCCATTCCCTTTCCCCATCCCCTCCCTTCTGCCACCAAAGGAATTATGGTTCTCACATAGGTTCCTCTCCCAGAGATTAAAGTTCTCCTTGATGAATATATGGGAGAATTATAGGTAGTATACCCATTGTAGAGAGGGATGGAGACCATAAATGGCTGACCCTATATAGTCAGTAAGGTTTGCAATGGTTCCCAAATCTTCTTGTATCTAGCAGAGCACCCAGTTAGGTTTGCGACTAAACATTCGACCTGTAAAGCAAACAGGATCTCCCTATACCATTCCAGGAATTGGGGCTAAGCAGATTTTCACTTTGAAAGCTTTACAGCCACCCAGACTAAACTAAGAACTGGATGACACAGTTTTTCTGAAATTGCTATAACTGAAAAATGATAGAATTAATTGTAACAGTTTATTTATGCTTTGCTCTTCTTTTCTCTGATTTTCAGAAGTTAAGTACAATTCATTGTCTGGTGTTTTTCTTTCATTCTATACTGTGTTCTGTGAACCTGTCTGTGAGGGAATACATTTTTTGTTTGTGTCACTATGTACACCCAGCTCTGTTACATGTGTTCTTTGGCTTTTATCTTCATATTCTTTCCCTTGTGAGTCCCCTCTCCACCCATCACACTCCCCTTCTATTTCCATCTTCACGCTACATTGGCATGCCTTGTCTCTGAGTCTATAGTACTGTCAGTTTCATGTGTTTTTGTTGGTCATTTTCCTCTTCCAACCCCCCAACCCCCACTTAACCAATCTTACATTGGAGCATCAATAGTGGACATTAGGACAGTATGTAAGGCATGTCAACAGCACACTGACTTAGCCATATCCCCAGAAGAGGTAGTGAGCCTCAAAGTTCTGGCCAGAGTTGGTTTTGTAGTTTACTTGTTTGTGTACCCTTTTGACAGAATAAATTTTGATAAACTTTTGCTGTGTTTTGTATGCACCAAACTCTTTTCTCCAAATCTGATAAACTAGCTTTTTTTAGTGAGGTACCAAATACAGTACCATTACCATACTTTTGTTTTTATCTGGTTGAGCAGACTTTTTTGGTTAAGAAACCAGCTCTGAAGGGAGTAATAGTTACTCTGCAGTAGGTTTTGCAAATTAGTAAGGTTTGTGCTAATGCCATATAGTACAGTATCATCAGCATACATAACCATTCTCAAGTCAGAACATACAGATGGCAGGTCATTAACAAATAATGAGAAGAGCAGTGGTCCCAGAACTGAGCCCTGGGTACTCCAGTTTTAATATGAGCCATACCTGATGTTTCTGTGCCAATTTTCATTTGTTGTTTTCTTTTGGAAAGGCAATGACCAAACCAATGTACTGTAATGCAGTACCTAGTATTCTGATTTAAATCAAATTTCTTAAAAGCAGAGAATGATTCACTAGGTTGAAAGCCTTAGTTAGATCTATGCACACTTCCCCATGACAAAACCACTCTCTAAGGCATCATATAGGTCTGCAGTAAATCTGACCATGCCCGTAGATTTGCTGTGGCTTTTACAGAAATTCTATTGATCAGGCATAAGAAAGTTATATTTGTCTAGGTACAGTATGAGGAAAACTGTGAAAAGAAACATTTTACCAACAGTTCAGCAAGCACTGAGAGAATTGAAATGGGTACATAATTCATGGAACTCAGTTTATCACCATTTGTGTTGGTAGGGGTTACAGTAGCAACTTTCTGTGAGAAGTCGACAGTATTAGTACTGTTTGAAGAGGTAGGTGAAAGTTGTTATTACTAGGGGAACAATGAGTCTCAATAATCTCAGGGACACACTATTAGGACCACTTCCTTTGTTCACAATCAGCAAGACCAGCTGCATATAAACTTGTAGTTCTGAAACTGAAGGGAAGTTAAACATGGGAGCTAGGCTTTGAGGACATTTCTGGAGCTTTGTGAACTAAACAAAAGTCCGCTCAGCAGACCAGTGGTGCTCCCAGGAGCTAAACTCAAGGGCAGCAAGGAAAAACCAGTGCGCACACTGACACTTCCAAAAAATAGCACTACTCAGCTTCTGCTGAAGTGCCTTTTACTAAAGTGTTGCGAGCAGCATAAAAAAAAAAGCAGGAGTGAACAAGTTGAAAGTGGAGAGTCTATTTCGGAGAAAGGAAGGCACTAGAACAAGGGGCATGCAAAGAAGCTAAGAGGGGGAGTTCAGGAGAGATGTGTGGAAACTGTTCTTCACAGAAAGGGTGGTGGTTGACTGGAACAGTCCTCCAGAGGAGGTAATGGGGACAAAGAATATGGGTACTTCAAGCATGCATGGGATAGGCACAGGGGCATACTAGATAAAGGAACAGGTGGAAGGAGCACTGGCTTTGCTCTAATCAACATTTTCTAAATGCCAAGAAGACAGTCACCATGACCTTTGGCACTAGGCAGAGACTCTCTAGGCTCCCCTCCCTGCCCTCTTTCCATACACTTGACGGGACACTGGGGCAGTCCTTGAGGGCACGTCCTCATTCAGATATCTGGGTGTTTGGCTTAATCAACATCTCACCTTCTCTGGTCATGTGTACGCCATCCTGAAAAAGCTGCTCACCAAATTCGACGCTCTACACAGGAACTGGAACTGCCTCCCACTCTCGGCTAGACACAAACTCATTCAGAAGATGATCCTTCCTATTTTTGACTACTGTGATGTAGTCTACAGTATCGCTCCCAAGACCTCCTTAGTCAGATTGTATACTCTCTTCAACTCCTTATGTCACTTTGCTCTGGACTCTCCTCCTCTCACCCACCACTGTCAACTCTTCTACTCCCTGTTATTTCCCTCACTAGAAAATAGATACCTCCATCATTGTGCCAAATTTGTCTCTAAATTCTGGTTTGGGTCGTTCCCATCCTATCTCACTTCCTCTCTATCAGTCCTCCCTCCCTCCCTCTGCCCACTCATTTAGATCTTATGACCCCCATTCCTTGGTTGTCCCTCGCTGGTCTACCACTGTAGGTCAGACTGCTTTCTCGTATCGCTTCCCAAAACTGTGGAATTCACATCTTCACCAGATTCGCCACTCCTCCTCCCCCTCCTCTATAACTTCAGCCCTACATAATTTCCTCTCTGTGAATTGTACCTGCAATTTAACCTACCTGGTATTCCTAACCTGCTCCCAACCTCCATCAATATATTAAGTAGCTATTCTAAATTACAGCTCCCTTCCAGACCCATTACTTTCTTTCCTTGCAGAGATCCCTACCTGGCCATTCCTTTGGGTTATCTATAACTACCAATATAACTATGACTTTATATTTTTATCAATCTACAACTATCAATATATCTATAATCTTGATTCCTATTCATCTGCTCCCCTCCCAGCCTCTCTACCTTTCCACCTCTGCTGTTACTCCCTATCCACCTCTTCCTTTCGGGCTAAATGGTACCATCATAATGAATTTAAGGTGTTATCCTAATGTAATGAACTTGACCTGTCCATTGTGACCTCTGTAAACAATTGTACTCATATGCTGCACTTAATATTGTCAGTGTCAGTGGCTCAGTAGGTAACACACTCGCCTCTGAGGCCGGGAGATCAGAGGGCTGTGGGTTCAGTTCCCACATCTGGCACGTGGGTTAATATCCCAGTACTGACACTGAAGTGCAGCATGAGAGGGGTGCTGCACTTCTGAGGTGCCATCTTTCGGATGAGACGTTAAACCGAGGTCCCATCTGCCTGGATTGGTGGTAGTTCAGGTGGATGTTAAAGATCCCATGGCACTTATCGAAAAGAGTAGGGGAATTTCCCCGGTGTCCTGGCCAAATTTCCCTCATTCACTAAAAATACCACCAACAGCTTAATCTGGTTCAAGGTCAGTTGGCATTCATCTGTATCCCCCTTCCCTTGGTCGTGCCTGAAAATAGGCAGGATTTGTCTAGTGCACTTACCCGGTCAACAAAAGCTAAATAAATAAATAAATAAAAATATGTTCTTTCTGAAATTTGCTATTCACCGCTGCCAATATTGTTGTAATAATGTTTGCTGTTGTATGCATGTATGTATTTCCACTACCCTTTCCCCCAGGATGCACCACGAGATGAACATCTTGTCGCTCAGTGTGCCTTTCCTGGTGAAATGTTTCAATAAATAAATAAAATAAATAAAGGGAGTGACCCCATGACCAACTATGGTTATTGGTGATGGAATAGGCAGGGACAGGGGTCAGACTGGATGGGCCAAAGGTCCTTTTCTGCTGATCAGTTCTATGTTTCTATGTTTCTATGTACCAAGGGTACCAGACCAGAAAATGTCCCAATATTTTGTGCTCTCACATAATGTTTTGTCAAGAGTCAATAGCTTTTCATGCAGTAACCTTCTTTATACAGACATCTTAAAGGGGCAGAAATATGGAAACAGCAAAGAGCATTCACACACCAATAATCAAATACAATACAGTGATAAAGCACATAGGTGCAGTGTGAAATATATATAAAAGTTAAAAACTGACTTGTTTGCTGCAATTACTATTTGTATGCCATTATAAAGCAGATCTAGACGTAAACAACAACAATTTCAAATTGATGCATGGTCTGAAATGATACATAAAATAACTAGTATACCAGTGAGATACATGGATATGACATGAAATAGCTTCATGAATCAACAACATTATTCAAAACCTGTGCATGTTACAAAAATTGTGCTGTTTCAATCCCATCACCAAGCCCAGTTTAAAAGTTGCATTCAGTTTAAAAATCTAGAATTACTCCCTTCTGGCCAAAACTGAATCAGTGCCCATCAGATCTACCATCATATCTTGATTCTTAAAAAACTCAATTTATGCTCACTTGGATCCTAGCCTGTAAGCACATGATGGAAGGCTAGCACATGCTCAAGATTTCTGTTTGTTACTGTCCTCATATGATCCTCCACCCTCTCTTTAGATTTCCTTTTAGTCTGCCATTGCAATAACTCCCACAGCTGCAAAATTCCATATAAATCACATAGGTAATGTCACAGTTGGTCAATTTCCTAATGAACATTGTTGTATTATCCCTGGGATTAAAAAAAGATTCACCCACTCTAGCAGTCTCACAATACTTGCAATGCCTGCATCAATCGCAGCTGCTCAGAAGAGGTGGCAGCCACATCTGCAGACACTGAGCATCCTATGTCAATATGAGTGCAGCAAAATTTATGAGTCAAGAGAGTAATGATTTGATCACCATTAAGCCTGCAGACAAAAGGGGAAGTGCCATGGTCCAGGATTCCCACGATTATGTGGCAGAATTCACTGGCTAACATGAAATTTTATCCCTGTATATCCTGTGACCTGACAATGTCCTTCAAAAAGGACACTGAATGTTACATTATACAAGCGTATGACAGTAACATCATTGACCAAACCACCAGGTATTTTTTGATCACTAGACATCCTATGAGGCCTACTATTTATACTCTCCCAAAAATGCCCAAAACCTTGGTTTTACCCCGGTATGCCCATTATGTATGGGATTAATTTCTTAACACAGTCCCTCTCCTAGTACTGTACATGAATAGCTTCTTAAAGCACTGTGTCCAGGATTTAAGATTTCATATTAGGGATTCCATTGTTTTAGGCATTTTGGAGGATCCCCACATTGAGTATCCACATGGGGAGAGTTGGCTGCTTTGCACCACTATTTAGATCTTCAAGGACTGGATGTAAGTTCACTTGCAGAATTCCTTTTGTTTTTTCAATGTGTCTTATAATAATATGTTTTCATGCCCTTAGAAGTCTACTTTTTGCAAAGCAGTGGCACTGCAACTGGACAACTTTTGCTTAAAATTTTGCAAACTAATTTTTGGGCCTATGGAAAGAGAAGGTAGTATATGATGTGGTGGCTAACTCTTTCCTCCCAAAAATTGAGCTTTGGAGATAATAAATTGATGATATTTGGATGATGTGGCAGGGTACGAAACAGCGCTGTCCATGACATTGAATGGTGCAATACCGCGTATACTGCTGTATGCGGTATTGCACCATTCACACACTCCCAGGCAGAGGTTAAGACCTCTGCTGGTAGTGGGTTCCACCAAGCAGCTGCCTTGGCTCACTGGACTGACCCCCAGCAGCAGAAACCCAGGCACTGTGTCTGGGAATGGGTTTGAATCCCGGTCCCAGACATTTTACTTTTTTCCCCAGATTGTGGGCTCCCCAAGTTGGACCACCCCCCGGAGTTGAGAATCTTTAGTGGGGAAGTCTGGGGGGGTGTAGCCCCTCATAACAGGGGTGTGGGGGCAGAGCCCTCGACAGAAAAAAGACTTATGCCATAAGGCAATATTGTGCTGTATTGCAGCACGATTTTACCATGCAGCATAATGTTGTGTGACATTATGACCCCGTGCCTCTTCTTTGTCCCCAGATCCCACCCAATAAAAACTAGGACAAATATGTGTGGATGCCCAGTTTGGCAATTCATTTACTTAAAATATTTTCCGCAATTCAAATCCATATTGTCAATACTTACATATTGATAAAACACCATATACCATACATACATATTCAATACTCTCTGTATTCTATTTACATTATATCACTTTCACTTTTTAAGACCATTAAACTTTTCTTCTTCTCCTCCCAGATGTACATCTGAGGGCTGCTTTTCTCTTCATTCTCTGCTGGTGTCCGAGTGTACACTCATACCCCTCCATCTTCTTGGGATATCCAGGGTCTTTTCTTATTATTTCTTTTATCCCTCCTTCCTATCCTCCCCCTCCCTTATTTTCTACCCTTCTCCCCTTTTTTATGGTTCATTCTTCCCCCTGCCATCCACCTTCGGCAGTCCCGAGGCTGGTGCAGTCCACTTGCCGCATTGCCTCACTCATTCTCCCAATGCTTTTTTTTCTTTCGTAGGGTGGGTGGGTGGGAGAGTCTCTAAGCAGCAACATTTGTGAACTCTCCCTCTCTTACAAGCCATTACATACCCCTTTAGCTCAACCCTCTCTCTCTTTCTCACAGCCAATTGCTCCATGCCACCTCATGTTCCATGACCTACTAGCCCCACCCCTTTGTTACCTCACCTAACCCTAGCCCCACCCCTCCCTCCAAACCTCCCCTTCTCCCTGCCTCCGAAACCTGAGACTCCCCACAAATTGGCCAGGGCCTGCTGACACTTCTAGCCTCCTCGTCTGACCTATTTAAAAATCATAAACCAAACACACATGTTAATCATCTGTTTTTTGTGGTTCACCCCCCCGTGCCATTCTTCTTTGATCCTCGTCTGCTACTGCTTCCCCACCCCCGTTAATTAATTATTGATAACTTGTAACTGCTTGTAAAGCAGAGAAAGGAAACATGGTTAGTATCATCATCAAGCATCATTACGTATATATCTCTTAAAACAACCTGATGCCCACTGCCCTTCTGCCTTAATTGCTTCCTCCAACCCTCCCTGGGCTGCTACTTCTGATGCTGCCCCTATTCTGAAGAAATGTGAAAAGAAACCACTTGGGTCCTACCCCAGGAATGTCATACATTGTTTGAGTATGGCTGTTGCCTGCTTGCATGTTACTGGAGACCTGTCTCCGTGTATAAATAGGAGTGGGTTTTTGTCCTTTGGACGTACCGTAGCGTATGCTGACAGCACCGCCACTAGACAGATGGAGCTGCCCCTATGTCTCCGTAATGTCACCCTTGCTCCCACTCCTGTCTGGTCTGTCTTGGAGCATTTTATGGTCACTATCACTCTGTCACTGGCTCACAGCATGTCCTCCCACGATAAACCTGCTGAAGTGTCCCATTTTCTGTGACCCACTATCTCACTAACCCTAAAAGCGCCTCCATATATGATGGCATATAACACCCAGAACAATATGGCCTCAGTGCTGGACTAACACAGACTGTGAAGTGCACCCATGATACCAGCCAACAATGTTTCTGTGATGGGCCTCCTGCTGTCCTTGGGTTTTCCCCCACCCATAGCCACCCCTGCATCATTCACCTAACTAGGTTGGTCTTGCTGGGGTCCTCCCACCCCTTTAAACTGCAAACATGCCCTATTGCTGCCAGGTGGACCCCCATGGTAGCATGTGCTACTTTAATCCTCCATCCTGATACCACAAACTTCACCACTTGATCTCCCGTTACCACCCCACTTACCTTAAAGACATTTCCTTCTCTGAATGTTTGGAACACCTTCCATGAGGCCTCATAAGCTTTCAGTGTCTGGGAGGCCCAGGAGCTGTGAAACAATAGCTCAGCTCCTGCAACCCAAGCTTCCACACATACCCCGGAACTGCAGTTTGACTGGGTTCTGCTCCTGGGGTGATGGCATGAAACTTGTCCATCTACAGGTGGGAGAGGCAGTCAGCTATTACATTATGCATGCCATCTATGTGCCTTGCCTTAACTGACAGGTTTAATGAGAGCCCTTGTAACACCAGCTGTCTTAGGACCCTCATCACCCTCTCAGACATGGCTCCCCTCTTGTTCAGTATGTCCACTATGGCCCTGTTGTTGCTCCAAAATGTGACCCTCTGGTTCCTAAAGTCCTTGCCCCATACTATCATTGCCACCCATATGGGGAAGATTTCTAAAAAGGTGATCACCTTGGTGATCCCTGCCCTAGTCCATTCCATGGGCTAGGCTGCCACAAACCACTTGCCCCTAAGGTAGTCTCCCATCCAAAACCTCCCACCACATCTGTATACAATTGTAAATCTGTATTAAATACCCAATCTGCCTGCCAAAAGGTCTTACCATTGTAAGTCCACAAGAAAACTTTCCAAACCTCTAAATCTTCCCTAGTATCTTTTAGGATATCCACCTAATGGTGTGGCTTGGATGCCCCTGTCATTACCCTAGCCAGGTGTCATGTAAACGTGTGGCCCGGCGCTATAGCCCTACATGCAAAATTCAGGTGTCCCATGAGTTGTTGCACCTGATTGAGCTGAACTTGCCTCTGAGTCCTCACTGTCAGTATAAGGGATTTTAGCTTTTCTACCTTCTTGTCTGGCAGGCGAAACAATTCCCCTTCCGTATCTATCTCAATCCCCAGGAACTCCAGCCTCTGGCTGGGTCCCTCCATCTTGTCCAGAACTAGCGGTACCCCCAATTCCATGCACATGGCCCCAAAATTCTGCAACATCCTCTCTGTCTCTGCCTCCCTTCCCCTATCAGGAGGAAGTCATTCAGATATTGTATTACTGAGCTGTATCCGTACTTCTGTTGAAAGACCTACTGCAACCATGTGCTGAACAATTTAAATGTAGCACAAACCACTGAACAACCTATGGGCATGGTCTTGTTGAAATAATATGACCCCTCAATCTGAAAACTCAGCAAATCCCACATGCCAGACCGGCAGGAGCCAGAATGCTGCCTCTATGTCCATTTTAGCTAGCCATGCCTGTGGGTTGTCCGTACGAGCCAAACAGCCTCTTCTAAAGTCACATACATCACCCTACTGTCTTCTTCACTAATCTGGTCATTAACTGAATCCCCACCTGGGTATGACAAGTGATAAATTACCCTAAATTCCCTTGGTTGTTTATTTGGGACTAAGCCTAGCGGGGACACATGCAGCTTGGGAAGGGGGCCTGGTGAATGGCTCTTCTACCCTGCCTGCTGCTATTTCCTTGCCGTTCTTTTTCTTCAGGATGTCCTCTTTCCCTTTTACTGATTTTTTTTTATTCAATATGCTTTATTAATTTTTAAGTTGTACATGTGGGTTATTAGGCACACAGAATATTATACATAAGTCAAAGCATGACATTTTACCCTTGTGGATACATCGGTTCAACAATAATAATTACTACTACATCTACAACTATATCTATCCCCTTAAATACCCCTCCACCCTCTTCCCGCACCCTGCACCCTTCTATCTCTACAAGTCTTCATTCCTCCCTCCCCCTCTTTCTAGATACAGGGTCATCGTGAACTATTTAGTGTTGGAAGCTTATTAGTATTTGAAGAAGACTAACAAAGGGATCTTCTATAAATCTAGATAGCAAGCACTTCATTGCTTGTTAAAGCTTTCAGGGGCATCTATGTATGTTCAGCATCGGCAACCCTCTCTGTTATTGAGTAATCAAGGTCAGTGTATATAATTTGCCCCATTTCTTGTCAAAATTGGTGGGGGAATGTCTAAGGCTTGCAATCATCTTCTCTATTCTCAAGTTAAATAAGAACTCACTCAGCCATTCTGAATAAGGAATAAGTTGGGAATCTTTCCAGTGCTTCAGTACTAGTTTTTTAACTGAGTAGGAAATTAGTGACATAGCATATCTCCTCTCTAGTACCGGAACTTGGGAATAATCACCCAAAATACAAATTTCAGGTTTGACAAGTTGCTCCAGACCAAGTAGAGCACCAAGTTTAATCTTGACTGCTTACCATAGGGGTCTAATTGAAGGACAGTTCCAGAGAACATAAAATATAGTGCATTTATTTATTTATTTTATTTATTGGAACATCATTTTACAACCTTTGAGCCAGAGGCTCATTTACAAAGGTACCTCGTCACAGAGAGGACAAAACAGTGAAACAACATTTTTACAATAAAACAGCATACAAAAGATTTGTTAAAACATGAGGACATAGAACAGATACAATTTTGGTAATACAGGAATTGGCAAAGCACAAGTCGGTTCAGAGTAGGCTGAACAGTTACAAATTTAGCAAATACAGGATTGACAGTGCACAAGTAGGTACAGAAAGATTTGTATAGTAGGCTAACAGTGGCACAAACTAACAGAAGTAATCATTGTAGAGACGTACGGAGAAGAAACAGGATCATAGAATGTGATAATCAATGGGTTTATGAAGCCACTCGGGGAGCTTTGTCAGAGCAATTGAGCTGGGGTAAACTTAGAGGCAGCCACAGCTGCGCATAGTAAGTAGGTGTTTTTGAAGGGTGGTTTTGAAACGAGAGATCATGGAACCATCAGTGATACTGGTGGGGAGGGTGTTATACCAAGAGGGGGCTCTGTAGGAGTATGCCCTTTGTCCTTGCGAGGTTCTTGCCCTCGGTACTAACAGTGCAGTTTTGCAGGAGGTTCGGGTATGCACTAGTGAGTTTGCTGGGTAGATAGAGGCAGTCAAACCTGGCGGGGATAGTCCAAGGAGAGTCTTTTTAGTTAGGAGGCAGGTTTGGTATCTGAGACGTTCATCTAGGTCGAGCAGATTAGCCAGGGTGTATAGATGGCAGGTATGTGTTAGTCTAGGTGCCCCGGTCATTAGCCTACATGCCTTGTTTAAGGTGAGGTGGATCTTGTTTAGGGAGGTCTGGTCAGCTGCCCCATAAACTGGTAAACCATAATCTACTAGGGATAGTATAGACGATGTGACTGTGAGTCGGAGGCTGTCAGGGGGGAGACAGTTTTTATGGCAGTAAAGGATACCCAGCTGAATGTTGGAGGCTGAGGCAAGGGCAGAGATGTGGGCATGAAATGAGAAAGCAGGATCGAAGGATATCCCTAGGTACTTGTACGAGTAGACTTGCTCGATTGGGAACTTGGAACTGGCAAGGACCTGAAGTGGAAAATTACTAGCTTTATTTTGGGGGTGGGCAAAGAGCATGGTTTTAGTTTTTTTAAGATTTATTACGAGTCTATGCTCTTTGAACCAGGCTTCGGCATCATTGTAAGATAATTGCAAGGAGTCCTGAAGGGAGATAGGGTTACGGTCTGTGGCAAAGATAATGGCATCATATGCATAAAGTAAGAGTTTACCTGTACATTCACCTGGCAGGGAGTTGAGAAAAAGAGAAAAGAGCAAGGGGCCAAGAATGGAGCCCTGCAGGACACCAGAGCGGATAGGACAGGTGCAGGAGAGTGTCCCATTTATTTTGACACAGTGTGAGTGGGCAGACAAGTAGCTGGAGCACCTGGAGACAGGCCCAGTGGCAAAGCCTGTGTGGCTGAGGTCATCCAGCAGGAGGGGGTGGGAGACAGTGTTGAAGGCTTTTGATAAATCAACGAACACTGCACCCGCTAGAGAGCCAGAGTCCAGAGAGGAGTGAAGAAAATTAGAGAACACAAGGAGGGCGGTGTTGGTGCTGTGGCCAGCATGGAAACCATGCTGTTCAGGGCAGAGGATGCTGTATCTGTCTAGATACTCTGAGATTTGGGAGGACACAACTTTTTCTAAGGCCTTTGAGAGAGGGGAGAGGATAGAGATTGGCCGATAATAACCAGAAAGAGACCTATTGCCACCCTTGTGTATGGGGGTGACTGTGGTGATTTTCCAAGCACAGGGAAATTGCCCTAGGCAGAGAGATTTGTTGAAGAGGCTGGTGATAGGTGAGATAACCAAGTCCAGAACCTGACGGGGGAGATTGGGATCGAGGGAGTCACTGCCAATAGTATTGCTCTTTAAGGCCTTGAATAGGTAAGGTCTGACTTCACAGGCAGTAACCTGGTGTAGGTGGAACCAAGGGAGTGTGAGAATAGGGTCAGGTGGGGGGGTCAAAGAAGTTGCTCGGGAGAACAGGGCTAAGGTCAGTGAAAGATTTGTTGAGGTAGTTGGCAATGTGGGCTGGGATTGTGGAGATAGAGCCATCAATGTTGATTTGGGAGGGTGAGGGGGGACGTGTGCCCCCAATTCAGTTGTTTGATATTGTCCCAGAAGGTCCTGGCATTCCCCCGGGATGAGGTGAGTGAGGCCTGATAGTGAACAGCCTTTGCCTTGCGGATGGCCCAGGTACATTTGTTCCGGGCAGCTGCATAGGCCTGCCTGTCAGCAGGGCAGCCAGTTTCCGTGGCAATGTGCCATAGGTTATCCCTGTTCTTAAGAAGTTGGTGCAGGGGGGTGTAACCCAGGGGGCATGCCGTACTTTGGACCGGAGTGCAGTTAGTGGAGCAAAAATGTCGCATGCTTTGTTAAAGGTTTGGGTAAAAAAGGTTAGAGCCGTATCAATATCAGGGGTGTATTGTATGGGCGATCAGTCAATTTGGGCTAGGAGTAGCTTAAGGCCTTTCAGCCCGCCTGGTCTTAGCCGCCGCCGAAGGGTGGACTGCACTGTGGATTTGGGTAAGGAGGTTGACCAATGGAAGAGAACAAGGGAGTGGTCACTAAGTCTGTCAGGAAGGACTTGGATATTGCAGATTTGGTTAGGACGGTTTGTGAGGACCACATCAAGAAGTGTGCTTGTGCCCATTCTAGGATTCACTCTGGTTGGTTAGGTAACGAGTTGTGTTAGGTCAATACATGCAAAGGTGTCATGGGTAGCAGAAGATAAGGGGCTGAGCCAGTTAATATTTAGATCACCCACAAGGATTTGATCAGAGGAATGGGGTATTGAGGTAAGATAATCAATTAGTGGAGCCAGAGCCAGTGCTTGATTTTTTGGAGGTATGTAGGCAGTAGTCAGATAGAGGGGACCCCTTGAAGGATCAGGGGTCAGTTTTAGGGTTAGGACCTGAGTCCTGAAGTCAAAGACAGGGGCTGGGAGGGCTAGTCCTATGAGTGAGTCTTTGATATAGATAGCACAGCCCCCACCCCGTCTACCAACACGGTCCTCCCGAAAAAGGGAGTAGCCCGGGAGTGAGACCAGGGAGTCAGGGGTAGATTCTGACAGCCAGGTTTCCACTATGGAGATAACATCAGGTTTATGGACTGTAACCCAACATTGGAATGAGTCAAATCTTTTAAGGAGGCTACAGCTGTTCATAGACGCAACATGAAGCCCAGGAGAATCGACTGATGAGCTACTGTGAGCGGGGCCAGGGTTAGGATGTATATTTCCTGACAGGAGTAGAAGGATAAGAACAGCCCTGGACAGGGGGTGGTGGAAGGTGAGTTTGTGCCGGGTAAGATAGGAGGAGTAGGGGAGTTTCAGGGCGCTGGGGGTAGGCAGAGGGGCACAAGCTGGGAAGGCTAGAATGATAAGTCACCAGTGGGAGCATGTGGGGGGGAGGCAGGGTAGTGTCTAGGTGGTGGGTGTGTTGGGCTAGGGCACATAGAGAGACAGTAGAGGAGGAAGGTGGCAGCACAGAAACCCAGTAGGAGGGAAGAGTAAGAGGGCAAATGGGAACACTAGATTGGTGAAACAGTGGAGTTGTAGGGACACCAGGGTCAGATGATGGCGTATGGAGGAGGAGGAGGAGAGAGAGGCAAGTCAGTAGGAGGTAAGCAGGCATTTTCAGGGGAGGTTTGCAGGCAAGTAATAAGAAATGAGAGAAGAGGGTATGCAGCCTGCCAAAAGTGTTAGTGCCACTTTGGTACAGTGGTAGTGACCCCCGCCTCTGGTGTGCAAGGTGCCAGGTTCAAAACTCACCAGGGATATTAGCGGATAGCCCATTTATGCCACACCTGGTGCACTTTGGGTCTTGCAGTTTACCCATAGCTGCAAGCTTAGCTGGGGTATAATAGGTGTTATGTAGTATATTAAAAAGGCATAAGACGAAGTTTGTTGTTGGAAGTGTAGGAGTATACTGCCTGCCATATTCTATCCCAGCAAAGCTTTATATCTGGAAATTGGGCCTCCCAATATGAAGATGCCCCTTGGATATCCTGGAAAATAGCTGGATATAATACTGCTGCTATTTTAGATGCAGCATGTGGACTCCATGCCAGGGTACTAAGCATAATAAGAAGGTCTGTCTGATCAATATTCTAGGTATCTGTTCCAAATTTGCTGACTAATAGCTGTCTAATTTGGTAGCTAAAAGTTAAGCATATTCAAGGGGTAGAATATTCTGGGGAGAACATTCATTTTAATTACATTGATTCTTCCCTGCAGGGAAAGATATATAGAAGTCCATCTCTCTAAGTCTGGTTGTATAATTCCTAGTAGAACATCAAGGTTTAGCTTTTTGATCTGCGACAGTTTGGTGTAATTGTGAGACCTAAATAATTGAGTTTGGATGACAAGTTCAGTTGCAGGCCTACCATCTGTGAACGATAGGTGTGGGAGTTTAGTGGCATTATTATTGATTTTTCTATATTCAATATGTAATTAGATAGGGCCCCATATGATTCTACTATGGATATTACCGCTTGGAGAGAGGTTGCTGGATCTGTAATATGTAACATAATGTCATCAGCATATGTCGATAAATGCAAGTCCCAATCTCCTACCTGAATACCTTTGATTAAGGGGAAGTGTTTTAGTTGATAAAGGAGTGGTTCCAGGTTTTAGACTGAAAAGTAGTGGTGAGAGAGGGCATCCTTGGCTTGTTCCAGAGTGTAGAGGAAATAGTTCTGAAAAAACTCCATTGCAATAGTCCTTTGCTGTAGGGCATGTACATAGACTTGTATCCACCTTATGAATGTTTGGGTGAAACCAAATTTCTTTAAGACTTCAAATAAGAATATCCAGCTAACCCTGTCAAATGCCTTCTTCACATCCAGGGACACCATAGCGATTAGGTGGGGTGCTGTCCTGGATACAGAGAAGACATGAAACAGTTTTCTGAGATGATCAGCAGAGGAGCGACCTGCAACAAACCCTATCTGTTCTGGGCTAAGTAGTGGCTTCCATACTTTCGTTAATCTGTTAGCCAGAATTTTAGCAAAAAGCTTGGTATCATAATTCATTAGAGAAATTGGACGGTAATTGGAGACTAACTGTGGGGGTTTATTTGGTTTTGGAAGTACAACTATAAGGGCTTCTAGAAGGGCGGGATCAGACAGTCCGAAATCACACAGGTAGTTAAACATTCTTAGTAACAGAGGTGAAAACTGGTCCTTAAATACTTTATAAAAACAGGGTGGAAAACCATCTGGTCCGGGGGCTTTGTCCTCTGGTAATAAACTAATGGTTTATAAGGATATCCGCTTGCAACTGCAAAAGAGAGGGAAGTGGGAGATTATTTAAATATGCCTGTATATCCGCTGTTTGGGGGGTAGGCACTTGAGGGGAATATAGGGACTTATAGTAGTTCTCAAATTCTTGCACAATTTCCTTTGGAGTAGTGAGGGGAGAGTTATCTTTGAGGGAGTTAAGTGCTACTACTGTTTTGGATTCTTCTTGTTTCCTTAATCTAAAGGCAAGTAAGTGACTGGCCTTATCTCCCTGCTCAATATATTTAGCATGGGTCTTGAATAGGGCATATTGGGCTTGTTCTCTTAGGGATTCCGATTATTGATTTTTTAATTTGGCTAATTGTTCCAGGAGATCTTGGTCTTCTAGGATTTTGATTTGGTAGAGGAGGGAGGAAGAAAGTGCCTCTCTTTTTTTTCTGGATGGTAGAAAGTCGAATACATTCCCCTCGAACCACACATTTCAAGGCACACCATAGTTTGTCAGCATGGTTTATGGTACCCTGGTTATGCAAAAGAATTTGATCAATTACTTCTTTAAGGGCGAGTAATGCCTGTTCATCTTGGAGAAGCTGAACATTCAGTTTCCAAACAGTACTTTTAGCTTTGTGGAAAGAGACAATTCCTTCCATCCATATGGGTGCATGGTCAGATATAGTTCTCAGGACCATACCACAACCTATTAGGCCTTCTAAAATTATATTATTTACTAGGAAATAATCAATGCAGGATAAAAAACTATGTACTGGGGAATAAAATGTATAGCCCAGGGTATTTGGGTTTAATAGTTTCCATGGATCACTGAGGCTATAGATTGCCATGAATTTGTTCAGGGCTGTTTGTGCTTGGGAGAGATTAGGCCTTCTATAAGTTGTTTTGTCTACTTCCGGTGAATAAACTAGATTCCAGTCCCCTGCAATAACAGTGGGTAGTCAGGGAAAGGAATTTAAAGCGGGCGTAAGTGTTACAAAAAATTCAGATGACTCTATATTAGGCCCATATACTGATCCCAAAATCACCTCTACATGATTTAGGAGTCCTTTTAGAAATATCAATTTTCTTGTACATCTGCATGGCATTGTTGTACCCTGAATTGAGTTCCCCTAGTAATAAGGATTGCCACCCACCTTTGCACTGTTGCTTTCCCAGCCACATATACCTGACCCATTTGCCTTCTCCTAAAGAGATTTCCTTCTTTTTCTAATAGGTACGTTTCTTGAAGGAAGGCTATATTACAATGCAAAGTTTCTAAGTGTCTAAGGATTTGGTGCCACTTGATTTAGCTCTAAGCTTCTTTAATATTCCAGGATATAAATCTTACCGCCATCTAGGATTAGCCTTATATTTTTTGACAAGGGAAATCCTTCCCTTAGATATAGGGTAACTGTCCGATCTGGGATTAGAAAGCCTTAGATATTCTACGAATGCCAGTGGACCGTGCTTGACTAGATTTTGACTGGAGTCCCAACTTGCTCTGTATTAGAAAAACCTGTATCTAAAACACTCTCCTGGTAATTTGTCCCTAATAGTGAATAGATGCAGTGTCCCCAAACCAAAAACATTCCCATCCCAACAAAATAAACAATATACCCCAGTCCTAACGACTGCACTCCCTTTTTTTACTCGGCTGTAATCATTATCAACCAGCAGACAGCCTACTGTCCCCCTCTCCCCCACTTTCTAAACGTACCAGCAATAGTAAGTTTAAACTCTTATTTTTGTTTCCTTGCTTTTTGCTTTTAAAACATTGGCATATAACTTTTACAACAGAAAGCTGGTTACCAATAAAAATTCAAAATACTTGTACCATGTCCCATCAACATTTTAACCATGTAACAAAGTCAGAAATAGAAAACGAATTTTAGTTCCATGGTTTTATACTAGGCAAGTCCTTGTGAATTATACTAGTCTATGTACTTGGTTTACTTCAGTATTATAGCAGTGCTTGCAAATCATCCAAAATTCAGCTGTTATTTAGAATGTCCCATTTGAAGCAATTATTCTGCTGACATGTTTGAAGTATTGGCTGTCAAATACAGTCCCCTTATTCACTTGAAAATGTCTGGATATAACTTCTTAAGCTCGATGGTAGCTGAACTCAGAGTTTCAAATGAGATCTATTGCCCTTCTTTGTTAATCTGCAGAGCTGCTGGACATCACATGCAGAATTTCACCCCCGCGGCTATGAGCTTAACAACCAGTGGATGCATTTCCGTGCGTTTCTGTCGCACTGGTAATGGAAGATCTTGAGCAATGCAAATTTTTTTGTTGTCTCATTGAACTTCTTTGGTTTCTCTCAACTTGTCCAGAATTACCTGTTTGTCTGGGTAATTTAATAGGCGGAATATCAGAGGTCATGGAGGAGATCCTATTGGAGGTGTGGGCTGTAAAGCACGGTGCGCTCCCTCTGCAATATATGCCATTAGAAGAAGGCCCAGCTAGTTTGGCACATAATGTTTGCATAAAAGAAATAGGATGTACCCCTTCTTCGCATTCTGGGAGCCCCAAAATGACCAAGTTATTGCATCTTGATCATCTCTCTAGATCTTCTAGTTTGTCTTCAGTCTTACAGAGTCACTGCTGTAAAGATACAACCTCAGGATCAAGTAGGGCCCTCCAGTCATTAAGGGAGAGATACAGGCTTCATTATCACTCACTCAGATTGTGAGCAGCGCCATGGAAGATTATAATGCTTGAAGGTCTCCTACCATTGCTTGGGGAGATTCCTTTATGGGTGCCAAGCCCTAAAAAAAAGTTGCTTCAGTTAGCGGGGTGGGAGATGGAGAGTCCCCAGAGCCACCTGCTTTGTTGTGCTTCGCTGGCTTGTCTTTTTCAAGAGATGGTGGTGGCATGTGTTTGGGCCTCTGAGGCTTCATTTCTGTCTCCATACGCTAGGTGACCAGTCAGTTCGGCAAAGTCGATGGAGCGGTGTAAGGTAGGTTGTTATCTGATGTTCCATTTCTAAAAAAGCAGGATTGGTAATAGATAGATTTGTTATTTAGCAGGGGGATGGCAGAGCGTTGCAAGATCTGACTAGCTGGAGGCCATCACAACCGGAAGTCCCCCTTTTTCTGATTTTAAGTTCTTGGCCATTATCACCTTCCTATTGCCCTGAAACTGTAAGTTAAAACCCCTTTTGAACCCTTGTACTAAGATGCTAGCCGCCTCCCAGTTGGGATAGTTCCTTATCCATTCTTCCAGTATACTGTACCTATCCGTATGGGTGTGTCTGCTAGCCGGAACTGTCATCCCCCTAGCCCTTCAACTATCCTGCTGTCCATTATAGAACGGTTGTCCCTCCTCCCCAGCACCCTCCCTCTGCCTCCCTCCCCACTGCTGGCCCTGAAAGCTAGGTGGCGGCCCAAAGGGCTAACTTCGGTAATTGCTGACCGCTCCCTTTTCCCAAGTAGTCCAGCATTTCAATACCAGGTGAGTACCTCCGCACTTGGAGCATGTGTGCAGGAATCAGCAGTGTGGCCAGGAGTAGTACGCTCTGATATACCACCACCAGCACTTTTGCAGTCCTCCTGCCTTCTTTTCCCCATCCCTGTCCAAACTAGATGTCCCGGTGCAGATTTCCAGCCACAAATCTATTTGCCTGGCATCCCACTTCACATCCCCAAAATGGACCATCCTCTTTCTAAACCTTTCATCATATTTCAACCAGCTGTAACCCCCCCCTCCCCCCCAGATTTATAGGCAGTCTTTATTATTAAGGAGTTGGTTAATAAGGGGGTGGCCAATTCTGCTATTTTTTCTATCACATTGGCCATGTCATACCTGAAATCTGTTGACCATATGTCCCAATTCTTGCCCTTCAGAGACTTATCATCCGCCCCTTTCCCCAGCAGCACCACAGCCACCGCCATGTTTTTTTTTCTCAAAGCTCTCCTTTTCCTCTTACTTATCGATATTGTCTACATTTGCTAATGTGAATATGTCGACATATTCCCCCTTCTAAATTTTCTTCTTTATGACCAGCGGAACATGGTCACCTATCCTCACTCCTGGGGCCCCTATCTCTCCCCCATCACCTTTTTGCTGCCCTCCTTTCCTGTCTCCGTGCCTGTCTCCACTCCTTTATCATTCTTCCTAATTTCTCCCCAAACTTTCTCCAGCTGCCCCAAACTGTTATCACCCATGAACTTTAGCACCTGTTCTACATATTCTTTGACACTGCTTTCCAGTGTGAAATCCATATTACCTGGAATCTGGGGCTCTGGCTGTGGGCCCAGTTCTGCTGGTGTTGCTGGCTGGATGTTGTCCTTCAGAGTGAGGGGAACAGGAGGGTTCACTGGCATCAGAACTATGGTGGGCATAGGAGGCTACTGTGGCTCCGGCTGAGGTAGAGGAGCTGGCACAGGTGACGGGGAAGAAGGCAATAATGGGGGAACTGGCACTGGCTCCACAGGAATGGGGTCCACTGGTCCCAGTGCAGGAGGGGGTCCCAGGTGCCTTTTTGTTATTCCCTTTCCCACCTTGCTTCTTATCCACTTTCCGCTTCTCACCCCTTGCCAGGGAGGGTAGGTCTGCGGCCTCCAGTAACTTATTTGCCTTCTCCACCAGTTCCATGATGGCCTGCTAGCACGCCTCTTTGCTTGGTTTTGATTTTCTGGGTGCCATTATGCTGCTGTACAAAGACCTGGGAAACAGAATAGTGCAGGTTATTATCTTTCTCAGCAAAATTGTTTTTTTTTTGGGTGTTGAGGCCCCTCCTGCCTCCCCAGTTAGATCTGGCCTATGCCTAGCAATTCTGCCTTTATGTCTGTGGATCTCCCCAGTAGCACCCCATAGCTGATTTTCCTTGCCTCACCTTCTGGAGTCCGAGGCATGTCCTCTTAGTCTACTGGCAGCTGCTAGCCCAGAACTCACTAAATAATTAAACAAATAATTCAAACTAAGTAAATGCCTAACTAACCACTAGTAACGGCCTGCTCAGGTCCCCAGGGGGCTGGCCCTCCTGCCTACTGTGGCAGAGTCTTACTGCATTCTGGACCATGTGTGGCCTGGTGGGACACCCCACTATAGATCCATCTGTTGCCTAAAATGGCGGGTGTCCCCCCTCAAAATGACTGACCTTTAGTCGCCATCCAAAGCCCTCCACGCCTTGAGGCTGTTGCCCATCTGTGCTTCCCTTCTGTGCTCTGGGCTCTGGGCTGCCACACCAAGCTTCCGCCCGCTATCCAGAACAATAGGCACTGAGGGAAAGGGGCTGTGGCCCTGTGTATGTCTCCCCCCCCACCTTCATCGCAGTGACCACTCGCAGGCCTTCTCCTGGGGAAAACCTTCAAAGGTCCATAACCCTCGCATCCCCTTACAAAGGTCCCTTGCATTTTAATTCTCAGTCTTACATCCAGACCCTTGCTCGACCTCTGTACACACCTAGGCAGAGGCACCATGCTGCTTGAAGTGGCCATCTAGCCACGCAGTCCATCTTATGGGTCTTCTCCCTTCCCAGCTCTGCCAAACCTCAAATCCAAGTGCCTCTTTTGGACAAAACCCAGCCAAAAGCCACAAACCCCCTATTTCTCTAGTTTGTTCTTTACCTTCTGCTGAGCTCCATTGGTTATCTTGTTTGAGTGCTTCCAGTTACTGAAAGGATCTCCCTAAGCTATGGTGCCATGTGGCCATGATATCAGATGCCATGTCACGTGGCTTGCACCTCCGGCCTACTGTTGCTTGTTTTGGCCAAGAGGAACTGCACAAAATGCCCATTTAAGGCCACAAACAACATCCAGCCACCTTCTCTACAGGCTGGCAGAAAATCCTGAACTCCTCTACCGAGCTGTGGCTGAAAAACTGCTCTGTCTCATCATGCTTGCAAACAGCCCCCGCCGGCCCACACACTGAGCTCATGCCACCAGACCTGGTCCCAACCATCTCCCAAAGAGACTGTTCAGCTACAAATTCCTACATTGTGCAAAAGCAACATCAATCTTTTTTCTATACATTTTTACATTTGCAACAAAACCTCCCGAGAGGCTGCCTAGCATACTACTCTCTCCCAGTGCCAGAACTTGTCCTGAAATTCTCAAAGCTCAGACAAGATTCTTAGTTTTAAACAGGCTTACCTCAACGCTGTGCTGCTGTATACTCAATTGATTCCTGCAGCTGGATCGGCCTACCAGATCACTCTACAAACTAGCCTTAACTAACCTTACAATTTACATTTAATTTTTTATTTATTTATTTATTCATAACTAGGATTACTAATACCTTTAAACCAGGGGTTCTTTTACAAAGGTTCCACGTCAAGTGAGAAAAACAATAGAAACATAACTGGGAGATAGAACAAAATTGTACATTTTTGGTAGATACCACTGTGGAGGAATAAATGAGCAGGAAAAAGAAAAAAAAATACAGAAGTGATACACTGGAGAAAACAGTAGGAATACAGTGATTTAAAAGTGAAGACAGTAGTATCTCAATACAATTATGTGGTCAGATACAAACTCAGACTTTGTCGAAACAAGTATGCAGTCAAAAGAAATAGTAGACTTTATCAGACTAGGAGTTTCAGAGGGGAGGCCATAGCCATAGAGTCAAGCCATACAAAAACAAGAGAATTGGACTTTAGGAGGGCTGACTTTGGGAAAATGTGAGAGTGCCTCCGAAAAGCACTAGCAAACAGGCAAGAAGGAGGGGTGGAGGAACAATGGGGAATAATCCAAACAGCCATCACAGAGGCAACAAGTCTTGGTGTGAAGCAAATCAACAAAACAAAACAAAGGAAAAAAAAACACTATGGTTCTCAAAAGAGGTGGAAGGGAAGGTTAAGAGTAACAGGATAGCATTCAGGAAATATAAGGAAACACAGAAGGAGCAGGACAGAGAACTTTATCAGTTAAAGTAGAAGGAAGCAGGGAAGGTAGTCAGAATAGCAAAGGCACAAACTGAGGAAAAGATAGCCAACTCTGTTAAGAAGGGGGATAAAACCTTTTATAGGTACATTAGGGAGTGAAGAAAGAGCAAGAGAGGGGTACAGAGACTTAATAAAGGGGAGGGAATGTGGGTAGAGGGTGACAGTGAAAAAGCAGGGATACTGAACAAATATTTCTGCTCAGTATTCACAACGGAAGAGGAAGGGGAGGTACCCAAATCAAACAAGAGAAACACTCTGAATAGGGGGGGTCGATACCAGTCCATTCACAGAAGAAAGGGTTTTGAAAGAACTCTTGAAACTGGGGGTGGACAAAGCAATGGGGCCTGATGGGATTCACCCCAGAATTCTAAAAGAACTGTGGGTAGAACTAGTAATGCCACTAACTACTCTCTTTAACAAATCATGGGAGGATGGGGTGGTACCTGAGGACTGGAGGAGGGCAGATGTGATTCCACTTCACAAGCGTGGGAGCAGGGCAGAGGCAGGAAACTACAGACCAGTTAGTTTGACCTCAGTGGTAGGGAAAATGATGGAATCACTTCTGAAGGAAAGAATTGTTGAGTATCTAGAGGCCAGTGGGGCACAGGACCCAAGGCAGCATGGTTTCACAGCAGAAAGGTCATGTCAGACAAACCTAATAGATTTCTTTGACTGGGTGACCAAAGTAGTAGACCAGGGATGGGCTGTGGATATGGCCTACCTAGATTTTAGCAAGGCATTTGACACAGTCTCACACAAAAGATTAATATAGAATTCAACCAGCCTTGGAGTGGGTCCCAAGGTGGTTGTCTGGATAAAAAACTGACTGGACAACAGGATGCAAAGGGTAATAGTAAACGGAGTACACGTGAAGAAAGGAGGGTATCTAGTGGGGTACCGCAGGGTTCAATACTGGGACCGGTCTTCTTTAATGTCTTTATAGGTGATATTGGTGAGCACCTGAAAGGAAAAGTAGGTCTCTTTGCAGATGATACAAAGATCTGCAACAGGGTTGACACACAAGGTGGGGTGGAAAGGATGAAAAGGGACTTGGCAAGGTTGGAGGAATGGTCAAATATATGGCGGCTCAGATTCAATGCAAAGAAGTGCAAGGTAATGCATCTGGGAAACAAAAACCCAGGGGAAGAGTACACAATGGGGTGTGAGATAATAACAACAACAAAAATCAAAAAAGACCTAGGAGTAATTATATCAGATGACCTAGAGGTGGGCAAGCAATGTAAGAAGGCAGTCAGGAGGGCTGGTGGGATACTGGGATGCATAGGGAGAGGCATCAACAGTAGAAAGCAAGAAGTTGTTATCCCTCTGTACAGACAGTTGGTGAGACCCCATCTAGAGTACTGCATGCAATTCTGGAGACCCCATCTCCGCAAAGACATAGACAGAGTGGCGGCTGTTTAGAGGAAGGCAACCAAAATGGTGCAGAGTCTACACCAGAAGACATAAGAGGAGAGACTAAAGCAGTTTAATATGTATACCCTTGAGGAAAGGCAGGAGGGGGGGACACGATAAAAACTTTCAAGTATCTCAAGGGAATTAACAAAGTACAAGAGGGTAGTATCTTTCAGAAAAAGAGATGTGCAAGAACAAGGGGGCACAATTTGAAGATGGGGGGATGGCTCAGAGGTAATGTTAGAAAGTATTTTTTCACAGAGAGGGTTGTGGATGCATGGAACAGCCTTCCTGAGGAGGTTGTGGAGTCAGGAACAGTTGGAGAATTTAAGAATGCATGGGACACACATAAGGCAATTCTAGTGGGGGGTAGGAGGAAGTAAGCTGTTGATTAACTAGAATCTGCAGCTTATCCATCAGGTAGGGAAATGGGCAGACTAGGTGGGCCAAGCGGTCCTTATCTGCCATCAAAGTCTATGTTTCTATGAGGCAGGAAAGAGTAGGCAGGGTAGGAAGGAGGCAGGGAGGTAGTGGGGGGGGGTCAAATGCAATTAATGAAGTCTCAAAAGTTTTTTTTTTTTTGTGAATATGTTGGTAGATAAGCAATTAAACAGATTATAAAAGCTACAAAGGCCAAACTGGCTAAAATCTTAGCTAAGCAAAAATTGCTCGAACTGGCGTGCTTCCTAGAGAAAGTCTCTAAGTAGCAAAATTTGTGAGCTCTCCTTTTCTTGCGAACCCTTATATACCCCTTTAGCTCAACCCTCTCTCTCTTTCACCCAGCCAATTGTTCCAAGCCACCTCATGTTCCATGACCTCATAGCCCCACCACTTTGTGACCTCACCTAGCCTCACCCCTCCCTCCAAACCCCCTCTCCTTCTCCCGGCCTCCGAAACCTGAGACTCCCCACAAATTGGCCTGGGCCTGCTGACAATGGGGTCTGCCGTTTTAATAGGGCAAACCACCTTAGAGCAGAAATCTTCTAGCCAGGTTTTTACATTTGAACCAATATAGGTTAGAGACCAACAAACACAAACACTTGTATTATCCCATTGGAACTATTCAATGTTTGCAGTCATTGTCTCAGCCAAGTGCCAGGTCAGCCCTAGGCTGCCTGATTTCTTCAGGTTCAGACTTGGTCCTTAAATGAGACAATGACTGTGCTGCATTAATGAGTCCCAACAAGATAAAACAAGTGCCCGTAGTTTGCTGTTCTCCTCCTGTACAGGATAATGTAAAAACCTGACTAAAAGACTATTTCTGTTCTGGCAAAGCCTTGTCAGCCTGCCGTATGCAGAGCTTTTCTTTCTCATGATGCCAGGCACTGGGTTTGAGGCTTTAGAGTGCATTCATGTTATTTAGAGAGATGCACAGAAACAAAAAAACAAAAAAAAATGGATGTTTCTTCTCTTCTTATGGATTCCACACACTACACTTGTTGCAAACTGTCACTTTGGTACAGATGTGCTCATTGCTAGGTTCTGCTATATCACGCCATGTCAATTAATAACTCTCAGGAACTCCAGTTCAGCTGGTAACTCATATAAATGTGATGAGTCTTAAACATAGCAATCCCTGGCTTATCAACTATTATGCTAAATGTGGACCCTCTCCTTTAATCACAGGCCTGGCCTGCTTACAAGCAGTATATTCCACTGCAAACTCACACCTGTCATTCTGTTCTGGATAAAATGTATTTTTTTTTTAATTTATTTAGTTTTTGTTGACCAAGAAAGGAGGGCTAGGCATTTATGCCTGTTTTCAGTCTTGTCCTGGGGGAGATACAGATGGAGCCAACTGAAACTGAACAGTTTAAAACTGTTGGTGATAGTTTGTGAATGGAGGAAATTTGGCAAGGGCACCAGGGAAATACACCTACCCTTGGCAGGGGGCACTGGTGGCTCCTGATCCAAGATGGCAGATTGCCTGATGGAGGAGGAGGAGGACAGATAGGTGCGGGTGAGGGAGTGCTCTCCCCCTCGGTTGCCGCTGGTCTTTGCAAGGAGAGTAAAGTTTCCAAGGAAGAACATTTAGTTATGGAGATTACTTTGCTGGCACAAGAATTACCTATTGATACGGAACCTGCCAAGATGGACCACGAACAATGCAAAATGAATACTGTTTCAACAAACAAAGTTGCTGGTACCTTGGAAATCCAGGTCTCACTCAGTGGTGCTGCTTATGAAGTTTTGACGAGTAGTTCCCAGAGTGTTGCACAGTTGGAGCATGGTGATATTCAGGCACACATGTCAGAGAGCACTGCAGTTACTATGGTCTCTGCCCCAATTCAAAGCGAGTCGCTATCTGCGGTGTCACAGATACAGGCTGCCTTTCACATTAAGATGAATGGAGAGAGAATGGAGAATTGGTCCCTTAATGCCACATTGCTTGCAGTGGGTTCTCTTCAAAATGCAGCTAGAGCTTGGATTCCTGATCCAGATTGGACACAAGATTCAGATCCACTGGTTGCTTCCTGGCAACCAGAAGGACATTTGGATTTGGTTGGTCACTCTTTGTATTTGGAGCCAAGACCCAGTATGAGTTCTTTTCGAGCCCCAGATGAGACTATTCCATCCAGTACCCCCATCCTGCTTGTAAGTACCAAGGCTTTGTGGGGGGTTCAGAAATCTTTACAATGGCAGTGGCTACACAGAATTCAGGTGATGGTACAGCAAGTGTGAGTGCAAGGGATATGGCTGTGATGCCAGAAATCAGCCATCTTCTCAGGCTGACCCCACCACTACTCGGAATGCTGAGAGTTCCCTCGAGGCTGCAGGACCACAGAGAATGACTTCTTCTCCCCTCCAGGTCTGAAATTTGCAGACTTGTTTCGGAACCAGCCATAAGCTTTGCCTAGATGCAATGTGGTCAGGCTTCATTATATGGGTGGCCTGGCAGAAAATCCAGACAGAGTTTACATAGGGAAAGTACTTCTTAGAGACTCCCTACATTTTATTCCTTCTGAAGTGTTTGTCCTTATCAACATATCCTGGGAAGAGAATTTTGTTGTAAGTTTTGCTACCCCGGCTGGGCTGGAAAGATTTTGGGGCCTCTATGACACCTTGAAACACACTCCTTTATGGATGCCATTTTTGGTGATCCCCCTGACCAAGCCATTAATTAAAACTATTACCATCATGTTCTGAAATGAGAATGTAAATGTCAGAGATATTCATTATTGGCTGAGCCATAAATGTGACATTTTGGAACCACCTGAGGCTATCATTGACTCGGAATGTTACTGGAGAGGGGAATGGAAGTTTAGAGTGAGGTTATGGATGGGTCCTTTGGGAATCAGTCATATTCCTAACAGTTTTTTCCTGGGCAGAGAACGGGTGTTTGTTTGTTTTTTTATGCAGGACAGCCCAAGGCCTGCAACAAATGCGGAGAAAGATTACACCTGTTTAGCACATGTGATAAGTTTTGTTGTGGTTTGTGTGGGGGCTATGGAGATATAAGCTTTACTTGCATGGATTGAAACATTTGCAGCCTTTATGACACTAAAGGAAATATTCTTCAGAACTGTCCCTGGGCTTCTTATAATAGGCCTTCACCCTTCAATCAATCTGATTTGGTGCAAAAAGCCCCAAAAGCTAGTACTGTGATCAGGCCACACACTGCAACCCCTAAGCCCAATCCAGAACTATATACAAGAAGTCCTGAACCAGTTCCAAGAGGCTCCCAGCTCATGGCTAAGAGTATCCCCTCACAGCTGGTAGCTTTACCTGTACAGGCTCGCCAAACATTGTAACCTCCTAAAGCTGTTGATTTGACTAAAATGACCACCACCCAGTTAATGGAGGACTCCCTTTTAGTACCACCAGTGGTACCGCCCTCATCCCCAGGAGGAGAAAACAGCATGTCTCCTCCACAATTGATGAAACCATTACCCCGTGTTGTAGCACGAGAAGCTTCAAACAGATCCCACCTAAGCCAGTCTTGCCTCTCACTAACAAGTATGAAGTGCTACAAACCTCAAAAAACTGGGATGACTCTGACTGAGACGATGTGGACTCAGAAACATTTGTCCAGTTCATTCCCCAGGTGGAAAAACTCACCATCCCAGAAGAAGAAAGGGAAAAGAATATCAGGAGTAACAAAAGACGGGGTGGGGGTGGGGGAGTTACTTGATTTAGTATGATATGGATTTCCTTTTTCTTTTCTCTTTTCTGCTTGATTTGTGGAGTAATTAAAAGTTGCTTCCCTGAATGTACATAGCTTAAAGCATCACAAAAAGCAATTGGCTGTCTACTTTATTACTTCAGGAACAATTCAACATCATAGTTCAAATGGCAGTAGTCAATGGGATGGTGGTGCAAATCCAAAGGACGTGTACACTAACAGATAATGAAGAGCACTCACTCCTGCAAGGATGCCAGTTCAAATAAGCACAGTACACAGAAGTGTAATCAAGGCTCGACTCCCAATTTCTTCAAACACAGCAGTGCACTAACAGGGATCTTACATTTTGCCTGACCTATTCAGGTTTCATCAGAGATAATGAATTACTTTACATGCACGATTTTTATATGTCAGTCACCTGTGACCATCCAATGCATCAGCCAATAAAACCTCCTTACTGTTAATTGTATAGCCAATCACAAAGTGCATTACAAGATTCAAAAAGTGTAAACAAAGCCATCACCTATTCACATATAAGAATCTTTCCATTTTATATAATTTAACAATAGAACAAACCATTTATTATTTCATTTTGCAAAAAAATAATAAAACACAAAAAATTATAATAATGCTTCTTGGTTTCACATTTCATTTCTTAGCTTCTTGCTTTCCTCAAAACTCATCCTTTAACCTGGTGAGTCTGTGTTAAAAAGGAACATCAGACAAAAACAATTTCAGATTGAATTAACTTATTTTTTCTTTCCTTTTTTCTCTTCCTTTTTAGTTCCTTTAAGATTTATTTAAAAAAACAATCCATACATTCTCATTCATAATAATCTGTTGGGATCAGACACAGTTGTCTAACTTTGGAGGGGGGGGTTGAGAAAACTTTTTTCTCTCTTTTCTTTACTTCATCCTGCCACTAAGTTGGACAGAGTGTTAGAATTAGATGGGGTGGGGGTTGGGGGCTGGGGTTGGGGATGTGAAGGAGAGAAAGAAGGAGTGGGAGGGAGGGAAAAGGGGGGTAAGAAAAATGGAAGTAAGTAGACACTAGGAGAAACTATTTATTTTGTTTTTTAAAAAGAGTTTCAGTTCAAATTTATCGTTCAGATCTTGTCCTCTTCTTGCCCCTAATTTGAAAATCCATAGCTGTTCTTTTTCATTTAAAATGGACTCATAGTCACCTTGTCTGATACTCTTAGGAACACTCTCTATCCCCATGGCTGTGACTTTATGTATCCTATTGTCCCTACTGTTCTTAATGTGCATAGCCATTGCATATTCAGTATTCTGTTTTTCAATTGTTCTGACGTTGTTTATTTATTCTTTGATGTAATTTTCTCTTTCTCCTCCCTACATAAAACTTCCCACAGGAGCAAGCTAATTTATAAATAACACCTTCTGTGTTACAGTTGATACTTCCCTTTATTTTCTCAGTGTTACCATTTTGGGGATTTACAAAGGAATCAGTCCATTCCATAAATGAACATGTGCCACAGAAACCATATGACTTTGACCCCTCCTTGCAGGGTATTTTCTTGTCCACAGTTTTACCCTGATAACTATTAATCAGTTTATCTCTCAAGTTTGGGCCCCTCCTGTATGCTATCCTGAGGGTTTTTTCAAACAAGGGAGATAGGGGTTTAAGTCCTCTTAGTATGGGTAGGTTGTTCTTTACAATACCTATCACCTCTTTGGATCCTCCTCCAAATGTGGTGACAAATGTTAACTCCCCACCAGGGTCATGTGGTCACTTCTGGCTATGCATCAGACTGTCATGTGACAGATTATCAACAACATTTCTTGCTTCAGCTATGTCCATCTCTCGATATTCCCTCTCCCTCAAGTCTGTCTGACAATTTATCTGCTCTCAGTTTATATAGATTTTCTGACCCACAGTTATGTTTTATCCTCATGAATTGCCCCCAGGAAGATTTTTCACTATGTGTTCTGTGTCCTTAGATGCAAAAAGTGGATTTCCTGTTGATTTACACTAATTTTGAATCTCAAATTGGGGTTTGAAGTCTCTAAGTATTTAACAAACTGGTCTAATTCACTTCTTGATCCTTTCCAAATTATCAAGATGTCATCAATAAAGCATTTAAAGAAGTACAATTTGTCAAAAAAGGGGTTAATCTCAGAGTTATACACATATTCTTCCTCCCACCTGGCCAAGTAAAGGTTTGCTAAACTTGGGGCCAAAGTTGCCCCAATGGCAGTTCCCTTAATCTGTTGCTATATCTTATCTTGGAACGTGAATATGTTATTTTACAACACCAATTCTGTTAGACATACCAACATGTTTATATTCTCCTGAGACAAGGTAGTGTACAGGAGTAAACTTTGTTCTATGGCCATCAGCCCTCCCTTGGAGACTTCAAACCCCAATCTGAGAGCCAAAATTAATGCTAATCAACAGGAAATCCACTTTTTGGATCTAACTATTAAGAAACAGATGAATGGCACACTGTTGACAGATTTATACAGAAAAACTTCTGGCTGCAAGTTGCCACCCAGGACAGATAGTGAAAAATCTTCCTAGAGGGCAATTCATGAGGATAAAACGCAACAGTGGGTCAGAAAATCTATAGAAACTGAGAGCAGATGAATTGTCAGACAGATTGAGGGAGAAGGAGAGGTAATATCGAGAGGTGGACATAGCTGAAGCAAGAAATGTTGTTGATAATCTGTCACATGACAGTCTGATGCATAGCCAGAAGCGACCACATGGCCCTGGTGGGGAGTTAAAATTTGTCACCACATTTGGGGGAGGATCCAAAGAGGTGATAGGTATTGTAAAGAACAACCTAGCCATATTAAGAGGACTTAAACCCCTATCTTCCTTGTTTGAAAAAAAAAAACAGGAGAGCATACAGGAGGGGCCCAAACTTGAGAGATAGACTGATTAATAGTTATCAGGGTAAAACTGTGGACAAGAAAACACCCTGTAAGGAGGGATCAAAGTCATGTGGTTTCTGTGGCACATGTTCATTTATGGAATGGACTGATTCTTTTGTAAATCCCAAAAATGGTAACATTGAGAAAGTAAAGGGAAGTGTCAACTGTAACACATAAGGTGTTATTTATAAATTAGCTTGCTCTTGTGGGAAGTTTTATGTAGGGAGGACAAAGAGAAAATTAAATCAAAGAATAAATCAACACATGTCAGAACAATTAAAAAACAGAATACTGGATATGCAATGGCTATGCACATTAAGAATAGTAGGGATAACAGGATACATAAAGTCACAGCCATGGGAATAGAGAGTGTTCCTAAGAGTATCAGAGGAGGTGACTATGAGTCCATTTTAAATGAAAGAGAACAGCTATGGATTTTCAAATAGGGGGCAACAAGAGGACACGGTCTGAATGATAGATTTTAAATTAAACCCTTTTTTAAAAAAACAAAAGAAATAGTTTCTCCTTGTATCCACTTACTTCCATTTTTCTTTCCCCACTCCTTCTTTCCTCTCCCCATTTCCAACCCAATCCCCCCATCTAATCTAACACTCTCTGCCTAACTTAAGTGGTAGGATGAAGTAAAAGAAAAGAGAGAAAAAATATTTTTCAACCCTCCAAAATTAGACAACTGTGTCTGATCCCAACAGATTATTATGAATGAGAATGTATGGATTGTTTTTTTAAATAAATCTTAAAGGAACTAAAAAGGAAAAGAGAAAAAGAAAGAAAAAATATGTTATTTCAATCTGAAATTGTTTTTGTCTGATGTTTCTTTTTAACACAGACTCACCAGGTTAAAGGATGAGTTTTGAGTAAAGCAAGAAGCTAAGAAATGAAATCTAAAACCAAGAAGCATTATTATAATTTTTTGTGTTTTATTATTTTTTGCAAAATGAAATAATAAATGGTTTGTTCTATTGTTAAATTATATAAAATGGAAAGATTCTTATATGTGAATAGGTGATGGCTTTGTTTACACTTTTTGAATCTTGTAATGCACTTTGTGACTGGCTACACAATTAACAATAAGGAGGTTTTATTGGCTGATGCATTGGATGGTCACAGGTGACTGACATATAAAAACCGTGCATGTAAAGTAATTCATTATCTCTGATGAAGCCTGAATAGGTCAGGCAAAACGTAAGATCCCTGTTAGTGCACTGCTGTGTTTGAAGAAATTGGAAGTAGAGCCTTGATTACACTTCTGTGTACTGTGCTTATTTGAACTAGCACCCTTGCATGGGTGAGTGCGCTCCATTCTCTGTTAGAATTCAACATCATATTTCTACAAGAAACTTTGATGGCTACTTTATCTACACTTCATTTATTTATTTATTTAAGAGTTTTACCAGGAAGGCATACTGAGCAGATGACTGCTCAATTCCAGATGCGTCCTGGGGGAAAGGGGGGTAAGGGATAATAATACAGTACAGTGTACAATTACGACATGCACTATAGATAAGAGCTGTTATTACAAGTAGGTAGTTGCACAAAGGTAGAGACATACAAGATCAAAATAACCAGCACTTTGTTCTAGACACTTAAGGGAGAGGCTAAGCCACTTTGTACTAGACAAGAGGGGCTAAGCCCTAGTGAGAAGTCATACTTTAGGCACACAAACAGGTGGAGGAGAAATGATCTTTGATGAGGGTGTTGAGGTGCTGTGAGGGATGGGCATGCCGAATGTGTTTGGGAAGGGAGTGCCACAGTTTAGGCATATGGTATTTAAAGGCTGCCTGTCCTGCAGCCTTGGACATGTGTGGGATGGCCAAGGAACTGGAGTCATTGCTCCTAAGTGAGTACACAAGAAGGGATGGAGTTGCCAGGGCTGAGGTGAGGAAGAGAGGTACAGACTTGAACCAGAACTTAGCTGTAATCCTAGCACAGTGGAATTGTCTCCGGACCTGAAGTGGTGGGAGGTTGAGGGCTCAGTAGAGGATGCAGTGATGGGTGGAGGTGAGAGAGTCAAGGGCAAAGTGACAGAAGGAGTGAAAGAGGGGGTCCAGTCTGGCTAGGGTGGACTTGGGAGTGACACTGTGGATTACGTCTCTGTAGTCAAAGATTGGGAGTATCATTTTCTGCACAATAGCATGGCGGGCCAGCAGTGGGATGCAACCATAGTTGCAGTATAAAGCACCCAGTCTAGGGTGTAGCTTTTTGTAGATGGCATCAATGTGAACAGAAAAGTTGAGGTGCTGGTCTGGCCATACCCTGAGATACTTAAAGGAGGCACAAGCCTCCAGGGTAGTCCCATCTAGGGTGTGGAAGTTGGGGTTGGAGGGGAGCCAAGATAGTCTCTACCTTGTGCTGAAGGTCATGGAGACAGTTTTTTTTTTGGCATTGAGGAAGAGCTGATTTGAGCAAAACCAGAGCTGGACATTGTTGAAGTCCTGCTGGAGTCTGTTCGCCATGACAGTGGAGGTGGGGCCATATGTATACAGAACCGTGTCATCCACATACACATATATGGATGTGTGCGGGCAGGTGGAGGGCAGGTCATTGATGAAAATGGAGAAGAGGAGTGGGCTGAGGACAGAGCCTTGAGGCACACTGGTGGTGACTGGGAGGAAGGCAGAGGTGGTGTTGCCAATTCTGACAGATTGGGACCTGCCTACCAGGTAGGAGTGGAATCAGTTGGTGACCTTGTTGGAGAGTCTGGCAAGAGCTAGTTTGGACAGGAGGAGTGTGTGGGAGACAGTGTCAAATGTCTTTGCCAGGTTGACAAAAATGGCTGAGGTGATGTGGCCATTGTCCATGGCTGTAAGGATGGAGTCTATGAGCCACAGGAGGGATGTGGTGGTAGAGTGTGACTTCCTAAAACCAGACTGGTAGGGTGAGAAGAAAGAGGAGGAGTCAAGATAGGAGGAGAGTTGAGAGAGGGCTAGGTGCTCCTGAAATTTTCAAGTATGGGGAGGAGGTAGATAGGGCAGAAGTTGCCAGGAGAGGAGGGGTCACTGCCTTTGGGGAGGGGTATGGCTGTGGCATACTTCCAGTCAGATGGTATAGAAATGAGAGAGAAAGAGAGGTTGAAAAGAGAGTCCAAGGGGGAGGCGATGGCAGGAGTCGACAGAGCATTTTTGAGTCCAGGCCTGAGGGCAATTTACCCTTATTAGGATTTAGAGTGAGTATGGCAGTGAGTACCTCAGATGGAGCAACCTGGTGGAAGGAGAAGGAGGTGACAGGGGGAGGTTCTTGGGCAGGGGCCTTCCTGGCAGTGGTGGTTTGTGGGGCTGGTGGGAGAGTGGACAGAAGAGATTAGGTACAGTTTGAGAAGAAGGAGTTAAATTCAGAGGCCACTGTAAGGGCTTCTGTTACAGTAGAGCCAACAGCAGTTTGGACAGGGGTGGGGGCTGGGAAGGAGGGTGAAAAGTGTTTTCATTGCCTTCTAAAACTTAGCAGGGTGGTTTAGGTTAGTGTGGAAGGAGGCTTTGAAATAATTAGCCTTCACCTGGCGGAGTAGTCTTGTACAAATATTTCATAGTGTGCGATACTTTAGGTGGGCCTCGGGAATGCCAGTAATTTTTGGGGTCTTCCAAGCCTGGTCCCTGGTTCTGAAGTGGGTCAGGATGTCCATGGAGATCCAGGGCAGGTGAGCGCCCCTCACCCGAGTCCTCCTTAAAGGGGAATGGTTGTCCCAGACTGCGATGATCCTGGACTTGAAGTACTCAAGGGCAGAGTCAATAGAGGTTGCATGGGGGATGAAGGACCAGTCAATGTTTGCAAGGTCATTTAGTAGTGAACTATGGTCAAGGGATTTGTAGCACCTGGATGGGAGGGTTTTAGGGGGAGGAGCCTTAGGCTTAAATATTGTCCTTAATGAGTAGATCATAAGGTGATCACTCAAGGTAAGAGGCCTGCAGCAAGATTCTGATGCGGGTGAGAGATGAGGGACCAGTCTAGGAGGGAGTGATTTTGAGATTTGTGGTTTAAGTGAGTGGGCTCAGTTATCTGTTGATACAGATTTAGTGTGGCTACTTGGTTACAAAACTTGGTGTTAGTACTGGAGAGCCAGTTCAAATTAAAATCTCCAAGTATATGGCGCTCCCCTCCCACTGCGTGTGCCTTTAAGGAGCCCAGATGATCCAAGATAGAGGGCATGGGTGAGTTGGGGGGGGGGCAGTAGGATCCTGCTATAAATATATGAATGAAGTGAAGGAGGGAGGGTTTTATCAACAAGGCGTCAATGAGCTGCATGGGCAGTGATAGCAGGACAGGGGTAAACTGGAGCGAGGAAGGGATATACATGGCTACACCTCCACCTTTGTTGTTACCAGGATGGTCATGATGAATGATAGTGTAGCCAGGTATAGAGATTTTGGTATCCAGGTTATGAGGTTTTAGCCAGGTCTCATAGATAATGAGGATATCCGGCCTTAGAGATAGGACAAGCAGTTGCAGCTGGGTTATTTTATGTGTGGCTGCAAATGTTTAGGTGGGCTAGTTTTAAACCCTGTAGGAGTTGACAAGGAGAGGAAAGGGTTTGGCCTGGGTGTTGGTCAGGACCTGGGGGGGGAGTTGGGCCTGGGTTTGGCAGGACATCCCCTGCTAGTAGGAGCAATAATGTTAGTAGAAGTTTTGTTTTGGGTAAGGTCCACAGAAGCTTCTGGTGGTAAGTAGGTGATTGGAAGGTGTGCGTGGTGGTGACCTGGGCAGGGAATTATAGGGGTAACATCCCAGCGTGGAAGGTGGGTGAAAGGTTGTTAGGTCCAACCATTTGACTGTGGAGCAGACCTACAGGTGACAGTCCACTTTGAGAGGTAGCAGAGGAGGGCAGGAGGACAGGTAGGGTGCTAATTGTATGAGAACATGTCTGTGGTTTTGGGTAGATGGGGGGAGGTATGCCAGAGGTGCAAGCAGAGACAGTATTACTATGCACAGAGGCATTATGATGAGGTGATGGAGTTAAGTTTGTATTGGCCACTGTTGGTGTATGAGGATAAGCTGCAGATGGAAAAGTAGGCCGATTGGGTTCAGAAGCTCGTGACATTTGCTATATAAGGGGAGTTCACCATGGGTGGTGGTGGGGGCAGTGAGGCAGCCAACGTATAGCATCAGCAGAGCCAGAGTTCCATTTGAAAAAATTAATCCACTCCCAGGGCCAGAAACATAGCACCTGTATTGGGGGTTTTGCAGCTTGGGGAAGGGCAGAATCTGTAGCCCTCACGACCTCCACAAGGGGAGAGCTGAGGAGAGAGAAAATGGAGTATTATAAGAAGGTAAGAGGAGGAGGAGGAGCTGAGGAGGAGGTGATCTGCGTTAAACAGAAAATTGAGAAGTCACTCTTTCTTTTTTTTTTCCATTCAAATTTTATGAAAGTTTTTCCAATACAGAGAATAAATCCACAATGTAACATACATGGTATCATAGGTATCATAGGTATCATAGGTATTTACAAGCCAGAAGATAGTATACTACCCTATAAGGCTTGCCAAACATAATTAAATTAAAAATTTTCTATTACCAAAGTGACAGTCAATCCCATTCTTAAATTCCGTCATAGTAATACTATCTACCAGTTCTATTGGCAAGGTATTCCAAACCCCCACAACTCTGCAACTATACCATTGTTTTGAAAATTGTGCTCCATGCATGCTGATATAGTTGCTTGGCATGTTTCCTAGTACTAGTTCTTCCAAGGTTTCTTATGAGCCCCATTTCTCTCATTAAATCTACATCATTCATGTATTTATATAAAAACACAAATCTCCTTAGTCTACGATAAGATAATGAATAAAGGTTTAGACTGAGTAATCGTTCATAGTAATTTTGTTTTTAATCTTTATGTGCCTAGTCAGTTTTCTGAACCCCTTCTATTGATAAAATATCTGTCTTATTTTGGGGAGACCAAACTGAGCACAATATTCAAGGTGGGGTCTCACCAATGCACTATAAAGTGGGATCAATACCATTCTATCCTACTTACAATATGTTTGAGAATGCAGTTAAGGTTATGGATTGCTTTCCTAATTTGGTTCCTACAGTGTAATCTAAATTTCATATCATTAGTAACTGTAATACCCAAATCCCTTTCCTCTGTTGCTTCTCCCAAGGTGTTATCATCTAAAATATACAATTCTCTTATTATTCCTACCAAAGTGCATTACCTCATTTGCTTTTGTTTAATTCTAACTGATTTAGAAATGTCCATTTATAAATTAAATCCAAGACTTGCTGCAGGGTAGCTTTATGTTGAACATCATTAACCACTAATCTCAATCTACAATCATCTGCAAATTTATACATTCAAATGTTGTTATTACTCATTGTTAATGAAGCGATGTATATGTTAAATAGACAAGGACCCAAAACAGAGCCCTGGGGACCTCCACTAGTCACAGGAGCCCAATCAGAATATTCTCCATTAATAACCACTCTCTGCCTTCTTTCCTGAATCCAATTTGAAACCCATTTACATATATTACTAGGCAAATTAATGGCTTCCAAGACTGACAGTAAGCCATTGTGAGGTAGTTTATCAAAAGCCTTGGCTAAATCAAGAAAAACCACATCCACGGAATTTCCCACATCCATTTTTCGATTCACGTTTTCGTAGAAAGACAATAAATTTGTCTGACATGATCTATTTTTGGTGAATCCATGTTGTTTATGGTCAATTATATCCTGTTTCTCATGATGTTCTATTATAATTTCCTTAATTAATTGCTCCATCATCTTACCCAGTACTGAAGTTAGGCTGATTGGTCTAAAGTTTTCAGGCAAAGTTCTAGACCCTTTTTTTAGGACAGGAACAACATTAGCCAGTTTCCAATCCCTAGGGACTAGTCCCGTATCCATAGATACTTGAAAAAGATAGGTTATAGGTTGAGTCAATTCCACTGCCATCTCCTTCAGTATCCTTGGGTGCATTCCATCTGGTCCTGGGGATTTATTGACATCAAGGTTAACCAATTGTTTATATATGGTATTGGGATTAAATATAATTAACCCTGGTACTGGTGATCTTATAGAATCATATAAATCTGTATCAGTAGTATTATACACTGAACAAAAATAATGGTTCTGTATGGTAGCCATTTCTTGGTTAGAAGAAATAAGTCCTAACTCGGTAGTGAATGGTCCTATATTACTGGGGGCCCTCCTCTGTTTATTAATAAATGAAAAAAAGAATTTTTTATTATCCTTAACCTTATCTGCAAGGTTAACCTCACATTGGGCTTTGGCTTTCTTAATATTAATTTTTATTTTCCTAAGACATTCTTTGTATTCAGCATGAATTCTTGGTGATTTAGATAATTTTATTTTTTTATATAATCTGTTCTTCTTATTAATTAACTTTTTTATTTTAGGTGAAATCCAAATCGGTTTCAAAGCCCTGATATTATTGTATTTTTTAATAATGGGGATAAACTTTGTAGTTAAACTATCAATTTTAGTTTTAAGGGAATCCCACATATCATGTATAGATTTATTAGCAAAATCAGTTTCCCAATCCCAGCAACTTAATTTTATTTTCATTTTATGAAATTCTGCCTTACCAAAGTTATACATTATAGTTGTACCAGTGGGTTTGGACATTTGGGATTCACTTATATTAAATAAAACTGAACTATGATCACTATTTCCCAGAGGTTCACTTATTTCAACTGAGTTGATTGTCTCACCCATATTAGTAAACAACAAATCCAGAATATTATTGCCTCTTGTATTATTAAGTACCATCTGTTTAAATCCCCCGTGATCCATAACATCAATAAACTGCCTCTCAAAAGGAGATGAACCTAGACCTTTACCCCAATCTATATTGGGTAAGTTAAAGTCCCCAGTAATCAGTAACCTATCAGTTGGATCAAGGTTCCCAAAAATATCCAACATGGCCTTATCATCTTCCTGTGACATGGATGGGGGCCTATATAAAAGTCCCATAATAATTTTGGGACTATTATTGGGTAGCAATTTAACCCATAGGAGTTCAAGTTTACCTGTTTCCCATTTTATAGTTTCTGAAGGTATATCTTCATGAATATCAATTGCCACCCCCCCTTTCTATATTTTCTACAATGGGAATACAGTTTGAATACAAATATTGTGAAGATTCATTCTCTCCCTTTCCTACCCCCCACCCAACCACCCCCCTTGTACCCCCCATATCCCAGCACAGCATTATACTACAAAGACTATGCCATGTGGTGTAATAGCAAAAACCTTAAACTTGTAAAGAGTATAGGGTTTGTAATGGATCCCATTTCCTATTGAACTTTTTAATTTGTTATGAAGACTAGAAATGGTCCTCTCCATTCTAAGATTAGCAAGTAGTTCCTGAAGCCATTCGACATAAGTAATTTCAGAGGAGTCTTTCCAGTGTTTAAGGACCACTTTTTTAACTGATAATGAGATTACCACCATGTAATATTTCCTGTTCACAACTGAGATACAGGAAAAATCACCCAAAATACATATTTCGGGTGTGAACAGGTCAGACAACCCTAATAAAGGGTCAGCCCTTTGTTTAATGGTAGACCAAAGTGGAATTACTTTAGAACAGTTCCAGAAAATATGAAGAAGATCCCCTCTTTCCAGTTGGCATCTTGTGCAAGTATGAGAGGGCACAATACCCAACCTAGACAATTTCTGAGGAGAGTAGTATATATTATGCAATATTTTGAATTGCATCAGCCTAAGTCTATCTTGAAGCAAAAATCTGTGGCAATTTTGCCAGAGAGTAGACCAATCCAACTCCTTGCCCTGGAAAAGAGAGGACCAGAAAGCAACAGGAGCAAAATTGTCAGGATAGGCCCAACTGTACAGAGTACTGTTTATTTTGGAAACAGCATGTGGTAAGCCAGCCAACTCACATAAAGTAACCTGAAAGTTGACATTGGTAACTTGTGGGGGGACTATTCCTATTGCCGTTATCAGAAGATGGCGAAGCTAGAAAATTTTAAAAATATTTATATGGGGAATTTGAAATGTATTCACAATTTCAATTGAAGAACACCATTGCCCGTCTACTGCGATAAGATCTTTGAGCTGACAGTCCCCTATCTTAGGAAGCCAATTGGCTGGAAGGGACTTACCATCTAATTGAAATGTGGGATTACCTCTTATTGGTTGGGATAGATCTTTAGTATTTCCATATTTCAAAAATGCACACAACTGAGAATGAGCCTTGACCGAGATTTCTATAGAGGAACTACATACAAATACTGGGAGGGATCCTAATTTGGTATATATCATCGCCCGAGGAGAATAGCCATGTTCTGTTATACTAGCTAATTCCACCTTTAACCAGATAGGGGTATATGAAGAGTGAACTAAGGGATGCTCCGCAGTCAACCATCTAAGATATTTGTTAGCCTGACTGGCACAGTAATACAAACCAATGTGAGGAAGTCTTAATCCTCCTTTTACCTTGGGTGCCGCTAATTTATGAAATGCCAGTCTGGATTTTTTATGCCCCCAGATAAAAGTGATGATCATGCTGTGAACTTTTTTGAACCAAGATAATGGAAGCCCAACATTCAATAAATTGAGAGGGTAAAAAAGACGGGGAAAAATGTTCATTTTAATTAAATTAATCCTTCCCCACAGGGAAAGGGGGTGTAAAGTCTATCTGCTTAAGTCCTGACCGATCGTATGAACCAACGAATCTAAATTAAGCTGTCTAATAATTGCTGTACTCCGTGCTAGGGTAAGTCCAAGATATTTAATTGAGTCAGAATTCCAAGAGAGCCCAACGGCAGTAATTTCATGCTTATGAGCCCTATGATTAAGAGGAAAGACCACCATTTTTCCAACATTGAGTTTGTAATTAGAGACTTTGCTGAAACCATCTATTATTTTGAGGATAGGAGGAATAGATATAGCTGGGTGCATTATTTGAAGCAGAAGATCATCTGCATATGCCAACACTTTAGCTGTCTGCCCACTCAGAGGAATGCTGGAAATATTATATACTACTGTTAACCTCCAAATGAGGGGTTCTAGATATATATTGAAAAGCAAAGGAGACAGGGGACAACCCTGTCTAGTCCCCAGGTGTAATTTAAAGGGGTTCGATATTACCCCATTGCAGGAGATTCTGGCAGAGGGGGATTCATAAAGAGAACTGACCCATTTCCGGAATTCCAAGGGAAAACCAAATGCCTTCATGGCGGCAAATAGATAGGTCCATTGGACCCTGTCAAAAGCCTTCTCGGCATCCAGGGAGACCAAGACCATTGGGAAAACAGCATCCCTGGAGGCCGAGAAAACATGAGCCAGAGTCTGCAGATGGTCCACCGAGGATCTTCCCTTCATGAAACCCACATGTTCCACCCCTGTTAATGAGGGAAGAACTACATTCACACGATCAGCCAAGAGTTTAGCAAGAATTTTGATGTCATGATTATGGAGGGAAATTGGTCTGTAGTTTGAGACCAGATCATGAGACTTATCTGGTTTAGGCAATAATAAAATTAAAGCCTCGAATAGAGATGTATCAGATGACTGGCCGGTAAGAATATATTGAAAGAGTGGTAAAAGAGTAGGAATTAACTGCTTAGAAAATACTTTTTAAAAATGAGAGGAAAACCCATCTGGGCCAGGGATTTTATCTGATGGAAGGGATTTAATAACTCTTTCTATATCACAGTCAGAAATACCAGAGACAAGTGTAGCCTATTGAAATTTTATAAGGGAGGGTAGCTGCGATTCCCTCAGATACTCCTGTAAATCCTCCTCAGATGGGGGATTTTCCATGAGACCGTAGAATTGATGAAAATAATTAGTAAATTCATCTGCTATTTCTGACGATGACGTTTTAAGGGAATTATCTTCAATAGAATGGACCACAGCAATGAATCTAGCAGATTCCTGTTGTTTAATGTGCATTGCAAGCATCCGACCAGCCTTCTCTCCTTGATCAGTATAAGTTGCTTTCGTTTTAAGGATTGCAAACTCAACTTGCTCTCCTAACAAATTTGGATAGGCATACTTCAGTTTAACTAGGTCTTGCCTATATGCCTAAGAGGAGAGTGGAGTGGAGTGAGATTGGATTCCATGCTCCGAATTTGAGACAGAAGGGAAGAGACACGATTTTCTCTCTCTTTTTTCTTCTAGAAGTTAAACCAATTATGACCCCTCTCAAATAGACTTTAAGTGCGCCACATTCAATGTTGGGCTGCATGGTGGCGTTACGATTAATAGCAATAAACTGCTCTATTTGGGATGCGATTTATTTAACCGCTTCGGGATCCTTCAGTATTTGATTATTTTATTTCCACCTATTACCCTTTTTAGGAAGAAACGAAAAGGATAATAAACAGGTAACCACCAAATGATCAGATGGTGGTCCAGCCACAATGCTGGAACCTAATACCCCACATAACAAAATTTGGGAAATTAGGATGTAATAAATCTGTGAGGAGGTCCCATGTACCTGTGAGATAAAAGTGTATTCCCTTACCTTAGGGTGAAGGATTCACCATATGTCGCTGAGACCCACACAATCTAAAAGATCTCTGAAGGCCCTTTGGGCAGGGGAAAGACCTTTGTGAGATTGGCCTGATCTATCTAAGAGCAGATCAAAGGCGAGGTTTAAATTGCCTCCTATAATTATTGGGCTACTTAAAAATGGTGTTAAGGCTTCCAGTATCTGGGTAAAGAAACCAAGGGTATCTATATTTGGACCATAAACACTACCCAGCACAATGTCCAGAGTATGTAATCTGCCTTTTACAAATAAAAATCTTCCTGAGGGGTCACGGACAATTTGGAGAGGTTTAAAGGGAACAGATCTATGTAAAAGGATCATTACCCCTCTACTCTGAGTACTGCCTTCCGCAGCAAAAATCTGTCCCACTTGTTGATGTCTCATTTTGTCAGCTTCAGCATTAAGCATGTGTGTTTCCTGAAGAAACATGATTTCTGATTTTAGATGGCTTAAATATTTCAATATTTTATATTGTTTGGTCTTATGTCTCACCCCTTTCACGTTCCAGCTGATAAATCTAATATCTCTAGCCATTACCCTTTTGAACAACCGGAGAACCTCTGTAGTACCACATGAATACATACATACATATATATATATATATATATATATATATACACATATATATATATATATAGTTTTTCCTATCCCAATTGTAGTATATACTGTGCTTTCCTACACCCCTCCTTCCCCTCCAATTACCCCAACCAACCACAAAAGTAACCCACTCAGAACTAAACACTACTAATACCCCAATGCCCCTAAACCCCCCTCTTCCCACTCCCACCCCATTGTTTCATGGTCCATGATGAACAGCCAACCCAGACAATCCACTTCCGTCCAACCCCCCTGCCCCCCAGCAATTGTATTAGTCATTTTAATACTACACATTTATTTTCTAAACACAAGACAACATTTAAATAACTAACATCTTAATTATGCCAAAGTCTATACCTATCAGATTTATGCACCCAACAATCTATACTTTACCAATAAAAGTCCATGAAAATAATTACTGCCCATAACGAAGGAACGTTTGCAGTATTTTTGTTAAAAGAAAGAAAAAAGGGGCCTTTCTTATGGCCTTAAGCCAATTAAAATTAAAGTTAAAATTAAAAGGCCCTTCGCTTTTTTCCAGCACATAAGTAAAAGAAATAGGAATTATAACGACTGACGACTTCAGCCCTAGCAGAAGAAGATAACTTTAGAAAAGAAAATTGGGCATAAACACTTATTTATAAAATACAGTCTCTGGCGCCATCTAGCAAAGAAACCTCAGACCTTAGAGCCAAAACTTGCATGAAGTAAAATCAGAATGCTTCTCATCCTATGCCGCATTAAGTTATCTCGTTTCTCACCTCCAAGCCGTGGATCAAGGAGTGACACTTGGATGTCAGGGCATCGTACGATCTAAAGAATCAAAGCCCCTGATTTCTGATGGGTATAATCCAGGCCCTGTAAACTTGACTCACTGAGTCTTCATTCCTCGTAGATCTGGCCATTAATAAGGGCACACCAGAATAAACCTCTGACTTCAACAAACAGAGTCCACACCAACGTAGAGGTTTGCCAAGTAAATGAAAAGTGAACTATTTACATTATGACAGAAGCCATAAAACTATATTTGCCTTGCATAGATCTTAGGGGGTTTTAAATAACTCAGGAAGCGCTGATTTAAGACCGGCTGTCGCAGACTCCACATCTTCACAAGTGAGCCAGGAACCACCTAGGGATACTTGGAGTCTGGCGGGTAGCCCATCCTGAACTTAATACCCGCCGCAATTAATTTGGTGACCAGCATGTGGAATGTGGCTCGCTTATGGTGTACTGACAACGGCAGGTCTTGTACCACCCGCAGCTTTGCTCCTTCCCATCCTGCGTATCCCGGACTTTGTACAAAAAATGCTGCCATTCTGGGAAATTAAAAAAACGGAATATAAAAGTCCAGAGGGCAGCTCCTTGAGGCAGCGGTGGACATAACGCACAGTGGGCTCTTTCAATAATGTAGCCAGATCCAAAAGGAGAGGGACCTGCCACCTTTTCAACAAATTTCTTGGCGAACTTGATCAGATCAGTACCTTCCTCTTTCTCAGGCAACCATATAATTACCGCATTACTGTGGCGACTTCGACCCTCTAGGTCCTCCACCTTGTTTTCCATTTTTGCCAGTCGTTGTCTAATAGCCATCAGATCTACATCAACCTTATCTTGTTTCCGCTCCACAGAATGCATACGAGCTTCGTTGTCTGCCGTTCTCTGGGAAAGGTCATCCAATACATTGGAAATGCTCTTAATTTCCTCTGCCATGACCTGCATTTCAGCCTTGAAAGGCTAGAATTTCTCCAGCAATCTGGTGAGTGTGAGGGAGTCTGATTCTGCCCCCCCAGCACTCGCGATCTGCGGCTGTTGCAGAAGGGAGACCCTGGCTTTCTTTGGAGCCTTCTCAGGAGTTGCAGGAGGAGGAGGAGTATGTTTGGGAGTTATTTTTCCCATCTCCTCATCCATCAAAACCTTCACCAGGAGAACACTGACTGCAGATGAGATTGATATTACTTGCCCAGTAGTATACCTCACAGCAAAGCGAGTTTAAAAGGTATTTTGGAGGGCAGGTGGTTGGAGCTCTCGGAGGAGAATCCTACCTAGTACGCTGCATCACGTGACTCCAGAAGTCACTCTTTCTTTCAGCAACTGCAAAGGCTGAGCCTGAATTCAATTAATGTAGGAGTCACTCTTACTTTTAGCAACTGCAAAGGGCTAAGCCAGAATTAAATTTATCACTTTTAAGCAGCACACAGGGGAAGCAGTAAGGGTTTGTGCCTTAAATTCAAGTTAAACTTAATGCCTGTTGTCAGAGTTTGTGTTAGCTGCAAGTAAGGTTCTGACTGGCCTCCTAGACAATAAGAACTATGATGTAATTAAGCTAGATCACTCCTGTTCATACAATTTCAAGGAAAGACATTACACTGTAAATATGCTTTAAATAAGCTCTCCTATGCAGAGGAAATGAAGTCTAAACACAACGCTTAAAGCAGGCTCCCTATACTGAGATAACCAGAGCTATGGGCTGAAACTTCAAAAATCATTAAACTGAATTAAATTTAATTTAAAGCTCTTTGAAGCAGTGGATAATAAAATCTAGCACAGCACTTAGTGACATGCTCCCTAAGCAGAGAGTTCAAGGTCTTAAGGTATCCCGAAGCTAGAGGTTAAAACAGTGAAGAATCCATTTAAACTTAATTGAAGTACTCTTAAATTCATAGAGAAAATCAGCATGAAAAGAGATTGGTGGTGGAGGCCTTCTTTCAAACAACATGAAGTCTTGCTGTATTCTGACTATTGCTGTTAGCCCCAGCACTCAAACTTAGAGGGTTAATTTTCTATGCAGAGCATAGAACGCTGAGCTCAAGCTCGGTTCAAACCTCTGTCTGCTGCACTTCGAAGCACAACTGTCAGATTCTTTACTCAGCCTAACTGAACGGCCGCTCCGGAGATTTCTCCTCTGCTCACGGTTCGTAAGTCAGTTAAAGTCATCGGTTTTACCGATTATTTTTTGCAAGTTTTGGTTCAGATCTCTGTCTGTGGTACAGTAAATACTATGTAGTAAACTAGACATAGTAAACTTGTGGAAATTGTAAACATTTATTTTTCGACTGGTTTGGCTGAACCGGCCGTTTAATGATTTATATATTCTGTCTTTGTTTTTAAACTCAGAGTGTGGTTACTGGTCGGTTTAAAAAAACTGCATTATCTTGTGTTTTTTTCCAATACTGGTGACACGGTTAGAAACCGATAAGGGTGTCTTGCCTGGTTGTTTGCCATAAAAAGGGTAAGTTTGTGGTTAGGATGGCTATGTCTGAGAAACCCAAAAGAATAACCTGGTCCACTGGGTTTCAACACTGCAGTGTGTGTGTGGTGAGGTCTTTGCTAAGGCTGATCCCCGACACCACCTGTGTTTATTGTCTGGGGTTTGACCACCTCGATTCAGACTGCCAAATCTGTAAAAATTTCCCTAAGTCTACTCTGGAAAAAAGATTAGGTAGGCTTAGTGATAAGGAGGCTGTGAAGTCCACTGACCCGGATGTCCAGCCCAGTTCAGTTCCGACCGAACCTGAGGGAGTGCCCTCTGACCAGGGCGATACTTCTTTGGGCAAGAGGAGAGCCAATCCTGAGGGACTGGTTCCTACAAAAAGAAAAAGGAAAGAAAAATCAGCCAGTTTGGCCCCAGAGACCCATTTTCCGACCACCGAAGAGACCGCAAATGCGATTAGAATTGCTTCGTCCACTTCCGTCTGATCCGGCGCCTTCTGGCAGGCGCTTGGTTCTGTTGGTTCCTCCAGTTCAAGATTATGCCCCTGAGGATTTCTATGAACCGGGTTTGGAGGGGGATGAAGATTATGATGATGACAATGACAATGGTGTGGGAGGTCTGGTTGAGCCCATTGAACCGGACATCTCCCCAGACAGGCCTTCAGGTGTTTCCCCTCCTAGGTTTTCTGAGTCCCCTTCCCACTACATGTTTTACAGGAAAGTGGGAGAAACCCTCCAGCTCTCTGTGGAAGAAGCTGTAGAAGAACAAGAGGAACTTGATTATGTGGAGATGATGAACATCCCAGAGTCCATGAGACTGTCTATTCCCCTTCATAAGTCTTTTGGGAAACAGACACAAAAGATTTAAAACACTCCAAATTCTGTATCTCCTGTTGACAGAAGGATGGACAAAAGGAACACCTTATCAGGTTCTGGTACAGAGGACTTGTATCAACAATACAGCCGTGTTGGGGTTGTGCAGGCCGCAGCCTGTGATAAGGCTAATATACCCTTGGCTTCACACCCCCAACCCAGATAAAGATTCTAGGAAGCTGGATGCCATGGCAAAGAAACAGTACATGGCATCCGCCTTGGGACTCAGGCAGGCTAATTATATGGCCTATGCAGCTAGGTACCAGAAGTCCAGGTGGGACAGTGTACTGGCACTGGCTAAAGCAGGCCTCCCCCCAGCTAGACTCGGAGCTGGAGGGGGTGGCTGCTGATGGGACTGAGGCATCTAAGGTACAGTTTCATGCTGCTGTGGACTCCAATGATGTGTTCTCTAGAGTCCATTGTTCTCTAGAGTCATGGCTACATCTGTGGCTCTTCAGAGAATGGCATGGCTCAGATGTACTAGTCTCTCTCACAGGACAACCAGGCTAAGGACATGGATTTCCCTGTGGTGGGTAATTCTCTGTTTGGGGAGCAGACAGAGAATTACATGAAAAAGATGGATGAGTATAGGACCACCTATAGGAGTGCATAGGCCAGGGAAAGGCAGGCAACTCCTCCAAGGCAGCAGGCTAGGGGCAGGGGCAGGCCTTTTCATAGGCCTTTCTACCAAGCACAGACCTCTTCTCCCTTTCCTCAGAGGGGGTTCTTCAGAGGGAGAGGCAGAAGGGGGATGAGCGGGGCTGAATCCATCCCTCAGCCTAAGGCTCCTGCCAAGTAGACACCCGGATGTGTCAGCCCGGATCAACTCCCCCATTCCTATAGGAGGCAGGCTGGCTTACTTCATCCAGGACTGGATGTCTGTTACCTCAGACAAGTGGGTCCTGGAGGTGGCAAGCCAGGGGCTGGTTCTCAGCTTCAAGAAATTTCCAAAGCTGAGAGCCAGATCTTTTCCACCTGCAAGCATCTCTGAAACCATTGCCCTAGAGGCAGAGGTTTCATCTCTACTGGCTCTAAAGGCTGTAGAGAGAGAGTTCCCACATTGCACAGGGGCAAAGGTATGGTCTGTACTCCAGGTACTTCCTTACTCCAAAAAAGACAGGGGAGTGGCGACCCATCCTAGACTTAAGATACCTGAACAAACATCTTTTAAAACCAAAATTCAAAATGGTGACTCTGGGAATAATCCTTCCTCTCCACGGCTCAGATCGGACTAAGATGCTACTTTTACATTCCGTCAGGTGCTCCCACAGAAAGTACCTCAGGTTCAAATTGCCTTCAGGCCATTATCAGTTCAAAGCTATGCCTTCGGCCTGACATCAGCTCCAGGGTCTTCACAAAATGCCTAGCAGTAGTAGTGGCTTTTAGAAGGAAAATATTTCCATATTTCCATACCTGGACAACTGACTCATTGTGGGTCAATCCTCAGACCAAGTCAAGTCAGACCTTCAAGTGACTCAGCAAGTGTTCACTTCCTAGATTCCTTCTCAATCTTCCCAAGTCAGTTCTTGAGCCTGTACAGCTCCTCACTCATAGGGGCAGAGTTGGATACAGTCAAAGCAAGAGCTTTTCTTCCCTGGAAGGGCAAGGGCTATTATGAGCTGGCTTCTTCATTCCACCTTCTGGTCTCTCGGCCAGCAAGGCACTTCCTTCAACTTCTGGCCACATGGCAGCTTCTACAGCAGTGGTCCAAGGGCCTTTGGTCTCAGAAGAAAGATTCTCTAACCAAACTAGTTCCAGTGACCCAGACTCTGATCCAGGCTCTCCAATGGTGGCAGGATCAGGGCAACCTCAGGCAAAGAGTCCCATTCATCACTCAGTCTCACTCTGTGGTCCTAACCATGGATGCTTCTCTATTGGGGTGGGGAGCCCATCTGGGGGCTTTCACAGCCCAGGGACTGTGGTCCCCTCAGGAATCCCTTCTTCATATCAATCTCTTGGAGTTCAGGGTGGTCTTTCTGGCCCTGCAAGCTTTCTCTCAGTCAGTGCAGAACAAGGTGGTTCTGGTCAGGACAGACAACACTACCACCATGTTGTACATCAGCAAGCAGGGAGGCACTCAGTCCATGGCCTTGTGCATGGAAGCCATGAAATTGTGGTCCCTAGCTTATTCTCTGCAGACCTCTCTGATAGCAGTCTACCTTCCAGGGAAAGACAATGTGCTAGCAGATGCATTGAGCAGGATCTCCCAGGGCCATCATGAATGGTCCCAGGACCCTCTGGTGTTGAAAGTGATTTTTTCAAGGTGGGGCACTCCAGAGATAGATCTCTTTGCAACCCCAGACAATCATCAACTTACTCTCTTTTGTTGCAGACCCCCAGTATTGGGCACAGTCCCTCTGGATGCTCTGATTTTGAACTGGGAAGGGAAATTTCTATATGCCTTCCCTCCCTTTCCTCTACTGTTCAAGGTTCTGGTCAAGGTAAGGTCACAACCTTGCCAAGTGATTCTGATTGCTCCAGACTGGGCCAGGCAGCCTTGGTACCCCCTGTTGCTGTCCCTAGCAGTCCATCTTCCCCTGTCTCTTCCCAGGAATTACAATCTGTTAACCTCCTCTCAGGGGACGATTTGGTACCCCAATCTTCGGTCTCTCAATCTCAAGACATAGCTCTTGAAGAGTTAGAGTATGCAGATTTGCATCTGTCCCAAGGGGTTCTGGATATTTTCAAAGCCTCTCAAAAGCTTGCCACCAGAAAAACATACAACTCCAAATGGAAAAGATTCAGCATTTGGTGTTCCAAGAAGCACATATCCCCAGACACTGCTGAATTGTCTACAGTTCTGGATTATATGGTTCATCTTAATGGCCTAGGCCTCAAACCAGCTACTCTCAAAGTACATTTTCCAGCTGTTTCTGCTTTTCTGTCAGCAGGAAGACCTTCCTCACTGTCATCTCACCCTGTATTCTGTAACCTTTTCAAGGGATTGCTTCATACCAATCCCCCCTTTAGGGATCCTACCCCTGCTTGGGATCTTAATGTTTGCATTGCTCAGCTTATGCAACCCCCTTTTGAGCCTTTGTCTTCAGCAGAGCTTAAGTACTTGACTTGGAAAACTGTGTTTCTGGTAGCCATTACCTCTGCCAGGCGTATCAGTGAATTGCAAGCTCTGTCAGTGGAGCCTGATTTTATCTCATTCCATAGAGATAAGGTGGTCCTTAGAACTAATAGAAGGTTTTTTACCTAAAGTGGTTTCAGATTTTCATCTGAACCTATCTATATCTCTCCCTGTGTTCTTCACTGATCATTTTTCTTCAGGAGAAAGAAGTTTACACAGTTTGGATGTTAAAAGAGCCCTTAGTTACTACACTGAGCGTACTAAGGCTCACAGGTTTGACTCCCTTCAGTTGTTTCTCACTTATGGGGAAGTGCGTAAGGGCAAACCTGCCACTAAGAGAACTATTGCCTGGTGGATTGTCTCTTGTATTCAATTCTGCTATGAGAAGCTAGGCAAAATACCTCCCTCAGGCCTGAGGGCTCATTCGACTAGAGGTACAGCTGCTTCCCTGGCTGTGGCCAGGGATATTCCTTTGCTAGAGATATGTAAAGCAGCCACCTGGAAAACAGTCCATACATTTACCAAGCATTACTCCCTGGACATCTAGGCTATGAGTGATACTCGGTTTGGTACAGCAGTACTGCAGAGCCTATTGCCAAGCTAGGTTTGATTCCATCCTCCATGGAGGTACTGCTTGGTAGTCTGCAAAAGTCAGAATACAGCAAGACTTCATGTTGTCAGAAGAAAAAATTACTCACCTTACTAATTATGTTTCTTCTAATGGAGTCTTGCTGTATTCTGACCTCCCTCCCTACTTCCCCTCTTAGAACCTGTTTTTGGGAAGTGGGCTGGCAGGTGCAGTGTTGCACCCCAGGGGTGCATTTGGGTACTCCCTCCTTTTAGAGAGGGGGAGTGGGTTATATTATTAATTTAGCAGTCTTAAGTTGTTCACTGCCTGGTTTTTGATTTTGGATTTCTTGACTTGAGTCTTTTGGGGATCCAAAATATTTGGTTGCCATTTGGCTAGTAAAAATGACAATTTCCACATTGTAGTTAGTTAGTATTAGCTCATAAGAATCTGACAGTTGCGCTTCAAAGTGCAGCAGACAGAGGTTTGAACTGAGCTAGATCTCAACATTCTATGCTCTGCATAGAAAATTAACCCTCTCAGTTTGAGTGCTGGGGCTAACTGCAATAGTCAGAATACAGCAAGACTCCTTTAGAAGAAACATAATTACTAAGGTGAGTCATTTTTTATTTTGGTCCTTTGGTTAGGATAAAGCTGATGGTATTGGAATTCTCTTTAAAGGATCTAATTTTCAAATTCATAGACTAGTAAACAAATTACCAGGCAGAGCATTATTGCTAGATATTACCTGGTATAATAGGAAATGTAATTGCATTAATGTATATGGTCCTCAAATAAAAGCTGATCGTATTACTTTATTTCACTTAATCAAGCTTTTTTTGGCCACTTCACTTCCAAATATTTTGGGATGTGACTTTAATTGTTCCCTGGCTTTTTCTATCCAGCATGACAGTCAGCTAGTGATGGAACCCACTCAGTAGGGAGCAATCTTAGACCTGGTACTCTCAAATGGGGACAGAAAGAGGATCTCAGATTTAGAAGTGGGTAGCCATCTGGGAACAAGTGACCACTAAACAATCTGGTTCATGATAAACACAGCCATAGAGTCAAGCCATACAAAAACAAGGGTGTTGAACTTTAGGAGGGCTGGCTTTGGGAAAATGGGAGAATGCCTTACAAAAGCACTAACAAACAGGCAAGAAGGAGGGGAGGAGGAACAATGGGGAAAAATCAAAATAGCCATCACAGAGGCAACAAGCTTTTGTGTGAAGCAAATCAACAAAACAAAGGAAAAAAAAAACTATGGTTCTCAAAAGAGGTGGCGGGGAAGGTTAGGAAGAAAAGGGTAGCATTCAGGAAGTATAAGGAAACACAGAAGGAGCAGGACAGAGAACTTTACCAGTTAAAGCAGAAGAAAGAGGGGAAGGCAGTCAGAATAGCAAATGCCCAAACTAAGGAAAAGATCACCAACTCAGTTAAGAAGGGGAATAAAACCTTTTATAGGTACATTAGGGAGCGAAAAATGACCAAGGGAGGGATAGTGAGGTTTAATAAAGGAAACAGGGGGTTTGCAGAGGGTGACAGTGAAAAAGCAGGGATACTGAATGAATACTTCTGCTCCATATTCACGAAAGAAGAGGAGGGGGAGGTACCTAAACCAAAGAATAGAAGCCCCTTAGATAGGGGTGTCGATACCAGTCCATTCACAGAAGAAAGGGTCCTGAAAGAACTCCTAAAACTGAAGGTGGGCAAAGCAATGGGGCCTGATGGGATTCACCCCAGAATTCTAAAAGAACTAAGGGGCGAACAAGTGACACCTCTGATTACACTTTTTAACAAATCATGGGAGGATGGTGTGGTACCTGAGGACTGGAGGAGGGCAGATGTGATTCCCTTTCACAAAAGTGGGAGCAAGACAGAGGCAGAAAACTACAGACCTGTTAGTTTGACCTCAGTGGTAGGGAACATGATGGAATCACTTTTGAAGGAAATCATTTTTGAGTACCTAGAGGCCAGTGTGGCACAGGACACAAGGCAACATGGATTCACAGTGCGAAGGTCATGTCAGATGAATCTAATCAATTTCTTGGACTGGGTGACCAAAGTAGTAGACCTGGAAGGGGCTGTGGACATGGCCTACCTAGACTTTAGCAAGGCATTTGACACAGTCCCACACAAAAGATTAATAAACAAGTTAGCCAGCCTTCAATCAATCAATCAATCAATATCTTTATTTATCCAGGCGGGCACCATTGAGCAAGCTCATTTACAAGGTGGACCTGCGGTCCTACAGTAATAATACAGAAAGACAAGTTACAATAGTACAAACAGTAAAAATAGCTGCTATTATAGTAAAAATGCACATTTACAGGTAATATACATTGAACATAGAACTGCAAGGAGTCATGGATAATGAACTTGTGCTGGATCCAAGCCAAAACTGTGCATTTTGTAGTGGGAAATGTTAGGGAGAGGTGAGGCATACCAGATAGAAGATATCAAGCGCATAATGTAGGGAGAGGTGGGGAATAGAGGCGCAAGCAAGAGGACCCAATTGTTAGAGCAAGAGTGAGGATTGGGAGGTGGAGGACCGTACAAAAGGTGACAAAGCAATTTTTGCCTCAAAAAGCGGCGACATATGGAGGAGAAAAGCTGCCGTTGTACTAAGTGCAAGAGGAGGAATATAGTAGCAGGGGCATAACTGGGAGGGTCCTGCAGGTTGGAGCAGAGGGAGGTGTTGGATGGACGAGGGACTGAATATTTTGGGGGGCGAAAGATGATAATTATCCCCAAGTGAGGTAGCATGTGCTAAAATCAGGCTGCAGCTGTTCAGAGCATCAAAGAATAAGATATGGGAGTTCGGCAATAAATCCTGTGGATCTGTTGGTGGGCATGCTAGAGGCAGAGGCACTCATTTCAGCTGGGAGGCCGCCGTTTGCGGGCTGCCATTTGAGGGAGGGAAGGAGGCTAGTAAGTGTCTAGTAAAGCAGTTACAAATTTCTGTAATGCCATCACGGTAAAGCCTTTTGAACAAAAGGGTACTTACTGAGGTTTTCAGCTTAAGTATTGTTGGGGTTTTATTCCATATTGATGGGAGTGAGAATCCAAAGGCGGCTTTCCTGACATATGTGAGTGCCCTGGGTATATTTAGCAGGAGTTGTGAGCAGCTTCTAAGGGAATAATTCCTGGGCACAATCAGAGACAGACAGTTGATGATGTATTAAGGGAGTTTGCCGCAGAGGGCTCTAAGTGTCCAGAGTGCTGCATTAAAGTTGCGCCTATAGTGAAATGAGGTCCAGCCCGTGGTGGCATATAGTGCAAAATGATGGGTAGAGAAGGGGAGGTCAGTGATGAAGTGTATAACTCTGTGCTAGAGCGCATCCAATTTTCCAAGATAGGAAGCCACACAGCTACTGTATATGAAGTCTGTGTAGTCAATTAAGGACAGGAATGTGGCTTGGACTAGTTGTTTCTTTGCGTCTGCTGTAAGAAGTCTTCTTATCCTGTAAAAAAAGCCAAGTCTTTGCCTTAATTTTTTTCAGCAAGTCTTCCAGGTGGTCAGTGAAGGAGAGTTTACAGTCAATCTAGACCCCAAGATATCTGAATTTTGGAACGTACTCTAAGCACTCTCCCAGCATTGTGGTTATTGGGGGGAGGGAGTCAGTAGCGCTTGTGTAGTTTGCGGGGAAAATAACATGGCTTTAGTTTTCTTAGCGTTTAATAGCAGTTTTTCATTGATTACTTGGAGTTGCAGGAGGTTGAAATCTTTTTGTAGGACAGTACAAGCTTCTTTTGGTGTGAGATGACTCAGGTACAGCACTGTGTCATCAGCCTTGGAGTGGGTCCTAGGGTTGTAGCTTGGGTAAAACATTGGCTGGACAACAGGATGCAGAAAGTAATAGTAAACGGAGTCCACTCCAAAGAAATGGGGGTTAATAGTGGGGTACTGCAGGGTTCAGTACTGGGACTGGTCCTCTTTAATTTCTTTATAGGTGACATTGCAGAGGGACTGGAAGGGAAAGTATGCCCCTTTGCAGATGGCACAAAGTTCTCCAAAAGGGTTGATACACAAGAGGGGGTGAAAAGGATGAGAAGGGACTTGGCAAGGTTGGAGGAATGGTAAAAAGTATGGCAGCTTAGAATTAATGCAAAGAAGTGCAAAGTAATGCACCTGGGAAACAAAAACCCAGGGGAAGAGTACACAATGTGGGGGGAGGTACTAACAATAACAAAAATGGAAAGGGAGCTGGGGTAGTCATATCAGATGACTTAAAGGTAGGCAAGCAATGTGAGAAGGCAGTAAGGAGGGCTGGAGGGATACTGGGATGCATAGGGAGAGGCATTGCCAGTAGAAAATAAGAAGTTGTTATCCCTTTGTACAGACAGTTGGTGAGACCCCATCTAGAAAATACTGCATGCAGTTCTGGAGACCTCATCTCCACAAGGACATAGACAGGATGGAGGCAGTCCAGAGGACGGCAACTAAAATGATGCAGAGTCTGCACCAGAAGCCATATGAAGAGAGACTAAAGGAGCTTAATAGGTATATCCTCATGGAAAGGAGGGAGAGGGGGAACATGAAAGAAACATATAAGTACCTCAGGGGAATCAATAAAGTCCAAGAGGGTAGCATCTTTCAGAAAAAGAGATGTGCAAGAACAAGGGGGCACAATTTGAAAATAGGGGGTTGGCAGCTCAGGGCCAATATAAGGAAGTATTTTTTTCACAGAGAGGATAGTGGATGCATGGAACAGCCTTCCTGAAGAGATTGTGGTGTCAAACACAGTGGGGGAATTCAAGAATGCATGGGACAGACATAGAACAGTTCTTGTGGGGGGTAGGAAGAAGTAGGCTGTAGGTTAACTAGGATCTGCAGCTTATCCAATAGATAGGGAAATGGGCGGACTGGGTGGGCCAAGCGGTCCTTATCTGCCATCAAAGTCTATGTTTCTATGTTGCTATGGCAAAACAATCTACTGTAATGCAATTGCCTTAAACTCTACGGTATGGGGGATACAGCTGGTGTAGTTGATAGCTATAAAACACTACACCAAAAGGTGGGTTTACATATAGGGGATCAGTACACACCAGAACTGACTATCTTTTTACCTCCCCAGATTTTTAGATCCTTGCTGAGGACACATTGCCTTTTGAATTTTCTGACCATATGCTATTGCAGGTTAAATTGGGTTGTCACAATCACTCATTTATTCCTTTGAAAAGATGGAGGTTGAACGTTGTAGCCTTACAGCTTCCTGAAGTGCACAGTGGTATTAAATCTCTGCTATTTGCTAGAAATTTGGTACGTAGTATCTATGACTTCGCTTTTGCTTGGTGGGAAGATACAAAAAAGGAAAGAAAACATTTATTCCTTTCTTATGGGAAATTTCAACAGAATTCTGAGTACCTCACTTATTTGACACAATACTCCCAATTGTATCAGCTTATATTGTTGACTAACTCTACCGTATCTGATGTTTCTCGGCAAATACAAAACTTAAAATTTGAAATGAGATGGCACGAATATGACAGGGCTGTTACCTTGAAAGCTGAACTACAATATGTGACACAGACTTCCACATACAGTGATCCTTGCCAGAAATGTAAGGAAAGAGTTGAGGCATCTCAAATTACTATGTTGAGAGATTCTAATGGGGAACTTATCTCTGACTCCATGGAATTGTCCAACATGATTGATACTTACATAAACAGTTTGGTGTTTTACCACAAGAGATGATTGATTCTGATGATTGGTACTCATCACGGATACCTCCTCTCTCTCAATCTGAAAAGGAAACCTTATCTCTCCCTATCTCAGAAACAGAAATATTACATATGACCTTGTCCTTGAAATCCTGGGCCTCTCCCAGTTGTGACAGATTGCCTTATGACTTTTAGATAGTGTTTCCAGCAGATTTGGCAAAATATCTTATGGAAGTTTTTAACACCTTGATAAATTATGATGTATTCCCACTTTTATTTATGAAAGGACTCCCGATATTTCTTTACAACGCTGATGATAAGGCAACTTTAGATGATTGGAAACCTATCTGTTTATTGAATTCTGACAACAAATGTTTGTCAAAACTATTAAATTCCAGACTGTTACAAATAGCTCCTCTATTAATCTACCCGACTCAGACTTGCTCTTTACCAGCTAGGAATTTGAGGGATAACTTACAGTATATTTTATTAGAGATTTCTTCTCTTACTATGAGGAACACTCCTTGCATAGATATTAATTGTTGCTAAGCCAGTCGAAAGCTTTTGATTGGGTAGGGCATGATTTTTTGTTTCATACCTTATGAAGGTACGGTATCCCGGATTCTTTTGTATTGTGGTTAATTAAATTATATAATTCTGCCATTTTGGCTTCCTACAATAGAGGGTTGATGGGAACAGATATTATTATTTTAAGGGGGGTAAGATCGGACTGCCCTCTTACGCCTTTACTTCACATTTATTCATTAGATCCCCTTATTCGACAAATAATTGGGAACACCAACATACAGAGTATCCCCTGGCTGAGGGGTATGGGGTTTTTAAAATGTTGGCATTTGCCAATAACATTTGTATCTTTTTACATAACAAAACATGTGGCCAATTTTTGCTACAGACATTTGATGAATTCTTTCAGATCTCAGGTGCATTGTTAAATTTGAATTAATGTATTAGGATTCGACTACCTGAGTTGGATAATACAGATTGTGAGGTGGTTGGCATTTCTATTATACTGGGACCAATGCAAATTTTGGGGATCAAATTTGGGGAAGGAGACATGACTTTTTTAAATTGGTCTGAGAAATTGCCATTATGTGTTGCAAAAATGCAAAAGTGGAAAGGCAGTCCTTTCTCTAAACCAACAAGCATTTGTCAATGCCAAATGTAGTCTTTCTGGCACTGGCATTGGTAGTGTAGGAGTTAGAGAAATGCATAATAGGAATGGCAGTGAAGTATGGAACTGACGTCAATCCAACCCCACCCTGCAGAGACAGACAGGCATTGAGGTGTACCTTTGGGTCATCGGCCATAAAGCTCATGCCATTTCAACTCACCCTACCCTGCAGACTCTGACAAGTGTCATGTTGTGCCTTGGAGTCATTGGGCCTTATGCTCACCCCATTCCATAAGGAAGTACGTTGAGATGGGTGCAGTATAGGAGAATGGGGTGAAGTTTGGGGCTGAAGAGTGCAAGACACACCTTGACACCTGTCAGTGGCTGCAGGGTGGGGGTGCAATGGCACAAGCACTACAGCCGACAATCCAAAGGCACACCCCTGACACCTGTCTGTACAGGGTGGGATGCTATGGTTAGAAATCCTAATGCCCCAGGCATTTGTTGGTATCTACACTCCAAATTTTCAACATGACCTTTATGTGACCCCACGTCATGAAAGCATTTGGAACCTCTACTCATGAACAGTGGTGCTGTGATTTTGTTAATGTGTCCTGAATGTTGATTTACCACAGTGACCGCATCACTCTGCACCACATGTGTGAAAACACAGTTCAGGCAGGATGTGAAAAATGACAGCTACACCATTCATAAGGAGGTGTGACGAGATGTCAATGTTGAAAATCTGGAATGAAAATACTAAAAAATTGTCGAAGTTATGAGCGTGCATGAAAACTGCTCAATGAATGCTCTTAACGCAGTCAGTTTTTTGGAATTCTTTCACCAAATGTTTAATGTAGGTATTTTGGGATCTCTGTTCATGAACAGTGGCACTATGATTTTCTTAATCTGTCCCGAACATTGATTTCCCACAGCGACCATGCCATTGTGCGCCAGATGTGCGAAACCACATTTTGGGCAGGATGTGAAAAAAATACAGTTGTACTGTTCTTAAGGAGGTGTGCAAAAATGTCAATGTTGAAAATCTTGAGTGAAAATATTAAAAATTCTCAAAGTTACAACTGCATGGACACTGCACAACGCATGCTTGTAACATAGTAATTTTGTGGAATTTTGTCACCAAATTTTCAACCTAGGCATTTTTGGGACCTTTGTTCATGAACAGTGTTACTGTGATTTTCTTACTCTGTCCCAATCATTGTTTTCCTACAGCAACTGTGCCATTGTGCACCAGATGTGCAAAAACGCATTTCAGGCAGGATGTGGAAAATGACTGCTGTTCATAAGGAGGTGTGAAAAAATGGCAATGTTGAAAATATGGAGTAAAAATATAAAAAATTCTCAAAGTTATGAGTGTGCATGGAAACTGTGGAATGCATGCTCATAAAACAGTAATTTATTTGGAATTATTTCACCAAATTTGCAACATAGGCTTTTTGGGAACCCACCTCATGAGCAGTGATGCTGTTGTTTCGTTACTCGATCCTGAAAGGTGATTCCATGCAGTGACTGCGTTATCACCTTTCAGGACCGAATAACGAGATGTCAGTGACTGAATTTATGAGGTGGAGTCCCAAGAACCCCATATTAAAAATTTGGTGGCAAAATTCACAAAAATGGCTGAGATATGCACCAAAGTTGAAAAAAAAATTATGCCATTATACAGCTTACCAGCATTTCTTCAGTTCACGGTCGGCTTTTTTTATGTATTTATTTATTTATTTATCAAGCCTAGGATTACAAATACTTCTAAGCTTTGGCTCTTTAACAAAGGTTCCACATGACAGAAATACAAGTTATAGGGAACATCAAGACAGGCATTACAACAACGTGGACATTGCAAACAGAGTACAGATTAATACAATTCAAGGTAGCATTGTAAGCAAAGGCAACCATGACATTTGTCAGAGAAAATAGACAACAGATAAGAAGTGCCAGAGTCATAGGGAGGGGGAAGAGGGGAGGGGGGGAGAAGGAATGTAGGAATGGTGGGGAGAGGGTGAAAAGTGCAGCATTGGGTATGTCAAGATGTGAGGGTAGAATCCAGTGAGGAGGGGGGGACAACTAAAGCAGGCAGGGAAGTGGAGAAACAAGGTTAAGTTGGGCAGTCACAGGAGCTGTTGGTAGTGAGATAGTCCCGGAGCCTAGTTCTAAACATACTGTACCAATTGTTGGGGCAGAGGAGATGGTGGGGCTGAGGCCATTGAACCAGAGTGGGGCTTGATAAGCAAAAGAGCGTTGTCCCTGTGAAGTGTGACAGTGGGGGACTTTCAGTAGTTGTAGAGTGGATCTCCAAAGGCACCATTTGTTAATTCAGTGTTGTAACAGAACTAAGACCCCAGAAGGTGCAAGGCCAAGGTAGATTTTTTTCGCCATGGAGCAGGTGAGAAACTCTATGCGGTTTGACAGTTGGAGCCAGCCAGTCTGGGTGTACAGGTCACATATGTGGGTGAGATGGTGAGCACCAGTGATGAGCCGACATGCCTTATTTAAGGCAGTTGAGAGGCGTCTAAGGGTTGTGGTTGTGGCTGAGCCATAAATGATGAGACCATAGTCTATTACAGAGATCACAGAGCTCAGGACTGCAACCTTCAAAGCTTCTGGCATGAGGTGTTGTCTGTGTTTGTAGAGGAGACCAAACCGTGTATTAGCAGCTCTAGCTACATTATCTACATGAGGTCCATAGGAGAGATTAGGGTCAAGCTGTATCCCTAAGTATTTGAAGGACCTCACCTGATCTAGAGTGTTCCCCTGGGTGGTGGAGTTAGCCAAGTGGTGTAGCTTGTGTGGGTTATGAGAGCTGCAGAAGAGCATAGATTTAGTTTTCTTGTCATTAAGGATCAGTTTATGATTAAGAAACCATGTCTCTACAGAAGTGAAACCAAGTTAAAGGTTGTGTTGAAGAGTTGCAGGATCTTTGTGAGTGGAGAATACAACAGCATCATCAGCATATAGTATGATCTGCTCAGAGCAGTGGTAAGGGAGGGAGTTTAAGAAAAGGCTAAAAAGGAGGGGGCCCAGAATGGATCTCTGTGGGACAAGTGAGAGAACAGGCAGGGTGTCAGAAAGAGTGTCCGCAATTTTTACTCTACGACCAGTTTTCAAAGTAGCTTTTAAACCAGAGAGAAGAATCAGGTCATAATCTGGCATTCAGTAGTTGGTCAATTAGTAGTCCATGGTGTACTGTATCGAAGGCCTTGGTGAGGTCAACGAAAACGGCCCCTGTGAGAAGGCTGTTGTCAAGGGATTTGTGCAAAGCTCCAGTGAACTCAAGAAGGGCTGTGGTAGTGCTGTGACCTTTCCAGAAACTGTGTTGTTTTGGACAAGGTATATTAGCCCGGATATTCAAACTGTGCCAGGCTGTGGCACAAGTCTGGGAGAAGCTCAACTTTGTTGCGCAGGGGTGTGTCCTGGGTGATATTCAACGGAGCTGTGCTATGGCACAGCAGCTTTGAATATCACACCCTGGCCACCCCCACTGTGCATGGCGCAGTGGCACTGCACCAGCGCCAGTGGCCAGAGTGGAGCATGGAGATGCGCTAGCGCAAGTGCCATTGTGCCATGCACAGCACCTGTGATATTCAAAAGGGGACATGCAAATGGGGCCATAAATTATGCAAGGTGCACAGGGGGCCATTTGCATCTCATTATGGTCCTATTTGCATGCCATTAGCATGCAGGTGCACCGATCTCCAACGACTTGCACCTGGCGACCTACCAGGCAGCAGCCATCGGGGACCAATGCCCCCTGCAGCCCGATCACGGGCATTCGTGTAAAAGAAACCCCCCGTCCAATATCCCTGGTGGTCCAGTGGACCTCTATGTGCCCGATCACGGGCATCTGTAACACATAAAATACCCCTACTAACCTGGTGGTCCAGTGGACCTCTATGTGCCCGATCACGGGCATCTGTAACACATAAAACACCCCTACTAACTAGTGCCTTAGAGCGTGGGGGCAGTATGGAGATAGGGTGATAATCTGAGTGATTTGTCTTATCCCCACTTTTATGGACGGGTGTCACGATGGCTGTTTTCCATAGGTCCGGGAGTTTTCCACAGCTGAGAGAGAGATTTAGGATTTTTGTTAATCGATGAATTACCTCATCGAGGGTGAGCAACAGAAGCTTAAGGTCCAGGATGTCGCTACTAGATCTAGATTTAGAGATAGCTGCAGTAATATAGTGGCGAGCTTCATTCAGTCTTACCTCCCTGAAGTAAAAGAGGGGATGGTTAGACTGAGGGGCTGAGGTATTTGGGGAGTAGGCCCTGTTTTCGAAAAAGTCATGGGGTAGAACAGCACTAAGGTCTGAAAAAGCCATGTTAACGATGTTTGCGATCACCTTGGGGTTGAGAGTTGAGGCTCCATCAACTATTAACATGGCTGGAGAGGTTTTTGGCTGCTTCCCTGTGACATCCTTGATATTGTCCCAGAAAGCACGACCATTTCCCCATGTATTGGTGAGAACGTCTTTGTAATAGGTGGATTTATTTCATTAGCCAGATGGCTTTTGTGCAGGCATTTCATGCTTGTTTGTAATTTTGGATGTCCAGTTGTTTGCCAGTGGCCCTGGTAACTGCCCAGAGGTGGTCCCTTAATTTCAGCTGTGAGAGAAGAGCCGCGGTGAGCCATGGGTTAGAGAGAGATTTTGTTTTGCGCCTTTTTGCAGGGGCAAAGAGGTCGCAGGCTTTGTTGAAAATTGAGATGAAGTGATCAAGAGCCAAGTTAACATCTGTGGCTTCTTAGATGGGTAACCAGTCTTGTAGAAGCAGGTGTTGTTTGAGATGTGGACGTTTTGCATGAGGAAGGACTCTGCTAGTGATAAGTTTGGGAGGGGGCTTAAGGAATTTGTTAGACCATCCACACATGACTGGGGAGTGGTCACTGAGAGAGTCTGGGAGAACAGTCATACGAGAAATCCTTGTGGTGTGAGCGTTGAGGACCCAATCCAAGAGGGTATTGGTGCCAGTCTTGTAGTTAATCCTAGTAGAGGAGTTTACAATTTGCGTGAGCTTAGCAGCTGAGATGGAGTCTTTATAGGCACTGGCGCTCGATGCTAACCAGTTTATGTTGAAATCCCCTAGTAGAATAAGTTCAGCTTCAGGAGGATGAGAGTTGATAAAGTTTAGGACGTCATTGAAGCCATGTTTAGAGTCCCTGGGTGGGATGTATACGGAGACAATAGTCAGGGCTTAATGGTTGGGACCTAGGATGAATTTTATTGGCAGAATCTGGGCCGAGGCAGAAAGTGATGGAGTTGCTACAGGGTGCCATGACAGGGAGTCTTTGATATAGATTGCACAACCACCGCCTTTTTTGGATATTCAGTCCAGCCTGTGGACATTGTAGCCCTGTATTGTTACTGCTGAGTCAGGAACTTTAGGCGTCAGCCAAGTTTCCACCACTGCAAGGATGTGAGGGTTGTGTTGGCATATGAAGGCTTGGAGTGCATCCAGCTTTGGTAGTAGGCTGCAGATATTAATGGTTGCAAGGTTAAGGGCACCTGGAGTTTGTGTGTGGCCTGAGCTTCTAGGGCCAAGATTGGGATGGACACTGCCTGAGATGAGAAGGAGGAGGAGTAGGAGTTTTAAGGAGCAGAGTAGCAGCTCTTTGGGAGATAGTTTTGATCATTGTTTCCGGGAGTAGAGGTTGCAAGGTTCCAGGCAGTAACCCATATGGACTGCAAGGTGGTACAGTGTAGAGAGGTGGCCACACTTGTTGAGAGTAGTGGTCGAGTTAAGTAACCAGGAATATCCAAACAGTGCAGACATGTTCCCAGTCCACTGAAGATTGTCGCACCAGGCTCCGGAGGTAAGTATGGGGTGAGGTGTGTGTGGGGAGGTGAGGTACACAGAGGATGGGCACGGATTGGGGAAGGGCACCAGACACGTTGAGGGACCGTATTCTCCTTTTCCAGGGGTAAAAAAGAAAAAAAAAAACAAAGACAATGTGGATTGGTTTTACTTGTTTTGCAAGTGTGTTTTGAAACATTGGGGTGGGCTCCCAGTGTGTCACATGTATTTTTGGGGAGGGGGACTGAAGCTGACGGGGATTGGGACCCCCGTTGGTACACAAGAATGTCTCTGTTGGGGGGGGCGCATGATGCCGAGGGGGATTGGGCACCCCCTTGACTCACATATTAAATATTAGGGGCCATTATGCCGACAGGAACTGGGTTCCCCTGTCAGCAAATTGAACTGGGGAAGGGGCATGCTGACAGATGGATTAGGCACCTGACGTTGGCTTGTTGGGAAGTGTGAGAGGCGGACGGCGACAGCCGCTGCCATGTTTCACTCAAATGTTACACCATGGAAGGCACACCCTGCAATGAGGGGAGCTCCCTCATTGCAGTGGCGAAATCGTTTCAAGTTGGTGACACGCTTTTGCACTGCTGTCATGGACATCATGCAATCTAATTCATGCCACAGAGCCCAGCCTGAAAAAGCAGTGGCCCCACTGACCACAACACGACCGCACCTCCTGCTATTCCAAGCTACCACAATATGCTGCTTGCGCATGCGCAAGACAACATAAAAAGGGTATGGATTATCAAACAATTTTTACTCCCAATCTTTCTTTATGTTAGTTACGTTTTTCCAATACCTATCCAGTTGGAAACTACACTTTATAACATCTTTTTTCAAATATTCTGGGCCTGCTGCCACAATCCAATTAAAAGAGAATGTCTTTACTTGCCCAAGAATAAGGGAGGGGTAGCTATGAAACACCCGATTATTTTTTTTCATAAGTTTTTTTGTCCAATACTTTGCTTCTAGCTTTTCAAGATTATGAATCCAGAATCAATATTTGGTTCAAATGCCTTTTAGGGAACTATTTAATTCAATGGGAAGAATTTTCTCTCATGTTATAGGTTAGACTTGAAATCCCAGGATATTTGCATCCAGCGCTCCAAAAACTGAGTGTTTGGAAGATGACAAAATCAAAAATAGTATCTTTAAGTCAGAAGCATCTATACAATGATGTTTTAGGGAGGATTTGTGTTATAGAACCTGAATTTAAAAACTGTACCGTAGGTAAGGTACCCCTAGTGGTGAAACAATTATTAGACCCCCTGGGTCCTTAGGAAAATGTGGGAGTTTTGTGGCTGTGTTCCTACAGCAGATTAAATGTAAGAGGAAACCACAAACATAAACCTTGGATGAAAGGTCTTGTCCATTCCCAGAATATTCTGCTAATATTGAAACAAAGGAACATTTTTTAGACTGTTTATTTATGCAAGGTTTTTGGAAATATGCCACATGGCATTGGAAACTTCCTTGGCTGGAACACCTTACCTATGAATGTCTGGTTTTGGGGGACTTTCCACCACTTCTAAGGAAGTATCAGAAAAGCAGGCTTTGGGTGTTTTTGGCATGCCTTAAATTTTACTTGTGGCAGTCCAGGTGTAAACTGGCGCTACAGCAATTATGGGTATCATATATAGTACCTCCATAGTATGCATGGCAGATGAAACTATGAAGGATGTCTATAGACTAAATGGGATATTGGTTTCTGGGAAGCAGCTTTCAGTTTTATGAACTTATTTGTTTTGGATTTACAAACCACCCTAGATGTTTTGATGCTTTTTGGAAGATTTAGTGCCTTAGGAGATCACTACCCAGCTACATAGTAGTGAATACTGTTAATTTTCCTATATGTGTAATTTTTATATTTTTTCATGTTTGCTCATTGGATGACTTGCACTACTGTTATTTTCCTTGTATTTATGCATTGTGATTTGTGTTTCTCCTTTTATTTCATTCATTTTGTTTTTATTTATTTTAATTTGCTGTTCTTGTATTTCCCCCTTTATTTTCTTAAATAAAAAATTCCCCATGTCTTATCTTGAAGTGTCATGGGATCTTTAACATCCACCTGAACAACCACCAGAACAGGCAGGTGGGACCACAATTTAACATCTCATCTGAAAGACAGCACCTCAGGAGTGCAGCACCCCTCTCATGCCTCACTCTAGTGTCAGTGTTGGTATTTAACCCACGTTCCTGTGCTAGGCTAGAACCCATAACCTTCCAATCTTCTAGCCTTAGAGGCAAGTATGCAACCCCCTGAGCCACTAACACTGCACTGACTGCTGAAAACTCAGAACAGTTATTTTATTGTTAATAAAATGATAGTAGTGACATCATCATCCTATTGTACATGCAGATTGGTGTGTATTCACAGCACAAGTGTAAACAGATGCAATGCAGGGAGGAGAGGAGAACTGGAGTTACCATGAGTTTAAAAAAAGAACTTGGAGACAAAAAACAGTGCCATTAGCCATGAAGTATAATAGTGATAATATGTTACTTTGCTCTCTACTATCCTCAGCAATAATGTGATTGTCTTATCAGGATTAAGTACTCAGCCTTTGGCCCCATACTTTACTCACTTGCCAATCACATTATTGCCTTGTATAGTGAGTCATCTAGCACTTTATCAGTTAAAGATAAAATGGGTTGGGAAAATCCTGTGCTGTGACTGATGGAATCTGATTATGCGACTGTGTTATTCCGCTTTACTAGATGTATCACTTTATGTATTATCACGAGTCCTCAAGAAGTCCATTTAAATAACTACCTGGCTCCAAAACAGAGTTGCTTCTCTGTGTATCCTACATTAGTCCTATAACTACTGGTACACTGTTCAGCTGCATTTGGTGAGGTTGTGTTAGTGTGCTTCTACTGGTGACAAACAGTGCTTCCACAAGTAGACACTGGGGTGTATTCACTATGCCTATGACTCACTACTGCACAGCAGGGTCCAGCGGACCCCTGACAGAATTCACTACAGGTGTGCTAGCACCTTGTGCAACAGATCCCCTGCACACATTCACCTACACACGGCAGGTGGTCCAAGGATGTGCCAGGGGGTGTGCCCACACTACACACCATTCACTAGGATGCAGAGTGCTGGGCCAGGGGTTAAAAGTTATGCAATGGGGGACCCTGCAATAACTCTTGCTTGCCCACCCAACAGACACCAGCTGGCAGACCCCTGCCACACTGCTGCCTTAGCCCACTGGGCTGCTGGGGAGGGCTGGGGCAGCCATTTGGGCAGTCACTCATTGGACTCCACATCCTGAGATCCATGCCTTCTGTGGAGCTGCACAGGCTCTGTATGCATGAATCTCATGCACATCCCACCCATTAGTGAATAGAGCTCTCAGAGCAGAACAGGTGCCACTTGAAAAAGCAATCACCAAACTGAAGAGCAAAATGAAGCACACTCGGGACAGAAAGTATGAAATGAAAAAAAAAAAACTTGGTGAAGCCTCACTGTAAGGAGGCAAAGTGTCAGGTTTCCATACTACACATTTCTGTATTGAACAAGCACATACTGTATTTAACATTTGGAGTTGCTTGTTTTTACTTTCTGTCTTGTTGTGTGCTCCTACTGGGGTCTTGCTGCAAGGTTGGGCTTTTTCTCTAACTCTGAGATGTGGAATTGTTTTCTGTAAGTTAGTAATTGGATTTTTGGGGTTATTGGAGCCCTTATCTTAACTTTGTGCTAGTAATGTTAACGTGCTAATGTTGCATGAATTTCCTCTGCATCCAGTGTATGGTGCTTTGGCTGCCAATATTCCCATCTTGGAAACAAGATAAAAGTATGTCTTTTTATATTCATCTTTCAAGACATTAATCTGAGGTCTTGAGGTCCTGGCAGCCTGTTCTGGTGGTTGTTGAGGTGGATGTTAAAAGTCCCATGGGGGCAAAACCCTGCTTTAGCCGTTCAAAACTTAGAGCCCACTGGAACAAGGAAGGATGGAACCTCCCCTGGATGGAAGGGAACAAATGGGCATTTCAGATAGTTCCAACTGTGTACTGGTTCCAAGACAACCCCCTCCTTACCCCAGAGTGGGTCACTATTGAAAAACTGTTGGCAAACAAATTATACCCTCCCTCTGTTCTTTTTCCACCTGAAGGGCCTAGCCCCTCCTGTAGACCGCCACTAGCTGGCATACTGCTCTCTCCCACTGTGGTGGTCTCCAGGAAGCGCTGGTTCTATGTCCACTCCAGACTCACCCTGGATCCAATTCCACTCTCACTGGCCCCTCTTTGGCAGAATCCGAATATCACCATAGACAACAGGAGGGTGCGGTAGCTGCAATGCCATGGGAAGGGCATTCATGAAATAGGGGACCTCTGTGACACAGACATACGCACAACTGCCAGGTTTCAAAAATTGCAGGAGCAATGGACCCTCCCCTCTGAAGACTTTTGGAGATATCTCCAGATTAGGGCAACCCTTAAACCCATCTTGGAGACCAAGAGGGATAGTACTAGCTCTGCAGTCCTTCAGTCCTGGATTGATAAACCTAAAGGTTTAGCTGGGAGAATATATGGCCAGCTTAGAGATACCCTGCCCTCCCAATCAGAGGACTCCAAGTCCAAATGGGAAAACATTGTTACAGTGCAATATCACTACTGCACAATGGGACCAAACTTGGAAGGATGGACACAAATGATACCGGGATTCTAGGTCCCAACTAATTCAGAATAAAGTGTCACATTCCTGGTATAAGACTCCTGCAGTATTACATAAAGCCAAACTCATAAGTCAGATATCTGCTGGAGATGTCAGGGGAAAGGGGCTGACCTGGCACACATACTCTGGTCCTGCCCAAAAATACAGAAACTGTGGCAGGGTGTGTGTTCCATGTCTTCAAAAGTGGTACAGAAGTCCATCCCCCAGCAGCCCAAGTTCTTTCTCCTAGGGATTAGAGTGGATATGTCAATTTTGACACAGCCGGAATATAGATGGCTGGCACTACTGGCCTTATAGACCAAAAGGGCCCATCTGTGCAAATGGCGCACACCGTCCATCCACTCTCTAGGTGAGGTGATGGCCTTCCTTTCAGCTCTGGCAGTACTGGATAAGCTTTCTCACCTTTGTAATTATCAACTGACTAAATTTCAGGCATGCTGGTTCCCCTACCTCCAATACGCCAACCTCCCCCCTAAGGAGTGGGATGAACCTTAACCATGGGCAGGACTAACTGGGTCTGTTTATTCATTGTCTCTCTGTCAGGGCAATGGTGGAATAAGTGACATGGTGAGCCACTAGATTAAGGATATTTGACTAGGCACCCTTAACCCCCCCCCCTTTTAAGACTATACCCTTGATAAGGGATCAAGACGTAGTAGGTGCTCATATTACTAAGAATTGGGCTGGTGGTCCTCCCACCCAGATCTGGGGCTCCACCATAGGCAAAAAGATGTAGCACTAGTCTAGGACCAGATCCTTTGTGTATATCTCTGTTTTATTGTAGGGGAAACAACATTCTCACCTCCGGCACAGAAGGCTGCCCATAAGGCTTTTTTGAAGGGGATTGAACAGTCTGAGTTCTGGAAAACACAGTCATTCTCTTACGCTCCCCATTCACTAGTAGCCAAGACCCCAATAAGGTGAGTAGTTTTTTAGCTGGTATCCCATATCGTAGACTTCCTGTCTGGAACTGTTATGTTAAACCAGGTCCCCCCCCCCACACATTTCTCACTCACCCACTGGCCACAACTGAGGTGCTGTGTACTTATCCATCCAAGAATAGTTAAGATTGCTTTGTTACCCTACTCTATAAGGTCCAAGGTTTTACTACATAGCACACTGATACAGTATAGTTTCACAAAATATACCCTGTAACCATGTATATTTTGACTTAAGTTAGGCTTTCCCCCTTTTCTTTCCCAGCCCCCCCATTCCCACCTTCCTAATCCCCCCATACTGTATTACAGTGATAACAACCTGTATAACTTGTCTATTCATAAAATAGCTATCTATCTTAGAGGTTATACATGTATGTACTGCTGTTCATTTTTGAAAAACAATAAAAATTTACAACAAAAAGTCCCTTAGCACATTTTGAAGAGCCTGGGAATTTCCCAAGTGTTCTGACCAAAGTTCTCTCATTCACTAAAAACACAACAAAAGCTTAACCTTATTCAGTATCTGTCCTTGTGCATCTTTAGCTACCCCCTTGGGATGAGACTAAAACCAGGAATTATTTCTATTCCTACTTTCATTGTCAATAAAAACTAAAATAAATAAATAAAACAATAATAATAATTTGCTTTTTAGGAATTATCATTACCATCATTGATTTGAGAGTTCGGTGAAAAGAATCAGTTATTCTACACTGCTACAGGAAAATGACAGGTGCTGTCTTACAGTCTTCTTTTTTGCTGTACACTTGAGCTAGCCTTGGGTAAGTAAATACAGTATAGCCTCGATTATCCAAACTCTTTGGGACATCTGATTTTTTTGATAATCAAGAGTTTAATAAATCAGGGGTCCACTGCATTAGACAAACCAGAGTCCAGGGCAGTGTCAGAGTTCAGATAATCAGGAGATCTGGATAACTGGAGTTCAGATAATTAAGGTTGTACTGTAACTGTTCACCATGTTCACGCATCTGTCTGAGGTCTGTTGGAATATCATAGTCCCAAGATAGAGATTACTTGACTGTTTCTGACTTTTGACTAAACACTTGTCCATACTTGGTTGTTCACTGGATGGGTCACCTGTGGTCTTTCTGAGATGAATTCAGATCACCATCTGTTGAACGTAAATCCTGTTGCAAGTGTCACCAGTGCCAGCAGTGTGTATTTGTTTACTGCTAAGCTAACTCGGAGTATAATTTGACCCAAATCCTGCACAGATAGTCATAGCATAAGATGTGGTAGAAATGACACTAGACAATGGTAGAAGTAACACTAGGCAACTTCACACTCTTAAAAAAACGTTAAATGAATCTCATTTTAGACTGAGTTGTCTTTAAGAACTGCACCGTAACTGTGGGACGTAGTTCAAGTTATGTACATCTCTCACTATAAGAGGCCACCTGCCCTACTCTTGTGTCTTAAAAAATGAAAGGATCTAGAGGGTTCATTTCTAGTGTGGGTTGATGTGTGAACAAAACTCTTCAGTAGCTTGAGTCTGACCAGATTTGCATCATATTGTGCAGGCCAATGTATTTTTAGACTTACTTTCAGGACCAGTTCAGAATGGCTCCTTTAAACTTCATTTACAGTAATATTTTTGTGTTCAAGTCAGAAAGACTGTGGGAGAGTGCAGTGTTTTGTCTAAACAGTATATTGTGAATAATCTTTTTGAGGTGGCCATGTGATATTAGTTTCCTTATTGAGTGGGCAGGATGTCTAGTGTTTCAAGTTTCAAGTTTATGTTTATTTGTTCAGCAGTTGCCATTACAAAAGAAAGAGGAAAGACAGTTAAAATACAATAGGTATTATTTTAAGATACAAAAATGTTTTACTATTACATATACTTATTTATAAAATGGTAGGGTAAAATCTAGTAATCTGGTTTACGTATGGTTAAAAAAAAGGACTGCTCAGCAGTGAAGAGTCTGGAACCCAGATCAATAGGCATTTGGAACACAGGCATTTCAATTAGCCCCCTACAGCCAGAACTGATCTTCCACCGCAAACATGGCTGCTACCTTTATACTGTAAAAAATCTTCAACTGGGCCCTAAAAATAAAACTACCTTAAATAAAAAATAAAACAAATTAATTCAATGTTGTTTCCCTGATTATCACACTTTCCTTATATACATAAACACATTAGAAACAATAAATATTGTTTATAGTTTTCACTACAAGCATTTCTTTGCTGACAGTGAAAAATCCCCCTTCTATCTTCACCTGCTCATCAGGGAACTCTCTTCTTCTTGCCCTGATAGTGAGATAATTGAGTCTCTGGCTGTAACAAAGGCCTTTGTTGTCTGTGTGTACAGTGTGTTAGTAGAGAAACATTCTGCCAGTGGAACTGAGAAGGATTTTGAATCCATGTATTCCATGGTAAACATTCCATGATAAACATTACATTTCTTGAATGTGGAGAAAAACAGTGGAAAAAAAAACAGGAAGAATAAAGTAGGCAATAAAATAATAACATCATCAATGACATCACTTGCAGTGGGCGGAAGGACTATTTTATCACAAATGCACAAAAGTAAATCTATTATTTCTACATATAAATATGCTTTCCCCAACAGTAAAAAAAAAAAAAAACCCAATTCTATAAGCACAATAAGGCACTCACAGATGCGTTTAAAACATATTTTACAACACGTTCTGCAGCTGAAGTCACTCAGCCTTCGGCCTCATGCCTTACTATGCCCCTGTCCATGCTGTAAAATATGTTTTACACATACACCTTTGTGCTTCATTGTTTACACATTGGCAAGAACATTTTCATAATATATGTTTAAAAACCTGAGAGAGTGCATTCTAAATATGTGGATTTTGTATAGACGTAACATAAAATACATTATTATTGCACAATAAATCCCTGTATGTATTTTTTCCTTATATTTTTTTTGATTTCCAATATATATAGTGCTAATCTATTTAAGATTTCAAGGTTCTCTGAACTGAATAGAAGATCAAGGATATACCTTTAGGTATGTACAGAGAACCTAAAACTTCCCCAGAAATTTTGTACAGGCCTGCCTATACCATGGGCATCTTAGAACAATGTGATTTAAATCCTCTAATTCTTGTAGAGAACAATAGCAATTTTTTGACAAGTTTTGATCTTTGTTATATCTTGTCTATAATAATTCTTGGAAATGTTTTGAATCTATATTGTATTATTACATTTCTGTACTCTGTTTTTTGTACCATGTCCAGATACGGTTTTATAGAGTGTTCTCTTGTGTTGTTAACTAACCATATTGCAGTCTTTAAATTTTTTATATCCCTTAGGTCAGATTCCCTGAATTTATTCATTATTATTTTTGTAATACATTTTGTGTATGCCGGATACAGATGTATTTTCTGTTTAACTCAAGTCCAAAGATAATTTAACTCATTAATTCCAAACATCTGTATTACATTCAACAAACCATTTTTCTTACAAAGAGCTAGATGTTCCTTTTCCCGTAGACATTCTTCTAGTATAGAGTTATTTTTTCTGTTGTTAGTTTTGCCCAGTAGTTTATTAATCTACCCTGTACCATATACTGGAAACTAGGTTGTCCAAGTTGTGCTCTTACTAATGGTACTAGGGGTATTACTAGGAAGTTTTAGTATATGTTTATATGTTTTATTCAGTACTGTATCTATTTTAGTGGTACTTTCTGTTCCCCAGACTTTCGCAGCATATATTGCTTGATTTATTGTTTTAGCATTTATTGTTTTTATCATTGGTTCAACTGTGTTGCCCCCATATATGTAATTATACCTTTTCAGTGCTTTAACTGAGTGTTGAAGTTTTTTAATGCATAGCTGTATGTTTTTGTTTCATTTTAAATTGCTAGAAAACAGCACGCCCAAATAGGGGAATTCGGTTACATATTGCAAATTATTACCCAGTAAATTTAGTTTTCTGTATTTCTTTTTAGCCCCAAATATTATCACTTTTGTTTTCTTCATATTAGGTTTTAAATTATATTGAAGATGCAAAGATTCCATTTTTTGAAAGCCCTTTGAAGACCCAGTCTGCTTGTAGATACTATTGCCAAATCGTCAGCATAGGCCAACACAGGAATTTGTCATTTACCAAGCTTTGGTGAATGAAATTATGTATCATCAAGTGAGATGGGGTGACTAGTGGAATCGCCCAGGGATCTGCACTGTGATGATTACTGTTTAATCTGCACTTCAGTAATATGTATATGGATAGTATGATAACAGTTCACAGATGATATCAAAATGGGAGGTACAGTGGAAACTCCATATCAGATGAATGCATTACATAGGAACCTGAACAGCTTGCCATCCTGGGCTGAGTGATGTGACAGGAAATTTAATGTGGAAAAATGCACAGTTATCTATTTTAGAAAAAGAATGGGGGTGCAGCTTAGTAGCACAACAGTAGTATTTTCACTCACTGCACTGGTGACTTGAGTTTAGGAATAAGCTTAAGTTGTCAGGGGGTCAGCCACGTGAAGAAGGACTGCTCATCTCAGGGACAGATATCTTCCTTTAGGGTGGAGCATAATGCACATTGCACTGCACCTGCCATGTGGCTGAAGCCTGGTGGTAGCATAGCAGTAGACATCATGTCGAGCAGAGATGCTGCCAAATAACTCACACACATATGTGTATCATTGTATAATAGTGTTCCAGAGGAGAAGACAGGTTGAAAAAAACAGCAGACAGGATAACAAGCATTATTGCAGGCCTTGCACTGCCGAGCATAGCACCCAACCACCTACAATGATTCAGGGCAAGTGATGGGTTAAGCCCTAGAAAAGGAAGGTGTTGGGGCCATACCTCTCAACTGTCACACATTACAAGGTACGTCACTCATTTTGCCCTCTGAAATTCTTTGTCTCACATGGGGAAGATGATTTTCCACATTTCCCACTGAGACTTTAAAGCAGAAATTCATAATACTCTTTTATGTTCAGTTATCAGCAAACATTAAGAACATTAGTGTACTGATAGCCATTGTGTTCTGAGCTTGCAATGCCATGTTTGATGATGTGTCACACATTTTGGACATTTGTCACACATCTCGTCACACATTTCTGTGAAGAAAGGTTGAGAGGTATGGTTGGTGCTGGGGGTGACCAGTAGAATGGAGAAGACAGGGAGACCAGCCGAGAAACAGAGGATAAAAAAAGGAACTTGGGGACTGGGAACATTTTACCACCTGGTGCTGTTAGATCTCTTGTCAGCATTCAACACTGTTGATTATGGTGTGCTTTCAGATCACCTGAGGGATTATGGGGGACTCACTGGCACTGTACTGAGCTGGTTTGAGTCATACATTACCAGGAGAACTCAGTGGGTGGCCAGGTGAAGTTTTATTTCCAGGGCCTCGATGTTCTCCTGTGGTGTTCCTCAAAGCTCAGTCATTGTCCCTGTGCTGTTTTCAGTGTACATGTTGCTGCTGGTTGAGATCATTAGACTGTATGGTGTTGAGTTTCCCTGCTATTTAGATGATACTCACCTTTACCTGTCTGCCCCTTCTGGTGCATGTGATACAGTTTATACACTGAAGAGGTGTCTGACTGAAATAAATGAGTGGATGGCCTCTATCTGGCTAAGTCTTAATTGGGGAGATGGAGCCCATGATTGTCAATCCGGGCTGGCAGGGCCCAGTTATGATGAGTGGATTGACTTTACTACCTTCATTGGGCCATCTACCATTCAGAGTTGTAGATGTGGATAAGAATCTTGGGATCATTCTGGATTTTAAACTGTCACTTGATCAACAGGTGTCAGCTGTGGTTCGGGCTGGTCTTTACCATCTCCATGATAGCACCAGGATTAAACCATATATAGCCCTTGCTGACATGGGATGATAGTTCATGCCTATGTTGCCTCTAGACTCAGCTATTGCAGTGCTTTATACCTGAGGTTATCTGGAAGCATGTTGTGATACCTGCAGCTATTCCAGAATGCTACAGCTCTGCTGATAGTTGGCTCCCCTCGTAGGGATCACATCACTCCAGTTCTGCGTGCACTGCACTGACGGACTATGCGGTGATGCATAACCTTCAAGATATGTTTGATAACAATTATGGCCCTACACTGTTTGGGACAAGACTAATTAAAAGTCTTCCTAGTTCCTTCTTACCCAACTCACTCCTTTTGCTCTTCCAATATGGGGCTGTTGCCTGTCCCTGTACCCAGGCTGTGACAATCTGGGGACAGAGTATTTTGTGTTGTGGCACCGACTCTTTGGAATATTTTGCCACAACACATTAGATCTTCCCATTCGGTAGGTGCCTTCAAGACTAATTTAGAAAAGAATTTCTTTGGTGAAGCATTTCCATGATTGTTTTAAGTATTGCTGAATGTATGCTTTAATTGCTCATTGTCTGCTATTATATTAATTGTTATGAAGTTTTATTACTGTATTTATTGTGAAGCATCCTAAGCCTTTGGGACATGGTGATCTGTAAATAAAATTGCCTTACCTTGCCTTGAATGGGAAGATGACTAGACAATTTTAACGGGAGAGGGATTTTTGAGTAATTACAAATGGATTAAAGCACGAGCCAGAATGTGAACAGATAGCAAAGTAATGTAACCAAATACTGTAGTGCATAAAGAGAAATGTTTTTAGCAGTTCACATAAGTTTGTAGTGCTTCTGTGCACATCACTGGTGAGAACCCATTTGTAATATTGCAGAAATTTCTGGGCACCACATTACAAATGGGGCAATGCGGACACTGAGAGAGTGCAGAGGAGGGCAACTATGTTAGCTAGGGGAATTACAAACTTGGGTCATGAGGACAGACTAACTGAATTAAATCAATTTAGCCTTCATAAAAGAAGAATTCAGTTCAACACAATCCAGTTATACAAGCAGTAAATGACCTCATGCTTTTTCTCAATTTAAACCTAAGAGTGCTAACATGAAAACAAGGGGACACTGAAAGCAACTGATGGGTGAGCAACACAGGCATGAACTGAGAAAGCACTTATTTCCAGAGAGGGTGGTGGGGATTAGGAACTATCTACCATAGTTAGTAGTAAACTCTGGCTCAATCAGGTCTTTCAAAACAAATCCTGATATGTACAGTATATGAGAGGTAAACCTTTAGTACTACAACTGCTGTAAAGTAGGGACGGTTCTGATGGATTAACACGTCTGTTTCCATCTGTACTTCATATATTTCTGTGTTTATATGTGGTTGGACCTGTGTCACAAGGTTTCATTAACTGCTATGGAAGGATTTTTTTTATTGAATAATCTTAGTTATTATCTCGATAGGTCTGAGGAATTTCCTTAGCCTCATTGTAGACTGGGTGCTGATTAACCTATAGATCTGCCATCTGCTACATTGCCTAAATGGAACTCTCTCAATTTCCTTGTCTAAATATCTGCTGTGTTTTTTTTTATCAGAGGCTGCAACTTCACAGGGCCATGATCTTTCAGATGAATTCAGTGATATTCTTAACTTGTTTACTCCTAACGACTCAAGGACAAAATTCACTCTGTACACCTTGATATTTCACATTGGCAGTCTGTGAAGTAGCTCGTGTTGAAGAATGCAAGGTCTTGGAGTCAGCAGTTCTGGCTGAGAAAGCAATGCTTTTAGCCTTACTCTTATTTCCCTGTGTTTACAGGTTGATAGGGTCTACTTGCTAGTAGCTTGTAGAATGTACAGAGCCTGGTATCCAGTGGCTGTTCTGTCAGGTCATGTTTATATTGAATGGAACTGTCTATTTAAAATTTGTTGACTGGAGATGTACACTTAGCCAGAGCTCATTTGTATGTCTGACCTGGGGGAGAGGTTACAAGGGGGACATACAGCAACAATATATGTCAAAAGCAAGGTACAATGTGCAAAAAACAGCAGGGCAATAACACAGATTGACAAATTACAGTTTTACCAATTTATTATACTCACAGTATTGCAAAAACATAAGTTAGAGGCCACTGAGGTAATCTTTTTTTTTTTTGATAGATATTTTCTCCCCGGGCTCCGGTTGGCGTTTACATCCTGACTGACCCCCTAGCCCTGACTCCCAACATCAGGCCATCCTCTTCATTACCCCCACGGATTACCCCCATGGCAGGGGGGGTGCCCACTGTAGCAGGATCCAGATGAGAAGGCACCATTCGGGTCCGGCTGTGGGGTTGGAAAGCCTCCTGCCTCGACTGGAACCCAATTTTCCATTTTCCTCCTTGCAGAGTGCCAGTGTGCAATGACATCTAGGCATGTAGCCAATGTCTGCTGCACTCTGCCCCCCCCCTTGCTACACCACTCTAGTAGCACCCCCAGTCATCACCAGGTGCCACTACAGAGTGATGGGACCCTGGATCCCTCTCCAGGATAGGAGAGCAGTCCTCCAGATGCTCCATCCTATCCCTCTCCTGCCAACTCCTGGTGGCCCGGGCTCATGTCCGAACTCAGGTCACCAGCATGATGTGAGGTGTGGTGTCCGGTGCTTCAACCCTCAGTGTCACCGGGCCAGCCAATGAGGTAATCATGCTTAGGTTGGGAGGTAACCTTGGTTAAGTTAAAAGCAGTCATAATGGAGCACAGAACAACAGGAGTGACAGAGGTAACTAGTTGTAAGTGCAAGGCTTAGAGAAGAGGATCAGCAGGAGTGGTTTGAGAGGGTGAAGTGAAGGTATGAGTTGAATGGGGGGTGTTATTCCACTGGGTGGGAAGGTAGATAGAGAAGGGCAGTTGCATCAAAAGTAGATGTGCAGCAAGAGATGTAGAAGAGCAAGTAACTAATGGGAAAAGGTGTGGGAGGATATGATAGAGGGAATAAAGGAGAGCGAGAGAAAGAGAGAGAGAGAGAGATAGGAAGGGACAGTGGCAAGCCAGTATTTAGCCCCCCCCAAAAAAAGAGCAGTATGACAGGCAAGGGGCCTCAAGGGAGGGTAGTGAGACATTAGTATGAAGAAAGTGATAATGAGAGGATGTAGTGCATTAATGGCAACGCAACAGAAGGAATGGAAAATGGTGGTCAGTCTGGAAAGGGTGGCTAAAGAGGCTACACTAAAAAACTATGTCTGCATAGTCACATACTGGCACAATCATCTTCAGGAGGATCTAACGGCAGTCCAGCAGTGGAAGTCAAGATCTGGTGTGGTAGAGTTTTTTTGAACATGGTAAAAATATGGATACATAATCTATGGTTTTGGTCCAGCCAAATGCCAAGATACTTGAAGAGGGGTAGGTACCTCTTAAATAGGTTGTCAGTTTGGATCATGAAGACAAGGGTAACTGGTAGCCATGTGATAGTGCTTGCCTAGTGTCAAAAGTAATGGAGACCATATTATGCCATTTCGTTACAGTTGGTTAGAGCAGAACCAGTGCTGGAAGCTGGCAAAGTCCTGCTGAAGCAACAATTCAGTCTTCAGGGCCAAGGCACCGCATGCATCCACAAAGGATAAAACACAGAGAGAAGAGGGTTATTTAAGAAGATGGAGTAAAGAATAGGAACACGTACAGATCTCTGAGGGACTCCAGACTAGATGGTCAAAGGAGTGGATAAGGTGCTACCAACATGGACTAACTGGTGATGCAAGAGGTAGGAGCAGAACCAAGTAATGTCAAGTGAGACAGACTTGCCCCTTTAACTTATATAGCAGATAGGGATCAGTATCTAAGCCATTTGCCAAGTAAATTAAATGGCTGCAGTGATTTGGCCCTGGTTCATGCCATTTTGCATTGAGTCAGTGGCACAGAGGAAGGAGGTGACAGTAGAGAGATGTTTGCAGAAGTCAGACTTTAAGGAATAGAGGGAGAACAGGAGCCAAGGAAGAAAGAGTGCTGACAAAGTATGATTTTTTTCCTGCACCTTAGTCAAAGCAGGGAGAAGGAGATGGTATGGTCATTCCCTATGGAGGTGATCAGCCCCCTTTGTAGATGGGAAGTAAACATTCCTTCTGCACAGCGACTTCTGCCCATCTGATAGTAGAACAGCTATAACACAATGTCTGCCATGTATCAGCACTCCCAAACTTGAAGAAATGGTCTTGAGCAGGAACATTTCCAAAATAAAACTTTCAATAATGTTTTCGAGTCTATACAAATAGATTCACCAAAAAGCAGTACATCTCAGCACTTCACCTTTACAGGCTTCATCAGGAGGTGGTGACTTACAGGTGTTGAAATTATTAAATACTATGGGCTGGATTTTCAAAATGTGATGCAGGGCTTGTGTCAAGTCCTGCACCACAACACTTGGGTTTTGACAGTGTGCCAAACCCCTTTCCTGCAACTGCACCCAATTTTACAATCTTAAAAAGAAGGTAATAGTCGGCAGTTTAGTGGTTTATGCCAAATATCTGGCGTAAGCCCGTAAAAAGGCCTTGGGATTGCTGCAAGCTAGACCACTGAAAGTTAATCTAACTTGTGACAATTCGACCAAGGGATAGAAAATCCCGATTGTCAGCCAGGAGAATGCTACAAGTCCCATGCGCCATATGTTTGGTGTACCAGGAGCTTACAGCATTCCCGGAGGTTTGAAAATCCTGCCCAGGGTCACAATTACATCATCACCCCAAACACCAGTCAACAAACAGAATACATTTTTCAAAATATCAAATGACAGTGCAATAATACAAAACAGTGACTTAGTAACAAAAAAGGTGGAATTGAACAACCAATTGTTGCCAAGAAGCTTGTGTCCCAAACAGGTAATGCTGCTAATCAAAATTCCCATGTGTATAATTATGTTTCTTCATTTAAAACCAATGATCACCCATATTCCATTTTCCAAAAATAATTTTCTGGGGATCCACACGAGTAAACCAGAAATAGCCATTATTCACATTTTCATTGAAGCAGCCCGGGGGACTTATGGTGAATCTAGAACAAGAGAGAATGCAAAAGATTATTTTACAGTCCTTGCTCCATATCAATCAATCAATCAAAATCTTTATTTAACCAGGTGAACACCATTGAACAAAAACTCATTTCTGTGGTGGACCTGGGTGGAACAAGTACAAGAAAAACAGGATAATACACGACAGTTACAGTACACTTATATGAACAGCAAAGGGCATGAACAGCAATAGAGTGAAGTAATGCAGGTTAAGTACAACAACATTATACAATCAAGCAAAATGTACAGCAAATAATGCAAGAAAGCAGGATGTCATAACAGTTACAGTACACTACCATATAATGGGTTAAGGAGGAGGTTCGAAGTGGTAGTGGTGGAGCGGAGGGAGCTAATTTCTCTCATTATAACCATTCAAAACTATTTCACTTGCATCAGCTCGAAACCTCTCATTTGTGACTCAAATAGGTTTTAAGCATATTGGTTTAAATGTCCAATAAGAATGGTTTAAGGTCCCAGTATTCATTGAGTCCCTTTGGATTTATTGTCTGCATTTCAAATATCCAGAAGCTCTTTCTTCTAAGTAATAGATTCATCCTGTTGCCACCCCTTGTGGGTGATTTGATTGTTTCCAAGCCTAAAAATTTGAGACATTTTGGATGACTATTGTGCATGTCAGAAAAGTGTCTCCTCACAGCAGTATGCAATCTTTTTTTTTTCTGTGTTATCTTATTACCCCCTCCTATGTGCTTCCATGCCCTGCCACTCCTTCAGGTTGCCTAGGCCACCTCCGACCCACCTGTCCACCTACGAGACCCCGACCTCATATGCAGCTGCCCCCAGGGTAATCCGAAGTAACCCCTTTGCGGATGGGTCCCTCTCCTCTGAGGGAAAGGTGACAGGGGAGGAGGAATAACCAACTCTCGCCCCAAGGGTGTTGCTGAGGCAGACGTGGCTCTTCAGGGGCATTAGTGGCATTGGTGGACTGGCAGCCATCATCCAACTGTGTGTGGAGCAATTTCCATTTTCTGGTGTGTTTTCCTCCTGCACCATCACACCGTGCTCCTGGTCTCCACCTGAGGCCGCTGCCGAGCGCCACCAGCCCATAACCCACCCCAGGAGAGGAGAGCAGTCCCACAGATGCTCAATTCTCTCCTTCTCCTGCCAGCTCCCAGCATCCTGAGTCCATTCCTGAACCCGGATTGCCAGTGTGGTTTGAGGTAAGGTGCCAGAGCATCATCCCTCTGTGCTACCGGGCTGGCAGTATCCAAACTCTTAATTACAATGCTCCTCACATGCTCCTGCAATCTTTCTTTTGCCATCCTCACAGTTCTCCTTATATAGCACAGATTGCATGAGCACTGCAGTATATATAGAGTAAATGTTGTGGTACATGTGATAAAGTCTCTAATGTGGAATTCCCTTTCACTGTTAGGACATTTAAATGTATTTGTTTGGATCATGTACTGGCACACATTACAGTTACGACATTTAAGAGAGCCAAAAGGTTTTTTACATAACAGGTGTCTTCAGGAGATTTTTTTAAAAATCTTGAGGGCCTATTCTCAAACGAGCAGTTATGCCAGACATAAAATATGGCAAAATGCAGCCAAGAAGTTACAGCATGTGACATGCGCCATATTCTAGAACAAATGCGACTTGCACCAAGAAAAAAACGTGAATGTTGCAGGCGGCGACTTGCATCATATAAAAGCGTGCAAGTCGTAGACATGATGTGGATACCACACATTTGGAAATGGTGGAAGACACAGTCATACAGCGCAAATGGGCAATGGGGCAAGGTGCAACTGGAAGACAGAGGAGGAAGAAGAACTTCAGCTACAAGGAGACAGACATCCTCATAAGTGAAATAGATGCTCAGATGGTGTTACTGCTCAGCAGGGCAGGTGACAAGTCCAAATGACAGGAGTGTAAAAAGACATGGGAGGAGGTGGCCAAGAAAGTCAACGCTGTGGCCACCCAGAAGCGCACCATTAGGGACCTACAAAAAAAGTACAATGACATGAAGAGGCAGTGCAAACGGAAGCTGGCACACAACTGGCATTGTGTTCAGGCCAATGGAGGAGGCAGCAGCCAGACATAGATACTCACCAGCCATGAGCAGAAGATAGCAGCACACCTCAGCAACCACACAATAACTGGGGACATGGACCTGGATACCTTTAGGCTGCAGAGCAGCACAGGTACACATATAAGTGTGGGGGGGCAGCACTGCCAACATGTCTGTCTGTGGAAATGTGTGTGTAACAGGGTAGATGAATGCAGATATAGGAGCAGGGAGGTGAGGCCTGTGACACAATGAACATGCAGACAGCCAGGCACAGTTATGGCCATGGCCCTGCAAAGCCATCACACACAGGCATGTGCAATGTGTGAAATTGCTACCATGGAATGGCTGTTCCAGCAATGTGGTGCATGGTGGGGTGGGGGTATGGGGTGCACAGTCCCCGCAATGATGCTCATGCAATATGGCATGTAAGAACTGTGACAAAATGTGCCCAGATAGCAGCAGGATGAAATGTAGTCCAGTCCCCAGTCAGCTCCGCATGTGCTAGGCCAGAAGGTGTGTACTGCCACAACCATGTCACAAGGTTGTGACACCAAGTAGGGGGGAGGTGAAACAGCTATGCACCCATAGATGAACACGGCAGGTGCTGTATGATAATGACTGGGATTATTGCGGCCCTACAGTAGCCATTCACATCGATGGGTAGAGGGCAGACACTGAAGAAGCCATCCACCATGGCCCAGCCAACAGGGTGGCCATGGTTCCCTGAGATGGTAGCCCACCAGGCTGTACAAGGATGTATAGTGGTTAGATGGGTATGGGTAAAAAGGGGGATGTGAGCAGCAATAAATTACACCATTTCTAACCCACAGGGACCACAGCAGTGACCGTGGACAGAAGACCTGGTGGTGCAGATGGCAGAGGTAGCCAGCAGGTGAGCCATGAGGATGTGGACAGTGATGGGAACAGCAGCACAACCACCACAACTGACATGTCTGATGAACATGGAGAGGTGGAGGATGATGATGATGATGATGAGGTGGAAGAAAAGGAGGGGGACGGGGGGATTAGGAGGACTGACAGACCACATAAGTGGAAGAGGACATGAGCGAGGATGGCCACAGCCAGACAGCAGCCACAGAGGACCTGACAGAGGGACACCAGACTGTAGTGGACACAGTGTGCTCCCCCATGCATACATGGAAATGTGGTAGATGAACTGAGCCCAATAAGTGTCACAGAGATTGAGACCCACCTGGATGAGGCTATCAGAGACCCCTGGGAGCAGGACACACCACCAGCACACATCAGCAACTATTGCCAATTGGTGGTGGTGGGGTAGGAGGAGCTGACAGAGAAGATTTCCACCCTGTGGCGTAGCATGGAAGAACACCACCAAAGACTGGAGGGACAGCTTACAGGCATCACAAGTGCCATAAACGCAGGCACATGAGACACAACTTTAGTCCTGTCTCACATATTGCTGGCCCTTCATGATCTGCTGAACTATGCTCAGGGGCAGCTGGAGGCCATGGAACACTGCACCATGGTCATGGAGTGCTCGGTAGCTCAACAGCAGAGGCAAACAGAAGCCCTAACCACTGCCCTACTTGCAATTGCTGATGCACTGTGGGTGAGGCAACAGCACCCCAACATACAGCACTGGGGAGCCCCACAAACACTGCAAACCTAACACCAGCAGATCTGTGTAACCTGTGCCCACCAGCCACAATTCCCAGCACCGCCAGCTGCACAAGCAAACCACAGAAGCCCCCACAGGAGCTGTCCCGTGCACAGCCATGTTACCAATATGTCAGATATTGCCACCAAGCCCTGTCATGGCACACATTGTGATGTCCCCAGGGACCAGCAGGCACCACTACAACCACCACTTGCACCTCCACTCCCAGCCCCAACAACACCCCCCACTGAAGGACCAAGCCCCTTGCAGTCACAGGACCCCACGTCAATTGAATGCCAGCCAACTGATACTGCACTGGTGGCCATGCATGGTCTACAGGATGTGGCTAACCAGGCCATATGGGAGGTCCAACCAGCGCCAGCCACTGAAAGACAACCAAAGAAGAGAGGCCGTAAGAGGTGTAACATGCCCATGGAGGAGGCAGACACAGGTGTGCAAGACAGTGTCCCTTGGGTGGCTGGGACAGAGGATATGAGTTGCAAGGGCATGGGAACACAACCACAGGAGCTACCAATTGCCCAGCACAGTGGTGTATGGACCCAGTGCTGCCTCACCAACACACAGTGACACATGCTTTCATACGTGACATGGGGAAGTATGGTGGGCAAACACTGATAGGGGAATATGGACACATCTACATTAGTAGTAAATACTATGATAACACCAATTTTTGATTATAGAGATATCCTGAATGCAAGTGGGACCAAGGGGGACCTGGCTAAGCTGGATGTTATTTACAGCAGACTCACCAGGTATATTCTTGATGCCCCCTGACTGACCCATAGGTGCCAGCTATTTGATAGCTTGGGATGGCTAACCCTTAGGAAACAAAGGCAGGAACATCTAATAGCTTTTATACATAAGGAACTAGATGGAAAACTTCCAAACTATATATCTACTAACTTAGTATGCAGGAAAAAAATTGATTTTTTAAGATCTGCACCCAGTATGGAACTCGAAATCCCAAGATGCAACTTAGATATTGGCAGAGATTCTGTCTATTTTGCAGACTCCCTAGCCTGGAATAGTATACCACACAATTTAAGGATAACCACTAGGAGGACTACATGGAGAGGGATAAAAAAATGGCTGGAAAATAAGGTACATAAACCAAAACCATGTTTCACACATTTGAAATAAGAATATGGTTAAATGAAATATGGTATAATCATTGTTTGCTTTTTAAAATATTTATGCTTGTGTACCCATATAGGTGCTTTCAGTGTGCTATTAATGTATTCATTGGCCCAAATATTCAGAGCAGTTGCACCAGCTCAACTACAGACTTGCATCACAAAGCCATATTTAACTACCACGGCTGCGCAGCGTAAGTCTCATTGTGCCGTGGCACAAATGTAATGTATGCAGCACAAGTGCAAGGGGGACATACCCATGGATATGTGGCGCAATGGCATATTCAACCCAAAACCATGGCGCAAGTCAGGAGCAAACTACAGGATGCACCATTTGGACCTGAGCCTATGAAAACAGGCTCAAATACACACACAGCAGATGCGCAACCTGGAGCACAAACCAGAGCACCATGGATGCTAGTCCATTTCTAATGGAGCAGGTTATGAGGGGTGTGAGGAGGGGGGAGGAACAGCACCATGACCGACGAAGGGCCCGTTGACGGTATGCCCAACACAGATGGTACCGTGCCCGCCTCACCCTTGAGGACTACAGTGATGTGGAGATCGTGGGTCGGTACCACCTGAACAAGGCAATTCTGAGGCAGCTTTGTGAGCAGTGCAGTGATGAGCTGCAAGCATAAACTGGACGGAGTCATGCCATGACTGTGGAGACCAAGGTGACAGCAGTGATGTGCCTGCTCACCACAAGCACCTTCCAGAGACCAACAGGTGCCACCACAGGGATCACCCAGTCAGCCACATCCCGCCTCCTCACATAGTTCCTCAACGCTCTGCTTCCACATGCTTCGGAGTACATCTGATTTCCAAGCACACAGGCAAAGTGTAAAGCAAACATGCAAGACTTCCATAGGGTGGCACTCCTCCGAGGCGTGATAGGGGCCATAGACTGCACCCATGTAGCATTACACACACCACCTGGCCTGAGGGCAGCACATGAACAGGAAGGGCACCCTCCATCAACGCCAGGTGGTGTGCGCCAATGGGGCATCATCATTGTCTGCGCCCACACACCCAAGGAGTGCACATGATGCCTACATCTGGCACAGTTCCATCCTGTGCCTGAGATTCGAGCTTGGGTCGATCCTCACGGGGCTTCTGTTAGATGAGAAAGGCATGGAGATGGATGCAGGTGCAACAATATTGGGGGAGGATGGTGACTACACAGGGGAAGGGAGGTGCAGGAGGCAGAGGGCAGCAGGTGTGAAGGGGGAGCACAAGCACAGCGCAAGGATAACCATATCCTCTCCCCACGCAGGTGATAGTGCATACTCACTCAGACCATGGCTGATCACCCCCTACCAGTGACCGTCCACACCCACAGAGGAGAGATACAATGAGGCACACACCTCCACACGCAATGTTATCGAGCGTGTCTTTGGCATGCTCAAGATGCGGGTCCGTTGCCTAGACAGGTCAGGTGGTGCCCTACAGTACAGCCCATTGAAAGCCTGTGGCCTATTCCTAGCCTGCTGCATGCTGCACAACATGGCCATTGACCATGGGATAGCAGTCCAGGTGGAAGAGGGCAACAGCAGTGGGGATGATGGGCCAGAAGGGGGCATGCAGCTACCCATGGGGAGGCAGGATCCCAGGCTGGTGGTGGAGGCCAGGAGGCACAGGGCCACTACCACACAGGAGCACTATGGAGAACGCAGGTAAGTGCAATGACACGTGTGCAGGGCCTGCATGGACCACCACCCCACCCACAGGACTGGACAGGCACATGGGGATGCATGCAGTGACATGTGCACACACAGATTGCATGGTGGACAGAGAGCCACACAGATGCACACAGCACAGGCATGGGCACATACACACGGGCTGCAGAACATGGCATGTATCAGACGCAGGAGAGTGGTGCACAGGCACAGCCAGTGCAGAACTGCTCTCATCACACCCATGCCATAAGGCCCAGCAGCCCAGCCAGCACACACACAGAGGGTGTGCACCACACCACACAAGCACACCACCACATGCACAGGACAACACCACACCTGTGTGCACTAGACAGCAGCAGCGGACAGCAGGACAGGGCAGCATGCCCAGCAGGCCTACCAAGGAGTGCAACAGCCACCACGGCCATGTGGGCTGCCATGCCCAGGCCATTCGGCAGCCACGGGCTGTGCAACAGCCACCAGGGGAGTGTCCAACACACTCGAGGGGGTGGAGGCCTGAGAACATGACCAGGTCCTCGCTGGGGTGTAGAGCCAGCCAAGCAGGGTTGGGCTGGGGGTGTCGGGGATGCCCATGTCGGAGCCCGGCATCAGCCATTCAGGGGTCACCAGACACCCAGACGGTAGAGTGGAAGTAGCACTGTGGGGAGTCCTATGCACAAGGCAGTGCCCAGTGGACACCAGCGATGCAAACCCAGCCACAATGGTACAGGTCACATGGTCCAGTGATGTGGTCAGGGCCTCCTGCCGCTGTCCCTCCATCTGCTGGTCTGTGCCCAGTGAGGTCACACCTGCAACAGCAACCACACCTCACCAGGCACAGTGGTGGCACCACTCATCACTGCACTGGCATGGACAGGGGCAGCTGTGCAGCCGCCGGCACAACACTGGACCCCGACAGTGCCTGTGACTCTCCCTGAACACTGGCTGGCACCACATGCCTGGCGCTGTCCAGGATCAGCATCATATCACCGTCAAAGTCGGATGCACTGCTCAGCTGGGTGCCTGCACACAGCACAGGCAGGCTGTCACACATCAGGAACTGAGACAGTGTGTCATCTGACTCCAGCCCCAGGACATCCAGCAGCCCCATGCTATCACGGCTTGGTCAGTCCCGGTGCCGGATGCCCATTGACATCGATGACACCACCTCCTCTGGTCCCATGTTGGCATCCTCCTCCACATGTGCCTCTCCATGGAGACGTGACAGTGCTGGACAACAGAAACACAGAGTCAGCATAGGTGTAGCACCCATGCAGGCAGGTCTTGCACCCAGAATTGGTGGAAGTAGGCCCAGTAGTCCAATAAATACTAAGACTCACAACTTAATTTTGATCTTATATTTCAATAGCACAGGCGGGAAACACCAGCCTGCAGGATTCATAGTGAGGTGGCATGGTTGCCATTGGTGGTAGGGTTGGGAACATGTACTGTACAGTGGTGGATGGATGTGACACAGCTAGAGATGTGCAAAATTTTGTTGTGTGAAATATTTTGCGACGTTTGTGCATTTCGTGAAATATTTTGCCAATGCAAAATGGTAAATTTCTCCCATGGAACAACCTGAAAACAAGCAAAATTTTGCTGTGTCAGGCGAAATTGTGCATTTCACGGTGAAATTTCGCATTCCGAGGGTGACATTTTGCAATTTTGCTCTCTTACAATTTCAGCAGCAAAATTTAATTTTGTAGCATCTCTAGACACAGCACACTGGCCTGACACATCCCACAGGGAACCACTGTGATGCGTATATGACCCCCTCTGTTGTCTGTGCCCAAACTGGTCAGAGCACCACAGAGTGGTTCATAGTGTGTGTCTGTGTATGTGCAAGCCTACCATGGCATACTGGACAAGTGTACACTGCAACAGACCAATGGTGGCTGGCATTGTCACCCCCATACACAGACGACACAGTGACACGGTGTTGCTCAACAAACAAACAGATTAATTAGGATGAACAAAACCAATGGGACAGTAACAGTCATTACCACACATAGTGAAATACATCTACAATGACCACCCCCCGGAACAACAACATTTCAAACAGAGTAATGACAGAGATATGATAACCACCCCCACAACAACAACAGGTAAAACAGTCTTAGAAAGGGGTATAAACCACCCCCAACCCCACAACAGCAGGTAAAAGAGTCTTAGAAAGAGGTATAAACCAACCCCCCGTCCCTCACAAAAACAACAGGTGCAACAGTTTTAGAATGAGGTATAAACCAACCCCCACAACAACAACAGGTAAAACAGTTTTAGAAAGAGGTATAAACCAACCTGCCCCACCCCACTCCCCACAGCAACAACAGGTAAAACAGTTTTAAAAGTGGAACAAACAAACCCCACCCCCACAACAACAGTTAAACGGTTCTAGTAGGATGTGTACACCCCCCCCACAATAACAGTCAACAGAACCATACATGTTGCACGACATAACAGCAGCTGATGGCACATGTGGTGCCCCTTACTGCCACTCCTCCAGTGCCAACATAAATGCCCCCAGTGACCCCTGCAGGTACGACATGTTCTGTAAGATGTCCTGCACTAGGCCCACCATCACCTGGGCCCTCTCTCTGAACAGCAAGGGGATATGGACATACTGCCCATCATCCTGCATCTGAGCCTGCTCTCCGTGCCTATTGTCTATATTCCCGGTGGACATCTCACATTCTTGCAGGACAACTGCCATGTCCTGTGGCTGCAGGACAGGAATGTCAGCCACCTCTACCACAGCCAACTCCTTACCCTCCTCCTGGCCTGCAACTGACTCCTGCAGCTGGTGTCCCAGACTCCAACCCACCACCTCCATGGCTGCCCCTTCACTTGCATCTGCCATGTCCACAGTGTCCAGTGGGGCAAAGTTCTGGTTGTCCACTGGCTCATGTTCATCAATATCTTGCTGCTGACTTGCTCGTGTCCCCACTGTCCGCAGTTTCTACAGATATGGCATGGCCCTGTTGCCCGCTGTCACTACCACTACTGTTCGTCTCCACCGGTGCTGGGCCAGCCATGCACGTAGTCTCATTCTTTCCCTGTACTCATGTGCCTCATCACCCTCAGTAGTGCTCTGTGGCATGGGCTGTCCCTCCATTGCAAACCACATGCAGTTGCACCTGTAACATGGACATGTAACACATTTCAGTGCCGCATACAGGCATTGACCCAAGCAACAGTGCCAAGGAGTAGCTGTGGAGGGGCTGTGGGATAACAGATGGACCAGACACCAAACTTCAGGTTCAACACACAATCTCTGTGTGATGTTTATTCAGAATACAGGAAATAAGCTTCAGCAATAACATATTCCTTCTCCAGTACATCAGTTTGCAGGAACAGATTATAAATGTCCTTTCTCTGCACTTAGCCAGCACCTACTGACACTGATCTCTGATCTAACCACTTTTCAGTGAAAACTCTTCATCCCTATGTGGGCCCCGTTTGCTTGGGTATTGGGGGTTCAAAAAGAAAAAAAAAACAAGCTAAAAACAAAGAACCTCAGTGCAGAAACACTGAAACATGGGTTACCCCAAAGGACATTGGCAACAAATCACGTTTCAAAGAAATACATCATACATTCTTCCATAATGCAAAGCACCATGGGATATTTGCAAATCACCATGAAATTTCAGACTTGTTCAGTTTACAGCAATTTACATGCACTTTAAATAACACAACTAACTTAATTTCTATAATAGTCACCTAGTACTTTTTACCATCATCAAAAGCACCTAGTGCCATAGTATTTTCAACAGTTACAGGTTTCATAAACATAAGGTGTATACATCATGGTATTTTATGACATAATGCTATTTATTACATACTAAAGCCAACAATGATAAACACAGCCTGTTTTACATATGCTTGGAGGTCAGCACAATAACCTCCCTGTACGAGGACCTGAAAGGGACAAGGAAAATTAAAGAGGACACTATAGCATAGTCAAGAAAGGGAAGGGGGTGCCCATCGATGGCCAACCCCATGGACTAGAAATTGCAAAGGACATATTAGGCCAAGAAACAGAAGAACTGTTGCAACAGATCCAAGAAAAGTTCGGTCCTGAAGAGCAGCAGGAGCCTCCCTGTCACATATCCCCACCTTAACAGGGAAGCAGTTATTGCAAACTGCTTAACACCTTCCTGTCCCAGGAAGGGATGGAGCTTCCACCCATCCATCTTCAGAAGCTAAGTCTCAGGGTCCATATTAATGATAAACATTCCTTCATAAACATAGTGGATATCATTATTCTTTACCCTGAGGCATTAGCACATTTCTCAATAGAGACTAATGGTACCTTCCCATCTCCTTTTAGGGAAAGTCCGTCATATTTCTTAACCAAATATCTGGACGACTGAAAAGTCCAGTACCACAGAAAGACCTTCTCTGGGGTGAGTAATTACCTGCTCCAACCTCTCCAATCATATCGGTTTTAAGCAGGGGCCAAGTCCTAGATAAACCCACTATGTCTCTTGATTCATTCATTTCACTTGCTACTGATACAAAAACCTGAGGGTAGACACTTTAGGTGTTACCCCAACACAGGTTCCTATCAACTTTCCACCCACCTCCTCTTTTTTAGGTTTTTCATCAAAATAATAAAACACATGTACCACCTCCTTGATCTTAACATATTGTAACATTTTGGCAATATTAGTATCTTTAGCCTGCAGTATACCCCAGTCAATACTGTTAATAGATTTAGCTGCATCAATACAAGAAGAAGTGCATTCAGCCTCATAGGCTTTTTCTTGCTTGCTTGGAGTCTTCAACCCCAGCACAATATCACTAGGCACAGCACAGTCTTACCTGGGGTCTCACATTCAAGTTCCATACTTGCATGCATCTCCGACCTCCAAAAGGTAACATCCTGGGAACACAGGAAACAAATGAATATCCTGCTCAGTCAGGGGGTCCTCCTCAAACTGAGACCATGAAAAATCCTCCTCTGACTCTTTGTCCAAACTCTCCAGCAGGAACATCTTGAGCACCTGGCACCAGTGTTCCACCTCTCTGTGTAGTTGGTCTGCCACCAGCCATTGCCCACTCATCCAGTGGATCATCCTCATCAGGGTCTCCACCTCCTGGGTGTTGTCTCTCACATCTCTGGTCTGCTTCAACCTGCATCTCTTCATCATCTTCAGGCTTGGCCTGCCTCCGAGCTCCCAGATCCAGTCCAGGCAGCAGCTCTTCTCTGTCTGTTGGCCATGGTTCTTGTCAGAACTCCATGGACTTTCTTCTCTGGCAACTCCTGGTGCATCGGTCCACCTGGGATAGCCAGGTAATATCCACCAGAAAACATCCCTCTTTGGCCAGTCCGGATGCTTCCAGCAAGTTATCCCACTTTTGACACTAAGTCTGTGCAGGGGTTGTAGGATAACAGATGGACCAGACACCAAACTTCAGGTTCAACACACAATCTCTGTGTGATGTTTATTCAGAATACAGGAAATAATCTTCATCAAGAGCATGTTCTTTCTTCAGTACATCAGTTTGCAGCAGCAGACTGTAAATTTCCTTTCTCTGCACTTAGCTAGCACATACTGACACTGATTTCTGATCTAACCACTTTTCAGTGAAAACTCTTCATCCCTATGTGGGCCCGTTTGCTTGGGTAGTGGGGGCTCAACAAGAAAAGAAAAAAAAACAAGCTAATAACAAAGAACCTCAGTGCAGAAACATTGAAACATGGGTTACCCCAAAGGGCATTGGCAACAAATCAAGTTTCAAAGACATACAACATCATACGTTCTTCCATAATGCAAAGCATCATGGGATATATGCAAATCACCATTACATTTCAGACTTGTTCAGTTTGCAGTAATGTACATGCACTTTAAATAGCACAACTAACTTAATTTCTATAATAGTCACCTAGTACTTTTTACCATTATCAAAAACACCTAGTGCCATGGTATTTTTAACATTTACAGGTTTCATAAACATAAAGGGCGGGATATTCAAAAGGGTTGCACATGGCGCAACACAGTTGTACCATGCGCAACCCACTGATGTGCCCTGGCATGATATTCAAAGGGAGATTGAGCCTGGCACAAATCCCGATGTGCCGGAGTGCATCAGTAATATATGCAGTGCAGGTGGGGCATGCCCATGCATACTCCGCACATCCCGATATTCAGCCTGGGATGTGCTGAGCCCATACATGTGCAACCCCTATCTGCACTGCGCACAGGTGGACCAAAAAACAAGGAGCAACAGCTGTCCACCCAGAGGTGAGCTGCCATATTGCAGGGTGCAACACGGCAGCTGACACCTGTAGGTGGCCACCCGAGCTCCGGCTGCACCATCATGGTGGCGCCCCCCATGCCCGATTGTGGGCATACATAGAAAAATAATAGTCCCATATCCCTGATTGTCCAGTGGACCACTCACAGCGCGATCGTGGGCATATGTAGAAAATAGTAACAGTCCTATATCCCTGGTGGTCCAGTGGACTGCTCGCAGCCCGATCGCGGGCATAAGTATGTTTGAAATCAGTTATCCCTATCCCTGGTGGTCCAGTGGACCGCTTGCAGCCCGATCGCGGGCATAAATATGTTTGTCATCAGTTATCCCTATCCCTGGTGGTCCAGTGGACCGCTTGCAGCCCGATTGTGGGTGCCAGTAATATCCATGACAAACCAATCCAACCCTGGTGGTCCAACGGTACCTCCTCCCCACCTGCCCACTGAGCCCCCCGCCCTGCTCCCCCCGGTCAGCGGCGGGCAGCAGCTCCCCACCTGATTGCCGCCCTGCTGCCTGCCGACTGACTCCGCATGATGGTAGGGTTATCGCCCATTGGTCCTACAGCGGTGAGCCAATGGGCATGCAGCCTGCATTGCCACACAGTCCAGGTATGTGAATTGAATCCATTCACATATCTGGATTCGGTACGGCACGGGCTGCATGCCCATTGTCCTGCTGTGGACCAATGTGGGCGACAGCCCTACCGCACGGAGTCGCCGCTGGCGGCGGGGCGGCAAGGAGTGGGAAGCTGCCGCCCGCTGCTGACCGGGAGGAGCGCGGGGGCCCAGTGGGCAAGTGGGGAGGGGGTACTGCGACCACCAGGGTTGGATTGGTTCATCATGGATATTACTGACGCCTGCGATCGGGCTGCAAGCGGTCCACCGGACCACCAGGGATAGGGATAACTGATGTCAAACATATTTATGCCCATGATCGGGCTGCGAGCGGTCCACTGGACCACCAGGGATATGGGACTATTATGTTTTCTACATATGTCCGCGATTGGGCGGCAAGCGGTCCACTGGACCACCAGGGATAGAGTTAACTGTTTCAAATATACTTATGCCCGAGATTGGGCTGTGAGCAGTCCACTGGACCACCAAGGATATAGGACTATTATGTGTTCTACATATGCCCGCGATCGGCTGCAAGCTAGCCATTGGACCACCAGGGATAGAGTTAACCGTTTCTCATATACTTATGCCCAAGGGATTGCAGGTGCGGGTCCACTGGACCACCAGGGATATTGGGTTTGTTTTGTACATCTTCATGCCGGTGATCGGGCATTGGAGCACTTTGCCGCGATGTGCAGGGGGTATCGGTCCCCGACGGCTGCAGCCTGGCAGGGTGCCAGGCGCAAGTCACCGGGGATCGGCGCACCTGCATACAAAAGGGGCTATAATGGCATGCTAATGACCCCATTTGCACCTTGCATACATTATAGCCCCATTTGTATGTGCACTTTTGAATATCGCGGTGGTTGCGCCTATCGCAATGGCACTTCTGCTTGCGTATCCCCCTGCACCACTCTGGCCACTTGCGCTGACGCAGTGCCACTGCACCATGCGCACTGCAGGTGGCCATGGAGTGATATTCCATGATGCTGTGCCATGGAGCAGCTCCGTTGAATATCACCCTGTCAATACCCCTGCGCATCCAAGTTGCACTGCACCCGGGCTTGCGCCACAGCCTGGCGCAGTCTGAATGTCCTGCCCAAGGTATATACATCATGGTATTTTGTGACATAGTGCTATTTATTACATACTAAATCCAACAATGATAAACACAGCCTATTTTACATACGCTTGGAGGTCAGCACAATAACCTCCCTGTATGAGGACCTGAGAGGGAAGAGGAAAATTAAAGAGGACACTATAGCATAGTCAAGAAAGGGAAGGGTGGTGTCTATTGGTGAACAACCACATGGACTAGAAATTGCAAAGGGTAGATTAGGCCAAGAAACAGAAGAACTGTTGCAACAGATCCAAGAAAAGGTCAGTCCTCAAGAGCGGCAGGAGCCCCCTTATCACAGTAGCACGGGGCAAGCAGAATGGACCATCCCCTATCCACTAGCTGGACATTCCAGGCTACAATGTCCCCCCAGTGTGGATGTGCTGCCATGTCCCACCCCCTGTGCTGTCCCCCCACACCATTGTGAAATGCCTCACTGCACATCCTACAGCCCTCTCTGGACACAGTCTTCCACAAATGCACACGTCATATGTGTGCCACACAATGTGTCCACCTGTTATTGTCAGGACACTGGATGACACAGGTAGGCCCCGGTGTATCCCACCACATGCCTTGGCCATACTCAATGTGATGCAATGTTGGTATGTCCCCTGCCTCCCACACCATGGCCTCGCCCCTCCACATGTGTGTCCACCAGCATGTGTGCAATATGGGGATTGCCAATTCACATGTCCTGTAGTGGGGCACATTACCCACCCCCACTGGTAACATCCACCACCTAGCTGCCGAGCATATGCCTGGCCTTCCTGACTGCCATGGCACAGGGCCTGCACACCATCTGGACATGTGTGAGGTCCCCCAGCCCCCCACCTGTCACCCAATGGCCATTGTTCCCCCCCAGATGTCTGGCATCCATATTTAACTGTGTGCCCTCTGCAACAACATGCAAAGTATTGCAGATATTGCACTTACCTGGCCCATCCCAGTTTGTTGTTGCCATATGGTGCACTGCATTGTCCCCCTGGTGCCCATCTCCACTTGTTTGCATGTCACGGTCCCATCCTGTGGAGACATGATAGGTACACATGTATCAGTGTCTCGGTCACACAAACATGCAAGAGTTACCAGGAACAGGAACCCGAACACTGCTATGGTTGTTCCACCTACCTTCAGCAGGATGCTGACCAGTCCTCATGGCCGCAACACTGGTGTCTGCCATGTTCATCAGCCTGCACAGGATACTAGGGTCATGCCTTGTGAGATCCTGCCACTGGTGCTTCAGCTGGTGGGGTGTGCATCTTACCCCCGATATACACTCCAGGCGTTCCCCTATCTGCCTCCACACAAAGTCCCTTACTGTGGGACTGTGCCTCCTGCAGCCAGGTGACAGCAGTGTCCTCCTCCACTGCTGCACAAGGTTGACAAGCTGAGCTGTCTCTTCAGGTGTAAAGTTGGAAGCCCTTCCACTAAGACTTGTCATTGTCCTGCCTGGATATATGCCACAGGCCCTACAGTAGTGGAACGTCCTGCTGAGTAGTGGATCAGAGGAGCTGTGGTGTCGTGCGGTCATGTCTGCACGTGTTTCCACATACGCCACATGTGTGATGCAACAAAATGCACTTGTGGAAATATTCTGATGCAAAATGCATGTGCGGCGAATGTCTCACGCAGATTGCATATGCAGTCGGTTTCAGTTACAATATGCATATGTGCCAGCACATGCGGCTTGTGTTGTCATGTGTGGCATTGTGCTGGGGGGGGGGTAGGGCTGCATGCCTATGGCACTAGAGATGCAGTGAGGTTTTAATTCACCTGCGCAGTGAAAGTAAAGTAGTCCACTTTGAATTTGTGTATCACTACGTGAAAGTTCCATTAAAAAGTCGAAATTCACTTTACTTCGCATTGTCCACTTCGAGTTCACTTCGAGTTCCAGTTTGATAAGGTGAAGCTGGTAAGAAACAGGTCACTGATCACATGCCTAACTGTCTCTGCAGGTCCGCAGGTCACATGATTCTGGGAGGCAGTTAAATAGGTGGGAAGTCAGTGCTGTACTTTCAACAAAGTCTTCCTCAGCACTCGCATCAGTGGAATGGCTTGACTAACGGATGCAGTCTCGCCACTCAGCTGCCTGTGTGTCATGTTCAAATGGCCTTAAAATTAATATTACTGAGTCCATGAGTCTCCATTGTTCAGTTGTCATAGACATTGAGGCCCCTGAACTGTCACGGCTAGTGTGCATAACCAGGTACTTGGAGATGGCTTTGTACTGCTCATACAACCACTCTGCCATGTAAAGGGTTGAGTTCCATCTCATGACAACTTCAAACTTGAGGCGGTGCTGAGGGAGGCTGTTTTAAATCTGCAGCTGCCTAAGTTAGTCATGGGTCTTTCCAGAGCATGCAAAGTGGGCACAGATGTGGCATGCTTTATTTCAGGGTACTGCAGAAACTCCTGTACCACAAGATTTAAACAGTGGGCCATGCAGGGAACCCTCACAAAGCCACCATTGCTGATACATTTAGCAATGTTTGATCCATTATCACTAGCTATGAAGCCAGCTTTTAGGGACAGAGGTGAAGCCACTCATCAGTTTCTAACAGTAGCAAATCTAGCATGTTTTTGATTGTATGCAACCCTGCTACACTACGCATTGCAAGCATGGCATGCTGTCTAATGCTATGAAGGTTGCTACCACTACAGTCTGACTTATTACAGTACTTTCCCATCCCACCATCACAGACAACCCCAGGTAGCTGCACCCAATGTGCAGTAATACACAGAAAGGAACTCCCCACCGTTTTGCCACTTGTCCACATATCCATGCTTAAGTGAATATAAGGTGATGTGGAATGTTGAAGGGCATGTCTTACAGGCTCTGTCACCATCTGATATAACTCAGGGACAGTACGGGTGGAAAAGAAGGTTCTGGATGGGATCCTCCATTTAGGACAGGCGCGTGCCGCAAAGCATCAGAATCCCACATTCTCCACAATGGAGAATGGCAAAAGGTCAATTGCCAGCATTTCTGCTACTGCAGTATTGAGTTCACAAGCAATGGCATGATTTGGTGGGTATTTACTGTTCTGGGCAAAAAGGCTGTGCAACATGGGCTGCATTGTTCAGTGTTTTGCACAGTGCGTGCCAAATGGCTCTCCTCTGCGAACTGACAGGATGGGGTACTTTTGACGTGTGATGGTGAGAGCACAGGTGACAAGCCAATAAATGCTGTTATTTTCCTTGTTTTAAGCACAGTTGTTGATGTACTAGAATTACTACATGGACCTCTGCTGCTCTGACCACTACTTGAACATTCAAAATCATCATCCTCCTCCTCCTCCTCATGCCTGTAGTAATCCTCTGGTGTCATTTCACCACTTTTACCGACATGGCTACTTACACTAAAGGCAGGGGATACCATGCTCACTAAGGTGGCTGAGGGTGACCGCCCCACTACGGCATCAGCTCCCCTCTGCTGCCGAGTCCACAGTGCCATGTGCCTGTTCTTGAGATGAGTATGCTGGCCTCCAGTGCCCAGATGGCTATCCTTTCTACCATACTTCACACCACACTTGGTAAAGCTGACAGATTGCCACTGTTTCATCACTATCATCTTGTACAAAAAAATCCCAAACTAGGGATTTTGATGCCCTACTTTTCATATTTCGCTTCTGGGGTTGCATATGGAACGGCAGTTTTGGTAGCAATGAAATAGGGGGTGTACTGCATGAATTCTGGTGTTGTGCACACTTGAACTTTGACTGAACATCACAATCAATGTCTGTACTTCAGGGTCAGCAACAGACACAGCAACAGTACATCAGAACTTTGAAGGGGGGATTGATGAACAGACTGTTTACAAACAGCCACCTTCACTTTCTTTTTGCCTAGTTCCCAAATAGGGTCGCTAGCACCATCATTAGAATCATCATCCACAAATTCACTTTGGATGCTGTCCTCCTGTGGAGATATTCCAAACACAGCCTCAATACTATCACCACACTCTTTTTGTCAACATCTGAATGTTTGGATGGCCTAACCGCAAGATCAGTCGAAACATGAGACTGTGTCATTAGCATGATCAGAATCATGTTCAACTACTGTGGGGAGTGGGACATCAACTTCACTCAAAGTCTGCGGATTCAACAACATTTTTCCCACCTGATAAGTTTGGCCAGGTTGAACTTGTAGCAATACCCATGCTGTTTTCAACCATTCCGTCACTAACTTTACTACCAGTATGGACAACAGCATCTCTAGCCAGCATTACAGTGACTGATTTCGCTGTGAAAAACAGAGTCGGAGAAATCCCTTTACTTGCAGCAACTGTTACCTTTCCCTTCTGCTGCCTACTACCATGGCCACAGCCACTACTCTTAACACTGATAGACTTGCTACTAGCCCCTGATGAACCTGCCTCATCATCTCAACAACTTCTACTGCTAATAGTCTTATTGGCAGCAATGTCACAGTCAGAAACAGCTTTGCATGAACATCTCTTCACAGGCGTTTTTTAAGATTACACAGACAATTAACAGTAACGCTGTTTTGGAGGAATGGGAAGCAAAAATGCAAGAGATGCAGCCGCTTAAACAAACCAACATATGACCTGAACCAGTCTTCGAAATCCAAAATACCTTGTTTTGTGGGGGTTCAGCTTTGCTACACTGACTGAAGCAGGGAAAAACTTCCCGACAGGCTGAGAAATTCAGAATACTGCTATTGTGAGTGCTGCAATATAATGTGTATAAATTTACACAACGCACACACATTAAAGGTCAGCCACAGAAACTTTAACTGTTCAGTAAACTACAATACAGACAGTCTTTTAAAATGACTGACGAAATGCCCAGCAGACTGAAAAAAAAAGCTATAAAAAATTAAGTAAAGTTGTACTGTATGTATCTGAACACACAAATAATAAAAAACTAGCCAGCAAAAGTTGGAAAAACTGCCTTTCTCACTAATCTCCCTTCTACACCTCAGATCCACCCCTTCCCCGAAGCACACTTCTATAGTGTCTGTCACTACAGAGACTGAATGTACTAAATTAACATTAAATATTCACACAAAATCAATAAATGGTCGATGATATCAACACATAAGGGTTTCCTACAGTCGGATGTACTAAATTTTGACACAAACGTTTGTGGCCAAATTGCCGGTTTAAAGGTTTTTCGATGGTTTGAATCTCAGAGTTCAGAGAGCAAACTGTCTCCAGATTTCCATTACACACACTAAGCTGAACTGAGGCTGTGCAAAATAATATAGAGCCCATGTGACCTTAAATCCCATTAATCACTGCAAAATTCACCTCAAAGAGCAAAAAAAACAAGGTGAAGTAACACAAAGTCCATAGAGAATTATGGGAACTTCATGTTACCTCAGGATGCAAACTTTTTCACTTTGCTATGCAGAAAATTGCACGAAATGTGGGTTCTATGTGAAATACTACGCGCAGCGAATTTTAGCCACTTTGCCCACCCCATTGTTCTGTGGAATATGATGCAGCTTGTGTTACATATGTTACAGCCCTGCGGGTCTGTAGGTCATGTGTCACAGTACATACTGTACATCTTCCTGTGTGACACCTCTGCATGGGTCCTCATGGATCCAGCACCTGTTGACACCTTGCATTACCCCAGCCCACAGCATTGGCAGTATTGACACCCCAACATGATCATTCACACATCTGCAAGTTGCTATGACCACCAGATACACTCAATCGGACAGGGCCACTGGCTGCTGTATACAGTTCCACACTGTCGGGTGGTTAGCACCAGGCAGCATGTCTGTAGCATGGGATGTTGTCTGTCGGCACATTATCTATTGCTGCTGTTGCCACCTGTTTGGTGTTGGTGTCCCTCAGGTGAAGTGGTATTGTATCATCTCCCGTTTAGCACGTTGTCCTGCCTGGCGCACCATAGCATGGCCCTGTGGCTGTCCTGTATGTGCACCCATTTGGTCTTCATTATCATCACCCTCATCCTCTTCCTCATACAGGTCTGGTAGTGGCACACTGTTTCTCAATACCATATTGTGTAGCATGCAGCATGCCATGAAGATCTTGCAGTCCATCTCAGGGCTGTATTGCAGGGTTCCTCCAGAGTGGTCCAGACACCGGAATCCTGACTTCAGGGTGCCAAAAGTTCTTTCTATCACAGCCCTGGTGGATGCATGAGACTCATCATACCTCTCCTTAGCCTCATTATGTGGGTACCACAGTGGCATCATGACCCATGACAGCTGTGGATATCCACCATCACCTGTGAGGTGGACATGACACATCACGAATGTACAAGGCAAATGTAACCCATGCAAACATGTTGCATCTGCATGGTCAGGGGTGCACCTTTGTCTGCCAGTGACACCTACCTATGAGCCATCCACCTGTAATGTCTCCTCTCTCAAATGCCTCATGTAGGCTGCAGTTGCAGAGGATGTATGAGTCATGGCAGGAGCCAGGATACTGGACTACCACATATAGTATGTAGCACTGGCTGTCACACATCACTTGCATATTCATGGAGTGGAAGCCCTTTCATTTGACATATACCTCCCCCTCACCTGGTGGTGCAGTCAGTTGCACCTAGCGCATGGGGGAATTGTGCCACATCATGGAAAGCCTGCTTTACCACCTGCTGCTGTGTAGAGATGCTGCAAAATTTTATTTTGCTGGTGAAACTCTGGCGATATTGAGAATTTTGCATCACAAAATATTTCATGAAATTTGCACATTTTGCCGGCATTTTGTCCATACTAAATGTGGAATTTCGTGTGGGTACTACAAAAAATGTGCATTCTCATCCACATCCCTGGTGTTTATTGGTCCCACCCCCCTGGCCGATTGTTGACCCAAATAGAAAAATCCCCCCCCAGAGATTAAGCCCCATCCCCTCCATTCATCCACATAATTTCAGATTAAATAATTTCCCTGGTGTCTGGTGGTCTACCCTGGCCGATGCCATCCAAGTTCAGAATGACCCCCACCCCCAGAGATTCACCCCATCTCATTGTCCAAAGTGTGGACTTGCAGCCCGATTCATCATGTCATTAAAAAACACATGCAACCTTTCTCTGAGTGTCTAGTGGACTCCCCCGCACCTCTCACCTGTCCGGTTGGATCTCGCAGCCTGCTCCCTTCAACTGGCACTGGCAGCCTCCACCACCTTCTGGCCAGCAGCCTGACTGAACTCTTTTACCAAAGAGCTGGAGTGAGCACTTTTCAATAGAATGAGCACATGCAAGTATGCATGTGGTCATTCAGTGAAAGTGGTAGGCTCACTTTGACTCTTTTGGTAAAAGCTCAGTTAGGCTGCCAGCTGAGGTGAGGAGGGCTGTGCCAGTGGCCTGCAGAGGGGTACTTCATGCGGGGTGTGGGTAGATACTGCTACTTGACGGGGGTCCACTAGACACTAGGGCAAGTTTGTGTGTGTGTGTTTTTTTTTTAATGACATGATGAATCGGGCTGCAAGCCCGCACTTTGGACAACAGGATGGGGTGAATCTCTGGGGTGGGGGGTTATTTTAATTTGGCCAGTGATTGGCCAGGGGGGTGGGCCACTAGACACCAGGGAAATTATTTAATTTGAAATTATGTGGATGTAAGGGACAGGGCTTAATCTTATCGAGGGGATTCTTTCTATTTAGGCAGGCAATCGGCAGGGGAGGACCACTAGACACCAGGGATAGGGTCACTTTTTGGGAGGGGGGAAAACAGTTGTTTTTTTTATAGCAAGTTGTTCCCCACTGACTCTGACTGAAATGCAGAATTTCACCCACAGGTGGTGAAATTAGCATTTCGCAGTCGAAATTCTGCATTTCGCTGGGGGATTTTGCATTTTGCACCCACAAAATATTTTGCATAATGCAGGGATTACACAAAATATTTCACTGGGTGAAATATTTTGATTTCACACAACACTACTGCTGTGATGCCTCCTGTGGGAACATGATGTACCTGTGCAGCTGGCGCAGCAGTGCATCCAGAACCTGCCTGAGGCACATGGACATGACTGATTGTGATATCCCCATAGTGTCACTGGTGGGGGTTCGTAATGTCTTGGTGGCTAAGAAGCACAATGTTGCACTCACCCTCATCTCCACAAGTACAGCATGCCCCCTATGGGTGCCACTTTGTAGTTCATCCCGCAACTCATCACATAGCTCAGCTATGGTGGCCTTGTGCAGGCAGTAGTGTGTTATGCACTGCTCCTCCGTAAGGTCAAGGTATTACTTTCTAGCTTGGTACACACATGGCACTTGGTGCTTGGCTGGTTTATGCTGCACTGGTTGCTGCCTGTTCCTCTGGTTTCTGCCATCACGCTGCCTGTGGTGCCTGTGCCACCTCTCTGCTGCTATCATTTTGCCAAGTAAGGCTGCTGGTGCTGCCATCGCGCTGTCACTTATGGCAGATGTGTGTGCACACTTCTTGTTCAACAGTGACTCTGGTGTGTCTCTCTCACTGGGCCTCTTTATATACTCTGGTGCACTTATATCTGCTCCTCCCTTGTGTAACTTGTGCCTTTTTGGAATGGCACATCTTGGACTTCTCTAGCTTCTAGAATCCCAAAAAAGGGGATACTGCTGCTTTTTTATGGTGCAAGTTGCATTACACCATTGCGCATCTCAGGCTTTGGTCCAAGTGTAGCATACGTCCACTTTGGCATGGTGCAGTCACACACTGATGCGTGCCACTTTTGAGAATTGTGCAAGTCGCAACTTTTGGCAAAAGTCACCATATGCATCATTCTCCTTGGATGCAAGTGGGTTATGTTTGTTGTATCCTTTTGAGAATAGGCTCCATGCTTTTTACTGGTAAATCCCACAAGCTTAAGCCCTTTGTGAACATCACTGTAGGGGAGACCCTGATGACTTCTGACAATCTACTGTCAGATAATAAGATGGGTCAATTTTTCCATACAATATAACCCAATTGTCCAGTCAAATTATTGTATTCAGTAGAAAATGTTATCGGTTGATTTTCATCATGCCTATTAGGTCTCCAAGATTTTATTACGTCTTCTCTGTTTCTTACTTTTACCTCCCCTTCTACTTTATCTAATAGGTCACAGCTGTAACCCCTATTTATAAATATCCTTTTTAGTTCTGCAGCCTGTTGTTCAAACATTTCAGTGAAATTCCTTCTGATGCGCAGGAACTAACTGTAGGGTAGAGATCTTCATAGGGCAGCAGGGTGGGAACTATCAAATCTCAAAACCAAATTTGTTGAAGTACTTTTTCTATAGCTTTTAGTGATGCCTCTCTTTTGCTCAGTATCTCCTGTTAATGTTAGGTCTAAAAAATGTACTTGTGTTCTATCAATAGTGGCAGCCAACCTCAGATTAAAACTATTTTTGTTGAGCCAGTTCCCAAATTCCAGTGCTCTTTCATGCTCTCCATCCCATACACACACCACAATCTTCTATAAGTCTGTACCAGTTTCTTAAATTACCTAATTAGGGATTGATCACTGAGTTATAGATTACTTCTTCCTCCCACAAACCCAAAAACGGATTTGCATATGCTGGAGCCATGCATGATCCTATAGCTGTCCCACACACCTGTAGATAGAATTTGTTATCAAATTCATAGATATTATGTCCGAGCAAGAAATCAAGACATTTGATGAGAAATTCAATTGGTGTACTCTCAGCAAAGGGACTCTTTTGCAGAAAATGCCTGCATGCCTTAATACCATCCTCATGTTTTATCAATGTATATAATGATTCAACATCAATATATGGTATATCCACAAATACAAACTCTTCCATTCCATATTTTGAAATTTCCTTAGTGTGTCACCAGTATCCTGTACTGTATGTAGGATGGTAAGGAATGCACACTACCCTGCAAGAAGTAATCTAAAACTTTCAATGTTTAAATGTAAAAAATGAATATAAGAATATTTACTGTACTATGCTGTTGTGCTAGATGCTAGCAAAGCCTTTGATGTTATTGATACATCTTTCATGATTGAAGTGTTAAAAGCTTGGAAACTACCACCTTTATTATTGTCACTGATATTGTGTTTATACAATAAGACTCTTGTAAAATTTCACATAAATTCATTCATTATAGATTCTTTTGCTATGCTTAATATTTTAATGTATTTATGTTTTGCAGTTTGTTTTATTATCCTATATTACCCCACCTGTTATTGTGTACAGTGCCCAGCGCCTCTGGGATTGGACGCTATATAAATAAATTTTACCTTACCTTACCTTTAATGGGGTGAGGCAGTGGTGTCCCTTATTCCCAACTCTGTTTGTGCTGAGTCTTGAACCTTTTTTACAGAACATTTAACACAAGCTATTTTGTTATATGATATGAACATTGTTCTTGACTTTATGTCTAATTCTTTTTACCCCCTTGAAAATCAAAAAAGTTATACTTTTTGGGGTTGTTTTTTTTTCTTGTTGATTTAGATTTTGAGATGAGTTATAATCTATGTTTATGGAATTTTTTTTAATTTCTATCTGAATAAAAAAAGTATAAAATAAGAAATCAATATGTTTTCTGGGGGTTGTTTTGTGCTCAAAGTACACTCCTTCACAAAGAATATTCTTTTGTAGTCACTTTTATTTTCCCTACATATTGCTCACAAAAAGAGCTTGTTCACAAGGTGCTCATCTCATACTGTTGATACAAACATATAATAAAAAACAGTCTTTATATAGAAAATACATATAAATGATTTGTGTTAAATATTTGTTATATTGCTGTACTCGTATTACCATATTGCTTTACTGTGTTTGTATTTATCAAGTTGCTTTTGCAAGTATACCTGTCCCTTTAAGCAACCTATAAATGTAACGGAGAAAGATTCTTATTCCTGTAATGTTTTTTAACTGTAATCCTGTATATTTTTAACTATATTCCTGTAATTTTGTTTAACTATAAATTCATTATTAGGTGCCACCATTACCACTCAGTGCTGTATTTGAATTGCTGCCTTTAATAGCCTGCAACCCCGTAGCCATATCTTCTATATAAAGACTGTTTTTTTATTATATATTTGTATCAACAGTATGAAAGGAATACCCCATGAACAAGCTCATTTTATGAGCCAAACTTAGGGGAAATAAAAGTGACTACAAAAGAATATCCTTTGTGAAGGAGTGTACTGTGAGCACAAAGCAGCCCCCAGAAAACCTATGTATTTCTTGCTTTATTAATTACTACCAGGAATGTAAGAGGAATAGGATGTCTGGATCCCCATGTCCACATGGAGTCATACATTATCAGTTTACTGTGGGAATTGCATTTTTAAGGGCAGAAGAGCATGGAATATAGCAAAATTGAATAGATCTCAGTTATAAGGCAGAGGAAAATATTAAAACTCTCTCTACAAATTTCAAATATCTACAAGAAAAAGTAACTTAATTTATACCTTGGTTTAGTATTATTAACAAAAAAGTGAGTAAGGTGCAAAAAGTGGACCTAACATGGCTTTATTTGCATATTTTTGGGCCAGCAAAGAAATATGGGGGAGGGAAGATATAAACCCCAAAATGTTTACAAAAATGAATATACATATATGGAAAGACCTTTTTGTGTAATGGCACATTTCTGACATACAATGAGTTAAATAAAAAGACTGTATTACATACGATAAAATACTTTACCTATCATATCCTTCATAAGAAGTTTATTAGGATATTAGAAATCTTTGCAGTACCTGCTAAAAATGCTACTTTGTTACAAAAAAAAGAAGAAGAAGAAACTCTAAATAAAGGGAAGGAAAGACTATTGGTGAACATCTATAATACAACAATAATGGAACAAAAATAACAGGAATCAAATAAAAAATGGAAGCTAGAAGCTAATATTAATTTGACAACAACAGTGGGTAAGTTTAAAAGCAAAGTCATATAAAATGTATGTATTTTCAAAAAAAAAAATAATAATAATTAATTAATAGCTAGAGCTCACGTTACCCTAGTGCAAGTAACAAAAATAAACAAAACAGATAATGATGTATTTTGGCATAAATGTGGCCAGCAAGGGAGCTTAACTCATTGTTCATGGGATTGCCCCCAAATTTCAGAATGGTAGGATGAGTCAAGAAAACTATTAGGAATGACATTGGGTTTAGAGCACCCCTGAAACCATGATCTTTTTATTTTTAATAACACTAATGGTTTTATAATAAATTCAACCTGAGAGAATTTTCACTAGGGACTATGGCGATGAAAACACTACTAGTAGAGAAATGGAATGCACAGCACTTGGCACCCTTGAAAAAGAAGAATAGTGGAATATTTTGAGGGAAACAATGCCTTTTGAAAAATTAGCATACAATTTAGATGACACAGTGGATGATGTATATGGGATATCATGGAAAGAAATAGAGGAGCATCTTCCCCTTTTATTAAAACTATAGTATAGGTGTAGATTTTATTTATATATGGTGCCCTTTCCTGGAGGCCCAGGGTGCCATGACAATAAAATAACATAAAACATAAATAAACATAACAATATAGTAGTGATTCATACAGAAATAAAGCACTGCCATATGAAAGCAAATAACATTATAACAATAACCACTAAACACATCCACAAAACAGCAATATTAAAACTCAAATTAAAAAGCTATAAATAGATGTGCTGAAGATATTATAAGGCTTCATCAAAAGCCTGCTGAAAAAGAAGAGTTTTAAGCCCCTTCTTAAAAACCATCACCAAGAAGGCCTCCCTCAGGGACCTGGGCAAAGAGTTCCAGAAAACTGGGCCTACTACTTTGAAGGCCCCGTCACCTGAAGATTTTAATCTTGCCTTTGGGACCATCAGGAGGCACTCCTCGGAGGAATGCAGCGACTAAACTGGGGCGTATGGATGCAGGAACTTACTCAGGTTGGCTGGGCCCAGTCTATGCAGGGCTTTATAGGTTAACAAACCCTATTTAAATGAGATTCACCACTTCACCAGCAGCCAGTGCAGGTCACTCAGCACCAGAGATATTTATTTATTTATTTATTATTACTAGGAGAAAACACCTTTGAGCAAATAGCTCATTTACAAAGGTTCCACATCATAGCAGGGAGAACAATGATAATGTACAAAGTTACATACAGAAGACAGAGTGAGAATGAACAACTATTATGGCTATGCAAAATACAGCACCTAAAGGTACCATAGTCATTAAGTATATCAATAATAACAAACATGTTTAACAATTAAGGAGCCTGGGGAGAGTGGAGGAAAGGGAGGAGTAAGGGAAGAAAGGGGGGAGGGGGAGAGAGGGGGGTGAAGCAGCTGGCTAGGCCTTGTCACGGGGAAGGGTTAAGGGGGGCTGGGAGTACTTCTGTCAAAGGTGGGAGATTATGAGCTAATCCCACAGTCACACTTAGAGTTGCTGGATGACAGGTGAGCCTTCAGCAAAGATTTGAAGTGGCCATTTTTTGGTTGGACAGCAGGTCAGTGCTGAGGGAGTTTAGCCAGGTAGGAGTCCTATAAGCGAAAGAACGCTGACCTTCTGTTGTCCGGCGGAAAGGTAGTTTTAGCATCTGGCTGCTCACTTTATGGGTGTTCCTGTAACTCAAGATGGGGAGCAGAAGGCCTCTGACCCCCAGGGTGGTAAGGCCCTGGGTGGTCTTTTTAGCAAGGAGACAAACTTGGTATTGAATCCTATTATCTAAGTTGAGCCATCCAATGCGAGAGTAAAGCTCATATGTGTGGGTCAGGTGGTGAGCCTGCAGGATCAGCCTATAGGTCCTATTGAGGGCAACCCTGATTCTATCAAGGGCTGAATTGGTCACTGCACTATACACCATTAGCCTATAGCCGATAATCAATGTGACAGAGCTGGACACTAGTAGTCTGAGTGCCTCGTCAGTGAGACGGTGCCTATGCTTATACAGCAGGCCTATTCTGGAGTATCCAGTGATGACAGTGATTAAAAAACAGCAACTCACTTTTAGCACTATCATCATGCGCTACCCTACAAGGGTAGCAATGGAACAGTGAGGAGAACGACTAGAAGGGGAAGGATAGGGAGGTGGATGGGATTGATAGGAAGGAGGGTTTAGGTAGGGAGGAGAACCTGCTGCAACAGAGCCAGCCCTGTGGTGTGGTGGTGAGAGTGGCTGGCTATGGTGCAGTAGGCACTGGGTTTGGGCCAGACTGGGGAGAAAATTTTACCACTGCTTGTGGCTGCCATTTTTTCCCCCCTGGACTAAGTTTTGGCCCTCCTCGACATGCAACCCCCTGGAGTTGGTAATCTAAAAGCAGAAGGGTGCTGGGGGGCACCACCCCCCCCACAAAAAAAACAGTAAGTGTTTCTGGAAGTGGGGTCACCGAGAATTGTATATCGCCAATATGCTTTTCGGTGATATACACACACCATAATAGTGATCACTGTTTTGCAGTCACTGTTATGACATGGAACCCTATTCTGGAGTTGACAGTCTTGGCAACCACCTTGATGTGGTGCGAGTAGGAATGCTGTCAAGGGTAACCCCGAGATATTTAAAGGTGTGAACCATTTCTAGTGTTTCATTTTGGGTGTTGCGGATTGTAGTTGATAGGTTTTGTGGCGGTTTTGGGGTGATGCAAAAAGCACGGATCTGGTCTTCTTATAGTTGAGAAGAAGCTTGTGGTTCTGGAGCCAAGACTCCACAATTGAGAAGCAGGACTGTAATTATTCTTCAAGTGCAGCTGGGTTGGCCTGACTGGTGAACAGTTCTGCATTATACAGCAGAACTTGTCCTGGTCATGCAAAGGGGAGGTAATTTAGAAATATGCTGAACAGTAAAGGGCCCAAGACAGAGCCTTGTGGAACACCCATAGTCACAGGGCAGTCTTCAGAGTGGACATTGAGGATTTTTACTTGCTGGGATCGACCAGTGAGGTAACTCCTGAACCATCCCACTGCTGCAGGGGAGAGACTGTTGTGAGAGAGTTGATGGAGAAGCAGCTCATAGCTGACCATATCAAAATCCTTAGTTAAGTCAATATATGTTGCCCCAACTAAGTGGCCCCAGTCAAAGGCTTCATGTATGAAACTGGTATACTCGATTAGAGCAGTGGTGGTACTGTGCTGTTTCCTGAAGCTGTCATGTTCCTTGCATTGAAGCTGGCACTTATTAAGGAGGTCCACAAGCTGGTCAGTGACAATCTTTTCAAGAGCTTTGGAAAGTGGGGGGAGACTTGATAGAGGCCGGTAGTTTGAGTGGATGGTACAGTCACTACTTTTGAAAACAGGAGTGACCATGGCCTGGTTCCCGATTTTGGGTAATCTGGCTGTAGTAAGTGACAGATTAAGGATATGGGTTAATGGGCGCAGAACCTCACCCAAGGTGAGAGCTATTAGCCTTAGGTCGAGAGAATCCTGCAGCTAAGGGAACAGTTTTAAGATAAAAGGGAGAAGGAGGAGGCAAGTGGATGTCTGGCTTGTGCTCGGGGCACAGGATATCTTTGGAGAACAGGAAGTCAGGAAGAAGCACTTCACTGAGATCTGTGAAAGCCTTATTGAAGGTGTTGGCAATCACAGTTGTATACTGGGTCAGTTCCCCCTTTACATTGAGTATAGCAGTGGGAGTTTTGCTAGGCTTGCCGGTTAAGGTTTTAATATGATCCCAGAAGGCTCGACCATCTCCCCAAGAGTTTTTAAGTTCTTGCTTAAAGTACTGGCTCTTAGCTGCATGAATGGCAGAGGTGCATGTATTATGTGCAGCTCTATAATTCTGAGCATCAGTGCAGAAGCTGGTGCTTTGGGCTTTATGCCATTAGTGATCCTTTGACTTCATAAGCTCAAGAATGGAGGGGCTGACCCAAGACTTGTTGGAACCCTTCAATAACCATTTTTTGTATGGGGCATAGATATTACAGGATGCATTGAAAGTCTGCACAAGCTGCTCAAGTGCAGTGTCAACGTCATTGGTAGAGTAGATGGAAGACCAATCTTGGAGTCTTAGGTGGGTTTTTAGAGGGCCTATTTGCCCTGCCTTAAGGACCCTGGAAGTGATAGATTTTTTGGGGGGGGGAATTTAAGAGTCTTATTAGTCCAACTACAGAGGATAGGGGAGTGGTCACTTATACTGTCAGGGAGAACCACAGTACTGGCTATTCTTTCTGGTTGATTAGTAATTATCCAGTCTAGGAGAGTGCAGGATCCAGTGTGGCAATTCGAACATGTGGGGGCGTCAACCAGTTGAGTCATGCTAATAGAGGAAAGGGCATCCTTGTTAGGTGTTGCCTCAGGGGCTAACCAGTTTACATTAAAGTCTCCAAGAACTAGTACCTCCAGGTCCTTTCGCAGACTGGAGAGGTAATCTAAGGTTGCTTTCAGGCTCTGAGAATATTCTTTGGGAGGAATGTAAATGGTGACTAGCAGGAGGGATTTGCCCTGGATGCCAAGTTGTATCTGGACATGGAGGAGTTGTAAGTTACCCCTAAGGGTGAGACTTGGAAGGGTACAACCCTGGAGGGTGTTCTGGATGAAGATGATGTATCTGCCACTCTGCTTGCCAGCTCTATGCTGTCTAAAGGAGGTGTACCCCTCCAACTGTATGGCCAAATCAGGAACCCTCAGGGTTAGCCAAGTTTCGATGATAGAGAGGATATCCAGTTTATGCTGTGAAACCCAGACCTGGAGGGTGTCATGTTTCACCAATAGGCTACAGATGTTCATTGTAGCTATGGTTAGGCCACCTGCCTTTTTTCCTATGGTATTGGGAGGAGTCAACCTAGGTCCTGGATTTGGGTGTATGTTCTCAGATAGCATCAGGAGTAGCCAGGCTAGCCTAAGGGCATTCCATTTCAGAAGCTTGTGGGCCTGTGAGGGGGTGTGGGAGTGACTTCTGGATCCTCCAGATTTGTTAGTGAATATGAGCAGGTTTTCAAGTATAGGCGGGATGGGGTATGTGTTGTGCAAGCTTAGCAGTGACGGCAAAGACAGGAGTATTGCCTTAAATGGGGTAGCAGTCATTGAGCCAGTAGGGCAGATGACATCACAAGGAGAGACAGGCAGTGAGCTGGGGGGTAGGAACAGGCTGAGTAGGGTGCAGGATATGTGGTAAGGGTAGACATACAGTTAGGAGCAGGGAGAGTTCCAGGGGACGAAAGGCCATGATGAGTAAAGTCCGGGGCTATGCAGGGACAGAGTGGGGAGCTTGCAGTTCCTAAGCAAGGCTGGAGCTGGGTCGCTAGAACAGCAATAGGTGGTTGAAACAGAAAGAAGGAAAAACAAAAAGGGGGAGGCACTTGAGGACTTCAGAGGTACTGAGCCTAGAAGTTGGGGTCGAGACCAATGTATATCGCAGTGATACAGGAAGAGAGTGAGGCTGCAAGAATAGCAGAGGTAGGGTGGCTTCCCTTGGTGTGGACAGCAGGAGATTTGAGACTGGCCTCTGCCAAGTTGAAAACTGTGCAGTCGCTAGCGGTACTGGAGGGTTGCAGAAGGGGGCGGTTGACAGGAACAAGGGATTTTGAGGGACTAGAGGGAGGAAATCACAAGGAGAGAAGAGAGAAGCTAGGAACCTCACTAGCAACTTCTAGAGGACAGATAGTATAACAACCTACTGGCACTTTAGGGACTTAGAAATTAATAGGTTGGACCAGGTGGTTTGTCACGTGACCAAGACCTCCCTATAAACTTAGGGACGGACCAGGGTGGGTGGGTGGACAGGGCAGTCGACGAGTAGCATCAATGAGCTACAGAGCCAGGGCACTCTGCAGGCAGTGCACCCTGACTGAGGCAAGTAATTTTCTCCTGATACCTGTGTGACATGTGGCTCCAGGGAGCTGCTGTGTGTCTGAGGATGTGGTCGCTCCATTGGGGAGGGTTGCTCTGAGGGGAGCCCAAAAAGAAACGCAAACTTAGGTCAGAGGGGGTTGAGGGAGAACAAAGGCAGTTACCCAAGGCAGGAAGCAGGATAGACAAGTGGGGGAGGATAGCGCTGTACATGCGTAGGAGAATGGGAAGGCCACAGAATGGGAGGAAGAAATGGGAAAATGGAAGAACAGGAGAACAATTCAGATTGAGAGCTACAGAAACATCCAGCAGTCAGGCATCACAAAGTCAAGGTACAAATATCACTGTATAACAAGCAGGCACATTAGTGAGAGCTGTCTGCTACATCTTCTCACACTATCTTACAGTCACACTGCTCATAACTGGCTAAAAATGCTGAATCTGATACAAAAATGTTAAATCTAATACAACAAAAAACAATCAGAATGCTTAGCTGATTAAAACTAAAGTCCATTAAAGTGCAATGTCACACAGGGCACTCTGCAAGCAGTGTACCCTGGCTGAGGCAAGTAATTTTCCCCTGATACCTCTGTGGCTAGATGTAGACAAGCCCATTAGTAGCTTGCTAGTACAACACTTCATAGAGGATAATGGCTGGGGATCGGGTGATAACCACATTGTAATCACCTCGAGTGGTTGCTAGGGCAACATGGTAAACCTCAAGTGCACAGCTTGAGAGGTTTACTGTAGCCCTAGTAACCACGAGAGGTGATTTCAGTGTGGTTGTCACCCGATCCCCAGCCATCATCTTTTATAGTGTATGGTCAAAAAAACACTGTTTGCATTCTATGTGTGAGAATTATGGAACTCTGGTGCATTCTTTTTACGTTCGCTTGCGCACATGCGCAAGGAACATTTTGGGAGAGTAGCACACTTTGGAGGTGTGCCTCTCCCATCCAATGCACTGCTCCCTTGAGCAGGCGTGGCAGTCCTGCACCAATGGGTGCAGGAGCTCTATATGACAGCGGTGTTCCTCTGTTTCCAAGGAAAACACGCTGCCATACTGAGCACCACACCATATCCCCGTCACACAGTCATTTTGGAATTTTTCACCAAATTTTCAACATGGGGTTTTGGACCCTTCTCAGAATGAGTCACTGTCATGGTGTTTTCGGGCCGAAGGGTGATTTCACAGGCACTGTGCAGTCACTGCATGAAATCACCCTTGAGGCTTGAATAACACCATGACATTGACATCATTCATGAGAAGGTCCTAAAACTCCATGTTGAAAATTTGCAAAATTCCAAAAATGACTGTTTTACGTAGCGTGCGTTGTGCAGTTCCTACGCAGGCTCGTAAGTTCGCGAATTTTCAATATTTTCACTCCAGATTTTCAAGATTGCCATTTTATCGCACCTTCTTATGAGTTGTGCAGCTGTCATTTTTCACATCTCACCCAAAATGTGTTTCCGCCCATGTAGCGCACAATGGCGCAGTTGGTGTGCGAAATCAATGTATGGGACACATTAAGAAAATCACAGTGACACTGTTCATGAGCAGAGGTCTTAAAATGGCTATGTTGAAAATTTGGTGAAAAAATTCCTACAAATAACTGTTTATGGCGTGCGTTGTGCAGTTCATCATGTCGTAAGTTTCGCGAATTTCAATATTTTCACCCAGATTTTCAACATTGCCATTTTACCACACCTCCTTATGAGCAGTACAGCTGTCATTTTTCACATCCTGCCCAAAACATCTTTCCACCCATGTAGTGCACAATGGCGCAGTCAGTGTGAGAAATTAATGTATGGGACACAATAAGAAAATCACAGTGACACTGTTCATTAGCAGAGGTTTTAAAATGCCAGTGTTGACAATTTGGTGAAAGAATCTCTAACAATGACTGTTTTACGAGAGTGCATTACACAGTTCCCACGCACGCTCCTAGGTTTGCAAATTTTCAATATTTCCACTCCAGATTTTCAACATTGCCATTTTACCACACTTCCTTATGAGCAGTACAGCTGTCATTTTTCACATCCTGCCCAAAACATGTTTCTGCCTATGTAGCGCACAATGGGGCTAACAAAAAGGTCATGCTGTCAATTTATTGTCCAAATACCAGCAATCGCACAGAGCATTAGGGTAAAGCACCATACATGCCAAACACCACTGCAAATACCTGCAAGCGAACGTTTGGCATTGACAAATGCTTGTTTGTTATGCCACTGTTTGGAAGTTCTGAAGTGTGGTTAACAACTTTTAAAATTCTAAACAGTGCATAACAAAGCTGTGTGACTGCTGATTATGCTGGTTAATAGGCACTTACCATACATTATAATATGGTTATATAGAAGTTGCTATTTGGCCCAGTGAAATCCATGTTATATTAAAATAAGAAATAAAAGATCCCAAATGGTTTGGTTAAACTGTGGAACAGAATGACAATTTTTTTTGTTTTGTATGTTTTTAGGTAGGATGTGAAGAAAGTTGAAAGACAAAAATATGTCTTATGGCTGGCCCAGTGGTGCTGAGGGTTGAGGTGCTGGACACCACACCTCACACTACACCAGCAACCCGGGTTTGGGAGTGGACTTAGGTCAGCAGGGGTCAGCAGGGGGGGGAGGGAGGAGCAGGATTGAGCTGCTATTGGGCAGCTCTTCTCCAATGGGGAGGGTTAGGCACTGTCTCGACTAATGGGTGGTGTCAGGAAGGGAAGATGCAATTCAACGCTTGGCAGAAGCTGTGTCTCCACACGGCTCCCTGCCTGGCCTTCAGTCCTTCTCAATAGCATCCTCAGGGGTTGGGTTGAGGGACTAATGCAGTCACTAACAACAACTATGAAAAACTCCCAACCCCACGGCCATGCAGTCTGATCCCCCATACGTGGAATGGATGCCAAGGATAGGCGGTATGCCACCACTGAGCTAGGGCCGGCCACGGGGAAGGGGGATATATGACATAAAAAAATATGTTTTAAAGTAATAATAAGATGTTATGAAATAAGGTAAATGTTACTAGCTCCACTGTATGTATAATTGGCAGAAGAACTTGCATTTTATTGTTATGTATAATAGATTTTTATAAACTAGTGGAACTATATAGAATGGGGAGGGGTAAATGTATAATTTTGACTTTTTTCTATAATGTAGAACTGAGGTACCTTGCCTTAAGACAAGTATAGGATGTATTATTATATTCTCAATAAAATATTGTTTAAAAAAGGGAAGAGTGACAGTGGTTTGGGGTGTGCAGTGGCAGCAAACAATTATGAAGAAAACAAAAAGAGGAGTTACTCAGGGATAATTTACAATAGGAGAAATGGTTTTGGTCTGGGGTATGTAGTGGCAGCAACAGAATTATAAAGTACAGTAAACTAGAAGAGGACTCACATAGGGACAGTTTACAACAGGAAGAGTGACAGTAGCCTGGGGTATGCACTGACAGCAACAGAATTATGAAGGAAATGATGAGGCATCACATGGGGACAGTTTATGACAGCAAGAGTGGCAGTGGGGTTGGTAGTGGCAGCAACAGAATTATGAAGGAAACAAGAAAGGGCATTACATAGGGACAATTTACAGCAGAACAAGTGACTGTGGTCTGGAGGGTACAGTGGCAGCAACAGAATTATGAAGAAAACAAGAAGAGGCATCACATAGGGACAATTTACAGCAGAACAAGTGACTGTGGTCTGGAGGGTACCGTGGCAGCAACAGAATTATGCTGAAAATGAGTATGATAGGTAGAGTTACACAGGGAAAATTAGGGGCAGTTTATCTGTAAATGGCATAATGGTGCCATCAATAGAAAAAACACAGAGGACTCAGAGTAATATTGTTAGTGTTACAAAGCAGATGCAGATTGGCTGCACTGAAAAGGCTGGTGTAAACCAGTGGCATCATTTCTTCCACCATCTTGTCCATCCCACCCACCCTACTCCATGGGTACAGTCTATTACAGGTGTAATATTTTGGCCTAGTCAGTCCAACAGATTATTATCCTGTAAGGGTGGAATGGAAGACATGTATCAGATAAATACAAACAGTACTGTACAGTAAATAACTTTCATTTAAAATCAGTGAAGGCTATGGCATCTGACTGCCAGAACATATATAATGTACACTGAATAATGACTTTCAGTGACAGTAACAGGATTCAGCTAGTTTTTCCCCCAAGTTTCCCCCCATGACACAGGCATGCAAGGACGCCAAGGACGCTGCGGCATACGCTCCCGTGTGCCGCATGTCAGACATCAACCTGTGCCAACCCTTCTACTGCTTCATGAACTGCACTACCCCCCAGCCACTGCCAGGAGCCAGCACCTTCGCGGGAGTCCCTCCCCACTCTCCCGGAGGAGGATGGCAATCCCAGGGATGCTCTGAATCCTCCTCTCCCCTGGCCAACCCCCAATGACCTGAATCTGCATCCGAACCCTGGTCACCAGCGTGGCTCGAGGTGTGGCATCCAGCACCTCAACCCTCAGTGCCACCAGGCCGGCGTCCCTGGGGAGTTGTGATGGAGCATTATATGGGGCATCACTGTCACAGGAGTGTTGGAAGGGTATTGCAGGGCCAAGACGCTAGTACAGGTAAGGTGATTCAGTGTGATAAGTACTTTGTGAAAGTCATATTCCACAAGTGGAATTCTACTGGCATTACCTATTATGCGTCCATGAATTTTTAGTAAATTTTGCCAATTAGCAATTTCTAAAGTATCCACAATAAATTTTAAGCCACTAAACCACATTTATCCAGCTTAATTATATTGCAGGACTTATTTACTTTGGTATGCATGCAAAATCTTGCTTGTGTAGGTGCAATAGCAGTGGTCCTATAACCATCTAAATATTTTGAACGTTTTCACACAACTTTATAAATAAATTGTAAAATTTTGATCTCATGTAACTTAAAATTTACACAACCAATTACCTCTATATTTAGCAGTTTCTATGACTCTTTCAATAAAGTATGCTTATACATTTTCATTTATCTAGTGCCAAAGGTGGCTAATTTGTAAGCATAGAAATGTTTTCAAAAATGTTCACATGAATATTAAATTGTCAGACTTTTTGAGGCCCTGTAGCTTCCCTGCCCTTCATCTGCATGTCACAAAAGTAGTCCAAAAAAAGCCAAGCACTCATGGACACAAGCCTAGGCTGGAAGACATATCACACTAACAACTCGGTGTCCAAGAAATGGAGAAACATTTATTCCAGTGAGAACAAGACATGAGAACAATGGTATGAGACTGATTTTAGCCACACAGACTCCCCAGCGCTTTGACCCTACTCTTTTTTAGGCATGTGTCCACGAGTGCTTTGCTTTTCTGGGACTACTGATATTTGTTTGGGGTTAGCAACCACACACTGAGCACTTGGCCCCACCACTGCTGAAGCACACTTGCTGTTGGAGTGCTTGTCGGTCAAATGTCATGAAACCTGGCATCTTTTAAGGCCCATCCAAAAAATATGCATGCCAAATTTCAGATCTCTAGCTGTACTACTGATTGAGTCATGACCAATTAAACAAGTTCAGGAAATTTCAGAAAATTTCACAGAGTTTTGCAAAAATTCCATGAAATCAGAATTTGCTCATTTTTTTCCAGCCACACTGGATAGGCCCACTTAAATATGCAAGTCCCCTTTTCAGGGGTGACACAGAATTAGTTACATACAGTTGAGTACACTTTTCACAATAATTAGAGTAGGACACGGTAATAAAACAATAAGAGGGAAAAAAAATATAAAACATTGCAGTAGAGAAATCCTATATACAACGTACATAAGTTAGTTACAATTCAAGCACAATGGTATAAACATTCAATACGGAGTTACAGAATCAGTTTCAGCAGAGCAAGGATTTGGCAAAGTCCGTGGTTGTCCAGAAGTCAATAGTTCTGCCACATCACATGACTAGCGGTGTGCAATGTTGGAAAAAAGACACTTTAACAAATTAATTTGTAAATTTGCCACAATTCACTAAGTTAATCTGCCTTTAGAAGTGCCAGTTCTCAGAATATGAATAACTCTGTGAACTGCAAATTTGACAACTTCGCAGGTGAAGTGGGACCCACAGGCAAAGTTCACTATGTACTATGGGACTGGCGGTCACATGGTACTGAAATAAGCTGTATGCCATGTTGAGGCTATGCTGAGTGCAGTCTTCTGAGGAGAGAGTTAGAGAGAAGTCTGTTCCTGCTTGTCTGAGGAAAAAACCTTTTAAAATCAGTCCAAAAACTTGCAAAAAGATCTCAAGGGCCTTGTGCAGCTAGATTAGTGCTGTTTGCTTTCGGTTTTGCTGGTTTATTTAGTTTAAAGTAGTGTTTTTTTTTCGTCTAGTGAAGCATTGCTGTGTGGGGGAGGGGAGGTGTTTCAGCCAGCAAGCAGCCTGTAAGGATCAGTGACTTTGAGCATTTTTTACTGTGAACAGTAGCGTGTGTGCAGCAGACATTTCATATTTCTTTTCCTCAGTCTTTCTTGTTAATTTGTTATTTGCAGTCTGTGATTCTCATTTTATTTTTGTAGTACAGCTTGGTGTGGTTAAGTAAAGTATTGTGTCAGTCTCTTTCTATATGTAACCCCCCCTGCAAATGGGGGTTCCCAAAAGTCTTCCAGGAGCTTGCCTGAATGCTCCAAGTCTGGGTAGTGTTCGGCGTCTGAGCTGTTTAAATATGGTTCCAAGTGAGTGCTAGTTGATCCTCCATGTACTGTCTCTTTAAGAGCTGTCTGCTTGCAGACTTAAAGGAGAAGACTCCTGTATATGTATGATTTGGATATATCTGATGTATTTATTATACATTACATCAAGTACTGTACATATGTCAATAAGAGATCAGCCATTTCTTCTGTTGCAACACATATCTAGAGTTTGAGGCTCTGATACAAAGTAGTAAAATGTCAAGCAAGTCTCCATTTACATGCAAATGAGGTACTTGTAATACAGCCCCTCCCATTCCTTGATGTCACTGAAGCAACAGTGCAGAACAAAACATAAGGGTGTCAATGCGGTCTAGCCTGATTTTAGTTTAAGTTTGCAATGGCTTAAGGCAGTTCTGTCATGCAATTCACAATGGGAGTAGTACCTGTAGCCTTAATACTGTATGTGTAGAGCAAATAAGACATCTAATAGTATTTTATTCACAGGAAACAAAAGCTGTTTCTTTGCACTGCTCATTTCTCTCTGTGAGACAGTTGTAACATGTTGTGGAAAGCAGAAGACTGAATCAGTCAATCAACCAATCAATCAATCAAACAGTCAATCAGTCACTCTGTATTGAACTAGGTGAGCACCCTTAAGAAGATTTGTTACAAGATGAGCCTGGGCAGTTTACCAAAGGATCACACAAGACTGACTTATACCAGTGGTGCAAGTGGTAGACAAGAAGTACAGGGACTCAGGCATTGGCAAATATGAAATGCAGAATGAAGATCCTCAATCTGAAGGATAGCTGTGTTGTGACATAGCTTGGTACTTGGTACTTAGGACAAAAGAAGGCCGAAGCCCATCGAGGATGTCCTCCACACAGTGTGGATCATTGGTAGATTATGTTCTGTCGAGAAGCCAGTTATCAATTTTAAATTTAAATGTGGTAATATTCTGGCATTCAACAATTTCCTGCGGTAGAGAATTCCAGATTTTGGGGGCTCTAACAGTAAAAAACTGTTGTCTTTTGCTTGTTCTTGTTTTCTTGATTTCAATCTGTTTATTGTGTATTCTGGCTACCATTTTTCTAGATGTAAAAGATAATCCACATGAACTCATTAATGTAGCTGATTGTAGAATTTTAAATAGCTGAAGGAGATCTCCCCCTTAGTCTTCTAAATTCAAGTGAATACAACTTTGTTTTATGAAGCCTAGTTTCAACAGCTATCTGTTTAGACACTAGTAGATTCAGTTAGAGATACTGAATTATTTCTAGGAAAACAGCATTGTTGTACAAGTCAATTGTTGTTATGGAAACCCTGATTTCAGGTCACAGGCCCAGAAACTGTCATTATGTTGCTGGTTTAAGAATTTCAGTTCCAGTGTCAGTGGGAATAAGTACAGGAACTCTGTTCCTGCTGCAAAAAAGGTACAGGGACTGAGTTCCTGTGCATTCCTGTTCACTTTCATCACTGACTTGTACACATCCCCTTTCAGCATCCTGAAAGTGGAGAGCTAGATCGTTTATTTTATAAAGTGTATTGTTTTACATTTCAAATGCTCCTTAAATCTGAGTTTCTGACTGAAAATACCAAGACACAGAATGCATATGACATGGGAGGAATGAGCTAAGCAAATACAGAGCACTACAAACAGAAACTGATTAGTGTCTTTACCTACAACAGCTGAAGTGTAGCATCTGATTTGTGAGGGACATCCTACTTCAAATGCTGGCATTACAAAGTGGGGGTGCTGCCACAGCTTATCCTTAGTACCTTGAAAGTGAAGTGCTGTAGCTCTCACATCACTGCTAATGATTTATAATGGGAATTGGGGCACTTTTAAACCATGGACCTGTGGGGCCATCACAGTTTCTAAGGAGGTTAGGGAACTTCTTAGGGTTAGAGGGTAAGGCACTCTAGTAGGATTTGAACCAGAGTCCCCCCAGTGCTTGTGTCTGTGCTCTCCTGGTAACCTATTCCTTGCCATAGCTGAATTCTTTATTGCCTTATAGCAGCCATCCAATCACTGACTGCCTAGTTACAAAGGAAAGGGCCTATTTGCAAGATTGTTTCTCACTGCTGGTGTCAATCAAACAGAGAATGTTAACACACACCATAATACAACAGCTGCATAATACCACTTAAAACTCTTGTTGTACCCAGAGTCATTTATTGGGTAAACTGTTTTTGCTAACAGAAACAGTAACACAACACATACAGGCACTTCCTTACATGAATACTATATTTACCTAAAATCAGTGCTGCATCACACTCATATGGTCCTAGTCCCTATTAGACCTGCTCTTCAGGATGTGAACAACACTTAAAGGGTTCCTCCATTACTCAAGTGGGGAACCAAACATTGTGGGTTTGGTCTACTGGTGGAACTGCATCTAGTGCAGTACCATTATCTGTTGCTCTGATGACATCAACCTCCAGCAACATTGATGGTAAAATGGAGGACAAACACTTTGATAACTTTGGGGGGCTGTATATTTTTATTTATAATCTAGATCTGGACAGCAATAGGACTGCTGGCAACTGGAGGAGGCACACAACAGTTACACATAAGGAGTTGGGAAAATATTGGTGTGGAACTATGGGAGACTTCCCCTTTAATTAGTTTGTATGGGGGGACTGTGTGTTCTAATGCCCGAATCCTGCCCAGGCTGCTGTCAATTTGCTCTGTTTCTGATGTTGCTACATGTGCAGAAGGAGCCTTGCTGAAAGATATAACTGTTTGCCAGAAATCATTTAGAGTGAGTGAGAAAATGTAGTTTGTCTAACCTGTCTTCATTTCAGCATGAACTGTTTCAGTGTAGCTTTTTTTCATTTTGGTCCTGAATAGCTGACTTGGACCAATCAGGATGATAGGGAGACCCTAAAATGGAGCCTGTGGATGAATCAGAATGTGGACTCTTAATTTGAACCAGCCACAAGGGGATTTTATGGGCATTGACTCTGGGAAATGTAGTTTTGACCTTGGCGCCTTTTTTCTACCAACAGAGGGAGTCTTATTGTGAGTGACAGCTGAATCAGCCAACAGAATAGTGTGGAGCTAAAGGAATTGCCCTGCTCTGTGACTGGAAAGATCAGATCAGTTGTGGCAGTGAAGAGAGAAGGAGCTGCGTGCTTCTGCGGTGTATAGTTTGTGCGGGAAGCGCATGTGAAGCCCTGAGTTTCGGTCTGCAGCCTTTGTGAGTGCCAGTTTGGACAGAATCCAAGTTGTGAGGAGAAAGAAGCACTAGAAGTGTGGAAACCAGGCTCACCCTGTAGAAGACTGGAGAAATTGATGAATCGTGCTCGGTCTGTCAGGAACTGAAGCTGCTGTGTGTGCTCCCGAGTATTTTGCAGTAAGTGCGATTGGGATCGAGGAGCAGCCTGCCTGGTATAGTACTTTCCTTTTACATATGAATGTGCATAGTGCTTGTGGGGAATCGCTATTTCCAATCCCCAGTGCTGTGTGCTTTGTGTTGAAGCTGGAAGCAAACCCCAGCTTGTCTCAGACTAAATCCGGTTGCTATCAACTGCAGTGGGATCCAGTCACAAGGACCTTGTCTCCATGCCCTGTTGTTCTGGCAATCCAGAAGAACATCCACCATCCAGTCCTCAGCTTGGGTATTGTGAATACAAATCAGGGTATTTCCCTGCAGCCTGTTTTCAATCACAAGTGTGTCATCTAATTCTTGTTGTTTCACTGTTTCATGGACTGAGTCATCCGGCTCCAGATTACAATTGGGTATTGTGCATATATTTTCTTCTACAGGGCCCTATCCATCTGCACCTGCCGGCCAACCCCAGGCAACGGACCTGGCTAGCTCCCCCCCCCCAACCTAGGTACCCAGAGTGTGACTTTTCAGCCCCTGTATGTGTGCACAGTACTGTGATTTAATGCCACCAATTAACCTGATTTCCCCCTTCCGTGTTACTACCCCCTAAATAAATCAGATTTGTTGTTGTTATACTATATACTGTCTGTGGTGTTGGTACTTATGGAAACAGTATTGTGTTTTGCTGTGTATGTTGTTTAACCTTATTTTACAGGGGGTCCTCAGAGACGTTCTGCAGAATCAGTCTTGAGGGTAAGTGGTATCTGTACGAGTGCACAGTGTGTATACGTGGGGTATTGGGGCTGTAACTCTGGTGTACTGTGTGAGCCACTAGAGGGAATAAAAGGGGGTCTCAGTGTCCCAGAGGGCTGTGACCAAGCTAGTCTAACCACTACAAACCCTGACCTCTGGGTGGAGGCACCCACCATATGACCTAGGCCCCTCGACCTGTCCGTAGTCACACAGGCAGGGGTAGTAGCCCTTGGGATAGCACCACCTAGGGGTTAGATCTTGGAGGCACTGCTGGGATTAGCATCCTCTAGTGGCCACATTTACGAATTACTGTTAAAAATAAATGGATACCCCAACAGAAGTGGCTGTACACCAGTTGGTGGGGTGGTGTACTGGGCAGGAGATCGACCCCCAAAATGCTATACTTATCTTGGATATCCCACTGGGTACCAGTACGGACACTGTAGAGGGAGTACTTTCCAAGGTGGAAGGTTTACAAAACCCTGTGGTGGCGGGTCGACATGCTAATCAGCTCACCCACACTTTCATGGCCCTAGTAGAGTATAAGGACCCCATAGATAGCTCCAAAGTGCCACAGACTATTACCCAGAGGGAGCCCTCACTGCCTGGAGAGTGATTACTAAGGACAATAAAGACCCGGGAGGGGGAATGACCCCCCCAGTAACTGAAACTTTTGAGGAGAAATTTGCTAAATTGTTGCTGGAGGAAGGGAAAACTGTGGAGGATTTAAAGAAACTATTATTGCCACCTGGGGGCGTTCCTCTCCTAACACCCTCTCCCCCTCCCACACCCATTTTTGTCCTTCCTTCTGTGCCAGTGCTAGCCCCTATGTTTGTACCTGCCATTCGTCATGACTCTTACCACAAGTTCAAAGTAGTCTCTGGCATCCGCCCCACTCCAAATGGGGAGGTCGATCTGGAGACCTGGATAGACTCTACTACTCTTGCGGTACAAGACTGGCAATGCTCTGAGGCAGGAAAAAAGGTCTCACCTGGGGAAGAGTCTCCAGGGACCCACCCAACGTACTTTTCGCTCCCTGAGGGTCTCTGACCCTAACGCCAAAGCCCAAGAGTACATAATTGCCCTTGAAAATGTGTTTGGGGGCACCACTAGTGTTGAGGCCTTGAAATGGAAGCTTAAAGATGTTAGACAACAGCCGGGGGAATTGTTATATGCCTATATGGATCAATTAGAGGGAATCTTGCAAACCATTTTTTGAAAGGAGGGTTGGACCGATAGTGAAGTGGACCAGGTAAGACTGGATCATATACTCTGCTCTGCCCGGCACTCTAGCTGGGTGTTGCTCAAATTGCAACTGCATCAAAGGAAATCTGGTCCCTTGCCTTTCCATGTGTTGATGGAGGAGGTACAGGAAGTTGAGGAGGAGGAAGGTTTTTCAGAGCCCTGTGCAGTCGTAGCTGCTACATCCCCTGCCCCAGGTGCAGGGTCAGATGCTGATGGTCTGGAATCAACGAAATCACATGACAGAACCCGAGACCCAAATGTCAGCCAAGGGGGGCCCAGCCAGTGAGGGATGGCTACCGATGTTCTGCCATGTGATGAACTGCTGAGGGAGATTAGGAAAACAACAGACAGTCTCATCATGAAGGCCACTCCTATGAATATGGGCCCTGACACTTGCCCAACTGCTTCTGCTATGGGGGTGGGGGTGCCCACCCAGGCACCTCCTGCTGACAACAGCTCAAAACTTGATGTCTTGGCTTTGGAGGTGAGAGAACTGAAGAGATATCTCCAAATGTCCAACCCACCACTGGCTGAGGTGGCACCAAGGTTTTCTATTGATAGTACCAATGCCGCAGCCCCCCAATGTGATGCCTCGGTCCCCCCCACACTTCAGCAGACATATTTTGCCATAATTGTGGGAAGGATGGGCACATGAAGAGGGAATGCCGGTCTTGGAAAGACTTAGAGAGAGTGGTGAGCTGGCTACAAGGAGAGCTTTGGAGCACAAAACAGTGGTTAAGAGATGCACGAAATGACCGCAGTGAAGGTCCCAGAAATGCTAACTCACATCTCTTTGTGGCTAGATCATCTGCCCAGGCCCTTGCTACCGCCTCTTCAGACTGGTTTAGAATAGTGGGTCCCTCCATGGAGACCACTGTGAAGGTGAATGGAGTGTCTACAAGAGCTGTATTGGACAGTGGCTCCCAAGTGACAATTATGTTTCAGGACTGGTATCAGATGCACCTGTCTGATGTACCCTTACAACCAATGGAAGGACTGCATGTCTGGGGGTTAAGTGAGAAGACCTACCCCTATTCTGGGTATATCCGAATTTGGTTGTCTTTTCCCCACCTCCGTGGCTGGAGTGACCAAGCAAGTAGAGACCCTGGCATTAGTGTGTCCCCCTACCAGACTGTATGATGGGATTCCTCTATTAATTGGGACGAATGCGCATATGTTTGGACGGTTGGCGCAGTTGTGTTATGAGAAACAAGGGTCAAGGACTGGTAGAGCTTTGATAATCCTGGCCTTGATCAAGAAGGCCTATGAGGTGCAGAGAGATGCTGAAAAAGTGGACCCAGAGGAACCGGTTGGAATTGTCTGGAAGAAGGATCCGGAGTCTCTGATTCTGGTGCCAAATGCCCAGTGTACCTTACAGGGGGAAATCCGTATCAGAAAGGATGTCAAGAATAAAATCCTCATGCTGGATGCACCAGGTGATGGGAAATTGCCTGAAGGACTGCTGGTCAAGCCAAGTATTTTGCCTGCCAGAGCCCATGCTTACGCCAGAAGGGTAATGGTTCAAGTTCATAATGCGTCTGATAGAGAGATTCGAGTAAATAGAGGTTGCACCCTGGCTAATGTACATTGTGCAGATACTGCAGTGCTGCCCAGTAACAAGTGTTCGGGGGAGAATGACAGAGTGATGCCAGACTTGTTTGATTTTGGGGACTCCCTGTTGCAAGCCGAATGGAAGATGAGAATTAGTAGAAAACTTGCCCAGAGAGACCAGGTGTTTTCTTTAAAGGAATGGGATGTAGGATGTGTGCAAGGAGCTGAGCACCACATCCGGCTGCATGATGAAAGGCCATTTCATGAGAGGTCTCGATGCCTGGCCCCTGCTGACATAGATGATGTGAGATGGCATCTGCAAGAGATGCTTGCTGCTGGTGTAATACAAGAATCCAGAAGCCCATATGCTTCACCTATTGTGGTAGTGAGAAAAAAGAATGGGACAGTAAGAATGTGCGTGGATTATCACACCTTGAACCTGCAGACTATTCCTGATCAGTATACAATGCCCCGCATTCAGGATGCTTTAGACTGCCTGAATGGTAGCAAGTGGTTCTCCGTGCTGGATCTTCGCAGTGGGTACCACCAGATCCCGATGGCCCCAGAAGACTGTGAGAAGACAGCCTTTATCTGCCCACTTGGTTTCTATGAATTCATGAGGATGCCTCAAGGGATTTCAGGTGCTCCAGCCACTTTTCAACAACTGATGGAGCGTGCGGTGGGGGACATGAACTTATTAGAGTGCCTGGTGTACCTAGATGATGTTATTGTGTTTGGCAGCTCACTGGAGGAACATGAGAGAAGATTATTCAAGGTGTTGGACCGACTGGAAGACTTTGGTCTATAACTGTCCATCGATAAATGTTAATTCTTCCAACATCTGTAAAGTATGTGGGACACATAGTCTCCACCGAGGGAATAGAGACCAACCCAAGTAAAGTTGAGGCCTTGACCACCCGGCCAGAGCCCCACAATCTGAAAGAACTGCGAAGATTCCTGGGATTCTGTGGCTACTATCGCCGTTTCATCAAGGACTATTCAAGAGTGATCTATCCTTTACTTAATCTTACTCAAGGTTACCCTCCTACCCACAAAAAATACAAGAGGTTGGTTTCTTCTGAGCCTGAGACAGTATATTTCCATCCCTATGAAGTATTTGGAGCCAGATGGACACCTGAGTGTAAAGCTGCTTTTCATGAGATTATATATCAACTTACCTACGCTCCTGTCCTTGCCTATGCAGATCCAGCGAAGCCCTATGTCTTGCACACTGATGCTAGCCTGCAAGGCTTGGGGGCTGTATTGTACCAAGAGCATGAGAATGGCCTGAGACCAGTGGTCTTTGCCAGTAGAAGCCTGACCCCATCAAAAAAGAACTATCCTGTACATAAGTTAAGAGTTCCTAGCTTTGAAATGGGCTATTGTTGACCTGTTCCACGAGTACTTGTATGTGGCTAAGATACTAGTAAAAACTGACAATAATCCTTTGACCTATGTGCAGACTTCAGCTAAGTTGGATGCCACTGGCCATAGGTGGCTTTCTGCATTATCTACATATGACTATGCTGTTGAATACAGAGCAGGCCTGAACCACATAGACGCTGATGCTCTCTCCCGGAGGCCTGTTCCCTAGAATGACTGGGTCAGACTGTCAGAACCTGATATTAGAGCACTCTGCCAGAAGTTTGACAGGGAGGAACAAATGTCCACGGACGCAGTGGACTGTATGGTGGATTGTTTGGGACCCTCTGAGAATTGCATACCTGCTGCTTATTGCCACTTTTCTGCAATAGACATTGGTGCACTGCCTCAGCTGGACAACGACCGTATTCAGCAGGCTCAATCCTGAGATCCCATGATCAAATCAGCTTTAGAAGCCCTCTACACAGGGAAAGATGTGTTCAAATTATGCTCCACTGATTTGAGAACTGCATTGTTATACAAGGAAGGTCATAAGTTGAAACTGATCAGTAGACTGTTATACAGAGAAACAGTAGACAGAGGGGGACAAATAGACAAACAACAACTAGTGCTGCCCACTGCCTTTCGAGACTCAGTACTGAGATCCTTACACAACCACATGGGGCACCTTGGTATAGACAGAACACTTGACTTGGTGAGATCCAGATTCTATTGGCCTAAGATGGGGGCTGATGTTGAGCAACACATTCAAACTTGTAGTCGCTGTTTACAGAGGAAAGCCCTGCCCAAGAGGGCTGCCCCCTTTGTTAACATCACCACCAGCACCCCCATGGAGCTGGTCTGTATTGACTTTCTGAGTTTGGAGCCAGATCAAAGAAAATATCAGTAATGTACTGGTAGTCACGGACCATTTTGCGAGATATGCCCAAGCTTTCCCCACCAAGGACCAGAAGGCATCCACTGTGGCCAAAGTACTTACAAAAAACCTTTTTGTTCAATATGGGGTGCCACAAAGAATCCATTCTGATCAAGGAGGGACTTTGAGAGTCGTCTGATCAAAGAAATGCTTTCTCTGTGGGGAGTGCACAAGTCCAGAACCACCCCTTACCACCCCCAGGGGGACCCACAGCCTGAACATTTCAACCGTACTTTGCTAGATATGCTAGGCACCCTCCACCTAAAGGACAAGCCTAGATGGAGCCAACAAATTAGCACCCTGGTACATGCCTACAACCACACCAAAAGTGATGCCACTGGGTTCTCCCCCTACTGCCTGATGTTTGGAAGAGAAGCTTGACTGCTGGTAGATGTACGTTTTGGAGTTTCTCCTGATGGGGTTCGAGCTGACAGCTATTTACAGTATGTGAAAAAGTTAAAGGCCCAGCTAAATCATGTGTACCAACTAGCTCAAACCATGGCTGCCAAAAGAAATTTGGCCAACAAAGAAAGTTATGATAAAAAGGTGAAAGCACAGGAACTCCAGGACGGAGATTGGGTATTGCTGAGGAATCTGGGACTGCAAGGCAAACATAAGATTGCTGACAGATGGCACCATCTCCCTCACATTGTAGTGTGCAAACTAGATGATCTGCCTGTGTACAAAGTAAGGCCTGGTAATAATTCAAAAGATGTTAAAACAATGCATAGAAATCATTTACTGCCCATTGGACAAATATTGATTGAGTCTGAGCCCCCAGAAAGTGTTCCCTCTGGACCAGTGACTAGAGCTGCTGCTAAGCAAAAATCAAGATGCCTGCACCCACAGAAGCTGAGTTAAAGTGTTCCCCTCCACAAGTCCCAGTTGAACATGACCGTCAGTCCATGTCAGAGGAAAGTGAGTGTGGCTTTGAATACTACCCTTCTTACGAACTGAGTCAATTGTTTCGGGGCAATCCCCTAGTCAATCTTGGAGATGAAGCTGGGCCTTCTGGACTGTCTAAGCCCCCAGCTTTGTCCCTGGAGCCAATGCTTCCAGAAAGTGAAGTGCAAAGCATCAAGTCAGATGATATGGAATCATTGTGTATGGTTGAACTGTTTGAGCTTTCAGAGGAGGAAAATGATGGACTGGGACAAACTGGTGATATACCAGAACAAGAAGTGTGTTGAGTGCCCTGATAGTTCACTGCCAGTGTCAGAAAACTCCCCATGTGAGCCAAGTGTTGTGGACTCTGAGATTGCAAATCATGGAGCTGAAAGTGCCCCAGGTTCTAGCCTCTCTACCCCCAAGGAGACTCCCCTGGCAAGTAAAGACACTGCTGAAAGTGAGTTTAAAAGTGCAGAGACTGTAACAGTTCCCCCTAGAAAGACTGGTCGAGCTGTAAAGCCTGTGGTGCACCTCAGCTATGATTCCCCTGGGAGGCCTGTGGACTTGCCTCTCAATGTTGTCCATAAAGGAGTGTATGTGTCCCCGAGCTCATTGCCCAAACTGAACATCAGTGCTAACTCCAAGTTAGTTGTGTTGCCCTCTAGGTATGGTGCCCCTGCCCCATCCAGCCAGCCACAAGGTAGCTGATAGGGAAGGGTCCCCTCTTTTCAAGTTTCATGTATAGGAGGTAATAACCTGAGTTATGGTACAATGCATGTATAATACTGTGTAAAAAGTGATGTGCTGAAAAGTTTCAGAAATGTGTTTCTGGTATGGTGATATGTTGACTGATAATTACATGTATAAGCCCAATGTGATACTGATGTGAATGTATATGGTTGTACTGAAATTTATCGGGGTACTTACTTGACGTGGATGCCAAGTTTTTCCAGGCCAGGAAGAGTGTAACCCCCCCTGCAAATGGGGGTTCCCAAAAGTCTTCCAGGAGCTTGCCTGAATGCTCCAAGTCTGGGCAGTGTTCGGCGTCTGAGCTGTTTAAATGTGGTTCCAAGTGAGTGCTATTTGAGCCTCCACGTACTGTCTCTTTAAGAACTGTCTGCTTGCAGACTTAATTAGTTTGTATGGGGGGACTGTGTGTTCTAATGCTCGAATTCTGCCCAGGCTGCTTTCAATTCACTCCATTCCTGACGTTGTTACATGTGTAGAGGGAGTCTTGTTGAAAGATATAACTGTTTGCCAGAAATCAGAGTGACTGAGAAAATGTAGTTTGTCTAACCTGTCTTCATTTCAGCATGAACTGTTTCAGTGTAGCGTTTTTTCATTTTGGTCCTGAATAGCTGACTTGGACCAATCAGGATTATAGGGAGACCCTAAAATGGAGCCTGTGGATGAATCAGAGCTTGGACTCTTAATTTGAGCCAGCCATAAGGGGATTTTATGGGCAGTGACTCTGGGAAATGTAGTTTTGACCTTGGTGCCTTTTTTCTACCAACAGAGGGAGTCTTATTGTGAGTGACAGCTGAATCAGCCAACAGAATAGTGTGGAGCTAAAGGAAATGCCCTGCTCTGTGACTGGAAAGATCAGATCAGTTGTGGCAGTGAAGAGAGAAGGAGCTGTGTGCTTCTGCGGTTTATAGTTTCGTGCGGGAAGCGCGTGTGAGGCCTTGAGTTTTGGTCTGCAGCCTTTGTGAGTGCCAGTTTGGACAGAATCCGAGTTGTGAGGAGAAAGAAGCACTAGAAGTGTGGAAACCAGGCTCAGCCTGCAGAAGACTGGAGAAATTGCTGAATCGTGCTTTGTCTGTCAGGAACTGAAGCTGCTGTGTGTGCTCCCGGGTATTTTGCAGTAAGTACGATTGGGATCGAGGAGCAGCCTGCCTGGTAAAGTACTTTCCTTTTACATATGAATGTGTGTAGTGCTTGTGGGGAATCACTATTTCCAATCCCCAGTGCTGTGTGCTGTGTGTTGAAGCTGGAAGCAAACCCCAGCTTGCCTCGGACTAAATTTGGTTGCTATAAACTGCAGTGGGGTCCAGTCACAAGGACCTTGTCTCCATGCCCTGTTGTTCTGGCAATCCAGAAGAACATCCACCATCCGGTCCTCAGCTTGGGTACTGTGAGTACCAATCAGGGTATTTCCCTGCAGCCTGTTTCAATCACAAGTGTGTCATCTAATTCTTGTTGTTTCACTGCTTCATGGACTGAGCCATCCGGCTCCGGATTACAATTGGGTATTGTGCATATATTTTCTTCTACAGGTCCCTGTCCATCTGCATCTGTCAGCCAACCCCGGGCAATGGACCTGGCTAGCCCCCCCCCCAACCTGAGTACCTAGAGTGTGACTTTTCAGTCCCTGTATGTGTGCACAGTACTGTGATTTAATGCCACCAATTAACCTGATTTCCCCCTCCCATGTGTCTGCCCCCTAAATAAATCAGATTTGTTGTTGTTATACTATATACTGTCTGTGGTGCTGATACTTATGAAAACAGTATTGTGTTTTGCTGTGTATGTTGTTTAACCTTTTTTTTACAGGGGGTCCTCAGAGACGTGCTGCAGAATCAGTCTCGAGGGTAAGTGGTATCTATATGAGTGAACAGTGTGTATACGTGGGGTATTGCGGTTGTAACTCCGGTGTACTGTGTGAGCCACTAGAGGGAATAAAAGGGGGTCTCAGTGTCCCAGAGGGCTGTGACCAAGCTAGTCTAACCACTACAAACCCTGACCTCTGGGTGGAGGCACCCACCATAGGACCTAGGCCCCTCAACCTGTCCGTAGTCAAACAGGCAAGGGTAGTAGCCCTTGGGATAGCGCCACCTAGGGGTTACATATAGTAGTCATAATTATTTTGTTTAGTTCTTAAAGTGATAGTGTTACTTACAGTAACTTGTTAATCACCATGTTGTGTGTGTCTTGTTACCCTGCATGTGTGTAAAAAAAAAAAAAAAAAAAAAAAAAAAAAACTAAATATAAAAATCTTACTACTATTAGCTCAGTAAACTGTTCTGTTCAGAATCACATCACACAGCTAATCCCTTGAGGAAATTGTTGCCTGGTGCTGCTGCTATTTAGTTTTACTGCAGGGTTTCCTTAAAATATTTTTCTCACAATATTATAAATCTAAAAATGACTGGAAAAGATGCTTAACTAAAGGGAGAGGTGCCAGGGAGGCAGCAAAGAAGTGTGTGTGTAAGGTCTGTCTGCAGCAGTCATGGGTTCCAGGGCCAGTCGTAGTTGTAAAGAAGTAGTCAGCAGCAGTGGCAGTGAAATTAGTATGGCCAAATTTTTTTTTTTTTGCTACATCTGTGGCATCCATTTTGGTGGGGGCTGGGGGGAGGTGATGACAAGAGTAGCAGTCCAAGATGTAGCAAAATGTCTGAGTCAGGCACAGTGGTCAAGGAGGAGTTGTTGGTATCACCATGAATCCTGGTAATGGTGGCACTGCGTCTGATCCTGATGATAGCAGTGCTCCCATACTGATTTGGCATTTTCCCTGTAACTCCCGAGTGGTTTTCTTGTAGATTACACTATTTCCTATGGAAGCTGAATTGCTCTGTTTTCCTGTATAACCAATGCATGTCTATGGGAAGAGTTTTCCTGTAGATGCCTCCAAATCCCTGTAAAATACAGGAATCCCTGTAGATATGGGAGTCCTGTGATAGTTTCCCATTCCCAAACGAGAGTGTGGAACTTGACCATAAGTCAGGGTCTGAGAAGGGAGATCTGACTGTTGCACAATCAGAAAACATTAAATTGAGCAAGCATTTACCAATGCAGAATGTTTGCGTGCATGTTGTGTCAGGTTGGTTTTGGCTGTACTGACTGAATGATGAAGGCAGAGTACAATAGTACTGCAGTAGGGGAGGGCTTCCAATTGTCAGTGAGTAGTAATGTTTGTCTTATGTATTTTCATTTCTGAAGCAAGATACAGGATTTTGAAGGTTTTTAATGTTCCCAGTCTTGTGTCATGGGCGCTATGTAAAAATGAAATGTATTCATACAGTGCTGTCGCATTTACCATTACAACTGTGTGATAACATTATCCAACTACATCCAGAGCATGAATCTAGCATGTAATGTACACTGACCAGGTAAGCTCAAAAGAAAAGATTTTTGTTTTGCTTGCACGCATGTGCAAGAAACACATTGCGTCAATCAGCAGTTAGGGAGCAGGCCACAATGCATCATGAAATTAGGCCATGTCACCATGCAATCAGTTGTTTTGGTGCATTACAAGCTACCAAAACAGCTGACTGCGTGGTGTCGCCATTGCGATGGCTTCGTCGTCGGCCTCTCACAGTCCCTAGGAAGTCGACAGGAAAGCCACTGCCCGCTATTCAGTGTGCTCTCCTGGGGAAACATTTCATAAATGAAAAAAAGGCTGACAGGGGCCCAACTCGCCGGCATAATGCACCCCATGGCTCATGCGCCCCCAGCACACTGTATGGCCGACGGGTGCCCAATCCTGTCAGCTCCACTGCCCCCAAACAAACTTCCATCTGCCACGCTGGAGCCCACCCCAGCGTGGCAAAAGTCTCACAACGTGAGGTGCCCAGTCCCCCGTCGCTCTACTGCTGCCCCCAAAACAACCTGCCTGGTGCCATGCTGGGAGCCCACCCCAGCATGGAAAAGTTCCCTGTCATCTTTAAAAAAAAAAAAGACCTAGAAAAAATGGTCCTCATTGATTCTCTTGCCCTCCCCAACCTGCACCCACCTCTGCATACCCTCCTCCCCACACCCACCTGACCCCATACTTGCCTCCAGAGCCCAGCATGATGATCTTCAGTGGGCCGGGAACACGTCTGCACTCTTCAAAGCCGACCGCGAACTGAAGAAATGCTGGGAAGCTGTAAAATGGCATAAATGGTTTTTTTTTCCAACTTTGGTGTATGTGTTGCTCATTTTTTGAACTCAGTCACTGTCATTTTGTTATTCAGTCCCAAAAGGTGATTTTGTGGTCACTGCATGGAATCACTTTTCAGGACTGATTAAGAAAACGACAGTGTTACAGAGCATGAGGTAGGCCTCCAAAAACCCATGTTGAAAATTTGGTGAAAAAATTCCCAAAAATGATTGTTTTATGAGTGTGCGTTGCACAGTTCCTACGCACGCTCGTAACTTCGAGCATTTTGAATATTTTCACTCCAGATTTTCAACATTGCCATTTTACCACACCTTCTTATGAACAGTACAGCTGTCATTTTTTACATCTTACCTGAAATGTGTTTTCACACATGTAGTGCACAATGGCACGGTCAGTGTGCGAAATCAATGTTCAGGACAGATTAAGAATATCACAGTGGCACTGTTCATGAGCAGAGGTTTTAAACTGGCTATGTTGAAAATTTGGTACCAAAAGTCCATAAAATGACTGTGTTACAAGCGTGCATTGTGCAATTTCCACGCACCCTCGTAAGTTCACGCATTCATAATCTTTTCAGTCCAGATTTTCAACATTGGCATTTTTCCACACCTCCTTAAGAACTGCACAGCTGTCATTTTTCACACCCTGGACGAAATGTGTTTTCACACTTCCGGCGCAGAATAGCACGGTCACTGTGGGACAGAGCAGGCAGGAAGGGAGGAGGAGTGGCACTGTATGTGAAAAATGACATAAGGGCCACAGAGATCCAGGAGGAACAAAATTGGGGAGAGATACTGTGGGTTAAGGTGGAAAGGAAAATGGGGACAGCCATCCACACAGGTGTGGTCTATAGACCACCAGCCCAGGAGGAAAAACAGATAGAGTTGATGCTAGCCATCCAAAGGATAGCAGACAAGGGTGAGGTAGTACTGGTTGAGACTTCAGTGTTCCAGACGTGGACTGGAGCATCCAGCAGCAGCATCAACTAGGAGCAGATTTATCCTGACTCCTTCAGGGTGCCTTCCTCAAGCAACTGGTCATGGAACCAACTCGGCAGAAGGCAATACTGGACCTTGTGCTCACAAACAGGGACAGTGTGATGGGGTAACAGTGGGGAGCACCTGGGAAACAGTGACCACCAGTCATTGTGGTTTGAAATCACAGAAAGAGCAGAACCAAACCACACAAAACACGTATCCTGGATTTTACGGGGGAAGACTTTGGGAAAATGGGAAGATAATTGAAAGAGGCATTAAGGGGAATGGGGCAGGAATCAGGGGTTGGGGAACAGTGGGCAGTATTTAAAATGGGGATTACAAGAACAACAGAATTATGCATCAAGCAGGTTAGAAAGAGGAAAAGGAAGAGGAGACCATTATGGTTTTCTAAAGAGGTAGCAAAGAAAGTGAAAGCCAAAAAGATTGCATTCAGGCAATACAAAAAGACACAGGCAGAAGGGGAAAGGGAGAAGTACCAGGAGAAGCAAAGGGAGGCAGGGAGGTCAGTAAGGGAAGCCAAAGTATAGACAGAACAACACATTGCAAAATCAGTGGGTAGAGGGGACAAAACCTTTTACAGGTACATAAGTGAAAAAAGAAAGGCAAAGGAGGATAATGAGACTGAAGGGGAGGATGGGGCCGGAGGATGACAACAGTAAAGCTGACATATTGAACAGGTATTTCTGCTCAGTCTTTACTGAGGAAGAGGAGGTAATGGGTCTGAAGGGAGTACAAGGGGTGAGAATGGTGCAGAAATGGACACAAGTCCCTTTACACAAGAAAGGGTCTTGAAGGAACTGGAAGTAATTAGAGTTGATAAAGCAATGGGGCCAGATGGGGTGCACCCCAGGGTCCTTAAAGAACTAAGAGAGGTGGTGGCTGAACCTCTGGCTATCCTGTTTAGCCGATCACTGGAAACAGGGGAGGTACCCAAAGACTGGAGGACAGCAGATGTAGACCCCTTATACAAAAGTGGGAACAAAGAGGAAGCAGGGAACTACAGACCAGTCAGCCTCACCTCGGTAATGGGGAAGATCATGGAAGCACTACTGAAGGAGAGATTGGTGGAACATTTGGTTGTCAATGGACTACAGGACCCAAGGCAGCATGGTTTCACCAGGGGGAGGTCATGTCAGACCAACCTCGTTGAATTTTTTGACTGGGTGACTAGGGAGGTGGATCAGGGGAGGGCAATGGACATGGCCTATCTGGACTTCAGCAAGGCCTTTGACACTGTGCCACATAGAAGACTATTACACAAACTGGGGAATATGGGTGCGGGCAGGACAGTAGTGTGGTGGGTAGGTAACTGGCTGGGTGGCAGGACACAGAGGGTGGTGGTAAATGGCTGTCACTCCACAGAGGGAACAGTGACCAGTGGGGTACCACAGGGATCAGTGCTGGGACTGGTCCTATTCAACATCTTCATCAGTGACGTTGCGCAGGACCTAGAAGGCAGAATTTCACTGTTTGCTGATGACACAAAGCTCTGTAACAGAGTAGACACACCAGAGGGTGTAGACAGAATGAGAAGGGACCTGCAGAAACTTGAAGAATGGTCAGGGGTTTGGCAGTTGAAATTCAATGCAAAGAAGTGCAAGATAATGCATATGGGGCACAAAAACCCTGGCACAATATATCAGTTGGGGGGTGAGGATATAGCATGCACCAAGCAGGAAAGGGATCTTGGGGTTATCATCTCTGATGACCTCAAGGTAGGGAAACAGTGTGACAAGGCAGCAGGTAAAGCAAATAGGATGCTGGGATGCATAGACAGGGGCATCACCAGCAGGAAAAGGGAAGTCATGATTCCACTATACAAGACACTAGTGAGGCCCCACCTGGAGTACAGTGTACAGTTCTGGAGACCATACTCACGTAAGGACATAGACAGGGTAGAGAAGGTTCAGAGGAGGGCAACAAAGATGGTGCATGGATTGCATCACAAGTCCTATGAAGACAGGTTGAAAGAACTGAACATGTACTCCCTGGAGGAGAGGAGGGAGAGAGGGGATATGATAGAGACATACAAGTATCTTACAGGGAGGAACAGGGTGCAGGAATACACTATTTTTAAGTGAAAAAATGTTCCAGGACTAGAGGGCATGGGATGAAGTTGGAGGGAGGATGATTCAGAGGAAACGTGAGGAAGAATTTCTTCACAGAACGGGTGGTGGACAAGTGGAACACCCTGCCAGAGGAAGTGGTGGGGGCTGAAACAATCACAGGATTTAAGCATGCATGGGATAGACATAAAGGAATTCTGGAGGTCAGGGTAAGGGGCAACAGACTTCTAGGAAAACATAAACTGAACTTAGAAGCTCAAATGGGCAGACTGGGTGGGCCATAGGCCCTTATCTGCTGACACTGTCTATGTATCTATGTCTAAATCAGTGTTCGGTACAGATTAAGAAAATCACAGTGACACTGTCCATGAGCGGAGGTCCCAAAATACCTATGTTGAAAATCTGCTGTAAAAAATCCCAAAACTAATTACATTATGGGTGTGCTTTGCGCAGTTTCTATGCACAGTCGTGACTTTAGCAGTTTTTTATATTTTCACTCCAGATTTTCAACATTGCCATTTTTTTACAACTGCTCATGCACAGTACAGCTGTCATTTTTCACATCCTGTTCAAAATGTGTTTTCGCACCTGTGGCACCAAATGGCGCAGTTGCTGTGCAAAATCACTTTCCAGCTAATGAACTGATAGTGTCACTGTTCATGTGGTGGGATCACAAAAAGCCTGTGTTGAAAACTTGGAGTAAAATACCAAGAAATGTCGAGGGTGTTAGGGTTTTCAATCACAACACCCTGCCCTGTAGGGACTGACAGGCATCAGGGGTGTGACTTGGGATTGTTGACAGTAATGCTCATGCCATTCCACCCCCACCCTGCAGCCAGTGGCAGGCATCGAGGTGCGCCTTGGACCCTTTAGCCCCAGAGTTCACCCCATTCTCCTATACTGCACCCATTTCAGTATATTTCCTTATGGAATGAGGTGAGTATAAAGCCTGAACACTTCATAGCACACCTCGACACTTGTAAGTGTCTGCAGGGTAGGGTGAGGTGAAACATCATGACTATTATGGGTGATAACCCAAAAGCACACCTCAATGTCTGTCCATCTCTACAGGGTGGGGGTGGAGCTGGCATCAGATCAATACTTCACTACCATTACTATACTGCATCTGTTTAACTCCTGCACTTCTACTGCTAATGACAGCAAGCAACACTTGGCATTGGCAAATGCTTGTTTAGAAATTGGGAGTGGTGGACATTGTGACAAGGCTGGTTGGGCCATGCCCCATTTGTGATGTGGGGAGAAAGACTGAAGCAAGGATTCTGCCTGCTTTGTCTGTCTTTCCTATTGGACTGCATTGTCAACTCTTACTTTACTTGCTGTCATTTCCTTTTTACTGCCTCTACCTTGCTTAGATAGATAGATAGATAGATAGATAGATCGATCTATTTTATTTACATAGCACCCATTTCCAAAGACTCTGGGTGCTGCCCAATATAACACACATAACATACACTTAAAAATACAGCAAAAGAAATTTAAAACCAAACAGCAACAGTATACAAAATACAGCTGGGAGCAACAACTTAACTAAGCATCATAAGATATACTATTATTATAAAACCCCTTCAATTAAAAGCTTGATTAAATAAATATGATTTGAAGCCCTTCTTAAAGGCATCCACCGAGGGAGCCTCCCTAAGGTGACCAGGCAAGGGGTTCCACAAGGTAGACACAGCAGCCGCAAATGCTCCATCACCCAAAAGCCGCAGCCTAACCCTGGGAACGCCAAGAAGGCCGCCCCTGGCAGAACGGAGAGCCCAGCTCGGGTGGTATGGCACAAGGAGCTCTTGTAGATAGACTGGGCCCCTCTTGTGCAGGGACTTATAGGTCAGTAGCCCTATCTTGAAGACAACCCTCCACCGAACTGGCACCCAGTGCAGTTCGTGGAACACCAGGGTGATATGTTCACATCTCTTCACCCTCAACAATAACCTTGCTGCCACGTTCTGCACCAGCTCCATTCTGCGAAGGTTGCCTCCAGATATCCCTAGGTACAGGGCATTGCAGTAGTCCAACCTGGAAGTGACGAAAGCATGCACCAGTGTGGGCAGGTCATCAGGTGGGATCAGGGCTCGAATTCAGGCAATATTCCTGGATGATAAAACCCGATTCTCACCACGGCTGACACCTGTGACTCAAGTGTCAGGCCTCCATCCAGGATTACTCCCAAATTCTTCACCTGCCTAGAGGGGGCTAAAGGCACACCCCCCAGCACAAGGTCAGGGGATAATGTCACCCCCCCACCCTGATGACCCAGCTCCAGCACCAGTACCTCTGTCTTGTCTGGGTTTAGTTTAAGCCAATTGCGAGTCATCCATGTCTGGATTTCCTCAAGGCAGCTGTTAAATACAGAGTCTGACACCTGGCTATTGGGAGCACAGGACAGGTACAGCTGGGTATCATCTGCATAGCAGTGAAAACCCAGCCCGTACCACCTGATAATGTCCCCCAGTGGCAGCATATACACCGTGAACAACAAAGGCGACAAGACCAACCCCTGCGGAACAACACAGCACAGAGGCTTCGGATTTAATGAGAAAATTCCCATGGTCACCCTCTGCACTCTGTCTGTGAGGTATGACCTAAACCAGTTGATGACATTTCCGGACAGGCCACACCAAAACCGCAGTCAGTCAAGTAACATCTCATGGTCCACGGTGTCAAACAGTGCAGAAAGGTCTAGAAGGACGAAGATGGTACAGTCCCATCTATCCCTCACCATCAGGAGGTCATAAAGCACCCTCACCAGGGCCGTCTCTGTACTATGTCCTGCTCGGAACCCAGATTGGAAAGGCTCATAGGTGGAGGAAGCCACAAGATGTCTCTCCAGCTGAATGGCCACCACCTTTTCTACTACCTTCCCTAAAAATGGGAGGTTTGAAACAGGTCTGTATTTGCTGAGGCAGTCCAGGTCCATAGATGTTTTTTCAAAAGGGGTCTGACAAAAACCTCTTTCAAGGCTAAAGGAAAGATCCCACTCCTTAATGAACTCCAGACTACCCCAGCAATCACAGGACCAATCAGGTCCAACATTCCACCAAAAGGAGAGTTGGACCTGGATCTAAATCACAGTGGGTCAGCCACAGCTTAGAGATTATGTCTACCACCTCCCCAACCCCAATCAGCTCAAACTCATCCCACACAGGAGGAGTGCTCTGACTCAACTCAGGCCAGACCCTGCAGCCCTTTCGAGAGACATTTGATGAGACCTCAGCCCTGATGGAGGACACCTTGCCATCGAAAAACAGAGCCAGCTCCTCACACCTTGTGCTCGAACCTACCCCTCCAACACACAGACAGGCAGGGTATAATACCCTGTCCACTTTGCGGAAGAGCTGAACTGGTCTGTTTCTCACTGTAGCAATTTCCCTAGAAAGAAATACCACCTTTTTACAGGAAATTGCCCCCTGATAGTCCACATAATGTGCCCTCAGGGCCAATTTGTCCCCCACCAGACCAGATTTCCTCCAATGCCTCTCTAACCTCCGACCCCTAGTCTTTAAACCTCGGAGAACATATATATGAAACTGGGTTCCCTGATTTGTAAACTAGATACAGCTGTAACAGAGTGTGACCTTCTGGATCTCAGACTAGTGGAGTCTGTCAGAAATGGAGGTTGGCTTGTAGCTAGGTCACAATGCTCTGGAAGCTAGGATATGACAAGGTTCTGAAGCTCTGGGTCACAGTGCTCTGGTGGAAGCTAGAAACTTACAAGGTTCTGAATGTTCTCAGTCACAATATCTATCCCTAGCTACTGATGATTACAAAGTCTGTCTTTCTGAGAAGATATATTAGAGAGAGCCTATCTTGTTGAGAGAGCAAGTGTCTTCAGGGTGACTTGGAGACCTGAGACTGCAGAGAGCTAGTTGATGGTAGATTTCAGTTCTGATGTGAGAATAAACTTTTTTTGGGGGGGGGCTGCCTATACTGAAAACCATTCAGTACATTTCTGTTTGTTTTTATTTCCTCTTACTAATAATGATGAAAAAACACTACTTGTGGATTTTTACACTCTCTCCTGATCTGCTTATGCTTCCTCACCCAGTCCTCCATTACAGATTTGTTTAATGACATGAGTAATTAATTACAAAATAAGCCATGACATGTACAACAACCCCTAGTGAGGGAAAGCTCACCAGCTTATCTCAAGATGTTGTCTGTGTGACAGAACACTGTGCAGTACCTTCCCATGCTCAGAGTGGTTGCACATGACAGTGCTGGCTCCCATCCTCTCACTACCTAGCTGGTTTCCCAGGATTCTCCCTAAACTCGAGACATTGGAATGGGAACACAACACGCTACTTGCTAGGCCAACAGCTGGCCCTGCACGCAACTTTGGTTCATAACTGTTTTTGACATTTTGACCCCAGATTTGTAAAGAGCAGCTGACACCTCCAGGACATCTTTACCACACTAACATTGTTTTTCTCTTTTAGATATTTCCTGAAGAAGACCTAAAAGTAGATTTTTAACTCTATTTTCTATTTTCAGCGTGCATTTAATATAACCGTTTTGTTTTGCTTTCAGACCACATGCTGATGCAGCACCTTGTTTTTGTCAAAACATAATATTTAGACACAGTTCACCTTATTTTTCACATTAGTTTGCATTTTTCCTCCACGTTATTTATTAATGTCATTTGCAAGAAAACAGGATCTTTGCTTCTAAACAGTTCATCTATTCCTGATGCTTTCTTCCCACCCGAGGTCATAATACACCTTTGTGACATCATAGTTACTCCCATGGAAACAGATTGTGATGTCACAACACAGCACTATGACTTGAAGCAGGGAGTAAGCTATGGAGGCAGGTGAACTCTAAGGGATAAAGATCATATACAGTATTCATAACAATTTCCTCCCTAATACACAATGGGGAGAAGTCTATAGAATACATATGGAATGTAAGATGAATTGTACCTAACTATTAGGTTTTTCAAAGTTTTCTTTGAGGCATCAGCAGCTCTTCAACATAATCTTTTTATGACCCCCTTCCTTCTGAATGTGACAGGTGTCATTTATAAAATATTAGCCAAAATGTTATTTCACACCACAAGTGCGAAGACACATTTTAGGGAGACTTTGAAAAATGACACCTATTATGATCAAGAGGTGGTGTGAAAAAATGGCTATGTTGAAAATGTGGGGTCAAAATATTGAAAATTAGTAAAGCTGTGAGCAAATGCCCATGCCCTGGTCCCAGCCCCATCACCCTGGCGAGTCCCAGGACTTTCGTGGGTCCCTCCCCATATTCCTCCAGAGCTTCCCCCTCTGGTGGGGGTAACAGAGGCCTCCTTTATCTGCCATCGCAAATGGATCTGGTTGTGAAGAGGGACCTGTCTGAGTAGCTAGGTGTGGGGCATGCAGACCGGGTGACTTAGTCCTGCCAAACAGGGAGTGTTTCCTGTTTTTGCTTCTTCTGGAATGCCAGCATCAAGGGCACACCAAGCATGTCCTCACACAAGTATTTGGCATGTGGCACCTGCTGATGTTCCCCCTCACACAAGCTGCTCTAGTTGCACTGGTACCTGTTGTCACCCAGATGTCAGTAAAGCAGTGAAGCTGGCTGCCCTCTCTCTTGGAGAAGGAGAGCATATATTGGGATGCTCAATCCTTTCCCTGCCGGATGACCCCTTGCAGCCGGAACTCATTTCCGAACTTGGGCTATTGGTATGGGGAGGTAAGGCATTTTTAACTGAACTTTTCAATGTAGTCTTTTCATAACTCTACTTTATGAAATTGGTAGGTGAAATTTTTCAAATCCTGCTTAAAAGGTGATTTTGCAGAGCGACTGTGAAATTGCCTTTTGCACCAGATTTGAAAAATTTAATCTACCTTATTCATGAGGTTGGGTCCCAAAAAGGTCATATTAAAAGTTTGGTGAACAAATATTTAAAAATAGTGGTCATGAGTGAACATTGAAATATTTTAATGTCCACTCATAAATTGAACATTTTACCACATTTTTTCACCAAATTTTAAACAGTCTTCTTATGACCCTACCTCATGAATCCAGTAAGTGAAATTTTCTTAAACTGCCTGAAAAGGGATTTTGCAGAGTGACGGCAAAATCACTTTTTGGGCCAGAATTGAAAAAAAAAAAATCACCTACCTTTTTTATGAGGCTGTTTGAAAATTTGGTGAAAAAATATTAATAAATGAAAAAGTTATGAGCAAAAATTCAAATGCATTAGAAACCCATTAATCAAACTTGCCTTGTTTCAGTAATTTGTGGTCAGCATTGAAAGACACAGGGACATGTCAGTGGAAGCTGCAGAAAAAGCCAGTAGACCAGATAGGTAAGTGGGGTGTGTGTGTGTGTGTGTGTGTGCAAAGTGTGTGTGTGTGTGTGTGTGTGTGTGTGTGGAGGGGGAGTTGAGGTGGTGGGTGCTGAGAGGGGGTTGGGGTGGGGCATGGAGGGCCAGAAGTCATTGCTGGACTTTGTTTGGTTTACAGGTATGGGGTACTAGAGGAAATGATTGGAAGATGTGTGGGATAATTGGCACTAGGTGGGAGCTTATTTATTGCAAAGGGGGGAACAGGGCAAGTGATTGCAAGGTGGGCAGGATACTTGACAGTGGATGGAAGCTTATTTCTACAAACACAGCAGGGGAGAACTAGAGCATTGGGAGGTGGGCAGGATAATTGGCTGAGAGTGGGAGTTTATTTTTACAAACAGGGCATGGGGAAGCTATCGGGAGGTGGGTGGGATAACTGGCAGTGGGTGAAAGTTTATTTTTACAGAAAGTGGCACCAGGGATGTGATTGGGAGGTGGGCAGGCTAAACTGCAGAGGGTGGGATTGTTTTACAGAGGAAGCACTGAGGAAGCCATTGGGTTTAGGGGGATGGTGAGCAGCATGTGGAGGACGAACAGGCTGATTGTGATGGTGGTCTGCCAGCTGGTGGGCATGTGTTGTAGATGAAAGCATGCAGCCATGTGCTTTTAGATGTGGCTGTCTGCTTTCAGCTACATTAAGTTTCTGCCCATCACCAGCAGAACAGTGTCATGATCATCCTCACTGATTTTTGAACTGTCACCGTCAAGCTTCCTGCAGTCTGAGCTGCACTGGATATGACAGTGATGTACCTCTTGCTAGATGCCTTCCAAGACTATCTACTGGTATATCTAGTTTAAAAACCTAACAAGTAGACCATAATCCTTGATGTAGTGCTCATCAACTCAGAGATGGTGGGAGCTGTGGGAATAGGGGTGCCGCTGGGGAACAGTGACCATAACTCTGTTTGGTTTGGTTGAAATGGCCCTCAGGACTGACAAACCACAATCGAGAACTGAAGTCCTAGACTTTAGAAGGGCAGACTTTAATAGGCTGAAGGAACCGATCAGGGATAAGTTAGAAGGGGAGCAGGACATAGGTGGGGTGGAGAAGAGATGGGGACAATTAAGGTGGCAATTCTCAAGTCATCTAAGGTATACATAAGAATGGTAACAAAGAAGGAGGATGGTGGGTCCTTGCCAGAGAGTAGCATCAAAGTGGTCACTAAGGTAGCCCCAGAAATGAGATAGTCAATGTTTACTAATGAAAGGGTCCTCAAAGGGCTGGCTACCCTGAGGTAGATGAGGACCTGAGACTAGATGGTTTGCATCTGAGGATATTCAGGGAGGGGGCTATTCACAAAGGTGTGGAGTGGGTACGTGCCATGTAAATCCAGCATGTAGCCCACTTGGCACCTGGCCATGCCCACTGCACCCCCTGCACGGGATTTGCAGAACAAATACTCCCCCCTACACACCTGATCCCCTGGCCACTCGCACAGCTTCACACCGGAGCAGGTTGGGGGCTGTGCCAGCACTCCACGTGAGTCTCAAAACTGCAGAGTGCTGCATGTGGTGGCTGTCAGCTACCTGAACTCGGGGGAAGCATAACCCCAAGTGGCTGATTATGTGTCCCCGAGGATGCAGCCGCCGGCCATGGCAGAGATGGTGGGGGGCATTGGCCCCCTCAACATGGAGGCCCCAGCCATTGGGGTACACTGAGAAGGCTGAGGGAAGACACCCCAGGTATCCACCCACATCGCGATCGGTGCACTGTGCACCGGCTCCCAGCATAGCACCCCACGGACACAAGTAATCCACTGCAGGACCCTGGCTGGGCAACTAATTGGCTGACTGCCTGGGTCCGCCACTCTACACCCACCAGCCCCTTGTGAACCTGCACTGGGGGGGTTGGGCCACATGAGTGGGCTGGGTGGGGGCCTCTGTTCATGAATGCGGCACACTTGTGGATCTCCTGAATGTGCAGAGCTGCATGGGTGGAATATGCGCCTTTGGTGCATAGTGTCCAACCATTTGTGAATAGCCCCCTGAATTAGCAGTGGAACTGGCTGAACCACTAGTGCAGTAGGCCTATTTAACAGCTCACTTTGGTCTAGGGAGGTTCCAAGGTATTGGTAGATGGTAGGTGTAGTTCTGCTCCAAAAAGGGGTATAAGGAGCAACCAGGGAACTACTGACCTGCCAGTCTAACCTCTATGATGGTGAAACTGATGGTGTCACTGATAACAAGCATTTGTCAATGCCGAATGTTGTCTCACTGGCATTGGTATTGGTAGTGCCGGAGTTAGAGATGCATAATAGGAATGGCAGTGAAGTATTGAAGTGACACCAACCCCACCCCCACCCTGTAGAGACTGACAGGCATTGGGGTGTGCCTTTGGGTCATCCGCTATAATGCTCATGCCATTGCACCTCACCCTACCCTGTAGACACTGACAAGTGTCGTGGTGTGCTTTGGGGTCTTTGGGCATTATACTTACCCCATTCCATAAGGAAATATGCTGAGGTGGATGCAGTATAGGAGAATAGGGTGAACTGTGTGGCTGAACAGTGCAAGGCACACCATGATGCCTGTCACTCACTGGCTGCAGGGTGGGGGTGGGGTGGAGCTGGAATGGCATGAGCATTACAGCCAATGATCCCAAGTCACACCCCTGATGCCTGTCAGTCTCTACAGGGTGGAGTGCTACAGTTGGGAACTCTAACACCATAGGTGTGTGTTAGTATTTTCACTCCATATTTCCAACATGGGCTCTTTGTGAGCCCACCTCATGAAAAGCGTCACAATCAGTTTGTTAGCTGAAAGGTGGTTTTGCACAGCAGCTATGCCATTTGGCAACATAGGGATGAAAACACATTTTGGGCAGGATATGGAAAATGACAACTGTATTGTTCATGAGGAGGCATAAAAAAATGGCAATGTCGAAAATCTGGAGTGAAAATATGAAAAATTGGTGAAGTCATGAGCATGCATAGAAACTGCGCAACACACATCCGTAACCCAATTATTTTGGGAAGTTTGTTAGGCACATTTTAACATAGGCATTTTGGGACCTCCCCTCATGAACAGTGGTGCTGTGATTTTGTTAATCTGTCTCAAAAGTTGATTTCCCACAGTGACCATGCCATTGTGTGCCACAGGTGCGGAAACACACTTTGGGCAGGATGTCAAAAATGACAGCTGTACTGTTCATAAGGAGGTGTGAAAAAATAGCAGTGTTGAAAATCTGGCATGGAAATATTAAAAATTTGTGAAGTTACAAGGGTGAGTGGAAACTGCACAATGCACACTTGTAACACAGTCATTTTATGGACTTTCGGCACCAAATTTTCAACATAAGCATTTTTGGATGTCTGCTCATGAACAGTGTCACTGTCATTTCCTCAAACTGTCCTGAAAACTGATTTCACACAGCGACTGCGCTATTCTGTGCCGGACGTGTGAAAACACATTTTGACCAGGATATGTAAAATGACAGCTATACTGTTCATCAGGAGGTGTGGACAAATGCCAGTTATGAAAATCTGGAGAGACAATATTACAAATGCACGAAGTTATGAGCGTGCATGAAAACAGTGCAATGCACGCTCATAAAACATCCATTTTTGGATTTTTTTCCACCAAATTTGCAACATAGGCTTTTTGAGAGCCCCCTTCATGAACAGTGACAGTGTCATTTCGTTACTCACTCCTGAAAGGTGATTCCACGCAGTGACCATGAAATCACCTTTCAGGACTGCATAATGCCATGACAGTAACCGAATTCATGAGGAGGGGTCTCAATAATCCCATGTTGAAAATTTGGTGCCAAAATTCCAAAAAATGCCCAAGATATGCACCAAAGTTGAAAAAACCCTATTTATGCCATTATACAGCTTACCGGCATTTCTTCAATTCGCGGTCAGCTTTGAAGAGTGCAGACGTGTTCCCGGTTCACCGAAGATCAACGAGCCGGACTCCAGAGGTAAGTATGGAGTGAGGAGGGGTGTGGGGAGGCAGGTTGTGCAGAGGGTGGGCTTGGGTTGAGGGAGGGTGGCAGGGAGATGGTGAGGGACTGTTTTCTTTTTTCACAGGTTAAAAAAAAACATTGCGGGACTGTTTTTATTTTTCGGGGATTTGGCATGTTGGGGTGGGCTCCCAGCATGCCACCTAAGTCATTTTTTGGGGGTTGCTTTAGCCAGCGGGATTTGGCACCCTCATCGCACACAAGGAAAGCGGGGGGGAAGAGCCAAGTGGGATTGGGCACCCCCCTCGGCATATAACAAATGGAGGGGAGTGCTTTATGCTGATGGGGAGTGGGCACCCCTGTCAGCATATACATTGAGGCAGGGCATGCCAACAGGGGGATTGGGCACACCCGAAGTTGGCATTATGGCTGGCAGTGTGCCACCATGTTTATTTCTGTCTCAGTAAGGTAAGCATGTCGGGAGGTCCGCTGCGTGTGATGAGCTTTGCTCGCATTGCAGTGGACCTTTTCTTAGATGTGCTCACCAGCATGGTGTGGCACCAGCATGCAGGGTGATTGGGGAATGAGGGATGCACCTACTAATGCATGCCCTGCATTCGCCCAACAGTGACCGTGCCTCCAAATGTGCTACTACCCCAATATGTTAGCTGCGCATGCATGACCCAACATAAACAAGTTCTTGTCAGCTCCACCACGGCTACATAATGAAGTTTGTGAAGAAAATGGGCAAACTAGGATGGCCCCTGTGGTCCTTACTTAGTGTCAAATTGTATGTTTATGAGGGTAATGTAATCAGTTGCTTTGGAAAAAATGGAATGTTAATACACCAAGAGCTATCTTTTCTGTGTCATATTGCCAATTCTGAAGGTAAATTCTGTTTGAATTACACCAAGACTAGATGTAATTAAATATATTGTTACAAAACAAGGGTATTTAACATCACCTGCTGAAAGCCAGGAGATTAGCTGGGGATAGATAATGGTGTGCTAAAGACTCATATTTAGTCCACTGTGTGATCTGTAACATTGTACTGCTAGGTGCAAGATCTTAAGGAGCCGTTAATCACACCTGGGCATCTGGAACAATGGCAAACATTAAAAGAAATTAACATGCTCAGTTAGCCCAGAGAACACTAGCACTTCTATGAAATCCCTTCTCTGCACTTACTGCCCCCCTTGACAAATTACCTAGGTCTTGTATGATTGAAGCCTCCCAACCTCTACCATCTACAACCAAGTATACAGTAGCACTGCAATGATGCTGGACCACACATAACTGAAACATAGAAAGGTGAGAGCAGAAGGTGACTAGGGGTCCATCTAGTACACCCACTTTTGTTTCTGTGGCATTTGCTGAAAGAGCAGCTGACATCAACAAAACTGCATTTTTCTTGCCCTACTGTGGGCTAACAGCAGCCAGGCTGGATCATTTCAGTGAAGTCTTTTCTTGGGTGCAAGAAGGGGTGAGGTGGGCTACAGGACTGAATGTGGAGGCAACCAAGTGAAGCAACAAATTATAATAGCAGGTGCTGCAGAGCTAAATATTCAGTTCCTAATAAGTACAACACACCTGTCACCTTCACCATGCTGTAGACATGGTTTAAAAGTAATTATAAAAAGGATGTCAAAGTGCTGCAATTTGATTGGCTGTTATGGCCTCAGCAGCCTTAAATTAATCCCCATTACAATGACATGTACAGCCTGATCACAATGGCATATTCTTCCTGTCAACATTCCATCTTACATACTAACATACGTACTAAAATGCCAGCAGGATAGGCCAAATGGTCTCTCGAGTCTGCTCGATTTTTAGCACCCGCACTGAGGGATGATTGTGGTGTCCCCCGCCCTCCTCCTTGGGTTATACCATCCCCAGTCCCAGATGTTCCACCTGTATTGGGCCTGGTCAGATTTACCCTCCCCCTGTACTTGTCCCATCCCCTCTTAAACCCATCCACAGTCTCCACCTCTACCAGCTCCCTGGGCAGTGCATCTTGTAGCACTGTTTAATTTCTGGAATGTTGCATTCTGGTTTTGAACCATCATTACGTTACTGTTTGGAAGAAGAAATATTTAAATAACACTCTCCCTCTAAATTAGAAAAACATTCAAAAAGTATACTTTTAATAGTTTATTTTGAAATATTTTTTTATAATAGCAGCACGGCACGACCAGGGGTTAGATTTACCATAAGTTAATAAACCCCTTGTGCAATATGGCACTCGGCCACACCTCATGCAACATTACACCCCAAGTGGGGGACTAGCAGGCTGTTAATCTAACCCCTGGTCATGCCTTATTGCTATTATCAAATCAATTTTTTTCATTTGTAACACTATAAACTGTGCACTATGTCATCCAACTCCAAACTGTTTACATGCTAGATGCATGAAATAATGGGCATCAGATTATAGTTGGTTAGAAGAAAAACAGGGCAGTGACGGGGCTGTGGAACACTCTATAGAGGCCATGGGGCATTCCAGGGAATGCTGTGCTAATGAGGCCAGACAAAATTGATACTGACATAGTGCACAGTTCATTATATTATATTTAAAACAAAATGCCAAGAAGCTCACAAGGTTGGGTTACAAAGTACAGGGTATCTTGCAAGTACAGGGGACTTAAAGCTGTCCAAATCAACTTGGTTAACAATCAGAGTTGAAACACACAAAAATGAAATGTCTAGAATAACCAAATGTCATGTACAGTACTGCTGTTTCACATTTCAGTCGCAAAGGCACTATTTGGGCATATGCTTTACTGCGTTTTTATGAATGGAAGCCATGTGGTCCTGTATTGGAGGGAGAAAAGGGGCACAGTGCTCTTGAACATCTTTGTTGGATGTGGGGCATCTGTGACTGCTGGGGGGGAAGGGTGGCTGCGTGTGGTGTGTGACTTTAGATGGGGGTTCCAAGCTTGCGTGCGTGTGTGTGTGTGTGTGTGTGTGTGTGTGTGTGTGTGTGTGTGTGTGTGGGTGGGGGCCCTGACTTCTGCAGCAGGGATGCAAAGCGGGGGATGGGAGTGCCTGTAATTTTTGTCCCTTGCTTAGCAGCTGTAACTAATGCCTATGGGCCCCGGGTTTGGGGAAGTGAGGCCCAGAATTTTCTTTGAACTTAAGCCTCTGGGTAACCTTAATCAGGGCTTGATCGGTATCATTATTTTAAATGACTGTATTAGTTATAGGACTTGGTAAAAAAACAAAACGCATTCAGTTCAAATCAAATCACCCATAGTAGAAAATGACTGGGGGGGGGGTCAGCAGGACATTGGCGTTATTCATTTTCTGATTGTCTTCCGCTTTTCACCCACCTCAGTTTATTATTCCCAGAAAGTTCGCTGTCAGTCAATTTGGGCATACCATGGGGGTCTCTAAGCCAATAAACATTTTCACATATACTTTATTTTAAACATTCCAACAATACAAAACTGGAACCGAATAATATAAAGGATTAACAGGGACAGGTGTAAATAAACAATAAAAAAATGTGTATAGCAGCTCCTTTTGAGATGGCTACAGTACATAACCTAGCAAAGCATTCCCATTCATCACGGGTCACTCTGCCATTTAGATTACCACCAATGCAGTTTAGCAGCTTTATTAGAAGAATTCCAGTGAAACAATTAAAAACATCACAATAAACCACAAGGTTTCATTTACTCCTCAGAAACAACTAAATTATTAATCTGACCTTCACAGCATAGCACGCAAATTCTACTCCAAACACAAAAAGTAAACTGAGAATAGCAGCATCCAAAGTTCTTGAATTCAGAATATCAGTGTACATTTTCTGTAAAATATAAGCAAAAGATAACAGTGCCATATAAAAAGCACTTGCAAGCCGCTTATTTCTAAACCACGCATCAGATTAAATACTGTATTTAAAATCCTATGTGAGACAAGAAGCACTAATAAAACACTAACAGTTAGGACAAGAACGTCATTTAAGCTAACACTGGTTTTTGGGTTAGAATGAATGTCTCTTTTCGTAACAGTTTAAAAATCTGGGCAGTCTATATAATAGTCATTCTTAAAGTTCCAGTGGCTTGCTCGAATAGTAGTATTTCTGATTCAAATAGTGCAGGACGCTAATGGTGATTTACCAGAGACATGCAGTTTCGGTTCTGCAATGGCCACTGTCTGACTGGCTTTCTGGTAACCCATTGGAGACATATTTTGTAGCCAGCTGAGGGGAAAATTGAATTACCCCCACCCATAAAAAAAAAAAAAATCAATTATGCTGGATAATCTGTGATTAAATCCAACCATTTGTATATTTAGCTATTTTCAGTGAGTTGCACAAAGCCTTGGACTGCTTGATGTTTGGGGGACCACTGTACCGGAAGAAAATGATCCAAAGACAATAGGACTCGCCATCTTCTCCTGCCAAAGCACAAAGCAGCTCCCCAGCTTCAGCACCACACAAAGGAAACACCATGGCCATCTGCATGGGCGCACATTGTCTCTCAGCTACAGACTGTCCCCCGAGCCAGTTGAGGTCGCTGATAGGGGGTTATTACACACAGCCTGGGTGGTGGTAGAAGGGGCAGTTCCATGAGAGAGTAATCTTATAATCATAAAATAGGCTCTAAAAATGGTGAAAAAGTGTCCCGAATAGAGTCTACGAGGATAAGGACAGCAGTAAAAAATGTCTACAGCTACTGTATGCCAGTGATGACCACTTTCAGGACATCAGCCAAACTGCTTGTTCGAGCTGCTCAACTTATATGAACCGGATGAACCAGAGTCCGACCTATGACAAACCAATGTACAAAACTCGATGTGGCTGGTATAGAACTGTAACAAAATGAAGCAAAAGTGCCCTGACGGAAAGCAACCGCCAAAGTAGCACTAGCCCACTCTCAGTAGCACTGTTGTAGAGAATGGGAAGAGAAGGGATGCACTATGGATCTGCTCTGCAATCTCTGGTGTAGCACAGACCTGAAAAAACAGGGAGCTGGCTATGTCGGCAATAATTAATAAACTGGTTTCCAAATGGAAAAAAGTGGCTCCAACCGGTTAGTTAGGTACACAAAATGCCCATTTACATGCAACCGAGTAACTGCCAGGACACGGATCCCATACAGTGTATCAGAAGAGTCTACTTAATACAGACAGAGCTATTTGAATAAGGCCCGCATCCCCATTTGATTGAGATGTGTGCTTTCACATCCTTGCAGTTTTCAGAAAACAAATCAGCTGGTTTGCACCAAAACGTGTATTCTTTTTTTGCTGGGAAACATCACACATTGGGAGGAGGTGAAGAAACCCTCTGCTGTGCACCGAGCAATTTGTGCGTGTAAGTCAGATGCTCTCAGCTCCGAAAGCAAGGCTCTCTCTCTCTCTTTTTTTTTCAAAAGAGGGCAGGTCGCTTCATGCATCACAATGAGTTAAATCAGTCACTCTCTCATGCATCAGCAGCCTCTTAGTACAGTGCTGCAGGCACAAAAGAGCATTTAGCTGGCTCCAACTTGTGTGTAGGGCCCGTCTTTAATTTGGTGTTGATGGAGGTACTGGTGGTGTGTGTGTGTGTGTGTGTGTGTGTGTGTGTGTGTGTGTTGGGGGGGTAATTAAATTATGTCCGTTATAAACTAATACAGTCTTCATTTTTTTTTTTTTAACTCTCTTGAATGAACCTCTTAATAGTTGCCATTTAATGTATATCTGCACTTAGTCTTGAGCTGAGACAAGTTCCCGAATGCAGCACTTGGGAAGACCCTTTATCCTTTACTATATATAGTACAGCACTTATTCCTTGCATCAAATATTGCAGTTCTAAAATGAACATTCTCGTGCACGGTCCGAACGTTAAGCATTGCATTTTTTTGTCATGCATAGCAGCCCTGTTATATAATTTGCTGCTGGCCTGGGTGACAAGATGTGCGGCAGCTGGTGTGTTTGACTAACTAGTTCGGGGGGCTACAAAACTCCGCTAGATCTCCACTTCTCTGTGGCTGGCTGCAGCCATTTGTTTTCAGTTGCAGACTCCGAGCAGTGGTCCGACAGGCAGATCCTCCCCCCAGGAGGAGCACTGGAGCTGGCGCACAGAACAATGAAGGTAAGCGGTGACTGGAAGGGAGCTTGTGGTTGATGGAGATGGAGGGAGAAAGGCATTGGGCTGGCTGTTAGTGCTTTTGCTGGTTGTGGGAGGATGTGCTGTTGTGTTGATGTTGTAGCCGCTTGGTACTGGGCGGTGGGAGGGGGTCACTCATACGTTGTTCTGCGCTCTGATTTCAGAGCCATCTCTCTCTCCCCCCCCAACTGTACCAATCAAGAAAAAAATAGCTACACCCTTGCTGTTAAGGGGAAGGTACAGAAATGTACAAAAAAAAACGCCCATAAAAAAAAAAAATATGCTCACTGTGATATAGTACAGTGCTGCAGTCCATAGGGACAACATGGGCAGATTGCTTCTTGGGGGAGGGTCAGGCGGAGGAAAAACAGTTCCACAGATGGAAAACATGATGTCAGCCCTTTTCTACATGCAAAACGTCTGCAGGTCTCCGCCCATGCAGCCATAAAAAGGATCTTGTACACTATATGGAGAGCAATGTGCTCCAGGATAGTAAACAGCATAGTTTTGCGGCAGGAAGGTCTTGTCAGACTAACCTGATAGTTTTCTTTGAGCAGCTGACAAAGGAACTAGATGGGGGCCATGCTGTGGATTTGCTGTACTTTGACTTCAGCAAGGCTTTTGACTTGGTACCTCACAAACCACTGTTCAAGAAGATGGAGGATCTGGGTGTGGCTAAACCCATAGTAAACTGGGTAGGTAACATGCAGCCAAGGGTTGCAGTCTATGGGGTTAATCAGAAGAGAGGGAGGTTACGAGAGGTGTTCCACAGGGATCGGTTCTGAGTCCAGTCCTCTTCAACATGTCCATCAGTGACATTAGAGAGGGAATCTAGAACAGTTTATGTCTCTTCACAGATGACACAGAACTGTGTGGGAGAGTGGATAGTGATGAGGGAAAAAGGGGAATGCAGAGAGACCTACAAAAGCTAGAGGGGTGGTCAAGGGTTTAGCAGCTGAAATTTAATGACGAAAAGTACATGGTAATGCACCTAGGAAACGAGAACCCCAAGATGGAGTACTGGATGTGAGAGGAGAGACTTAGCACTAGGGCTGAGGATGGGGTTTGGGAGTATCATCAGTAGCTCTCTTAAGCAATTGAGTCAGTGCAACAAGGTCTATAGGAAGGCTAACAGGATGATGGGATATATCACGGGGGGGGGTTATGGGTAGCAGAAGAAAAGAGGTAATACTTCCCCTGTACAGATCCCTGATGAGACCTCACCTGGAGTACTGTGTTCAGTTCTGGAGTCCTCACCTCAGAAAGGATAAGGATAGGTTGGAGACAGTGTAACACAAAGTAACAAACATGATTCGGGCCAGCAGGGCAGATTCTATGAAGGGCATCTCAAGGCGCTGAATATGTACTCACCAGAGACCAGAAGGGAGAGGTGAGATACAGTAGAGACCTTCAAGTTCCTTAGAGGAATTGAAGAGCTAGTGGTGCTAAAACAGACAGATGGGAGAATAATACAAATTTCAAGAAGTAGTCAATTGTAACCTTTTATTTCTGAAGTAGTTTTCTTTTTCCTTTTGCTCGTTACAAAGTTTTCTATGTGATAATATTGTGCTGGATGTGTGGAGCAGCTCTTAGCCTTGCACCTGCCGTATCTATCACTATCCCTCCACTACATCATCAACACTGTGATCTCATCAACAGTGACATCACAGGTGACTGACCTGCCACCACTGAGTGGTTGTTACTAAGCAGCAGTGACGTCACAGTGGGGTCACAATGCTGTTGATGTACTGGGAGGCAATAAAGAAAGATATGTCAGCTGCCAGGCAGAGTGCTGTCCCACACATCAAACCTATTAACATCAGGTAAACAACCTTCTAATTAAACAAAGGGAAAATAAAGAGTACCTCAGATATAAAAGGTAGTGGCTGACATTTTAAAAACTAACATTAGTGTAACCCCCCTCAGGAATCCAACTCACCTGAGCTGCCCTGGCGGGACCAGGGGCTCAGCAGTACCTCCTCGAGGGGCCGGACCTGAGTCCTTACCAGTAGTTTCTGTGGTGCCTTAGTGCCTCCACCTGGGGCCCCTGCATTGCCTCCTGTGGGTAGAACAGGTTAAAACATTTCCCCAGGATAAATAATGGTCTTCCCTCTAATGACTGCCCATGATGGCCCCCTAAGCCCACAATCACTCCCCACAATGGCTTTACACACACAGCAGGTGACACAGATGAACAATAAATATTCAGTTTATTACTACAAGCTAATAGAAAGGAGGTGGGGGCTACTCCTCCAAAAGCTACTGGTTACCAAACATTCACTTATCCCCACTTCCCCCCTTTCCCCTGTGTGCACCCAGACCAGTCACAGTTAGTGGGTACCTCACAGTCCCTTAGTCGGCAGGCCTGCTGTTTACCATCAAGGCCCTTACACACTCAAACAAGTTCCAAGAAAACAAAGATAAACTGGTGTAGAGGACAGTTCCTTCCTGACCCTCCTGGCAAAGAAAACAATGGTCTCTCCTGAGCTGCAGCTCGGGGTGCTCACAGTGCCCGGAGAGGGCGATGACCCCTGCAGTCCACAGCACGTCGTTTCCCACAAAATGGGTGGCATAGTTCTTTGTCTGCCTGGCCTTTCCAGCTTCGCCCGCAGGCCTTTGTATATGGCTTTCACCAGGCAGGCCTGTTCATCCTTCTCTCTACGATTCCTCTGATCTTTGCAATGGGGGAGGGTCACAGCAGTTCAACTCCCCCTGGTACCTTTTTAGTTTCCCCAGCTTCTCCCCTGGCATGAAGATCTGTCCCTGATGCAGCAGCCTCCCAGACACCCCAGGCTGGAGGTCGCAGTACCTTCAGGCCAAATAGTCTGCCTCAGTACTTTTGAGCAACCATCCTCAGGGGCCCTCCTGCACAGTCCCAGTGGCTGTCTTGCTCCTTCCTGTTCCTCCCCCAGGAGGCATCACTGCGAGGTCCTCGCGGACCTAAACTGGCCCACCTTACGGCACAAGTTGGCCTATTCCTCTGTTTGCCTGGCCTTTAAATTCACCTCCTTCAGCCCTCCTCCCCATCTGAGTGGGCTGCTCACTCCAAAAGCACAGTGCCGTACCTTGCGATTCTCGGCAATTTGTCCCCTTGACATCCCTCGTGTTCGCACCAACCAAGGTAAGCGCTCCTTTCAGTATGCCACTCCATACTTATGGAATGCCCTCCCAGCAAGTCTGGTGGACAAGCCTATTCTCCTAGGATTTAAGTCCAGCCTCAAAGTGTACCTTCTGGAACTTAGTCTCTGTGGTTGTAATCGCTAGCCACCTGCCCGGGCCTGTTGTCATGATGTCACTAAGTTTGCCATTTCTATTTCTCCCATGAAACTCGTATGCAAAATTGTTAATTGTACCGTGCACCTGTCTAACACTTTGTGAGCCTTATGAAGCCTGCTGTCTTTGTGTTAAGCGTTTGATACCAATTCCTTGTATGTTATCAGCTGTAAATACTGTATATTGATACCTATGTATGTAATCTACTGTAACTAATTCCGGGTCGCCCCTGAAAAAGGGATCTCTGGTTTCAGTGGGCTTACCCGGTTACCAAAATCTAAATAAATAAATAAATAAAATTATGCTTGGGGGGGTGGAGAGGGATGCAGACCCAGAGCCTTTGCCAGGCAAAACCACCAAAACAGCCCTCTGGTTTCCTTTTGGGGAGCCTGTGATTCTCTTTCCTCCTCTTCCTCCACCCTGCTCTCCTTCTCTCTCTTCCCAACTCCCTTCTCCCTCCCACCAGCCCTGCCTTTTTCCTCCCTCTCTACTTTCTGCCATGGGGGAAGGGCAACCAGAGCCTCCCATGCCTGCAGGTAGTCTTTCTCCTGTCTTGCTTTTTGGAGGGGGGGAGGGGTAGAGCTGCCTTCTCTCTTTGTAGGAACCCAAAACAAGTAGCATGCACTTTTCTAGCTAGACACCTGGTTCCTAACTAGCACCAACAATAATCACAGTCACAGCTAGGTTTGCATCAGGTCCAGCCACATCAATGGACCAGGCATGAGTACCTCCAGGACAGCGGAAGCCCCCTGACCACCTTACGTAAGCATCGGACTGGGGGTTACATTAGTTTTAGGCAGTACACTCTCCGCAGGGAACTATTTAGCTTAACCACTAACTCACGGTCACATGGACACAAGTGAAAAATAACAGAAGGGAGGTTCAAAAGAGATGTGAGGAAGTACTACTTTATAGGAAGGGTGGTGGAATCTTGGAACAGTCTGACAGCCAAGGTGGTGTGTGTGAAAACAGTCAGGGGATTTAAGCATTTCTGGGAGATAATGAAGGGAATCGTGGTTGCCCCAGGTGGCAAAATCAATGAGGGGAATGGGGAAAGGATGGGGAGGGTTAGTACCCTAGAGGAACAGTAAGTTCCAGGACTTACAGGGAACTTGGACAGACTGGATGGACCTCTCTTGTCTTTTTCTGCTGTCATGGTCTATGTTTCTATATTTCTCTGAAGCACACTACTATAACAATATATTTACTGCACATGTGGAAGCATACATAAAACTGTGTCTCTGACAAAAGATGATGAGAGGGAGAGAGAGCCTAGAAAGCAAGAAGAATAGAAGGACACAGTTCAGGAGGAAGAGGAGGATATCAGAGGTGGTGGGGATGATTTGGATGCCCTTCAAGGACCAGAAAAGGAAAACAGGAAGTGTGTTGCTGCTGAACATGTGTGGCTTTGCACACTAGTATGTCATAAAACTATCAAAGTCTCCCCCAGTACTACAAAAGATGTTCCTCTTACCAGTGTTGAGCCCATTACATCGAGTGAGTCAATCAATGTCAAAGTACATTAATCATTGCAAAATAATGACAATTTCAACCCCTCCACTGTTCCACTCTCATTGTCATGTAAAATCAAGGAGTACAACATCCCTAGTTTGGGATTTTTATATATTGGACAAATCAGTTGCTATCCATTGACTGTGTCAAGTACAAGTTAGTTTCGGGGAAAAAGGGTAGTCACCTAGGCAATGGCGGCCAACAAACATACCTAAAGTCCAGGCACCTGCTACACTGGTGTCAGTACCAAAAGGAAGCAGGTGCAAGGGGTACCTCTCCTTTATCATCTGCATTTGCCAAGGCATCCATAAGCAGCAGGGAAATAGTCCCAATGGAGGAAGAGTTGACTGAGGAGGACTACTACAGAGATGAAGAGGAGTCTGTTGGACTGCCTAGTAGTGGTCATAGTAGCTGTGATGGGTTGAGTACTGGCGCCTAGAGGCAAAAAAGCACAGCAACCCCTCTGCAGAAAACACCCCAAATCACTGCTTTCATTCGACCAGCACCCGTGAATCCCAAGAAGTCAAATACTTCCCCACCAGCCATGCCGCCACACCAAGTCCAGCTCTTCGGTAGCCCAACACCCAGAAAGGTCCAGCCTACAATGTACTGCATGTTTGATCATCATGCCAACTACCCACCTAATCATGCAACTGCACATGAACCAAATGCAGCAATAGCTGAAATGTTGACAATTATCTGTTGCTATTCTCTTTTGTGGAGAACATGGGATTTAGAAGGCTGATGGTGCATGGCAGTCCCAAATGTTCAATTTTCTCAAGAACTTACTGCTTCACATGTGCCATTCCTGAACTTTATGGGACAGTTTCACACATGGCAATTCATGCCCTGCCACATTCAGCATCACTATACATACATCTCAGTATGGATATGTGGATCAGTGGCCAAACAGCTGGTAGCTCCTATCTGTGCTTTACAGCACACTAGGGACTGTTACCTGGGGTAGTATTTGACTGTGGCTGGGGGAAAAATTGTACTGAGTCCAACTGTAGTGGTAGCAACACTCTTAGTATTTACCAGCATGCCACAGTGGCAATGAGGAGTGCAACTGGAGCACAGTAGGGTTGCTCAGATTTTGGACTGTAAATTCAGAATCCTCAGTTTCTGAGTTTTTTTCAGAATTCAGAGTTTGGTATTCAGAGCCATAAATCTGAATTTCAAAAAGCCCTTCTCTCCCTCCCCTTAACTGTAGTTGCTGGGGTCTGGCTTGTGGAGAAGGCCTGGATCACACAGCTGTGGGAGAGGCAGCAGTCCTGAGTCACTACCAAGCACTGATGTCTTTCTTCTTCTAGACCCCACCTGATCTTGTCTATTGGCCCAAAAGATCCCCCCAGTCCAGTTAGATTTGGTGGCCCCCTACATGGTCCCTTGGTGGCACACACAGCCTCCAGACAATCTAGTCTGACTCCTAAGGTATCCCATCACCATTTAAACAGTTTTTTTGCAAGCCCACCCAGCACCAGCAAATATAGCACAGTGTTTTATTTTACTGACATGTACTGAGTGATGCATGATGTACTGCCCAGTCCCAGCCAGACCACAGTGACCCACACTGTTATTCAAGGACACTTACTGATTTTCTATTATAAAGAAAAGAAAACAAACTGCACTCACTCCCCAGTCCCACTGCTGAACTAGTAGCAAGCACTCAGTTGTTTCTTAGTTGCTCTTCCAGAGTTACCTGGGAGGGAGGCAGTGGACTGCTTAAGCACAGCCCTGCAGTGCAGGTGCTCGCAGTGCTTGCACCACAGGAATATGCCTAGGATGGCCACCTCCTCCATCATGGGTAACTCTGGGAGAGGAGAACAAATAAGAAAAAGCTGAGTGCTAGAGCAGCTGTGGGGACTGTGGGACTGAGCACAGTTCATTTTCTTTTCTTTATAATAGAAAATTGATCTGGGTCATCAGAGAACAGAGTGGGTTGCCTCGGTCTGACTGGCTGGAGCCAGACAGGCGATTGTGGATCACAGTATATGAATATGCTGGGGGCCAGGTTTGCAAAAAACAATTGAACTAAGTGAAGGGAGTGGGTCTTTGGAGTCAGAGTTGGGGGCCATGGCTAAGGGTGCTGCAGGACGGGGGCCAGATCTTCTTGGACTGGGGGGTGTTTAACTTTGGGCCAGAAGTGAAGATGATGATGATGAGGAGAATGAAGCCATCAGACTTGCCACCGGAGACCAGATGACTCAAACTGCCACTTCCACATTGAACAAAGTAAGGAGCAGAGGGAGGAAGGTGGGCTTTTGTGATTTGTGCTGGCAGCCTGATGTATTTATTTCTCAGGTCAGAGTCAGATTGGGAACTACTTATTCCACCTCTGATTCTGTTCTGTAACTCAGTTGGAGGCAGAATGGAATCAGAGCTGGAATCAGAATTTCCAAAATTCCAACTTTGCTCTGACAGAACAGATTCCTTAGAGTAGCCGAGCAGCCCTAGGTCACACACGGGTCAGACAATGCTAGAATTGCTCCTGAGACTGATGAGTGACTACACCCCTGTTCACTGAAAGTGGATTTAATTGCGAGTGATTATGGCTCAAATGTATTGAAATGTATCAGTGAACAGGGGTTTCTCAGGGTGCCATGCATGGTACACTGTCTTAGTCACACAATTCAGGAGTTTTTAGTAAATATTCATATCAAGTCTATGTTGACTGTGGCCCATTGCATCTGTGTCTACTTTGTCTGTTCTGGAAAGGCCAGTGACCATCTCAGGTACCTGCAGATCCAGAACAAATTGCCTCAGCACCATATGAAACTGCAAGTCATCACCAGATGGATCTCAGTACTGTACATGTCTGACTGAGTGGTTGTATAAGCAGTGCAGAGATATATCTCTTTGAAATTACTTGTAGTACATCAGTAAGATCTTTTAAAATAAGATTGAAACAGTGACTTGCAACATCAAATGAATGCACTTGTAACTGATGTTTTATCTGTGTGTTATTGACTTTTGAGTTGTAGTTTTGTATGCTAACAAATGTGTGTGAAATGTGTTTTTATTAACATTGAATGTTTCAAAACTTGCTGCTTGTGAAAATGAGCAGTATTGCTCATCAGCTAGCAAGTATAAAAAATAAAAATGAAATGTCTGCATATCTGCTGCTGAGTACAAACCATGACAGTGCTGGAGCATCAATGACCCTGACAACAGACCAGTGGTGACTAATGGATTGGCTGATTATAATTCTGAGGTCATTTAAACATGCATCACAGGCAGTGAGTGGGGACACTGCTGGTACCAGCCAGGACATTCCACTTCTATGGGTGCAGAGGCAGATGCTGTTGACTGTGCAGCAGGCACTGGAGGCAGGTGGTGATATAGGAAACTGTGTATGCACTATCTCTTGAACTGCAATACCCATATTTCTGGCATTCAGCAGTCTGCAGATTTTGGGATTGTCACCGTGCTGGACCCCCAATATAATGGGGGCACGTCATCAGTACTTGAAGGTGGGCATGATCAGGTCCAAAATATAACTGCTCTAATGAGACAGGTACATGGGGCACAGATGTTAGTCACAGTTATGTAAGATGCAAGGTGTAACTGAACAGAGACCAGTTGTTGCTACCACCTCACATAGTAAATGATCTGATAAAACATGCAAGGTAACAGAAAAAATAACCACAAATCCACTTTGGGATGTTTTGTACCAGATGGGAAATGAAGACCTGAAGGAAAACGAAGAGGAGGAGGTTGATGAGGAAGCAGGATTGCTGGCAGGGCAGTGCATGGTGGTGGATGCATATTTGGTGGACTCCAGGCACCTTATCATCATGTAAAAGCCCTTTCTGTACTGGAGTAGCAAGGTCACTGATTGGCCAGCACAGACCTCCACAGCAATAAATTATCTGAGCTGTCCAACTTTGAATGTCAGTGTGAAAAGGGTATTCATTTTAGCAGAGGGCATTGTACAGGAAAGGTTTACAAATCTGTCCCCAAGAAATGCTGTCATGCTAACATTTATTAAAATAAATGCAGGCCTCATTCCACACAACACAATCATGTTGGTGCTCCTACCACATGAAGGTGGCAGTGGTGGTGGTGAAGATGAACCTGAAGAGCCCGAGGTTATCGATATTGGAAAATTGCCTTATACTGAGGTAGAGGAAGCACAGATGGAGACAGAATTTCCATGAATTTCCATGTGGGGACAATTCCAATCTGGAAGACAGTGAGGTCTGCTTCCTTGATGAGGATGATTGAAGCATAAAAAGCCATCCTTTCCTTTTCATCAGTTGAGTCCTTTTCTTTATGATGGAATTTGTTTCCCTGTCATTACATTTTCCCCAAGTTGTGCTGCTTTTTCATAACCGGCTTCCACCCTCTACTACATGATGTCTACAGACAAACTAGAAAATCAGCGAACAGTGCATCATTAAATGCCATGATTACCAACAATAACATTGTCAATCCTACCTCCACCATATTCATCCAGACTGAAAAACCCAGACTGTTCAGTCAGTGACATTGTCATTGCTAGCCCTGCAGACCATGCAACCTCCAATAATCAAGACACCTCCTCCTCCTCATCTGTCCTGCTTGTGTCCTACATATCCACCAACAACATGGGCCACTGAGCATCCACTACACACATCCAGAGTGAGAAACCAGGACCCAAGCCAGTGAATATGTCGTTGCCAGATAAACCTTCAGCCAGCCAGTCAGCCAGCCCTCAAGCCAAGCCTCCATCCAGCCAGCCTATCAAGGCAACAAAATCTAAAGTCAAGCAGGACCCAGAGTCATCTATTGTGATGATATGTTACTTTCACTGCTGTTCACACTCCTTATCCTCACTGTTGGTGGTATTTAAGTCCTCACAGAGGAGGAGGAGCTTCCACCTTGCTTGCCAGCCATTAAAATGTGTTTCTTTCTTTCCTTTCATCTCCCCTCCCACTTCAGGTTTGACCATTCACAGGGATGACTGGCAAGTCTGTCCCAAAGCCAGACAGACCACAAGGCACAGACTTAAGTTGCCTCTTTCTCTACCACCCGTTCCTGTGCACCATCATGCCGGTACACAGAATGGTCCTCAGTCATTGCATGGTACGTATCATTTCATGAATTTTTATGTTGTCTTGTGCATGAGCAAGCAACATTTTGTGGCAGCTTGGTTGAGTAGCAGATTTTGGAGATGTAGTCGTGTTGTGGCCAACGGCGCCACTGCTTTTTGGGCTGGGCTCTGTGGCACCAATAAATGAGCACGCTGTCTATGACAGCTGCTCAGAAGCATGCCACCAGCTTGAAACAATTTGGCTGCTGCAATGAAGAAGTGACCCATCATTGCAGGGCGTGCCTTGCCTGGTGTAACATTTCAATAAACATGGCAGCAGCTGTTGCCATCCACCTCTCACAGTCCCACCTGAAAGCCGATGCCAGGGGTGCCCAATCCCCCTGTCAGCATGCTCCCTCCCCAGTTCATTTGCCGATGGGAGAACCCAATCCCTGTTGGCATAATGTCCCCCTATTTTAATTTGTCTGCTGAGCAGGGTGCCCAGTCCCCCTCAGTGTCATACACCCCCCCCAAACACAGATACGTTTTCTGTGCTGATGGGGGGCCAATCCACATCGACTTCAGTCCCCCTCCCAAAAAAACACAGGTGGCACACCGGGAGCCCAACCTAGTGTGCCAAGACAAACCTGTAAAGAATAATACCTTCCCGTGATGTCTTTTTGTTTGTTTTTAACCTGTAAAAGAGAAAATGGTCCCTCATTGTCTCCGGTGCCCCCCTTCCCCAACCCGCACCTACCATCTGCACACCCCACCTGCCCGCACCCCCACCCCATACTTACCTCTGGAGGCTGGCACGATGATCTCAGTGGAGTGGAATATGTCTGCACTCTTCAAAGCCGACTGTGAACTGAAGAAATGCTGGTAAGCTGTATAATGGCATCAATGGAGGGGTCAACTTGGGTGGATATCTCGGCCATTTTTGTCACTTTTGACTCCAAATTTTTTGGACCCCACCTCATGAATTCAGTCACTGTCATGTTATTATTCAGTCCTGAAAGGTGATTTCATGGTCACTGCGTGGAACCGCCTTTGAGGACCTAGTAACAAAATGACAGCATTACTGTTACAAATTTGTTGAAAAAAATTCCAAAAAATTACTGTTACGAGTGTGCATTGCATAGCTTCCACTCTGAGAATTTTTAAAATATTTATACTCCAGATTTTCAACATTGCCATTTCATCACACCTCCTTATGAATGGTACAGCTGTCATTTTTCACATCCTGCTTAAAATGTGTTTTCGCACATCTGGAACAGAATGGCACAGTCGCTGTGGGAAACCAACGTTCGGGACAGATTTTTTTTTTAAATTTAATATTTATTGCAGTTTCCAACATGTAGTACATCATGGTCACAGTACATACAATGCGAACATGTACTTCCAGCATATTTAAAAGAAAAAAAAAAAAAAGAGAAGGAAAAAAAAAAACACCCACCTACCCAAACTAAGAGCCCCCCACCTCTCCTAGCCTCCCCCCCTTATCTACTGCCCATCGCAGGTTCGACTGCCCAGAATCATAGATTACGAAAAGTCTCTGTTCTCTGAATTTATTGTGGTTGTGACATTCACAGAGAGTATAAAGCTAAAACCGGTGCCCAAATTTTGCTAAATTTGCTCAGTCTGTTCTGCAAACTGGCAATCATCTTCTCTGTTCTGATATTATCCAATAATTCCTTCAACCATTCGGTATATGATATAGCTTCATTATCCTTCTAATGTCTAAGCACCAGCTTTTTAACTGACATAGATATAAGAGCTATGTGATATTTCTGTGTGTTTACTAGGATTTCGGAGTAATTTCCTAATAGGCAGATATCGACTGTAAACAGCTCGTCAAGTCCCAACAAGGGGTCTGCCCTTTGCTTGATTTGCAACCATAGGGGGGCTACTTTAGAACAGTGCCAAAAAATGTGCACTAGATTGCCCTCACCTTGGGTGCACCTCGAACAGATGGCAGAAGAGGCCCTGTCGAACTTAGCTATCTTCTGAGGGGAATAATATAAATTGTGCAGGATACGGAACTGTATAAGTCGGAGCCTATCCTGAGTAATAAATTTATGGCATCCTTGCCAGAGTTTCTCCTAATTAATGGGCGTATCCAGCAGAAGCATTGTCCAATAATCAGTAGGTCCAAAAGGCCCAGGATATATTCTGCTGTATAAGGCTTTGAATATTTTGGAAACTGCATGAGGGAGGCCTGTAGATTGAATCAAATCCACCCAGAAAGGGGTAGTCTCTAGTATCAGGGGGTTCACCCCTATAGTTTTCACCAAGATATGTCACAATTGGAATAATTTGAATATGTTAGAGGCTGACAACCCTAGCTTTCTTAAAATGTCTGTGGATGAAGCCCATTTTTGTTCTGTCTCCTTCCAAAAATAGCTGAGCTTGGCTTCCCTGAGTTGTGGGATCCATAGAGGGGAGAGAACTTTCCCACCTAGTCTGATATTGGGATTGCCCATCAGAGGTTGCTCCAAGTCCGAACAATGGTTATATTTAATAACAGAGCAGAACTGGGAGTGAACCCTCACTGATATAGCGATAGGTGACACAAGCAGTGGCTTAGGGAGGCTCTTGGGTTGCATGAAGAGAAGCGCCGCAGGAGAAAGATTGTGACTACGGATTTGTGCAGATTCTATTTGGACCCAAAGGGGTATGTATTCCCTAGGGTATCTAGGGTCGTTTGGGGTGAGCCACCTCAAGTATTTACTCACATGGCTGGCCCAATAATAAAGGCCAACATGCGGTACCCGGAGGCCCCCTTTGAACTTTGGGGCGGCTAACTTGTGGAAGGCTAATCGGTGCCCTTTACCTACCCAAATGAAATTAGAAAAGATATTGTGCACTTTTTTGGACTACGATTGGGGTAAGCAAATGTTCAGGAGATTAAGTGGGTAGAACAGCCGTGGGAAGATATTCATTTTGATGAGGCTAACTCTGCCCCAAATCGTCAAGGGGAGAAGGGACCATCTATTTAAGTCTTGAACAATAGTGTTTAATAGGGAATCTAGATTGCATTTATGCAGAAGGGCGGTGCTTCTTGAGAAGGTAATGCCTAAATATTTCAATGACTTCCTTTCCCAGGACAGGCCTAATGCACTGATCTCATACCTCATCACTCTTTGGTTGAGAGGGAATACCACCGTTTTCCCCACATTTAATTTGTAGTTAGATAACAGACTATATTCTTCAATAACCTCCAGGAGATGTGAGATGGCTTTTTCGGGAAATGAAGTGCAAAGAAGTAAATCATCTGCATAGGCCGATACCTTAATTTCGATGCCCTGTACCGATATACCTTGAATCTTGGGGTGAGCCACCAGTCTTCGAATGAGAGGTTCTAAATATAAATTAAAAAGAAGTGGGGATAGGGGACATCCTTGCCTCGTGCCTGAAAGCACGGGAAACCTGTCGGAGCTACACCCGTTGCATAAGATTCTGGCTGTTGGGGACTTATAGAGGGCCTGTATTCAATTTTGGAATTCTAAAGGGAGGCCGAAAGCATGTAACGTCCAGAAAAGGAAGTTCTAATCTACTGTATCAAATGCTTTCTCGGTATCCAGAGAAACCAAGGCCGCTGAGTATTCCGCATCTCTGGATGCCGAGAAAGCATGAGCCAGAGTTCGAATATGGTCACTAACCAACCTGCCCTTCATGAAGCCCACCTGCTCCACTCCTATTAATTCCAGAAGAACTGTGCTTAGGCAATCTGCCAACAGCTTACTCAGAATCTTAATATCCTGATTGAGCAGCGATATTGGCCTGTAACTTACCATATCCTCTGGGGTTTTACTGGGTTTTAGAATAAGTACGATTAGCGCTTCGAACAATGTGGCATCTGTACTCCTTCCATCTAAGATCTGCTGGAACATAGGGAGGAGCAAAGGGGTAAGATTCTTTGCAAACGCCTTATAGAAATTCGATGAAAACCCATCAGGCCCTGGGGACTTGTCATTGGGGAGGCTGTCTATCACTTCAGAATCTCCATTTCGGTTAAAGGAGTGCATAAAGCAGCTTGCTGCGCTTCTGTGAGAGTAGGCAGATGTGATTCCTTTAGGTAGTGGTCCAGATCCTTACAAGGGGGGTTCGCCATCGGTGAGTATAAAGATTGGAAAAACTTTTGGAATTCTGAAGCAATTTCTTTAGGGTCAACCATTAGTGAACCTTTATAGGACCGAATTGAGGCAATGAATCTGGCAGACTCTTGTTGTTTAACACGAGCAGCCAGAAGATGACCCGCTTTCTCCCCCTGATCAGCGTAAGTAGCTTTCATTTTCAGAATCAAAAATTCTGCCCTCTCTCTAAGAAGCTCCATATAGGAGTCTTTGAGTTTAACCAGGTCCAATAGAGTCTGTTCCGGTGTACGAGGAGACAGATTTTTTTCTATATCTCTAATCTGCCTAAGGAGCTGCGTTAACTCCAGCTCTCTCAGTTTTTTCCTCTTTGATGCCACCCCGATTAATAGACCCCTTAGATAAGCTTTAGGGCACCCCATTCCATATCGGGCTTACCCGTAGAATTAGAATTGACAGACAAGTATTGAGAGATATGATTATTGATGTATTTCAATATTATTGGGTCCTTTAGAAGTTGGTTACCGATTTTCCAGTGGCCATCCCTTTTAGGAATACCTGCCAGGGAAAGTTGACATGTAACTAATGAGTGGTCTGATGGTGGTCCCGGGTGTATGGTCGAATCTACAATCCAAGATACCAGGCAATGCGAGATCATAATGTAATCAATCCTAGAGGATGTCTTGTGGATAGGGGAGGTGAAGGTGAAACCTCTGTCCGTGGGGTGCAGTATGCGCCACACATTGCATAGTCCCACCTTGTCCCATAAATCTCTTAGGGCCCTTCGAGCTGGGGACAGACCTCTGGGTTTGTTTCCTGTGCAATCCATGCTTGGGTCAAAAACTAAGTTTAGGTCTCCACCCAGAATCATTGGGGTTGTAATAAAGGGAGCCAGTTTGTTCATGAGTTTTACGAAGAACTCAGGAGATTCGGAATTTGGTCTGTAAATGCTGCCCAATAATACCTCCAGATTATATACTCTTCCTTGGACGAGTACATACCTCCCACGGGCATCCCTAATTATGTTGCTTGGCACAAAAGGGACTTTGCTTCTTATCAGGATCATGACTCCACAGCTTTGCCTTGTACCTTGAGCTGTGAATACCTGCCCTATTTGTTGCCTCCTCATCTTTAATTCTTCTGAAATCAGCAGGTGAGACTCCTTTATAAACGTGACATCCGATCTCAGCAATTGGAGGTGTTTACGCACTTGATATTGTTTAATCTTCTGCCTAACTCCCCTCACATTCCATGAAAAAAAGGTTAAATTGCTCATCATGAATTAAAACTGATCTTGCGTGGCATTCTGGGCATTCCACCAGCGGTCTTTTTCTGGTCACGACATCAATGGATTTGTCCAGAAAAACCTGGTCTGGGCTCCCCCCTCCCTCCCTCCTTTCTCTCCCAAAATACAACCATATGGCAGTTGAGTGTGTTGAAATCAACGTCCAAGTTAACCCCCTACCCTCCCCTTCCCCATCACTACTATGGACAGCGAACAACAGAGCCCCCTGCTATGCCCTCCCTTCCCCCAGCCCTCCCAACCCATCTACTACCCCATCAACCTAAAATATTATTGAGACCTTAGAATGGACTAGCTAATGGGGTGAGAATATAACAGAATATATTGACTAAAATATACTGTTCAAGATCCATTCCACTTCTGTTGACTACTTTGTTTGGCTAAGTGTGTGCTAGTCAACTGCCATTGTGACCGTTATTTGATGGACTACAAGCCAAAATAACCAGTTTGTTCCTATCCTATAGATCAGCATCGTGGCTACCCAAAACCTGATATAGTCTACTGAGTGGTAGCCTGCCCTCGTAAAATAAAAAGGAAAAGGAGAACATAAAGTACTTGTGGAGAAAAATGAAGAGAATGCACCATTTCATGCAAGTAAATCAAAACGGACATAGTCTTGTGTGCTAATGGCCAAATTTGGCTCCAATAAGTCTGAGGGCTGTCAGGTATAATTGTCCCGCCTTATAAGGACGATTTCGGCCGTGGCTTTTGTGATGCCGTATTGTCAGCATACATTTGAACCGATCCGAACACCAATATTGTAACTCTAACAGGGGATTGAACCAGATCAAAAAAAATAAAGTTGAGATTGAGCATTTTCAAGCTCCCTGAGCAAGGGATTAGTCCATAAACGTTGAATTCTTATGTTTGTTAGCTTTGAAAGGGAGGGTCAGCTGCGATTTACCCCGCCAGTTAGCAAAATGAGATTTAATATTTAAATTATACCGAGCAGCTCCACCATTACGGTAGCCTGTTGCAAGAAGCTGCCTTCTAACATTATTTGGTTCCATGTGCTCTCTAGTAGTGACTATCACAGAGACAGGGTGAATACTGCAACTGAAAGCCGGCTTGGTAGACCTGTTAGAAGACAGTGTTTCGGTGAGGCGTTATGAGGAGCTGGGTTCGAGAGAACTTATCACCAATGCCCCAATGACTATACGGAATTGGCAGTGCGAGCTACAGCAGTACCCTTGTCCACTCTTAACGCATCATACAACAGCTTTGAGTCTTAATAAAGGAAACCCACTTTTAAGGAGAAAAGACAATCTTCACAGTTGATCAATAGTCTCTGGTAGTCTTTGAGGCTGACATCTCATTACCTCATAGCTCTCAGGTTTCTTTGAACAGATCGGAGAAAGCACTTTTAAGCCCTTTTGCAGTGGCGTCTCAGTCCTCGAAGGATAGCCAAGATCCAGAAATCAGGACTCCCAGCTTCGCTGGGTAGGTCATCCTAAACTTCACGCTGGCGGCAATTAACTTAGAAACCATAGGGTGAAATTGGGCTCGCCTTTGCCTAATCGAAGCTGGCAAATCCTGCGCAATTCTAATTTTAGTGCCTTCCCAGCACACCTCTTGCAATTATTTTATTTTGGTGAATAAATGTTGCCACTCTAGAAAGTTTAGGAACTTAAAAATCAGCGGGCGAGGGGGAGCACCAGATAGTGGCTTGGGGTGGAGAGCCCTGTGTGCGCGTTCGATAATGTAAGTCGGGCCGAAGGACAACGGCCCGGCTAACTTTTCGATCAACTTTTGGATAAATCCTATCACATCAGTTCCTTCAGAACTTTCAGGAAGACCAATGAGGACCGCGTTGTTCCTACGACTGCAGCCCTCTAGGTCTTCAATCTTCATCTCCATTTTTGCAAGCTTCTGGCGAACCATCACAATCTCGGGCTCCACTTTTTCGGTTCTTTTTTCCACCAAACTAATTCTGGCTTCAGTATCCAAGGTTCTTTGCTGTAGATCCTCCACCGCGTGGGTAAGACGTTTGACTTCTGCTGTTATTGTAACCATGCTTTCTTTGAAAGGAGAAAACTCCTGTAGAAAATGTTGCAAGGTGAGAGGTTGCTGTTCCTCCGTAGTAGCTTCAGGCGTCGGATCATGTTCACCTCCCGAGGCCCTGGCTTTTTTCGAGGCCTTTTCGGTTGTAGCTGGAGGAGTGTGTTTTGCAGGATTTTTCTTTGACAGCATCTCCGTCTGGGAAATTAAGCTTAATATTATGAGCCCAATCCTTTCTTAGGCACGTGAGGCTCTGTTCAGATGATAAGCAGTTAGGTATTTCGTTGAATTTATAGATCTTGTGGGTCAGAGGGCTGGAGCTGCGGTGGAAGGCTGCTACCTGGTGGACTGCATCACATGATCCCCCGTTCAGGACAGATTTACAAAATTACAGTGCCACTGTTCATGAGCGGAGGTCCCAAATGCTTTCATGAGATGGGGTTACAAAAAGGCCATATTAAAAATTTAGAGTGCACATACCGACAAATGACCAGGGCATTAGGGTTTCTAACCATAGCGTCCCACCCTGTATAGACTAACAGGCGTCAGGTGTGCCTTTTGATTGTCAGCAATAATAATGCTCACGCCATTCAACCCCCCACCCTACAGCTAGTGACAGGCATCAGGTGTGCCTTGGACTCTTCGGACCAAAATTTCACCCCATTCTCCTATACTGCACCCATCTCAATGTATTTCCTTATGAAATGGGGTGAGCGTAAGGCTTGACAGCCCCAAGCGCACAATGTGACACTTGTCAGAGTCCGCAGAGTAGGGTGAGGTGAAATGGAGTGAGCGTTATAGCCGATGACCCAAAGGCATACCTTAATGCCTGTCAATCTCTGCAGGGTGGGGTGGGGTTCACGTCAGTTCCATACTTCACTGCCATTCCTATTATGCATCTCTCTAACTCCTGCACTACTGATGCCAATGCCAGCAGGACAACACTCGGCACTGACAAATGCTTGTTTTCTTTTGTTACTTATTTTAAGTTTTCCTTTTACAGGTACATGGTGACACAGTGGCCAAGTTAGGCTAAATAACTTCTCTTTTTTATTTCACAGGTGACAGGTATAGTAAGGCTGGGAATGGACAAGATTCATTTGGGTAAAATGTATTGTTTTGAGATACTGTAGCTAGTAAAGATATGTGCTCTGAAATTTGCAGTCATTGTTTTGACAAACAGTGTGATATATATATATATATATATATATATATATATATATATATATATACACACACACACATATCATACTTGAGACTGCCTGGCTGGTATCACCTCTGACATCACTGGCTCAATAGTATTTAACCAGGGATGCCTCACCCTAGCCACGTGCCCTAACAAACAATCTCCTAAAGCCGAAGCACTGGGGCTATTTGGTTACAGCCCAGGCTACTCAGTGCTGGGCATATTTGCATATTTTGCCTTGAATGTATTACTCATTTGCAATGGTTTGCTGTATTCTTTTGATGTAATTCAGTGTTATCACACTACATTAAATGGCACCTTGAACAGCATCCTGTGACCTAACACTGTCTGTGTTTCTCGAGTGCTTAATACTTTGTTTCTGTATGTTTGAGGCTAGCAGCCCTCCAATTAAGCACTGACCCTACACCATTTGAACGCAGCACTACTTTTTTCTGGATCCATTTACTACGGACCTCTGCTGAGAGTCAGAAGGTTAAACAAACACATCACATCAGTAGGAAGTAATAAATCTCATAATCTGAGATAATGCTACACAACAGTGTTAAGTTTGTTTGATTTTGTAATAGTTTAGAACAACCTTTATTTGTTCAGAATTATCTATAATGGTTTGGGTGAACATATATTCATTTGCATACAATAAGCCATATATTGGCTTAAATATTAATATATTGATATACAGATGTACTGGATGTAGTGGTCATGGATTTCTTTGAGATAAATTGTACCAGTTTAAGAACAGATGCTTTGTTTCCAGTAGAGTGTATTGATTTCACTAAAAGTGCATGTCAAAGACAATGCTATGATACTTGTACAGGCAACAGTATTGACTGAGGATTTAAACAAGCCTTAGAGAATAAGGGCATGATCCAAACAGCAATTAGTATGTATTGGTTCAGACAGCTGATCAGCTGGTTTTACTATTATAGAGAGAAAGCATAAGTGCTTTCATTCATCGGAAGCCGGCAGGTCATGTTGGAGGGAGGAGGGTGTCAGTCACCTACCGAGACAGAAATTAAGAGCTGGGAGGGGAGGGAGGTTGGGATCAGGGTGCTGCCAGGGTGGGAGGATTGGGGAAACATTAGAGTGTCCATTTTTTTAGTGAAACTAAACACTTTTCTTTCATGAAGATGATGACCGGCCATGAAGGTGGGAGTGTTGTACTGGTCGCCTATTGTAGGACTAAAATACAAATACTGTGGGTGCTGGGAGAGGAGGGTGGGATCTGGTGCTCACTCAGGAAATGGCCTGGAAGCCAAGGTCCCTTTTGGGACTTTAATCAGTACAAACGTAGAAACATAGACTTTTACGGCAGATAAGGACCACTTGGCCCACTCAGTCTGCCCATTTCCCTGCCTATTGGATAAGCTGCAGATCCAAGTTAACCAACAGCCTACTTCCTCCTACCCCCCAACAGAATTGCCTTATGTCTGTCCTATGCATTCTTGAATTCCACCACTGTTTTTGACCCTACAACCTCCTCAGGAAGGGCGTTCCATGCATCCACCACCCTCTCTATGAAAAAATACTTCCTAAAGTTGCCCCTGAGCCGTCCCCCCTCTATCTACAAATTGTGCTGCCTTGTGCTTGTACATCTCTTTTTCTGAAATATGCTATCTTCTTGGACTTTATTGATTCCCTTGAGGTACTTGAAAGTTTCTATTATGTCCCCCCTCTCCCTCCTTTCCTCAAGGGTATACATATTAAGCTCATTTAGTCTCTTTTTGTATGGCTTCTGGTGCAGATCCTGCACCATTTTAGTTGCCCTTCTCTGGACTGCCTCCATCCTGTCTATGTCCTTGCAGAGATGGGGTCTCCAGAACTGCACACAGTACTCCAGATGGGGTCTCACCAACTGTCTGTACAGAGGGATAATAATCTCCAGTTTTCTACTGGTGATACCTCTCCCTAGGCATTTCAGTATCCCCCCAGTCCTCCTTACTGCCTTCTCACATTGCGTGCCTACCTTTAAGTCATCTGATATGACTACTCCCAGGTCCTTTTCCATGTTTCGTTGCTGTTAGTACTCCCCCCCCCAATTGCATACTCTTCCCCTGGATTTTTTTTCCCCAGGTGCATTACTTTTCACGTCTTTGCATTGAATCTAAGCTGCCATTCTTTTGACCATTCCTCCAACCTTGCCAAGTCCCTTCTCATCCTTTCCACCCCCCTTGTGTATCAACCCTGTTGTAGATCTTTGTGTCATCTGCAAAGAGGCATACGTTTCCTTCCAGTCCTCTGCAATGTCACTTATAAAGACATTAAAAAGGACCAGTCCCAGTACTGAACCCTACAGTACCCCACTAGTAACTCCCCTTTCTTCGGAGTGGACTCCGTTTATTGTTCCCCTCTGTGTCCTCTTGTCCAGCCAATTTTTTAACCAGGTTACCACCCTGGGATCCACTCCCAGGCTGGCTAACATGATTATTAATCTGTTGTGTGGGACTGTGTCAAATGCCTTGCTAAAGTCTAGGCAGGCCATGTCCACAGCCCCTCCCTGGTCTACTACTTTAGTCACCCAGTCAAAGAAATGTAAGAGCTTCCTCTGACATGACCTTTCCGCTGTGAATCCATGCTGCCTTGGGTCCTGTGCCCTGCTGGCCTCTAGGTACTAAACAATTGTTTCTTTCAGAAGTGATTCCATCATTTTCCCTACCACTGAGGCCAAACTAACAGGTCTGTAGTTTCCTGCCTCTGCCTTGCTCTCACTTTTGTGAAGGAGAATCACATCTGCCCTCCTCCAGTCCTTGGGTACCACACACCATCCTCCCATGATTTGTTAAAAAGGGTAGTCAGTAGTGTCACTAGTTCTCCCCTTAGTTCTTTTAGAATTCTGTGGTGAATCCTGGCAGGCCCCATTGCCTTGTCCTTTTTCAGTTTTAGGAGTTCTTTTAGGACCCTTTTTTCTGTGAATGGGCTGGTACTGACCTCCCAATCCAAAGTGCTTGTATTGATTGGTTTAGGTACCTCCCCCTCCTCTTCTTTTGTGAATAATGAGTAGAAGTGTTAGGTCAGTATGCCTGCTTTTTCACTGTCACCCTCTGCCCACCACCTCTCCCCTTTATTAAGCCTCACTATCCCTTGCTTCATCTTTCTTTGCTCCCTAATATACCTATAAAACATTTTATCCCCCTCCTTCTTAACTGAGCTGGCTATCTTTTCCTAAGTTTGTGTCTTTGCTATTCTGACTGCCTTCCCAGCCTCCTTCTGCTTTAACTGGTACAGTTATCTGCCCTGCTCCTTCTGTGTTTTCTTCTACTTCCTGAATGCTATCTTTTTCTCCCTATCTTCCCTCGCCACCACCTCTTTTGAGAACCATAGCTGTTTTTTCCCTTTTTTTGATCTGTTTATTTGCTTCACACAGGAGGCAGTATAGCGCAGTGATCTAAGGCTCTGAGCTGCAAATCTGGCGACATCGAGCAGATCAGACCTGGGTTTGAATCCCACAGCTTCCACCTGCATATTGTGTGACTCTGAGCAAGTCACTTAACTTCCTTGTGCTCCCAGGTCACACCTGGAAACAAGCTATGGCTTAGTGTGCCTTTCCTGGTTAAACAATTTCCCCTTTCCCTTACACAAAGGCTTGTTGCCTCTGTGATGGCAGTCATGATTTTTCCCAATTGTTCCTCCACCTCTCCTTCTTGCCCATTTCCTAGTGCTTTTCTAAGGAACTCTTCCATTTTACCAAAGTCATCCCTTCTAAAGTCTAGTACCCTTGCTTTTGTATGGCTTGACTCTATGGCTTTGTTTATCATGAGCCATACTGTTTGGTGGTCGCTTGTTCCCAGATGACTACCCACTTCTAAATCTGAGATCCTCTCTCCATCACCATTTGAGAGTACCAGGTCTAGGACTGCTCCCTCGTGAGTAGGTTCCAGCACTAGCAGTCTGAGGCATACCCCCTGTAGGGCATCGAGAATAGCCTTTCTCTTGGATGTGGCTGTAGCAAAGGTGCTCCAGTTAACATCTGGCATATTCATGTCCCCCCTCCTGTCAACAATATCTCTACTTTTTATGCCATTCTAAGGATGTCTTCTATCATTTCCTTGTCTATTTCCTCCCCCTGAGACAGGGGTCTGTATACAACCTCCATGTGGATTGTGGTGCCATTTCCTGTCTCCAGGGTGACCCACAGAGCCTCCTCTCCTCCCTGTTTACACTTTAGTTCTGTTGCTTTAATCCCTTCCATTGTGTAGAGAATTACTCCTCCTCCTCCTCTTTTACCCTCCCTGTCCCGCCTGTAGATTGTGTGCCCTGGTATGCTGCCACCTCAGTTATGGTTCTCTGTGTACCATGTTTCTGTGACTGCCACAATATCCAGGCATCCCTCTTCCATCAAGGCCACTAGTTCTGTTACCCAGACTATGGCCATTGGCACTTATCGCCCTCCATTTTATGATGACCTTGCCTCTTTTAGCCCTCCTGTCCTTACTGCCTTTTTCTCCATTTACCCCATCCTGCTCCCTATCAAATTCTCTACCTTGGTGTTTACCTTGCTAACTACCCTGTTTTTTTGGGGGGGGGGTCTGGAATTTCCCTGCTTCTTTTCAGTGCCTCCTCCCTTGTCTAGTTAAAATGCTTGCCAATGAAGCATTTAAACCTATCACCTAGGATACTGATACCTGGACAGATGCAGACCATTGTGCCAGTATAGACCTGCATCCCTCCAGGTGGACCCCCAGTCCCCAGTGAAGCCAAAACCCTGAGCTCCACACCAGTTTTTCAACCATTCATTGAATCCCATGGTGTGGAGTACCCTAGCCTCACACATGCTATAGACAGGAAGCACCTCCAAAAAGGTTACCATGTTTGCTGCTTGTCTCAGGCCTCTTCCCAAGTCCACAAACCTCTCCTGCACTGCTCTGATCCCATTCCCAGCCAGGTCATTTGTCCCAAGGTGGACAATGATGTCCAGTTCCCTCTCCCATTCAGCTGCTCCCACAATCCTGAGGATTCGCTTTCTGTCCCTCCCAGCCATGGCACCGGGCAAGCACCTTACCTCCCTCTCCCCTCCCTCACCCAGTTCTACCTTCATAACAATTGAGTCCCCCACTGAGAGTTGTTTCCTTCCCCTGTGTGATCTTGTGCCACCCTCCTCTGGGTCTCTCTTGTAGAGGTTCCCAGCATCCTCCTTGTTCTCCACTGATAGTGTCCCTATAGAGGAACCATGCTCCACCAGAATGGTGTATGAACTGTGGAGAGGTACAACTGGAGGAATACCCCTCTGTTCCACCACCATCACCCTCTCTGAGCCCACCATGGTCCAACCACTCCTCCTTCTTGGCAACATCTGAGGCAGTGACAGTGGCTCTGGTAGTCCCTGGCTGGGGGAGGAGGTTTCCTGAATCCTCACCAGGTCGGCCTGGAGACGTGCAACCTCCTCCCGCAGACCAGACAGATACCTGCAAATAGGGCAGGATTACAGTCTCCAGAATGTCTCCTGGAAGACTGTCACTCCACAGCCAGTGCATTGCACCATTCCCTACATGTATCTCTCCCTTCCTATTTTTTGTTGTTAGTGCATGAGAGGGTGTGCATTCATTTACCCCTACTCAGTGTGCTAGGACATTAAGGTTATGACAGGTGTAGGTCCGTTGCCCTTTTGAGGAAGTGATGTCAGAACCCCTGGTATAAAGGAAATTATGCATTTGGGGTTGGCTGGGTGAGGGGCAGGGTGGGTAGGACCAAACCTGTGCCCTCCAGAAACAATCATCTACAGCTCTGATCCACCACCCTGGTGACTGTTTTCCTTCCTTTCAGCAAGACAACCTACACAACAATTTAAGAGAAAAATATACCTTGTAAAAAACACTTTGAGTCAGAGAAAAATCAAGCAGTAATCTGTAAGCACACAACAGTATCAACCTGTAAGCACACCCTGTAACAATTTAGCAGAAAATGTACCCTGCAAAAAATAGAGAAAAATAAAGTAGTAAACTGTAAAGCCTGTAAGTCCAACACAATAACAAAAACCTGTAGGCAAAACCTTTAACAATTTAATAGAAAATATACCCTGGAAAGAAACAATTTGAATAAGAGAAAATAAAGCAGTAATCTGTAAGCACAAAATAGTAACACAACTATAGGCACACCATGTTACAATTTAGCAGACACTATATCTTGCAAAAAACAATTTGAATCATCAGAGAACAATAAAGCAGTAATCTGTAAGCAAAAAAAAGTAACAAAACCTGTAAGCACAACATGTAAGCACAAAACAAAATAGTAACACAACAGTAAAACTGCTTAGCTAAAAGAAGCTTTAATGTTTCTCCTTGCTCTGATACTGTTGCCCCTTGCTCTGTCCTTTCAAGCAATCCTAGAAGAAAAGCGCTCAGGTGAATCTAGGTGTTTTTTGCTAGCAAACCTAGTCTTCCACCTTTAGGTTGGAGGAACTTCTAGGATAACAACCTGTAGGTCCACAAGAATAAAAATTCACCTTCTGTGTGATATCCTTGAACGAAGTATATTTTTCACTTCCACCATAAAAAGTAAGTTGATGTTTCGTGAGGTGCCCCCTCACTTTGTAAAACAAAATACCCAGTGTTCTCCTATTAATTATGAAGTGTAATATTTTACCAGCTCATAGTAATACTGTATTCTAGTATTCATACACTTCATATCAAAACCCTGTGCTACTGTTTAGTGAGCCCATGCAAAACATGTGTCCCTGCATAGCTATGTTTACTCCAAAGGGATATCAGTCAAACAAGGACCCATACCACGTAAGTGTTGTTATATATTCACCCTTAGAACCTATCACATGCCTCCACTAGCTGTTACATCTGTTAGTTCAAAAGCATTTTAATTATCCATTTCTTATATGTCTAATAATATTAAACATGCTCAGTTATAGATAATGTACGTATTTTATAAAACACTTCCTACCACCACCATGTGCAGTATATAATCATTTTTTAAACTGGTCTTAATTTGTTTTTTTTATATCTTACCTTTTGTCACTCATCTCCCTAATATAGCCTCTGCCTCTTGCATCCTCTGCTCTAGAGATCCTCGCACCTTCATCATTCCTCATCCACGATCCTCTGCTGGGCATCAGCTTTTTCCTATCATCTTCCTTCACTTTGGAACCAGCTACCCTCTTCTCTCTGCTTCACTTCCTCCCCTGGCTCCCGCAGGTATTAGAAACAAACACCCCCGCTCCCTGTTTTCCTTCTGTGACTGTTCCCCTTACATTTGCCTCCTACCTCAGCATAAAGGTGGCTGAAATGCAGTCACCTTTCACTGGGGAGTAGAGCAATGCAGAAGAAAACTGGAAGGTGGCTCAGCTTGATACTCAAAGGTACTGTTTTCTACTATTGTAATTGCAAGGGGAAACTGCCATTTTATTGCTCTTTACTGTAATTACAGCTCCTTTTTTGCATTTGCAAAGTGGGCCAGTCGCTGAGGCACCACAGCACCCCCCCACAGTCCTTTTGTTGTGCAGATTTAGTCAGTGACACACAGGAACACTTGTTTCTGCCTTTATTAACTGCTGCACCCTCCTCTGTCTCTCTCCAGCCTGCAATTCCCACCCCACAGCACCCAGCTGAGCACCGAGGCTTCGCTCTGCCAGCGGGCGGTGGGCAGCACCTTAGCCAAACCAGGGAACCACGAGGCCGGGAGGAACAGTGAGGAAGCACTCGGGAAAGGCGCAAAATTTTGCCCACCTGCCTCCCCTTGTGTGTTACTTTATAGGCATCTTCCCGCCGAAATCTCTTCCCCGGCCCCAGCATTTTTCTAAACCAACAGACAGTCACACCGGCTTGCTGATCCAACCAACCGGCAACTTCACTACTCCCCGACAGCCAACTACCAATATCTCTTTCAGAATGGGGAGTTTACTTCTGATACTTCTTTCACTATCAGCCATAGGGTTCCACAAAGAAGATGTCCCTATCATACAAAGAAGGGTGATCCATCCGCACAGTCTCTCTGAACCATCCCCTTTGGCTGACACTCAAATCCTCACATATGCTCTACCATTGCTGCATCGACTACAGTGGTATAATCACCATAAAGAGACACATACCTCCACACATGTATTTCAATCAAGGCTCCACTGCTGGTTATATAGATCCCCCCAAGCCTAAGCGCCAAACTGCTACTTGGTGTCTCGACACATTTCCTTAAACCCACAGGGAGCACCCCAAAAAAAGAGCGGCAACAGAATAAAAGAAGGAGGACCAAAGACAGCCCCCTCTCCCTATCACTGGCAGCTCTCATGAAACTTCTGCTCTTTCTATTGCTCTGTATTGGTAATGTGGAAATCAACCCTGGACCTCCTGAATGTATCACCTCTCCATCAGACCTAACCTCAATTAAAGGCCTCAGTTTCCTGCATATTAATGTATGCAGTCTGTTGAAAAAACTTACATTGATACAAGCCTGGGCTGCTCATACCTTGCTAGACTTTCTCGTGGTATCTGAGACATGGCTCAAACCCACCACAGCAGACAGGGATGTTAACCTACCTAACTATCAACTATTCAGAGCTGATCACCAAACAAGGGGAGGTGGAGTAGCCATATATGCAAAATCTGGTATAGCTGTATCCTGTATTGCTGCAACATCTATGCCCAAGGAGTTTGAATGCCTATCCCTAAAAGTCTTTCTCCCCAATACAGCAGCTTTTCAACTAATTGGATGCTACAGACCCCCCTCTGCTGAACACAAGCTCTTATCCCACCTGGGGAACCTGGTCAAGCCCAGCTCTGAAGAAGTCATTATTCTAGGTGGCCTGAATTTCAACTGGCTCACCCTGGCAGCTACACCTCTGGTATCATTCTGTGACACATATGGGTTCACACAGCTAATTAATGAACCAACAAGAATTAATGCAAGGAATAGTAATAACAGCACACTACTTGATATCATGCTAGTGAGTAAACCACATCTATTCACACACGCTGGAGTGCTTCTCTTCGATATAAGTGAACACTGCCCCATCGCAGGGGTAAGATCCACCAGCATAACAACAAATCCTGCAAAATTCCTCATGAGGAGATCCAAGAAAAACATCAGTATCGAAGGATATTTGCATGATCTAGCTTACTATCCACACTGGCAAGAGTTTTATCTTGCACATTCTGTAGAAAAAGCTCAGCAGGTGCTAAATAGCATTATAATAAATGCCCTCAGCACCCATGCCCCAATCTCTAGTATCCGAATAAAAAACAAATCCTGTCATTGGTTTTCAGCTGACCTCAAAGCTGCACTGCTGGAGAGAGACAAACTCTGGAAAATGGCAAGAAAAACTAAGAATGCAAATGATTGGATGATTTTTAGGAAAGCCAGGAATAGATGCACCAAGAAAGTTAGGGATGCAAAGGCTGCCTTCTACCTGGCCGAGCTCGACTCCTCCTACCATAATCCTGCTAGGTTTTGGGGCACCATCAAGGGTATGGTGGGGCAGGACGCTAACAACCCCCTTCCAACTCAACTACACAACAGTTATAGCCCTATCACTGGCAAAATGGAAATCATGGCTGCATTCAATAACCACTTCACAACGGCTGGCCTTGCCTTTGACATCTCTCCAGCTAACCTGCTGAGGGAACAATTAATCTCCCATTACACTGGTGATCAAAGAGTTGACTCTTCCTTTAGCTTCAAACCTATACTGTTGAAACAAGTTGAGGATCTATTATGGCATCTGGATACCAAAAAAAGTGCAGGAGCAAACTCTCTAGACCCCTTCTTTCTAAAGATTGCATGCCATGTACTTGCAGTCCCCCTAACACCTCTTTAACCTTTCCCTAAACTCTGGCTATATTCCCACACTGTGGAACACAGCCCAAGTGGTCCCCCTTCTAAAATCAGGGGACCCTATGGATCTTAATAATTACAGGCCCATTTCCATTCTACCAGTGCTATCCAAGATGCTGGAGAAATTAGTGAGTAATCAGCTAAGGGAATATCTTGACAATGCTAACCTCTTAAATCCAGCTCAATCTGGATTCAGGGACAAGCATAGCACTATCACTGCATTAGCCAAGGTCACAAATGACTGGCAAACCGAATTGGATAAAAAGAATAATGTCTGTGCAGTATTCCTGGACCCAAGCAAAGCATTCGATACTGTGGACCATGAGCTGCTACTCTCATCCCTGCACTCCCTTGGCCTAGATCCACCCTCCCTTAAGTGGTTCAGATGCTACCTCACCGGTAGGTCACAGCAGGTAAAAGCTGAAGGTGACCTATCCCCATTAAAACCACTGTCAAGAGGAGTCCCCCAAGGTTCTATTCTGGGTCCTATCCTTTTTGCCATTTATATAAATAACATTGATTCAACCATTACCAATTCCTCAGTACACCTCTTTGCTGATGACACTGTGCTGTATGTCAGCAACCCTTCGCCTGCAGTTGCTCGTGAAATCCTACAAACAGAATTCTCCTTGTTACAACATCAGCTACTCGAGAAAAAGCTTCTGTTAAATGCAAAGAAAACTAAAGCAATGATGTTCACAAATCAAAACTCCACCAGCCCATCCTCTTCAATCACTCTCCCCCAGCTATGCACTATATGGGGTGTTAACCCCAATGACCTGATGGCGGTGCTGGATCTATCGAGTTTATCGGGTGAATGCATGAGTCCAGATGATCTTGTATTGGCCTATAATAAGGCTGTGGGAGATGCCCTGGACAAAATTGCTCCTGTTCGTGTTCGGACTCTCACTCTTCGTTCAAGAAGTCCGTGGTTTGATGGCTCCTTGAAGGAGTTAAAGCGAGTAGGCCGAAGGCTGGAGAGAGTCTGGCGGAAGTCAGGCCTTGATGCCGACAGGCTTAGACTGATGGCTCATTATGACAGCTATCAGTCAGAAATCAATCATAAGAAGGCAGAATTCCTGTCCAGAGAGATTTCTGCCGCACATAATCGACCGGCTCAGCTTTTCCGGACTGTGGACAGACTGTGCAATCCAGTCTGTCTTCAGCCTAGAGAAGCGTTTTCTCAGTTAAGATGTGAGAGAGTTGCTCGGTTCTTTGCGGATAAGGTTGCTGGCATTAGGTCTGGCATCGGTCGATCCCTCCTATGGGGACTCGGTGGTCTATTGGAAGTGGCCTGCCCTCAGTCTGTCTGGTTAGATTTTCACCGGCCGGAATTTGGGGACATTGTGAAGATCACCCAAACAATGCGACCAACTAGTTGTAGTTTGGATCCGGGTCCTACACCACTTTTAGTAAGTTGCGTAGAAGTTATCTACCCAATCCTTGCAGACATTGTCTGGATGTCCTTGGAGAGGGGGGTCTTTCCTGACCCCCTCAAGGAGGCGGTAGTTCGACCACTCCTTAAAAAATCCTCCTTGGACCCAGATTGTCTTGCTAACTACCGGCCTATCTCTAACCTGCCGTTTGTTGGTAAGGTTATTGAAAAGGCAGTTGCGTTACAATTGGATGATCACCTTATATCTCACAATGTCTACGATACTCTCCAGTCTGGTTTCAGGAAAAGACATAGTACAGAGACTGCCCTTGTCTGGGTATTGAGTGACCTCCTGATGGCCAGAGATCAAAAGGCATGTACCATTCTGGTCCTTCTCGATCTGTCTGCTGCATTTGACACTGTAGACCATGGAGTGCTATTGGATCACCTCGGGTCTTTTGCAGACTTCTGGTACAGTCCTCAAGTGGTTTCGTTCTTACCTCACGGGCAGGTTTCAGAGAGTTGTCACGGAATTTATTCCTCTGACACTCACTTCCTGCCCTGTGAGGGTACCACAGAAACTCCATCTTAGCTCCCATGTTGTTTGCAGTGTATATGCTGCCATTAGGAGAAATCATCAGGCGATACAGTTTGGGTTTCACTGCTATGCAGATGATACTCAACTGTATCTGTCCTTTCTCCCCAGTCAAGGTGATGCACTCTCTGTACTTAATAGTTGCCTTGATGAGATCAGACTGTGGATGAGTTTGAGCTGGTTGAGACTCAATCCGGATAAGACTGAGGTGCTGGTTGTGGATCCAGGTCGTCCGGGGATGGGTGTGGGTGTTGGGCAACCATCAGGTTTATTACTTGGTGGCATACCACTCTCTACCTCTAAACAGGTGCGAAACCTGGGCGTTATTTTTGATGATGGTTTAACCCTGAAATCTCAGGTGTCAGCTGTCGTCAAGTCCTCTTTTTACCATCTGAGGAATATCGCCCGGGTGAAACATCTGATTCCCCCGGATGACCTTCCAACATTGGTCCACGCCTTTGTCACTACCTGTATTTTTTTTTTTTAATAATGTCTTTATTGTATTTTGAATGAACATACAAACAGACATACACAGCAAGCCCGGGTTCCCGGGTGCCCACCCCAAAAACTGGGTAGGCAAACTATATGCAGAGACTATATACAATCACAGCTGCCGAGAACCACCACCCCTATCCAGACACTAAAACCAGCTCACCACACCCAAATTGAGGAAAATGAACAAGAAGGTACCCAGTTTGGAACTAGATTTAAAAAAAAAAAGGAAGACCTCAAAGCATAAAGACTGGAATTAATCCACAAGTCCTATAGTTCCCAGAACCCTCTAATCAAGGTGGAGATGTTCCCGCAGCTGTGTCCCGAGAAAGAGAGAGAGCCCCAAAATAAGGAAAAAATTAAAACCCCTTTGCTTGGCAGCCCAGGTCCTATCTACTTAATGTACACAGAAAAAAAAAGGAAATTAATCCTAATACATACTGGTCTCCAAACCTAAAAGTAAAAAACAGAGATAATCCAAGTGTAAATATTCAAGCATAGATAATTTAATTACCCACCACGTCAAAAGACTACACTTAGACATACAGACCGATGACAGGGAGGCTTGAGTTGGGTCGAATAGATTGCCTCTAAAATTCGCCTCCTCTTATCATATGTTCCCTTTTTCCCCTTCCGAGACAATTGGCGCTTAATCCTGCCTAATACCCTCAGTAGATCCGCTAGCCAATGGTCATATGAATAAATACATTCACTTTTCCAATGCCTCAAAACATAAGCTTTGACTAGGGCAGACATCAGGGCAATATGATACTTGATCTGCGATCCCAGGATTTGGGTCATATCCCCCAAAATACAGACCTTAGGTGAAATATAGTCTACATAATTTAAAAGGGGGTCCATATTCTGCTTAATCTGAGCCCAAATTGGGTATATCTTAGGACAGTCCCAAAATATATGCAACGTATCCCCCGGACTCAGTCCACACCTAAAACATAGATCTGTCTGTCCAAGCTTCCTAGCACAAAGTTTGGCGGGGGTATAGTACAAATTAGAAAAAATGAAGAATTGCATAGTTCTATATTTAGGTATAGGTATGTAAGCCACACTTTTCCAAGTTGCCTCCCAGTCCGGCCTCAGGAGGATCCTTCTTTTCCCAGTAAGCCACCTTCGAAACCTCCTTACTAAAAAGTCGAGAAGCACCTTATACACCATTGACAGGGGTTTACGAGCACAATTAATTCCTTAAGATTGTCCCAGGTAAATGGAGTCCCTGGTGGACATATATTATCCCTCTGCATTCTCCTGCAACATTTTAGTAATCTGAATCTTCTTAAAAAATTGATACCACTACATTGAAGTGGAAACACTACTTTATCGTCTAGAATTAAGTCTGACCAAACATAATTAGCTAACTACGGAGCCCAAAACCCCTAATTAATCGCCACCAATAGTCATGTTAGGATTACCTAAAATAGGTTGATCTCTACAGCCCTTCTGAGCTTTTACGAAGTGGGGACAGGAAAGTCCACCAGGCCAGGACTGTCTTAAATATTGGGGAATCATTACCCACTCCGGGGAGAATTCCCGGATTAGTAAAGAGCAATGAATTGGGAGAGATACCCTTATCTCTCAAAATTTGCTGTTCAATATGTAACCAAGTTGGAGTGTAGCCCTCTCCTTCCTGGGAGCTGTTCCACTGGGTCATTATAGATAATTGCCCGGCTACGTAATATAAGTAAAGATCTGGAATTTTAAGCCCCCCTAAACTAAAAAGAAGTGGCAAAACCACATGTTTCCTCCTCGGAGGCTTGGAATTCCATAGAAAATCAGAAAAAGTTTTGTATTCTAATAAACCAGGACTTAGGAATATTATACGGGGACAAATATATGGGATACAAAAATCTAGGCAATAGATTCATTTTAATTAATCCCATTCTAGCTGTCAAGTTTAGGGGAAGCTTGTTCCACCTATCCAAGTCAGCCCTAGCTGCTACTAATACTTTATTCAGATTTGCCTCTACACCTTGCTGAAAATTAGGAGTAACCCAAATACCCAGATAATCAATACCATCTGGAGCCCACTTCAACTGGAGGTGGTCAAAGTCTGCCTTATATACATGTGGGGTAAGGGGGAGGACCTGTGTCTTGGTCAAGTTTAGCTTGTAATTCGAGACCACCGAGAATCTCTTTATAACCTCCAAAACCCTGTCAAAACTCTTCACAGGGTCGCAAAGATGCAATAGAATATCATCTGCAAAAACCGAAAACTTCAGTTCCCTCCCCTTAACCACAATCCCCCGTATTTCAGGGTCCGATTGGATTGCCCGCAATAAGGGCTCCAGATAAATATTGAATAAAATTGGGGAGAGGGGACAACCCTGCCTGGTCCCATTATCAAGATGGAATTCCTTTGACAAAAAACCATTGCAAGGGACCCTGGCCGTAGGTGTAGCATAGAGATTCCTAATGCCCCTGAGAAGACCCTCCGGGAAACCCATCCTCTCCATGGTGGCAAATAGAAAGGTGGGAGACCGGTCAAGGCCTTCTCAGCATCAAGGAGAAAAGCGCCATATCCGAACAAGAGCTGGAGGCCTCCAAAGGACATGGTGAAGCTTACATGAAGGCATCATGAGCCCCCTGCCTGGCATAAAACCAACCTGGTCTTGGCTAATAATCCAAGGAGCTATCCTTAAAATTCTATTAACCAATATTTTAGATAATAATTTAATGTCCTGATTCAAGAGGGCAATAGGCCTATAACTCTCTGGCATTTCTCGGGGCTTATCTGGTTTGGGAATAAGTGTAATATAAGCCTGGTATAGCGGTAAATGGGGAACTCCATCAGACCGAATACAAGAAAAAAGCTCGAGGAGTAAAAGTATGAGAGTCTTCAAGTGAGCTTTATAAAACCCAGCTGAAAGACCATCTGGACCTGGAGTCTTACCCCTAGGTAAAGTATTAATTGTATCACTTATTTCAGCCTCTGATACAGGGATTACCAAGGCCTGGGCTTGTTCTTGCTCCAGTCTTGGTAAATTGATACTCTCCAGAAACCCCCACACACTCTCCTCAGTGCTACCTGATGCCCCTTGATATAGTTCTGTGAAGTAATCCATAAAAGACATCTGCCATAGCCTGTGGGTCTGTAACCAATTCCCACGATATTCCAAAAATGGTATTGTCGGGTGGCCTCACTCTCTTACCCTACTTGCAAAAGCCTACTGGGCAAGTACCCTTGCAAAAGGTATTCAGCTTGGGGCCTTTCGGTCCAAGCCTCCAATTTGTAGTACATAATGTCCGTCATTTCGTCCCTCAGTTCCCAAAGTTCCCGTCCACCTCCTCGCCAAATCCCTCCAAGGGGGCAAGTGAATTAATAGCACCCCAAATGAATTCCTCCCTTGCCTTCCTCATCCTGTTTCTCCTAATGGAGAGGGTCTGAGCTATACTAGTATATAGAACTTTACAAGTAGGCCAGGCTAAATTCTTATTGTCAAGGGTAGGGATCTGGGTCAAAATAATATCCCTAAGAGCTTCCTCCAGACGAGATAACATATTGTCTTCTAAGAAGAGGGATTCATCCAGCCTCCATCTGAAAGGTTTTGTCCGAACAGACTCCATTACCCAAGACATCTGAACTGGAGAATGGTCAGACAAAATTCTACTGTGAGTAAATAGTTTCTTAACCCCCTGCAGGGCCTCCTGATTAACCAAGAAAAAGTCGATACGTGTTTGAGTTTTATGCACCCCTGAATAAAAGGTCATATTACAATCCCCTTGTTTAAACTTCCAAAAGGGGTCTGTCAACGCTGCCACCGCTAGAAGTCTAGCCAAAGATACCTGTGCTCTAGAAGGCGGCTTTTTAGAAGGGGACTTCCTATCCACCAGGTTACTAAAGCAGAGATTCCAATCCCCTGCTATAATTAGGGGGTGGGATGAGAAGCTAGTTAGGTCTAATTCCAGGGAGGAAAAAAAATCAGGGTTGGGAGGAGTTGGCCCATATACAGAGGTAATTGTTATTAACCTCCCTATAATAGTGCCGGTGATGAAGACTCCCCGCGCATCCTCCCGCGCTTTATATTGCAAGGGAACAAGCAGGCAACTCTTTGCGATCAAAATCATACGCCCCTGAAGCTTTGTTGCCCCTCTCCAAAAACTTAACCCACCCAGAGCCTTCTCAGAGCATTAACTCTTCCTTTAACAGGTGGGTTTCCTGCAATAAAGCAATTTGAGCCCTATCTGTGAAATATACTTTAGGATCACTAGCCTCTTTTCCTCTCTCTGAGGCCTTTAACATTCAAGATACTATGTTGACCATAAACATAATAATTTACTACACCCCATACCTCTCAGCCCGGCTGCCCTCTACCCCAACCCTCACCCCTTTTGACATAACCCCCGATCCTCTGATCGTCCTCCTAACCACTGTCGAAAACGAGATGAGCCAGCCACTAAGCGCACTCCCTAGCCCCCTACAACCTCAAATTAACTCAAGTCAAGCTTCTATTCCCCTTTACCAGGAATATCAATATTTGAAAGCCCCCCCCCTTCTCATACTTCTTCTGTAGCCCCAGCACATAGCCCCTCCCTCTTAAGGGCTTTAAAGCAAAAGTCACAGAGTCTTCAAAATCCTCAGGGGGGATTGCACAACAGTACTACTGAATGGCCTTATTCCAAGGTAAAATAAATGGAAAAAGCAGTCCTCGGCTGCATCCAAAGACTTCTCCCATCACAGAGTTTCAGGTTGCCGCCCTGAACAGATCTGGAAGTTCAACTTTCAGACCCTCTGCAGCATCCCTCGCTGTCAAAAACCTCCGTCTCCCGATTGCAATTTGACCACCAAAGTAGCTGGATGTTGCATCCAAAACTTCACGCCTGCTAAATATAGCTTTTTCTTAATGTCAATATATTCTTTCTGCTTTTCACGGATGGCAGGTGTCTGATCCTGGAAAAGCCAGATTGCAGCTCCATTCCAATGCAGGTTTTTAAGGGCTTTCACTCTCATGAGCGTGGGTCTTCTCCCTAAAATTCAGGAATCGCATTATAATAACCCTGGGTTGAGCCCCTGGGGGGGGGGATCTCTCTCAGAGATCGTTGTGCCCTCTCAATGTTATACTCCTCTCCATAAGGTGTAGGGCCCAAGATCTTTAAAAGCAACCCCTGGACGAAGGCAATACAATCCGAACCTTCAGACCGCTCTGGTAAACCTGCCAAAATCAAGTTATTCCTTCTGCTACGAGATTCTTGGTCATCTACTCTCTCCTCAAATTTCTTCACCTGTCTCCTTAAAGCCCTAGCTCCTGTTCATGTGCAGACGTTTTCCTGTCTTCTTGAAGCAGCTCTAGCTTCAAGATCTCCTACTCTCTGTGCCAGAGCGTTAAGAGTAGGTTTGAGTGTAGCAAAGTCGGCTACCATCCCCGAAGGAGCGATTTAATTTCCATTACATCATCCGGGAGAATCTGGCCTTTCTCCTCCACACCCAAACATGCCTCCTGGTCTTCTGGCACTGGTGAGGGGGGCCTCGGGCGCTTGGAAGGTGGTGCCCGTGCGTCAGAGAGTTCAGGGCTTCCGGACTCCATAATCAGTGCTGCACCACAGGGAAGTTCACTTGCACTACCAAAACAGATTACCGGACTCAACAAGCTTCTCCGGTATGCGCGACGGTCAGTTGCCGGTTTTAATAACAGCTGTCAGTCCGTTTATGCTAATCGGGGACTTTTAGATTACTTTTGAGGTTGAGTCAGCCCGGGAGTAGCGCTCAGCATGTCTTCACCGAACTAGCACATCACGTGATCCGTCACTACCCGTCTTGACTACTCCAACTCCCTCTACCTAGGGCTACCAAGGGTTGATATCTGCCGCCTCCAGCTGGTGCAGAACGCGGCAGCCAGGCTTTTGACTGGGACTTCTAGAACCAGTCATATTACGCCTGTGCTCCGCGAACTGCACTGGCTGCCGGTTTGGTGGCGGATCACCTGTAAGGTTGGTTTACTAACCTTTAAAGCCCTACATGACCAGGGACCCGGTTACCTGAAAGATCTTCTGATTCCCTATTGTCCCCTCTGCCCTCTCCGTTCCGCCAACGAGGGATTGCTGGAGATTCCCAGGGTTCGATTGAAGTCATCAGGATCTCGTGCCTTTGCTTTTTCAGCACCGACCCTGTGGAATTCTCTACCTCGTTGGTTGAGAGAATGTCCAACCGTTGAACATTTTAAAGTTGCTTTAAAAACATATCTTTTTGGATTAGCGTATCTCTGCTAGTTGTGGCTGTCTTTTAAATGTTGTGATTTTATTATTTTAAAAATTTGTACAGCGCCTTGATTTTGAAAGGCGCTTTAAAAATAAAATTGAATTGAATTGAATACTTGAAGAAAATCTGGAGTATGTTGAAAACTTCAAATACCTAGGCGTGTGGATTGACAGCAGACTTGACTTCACTCATCATTTAGAAGAACCGTTAAAAAAGCTTCACCAAAGGCTTGGCCTTCTCTATAGATTAAAACCCTTCCTTAACAGAGGCTCAAAGATGAGGTTAGTCCAGGCCATTTTTTTATCAGTTGTTGACTATGCAGACTTCCTTTATAGTCACTGCCCCATTTCCTATCTTCACAAGTTGGATACCTTATATCAAAGAGCAATAAGGTTCATTACAGATCTGCCATATAATACCCATCATTGCTCTCTTTATGATGCAGTTGGATGGGTTTCCCTTCATATCAGAAGGAGCAGAAATGCAGCACTATGGATTTACAGAGCTTTATCAAAAAAACTTCCAAACTATATCTTGGACTGCTTCACCCAGGCCATTCCTAGCTTCTATGCCCTAAGAAGCAACAACATCATCCTGCTCAAAGTGCCCAAATTCAACACCAGGCTAGGGAGGGCAGCAATCAGCTATTCTCTAGCAATAGCATGGAACACCCTACAAAAATTCCTAAAACTGTCCATTATCATTCCATTTGCATCCTTTAAACAGCATTGTACAGTCTTCTTCACAGAGAAATGCAGTTGCTACCACTAGAGCTAGAATTGTCACCTCACAAATCTCACTTCCAAACCATATATGGCATATTCCTTCCAGACAGGCGCACCCATCTTATGGCACCCAATATTTCCTTCACCATCCTAGTATTCATTATGTTGTGTGTCTGCCATGCCCCCCATTAGGATATGTATGTACTGTATATATTGTAAATATTAGCTTAACTTTCCTGTAACCGAGTTTATCATGTGAATTCACTGTACATCATTGTGTTATAAATGTTATTTTCCTCTGTATGTATAACTGTCTTATAAAGTGTATGATGTATCTGTTGTGTATCAACTATTGAACCGTGACCTTATCAGGTCCATCTTGTAAATGAGCCTTGCTCAATGATGTTCGCCTGAATAAATAAAGATATGATGATGATGATGATGATGATGATCTCTGTGCTATGTGTTTTTTTATCTCCTATTCAGTTCCCTCGGCTCACACCTGGAAACCAGTGTGCCTTTCCCAGTCACCAATTTTCAAACAAATAAATAAGTAAGTATCTGTTAATTAAGCAATATACCATGGCAGGGAGTGGGTATATTGGTGGATTTACCCCACCTGGCGTGGTTCGGTCACGAGGCGCAGCCGAGTGACTTAACCACACCAGAAGTGATAAATCCACCCATATACCCACTCCTTGTCATGGTATATTGCTATTATACAATGTTCAACTTTTTTATTTTGTTTTTATAGTGATATAAAACATTTACAGTGGGTATACTGGAGGATTTATCCCAGTCATGTGATGTGTTTTGACCAATGAGGTTACAGGATTTTCATACCCCATTGTATAATGGCATATCTTTCCTATTCAGTGAATGACAATCATTCTAAAATACAAAACAGGATATCACAAGCTCCTTCATCTTAACACTCTTAACTGCACCTTCATATTATGTTTTGAGTTATTCTCATGCAGTACCTTGTAAGTGAAAAGTGCTATCTTGGCCCATACGGAAGCATTTCCATATGGTTGAAGTTTTCTGCAAAATCAACAAGCTACAATCAGAATCATTACTGTTATAATGTTTTTGCTCTGCTATTAGCTAAGTGCACAGTTATCTGCTTTATCAACCTTTTCTGTATATAAAATTATCTTTTTTTTCAGACATTCCCCACTAATGAACTGCTCAGACAGCCATGGTGCTAGAATCACACAAATACAACATTAAAAAGTAAGGTTACCAAACCAATATAAAAGGCTTGTACATAGCCATGCTATTTAGGCCCCCAAGCCTGCTGCGTCCTTCCAGTACTATTGATTCAAACTTGGCTTTTTACTGGTATCTTCTCTTTTAAGTACTTTGAATAATTCTTAATGTAAAATTGATTTACCCTTTCTTATTTACAACTAAAAAGGGATTACTCCTTTTATTCATCTGTTTGTACAGTATATGTAATTGCGCTGTGCCATGGCTTTTCAATCTGTTACACATAAAGAACTTTAGCACATGTTTGATTGGCCAGTATTATCCAGTGCTGCTGTATAGCTTTACATTTTATAATATTTATGTAATAAAAAGTTTTTAAAGAGTCAGTCTGTGGGCACAGCAGTAGTGCTATGGATTACATACCAATGACCTGAGGTCAGGAGTGAACTTGGGATATCTGAGGGTCAACCTGGGGGAGGAAGGTTGAGCATTCAAGTAGACACTCCCGTCGTCTGGGGGGAGAGTTCCTGTTCTCTGTTGCCACCCTGCCCCCAGGGTGAGCACTGGGGAGGTGTAGTGGGGAACAACAGACATGGGAAGAGGACATCCCTAACATTGATGGGGGAGACTATCATGATGTTGTGACAGGGGACATCACTGGGGAACAGAAACAATGAAATGCCAGGGACAGCATCAGGATCAGCTTGATGCCCTGCAGTCCCCACACCCTGCTGACTTGGTACTGCTCAGGACATGTAGATATAGTCACCACCAGGATCAGCCTCCATCCAAATGGCCTCACTGTTGGGGGGGGGGCACACCACAGGCCACTGGATGGAGCCAGGTAAATCGATGATGGCAGGGTGATGGGGTCACAGATGTTACTGGAGGGGGGTACGGTCCTAGAAGGAGCAAAAAGAATGAAGAAAAAAAGTATTTGAATAATGAATACATGAATAATGAATACCTGAATATTTGTCTGCTGAATACCTAATATTCAGTTGAGTATTCAGCAAAAGATATTCCCGCAGCCCTATCAGTCAGTTGGTTCTTCCGTTACATTGAGGGCAGTCTACATCAGTGACTCCATCTCCCGCTTATCACACTATCTGTTCAGGCATTCCCCAAGGCTCTATCCTGGGCCTGATCTTTTCTCAATTTTCCTGAACAATCTCCTTAATGCATATACTTCTGTGGCCATCCATATGTACAAAATGCAGAAGATACAGTGCTTTTAAACTCTAATTCCTTCACCTCTGACCAGGCTGCTTGACGTCAATCAGATTTCTACCACATCCAATAAATGTCCCTCAATGCCAATAAATCAGTCTCTACAGCCATTGGCAGCAGGGAGAAACTAGATGGACTATCTCCTTTCCCCTCCATCCATACCTTTGATGATGCATTGATTGTGGACATCTTCTTGTTTAAATATCTTGAGGCTGGGTTGGATCATCACCTCAATTTTTCTCTGCATGTGGATGATATCCACCTGAAGCTCCACCTTAAGTTTGACGGTGTCTACTGGAATAAAGCTTTAATCCCACTTCCTACTCATGGAGAAATTATCATGAAGATGATCTTCCCCATCTTTGATTATGGTGACACTGTATACAGTACTGCTCCTAAATCCACTCTGAATACACTGGACCCCCTTTTTCACTCCTTTTGCTGTTTGTTCTTGACTATCCCCTTGTACTCACTATTGTTCCCTCTACTTCTCCCTTTCTTTCCCATCGCTTGATACCAGGCACCTCTCTTTCTATAAGAAAACAAAATGGAGCACACACTGAAGGACTTTAGAAAAGACTTTTAATTTATTGCCATGAACATGGGCAAAGTGATAACACCCTTACATAGCCTCCTACATATGGGGCTTCATTGGGGGCCCTCTCTCTCGCTGTGCTGCATTTATTTCCAAGTTCTGGTTTAGCTCCCTCCCACCTTACCTTAACTCCCTCCTCTCTTGTTGCTCTGCTGCTGTGTACTCCATAACTTTAGAGAGAACAGGCAGAGAACAGTAACAGAAAGGAGGTGCTGCTAGAACTATACTTTTCTACTTTAGTCTCTACTGGGACTAAAGAACTAGAACTCTACTACTGGGACCTTCAATTTAGGGTGAAAACAAACAAACAAAAAAAGAGTTAGTGTGTTTGTCTGTGTTGGCTGAAGTGAATTGTTATCTGTGCAGTTATCTAGGTGTAGAAGGAGCTGTAAATTAAGGGGAGTGGCTTAACCAGAAGGAAGCCAGGTGTTTAGGATTTAAAAACTGCCCTATATAGCTTCTGGCAGAGAATAGACAGAGAACAGCAAGAGGAAGGAGGTGCTGCTAGAACTATACTTCTCTACAAGGACAATATTGCCCTCCTTCCCTCCCCTCCATCCCCCACCCTTAGCCAATTCTACTTTTATAGGCGCAGGATTTGACTGCCAACAGGAATGTTCTGTTTGGGAGCAGAAAGAGTGTGATCACACAGCCACAAAAGACTCACCATCCTAGAAGGAAAAGAGTAGCTCTCTGTCCCCTCCCCAGCTGCTGGAGGTCTGACTCTGAGCAAGTAAAGAGACTACTGAGAAATATAGGAACTTTCTGTCTCAGAACAGGAATAGCAGGAGCTTTGAGAGCATGGAGGCAGTAGGTCAGTAGGGAAAAAGTATGTGTATGTATATATATATATATATATATATATATAAATATGTATATATATATATATATATATATATATATATATATATATATAAATATAATAATCAGAGGAAAAGTAAGTATTCAACACAACAATTAAAGGGGCCAGAAGTAAGACATGATGGGAGTGGTGCAGAGCAGTGGCTGTGGAGCAGCAGTTTTCTGGGAGACATTCTGGAGTATGTGGTGTTGTCCCATCTGCAGGCACCTCTCTGGGCTGAGGGAGGAGGTTGCTCATCTCCAGGATGAGTTGGCCAGGATTTGGGGGATCTTCTCTCCCACCCAGGGACCACCAGGACCACTGCCGCTGCCTCAGAGGTTGCCATGAAAGAGGAGCGGTCAGATCACAGTGGACTCAGGGAGGGTGAGGGTGGTGGAACAGAGGTGCATTTCTCCAGCTGTACCTCTCCACAATTCATATGCCACTATGGCAGAGTGTGGTTCCTCTATACAGGCACCCGCAGTGGAGAACAAGGAGGATGTTGGGAACCTCCACAAAGGAGACCCACAGGAGTGTGACATGGGACCCCACAGGGGAAGGAAACAACTCCTGGTGGGGAATTCCATTGTTTAGAGGGTAAAACTGGGGGAGAGAGGGGAGAGGGAGGTAAGGTGCTTCCCTAACACCATGGCTGGGAGGGACATGGAGCGAATCCTCAGGATCTCGAGAGCAGCTGCATGGGGAGGGAGCTGGATATCATTGTCCACCTAGGGAAAAATGACCTGGTTTGGAAAGGGATCAGAACAGTGCAGAAGGAGTATGTGCAGTTGGGGAGGGGGCCTTAGGCAAGAAGCACACATGCTAACCTTCTCAGAATGTTAACATACCAGGGTATACAATCTACAGGAGAGACAGGGAGGGTAGAAGAGGGGGAGGAGTAGCTGTCTATGTAAGGGAAGGGATAAAAGCAATGGAACAAAAGAGTAAACAGGGAGGAGAGGAGACACTGTGGGTCACCTTAGAGACTGGAAATTGCACCACATTCTACACACAGTTGTATACAGACCCTCATCTCAGGGGAGGGAATGGACAAGGAAATGATAGAAGGCATCCTTCGGATGGTAGAGAAAGGGGAGATATTGTTGGTGGGGGACCTGAATATGCCAGATGTTAACTGGAGCATCTTTGCTGAGCCACATCCAAGAGCAGGGCCATTCTCAATGCCCTATGGGGGCATGCCTTAGACTGCTAGTGTTGGAACCCTCTCAGGAGGGAGCAATCTTAGACCTTGTACTCTCAAATGGGGACAGTGAGAGGATCTCAGATTTAGAAGTAGGTAGCCATCTGGGAACAAGTGACCACCAAAAAGTGTGGTTCACAATAAACTCAGCAGCAGAGTCAAGCCATACAAAAGTGAGGGTACTGGACTTCAGGAGGGCTGACTTTGTCAAAATGGGAGTGTGCCTTAGAAAAGCACTAGCAAACAGGCAAGAAGGAGGGGTGGAGCAACAATGAGGAAACATCAAAACTGCCATCACAGAGGCAACAAACCCTTGTGTGAAGCAAATAAACAAATCAAAATAAAGAAAAAGCCACTATGGTTCTCAAAAGAGGTGGCAGGGAAGGTTAGGGTGAAAAAGATGGCATTTAGGAAGTATAAGGAAACACAGGAGCAGGACAGAGAACTGTACCAGTTAAGTCAGAAGGAAGCAGGGATGGCAGTCAAAATAGCAAAGGCTCAAACTGAGGAAAAGATAGCCAATTCGGTTAAGAAGGGGGCTAAAACCTTTTATAGGTACATTAGGGAGCTAGAAAGACAAATGGAGGGATAGTGAGGCTGAATAGAATGGACAGTGGGTGGGCAGAGAGGGACAATGAAAAAGGGGAGATACTGAATGAATATTTCTGCACAGTATTCACAAAAGAAGAGGAGGGGGAAGTACCTAATCCAATTAACAGAAGCACTCTGGATAGGGGGCTTGATCCTAGTCCTTTCATAGAAGAAAGGGTTCTGACAGAACTCCTAAAACTGAAGGTGGACAAAGCAATGGGACCTGATGGGATTCACCCCAGAATTCTAAATGAATTAAGGGGAGAACTAGTGACACCACTGACTACCCTTTTTAACAAATCATGGGAGGATGATGTGGTACCTGAGGACTGGAGGAGGGTGGATGTGATTCCCCTTCACAAAAGCGGGAGCAAGGCAAAGGCAGGAAACTATAGACCTGTCAGTTTGACCTCTGTGATAGGGAAAATTATGGAATCACTTCTGAAGGAAAGAATTGTTGAGTACCTAGAAGCCAATGAGGCACAGGACCCAAGACAGCATGGATTCACAGTGGGAAGGTAATGTCAGATAAATCTAATCGATTTCTTTGACTAGGTGACCAAAGTAGTAGACGAGGGAGGGACTGTGGACATGGCCTACCTAGACTTTAGCAAGGCATTCGACACAGTCCCACAAAAAAGATTAATAAACAAATTAGCCAGCCTGGGAGTGGGTCCCAGGGTGGTAGTCTGGGTAAAACATTGGCTGGACAACAGGACACAGAAGGTAATAGTAATAGGAGTCCACTCTGAAGAAAGGGGGGTTACGAGTGGGGTACTGCAGAGTTCAGTACTGGGTCCAGTCCTTTTTAGTGTCTTATAAGTGACATTGCAGAGGGACTGGAAAGAGAAGTATGCCTCTTTGCAGATGACACAAAGATCTGCAACAGGGTTGATACACAAGGAGGGGTAGAAAGGATGAGAAATGACTTTGCAAGGTTGGAGGAATGGTCAGAAGTATGGCAGCTTGAATTCAGATCAAAGAAGTGCAAAATAATGCATCTGGGAAACAAAAATTCAGGGGAAGAGTACACAGTGGGGGGATAGTAACAACAACAGAAATGGAAAGGGACCTGGGGGTAATCATATCAGATGACCTTAAGGTTAGCAAGCAATATGAGAAGGCAGTAGGGAGGTTTGTGGGGATACTGTGATGTATAGGGAGAGGCATCATCAGCAGAATACAAGAAATTGTTATCCCTCTGTACAGACAGTTGGTGAGACCCCATATGGAGTACTGCATCCAGTTCTGGAGACCCCATCTCCACAAGGACATAGACAGGATGGAGGCAGGCCAGAGGAGGGCAACTAAAATGGTGCAGGGTCTGCAAGAGAAGCCATATGAGGAGAGACTAAAGGAGCTTAATATGTATACCCTTGAGGAAAGGAGGGAGAGGGGGGGCATGATTGAAACTTTTAAGAGCCTCAGTGGAATCAACAAAGTCCAAGAGGGTAGCATCTTTCAGAAAAAGAGATGTGCAAGAACAAGGGGACACAATTTGAAGATAATGGGGGGACGGCTCAGGGGCAATATGAGGAAGTATTTTTTCACAAAGAGGGTGGTGGACACATGGAACCACCTTCTAGACCCCAGAGTCAGTTGAAAAACCAATTATGACTGCCTTACCACACATTATGACTGAGTTTTTCAACTAATTTGACTTATCTGACTTCAACTATCTGAAGAAAATCCAACCAATTTTTTCAACTTTCACCATTGTTGAATTTTATTATATAGTAGTTTGTCGTACTTTTTTAACTTCATATCTTTTTTTTATTAAAATGTCGACTATAAAAGTTAATAAAATGTATGGAAAAGTACCCCCCTTGAAATCAATGGGGCGCGTGCACACAAAGCCTTCACCTTCTGATATCACAAACGGGGCTGCATGTGCCTATGTATGGGCGTGTTGGTGGGTTAAGGTCAGGAAGCAGCTCAATTTTTAGCATTTGGGATTTAGTAGCATTATAACTTTACAAATGGGCAGAAACAAAAGGAATTATTTATGTCCCTCAACTCTGGGGCAGGTGAGGTATTGCACTAGTCAGCCGCAGTTAAGAAGCTGGTTGCTCTTTAAAATGCAAATGCAAAGTGCAGTGAAACAAATCTACATGCAGGAGGGACCTACTAAAGCACAATAACCAGTCAAAACAACAACAAAATATACTGAGCCCCTGAAAGTAACAAGTTGAAGCAGGGCAGTGAAACAGTATACGGTATAGAAAAATAAGCAGTAGTAATACTAGTTACTTAGAAAAAGAAGTGTGTGTTTAAAATACAGTATAGGTAAGGCCTCTTAAACACCCCACAGAATCTAGAAGGTACCCCACACTGATGGCCTATTCTCAGCCTCCTTGCCAATTACCAAGGGAGTCCTGCAAGGCTCCATCCTAGGCCCTATCCTTTTTTCCTTGTACATCAATGATCTTGACTCTTACATAACCAAATCCAACTTGCATTTTTTGCGGACAACACAGTACTGTATACTTCTGGCTCAACGTTGTCTTAAGTAAGAGACGTTCTTCAAGGGCGGTGCACTCCAGCCGTCTCTCCGGCTGCCGCCCGACTCCATCCACTAATCCCCGCCAGATTCAAGGTCCCAGGAAGCGGATCCAGCCCCACAGGTATGGCAGCTGAATTAATCTTTGGAGCCGTCCCGGTTGGTTGAATCCGATTGGTGCGGTGCTTTTGCAGGTGGACACTGATTGGCCCACCTGCTTCACTAGTCTTCACCGATTGGTGTGCCTTTTGCCATAGACTTTAACTGCAATTTTTAGCTAAACTCTGTCATTTCTTTCCTACTAATTCCTGCTTCTTTTTCCCCACCCCCGTCCCCTTCCCAGGCCTCCTTTAAATACAGTCTTGCACCACCCTCCCTGGTGTTCGGCCATCCCATTGGTTTATTTTGGCCATGTCTACCTCCAGTCATCAGAAAAAGTAGCAGTGCCATGTAGCTATTACTTAGTTTAGCTGCTCTGTATCTCGCAGCCTACCTTTGCTCCTCAGCAAACTTCCATCTCCTATTTCTTTATCAGCCTTGGCAGTGCCTTAACAGTATCTGGACGCTCAGGAGTATTTGGAATAATTACACTCTGTATTTTTCTTTTTCTTCCCTCCTTGTATACATCTCCACTTGTACCTTTTCTTTCCTGCTCTTATATTATTCTCTGCTTATTACCATACTAAGCCTTGTTATCCAAATATACAGTAGCTCTGTCTCTTACTTTCTGTTTCGGAACTTCCTTGTGGAATTGATTATCCTCTCAAACTTTATAGGGTGATTGACTGTGCTCCTGTCTCCCACCTAGCAGAGGCATCCTACCCTCTCTACCACCCAGACTAAACTCTCTAGGAGTTATGGCTTGCATTATCTTTGTCCTCGTGATTCTAGTGAACAGCATATCCAATGTAACAGTATGTAACGAAGTACCAGGCTCTAGTCCAGTCCTGGAACTCCTTATCCCAACCCATGCTGCCCCTTCACACTGCACCTCCCTCCAATTGGCACTCCCCCTTTTACCCACACTCTCCATTCTCCCCCCCTTCATACTCCCTTCGCCTATGTCTACCCGAGCACTTTCCCTCATATCGCTATACTGTCAAGTCAGCATTTTCTTCCCTAGCACTAAACCTACACTCCTGGCAATGAATAGCAGGTGGTCCCAAAGGAAAAAAGTGTTTTACATCCTTGATGAGCTCTTTAAAGAAATTGTTACTTCTACTTCTCCTCTGCTCGGGCAACGTGGAGTTAAATCCTGGCCCTCCTTTACAACTTACCTCACCGACAGAATTTGCAGCTGCCCCAGACTTAAAATGGTGCTGGTCAATATACTAAGCTTGACTAAAAAATGTGACCAGTTACAAGCATGGGCTGCTCATACAGAACCAGATCTTATCATTATTACTGAGTCTTGGCTCAAAAAGGTCACTACTGACCAACAAATTACCCTTCCAGGCTATGAACTATACAGTGCAGATATGGAATCCCGGGGGGGGGGGGGGTTGTCTATTCTAAAACCAAGTATACAGTTAGTGATATCTTCTGTAAATCTAAACAGAAGGAATACGAGATTGTATTCCTGAAGCTTCACCTTCCCTCCATGGAATGCATCACTATTATGGGTGGTTATAGGCCCCCATCTGGTGGCACTGATATCCTCAATTTACTAAAATCTCTAACCACTGCTGCCAATACTGAAACAATAATCCTTGAGGATTTCAATATGGACTGGCTTACCCCTAAATCACACAGCCTGAGATCTCTCTGTGATGAGTTCGGCCTCATACAGCTAGTTAGTGAACCTACAAGGAACAATACTTCAAACATTGCCAACAGTTCACTCCTAGATGTTACAGTATATTAACCACTCATCCACATAAATTTTATGCTCTGCAGTTTTCCACAATGATATGAGTGATCATGGGGTTGTTGTATGCATAAGACTGCATGCCAAGAATCGATACCAGCCCAAGCTCATAACAAAACAGTCTTTTCATAAGTTCAATGCAGCAAATTACCTGTCTGACCTAGGCAAGGTTAGATGGCAAGATCTCTATCTTGAAAAAATAGCCGACAAGGCTGTCTCTGTGCTCAGCAACAACCTTGTCACACTGGCAAAAAAGCATGCCCCTTTATCAAGGCTAGTGTGCGCCACACCTCTCACCCCTGGTTTACTCCACGTCTTAAGGCTGCACTCACAAACCGTGACAAGTTCTGGGCTCAGGCCAGGCGTACCACAAGCCCTGCAGATTGGCAGGCTTTTAGAGCAGCTAGGAATGCGTGTGTAAAAAGCTTTCACTCTGCCAAAGCAAACTTCTATGTTTCCACCTTAGAACAGACAAACAGGAATTCCCATAAAATTTGGAGGACACTTAAATCCATCGATGGACGGCCTAGTGCACCCTCCATTCCAGCTAAGATCCTTACCAACGGTAGGATTGTTGAAAGTAATTCCCAAATCCTGGAAGAACTCAAGTCCCATTTTGTCACTGCTGGCTTAGCCTTTGACTTTTCACCTTACACAGGCCGAGGGAATAATCAAGCCAATTCTATCCCCACTTCCCTTACCTCGACTTGTCCCTTCCAGCTGCATACACTTAACTACAAAGAAGTTGAAGACTCGCTCCTTAACCTAGATACTAAGAAAAGCTCCAGGAATGATGGACTTTAACCCTTTTCTTAAAACTAGGCTACGCCCATCTCACTACCCTCATTCTTCATATTTTCAATCTCGTCATCTCTTCTGCCACAGTTCCTTCTTGTTGGAAATCTGCCCACATCCTTCCCTTATTCAAATCAGGGGAACCATACAATCGAAATAATTACAGGCCTATCTCAATCTTGCCCATTCTTTCTAAAGTTTTTGAAAAATTGATTTACAATTAATTAAAACTTCATATCAAAACCTTTTCACTTCTAAACCCAGCACATTCCGGTTTCCAGCCTAAGCACAGCACTATCACAGCACTTGCTAAAGTCACTAATGACTGGATCTCTGCTTTGGATGCTAGGAAGATCACTGGTGCAGTCTTCTTAGACCTTAATAAAGCATTCAACATCGTTGACCACAATTTACTAGTTACCAGCCTTACTAAACTAGGTGCCACTCCTTCCACCGCTCAGTGGTTTGCCAGTTACCTAGCAGGGAGGACACAGAAAGTTAAAGCTGATGGCCTATTCTTAGCCTCCTTGCAGATTGCCAGGGGAGTCCTACAGGCTCCATCCTAGACCCTATCCTTTTTTCCTTATACATCAATGGTCTTGACTCTTACATAACCAGATCCAACTTGCATTTTGTTTGCGGATGACACAGTACTGTATACCTCTGGCTCAACGTTGTCTGAAGTAAGGCACATACTACAAGCTGATTTTGCTCAGCTGAAAATTAATCTTATTAATGCTAAGCTTCTTGTCAATGCCAAGAAAACCAAGGCTATGATCTTTACTCTTAGTACCTTCTCTACCACCACCCCGGCCTACCGAAAGACTTTGTTGTCACCTCTCTAGGCAAACCTTTGGAAGTCGTCCCCAAATTTAAATATCTTGGCATTTGGTTAGACAACAAACTTTCTTTCAATGACCATCTTGAGGACCTATCCAGAAGACTAAAAGCCAGGTTAGGTTTATTTTTCAGAAATAGGTCTCTCTTCCAGCTTGAGATTAGAACCAGGCTTGTTCAGTCCACATTACTTCCCCTACTTGATTACGAGGATCTAATTTACTTCTCCTCTGCAATCTCAAGCCTAAGTAATTTGGATGTCCTCTACCACTGTGCCCTGTGGTTCATTGCCAACTCCCAGTACCGAACCCACCACTGTGATCTTTATGCAGCTGTTGGCTGGACATCACTTACCACTAGACGTTTGCTCCGTGCTGGTATTTGGACTCTTAAGTTACTCTAGAACAAATTCCCGAGCTACCTAACATCTCTCATCTGCATTTCCCACTGTGCATATTCACTTAGGAAATCTGACTCTATCTTCCTTGTCGTGCCTAGCACTCGCACCACCTTTGGCAAATGTCATTTCACATGCTCTTCCAACAATCTGGAACCGACTCCAATCCACACTGAAACTATTCAGCATTGCCTCTGTTAACTTCTACAAAGAGTTAGCCATTTCTAAAATAAAAGATATTTGTAGCTGTTTTTAAGCCTCTTCCCTACTCTTATGTCCTTACTACACCCTCCCATCCACCTGGAACTAGCTGTAGTCAAGACTTGAAATTATTTAAACAATCTCTCCAGTTGTTCTCAAGACCTTCTCCTACCCTTGTCTTCTTTATCTATATCTTACTCTCTCTAGCCCTCTTCCTCCTCCGCTCACCGACGATCTTCAACCCCTCCTTAATTAACTACTTTCTCCTGTCACTGTACACTGTCCACATTTATTGTTTCTCACCAGCTTATGCTTATAATCCCTACCTTGTCTTGTCTTAATTGAGCACTATATATTATATGAACTTTAACTGTACTTTATTTTACTATGATGTACTCTTCTATGTAATGGTGCACATGAACCTTATTTGTATTTTGTTTTATTTTTTTCTATGTTGCCTTTTTATGCAATGTCTCTTTGTCTGTGTACATGCTTCAGGACCTCCTTGTGAATGAACTTGCTCAATGGAGTTTTCCTACAATAAATTTGAACTTGAACTTTTGCAAACAGAGCTAGCCATCAATGTTAGTTTACTAGTAGTCATAGAATCTGTGAGACTAAAAACAGTTAAGGGAGGACCCCTAGAAACACCTGTATGGTATACCAGAACTGAGATGTATCCATAGTTTAAATTTAAAGCTAAAAAAAACTTGTGTATCAAAAAACATTTTCTGATACAGCTTCTGAACTTGTTTTGGCTTTCAACATATACACTAATGCATTTTGAAAATGTTATTCATCTTGTCGTGAGGACTTTAACATTTAGTCTATCTGATTCCTACAGTGGCAAAAAACAAACATTTTGTCCATTGGACCTGACCGACCATGCTCCGTGCTCTGGCATCCTATGGGTACAGGAACTCACCAACTAATCACCTGTGCTTGGCCTGCTCCACAACCTCATGGGGAGTCTGACTTGCTCACAATGCCACAACAGTCAGAGAGAGCCCAACAGGGCCACCAGCAGTAGATTGATGATGATCGATCACCTTGGCTTTTCAAGTTCGCCCTCCAGGCCCCACAGGCCCCCAAGCCCTCAATCAGCCAGACAAGCCAGCCCAGCATGCAGCAGACACACAGACAGACCGAATAGTCTGTGAGAGACCATCCTCTTCCTTCTTCCTACTGCCCACAGCCCAGCCTGGCAGGCCTTACATACACATCCCATACAGTATGTTGCTCACTGTAGTAGCCTGTTGCCAGTTCGGTCAAGTGTCGGGTGATGATTTGGTCATCATCGTCGGGTGGCTCCATGGCTCAGGCTGCCACTGCTGCTCTACTCGATGGTGGTGCTAGTGTTTATTTGGAGCTGTGTGTTCCCTCCTCCCAACCCACACAGTTGGTCCCCAACCCAGACCCACATCCCCACTCCAGTTCTCCACGCAGTGGAACTAGTGCATTTACCACTCCTCCTCCTCACCGACTCTGAAGACCTGACCGAGACTGACTGAGAGTCACCTGATGGGCCCAGCCGATGCAGTCATGGGCTGATCCTGACCATGACCAGACCACTGACTTGCTGCCTTCACATGATTGCTGCTTGACTTTGAAGGAGGACTGACTGGGACCTGCACAGCCACACACTAGTCTCTGTCTGGGCACCGGACATGTCAGAATAGTGGACACAACTTATTTTTAAATTAAAGGCTGAACAGCCAAACTTCATCCCTGTGGAAAAACACTGCTCGCTTCATTGCCCACACACCAACACAGATGTTTTCTCTCCTGACAGTCTATTCTCATACCTAGGTATGCTCTCCCTGCCTCCTCATGCAGGCAGTCACAGATACTCTCAAGCTCTTGGCTCCTCCTTCTATCTCTCCTATTTGGTGGATGCTTTGTGTCCAGGAGCCAGGGGTACATTTTATTGGCTGTAAGGCTCAGTGCCGGCATTTGAGGACCGTTAGATATTCGCGGCCCCCTGGAAAGAGAAAAAAAGAAAACACACTGCAGTGTGTCACAAAAACAAACCAGGATGGGTCACAGAATCGTCAACTGCAGTGAATTTCAACTCCACTATTTTATGACTGCAATCCAATGCAATTGCAAATGACTGCAACTGCATTGAATTGCAACTATTTCAACTGCCGATGACTGCTCCAGGGTCTACCGCCTTCCTGAAGAGGTTGTGGGGTCTAAAACTGTTGGAGAATTCAAGAATGCATGGGACAGACATAAGGCAATTCTTGCGGGGGGGGGTAGGAAGAAATAGACTGTTGGTTAACTAGGATCTGCAGCTTATCCAGTAGGTAGGGAAATGGGCAGACTAGGTTGGCAAGCGGTCCTTATCTGCCGTAAAATCTATGTTTCTCTCTTTCTCTCTCTCTCCTCTCTCCCTCTCCTCTCCTCCCTCCCTCCCTCCCTCCTCTCCTCTCCTCCCTCCTTCCTCCTCCCTCCCTCCTCCTCCTCCTCCCTCTCCCTTCCCTTCTCTTATAAAATCCTTTTTTGGTCGAGCTGCTTTCTCATTCAGATTCGCTGAGCTCTGGTCTTCACTGCTTCATGGAATTTGCTCTGCCTCCTCCCTCTGCTCAGTCATATCCCTCTTTCAGAACTTCTCTACTCACTCATGCAAATACTCCTGAAGTTCTGGACCCCTCTTAGCACACTATGCAGCTTTATATCAAGGCCCTGTTACTGTCTCCTAGACTGCAGCTTAGCTGCAGTGTATCATTATGTATTAGTGCTGATAATGTGAAACTATTCTAGTGCAAATCTAAGTGTATGTTTATCTGTATTTATTGTAATAGATATATACATAATGATGGCAGAAAAAGGATCATAGGCCCATCCAGTCGGCTTACCCTACCTAACTACTATGCATTGGCCTTAGTGGCCAGCCCTTTGTTTCTGCCACCACCTTTCTTAATATGCCTGTCCCATCTCTGTTTGAGGCTGCTCTCTGATTTGGCCTGTACCACTGCCTCTAGCAGCTTGTTCCACTGGTCCACCACTCTTTCACTGAAATGATGCTTACATATGCTGCTTTCGAATCTCCCCCTGCATGTTTCAGTGAGTTCCCCCTTATCCCTGTATTTGAGCTCAAGAAGAAAAGACCCGTGGCATCCACATTTTTTATCCCATGCAGTTACTTGTATGTTTTGATCATGCCACCCCTTTTCCTCCTTTCTCAAGGGTGTACATGTTTATGTTCTGCAGTCTCTCCTCATATGTCTTGCCTCCTAGTCCATTTACCATCTTGGTTGCTCTGTGCTGTACTGCTTTCACCTTGTTGCAGTCTTTCCTCAGCTGTGGACTCCTGTTTCTTATGTAGTATTTCAGATGTGGTCGCATCAGTGATCTGTACAATGGGAGAATTACTTCCCATCTGCTGCTGCTTATCCACCTCTCTGTGTATCCCAGCATCCAGCTTGCCTTACCTACAGCTCTAGTACAGTGTGCTGTTGTTTCAGGCTCTGCTATATAATGACCCAGGTCCTTTTCTTCAATAATGCTTTCCAGTACCCCCCCTCCATTTCATAGTGCAGTCTTGGGTTCCTTTTCCAAGGGTGCATCATCTTGCATTTATTTGCATTGAAGTCTAGCTGCAGTGTTGGGTAGGTTACTTTTAAAAAGTAATCAGTTACAGTTACTAGTTACTGTCCCAAAAATGTAATCAGTTACAGTTACAGATTACTGCTATACAAAAAGTAATCAGTAACTGTAACTGTAACTGTAATGCATAATACATTTCATATTTATATTACTTTCAATACATGACGTTTGTTTACTCATGGATTGTATTTATGAGGTCTTGGAACATCCAAAAATCATCAAAAACAATAGAAATGGAGTCTTAGACAAGAAATCAGTTTGTATGTTATTTTATTTCATGTTTTCCATGGAAAATAGGGAAACCATTGTTGCACATAAAAAATAATGTAAACATGTCATGTCACATTATAATAAAGCAGCACATCACATCATGACAGGATGATGCATTATATTTCCTAAAAATATGAAGAACCATACTACTGCATATTATGTTATATATTATTAGTACATACAGGATGCTGCTATTCCCTACTATCATGTGTGGAAAGCTGAAAATATATATTTTACGATACAACTGTCAGTGACAATATGACAGTACGTAGGGTGCCTCATCCGATTTGTCTTTCTTTTTGTCTCTCCCTCAATTTCTTTCAATCTCCCTTTCTTTTTCTCTTCCTTTCTTTCTCTGCCTTTCTCTCCCTTCTCTCTCTCTCTCTCTCTCTCTTTCAGTCTCTCTCCCACTCTTTCTCTCTCTCTCTTTCTATCTGTCCCTATCCCTCGCGCTCTCTCTGTCCCTCTCTCTTTCTCTGTCCCTCTGTCTCTCACTCTTTCTCCATCTCTCTTTGTCTCTCTGTGTCTCTCACTCCCTCATCTCTCTCTCTCTTTCTCTCTTTCTGTCTCTTTCTCTCTCTCTGTGTCTCTCTCTCTCTCTCTCTGTCCATCTCTCTCTCTCTCTCTCTGACCCTCTGTCCCTCTTCCTCTGTTCTTCTCCTTTTCTCTGACCCTCTGTCTCTCACTCTTTCTCTGTCTCTGTTTCTCTCTCTCCCTTCATCTCTCTCTCTCTTTCTCTCTTTGTTTCTCTCTCCCTCTCTTTCTTTCTCTGTCTCTGTCTCTTACTCTCCCTGTGTCTCTTACTCTCTCTGTCTCTTTCTCTGTCTCTTTCTCTCTCTCTCTCTCTGTCTCTTACACACTCTCTTGCTCTCAATCTCTCTTTCTCTCTCTCTCTGTCTCTCTCTCCATCTCTGTCTCTTTCTCGTTCTCTGTCTCTCTTTCTCTCTCCCGTTCCATCTCTCTCTCTCTCTCTCTCTCTCTCTCAGACTCTCTATCCATCTCTCTCTCTGCCTCCCTGAGTCTCTGTTGTTCAGTTTCAATAAAAAATAGATAGATGTTATGTAGTACCTCAGTGCTTGGTTTGTCGTGGTGGGTAACATCAAGCGAAATAAAATACTAGGAATCACAATGTTTCACTTAGTAGAACTGTACAAGTATAGTACCATATTTAAGTGTCTTTTCTTTTGGGGGTTGCTAGGGGAAAAGGGAAGTTTGTCCATGCAGCCCATGCTCATTTAATTAAACTGGTACATTACCTTCAAGTGTCCCTTCATAGTAGCTGCTAAGTCATCAACTTCTCATGTCCATGGTGAAGTTGTTGAGTTTGCCTCAACTGTAACTAGTAGTGGGGGCACATAATTGTTGTTAAATTCTCATAATATTTTGAAGACCTGAATGTGGCTGAGATGTTAACAGTACCACTGTGCCAGATTATCATGGCTGCAGACGTGTAGTGACTAGTTTATATTTTACACCCATGTAAGTATGGGGTGGCAGTGATAAGGTTTAGTCAGTGTCAGTGTGCAGTGTGTGAGTACTGTGCCAACTGTGGTGCCCACCATGCCTGTTTGTGTGTAGCCCATGCCCCAGCCACATTACTGGTTTCTCAGTGCATGTTCATCACAGCCACTTTCTGGCATGATTTTGTGATGAATGAGTGCCTTTTCAGCCATTGGCTGTACTCCATGGAGCAAGATGATGAAGGATGATGATGATGACCATTGCATAATGACATTACTGTTATTATGACTGTCTGCAGACAGAAGACTTCATGAGGATGATGATGAATATTACAATAGAAGAAGACAAAGCAGAACATTTCAATGAAAAATGCTGGACAGCCACAGGTCCTTACAGCTGACAAAATACCTGTTAGTATGGGAACGGAATGACATTGGATTGTTGTTTTGCTTGCTCACCCTTGGTTTTGCTTTTCATTTTTTGGTTAACTCAAAATGTAAAGGTAGCCAGCCAGTCAGCAAGTGGCCCCTGAAAGTGCAACCAACAACCACAATGTGCTCTTGTGCTGTGGTAAAAGTGAAAAGCGCCAATACAATGCACATTCACCTCACATCAGATCATGTAAAGATGAATAACATCATGAGCTACAGTAGTCTGTAATCAGAACATTTGATAATTGCAATAATTAAGGTCATTGTTTAGGATGAGATAAGTGCAACTGCAAGACAACATGAGATGCCCATGCCTGATGCTGTTAAGCTACTACCTCTGTTGAGAGTCTAGTCAAGACTGATAATCGAAGACAATAATATGCTCATCATCTAGGGGAAGATAGTAATCGGGTAGTCAAGTGTGTATGTGCTACTGCTACTACTACTACTGTCAAAACCGATCTAATGGCTGTTGCTCAGGTGCTTGTTAGCTATCATCAAGAGACTAACTGTATTATGCTCATTGACTGACTTGTCTAGGCAGCAGCAAGGGAGGGGATGGAGGACAGGGCAGATAAGTCAGTGGCATGGCAGACATGTAGTGCCTAATGGTAAGCTGCCTACAGCAGACCAGTAGACTGTCAATAGACCTAACTGTATCATGATGCTCACTGACTGACTTGTTAACCGCAGACAGTGCAGGACAGAAATAAATGGCTTGTGGCATCCAGAGGTGGTGGTGTCTGTCAGAGTGTCTTTTTAAACTGGACAAGGAGACCATCATGGTCATCAAGAGACTAAACGTAATCACGCTCATTAATGACTAGTCTACTGCAGGCAGCGGGGGATAGTTGAAATAAATGGGTTAAAGTTGTGGTGACCAGAGGTGGTGTGACCGTGGTGGTGTCTGTCAGTGTGTACTTCTAAACTGGACAAGTAGACTGTCATCAAGAGACTAAACTTAATTATGCTTATGAGTGACTACTCTACCACTGACATTGAGGAACAGTTGTGATACATGACTTGAAGTGGTGGTGCCCAGAGGTGGTGGTGGTGGTGTCTGTCAGTGTGTTTATAAGCTGGACAAGTAGACCATCATCAAAAGAGAAGAAACTAAACTTAATCATGCTCATTGATTGACTTGTCTGTAGACACAAGTGGAGGGATCACGAACAGATGAGTGGCCACCGGTGTTGCCCGGGTCACGTCTGCCTGTTAAGCTACTTAGTAGAGAGGTAGACTGATGAGAGAATTAACTTAATTATGCTCTTTGACAGACTAATCTAAAGACAGCAAGGGACAGTTGAAATAAGCAGGCAGTGGGACCTAGATGGTGGCACAAACCTGTCACTGTGTTAACTGTTAAGCAATCAACACCAGTACACCTAGACTGTCCTCTCTTTTTTAAAGAATACTAATAATTTTGGAACCATGGTATGTTTCTTTGTATATTCAGATGTGAATAAGTATTTTTTTTTTAATTCAGTATACTTTATTCAAGATCAGAGCGTTACAGGAAAATATATAGCTAATGCAATAGTAGTCGAGAAGCAGAGCATGTCATGATGCCGTGGAGTTACATCAGCACAAACATATTTTCTACTATGTAAAATTCCCTATCTTCCCCCTACATTCACCCCCACCCACCTCACTCCCACAGAAGACAGGACCATACAGAACCGGTGCAATGTGGGCCACTGCTGTTAGGCCTAACTAAAGACATCCCAGGCCACCATGTTGTGCCAGGAGGTGGGAGCCAGCATGGACTGTAGTATAAAAGGTAGGTTTCTTTGATTAAACTAATGTATCTACTCCTTGATGAGTAATCAAGGTTAGGGCATATATTTTGCCCCATTTTTTATTGAAGCTAGTTGGATTGTCTCTCAGACTTGCTAGCATTTTTTCTAGACATAGATTACTTAGAAACTCATTTGACCATTCCGGATAAGAAATCAGAGCAGAATCCTTCCAATGCTTTAATACAAGTTTTTTGACCGAGTGAGAGATAAGGGACATCACATACCTTCTTTCATGGACTGGAATGTGGGAATAGTCCCCCAGTACACAGATCTCAGAAGTATAGAGGGATTCCAGCCCTAAAAGGAGGTCCAATTTAGCCTGTATGGCATGCCATAGAGGCCTGATGGTAGGGCAATTCCAAAACATGTGCAGTAGGGAACCTACTTCTTTAACACACCGGTTACATTTTGGGTCCTGCAACTTGCCCATATGTGCAAGTTTAGCCAGTGTAAAATAGATGTTTTGCAATATGTAAAACTGCGTGATACGGAGTTTGTTATTAGAAGTATAGGAATAAACCCCTTGCCAGATTTTGTCCCAATGTAATTCACTGTCAGGAAACTGAGCTGTCCAACATGGTGAGTCTCCCTGAGTGGCAGGGAAGAAAGCCGGGTATACTGTTGCTGCGATTTGAGACACCACATGCAGGTTCCAAGCGAAGGAGCTTAGCTGCATCAGGAGGTCTGACTGGTCAATGTTCCATGGGCCTGGCCCCAGCTTAGTAAGTAATAAGTGTCTAATTTGGAAGCCTCTGAAGACTTAGTTGGGCAGGAAATGCAGGGAGGGCAACAATGTCAGGGTATTCTTAATTTTGCCTTGATACACCAGGTCAGAGACCTTAAGATCCCAAGAGGAGGAGGAGGAGTCTGGGGGAGATTTCAAGTACTGGCCATCTAACATAAAACTGGGATTGAGGTAGAACAGTTGTGTGACATCCTTGGTGTTATCATACTTAAGGGCCTTGCAAAGTTGAGCATGCACCTTCCCAGACGTGTAAATCAGTTTGTTCCTTATTATGGGTGGGCAGATTTTGGGAGGAACATGCAGTAGGCTAACGGAGGAAATTCCACTCTGTTGAATCATTTGGCATTCCATATGAAGCCAAGTTGGTATATATGTTATACCAGGTTGTGGAGAGGCCAGGGATACCAACACAAATATTTGGCTAAGTGACTGGCAAGATAATAGTGGAAAAAATTAGGCAGTCTAAGCCCTCCGTGTTGTTTAGGGGCTCCGAGCTGATCATAGGACCTTCTAGGGGGTTTTGTCTTCCAGAGGAACTTGGATATTATCTGGTGCAATTTGTGAAACCAAGCTTGAGGAAAATAGAAGTTAAGCATATTTAGAGGATAAAACACTCTGGGGAGAATATTCATTTTGATGATGCTAATTCTGCCTTGTAGTGATAAATATAAGGGAACCTTTCTATCTAAATCTTGTTTGATGGTTCCTAGCAGGATGTCCAGGTTAGCCTTTCTGACCTGTGCCATATTGGGAGATATTTTAAGACCGAGGTAGGTAAGTTGAGATGACCATTCCATCTGTAAGCCTGCTATCTGTGCTTTGTGGGTATGAGGATTTAGTGGCATAACTGATGATTTTCCAACAATCACTTTGTAGTTGGACAAAGCCCCATATGAGGCTATGACAGTGAGGGCAGCCGGCATTGAGGATGTTGGGTCTGCAATATGGAGCAAGATGTCATCAGCATATGATGATAGACATAAGGGCTGTTGTCTGACCTGGATGCCCTTGATTAGGGGGGAATGCTTGAATTGGAATAGGAGTGGTTGAAAGTACAGATTAAAGAGTAGTGGAGAGAGGGGACAACCCTTATGGGTTCCTGAGTAAAGGGGGAATGTACTGGAGAAAAGCTTGTTACAGTAGACCTTGGCTGTGGGGCATGCATAAAGGACTTGTACCCATTGTACAAATTGTTGTGGGAAGCTAAATGTAATTAAAGCTGCAAACAGAAACGTCCTACTAACCCTGTCAAACACTTTCTCCATGTCCAGGAAGAACAGGGCCATAGGGTGTGGTGCTACCCTGGACACAGAGAAAATGTGGAAAAGCTTCCTAAGATGATCGGAGGAGGAGCGACCAGCAACAAATACCACCTGCTCAGTACTTAACAGCAGTAACCAGACTTTTGATATCCTTGCTGCCAGGATTTTGGCAAACAGCTTAATATCGTAGTTTATAAGTGAGATTGGATGATAATTAGTGACCAAATTCTTGGGCTTATTGGGTTTTGGGAAGACTATTATCATGGCTTCTAGTAAGGAGGGGTCAGATAAGCCAGAGTTGCAGGGTGGTTAAACACCTTAGTAGGACCAGAGAGAGCTGTTCTTCTAATTCCTTGTAAAAACTAAGGGGTGGGAAGCCATCTGGTCCTGGGGCCTTGTCATTTGGTAGTGAATGAATGGCTTCTGACAATTCCTGCTGATTTATTGTTTTCATCAGGAAGTCCGCATCAGCTTATGAGAGGGAAGGGAGTGGGAGTTTGTTTAAGTATGACTGGATTTCTGAAACATGGGGGGCATTTGATGGATGGGAGTATAGAGCCCTGTAGTAGGCTTCAAACTCCTGGACTATTGCCCATGGGGTGGTAAGAAAAGAGTGGTCCTTAAGAGAGTTAAGGGCAGGTACTATTCTGGATTCCTCCTGTTTCCTTAGGCGAAGTGCCAGTAGGTGGCTAGCTTTGTCCCCCTGCTCAATGTATCTAGCGTAGGTTTTAAAGAGGGCATATTGAGCTTGCTCTTTCAGGGACTCGGTGTATTGGTTCTGTAATTGTATTAACTGTATCAGAACTTCGTTGGTTGGGGAAGAGGGGAGTTGGTCCTCCAGATTTTTAATCTGAGAGAGAAGAGAAGCAGAGAGTGCCTTTCTTTTCTTTTTCCTGATGGTGGAATGCTGGATACATTGTCCCCGGACCACACACTTCAGGGCACACCACCACTTGTCTAAGGGGACTGTAGAGTCCTGATTGTTTAGAAGGAAGTGCTCTATTGTCTTCTTGATAGAACGTTTTGTGTGTTCATCGTGGAGCAGTTGACTGTTTAATTTCCAGACTCCATTCTTTTCCGCTAGGGGCGCAAGGGTCCGCTTGAGCCAGACAGAGGCATGATCAGATAAGGTCCTTGGGATAAAGCTACTGCCTGTTAGGCCCATGAGAACCCTATGCGTCACCAGAAAGTAGTCGATGCAGGAAAGAGATCTGTGAACTGGGGAGTAAAACATATATCCCTGTGTGTTTGGGTACAATTGCCTCAATGGATCAGATAGCCCATAATCAGTCATAAATTCCCTAAGCACAATCAGAGCAGGGGAAAGAAAGGGTCCCTTGCATGATGATTTATCTAGTTTAGGTGAACAAACTAAGTCCCAGTCCCCAGCTAGAATAGTGGGCAGCTGGGGAAAAGAATTCAGTGTAGTTAAAAGGGTTGTGAAAAATTTGGGGGTGTCAGCATTAGGCCCATAGATAGAGTCTATGACTACTTCAGTATGGTACAAAAGGCCTTTTAGGAACAAAAACCAACCCTGGAAATCTGCCTGGGATTGTTGGAGCTGGAATGGTGTTTGCCTCATAATGAAAATTGCCATCCCTCTTTGTGCCATGGCATTGCCAGCGGTGTAAGCCTGCTCTATCTGCCACCTCCTGAATAGAATACTCTCACTCACTAGCAGGTGCGTCTCCTGCAAAAATGTTATATTGCAATGTAGGGATTCGAGGTGTCTCAATATTTGATAACATTTGATCTGGCTCCTTGCTCCCTTTACATTCCATGGCACATATCTCACCACCATTGGACATGTTTAGGAATCAGGGTAGACAGAAAGTCTACAATGGGAAGTGAGATACTAATATTCTGGATAGGTGACCACAAGTGTACCTTATGTCTCTCATGAGCTAGATATAGTTCAGAAACCCACCTTGCTATGTTATAACTAGGTCCTGCTTCTGTAAACCACACTACCCTCCCAGCCCAACTTCTCAAATCAATGCAAAAGAACAAAATAACCCCAATCAAACAACTGATTCCCAAACCAAAGCAAATAGCTAAACACCCCAGTACAAACGATTGCACTCCCTTCATTTGTTCAGTTGCAATTTTTCCCACCACCAGGCAACCCACTCTACCCCTCCCCTCAATGTACCCTTACCATAGAAGAAAATGTTCTTAACTACAACAGCCCCCTAAACAAGGGGAACAACAAACATATAGGAAGGAATAACACATCCCAAGTAAGACAGTACAGGGTAAAGATAATACAGTCCAGGAGGTGGCACTGTGCTACTGGTAAATGAGAGTCCAAGGTCATCTCGGGTGTAACTAGGGCAGGAAATCTAGCAGTTCATGGGAGAACTATTCCAGGAAAAGAGAAGGGGAAAGAGAGACAAACCAAAACAGGAGAAATACCAGAAAGACTGTTGAGTGCCATCAAAAAGCATAACTGCAACATTGCTTAACTTCAAAACTGTAACCAAATCAGGTAAGTGACACACTGTTCACATTCAGTCAGAGCAGTGGACTACAGATAGATTAAGCAGGTCACTTAAATAGATCAGGGTACAGTTTCTGAGAGTTTCTGTAGCCAAAGAAATGGAATCATATGAGAGACACTGTCCATCCTTGTTAACTTCTAGGGTCGCCGGGTATCTTATGTGAGAATGGACTCCTGCAGCTATGAGCTTGGTAACGAAGGGTTGCATTTCTGTGTGCTTTTGCCAGACTGAATGCGGCAGACCTTGCGCAATGTGCAACTTGATGTTGTACCACTAAATCTCCTTAGTGTCCTTTAGCTTGTCAAGGATACATTGCTTATCCAGATAATTTAGTAATTGGAAGATCAAAGGACGCGGGGGGGAGCCAGGAGGAGGTGTAGGCCATAATGAGCGGTGGTCCTATTCCACAATATATGTTGGGCCATTAGAACAGGACCCAGTGACCTCGGTGCACAATTTCTGAACAAATAAGATAGAGTATTCACCTTCCTCACCCTCCGGCAAACTAAGGACCACCAGATTATTCCATCTGGAATGGCCTTCTAGGTCTTACAACTTGTCTTTGGCTTTTTTAAGCCTCTGCCATAAGGTTACTACTTCTGGGTCTAAGCGGGCCTGACAGTGATCAAGGGAGGAGATCTGGGCTTCATTGCCTCCCATGTGGATTGTTAGCTGGGCCAGGGAGGATTTCAGGGACTGCAGATCTCCAACTACTGCTTGCAGTGATTCTTTGATTGTGGCTAGACCTTCAAAAAAGGTTACTTCGGTAAGTGGTGCTAGTACTGCAGCATAGTCTTGAGCCGGGGTTCCAGAGCCAGTAGCCTTATTGAGCTTAGCTGGCTTGCCTTTAGCTGGAGACTGCGGCGGCATGTGTTTGGGCTGCGGAGTTTTCATCTTGACATCTGTATGCAGGACAATTGTCGACTGCGAGCAGCGCAGAAAAGGTAGAAGCAGTTGCACTTATGTTCCTGACAATAACAGCATTTTTAGGAGTATTATGAGAGGAATTCAGGAGGTGGGTTGGAAGAGCAATGCAAAGTACATCTACCTGGTCGCCATTACAACTGGAAGTCCCAGTATTTTTTTAATTAGGTGACAAACAACAAGTACAGTAGCAGTAGCACATACAGTCAACAACAACATCATGTCATACATTACACCATTTCTAGAGACTCTCAGAATACAGCTGTTTATTCCCAGTAAGTTTTGTTACAGCATACAAGTAGCTGCATTTCAAAGTTTTCATCATGAAGTCTGTTTCATCTAGGTGTAAGGACCTGTCCACCAACACTGAATAGCCTTTCTACAGGAGCACTTGATGGTAGTGCTGTATTTTAATGCAGAAATATTTTCTTAATTGTTGGGAAGTTTTGTAAATTTTAACATTTTTATTGGTGTCTTTCAGGTACTGCTCCAGTTCATGAATAACTCCACCACCACAGGTAGGTTGTGGAGTTTCGTCAAATTTGAAGAAATCATCATCATCGTCCTCAGGACTGTCTTCAGATGATGGGCTGCCATGAACAGTATCTTCCTGATGTGACAACAGCACTTCATTCTGAAGCATGATTTTTGCAGCTCGGTCTTCCCCATCATTCCCTAGCCATCTTAGACAAAATTGTGGAAATGTGATGCTAGTGAGAATCAACTCTTTCTGCTCAAAACTGGTACTAAATTGAGTGTCTACCACTTTCAAGATTGCATCCAGAAGTGACGATGCATACCGTAATACTAGTCTCATATCAAGCAATTATTTTTTCAAAGCAACCAATGTTGGAAGAAGATAGCCCATGTAACATTTTGTTTCTGCCTGCAAAATATCCAGCGAATTCGCTAAAGGCTGCATTACTTTACAGTACTCCACTAAGAAAGCAATGTCATTTGCTCTAAATCTTATGAGACCAAGTGCATCACATATGTTATGCAAATCTTCATCTTGTTTTGCTTTTATGAGAAAATATCAGCGGCATTGGACAGGGGGGAGTCGGTGGATTGTATATACTTGGGTTTTGCTAAGGCCTCTGATAAAGTACCACACATAGAAATCCTAAATTGTTTGTCAGAAATAGATATGGACTATAGAGTATGCCAATGGATCCAGGCCTGGCTGGCAGATGGGACTCAGAGGGTGTGTATAAATGGCTATCTGATGAGATCCCTGTGACTGGGGGGGGGTCCCTCAGGGGTCGGTGCTGGGACCAGTGCTGTTTAGAGTCTTCATAGCACAAATGGGGAAAGAGGCATACAACTGGGTGAGTAAATATGCAGATTATACTAAACTGGCTGGCCTAGTAACACAGATGGGGGGGCAGAGACAATACAGAAAGATTTGGACAGAATTAACAAATGGGCAACTGAAAAGGGAATGAGTTTTAACGTAGACAAACGTTGGGTAATCCATATGGGAAACAGCAGTCCTGAACACAGTTATCAGATCAATGAGCAAACCTTCAGGAAGTCAGAGGTGGAAAAGGACATGGGCATATTAGTTGACCAAAAACTTAAGTACCATGCTCAGTGTGACAAACAAATAGTAAAAGCAAACAGGGTCTTATAGACTATAAAAAAAACTTTAAAAGTAGAAAGGAAGCTGAGGTTATGCCCTTGTACAGAGCCTATGTTAGTATCTATATTAGACTATGGTGCCCCTGTGTGTGGGCCCATACACAAAGGGGCAGTGGTGGGTTTGGAGAGGGTGCAGAGGAGGGTCACAAGGATGGTGTACGGTATATGGGATAGGCCCTATCCACAGAGACTGGTAGATCTAAGGCTAATGTCATTGGAGACAGGAAGAGTCAGAGGGGACTTAATGCTGTGTTATGATATAATGCAGGATGACAATATGCTAAACAAACTAAATCTATAGTTTAAAAAACAATAAACTGGCTACCAGAGGGCACCAGCTTCAGCTAAGACATATAAAGTGTAATACAAGTAAGCGTATGGCTTTTTATACTCATAGAGTGGTAGCCCTGGAGCAGGTTGCCGGAAGAATTGTATACGCTTCGAGTAAGGCACAGTTTAAAAGAAAACTAGATACCTATATCTTAGAAGGCCACAATCCAACATACTGTGGGTAAAGAGGAAAGGAGCGCTGTTATGGGTCTATCATGGGCCTCCTTAGCTCCTCACTACTTAGTATGAAACTTAGTATCTTTTTCGACAATAGACCTTATTTTATCAACTGCTCCATGGTACGAATTCCACTTTGTGTCATTGAGGACAACTAGTGTGGTACCAATTGTGTCAGAGACAGTTTCACTGGCTTGAGAACTTCAGTGTACTTTGTTCCAAAGAGCTGAGCATTTGGCCATTGTGCTGTGGAACACCTTTTTGTAGGCAGCATTGGATGTAGCAGATTGTATATCCTTCACTTCTATTAAGTTCAGGGTATGAGCCACCCAGCATTGATGAGAAGGAAGATTGTATGTCTCTTCCATGTCTTCATCCACATCATCTAAAACGCAGCATACGTCAATGAAGCTTACAACATCTTCTGTGTCATTGTTTTCTTCAGCAGTGCGACTGCTACATCCCCCTGCCTGCTGCTGCTGCTCATGGTCATCATCATCATCATTTTCCTCATTGTGAACCGTGACAGTGCCAATGGTGGGCGTGATATTGTCAGAGCCAAACACGTGAAAAGCCTTAACAAAGTTTGATCCGTTATCTGTGACAGTTTTAACAACCTTGTTCTGAATGCAATATCTCAAGTGTATCTGCTCCAGTTTTGAGGCAATAAAATCATAAGTGTGTCTGCCTTTTATTCTTATGCATGCCAGTGCTGTCAATTTTCTCAACAATGTTTTCACATCTAGCCAATTTGCAGTGCCACCTAGATAGCTCCTGTTACGTGCTGTCCAAATGTCAGCCATAGTACAAATGTGACATACACTGCTGAATTCAGTAAATAAGTTTGATTTCAAGTTTTGGTACAGTTTCTCTCTATTCTGTCTGACAGTGTTTTACATGTCATGACTTTCTTATTTGGCTGCAGACCCGTGACTAATCTGACAAATGAAGGCTGTTCAACAACACTGAATGACTGTAGATCTTCTACGACAAACTGAATAATAAGTTTGTCAATGCAAGACTAACTGACAAGGGAACTCTTTGTTGATTCAAATAACTGTTGTTGTAGAAGGCATTTTTTTAATTTTATTCACAGCTGCTTCTGATGACACAGACCTTCCACTGCTGCTTGACCTGGAAAAGTCATCATCATCCACCTCTTCTTCATGATCGTCTCATGACATTTTGTGAGCAAGGGTGGTCATGTCTGAGTCTGTATTAGTATGACCACTGCTGCTGCCTTTTGATAGTTTTTTGAATTTTTCCAGAGATGAAGGATGGATGCGCTCCATATAGAAACATAGAAACATAGAATTTGACAGCAGATAAGGACCGCTTGGCCCACCCAGTCTGCCCATTTCCCTACCTAATGGATAAGCTGCAGATCCTAGTTAACCAGCAGCCTACTTCTTCCTACCCCCCAACCCCTAGAATTGCCTTATGACTGTCCCATGCATGCTTGAATTCCACCACTGATTTTGACTCCACAACCTCCTCTGGAAGGCCGTTCCATGCATCCACAACCCTCTCTGTGAAAAAATACTTCCTTAAATTACCTCTGAGCTGCCCCTTCTATCTTCAAATTGTGCCCCCTTGTTCTTGCACACCTCTTTTTTGAAAGATGCTACCCTCTTGGATTTTGTTGATTCCTTTGAGGTACTTGAAAGTTTCAATCATGTCCCCCCTCTCCCTCCTTTCCTCGAGGCTATACATATTAAGCTCCTTAAGTCTCTCTTCATATGTCTTCCGGTGCAGACCCAGCATCATTTTAGTTGCCCTCCTCTGGACAGCTTCCATCCTGTCTATGCCTTTGCGGAGACTGGGTCTCCAAAACTGCACACAGTACTCCAGATGGGGTCTCACCAGCCATCTGTACAGAGGGATAATAACTTCCTGTTTTCTACTGGTGATGCCTCTCCCTATGCATCCCAGTAATCCCCAACCCTCCTTGCTGCCCTCTCACATTGCTTGCCCACCTTTAGGTCATCTGATATGACTACCCCCAGGTCCCTTTCCATTTTGTTGTTGTTAGTATCTCACCCCCATTGTGTACTCTTCCCTGGGTTTTGTTTCCCAGGTGCATTACCTGCACTTCTAGCATTGAATCTAAGCTGCCATACATTTGACCATTCCTCTAACCTTGCCAAGTCCCTTCTCATACTTTCCACCCCACCTTGTGCATCAACTCTGTTGCAGATCTTTGTGTCATCTGCAAAGAGACATACTTTTCCTTCCAGTCCCTCTGCAATGTAAACATAAAGACATTGAGAGAGGACGATCTAATACTGAACCCTACGGTGCCCACTAGTAACCCCATTTCTTCAGAGTGGACTCATTTACTATTACTCTCTGTGTCCTATTCTCCAGCCAATTCTTTACCAGGCTGTCATCTTGGGACCCACTCCCAGGCTGGCTACTTGTATATTAATCTTTTGTGTGGGACTGTGTCAAATGCCATGCTACTAAAGTCTAGGTAGGTCATGTCCACAGCCCCTCCCTGATCTACTACTTTGGTCACCCAGTCAAAGAAATCTATCAGATTTGTCTGGCATGACCTTCCCGCTGTGAATCCATGCTGCCTTGGGTCCTGTGCCCCTCTGGCCTCTAGATACTCGACAATTCTTTCCTTCAGAAGTGATTCCATCATTTTCCCTACCACTGAGGTTAAACTAACAGGTCTGTAGTTTCCTGCTTCTGCCTTGCTCCCACTTTTGTGAAGGGGAATCACATCTGCCCTCCTCCAGTCCTTGGGTACCATCCCATCCTCCCATGATTTGTTAAAGAGGGTAGTCAGTGGTGTCACTAGTTCTACCCTTAGTTCTTTTAGAATTCTGGGATGAATCCCATCAGGCCCCATTGCTTTGTCCACCTTCAGTTTTAAGAGTTCTTTCAGAACCCTTTCTTCTGTAAATGAGCTGGCATCAACTTCTGTATCCAGAGTGTTTCTACTGTTTGTTTTAGGTACATCCCCTCTTCCTTTGTAAATACTGAGCAAAAATATTTGTTTAGTATCTCTGCCTTTTCACAGTCACCCTCTGCCCACCTCCCTCCCTTTATTAAGCCTCACTATCCCTCCCTTGGTCTTCCTTCGCTCCCGGATGTACCTATAAAAGGTTTTATCCCCCTTTTTAACTGAGTTGGCTATCTTTTCCTCGGTTTGGGCCTTTGCTGTTCTGACTGCCTTCCCACTTCCTTTGCTTTAACTGATACAGTTCTCTGTCCTGCTCCTTCTGTGATTCCTTGTACTTCCTGAATGCTTTCTTTTTCTCTTGAACCTTCACTGCCACTTCCTTTGAGAACCATAGTGGTTTCTTACATCATTTCATTTGTTTATTTGCTTCACACAAAGGCTTGTTACCTCTGTGATGGCAGTTTTATTATTCCCATTGTTCTTCCACCCCTCCTTCCTGCCCATTTGCTAGTGCATTCCTTAGGCACTCACCATTTGGCAAAGTCAGCCCTCCTAAAGTCCAGTACTTTTGCTTTTGTATGGCTTGACTCTATTGCTGTGTTTATTGTGAACCATACTGTTCGATGGTAGCTAGTTCCCAGATGGCTACCCACTTCTACATCTGTGATCCTCTCTTCATCTCCATTTGAGAGAAGCAGGTCTAAGATTGCTCCCTCTTGAGTGGGCTCCAATACTAGCTGTCTAAGGCATGCACTCTGTAGGGCATCTAGAATAACCCCACTCTTCGCAGTGGCTGCTGCAACTGCACTCCAGTTAACATCTGGTATAGTCAGATCACCCATCAGCAATATCTCCCCTTTTTCTGCCATTCTAAGTGTACTTTCTATCATTTCCTTGTCCATTTCCTCCCCCTGAGAAGGGAGTCTGTATGCAACTTCTTTGTGGATTGTGGTTCCATTGCCGGTCTCCAAATTTACCCACAGTGCTTCTTCTCCTCCTGTTTTCCGTTTTTTTCTGTTGCTTTGATTCCTTCCCTTATGTAAAGGGCTACTCCTCCTCCTCTTTTACCCTCCCTGTCCCTCCTGTAGATAGTGTATCCTGGTATGTTTATGTCCCAGTCATGGTTTTGTGTGTACCATGTTTCTGTGACTGCCACGATATCCAGATGTTCCTCCTCCATCAAGGCCACTAATTCAGGAAGCTTGTTACTCAGACTATGGGTATTGATACTCATTGCTCTCCATTTTTTTATGGCTTTACCTTCTGTTGCAGCATCCCCCACTGACCTTTCTACCTCGGTCTTTTTTTCATTTAGTACCCTGTTTTGTAGGGAGAGGCTGGGATTTTCCTGCTGCTTATCAGTGCCTCCCCCCTTGACTAGTTTAAAAGCTTGCCAATGAAGCATTTAAACCGATTGCTCAAAAGACTTGTTCCCTTCCTGGACAGATGCAGACCATCCTGCCAGTATAGGCTGGTGTCCCTCCAGGTGGAACCCCAGTCCCCAATGAAGCCAAACCCCTGTGCTCCACACCATTTTTTCAATCATTCATTAAACTGCATGGTGCAAACTACCCTCGCCTCACTCATGCCATTGACAGGCAGCACCTCTGAGAAGGATACTGTGTGTGCTACTTGTCTTAGGCCCCTTCCCAATTCTACAAAGTCTGTTTTTTTCAAGTTTGATGTATTATTTTGTGAGGTTGACAGCAGCTTCACTTTCGGCACACTAAATTTACACTGAACAGAAATGTTTTTTCCTTTATCAGATTTTACCTCAAAGAACTCTCCCAAATACCACTTTTGAAAAACAGACACACCCCGTAACTGTGAGACACTATGTTGCAGTGGCGGCGTAAAAGAAGATGAAGAAGAGGAGGAGGATTCATTTTGCCATTCAGCCTGATCAGCCTCATTGTCTTGTCGTGTTTCTTTCTGGTTAACAGACATGTTAACTGCGGAGGAACACACCATGTGAAAATCTTAGAACACTGGTCACTGTGATGACACTGACACTGACAGACAGACAGAGAGACACACTGCACACTGACACTGGCTAATCAGTAATCACAGTATGGTTTCCCTACAACTAAGATTACGGTCTTGATACAAATTAAGAACAGTATAACAATAACTGTACATACTACTAATGTAAGTGCTTCAAACAACAACAGTGCATCTAAATTGACAATCTCTATGTTATGTATTGCGTATGACTTGTTACTTATTGACTGAGCAAACCCTTCTTTTCTTGCACTTGCTCTGTCTGGTTATGTAATAAACATTTAATGACCCTGCCCAAGGCTACTAACAGGGAGACATGGAAAACAGTCAGGGTCTTGGTATGAGAATTTCTGATTGACTGCAAAATCTGCAAGACAAAAGCTCACACTGTATGAAAAACCATGTGAAAAATGTCAATAATACTGTCCTTTTTTTGTGGTATTTACTGGCCTGCACCACCTGGCCTGATTCAACAAAATGTGCTGCTATTTATCTTCTGGGCTCTGTCTCTGGTATCTGCCTCTTAGCCTTCCCTTGCTGAAACATGAAGATTTTGATGATGATGATGATGGACAGTTAGTCATATAGTTCTGTTTGTCATGCACCTTTAAAAAACAACAAATAAAAAGAGCTATGGTATGCACGCTTAGCACAGTGTATCACCATATCTGTTCTAAGTTCTAACTAGCACAGTACAATACAATCTCTGTCAATTAGCTGAACCCCAATTATCAAGACCATACCTCTCTCTCTCTATTATCTGAAATAGAAACATAGAAGCTGATGACAGATAAGGACCTCAAGGCCCATCCAGTCTTCCCATTTCTTTTTCTACCTTCTGAATGTGAAATCAGCCTTTGATCTTTCAATGGTCTGTCTATTCATACTCATCTGTATTGCTCCCTTATGCCTATCCCATGCCTGTTTGAAGCCCTGCACTGTATTCATATCCACCACTTCCTGAGGTAGGCCGTTCCATGCATCCACCACCCTTTCTGTGAAAAAGAACTTTCTCACATTACCCCTTAATCGGCCTCCCTCTAATCTCATGATGTGTCCTCTTGTCCTGCTATTTTTCTTATATTGAAACATGTTAGACTCTTTCACCTTGTTAATGCCCTTAAGGTGTTTGAATGTTTTGATCATATTACCTCTCTCCCTCCTTTGCTCTAGGGTATACATATTGAGCTCCGTTAATCTGTCCTCATATGTTTTCTGATGCAGCCCCTGCACCATTTTGGTTGCTATTCTATGGACTGCCTCAGTGTGGTTAATGTCCTTGTGAAGGTGTGGCCTCCAGTACTGCATGCAGTACTCCAGATGGGGCCTAACCAGTGTCTTGTAAAGAGGGATTATTACCTCCCTCTTCTGACTTGTGATACCCCTACTAATACACCCCAACAGTCCCCTAGCCTTACCTACTGCTTTAGTGGTCAGCTTGGTTGATTTCCGGTAATTAGTGATGATGATGCCCAAGTCTCTTTCTTCCCTTGTTACTGCCAGCAACTCCTCTCCCAGCCTATAGGTGGCTTCAGGGTTTCTCTTCCCTACGTGCATGATCTTGCAATTCTTTGTGTTAAACCCCAGTTGCCACTCTTTTGACCATTTTGCTAGTTTATCCAGATCTCTTTTCCCATTCTGCCCACCCCATCTGGATCATCTACTCTGTTGCAGATCTTGGTGTCATCTACAAACAGACAAACCTTACTCTCCAGTCCATCTGCATTGTCACTGATGAAGATATTGAAGAGGACTGGCCCCAGGACTTATCCCTGAGGTACCCAACTTGTGATCTGCATCTCTTCTGACTGTATACCATTTACCACCACTCTCTGTTTTCTGCCCGTCAACCAGTTTGCCACCCAGTTGACCAATGTCTGACCCATTCTGAGCCTACCCATCTTATTAATCAATCTTCTATGTGGAACAGTTTCAAAAGCTTTGCTGAAGTCAAGGTAGGCAACACCAACTGCTCCTCCTTGGTCCACTACTCTGGTTACCCAGTCAAAGAAATCTATCAGATTAGTTCAACAGGACCTTCCTTTTGTAAACCCATGCTGTCTTGGATCCTGTGCTCCTATGGATTCCAGGTGTTGCACTATCCTTTCCTTAAGGCATGCCTTCATAATCTTACCCACTGCTGAGGTAAGACTCACTGGTCTGTAGTTCCCTGCCTCCTCTCTGCTACCACTCTTGTGGAGAGGGATCACATGAGCCCATCTCCAGTCTTCTGGAACCTCTCCTATACTTAGAGACTCACTAAACAGTTCTGATAATGGCTATGCTAGTTCCACCCTTAGCTCCTTTAGTACCCTAGGATGTATACCATCAGGTCCCATTGCCTTGTCCACCTTGAGCTTATCGAGTTCTTGTAGGACCCTTTCTTTTGTGAAGGGACTAGTGCACACCACCCTCACCCCTGTGTCCATGGTGCTAATCTGAGGGCCCTGCCCTTCCTTCTCTTCAGTAAGTACTGAACAGAAGTATCTATTTGGGATAGATGCTTTTACATGGTCCTCCTCCTTACATGCCCCCTTATCCTCTTTGATCTTAGCAATACCCCCCTCTGGACTTTCTCCTTTCACTAATGTATCTATAGAAAGCATGGCACCTTCTTTTACTGTTTGTGCTAGTGTTTCCTCAGTTTGGGCCTTTGCCTGCCTTACTGCTTTCCCTGCTTCTCTTAGGAAAGTTTGGTATGCCTCCGTATCTTCATCCCACTGTGTTCCCTTATATTTACTGAAGGCCAGCCTTTTGGCTCTGACCTTTTCTGCTGCTGTTTTTGAAAACCAAAGTGGTTTCCTTCTTCTCTTCCACTTCCTTTACTCTTTAATACAATGGGATGTTGCTTCAAGTACTGCATTCTTTAATTCTTGCCCGCTTTGCCTGTACCCCCTAACCTGTATTTCTTTTTGCCAGGGCTAACTTAACTCTGTTGGCCATCTTATCAAAGTCAACTCCTCTGAAGTCCCATATTTTGCCTTGGAATGGGATGATTTAGTTCTAGTGGCCAAATTGAACCATACCATGCGATGGTCACTGCCCCCCAGGTGACCTTCTACCTGGAGATCTGTGATCCTTTCCCTGTTAGTGAGTACTAGATCTAGGATAGCCCTGTCTCTTGTGGGTTGTTGTACCAGTTGTTTGGTGTAACATTGTACCCAAACTGTCATTAATTTGATTAATGTTATTATTGCCTCCTGATTGTCCCTGCTTGGGGGGGGGTGACAAGTACAGACTGACAGTGCAAGGATGGCATACATTGTTATGCATTAATAACAGCACAAGGTAGTAGGTTGTCAGTTTTCTGAACTTTAAGGAGATAGAAAACATTTTTGTAGGTACGCTAGCGCCGCCTTGATGAGATTCTTATCTGTTTTCCCTTAATGTTAGTTAGAACCAGTATTCTGATACGGTTAACTTTTGTGGTGAAAGATCAATTCTTTTGTCCTCTGTAAATTAAATACCAGGAATACCTTTTTCATCATGACTCACCCTGATATATCAATAAAAAAACATCCTATGCAGTTCAGGGAGAATTTTATGTCAATTTCACACAAAAATAAGGAAACTAGAAAAACAATATTATGCAAATGGCTCTAATCTGGAATTGTAACTGAATTCTAATGATAGCAATAATGAATGACAGAAGGTTATGTTACTGTTCCAGTTAATCAACCCATGCTGGCAATATGACACTTGGCCATGCCTCATGCTACATAACACCCACAGAGGTTGATTAACTGGAAAATAAATGTAACCCTCCCCCATCATTAAATTACTGCTTAAATACCTAAATAACCACAATCCTCCATAATACATTCCGTTCTGTACCTTTCAGCCAGTAGCCCATCCGGCACAGAATAGAATACACATCCATATCTATGTAGGCACTGCAGTTTCATCACTGCATTTACCACTAGACCCTTGGCTGGCCCCACCACTCAGACCCATCCATCTCACTGTGATGACCACCACCACCCAACGCCTCCTACAGTACTATGCATCATCCCCCCACTGTCTACAACAGGAGATGGCTACCAGAGCAGCCCTCCACCCACCACCACAGCCTATGTGAGTTGTTGTGAGAGACTGCACAGCTGACAGCTCAGATGGTGGCTGACTGTGGGGGTGAGAAAGAAGACTATGCCATACCAGTTGATGTGTCCAATGCAATGCTGTGGTGGTGAGTGGCAAATAGGACTGGTGGATACAGGGGGCTGTGAATCAATGGACACAGGGATTCTACATTCATACAGACTGAGTTTGGAGGGGTATTTGGGGGGGTCTCAGACACTGACCTGACAGCAGAATATTATAGCATGCCCTGCAGTTGAGAGGTATCCAGACCATCTCTCAGTCAGTCATGATTTACAGGACTTTTGGATTGCATCTCTGAAAATCCTAAATCAGAAAAAGTGATCATAATCTGATGCGATGCATAAATTTGTAAATTGCATGACTGCATTCAACCACAGCATCCCTAAGGCAGAGTCATCAGAGTACAGACAGTACACGACCTTCAACTCAAGTGTCAAGATCAGTGGTGGTTATGACTTTTCATTATCACTTGACTTACTTTATGTATGCTGGTATATAATTTTCAACTTTTTTTGCATGGAATCTTCTGCTTCTTCAAAAAAAATCAAATCAACCTAAAAATAAAGTAATAGTAAAGAAGCATTATTATAAAACGGGTCTCAGAAATGCTGCAGTTTGATTGGCTGTTAAGATTCTTCCAACAGCCTTACATTAATCCCACCTAGGCTGTTACACTGTCATGTACCGTATGATGGTACAGTTTGATTGATCACAATTGCACATCGATTCTTCCTCTCAACATTCTTTAGCTATGCTGAATGACTGGAATGATGCATTCTGATTCTGAACCAGCATTCTTCAACTGTTGGTGGAATAACCAATTATTTTATTAAAAATGCCCCTCTAGATGAGCGTGGAAGTAACTCTGCATGGGATTGGATGCGTCTCTCCCTACCAGAAGGAGTTCTGGCCATGGGCATCAATTGAAATGCTCTGGCCCTCTCCCCACCAGCCAATGATGATCTAGGCTCATACACGAAACCAGATCACCTGCATCACAAGAAGTACCCCTATCACTGCAGCACAGATAAGTCATCTCTTACATTTGTCAAGTTACAAATATATTTTATTACATATTTGTTGTTTTGTACCCTATGGCACCTCCAGCCTCACCCACCTCCTAGAACAGCACTAAATAAACACTAAAAATATTGCGTGTGTTGACTTCCTGGTGTTGTACACCAAGGATTTAACACACAGGGTGGTGGACTCACTGATGTGACATGGGGTACAAGAAAGAAATATGTAAATGTTTTTTCTAAAAAGACAACTAGTCTGAGATGGCACATTGTGCAGCAATAGGGGAATTTCTCATGACACAGGTGATCATCTGGGAAGAATGAATGAGCCCAGCCCTGCTGGAGCAGTTTTTTAATGGTCCAGATGCCCTAGTCATCCTTATGGGAAGGAGAGCCACATACCCACATCCCACAGAACTACAGCCACCCCTGGCTGCCAAAGACCTTGGGACACAGGGGGGAGGGAGCAATGCTGTGCTGCGTATAGCAAAACGCATGCTCACATTGGGGTCCTCAACCCAATATGCTGTTACCCCTGTGGGGCACAAGAGAAAGGAGAAACTACTGATGGTAAACAAATCCCCACCCTTCACCTGTAGTTCCTTGAAAGCTGCTATATCTGTCTTAAAGCAAAGACAGTATGCACCCGAACTGTTGAGCACTGGCCAGGATTCAGAAATGAATATAAAAACACTGAACATATGTGTAAATAATTTACCTAGACACGTGAAAGAAAAAGAGGGGGCCAGTAGTCAATGCAACGGTGCAGCAGTCTTAACAGCCCATGAATAACTGAGGTACATCATGACACGTGCCAGCATCCGAAAGGGCCCAGATGACAGGATTACAAAATGCTGCCGTGGTTGGGCTACTTCTTTTCATATTCAAGCCACTTAGTCACCAGCACAGTCAGTCATGATGTCCTGTTCACCACCAGGCTGGTCCAAAAAAGCTAAACTAAACCCAGGCCACTCTTATCTACTGCATCTAGTCCTAACACTGCACACATAATAATGGTTGCAGCAAGCAGGGCTGAGGATGCCATAAAGCCCCTGCTCTGAATGAAACTGTTATGGAAAACTACTGTGGCTGAGGGCTGTGCCACTCTGGTGGTCACTCAATTGTAAGTTCTGATTATGAATCATTCTTACTGTTGCTCTTCTGCATTGATTAACTACATTGAATTCCCCACACCAGGCAGTGCAGGCACTTGGGTTAAATGAAATCCCTACTGTAGTGCAGCATGAGGTCAGGGGGTGCTCCACTCCTGAGATGCCAACTTTTGGATGAGACATTAAACTGAGGTACCATCTGCCTGTTCTGGTGGTAGACCATTCAGGCATTAAAGAATCCATGGCACTTCTCAACAAGAGTAAGGAATTTCTCCAGTACCCTGGCCAAATTTCCCCCAGTCACTAAAAATACCACCAACAGGTTAATCTGGTTCAGTTGGCATTCATTTGTATCCCCCTTCCCCAGGTCGTGCCTGAAAATAGGCAGAATTTGTCTAGTGCACTTACCCGGTCAACAAAAACTAAATAAATAAACTAAAACTGTCTGGACATGGATGGACAACCATAATACTTATACTCTTTTCAGAGAGTGCAGGCACTCCAGACAGCACAGATACTTTTTTTCCTACACAATAGCAAACAACAACAAGACTGATATCACAGTCTAGAAGTAGTTAGCATGATGATGACTCAGGGTGACTGGGGACACTTTAGTACACAGAAAATCTTGAAGTCAATTTTAGAGGGGAAAAAAATTAATTTCCATCTTGGGGACAGGACAGCTTGGAAACAGAGAGAAGACTACAATATGTCTCCTCCAGTCCAGACTTGGGGGGGGGGGGGGCCTGTGCCGCCTGAGTGAGTGAACTCATTCCTCCTCAGCCTTAATTAATGCACTTGATTAATCACATAACATGACATCTTATCTTTTTTACTTTAGTTTCCATCCAACTGTGTGGACCACCACCACTGACCACTCCAGTGACCCACTGACCTTGACCTAGTGACAACTTGTACTGCCTCCTCTTGGCTGCCGTCCACATGCCACCATGCTGCTGTGCCAGCCAGAATAATGAGAGGGACTGCTGCCAGCAGCAGCTGAGCCATTGTGCTGTGCACTGTGCTGTCAGTTCCACCCACGACCCACCCTTGCACAACATTAACAATGTACAAAAATTAATCATTAAATAACTTAAATAAATTAAACACCTCCAGCCTACTAGTTGAGGTGGTGTCTGTGATGGATCATGCCTGCCACTGGCTTGGCCTGCTTCTGTCTGTCCTGTGGCAGTGGCTCCTTGTGCTGGTGAAGGTCACCGCGTCACCTCACGTCTTCTCCTTGACCAACCCAGGCAGCAGGCCTATGCACCTGATCTTCTTCTTACTGCTGGCTGGCTCTCCTCCCCTCCCTAGTGCTGTGCACTGTTCTTTAGTAGCAGTGCCTGCCTGGCCTACCGTCTGCCAGTACTCTCTGCTGCTGCAAGACTGTGGCCCACACCTAATCTAGTTCAGCATGACAACAGACCACTCCAGCCAACTCTGACCAACTGAGTTAACACCTGCCACTTCCCAGTTGTCTTCTCTGACCCTCCCCAGCTCACTCTGATCATCTCTGTCCTCACTAGTGGGTCAGAGGGTCTGACTCCTCACTCCTCCTGCTCCTCACCACCAGCCAGCCAGGCCAGGCAAAAAGTTAGGCAGCAAGCCACAACCACGGCACCCTTCCTGCCTGCACACACAGTCACACAAAAATAAACCTCCACAGATACCCATTGTCTAGAAACACAAGGTCACCCTGCCTTTTGGCTTACCACATGGTGAGTGGTGTATTTATTGGCACCCACCACCATGCCACCAAACAAAACACGCGATGGGTCGGGTCGCACCCTGCATCCTCCTAGTGCCTCAAGTTGAAACCTAATCCAGACCACACGTGGTGGTGTGTGTTGACGTCCACACTTGATACCAGAACTGGCCTTTTTCTCAGGAAGATAAGGCAGAGGATCTTTAGAATCCTCACCTCTTTTGCCTTTTTTCTATCTCTGCGTATTCCTCACTATTCTGTGCTACACAACCACCCCGACCACCGGTGACTGAGCGTGCTCATCTTCACTCTCCACACTGACTGCTTCTAAAATGGTGACTGGCACCAATAAGTGCTCTCATGCAGATGTTCAGTCTGCTGCTGTTCTAACCCCGTCTCATCGAGTCAAGTGTCTGGCTGCTTATTGCTTGACCGAACCAGACCAAAACAGACAGACAGCAACACTCAGCCTATCAACAGTGGCTGACAATCAAAATACAAATTATTTAGCCAACAGCCAGTCAGAGCCCGGGAAAAAATGTTTTTTTTAAATTTCAGGGCGTTTTTATTCCTTTCGGATAGGGCAGGAAAAAAAAAGAAAAGTAATATGTTGTAATGCGTTACAGTACAGCGTTACTTATATGAAAAAGTAATTAGTAACTGGGGAGAATGACATTTTCGTATAAGTAATTTGTAAGTAGTACAAGTTGCTGGTTAATGTAATCTAATTACAGTAACGCATTACTACCCAACACTGCCTAGCTGCCATGTATTACCTGCTCTCCAAGTTATTCAGATCCTCATTGGGTTCCCTTTTCCCTTCCTCTGTGGCCACCCTTGTGCTAATCTTCATGTCATCTGTAAACACACAACTTGCCCTTGATGCCTTCCCAATGTCACAAATTAACACATTGAAAAGGACTGGGCCCAGCATCGTCTGAGGTACTTCACTTGTTACTTCCTTTTCCTCTGAACATTCCAACATTTATTACTAGGAATAGTAATTGCATAATGAAACTGTATAAGACTTATATGATCCCCCATCTAGATTTTGGATCAACAATTTGGAATCCTTGCCATAGGCATGACATAGATCTTCTAGAGAGAACACAAAGAAGAGTAACCAAATTAAGAAAGGATTTAAATATCATGAATTATAACAACATAATTAACACCTTAAATCTGTTTACATTGGAGGCAGTATAGCGCAGTGGTGTAAGGTTCTGAGCTGCAAACCTGGAGACCTGGGTTTGAATCCCTTAGCCCCCACTTGCATACTGTGTGACCCTGAGCAAGTCATTTAAATTCCTTGTACTCCCAGGTCACACTTGTAAACAAGCTTCAGCTTAGTGTGTCTCTCCTGGTTAAATAAAAAAAGAGAGGATCTCTTATTATTGTATACGATTCTGCAAAACCATGAGCTTATGGGACAATGTGGCCTAAAATATAATCTCAAACAAAACAACCTTAGATCTCACAACAAACAAGTGATGGTACCAAGAGCAAACAGTCAGGAGACATAATTATGACACAGTCAGAACAGCAAGATTATGGAACTCACTACCTAGTAATATGATTTATTCAACAACATTTGAGGCTTTAAGAAATGGGTTAGATGCAGTTCTTGTGAAAAATAAACCTAAACAATAAACCCACTATGAGTGGGAGTCAATTAAATGGGCTCCTAGCCTACTTTGTCTTTACTATCCGAGTTATCCAAGTTAATTTACTACTACCCTCTGTGTTCTTTCCCTCAGCCAGTTATCTACCCAAGTCATTAATTTTTACTCTACTCCAAGTACCTTAATGTTTTAACAAGCCTCTTGTGGGGGGGAGGAGTCAAGTGGAGTCAAAGGCCTTGCTGAAATCCAAGTACACTACATCGACTACCTGTCCTTTATTGACTGCCTTGGTCACCCACTTGAAGAAGTGTACCCGATTTGTCTGACAAGACATTCCTCTTGTGAACCCATGTTGTTATGGGTTCTGCAGCCCAATTTTCTCCAGGAAGTCAACTGATTCCCTTAGTATAGACTCCAACATCTTTCCAACTATAGACATCCAGCTGACTGGTCTATAATTCCCTGACTCATCCTTTCTTTCACTCGTGTTTATTTATTTAATTTTGGTAATTGGGTAGGTGCAGTGAGACTGAATGGTCCCTTTTTCAGGGGTGACCCAGGATTAATTACAGAGAGACATAGTACAGTGATGCATCCATCATACATTTAGAAAGCAGCAATAGACACACATTATACAAAGGAGTACAGCATTAGTCAACATAGATCACAATCAGTTCTCATCCAGACAAAGGAAACAATGACAGTCAGTACCTTAGGAGTGCATTAGATTTGGAAGAGACATTATATCATTTCAGAAGGACTGCAGATCTTTAATATGCAATTCATATGCTCACAGGTCTGTACCTGGGAGGCCACATTTGGTCCTTATCATTTATAGCAGGAACAGTGGTTCGATTTCAGCAAATGGGATTTGAGCTCATTCTTGAAACTCTCTAGGGAGCTAGATGATTGGATGCTGCATGGGAGCTCATTCCATAGGGAAAGGATGAAGGAAGAGAATTGAGCTCCACAAGAGGTTCTAACTCTGGGTACCTGAAGTAGCTGGAGGTCAGAGGACCTTAAGATTCTTTCACACTGTTTGGATTGCAGAAGTTTTTTGGGCTGGGGGGGAGGTATTATCCTGCCTTAATCTGTAGGCTAAGCACAAGGAGAGGTAGGCCAGTCTGTCCTCGAGGGACAGCCAGTTCAGGGATTTCAGCACTGAGCAGTGATGGTCAAATGGCCTGGCTGAATTGGTGAACCTCCCTACCCCGTGATACAGAGTCCTCAGCATCTGAAGCTTAGTACCCTGAACAGAGTGTAGCACAGGAGCACCATGAAGTAGGGTAGGAAGGAGGGTATCTTGGGTGATTCTACAGCAGGATTCAGAAGTAAGGAATGGGATTAGGTGGTACAGGAGACCCATCTTCTGGTTAATAGTTTTAGTTAGGTAGCCGAGGTGTATCTTGCACATACTGCCTTGATTAAGGTAGATCCCCAAGTACTTAATTGAGCTAACCACTTCTACTGTTGTTTTAGCAGAGAGACTGAGTTCGAGTTTTGTAGTTCTGTTGGTGCCAAGGCTCCTTGGCCTGAATAACATTGCTTTTGTTTTTTTTCCCATTGAGAACAAGTTTGTTGGCAAGAAGCCATTCTTCAAGCAGCCAGATGTAGCAAAAGTAAACACTAATCCATGCAGTCTGCTACACCCCAATGTATAAGACACATATTATTGTTGAGAGTAGCATACGAAAAAAGTAGCATTAAAAAAAAACAGTTTGTAAGATGAGCAGTATGTAGAATGCAGAAATGTTACAAGAAAACAGATGAGGTCCAATTTGTTTATTTTTTGTAACTCTCTCCCAGACACATGTGTGCATTCTAAAGACAAAATGCATAATGGGTGTGCAAATCTTGGGATAAAGGGGTAAGTTGAATAGGAAATATCTCTAATAGTAGTTAATTCTGCTGACCATGTCACTACACAGATCTCACCACAGTTGACTTAGGTGCACTAAATATAACAATCATCTTTAAATTCATATGCTTTATTTATCTTAAACTTATTGTGTTTCTCTGTTTTGAACCTGTACTCCCTCCTCCCCTGCCCATGGGATGCATCTAGAAACTAGCTGTTACCAGCTCAGTATGTCTTTCCTGGTAATGTTTTTGAAATCAATCAATCAATCAATCAATCTATCAAACAATCAGCATTCCCTAGTGCTAACTTGTGGGATGCCATTCACTAACTGGGTAACTTATATTTTAAAGAGCTGCTGACACCTCCAATATAACTTTGAAAAGCACAATAATTAGATACAATTCAGCCTACATGCCATATATATTCTATAGCTTTCTCCTCCTGTTTATTTATTACTGAGGAAATGTGCATGCATGCATACAAACTCCTTATCCCTTAGAGCTCATTTGCCTCCATAGCTTACTCTCTATTTCAAGTCACAATCCTCTGTTGTTACATCACAATCTGTCACCATGGGAGTAACTGTGATGTCACAAGTAGTGCATTATGAACTCAGGTAGGGAGAAAGCAACTGGATTAGATGACATTTTTAGGAGCAAAGCTCCTGTTTTCATGCAAATGTCCTCAATAATAAATAATGGGGAAGAGACATACAGCACCAATGTGAAATACAAGCTGAACTGTGCCTAAACATTATGTTTTGTGAAAGTTCTGTTGAAGGCATCAGCTGCTCTTTAAACTCCCTACTACTCCCAACCTCAGCTGGCTCCCTCCCCAAGCCTGATCCCAGCAGTGCCGCAGGAGGGGAGAAGTGTTCTTTAGGGATAGAAAATGTCTGCAGCATTTAAACTCCCAACTGCCATGTCAACTCAGTCCAGACCAACTGGATCAGCTCCTGTCACATCCAGGCTGTTCTGTGTGTAATGGAGCAGCATTTATGCACCATTCACTACAGTGGAACCATGTAAGTATAAATTCTCCTTATTTATACAACGTAGGTGAGAGTCAAACCTTTCAGATAAACAATTTATTTTAGTCACGGAAGCATTCTAAATGAAAATAAATCATTTATTTTAATATTAGTTAGACCATCAGCATTTATTTCTATGTTAGATGGGTAAGAAGAAAAAATTACTCACCTTAGTAATTGCTTTTCTTCTCATGGAGTCTTGCTGTATTAGGACTTAATGCAGTTAGCCACTGCACTCGAACTGCCCCGGAGAGGATAGGGTTAACTCCAGAGCAGTCTGGAGTTCCATAGCGCGAGGGCGCTGTTCAAAGCTCTATCTGGCTAGTTTCAAATGAAACTGCCAGGTTCTTCTGAAGCTAAACTAATATAGCAAGTCTGTGGAAAAAGCTCTACACTAGCCATTGGCTACCTACCAGTAGTAGGACAACAAAACACAACAACAATCATAGAATAATAACAAAATCACCTGTTATTGTTAGAATCACCCATGACAAGCACTAATGGGCCCTCTCCCCAAAAGACTCAAGTCCAGAGAGGAGCCACCTATCACTAACAAAAACAGAATCACCTAGTTCCTAACCCAAATGAACAAAAGGGGGAACTAGAGAGAAATTGAAATGGCATGACAGTGCTTGCACCAATTTGACAACCCCATACTCAAGTAGGAGTTCTGAGTGGAGTAGGAGGGAGGTTGTCCTAATACAACAAGACTCCATGAGAAAAAAGCAATTACTAAGGTGAGTAATTTTTCTTCAAACACCATGAAGTCTTGCTGCTATTAGGACTTAATGCAGATTATACAGCAGTACCTCCATGGAGGAGGGTCAGAACCTACTTGGGGAATAGGCTCTGAAGCACAGCTGTGCCAAACCGAGCATCTCTCCTGGACTGGACATCCAGGGAATAATGCTGGTAAAGGTGTGGACTGTTTTCCAGGTAGCAACAGCAAATTTCCAAAATGGGAATATCTCTAGCAGCCGCTAGAGATGCAGCTATACCCTGGTGGAATGAGCCCTCAGTCCTGAGGAGAGTTCTCTACCTAGTTTTGGTAACAAAGTGGATACAAGAGACAATCCACCTCTACAATTGTCCTCTTAGTGGCAGGTCTCCCTTTGCCAACTTCTCCATAGGTAAGGAAGAGTTGGAGGGATTCGAACCTGTGACCCTTGGTGCATTCCAAATAGCAGCTTAGGGCTCTTTTGACATCCAGACTGTACAATCTCCTCTCCCCTGAGGAGGAATGCTCAGTGAAAAATACTGGAAGAGAGATGGATTGGTTGAGATGAAAATCTGAAACCACTTTAGGTAAAAACTTTCTGTTAGTCCTAAGGACTACCTTATCTCTGTGAAAAGAAATAAACTCTTCTTCTACTGACAAGGCCTGTAATTCACTTATACGTCTAGCAGAAGTGATAGCCACTAGAAAAACAGTCTTCCAAGTCAAAAACTTGAGGTCTGCCGAGGACAGAGGCTCAAAGGGGGTTGCATTAGCTGAGCAATGCAAACATTCAGGTCCCATGCAGGAGCTGGTTCCCGAAAGGGGGGGTTAGTGTGAAGTAACCCCTTAAAAAACCTGGAAAATACAGGGTGAGAAGAAAGGGAAGCAGGCTTCCCCGCTGACACAAAAGCAGAGACAGCTGCCAGATGAACCTTTAAGGTAGCTGGCCTAAGGCCTAAGGAATTTAAATGGACCAAATAGTCCAGTAAAATGGGCAGATTAGCAGATTCTGGGATAATCTGCTTCTCAGAATACCAAATGGAAAACCTCTTCCACTTAGAATTGTAAGTGGCTCTAGTGGAAGGTTTCCTAGAAGCCTTTAAAATATCCAGGACACCTTGAGAAACGTGTAAATCAGCAAATTCTAACTCCTCAAGAACCAGGCCTTGAGGTGGAGGGAATTGAGGTTCGGATACCACACTCTCCCCTGTGCACAGGTCAACAGGTCGTGGGTCCTGGGCAAGCTCAGGGGAGGGTGGAATGTCAGGGACAGGAGGAGAGGGTACCAGGGCTGTCTGGCCCAGTCTGGAGCAATCAGAATCACTCTGCAGGGCTGAGTTCTGATTTTTACTAGTACCCTGAAGAGGAGAGGGAAGGGGGGAAAAGCATACAAGAACTTCCCTTTCCAATCCAACTGAAAGGCGTCCAGTGGGACTGATCCCAGAACTGGAGGCCTGCAACAAAACAGGGGAAGTTGGTGGTTGTCTGGGGCTGCGAAAAGATCTATCTGAGGGGTGCCCCATCTGGCAAAGACTGACCCCAGCACCAGAGAATTCAGAGCCCATTCGTGATGGCCCTGAGAAATTCTGCTGAGGGCATCCGCCAGAACATTGTCCTTCCTGGAAGGTGAACTGCTATCAGGGAGGTGTTCAGAGAGTAAGCCAGAGACCACAACTTCATTGCTTCAGTGCACAAGGCTGATGACCGAGTGCCTTGCTTGATGATGTACCACATTGTTGTGGTGTTGTCTGTCCTGACTTGGACTACCTTGTTCTGGACAGTAGTCGAAAAACCTGGAGAGCTAAGAGAACAGCTCTGAGTTCCAAAAGGTTGATGTGGAGCAGAGATTCCTGAGGGGACCACACTCCCTGAGTGGAAAGGTCGCCCAAATGTGCCCCCACCCTAACAGGGAGGCATCCGTGGTGAGGTGAGGAATGAAGAACGGAGTAAGAAGGGGGCGCCCTGAGTTAAATGCTTCGATCCTGCCACCACTGAAGGGCTAGGATCAGGGTTTTGGTCACTGGGATTAACTTGGATAGGGGTCCTTCCTTTGAGACCAGTAGGACCTCAAGTGGAACTGGATGTCTCTCATCTGAAATCTTGCTCCTGCACGACAGCTGTGGAAGCAGCCATGTGTCCTAGGAGTTGCAAAAGTGCCTTGCTGGTCGAGAGACCCAGGGTAAGGAGGATGCCAGGGCAATGAGTCTGTCCACTCTTTCGGAGGGAAGAAATGCCTGGCTGACTTTGTGTTCAATTCTGCACCTATGAAAGTTAGTACCTGAACTGGTTCCAGAACTGACTTTGGAAAATTCAACAGGAATCCCAGAGAAGTGAGAAGTTGCTGGGAGACTTGCAAGTGGGATTTTACCTGATCTGGAGACTGACCCACTATGAGCCAGTCATCCAGGTAGGAAACACAGCAACCCTTGCCTTCTTAAATGAGTCACTACTACAGCTAAACATTTTGTGAAACCCTTGGAGCAGAGGTAAGGTCAAGGGCATTGCTCTGAACTGGTAGTGGCCAGAGGGTAGTTCGAACCTGAGGTACTTTCAGTGAGAAGGCCTGATCAAAATATGAAAATAAGCATCCTTGAGGTCCAGGGAAGCTAGCCAGTCCCTGGCCTTAGGAAAGGCAGAATCATTGCCAGAGTTAACATTTTGAACTTTGGTTTCAAAAGATGCTTGTTCAGGAACCTTAAATCTAAGATGGGCCGCCACTCTCCTGTCTTTTGGGGTAAGGAAATACCTCAGTACAGACCCTTGCCCTGATGGCAAGGAGGAACTCTTCCACTGCCTTGCAGCCCAGCAGAGAAGAAACCTCTGCTTCCAAAGCAAGGGCTTCGGAAGGATTTGCAGGTGGAAAATGTCTGGCTCTCATCTTTGGGAACTGTTTGAAACTGAGAACCAGACCTTGGCTTACCACCTCCAGAACCCATTTGTCCGAAGTTAGGGACAACCAGTTCTGGCTGAAATAAGCCAACCTGCCCCCCACCGGTACAGGAGAATCGGCCCTGGGCACCCCATCAGGGTGCCTGCTTGGCAGCAGCTTTAGGCTGAGGAGAGGGAGATGGTCTGCCTGTGCCCCGTCTACCCCTGCCTCTGAAAAAAACCCTCTGTGCAAAGGCTGAAGAGGCCTGAACTTGATAAAAGGGCCTGTGGTAAGGCCTGCCCCTACCCCTGGGGGCATGCCTTTGTGGAGTGGCATGCCTCTCCTTAGCTTGGGCACTTTTGTAGGTAGTTCTGTATTCATCCATTTTCTTCATGTAATTTTCTGTTTGATCCCCAAACAGAGAGTTTCCTACTACAGGAAAATCTATAGCCTTTGCCTGAGTATCTTGGGACAGATTAGTGCATCTAAGCCATGCCAACCTACGGAGAGCTACAGAAGTGGCCATGACCCTAGAGGAAACATCATTAACATCAACGGCAGTATGAAATTGAACTTTAGAGGCTTCAATGCCATCAGCAGCCACTTGTTCCAACTCACTAGCCAGCTGGCCCTGGGCCTGCTTGGCTAACTGCAATATAGTGTCCCATCTAGATTTCTGATATCTAGTCACATAAGCCATATAATTAGCCTGCCTGAGTCCCAATGAAGCTGCCATATTTGTTTTTCGCCATGGCATCAATCTTCCTGGAATCCTTATCAGAGGATGTGATGCCAGGGGAATATTAGCCTTGTCACAGGCTGCAGCTTGAACAAGACCTACATGACTACACTGCTCGGTGAGGAAGTCTGTATCAGGGCCTGATAAAGTATACCTTCTGTCCATTTTCTTATCTACAGGAGGAACGGAATGAGGATTTTTAAAATCTTTGTTGTTTGCTTCCTAAATGACTATGCAAAGGAATAGACAACCTTCTAGACTCTGGAATATCCATCATTTCTACATAATCAGGCTCCTCTTGCTCATCCACAGCCTCCTCTAAAGGGAGCTGGAGGGTTTCTGCCACCTTTTCATAAAACATAAATTGAGAAGGGGACTCAGACAGCAAAGGGGGAGATTCTAAGGGTCTATCTGGAGAAATGCCCGGTTCAATGGGCACGTCCAGACCTTCCCAGTCACAAATACACTGATCAAATTCCTCCTCCCCCTCCTGTGGTTCATAAAAATCCTCAACATCATAATCCTGAACCACTGGACCTGAACGAGCCACCTCTTTTCCCAATTGTAGGGGCTCGACAAGTCCCAGAGACGAAGACTGAACAATCTGAATGGCTTTTGTTATTTCTGCAGCAGTTGGAGAGACAATTTTGGACTCCAGACCTGCTGATTTCTTTGTCTTTTGCTGGAGCTGGTTTCTCTGAACCAGCTTTTCTTTGCCGAGGAGTCTCGCCCTGGTCAGAGGGCACTCCCTCTGGTCCAGTGGGTACTGGACCGGCTGGCCATCCAGGTCAGCGGACTTTTTGCCTCCTCGCTCCTGAGCCGGCCCAATCTCTTTTCCAGGGTGGCTGCAGGGAAATTTTTACACACCTGGCAGTCTGACAGGAGGTGGTCAGCCCCCAGACAATAGACACAAGTGGTGTGTGGATCAGCCTTGGCAAAGGCTTCCCCACAGACATCACAGTGTTGAAACCCAGTGGGCCCGGTTTTTCTTTTGGGTTTCTCAGACATAATGCCAGCCTAACCAACAAACTTGCCCTTTTAACGGCCGTGCCAGGCAAGACACCCTTATCGGTTCCTAACCGTGTCACGGGTATTGGAAAAAACCCCAAATAAAATTAAGGTTTTTTTAGAACCGATAAGAACCGGGTACCACACTTCTAAAGCCCAAAAATCGTAAAATAAGCCAACCGATCGGTTCAGACTGAACCGATAATGTATTTCCACACAGACTTTATTTTTAGTACTTACGGGTTACCAGATAGAGCTTTTGACCGAAAACGCAGTAATTTTTAAACACTTGCCGGTTCAAATGAACCGAGTAAACTCGCTTGAACCGCGAAATGAACCGAGCTGAAGGAGCTGATCTCCGGAGCGACTGTTCAGTGAAGCGGAGTAAAGAATCTGACAGTTTCATTTGAAACTAGCCAGATAGAGCTTTGAACAGTGCCCTCGCGCTGTGGAACTCCAGACTGCTCTGGAGTTAACCCTATCCTCTCCGGGGCAGTTCGAGTGCAGTGGCTAACTGCATTAAGTCCTAATAGCAGCAAGACTTCATGGTGTTTGAAATGAGTTTTTAAACAATGGAAGAGCCACTTAACAATGCCTGATGACATCACAATGCCATATGCTGCACTCAAAGCAAAGCAGCAAACTCAAACAGAAACAGTTAATTCTTCTTTAAAAGAACTATATTATGAATTGGACTCAGAATGGCCTCATTCAGAATTATATTTATCATCACTTGTGAATGGACAAGACTTTCATAACTGATTCATGGCTCTGCCACTCATAAATTACAGTTCTGATACCTCACTCATGAAGATAAATGGCAAATTCTTTGTTTTTTCAATTTAAAGTTTATTAAGTTTTAACAATAAAGAGATCAGGTCCAGGAAAACAATGTACATTTGTCATGAAGTATACAATACAAAGGATCTGCCTCCCCCACCCCACCTTCCCCCACTGGTCTTTTAATCTCCCTCCCACCTCTTCAACACAGATATTAAACTAGACTACAATGTAATAGTAGAATGTTATATCCTGGGGTGGCTATATTAGAGGGAATACAGTGTATGTAAGGGTTCTTAAATTTTTACACATCTCTCAGGCTTATTATTAAGGCTCGCTATTGCTTTCTCTGTCCTGAGATTTGTCAGAAGTTCCTTGAGCCATTTAGAATAAGAGATGTCATCACAGTCCTTCCAATGATGTAGAACTAATTTTTTAATGGACATGGAAATTAGTGCCATATGGTATCTTCTGATAGATACAGAAATCTCCGTATAGACACCTAGTAGGCAGATTTCTGGGGTGAATAGATCATTCAGACACAATAAGGGGTCTGCTTTTTGTTGAATGTTAGTCCAGAGTGGGGTAATTTTGGAGCAGGTCTAGAAGATATAGTACAGAGAGCCCTCTTCTTTCATACAATGGGTGCAAGTGGGTGCTGGAAGAAGACCGAATTTAAATAATTTATGTGGGGAATAATATGTTATGTAATATATGGAATTGAGTAAGGCGTAGCCTATCTTGGGTAATATATTTATGACAGTTTTGCCATAGGGTAGTCCAATCTAGTACTCGAGCAGGGAAAAGGGGTGTCCAAAACAAAAACCCAGGGGAAGAGTACACAATGGGGGGTGAGATACTAACAACAACAAAAATGGAAAGGAACCTGGGGGTAGTCATATCAGATGACCTAAAGATGGGCAAGCAATGTGAGAGGGCAGCAAGGAGGGCTGGGGGGATACTGGGATGCATAGGGAGAGGCATCACCAGTAGAAAACAAGAGTTATTATCCCTCTTGTACAGACAGCTGGTGAGACCCCATCTGGAGTACTGTGTGTGCAGTTCTGGAGACCCAATCTCTGCAAAGACATAGACAGGATGGAAGCTGTCCAGAGGAGGGCACTAAAATGGTGCAGGGTCTGCACTGGAAGACATATGAAGAGAGACTTAAGGAGCTTAATATGTATAGCCTCGAGGAAAGGAGGGAGAGGGGGACATGATAGAAACTTTCAAGTACCTCAAGGGAATCAACAAAGTCCAAGAGGGTAGCATCTTTCAAAAAGAGGTGTGCAAGAACAAGAGGGCACAATTTGAAGATAGAGGGGCAGCTCAGAGGTAATTTAAGGAAGTATTTTTCACAGAGAGGGTTGTGGATGCATGGACGGCCTTCGAGGGAGGTTGTGGAGTCAAAATCAGTGGTGGAATTCAAGCATGCATGGGATAGTCATAAGGCAATTCTGGGGGGGGGTAGGAAGAAGTAGGCTGCTGGTTAACTAGGATCTGCAGCTTATCCAGTAGGTAGGGAAATGGGCAGATTGGGTGGGCCAAGCGGTCCTTATCTGCCTTCAAATTCTATGTTTCTATGTTTCTATGTAAAAGACCGACAGAGCAAAGCAGATCGGATAAGTCCTATTATACTATACTTTATAGCAATTGGATACAGATAGCTGGGAACCAGCAATGGGGCCTACTTCACTTTGGAGGGATGGTGTATCCTGTTGAGGAGAGATTGATCTGAATACTTTCAAAATTAAATGTCTTAGTTGGATAAACGGCAATTTCTGAGTTAGTGGAAAAGTTAAAGCTTTGGGCCACTCGGGACTAGAAAAATGGTCATAGCACAAAAGTTTCTTGTAGAATTTCTATTTATTTATTTGCCATCCCCTATGTTTTGCCTAAACAGCTTTTTCTGGGGGAACTGCAGATTTAATAAGAATGTAAACTTTAAAAAAAATATATAAAAACTTGCATTTCAATTATCCTTTTTTGTGTATGACAACCCGAATAAATACCAATAAAATCTTGTAATCTTAAACCAAGTTCTAAGACTAAGGGATGAGTACAGTAGATGAAAGGGTTTATTTCTCCAAAAAGATCAAGGAATGTATTTGTTACAAATGGTTGGAATGAGACATCCCAACAAATCTAAGTATTAAACTTACAAAACACTGTATTAGGATGCTATAGTCTAAAACAAGCACAGAAACTGGGGGCAGAGAGCATTTAGAATTATAGTAGATCCTAAGACAACAGCAAAATAATATTACACGTAACAAGGAGTTCTCTTACATTTGTAGCAAGTCCCTACCTGAACCCTCCAGCCATATACCTGCTGACAAGTCACAGTTGCTAGGCAGTGGCACAAAATTTGGCACCGACTGACGTCCATGACATCAGCACTCCATTGTCAGTGGGTATGGGGGGGGTCACTGAACAGCACTTCTTGTTGCCAGAAGACTCAGTCCAGCACCATAGAACAGGTAAGAAGGGCATCCATACAAATGGTAGTGTTGTATCTTGCTCTGTAAATGTACTCACAGCTTTTTTATGTGTTGTAACTTTTTATTAGTTTTAAACAAGAAAACTACACAAACTTACATCCAGATGGCCGAGGCCTATGACAGTAAAGCTGAGTACATGTACTTAAAACATTAAACATTACCTATCTTATGGGGGAAGGGTAGGAAAGGGGGGGAGGAAGGAAAAATTAAACCTTTGGAGGGAAGGGAAGGGAAGGGAAGGGAATCAACAGGTTACATACAAATCTGCATACAGGAAATTTCAGGTAGGATCCATATCCGTTCTGGTCTACACATTAGTAGGAAATAGAGCTTGTGTTCCACCTGTTTATAATTTGATAACGAAGGATAAGGGTAAAAGGTAGGACTATTAGTATGGGAAAGTCAGAAGGAGTAAGAAAGACCTAAAACATTTCAGTTTAACAGTGTGCTGTCATTATTTACAACAGTATGCAATCATTTATATAAAACTGTACTAACCAAAAGGATGAGCTTCCAGACAGGGTTTGCTGGACGTAAGCACACAAGTCAGTTCTACTGTATCTGTGCAGGCTGCTCTAATCATTTTCATGGCAGCATGAGAGGAGTCGAGCTATAAGTGTGTATATATTCTGCAATCTCCGGCCATTACCTAGAGGTAGAACAGAGGAACACAAGCAATCCCAAAGACTCAGATTCATAACAAAAGTGACAGCTATATGGCAATACAACAAATAAGAAAATTCAACAGAATAAAGCCGGTAATTGCGTACTATAAGACCTTCAAAGGGCTTGACTTTTATGTCTCTGTAAGAGGTAGTTGGAAGGACTTACTAAAGTAGAGGGGAGGTATTTAAGGGGAATAGGTACCTCAGTTTCCCAGTCATCCTTACACTTGGTTAGCTAGATATTGAGCCAGCTGTATCCACCAGGTTAAGACGGGTAATCATCCTATACCCGTCTGAGGGTGAACATAAGTAGGGGGCCCAACAGAGTCTAAATTTAGAGAGTTGGTATTTTTGCAGGTGTGAGATTCTGTCCAGTTTAACCACTGCTGAGGGAGAAGCCAAAACTTCCATCTATGTAAGGATCATGGAGGATCTCCATTTAGAAAGCAGGGCTCTCTTGGTTTGCATTGTCAAAAGAGCTAACCACTTATATTCCAGGTAAGTGAGCTTAGGAAGATCAGCGGTAATCCCCAAGAGATAAAAAAGAGGACAGAGAGGGACTTGAAGTTTTAGTACTTTGGAAGCCACATTTTGTACTGAATGCCATACAGGCTGAATTAATGGGCAGGACTACAATATGTGCAGCAAATCTCCTGCCAGAGACTGACATCTCCAGCATTTATCAGAGTCCAGAAGCTTAGCTTTATAGAGATTCACAGGAGTTTTATACCACAAGTGGGATATTTTATTTTGTATTAGACGTGATCTAGCATCTCCCAGCCATTTGTGGGTATCCCTCCATGCCCGATCCCAGGCGTCAGAGGTAATGGTAAGATGTAACATCTTTTCCCACTTTCTTTTAGCGTCTTAAGACTGAGAGGGTAAAGAGTCCCTAATGGAGGCGTAAATACGTCCTGCTAGGCCTTTCGGGTTTTTGATCCAAGATTGTAAAACAGAAGGTCTGTCTTGTGTTTGGAAAGGGGGATTCAGAATAGGTCTTAAGGCTTCTCTAAACTGTAGATATCTCCAAAACTCGGTCTGAGGGATATCCCATTTCTGCTGAAAGTCGTGAAATGGGTATGTTGTGTTGTACCTAGGGTCCACAACATCTCCAATAGTGGAGATCCTCTTCTTAGCCCAGTGTTTCCACCAGATCCAATAGCCCCCAATTGTAATGGCAGGGTTCTGCCAAAGGCGGGGTGAATAATCGGGACAAGTTCCATCTTCAGTCTCTGATGAACAGCATACCAATTGGCTCTCAAAGCCTCTATTGTAGGGGAGGTGAGGGATGACTTTAAACTGTTGGGAGGTCTGGATTTGCTATTGGGGCATGTGAATAAGAGTGAGGAGGGGAGGAAAATTCCCGAGATGTCTAACTCTATTTGGAGCCACTGAGGGAAATTGGATAGATGAGGGGCCATCCATTTGGCCGTCTGAGCCAATAGAAAGGCCTGACGGTAACCCACTAGCCAAGGGAGATTCCAGCCTCCATGTTTCCAGTGGGTTGGAAGTTTGGCTTGATGGTATCTAGGTTTAGTGCCTTCCCATAGAAAATGTCCTACTAATTTATCGATGGCTAAGTACCAGTTTTTGGGAAGGCGAATGGGGATATGCGTGAGTAAGTAAAAAAGTTTTGGAGCCGAGACCATCTTAATGGCAGCAATTTTACCTGCTAAAGTAAGTCTAAGGAGCTTCCATCTATCAAATTCTGTTTTTGATGGAGGAAAGAAGAGGGTAAATATTAATTTGCCAAATTGTATCACGCGAGGGAGACAGTATTATCCCCAGGTAGGTAATCCCTTCCGGGGCCCAAAGAAGGTCTGACCTTTCCACCATCTGTTGGGTACAGTATTTATTCAGAGGCATTAGCTCGGTCTTGGTCTGATTTAATTTGAGACCTGAATATGCATGAAAGGACTCTAGAAGAGACAATAAAGGAGGTATAGACTGGTGGGTATCAGCTAAAGGGAGAAGGAGGTCATCTGCATACATAATTTTTTGTACGATGTGTTACCTACCATAAGACCAATCATTTCAGGGTGGCTACGAATGGCACAGGCCAGGGGTTCGATGGCTAGGACAAACGGGGGGGGGGGAGGACAGCCTTGTCTTGTCCCGCGTTCTAATGTAAAGGGTGGGGACAGTACTAAGTTTGTGTTAACTCTGGCTGTGGGGTAGGTTATAAATGGCTTGTATCCTTGATAGAAAGATTTCACCCATTCTGAGGTGTGCAAGGACTAGACATAAGTAATCCCATTCTACGGAATCGAAAGCCTTTTCAAAATCCACTGCAAGCACCGTGGCTGGAGACGAAAGAGATCTAGCGGAGTGTATGAGATTTAGAAGGGTTCTCAAATGATCCAAGCTATGCCTACCAGGAATGAAACCTGCTTGTGAGGGGGTGTATAATATGAGGGAGGAGGGGAGAGAGCCTAGTTGCCAGGAGCTTGGCATATAACTTGCTGTTGAGGTTAATGAGGGAGATCGGATGATAATTCCCTGGATTAGTGGAGTTCTTACCTTTTTTGGGGATAAGATCAATGGTGGCCTCTCTCATTGAGGGAGGGAGAGCACCTTTATGTTCTATCTCCCGGAATACCTCGGTTAGAAGGGGAGAGATAATAGGGGCCATTGCTTGGTAAAAGTCAGCAGTGTAGTCATCTGCTCTGGGGACTTTCCCAACTTCATACTTTGGATAGCTGAACACACTTCAGTCTGGGAAATGGAGAGTTCCAGGAGTTGTGACTCCTGTGCAGTAAGGGAGGGTAGCCAAAGGGAGTCTAGGAAAGGACGTGTATCCAGGTTCGTACTTTTATGTGAGGAGGTGCAAAGAGATCTATAAAAGGATGCCATAATGGAATTAATGGTCTCTGGGGTGTTACCCACTACTCCCTGCTTATCTTTTAGTCCATGTATATATCTACTGGCCTGTTGCTTATGGAGTTGGTAAGTGAGGACTTTGCCTCCCTTATCTCCTCCCTCCCAGAATGAGTGTCGCAGGCAAAGGATGGCCACTTCGGCTTTCCTGTTCAGCTGCTGATTAATTTCAAAGCGGAGTCCCAAAATGGTCCTGCCTATGGTGGAATGGGTAGAGGGATGGGGGAGGGCCTTCAAAGTGGCTTCAGCTATTGCCAACTCCTGCTCAAGCTTATGTAGCTGGTGCTCTCGGTCTTTACGTTTGGCTGCTGCAATCCCCATAATGTTCTCTTGCATTGTAGCCTTAAAGGCATCCCACGTATTACCCGGTGAGGTATCTGTAACAGGATTCTCTGCAATGAATAGAGAGGCCTTGGTTCGAGCCCAGAGAATAAAATCCTGGGTCTCGCATGAGGAGGGGGGTCTAGTTTCCAGTTTTGAGTTGGAGGGGCTACCGGATCCCATAGGACAAGAAGTTGGACTGGAGCATGGTCTGAAATAATACAGGGGAGAATTTTAACATCCAAAATTTTGGATGTCAAGGAGTGGGAGCCTAGCCAGAAGTCTAACCTGCTATATGAGGCATTTGGGGTCAAATGGAAGGTATAATCCTTCTCTCTGGGGTGGAAGATCCTCCAAATGTCTGTGAGACCCTGAACCAGAATCATTTGATTCAATGTCTTCCCACTTCTGAGGTGAGATTCCTTACCCCCATCATTCCTATCTACCGATGGAATTAACGTCAGGTTAAAATCACCTCCCAGGAGAAGAGGGCTGTCTGGGGGATGAAACTCCAAAACCACTTCTGCAAGAGTATAGAAAAAACTTGGGGTGTCTTCATTGGGGGCGTATACATTACAGAGAGTGACCAATCCCAATGGGGTCTCATCATTCACTAAAACCCATCTGCCCTCCGAGTCCGAAGTTGTCTTAGTCAGGGTCCATGGGAAAAAATTGTGCAGGAGGATGATTACCCCGCGTTTCCTGGAGGGGGCATTAGAGTGGACCTGTTGTCCTACCCAGTCCTTTAGCATATATTTATAGTCTTCCCCTGTCGGTTTAGTCTCCTGTAGGAAGGCTATTTCGGAGTGAATGTGATTCAGGTTTGTCAATATCTTTTTGCACTTCAGCGGTGAATTTAAACCTCGGACATTCCAAGTGTGGAATGCTATTTCTGACGTCATGCCTTGCTTATAAGCTAGTTGACTGGAAAATGCTGCCACTAAACAAAATTAACACAGTGAGATATTCTCCTCAACTATATTGGAAGCTGTATTGATAGCCACCGGCCCCTGAGATTGGCTTAACAGACCGTTAAGAACCATAATGTATGGGAACACACAGTCCTATATTCCCTTGTATTTAACCAATTAAACTATACAGATCGAACTACTGTCCTGTAACTTCTAATCCAGCATTGTTATTCAACGTAACCTATTAAACAAAATAACAGTTTGAGAACTGAGGAAGGACTTAACCAGTTGGATTTCCAATAAGTGGTATGTCCAAACCCTTCTGTGGGGCGTGAGTAGAGGGATGAAAATCAATTATCAGATGCACAATGCTAAGGTTGCTATATGATATTACACTAAGTCTCAAAATAAGCAACACAACAATTCAATTCAAATATAACAGACTGCACCTCTGCCTAGAGCAAAACTGGGTTTAAATAGCCTTCAATCCCTCTAATTTAACCCAGAGAACACTGTGAAGTCTGGGATGCTAACCAGAGGCCTTCCTAACCTAGGCCTCACAACAAAGGGCATCCATTTATCCTGGGAGGCAGGGTTCACTAGTGAGGGGGAGCCTATCAACTTCTTCATGGGAAGCCTTCTGTAAAAGTGACTCCTTACTTGAAGAAGGAGACTTCCATCCATCCATACCAGATTCAACGGTATTAACAGGGTAAGCCAACATTTATTAAACCCCAAACAAAGTGTCTGTGGGGAGGGGGGAGAGATCCGTTCACCGAACTGCCCAACAAAAGGATAAAGAGCATGGACCCTGGAACTCATATCCCTCATTTCTGTGAGATTCTTCCCACTACCCTCCTTACACCCAAATTGTTCCCCAGGACAGAGCCTGATTAACTTATCTGAAACTTGGTGTCCGTTCAACTCGGGTGTTCCTCTTGTGGAGGCATCAGCAGCTCCAAAGCAGTAGCTGTAAGATTGCGGACTGTAGGGGAACCCGGAGCTACGGTGTGCCAGTCTGAGCCCTATGTAGATAGGGCATTTTCTGACTTTAAGGCCCAGGAACTAGTGTCTTCAGACAGTACTATAGACGAGGGGTCAGACATACCCTCCACTTCCTCTCGAAAGTCAGTATCAGGGTAATCCTGAAGAGGGGAGAATCTATTTTTGGCAAAGTATGGGCTCATGTACTGAATTTCATCGGAGGCCCGATCTCGGTCCTGTGGGTGGTCTTGCTTAGCATGTGGTGATTTTGGGGGTCTCTTCCGGATCTTGGAGTTGCGGGAGTCCCGTTCAGTCAGCCCAGCTGCTACCGGGGGAAGAACTTTCAGAGTGGATTGGTCTTCTAGGGGTACTTCAGGGTTTAGCTGGTGTGTTGTTCGATTACCTGATGACCAGGTTCTATCAATAAATGCCATAGCTGCTTCCGGAGAGTCGAATTGCTGAGAAGTGCCATTAAATGATATCTTTAGGGAGGCAGGATAGCGTAGGGAAAAAGGGATCTGTAGATCATGCAGTTTCCGACGAGTCTCCCTAAAAACCTTTCTTTTATTTGCCAGCTCGGTGGAGTAGTCTTGAAAAATCATAATCTGGTGCTGTCCCCATCATAGCTTCCCCAGTTCTCTAGCCCTGGCCTGGATAGCTTCCTTTTCAGCAACTTTTAAAATCCGTGCAATAATGGGCTGCCCCCCGTGTCGGTTTGAGCTGTAGAGAGCGATGAGCATGCTCAATCGTGATTTTGGTAGACGGTGGCAACTTAAGAATTTCAGGCAATACTTGTTGTAGGAAAGGGAGAGCTTTCTCTCCTTCAGAGCCTTCAGGGAATCCAAGAAGCCGTATATTATTACGGCGGCTTCTATTTTCAAGATCATCGATTTTTTCTTGAAGTTGTCTGATTTGTGCTGCTTGATTTCGTATTGAGGCACAGTGACCCTGCAAGATATCCTCTTGGCTTGTCACTTTCTGTTCAGTCCTTTCAATTCTGGCATCTAATATCTGGATCAAATTCGCTGAGGTATTCGCTGCCAATGTTAACGCGTCGATGCTAGTAATAATCAACGAGAAAATTTCCCTGATAGAGGGTTCTTCATGTCCTTTAACTGACTGTGCCATGCTGCCTTAAGTGACCGATCGGGCCAGCGCACCGAAGGGGATAACTTTACAATCCTGCCGTGGATGTCTCCCAAATTTTTACTCTGTATAGAGGGAGACTTCCGATTGCCAATAAAGAAAGAAAGGTTCGATGGGGATCGAGACAAAAGCGGTAAAGATGGGTACTTAGCTCTAGGTTTTCAGCACTCGCAAATTATGCCTCCATCTTGAAAGGTGGCTAGCCACACCCCCGTACTCACCGCTTTTTGAAAAATGAAGCTAATATTCATCACAGGTGGTGTAATATAACAGGAAATAGTGCACACAGAGGATACAATGTTTCAAGTAATAAACAGAAATAATCTTCAAGCACAGTTGCCATGTTTTTGCTTTCAAGCCTATGATTTTAAAGATATAATTAAGTGGTTTCTTAAAAAGTGCAGATCAGAAAAGTCAGAGTGCATGATGTAACAGCTGCATATGTACACAGTCAGAATGTACAGACATGTTTACATTAAAATGAAAGAGTAATGATAACTGTAGGAGATTTAATAATATTTGATACTTCAACAGACAGAATCAAAGAAGCTTGAAAAGTGCTACAGGTATATTCTATCAAGTTATGTAAAATAAAACATATCTTTAATAATATAAAGTGTGGAGAAACACGTTACCAGGAATAAATACAGTATGCTAAAGATTTTTTATTTCATGGCTTTTAGAAAGGTAGGAAATCAAACACAAATAACAAAACAGTTATGTAAGTCAATCAGCAGTGAGTAAAGCTGCATGCATAAGAGCGGTAGACAGTGCTAGGCACTAGTTAAGTGAAGCAGGCTGGCGTGGTGCTAGGAACACATTTAATAAATTTATTTACATGAATATAAGATTTTACTTTATATGTTTGCAGATTCATTAAATTGCTTTTAGAAGCAGAAAGTGCTGTGTGCTCATAAGTAGTTCCTCAAATTTCTGTGTAATATCTAATTTCACCACCATTTAATGTACTTATCTAGCCTTTTCTTAAAAGTATCCTTAGTCTTGCTTACCACTGTCTCAATAGGCAGTCTATTCCAGAGGTTAACCACCCTCTGTGGAAACAAGCATTTGTCAATGCCGAATGTTGTCTTGCTGACATTGGCATTGGTAGTGCAGGAGTTAGATAGATGCATAATAGGAATGGCAGTGAAGTATGGAAATGACACCAACCCCAGCCCACCCTGCAGAGACTGACAGGCATTGAGGTGTGTCTTTGGGTCATCAGCCATAATGCTCATGCCATTTCACCTCACCCTACTCTGCAAACTCTGACAAGTTTTGCGTTGTGCCTTGGGGTTGTCGGACCTCACGCTCACCCCATTCCATAAGGAAATACATTGAGATGGGTGCAGTATAAGAGAATGGGGTGAACCTTTGGGCCGAGGAGTCCAAGGCACACCTTGAAGCCTGTCACTGACTGCAGGATGGAAGTGGGGGGGGGAATGGCGTGAGCATTACAGCTGACAATCCAAAGTCACACCCCTGACACCTGTCAGTCTCTGCAAGGTGGAATGTCATGGTTAGAAACCCTAATGCCCCAGGTGTTTTGTTGGTATTTGCACTCCAAATTTTCAACATGGGCTTTTTGTGACCCCACCTCATGAAAGCATTTGGGACCTCCACACGTGAACAGTGGCACTGTGATTTTCTTAATCTGTCCCAAACATTGATTTCTAACAGTGACCACGCCATTGTGCACCAGATGTGCGAAAACACATTTTGGCCAGGATGTGAAAAATGACAGCTGTACTGTTCATAAGGAGGTGTGATAAAATGGTAATATTGAAAATCTGGAGTGAAAATATTTAAAATTCTCGAAGTTACCAGCATGCATGGAAACTGTGCAATGCATGCTCGTAACAGTCATTTTTTGGAATTTTGTCACCAAATTTGCAACATAGGCTTTTTGGGAGCCCACCTCATGAACAGTGACACTGTTGTTTTGTTAATCAGTCCCAAAAGGTGATTCCGAAAAGTGACCGTGAAATCACCTTTCAGGACCAAATAACAAAATGGCAGTGACTGAGTTCATGAGGTGGGGTCCAAAGAATCCCATGTTGAAAATTTGGAGCCAAAGGTCACAAAAATGGCCGAGATATCCACCTTAGCAGAACTCCCCCTCCATACTGATGCCATTATACAGCTTATCATGATTTTCTTCAGTTTGCGGTTGGCTTTTGAAGAGTTCAAACATCTCCGCTTCAACAAAGATCATCACGCCAGGCTCTGGAGGTACATATGGGGTGGGGGTGCAGGGTGCAGGGAGGTGGGAGCAGAGGGTGGTGTGGATTGGGAGGGGTGTTGAGATCATGAGGGACCATTTTCTGTTTTACAGGGAACCAAAAAAAAAAAAAAAGGATGTCACGGGAACTTTTTTTATTTACAGGTTTGCTTCAGGCACACTGGGGTGGACTCCCAGTGTGCCACCTGTGTATTTTGGGGATGGGGACTGAAGCCGATGGGGATTGGGTCCCCCATTGGCAAAGAAAGCATGTCTGTGTTTAGGGGAGCATGATGCCCGGGGGATTGGGCACCCCCCTCGGCAGACAAAACAAGGGGGACATTATGCCGATGGGGATTGGACTCCCCCATCGGCAAATGAACTGGGGAGGGGGCATGCTGACAGGGGGATTGGTCACTCCTGACATCGGCTTTGTAGTGACTGTGAGAGGTGGACGGCTGGAGCCACCGCCATGTTTATTGAAATGTTTCACCAGGGGCACATAATGGAGGTGTGTCAGATCTGTCGCTGCAATGACGAACCTGTCTCTCATTGCAGCAGCGGATTTCTTTCAAGTTGGTGGCACTTTTCTGAACTGCTTTCATAGACAGTGTGCCATAGAGACCAGCTCAAAAAAGCAGTGGCACCATTGGCCACAACACGGCCGCACTTCCACAACCTGCTTCTCCAGCAAGCAGTCACAAAATAAAAAGTACTTCTTTTTTGTTGATTTAAACTTAATGACCTTTATAATGGATGGCCTCTTGTTGTTTAGTTTTTATTCCTAAATTCTAAATTTAAGGTTTTTATCAGTATGTTATCATGTACTCTGTCATAAAGCAATAGTAGGTCTCATCTCTTTCTTCTGACCTCTTAAGAATGCAACTTAAGCATATGCAATGTATTCTCATAAGAATTATGCTGTAGTTTTTTTTTTACTATCTTGGTAATTTTGTGCTGAACCCTTTCAAGTTTTTCAATAGCTGCCCTCCTGTGAAGACACCATATCTGTCCTTCATAGTCTAGCTGTGGCCTTACATAGGAAATATAAAGGGGCATCAGCACCTTGCTCTGAGGCTTTTAATATTCCTCTTAATGGCTCCCATAACTTTAGCCTTTGTGGCTGTGTCAGTACATTGTTCCCCAAAGTTCAAGCTAGTATCTACAATAATACCAAGATCCCTTTCTTTGTTTACAGATTTTAGAATGGTGTTATTTAACATATAATTATATGGGGGGGGGGTGTTTTTACCCTTGTGCAAGACACAACTTTTATCTATATTGAAGGACGTACCCCCATTATATGCTCACTTGGTTATTTGGCTAGGTCTGGTTGTAGTGTTCTGATTCGGTTGTATGTACAGGCTTAGCTCTATGTATATTTTTTTGGATCACATATTCAAAATTGTATCCCCTATCTGCCTTGACTAAGCTGTGTGACAGTTTGTCTATGTGGCAGTATGGCAGGCCAAGTTACCTGAGTGCCTTACTTTTATTCAAGAGCATACATAGCTGACTCGCTGGGAGGCGCAACCCAGGAAGTGGTATGTTGGAGCCTGTAGTTCAGGTTACCACTGTACTAAACTACAACATTGTTACAGCACTCTTATTCTGTAAAATACTTGATAGTTTTGGGGGATTTACTGTTTTAAAAGGCATCCAGATGTTTTATTTTTATTTTGGGTCATCAGTGGCTGAGCTAGACAGTGTAGGGGAGTGTGACCCAGGGCAGTACTTCTGGGTCACTGGGTATTTCAATATCACCCTTCTGTGAGCTGCTGTATTGAGTAAACATTGTCTACCTTGCCTAAGCTGTGTGACAATTTGTCTGTGTGGCAGTATGCATATACACCCCTGACCACCATCATCAACGACCGACACTAGCAACCACAGCGCCAGGTCATCAGTGTCGGCTATGAACCTGGCACTGTCTTTTGTGGCACTGTACCCCCAAATCAGCTCCAACTCAGAGTTTATAATCTATAGTGGGGTGTGTGGATGGCACAGCCCCACATGTGGGGGTCAGGGTGCAAAGCCCAAAGAGAACATGTCCCTGTAGTTGATTCATGCGTCACCACAAAATGCGTCGACATGACGAGTTTCTGGTCATTCAACAAGATTTTTGTCGATGACCAGACATAGATCCAAAGTACGGAGGGCTGCGATACTTGAATGCTTTATTTTGGGACATTAGTGGCTGAGATAGACAGTGCTGGGGAGTGTGACCCAGGACAGTGCTTCTGGGTCACTGGGTATTTCAATCTTGCCCTTCTGTGAGCTGCTGTATTAAGTAAATATTTTTTACCTTGCTTAAGCTGCGTGACAGTTTGTCTGTGTGGCAGTACAGAGGGCTGAGTTACTCGAGTGCTTTATTTTTATTCAACAGCATATACAGCTGACTTGCTGGGAGGTTCTACCCAGGAAGTGGTGTGTTGGATCCTGTAGTTCAGGTTTGCCACTGTACTAAACTACAGCATTGTTACAGCACTCTTGTTCTGTAAAATATCTCATAGTTTTGGGGGATCTTCTGTTTTAAAAGGCTTCCAGCCATTTTAGTTTTATTTTGGGACATTAGTGGCTGAGATAGACAGTGCAGGGGAGCATGACCCAGGGCAGTACTTCCGGGTCACTAGGTATTTCAATCTTGCCCCTCTGCAAGCTGCTGTATTGAGTAAATATTGTCTGCCTTACCTAAGCTGCATGACAGTTTGTCTGTGTGGCAGTATGGAGGGCTGAGGTACTCGAGTGCCTTATTTTTATTCAAGAGCATATACAGCTGACTAGCTGGGAGGCACAGCCCAGGAAGTGGTGTGTTGGAGCCTGTAGTTCAGGTTTGCCACTGTACTAAACTACAGCATTGTTACAGCACTTTTGTTCTGCAAAATACCTCACAGTTCTGGGGGGATCTACTCTTTAAAAAGGCTTCCAGATGTTTTATTTTTTGAGGGGACATTAGTGGCTGAGATAGACAGTGCAGGGGAGCATGACCCAAGACAGTACTTCTGGGTCACTGGGTATTTCAGTCTCACCCCTCTGCAAGCCACTGTATTGAGTAAACATTGTTTGCCTTGCCTAAGCTGTGTGACAGTTTGTCTGTGTGTGCAGTATGCGTATACACCATTGACTGAATCGTCGACAGTGACCGACACTACCGCAACCACAGCACCAGGTCGCTGTAGTGTCAACGCTGGAACCTGGCACTGTCTTTGGGGGGTTCTGTAACCACCCTCAAATCAGCTCTGACTCAGTGCTGATAATTTATAGTGAGGGGGGTGAGGAGGGTGCAGCCTCTCACATGGGGGGTTGGAAAACATGTCCCTCTAGGTGAAATCATATGCCGACTGCAAAATGCAGTCGACATGATGGTTTCGCTGTCTGGTCATTCAACAAGATTTTTGTCAATGACCAGAAATAGTTCCACAGTACAGAGGGCTGAGTTACTCGAGTGCTTTATTTTTATTCAGGTGCATACACTGCCGATTCGCTGGGAGGCATGACCCAGAAAGTGGTGTGTTGAATCCTGTAGTTCAGGTTGCCACTGTACTAAACTACAGCATTGTTACAGCACTCTCGTTCTGTAAAATACCTCACAATTTTGGGGGATCTACTGTTTTAAAAGGCTTCCAGCAATTTTAGTTTTATTTTGGGACATTAATGGCTGAGATAGACAGTGCAGGGGAGCATGACCCAGGGCAGTACTTCCGGGTCACTGGGTATTTCAATCTTGCCCCTCTGCAAGCTGCTGTATTAAGTAAATATTGTCTACCTTACCTAAGCTGCATGACAGTTTGTCTGTGTGGCAGTATGGAGGGGCTGAGTTAATCAAGTGCTTTATTTTTATTTAATAGCATATACAACTGACTCGCTGGGAAGCACGACCCAAGAGTGGTAGAAGGGAGGAGGCGGGGAACTACAGACCGGTCAGTCTTACCTCAGTAGTGGGCAAGATTATGGAGGCACTCCTTAAGGAAAGGATAGTGCAACACCTGGAATCCATAGGGGCACAGGATCCAAGACAGCATGGGTTTACAAAAGGAAGGTCCTGTCAAACTAATCTCATAGATTTCTTTGACTGGGTAACCAGAGTGGTGGACCAAGGGGAGCAGTTGATGTCGCCTACCTTGACTTCAGCAAAGCTTTTGACACTGTTCCACATAGAAGATTGATAAATAAGCTAGGTAGACTCGGGTGGGTCAGAAGTTGGTCAACTGGGTGGCAAACTGGTTGACTGGCAGAAAACAGAGAGTGGTGGTAAATGGTATACAGTCAGAAGAGATGCAAGTCACAAGTGGGGTACCTCAGGGATCAGTCCTGGGGCCAGTCCTATTCAACATCTTCATTAGTGACCTCGCAGAGATGGACTAGAGGGTAAGGCTTGTCTGTTTGCAGATGACACCAAGATCTGCAACAGAGTAGATGATCCAGATGGGTGGGCAGAATGAGAAGAGATCTGGATAAACTAGCAGAATGGTCAGAAGAGTGGCAACTGGGATTTAATGCAAAGAAGTGCAAAATCATGCACATAGGAAGAAAAACCCTGAGCCATTTATAGGCTGGGAGGAGTTAGCAGTCACAAAGGAAGAAAGAGACTTGGGCATCATCATCACTGATGACCTAAAATCATCCAAGCAGACCTCTAAAGCAGTAGGTAAGGCTAGGGGGTGTTAGGGTGTATTAGTAGGGGTATCACAAGTCGTAAGAGGAGGTAATAATCCCTCTGTACAAGACATTGGTTGGAGCCCCATCTGGAGTACTGCGTGCAGTATTGGAGGCCACACCTTCACAAGGACATTAACCAAATTGAGGCAGTCCAGAGAAGGGCAACCAAATGGTGCAGGGACTGCATCAGAAGACATATGAGGACAGATTAACGGAGCTCAATATGTATACCCTTGAGCAAAGGAGGGAGAGAGTGATATGATCGAGACATTTAAACACCTTAAGGGCATAAACAAGGTGAAAGAGTCTAACATGTTTAAATATAAGAAAAATAGCAGGACAAGAGGACACAGCATGAGATTAGAGGGAGGCCGATTAAGGGGAATGTGAGGAAATTCTTTTTCACAGAAAGGGTGGTAGATGCATGGAATGGCTTACCACAAGAAGTGGTGGCTATGAATACAGTACAGGGCTTCAAACAGGCATGGGATAGGCATAAGGGAGCAATACAAATGACTATGAATAGATAGGTCACTGACAGAGCAAAGGCCGATGGCACATTTATAAGGTAGAAAAAAAAATGGGCAGACTGGATGGGCCTTGCGGTCCTTATCTGCCATCAACTTCTGTGTTTCTGTGTTTCTGTGAAGTGGTGTGTTGAGCCTGTAGTTCAGGTTGCCACTGTATCAAACTACAGCATTGTTACAGCACTCTTGTTCTGTAACATACCTCACACTTTTGGGGGATCTACTGTTTTTAAAAGGCTTCCAGCCATTTTAGCTTTATTTTGGGACATTAGTAGTTGAGATAGACAGTGCAGGGGAGTGTGACCCAGGACAGTACTTCCGGGTCACTGGGTATTTCAATCGTGCCCCTCTGCGAGCTGCTGTATTAAGTAAATATTTTTTACCTTGCCTAAGCTGCATGACAGTTTGTCTGTGTGGCAGTACAGAGGACTGAGTTACTCAAGTGCTTTATTTTTATTCAGGTGCATATACTGCCAATTCGCTGGGAGGCATGACCCAGGAAGTGGTGTGTTGGTGCCTGTAGTTCAGGTTGCTACTGTGCTAAACTACATCATTGTTACAGCACTCTTGTTCTGTAAAATACCTCACAGTTTTGGGGGATCTACTGGTTTAAAAGGCTTCCAGCCATTTTAGTTTTATTTTGGGACATTAGTGGCTGAGATAGACAGTGTAGGGGAGTGTGACCCAGTACAGTACTTCAAGGTCACTGTGTATTTCAATCTCACCCCTCTGTGAGCTGGCGAGCATGAGCAGGGTGAGCATGCAGAGACACGCACTGAGACATGCGTGATCAGCGCGTGTCTGGCATGTCCAGCAGGGAATGGCCGGCAAAAAGGATAAAACCCTACGTGTCATTAAGCACTAAGGGAACTGTATGTTACATAATTAGAGGGGCATACAATAGCAGTAAACCTCGTTTATAAAATTGGAATGTTGTGATCTTAACAAGCCAATTATACAATTGCCATAAGGGGACCAACACCAAACAGTAGTTTTAGTAATCATGGCATGCATGTTAACTGATACAAGTGATGTAATGGCTCAGAACAGTACAGTACATACCAGTAACAATACATCTGTACTGGAGGTAGCAGATTCACCCAGTACAACCCCTGACACAATTATGACTTGAGATGGAGATGTGTGATTCAAATGCATTGATTGCAACACATATTTATTGGTAAAAAAGGAAATGATTAAGGGGGAATTCAGATGCTTAACATGTGTAACAAATAAACAATTGGTTAGCGATTTGCTGGATTTTAGTAGCAGACTAGAACTCTTGGAAAAATCTCAACAAAATATGGAATCTAGACTTCAAATTAATCAGCAAGGACAACGTAAAATGAAGCAATGTTGCAATAATGTTAGACTAGGTGAGAGGAAATGTAATGATGAATCAGAAAATAGCAATGAGGACTGGACAATAATACAGAAAAATCAAAGGAAAAGAAGAGGCAAACAAGCATATAGGCCCTATGATGAAACTGAGGTATAGATAGAAAACAGATTTTCACCATTAATCAGTGAAGTCTTAATGGAAACAAATGATGGTCCAAACAACAATCAACAGTTGTTGCAAACCATTGTAGAGGATGGTATGCACCGCCGACAGTGGCACACTTACAGCGACCATCAGTACAGTGACTACAGCACCAGGTCACTGTACAGATAGTCGCTGAACTCAGGCACTGAATTTGGGGGATGTGCACCCCCTCCCCAAATCAGCTCAGACTCGGAATTGATAATATAAAGTGGGGGCATGTGGCGAGCACGGCCCCCAGTGTGGGTGGTTTGGGGGGGGTGAAGCCTCCCGAAGAAAATAAGGTTCCAACTTGGAAACCGTCTGCTGAACACAAATGCAGTCAACATGATGATTTCGCTGTCTGGTCATTCAACAAACTTTTTGTCATACATCGGTCATAGATCCATACAGGATAATTTAGCTGACATTTCCAATACAGCGCAGTGCATAACATCAGCACCCATAGCAAATAATTTAACATCACAATGGCAGGATGTTTCGGGAGACTCCATTACAAATGATCAGGATTTAACCTCCACCCCTAACATACATAACACATTAATTCAGAGGCAAAGTGTTGTTCTGGGTGATTCTACCATAAGGTACTGTGATAGAACTATTTAGTACATATGGTGGTGCTAGAATTCCCGATATTACAATGGGAAGTGGACAAAGTATTAAAATACGCTGATCAAAACCTTTTAACTATTGTTCATGTGGGAATAAACAATATATATAATAACACCTTAGAGGAAATGAAAAATAACCTTCAATCCATAAAAAACAAACTTGAGAGAGGGACTAATGAAATTTGTTTTTCAGAAATAATTCCAACGCCATGAATGGGCACTTATAAAAATCAGAAAATTAAACACTTCAATATTTAGCTTAGGAAGTGGTGTCTAAACAAAGGCACGAAATGTCTCACACATTGGGAGACTTTTAATAATAATAATAAATCTTTATTTATACTGCACCTTTCTTAAAATTAAAGTGATTTACAATAATTATACATAAAAACAAGATAGAAAAAACTAACATTTCTGAGCTCATAAAGATATAGTAACATACCAATCAAAATAAATCTTAGATCATAAATAGGTCATCAAGGCCTTTTTAAATTCCTCCATGGATGCATACTGCTGAAGCGGACAGGGTAGAGAATTCCAGAGGGCAGGGGCAGTGTACATCAAAGCCCGAGCCCTTGAAGATTTTAAAGAAACCCTCGGAATCTCTAGCAACCCCTTGTCCACAGAGCGGAGCAATCGCTTTGGGCAGTAGGGTACCAGAAGCTCTTTCAAGTAGTCCGGGCCCAGTCCGTGTAGGGCTTTGTAAGTCAGGAGACCAACTTTAAAGGTGATCCACCACTGTATTGGCAGCCAGTGCAGATAACGCAGAACTGGAGAAATACGACAGGTACGAGAAGTACCCATCAATAACTGGGCCGCAGCGTTCTGCATGAGCTGCAAGTGGTGGATATCAACCCCAGAAAGCCCTAGATAAAGGGAGTTGCAGTAATCAAGATGCGAGGTCACAAAGGTGTGGACCAATGTAGGCAGATCACTGGACAGAACAAGGTGTTTAATCCTGGTGATGTTCCTCAGATGGTAAACAGATGATTTAACAACTGCAGACACCTTCGAATGCAGTGTCAGCTCATTGTCAAAAATCACCCCCAGGTTCCGCACCCGTTCAGAGGTAGGGAGCTGGACACCTCCCAGAAAAAGTCCAGAGGGTAAACCAACTCCTGTCCCCTCTATCCTGTGACCCGGGTCCACAACCATTACCTCAGTCTTCCCTGAGTTCAACTTCAGCCAGTTTGAATTCATCCAGCACTGGATTTCAGTGAGGCAGTTGTTAAATACTAAGAGAGCTCTATCCTGATCAGGTGCAAAAGATAGGTAGAGCTGGGTATTATCTGCATAGCAATGAAAACTCAGCCCACACCTTCTTACAATATCTCGGAGGGGTAGCATGTACACTGCGAACAACATGGGGGACAACATCAAACCCTGGGAAACCCCACAAGACAGAGACACTGGGCGGGAAGAATTAATCCCTGACACCACCCTCTGGGTTCTGCCTGTGAGGAAGGATCTAAACCACCTGAGGACTGTAACAGGCCACAGATGAACTCCCAGTGTTTGAGAAGTACCCCATGGTCCACAGTGTCAAAAGCTGAAGAGAGATCGAGAGGAACCAAGATGGAGCGGCTTTTCCGATCTCTTGCCATCAGGAGATCATTGAGCACCTGAACCAGCGCTATCTCAGTACTATGCCTCTTTCAAAAACCAGACTGGAGTAGTTCATAGATGTCATAGATAGTTAAATGGTTCTCCAGCTGTACGGCCACTACTTTCTCAATAACTTTCCCCACAAAGGGAAGGTTAGAGATCGGTCTGTAGTTGGCATGGCAGTCTGGGTCCAAAGAAGCTTTCTCCAAGAGGGGCATTACCACCACCTCCTTCAGGGAGCTAGGAAACTCACCCCTCTCCTGGGAGCACCAGACTATCAGTGCTAGGACTGGGCCTATAGTATCATAACAACCCTTTATCAGGGAAGTTGGGCCAGGGTCCAAACTACAGCATGTAGGGTGCATACTGTGGACAATCCTCATGACATTGATGAACTCAGGCCAGTCAAAGGAACTCTAGGAGGGTCTAGAGGCTGTGGCCAGGTGCTGATCCACAGCTTCTCCCATAGAGGGTGCAGGCTGGAGTGCCTCCCTGATGTCGGCCACCTTAGCCGCAAAGAAGCGAGCAAGCTCATCACACTCAACTTGTGAAAAAGCTCTTTGAACCTGCAGACAGGCTGGGTTGCACAGTCTGTTGATAGTTTGAAAGAGCTGAGCTGGTCAGTTCTGAGCAGCAGCAATCTCCTCGGACAGGAACTCTGCCTTCTTACAGGAGATTGTGGAATGATAGAGTTAATAATGTTCCATCAATGCTAACTTTAGCCTGTATGGTAGAGATGGACTTTAGCCTGTATTGTAGAGATGGACTACATTTGAGCAGGAAGGGCATTGAAATACTGGGGAAATCCATTTCTATCTTTGTTAATAAAAGTTTAAACTCATAAGTAGGGGGCAAGGGGCCACTAAGAGTACTAGTTCTAACATAGGTTTTGTGGGGGAATCTAATACTCCTCATGATAACATTGTATTAAAAGGGAAAATTCCCAGAGTCTTGAAACCCAAGAAGGAGGGATTGAATATACTTCTGACTAATGCAAGAAGTCTCAATATTATAAAAAGAACAGAACTAGAGATTATACTAAAGGAAAACAATATAGACATATCTGTCATCAAGGAGACTTGGTGGAATGAAAACAACTCATGGAACAAGAATATATCAGGATATACTGTAATTTAATACATAATGTTAGATTTAACAGAAGAGGAGGAGGAGGAGTGGCATCATATATTAAAGATAATGTTAGGTTCAAAGAGGTCATTTCTAATATACAGCAAGAGTCTTCCATAGAGTTGATTTGGACTGACATTACTAGGCAGAATTCAAACAAATTAACTTTAGGTATTTGCTACAGGCCCCCAGATACCACACAGAACCATAATTCATTTTTAAACTAGATCCAAGAATATGCACAAAGGAAAGATGTCTTAATAATAGGTGACCTAAATTTGCCTAGCATTGAGTGGGTTAATTTAACTGTACATAATAAGATGGAAGCTGCATTTCTAGATAGTACATTGAGTAATGGTTTCTTGCACATGGTAAAAGTGTCCATGGGTGGGGGGGGGCAACCATATTGGATCTTGTTTTAACAAATAATGAACACTGTAAGGAATATTAAAATGTTGGGACCTCTGTTTACTAGTGACCATGAAATCGTCACTTTTCAAGTAAATACATATATAGCTCCAATTAAGGGAAATACAATAGACAAGAATTATGTTAAGGCTGACTTAGCATCCATCAGCAAAAGGATACTGCTATGAGATTGGAGAGCATCTCCCAATATAGATAATGTAAACTTGTTTTGGAAAGAATTAAAGCTATGTTTATTGGACCTAGAAAATAAATATGTCCCAGATAAAAAAATCACACAATAAAAAGGACAACATACTAATTTGGTTTACCAAAAAAAAAAAAAAATCAAAAAAATTATTAACCATAAAAATAAAACCTATAGAGCAATGAAAAAAGATAACAGTGCATTTAATATAGCTATATATAAATTGGCTTTAAGAACCTGCAAAAAAATAATTAAACACAAAAAGAACAAGGTATAATTCAAAATAGCACATACAAAAGATAATGGTAAGGCCTTCTACAGTGGTCACTAGAGAAAGGTTGCCCGGTACTGTGGTGTACTGATAGGTATTGTTGTCTAAACACTCTTGGTGTGAAGGGTAAACAATAAAAATAATAATAATACAGATTCTTGTGTCTCGGCGTCGAACAAGAACATTTGTAAACAAGCAAGGAGTACTAATAAAGTTTATTATACTACTTACGCCAAGCATGTGACAGAGAAAATCACAAGGGAGATGGGTTTCTCACCATTCCTGAAGAATGTACATACTCTCCAGAACTGTAGATCTTAGGTTCTCTAAGACCTTGTTCTATCTCTCCCCGTGCTCCAGCTCTCTGCCCTTCTAGAGATGAACTAGCAGTGTTTAGGAAACTGGGGAAGGGTCTCAAGCAAGTGTTTAGGAAACTGGGGAGGGGTCTCAAGCAAGTAGCTACTTCTGTCACTTTCTCAGAAGTACTACCTGTGAGAGGCAAGGGAGAGCATAGGAGTGCATGCACCAGGAACTTTAACTCATGGTTGAAGAACTGGTGCTGTGAGGAAGGGTTTGGATTCATTGGTGACTGGGGACCCATCTGGAGGGATGGAGGTTTATTCAAGCCTGACGGCCTGCATCCATCCTGGAGGGGAATCCAAGCACTCAATGATAAGTTTAAATGCTACATTGACAAGCATTTAAACTAGCAAAGGGGGGTGGCAGGCCAGCAAGGACGGTACCTACTTGCTCACCCCCCACAGCTAGTAATGGAACCAGTGAACCAGAGGAGTGGCTATCTCTGCAAAGCAGTGTGCAAAAGATGGAGATTAGTGTCCAAAAGGTGGATAAGCAGAAAAGGGGCAAAATTCAGCAGAAGGGCAGACAGCAAGGAGAACCAGGGATAAATGACAACCAAGGAAGGGGCTGGAGTAGAACAGTGAAGCAGTCTAGGGAGGTCAAATCATGGAAAGCCATGTGTACAAATGCCAGGAGCCTTAGCAACAAGATGGAAGATCTGGAGGCTGTCATGGTACAGTCAGACCTGGACATTGTGGCCATCACTGAAACCTGGTGTAATGATAACCATGACTGGGAGATGGCCATACCTGGCTACAACATATTCAGAAGAGACAGAGCAGGCAGGAAGGGAGGAGGAGTGGCACTGTATGTGAAAAATGACATAAGGGCCACAGAGATCCAGGAGGAACAAAATGGGGGTGAGATACTGTGGGTTAAGCTGGAAAGGAAAATGGGGCCAGCCATCCACAGGTGTGGTCTATAGACCACCAGCCCAGGAGGAAGAAACAGATAGGGAGCTGATGCTAGCCATCCAAAGGATGGCAGACAAGGGTGAGGTAGTACTGGTTGGAGACTTCAATATACCAGACGTGACTGAGCATCCCAGCAGCAGCATCAACTAGGAGCAGATTTATCCTGGACTCCTTCAGGGTGCCTTCCTCAAGCAACTGGTCATGGAACCAACTCGCAGAAGGCAATACTGGACCTTGTGCTCACAAACAGGGACAGTGTGATGGGGTAACAGTGGGAGCACCTGGGTAACAGTGACCACCAGTCATTGTGGTTTGAAATCACAGAAAGAGCAGAACCAAACCACATAAAAACACGTATCCTGGATTTTAGGGGGGCAGACTTTGGGAAAATGGGGAGATGCTTGAAAGAGGCATTAAGGGGAATGGGACAGGAATAAGGGATTGAGGAACAGTGGGCAGTATTTAAAATGGGGATTATAAGAACAACAGAATTATGCATTAAGCAGGTTAGCAAGAGGAAAAGAAAGAGGAGACCATTATGGTTTTCCAAAGAGGTAGCAAAGAAAGTGAAAGCCAAAAAGATTGCATTCAGGCAATACAAAAAGACACAGGCAGAAGGGGATAGGGAGAAGTACCAGGAGAAACAAAGGGAGGCAGGGAAGTCAGTAAGGGAAGCCAAAGCTCAGACAGAAGAACACATTGCAAAATCAGTGGTTAAGGGGACAAAACCTTTACAGGTACATAAGTGAAAAGAAGGACAAAGGGAGGACTAGTGAGACTGAAGGGGAGGATGGGAGCCGCGTGAGGATGACAACAGTAAAGCTGACATATTGAACAGGTATTTCTGCTCAGTCTTTACTAAGGAAGAGGGGTAATGGGTCTGAAGGGAGTACAAGGGTGAGAATGGTGCAGAAATGGACACAAGTCCCTTTACACGAGAAAGGGTCCTGAAGGAACTGGAAGTAATAAGAGCTGATAAAGCAATGGGGCCAGATGGGGTGCACCCCAGGGTCCTTAAAGAACTAAGAGAGGTGGTGGCTGAACCTCTGGCTATCCTGTTCAGCCAATCACTGGAAACAGGGAGGTACCCAAAGACTGGAGGACAGCAGATGTAGTCCCTTATACAAAAGTGGGAACAAAGAGGAAGCAAGGAACTACAGACCAGTCAGCCTCACCTCGGTAGTGGGGAAGATCATGGAAGCACTACTGAAGGAGAGATTGGTGGAACATCTGGTTGTCAATGGACTACAGGACCCAAGGCAGCATGGTTTCACCAGGGGGAGGCCATGTCAGACCAACCTCATTGAATTTTTTGACTGGGTGACTAGGGAGGTGGATCAGGGGAGGGCAGTGGACATGGCCTATCTGGACTTCAGCAAGGCCTTTGACACTGTGCCACATAGAAGACTATTACACAAACTGGGGAATATGGGTGTGGGCAGGACAGTAGTGTGGTGGTAGGTAACTGGCTGGGTGGCAGGACACAGAGGGTGGTGGTAAATGGCTGTCACTCCACAGAGGGAAGAGTGACCAGTGGGTACCACAGGGATCAGTGCTGGGACCGGTCCTATTCAACATCTTCATCAGTGACATTGCACAGGATCTAGAAGGCAGAATTTCACTGTTCGCTGATGACACAAAGCTCTGTAACAGAGTAGACACACCAGAGGGTGTAGACAGAATGAGAAGGGACCTGCAGAAACTTGAAGAATGGTCAAGGGTTTGGCAGTTGAAATTCAATGCAAAGAAGTGTAGATAATGCATATGGGGCACAAAACCCTGGCACAATATATCAGTTGGGGGTGAGGATATAGCATGCACCAAGCAGGAAAGGGATCTTGGGGTTGTCATCTCTGATGACCTCAAGGTAGGGAAACAGTGTGACAAGGCATCGGTAAAGCAAATAGGATGCTGGGATGTATAGGCAGGGCATCACCAGCAGGAAAAGGGAGGTCATAATTCCGCTATACAAGACACTAGTGAGGCCCCACCTGGAGTACAGTGTACAGTTCTGGAGACCATACCTACGTAAGGACATAGACAGGGTAGAGAAGGTTCAGAGGAGGGCAACAAAGATTGTGCATGGGTTGCATCACAAGTCCTATGAAGACAGGTTGAAGGAACTGAACATGTACTCTCTGGAGGAGAGGAGGGAGAGAGGGGATATGATAGAGACATACAAGTATCTTACAGGGAGGAACAGGGTGCAGGAAAACACTATTTTTAAGTGAAAAAGATGTTTCAGGACTAGAGGGCATGGGATGAAGTTGGAGGGAGGACGATTCAAAGGAAACATGAGAAAGAATTTCTTCACAGAATGGGTGGTGGACAAGTGGAACACCCTGCCAGAGGAAGTGGTGGGAGCTGAAACAATCACGGGATTTAAGAATGCATGGGATAGACATAAAGGAATTCTAGAGGTCAGGGGTAAGGGGAAATAGACTTCTAGGAAAACAAACTGAACTTACAAGCTCAAATGGGCAGACTAGGTGGGCCATAGGCCCTTATCTGCCGACACTGTCTATGTATCTATGTATCTATGTATGTCTCGAGAGAGCTACAATGGGTTGCGGACATCTATATAGTACAGATAACAGCATAGCAACAGAGATTACAACATAGTTACAGACATGAGAAACAATATATATTGGCCCTACGTCATTCTCCATTGGAGAATGACTTAGGAGGCATAATTACTAATGAGTATCATATGAGACAGAATATGCTTCCATTAGCATTATAACTTAGACAAAAGAAATGCTGACATTTCAAACTACATGTGCCATTTCTTGCTTACGTACAATATAAAACATAAAGACATAACAAAAGTTTTCTCTCTGTGTCAGCTTGCTTAGAGACAAAGAGAACTGCTGACAGGTCCCTACTACATGTGGCATATCTGCCTGAGTGTAATACACACACTACATATAATTATATGAGAATATAAGTATGCAATAATCACTGATGATCCCTTTGAGTCATCTTATCAGTGATTAGGTAGATTATATATGGAATATCTATGAAAGACAAACATAATCTAGATAAATGTATTATAGTGAGGTACAATGAACCATGCATGATAAATATTAGCATATGTTAGCAGCAAAACACATTCCTAGCACCCATGCTTATATGATCGGTGCTCATATCTATATATAAGTGCAAAATAGCAGTATCACAGTAGAACAGACCAGGAATACAGTGTGAGGTATATATGAGGTGTATGTGAGATGATAGGGGGCATAACCCAGGCATAACAATCCCCTCTTTTTTGCCCTAATTACAAAAGTGGCAACACAGCAAAAAGATGGTGGTTAGGCACCATTTGTCTACGGGCCCGTGGCATGAACCTGATAGAGAAAATTAACTGGTCATACAGGTATTTCAGGGTTTACCTTAAACAACAAAATGTAATTTTAAGGGAAAATGTTAGTAAACCTTATATTGCTATAACCATTTGAATAAAACTTCACAATGGGGTTTTACAATATCAAAACAATCAGTAAATACTGATATATATCAGATGTGTATATGTCCTATTGGGAAGAAATTGAAGAAACTAACTTAAGTTGCCTGTATGGATATTAAAAAGTAAAAATTGAGACAGAGCACCAAGATAGTTAGGACTAGACTTAATGATATCTGGTTCCGGGATGGGAACAGGTGTGATTACCATATAACCTATTACCTGTTTGGGGAGTAAAAACAGAAGCTAGAAAAGTTCACTTTGCATAACTTTTAGTCCATATCAGAAGAATGTATAGTTGGTCACCACACAATGTTCCACATCAGCAGAATATGCTACCTTGAAGAATGGCATTTTTCAGTTGATAAGTCGAACAGGACACGAAATGTCAATGTCCATAAGCCATAAACTAAGAACAGTTAAAGGGATAAATCCAGGATTTCTTCAAGTGTTGAATGAAGATTCATAGTTCAAATCTGATGCATTCAGATTTTCCAAAGGTAGGTCAAAATGTTCGGGAGGCAGCATTATTTTCATAGGCCACAGCAGGTGGTGCATTAGATTGCACATTGAGTTTTACAATGGAATAGCAACAGTGTTCAGCTGAAGATGATCACACCGCTGCACAAAGTGGAAAAGTTTATGACAGTACTCAGTTCTCAGTCTGTATGAGGTGCCAGCCAGGCTTGGAAAACAACCAGTGAAGAAAATGGATTTCTTGATTGTAGATCAAGTGAACAAAAGTCTTCTTGCTGAGTTAGGGGATTGCCCCCACCCCAGCCTAGCTTCATAGTATGCATAACAATGAGCTTGATTGTAGAATCTTAATTGGCTGAACTGAATACAGTTAATTTGAAAGTCCACAAATGGAAGCCTAATTTTAGTTATTAGGCCTACATTTACATGTTGGTAAGACAAGTTGGAAGATGTCACATCTGCATAAAAGGTGTTGTTGCTTTCAGGTATGACATTCAAAGTTCAGAGTCAGACACAATTCCAAGACCTCATAGTAAACAAGGAAAGGAGGTAGTTTCAACCTTATACGATCAAAGTTCTCATAAAGATGATCAATAGAATGGACGGCTGCCAGACAATCAGAGATGGATGCTGCCGGATGAAAATGCAGCAATGACACTGTGAGAGTCACAAACAGGGCTTCCTGGATTGTGCAGGAATAAGTTTCAAAACATAGAGCAATACTGGTGTGTGTGGTAACATATCCAAGGTTCCTTGCCATTGACAAGGGTATAGTGCTAGATTCAAATAAACATTTGTTAACACATGCAATAGAAGTGCAAAATGTAGCAATGCCACTGACCCATATGTCTGTCATGTATGAGATCAAGGATATGTCCTAATTCCAGATACCGGAAGAGATAACCAAAGGATTGTAAGAACATAATAGCTGTAGGCAGTACAAAAGATTTTCCTAGCTATGTGATGCTCATCTGCTTCCTTAATGTGAGCAGAAATTAATTCATTAACATGAACATTTGTCAGGTCAAACCCCTTCACAATATCCTTAATATTGTAAATGTAAAGCACCCTTAATGAGCAAAATCATGTATACCATGCAATGGGGGGGAGGTTGATATATTTCATACTATCATGAACCTTTAACATATGTGCTTGAATAATGGCTATATCAGCCCTATTTCAAATAGATATGAAAGAGCCAAGTAGGCCTGAGTCTAAACCTGCATTTTGTTTAAAAAAAAATGCCTAGTGCATTTGGGTAGGTTTACAGTCATAAGATGTACCACTAGCAGTCAGGATGTGAAAATCCTGAGGGTGTGTGTGTGTGTGTGTGTGTGTGTGTGTGTGTGTGTGTGTGGTACTATCAGTCCCTGTATAGGGAGTCATTAATGAGTACCTGGTATGCTGCCAGGGTATCTAATCACATCATTATTAAAAAAAAATGTGGGAAATGTTTGTTGTGAATCATATAACAAATCACTTCAAGTTTCAAAAGTGAGATTTTAAAAATCACTGGGCTGTGCATGAACTGCACATTATTAACTAGGGTACCTGGTTGAGAAGTGGCTGTTAAGACCACTGGGTGGGCCAGGGTTCTATTTTGGGCACTCAATATTAAGTGTCACAAATTATGAAGCATCAAATTGTTAAAAACTTTTAAGGTCTAATGGCTTTTATTGCTATATAATTTTGGATGCAAAATTCCTGATTATCAATAAAATGTAAACAGGAGTCCAGATCAAGTCTAGCTACTAGAATTGATCCAAAGCAATGATCATAACGTTCCGTAGGGCATCACTACCCTTCTGGACAATGAACATGTAATTTAGGACTTCAGTGTAAATTCTACAGGATGCAATTAAATCATGTGGGCTTGTGAGGTATTCTGCCTCAACAATCTGTTTAGGTTTAGGTCACTGGTTCTTATCTGCAATCAAATGTGCAGTTTGGGCTTGTAAGAAGATCCATACTTTTAAAAAAAATAATAAGCAAAAAAGCAAGCATCTCTCTCTGGAACCTAAAAGGAAAGAGAAAAAGAAAAACATAGTTTAGTACTATTCCTCCCACTGGGGTATGGAAAAGTAATTTATTCTCCGTTAAACAGGTTCATTTGATTGGCATGTAGCCATTTATCAATGACTTGTTATAGTGAGGCAGTCTAACTTGGTAGACTGCTGGACTGAGTTTGTTTACAATGGGATAGGGCCTGTTGTTGGGTCTTGCCCATACATTGTGACACAAACAAGTGTACCTTTTGGATGTCATGTTTGAGATATTTAACATGTTTATCTACTGACGTTCCGTCAGTAGTGGCAGTACACAGGTCCAGAAGTAAATGTTCTGGGAGTCTCATGGACCACCCGGTCATGATTTCAAAAATGGGTATGCTGTATACCTGCAGAGAGTGTCCCTCTTATTGCCATAAGGAGTAAAGGCAATAATGAATTCCAGTCCTTTAAGGTTTTCTGAACAAGTTTATTATAACATAACTTTGATCTGCCTGTTAGCACATTCCACCTGTCCTGATGACTGTGGGTTGTAAGGAATATAAAACTTTTGTCTTACCCATAACAAATCCAGCATTTCCTGTATTACTTTGGATATAAAGCCAGATCCCTGTAATCAGAATTTACCTTTAGGGGTAACCCTACCTAGTAAATTGCTGATTTACCAAGACATTTGCAGTCACTTTGACTGTGTTGTTCTGTTTTGCGATAGCTTTAAACTGTTTGGAAAATAGGTCGGTGATCACTAGTGCAAACTAGTTGTTCTTAGTGGTTGGCATAAGGCCAATGTAGTCTAACTGGATATTGTTCCAGGGGCCTTTCCCTCTGGGCAACAATGTATTTTCCTAGCTGGTATAGGATTGTTCTGTTCACAGATCAAACAGTTACTAATGTAGTGTTCTACATCATTTCTCATATGTGGCCACAAGACAGAGGATTTCAGTCTGTCTAGTGTTTTTCCTGACTCACTGGTGTCCACCAGTTGGAGCATCATGTACTTGCTACAGCAGATAAAATTTACTCTCAGGAGTTCAGGAATTACCCGTAACTTTTCATGAGTGTTACAATAGAGATGCCAAATGAGTAGGCCATCACTGGATAGGTGAATGTCATTTTCACTTTCTTATAAGAGTTATTTCTGGAAGTTATTTCTCAGTTCCTTTATTAAGGAATTTATACACTGTCCTCAAATGAGGGTCCTTCTTTTGGAGCATAAGGTTCACATTTTACAATATGCTTGAAGAACCTTATGAATGTACAGTATTTAAACTGGATAAAGTTATGTTGTACACAAGCAAGTCTCTATATTTCTCAGTGATACTGTAGAATACTGGAACAGAAGTTTGTTTTCTTTTCAAAGAAATTCAGTTTAGAGAGAAACTTACCCAATTAGAAACTATAACAAAAACATGGTATTTGCAGTGCTTTCTGTAATTATCTCAAGGACGTTTTGCCAGACTGCAAAACTTAACATTTTCATGGAGTGCTGGCATCATTTTACATAAGGAAAAATCTTTTTATTCCTTTCTTAACACAAACTGTGTATTTCTCAAGGATGTTCCAGCTTTCTAAACCATTCACAAATATTTGTGGTAATTAGGAGACTCCTCGCCTCCCTGCTTTTCATTTTATTTGCCAGGTGTGTTTTAACATTGCCTGTGAATCGTATATATATGATGATGCAATTACTAGCCATGCACACTCTGTCATCACTAGAATGTAAAATAATTCCAAACCCTGCTATCTGACCCTCGTTGGTATGTGTGGCTGAGTTATCAGTCAAAACATGACACACAGTGGTGTCTTTTAACACTTTCTGAGGTTCTATCAGAAAGGGCACTGGGACAGGTAGGTCAAGGGGCTGGAGTGAACAATCATGGGTCTCTCCTGCAAATTGTAGGCCATGGGCCAACAAGGATGGAGTCTTGATAGGAAGGACAGTGATGTCATAATCCTGTAAAATAAGAGACCACTGTGTAAGTCTGGCATTGGATACAGAGTCATCTTTTACTCTGTCTGACAACAGAAAGTTAGTTGGCAAATGATTGGAATGCAGCACAATGGATACATATCCAATGATGTACATAAAGTATCTCACTGCCCAGCATGTAGCCAAAAGATACCTTTCACAAAGGTTGTATTTCAGCTCCACTGGTGCAAGCATCTGGGATGCATAAGCAATGGGTCTGATGTGTCCATTGTATGTTTGGGCTAAAACTGCTGAGATTGCTTTATCTGATGTGACAGTTTCAAAATAATGCCCTAAAACTGTGTTAGGATTAACCAATGCTGGGACCATGGTTAGTGATACCAAAAGAAAAAACAATGATGTCAGTATTAGGATACCTTGTACCTTCTTACCTGTAGTGCCTGCCATTGCAGCCATAGTATGGGATGATCCAGGTGTCACTGATGGAGGGGGTTCTGCATCATGTGCTGGCAGTGCTGGCACTATCAGGGGTGCCTGCACAGTGGAGAAAAGTGATGTGCAAGCTACACATAGTTATCCAGCTATGGATTGTAGTTCAGTAGCCATGAGGGGTGGAGAAAGTAGTGCTGAGACAGTTGTCAGCTCAGGACCAGAAATCAAACCTGTAACCCTCCCCCCCCAACGTGGCCTGTGATGCTGAAAATATCACAGCCATGGAGCTTTCAGAATCAGGGTTGTCCCCTTCCCCATCAAATGTAAAGTGGGTTTCCCCACCAGAATGTTGCTGGATGGTAGCAACATTGTTTTTAATGTCGCAGTTTAAGGTATTAATGCACTACATAGGAAAAGCAGTACATTCGGTCTTCTCAGGGAAAGCTGATGTTAAATTGCATATGGAAGAATCATAACAACCTTTCATGCAGTTAACTTCAATGTGTTCTTTACCCAAGGACACTCAAATACCATAAATATTGCTAATAAAGCGAACATTGTTAAGAGCATCAGCTGTTTCTGCAGCATCAGACGCTGACTTCATGACAGATTGCATATCAACCTTATTCAAAAGTACGTCAATATCATTTTTAATGAGAATTTTCTGTCCCTCAGAAACACTAGTGTTACTGATAACATTATTAATCATGCCAAAAAACTCCAGTATGTTTTGTTTGGTTATGGCAGCAATCACAGGTCCCTGTGACTGCAGGATCGAATCTCCATGGTGTGGTGATCAGCCATTTTGGATTACCTCATGGGCATCATGGGTTACTGTGTCATAACCATCATCACATGACCATGAGCAGCCATCTTGGGGATGGTATGGGGATGCAACCTGATGACATGTGTGTCCACCATTTTGAGACTCTAACAATTCTTCATTTTGTGAATCATAGAAAAACAAGTGGATAGCCTTTGCTCTAGTCCACCCCACAGCATACTGTGAGTGTTCAAAATCAAACTATTCAACATCAGAAGAGGGAAGGTCTTTGGACATTAAGTTAGTATGCCCTGCTAATACCTCTGGTTGATGGCGCAAGTTCGGCATATCTGACTTTTTACTCCTACATTCTAACTGCTCAGATACAGGAGTTAGCATGCTGTAAATTGCCTTGTTTTCAGATTGTAAAACGTGCTTATTATCAACAGAAGCTGTGTCATACTTTATATTGAAAACCTTCATTTCAAGTCTGCTGTAATTAAAACATACTGAATCACACTGTTCCGTCAAGGTCTGGTTTTGAAATACCAGCACGTTAACTTTCTCAGTAATTACTTCAGACTTATCTCTAAGTTCCTTGTTTTCAAAATGTAAGGAATCTGTGTTATTAGCCAGAACACCAGTAGTTTTAAAAGCTTTTTTTCTAAGTTTTGACTTTTTAGCGTTATCTCTTAAGGCATGCCGGTCGTGGCTGCTTCTCTCATTAAAGAGAGACTCATTTTCTAGACGGACAGATTGTAGCTCAGACAGTAGTCAAGCTAAACATAGAAAACATAGACATAGAATTTGATGGCAGATAAGGACTGCTTGGCCCACCTAGTCTGCCCATTTTCCTACCTAACAGATAAGCTGCCGATCCTAGTTATCCAACAGCTTACTTCTTCCTACCCCCCACTAGGACTGCCATATGTCTGTTCCATGCATTCTTGAATTCCCCCACTGTTCTTGACTCCACAACCTCCTCAGGGAGGCTGTTCCATGCATCCACAACCCTCTCCATGAAAAAATACTTCCTCACATTACCTCTGAGCCGTCCCCCTTCTATCTTCAAATTGTGTCCCCTTGTTCTTGCACATCTCTTTTTCTGAAAGATGCTACCCTCTTGGACTTTGTTGATTCCCTTGAGATTCTTGAAAGTTTCTATTATGTCCCCTCTCTCCCTTCTTTCCTCAAGGATATACATATTAAGCTCCTTTAGTCTTTCTTCATATGTGTTCTGGTACAGACCCTGCACCATTTTGGTTGCCCTCCTCTGGATAGCCTCCACTCTGTCTATGTCTTTGCAGAGATGGGATCTCCAGAACTGCACACAGTACTCCAGATGGGGTCTCACCAACTGTCTGTACAGAGGGATAACAACTTCTTGTTTTCTACTATTGATGCCTCTTCCTATGCATCCCAGTATCCCCCCAGCCTTCCTTACTGCCTTCTCACATTGCTTGCCCACCTTTAGGTCATCTGATATAATTACCCCCAGGTCCCTTTCCATTTTAACTGTTGTCAGTATCTCACCCCCCATTGTGTACTCTTCCCCTGGGTTTTTTTCCCATGTGCATTACCTTGCACTTCTTTGCATTGAATCTGAGCTGCCATACATTTGACCATTCCTCCAACCTTGCCAAGTCCCTTCTCATCCTTTCCCTTCTCATCCTTTCCACTCCATCTTGTGTATCAACCCTGTTGCAGATCTTTGTGTCATCTGCAAAGAGACATACTTTTCATTCCAGTTCCTCTGCAATGTCATTTATAAAGACATTAAAAAGGACCGGTCCCAGTAATGAACCCTGTGGTACCCCACTAGTAACCCTCCTTTCTTCACTGTGTACTCCATTTACTACTACCCTTTGCGTCCTGTTGTCTAGCCAATTTTTTATCCAGGCTACCACCTTGGGGCCCACTTCAAAGGTGGCTAACTTGTGTATTAATCTTTTGTGTGGGACTGTATCAAATGCCTTGCTAAAATCTAGATAGGCCATGTCCACAGCCCCTCCTTGGTCTACTACTTTGGTCACCCAGTCAAAGAAATCTATTAGATTCATCTGACATGACCTTCCCATCATGAATCCATGCTGCCTTGGGTCCTGTGCCCCACTGGCCTCTAGGTACTCAACAATTCTTTCCTTCAGAAGTGATTCCATCATTTTCCCTACCACTGAGGTCAAACTAACTGTTCTGTAGTTTCTTGCCTCTGTCCTGCTCCCACTTTTATGAAAAGGAATCACATTTGCCCTCCTCGAGTCCTCAGGTACCACCCCATCCTCCCATGATTTGTTAAAGAAAGTAGTCAGCGGTGTCACTAGTTCTACCCTTAGTTCTTTTAGAATTCTTGGGTGAATCCCATCAGGCCCCATTGCTTTGTCCACCTTCAATTTTATTAGTTCTTTCAGAACCCTATAGCTATTTTTTTCTGTATGAGAAGCCCTCTTCAGACTAATCTCCTGCTTGCAGGCAGAATTTTCCATTTTGCAAGCATTATACTCAGTTTTCAAAATATATATCTTATTCAGAACAGCATCAAAACAATTAAATAATGCTGCAATTAATAATCCTTCAGGATCATTGGTAACATTTTTCAATTCCACATAATGGGCTTTGATGATATCCCTTAAAGGGCTACCATTGGATTCTACTACCTCAGCAAAACCAAGCCAACTACTGTTAGCAGTTTGGCTTGTTAAGGCATCCAGTCTCAACTCAGTATTGATATATTTAGACATGTCATATAAGATAAGAAACCCTTAGCTGTCTGTGGATCAAAAACTTTGTTTGCAACCAAAGTTCATGACAGGACACAAACAGCCATTGGCATATGTATGTGGACTCCTAGATGAGTATATACTCCTTAGGATTTGAATCCACAAGAAAGTAGTCTATGTCTGTTCCAGATCCCTTTACAACTGTGTTCCCACAGAGAAAGAAGAGGAAAAAAAAGAAAAAAAAACAACTCATTGCACAGATTGAATATCTGCCAAGAGATTGTTTTGTCTGCATTGTGGAACACACAACTGACCAAAAAATTGAAACATTAGACACTTTCTGCTTGTTTGTTACTGGGGATCTCTAACCCAGTGTTTTAATTTACAGAGGAAATTAAAATGAAACTTAGCCAAAACATCCAGACTCTGCTCGCGGTTGCCATTATGTTGTCTAAACATGCTTGGTGTGTAGGGTAAACAATAAAAATAATAATAATACAGATTCTTGTGTCTTGGAGTCTGCCAAGAAACATTCATAAACAAGCAAGGAGTACTAATAATGTTTATTATACTACTTACACCAAGCATGTGACAGAGAAAATCACAAGGGAGATGGATTTCTCACCATTCCTGAAGAATGTACATAATCTCCAGAATTGTAGATCTTAGGTTCTCTAAGATGTTGTTCTATATTTCCCCCCGCTCCAGCTCTCTGCCCTTTTAGAGATGAACTAGTAGTGTCTTGAGAGAGCTACAATGGGTTGAGGACAACTATATACTACAGATAACAGCATAGCAACAGAGATTGCAGCATAGTTACAGATATGAGAAACAATATGTATTGGTCCTACATCATTCTCCATTGGATAATGACTTAGGAGACATAATTACTAATGAGTATCATATGAGACAGAATATGTTTCCATTAGCATTATAACTTAGACAAAAGAAATGCTGACATATCAAACTACATGCGCCATTTCTTGTTTACATACAATATAAAACATAAAGACATAATAAAAGCTTTCTCTCTGTGTCAGCTTGCTTAGAGATAAAGAGAACTGCTGACAGGTCCCTACTGCATGTGGCATATCTGCCTGAGTGTAATACACACACTACATATAATTACATGAGAATATAAGTATACAATAATCATGGATGATCCCTTTGAGTCATCTTATTAGTGATTAGGTAGATTATATATGGAATATCTATGAAAGACAAACATAATCTAGATAAATGTATTATAGTGAGGTATAATGAACCATGCATGATAAATATTAGCATATGTTAGCAGCAAAGCACATTCCTAGCACCCATGCTTATATGATCGGTGCTCATATCTATATATAAGTGCGAAATAGCAGTATCACAATATAACAGACCAGGAATACAGTGTGAGGTATATGTGAGGTGTATGTGGGATGATAGAGGGCATAACCCAGGCATAACAGTATCACCCTATACCACTCAGTACGGTGCAGTGGTGAATAGGAGGAGAGTTAATGTGGTGTGGTATAATCCTTATTTAGATGCATTTCCCTGGTTAGCTACAGGATGGCTACCATGAACCATCTCAGTGTTTCTGCCTGTGTGCAGTGTGAATGTGGTTTATTTTTCTCAATGTACCTGCAGATGGTGTTATTTTGTACTGCCCTTAATTGGAAAAATAAACTCCGTATGAGTAGAATGTACTGTGCATGCACCGTTGTCTTGACTGCAGCAAAATCATTTCTACAGTACTAGTGAAAAATGTAATGATGGTCATACAGCAGTTATGTGTTGAATTTGAGCACACAATAGCAATGGTGTGTCTGGACACCAGGGAGACACAAACACAAACCAGCACAGCAAAATTCAAATGTAATTATACAGTAGGACAGGTGGGACTGGAACCAGAACAAAGCTATGAATTAAAAAACAAAGATTTACCTTTTTTCTACCTGTTCCCTCCCCTGTTTTGTTCATCACCTCCTTGTCACCCCCTGTTTTAGTGTAACTGCCCCTGTTTCAGTGTAATGTATGTATGTAACAACATTCAAAACAGTAAAAACACATTGTCGTTGAAGTTGCTGCCTGATGCACATTAGCGATACTGGTTACTGTTCTGTCTGCCTTTCTATCTAACTATCTATCTGTCTGTCTATCTATCTATCTATCTATCTATCTATCTATCTATCTATCATACCCAGATCACAGAAGAGGGCAGATATACTGTAGAGTTCTTCCAGCTTCCAAGTCAATCAAGGTACAGTAAATGCACGTGATGCATATGAAGTCGAAAAGTTCACAGAAAACCATGCTCTTGCCGCTCCCAAAAATATGCCAGCAGCAAGCCAAAATATCTATTTAATCCTTTAAAACTTTTAAAACTTGTCTTACTCTGAGTGCATTACATTACTGTGAAATTTGCCTTTTCAGAAAACTGAAACATATTCTCTTCTACCGTATGTATACAGGCAAATGCAGAGTGGTGTGATAGGAGATAAAAATACTGGCACTGAGCTTATACGCTCAATATTATTTCACAAGGCCACTGACTCTCCTTTACTAAACAGCTGTTTCAGGCAGAGTGCAAATTCAGATATCAATTCAACCCTTCTGAGATTATATGAATTTAAGCTCTCCTTTGCTGATATTAGGGTTGTATCAATTGGTTAAACTTACGCTGTACATTATGTGGCCCTAAGTAAAATTCAGAGTCTCCACATACACCAAACTGCATAAAAGCCATTGCTAAATTCACTCAGAGCCATTTTTCTAAAAAAAAACTATGTACATTCAAACTCTCCTTTGCTGACAAGCTAATAAGAGGCAGAGCATTACAGTTGTAACAATCAGTTAAATTACAGTATATGCATGGCCATAACTTAGATTCAAAATCTCCACATAAACCAGCTTGCATAAGATCCATTACTGAATTCACTCAGAGCCAACACTTTTCAAACACCAAACGGATGTTCTTAATTACTTAGAGGTCATTACAGTATCCTTATTGTGCAACTCTGCCTCTTATTACTTTGTCAGTGAAAGAGAGTTTGAATTTATATCATTTTTTAGAAAAAAATATTTATAATCTCAGAAGGGTTGAATTAATATCGGAATTTGTACTCTGCCTTCCTAAAGAATATTCAAGTGTGCAAACTCAGTGTCAGTATTTTTATCTACTACCACAACACTCTGCATTTGCCAGTTTACTAAGATGTAAGGCAAAGTTTTCACCCTGAGAGGTCTGTGTTATCTAAGCTGAAGTTCATTGGTGCACTATCTGATGGCAACAAGTCTGTGAACTTTTTATTCACTTTGTGAGATTTCACTTTTAAGAATTCTTTATTATTTCATAGCACAATCACTTTAATCTGGATGAGGACAGTTATGGGAATAAGTAATGGAAATAAATTAGGTTTTCTTTGACTATCTGAATATCAAGAAAACAAAAAAATGAAAGAAAGAAACTTTATCTGGCTTGTTGAAAAATTGAAAGATTAGAAGTTGCAAAGAATAAATATTTTAGTTTGGTGCTGTCATATTTCACTCTGGGGGGAGGGAACAAGAGCCTGGATTTGTTATGTTTTCCAGTGTCATATAATATCGAATGTTACTGCTAAATACCAAAAACTGCTAACTTCCTTAAAGGTGGTGCCATTAATTTACCACTGATTATTTACATTGGATTTTTTTCTCCAAAAGTCAAGATCTTTGTTTTACATAAATGTAAAATAAAACTGGATCAAGTTAACAATATTTTTTTTTCCCTTTGTCCATTTTGTTGTGATACAGAGTTCCATAGCATTTCTGCACAGACCAGGAGCCCCAATCTGTGGGCAGGAGTGCTTCAAACAAACACACTAGGGTCAGCTTGGAATGCACACTATTTTGGAACTGCCTTTCTCCACTACAGATCAACTCAGAGGCTGGGATAAGTCGGGTACTTATCTGAACTATAAGAAGGAAGACGGTTTGATGGGAGCTGTGAAGGCAGGGAAAAGGGATTTTATTTTTCTAATAAAATAATCAGCTTTCTAACACTGGAGCTGCAGTCTGTATCTCTGGATATCTCTGGCTACCTTTGTACTACAGTGGTTTCATATTGTGAGTGAGAGAGCATCTATAATATCACGCACAGCACTACACAAACGAGATGTTGGATGGAGTTGGTTTTGTGGGTTTCTGTTTCTGCAAAACAGCCTTGGGAAAATGGAAAAAGGTAATGGAGCAAGACAGTAAGCACTCATTTTGTCTTAATTATTTTCTTATTTCAGTTGACCCAACAAGTTGCAGGGAAAGGACAGTAAGAAGCAAAGAAGGAAAGACCACAGACAAATTAATGCACACTCTGCAAGGCAGAAAGTGCAATATTGAATAAAATATTCAAGCTAAGTAATGAAGTTCCAAAATAACTGTTAAATTGTTTTCCTCTGTTGGCTGACTGATAATATCACACTTTCTGCTTTGCAGAGTGTACATTAATTTGGCAGCAGTCTTTCCTGCTTTGCTTCTTGCTGTCTTCTCCCTGCGACTTGCTGTCTGAACTGAAAGAAGAAAACAATTAAGAGTAAACTTGTCTTAACATTTTGACCTACTTGGAGAGACCAGAGCTGTGGAGCAAAATAACTAAAACGTTTTCCTTAGTATTTTGATTCGCTCTGAAATCTTCAAAGAGACCAGAGCTGGGACCAAAACTGCTGAGGAGCAAAAATAAAAAACCTTAATTCACTGGTTTGGCTCCGAAAATGCAGGGGATTAGCAATTAAATACTTCAGGTCTTTTCAGTGGAGGAGTGGAGTGGACACTAGTGTATTAATCTGTTAGAATGTTATTGGTGAACACGTATATGGTTTTAGTTAAGAATTGTTGCAAGTATGAATGGAAACATGTCCTCTTATAGCAGTAACACCTGATTAGCTGATCATAGGCCAGTCAGATGTTACTACTACAGGAGGTGTCTTTTCATTCATTCTTTCAGTCTCATACCTCTCAACCTCCTGCCTCACAAATCAGGGACAAGGCTTAAAAAAATCAGGGACAAAGGACCAAAATCAGGGACACATCTTCAAAATTAGAGATATCCACCCACAAAGCTGGTAGAATATGGGGCTTAGAGCAAAATGCATTTTCTAAAGAAGAACAAGTCTGTAACTTTAATGCTTGATATTATTTTGTGCTTACAATTTCCACTGTTTAGCTATGGAAACACAAATTTTAGGAGGGACAGAGTAAAATTTTGAGACAAAATCAGGGATGTCCCTGAAAATCAGGGACAGTTGAAAGGTATGGGCCAGGAAACATAATGAGAAACAGTGCAAGCTAACAACAACCATTCAGTGTGTTCTGCAAATATGCTCTTCCTCAAGACCACAGCCATACAAAAAACAGTGGTTTATGCAGTGAGCAAGTGGTGTCAGGGCCATCAAGCAATATGGCTAAAAAATACTTAGTGAACACATACAGTACACTGCCTCAACTACATGTCCCTGAAGAAACTTAAATAAAAGACCCCCCACACACACACACCCTACCTCCTTCCTCCCTCGTAGCACCAAAAGTAGCAGACATTTAAAAAAGAAATAGTAATATTATTGGTAGCAGGTAGGGGTGTATTTGCACTCATTCATTTTGGCAAGTACAGCATGAATAACAACACGTCCTCCTATAGTAGTAACACCTGATTGGATGACTGTTGGCCAATCAGATGTTACTACTATTGGAGGAACTTTTTTTAATTCATTCTTTTATTCATTCACCCTAAACATAATGAGCAAGAATGCAAGGTAACAAAAAAAAGTATGTGTGTTCAGAAAATATGCCCTCTTCCTCAAGACTCCAGCCATACAAAACATGTTTTGTGTGGTGAACAAGCATGTAACAAAATACTTTTATGCCATACCACCTCATTTTACTCTCAGTGCAGTAAATGATCCATACCAGCAGTGCCTGGCTATTATTACTTCATATGGCATTTTGATATGGTAGTTTATTGGTCCCTCCCTCCCTCATCTAATTATTAGACTGCACTAAATAAATAACCCTAAAAATATGATTAGCGTTATTCAGCAATGTTTATTTTGACTGTAGGACAGAAGAGACTAAGGACAATTTAGCATGTAACCCAATTCTAAATAAAATAATTATGTGGAGCACATCAGAGAAAGTAAAAGTTTGCCATGAATGGTAAAGTAATACTGTACATTGCTGCAAATAGTTCTCGGATTTTTGAAACAGTAAAACATTTTTGAGATAAAGCGATAAATCATAGATGCATCGTTTCATAGTGTTTACTTCTCAAAAGAGACCATTTGCTACAATGTACACTATTACCCTTCTGGCCTCATACTGTTCAGTATGCTGTATAGCCAAAGCCTGTCACAGCTCTTGTTCTGTCCTTACAACCTTCACTCAATCCATTAGTTCTTCTGACACCCTATTCAATTAAGCCCCCCAACACACATACTAGCCCCCAGTCCTCTCTCCCCCCCAACAACCAAAAAGTCTGCAGTGTCAAAATTGGGTTCTCGTTTCACTCTGTGGAGTGATGTTCCTCTGAACAGTTGGTGACAAACAGAAAGAGCTGCAGGCTGAAATCAAACCCTCCACACAAAGCTCCTCCTCCTCTTTTTGACACATTAACAGCTCACTATAAGAACAATGGCTGTTTGATGCACTTCCACAATGAGCTGACAATTGTTGCACACTGTCAACTCATCAGCCTAGGGGCTGGCACCAGCACCAGCCTGCAGAACACAACACAGCCAAGGGAATGGGGTGGGGTTGCTTTGTTTAAAATTGATTGGATCTGTCTTTGCCAGATATTTCCATTCAGACCAGGTCCTCATAAACAAAACAAAAGAAACAAAAAAGAAAAAATGCAGTTTAAAGTTAGAGCCATCATCAAAGAGATCTGATATACCTGGCTATGTGCTCTCCAAATAAAATGAAATACAAGGTGCTTAGTGCTAGTAAAGTAATCTGGTATATTCAGTTGAATTTAAAAATAGGAGATATACCACCTATTTTGCTCAGATATACTGGTCCAAGGTCCCAATTGAAACAGCACTCTGAATTATATTGTGCCATTGGGAGTTAGAAAAGGGACAATTAAACAGACGTGACAATAACTGCCAGTCTGAAAAAGTATTTAAAAAAACATTTTTTGTAGCAGCAAAAACGGGACAAAATTATTAAATAAATGACAGTCAAAACTGTTAGGGCTGATAAAGTGCTGTATGCCTTTTTTAGATAGCAGCAGAAACAGGAAGAAAACTAAGAGAATTAATAACAAATACTTTTAGTGCTGATAAAGTGCAGTGTGACTGAACAAACTATGCAAGTGTTAATAATGTTGCAAAACTGCTTACTTAGCTGTGCAAAATATATGCAGTGTGGCACAAGAGCACATACGCTACTGATGATATCAGGCTAGTACAGCTATTTGGACAGCGTGAGTTTTAAATCAAAGTTGTCTAGCTAGAATGGAAGTTATGTAGGGAATCAAAGAAGTTGACATGTTTTAGGATTATGTGCAATTCTAACTTTTAAATACAAATACAATATTAAAAATAAACAATTTTATTGTTTTGAAACTAAGACATGCTATTATTACTTGTCTGGATGGTATGGACATCACGACTTGTACATCTTTACGTCATTGGTAAAACTATTCTATATCTGACAAGGTGCTGCTAAATCTGCAGGTTGGAAGTGGTACCTATTTATTTTTTTGGGACATGTATGTGTTGCTCATCAGGACACCATTAGCTGGATTCTGCAGTTAACTGTTGGAGAAATCATTTTTTTGCATTTCACAAGTCAGAAAAAAATTGATATCATGAGTCTGAAAAACAGATTTATAATCTTTTAAAAGGAGCATTTCCAGGGCATTTCTCCAACAGTTAAGTGCTGCATCCAGCTAATGGGGTCCAAATGACCAATATAAATATATTGGTCTCCCTCTCCTCTGCCATTTGTGTGGCTTTTCAATACAATTAAAAAAAGACAAACAAGATTGTGGCACATGAAATACTTCACGAAAATGATTCATCATACAAATACTTCATGAAGCTATTTTAAAGTGCTTATTTAGCATGCTCAGAATCCGAATTTTAAAATGTAATGACACTGAAACAGATTAATATGTTTTCATCAAACCAGTGAAAGGAACTTCTGTGAGCCAAGCCCTTTCTTCCCTGAAACTTTCTGACCAAAATTCCAAATTATCTGGGCACTATGGTGATGGCAAAGACACTGCAATAATTGCACTTTTCTGCATTTGGATGTTCATTGCTGGGGCTACAAACATATTTCATGTTATCATTTTCTGGAGTGTAGGTAGCTGTGTATGGGGGGAAGGCGGGCAGTTGCGGGGATCTTAAACACACAGACCCTGCTACAGAAAAACCCCTGTCTTGATCATTCTTCTAAGTAAAACATAGTGTTGCTACACTGTATCCTGCATGTACTGTTTCAGTACTGAGTGGAAAAAGTAACGACAGGCAGGCATACCTCTCAACCTCCTGCCTCACAAATCAGGGACAAGGCTTAAAAAAATCAGGGACAAAGGATCAAAATCAGGGACACAGCTTCATAATTAGAGATATCCACCCAGAAAGCTGGTAGAGTATGGGGCTTAGTGCAGAATACATTTTCTACAGAAGAACAAGTCTGTAACTTTAATGCTCGATATTATTTTTTTTCAATATAATGTTTATTGAATTTTCTACAAATTACCGGACAGGATCATGATAACAGAACCATATACACATATACAGTAATTGGATACTTGATCCCATCCCTCCCCCAAATATATCCCCTCAAGACAGACAGGAGGTTCATCAATCCGGAAATCCCAAGTATGTGAAAAAAGGTCTAAATAGAATACAAAGTATGTAACAGGGCCCAAATCCTCTCGTATTTAGAATTATTGTCATTAAGACTCGAAATGATCCTCTCCACTTGGAGGTTGGCGAGCAGCTCATTAAGCCATTCAAAATAAGAGACAGTATCCAAACTTTTCCAATATTTGAGTACCAATTTTTTAACGGACATAGAGATCAAGGCAATGTGTTACTTCCGTTTCTTAACAGATATCTGCGAATAATCCCCCAGCAAACAGATCTCCGGGGTAAATAGGTCAACTAACCCAAGCAGGGGGTCGGTCTTGAGTTTAATGCTCTCCCATAGGGAGGTTATCTTAGGACATTCCCAGAAAATATGAAACAACGAACCTTCCGCCTGCAAGCACCTCACACATTTATTAGCACTTATTACTCCCCATTTTGCCAGTTTCTGCAGAGAATGGTAAAGATTATGCAGGATGTTAAACTGCATTAAGCGCAGCCTATCTTGTGTGACAAAATAATGAGAATTCCCCCATATAACCGACCAATCCCTGTCCCAGTGCGGGAAAGAAGCAGACCAAAATTCTGTAGGTCCAAACGGGTCAGTGAAGCACCAGTCATACTGTATAGGGCATTATATAGTTTGGAAATTGCTTTAGGGGAGTGAGCTAAAGGACCCAGATTCAGTTGAAAGGAAAGATTGGAAAGTAAAGGGAGACTATCTTCAAATTTCTTGATAAGGAGATGTCTGAGCTGCAAGACTTTGAAATATTCTGTCTTTTGCAGTCTAAATTTTGACATAAAACCCTCTATAGATAACCAAGTTCCATCCTCCTTAAGGAACGAAGATAGCTTACCTTCCCCCAACTTGGGTAGCCACGAAGGGGGTAACATCTTACCATCTATTTTAAAAGCAGGGGAGTTCCAAATCGATTGTGACACATCTAAACAATGCTTGTATTTTAAAAATCCACACAACTGAGAATGAATTCTGACAGATATTGCAATTGTGGTCTCTTTTAGTCTTTTCGGAAGGGAAGATGAGTTAAGAAACAGTAGCGTAGAAGGGGCTAACTTAGCAGATCAGATCAGTTCCTGCTCTATTTGAAGCCAGGCTGGGACATATGTGGGAATCTCAGAATCCAACCACTTGAGGTATTTGGCAACATTACAAGCCCAGTAACATAGACTAAGGAGTGGTAATCGTAAGCCTCCCTTATCTTTAGATGCCACTAGTTTATGGTAGGGTAATCTTGGCTTCTTTTTAGCCCAGATAAAATCCGTTATTAAGCTTTGAGCCTTTTTGAACCAGTCCCCAGGTATGAAAATATTAAGTAATTGAAGGGGGTATAGTAACCTCGGAAGAACATTCATCTTGATCAAACTTATTCTCCCCCAGAAAGAAATGGGAAGGGTCAACCAGCGAGTTAAATCCTGGGACACCATCATTAATATTGTCCCCAAGTTTTTCTTAATGGTAAGTTGTGTATTTCTGGTTAGTTCAATGCCCAGGTACCTCAAAGAGTCCCTGGACCACAACAGACCGAGGGCCGTAATATTATTCTTAAAAACTCTATGGTTTAGAGGGAATACGGTAGACTTTCCAACGTTCAACTTATAATTCGATAATTTAATAAAATGCTCAATTATGTCCAGCATAGCAGGAATAGAGGTCTCTGAATGAGATAACTGTAGGAGCAGGTCATCTGAATAAACAGTCACCTTAAGCTCGAAACCAGAAATGGTAATCCCCTGAACCTCCAGATTTAAGATTAGTCTACGGATTAACGGTTCCAGGTAAAGATTAAATAGCAAGTGGGAAAGGGGACATCCCTGCCTTGTACCTGAATATAATGTAAAAGACTCAGAAAATGCCCCATTTCCAGAAATCCTAGCAGTGGGGTTCTGATAAAGAGCCTTCACCCAGTTCCGAAATTGTTGGGGAAAGCCGAAGGCCTTTAAGGTTTGAAGCTAAAAGTTCCAGTTCACTCTATCAAAAGCCTTCTCAGCATCCAGGGAGACCAACGCCACAGGAAAGGGAGCATCCCTGGAGGCCGAGAAGACATGTGCGAGAGTACGAAGGTGGTCTGCAGACGACCTTCCCCTCATAAAACCCACCTGATGTGAACCTATGAGGTCAGGGAGAACTAAGCCAACCCTGTCCACCAAGATTTTGGTTAGAATTTTGATATCCTGATTCAACAATGATATAGGTCTTTAGCTTTCTACACATTCTAAGTTTTTACCTGATTTCTGCAATAGTACAATAAGTGCTTCAAAGAGAGTGGGGTCAACTTGAACACCAGATAAGATGCTCTGGAAAAGGGAAAGTAGGTGTGGGGCTACTAACTCTTTGAAACACTTATACAAATTGGACGTAAAACCATCCATTCCTGGTGTTTTATCAGAAGGAAGTCCTTGAATCACTCCCATAATTTCTGAGGTAGTGATAGGGGCTATCAACTTCCTACTCAGAAACTCTGAAAGATGGGGTAGGCGAGTCTCAGTCAAGTAGGAAGAAAGCATGGAGTCGGAAGGGGGGTTGGGCATATCTCCATATAACTTTTTATAGTAATTAGCAAACTCTGCAACTATCTCCTGAGGAGAACATTTCAGAGCTTCATCCAAAATTGAACAGATAGGGGGCATAAATCGGGCTGACTCAAGTTGCTTAACCCTTTGGGCCAACAATCTCCCAGCTTTCTCCCCCTGATCTATATAGGAAGCTTTCTTGCGAAGGATGGCAAATTCTGCCTTTTCATTTAGCATATTTATATAGGAGTCCCTCAACTTAGCCAATTTTTGTTTGGCCTCATCTGACTGAGACAAATGTGGGTTAGTTTCCAGCAATCTAATTTGAACAAGTAATGCCTTCAGTTTTTCCTCCTGCTTCCTCTTCTGCGCGGAGGCCATCCCAATTAATATACCCCGAAGATATGCCTTAAAGGCACACCACAATACATCAGACCTAATCCCTTGGGTGCAATTTACCTCAAAGAATTGTATAATATGCTCTTTAATACATTCCCTACTTTTGGAATCTTTAAGCAGCTGATCATTCAGTTTCCATCTAGATTGACGTTTAGGAAGGGAGGTTAGAACCACCTTACATGTCACCAGGTAATGATCCGAAGGGGGGCCGGGGTGAATGTCCGAGGCTATTACACCAGGCAATAATGCTTTTTGTAACAACAAGTAATCAATACGGGATGCCGAGCTGTGAATCGAGGATATAATAGTATACTCCCTACTCTCAGGGTGAAGAACCCTCCATATATCGCACAAGCCCAGTCTGTCCAATAGATTATGTAATGCCCTCTGCACTGGGAAAGTGTACCTGAGCCCAAACTAGAACAGTCTTTGCCCCAGTCCATCACTAAATTCCAGTTGCCCCCTAAGATTATAGTGGCAGGCAATAAAGGGAGAATGGTGTTGAGTAGACGTATTAAGAAAAGAGGGTCATCCCTATTAGGACCATAAATACTGCCAAACACAAATTTCATGGAGTACATAGTCCCCTTTACCAGTATGTACCTGCATTGAGGGTCTCTAATTTCCTGCAGAACCTTAAATGGGATATTCCTGTTAAGAAGAATTAAGACCCCACAACTCTGGGAGGTACCCTGAGCAGAAAAAACCTGTCCAATTTGCAAGCGTCTCATCTGAATGGCTTCCGAGTCCAACAAATGGGATTCTTGAATAAAAGCAATATTAGGTGCAAAACGTCCAAATGTTTCAAAATCTTATATTGTTTCATTTTGTTGTGGACCTCCTTGACATTCCAAGTCGAAAAACAAAGATCATTGGCCATCCGTCTTGTCCAGTAAGTAGAAATAATACCAGACTTCAAGCAAAGCCAGAAAAGAATCACACACTCTGTTGGTTCCTGACTGTGCCCCACCCCAGCCCTCCCTCCTCTCCCCACCCCCATCCACCCTATTTCCCCATATCCCCAAAAGATACCTAAAAAGAATTACCCCCAGCCCACCCCACTCTTCTTGTGCTACTCTTAGCAGCACTCCACAAAAATCGCCTTCCCCCTCCTGCCCTCCCACCTCCTAGATCTCTCCACTAAACCCTTATATAAGATTTATCAAAAGACAAAAAATAGCATGACAGTGTTCCTGCCTACAAAAGAGTATCTATTCTAACTGTTTGCTCAATCCTGAGAAAACTAATTCTTTTAGCCCCTTGTGAACTTAATTACACCATCTGCCCAATCTAGAATCCAACTGACTCCTAATTGGCCCGTGAGGACCTAAGCACTGGGTAGACCATTGCGCTTTCCCAGTGTCATAACTTGAAAGAGTGCCCCCCCCCCGAATATTCCTCAGGATGAGGCGGGAGACGTTGCTCCATTTGTTCCAGCAGCTCCTTCAATCATGGAACACCCTCGCCTGCTGAATCCATCAGCAAGTTAGGGTATAATCTTACAACAACATTCCCTCAGGGAGAGAGGTAACATGGGATAAAGAGCAACAATAATCCCCTCCTCAATAAGGGAGCTGTCGGAACATACATTAGCCACCTGTCCCTGACCTTTCAATCGAAGGATAGTGCTAAACAGCTCAAGGCTTTCGACTTGATGATAGTCACACCCCAAACTAGTACTATAATCTCTACCTATAACATCCAACTACCCTTTCCACCTCTTTAATCCCTCTTAAATCCAGCTTGCCATAAAGGAAGACAAGACACCAAGCAAACGAAAAAGAAAAGAGAGAGAGAGAGAGAGAGAAAGAAAAAAAAACCCTGTACACACCTCTCCAATATGACTGACGTACCCCCCCCATTTTCCATCCATCTGCACCCGCACTGCAGAATTAACTTTCCTGTGCATTCTTATACACGCCCACATCTGGGGGTGAACACCTAGACTTGATCTGATGTCTGATTCCAGGAGGGGGGAGAAAAGATAGAGGCTTTAGCCACCCAAACATAGTCCTGCCGTATTAGTTCCTCAAGGAGAGGGGTTACACAAATGGAAGAGAAGAGGCTTGCCCCCTCCAATAGAAAAGTTATCAGATCCTCCATTAATACCTCTTCTCCAACTGTTCCATGGAAGTGGAGCACCGAGCAGGCCAGATTCTTTGGCTTAATAATAGTTGCCTTCAAAAGAGGCACTATGCTCCCCTCGTGTGGCTATCCACTGGAACCGCCCTTTCTCTTGCACCATATACACCCACCTTCTGATCTAAACAAAATGAGGAAAATGAAATAAAAAGAGAAAACAGAAAGAAAAAGGAAAAAGCCCCCCCTCCCCCTCCCAACAATCACCAAATGAATCCATGGAGGGTTTCACTGAATAAATAAAGTACAAGCTCCTCCGTTAACACAACTGAAACCCCCGGGTATCTTCCATCCAGCTGCTCCCTCACTACCAAATTTGCCTCTCCGTACATTCTTATACACACCTTCCTCTAGGAAGGAGCCTTTGCCCTTCCCGAATCATCCAAACCATGAGGAGAAAAAGTAGGGGATTAAGTCAAAACAGGCTTATATTCCTAGTATCGCCAGTAAGCAAAACCCAGCCCCAGCTAAACAGTGGACAAGAATTATCCATGGGGACATCTATTTTACATGTCCCATCTGTGAATCCTTCACTGGATCTCTGAGGTCTGTCTGTGAGTACCTGTCGTTACGATGAACAAATCAAAAAACCCTGCCAATAAGACCCCAGGTTATTGTCCCCTTATTGAATCTAACATTAACCTTGTAATAATATTAACAACAACAACAGCAATTGAGTCAACAGAAAGCATTGCAAAAACAACAATAACATAGTATTGTCCCGTCTAGACCTCTTCGGTCTAGTCTTCACTGCAGATGTTCCATACCACCAGTCTTAACTCTTGCTCTTAGAATAGCGCTTCTCAGAGACAACCAGGACATCTTCAAGTGTCTCTAAACAAATCAGGCATAGCCGTCTTGATGCCTGTCATCGCTGACTCCACATCATCATATGACCGCCACTGACCCAAGAGCTGCACTTGCAATTTAGCTGGGTATTGCATCCTAAATTTAAGGCCGGCGGCGATCAGCTTAGTGACCAAAGGGTGGAAGGTGGATCTCCGTTGCCGTACTGTAAGTGGTAAGTCCTGGGCAACTCTGATTTTAGCAAAGAAGTGCTGCTTCTCCAAAAAGTTCAAAAAGTAGAAGATCAATGGACGAGGAGGAGCCCTGATTGAAGGCTTTGGCCTTAGCGCTCTATGGGACCGCTCTATAATATAGCAGGGACCGTAAGGAGAGGACCCAACAACTTTCTCCATGAACTTTTGTACGAATAAAACAGGATCCTGCCCTTCATCCAGCTCAGGGAGGCCAATGATTACCGAGTTGTTCCTGCGGCTTCAGCCCTCTAGGTCTTCCAGTTTCTGCTCGATTTTGGTGATCTTTTGCTTAACTTGAACCAGCTTGGGCTCCTGCTTCTCTACCTTTCTCTCCAGCGATGTGAGACGGGCCTCAGAATCTGATGTCCTCAAAGCTATGTCCTCTATAGCTTGGGAGATAGTTTTAATTTTAGAAGTAAGATTTTTCACCTCTTCTTGAAACGGTCGAAACTCGGCCAAGAACCCAGCTAGCGTTAGAGGCTCTTGATCGGGGTGCTGTTGTGCCGATGCCTGCGCGGTGGCCGAAACATCAGTGCGTGGCTTCTTAGGGGCCTTCTCAGGGGTGGCAGGTGGCCTGTGTTTGTGCTGTATCTTCTTCATGTCTACCTCCATTCTCCAAAAAACTTTCATCAGCGCAGATCCACAGAGCTTCTGACACCAGTAGACAGCCTCTGTTAGATTCCCAACTTTATTTTTCAAACCAAAAAATAATAAAATAGTGGCGGTGAGCAGGACAGATTAGCAAAGGCGTCTTCTTAGGCTCGCTGCATCACGTGACCACTCGATATTATTTGTGCTTACAATTTCCACTGTTTAGCCACAGAAACACAAATTTTAGGAGGGACAGAGTAAAATTCTGAGGCAAAATCAGGGACGTCTCTGAAAATCAGGGACAGTTGAGAGGTATGCAGGCAGGCAGAGCTTCATATGGGGCATTGTTATTAAACATTCACACTGCAAATGAGTGCTGAGCACCTCACTTAGCTACATTACTGTTTTTGGACACTGATTAGAATCCACATTATGTTCTGCAGATCCCTATGCCATTAATATTCCGAAAGCTGTTCATGACTATTTTTTGCATGCAAGGGTGGTGGTGAAGGGAGGGTTCCAACTAACTGCAAAGTTTCTAAAATTCTTGGCTGCATATACACTTTTGCCAGCTGTCTGACAATCACAGAGACTGTGTAAAATCTTTATTGGTAAAATCTGAATGGCCATATATGCAGCCAGGGATTGTAGGCACTTTGCAACGAGCTGGAACCTTCTGTTGACAACCACCCTTACTACACCCTTATATTAAAAAAATGATCATGAACAGCTTTCAGGATATTAATGGCATAGGGATGAGCAGAATATTATGAGGATTGTAATCAGATGTACTGTAGCTAAGTGAGGTGCTCAGCAATCATTTGCAGTGTGAATAACTGTGCCCCATATAAAGCCCTGCCTGCCTGCCCCCCCCCCCATTGAAACAGTGCATGCAGGATACCAAGGTAGCAAGCACTATGTTTTATTTTGAAACAGCCACACGGTTCCATAAAGAACCATTCTGAGGGCTTTTTCCTTCCTATAGAGATGTCAACCATCCTTCACATTAGTGTACTGTCAAATCATTGTACATATTGGTTTTTGGATACCATAACAATTTTAATCCTGTGTTACAAGCAGTCTTTCCTATAATGCTATCAGACTGTCCAACAACAAAATGGAACATTGACCACCTGTCAGCTCACTACATTTTCCTTTTTACTTTATCATGGACACAGTATTGCAAAGTACCCCACAGAAGACATATTTAGCACTGGGTTATTTTTTCTCAGTTTTCCACATATACAGGTAGTGATTAGCAATTTCAGACCACCAGCAGTGCTTTTATTGGGCAATTGGGGGGCATACTCTCCACCACCCCAGACATGTTTACGGAGATTGTGAGTCCCACGCTATAATTTCTATGGATCAGAAGTAATGGAGACTTCGAGTCCACAGCATTATTGTTTGTTTATGGAACCAAGCGGTTACTTAAAAAAAAGAACGTTTATATTATCGCATTCTAAATGTTATCAAATGGATTTGGAGGAATATTGATGGATTTGACTACAAACAGTTCCTTGAGGCAATATTTAGTTTCAAAGCATCTCCAATGGGCTCTTTAACAAAATTTTATTTTCAGACTATGCAATTTATAAAAGCAAATTTTCAAATAGTGTTTATTACACGTAGCACTTTAATCCTCCCATTTTTCTTCACTTAGTGACATGCTACTCTCTACTGGCAGCCATTAATATTCTGAAGCTGTTCATGACCATTTTCCATATGTAAGGGTGGTGGTAAATGGAGGGTTCCAACTAACTGCAATGTGCCTGTTCATACAGGAATGCGGCACAAACTGAATAACCCAACCATTTGGGATCACAGTAAAATTCACAAACTTATATGATAATTAGACTACACTAAATAAATAACCCGGCAGGTACAATTAGTGCCATTCCATCTATAGCAGTTAGCAGCTCAGCAGTTTAACGTCTTTAATGGTATAATCTGAATGGCTGTGTATGCAGCTGAGGATTGCAGACAATTTGCAGTTAGCTGGAACCTTCCCTTCACCACCACCCCTACATAAAAAAAAAATGGTCATGAGCATTATATTATACAGAATATTAATGGCATCATAGTATACAGGATATTAATGGCATAGGGATAGGCAGAACATTATTCCCCAGTACTAACAGTACCTGCATCGTAGAGTCTATTTCAGAATGCCATCATAACACTACACAAAGTATTAGTGGCCAAAGCAGCAGTGGGCACCATTGTCTATTGATTATGTTCATGTCTGCACGGCACTGTTCTGTGACACATTGGTTTCAGGCTTTCTCTAGCGCTCCCAGACCTGTTCACTTCAGCTGATCCAATGGTGTAGTAATGTTCACAATAGGCTCATTCACTCTGCATGTTCTGAGTCGGGGCTGATGGTGCACAGCACCCAGATTGGTGCCCCTGTGCACATGTGAATGCCACCGTTCTGACGTTTTTCACTTGTGTTCTGTTGTACCCATGATCCCTGTTTTCTTGGGATCATGCAGTGGAGTAGGAGTTTTGCACCAGTTTGCTTGGCTGTGTGAACAGCCAGAACCATCCAATACATTGCCCAGTGTCATGGCTGCACTGTGGAACCATGTTTTCTCAATTTACAGCCCTTGGTTTTTGAAAATATCTACTTGCCCGAGTTCAGCTGTGCTTAATATACCTAAAACTACCTTTGGCTGCACTTGGGTCAGAAGACCCCTCCACTGTAGTATTTTTGACTGCAGCTCCCACCAGAACCCTCCTCAAAATGCCAGAACTTCTCTTGCAGCACCTGCAGCATTCTAGAGCTATGCTTTGTGAATGCTGCTCCACAGCATTTCAGATTACTTGGCTCCAACCATCTACATAACGGTGATCCAACTTTCTTGCTGTGTGAATGAGCCTTTTGACAGTATTGTATCATATGGTGCAGCAAAACCATTACTGCAAATGGGTTACCTGAAATACATTCAAGTTCATTGTGGTTCTCATGATTCTCTAGTGTGCATGATGGGGGTGTGGAGGGACATAGCAAATATACTATTATACCAAACCTGCAATAAATCAATGTTTTTAAAACACTAGATAAACCCATCAACTGATAAGGTAACAGCTGAATACAATGCAATAATACTAAGTGTACCATGCTAGGCTATTGTGTACAATGTATTGGTGAAAGAATGGTTGTCAAAGGAATGATATGATGGTCACATGTCCAATTATGGTGATTGTGCATACTAAATTAATGGTACAGCTTCTACTAGATGGTGCAAGAAACAGATACAGTTAAAATACAAACAAAATTTGGTCAGTACATCCAGTTAGTTTGTGTGTCCGATTTGCCTCTGTTGTAGGTGTGCATTTTAAATGCTACATTGCATTGTTTTTGTTTTTTTGTTTGTCTGAGGCAGGAGTTTGGGGAATATTTTTAATAAAATTATTTGTTTATTTATTGTATTCTTCTTTTTGGTCTGTACCATAGATCACAAATGTGATGGCTGCCTGAGAATGCATGCCCCCAAAACATGATTTGTATGGCAAAAGTTATTATGCAGTGCCCAAGCAGAAATGTTTAAAACTGTCAAGGAATCTATAAATTGCATTATGTGCACAGAGCACAGGTAAGTGATGCAAAGGGGACTATTCACCAGTTTCGAAAATGACACTGCATGATAATGTCACCCAAGTAGTGTCCGCTCCCCCCGCCTCACCACTATTGCACAACTACAGTTTAGGAGACAGTGTGGTCAAAAGCATGGAGTCAAAACAGTGTTAAGTGGTACCTCTAGCAGCCTAATGTGCCACCCCACACTGTATTATGCCCTCGGAGTAATTTCTGGCAACTGAGTATGTGCATGGCAAACTGTTTGCCACTATCTGCAGCATGCAACAAAGTAATTTGTACTTGCCTTGATGCAGCTAAGAGCTTGCATAACTCACAATGTTGGTGACCCTGTCATTAAATCCTAGTACACACACATGAATAGTATATGATAGACAGGAGGGTCTAAATGTAAACAATAGGGCACAATGAGTGGTAGGAAACCAGGACTTTACATCTTCTCGGGGAGAGGCAGGTGGCACCAGGATGGTGATTGGTAGCAGTAAGTTTACCCCTAGAGTACCGTATGGCTATTATTTTATTTTAACAGTATTACAAATTTATTTAAATCATTGACAAAGTGATGTTACTAATAATAGCCATACAGTACTACAAGGATAACAGTTTCTTTTTTCCATAAGATTTCATTCAGAATGAACAAAATCTTACTAAAGACTCATTGCTATTTCTCCGGTCATCTTAATTAGGGTATTTACCTGGCAGTGCAAGATAGACAAAACAAAATAGAGATAGAGCTTCAGTTGCAGCCCCACCAACACCTAAATCACAGACAGGAATGATGTGTCTCTAAACCTGCTCTGCATTTTCAAATGAAGTAATACAATGAAATGCAGCGCAAAAAAAAGTGCATGGCTGCCGATTAAAAAAATAAATACTCCACTGCTGAGGAGGAAATAAATCAGACGAGATCACACCAAGTGCAGTTGAACTTAAATTTAGTAGCAGGCAGTGATGGCAAGGTGAGAGTAGTATCTCGGGACTGGCAGAACTGTAGAAACAGAATAAAAAATGGACACAACTTTTTATGTGTAAAACAACATTTATTCACTATACACACTGGCCCAGATATTCAAACTGTGCCCAAAAAGTGCGCAATAGCAGGAGCAAGTGCAAGTCCATTGCGCCCATGCGCAAGAGGCGTGATATTCAAAAACTGAGCCAGCCAAACTGCGCCTACAGCCGACGACTGAATATCACACCACCTGCACCATAGTACAACTAGGGAGGGGAAGCTGAGCAGATCTGATGCACCATAGCACAACTAGGGAGGGGAAGCTGAGCAGATCTGATGCGCCATAGCGCAACAAAGGATGTTCAGCTGAGCAGTCCAGAGGCGCCATAGCGCAACCAGGGATGCCCCCCAGCAGCAGGGTGGCAATGCAACTGCACAACCAGGGAGGTAGGGGTCCACCACCCATGCCACAGATGAGCACAGGAACACACAGCAGAACAGACATCATCCCCCCCACACCCCATGTGCTGCATAACTGGGGGAGGGCTGGAATAACCACTGGCCCATGGAGACAAGCAACCAACCCACAGCCGGGCCATGGTGCCCCATCACACCCCCCAGCAAGCTGTGACTGGCACACAAGGAGGGCTGACCATCCCATGCCACACCATCCCCCCAATGCAGAGCACACCCTGCACCGTGACCCCCAGACACCCTGCCCAGGAGCAGCGTCCACCACTGCAGGAAACCCCATGCATGCCATCACCCCCACTGTGACAATGCAACTCTGTGCACCACAGAACCATGCAAGGCAGCCCAACCACAAGCACCCATCAGTGGGTGGCAGCACACAGAGATGCAACAATGGCATACACAGTGCCACCATGCACAGCCCCCCTTGAGGTACAGCTGAGAGACCAACCATGCATCGGCACACGAGGTACCCCACACGGGACAGGGCATGTCCCGGACACCACCACCAGTGGTACAGCACCCTGCACACTCTCCCAATGACACACCCTGACCCAGCACTAGCCACACCAGCCAGTGCAGACACCCACAGTGGTGCATGGAAGCATGCACCATACCGGATGCCACACAGTGCATGGACAGACACCCACCCATACCCAAGGGCACAACAACACAGGGACGCAGTAGCAGGGCAACCAAGCCCCCAGCATGGGCCCATGTAAACTGTGTACACACAACCTGCAGTCCTCCATGGCACAGGAGTGCCAGCCACCCTGCGCAGGCACTGTGGACCTGTACACCACCATCATTTGCCCAGAGCACAAGTCATAGACAGTGGTGCACATCCCCTGCAGCACACATAAGCCACAGTATGGAGGTGGGTCAACAACTGTGGAGGCCACAGTGTCACCCGAGGCAGACATGCACCACACCAGTGACAGGAGACAACCCAGCATTGTGATGGGTACAGTGGCTGCCCTGCATGGACAGCCACCACTGACATGCCAGCAGACCATGCAGGTCACAGACATGCATGGGTGTCAGCTGCACAGGCCATGGACGGGCTGACAGGGGTGCCATGGACACAGAGCATGCACCATGGACCACTGCACGCAGTCATCCAGTGCACAGGGCACAACAAACACACCACAGACACTGACTGATAGCTACCCCCACACCATAGTCACCTCCCCATGGACACACACACATACCCATGACTGCACCACCCCTGACGCCATGCACACCACTGCAGCTGAGCACCTATAGCCCACTGCAAATCAGAGACCACCACAGTATTCATATCAAAAGACCTGTATTCCAAAATAATATCAAAATGAACTATATGCAATATTATATACAAAGTTGGGGGGAAGGCCACAAACAAGGTGGGGGGTGGGCAAGGGGCAGGGGAGAACAAATGGGACAGGAAAGGAGGGGTGTGAGGGTGGGTCCAGGGGAGTAGGAGATATCAGGAGCAGAGGGACTGTTAATGGGAGCCCCGCTCCCCGCTCTGGCTGCTCTGCCGCCGGTGCCTCCTGTGGACCCCAAGCTGGTCGAGCCGTTGAAGGATTTCTAAGGATGCCCGTGCCACAGTCAATATCTCCCTCAACACCTCCCTGATCTCCATCAGCTGGTGGACACCTAGGACAAGAGAGCACAGTCAATAGGTGTGAATGCACAGCCCCATACAGCCCACCCACTGTGCGTGGCATATGGCCGTGGGACATGCCTCTGTGATGGTGTGTGACCACCCACAGTGATCACGTCCACAAGACCTGCCCACCCAGGCACATACAGCCATGCGGAATGCTGCACACACCCACTGGCCAAGTCATGCACAGCACCACCGTGGCCATTTAGTGACATGGCTATGTGGTGCAAAGGCAGTGGCACAGCCATGTACCCGGTGCACGCATGGACCACCATTGACGCACTCCCAGACATGCATTGCCACTGGACAGTGCTGACTGTAACAAGTTGCGTGCATGGCAGTGGTGTCAATGGATGGTGGCCATGCCCCACTGCCCACCCTGTTACACAGCATGCAATAGTAATCATGGAGGTATGGCACTCACCATCATCGGGCCAGTCCCTTGGGCGCTGTGGACCGTAGCCCCTTCTCGAGTCCCTGTCCTCTTGGTGGCACTGCATTTCATGGGCTAGATGCCGCTCCTCCGGCCCTGTGGTGCAAACATGGAGAAAGGAACATCAGTACAATCCTGTAGCAAAGCCCCCATGCCCCCAGGTGTGTGCCCTCCCACCCAGCCAGACCCACCCATCCCACACCCTGATAACACCACCACAGCCAACACCGGATGGTCCCTCCCCCATGTGCTGGACACATACAACTGTGATACCCATATGGAAGATAAAAGTGTGTTGATGTAACACCTACCTGGCCGTAGCACTGTGCCCCTCCTGGCACATCCCCGCAGGTGGGCAAGCAGGTCTGGCTCCCTCCGCCGCAGGTCGCCATACCTGTGGCGGCACTGCTCTGCTGTCCGCCCCCTTCCTGTGGCCTCCTCTAGTGCAGTGGCCACCTCCTCCCACACCTGGCTCCTGGACCTGTCCAGGGGTGCCTCCCCAAACAGTGGTCCATGGAGTGGCTCCACTATGGCCACTAGGTTAGCCAGTTCTACCTGGCTCCACTGTGCAGCCCTCCTCTGCTCCATTCTCCTAGCTCAGTTGGCCAAAATGACGCTCTGCAGTGCGGCGCCCCACGTGCAGATGCTGCACTGTACAGCACTGCCATTCCCTATCGTGCTGTCACCGAACAGCGTAATAGTGGTGCACCCGTGCCTGACGCATGGTGCCTAGGGGGCAAAGGTCGGGCACAGGGTCAAGGAGCTCTGGTCCATGGACAAGCACAGTGCCATTGGAACCCAAAGCATGTAGCGCGATTGGATGCCTGTGTGCCACCTCCAGTAGTGGCCTACCGTGCTGTTGCCCCAGTGTGCCTATGATGGCCCAGTGCCACAGCGCCATGTAGGTGAATATTGCTGTAGCACCACTGGCACAATGGTGGCTGTGCTCTGCATTGCTTCCGGTGCACAGCACATCAGCAGCGCAGCAGACGCCTGTGTCAGCAACCCGGGCATGCGCAGTGAGGTGTGTACTGCGCATGTCACAGAACTGCACCCTTGGCTCAGCACGTTCAACACAATTGCACAAAGCGCAACAGTGCGATATTCAGTCGTCATATACAAAACAGCTAATCAGCCATTCAATGGCGCAGCACTGCAATTTGCATCCACTTAAAGTCGCGCCTCGCCTCATTTGCATGGGTTGCGCTATAAAAGTGCGACATTGGGCTGCACTGGCCATAGTCGGTTACTACAGTCTATTGGTGAGTTGCATGCTGTTTGGGAGTGTGGACTGTGGATTTAGGGACATGCATAGGACTGCACAGTCACAGGTAACAACTGTCATTCTTACAGGCTAAATAATGACTGAGCGAGTTGTGGGAGAGGAGGAACACAGTGGTGGGAGGAGGAGGAGGAGGCCTAATTTCATCAAGGCCGAGACTGATGCCCTGTTTGAGCTCTACCTGGATCACGAGCCGCTTCTCAGCGGATGGCAGAGAACATCTCAAGCCCGTGCTGCTGCATGGGAGGAGGTGGCACGTGCAGTGAACCTACATGGCAGCCACCAGCGCTCCGTGCAGGAGTGCAAGAAGAAGATGGGCACAGACAGGAGGAGGATAAAGGAGAAGGTGGCTGCCATCAGGGCAGCATGAGCTGTGACAGGTGGGGTACAACCGGAGGTGGTACACCTGACTCCACAGGAGGAGAGGGTTGCTGGAAGCATGCAGCTTTGTGCCATTGAGGGTGTTCCGGGTGGTGGCTTCCAGACGGGTGGTAGCCCATCACTGCATGGTAGGTCATGGTCTGTCTATGGGGGGGCAGGGTAGGTCACATGCAGTAACGCAACTTTGTTTTCTCTTACAGATCCTGAGCATCTGCATGGGTCAGCGATGGCGGGCCTGTCCACTGAGGACAGTCAGCCGAAGATGGAGGAGGGCCCATCCACCTCCACAGGTATATGTGGCTCAGTGTGACAGTGGGCCACCTGGCTGTCCACACTGATGTTGTTGGAACAGTGCGGAGGAGGCCCTGCCTGTGTCCCAGCGTCCACGGATGCCAGCATGCTGTGACTCGGGCTGGTGCCGGGTCCATCACCAATGATGATGTCGCTAACGGCATGGGCAGTGACATGTGTGTGCCACGGGATGGCCACACAGCAGGTAACATCGTGGCCATGGCTGTGGGTGGTGTTGCCGTGGAGGCCTGCGTGTCAGCACAGTCCCAGCCTGTGCCTGTCAGCACCAGTGGGGCAGCACTGGTGTGTGTACAGGACAGTGGGACTGTTTCAGCCACTGTGGTGGTACCAGTGAGCCCTGGGGAGTGGCAGCCAGAGGGGCAGCATCAGCAGTCGGCCAATGGGCTTGGGGTACACGGTCAAGGGGTGGCATCTGTGCACCACCTGTGGACATGCCCAGACCTGGTCCTGGTGTGCAGCGCCCACCCTCAAGGGGTGCTGAGCATTAGGGCTGCCCACACCCTGAGAGACAGGATGCCAAGGAGGCAGAGGACCTCTTGGACGAGCACACCTACCTACTGCAAGCATCAGTCCAGCAGCAGATGCGGCTTGCAATGTCGGTGGATGCACTGCGTGCGGCTCTGGAGTGGGCAAAGGAGCGTCGCAGCAGAGACACCGCTCTGATCCTGGCAGGGATGGACCGGTTGTGGGAGGATGTGAGCACTGCCATTGACAGGCAGACACAGGCATTCACTGATGTCATGGCCACGGTGGGCACACAGTCATGTGCCCATGCGTCGCAGACACCACGCAGTGCACTGTCCACCCCCCGTTCCCGGTGTCTTGCGACACCCTCCCTGTCGACACCGGGTTCAGCTGTGGGCATCCCAAGCACACCTGGCGCAGGCATGTTTGGTGTGCTGCAGACCCCTGCACGAGCACGGTCGCGTTCACACAGTGAAACCCCTGGGGGACCATCAGTGCCACCCCATGAGGCCAGTGGTCAGCCTGTCAGTGCTGATGGGTCTCGGCGGGGCCACCCACGCATCTGTAGTGGCCGGGGCACTGTGCCGTGTGAGTGATCTGTCTCCCAATGCGGCTACTGTCTGGTGCTGCCCTGTGTGCATTGTGTCTTTCAGCGAGCATTGCACGGGTGGGTACCTGGCCCTGCACGCGGACTCACAATCCAGCTGCACACCCTCCCAGCTGCTGTCCACAGTTGTGTGTGCATGATGCCTGTATTGCGCTGTACACCAATGTGCAATGGTGCTCAGCATCTGACACACGCACATGGACAGGCAGTGGGCGTGGTGGTCTGTGGACATGTGTGTGGCTGGGGTGGCATTCTGTGTCGGTGTGCCTCCTACTCTTTGTGCATGTTTGGTGCATTGTGTGTGTGTGCATGTGTGTGTGTCCATCTGCATGGCATGTTAGACCTCATCCATCCCTGGTTGTGTGTGTGGTTCCATGCCCTGCCACTTCCCTTGATGGCATGCACCCCTGGTGTGTGTCCATGCATGTTTGTGAGTTGTGCCTTAGCCACTGTTGGTTGCACATGGCCCCTTGACTTACCTGGGTTGGCTGAAGTGCTCCTCCATGATGGTGTCCCGGTGCAGCTGTGCCAGCCGGAGTAGTCAGGGGTCCCATTGCCCAAGGGCGGCTGCCCATCACCATCATCACCGGTGACCTCATCATCCCCATCGCTGTCCCCCTATTCAACCTGTACGGCTATCCCACATTCGTTGGCCATGTTGTGCAGGATGCAACAGGCCAGGAATAGCCCGCAGGCCTTTAAGGGGCTGTGCTGTAGGGCACCGCCAGAGGTGTCCAGGCAACAGAAATGTGCCTTCAGCAACCCAAACACCCACTCGATGACATTACTTGTGGTGGCGTGTGCCTCATTGTAGCATTGCTGCGATGGGGTCATGGGCTGCCGGTATGGTGTGAGCAGCCAGGGATGGAGTAGATATCCACTGTCATCTGTGTGTAGAGGGTGGAGGTTAGTTTGGTGATCAGCATCGCCCTGCTCCAGGCCATGTAGGCCACTACCCATGTCACCTCTGAACATGCCCCCCCAGGCCTTATGATTGTCCATGTGGTTTGCATACTCACCCACTAGGTGGCCAGTGGGGATATCCCCACTCTCGAATCTGTGGCACACTGCCGACTGGTGCCAGATGAAGGCATCATGTGCTCCCCCAGGGTGCGTGGCACAGACATTGATTATGCACCCCCTGGCATCGCACGCCACCTGGCAGTTGATGCTGGCATAGCCCTTGGGATTGATGTATGCGGCCCCCTCGGGGCCAGGTGGTGTGCGGATGGCCACTTGGGTGCAGTCTATTGCCCCTAGCATGCCAGGCATACGTGCTACCCTGTGTAACTCCTGTATGTTTGCTGTGCGCTCCACCGGTGTGCTGGGGAAATGGATGTACTCCGCAGGATGCGGCAGCAGTGCACTGAGGAATTGAGTGAGGTGGCATGACGTGGCCAACTGGGTTATGCCTGTGGTGTCCCCAGTTGGTCTCAGAAGGTACCCATGGTGAGCAAGCACATGCAAGCTGTCACTTTCATCTCTACTGACAGGGCATGGCTCCGTTGTGTGGGTGCCTGCATCACATCACTGCACAGCTCACAGAGCTGCCTCAGAATTGCCTGATTCAGGCGATACCAGCCCACAATCTCGATATCACTGTACAGCTCGAAGCTGGTGCAGGCTCAGTACTGCCTGTTGGGGGCATACCACCGACGGGCCCTTCCACGGCCATGCCCCCTGCTGCCCGCCTTCTCACCCCCTCATTACGGCCTCCATCTGGAAGGTGGCACTGGCCATGTCCCTGGCTTGTGTTCACCCCTGGCAGCTGTTACTGTATTCCCCCCCACTGTCCTGACTGCTACTTCCCCTGCACTAGGAACACCTGCCTGTGCTTGCCTCACTACTGTGTGGTGTACTTCCCCCTTCTGCACTGTCTCCCCACACCTTCCCCTGTGGCTGTTGCTTCCAGGTGCCCTTTCCTGCCTAGCCTTGTGTGTCCCTGCTGCCCAGTTTTCCCTGCTATCTCTGGCTCTCATGTGGCTTCCCTGTAGTGTTCTTGTGCCTCTTCCTTGCTCCCTTTTATTTTGGCTCATTTCCGCTATGGCACAACTTCAGCTTGCTCCCCTATTGCGCATGGTGCAAGTTGTTAAATATGGCACTGCGCCATTTATGCATGGTTCCTCCCTCTTCAGTTGCACATGCATTCATTATCATTGCGCTGTTGCTCAGCGTGATTTGGGGGGGCGCAACTGCCTCCTGCTGAATATCGCAGAATGGCACATTTTTGGACTTGTGCAGGCACAACCCTATTGCGCATGGCTCAACTCTTTTGAATATCTGGGCCACTATGTTTAGACAATGTGCCTTTCGAGAGGTGCTGCTCAGTAAACTGAATGACAGGTACAATGTAATCAACAGTGCCACCTGGTGCATTTCAACAGACATTCGTGGAGATTTAATTAATTGAACAGCGCCACCTGGTGCATTGTAACAGAGTTCATAGGGATTCAATTAATTAAGGGCTTAAGGCATACCACAGACCACACTAGCACACTGCCGCATTAATGAGGTAATGCTCGGTATACCTCTCGTTAATACCACATCTGCCGAGGTATGCTGAGAAGAAGAATCAGCATTTATATAGTGCTTTTCATACACAGTATCTCAAAGCACTTTACAAGCAATGCTAGACTGGTAGTGAAGTGACTGAATGTGTGGTGGCAGCTATATTGCACATCATCACCTACACACAGCCTGGATAATTGCATGAACCAGTTTATGGGAAGGGGAATGTTGGCTAGGACACCGGGAATGTTCCTTGCTCTTTGCGAAGAGTGCCCTGGGTTCTTTTACTTCCAGCAGGACAACACCAGGATGGGCAGAAGGGATCTTGGTTTAACTTCTCATCTGAAGGAGTAATACAGCAGCAGTACAGCACCCCCAATACTGCACTCAGATGCCAGCGATTTTTAGGTGCAAGTCCAATCCCGGTGTGGGACAAAAACCCACGACCTTCTGGTCTAGAGGCAGATGTGCTACCAACTGAGCCACACTGACACCTGAGGTACCACACAACTTTTGAATAGTGACCACCGTATTATGCTTATGTTAATAATAAAAATTGTGACAGATCATTAGGATCATTATAAACAGATGGAACTGAGGTTAGTGAACCTGAACAAATGGCCACCATTTTTAATGACTTTTTTGCTTCTGTATACCGGGGGAAAAAAAATATCTACACATCACAATTTGATCGAAGTCATTCAACATGTAACTTGAACATAACTTCAGAAGAGATCATGGAGCAGTTGAATAAAGCTGACATTCATAAATTAGCAGGACCTGATGGACTTAGTGCAAGGATTTTAAAAGAAACAAAAACATGGACTAGCCACCTTATTTACGAGATTATTGCAGACTGGGGATATCGCAGATCATTGGAGAAATGCTATACTAATACCCTTATATAAAAAAGGCAGTAAATTAAACCCATCAAACTATAGACCAAATAGCCTTACATGCATCTTATGCAAAATAACAGAAACAATTGTTAAAAATAGGCTGGAAGCAGAACTACAAAAGAACAATTTTCTAGATCGCGATCAGCATAGTTTTAAAAAGGGTAGGTCATGTGCAACCAATCTATTGGTCTTTTATGAGAAGGTTAGTCAGGCACTTTCTAACAATCAGCCCATGGATGTCATTTTTTTAGATTTCAAAAAGGCCTTTGATAAGGTTCCCCATGCATGTGCAATTAATAAATTAAAATCTCTAAACACTGATACTACATTACTAAGCTGGATTAATAACTGGCTGTACCATAGGACTCGAGCAGTAAGGATAACAGGAAGTATATCTGGGACAAGAGAGGTTAATAGCTGGGTTCCCCAGGGCTCTGCCCTGGGACCTGCATTATTTACTATATTTATATCAGTTCTTGATAACAATGATTCCAATTGATCTGCTAAATTTGCTTGTGAGAGGCTGTGGGGAAACAAATGGACACATACACTGATGTAGCAAAAATCAGAATCTTGTTTTTATTATTTACAGAACAGAAAATAAAATCGGACTTTCAATGACAAATGAAAAATTAAAAAGGCAATGAAAATAACAGCTTAACTTCAGCAAAAAGAAAAAAAAAACTTCAGTATCTAGCACTAGCAGTTACTAGTACAGACAGGTGTTTCTTCTCCAACACCCTGCTCTCAGCTGATCTAACACAGTCTTTGTTCAATATATAAAGGGGGAAGAACTCTAGGATTGGTCTGCCCAACATGTCAATCATCCAGTACTATAATATCTTTTCTTTATCCCTAACAGACTTTTATTTCTTCATGTACAAAAACAATTACATATCTCATATCTTTCTTATAACATTGTGTTGTACTATGTTACACCTTTGTTTATGTCCTGGATCCAGTAATGTTTTGTATGATCCATCTGTAAGCCCCTCCTCCAGCTTATCCTTGCATAAATATGCTAGGAATGAGGCCATCCGGCTCTTATAGTGGATAGCTGTGGAGGCAAGGGTGCAGAGGGATCCAAGATTCCAACTTTCTGCAGTAAGCATGTTTACATTGAAGCATGCATTTACATAGAAGCACTAAAAGAAACTGCTTTTCCCTTTCAGATTGTGCCCAGCAAACAATACCGGTCATTTTACAATGGCAGTGTTTCAGTGCAGCAACCTTGTTCCAGTGTGATAAGAAGAAACATGCCGCACCTTGAAGTGGTGAACAGCAACCTCCTCCTCAGAGTAGCTCTGCACGTTTTACTTCATCTGCACACTAGGCTGCCCAAACATTAATTCTTTTAGTGCATTGTTTTCCTTTAGTTGGACCAGCTTTTCTAATGTGTGATTATTCTCTCTATACCCTCTTTGGAGCTGATTAAAACCATTCGCAAACAATAGAGGGGTAGCATGTCTTAGTTATGCAGTGACTCATTAAGCAGCATTAAAAAGGCGCTACCAAGTTACGGTGTTTTGCTGTTATGTGGACAGTCTTTTAAAATGCAGCCACTCAATAAGCAGCACTAAAAAAACACTACTAATTTACAGAACAGTAATTCTATAACTGAATGTAGCCAGGACTGTTTTGCTTAGGGAGGAGCTATCAGCTGGCATATGTATAATTGCTTCTTTTCTGGTCTATGTAGTTCAGGATTTTAGCAGCACTACTTGTATATCCCTAAACCTTGTCACCACACAGAATACTGGCCTGGAAGGAAGGAAGGGAAGACAATCAACCACAGAACAGAAATGCTACAGAATGCATGGGTGGCCAGGCCATGTAGATGCACAAACACATAAACAATATACAATTAACATATAGGGATACCCTCCAGGCAGATCCGTAGGTAAAACATACAGGCTCTTTCACAATGCTGATGACTTGAAACTAGGTGCGGTAGTACAAACAAATATTCAAATTGAGAAACTTAAAAAAGATCGCCTAGCAAAGGAGAAATGGGACATTACTAATGACATGAGTTTTAACACAAGCAAATAAATCCATAGATTATACACTAATGGTCAAAAAATTAAGAAAAGTTGAGAGCGAAATTGACTAGGGGATATTAATTAATAATGATTTTCAGTTTGGAAAACACTGTACAAAAGTAGTAAAAAAACAAATCATATCTTAAGTTGCATAAGAAATGCTTTTGTTTCTAGGGATCAAAATTTTATTAAAGCAATGTATACATCCTATTTAAGGCCCCATCTGGACTACTGTTCAGTGGTCTGGAGCCCTCATTTAAAAAAGGAAATTTCTAGTATAGAGAAGGTTCAGCACAGAATAACTAGACTAGTGAGATGATTTGAGGATTTGGTGTATGAGGATAGATTAGGAGGCTCAATTTGTAGTCTCTCAAGAGGAGAAGAACAAAAGGTGACATGCTACAGATGTATAAAATCATCAGAGACCAGGAATTAAGGATTATTATGGGTTTAAAGATCAAATGCACATGTTCCATAAAAAGGTTCAATCCCCTTGAATACACATCCCTGTGTCATGATTAGTGTTTCCTGAAAAGATAATGCAGTTTGGTTTTGTGTTTTTCTTTAAATCGGCATCTGTTAATGTGCTCTGCAGTAACTGAAAACAGTGAAGAAACAGAGAAGATGTTTCTGTCCCTGTCAGTGAGCAATGACATCATACCTGTCCTGCTTGCTACTTTTGCAATTAAGTCCCTGTTTGCTAAATAAGCTGTTGTAGTCCCTAGTTAGAGTAGTCTGTAGAGCTAATTGTTTTCACTCAGAGTTTGTTACCAAACCATCTGGTTTGTGTTTAGAGAGATATGCTTAAAATCTATCTTTCTGTTCTCATAAAACGTTGATCACTTGGGGTTCAGTGCTGAATTGAGATGGTATGAATGAATATGTGAGAAATAACAGTTTTTCTATCACAGCTCTCAGTTCTCTGTCATCAAAACTCTGCATTCTATTCTGGCTATATAATGGATATAAAATAAACTACATTCCATTAATTCATAGAAGCAGCATGTATTTAATGTAGCCTCACTAAATATGTTCATACAATAATTTTGTTTTAATGTCAGATTGACAAATGTGTGTCTGCCACACTGCTATTTCAGGAACACATACTGTATGAACACATACAATTTAGTTCTTAGAGGGTTTCTGTGTGAAAATACATCATGTATGTATATAACTAGAAATACTATATGGCATCCTGATGCCTCAGTCTCCTGCTCAATAGTTTAGGCAGCAGCTGTCTGCTTCCCCCCTTTTCCATAGCCCAAAAGCCCCCCTGTCTCCTGCCCTCATTTGAGGCTGCTGCAGCCCGCTACCTTCTCCACACAGTCAGGGCTGCTGCACCCTGCTACCTCCTGCACAAACAGTTGACACTGCTGCACCCTGCTACCCTCTGTCCCCCACCTGATAATACAAGATGAAAGTATGTTTTATTTTTTCTTTCAAGTAGTTTCCGCAGTGTACCAAAGGATCTGACTCTAGTGGCAGGGAACAGCATGGTGTGACAACTGTAACTGTGGAGGCAAGAGGCTCTATGGTGCAGCAGGGCACAGTGATGTCAGAGGACAGAGGACAGCATGATGCAGAAGTCCTGACTGTGGTGCAGGACACAGTGGGGCATCAGGGTACAGCAGCCCTGACTGTGTGCCAGGGTGCACATGGTGCAGTGGCCCTGCCCAATTGGAGCAATGGAAGTGGATAGCAGGATGGAGCAAAAGCCCCACCTTTGGCATGAGGCAACAAAGTGCAGCAGCCCAAACTGTGGAGGCAGAGGCCATGAAACACTAGGACTTAGCAGAGCATATCAGCCCTGTCTGTGGGGGCAGGAAAAGTGAGCAACAGAGTGCATTGGCCCTGACTGTGGGAGGGGGGGCAGAGGAAAGCAAGATGCAGCAGCCTCAACTGAGAGGCAGAAGATCGGAGCATTAGAATGCCATATACTATTTCTAGTTCTACATATACATGATGTATTTCCACATTGGAAACCTCAAATAATTGAATGTTAGGAGTTCATACAGTACATGTTCCTGAAATAGCAGAGTTTGGCAGACACACATTTGTCAATCTGACATGGAAACAAAATTGTTATCACATGAACATATTTATTGAGACTACATTAAATACATGCTGCTTCTATGAATTAATGAAATGCAGTTTATTTTATATCCATTAAACAACCCTTTGTTGTATGTCCAGAACAGAATGCAGAGTTGTGATGATAGAGAACCGAGAGCTGTGATACGGAAAATGTTTTTTCTTACCGATTCATTCATACTACTTCAGTTCAGCACTGAACCCCAAATGATAATTTTTTTTTGTATGAGAACAGAAAGATAGATTTTAAGCAAATCTCTCTAAACACCAACCAGATGGGTTAGTAACAAACTGAGTGAAAACAATTAGCTCTACAGACTGCCCTAACAAGGGACTGCAGGAGCTTATTTAGTAATCAGGGACTTAATTACAGAAGCAGCAGGCAGGACAGGTATGATGTCATTGCTCACTGACAGGGACAGAAACATCCTTACTGTTTCTTCAGTTTTCAGTTACTGCAGAGCACATTAACAGATGCTGATGTAAAGAAAATCACAACACCAAACAGCATGATATTTTCAGGAAACACTACTCATGACACAGGGATGTGAATTAAAGTGAATTCAAACTTTGTATGAAGCAGGCGTACATTTGATCTTTAAGATTATGTAATAATAAAACTTAATTGAGGTGTCACAATCAGTAAATACAAATGTTCCATTGTCAAAACAACAACAGAAGAGGATATTTCACTTTTAGGGCTGTAAAGGTTTAGATTTCATTACCAGAAGAAGTAGTTAAAGCACCAACATTAAATGCATTCAAAAAGAGATTACATACACATTTAATAGATAGAGGGAACTGAAGCCCCACTCTAGCGGTAGACAGGTTTTATGGGCATGTTGCCTTCTCCTGTCTAGACAACCTAGTATTGAACCTAGCATCTGCATACTTAATCATATAATTCTGTACATTTTTGATACAGTCATCAATGAACAACAGAAATACAATGGGGCCCAGGACTGAGCCCTGAGGCACATCACTTGTCATCTTCCTCTCCCCAGACTTGCATACATATACATACAGTATATTAGTTTCAATATAAAGAAGTGGTTTAAGATTACAAGAAACTATTATTGTTATATATTATGGGCATCATGCACAAATAAGGAACATTGAAATGCAAAGTTTTTGTACAAAAGTTTATTTTTAAGTTTATATTCTTACTAAATCTGCAGTTCCCCTAGACGAATCCATCCAGGTGCAGTATCAGGGTTATCAAATAAATAAATAGAATTTCTACAAGTGACTTCTTTGTTGAGATTATTTTTCTAGTCCAGCATGGCCCAAACCTTTGACCTTTCCAGTATTTCCACCAAGGGCAGCCTCACTAAATACTTACATACTGTTGAAAGGACATTTAGTGATTACCTGCAGGAGTTCTAGGAATTTCTCATGTTCTGATTTAAGCCTTTGAATATCCAATATATACTATATACTATATGTATGGCACTCTACAAAACTCCAATAATCAGGTAGCAACTTATAAAAAAAAGATAAATACATGAAACTTAACAAAACCTTTCAGATAGCAAAATAATAAAAAGATACATTGAAATAATATTTTTAAAGTTATAGTATGTTGATAAGGCAAACACCCCAGTGCTTTTGAACTCTGTCACTGAAGTTAAATGATATTCCCTCCTAAACAAGAATAAATTGCTCTTCCAAATTAAAATATTTACATTCAGTATTACATTGCCTACATTATATTGGAAAGCCAATCAAATAAAAATGAGCAACACCATTATAAGAACATATACTGTGAAATAAATGAGAATGACACATGACACAGATATAGAAAAGTCAGATATGGGGAAGGGGTGGTGGTCTAGCAGAACTAGCAGGCAGTGGCAGTCAAAATCAGTTCTGATAGCACATCACTGAATACAGTGCTGACATACTTATAAAGAAATGTTAAAGAAATAATTCAGGCTTGGAAAGAACTCACAAGATGGAGCACTCTATAGTGTAAACTCTTAGATTCAGAAGTGACCTGGGCCAGCCTGTTAACATAGCAGCACCACTTACACCACTGGTGACCTCAGTTTGGGAATAAGCCCAGATCTTCAGGGGTGAGCTGGGGGGGAAGGAATGAACATCCCACAGGACACTCTCCCTCTATGGAGAGGGTGGACTGTCATCCCAACCCGCAATACTGACACCTGAGTGATCACTGGGGGCAGTGCACCTGGAGGACCAAGCATGGGTAGGACTCCATGGGCATCAGGCATCACTACACTCCGCACAAGTGAATATTCCTTAAAGTCAATGCATGCAAAAGTCCCCAAGGAAAGTACTGAGCAAGAGAAAATGACCAAGGTCCCCATGGATGAAAGACCCTGGTATCTTCAGGGCTGTAAGCCACCTGCCGGTTGCATACCTCTTGACGAGAACAGTTAGTTTGGGGGTAAATCCCCACACTCTGACCCCATCTGTGGGGTTATCTGAAGGCAGCATGCAGGAGGTGGCACTCTAGTGAGGCAGAAATGCCCCAGAAGTGTGCTTTGGGGACCCAGAATGAGTCAGAGACTGGAGACAAGCAGGGACATAAACACAGAATGAAAAAAGGAAAAGGAAGTGCCAGGAAAAAAGGATTCCCAGGAAGAAGATAATGCTGATAATTCAAAAAGTTTAATAAGCAGTGGGAAACAAACAAAACACCATGAAATTTAGCTGAGCCCTTCAACTGTGGGCATTTCTTTTTTTTGGTTTTGTTTTACAATTATGGCTTGCACTACTAGAAAACAGATAAAAAAGTATATACACTTTAAATAATTTTAAATCTAGACATAAAATGGATCAAAGCAATTCTTCATGCCACCCTCATTCTGAGAACCACAAACAATAATGCTGAATGCTGATATGGGCAAGATTCTCTTAGCAGTAACCCGCTCCATTGATGTCATGTGAACATAGTAACATACTGTACAGTAGGATTTAGAAACATAGAAACATAGAAGTTGACGGCAGATAGGGACCGCAAGGCCCATCCAGTCTACCCATTTCTTTTTTTCTACCTCATGAATGTGCCATAGGCCTTTACTCTGTCAATGACCTATCTATTCATACTCATCTGTACTGCCCCCTTATGCCTATCCCATGCCTGTTTGAAGCCATGCACTGTATTCATATCCACCACTTCCTGAGGTAGGCCATTCCATGCATCCACCACCCTTTCTGTGGAAAAAGAACTTCCTCACATTACACCTTAATCGGCCTCCCTCTAATCTCATGCTGTGTCCTCTTGTCCTGCTATTTTTCTTACATTGAAACATGTTAGCCTCTTTCACCTTGTTAATGCCCTTAAGGTGTTTGAATGTTTTGATCATATCACCTCTTTCCCTCCTTTGCTGTAGGGTATACATATTGAGTTCCGTTAATCTGTCCTCATATGTTTTCTGATGCAGTCCCTGCACCATTTTGGTTGCCCTTTTCTGGACTGCCTCAATTTGGTTAATGTCCTTGTGAAGGTGTGGCACCAGTATTGAATGCAGTACTCCAGATGGGGCCTAACCAGTGTCTTGTAAAGAGGGATTATTACCTCCCTCTTCCAACTTGTGATACCCCTACTAATGCACCCAAAATTCCTCTAGCCTTACCTACTGTTTTAGTGGTCTGCTTGGATGATTTCAGATAATCTGTGATGATGATGCCCAAGTCTCTTTCTTCTCTTGTGACTGCCAGCAACTCCCCTCCCAACCTATAGGTGGCTTCAGTGTTTCTCTTCCTTATGTGCATGATCTTGCACTTCTTTGCATTAAACCCCAGTTGCCACTCTTAAGACCATTTTGCCAGTTTATCCAGATCTCTTCTCATTCTGCCCACCCCATCTGGATCATCTACTCTGTTGCAGATCTTGGTGTCATCTGCAAACAGACAAACCTTATCCTCCAGTCCATCTGCAATGTCACTGATGAAGATATTGAAGAGGATTGGCCCCAGAACTACTCACTGAGGTACCCCACTTGTGACTTGCATCTCTTCTGACTTAATACTGTTTACCACCACTCTCTGTTTTCTACCCATCAACCAGTTTGCCACCCAGTTGACCAACTTCTGACCCACCACGAGCCTACCCAGCTTGTTAATCAATCTTTTGTGTGGAACAGTATCGAAAGCTTTGCTGAAGTCAAGGTAGATAACATCAACTGCTCCCCCTTGGTCCACCATCCTGGTTACCCAGTCAAAGCAATCTATGAGATCAGCTTGACAGGACTTTCCTGTTGTAAACCCATGCTGTCTTGGATCCTGTGCTCCTATGGATTCCAGGAGTTGCACTATCCTTTCCTTAAGGAGTGCCTCCATAATCTTGCCCATTACTGAGGTATGACTGACTGGTCTGTAGTTCCCTGCCTCCTCCCTCCTACCACTCTTGTGGAGTGGGATTACATGAGCTCTGATAATGGCTCTGCTAGTTCCACCCTTAGCTCCTTTAGTACCTTGGGATGTATGCCATCAGGTCCCATTGCCCTGTCCACCCTGAACTTATCAAGCTATTGTAGGACCCTTTCTTTTGTGAAGGGACTAGTGCACCCCCGTGTCCATGGTGCTGAGCTGTGGGCCCTGCCTCACCTTCTCCTCAGTAAATATTGAGCAGAAGTATCTATTTAGCATAGTTGCCTTTCCATGTTCCTCCTCCTCACACTCCTCCTTATCCTCTTTGATCTTAGAAATACCCCATCCAGACTTTCTCCTTTCACTAATGTATCTATAGAAAGTCTTGTCCCCTTCTTTTACTGTTTGTGCTAGTGTTTCCTTGGTTTGGGCCTTTACCTGCCTTACTGCCTTCCCTGCTTCCCGTAGGGAAGTTTGGTATGCCTGCCTATCTTCGTCCCGTTGCGTTCCCTTATATTTCCTGAAGGTCAGCCTTTTGTCTCTGACCTTTTCTGGTACTGCTTTTGAGAACCAAAGTGGTTTCCTTCTTCTTTTGTACTTCCTTTTCTCTCTAACACAGTGGGATGTTGCTCCAAGTATTGTATCCTTAATGCTTGCCCACTTTGCCTGTACCCCCTCATCTGTATTTCTTCTTGCCAGGGCTAGCTTAACTCTGTTGGCATTCTTATCAAAGTCAGCTCCTCTGAAGTCTCATATTTTTGCCTTGGAATGGGATGATTTAGTTCTAGTGGCCAAATTGAACCATACCATGTGATGGTCACTGGCCCCCAGGTGACCTTCTACCTGGAGATCTGTGATCCTTTCCCTGTTAGTGAGTACTAGATCTAGGATAGCCCTGTCTCTTGTGGGTTGATGTACCAGTTGTTTGAGGCCCTCCACCTGTAGGGAATCCACTATGTGTCTAGTTCTGGCTGATGTTTCTGCTGGTATTCACCAATCTGTATCTGGCATGTTTAAGTCTCCCATTATCAGAACCTCCCCTTTAGCTGTCATGTTTTGTATATCTTCTAACAGTAATATGTCTGTGTCCTCCCCCTGGTTCGGAGGCCTTTAGGCAACCCCAGTTCATATGGCTGTCCCATTTCCTGTTTCCAGGGTGACCAACAGTTCTTCTGGGTCCTTATGTGTATTCTGAATTTCTGTAGCTTTGATATTTTCATTGACATAAAGGGCCACTCCACCCTCCACAAAAATCAGCTGGTTTAGCTCATTTAGTCCATTAGCCACTAATAAATGTTTATAGCCTTGAATTTCCATCTTACTCATGTAACAAGTTGTCATGAGAGTGTGGTGTAGGGTTATCTGGGAAGAGCATGGAGGCATCATAAAAGGAACACAGAAACAGCAACAGTTTTGAAACAAATACTGGTCAGAGCCAATATGGCTGTGGAGAGCATTTAGGAGTGGCAAGAGTGGTGAACAGAATATGCTGTGCTCTCGCTGCATCGGAGTCTACCGTAATACTGCAGCGATTACAGTACTGCACATGCATGATACTCGCACATGTGCAGTTTGCCCCAGAGTCAGCCTTGCGCAACATCGCAGTGCTGACATAACTACGTGTAACAACCCAGTCCTCTCAGGTTACTGGAATTCCATTAGTACTAGTCTTAGACAGGTAGGAAAAGGCAGCTGGTGGGGAGTTCATTAGGGGCTTATTTTCATAATGACATTGTTTACTCAGCTAGCCTGAGAAAAGGGTGATTATGTCATTTAGAACTCTCACAGCAGCATAGCCATTTTAGAGTGAGTTGCTCTTGGGTAACTTAGAAGGTTCATCAGTAAGTTCAAGTGCGGCAGTTAGACTGGCAGGAGATCTGCCATTATGGCTCTATCAAAGGGAGCCCTAGTATTTTTCACCCTAGTTTGGTAAAATCTTCAGTTTGCCTGCAGGACTCTTCAGTTTCACTCCAAGGGGAGTGAGAGAAATGCAGTGTGTGGCACATCCCTCAGATATATGCTTTGGAAGAGAGAGATAGAGATGTTTTTTGTGGAAAACAATACTGCCTAGCTTGCAAAAGAGAGTGTGCCTGTATTGCAATGATAAACATTTGGGGAACCAATCTTGCTTTAAGTAACATCTGTAAATAAAGCCATACTGCAAAATCCCAGTTCCATGCTTTGGACATTCCACTTATTGCTTCTAGTGTGAACATTATTGGGGCTCCTCAGCAGCTATGTCTAGCATATGCCTAGCATTCTCTCCCCTGGTCCATTTTAGTATGTATCTACACCCCCCATCCTCTAGATAATGAGCCTGGTATACACTCCAATGCTAGGGGTGGTACCATGAGTGTAGCTCTGCCAAAAAAAAAATTGTATGCCACGTAGTTGTCAGTAGTTCTTTTAAGGAGGTGCTAGCTAGGCAACGGTGGTGTGGGGGTTACATACATATGCACAATACTCATGCATGCACAGTTTAAGTCTGCACCACCATGTTGCGCACAGCAGCCGTCACGTCTGCACCTGCATAAAGGAAAAGTAGTGTACCTGGAAGTGGGTATGTTTATGCGGCCTGCAGAAGTGAAGGGCTGCATAAACAGATTCACTGGAAAATATGCTGGGAGCACAGGGGCAGAACATCAGACAGCGGTCCGGTTACATACTTCTACAGTGTTCTTTTACAAATCTGATGCTGGCATAACATCTGTGGAGCTTGGCCCACACAACCGTAAAAATCAGACTCAGGAGGAGACTATTAACAAACTAGAGATCTGGTCTCAGATTTGCTCATCATCACAGTCACTTTCTCATTCTTTTCTAAGCAGTAATTTCTGGTAAATGTGCCTTAACCATGTTGATCACAGTGCTGGTAGACTCTTGAAGTGGTTGCTGCCAGTGGTGGCATGCTCTGAAAAAAGTGGTCCCCATGCTCTTCTGTACATTTTAGAAATTACCCAGTGAGTTAAAGGGGACAGGAATTGATTACTTATGTCCAGCTGTTTGAAATGTCTCTATTTTTATAAATTATATTCATACCTCTAAATGATTCCTATTTTAACTGTGCCTGAATAAAAGCTGAAGCTGTCAGTTGTGTTTTGTTCTGTTTTTAGATTTATAGAATTGTTATTTAATACAACAGCAGATTAGGTACATGTGGACACATGTTGATACATGGACACATTAGGATAAAGAACCTCTGTGCGCAAACACTGAGGCAAGGGTTACCCCAAAGGGCATTTGGCTGGGAAGCCAAGTTTCAAGAAAATACAAAATCACACATGCTCCCACAATGCAAAGCATCATGGGCTGCATATGCAAATCACCACAGAATGTTATGCTGGTCCAACTTTAAGCAGAATTGCATGGTGCCGAAAGGCCTCTCACACAGTTGCAAGGGTGCTAACAGGAACATGAACACGTGTTTCGTCCTACCAGGACTCATCAGTATGCCTCGTCTGTTTGACACCCCAGTGGAATGGACCAGCTACCCTTAAGGCAGTGTGCCTTGGATATATTGTGGTGAACCCATTAAAATAAAAAAACTATTTAAAAGACAAAGAACCTCTGTGCACAAACACTGAGGCAAGGGTTACCCCAAAGGGCATTTGGCTGGGAAGCCAAGTTTCAAGAAAATACAAAATCACACATGTAGGATAACAGTATCTTAATTACAAGGGGGTCAGCATTAGGTTTGAGTTTTGAATGCACATATACACTAGTCATTTGTTACGGAATTGCAGATATATCATGTTTAAGATAGTATAAGTTTGACTATTCATGAGTAATATGGACTCAGTGTACACAGAATGTAAGAAAAATGTATCTGAACAGTATAGTCTGTAAAATTTGATTGACACCACTGTGTGAAACAGCTGGTGAATGCTTAACTTACAATAGGGCAGGTTGTCTTCTGACCTATGTTTTACTTAACACATATATATTTTCATATTTATAAGACTTTTAACATTATTTACTATGTATTGCTTAAAGAGCTACTGACGCCTTAAAGAAAACTTTGAAAAACATAATAATTAGGTAAAATTCTGCTTCTATTCCATCTATATTCTAGATTTCTCCTCCCCATTATTTATTACTGAGAAAATGTGCATGAATACATGATTTGTATCCCTTGCAGTTACTTTGAAGTTAATCTGCCTCTATAGCTTACTCCCTACTTCAAGTCATAATGCTCTGTTGTGACATCACAATCTGCTGCCATGAGAGTAAATATGATGTCACAAGCAGTGCATTATGACCTCAGGTAGGGAGACAGCAACAGAAATAGATGAACTCTTCAGGAGCAAAAAGCCTGTTTTCATGCAAATGATCTCAGCAATAAATAATGGGGAGGAGGAATAAAGAACTAATGTGAAATACAAGCTGAATTTTATCTAACTATTATGTTTTGTTAAAGTTCTCTTGAAGGTGTCAGCTGCTCTTTAAGGTTATTTTTACTTGTGTTTTTAATCATTGTCATTTACTAATGATAGCACAGACACACACAGAGGGTTTTAAAATGAAGCTTCATTTGGTTTATAGCTTGTATCAGGGAGTGAACTTTCAAGTCAGTGAAATTTGACCTTGGGATACCTTTCTTTTGATGGAACTAATCCTGTCTTGGCCAAGTAATTTGCAAAGCTGAGGCTGTTTAGAAGTACAATAGGAGTTATGTTAAACAAATGTAAATAGCTCTAAAATTATACAACTTACAAATAATAAACCTGTATGAAAGTTGTTCAGGACAATAAGACCTTTCAAATGAGCCTATTTATTAAGCTGCACAGATTATATTTTTTAAACTATGGTCATCTGATTACCTCAATTTTCATTTTTCATAGGAGCTATGCCAAACAAATATAAATATCTCTAAAAGTATATGAGTTATGCATAAATCATCATATGAAAGTTGTTCAGGACAAATCGGCCTTTCAAATGAGCCTATTTATTAAGCTGCACTAGTTATATTTTTTAAACTATGGCCATTTGATTATCTGAATTTTCATTTTTCATCACAATTTCCATGTTTCGGATGGATATTTTTTTTAAAATGTAATGAATTCAAATTAGTGACTACCCTCATTTGAAAAGCCATTTTGTCCTGAACAACGTTGATGCTGGTTATATATTGGTAACTTATATACTTTCCAAGATATTTACATTTGTTTGGCATGACTCCTACTGTGTTCACTCAGAGAGAAAAAAACATGAGGTTGTTTGGAAGACCATATTTTACAAAATGTAAAGAATTCAGATTAGTGACTACCCTCATGAGAAAGGTCTCTTTGCCCTGAACAACTTTCATGCTGATTGTTTTTGTGCACCTTGAATAGTTTTAAAGATATTCAGACTTGTTTGGAAGGTGTGCACATTTGCTCTCAGAGAAAAGCAGCTTGGAGTTCTGTGTCCATCATTCTAATTATGCAGAAAGAAGGGAGTATTTCTTTAACTGCCATAGAGATTTGCAGAATGGAAGGATACACTGAAAACTCATAAAAGATGTGTTCCAAGGAAACACCTTTTCTCAAGTGAAAGCAGAATGGCTGTAGGCTCTGCCCACATCCATAAAAATGTCAAATCCCAAGATGGGGAGAATTTTTACAAGAAAACTCCATTAGTTCATCACATGGAAACACATGCAGTACATTATGTGTATGATTACTAAGTTTCAGGATCCATTGTGTTTTAATATTCCATTTAGAAACATTTTGGCAGTTTGAAAAGCCTCTGTTTTCTGGGCTGCTGGATTTTTACATTAACTTGTCAAAATCAGTTACACAGAGTAAACCCACTATCATTTTCAAAAACATATTAAAGTGTATGGTAGAACATTATTGTTACCTGAATTCCATTGTTTCCCAGTCTTGTTGTACCATCGATGTGACATCACGATGCTGTTGTGCCATCGTGAGCATGTCACATCGATGGCAAAACAGCGTAGAACATCTCTGCACACGTGCAACTAGCGACGCTCCAGGCCTGGGGGAAATAGCTACGGCGGTGAGTCAGTGCTTAGGGGCTCAAAGTAATGGCACATTTCCCTTTCACTGTTGCTCTTTACAGCCCAAGACTATAGATTTAAAAAAAAACACAGATTCTCTAAGAAGAAGGGGAATCGGGGATGGAGTAGGGCTTGTTATTTGATTGAGAAGAGGACGGAGGGTGGGAACAAAGTCAGACATTGCGGCTAAGGAAGAAGTGATCACAGACTAATTTACTGTTTCCCATACACTATACAAGACAATGGATGGGCAACAGTAACCAGCAACTCTAGTGTTCACTTCTCAAGGTTGTACGACAACCGAAAACCTCTCGAGCTTCGCTCTCAAGGTTTACATGGTTGTCATGGCAACCTCTTGAAGTGAACAACAGTGTTGGTGCTCACTGTTGCCCATCCATTATCCTCTATGTGAAACACATTAAAAAAAACTATTCTTATAACTATGTTTAATATTTTTTTTATGTCTTCTATCTTCATGTTTTTATTGTGTTTCACTGGTCACATATGAAAACTGGCAATTTTTCCTCATTATGTTTCACTAGTATAATAAATAAAAATTAAGTGAAATCTAAACTGTTAATTGGGGGGCAACCATGTTACTTAGGTATCCTTTAAGGTTGTTGGCTTATAAAAGGGCTGTGCCAAACCAGATAGGTGCTGATTCTGGTTCTGGTTTTGCCAGGAATCTCCTGGATCTGGGTTTGGTTCTGGTTCTGGTTTTGGAGTCACATCTCTAGTACTGTCTAGTGATTTATGCAATTTTCTCAATACAATGCAAAAGTGAACACTAAAAATCAAAGTACCAATGATACTAAAGGTGCAAAGAAGGTCTGTAAAGTGTGAACTATGAGTCCTGAAAGAAGGCTGCTAGTCTTCCCATGGCAATGAAAGGGAAGTGACTTGGAGAATTGGGGTCAGAAATACAGCATTTATCATGACTCAGGGCAAAACATGAATATGGGATCTGAAGCACAGCATCAGCCAAACTGAACCCACTCTATCACTGAACCAGTCTGCTGGCTTGGCGACAGGTGAGACATTGGTTTCTCAGCCTTCTGCACCACTGGACCACAGTTTAAAGTTAACAGCATAAATTATAGTGAGAAGGAAAAAATGATAACAACAGGGATCAAACCCAGGATCCCTACCAACTACTGTCCCGGTAGCCAGTAGCTCGACCACTATATGATGTTTCTTTTTTTTTTATATCAACATTGTTTATCCCCACAGTGCAGTCTGCCATTTCCCAGCCACCATTCTCAGCATCCCACCCGGTCCCCAGCAGCTCACTCATACAGGGCTAGCATGCACAGTGCCCGCCGTGGGGACCCCCAGTCCCAGGTGCAGGGCCCAGTTCTAATACACAGACGTGATTTCACATGGGTCCAAGGGGTTGCAGGGGCACAGCCATCAAGCTGCCATGACTGACTGCCATTTTCCACTGTATTTTTCTTCTGTTAGGAGTACAGACATGCAATGACATCTGTGCACAAGGTGCTGACATCCACCGTACTCCACCTTCTAGATGCACTTCGACTGTTGTACCCTGATCTCCATTGGGAGCTGCTGCAGCACGGTGCAAGCCCAGAATCCACACCAGGGAGAGGAGATCAGTCTGCAGTTGCTCAATCCACTCCCTCCCCGGCTGACCCCCGATGGCCCAGGCTTGTTCCTGAACCTAGGTCACCAGCATAGTGCGAGGTGTGGTATCCAGCTCGTCAACCCTCAGCATAACTGGGCCAGCCTACTATGTTTCTTTGACATGAGATGCATGCAGCAGTAAAACAAATCCTGTAGTGAGTTCAGACTCCCCCCACACACACACCCTGCACTAGAGTTTAGTAATGTGAAGTAATTAAGCAATAGTCCATGACAGGGTGTGAATTATACTAGTATTTACTCACACCTGGTGTGCGTTGTTCACGAGGCCCCAGGCCAAGTGGCCAAATCAACACCAGGTGTGAGAAAATCCCAGCATAACCCACATCCTGGAGTAGATTATTGCAATTATACATTGGGAAATTTAATAAAATACATTTATTATTTTTAAAAAAAAGAGAAAAAACTGTTAAGCATTTATTTTTATTTTTTTAGGTTTGTATAGAATTATTCTTCCACAGCAGTGTAAATAGCCCACTGTTGGCAGATAAATTATGGTTATTGATGTGTTGTGTCTCTCTCCCTTCATGTGAGATGATTTTTATTTTTTGGTCTAGGTGGTGGTTTTTTTTTTGAGTCTCTTCCAGTGTGCACTGCTTCATTTCATTTTGTCTTTTTCCCCCTGATTTGCACTAGGAGAGCAAGCTGTGCTGGGAGGTGAGAGAGAGAGAGGGACACCGCTGGTGGGGGAGTGAGAAGTGTGGTGTGAAATCACCACTGCTGGGAGAATGAGAAGTGTGGCTACATGACTGTGGATTAAAAAGGAGATCAGACAATGCAGTGGAAAGCAAGCAAAGGAGTTTTGTTTTTGTGATCCGGGGATAGAGTCGGGAGTGAGCAGTAATTTATTTGTGACTTTGCAATCGTGTGGTGACATGAGATGAGAGAGCAAAGGAGCCAGGAGCGAGTGAACATCAGAGGAAGTGAAGAAGCTAGGAGGGAGAGTTACGGCACTGACGAGCAGTGGGAACACAAGGTTTTTTGAAACTTTGGTGACCATGTGGGGTTGATGTGGGAGATAAACTTGTTGTGGGAGGTTGCTATAGTTTTGTGTTAGGCAGGGTTTTGAAATTTAACACAGTGGCTGAACAAGGATCCAACATGGCTGTGATGTTTTTGTGTTTGGGAGGTCAGACTGATTTTGTTTTTCAGATGCGGCTTACTGGGTCTTTATACATGAGTTATGCTGCAATTTACTCAAGGATAAAAGACCCAGTCAGCCAATCATATTTCTACATTGAAAGTGCCATTGTATAATGTTCTACAACTCTGCTACACAGTAGTTCCTTGACAAGAGATGCATCAATGGTTCCTTGCATTCAAACCTAGACAAGCCTCACTGTATCAGCTGGAACTAATTACAGTAAGCTGACTGCAATGAAGTAACAGTTTAATTTTCTGAAAGACTGCTTCAAACGTTGCTGAAATGGTTATCACTGACAGCAGTAATGATATTTAACAATTTCTCATACCAAGTAGATTTTAGTGAGAAAGGAAGGAAGAAAGAAAGAAAGAAAGAAAGAAAGAAAGAAAGAAAGAAAGAAAGAAAGAAAGAAAGAAAGAAAGAAAGAAAGAAAGAAAGAAAGAAAGGTTTGCATGGGGAATCAAACCCAGGCTGTGTTGGTCTGAAATCTTATACCAAGATGTAAAAGCCGTATTACTGACATCATCGATGACATCATGCAGCTGAATCACTTATAGTGTAGCACAGCAAGATCAAAAACAAAGTTGTTGTCCTGATTTGAGATTAAAAAATAGATTTGAGCCACTTTTAGACTTGATAGATTGACAAATACTAAAAATTACAGATCTTCCCCATGATTCAGTATTTAAGACACAAATAGTTCAGCCCCTTAAGAATTCATTAAATCACTTGACTTTTATATCATGCAATATCTCTGGGTACAGGGCCAAATTGGTGAATGTAGAATTTGTTAAGTTTTTATCTGGTTTCTCTGTGATCTGTCTTCAAGAAACCTGGCATGCACATGATGATGATATTAATATGGATGGTTATTGAACTTTTCATGCTCCGGGGAGAAAAATATCTAAACTTGGAAGAAGAGCTGGGGGACTGATTACTTACATTAAAACAAACATGTTTACTAATTGTTCCCAAATAGAGCTGAACAGTCAGTATGGAATCATAAGATTAAATGGAGATGGTTTCTCCACAATTTTATGTAATATATACATTCCACCTAAGACCTCCAAATTTTTTGATTCAGGAGTTTGGTATAAGCTAGGGGATCAAATTACTAAAACTGTTGGTGATTTTCCAGATGACCACCTTTTACTGATTGATGACTTTAATTCAAGAACTGGTAAATATGATGGGTTGGCAGATGATAAGAGTATTAATCTATATGTATCCTGATGCTGCAAAACATACTAGGAGATCTAAAGACTTGATCACAAATTGTAATGGAATTAGATTGATTGAGACACTTAAGTTAAATAGCTGGTTATGTGGTGATGAAGATGGGGAATTTATGTACCATTCTACCATGGCTGAATCGGTCATAGATCTAGTTTTATGGAGAGGCCCCTTGAATTTTTGGTCGTCACTCAAAATTTTTGCCAGGACAGAGACTGATCACTATCCTGTTTGTCTGACCATAAACAATGAATTAATTAAAATAGAACCAATAATACCACAAACTCTCAATATGGTTAAGGTGGAGGTTCGTAATAAGAAAAGGTTAATCTGGACAAATATTATTGATCAAAATATATGTGCAGAATTGGAATTGCTCTTTGATAAATACACTCAAATCACTACTATAGATTTTGAGGCTAAAAATAAACTTATGATGGAGATTCTGCAAATGATCCAACAAAACATCTATATGGAGGTGACAATCGGCTGACCTGACATCACTTCCCAGAGGGTTTGGAGGGGGGTGAAGGACATACGGCTGATCAAAAAAGTCAGGAAGCATTTAAATGGGAGGGTGGCCAGGGCGGTAATAGAGATGGGGAGTGCACCTCAGCACAAGGACATCTCCTTCAACCAGCCTGTGATGTACAGGTCAGACAGAGTCCACCTGTTGGAGTTTGGCATGTGCCTATTCCTATGGCCTATTGGGGAGCTAGTGAACCAGATAGCCAGCAAAGAGTTTAGATACTAGCCTGCAAGGGGGAGCCCCTCCATCCATTGCAAGCTGGAGGAGGGGCAGTGGAAGAAAGAAAAAAGTGGGGAGCAGGGGGGAAGGAATGGGGGAGGGAGGTAGGATACACGGGCTGGGGACAAAGAACCCAGATGTGGTGGTAAGTGGGGAAGGGGATAGGTCCAGGCACTGGATTCAGAAGTGTCCAGGCCTGGAGGGCGAAAGCCCAGGTAGGTGGAACCTGCCTAGTTCTGGTGTGGAGGAGGGGGCTGGATTCACAGTGTCTGGGCCCTGAAAGCAAGATGGAAGAACACCCAGAAGAAGGACAGAGGCTGGAACCAGGAAGTTTGGAAAGAAATTTTGGTGTGGAATTGAACTGAGAATTCAAAATATATGGTTGTAAATATAGTCTTTGTACCATAAATAAAATTGCCAAAGAGCAACCAACAAGTTAAAACTGTTGTAGCATCCATCATTCCTGAGGGGATTCAGGGGACAATGGGGCTTGCCACTAAAAGGCAGGCCAGGTTGTCCAATGATCTCTTCAAGGAAGAATGCACAGGGGAGGTGTTGAGGAACAGAGGGAATAGAGGGGGTGGGGCCTAGTGACATCACCAGACAGGTAAGGGTAAAATGACAAGTGCAGGCCAGAGCCCCAGGGATTGGCTGGGGGGTGGAGCCTGAAGGGGGTCCTGACCAGGGGCCTATAGGGGTGTATTAGGTCAGTACTCAGGCAGGATGGCCTCTTTTGCTGGGAATTTTTTCCCATCCTCCCACCCTTATTAAGGAAGGCACTGGGGGCATGTTTGGCACAAAGGAAAAAGTTTGGAGGGCAGGTTGAGTGCCCTAGGGGCCCTGGGCAAAGGGTCAGTGTTTTCTGCTGTGGGGAGGCAGCATCAGGCCAGGGTGCTAGGTCAGAGTCTCCTGGTGGGGGGGCAAGGATGCCCATGGGAGTGGGAAGAAAGAAAGAAAGAAAGAAAGAAAGAAAGAAAGAAAGAAAGAAAGAAAGAAAGAAAGAAAGAAAGGGGGAGTGGAGGGGAAGGAAGAGGGGAGAGGGTAGGATACATAGGCTGGGGACAAAGAACCCAGACGTGGTGGTAAAGCAGGGAGGGAGATAGGTCCAGACACTGGATTCAGAAGTGTCCGGGCCTGGAGGGTGAAAGCACATGTAGATGGAACCGATCTGCTTCTGGTGTGGAGGGGGGGCTGGATTCAGTGTCCGGGCCCTGAAAGCAAGATGGAAGAATAACCAGAAGAAGGACAGAGGTCAGAACCAGGAAGCTTGGAAAGAAATTTTGGTGTGGAATTGAATTGTGAATTCAAAATATACAGTTGTAAATATAGTCTTTGTGCCATAAATAAAATTGCCAATGAGCAACCAACAAGTTAAAACTGTTGTAGCGTCCATCATTCCTGGGGGGATTCAGGAGACAAAGAATGTTTAACTCAGAAGCATCTATTGAGTGTGCAACTGAGGAAATATAGGAAATCATCTACTGGTAATAATTTAGCCCTTTTGAGGACTGAAATAAATAAATACAGGAAATTATTATTTGACAAAAAGAAACAATATTATTTACATCAATGGCATCAAATGAAACAGACAATTATAACCAGAGAAGATAAAACTTTCTGGCAGCTGGTAGACTTTGGATGTAAGCAGGCATCAAATCACATAGAGAGTACTATTGTGGATAGGAATTGGTGTAATTACTATGCACAGATTCTATTTCAATGATCACATAATTATACTTCTTTATTTGAGTTAGATGTGACACCTCAGCTCAAAGTTATCACTAACACTGATGAGAATGAGGCACTAGGTAGTTTGAAAAATAATAAGGCTCTGACCAAATTCCCAGTGAAATCTGTAAATATTTGAAATATAAATAGGTTGAGATTTTGGCGGATTTTTACAATATTGGTATAAAAAAACATATACCTGATTCATGGAGGGGTTCTGTTATCATACCCATTTTTAAAAAAGGTGATAAGGAGCTTCTGACCAACTATCATCCAATTAGTTTAATTGATATTATGGAAAAAAAATCTTTCAAAAACTCTGCTCAAACGATTGGTCCTGACTATTCAAGAACTGGGTGATCTTTCCCAGGGACAAGCTGGCTTTCATGAGTCTTTCTAAGCTCTTGATAACATCTATATATTACAACATTTAAAAGAAAAATATGTGAAAATAAGAGGTCAGAAGTTATATTTGGCATTTATTGATTTTCGTCAGCTTTTGACACCATAAATGGAGAAATATTGTGGTGTACTATGAGAAGTGAAGTAATTGATCCCGCTCTTATTAATGCAATTAAGCTACTATATACCAACACTTGGGCTCAGGTTAGGAATAGTGGGAGGAGATTAACTGAATGTTTTGACACCAATTGTGGCATGAGACGGCTGCATCCTTGCTCCCTCACTTTTCTCAATATACATAAATAACTTCTTGAAAAAGATAAATAAACTACATGCTGATTCTCCAAAAATAGGAAGGGATATATGTGGAATCCTTGCTTATGCTGATGATTTATTGCTGCTGTCGTTGACTCCAAAAGGACTTCAGATAAAGTTAAATGAGTTGGCTATTTTTGCAAATCAGAACTTTCTCAGAATAAATATGAACAAATCAAAAGTCATGATACTGGGTGGTACTACCTGTGAATTTAATTGGTTTATAAAGTCTGAAAAGATGGCACTTGTGAATGAAAATCAGTATTTGGAAATTGTGGTATCTCCCTCCTTTAAGTGGAACTAGCATGGTGAGGCCATCTCAGTGAAAACTGAGAGAACCATTGCAGCCCTGAATAGCTTTAACTACAAATATGGTGGTAACTCACTTATTCCCTTTTTAAGGACTATTGAAGCCAAATATAATTCCCAGGTTCTCTATGGGAGCAAGATATGGGATCACAAATTTATTACTAAGCTGGAAAAACCAGCAATACAAGCTCTTAGAAGAGCCATTGGCTTTCCTAAAACAACTTCTGCCCATTTTGTTAGGGCCGAATTGGGTTTTCCAAATCTGATTGCTTTGGCTGAGTCCCGTACAGTTAATTTCTGGATCAGGCTTATTCGTCTACCAGACCAACGTTATGCCAAAAAATGTTTACTTGAAAAAGTGCAGTGGGAACTTTTGGACTACAAAAAATCAAATTGGTGGTCTCTGGTTAAAGATATCTTGAAATTGGTTGGTCTTTTATATTTGTTCGAATTGACAACTCAACAAATTGGGAATTTATGAGAGTTATGGCCCATGTCTCAAGCATTTGATTATTGAGAAATATAGGTTCTATGACTTACAGTATATAAAGAACTCAAGATCTGCAAGCTGGTATTCTTGGAATGATTGTTATCATTACTTTCGCTATTATCTGGAGTACCTGGAGTGTCCTGAGATGTGCCGAATCTATGCAAGATTTTGGATTGTTTTTTTCTTGTCTAATGTTCTTGTGTGTAGATTTAATAATAACTATGACAAAGAGCCTACTCATTGTTTCTGTGGTAATAAAGAGAAGGAAGACTTGGAACATGTAGTTCTGAAATGTCAGTGGTATAGGGCAGCCAGACGGAGATGGCTGGGTTCCATTCTTGCCTCCTTTACAGACTGCTCAAATGAGATAATATTAAGGACACTTTCTGCTACAGAGGATGGTTATATTATTAGAACTACTGTTCTCTTCTTATGTAATATACAGAAAATAAGGAAACGGATAATATGTACCATTCAGAGCTAAGTTCCCTGCTTTACTGCTGCTAGAATTATTTAATGTTTTGCACAAATTATATGGAATTAGTAATGTATAATGTATTACCTATATATTGTCAATTTTTGTCTATTTGAATTAATTGCTTTGTAATGATCCTTTTTATGATTGAACAAATAAAATAAGTACATACATACATACACTTATTGCATAACCAAGCACTTGACTGAATGCAGAAAAGAACACGCATGATGGCAATAGGTGCTTACAAGCTCCATTAGTTTGCATCTAAAAATGGTCATGAGAGTGAATGCAATAATTTCAAAACAACTGACACTCAGCACAGATAATATTTTAAGAAAGCCTATTTAAGGAGGCATTTATGGAGACCACCTGTTAAAGGAGTAATTTTTCCTTAGATTAGAGAATTGCTGAATATTCCTCAATGACATTAAGTTTTAATTAGCTCATTGTGAAAATGATTTGACTGTTACATTTTATATTTTTCTTTCTCTTATTCTGGATTGTTGCATTTTATTATTGTATATTTTGTATAGCTGTACAGTGCCTAGAGCCTCTGGGGATGGGCGCTTGATAAATAAAATATTACTTACTTACTACTAATGTGACAGACAACAGAGGCACTAGAGATTTGTGATTATCCCAATATTTGGATTTCGGAAATAGTCATATTTCATCTAAATGGTATTCGGTTATTCGTAATTGTGTATTTAGTAGCAAACTGTGGTTTGCAGAACATTATTACAGGGCTGAATAAGGCCCTGTCCCATTTGTTATACAGAGAGAGTATAATTCAAGGATTTGTTCTATCCTCTCCTTTTCTGTCTCTTGTCTGCCTGATTGGACAGTCAAATTTTCTTGTAACATCTAGGAACTGATCACTCCCATGGTCTTGCGATTCTCCCCCTCCTGCTATCTTCCTGCCTTCACTTACTGTTTCTTTCTTTTCTGCCCTTCCCCCTTGCATATCTGTAGTTATAAAATATATGTGAATCTTTATGTGAAACTGGAATCCCTTGCTTTGAAAATGTATATATCATAGTTTTATTGTTGAAATGATTGCAAAATGTTATTTAGAACTTAGGGGGCTAACTCAGACATTTAGTTTTACCTCCACAAACTCTTTTCCAGAGTTGTCAACAGGAGGTTAGTTCTGGGACATCATATTCTATTTTGTTGTACCCACAAAAAAATTAACAAAGTTCTAATACATTTTATGGGCCAGCCCGGTGGCACTGAGGGTTGAGGCACTGGACTCCACATCTCATGCCACGCCAGTGAACCCAGTTTTGGAATGGACTCAGGTCATTCAGGGGTTGGCTGGGGAGGTAAGGATTGAGCATCCAGAGGACTGCTCTCCTTCCTCAGGGTGGGGTTCGTACTGCATGCATCAGCACAACAAAGAGGGGTTCAGCCCATGCCCAGGATGTTTGGCTGCCTCCATGGAGGTGGAGACAGCTGCTGCACCCATTGCATAGATGAGGGCATGGGGAGAAAACAGAGGGAAAATACCAGGACCCGGCAGGACCAATGATGGCCCTGATGGGCTGGAGGACGTACCCCTCTGAGGGAAGGGGGTCATAGCCCCTGCCAGGTCTGAGAAGTTGGCACAAACAATGTGATAAAAAAAGTTCTAATACATTTTATAAGAAACAGAATGCCTCTTAAGAAGATGAGGCTGTAGAAGTTAATTAGCAGACAAATACTTATAAAAAAAGCAGCAATCGTTTGTTAGAGGGACAGACTGAAACTTAGAATTAGAGATAAATCTCAGATGAATGACTTTGTTTTCTCTGTTTGTATTGCCTTTGTAAATAGTTACACAGAACAATTGTATTTTTATTTTACTGTTATTTATAACAATAAAATGCTACTTGTGAATTTTATAACTGCTTCATGGTTTTCCTATGCTTCCTGACCTGTGCCTCAATGATAGATAGCATTAGCAGTGGGATTTATGCCATGCATACTCTAAGCCAGGAGTTTTGTGCGTGAGTACTAGGCCTAGTATCAGGAATACATAGAAGAAATGTATGGATCCTGCAGCAGCAAGCCCAGGAGTGATTAACAGAAGAGTGGCAGCCAAACTAGAAGCAGAAACAAAAGTCCAAACTGAGTCTGTGCAGCCAGAACCAGTGATGGAAGAAGAACAGGCAGGGACAGAACTTGAAAGCCTGACTGTCTTCTTCTACAATAAAAAGCAGGTCTGACAAGTGTGGTCAGACAAGAACCCAGCAGAGGTGTTTCAAGAATAGGCATGACCACCAACCAGATGGCTGGCAGTAGTGCACCCTAACAGAGATACTTTGGAGTAGCTGAAATATGACTTTTGGGAAGTGAAGGAAATGATACAGATGGTGAAAACCTTAACAGAACTGGTGAACTGGCTCACAAAGCGATGGATATAGGCTGAGCAGAGATTCCCAGAGGTCCAAGTAATCAAGCAGGGCAGCGTTTTGAGTCTGCTAGCAAAGGCAAGCCCCTGAACAAGTCAGACAAAGTTGAGACATGAGGAGAGTCCCTATCTATTGCAAACAAATACCAGATGGAGTCCAGTCGAAGTACCAAGAACCCGTTCAGAGTCATGATACCTGAGATGGAGGTGGAACATTTGGAGCTTCCTGTGTTTCCTGAGTGATGCCTTGTTAATCCAGAATCAGAGATGGAGAAATACCTGGTGCTGGATCATGGAGAATTAGGTGCGAGTAGTACAGAGACTGCCAATGAAGAGGTGCTTGTTCATGAAGAAGAAGAAAGGACCCCCCCCTCCGAGATGCAGATCATGTGATATGAGATGGAGGCATGGCTGCTTTAGTAGAGCAGCTGAAAGATGAGGAAGAAGCCTGTGAGATGGCTGAAGGGACTGATCTTTTTGTTAAACCAGGGATTCCCTGGAGGTTCAGAGACTGGGGCATGCTACAAAATGATGATATACATATTTTCAGGTTATACCACTATGTGAAAAGTATTAATGATGTATGTATTGGACCTGGGGTAGTTAACAGAGCCCATCCCCATTATGTTGTGAAGAAAGGGGTACTATTCAGGTTATGATCTAACTGCAGGTTAAACAAGATAGAAGAGGAGATGTTGTTTCCACCAAATGTAGGATACAGGTGATACAGAGGGCAGACACTGATTACAGTGGAAGGCATCTAAGTATGAAAGGAGATCTTGACAAACCTTTTACCATATTTTTGCTGCCCAGGAGTCTGCAGGCAGGTAGCAATCTACTGTACATCCAGCAGTGCCTGCCAGTTAATGTTGGCTGTAGCCCCCAAAGAGAAGAGTGTGGTTACCCTTCAGACAAAAGCCTTTACTTCCCAGAGACCAGGAGAAGCAGAGGCCCACAAAGGAAGACCATTTGGGGAAAGAGGTGGCATTATGGGAAAATATGTATGCTCCCTCCAGGGCTGGGAGAGACATAAAGAAAAGAGATAAATGGGTAACAGTATAATGGTTTGCTGCAATGCTAATGGCTAAGCTAATAAACTGGAAAACATTAGAACTGAGAATTCTGAAGGCTGAAAGAAAAGATGTGTGGGTTTAAACTTAACTGTTTGCCATACTGGTTGTTATGGAAAAAGGGATACTGTATATGTGCAGAACTGTAAAGGTTACAAGGTAATGTTAGGTTAGAAGGTAATGTTAGAAGAGAATTAAAAGAAAGTTTCAGAAATGTGCGTTTTTAAAACAGGTTTCCTCTTGGGGGGGTATGTGACATGGTTGAATAAGGCCTTGACCCATTTGTTACACAGAAAGAGTTAAACACACTGGCCTCTATGCACATAGGGGTGGGAATTATGTACTGGAAATGTGTATCCCACTCACGGAGCTCTGCACCTGTGGACAGGTGCACACTGGCAGCATTTACGACCGCCAGCCACCTGTCCATGGCCCCATCTCCCGGCACACAGAACACCACAGGGTGGCTGGGGATGGAGTCAAAGACCTGGCCAGGCATCCATTCAGATGCCTGGAATGGGTCATAGAATGGACCCCTTGCATGGCAGGGCATGCATTGGCAATGCACTCCACAGATGTCTGAGGGCTGGCAGCTGTGAAGTTGAGTGGAGGGCAATGCTGCCGGCCCCCCTGAAATGCAGCAACAGAGTGGAGTTCTGGTATGGGGAGGGCTTGGGGTACTGAAGTGGGGGCAGTGGCTGGGGGAATGTATCCCACCATATGCCCAGAGGGACCTGTGCCTATCTGGGGGGTTCATCCCTGTCTCAGTGCTCCAGTGTGAGGTATGCATTGGTTGGGGGTGCCAGGTGGGGGCTGCCCACCGGTGTGTGTGGGGGTGGGTGGCACCAGGTGGCCATGTGGGGTATGGCCGCAGTGCTCCCGGTGGGTGGGTGGGTTATCTGCCCTGTCCATGCTGGTCCCTGCTATGTGCATGGGGCATGTAGGGGTCTTACAGCAGGGTTCTCCCTGGTGTACCCTGTGCCCTTCTCCACACCACCACAGCCAGCACTATGCACCTTAGTGCATGGCGCATAGTGCTGGTATGCCCCCCACCTGCCCTCTGCGCATTGCGGTCTGTGCGGCAGGGGGATCAGGTAAATTGTGGCTGATGCACCCCTTGGTGCACCCTGCACAGTGGGAGCAATGGGCGTGGAGTGGCTACTTACCCCAGATACGCAACGCGTATTTACTCCACCCCTTCGTGCATAGGGGACAATGATCTGTTCTATCTTCTCTTTTTTGGTCACTTGTCTGTCTGACTGTGTAGTCTCTTGACTCTCCCTATCCCATTATCTCGCTGCCTTGACTTGCTGTTTCTTGCTTTTCTTTCTTTTCTTCCTCCTTGTGTATCTGCTGTTATACAATATATGTGAATCTTTATGTAGAACTGAAATCCCTTGCTTTGAAAATGTATAGTTATATTGTTGAAATGATTGCAAAAAGGTATTTGGAACTTAGGTTGTTAACTCTGAGATGCAGTTTGACCTCCATGAACTCTTTTGCAGAGTTTTCAACAGGAGGTTAGTTCTGGGATGCCATATTCTATTTTGTTGCACCTGCAAAGACATTGACAAAGTTCTGATACATTTTGTGAGAAACAGGATGCCTCTTAAAGAGATGAGGTTGCAGAAGTTAATTGCCAAGCATATACTTATTATAAAACAGCAGCAATCTTTTGTTAGAGGGAGAGACAGAACTTAGAATTTGAGGTAAAATCAGATGAAAGACTCTGTTTTCTTTGTATTTGCCTCTGAAAATAGTTATACTAAATTTTATTTTTATTTTACTGTTATTGATAATAATAAACTGCTACTTGTGAATTTTATAACTGCTCCTGATTTTCCTATGCTTCCTGACCTGTGCCTCAACGACAAGCATCTACAATAAAACACAGTCTGAAACCCCCCAGGTGGCTAGGGCTATTCCCATGGCCATCTCTTACCCAATGAGTCACCTCACTGAACCTACCAGTAATACAGTATGTGACCTCCTGCCTGTACCCCTTGCCATCCAGTACTATTTTTATCAATAGTCCTCTTTCCTTACCCTCTCACCAATGCCTCTCCATACACATTTTAACCATGCCCCATTAGGAGGGATGCCTCACATGTTGTCTCTCAGAATTACACCTTTCATATGGAGATCCAAACAGCATACTGTTGGATTAGTAACAGATCACAAAGAGCGTTAAGGGACTAGCTAGGAGTGGTCACACAATAAGTAAGTGGTGGTGAGACTGAAAAGGTTCAGAGTTTTGCACTCTAGCCACCAGACTAAACTACCTCCTCCCCAAAAGTACTGTAAATGTGACTGCCTGCCAATCCCCACTGATCCAACATAGTCTTCTAGATAGCTCCCTCACACCACCAGATGCCTATCTTTATAGGGTAAGAGTCCCTTTAAATCATCTACAGCACCTACTCAATCCCCTGTAGATCATTCATGTGCCTCCCAATAAATATCCGACCCTTGACAGTACCTCCTCCCACCCAAGATCTATTTTCACAGCAACCCCAAACTCAAACTTTTCTGGGGCAATACCCACTTCCCAGGGCAAAACTCACTCTCAGCCAGGCCAAAACTAGGTTTGCTGGCCAAGGCACCTTGCTTCACCTGAGCTCTTTCCTTTTAGGTTGCTTGAAAGGACAGAGCAAAGAACCTTGCCAGAGCAAGGGAAAGGATTAAGACTTCTTTTGGCTAGGCAGATTTACTGTGTGTTGTTATTTTTATTTCGTACTCACAGGGATTGTTAATGATTGTTGCTAACATTTTTTTGCTTTTTTTTCTCTGATTCAAATTGTTGTTGCTGGGTATACCTTCTGCTGCATTATTACAAGGTGTGCCTACAGGTGTGTGCTAACAGATTACTACTGTAATCTTCTGATTAAAATTGTCTTTTGCAAGGTATATCTTCTGTTACTACTTTTTTTCTCTGCAGCAAAGTGTTTCTTACAGGGTATATCTTCTGTGAAATTATTACAGGTGGTGCTTTGCAGGTTTTACAGTTTTACCATTAGGATAAGCTTTCAGGGTAACTGCAGTTGTTGCTGACTGATTGTTTCTTCTTTCAGCTTCTTGTTTCTTTCGTCCGTGGTTCTTCTTTTTCAGCAGGGGAAGGGTCCAGCCACCCACCCCCATCCCCAATCACCCCACACTACACTCCTTTTATAGGGTAGCACAGTCGTGACATTTCCTGTGGCAAAGCAGGAAGGGGCGGATCAGTGGGGTATCCAAACGGTGGCCTCATTTACAGGGGCACTAGTAATTTAACTTGTTATAAAAAGTTATACAAAAACAAACAAACAAAACACAAAATCAAACTTTTGCTTTCATTTTCTTCCTTCATATTACTCTGACCAGGTTATAAATCCAACAACTTATCTGGAATGGATATAATTAACTGCAGGTACTGCGGAAAACTTTTCAGAAGGGCAGTTTTACAGCATTTAGGACACTTCCTACATGCTGGGCCATTGGAGATCTTAGGGCTCAGCTCCAAGCAGCATGGGCAGAGATTGCGTGCCTCAAATTTCATATTCTAGAGGAAATATATTATAACCACCCACCATTTCCCCAACATCAAACAGAAGCACCTCGACCGCAGAGGGTAGTTGGTCTGGGAGGTTGGCAGGTGGTTAGGAGGGGCAAATCGGGTGCCCCATCACTCTGTGATCTCCAACATATTACCTCCACAAACCATATAAAAACTACAAACAGGTATCTGCCTCTATCTCTGAAATCAAACAAAGGGGCAGAGGACACTGCAGAGCAGGACACTGCAGCACAGGAGCTAGCACAACAAAACTCACCCAAAACAGGAACCAAAACCAAAAAAGCAAAAAGGAAATCAAAACTTCTGATCATAGGAGACTCCATGATTCGGGGAGTTGATATCTATCTCCAGCCAGGGGTAATGGTCAGATGTCTCCCAGGTACATCAGCATGGAGAGACACTGACTGCATTGCTAAAATTGTTCAGGAAGCAGGAGAAAACATTGACATCCTAGTACACATAAGGACTAATGATCTTGCCAGCTAGTCAGTTGTGGAGACTAAGAAAAATCTGACCGGGCTGGGTGACAAACTATCATCCATTTCGTCTGGAACCTCTCCTTCTCTGAGATCCTGCCAGTCTGGGAGAGGGGGGCAGATGGGCAGAAGGTCACAGAAGGGGAGCTAGGGGAGCTAAACATGTGGCTCAAGGGCTGGTGCCAGGAAAAAGGATACAAATTTGTAGGAAACTGGCAACAGTTTTGGGAGCGAAAGTTCTTTAAATTTGATGGACTACATCTGACTAAGGAGGGAGTCAGTGCATTGGGGCAGAAGCTTGATGTCTTTGCAGAATATTTAAACTAGCAAACGGGGAGAGGGGTGCAGCACCCCATACGTCGATTGGGAAAAAAACCCTCCCCCCTCAGCTAGTGGTCAAACAGGAGTTCAGTATGTTTGCAGTTCATTTGCATCACCAGGTAAGTAAAAAGGTCCAGCTCCCCATACAACACACAGGGGAAACACCAGACCTCGCCCAACAACTAACACACCAAAATCTAGCCAATGGAAAATCATGTACACAAATGCTCGCAGTCTGGGAAACAAGATCCCAGACCTGCAAGCAATAATGACAGAGGCTAAACTGGACATAGTAGCAATTAGCGAGATGTGGTTTATCAGTAACCACACTTGGGAGACTTCAGTACCTGGCTATGTACTGTTCAGAAGAGACTGAGGTGCAAAAAGGGGGGAGGAGGTGGAGTGGCCCTGTATGGCAATGAAAATATCAAAGCTACAGAAATTCGGAATACACTTAAGGAGCCAGAAGAACTGTGGGTCACCCTGGAAATGGGAAATGGGACAGCCATAAGAACTGAGGTTGTCTACAGGCCCCCACACAAGGGGGAGGACATATACACATTACTGTTAGAAGATATACAAAACATGACAGTTAAAGGGGAGGTTCTGATAATGGGAGACTTCAACATGCCAGATAGAGATTGGTCAATACTAGCAGGAACATCTGCCAGAACTAGACACATGGTGGATTCCCTGCAGGGGGAGGGCCTCAAACAAATGGTACGACAACCCACAAGAGACAGGGCTATCCTAGATCTAGTACTGACTAACAGGGAAAGAAATCACAGATCTCCAGGTAGAAGGTCACCTGGGGACCAGCGACCATCACATGGTATGGTTCAATTTGGCCATTACAACTAAATCATCCCATTCCAAGGCAAAAATATGGGACTTCAGAGGAGCCATTAATAAGATGGGCAACAAAGTTAAGCTAGCCCTGGCAAAAAGAAATACAGGTGAGGGGATGCAGGCAAAGTGGACAAGCATTAAGGATGCAATACCTGAAGCAACATCCCATTGTGTTAGAGAGAAAAGAAAATGCAAAAGAAGAAGGAAACCACTATGGTTCTCAAAAACAGTAGCAGAAAAAGTCAGAGCCAAAAGGCTGGCCTTCAGGAAATATAAGGGAACACAGTGGGATGACGATAAGGAGGCATACCAAACTTCCCTAAGGGAAGCAGGGAAGGCAGTAAAGCAGGCAAAGCCCAAACCGAGAAAACACTAGCACAAACAGTAAAAGAAGGTGACAAGACTTTCTATAGATACATTAGTGAAAGGAGAAAGTCCAGAGGGGGTATTGCTAAGATCAAAGGAGATAAGGGGGCGTGTGAGGTGGAGGACCATGTAAAAGCATCTATCCTAAATAGATACTTCTGCTCAGTATTTACTGAAGAGAAGGTAGTGCAGGGCCCACAGCTCAGCACCATGGACACAGGGGGGATGGAGGTGAGCACTAGTCCCTTCACAAAAGAAAGGGTCCTACAAGAGCTCAATAAGCTCAGGGTGGACAAGGCAATGGGACCTGATGGCATACATCCCAGGGTACTAAAGGAGCTAAGGGTGGAACTAGCAGAGCCATTATTAGAACTGTTTAGTGAGTCCCTGAGCACAGGAGAGGTCCCTGAAGACTGGAGAAGGGCTCATGTGATCCCACTCCACAAAAGTGGTAGCAGGGAGGAGGCAGGGAACTACAGACCAGTCAGTCTTACCTCAGTAGTGGGCAAGATTATGGAGGCACTCCTTAAGGAAAGGATAGTGCAACACCTGGAATCCATAGGAGCACAGAATCCAAGACAGCATGGGTTTACAAAAGGAAGGTCCTGTCAAAATAATCTCATATATTTCTTTGACTGGGTAACCAGAGTAGTGGACCAAGGGGGAGCAGTTGATGTTGCCTACCTTGATTTCAGCAAAGCTTTCAATACTGTTCCACATAGAAGACTGATTAATAAGCTGGGTAGACTTGGGGTGGGTCAGAAGTTGGACAACTGGGTGGCAAACTAGTTTATGGGCAGAAAACAGAGAGTGGTGGTAAATGGTATGCAGTCAGAAGAGATGCAAGTCACAAGTGGGGTACCTCAGGGATCAGTCCTGGGGCAGTCCTCTTCAATATCTTCAGCAGTGACATTGGAGATGTACTGGAGGGTAAGCTTTGTCTATTTGCAGATGATACCAAGATCTGCAACAGAGTAGATGGTCCAGATGGGATGGCCTGAATGAGAAGAGATCTGGATATACTAGCAAAATGGTCAGAAGATTGGCAACTGGGGTTTAATGCAAAGAAGTGCAAGATTATGCACATAGGGAAGAGAAACCCTGAAGCCACCTATAGGCTGGGAGGGGAGTTGCTGGCAGTCACAATGGAAGAAAGAGACTTGGGCATCATCATCACCAATGACCTGAAATCATCCAAGCAGACCACTAAAGCAGTAGGTAAGGCTAGGGGGATGTTAAGTTGTATTAGTAGGTATATCACAAGTCAGAAAAGGGAGGTAATAATCCCTCTTTACAAGACACTGGTTAGGCCCCATCTGGAGTACTGCATGCTGTACTGGAGGCCACATGTTCACAAGGACATTAACCAAATTGAGGCAGTCCAGAGAAGGGCAACCAAAATGGTGCAGGGACTGCATCAGAAAACATATGAGGACAGATTAACAGAGCTCAATATGTACACCCTAGAGCAAAGGAGGGAGAGAGGTGATATGATCGAAACATTCAAACACCTTAAGGGCATTAACAAGGTGAAAGAGTCTAACATGTTTCAATATAAGAAAAACAGCAGGACAAGAAGACACAGCATGAGATTAGAGGGAGGCCAACTAAGGGGTAATGTGAGGAAGTTATTTTTCACAGAAAGGGCAGTAGATGCATGGAACGGCCTACCTCAGGAAGTGGTGGATATGAATACAGTGCAGGGCTTCAAACAGGCATGGGATAGGCATAAGGGAGAAATACAGATGAGTATAAATAGATAGGCCATTGGCAGAGCAAAGGCTGATGGCACATTTATAAGGTAGAAAAAGAAATGGGCAGAATGGATGGGCCTTGCAGTCCTTATCTGCCGTCAACTTCTATGTTTCTATGTCTCGTGGTACGTTGCTCTTTGCTGACCTGAGATTACACACAGACAATACCCTGCTGCTGGTCCCCTGACATGGTTGGAACAGGAAGATTTTTTTTTATTCAACTTGACTGTACTAGTGTGTGGGACCTGGGGGGGCAAGGAGGGTCTGCTGCATCTCCTCAGGTGTGTATACGTGTGTGTGTGTGTGTGTCTGTGTGTTTCTGTAGCATTAGGTCAATGGTGGAGGTGTAAATTTTAAACCTTAATACAGGCAGTATTAAACATGTCCTAGAAAGGGCATGTGATTATGCCTTGAGAAATCCCCTGTGCTGTGGTACAAAATGTTGGTTTGCTCCAGATCACTACTGTCTGTGAGCATTAACTTGCCTGTATTTACAGTAAACATATTGCACACAATCTTGAGATTTTCTTGTGTTTTTGTGGTGAGGCATTGTATTGCTCATACTTTTTGCATAGTGTCTTATGATTGGGTCTGTGGCTCTACCGCACTCAGAGCTTCTGATTTTGTGTTCCAGTGTGTGTTTATTTTGCAGGGTTGGCTTCTCCTACATTACACACTAATTCAATATGTCCTCAACACAAGAGGATGCCAGACATATTGGCTTAGTTGATAATATGTACATAGATACGTTATTCTTCTGGACCAGGGATAGCAATCTCCTCCTTTGTAGTATATCTGGAAGATATGCCACTGCTGGCACAAAATCAGCCCATTACTATCAGAGAGGTCATCATTAATCTGGAAAAAAACTGCATTAACAGTGAGATGCCTCTACTGGCAGAAGATCTCACTGGAAGCTTACCTTAGTATACGCTGCATTCCCTGAAACTGGTGAGTAATGAAATTAATAGCCTTTGGTACAGACTGCCAGTAATTTAAGAAAAATGACAGGATGCGTCTCTGGTAGCCTCAGCAGTATTTGTGGGACTTATTTTAGAGAATGCTATTGAAACTGTATCAGAAGTGAAAAACAATTTGACAACAGAGGTGGCAGCACAGCAGTTCTTCGGGTCAGTCAAGTACCCTGTATACTAGGCCCAAGAGTGGGATACTAATGCAAAGCATGATCACAAAAATCTCAGCCACAAAACAGTAAAAACACTCAATAGGAGCAAAGCAAATTTGATTGATCCCTGATTCTATTCTGAAAAAAACCCACCTATTAGCTATATTTATTTATTTATGTAAAGTTGATAACTGGGAAAGGCACACAGAGCCAGGGCTTGTTTCCAGGTGCGACCCGGCAGGTGGGGTACATGAGATTTATCAAGGAGTGTATGATGCAAATGTACAGAGACAGCAACATGTACAGTTACAGAAAAGAAAAAGCATCCTACCAGTGTGTGGAGGGGTTGTGGGATAACAGATGGACCAGACACAGAACTTCAGGTTCAACACCCAAACTCTGTGTAATGTTCATTCAAAATACAGGAACTAAGCTTCCAAAATGGCATATTTCTTCTTTAGTACATCAGTTTGCAGCAACAGGCTATGAATGTCCTTTCTCTGCACTTAGCAAACACCTACTGACACTGATCTCTGATCTAACTACTTTTCAGTGAAAACACTTCATTCTTATGTGGGCCCCATTTGCTTAGGTAGTGGGGGCTCAAAAAGAAAAAAAAAAAACAAGCTAAAAATCTCAATGCAGAAACACTGAAAAAATGGTTACCCCAAAGGGCATTGGTAACAAATCAAGTTTCAAAGAGATACAGCATCATACAAACTTTCATAGTGCAATGCATCATGGGATGTATGTAAATCACCATGAAATTTCAGTCTTGTTGAGTTTACAGCAACTTACATATATTTTAAATAGCACAACTAACTTAATTTCTATAATAGTCACCTAGTACATTTTACCATTATCAAAAACACCTAGTACCATGGTATTTTCAACATTTACAGGTTTCATAAACATAAGGTATATACATCAAGGTATTTTATTACATAGTGCTATTACATACTAAATCCAACAATAATAAACACTACCTGTTTTACATACATTTGGAGGTCACAACAATAACCTCCCTGTACGAGGACCTGACAGGAAAAAGAGAATTAAAGAGGATACTATAGCATAGTCAAGAAAGGGGAGCAGGGTGCCCATAGGTGGCCAGCCTTATGGTCTAGAAATGGTAAAGGATAGAATAGACAATAGAAGAACTGTTGCAACAGATTTAAGAAAAGGTTGGTCCTCAAGAGTGGCAGGAGCTCCCTGTCACACAGTGGTTCAGAAACTGATAGAAATTCTGCCGCATCTAGTTCTTGTATAAATTTTTTTTAGAGAAGTCCAGGCAACCAAAGAAACAGCCATACTGGAATTACCAAGCTAGGCTGCTGAGATGGAGTCAACACTTCATCTGATTCGAGAAGACCAAAGAAGGACTAAGAGGTTCAACTGGAAAAGGTGGAGGCAACAGACACCAGTTTCCAAAGAGAGGAACACTGAGATATTGCTGGCACCATTGGAGGCAAGTGATAACATTGTTAACATTTCCAAGGATGAGATTACACCTGCGGAAAGAAATGTAGTGAGAAAAAGTCTAGGCTTTGTACCAACCAATTAGCCTAATAATTTTGAGCAAAGAATTGACTTCATGAAATTTATAAGAATCATAAACCTTAGAGTCTTCTACAACTGTATGGAGGATGCCCTAGGCGGGACTTGAACTGTGAATAACTTCAGAGGCAAATCAACTTTTTTACCTCTAATGAATCATTTTTCTCAGTTTTTAAGAACTTCTATTAAAATGATCAAGAGAGATTGATAATATGTGGCAGGTCAGAAACTGATATATGAACTGTACTAATAAATAATTTGTGGCATTGGAATGTTTAAGAAACAACATAAACATTAGCATTAAAAAGACAGATAAGGGTGGGTCTGTTGTCATAATGGAGTCTTCATACTATATTTCTGAAATGAAATAACAATTGTCTAACCACACATTTCATGGAAAGCTTCAGTATGACCATTAAATAACTTAAAGGAGGACATAAACTGCATCCTAGTACATGTTTTTTGACAGTAAGCTTATCACTGACAGTAAGTTTGATTTTCTACAGGTGCCTCATCCAGTGTAAGCCACAATATACATGCTCCTGAAAGTACATAAAATAGGGAGAAACTTCTGGGTAGGCCCACTGTGAACAGCATTGGGTCTATAACTGAACCACCGAATAAATGTATGGACCATTATATTAAGGGTGTAGTTAGCAGTTACCACTCTCACTTTTGCAGCTTGGGGTAAGTGTCAGAAATTTTGAAGAATGTACAGATTGACAAGGACTGGCTCCTTGTCACCATGGATATGTTGTCATTATACACATACATCCCATATGAAGGGGGCCTTACAGCATTGAGGAAAGGTCTGTCTGAAAGATATGACCTATTCATTTGCAAAACAGATTTATTTATTTATTTATTAGCTTTTGGTAACCAGGTAAGTGCGTTAGGCAAAAGACCTGCCAATTTTCAAGCACGACCCGGGAGTGTACAATAGTAAAGGGCACAATATTACAATGGATAATATAGGTATTTGCACAGAAACTCTGGACCACCATGCAGGGCGGTCAAACAAGGGTACAGAGTAAAAAAATCCATGCATGAGTTGGTAACAACAAAACATCCAGGTAATTATACAGGAACTTGGAATGCCTAAATTAGCAATATTAGAATTATACAGGAACTCGGTATGATGACTTAGCAATATTGACATGGAGAGAGCCGAGGAAACAAGAGTGGTAATTAGGGGCAACTACAGACACCAGGAGAGATCAAGTAATAAAAAAGTGCTTTTTTGAATGAGTTGTGTGATGGGGAATGCTTCATGTCAGTGGGAAGAGTTCCAGAATATGGGAGCAAAGTGGGAGAAAGCATGCTTACCCATTCTAGTAGAGTAAGGAGGAATGGCAAGCAGGGGAGAAGTTGAGGACCTTAGGTGACGAGCTTGGGTAACAGGTTTAAGCATAGCTGCAAGCACGTCAGGACGTGGTGGTCAGTATAAGGAATCAATAAAGTTACTCAGAGTGTAGGAGCGTAGGCCATCAGGAGACAGCCAGTTCAATGAAGTGTAGAGAAGGCAGTGATGGATGAGACGGGGAGCCGACAGGGAAAATCTGCAGATGTTGTTGAATGTGATGTCCCTTTTATGTAGATCCACTACTTTGGTATGAGAGAAGACAGGAAGAGCATATTTCAGCCCCCAGAGCAAGACCCCCTGGGCTACGGACACCTGGGCTGAAGCAGTGAGTGAGTGACGTACTCTGTAAGCGGCTCCAATCTTTGAGTTGATTTGCTGACAGACCTCATTGATATGCAAGGTGAAGTGGAGTTGGGGGTCAAGAGTCACCCCTATATATTTAAAGGTCTTTGTGTTTGATAGTACAGATCCATCAGGGCATTGGACCCGCAGGTAGTGGGATTCGACATTGACTTTCCCTAGTGACCCAAAGAGCATGGCCTGAGTCTTAGATTGATTGAGAATTAATTGGTTAGAGGAAAGCCAGGCCTAGATCTGACTGAAAGAGGATGATAGGTGCGTATTGATATAATTGACAGATGTGGAGGTAGTATAAAGAAGCAGGTCATCAGCAAACATGATAGATTTACAGTGGGTGGTGGAGGCAAGAATAGAGTTAACAAAGATGGAGAATAACAATGGTCCCAGTATAGAGCCCTGAGGTACACTGCAGGAGATGGCAGAAGGAGATGATTGGACTTTGCAGAAGGAGGTAGTTTGGAAATGACAGTCAGGATAGCTTTTGAACCAGGACAGGGTGGGATTAGTAGCACCAAGGCCCTGTAGTTTGCATAGCAGGAGGGGATGGTTAACCAGGTCGAGCGCTTTGGTGAGGTCAATGAATATGGCACCGGTGAATAGTCCATTTTCCATGTTTGTTTTAACATCACTGGTGAACAAGGTTAGAGCCATGGTGGTGCAGTGTGCAGGCCTAAAACCATGCTGGATAGGAGACAGAAAATTGTGTTCAGTCAGTTGAGAGATGACCTGGCCATGAACTAATTTTTCAAGCAGTATGCTAAGGGTAGGCAGTATAGCAATGGGCCTATAATTAATTAATCTATCAGGGTCACCTTTTTTGAACACAGGAATAATCCTAGCTGGTTTCCATACGAGAGGAACAGCAGAGGTAGAGATAGAGAGTTTGAATAGTCTAATTACTAGTGTTGCTAATAGGGAGGCTGCCAGCCAAAGGATCCTAGGTTAAAGACCATCCGTACCCACACTACCATAGGGAGAGATGGATCTGAGAAGTTTTAGGACATCAAATCTAGTGACAGGAGCAAGTTTCAGAGGTGCTGGGGCATCAGAGGTGTCATGGAGGGAAGCAGAAGAGCCAGGAGGAGAAGCCTGAGGGAAGGTGTGGAGCACTGTGAAGATTAAGTTAAAAGCTTCTGCAATAGTAAGGTAGTAAGGGGGTGGTTCCAGCTGACTTCATTTACCAACATTTCCCTTGGAGTCTGCGGCCTATTGTTCCCAAGGATTTAATTTATTTGTGCCCAATATTGTTTTGGATTAGATGAGGAAGAGTGAAGTAACTCATGGTAGTAGTTACTTTTGGCCAACCTTATGTCCTTCTTACAGGCATTTCTTAAGGCCTGATATTCTTCATAGTCCGAAAGCAGGGCAGAGGATTTCCATTTTGCCCATAGTCTATCCCTTAGTTTTAGGCACCAGAGTAGAGGGCACCTAAGCCACTTAGTGAGTTTGCCTTTGACACTATGTGTAGAGGTGGGGATATGTCTCCTCTGTAGGGATAGTAAGACATTGGTAAAGTATTCAGTAGCTGTGCTGACATCATTGGTGATGAAAATAGGGGACCAGTCAACCAGACTGAGGTCCTGAAAAAAGGCTGCTGTGTCCAGGAGGGCAAAATTAGAAAAGGATAGAATTTTCAGAGGATAAGTTGAGGGAGAGGCCACCCACATACATTATATAGGACAGTGGTCACTGATAGAGTTTGCTAGGACTCCAGAGGAGCTAATCCGGTCCACTCCATTGGTGAGTATCCAGTCAATAAGTGTGCGACTGGAACCATTAGAGGAAATTCTGGTAGGAGATGTGATTAGCTGAGTCAATTTAGCTTTGCTAAGGGTAGATGCTAGGTGAGAGACATTCGGGCCCTGCCAGTCCAGGTTGAAATCCCCAAGGCAGATAATTTCACTTTTAGTGGACACTGTAGGTATATGGTCAATAAGTTCTTCAAGACCGAGCTTACTGTTTCTCGGGGGGGAGTAGACATTTAGGATATGGAGTTTCTTTGTGCCTCCCAGTAGGAGGACCGAATGCAGTACTTCACAATGACTGAGGGGAGTACCTGGTACAAGAGATATATTAAGGTGCAGGTTGAAATACAGCACCAGGCCACCCCCCTCTTGGAAGTGGGACCGTCTGCCCAAAGAATGTTGTACCCGGTGAGAGCACATGCTGAGTTAGGGACTGAAGATTTAGCCATGATTCTGACAAGGCAAGGATATCTGGATTATGAACATGTACCCATGCTTCCAACTCAGGGAGATTGACTGCCAAACTTTGGAAATTAATGTGGTAGAAGGATAGTCCAGGGGGTTTGGACACTTGAGGTGAGATGACTTGAGAATTTTGTATGTTCAATGCCCTGGGACCAGGGTTTGGCTCAATGTCGCCAGAGAGTGTGAGGGATAGTGTTGCTATCCAAACTGTGGCATGGAGGAACATGCGAAAAGCACAACCATGGTTACAGGTCTTCTTTCTGACCAGGAGTCTAATAATAGAACTGATGGGTTTGCAACTGAGGCCCAGAGGAGGTATCTTATCAGAAGATTTATACAGTAACATGTTTGAGTAGGAGAAGTCATTTTGGAAGGCAGCAGAGAAGGTGGAGGGGTTCCCAAGAATTAGTACAGTAGTAAGGAGTCAAGAGCCAGTAAGGGGCGAAAGGTGATAAAGCATTTAATCAGGAGCAGCATCCTAGGGCTGTTGAGTAGGACAGGAAGAGAAGTGGGGAGAGAGTGTAGAGAGGGTGGTGGGGTAAGAGTCTTCTGTGAGACCAGAACACATGCTGTACAGTTTACTGCAGCCAGTTATAGGTACTGTGATAAGAGCTAATGTAAGGGGACCTCTAGTGGCCAGCAGTCATAACCTGTAGATGAGAAACTAGGAAGACAGGTTATTTTTGTTTTTAGACAGCCCACATCAGATGATTCACATGAGATTCCTGGCTATATATTCAATACCAGCAAAGGGTGGAGGAATGTGGGCGGGTGGGGAGCAGCTGCACAGCGGCTGTGGGGTGAGCTAGACTACCTTCACGAGCTGCTACCAGGATCAGCCCACAGAGAGCAGCTGATTATGGCTTGCGGTTTGTCTTGTTAGTTTCTATCAAGCAAATACAGGTTTAAACAAGCAACCAAACTGTGAGAAACAGAACCCTGTCCTGCACAGATATCTAACTAGGGAGACACTCATACAGCAGACCAGCTGGTTTAGGTAGCTTGAGGTTAACTTGTAAAATGGAGCAATTTTGGATTTAAAATAAATAAGCTACCAAAGTTATAGGTAGGGAGCTCAGCCCTGTGTTCAGTTAAGTGGGCAGTCCTGTTAGCTTAATAGTGAGGGGCAAGTGAGGGAGAGCACTCTGTTTGCCAGTAGCAGACAAAGGAAAAAGGCACAAAGATTCAAACTCCTCAGACAGAAGCAAACAAAAGAAAAATGCCAGCTCTTCTACGGATGTCCCAAATAGCGTGCTTTCAGTGATGGCCGACTCGGCTGCTCCGGAGGTGGCTAGCCCAGGTAGGCCAGCAGCTATGGAGACAGAGAGAAGGGAGAAGTCAGGTTAAATAGGTAAAATTAAGGTAGGAGTAAAGACCCAGATAGTGGACAGAGACAGTGAGTGAAAGGCAGGTAGGAGGAGTGGGAGGAGGCAGGGAAATTCCTAGACTCTGCAGTTTGACTGTATTCATGTGAGGTAACCCAGTTCATTAATTCGGTGCAGGCAGTGAAACATAATGTAGGAGCCTAGAGTAGTTGTAGACAGAATAAAACTCTTAAAACAGTCAGATTAAATCAAAATTCCCAACATACTGATTAAACTATGAAGTTCATGCTAGTAACACAGATAACTAAATCCTAGGCTGATGCTAGACCCCTTTCATGAGCTGTTACCAGGATCGGCCAGCAGAGAGCAGCTGATTATGGCTTGCAGTTTGTCTTGTTAGTTTCTATCAAGCAAATACAGGTTTAAACAAGCAATCTTACTGTGAGAAACAGAACTCTGTCCTGCACAGATATTTAACATTACCCTTTTGACTGAGAAGGTATTAAAATGTATTGTTTTTACTTTTCTCAGTGACTTCTATTTACAAACCAAAGGGACTGCTATGGACACTGCACTCAAGCCAAACTATTCAAATATCTACTTGGACAAGTGGGAACAGTAAGTGATTCGGGATCCCCTTGTTAATGAGTACTATCGATATAGTGATCCCTATTAGGTGATATATCAATGATAATTTTCTGACTTGGATGGGCAATAAGAAACATTTGGAAGGATTTGTTGAGTACCTGAAAAAAAGTAATAGACATTTACAATTTACTGTAAAGTGTGATGTACAGTCTAATAAATTTTCCAGATACTGAAATAAGTAAAGATGATGAGGGAGTAGTCAGGATGGATCTGTACAAGAAGGAAACCAATTGTTACTCCCTCTTACACTTTGCTAGCTGCAACCCTTTTCATACTAGACCTTCAGTACAAGGCTGAAACCAAGGGTTGTGCATTGGACAGGGGCTACAACTGGTGACTATGTCACTAACGGTTTTCAGCAAATACTTGATAGAATTCAAGAATGCATGGGACAGACATAATGCAATTATAGTGTGGGGGGGTAGGAGGAATAGGCTGTCAATTAACTGGGACCTGCAGCTTATCCAATAGGTAGGGAAATGTGCAGACTGGGTGGGCCAAGTGGTCCTTATCTGTCGTCAGAGTTTATGTTTCTATGAAATATTCCAGGAAGTCAGTTCCTGAGAGTGAAGGGAATCTGTACAGACTCAGACGATTTTGAGAAATGTAATGAGAAACTGATACAAAGGTTTCAGCAAAGGGTGTACCCTGAACAAGTCATTACGACAGGGAAGAGATAGGCAGATGAATGAGTTAGTCTTCAGAACCAAAATATAACATTGAGTTTGATTGATAATAATCCTGTAGCTCTCCCAACCGCTCCCATTCAGCTGAACTTTGCGACTACTTACACTCTACACACTCTACAATCTTGAGCTGTAAAAGAAATTTTGGAAAAGCACTGGTCTATCTTGCAGAATGATCCTGACTTAAAAATCAGTACAAGGCTGAAACCCAGGGTTGTGCATTGGACAGGGGCAACTAATGGTGACTGCGTTACCAACAGTTTTCAACAAAGGCATGATAGTAATCAAAGTGGGCAGAGGCTATTTGTTCCTCTCCAAAACACAGCTTCAAATGTGGCAGATGTGTTTATTGTAGAGTGATGTTAAAACAAAATTGGTTCAAAATCATTGGAATGAAAGCTGTTTTGAAGTGAGAGAATTTCATAATCATTATATATGGTGTACAGTACTTTGCAATCTGTAAGTGTGGGGCACAGTACATTGGCAAGACTCTCAGAAATATGAACATTTGTGTAGGTGAATACCTTTGCGATATTAAACATAAGTACTGGATAAATGCCCTTGCCTCGCATAGGTATGAATGAGGGAGGGATGTGCTTTTGGGTTTATGTGGATAGACAAGGTATGAATGCCTGTGTGAGGTGGTGATATTGAAACACTGCTGCTCAAAAAAAAATCCACTTGGGTTTATATATTGGAAGCCACTAAATTACTTTTAGGTCTGAATGACAGGATGGATCTGTTACCATTTTTATCATGATGGGTCAGATTTTCAAAGCCCTGAGAATGCTGCAAGACCCTGCTGTGCCAATCATTTGGTGCAACGGGGCTTGCATCACTCTTCCTGCCGACGATTGGGATTTTACCATGTGCCAAATGCCACAAGTTAGCCACCTTTTCCCTGGTCTAACTTGTGGCATTCAGGGGAACCTTTTGACAGGGCTTGTGCCATATATTTCGTGAAGCTGCTGTAAACTGAGGACACTGTCATCAACCTTTAAAAGTCTGGCCTAATGTTTTACTTACATTTCCCATAGTCTTTATTTACATTTGTGTTCCATTCTGGTCTAAGAATTGTTGTCTTATCTCTACGTTTTGAAATTAATTCATGCTGAACTGAATCATATATGTGTCTGATAGCTACTTACGGTTCCTTATGAATAAAGAAGAAACATCTACTGAGGAATTTCCAGAAGATGAAGGAACTTCTTAACAACAATATTGCACGTAAGAACTTTATCAGTGCTAAGAATTGTTTAGTATTTTAGAGAGATTGTCTTTAAATTGTTTGCCCTCATTTTTCTAAATATTTATAGATGCACTTATTCCATCATTATAGATTAGTCTCTGCATGTTATTTTTTTATGTGCGTACTTGACTGTTTTTTTGTATGTGTATGACTATAAGCATTTGATATACTCCTCCCCTTTTGCACTTAGCATGTGTCACTTTAAATGGAAATTACCCATAAGGCATTTCAGAGTTTTTGTCACATTGCACATTTAATGTGGGCAGTATTGAAAGTGGCCTAGAGGGGGCATGTGCTTATGCCTCGGAAAAGTGCTGTGCTGTTGACTTGCTTCAAAGCGGTACTGTCTGTGAGTATTAACCTGCCTGTAATTACAAACATATTGCACATAGCCTTCTATTTTTTATGGTGAGGCATTGCATTGCTCAGACTTGTGATATACTGTCTTGTGGTTGGGTCTGTGGCTCTGTCACACCCAGAGCCACTGATTTTGGGTTCAAAAGAACCATGGTTGCCTGCCGGTGCCATCCTGCATCTAGTCATGTACACACCTGTGCCCATCTTGTCTGCACAGCAGTCTCTCTGAGGTCAGACAGGTTTGCAGTCTTTGCTACATTCAATAACTAGATAGGAGGAAATAGGGTTAGACTAGCATTAGTAAAAAGTAATGCCACTGTATCAGTCCCTCCTCCATGGGCAATGAAAAAGTGAAAATATGGAATGTGTATTTGTCTTCATGCCCTGCTACTACTCACCTCAAGCATTTTTTTTTATCTAGTTCTCATGTTCGATCATGCGGTTGGACTGGACAATGGACATTTTGTCATCTCCTTCAGAACAAACCAGGCTGCATATGCTAATCAGCATGGCAGACGATGAACTGCATGTAATTATTTGTAGGATCCTCCTGTCCCTCCACAGAAAGTGAACTGCTGTGAAATACATCACTGAGTGCTCATCACATCCAGAAAGTAAGACTGTTCTTATGTTTGGTAGCTGTCTTGACTGACTGGAAGGAAAATCAGTTGCCTTCATGTGTGTGGGAATGTGAGATGTGATGCGAGTCACTTGTAGAGCAGGATGTCATGAAAAAGGTTTTGGAATGAGATAAAGAAAGACATATGGAGTTTGTTTGAAGAACTAACTCTTTTCTAAATAGCTTAAAACTAAAGTTTATGCACAGCTTTGTGTGATACTGCATGTAACACAACCCCCCCCCATTTTGGTCATTCACACCAAACTGCCCCTTAGTGGGAAGGGGGCAGGTAATAACCTCGATGGTGACTCCAGTGTCTGGGGGTATTTTTATTGAATGTCTCACTAGAAGCCTTCCCCTATGTTTTGTATTATTCTGAGCCTGTATTTCTCCCCACATCTCTAGAGAAATGGCCCACCAAGGTACCTACTATAACAACCCTGTGCACCTCAGTGAGAACTGCTTTGGCCATGCTTCCTGTGCCACTCTGGAGGAGACGTTTACCTACTTCTGCCTTTGCCATGCAGCAATGGCCCCAGTCTTCATGCCCTCCAAGATTTTATCTTTCCTGGTTCTGGGCCCTGTCTGCTTCTGCTCTTACTGCTGGCTATAAAAACCTCTTCATTTTCATCTACATCATGTTATTTATGTCATTGGCTTTGGGGGGAAATGCCACCACCTTTGTTGATCAAAATATGGATTTTAACTCACACCACACTGTACATATCTAGTCTCTGCATAGCAACATGGTGATGGCCTAATTTATTTATTTTAACCATAAACTTCCTTCAGTTTGTATTACTTGTTATAAATGCATTCACAAACACTACACCCCAGTAAGAATCACTCAAGACACAGGGCATGACACTTCAGACTTAACTTCCTTTGCAAAACGTCAACATTTGTTTATACAATGGTACCAACTCCATGAGGTAGCAGAAAGCCTACAGCCAGAGCCTGGACCTACATCTCCAAGTCTGAGACTGGTTCAAATCAGCATTTCAAATCTGCTGTTACAGTTAGCATTATTTGGCATTATCACAGTTCTGTACACAGCCCCAGACATGCCAGTCATGGTTTTAATTCTAGCAGAATCAGTCACTTGGCAACCAATTTACAGTTTAGCATTGTTACAGTCCTACCTGTATCTTCAATCTACTTTGGTAACAATTTTCTCCGTTACTTTAGATGACATGCTCAGGGATTTTCAGTTATGGTTGCAGTACCTTCATGACAGCAAGAGCATGAGGACACTGGGACTTACCTTTACTGGGTACCAGGCTTGGCCCTTGCCCCTGGGGTTCAGATCCACAATGCCAACTGCTCTGGTGTTCTACAGATTCACAGGCTTTTTGAGCCACAGGCCCCCATCAGTACAGGAATCCTGTCTGTAATTTCTTTACTATTTCACGAACATGGGACAGATGGTGCAGAAGTCATCAGGAGGTCCTCCTTGAGGGAAGACCTCCAACAGGCCCCCACTGTTCCCGGTCTTGGAACATGGTTGGGGCCTGAGCCTCTGAAGATCCACACCATAGGGAGCCAGTGCCACCCAGACCCAGGAACCCTACCACCATTCCTGGGCTCACAGGCTTCCTCCAGCCGGTTGCAGCTGGAGAAGCACACCTGAGGTGCTATAGTTGGAACACACACACACAGGTGCCCCAGACAGGGCTTCTAAAGCCAGAACTGCTTTTGGCAGGTCTGATCCCCTATTTGTATGGCCCTAGCAGGCAGGAAAAACAGGCCCAAGAACCCTCCAGGCCAATGAGCAACTGTCGGTGCAGTTGGCACATAGTCATACTGTCACGCAGCAGGAAACATATTCAGGTAAACAGAATGTACCTTATTAACATTTAGAACATTTCTGAAGACACTGAAACCAGGGTTAAACTTAACCTGTTATGTGCATTAACAGATAGGCACATAAGGACCATCAGGTTCTTTGATTCTAATAAGTATGCCATACCGGTAACTTACTAACAGCTCTACAGGAGATGGGACAGACATCACAGACTAAATTCAAACTCTTAGGAGGTGACAACTTGCTGTCTACTTTATTTACACTTAAAAGGGCCATGGGCAGGGAGGAAACTGTTAGCTGGACAATCTCTGACTGTCATCTCTCGGAGTCTTTTGTTTAGTGTGGCAGCAGCTGTTGGGGGTGGGGCATCATCAGTGCAGCGCAGCACAGGTCTCTACCCCGCCCCCGGGTTAAGGCACTGTCTTGGGTTGGGACAAAAATAAAAGTGATGGGGCGAGCTCTACATTCACCAGACATCTGCACATAAAGTCAGTTTTCTGTGGCCCCCTGAATCTGGCAATCCTACGCCATGGCATCATTGGCTTATGGATAAATCCATCCCTGTATCCCAGACAGTTCACAAATTATTTGCACTCCTTAACACAGCTCACATAGACAAAATCTTACCAGAAAAAAATAATTTTATTGTGAGTCAGCTCTGAAATTAAGTCTACAGCCAGTACACTCAGGCTTGATCCCCAGCATTTCACCTTCTCAATAAAGCTTCATGAGACCCCCGCTGTAAAATCCTACTATACTATACTATACTATACTATACTATACTATACTATACTATACTATACTATACTTCCTAACTTTCCTAAAGTAGAAAAAGCTTACCACACAGGACCCTTGATGAATTAGAGCAGACTCGAACCTTAAATTTTAACAGTTCGGAATCCCAAACCTAACTAACTTGTCTCTCACAAAACTCAGGTTAATGAGGTTCCTAAAAAACAGTTTCCATGAATCCTCAGCACACATGTTCTATGACATCACTTGCAGGTGAGTGCTTTGTGTCTTGAGATCTTGGTCCTCTTGGGAAACTGGTCTGATCTGCACTTCCAGGGTTTGTGTATTTCAGAGGACATTTTCTTTGTCCTACCTCTTGTCTTGCATGAGTGATTCCTTCAGTCTTTAGCTAGGGCCCTTCACATGACATGAAGGAGCTTTTTTTTTTTTGAAGCATGAAAGGACTGTTTTGTGTTTTGGCTCTACCATTAACTGGCCAGGAGGTTATGTAGGAAAGGACAATGATGTAATCACTCTCCAGAGTCAGCTGGCACACCTCTGTTGACTAACTGTATTTCATTGTCCCTCAGAGATCCATTCAAACTAATCAATACAACTAGAAGGAAAAATAAAAAAACCTACAGTACAAAATTATATGGCAAGTTGTCACACACAGTAAACATTAACACCTTTTATCATTCCAGGGATGCACTGTTCCTGAAATACTGGCTGCTATTTATAACCAGTCTTAAATCAGAAACATTAACACATTCCAATAATACATGATTCAAAAACACAGTTTCCACACTGAGACCCTTCACACATTACCTAGAGCATAACTGTCCCTACAGAAAAGGAGGGCACAAGGCCCAGAATCACAGTTACTTTCTGAGCTCCATGGAACATGGAACTTTCACAGAAACACATGGGAACGGCAGGCAAGAACACATTTTGGATTAAAGAGTAACTGATTCCTATGGCCACTTTAAAAAAAACAGTCTCATATCAAAACATTTTGCAGTAAATTCCTCCTGAAATACCTGTAAGAGAAAAGGAATAATTTGTACATAAGATTTTTAGAGTTCAGTTTGCTCCCAGTCCTAATGCACCACTTGCAGTGGTACTCCCGTCTGAAATGTCGTCCACTAGAGGTGGGACCTCTGATCAGCTCTAGATGAGTTGGAGGTCAGTCAGTAACAACAAATCCAACAGACGGCCCTTCTCTGGGGTCATTGATTACTTCACAGTTAGCTCTAGGTGCTCTGCTGGGGTCAGTGATGACTTTATGGGTAGCCCTAGGTACTCCTACAATCACCGATTGATTTGTTCTCAACAAGGCGGTAAACCATTCCAGGGAGAGGTCCAGAAGCATGTGACTGGCTGAATGGGCACAAGTCAAGCCCTCAACAGAGCCTCCCATGTAGGTGCACAAGTCTCAGCCAGCAATCAAGTCCCCTGGTGGCCAAATGTAGGTCTGGGAGTAGCCAGGACATTGGAACACCAATTGTGTGGTTCCTGTGGTGGGTCAGAAACATGCCAAACAAATTAAAACTAGTTCCTTATTAGGTAAGGTGCATGGCCAGACTAGGGTCCTTGGATCCATATTGCTGAGTAAGGGAGCCACTGCAGTAACTGGGTCTGCTTTACTTTCTGAGTCTATTCTTGACTTGTGGACGTCTTGGAAGATCAGAATGAAATGCTTTGGAGCAACCCAGGCACACACAGCCTCTAGCCTTGATAGACCAGATTAAGTCCCCTTGTAGCAGTACTTTGAGTGGTTACAAAGCTGGCTGGATGTCACTAGGCCTGGACAAAATGTGAAAACTGGCACAATGGAGTCTCAGTTCAGGAAAAGATGCAGGGTCCATTGGTGGTGCCATGTGCAACAAGCTGTCCTTTAGTCTGCACAGCACTAGCACTGGTTCAACAGGATGTAGCACTCCTTGTCACAGTCACAGCACACATGTAGTCCACAAGAGTACAGGATAGTGTATTACAACAACCAAGTAGTGTCCAAAACCTGGATAAGCAACCCCACATGTAACAACCCCCTTCTGGTCATCCCCACCACAGTAAAAAAAAGTTATTTTACCAGAAGAAGCCTTGTATAAAGAAGATGACATTACAAAGGCCATCGCGAAGCATGCCAATTACTACAGGCACAGCTTGGACTGCACTGACTGCACGGCTTGCACACATATGACTGACATTTTTAAGTTATTTTTCCTTATTACAGCAGAGACAGACTCATGCATTTGTATTACTGATCTCTATGTGTTTGTTTCTTTCCTCTGTATTATTGGTACTAGGCCTTAGTTAGAAGCGTGGAAATGGAACGCGTGCAGGAGAGAATGCTGACAAAAAAATCACACGCTATTATTGTGCTTAAGATAAGGAATGTATACTGACTAGTGAAGCATAATATTGCCATTAGGAAAATGTCTGCACTAAAGTAACTTTTGCTATCCCAGGCTAGTTAGTTCATTAGGAGCTGAACTGTGGAGTCAGCACAGAGAGAAGTTTTGTATTGTCTTTGTGTTTATTCTTCCTTCAGCATGTGCAAAGAACAGCAATAATTAATAGTCATTTAAAAAGCTACAGTTGCTTTTTTTGCCTCAACAGTGAATAGAAGACACAACACATCTACCTTTTCTTTACCCTTCTCCTTTATTTTCATGATAACAAGATCTTTATTCTTCATTGTCCCAGAGGTCTGTAATTTGCACCTGCACAATAAATCCTCTGTTGATACTGGCCAATACCCCATGTGTGACATTAATAATAAACTCATTGTTATGTAACACAAATAGGGAATTATAACTCACAGTGTCACTTGTCTGCAAAGAAAGGACCAAGATCGTGTTGTTATGCAGTGCACTAAGGGACCAGTAGTTAGTTAAATAAAACACAGTCAACCAGCAACACCAATGTGCCTAAAAATTCATTTTAAAGAATGGTGTTGAATTTCTGTTCTAAGGTACGCTGTATGCACTCTTCTCTGTGCCTGCCAAAGGGAGAGTTGCCTGATCTGAAAAAAAGGAAGCATAGTTAGACAGGAATTGAAGAAAGTGAACAATTGATCATAGAAACATAGACTTTGATGGCACATAAGGACCACTTGGCCCACCTAGTCTGCCCATTTCCCTACCTACAGGATAAGCTGCAGATCATAGTTAACCAACAGTTTATTTCTTCCTACCCCCCACATGAATTGCCTTATGTCTGTCCCATGCATTCTTGAATTCTCCCACAGTTTTAGACCCCACAACCTCCTCAGGAAGGCTGTTCCATGTGTCCACCACCCTCTCTGTGAAAAAATACTGCCTCACATTGCCCCTGAGCCGTCCCCCCTCTATCTTCAAATTTGTCCCCTTGTTCTTGCATATCTCTTTTTCTGAAAGATGATACCCACTTGGACTTTGTTGATTCCACTGAGGTACTTAAAAGTTTCTATTACGTCTCTCCTCTCCCACCTTACCTCAAGGGTATACATATTAAGCTCCTTTAGTGTCTACTCATATTGCTTCTCTTGCAGACCCTGCACCATTTTAGTTGCCCTCATCTGGACTGCCTCCATTCTGTCTATGTCATTGCAGAGAAGGGGTCTCCAGAACTGTATGCAGTACTCCAGATGGGGTCTCACCAACTGTACAGAGGGATAACAACTTCTTGTTTTCTGCTGGTGATGCCTCTCCCTATACATCCCAGTATCACCCCAGCCCTCCCTACTGCCTTCTCACATTGCTTGCCAACCTTAAGGTCATCTGATATTATTACCCCCAGGTCCCTTTCCATTTTTGTTGTTGTTACTACCCCACCCCCATTGTGTAATCTTCCCTTGGGTTTTTGTTTCCCAGGTGCATTATTTTGCACTTCTTTGCATTGAATCCAAGCTGCCATACTTCTGACCATTCCTCTAACCTTGCCAAGTCACTTCTTATCCTTTCCACACCTCCTTGTGTATCAACCCTGTTGCAGATCTTTGTGTTATCTGCAAAGAGGTATGCTTTTCCTTCCAGTCCCTCTGCAATGTCACTTATAAAGACATTTAAAAGGACTGGACCCAGTACTGAAAGTACTGAACCCTACGGTACCTCACTAGTAACCCCCTTTCTTCAGAGTGGACTCCATTTATAATTATCTTCTGTGTCCTGTTGTCCAGCCAATGTTTTACCCAGGCTACCACCCTGGGACCCACTCCCAGGCTGGTTAATTTTATAATTAATCTTTTGTGTGGGACTGTGTATGCCTTGCTAAAGTCTAGATAGGTCATGTCCACAGCCCCTCCCTGATCTACTACTTTGATCACCCAGTCAAAGAAATCAATTAGATTTGTCTGACATGACCTTCCCGCTGTGAACCCATGCTGCCTTGGGTCCTGTGCCCCACTGGCTTCTAGGTACTCAACAGTTCTTTCCTTTAGAATTGACTCCATCACTTTCCCTATCACAGAGGTCAAACTGACAGGTCTGTAGTTTCCTGCCTCTGTCTTGCTCCCACTTTTGTGAAGGGGAATCACATCCACCTTCCTCCAGTCCTCAGGTACCACAACATCCTCCCATGATTTGTTAAAAAGGGTAGTCAGTGGTGTCACTAGTTCTCCCCTTAATTCTTTGAGAATTCTGGGGTGAATTCCTAGACTGAAATATTGGTTGATGGAAAACGACACCTGTTTATGTTAAATAATTAATTGTTAATTGTTTGTCTTTTGTATTCTTGTACTATGTTTATTATTTTGCCTGTGTGTAATATTATGTATGCTTAAGTATGTTTTGTGACTTGACACTGGTGAAAATGAGCAGTTTTGCTCATCCTGCTTACAAGTATAAAAAAAAAAAAAAAAAAAATAATGATTCTATCAGGCCCCATTGCTTAGTCTACCTTCAGTTTTAGGATTTCTTTCAAAACACTTTCTTCTGTGAAAGGACTGCGATTGACCCCCCTATCCAGAGTGCTTCTGTTGATTGGATTAGGCACCTCCCCATCTCCTCTTTTATGAATACTAAGCAGAAGTATTCATTCAGTATCCCTGCTTTTTCACTGTCCCTCTCTGCCCGCCCACCGTCTATTCTATTCAGCCTCACTATCCCTCCCTTTGTCTTTCTACACTCCCTGATGTACCTATAAAAGGTTTTATCCCCCTTCTTAACCGAGTTGCCCATCTTTCCCTCAGTTTGGGCCTTTGCTATTTTGACTTCTCTCCCTGCTTCCTTCTGCCTTAACTGGTACAGTTCTCTGTCCTGCTCCTTCTGTTTTTCCTTATACTTCCTAAATGCTATCTTTTTTCTCTCTAACCTTCCCAACCACCTCTTTTGAGAACTATAGTGGCTTTTTCTTTCATTTTGATTTGTTTATTTGCTTCACACAAAGGCTTGTTGCCTATGTGACGGCAGTTTTGATGTTTCCCCATTGTTGCTCCACCCCTTCTTCTAGCCTGTTTGCTAGTGCTTTTCTAAGGCACGCTCCCATCTTGCCAAAGTCAGCCCTCCTGAAGTCCAGTACCCTCACTTTTGTATGGCTTGACTCTGTAGCTGAGTTTATCGTGAACCACACTGTTTGGTGGCCACTTGTTCCCAGATGGCTACCCACTTCTAGATCTGAGATCCTCTTACTGTTCCCAATTTAGAGTATGAGGTCTAAGATTGCTCCCTCATGAGTGGGTTCCAAAACTAGCTGTCTGAGGCATGCCACCTGTAGGGCATCAAGACTGGCTCTGCTCTTGGATGTGGCTGCAGCATCTAACCAAGTTGCAGTTAACATCTGGCATATTCAGGTCCCCCATCAACAGTATATCCCCTTTCTCTGCCATCCTAAGGGTGCCTTCTATCATATCCTTGTTCATTCCCTCCTTCTGAGATGGGGGTCTGTATACAAACCCTGTGCAGATTGTGGTGCCATTTCCAGACTCTAAGGTGACCCACAGTGTCTCCTCTCCTCACTGTTTACTCTTTTGTTCTGTTGCTTTTATCCCTTCCCTTACATAGAGAGCTACTCCTCCCCCTCTTCTCCCTTCCCTGTCTCTCTCTTGTAGGTTGTGTACCCTGGTATGTTAACATCCCAGTCATGGTTCTCTGTGTACCATGTTTCTGTGATCAGTGTGATATGAAGCCATATTGAGTAACACACCAATTACTTCCTTTACTCCCTGTCCAAGCAAGCTTTCTTTTTTCCAATCACTAGCTCTCCATTACAATGTTTATATGTATTAGCCTGTTTTTCAGTCAGGTCTGAGTCAGTAAACCTGCCTTCTTATTTTTTCACATTTTTTATTTAAAACTTTCCTCCCCCTCCTTATGGTAGCCAGACCACAGCTAGCAGTGGCTTGGCAATCATTTGCTTACTCAGTGGTGTTCACCTGGAACTCCCTACCATATTCTACCTTATCCTGCTCCTCTCTCACTAAGTTTCAATCCTCCCTTTCCCTCCACCTCTCTGCCTCCTCACCTTGCTCATGCTTCCGCTAACTCTTGTCTGTGCTCCCCCATCTCTATGGATAAGCATCTATGCTCTTTGAATCTCTTATGCATATGTTTATGTAAATGTAATTTGCAAGTGTAACTGTAAAACTGTATGTGAATTTGTAAATGATGTAATGTTGTTCTGTGAATGATGTAACTGTATATAAAGGTAACCACAATTCCTGCAATGTCTTTGTCAATGTATTCCACTGCCTGGATCACCCCCAAAAAAGGGACTGTATTGTCTCATGGGTTCACCCAGTTGCCAAAATTCAAATAAATAAATAAAACAGGATGAGGTGACAATTAACCAATTGAGCAATGCTCATTTTCGGTGACCTCCTGATTACAAATGATTAAAAAGTTAAGCATAGGTATATTAGAAATTAATTACAGTGGCCAGCCCAGTGGTGCTGAGGGTTGAGGTGCTGGATGCCACACCTCGTGCCACACTGGCGGCCTGGGTTCAGAAACGGACTCGAGCACTGGGGGTCAGCAGGGGACAGGAGAGGATCGAGCATACAGAGGACTGCTCTCCTCTCCTCTCCCGGGAAGAGAAGTTGTCACTCCATGCAGCTATAGCGGCCTCTGGAGGAGGCTGATGGCCACATGCCCAATGTGGAGCACATACAAGGGGCAGGGAACATCAGTAGACATTCTGCAGGTTGGTGAGGGACCGTGTCTGCATTGCGATGGATGTCATTGCATGTCCAGGTTCCTGGGGGGGGGTGTCTAAAGAAGAAAAAGTCCTGCCTCAGGGGCAGGCGATGGTGGGATCAGTGATCATGGCCCCATGCCCAGCTCAGGGCCTTTCCACTCAGTGCTTCTGGTCTCTTTCTCCCCCCCCCCGGTCGCTCATCTGGATTCTAGATAGAATGCCAGTTGGAGGTGGCGGTCCCACCCTAGGGGACTCAGAGTCAGGGGTTGGGCGGCCAGGTAAGGCAGGCAGAAAAAAAAAATGTGTGTGCTCATCCATGTGTGCGGCAGTGGGGGCTTCAGGTGGGCAGCAGAGCTAAGAGCCAAGCATGTACACCTGATAGAGGACCCCCCAAGTAGGAGAAGAAATAGAATTCAGAAAAAAAAAAAAGACAACATAAATGTAAAATTTTACTCTTCAGAGCAGCAGTTGATAACACAACCAGAGCTACAGGTTCACAAAAGAGTTACACTGTACCAAGCAAACTTGATTCTTATCTCTTCTCCATCTCATTGGGGGGGGGGTCATTTGTTTTTTGTTACAGAGTGTAGAGCAGCAGAAGGGTCTGAAAGTGAATACATTTACAATATGTAAGTGCCATGAATCCATAGAGGATTTTCAGGAAACTATGGTTGATGCTGTCAATAAAGGTCAGGATGAGAAGCTGAAGGCTATAAATTACAACTCTTCTTGCTGGTGAACGCACAGATATATCTGCAGAAAAATCATGGATCATATATATCCAGTACACATTTAAATGGCTAAGGACAGAAACAATTTTGTCAGTTTGGTCTGTGTCACAGACTGTAATTCAGTCAGCCTCACCAGTGATATAACACAACACCAGCAGAAGAGAGTGCTAAAGATTGAACAAATTATGTTTTTGTAGTAATGGCTCCTTAATTTTCACTGGCACCAGGTCAGGTTTTGCCAAATGCTTTAGAGCAGAGTCCCCATGTTTTATTCAGTGACACTGCTTTGTCCATAAGTTATAACTATATGTCTCTCGAGCATCAGAGTCTATGCCATACCTATTTCATTTTAAAAGTATAATAAATGAGATTTATAAACACTTCAAGTTATCACCAAAGAGGCAGGCATCTCTTAATGCTATGTATAAAGTACAGTACCTGGTCAAGAAAAGAGGAAACTTAAGGGGGCAATGCCACAAGATGGTTATGTTTTCTGGAGCTCTAGAGACACAGGTGAGATCACTGGAAGCTGCTGTTCACTACTGGGAAGATACAATTGGCACAGGGGATGTGAGGGGGAGTTAGGAAAACTCCATCCCCTCCACAAAGCACTGCAAGTTCTTGAGGCATCTTTTTTTTTTTATTTGTTGCAGCCAGAAGGCTGATCCTGCAACTGTTGTTCCTGCTCCTGGAAGGCGTTTGAATTCCACCAGTCAGGGAGCTGGATGAGGAGTGGGGGTGGCCCTCACATGATGGACACGTGCAAAGGACAGCGATGACTGAAGTCTGCTTGGAGTCAGCCCAGGAGACAGCTGACAGCAAGGAACGCGGTCCACTGGATCACAGGTACACCTGTATCACCTCTGAGATATATTATATTAATGAATGAGGGAGCTTGCTAATAACTGTTCAGAGTGATATTGTGTTTATAGGTGAGGGGACTTACTGATAACTGTTCAGAGTGGATTTGTGTTTGTGAGTGAGGGGACTTGATGATAACTGTTCAGAGTGGTATTGTGTTTGTGGGTGAGGGGACTTTACTGATAACTGTTCTGAGTGGTATTGTTTGTGGGTGAGGGGACTTGCTGATAACTGTTCAGAGTGCTACTGTTTTTGTGGGTGAGGGGACTTGCTGATAACTGTTCAGAGTGGTATTGTGTTTGTGGGTGAGGGGACTTCCAGAGTGGTACTGTGTTTATGGGTGAGGGGACTTGCTGTTAACTGTTCTGAGTGGTGTTGTGTTTGTAGGTGAAGGGGCATGCTGATAACTATTCTAAGTGGTATTGTGTTTGTGGGTGAAAGGGCTTGCTGATAACTGTTTCTGAGTGGTATTGTGTTTGTCGGTGAGGGGGCTTGCTGATAACTGTGCTGAGTGGTGTGTTTGTGGGTGAGGGGGGCTTGATGATAACTGTTCTGAGTGGTCTTGTGTTTCTGGGTGAGGGGGTTGCTGATAACTGTTTCTGGGTGTTAGTGTGTAGGTGAGGGAACTAGCTATCAAACTGTTTCTGGGTGGTATTGTGTTTGTAGGTGAAGAGGCTTACTGTTAAACTGTTCTGGGTAATATTGTGTTTATGGGGGTGGGGGCTTGCTGCTACACTGATAGCCAGGTGGGGGGTACTAAAAAGAATAAGAAAAATGTTTTATGTAAGCATTGCTGTGTGTAACATAGCTGTCTCTGTGACATACCTAGGGTAAGTAAATACAAGGGTTGTGGATTGTACTTTGGTAATTTTGGTCTCCATGACATACCTAGGGTAAGTAAATAACAGATTTGTGTATTGTTTTTGGTAACTGGCACTGTGTACAGTTTAGCTGTACTGGGTTCTGTGGCAGGATGGCAGGAAGCACATGGTGTGAAGGGATAGGAAATGTGTGGAGTTGTTCAGTGCAGTGATTGTGGGGAGACACTCTTCAGGGAAAACCTTCTGGAGACTATGGTGCTGCTCCATCTGCAAGTGCCTCTCTGGGTTGGCAGAGAAGGTCTCTAGACTCAAGCCTGTATTGGTCACGAGGCAGGAGGAGGTCACTAGACTGGTGGCTGCATTGACTAGGAGTCAGGTGACTTTTTCTCCCTCCCAGGGACCACCACGTCTGACACCATTACCTCAAATATTGGCAGATAGGAGAAATAGCTGGACTCTGGTGGGCTTAAGAAGGGAGGCGATGGTGGGATCTTGAAGGTTGGGAGGGTCACAGTCACATTCCTCAACCACAACCTGTTTGACCACAAAATTCCTACACCACGCTGGAAAAGAGGGATTGCCAAAAGGCACCGGTGGTAGTGGCCAGGGAGGAGGGATGTGGGGGCCCTGCTAAGGTGGTGGCCCCAAAATGGGTGGAAGAGGATCCCAGAGAAGGAGAAAGCAATTTCTGGTGGGGGACTCAATTGTCAGGGGGATAGAGTTGGGAGTAGGAAAAGGGGCAGAGATGGAGGTCAGATGCCTACCTGATACCATGGCATGGAGGGATGGAAAGCAGATCATATGGTTTGCCAGGGCAGTAGTAAGGGAGGGGGAGCTGGATGTCATTGTACACTTGGGAACAAATGACCTGGCTAGGAATGGAGCAGGAGCAGTGCATGGGGAGTTTAGGCAGCTGGTTAGAGGTCTTAGACAGGTAGCATACTCTGTAGCTTTTGTGGAGGTGCTGCCTGTCTCTGGTAGGAGAAGGGTGAGAGAACTCCACACCAATGCCTTCAACTCATGGTTGGATGAATGGTGCAGAGTGGAAGGGTATGGCTACACTGGGGACTGGGGGTCCACCTGGGAGGACAAGAGCCTATTCAGGGATGACGGCCTGCATCCATCCAGGAGGGGAACAACAGTTCTCAGTGGACAGTTTAAACATTACTTCAGTGTGCATTTAAACTAGCCAAAGGGGTGAAACAAAGGGAAAGCAGAAACCACCCCCCTCCACAGGCTGAGTTAGTGTAAGGAGATAGGCTCGGATAGGAACTTTATTTATATAGCACTCCTTCCCATAGGCTCAGAGTGCTTAATAATATTAGACATACATGATACAATAATACAAACTAACACATAAAACTCATGAAGTAGAGGCTATACAAATTTCCACCCATCCAATCAGCAGTCTACAAAATATTAATAAAACAAACTAATAAAGATAAATCATTATTATAAAAAAACACAACTGACAGTCAGTAATTCACTCAAATAATAGGGGTAATCAAACCACATTAAAGGCTTCTTCAAAGAACAGCATTTTAAGGCCTCTTTTAAAAGCTTCCACTGAGCATACCCCCCACAGGTGCTGAGTTAGAGTTCCACAGGGCTGGCGCAGCAACTGAGAATGCTCGGTCCTCAGATTGCTGCAGCCTAGCCCTGGGAACCACCAGGAGACAACCCTCAGTGGAATGAAATGCCCAAAATGGGCAATGAGGAACCAGGAGGTCTTGCAGGTAGGTTGATCCCCTCCTGTGCAGGGCTTTATAGGTCAGCAACCTAAACTTGAAGGCAATCCTCCACCTCACTGGTAACCAGTGCAGTTCTTGGAGGACAGGTGTGACATGGTCAAATTTAGAAATGCCAGTCAATAACCTCACCACCGCATTCTGCACCAGTTGCAGCCAGTGAAGGTTGCCTCCAGGTAGCCTGAGGCACAGGGCATTGCAGTAATCCAGCCTGGGTGTGATGAAGGCATGCACCAGGGTGGGCAGGTTGTTGGAGGGTATCAAGACTTGGATCCATGCAATGTTCCTCAAGTGGTAGAAACCACTTTTAATGACGTCTAACACCTGAGCCCCAAGCATCAGGCCATCATCCAGGACCACACCCAAATCCTTCACCCGAATAGATGAAACCAGATGAGCGCCTCCTAGGACAAGGCCAGGGAGATCCCCACATCCCCTCCCATCACAACGATGGCCTGGTTCCCCCACTAGTACCTCTGTCTTGTCCAGGTTGAGTTGCAGCCAGTTGTGTGTCATCCAGTTCTGGATCTCATCCAGGTAGTTGTTAATCCTTGAAGATACCACTTGGTTTCCATATGCACAGGACAGGTATAGCTGGGTATCATCAGCATAACAATGAAAACCCAGCCCATACTGTCTGGTAATGTCCCCTAATGGAAGCATATATACTGTGAACGACAAGGGCAACAGGACCGACCCCTGTGGAACACCACAGGATAGTGGCATTGGGCTAGATGAGGCTAACCCCATCATCACCCTTTGCACTCTGTTCATGAGGAAGGACCTAAACTAATTGATTACTGTTCTGGTTACTCTAAACCAGTTCCACAGGTGTTCCAATAGCACCTCATGAGCCACAATATCAAATGCCGCTGAGAGATCAAGAAGGATTAAGATGGTATGCTCTCCCCTATCTCTTGCCATCAGGAGATCATTTAGCACTCTCACCAGGGCATTCTCGGTACTATGCCCGGATTTAAACCCAGACTGGAAATACTCATAAATGGTGGAGGAGGCAAAACGCATCTCAAGCTGACGGGCCACCACTTTCTCTAGAAACTTCTCTAAGAATGGGAGGTTCGATACCAGCCTGTAGTTACTGAGACACTCCAGATCCAGAGGGGTGAGAGTCCCACCATGGAGCATGTTGCAAGGCATTTGACACAGTCCCACACAAAAGATTAATAAACAAGTTAGCCAGCTTGGAAGTGGGTCTCAGGGTGGTAGCCTGGGTAAAAATTGGATGGACAACAGGACGCAGAGGGTAATAGTAAATGGAGTCCACTCTGAAGAAAGGTGGTGACTAGCGGGGTCCCGCAAGGTTCAGTACTGTGGCTGATCCTCTTTAATGTCTTTCTAGGTGACATTGCAGAGGAACTGGAAGGAAAAGTATGCCTTTTTGCAGATGACACAAAGATCTGCAACACGGCTGATACACAAGAGGGGGTGGAAAGGATGAGAAGGGACTTGGAAATGTTGGAGGAATGGTCAAAAGTATGACAGCTTAGATTCAATGCAAAGAAGTGCAAAGTAATGCATCTGGGAAGCAAAAGCCCAGGGGAAGAGTACACAATGCGGGGGAGTACTAACAACAACAAAAATGGAAAGGGACCTGGGGGTAGTCATATCAGATGACCTAAAGGTAGGCAGGCAATGTGAGAAGGCAGTAAGGAGGGCTGGGGGGATACTGGGATGCATATGGAAAGGCATCACCAGTAGAAAACAGGAAGTTGTCATCCCTCTGTACAGACAGTTGGTGAGACTCCATCTGGAGTACTGTGTGCAGTTCTGGAGACCCACTCTCCACATGGATATAGACAGGATGGAGGCAGTACAGAAGAGGGTAACTAAAAAGGTGCAGGTTCTGTACCATAAACCATACAAAGAGAGACTAAAGAAGCTTAATATGTATACACTCGGGAAAGGAAGGAGAGGGGGAACATGATAGAAACTTTCAAGTACCTCAAGGGAATCAACAAAGTCCAACAGGGTAGCATCTTTCGGAAAAAGAGATGTGCAAGAACAAGGGGGCACAATTTGAAGATAGAGGGGGGATGGCTCAGGGGAACAGGAGGAAGTATTTTTTCACAGAGAGAGTGGTGGACTCATGGAACAGCCTCCTCGAGGAGGTCGTGGGGTCAAAAACAATGGGGGAATTCAAGAATGCATGGGACAGACATAAGACATTTATAGTGGGGGGTAGGAGGAAGTAGGCTGTTGGTTAACTAGGATCTGCAGCTTATTCAATAGGTACGGAAATGGGTAGACTGGGTGGGCCAAGTAGTCCTTATCTGCCGTCAAAGTCTATGTTTCTATGTTAATCAAGGAAGTAGGGGGTTAGTAAAGGAAGAAGGGGGAACGGAAGCAGTCAGAAAAGAAGAGGGAAGGAAGGGGAACAAAAGGAAAAAGGGGAAAGCAGCAAGCAGAGGGATTACAAAATCTGGAAGGCCATGTGTGCTAATGCTAGAAGTCTGGGAAATAAGATCCCAGACCTACTAGGCTACACAAAGTTAGGAGGGACAAGGCAGGAAGGAAAGGAGGGGGAGTGGTGCTTTATGTAAAGGAAAGCATAAAAGCAACAGAAATTCAGGGAATTCAGGGGGGCAGAGGTGCTGTGGGTCACTCTCTAGTTGAAAAATGGAGCTACTCTTTGGACAGGTGCGATTTACAGGCCTGTGGCATAGGGTGAGGACTTAGATAAGGAAATGTTAGAAGCAACTGAAAAAATGGCTGAAATAGTGGAGGTGTTGCTGGTGGGGTAGACAGTGTAATCAGCAAAGACAAAAAACAGTTTAAACAAAAATTAGACTCCTATATCCTAGAAGGAAATGTTTTGTCTTTTTACTGGTAACTGGTAGGAGCACACATGGGCTCACTGCCTTCTTCACTCCTTACACCTTAGTATAAACCTTGGCATGAGCTCAATCTACCAGATGTAGATTAGAGCCTCCCTGCATCAGCTTCAGCGAGAAGAAAGGACATCCTGAACTCTTTGCAAGGGGCATTCCTCAGGCAGCTAGTCAGAGAGCCCACTTGTGATGGGCAGTACTGGATCTGGTGCTTACTAACGGGGACAGTATTGCGGAGGTCAGGGTAGGAAGTCATCAAGGGATCAGTGGTCATCATACAGTGTGGGTCAGCATAAGAACAGCTATGGAATCCAACCACACAGTGGCACAAGTCCTGAACTTTAGAGGGGGCTGATTTTACAAAGATGGGTGAATGTCTCAGGAATGATCTGGCAGGGGAAGAGGACCGGGGAGGGGAAGGAAAGAGGGCCAAGCTAAAAGAAAGCATAGTGAAAGCAACAAACCTCTGTGTCAAGCAGGTAAGCAAAAGTAAAAGAAGAAGGAGACTACTATTTTCTCAGAAGAGGTATCAGAAAAGGTAAAGGCTAAAAAAGTAGCATTCAGAAGGTACAGGGAGACTCAGAGAGAGGAGGATGTGGAAGTGTACCTGGGAAAACAGAGGGAGGAGGAAGGCAAAGCAGTAAGGAGCACAAAGGTGTAAACTGATGAAAGAATAGCTCAGGGAATATGAAAAGGGGACAAGACATGTTATAGGTATGTTAGCGAGCAGAGAAAGACAAGGGGGGATTGTATGGTTAAAGAGGGAAGGGATGACTGTACACAGTGGGATCAAGAGTGGGCAAACATCTTGAACAAATACTTCTGCTCAGTATTCATAACAGAAGGGGAAGGGCAGGGACCACAAAAAGACAACAGGCACTTTAAGGAGAGGGAAATGAACACTAGTCTGTTTTCTGAAGAGAAAGTCCAGAAAGCACTTGCTAACCTGAAGGAAGATAAAGCTATACCAGATGGGGGAACATCCAAGGGTGCCAAGGGAGCTCGGGGAGGTACTGGCTGCAACTCTGACAGACTTGTTTACCAGATCGTTGGAGACCAGCATGGTCCTCGGGGACTGGAGAAGGACAGAGGCAGTCCCACTTTACAAAAGTGGTAGCTGGGACTAGATAGGCAACTATAGGCCACTCAGCCTGACATCGGTGGTGTGTAAGATAATGGAAAGACTACTAAAGGAAAAAACTGTGGAACATCTTGCATCCAACAGATTATAGGATCCAAGGTAGCATGCTTTCACAGGGAGAAGGTCATGCGAAACCAATATGATAGATTTCTTTGACTGGGTGACCAAGGAGTTGGATCATGGAGAAGCAGTGGACCTGGCCTACCTGGCTTTTAGAAAGGCTTTCAACATTGTTTCACAGAGGAGACTGGTAAGAAAGTTGGGGAATTTGTGGGTGGGTTATAAGGTGGCAACCTAGGTAAATAACTGGTTAGGAGATAGGGTGCAGAGGGTACTGGTAAACGGAGTTCACTCCAAAGATGGAGGGTGACCAGCGGGGTACCTCAGGGATCAGTGCTGGGACTGGTACTCTTCATTGTCTTCATAAGTGATACAGTGAAGGAACTGGAAGGAAAGATTTGCCTCTTTGCAGATGACACCAAGATCTGCAGCAGAGTGAACACTCTGGATGAGGGGGTGTAAAGGATGGGTAGGGATCTGAAAAGACTGGAGGAGTTGTCAAGGGTATGACAGCTCAGTTTTAATGCCACAAAATTGCGAAATAATGCACTTGGGTTGCAGAGTCCTGCGAGAGGAGTCCAAAATAGGCAGAGTGATACTGGTAAAGACCAAGCAGGAATCTGACCTAGGGGTATTCATATCAGATGACCTAAAGGTGATTAGGCAGTGTGACAAGGCAGTTGGTAGGGCTAGTGAAATGATGGAGTGCATAGGAAAGGGCATCACCAGCAGGAAGAGAGAGGTGGTGCTACCCCTAAATAGATCGCTGGTAAGACCTCACCTTGAGTACTGTGTCTAGTTCTGTAGACCATTGCTCAGGAAGGATACAGACAGAGTAGAAGCAGTCCAGAGGAGGGCTACCAAAATCGTGCAGGGTCTGTGTCAAAAGCCCTATGAGAAGAGGCTTAAGGAGCTAAATATGTACACCCTGAAGGAGAGGAAGGAGAGAGGTGATATGATGTCAGACCAGTCTGGTGGAGTACTATAATTGGGTAACCAGGCAATTAGACAGGGGTCATGCAGTGGATGTCCTGTACCTGGACTTCAGTAAGGCATTCGATTTGGTGCCACATAGGAGGCCAGGTAGTAATCTGGAAGGCATAGGGGCTGGTGCCATGATGGTGGAATGGGTGGTAAGCTGGCTATAGGGGAGACAGCAGAGGGTGATAGTTGGTGAGGAGCTCTCTGCACCCAGGGCAGTGACAAGTGGGGTGCCACAGGGCTCTGTACTGGGGCAGGTGTTGTCTGGGATCTTCATACCAGACATCTCAATAGGCATCAAGAGCAAGATCAGTCTGTTTGCAGAGGACAGCAAGATGGGAGTAGTAATGGATGACTTAGAGGGGTGGCAGCGGTTACAGGATTATCTGGCAAAATTGGAGGCCTGGTCGGACACTTGGCAGCTGGGGTTCAATGCCATGAAATGCAAAGTGTTACATTTTGAAGCAAAAAAAAACAGGAGGAGCTACCAGCTTGGAGGGGTTCAGCTAGCCAAGATGGAAGAGGAGAAGGATCTGAGTGTGATCATAATGGGAGCAATGAACAACTCCACACAGTGTAGAAAGGCAGCTGCAAAGGCTAACAGGATGCTTGGTTGTATTGACAGAGGCATATCCTCCAGGAGGGGGGAGGTAATCCTGATGCTGTATAGATTCATAGATTCGTACAAGTTCAGAAGGCGTAAGCCCATAAAGAGCTCGCCACCATCTTGTCAATGGTAGAAGGTATATTTCCTATGCCTCATATAGGAGTCTAATTTTATTTTAAATTGCTCCACATTTTCACTCATTACAATGTCCTCTGGAAGTGAATTCCATATAGGTGGCACTCTTTGAGTAAAAAATCTAATGCGTTTTACAGTTTTACATAAAGAAGTTTTAAGCTTATAACTATGAGATCTGGTATTATTTTTAATGAGATTTATCTCCAAGCCAGTTGTGTTCAGTACATATTCATTCTGAAATGCCTTGAAGGTGTAAATCAAATCACCTCTAAGTGCCCTATATTCGAGGGAAAATAATTAAAGAGATTGAGGTCTTGTTTTATAATCCAAAGGTGACATGTTTTGAATTCTTTTGGTTACCTAGCGTTGTACTCTTTCCACCGTACTTTGGTACCCTTTGGATGCTGGTGTACAGAAGGGAGCACAAAAGTCTAGATGTTGACACACAAGGCTGGTATACAACGGAAGTAGTATTTCAGGGTTCCTACTATAGGTCGCTGGTTAGACCACACCTGGAGCACTGTGTGCATTTCTGGCATCTGTACCTGAAGAAGGACATTAGGTTACTAGAGGCAGTGCAGTGCAGGACATCAAAAATGATCCACAGGCTAGGGAACTTGCCCTATGAGAGTAAGCTGAGGGAATTGAACATGTACTCCCAGGAGGAGAGGAGGGAAAGGGGGGGACATGATTGAAACCTTCAAGTACATGAAGGGAATAAATAAAATGGACACAGAGGGGCTTTTCCAGTTAAGAAGTAGGAGGAATATCTGAGGACACAAGCTGAGATTGGAGAGGGGGAAGGTTCAGGAGGGAAATGAGGAGACATTTTGTTACAGAGAGGGTGGTGTCAGGGTGGAACGTGTTACCAGAGGAAGTGGTAGCCTGTAATACAGTGGACTGCTTCAAAAGGGGATGGGACAGGGTAAGAGAGAGGGTCATTGGAAAGGGGGAGGGAGGGGAGAGAGGGGCAGCTGCAGTATTAGGGCTGCTAGCTACACAACTAAGCAGACTCGATAGACTGAAAGGCCTTTATCTGCTGGCAAGTTCATATGTTCATATGATAGAGACCTTTGAATAACTAATGGAGATGAATAAGGTACAGGAGGGGAGTATTTTTCAGAGAAAAAGGTGCTCCAGAACAAGGGGGCATGCTATGAAGCTGGGGGGGGGGGCGCTAAATTCAGAAGGGATGTGAGGAAGTACTTCTTCACAGAAAGGGTGGTGGATGCCTGGAACATCCAGTGGAGGTAGTGGGGGCGAATACATTGCTGGGGTTCAAAAATACCTGGGACAAGCACAAGGGAATCTTGGGAGTAAAGAAGGGAGGGGAAGAAATTGTGTTGTAGATCAGCAACAGAACTGCAGCAAAACATAAAGGTTAAAAGTAATGGGCAGACCAGGTGGGCCCAGAGACCCTTATCTGCCATCACATTCTATGTTTCTGTTTCCCTGTTTCTTACTGTCTCTAATAGAAGAGTTATCAAAATACTGTACAAGCAGTGTAGATGGTCACTTGTATCTTCAAGTTCCTTGCCATTTTATATCTTATTGCTGATGTTATGCACTTAGTATTATTATTGCACCCTAAATTCCAGAAAACAGATACCAACATAATTTTAGCAGATATTAACACTAATTCAGAAATGAAAGATGTTGACAGCACTGTCACTGCACTGTTGTTCTTGAAGGTCTCCTGTGCTCATTATATGCACTCTCTCTACAGTATATATCAAAACAATTTGACCAGGAAGAATTTCTTTCAAAACACTTACATTGTCGGATTCACAGACATAGTATGAAGAATTTGAAACACTGTGAATGAATGTCATTGATAGTGTTGCTGACAATTTAAAGCATAGGTTTCCAGAAGGAACTCTTCTTTCAGTACGCTTTTTATGTTGGCTTGCGTGAGCATGTGCAAGCGACATTTTGTGGTAGTAGCACTGTACTAGCGCTTTCAGAGGTGTGTCAGTGTTGTGGCGAATCCAGGGGATGCTTTAGCTGGTGTGTCCCTCAGCCTCCAACCAGTGAGCATGCTGCCGATGACAGCAGTTTCAGAGAGTTCCACCAACTTGAAAGAAATCCACCGCTGCAATGAGAGATAGGCTCGTCATTACAGCGGCAGATCTGACACACCTCCATTACATGCCATTCCTGGTGATACATTTCAATAAACATGGCAGTGGCTCCCACTGTCCGCCTCTTACAATCTCTGGAAAGCCGACTTCACAGGTGCCCAGTCCCCCTGTCAGCATGCCCCCTCTCCAGTTCAATTTGTTTGCCAACGGGGGTGCCCAATCCCCCTCGGAATCATGCCCCCCCAAACACAGACACGCTTTCTTTGCCAACGGGTGCCCAATCTTGCTGGCTTCAATCCTCCCAAAAACAGGTGGCATACTGGGAGCCCAACCCAGTGTGCCCAAATGTATTTAGGAACCTGTAAAAAAAACCTCACTGACATTCTGTTTTTTTTTTTTTTTGGCCCAAAACAGAAAACTTCTCATGGTAAAGATGCACCCTTTCCCCAACTGCACCCACCTTCTGCGCACCCCACCTTCCTGCACCCCTTTCACCCCATACTTACCTCTGGAGACCTGGTGTGGCGATCTTCGGTGGAGCGGGAGACTTTTGAACTCTTCAAAAGCCAACCACGAACCGAAGAAAATCATGGTTTGCTGTATAATGTCATCAGTATGGGGGGGGGGGGTGTTGTTCAACTTAGGTGGATATCTCAGTAATTTTTTCTGCTTTTGGCTCCAAATTTTCAACTTCAGGTTCTTGGGACCCCAGCTCATGAAATTAGTCACTGTCATTTCGTTATTCGGTCCCGAAAGGTGATTTCGTGGTCACTGCAGGGAATCACCTTTCAGGACTGATTAATGAAATTACAGTGCCACTGTTCATGAGGTGGGCTCCCAAAAAGCCTATGTTGCCAACTTAGTGAAAAAATTCCCAAAAATGACTGTGTTATAAGCGTGCATTGCGCAGTTTCCACACACGCTCGTAACTTCGAGAATTTGTAAATATTGTCACTCCATATTTTCAACATCGCCATTTTTTCATACCTCCTAATGAACAGTACAGTTGTCATTTTTCCCATCCTGCCTGAAATGTGTTTTCGCACATCTGGCACACAATGGCATGGTCACTTTGGGAAATCAATGTTCAGGACAGATTAAGAAAATCACAGTGATAGTGTTCATAAGGAGAGGTCCCAAAAAGCCCGGTTTGCAAATTTGGTGAAAAAATTCCAAAAAAATGACTGCATCATCAGTGTGCGTTGCGGTTTCAACGCACGTCGGTAACTTCGCCAATTTTTTATATTTTCACTCCAGATTTTCAACATTGCCATTTTTTCAGACCTTATTATGAACAGCACAGCTGTCATTTTTCACATCCTGCCTGAAACATGTTTTCGAACCTGTGGCGCACAATGGACGCAGTTGCTGTGAGAAATCAACTTTTGGGACAAAGTAACAAAATCACAGTGCCACTGTTCATGAGGAGAGGTCCCAAAATGCCCATGTGGAAAATTTGGTAAAAAAAATTCCTAAAATGACCACATTACGGGGGTGCGTTGTGCAGTATCGACCCACGCTCGTAAGTTTTCCAATTTTTCATATTTTCTCTCCAGATTTTAAACATTGCCATTTTTTACACCTCCTTATAAACAGTACAGCTGTCATTTTATGCGTTCTACCAGAAATGTGTTTCCACACCAGTGACTCCCAATGCTGCAGTTGCTGTGCAAAATCACCTTTCAGGATTGAGTAACGAAATGATAGTGCCACTGTTCATGAGGTCGGGTTCAAAAAAGCCACTGTTGAAAATTTGGAGTGAAAATACCAATAAACACCTGGGGTGTTAAGGTTTCCAACCATACACCCACCCTGTAGAGACTGACAGGTGTCGGGGATGTAACTTGAGTTCATCAGCCATAATGTTTGCAGAATTCTACCCCCAACCCCCACCTTACAGCCACTGACAGGCGCTGAGGTGTGCCTTGGGTTCTGTCACCCTAATGTTCACCCCATTCTTCTATATTGCACCCATCTCAGCTTATTTCCTTATGGAATGGGGTGAGCATAAGGACCGAAGACCCCAACGCACACCCTGACACCTGTCGCTCTCTGCAGGGTGGGATGAGGTGGAATGGCGTAAGCATTATGGCCAACCCAAAGCCATACTCCCAACACCTTTCAGTCTCTGGGGGGGTGGTGTTGGTGTTACTTCAGTACTTCACTGCCATTCCTATTTTGCATTTCTAACTCCTGCACTATCAATGCCAATGCCAGCAAGCCAACATTCAGCATTGACAAATACTTGTTTATTTTTGATCCATCTAATTTTACAAAACAACATTCACAGATGCAGGCATATCGAGAAGCACTTGGATACTTAGGGACAACAAAAAAAGGGTAATGATGATGATTGTAGTAAACTTAGGCCTCGTGGTGCTTTTCTTATGGAGCCTCTCACTGACACTGCTGAGAGCAAAAATGAATGGACTGTGTTAAAGGAGAGGATCTTTACAGCCATGTGACAATTCACATTCAGAATGGTTGTATTTATTTATTTATTTATTTATTTAAAAGTTTAACCAGGAAAGACATACTGAGCTGAGAACAGCTCATTTCCAGATGTGTCCTAAGAGAAAGGGGAGAAGGCGATAGTAGTAAACTGATGAAAATAAGAAGTCAATTACATTAATATAGTAATACATGAAGGATAAATATAAATAATTAGAGGCAGATTAATAAATGAATGCAAGAAGAAAATAAAACACACTCATATGTATAGAGAAAGGGAATAAGAAGAGGAGAGGGTCTTAGGCCCTGCCCAAACTCGCATTCTGTAGCATTACCTGCAGTCTGTAACATTACAAGAATGGCAAACACAGTTTGCATCCACACTTTAGCACAGTAAAACCATGCTACAAACCGTGTTCAAATACTGTGCTAGAAACCTGATGGTAGCAGGTTTCAAGCACGGTATCAGACAGTTGCTAGTAGGAGAACAAAAGTCAGAAAGAAGAGACTTTTGGGAGTAAGGAGAAGAGGCAAAATGAATAGAAAGGGGAAGGGAGGACCAAAGTTTAGGAAATCAGTAAGAAAAAACGGATTGTCCAACAGTAGATTTTTTTATAAGGAATAGCAAGAGAATGGGGATTAGTGTTGCGGAGAAAGTAGCAGGAAGAAGGAGGAGAGGACATGTAGAATTTAAGATAGGAGGGAAGGGAGCTGAATCAGAATTTGGATATAAAAATTGCATAGTGCATACTGTGTGACCCTGAGCAAGTCACTTAACTTCCTTTTGCTCCCAGGTCACACCTGTAAACAAGCTTCAGCTTAATATGTCTCTCCTGGTTAAAAAACAAACAAACAAAAAAACCCAATGTGAAAGGCACCTAGCAACAAGAGAGGGAAGAGATAGTGATGAGTAAAGAGAGCAGTGGGTTGCACGAGGGGGTAATCTAAAGCAAAATGACAGAATGGAAAAGGAGGTTCAGTCTGGCAAGGGAAGATTTAGGGGCACCAGTATAGACTAAGTCACCATACATAGTCAAAAATAGGGAGAATCATTTTTACTACAACTTCTCGATGTGCAGGAAGCAGAATACCTGCTTTATTCCTATACAATGCTCCAAGCTTAGGGTGTAGCTTATGGTGAACAGCATCAATATGCACACAGAAGTCCAGATGCAGGTCAAGGCAGACCCCAAGGTACTCTGAAGGAGGTACTTTAAAGGGTATTAAATAATGGGAGAGAAGTAAGTCTGGCAAGCCTCTGACGGGTGCCAAAAGTCGAGGAGACTGTTTCCTTTTTTTTGGTATTGAGGGATGATTGGTTAGAATTGAACCAGCACTGAATGTTGTCAAAATCCTGCTGCAGACGGGAAGTTAGGTCATGGGAAGAGGAGTCAGAAGCAAAAACAACTGTGTCATCAATGTACATGTGAGCGGATGCAGAGGAACAGACAGGGGGAGCTCATTTAAGAAAATGGAAAAGAGACTAGAACCCAGAACAGAGGGACACCTGAGCTAATGGGAAGTGGAGATGAAATGGATTTTTCTATCTGGACAGCTTGAGACCTCCTGCCAATGTAAGAATGAAACCAATTGATTGAAGAGTCAGAGAGGCCTGCAGCTTTAAGTTTGTCCAGAAGGAGGGGATGTACCACAGTGTCAAAAGCTTTAACAAGAACAAAAAATTCTGGCAGAGCCACGATGGCTGCAAATGCCATTAACTAGGTAAGAGTGTTTCATGGGCTTAAACATAAACATGAATTGCATTTAGTACGGCCTATGATACTGCTCCACATATGACTTGTGAACAAGCTGGGCAGCCTGGGCATGGGTTACAAGATGGTAAACTGGGTTAGGAACTGGTTGAATGATAGAAGATGGAGAGTCATGGTAAATGGTGCTCAATCTAAGGAAAGGAGTGTGACCAGCAGGGTGTCACAGGGATCAGTCCTGGGCCCAGTCTTATTTTATGTCTTCACAAATGAAATTTTGGAGAGCCTGGAGGGGAAAGTGTGCCTGTTTGCGAATGACACTAAGATCTGCAACAGGATGGACACTCCAGGAAGAGTAGAAAAAATGAGGAGGGGCCTAGGAAAACTGGAGGAATGGTCCAAAATGTCGGAGCTGAGATTTGTTGCAAAACAGTGCAAAATCATGTATTTGGGTTGCAGGAACCCAGGGGAGGATTACGGAGGGGGGGGGGACTGATGGTTACCAAACAGGAAGGGGTTTTGGGGGTAATCATATTGGAGGTCCTAAAGGTGGCTAAACAATGTACAAAGGTTGTGGGGAGAGCCAGTGGAATGTTGGGGTGCACAGGGAGAGGTAATAACAGTAAAAGGAAGGAGGTGGTGATGCCACTGTGCAGATCACTGGTGAGGCCTCATTTGGAATATGGTGTCCAGTTCTGGAAGCTGCATTTCTGTCATGTAACTTTAAATCACAAATGGGTTAAATTGTTCTATTTTAGACAGATTACATTTAGAGTACATGAGTATAACTTTGTGAATCACTGCTGCCCTCTGTACTGAAATCACTGTTAGACATTTGGCTAACTTAAATCTTTAAGTAGTAATTCTAGAATTTTACCCGGAACCTGTATTTATTAATTTAAAAAAATATATTTTGAGGGGGTGCCTGGCTATGGATTATCCCAATATTTAATTCCAGCATTTTAGTGGAAACTTTGCACTCTGATTTTCTTATTCTGAATTTTTTGTAGTATGTTGCCTGTATTTAAATTGTTTGTGTTGGCATTCCTGGTAATGTACAAAGGCAGGGGACTGAGTTGTGATTTGGTTTGAATAAGGAACACAAATATTCATTACATTGCTTTGCTAGCTCCACTGGATTTTTTACTGTTTCCCCTTTAATATTAATATATATATATATATATGTATATATATATATATATGTATATTTATACAATAGAGTTGAAGGATAAATGACTGTGATAAAAACATGTATCTTCACCAGAGTGAGGTAAATGTAAGGGTTGACATTTATCTCATGGCTCAGAATGTGATAAATACAGTATAAGAACTGACATTTATCTCATGGCTCAGAGTGAGATGACTCACTGCTGCCTGCAGCTAACTTAATTACCATGGCAAAACATCCTCACCTGCTTCCCACAGTCTCTCACTCCCAGCTCATTACTGTGATACTCTTAGCTGACTGCAGCCAAAATTCTAAAGCACACAACTTCACAAAAGTTTCTTTCTCATTGCTGCCCAAAGATAACTTACTTAGCATTGCAAAACACACTCAGCTTTTCCTACAGAGTTTGTAACACTGCCAGCCCATTCAGAAAATGACACACAGAAACAGCAAACACAGAAACAGCAACAGAACACAAAAAATCATAACAATACTTCTGCAACTCATACCGCTATTGTATAAATCGAACACATGATGGGCAGATTGTGGCATTCATGAGTATCCACAGCTCACTCTGCAGGAGTGAAGATATTTTCCATATCACACTCCTGCCCATCATGTATCCCCATATATGTATATATATGTATTTATTTATTTTGTTTAGCTTTTGTTGACCGGGTAAGTGCACTAGACAAATCCTGCCTATTTTCAGGCACGACCCAGGGGAAGGGGATACAGATGAATGCCAACTGACCTTGAACCAAATTAAGCTGTTGGTGGTATTTTTAGTGAATGAGTGAAATTTGGCCAGGACACCAGGGAAATTCCCCTACACTTTTCGATAAGTGCCATGGGATCTTTAACATCCACCTGAACTACCACCAATCCAGGCAGATGGGACCTCGGTTTAACGTCTCATCCGAAAGACGGCACCTCAGAAGTGCAGCACCCCTCTCATGCTGCACTACAGTGTCAGTACTGGGATATTAACCCAAGTGCCAGATGTGGGAACTGAACCCACAGCCCTCTGATCTCCCAGCCTCAGAAGCGAGTGTGCTACCTACTGAGCCACTGACACTGCTAATAATAAATAAATAAATAAATAAATATATATATATATATATATTTTTTTGGTTTGTTTGTTTTGTCTTTGTTTGTTTAGGCTATTGATGTAACTGCACAGTTGCTTGCTGTTGCTTTTGTCTGCATCTGTTGCATTTGAGTTCCATTATCTTTTTGAAATGGTTACTTTTGTGTTTATGTTTCTTTTAAAATGTTTAATATTCTGACTATGTGGAAATGTCATGGACCATAACTGATCTCCAACCTTAACCCCCAACCCCACTCTCCAGCCCTGTTACCAAGGTCTTCTTATGTGTATCCCATGCATGTTTGAAACCTGTTACCATTTTGATACCCATTAACTCTGGTGGTTGGCTGTTCCAGGTGTCCACCGCCCTCTCTGTAAAGAAGTATTTCTTCATATCCCCTCTAAGTCTTCCCCCCTTCTAGCTACATATCATGCCCCGTTGTCCTTGTACATCTCTTTCTCAGCAGAATTGAACCTTCCTGTACCTTAGTGATACCTTTGAGGTATTTGAATGCTTCTATCATGTCTGCCCTTTCCCTCCTTTCCTCTAGAGAATACATATTTAACTCCTTGAGTTTTTCCCCATAGGCAACAGTTTCATCATCTCTCATCTAGCGTACAAGTTTAAAATTCCTGGCTTCATCCATGCTTACATGCATGATGTATATTACAGCTGAGGTCTTAAGAGCTGGTGACAAGAGAATTACTCCACTCAGGTAAAGGGATACAGCTTTAGTATAGCACAGTGGTTTAAGGCTCTGAGTTGCAAATCTGGAGACATGGGTTTGAATCTCACAGACCCACTTGCATATACTGTGTGACCCTGAGCAAGTCACTTAACTTCCCTGTGCTCTCAGGTTGCACCTGTAAAAAAGTTTTCAGCTTAGTGTGTCTCACCTGGTTAAACAATTGGAAAAAACAAACAAAAAAACTGGACATGTCACTTTATCAATCATTTAAAATAACACAAGCTTAGTTTCACATTCTTGCTATGAGGGAAGCAAGTAAAATCAATCAGTAAGGTTTTCAAATAAATGAACTGACATCTGTAGATGACTGGTGGGGGAAGGGATACCAGCAAAACAAGTTTCTCAGTTTGCAAATGATTGTAAATTAAGCACTGAAACTTAACACAGAAAGAAAATGCCAATAAAACACCAGAGAGGAGGTTTCAGCTTGCAAAAAAACAAACAAACAACAAAAAAAAAACAGAGGCAGTACTGGGGATAGTTCAATTGAAGGAAAACTACATGTTAAAATCAGGGAAAGACATGTATTATTAACTTCATATGTTCCAACCTCATTTCAGTGTTTTTTTTTTAGTTCTGGCTGTGAGAGGATTTTTTTTTTCTAATTTTTGTGGTAGTTTTATGGCCCCTGGGGCTGCTATTCAAGTTTATTTTATTGCATCTTGTCCCAGACAATCTTCCCAGAGTGCTCTTTGCTCTGTTTAATAGCCCCAGCTGGAGGCCAGTGTCTTATTACATTGTCTTTTTATTTCAAATTAATCACAGTAGAGAGAACACAGCAGCCAGAGGAGTCACACTACGAGTCTTAGGATAAATATAATCAATAAGTTTTCTAAATATTGGTACTTTATCCAGCTGTGTTCTGGTGTATGTGTGTGTGTGTGTGTGAGCACACATGTGTAATCATGTCACTGTTTAAAGTAGTTTTGTCTGCACTCCTGTTGCTATCCTTTAGTCCCATTCAGTTTTTTTCACCAGTACCAAGTAGCAGATATAGAGCATCACTTTATAATTTGTTAAAGTAGACCATGAATGAAATAATATATGCTGAATTGGAATGGTTTATATAAACTAGTCTGGAAACAACATGGAGCACAATAAGCACATCTATTTTAAAAAAAACAAATCTGTGATTGCTCCTCAACAATGCTACTTTACATTCTCTCCCCCCTTCCCCACTGCATAGCAAGGGACACATCAGTTTATTTCAGCAGCAGTTATTGCTGTCTGTAATCTGTATAGAAACTGTGTCACTTTGCCTAAAATCCTGCTCCCCTCATTTTGATCAACATGTTATGGACTTTTGATTCAATTGCTTGTGTCTTGCATAGAAGACAGTGCTTGTAGACAAATCTAATAATTTTGCATCTGTGTTCATCCATTAGCTAAGTAGGTTTTGTGATTGTTTGTGTTTGTGTGAGCTCCTCCAAGAGCCCTCTGCATGATTTCTTCAGGTTTTATTGTTAATACCAGCTAATATCAATGTTAAAATATTTAAAGAGATGCTTGCTAATGGCATAATCTTCCCCTTCTGTGTTAGTGCTAGACATACTGTAGCTAGCTGGGCTTGAGGAAGGGTGAACATGGTCAGGATCCCTTAGCAATTGAGATGCATATGCAGCAAATAATTCCAGATGCACTAACTCACCCTACAACTGTTAAGTATCACAGTCTGCATAATACACAAGGCTTACAGTGATGAATTGTCATATGGTTTGGCTGGTTTGGGTTCTGCTGTTCATAATACAGGGATGAATAGCCAGGGAAGAAATTTTTTTTTCGATGACTGTGAAATGTGGTACAGTGGCAGATGTTTTACAAAGGTATAACAGAAATTATGTCTATCAGGTATTGTTATCCAAGAATTGGATCATGTTTTCATAGAGACAGATTACATTTATGGTACATGTAGTGCCTTTGTTAATCACTGCTGCTCTCTGTACTGACATAACTGTTAGGCATATGTCTAACTTAAATCTTCAAGTAGTGATTCTAGAATTTTACAGAGAACTGGTATTTATTAATTAAAACAAATATATATTTTTGAGGGGTTGCCTGGTTGTGGATTATCCCAATATTTATTTTCAGCATTTTAGCGGAAACTTTGTACTCTGATTTTCTTATTCTGAATTTTTTGTAGTATGTTGTCTGTATTTATATTAAATCTGTTGACATTCCTGGTAATGTACAGGGGCAGGGGACTGAGATGTGACTGGGTTTGACTAAGGAACACACATATTTATTACATTGCTTTGCTATCTCCAATGGATTTTTAACGTTTCTCCATTATTATTATTACTTTTTTTTTGTTTAGGCTATTTATGTAACTGCAGAATTGCTTGCTGTTGCATTTGTCTGCATTTGTTGCGTCTGAGTTCCATTTTCTTTTAAAATGTGTAATATTCTGACCATGTGGTTATGTCATGGCTTTTGTGTTCAGATATTGGACTGCATGTTTAGCTTTTTTGTTGTTCTTGCCGAGTAACTTTCTTCACATCCTTATTTATCCATCTTGCTTGTCATCATTTGTTGTTATTTTCCTTGATCCTTTTAATGTAAACTATTGCAAATGATAATATGTTGCCCTTTATAATCTGCCCAATATCATTCACTTTTTTGTTGTTTTAAATTGTATCATTCACTGTTTTGTTGTTTTAAATTTTATGACAATCTGTTTCTTTGTTTTTTTGGCTGTTTTGTTCTTTTCTACTGCATCTACAGCCCTTTCCATTCCTTTTTATCCTTTTCAACTGTTTTCTATATTTAGGCCCTATATTTTACTTGAGCTTTCACCCTTTCATAAGTATAAAGAAAATGCATTTCAGTGCTGCTCACTTGCTTTATACATATTATCCCTCCCTCCCCCATTGCTTTGGCTTACTTTAGGCACACTTTTTCTTCTGTGTTTCTTTTTTTCTCTTTTTCTTTATGGTCCTGACTTCTATAGAGATAAATATTTTTGATTTAAATTGACAAAAGGTTGATTCCATTGATTTTGAATATTTGAGCAGTACTTGTTAATGGCATTGTGTTACTGGTACCATAGGCTTTATATTTACCATCTTAAAACTGATGTCAACATGAATGTATACTGCACATGTACCATCTATTTACTAAAATAGAAACACAGACGCTGTTAATTTCTTGAGGTTTTATTGTTAATACCAGCTAATATCAACTTTAAAATATTTAAAGAGATTCTTGCTAATGGCATAATCTTCCCATCAATTTTAGTGCTAGACAAACTGTAGCTAGCTTGGCTTGAGGAAGGGTGAACATGGTCAGGACCCCTGAGCAATTAAGATGCATACGCAGCAAATAAGTCGAGATGCATTAACTTACCCAACAACTGTTAAGTATCACAGTCTGCATATTACAAAAGACTTACAGTGATGAACCTTCATATAGTTTGGCTTGTTTGGGGTCTACTGTTTATAATACATGGGTGAATAGCTGGGGAAGACATTTTTTAATGACTGCCAAATGTGGAACAGTGGCAGATGTTTTGCAAAGGTATAACATAAATTATGTCTATGAGGCATTGTTGACCAAGAATTGGATAACATTTTCATAAAGACAGATTACATTTAGGGTACATGATTATAACTGTGTGAATCACTGCTGCTCTCTATACTGAAATTACTGTTAGACATTTGGCTAACTTAAATCTGTAAGTAGTGATTCTAGAATTTTACCTGGAACCTGTATTTATTAATTAAAAAATATATATTTTGAGAGGGTGCCTGGTTATGGATTATTCAATTATTTAATTTCAGTATTTTATTGCATGTTTAGTTTTTTTTGTTGTTCTTGTTGTTGAGTCACTTTCTTCATGTCCTCATTTAGCCATCTTGCTGGTCATCACTTGTTATATTCCTTGAAACTTTTAATGTAAACTATTGCAAATGATAATATGTTGCCCTTTATAATCTGCCAATGAGCAGTACTTGTTTATGGTATTGTGTTACTGGTACCATAGGCTTTATATTTACCATTATCTTAAAACTGATGTCGACAGCCGAGGTCTTAAGAGCTGGTGTCAAGTGAATTACTCCACACAGGTAAAGGGATACAGCTTCATCACCAAGAGATGCAAACTGGACATGCCATTTTATCAATCATTTAAAATAACACAAGTTTAGTTTCACATTCTTACTATGAGACCAACCAGTATGGTAAACAAATAAACAAACCGATACCTCTGAATGAATGGGGGCGGGGATACCAGCAAAACAAGTTTCTCAGTTTGTAAATGGTCATAAATTAAGCAGTGAAACTTAATACAGAGAGAAAAGGTCCATAAAACACTACAGAGGAGGTTTCAACTAGCAAAAAAAAAAAAAGAGGTAGTTTTGGGGATAGCTCAATTAAAGGAAAACTACATGTTAAAATCAGGAAAAGATATGTATTCTTAACTTTTTTGTGTTCTAACTTTCTTTCAGTGTTTTGTTTTTCAGTTCTGTCTGTGAAATGATTTTTTTCTGTATATGTGTGTGTGTAAGCATGTCAATAGTAACAAGTAGCAGAAACGGAACAGCACTTTCCAATTTGTTAGAGTAGGCCATGAATTAAATAATAAATGCAGAATTGGAATGGATTAATTAAACTAGTCTGGAAACATAATGGAGCATAGCTATTTATAAAACAAATCTGTGATTGCTCCTCAACAATGCTACTTTAGACCCCCCCCACTGCATAGCAAGGGACACATCAGTTTATCTCAGCAGCAGTTATAGCTGCCTGAAATCTGTATATAAACTGTGTCACTTTGCCTAAAATCCTGCTCCCCACCCCCATTTTGATCAACATGTTATGGACTTTTGATTCAATTGCTTGTATCTTGCATAGAAGACAGTGATTGTAGACAAATCTAATCATTTTGCAGCTGTGGTCATCCATTGGCTAAGCAGGCTTTGTGATGGTTTGTGTTGATGTGATCCAGTCCTTACTTAGTATTTGGTTATTTTACTGATGTCTCCTATGGAGGGACTCAAAATGTGCAGGATAGTTTTTTAGCAAATTCAGAGAAATTGCAAAGGCACCAGACTTGTACTTTGGGTGGAATTTTCCTTTAACTTCTTTTAAGCCAGAGGAAAGCCCCATAAAACACTATGGAGGAGGTTTCAATTTGTAAAAAGAGACAGTACTGGGGAGGGCTCAACTTAAACAATGAAACTTAAACAAAGAAAAGGCCCATAAAACACTATGGAGGAGGTTTCAACTTGCAAAAAAAGGCAATACTGGGGAGGGCTCAATTAACTTCTCAAGCAAGAGGAAAAATAATGCTCTCCAGCTGCCAGGCAGTGTAGTAATGAGGCTTCAGTGGAGGACACTATTTTTAACACTCTACCATGTTGTATGGATGGTAATTATGCAGGTAGTCCTTTTCTCACAGCAAAACATCTGCAGGGCTATGCCCACTGTAGCCATAACAAACAATGGCTGAAGTAATCAGTCCTTGATCCATACCTGTGTGTATGGAGTTAGTGAGAGGAAGGAGGGAGGTAGATGTGGAGTGAGATTTCCTAAAGCTAGCCCAGAAAGCTGTGAAAAAGGAGGAGTTTATTTATTTATTTAGCTTTTGTTGACCAGGCAAGTACACTAGACAAGTTATATGCCTATTTTCAGGTATGACCTGGGAGAGTACAATGAGATACAGATACAGTTAGATACAGGTTCATACAGAGGACAACATGACACAAGTTAGGCAGTATACAGAGTCAAAATAGAACCATGTGAACATAACCAGTAGACAGTAAGCACAGTTAAGATATGTACAGGAATATATATACATTGAGTTGTCAAGAAAGGAAGTGAGCTGAGAAAGAACAATGTGTTCCTGTAACTTAGCCAAAGTGGGAAGAATAGATACAGGATGGAAGTTACCTGGAGTGGTGGGATCATCACCTTTGTGAAGAGGTATGACAATGGCATGTTTCCAAATGCTATTGTCAGTAGCAGAGATAAAGGAAAGATTAAGGTGTACAGTAATGGGTAGAGGAATGGCAGGTGCAGAGAGAAGAAACTTTGGGTCAATGCCATCTGGACTACTTCTCTTCATAGGATTAAGGGCAAGCAGAGCCTTTAGGGAGATGGAGGGAGTGATAGGAGAGAATGAAAAAGAAGGAGAGGAAGGCAGAGAAAGGGAGGGAAGAGGGGTTTAGTAGATTCCTGACTAATAAGGGGGCCAACTTGCTGTCAATGGTCCGGATGATTGTGATTTGGCAGAATGAAAAAAAAAACCTTTAAATGATAAAATGATGGAATGAAAACCAAGTAAGAAAACTGAATTAACTTGAATGAATTGCAGGCTTTCAAGCAGCTCTGGAGGGGGAGCACTGGTACTATAACTATTTCACTCTGTTGATACCCTTTAGATACTTGAAGGTTTCAGTTATGTCCCCCCTCTCTCTTCTAGTCTCAGGGAATGCATGTTGAAGTCTGCTAGTCTCTTCTCAAAGGAGAGCCACTGTTGATAATGGATCATCTTGATCACTCTCCTTCAAACAGCCTCCAGGTGGTCCCTATCCTTTCTAAGATGTTGGCAGCAGAACTGGACACAGTACTCCAGGTGAGGCCTAACCAGTGACCTGTACAGGGGCATGGTCACTTTCCTCTGCTCGGGAAGGCCTTCCTCATGCATCCTAGCATCATGTTTGCTATGCTGCATGCCTCATTGCAGTGTGCAGAGTTATTTAGGCTGTCAGCGATTATGGCTCCCAAGTCCCTCTCTTTTGTTCTATGTACCAGGCATACTCCCAACATGTAGTATTCTGCCTTAGAGTTCTTTTGTCCCAAATGCAATAATGCTACCCCTGGGAAGCTCCAGCAGAAATGAACCACAGGGTTGTTTCTTCCCTCAAAACCACCTCACATTTTGGAAGTTGAGAGTGGTGTGCACTAAATTCTTTAAGTCCTTTTGAAGCAAAGTGCAATTCAGTTCTAAGCTGCTGCCACAATCTGTTGCACTAAGTCATCAAGTGATTTCAATAACTCAGGATAAAGCTACAAAAATGCATTAAAATGATCTGTGTGTACTCTATTCAGTGATACTTGAGCTGTGCATCCTGCAAAAAGTTTCACTGTAAAAAGGACTTGTGACTGTCAAAGTTTCTACCTTAAATTTGTCTGTGCCACTTCATTTGGTGAACTTGGATAGTTACCTCACAGCTTCACCATTGGTCAGAAATAGGTCAAAGATGCTCCCTTCCCTAGTATGTTCTTTTATGTGTTGGGTCAGGAAAAAGTACTGGAGGAAGTCCACCACCAACTGGATTCTGATGCTTCTTGCCACCAAGATGTTCCTGTTAACATCAAGTTAGTTGAAATACCTCACCGGTACATACCTCCCTCTCCCCCTGGGAGCCTTCCTAATTTCTTCCAGTTTCCAAATGTATTTGCATTCTAGGGATTCCCCCTGATGAAGACTTGAGACAGAGCTGAAGCGCTGGGGCACGGGCTGCTCATACATGGGAGCTTAAACAGCTATGGGACTTCTTGTTTGAAAATGTCATTACTTTTGCTATTTAGTCAATGAAATGGATCTGCTTTAAACTGTGGAACTGTTGATACGAAGCATGGTTGCACTAATAAAATACATCCATGTAGCAGACTAGGTAGGTTGGACTTTTTTTTACCTAGAGTGCAAATACACTTGGGAACTGGTTTTAAATGTTGCAGGGGGCTGGCCGGCCTGTTATTTGCACCTACCCTGCACCAAATTTCACAGCACCACCATCTTTGGAGCTGTTTCTAATATCTTCCCCAGTTCCTTCATCTACATTTTCAGGTTAGGTGAAGGGTCAATAGACAACTTCCATATGGATCACTTTAACTCCCTCCATGGCCAGTTGCACCCATAGTGTTTCTGCTCCCCCATTTCCCTATCCTCTGTTGCCCTGATATTTTCTCTAACATACAAGGCTACCCCCTTTGCCCTTGACCCTATCATCTTTGAACATGACATAGCTTGTGACCATGAAGTCCCATTTGTTATTTGACATAGTACAAGGTTCCATGACTGCCACAATATCTGGTTTATTTTCCCCTGCTAAGACCTGGAGTATAGAAACATAGAAAGTGACGGCAGAATGAGACTTGGGTCTATCTAGTCTGCCCAACAGTTTCTGAGATCTCATTGCAGGTCCTGGGATCTAGCTCCCCCCACCAAACTTTACCATTTCATTGTCCTGCCATTCACACTTGTGCCCTTGCTCCACCCTACCCCTGTTTGAAAGCAAATATGGTCCTTGCATTTACCACCTCCACCAGCAGACCATTCCAGGCTCCACCACTCTTTCTGTAAAGTAATGCTTTCTCTGTTCCCGTCTGAAGCTCCCTCTGTGCAGCTTCCATTCATACTCCCTTGTGTTCGAGCTGGTGACCCTCTGAAAAAGTTATGTGTATGGCACCCTGTTTATGTCTTTCAGGAACTTGAACATCCCAATCATGTCCCGTCTTGCCCTCCACTTTTCAGAGAGAATAAGTTTAGCTCTGCCAGGTGTTCCTCATACAAGAGTCCTTGGAGGCCCTGTATCATCTTAGTTGCTCTTCTTTGCATGATCGCCAGTCTATTTCTATCCTTCTTCAAGTGTGGACTCCAAAACTGAATGCAGTACTCCAGTTGGGGCCTCACCAGGGACCTGATTAATGGGAGGATCATCTCCCTGTTTCTGCCATTAAAACCCCCTCCCTATGCACCCCAACATTCTGCTAGCTTTTTCTGTAAGCTTTGTTGCAGTGGCTCGATTGTTTAAGGGTATCACATAAGATGACCCCAAGGTCCCTTTCTTCCTGCGAGGTGCTGAGTTTGAATCTATTGAGCCAGTATCCTGTCCTCTGGTTTCCCTTTCCTACATGAAACACCTTGCACTGCTTCACATTGAACTTCAGTTGCTAGATGTTGGACCCCCTTTCCAGCTTTTGTAAGTCCCAGTGAAGTTCCCTGATTGTGTCCATGTGGTCTACCTAACCACCCAGTTGTGTCATCCATGAAGAGTTTCAAATTACCCTGAATACTTACTTCTATGTCGTTGTTAAATACATTGAACAGGACTCAGCTCAAGATCAAGCCCTGGGGTACTCCACTAGTGACTCTACCCTTGCTAGACCTTACCCCATTGACTATCACCCTCTGTCTTCTGTCTCCAAGCCAGTTCTTTACCCACTGGATAATGTTTTCAGCAGTGCCCAGGTCTTCTAAGTTTTTCAGCAGGTGATTGTGTGGTACCGAGTCAAAAGTCTTGCTGAAATCAAAGTAGAGGAGGTCCACTGGGTGCCCCTTATCCAATTCTCTTGTTATCCAGTCAAAAAATGTAATAAGGTTCATCTGGCATGACCTGACTACCACAAACCCATATTATCTGACATCCTGGAGATTGTCCTTTTCCAGGTATTCCACTTTATCCTGCTTTACTAAGGTTTCCATTAATTTCCCCATGACAGATGTGAGGCTGACTGGCCTGTAGTTTCCAGCTTCCTCTCTACTCCTCCCTTGTGGAGAGGTACTGCCTCCACTCTTTTCCAGTCCTCTGGCACCACTCCCGTCAGAAGCGAGCAGTTGAACAAATGTGCCAAGGGGTCCGCCAGCTCCTCAGCAAGTTCCCTTAGTACCCTAGGATACAATCAATCCAGCCCTGGTGCTTTGTCAATCTTAAGCTGCATGAGTGCCTCTTTGTCTCTGTCTGTGGTGAATTTCAGAGTCTCCATCTATGGATACCCTATATTATCTGCTTTAAGGCCACTTTTAGGCAATGATCCATTGTGCTCATTAGTGAACATTGAGCAGAAGAAATTGTTGAGGACAATGGCTTTTTGTTCGTCATCCTCAATGATTCTGCATCTTTCATTGAGTTTAACTATCCCATCCCCTTTCTTCCTTTTTTCCCAGATGTATCAAAAGAATTGCTTGTTGCCAGATTTGATATCTGTAGTAATCTGAAGTTGAGTTGCTGACTTTGCTAGTCTTACAGCTTTCTTGGCTTCCTTACTTTTCTGATTGTAGATGTCCCAGTCCCAGTCACTGTCTTTTTGGTCCTTTTTATATTTGCAGAATGCTGTCCTTTTGGCTCTGAAAGCTAACTTGACCTGTTCAGTGAACCAAATGGGTCTTTTATGGTTTTTTTTCTTTTTGACACTGATCTAATGCAGAGCTTTGTGGCTTCTAGGATGGCTTGCTTAGCATGCCCCCAGATAGCCTCTATATCCAGCTTTTCATGAACTCCCATCAGGTTGCTATTGATTATCAGTTTCAGTTTTTTGAAGTTTCCTCCCCTGAAGCTCAAGACTTCTGCCTGGGACTGAGATTTTACATCCCCTGATGACAGTGCAAATCACACAAAGTTGTGGTCACTATTTGCCAGTGGTTCCCCAACTCTGACATCTTCAACCACCTCTAAATTTGTGAGTACTATATTAAGGATGGCTTCCAGCCTGGTCAGCGTGCTTATTATCTGGGTGAGCAGGCAGTCCTGAAGGGCATCTAACACAGCCCGACTTTTCAATGAGATTGCCACTAGGTTTCCCCAGTCTATATCTGGCATGTTTATGTCACCAACCACCACAGTTTCCCCATAGTATGCCCATCTTGTTTCCAGTACTCATAGTGCTTGTGCTTGCAAGTCTCCAGGACTCAGTCTTCCCCCTTCCTCTGAGGTCTTCTTTTAATCCCATCTCTGGTTACTCCCTGATGCATACATCCATGTAGTTATTGACTATGACTACGATGTTGACTGGAGCATCTTGGTGGCAAGGAGCTCCAAGAGCCAGCTAGTGGTGGCTGTTGGTACAAATTTAGGTAGACACTTACTATAAAGTAATGGGGCCTGAAGGGGTACACCCCAGGATACTGAGGGAACTGAAAGAAGAGCTAGTTGCACCCCTGACAGCCCTTTTCAATGTGTAATTAAAATCAGGGGAGGTACCGGGGAACTGGAGGAAGGCAGGTGTAGTCCCACTCCACAAAAGCAGAACTAGGATGGAGGCAGGAAATTACAGGCCAGTCAGACTGGCATCAGTGATAGGCAAGGTAATGGAAACACTATTAAAGGAAAGAATTGAGGAATACCTAGTTACCAATAACCTGCAGGATCAGAGACAGCATGGATTCACAGGAGGGAGGTCCTGCCAGACAAACCTGATTGAGTTCTTTGACTGGGTGACCATGGAAGTGGATCAAGGGGGAGCAGTGGATGTGGCCTACCTGGATTTCAGCAGGGCTTTCAACACTGTTCCACATAGCAGGTTGGTAAACAAGCTAGGAAGCCTAGGAGTAGGTCTTTAAGTAGTAAAATGGGTGGAAAATGTTATTTGTCTATTTATTAAGATATTGGAAAACACCTTTGAGCCACAGGCTCTTTTACAAAGCTTCCGTGGACAAGGACAAGTTCAAGACAGAAACCAGAGCTGTGATACAGTACAAACATCACAGTATGGTTTCATATAAGTAGCTGCCAAAGGCTTTGTCAATGATTGAAAATGTGATTGAAATAAAAAAATACAGGTAAGGATAAAAAATAAAAAAGCAGTTCGCCAGGCATTGTACAAAGTACGCCTTGGGCAGATGCATGAGGGGTGGAGAAGTTTCGAGTGCTTACAAGGGCACAGAGTAGCTTCAGATGTGAACCTAGTGGTGGTGGGGGGGATGCAGAAGAACAAGACAATGTCTGGGTGGAAAAGAGAGAAGGGGGTGGTCAGTGGTGAAAAATGGGGAGGGGAGGTGCCGGGTATAGGTGTGGGATTAAGGGGGGGAGAATAAATCTGAAGTAAGGTGCCTGCCTGGTGCCATGGCTTGGAGGGACAGGAAGCGCATCCTCAGGATCACAACAACAGCTGCAAGGGATTCTGAGCTGGACGTAATTGTCCACCTAGGGACAAATGACTTGGCTCATCATGAGGTTAGAGTAGCAGGAGGACATTGCAGAGTTGGGGAGGCCTAAGACAAGTAGCAAACACAGTATCCTTCTCAGAGGTGCTGCCTGTCAAAGGCATGGGGGAGGCAAGGGTACTGGCACCACGCAGTTTAATGAATGGTTGAAAAAATGGTGCGGAGCACAAGGGTTTGGCTTCTTTGGGGACTGGGGTTCCACCTGGAGGGACACCAGCCTATACTGGCAGGATGGTCTGCATCTGTCCAGGAAGGGAACAAGTCTTTTGAGCAATCGGTTTAAATGCTTCATTGGCAAGCTTTTAAACTAGTCAATGGGGAGGCACTGACAAGCAGCAGAAAATCCCAGCCTCCCTACAAAACAGGGTACTAAATGAGAAAAGACCAAGGTAGAACGGTCAGTGGGGGATGCTGCAACAGAAGGTAAGGCCATCAAAAATGGAGAGCAATGAGTACCAATGCCCGTAGTCTAGGTAACAAGCTTCCTGAATTAGTGGCCTTGATGGAGGAGGAACATCTGGATATCGTGGCAGTCACAGAAACATGGTACACAAAACCATGACTGGGACGTAAACATACCAGGATACACCATCTACAGGAGGGACAGGGAGGGTAAAAGAGGGGAGGAGTAATTTACATAAGGGAAGGAATAAAAGCAACAGAACAAAAGGGTAAACAGGGAGGAGAAGAAGCACTGTGGGTAAATTTGGAGACAGGCAATGGCACCACAATCCGCACAGGGGTTGTATACAGACCCCCTTCTCAGGGGGAGGAAGTGGACAAGGAAATGATAGAAAGTATACTTAGAATGGCAGAAAAAGGGGAGATATTGCTGATGGGTGATCTGAATATGCCAGATGTTAACTGGAGCGCAGTTGCAGCTGCCACTTCGAAGAGTGCAGTTATTCTAGATGCCCTACAGGGGGCATGCCTTAGACAACTAGTACTGGAGCCCACTCGAGAGGGAGCAATATTAGACTTGATACTCTCAAATGGAGATGGAGAGAGGATCACAGATGTAGAAGTGGGTAGCCATCTGGGAACTAGCGACCATCGAACAGTATGGTCTACAAAAACACAGCAATAGAGTCAAGCCATACAAAACAAAAGTACTGGACTTTAGGAGGGCTGACTTTGCCAAAATGGGTGAGTGCCTAAGGAATGCACTAGCAAATGGGCGGAAGGAGGGTGGAAGAACAATGGGAATAATAAAACTGCCATCACAGAGGTAACGAGCCTTGTGTGAAGCAAATAAACAAAACAAGACGATGTAAGAAACCACTATGGTTCTCAAAGGAAGTGGCGGTGAAGGTTCAAGAGAAAAGAAAGCATTCAGGAAGTACAAGGAATCGCAGGAGCAGGACAGAGAACTGTATCAGTTAAAGCAAAAGGAGGCTGGGAAGGCAGTCAGAACAGCAAAGGCCCAAACTGAGGAAAAAGATAGCCAACTCAGTTAAGAAGGGAATAAAACCTTTTATAGGTACATCAGGGAGCAAAGGAAGACCAAGGGAGGGATAGTGAGGCTTAATAAAGGGAGGGAGGGTGGGCAGAGGAGAATGTGAAAGGCAGAGATACTAAACAAATATTTTTGCTCAGTATTTACAAAGGAAGAGGGAGGTACATAAAACAAACAGTAGTAACATCTGGATACAGAAGTTGATACCAGCCCATTTACAGAAGAAAGGGTTCTGAAAGAACTCTTAAAACTGAAGGTGGACAAAGCAATGGGGCCTGATGGGATTCATCCCAGAATTCTAAAAGAACTAAGGGTAGAACTAGTGACACCACTGACTACCCTCTTTAACAAATCATGGGAGGATGGGGTGGTACCTGAGGACTGGAGGAGGGCAGATGTGATTCCCCTTCACAAAAGTGGGAGCAAGGCAGAAGCAGGAAACTATAGACCTGTTAGTTTAACCTCAGTGATAGGGAAAATGATGGAATCACTTCTAAAGGAAAGAATTGTCATGTATCTAGAGGCCAGAAGGGCACAGGACCCTAGGCAGCATGGATTCACAGCGGGAAGGTCATGCCAGATGAATCTGATAGATTTCTTTGACTGGGTGACCAAAGTAGTAGATCAGGGAGGGGCTGTGGACATGGCCTACCTAGACTTTAGCAAGGCATTTGACACAGTCCCACACAAAAGATTAATATATAAGTTAGCCAGCCTGGGAGTGGGTCCCAAGATGACAGCCTGGGTAAAGAATTGGCTGGAGAATAGGACACAGAGAGTAATAGTAAATGGAGTCCACTCAGAAGAAAGGAGGGTTACTAGCGGGGTACCGAGGGTTCAAGATAGGACCAGTCCTTCAATGTCTTTATGATGCATATCTGCAGAAGGACTGAAGGAAAAGTATGTCTTTGCAGATGACACTAAGATCTGCAACAGAGTTGATGCACAGGGTGGGGTGGAAAGGATGAGAAGGGACTTGGCAAGGTTAGAGGAATGGTCAAATGTATGGCAGCTTAGATTCAATGCTAAGAAGTGCAAGGTAATGCACCTGGGAAACAAAACCCAGGGAAGAGTACACAATGGGGGTGAAGATACTAACAACAACAAAATGGAAAGGGACCTGGGGTAGTCATATCAGATGACCTAAAGGTGGGCAAGCAATGTGGAAGGCAGCAAGAACGGTTGGGGGATACTGGGATGCATAGGGAGAGGCATCACCAGTAGAAAACAGGAAGTTATTATCCCTCTGTACAGACAGCTGGTGAGACCCCATCTGGAGTACTGTGTGCAGTTCTGGAGACCCAATCTCCACAAAGACATAGACAGGATGGAAGCTGTCCAGAGGAGGGCAACTAAAATTGTGCAGGGTCTGCACCGGAGGACATATGAAGAGAGACTTAAGGAGCTTAATATGTATAGCCTTGAGGAAAGGAGGGAGAGGGGGGACATGATAGAAACTTTCAAGCACCTCAAGGGAATCAACAAAGTCCAAGAGGGTAGCATCTTTCAAAAAAAGTGTGCAAGAATAAGAGGCACAATTTGAAGATAGAGGGGGCTCAGAGGTAATTTAAGAAGTATTTTTCACAGAGAGGGTTGTGGATGCATGGAATGGCCTCCGGAGGAGGTTGTGGAGTCAAAATCAGTGGTGGAATTCAAGCATGCATGGATAGTCATAAGGCAATTCTGGGGGGTGGGGGTAGGAAGAAGTAGGCTGCTGGTTAACTAGGATCTGCAGCTTATCCAGTAGGTAGGGAAATGGGCAGACTGGGTGGGCCAAGTGGTCCTTATCTGCCGACAAATTCTATGTTTCTATGTTTCTATGTTAGAGGGGAGAGGAGGGGGGAATATAGAGCAGATCAGGATGGTGAGGGAGTGGCAAAATCTGAAAAAGGGGCAAGGAGTTTGGGGAGGGACTCATGAGTCATACAGAGGGACAAGGAGTGGCTAAGGGAGGCAGGCGTGGGATATGGAAAAAGCACTATCAAAGAATAAGAGGGGTGTAAGGGGGAGTGCAATGGTGGGAGGAGTGGCCAGTGGAGCATAACAGAGCTGTTTAAGAGAAACAGTCACAGTAGGCACTGGCCACCAAATGCTTGCGTAGTTTGCATTTAAAGGAGCTGAGATTAGTAGTGGTGGTGATTTCCGCAGGAAGAGAGATGAATCAGTTTGAGGTTCTTACTTTATATGAGCGCTGTTCTTGTGAGGTCCGGCAGCAGGGAACAGTGAAGGCTAGACTTTTGGACCTCCTGGTTATGTGGGTGGCACGGTGATGGGTTAGTAAAGACTGAACCCCAGGGAGCAAGAGGCCCAACAAGGTCTTCTTTACAAGGATGCAGGTCTGGTATTTTAGTCTGCCTGATAGCTGGAGCCAGTCAGCCTGTTCGTAGATATTACAAGTGTGGGAAAGTCGTGCAGATGAGGTAAGGAGCTGACAGGCCTTGCTAAGGGATAGGACTATGTGCCAGAGGGCAGTTTCAGTGGCTGATCTGTACACAGTAAGACCATAGTCAATTATTGTGGTAACTGACCTCTGAATAGCAAGATTTAAGGCATCGGCCATCAGACAGTGCCTATGCCTGTAGAGCAGCCCTATGCGGGTATTCACAGTGACAGCAATGTTATGAATATGATTTGTGTATGAGAGAGTGCAGTCAACGGTCGCACCCAAGTATTTGAACTGATCAACCTGTTCCAGTGCAGAGCCTTCCCCATTGTTGATTAGTAGTTGTTTGTCTCTGTGTTTGTTGTGTGTTCCATGGAATACTATTGTTTTGGTTTTTGAGTAATTTAGGATGAGAGTGTGCAATCTGAACTAGGTTTCAACTTCTATGAAACTTCTCTGCAGCTGCAGCTGTAGGAGAGAGGGATCAGAGTGGCTCATGAAAATGGCTGCATTATCCACATATAGAAGAATTCTGTCATGGCAGGAGTCAGGGAGGTTGTTTAAAAAGAAGCTGACTAGTAAGGGACCCAGAATGGAACCTTGGGGAACTCCAGACTGGAGTGGAAGAGAGGTTGAGAGGGATTCTCCAATTCTAACCAGCTGGGAGTAGTCACAGAGATAGCTTTGAAACCAGCGGGAAGAGTCTGATGAGAGTCCTAGATGTGATAATTGTTCAGTCAGCAGGGAGTGGTTGATGGTATCAAACACCTTGGTCAGATCAATGAATGTGGTGCCGACCAGTTGGTTGTAATCAAGAGCTTAGTGGATGTAGGCAAGCACTAGCAAGCAGGCAAGAAGGAGGGGTGGAGCAACAATGGGGAAACATCAAAACCGCTATCACAGAGGCAACAAGCATTTGTGAGAAGCAAATCAACAAATCAAAATGAAAGAAAAAAACACTATGGCTCTCAAAAGAAGTGGTGGGGAAGGTAAGGGAGAAAAAGGTAGCATTCAGGAAATATAAGGAAACATAGAAGGAGCAGGGCAGAGAACTGTACCAGTTAAAGCAGAAAGAGGCAGGGAAGACAGTCAGAATAGCAAAGACCCAAACTGAGGAAAGGAAAGACAACTCTGTTAAGAAGGGGGATAAAACCTTTTATAGGTACATTAGGGAGCAAAGAAAGACTAAGGCGGGATACTGAGGCTGAATAAAGAGGAAGGTGGTTGGACAGAGAGCGACAGTGAAAAAGCAGGATACTGAATGAATACTTCTGCTCTGTATTCACAATGGAACAGCAGGGGGAGATACCTAATCCAGTCAATAGAAGCAATCTGGATAGGGGGGTTGATATTAGTCCTTTCACAGAAGAAACGGTTCTGAAAGAACTCTTAAAACTGAAGGTGGATAAAGCAATAGGGCCTGACGGATTCACCACTGACTACCCTTTTAATAAATCACGGAAGGATGGGTGGTAATTGAGGACTGGAGGAGGTGGATGTGATTCCCTTCACAAAAGTGGGAGCAAGACAGAGGCAGAAAACTACAGACCTGTCAGTTTGACCTCAGTGGTAGGGAAAATGATAGAACATTTCTGAAGGAAAGAATTGTTGAGTACCTAGAGGCCAGTGAGGCACAGGACCCAAGGCAGCATGGATTCACAGCAGGAAGGTCATGTCAGACAAATCTAATTGATTTCTTTGACTGGGTGACCAAAGCAGTAGACCAGGGAGGGGATGTGGACATGGCCTACCTAGTCTTTAGCAAGGCATTTGACACAGTCCCACACAAAAGATTAATAAACAAATTAGCCAGCCTGGGAGTGGGTCCCAGGGTGGTAGCCTGGGTAAAACACTGGCTGGACAACAGGACACAGTGGGTAATAGTAAATGGAGTCCACAGTGCAGAAAGGGGGGTTACTAGTGGTGTACTGCAGGGTTCAGTACTGGGGCCGGTCCTTTTTAATGTTTTTGTAAGTGACATTGCAGAGGGACTGAAAGAGAAAGCATGTCTCTTTGCAGATGACACAAAGATCTGCAACAGGGTTGATACGCAAGGTGGGGTGGAAAGGATGAAAAGGGACTTGGCAAGGTTAGAGGAATGGTCAAATGTATGGCAGCTTAGATTCAATGCAAAGAAGTGCAAAGTAATGCACATGGGAAACAAAAAGCCAGTGGAAGAGTGCACAATGGGGGGTGAGATACTGACAACAACAAAAATTGAAAGGGACCTGGGGGTAGTCATATCAGATGATTTAAAGTTCGGCCAGCAATGTGAGAAGGCAGTAAGGAGGTCTGAGGGGATACTGGAATGCATAGGGAGAGGCATCATCAGTAGAAAAGAGGAAGTTGTTGGCCCTCTGTACAGACAGTTGGTAAGACCACATCTGGAGTACTGTGTACAGTTCTGGAGACCCCATCTCTTCAAAGACATAGAGTGGAGGCTGTCCAGAGGAGGGCAACCAAAATGGTGCAGGGTCTGCACCAGAAGACATATGAAGAAAGACTAAAGAAGCTTAAGATGTATAGCCTCGAGGAAAGGATGGAGAGGGGGGACATGATAGAAGCTTTCAAATACCTCAAGGGAATCAACAAAGTCCAAGAGGGTAGCATCTTTCAGAAAAAGTGATGTGCAAGAACAAGGGGGCACAATTTGAAGATGGAGGGGGGACGGCTCAGAGGTAATGTGAGGAAGTATTTCTTCACATAGAGGGTTGTAGATGCATGGAACAGCCTTTCTGAGGAGGTCATGGAGTCAAAAACAGTGGGAGAATTCAAGAATGCGTGGGACAGACATAAGGAAATTCTACTGGGGGATAGGAGGAAGTAGGCTGTTGGTTAACTAGGATCTGCAGCTTATCCGTTAGGTAGGGAAATGGGCAGACTAGGTGGGCCAAGCGGTCCCTATCTGCCATCAAATTCTATGTTTCTGTGGAGGGCTGGGGGAATACTGGGATGCATAGGGAGTGGCATCACCACTAGAAAACAGGAAGTTGCTATCCCTCTATACAGACAGTTGGTGAGACCCCATCTGGAGTACTGCGTGCAGTTCTGGAGGCCCAATCTCTGCAAAGACATAGACAGGGTGGAGGCTGTCCAGAGGAGGGCAACCAAAATGGTGCAGGGTCTGCACCAGAAGACTTACGAAGAGAGACTAAAGGAGCTTAATATGTATACTTTTGGGGAAAGGAGGGAGAGGGGAGACATGATAGAAACTTTCAAGTACCTCAAGGGAATCAACAAAGTTCAAGAGGGTAGCATCTTTCAGAAAAAGAGATGTGCAAGAATGGGGGGGGGCACAATTTGAAGATAGGAGGGGGATGGCTCAACAGTAATGTGAGGAAATATTTTTTCATGGAGAAGGATGTGGATGCATGGAACAGCCTTCCTGAGGAGGTTGTGGAGCCAAAAACAGTGGGGGAATTCAAGAATACATGGAACAGACAACAGGCAATTCTAGTGGGGGGGTAGGAAGAAGTAGGCTGTTGGTTAACTAGGATCTGCAGCTTATCCATTAGGTAGTGAAATGGCAAACTAGGTGGGCCAAGCGGTCTTTATCTGCCATCAAATTCTGTTTCTAGGTGGAGAAATCAAGGAGTGCTGTGGTGGTGCTGTGCCCTTTTAGAAATCTGTGTTGCTGGGGACATTGGAGGTTATATTTTTCCAGATAGTGAACAAGTTGATTGGCCACTAGCCATTCCAAGGCTTTGGTGGGAGGGGATGGAGATAGGTCTGTAGTTGCTTACTAGAGTCTTGTCACCACTTTTGTGTATAGGTGTCACCACAGCAGACTTCCATTTACAGGGGAACTGGGAGAGCATAAGGGAGTGGTTGAAGATTTTGGTAAGGGAGGATAGGACTTCATCAATGGTGAGGGTGAGGAGTATCAGGTCAAGGGTGTCTCCATTATGCCTGGCCCTCCCAAGAACTTTAAGCAGGTGTTTTTTGACAAGACCTTCAGAGATTGCCTTGAAGTAAAATGGGTGCTGCTGAGTTGCACCTGAAATGTCAGGTTGGGTTGCAGCAAGGATAGGATCAAAAAGGTTAGGGGGGAGCACGTGACTAAGGTCTGTAAAAGTGGTGTTGAATGCATTGGCTATGGTTACATTATCCAAGGTGATAGAACCATTAATGTTTAGCATAGAGAGTGTAACTTTAGGGGTTTTCCCTGTTACTTTGGAGAGGTTGGCCCAGAACTTCCTCATATCATTCTAGGTGTTGGCTATGGCGCTCCTGTAGTAGTTGGCTTTCGCTAAGCATATCGCTCTTGTGCAGGCATTCCTCACAGATTTGTAGGCCTGAGTGTGTACTACAGTGCCAGTCACCTTGGCACAGTACCAGAGCCAGTCCTGGGATTTCATTTGTTCAAGGAGGTTAAGGGTCACCCATGGGTTAATAGTACCCTTGACCTTACGTTTCTTGAAGGGAGCATGGACATCGCAGGCTGAGTTAAAGGTAGTAATAAAGTATTCAAGGGCTGAGTCCACATCCTGGGCAGTATCAATTGGAGACCAATCAAGTACTCGCAGGTGTGTTTTAAGGGGACCTAGCTGACCAGGCACTAATATTCTGCTGAGAATGGTTTTTGGAAGGGGTTTGGTGAATTTGTTAGACCAGAGGGACACTATAGGTAAAAGGTCACTTAAGGTGTCTGGGAGAACTTCTGTTTCTGAAATGTGTTCTGGTTGACTGGTAAGAACCCAGTCCAGAAGGGTAGAGCCCCCATCCTGTAGTTCATCCCGGTGGGTGACCGGACCATTTGTACAAAGATAGCAGCAGCCATGGCATCCTTGTAGTTGTTTGCACTGGGAGCCATCCAGTTGACATTGAAGTCCCCAAGTATGATAACTTCTGAATTGTGACCAAGGAAGTTGATACAGTTAAGGACAGAGGGCAGACCCTGATTAGTCAGTTTGGGTGGGATATAGACTGAGGCAATGGTCAGTACCTTATTATGAGAGCCAATCAGCATCTTGGTGGCAAGAACTTTGATATCATTCACATGGATGGGTAAGGTCAGTACATGACCCATAAGGGACTCTTTTTGGTAAAGAACACAGCCACCACCTCTCTTGGAAAGCCTGTCTTGTCTGAAGACTGTGTATCTGGGGATAGCAATAGTGGAGTCAGGGATCTTTGGAGTTAACCACGTCTCTAGGACTGATAGGATTTCTGGGTTGTGCTGAGAGATCCAGGTGGTGAGGGTATCGAGTTTCGGGAGGAGGCTGCAGATATTTATGCTAGCCAAGGATAGTGTACCATAATTGCAGGAGACCTTGGACGCCAGCTGTAGGGGTTCAGGGTTGGGGTGAATGTTGCCTGAAATAAGCAGCAGCAACAGTATTAGGCATTTGAGATAGGCTTTAATGTATTTCCCATTATGCATCGGAACCCTTTTTTTAAGAGTTTTTTTCTGACTTGGCGTAGTGCGGAGGTTAATAATATTGATGGTATTGGGAGTGAGGAAGCTTTCACAGGGAGATGGAGGAACAATCAAAGGTTGTGTGGTCCAGGAGAGAGTTAACTGATAAGATTCAGCTCAATGTTGCTTGTGAAAGTCCCATAGACTGACAGTGGGTATTCATTAATACGGAGAGTGGACACGCAGGGTTGGAGTTTGTCCTAAGGTGCCAGAGTGGGAAAGTAAAGCAAGACTGGAAAGCAGGCTCAGTATGAGATTAGCTGGCAGCATTATGGATTAAGCAAGTGTAAAGACTAGCTGTGCTCCAGAAAATTAAGGAGGTTCTTTAAGTGTAGGAACAACCAGCCAGATGTGAGAGCTAATGGGAGTGAAATGTGTTAAATGATGGGCTGGACTTAGGTGAATTTAGTAGAGGTTGAGGTAGAAGCCAGGGAGGACGGGCGGGACAAAATAAAGGAGAGAGAAAGAAATAAGCATGCAAGGAATAGTTGGAAGAAGGCTTGAGGTGCGACCAATTAGGTTGTGCTAGCCTGAGGAGGGTCAATCAGGGACAACCAGACTGGAGAGCACCAGAAATCAAAGGTCGGCTATAGACTGTACCTTCCAATGGGGCTTCACGGGTTTGGTGGCAGCAGCAGAAGTGGGTGGCAGTGGACAGGAGAGCTGCACCACTTCGTAGGATCTGGAGCCCGATCAAGGGCTATGGGAGAGAAAGAGAGGGAGAGGATTAATTTGAGATTGGTAGGTGGGGGGCATGAGCTGAGAAGGACTGGGGACATTAGGAATAGCAGGGAGTGGGATACGGCAGGGGAAACAAAAGAACAAATTAATTGGAGGGCAGGGTTACAGGCTGAAACAGAAATGTTCCAAAGCAGGAGACAGGGTGGGTCGGCACCAAGCTCAAGCCGGGGGTAGGGGACAAAGTAGGTGAGAATAGGCAAGTAAAAGGAAGGTTAAGGCAAGCGGAAAGTAGGTGCAGACAAAAGTAGTGTGATTTAAAATTCAGGGAGGGTAGCAGCTGAAGGAAGAAATCACTAAAGAGTTACACTAATTTTGAGCAACCACTAGAAATTTAAAACCCAGTATAAGCATAAAAACAGCAGTCCAAATAACTCATTTGGGACTATGAACTAAATGCACAATAATTAAGATTATTACCTAACACAGTGTACTTTAAACAGTCACATTGGGCAGTGTCAGTGGCTCAGCAGGTAGCACACTCGCCTCTGAGGCGGGGAGATCAGAAGGCTGTGGGTTCTAGCCCCACACCAGGCACTTGGGTTAATATTCCAATAGTGACACTGCAGTGCAGCAAGGGGTGGGGGTGCTACACTCCTGAGGTGCTGTCTTTCGGATGAAACGTTAAACCGAGGTCCCATCTGCCTGTTCTGGTGGTAGTTCAGGTGGTTGTTAAAGATCCCATGGCACTTCTCGAAAAAAGAGTAGGGGAATTTCCCCGGTGCCCTAGCCAAATTTCCCCCATTCACTAAAATACCACCAACAGCTTAATCTGGTTCAAAGTCAGTTGGCATTCATCTGTATCCCCCTTCCCCAGGTCGTGCCTGAAAATAGGCAGAATTTGTCTAGTGTACTTGCCCTGTCAACAAAAACTAACTAACTAATATTGGTCAGAGAGAGTACAAAATTGGTAGACTGTAAAAGATTGGTACAAACTACATAAAATCAGAGGTAAATGAAAAGAATCAAAAAATACAGGAGAAAGAAATGAGCGTGCAGGGAATAGTTAGAAGCAGGCTTGAGGTGAGACCAATCAGGTTGTGGTAGCTGAGGAGTGGCCAATCAGGGACGACCAAACTGGAAAGCGCCAGAAATCAAATTTTGTCTGTAGACCATACCTTCCAGCAGGGCTTTGGCAGCAGAAGTGGGCAGGAGAACTTTATCACCTCATAGGATCCGGAGCCTGATCAGGGGCTGCAAGCTGTGTTGGCTGGACAATAGGAGTCAGAGGGTGGTGGTAAATGGCAGTCACTGCAAAGTAGAGTACCACAGGGATCAGTACTAGGGCCAGTCCTCTTCAATGTCTTCATTGTTTATTTAGTTTTTGTTGACCAGGTAAGTGCACTAGACAAATTCTGCCTATTTTCAGGCACGACCTGGGGGAGGGGGATACAGATGAATGCCAACTGACCTTGAACCAGATTAAGCTGTTGGTGGTATTTTTAGTGAATGAGGGAAATTTGGCCAGGATACCAGGGAAATTCCCCTACTCTTTTCGATAAGTGTCATGGGATCTTTAACATCCACCTGAACTACCACCAATCCAGGCAGATGGGACCTCGGTTTAACATCTCATCTGAAAGACGGCACCTCAGAAGTGCAGCACCCCTCTCATGCTGTACTACAGTGTCAGTACTGGGATATTAACCCAAGTGCCAGATGTGGGAACTGAACCCACAGCCCTCTGATCTCCCGGCCTCAGAGGCGAGTGTGATACCTACTGAGCCACTGACACTGGCAAAGTGTCATTAGTGACATTGCAGAAGGGCTGGAAGGGAAAGTATGCCTGTTCGTGGATGACAGAAAGCTCTACAACAGTATAGACACATCAGGAGTGGAAAAAATGAGAAATGATCTAGAAAAGTTGGAAGAATGGTCAAGGGCTTGGAAGCTGGGTTTTAACATGAAGACATGCAAAATAATGCACATGGGGCATAAGAACCCGGGGGCAACATACCAACTGGGAGGAGAGGTATTAACAGTTACAAAGCAGGAAATGGACTTGGGGGTGATCATTTCTGATGACCTAAAGGTAGCAAACCAATGTGACAATGCAGCGGGGAAGGCTGGAAAGATGCTGGGTTGCATAGGAAGGGGAATCACCAGCAGAAGGAGGGAGATAATAATGCCCCTATACAGACGACTGGTTAGGCCGCACCTTGAGTACTGTGTACAGTTCTGGAGGCCCCACCTCTGTAAAGACATAGAGTGAGTGGAGGCAGTACAAAGGAGGGCAACCAAAATGGTACATGGCCTGCATTAAAAGCCCTATGGGGTAAGGCTCAAGGAACTTAACATGTACTCCCTGGAAGAAAGAAGGGAAAGGGGCGCTATGATAAAGACGTTCAAATACCTCACAGGCAAAAACAAGGTACAGGAAGGAAGCATTTTCCCCAGAAAAAGATGCTCAAGGACAAGGGGTCATGCTATGAAGTTAGAAGGGGGGGAGGCTCAGAAGAAATGTGAGGAAGTACTTCTTCACTGAGAGAGTGGTGGATGCATGGAACAGCTTACCAGCAGAGGTGGTGGGGGCAGAAACAGTGAAAGGGTTCAAGAATGCATGGGATAGACACAGAGGGACCTTAGCAGTAGAGAGAGGGGAGGGAAAGACCGGAGACTGAGTAGGATCTGCGGCAATGCTATAGGTAGAAAAAACAGGGCAGACTAGCTGTGCTATCAGGTCCTTATCTGCTGACAGATTCTATGTTTTCATGACACTTTTCTTCACTCCCTATGCATGCTGCCCCCCCCCTTTATTAGGTGTCCTGTACATGCCGTTCCCCTTCCCTCATTCTCCCTTCCTACATTTTCATGGGGAGTACTTACCAGATCACATATTTGTGGACCAGCGCTTAGGTTTTCCTTGCCCTAAATCTCCCCTGCTACCAGTTTAAATGATACACAATGGACACATCAAATATTTGCCCCAGGGATCTTGCCCCTTCACTTTTGAGTGAAGTCTATCCACTTTAAATAGCTTCCGGTCTCCTGAGAAATTCCCCCACTCCCTGGATAGTCAAGCCCCTCTGTTGTGCACCAACCTTTTAATCACTCAGTAAATATGGTAATTTTGAACTTCTTACCCTCCCCTCTCCCATGTACCGCAAGTACCATCAAGAAGGTCACTGAACTCTCTGGGCTCCTCAGCTTCTCCACTAGATCCTAGAAGCTAACCTTAGCCTCTCCTAAGTTCCTCCCAACCAATTCATTTGTTCCCAGATGGACAATGATTTCTGGCTTCCCACCTGCTGTATCTCCTGGACTGCTCTCTCAGTTCTATTCAGCATCCTTTAAGCTCTCATCCATAGGAGACATCAGATGACACCTCCCTTACAGTCCCTAGCACAGGTGGGGAATTATGTTCCTCTCACAGAAGAGTCCCTTGCTATGACTACCCTCCTCTCTTAGGTCTTTCTCTGCCTATTCCCATCTGGTTGTCTGTAACCCCCATCCCATGCTCAGTTCTCCTTCTGTCAGTTTCCCCTTTACATCCTTCTCCTACTTTCCCTCCCTCCCCTTCTGTTTCCCTCTGTCTCTATCATTTGCCTGTCACCCCCTCCATTTGGCTTCTCATTTGGAACTGTGTTCTGGTAGCACTGAAAGGTTGCTCCTGCTGGGGAAATGTCCTTGACCATCCCTCCGAGTGGGGAGAAATGAATGCATAATATTATGCTAGGACTAACAACTCCCTGGTGGGCAGATCTCTCCTTGGCCACTCCCTTACTCACTGTCTTCCACCCCCTTGCCCCACATTTCAGTGGGCATTGAGGTAGGGACAAGGGTATGGACCCCCCCAACCTTCCCCAATCTTGCCTGCACTGCAGATGCAGTATCAAGCCCATCCATTTGTAATTCAGCCTTCAGTACCTTTTACAAACTGGGCAGCAGTCACATATCTGGAGTGTCCCTCTGGAGTTTGACCACCACAGTCTGAGCAACTTGTTAGGTACCACTCCTTAATCCCCCTCCCTGCCTTCTGACCCTGCTTGTCCAGGAGTTCCACATCCTGCCCCACTTACAGTGTGAAGAACTTTGTGGTTTACTTCCAGGATCGACTCGACCTACAGGCTATCCCCAGATGGGGTAAAGTGCCCTATGTGGCTTCCTCCCAGCAATCTACCACCTCCAATTGGCTTATTCCAGAAAGGGTGTAGTGCACTTTGTGGCTTACTCCCAGCAACCTACCACCCCAATCGGCCTACCCCCAAAAGTCTACCCCAGATGGGATATAGGGCCCTTTTGTTGTGCTCTCCCAATAACTTAACCCACCCCCAAAAGGCCTACCCCTACTAGAACATACCCACAGTGTTTCTGACATACAGTATCCTATTACTTTGCTTACAAAGGTTTTGCAGGTTACTTGGTTAGAGTTCCCCCCGTACCTGTGTATCATGCTTTTGCATCACTCACACGAGGGGTTGCTTGGCCCTTTGGGTGTCAAATAATAGACTGCAGTCATGCTACAGGCTGGCTGGAGTCATGTGACCACCTGACTCCACCCACAGTGACACTGCTCATGGCTGCTTTCTGCCCTCCTTCCCACAAAGTAATCACTTCCTCCTCCTCTCCCCTGCCAAATCTTCCACCAACAGTCATCATTCCACTGTTTATCAAATGAATGCCCCAACCAACACTACAGCTCTGCAGTTGCTTCCTCCTGACCTGTGGATGAAACTGGCAATAAAATACCTTTTGGAGCCTAAAATGTAGGTCTAACTACAGCCATGCTGAAGGCTGGCTATAGTCACGTACCAACCGAGTCCCCACAATGGCACCTTTCATAGCTGCATTCCACAATCTCTTCCACAGTGAAATCACTCCCTTCCCCAGTTCATTTCCCACCAAGCAGTCAGCATCACATATTTTAACAAGCAAATGCCACCACCAGCTTTGCAGCTTGATGCCCGTTTCCTCCTGATCAGTGGACAAAACTGGCATTAAAGCAAAAGGAAGCAGCTGTTCTAGCCCCTGGCCTGACCATATCATCTTCATTTTGTAAATATCCATTTTCATTTTCTCCAGATGTCCCTGTCTCCTTCCCCCTCCTTTGTCACCTTTCAGCCTTTGTATTATGCTCAGGTAATTAGACCCACTTGAGGATACCTCATCTCATTCAGTTCTACTAGGTCTCACCATCCACATCATCACCTTTTTGTTTTCCAACTTCTGGTCTTACCTTGCCTATTATCACTTTTTCTTCTACAATAGATTCACACTCCAGTTTTCTTTCCTAACATATTTATCCCCTATTTTCCCTTAGCTCCCTACTAACTTTGCTTTTTTCTCTTTATAGATAATTCCTGAAAAAGACCTATGGTTGAAACGTCAATACCAACTGCTTTCTATTTTCAGTATATATTTAATATTACCTTTTTGTTTTATCTTCATTTTCTGACTTGTACTGCAGACTTTACCTACAGAATACATTGATATTCATGATATTATTACACGAAATTATGTTTTACTAGTATTATAGTGGCACAGCAGTAGTAACACTATAGTTAGGGTTGAGCAGGCATTTCTATGTTAAACCCTAAATTTTGCACTTCAATAGCTTTGAAACCATTCAACAGATTTGCACAAAACTTTGCATGCACAGTCTTGGGGGCAAGATGTCTTGATGTGCCAAGTTTTGTTCATGTGCGGATTCCGTGACCCAGATAGCAAAAAAAGTGAAATTCTTTTTTTCTTTTTGCTGTTTTTATTTTGTCATCACCTAATGCCCAGACAATTTTGAATTTTGTTCTGAAATTTTCAGAGTAGAAAGGGTTTGCTTGGACTACAAAATATTAATTTATTCCAAAACTGTAAGAATTTGAAATGTTGGTTCTGGGCATGCTCAGTATTTTTTTTTTTTTGATAGCTGCTTGGAACAAAAAATGAATTTGGTCCATATGAAAACAGATCCTTTTCCATATGGGATAATCTTTTTCATGAGAAAAAATCTTTTTTCGTATGTCTGCCATCTTGTTTCAAGTTTTTTCAAAACAAATTTTTTTGAAAACCCATAGGAATTAGATCCTGAAGAAACATCAACACATGCATGTTGCTAATCAGGACCCTGCTAGATGTATTCTGGAGTTACATTTTGGAAAAATGACCCAGAAATGTGTTTTTTTCTACATTTTTAAATCTTTTTTCATGACTCAAATTTCTTTTTTCGTATGGCCATATGAAAAAGTAATTGGGACATACAAAAAAGATCCCTTCATTTGTAAAAAAATAATTTGGACTTTGTTTTTTTCAGATTTTTTTTTCATACAGTATGAAGGAATCCTTTTTCATATGAAAAATACAACCTCATGAAAAAGGATCCCTTCATACGCAAAAAAGAATCTGAAAAAAATGTAAGTCCAGATACTTTTATTGTAAGAAGGGATACTTTTTCATATGAATGACGCAATCTCATGAAAATGGATCCCTTCACATGAAAAAAGAATTTGGACTTAGTTTTTTTCCAGTTTCTTTTTTTGGACAAAGGGATTTTTTTTCATATAAATGACACAACTTCATGAAAATAGATCTCTTCATACGAAAAAAGAATTTGGACTTAGTTTTTTTTCCACATTTCAACTTCAACAAGCCATAACTCCCTCATTATTTGCACTTAAAGGACAAGCTACAGTATATATCAAAATAAAGGTCTTGATAAGTACTACAACAATTGCTCATAACACTCATCCAAACATTTAGGGGCCATATTAAAAATCCATAAAAATTAAAAAATCAAAATTCACACAGGATAATATTGGAAGTTTTACAAGCCATACAACCAAGCAAATAAACTCAGAGCCCAGTGCTTCCGCACCAACATGGATGTTTGCATCACACAGTCATATAAATAAGATGCACACTCCCTCTGTGAATGTACGGTGGACAGCTAAGGAGATGTGAGGAGGGTGGTGCCAGTCATTGTCTGCACTTCCGTGGCATCAAAAATGCTGGTAAGGGGATGGGGGGTTGAGAGGGTGTTAAGTGCCATGGTGTGTGGGAGTCACTAGACTCCAGGGATTTCTTCAGTAACATGGGTGATGCCGGTGATCAGAATGGGGTTACCAGAACATACCAAGGACTCATGTTTGTTCTGTCCTGGCACCTTACTATTTACTTAGAGCATAGGCTCAGAAACGGATGGTGTTTCTGGTATGGGGCTGGGGATCAGTGACTGGGGGAACTCTATGCCAAGGACATCTAATAACCATAGCAAGATGGGATGAGGGGTTTGGGACACTGGGCACTTGGGGGGCTATCTTTGTGTAGCTGCCCAATGATTGGTGGGGGGGCTACTAGGCACCAGGGATCAGGTATATACTGCATGGGCTGTGCATGGGAGGGTGGGGTGACCACTAGGCACCTGGGATCAGGGATATACTGGTTGGGCTGTGCATCAGAAGTGTGGTGGGACCACTGGGCACCAGGGAGACCTTTTGGGCACAGGGAGGGTGATCAGAGGGAGGAGGGACTCTAGCTACCAGGGATATGCTCATGTATACCCAGCTTATCAGTCGGGGGTGCCCCGGACCACGGTGGGGGCTGGTGTACTCCCCCACTGGATAACCAGGTTGTTTGTTGCAGTACCTCTGACAACCATTAGGGTTGCACAGAGTAAGATGGGGTTTTGGGCAGCAGTATTTGCATAGTGCAAAAGGACCACACTGACCCCTTTTGTGCAGCGCAAAGTCGCTTAATATTGGGTAGTGCGGATATTCATGGCCACGGCCCTCCAATTGCCCACCTGCATATATTATGTTTTGTGCATGCACTAACCCTGTTTGCCTATGCAAATGCCCCTTTTGAATATGGCAATCTGGTGCAAACCCCTGTTTGTGCAGGCAAACACCCATTAGTGTCCATGCAAACTTTTGAATATTGGACTCCATAAATTTAATTTCAATCACAGAACAAAGAAATGCAAGTTTTTTTATGTTTTCTTTTGTTTTTATTTTGGGGAAGGGACACTTCTGTGACTCCTGTGTAAAAAAAGACATACTATATAAAATAAAATATGGGCAAGCACACAGCAAAACAAAGAAAACAGAAAATTAGAAGTTCTTGTGATTGCTCACTCATGTTAAGTGCAGTGTTCTGTAATTTATCTCACTTTGCAATGTGTACGCAGCATTCAATATTAGTACCTACTTTGGTAATCTGTTGTACCTTTTTAGGTGAAAGTATATATTGTATGTGCTTCATGAACCTGTTGCCACAAGCAGAAAGCACATGGTACTGCACTGGTAGCAGCAAAATGGGGGCGGTGGTGGATGAAGATGATGGATGTACACAACTGCAGGGGGTCCTAACTAAACTAGAGTCATGGTCGGAGAAGTGGCAGCTAGGATTCAACGTGAAGAAGTGTAAGGTGATGCAGCTCAGAGCAAAAAACCATAGGAGGGATTACTGGTGGGGTGGGGTAAGGCTGGGGATCACTGAGGAGGAGAAGGACCTTGGAGTGTTGGTAACAGGGAGCATGAACAACTCGGCCCAATGCAGGAAAGCAGTGGATAAGGCAAACAGGATGCTGAGTTGTATCGCAAGGGGTTTCTCATCCAGGCAGAGGGATGTGATCCTGCCTCTCTTCAGATCCTTGGTCAGACCGCATTTGGTGTACTGTGTGCAATACTGGAGGCCATACCTGAAGAGAGATATAACATTACTAGAGGAGGTACAAAGGAGGGCAACAAAAATGTTAAAGGGGATGGAAGGAAAGAACTATGAGATCAGGTTGCAGGAGCTGAGCATGTATATACTGGAGGAGAGGAGGGATAGTGGGGAAATGATTGAAATGTTCAAATACTTGAGGAGGTTAGACAAACCTAGCACCGAGGGGGTGTTTAAACTGAGGAAAGGTAGGGAGACGAGGGGACACAGACTAAGATAGGAGGGGGAAGATTTAAGAGGGAGATGAAGAGGCACTTCTTCATGGAAAGGGTGGTGTCTAACTGGAATGCGTTACCAGTGGAGGTGGTAACATTTAGGATAGTTGGAAGTTTTAAGAAGGAGTGGGACAAAACACGAGGAAGGGTTGGGGGGCAAGGGCTGTGACAGGTATGGGAGGGACAGAGGGGGAGGAGGCTGGGGGAGCTGCAATCTAGGGTGCTAGCTGCACATTCGGGCAGACTTTGATAGACCGTAGGGTCTGGTCTGCTGTCAGATTCATATGTTCATATTGTTAGGAAAAAGTGACTGGCATGACCAGCAAAACTGTAAAGAAATCAGTTAGAGAATGATACATGAGTTTGTTGATGAGTGGGGGTTTACATATGTAAATGTCTTGCTCTGTCATTATTGAGAGCTTTGAGTGGGCTGTGAGAACTTAGAATGAGCTGTGAATCACTCACAGTATTAAATCAGGTAGTTTCTGGAATGTTAGGAGCTCAGCTGGATAAGATTGAGCCCCCACATAGCCATGAAAAATGTACACATGTGACAAGAGTTGATGAGCCACTTCTTTTGCAAATTGAAAGCTGCTGATGTGCGTGTCTGCCTTAACTAACATATTAGGGTCCAGATTACTCTCATCATACTCTTCTGCTTTCAATGCTTGTTATTCTACTGGAATCAGGGTACAATGACTCATCTGTTTCGTCGTGGCATCCCATTTAGCTGAAACTACAGTATGTGCTGTGTTTCTGCTTTGTCCTACAACATTCAGCCCTAAGGGACACGTTGAGCATATATTTTATTTTTTGATTTTTATTTTAATCTTTGGTAACTGGTTAAGGCCCAATAGGCACAAGTGCGTGTTTTCAGGGGCAACCTGGGAGCACTGGCCGGTTAAGTGACTTGCTCAGAGTCACACAGTATGCAAGTGGAGGTTGTGAGAATCAAACTCAGGTCTGGTCTGCTGGATGTACCAAGCTCATTCACACCTTATTCCTCTAACCTCTAGGCAATACTGCCGTAGATATATAAATATATATATAAATTCAGGTTCAGAACTACTGTTAAAGAAAATATTTCAAGATGACTGTAAACCTGGTGGGATGCAAGCATGAGGTTGGCCATATGCCAAAATGACTAATTTCCTGGATATCCTATAGATTATTACTTCTACTGGATTTACTGTGAAAATGAATGTCCTCTGTTGCAGCTTGTCAAATGAACTCTTGAGTGTGACAGTGCCCAGCACAGTGTAAAATGTGAAAATCAATGACCATCATTTAAAAACAGTTACTACCCAATACCATCAAAAATACCTCTCAGGTTTTATTTAATTTAATAATGTAATGAGATATTGCATCATAATTTCATTTGTAACTGCTGTATTTTGCCAATGCTCATTTATTACAATATGCTTATGCTTAATGTTACAAATCGCAAGAAATTCTGGCAGCATTATAGCAAATAGAGCTACTAATACTGGATGTTAATAAAGTCCCAGCTTGTTTCTCTTCATTATAGAATTGTCTACATGTAATTTGTATACGTACAGGCCCACATATTCAGACTCCGCCAGGCAGTGGCGCAAGCCTGGGCGCAGCGTAACTGGGCTGTGCCGGGGTCAGGACCAGGTGATATTCAATGGTGATACACCATGGCACAGCACCATTGAATATGACAAGGTCGGTGCACATACTGCGCATGGCGCAATGGCACTGCGCCAGCGCCAAGCCATGAATAAGGAGCAGGATGCACGCCAGAGTGCAGTTGCGCTAGGCACATCACGGCGATATTCAGCCGGGGCATGCAAATGAGGCCATAATATATGCAGAGTGAATATGGGGCCATTTGCATGTCATTATGGCCCCATTTGCATGCCTTGTGCAGGGCAGCCTGGTGACTTGCACCTGGCGCTCTGCACAGCATGATGTGTGCAGTGGGGATCCTGGGCATCCCCCCCCATAGCCGCAATCAGGTAAATGTAGGACCAACAATCCCTGGCAGTCTAGTGGCCCCCCTCCTGACTCCCTGAATCCCTGATAATTGTAATGGAAGACCATCCCTGGTGGTCAAGTGGTCCCCCCCCACCTGAGTCCCCGGGAAATGTACAGTGACCGTCCCTGGTAGTCTAGTGGAACCCCCGCTAGCGCGATCGTGGTAATCCTCCGTAGAGGATAAGTCCTGGTGATCCAGTGGCACTCCCACCCCTCCACCCACAATGAACCCTTGCCCACCTGCTCCCCCCCATCGCCAGACCGGCTGGCTTTCCGCATACCGCCCGGCCGCCCGAGATGACCAGGTACAGTATGGGCTGTAAGCCTATTGGTCCCCAATGTGGACCAATAGAGCTTGCAAGCATACTATACTAGACTGATCCCAAATATGTAGATGAAGTCATTCATATTTGGGATATCTGATGCAATGTGCCCTGCAAGTCTATTGGTCCACACTGAGGGACCAATGGGCTTACAGCCCACACTGTACCTGGTCATTTGGCGGTGGCTGGGCGGTATGCGGTGGTGCTGCAGCACCGCCGATGATGGGGAGGGGAGCGGGGTGGGCAAGGGGCTCAGTTTGGGTGGGAGGGTGGGAGTGCCACTGGATCACCAGGGCGTTTCATTATGGAGGATTATCGTGATGGTGGCTAGGGTGGGGGTTCCACTAGACCACCAGGGACAGTCATTATACATGTATTGGGGACTCTGGTGGAGGGGGACCACTTGACCAAAAGGGCTGGTCTTCTATTACAATTATCGGGGAATCAGGGACTCGGGTGGGGGGGGCACTAGACTACCAGGGCTTGATTGGTATACATTTTCACGATCGCGGCTATGGACAGGGGGTCCACTTGACCACCAGGGTTGTGTGTGTGCTTGCCAACTGTGTTCTGGGTGGGTGGGTAGCCACCCATGGCTGGGCTGCTGTGTTGTGCCCTGCAATACTTCTTCCCACCTGTGGGTGGCCAGTAGTTGATCCATCTTTTCTGGGGCTCAACTTTGAGCTCCCCTATGCAGCGCAATGCAGGGTTGCGCCAGCATATGTGCCGCACATCCCAGGCTGAATATCGGGATGTGTCACATATGCATGGGCACGCCCCCTGCATTTGTGCCACATACATTAGCATTGTGCCCTGGCACATCGTGATTTGCACTGTGCCAGGCAGTTTCTGTCCCGTCAAGGATAATGTGGGGTTGCGCAGGCACAACACTGCAACCCCTTTGAATATCCTGGCCACAGTACATATAAATATAATGAATCTGCATTAAGGTAAAATGAGATAAGACTCACAGAAGGTGCAAGTTGCAACAGACATCTTAGCATTATCTCTAGTACGTTTTGGACTATAGCTGTCATAAAACAGTAGTGAAACTTGTTTAAATAAATATTATGTAAATGTTTCTGTGGATTAAAGTCTCACCAGCTATACTATCAAGATTTGTGAGCAATGGAAACAGCTGAAACACTGTATATAAGTCATCCCCAGAAGCATTCACACACAAATCGGGTTTTAAATACCAGTTAAAGTCCCACCAGAACTACTGTCACAGCAAATATCTTAGGAAGCCAGTGAAGGTGGCAGGACTCAAACCTGAGGTAGGCGATATGTCAAAAAGACCCATTTCCTGGATATCCTAGAGATTATTACATCTACTAGATGTAACATAAAAATGCCGTTTGTTGCAGCTTGTTAAATGACATCTTTTGACAGTATTTCTTCGAAATCTGAATTGGCGGGGCACACACTATTTTTGCCCTATTTATAATTATTTAAGAAAGTAACTTGCATACAGTATATATATATATATATATATATATGTAATTTATACAGGTGCTGGGCATTGATTATTGTTGGGGAAAAATTGACTAGCATGATTGGTGAGATTGTAGAGGATTTTTTTTATGTTGGCTCACACTTGCGCGGCCAACATATTGCATTAGTAGCAGATTTGGAGGTGCGGTCACTGTTGGGTGAATGCAGGGCACACATCAGTAGGTGCGTCCCTCATTCCCCAATAAGCCAGCATGCAGGCGCCACACCAGGAATACATAATGTGACAAGCACATCTAAGAAAAGGTCTGCTGCAATGACAGCCAAGCTTGTCATGCAATGGCACCAAAACACACCCTTCCTATGTGCCTTTCCTGGTGAAGCCCTTTCATTAATATGGCGGCGCTGACTGCTGCTGCATGGAGAGGCGACTTCAGGGGTGCCCAATCCCCTTGTCGGCATGCCCCAAGCCACATCATTTGCTGATGGGGGCGCGCACTCTCTGTAGGCATAATGCAACCCCCTCTCCCACTTAAAGTGTGTGTCGAGGGGGTGCTCAATCCCCCTTGGCATCATGTCCCCCCTTTTCGGTTTCATTGCCAACAGGGGAGCCCACTCCCCATCGGCATAATGTCCCCATCTGTTGTGTGCCAATGGGGGTGCCCAATACCCCATCGGCTACAGAACCTCCCAAAAAAAACTACACTCAGGTGGCATGCTGGGAGCCCACCCCAGTGTCCCAAATGATCCTGTAAAAGAAAAACCATCCCGTAATGTTTTTTTTTTTCAAACCTGCAAAGCAGAAAACGGTCCCTGTCGACTCTTGGTGGCCCTCCCAGCCCACACACCCACCCTCTGCGCATCTTCTGCCTCCACACTTCCACCCCATACTTACCTCTGAAGCATGGCACGACTATCTTGGTAGACCGAAACAACGCCTGCACTCTTCAAAGCTGACCACGAACTGAAGAAATGCCGTAAGCTGTATAATGGCATAAATAGGGTTTTTCAACTTTGGCCATATCTCAGACTTTTTGGAATTTTGGCACCAAATTTTCAGCATGGGGTTATTGGGACACCTCCTCATGAATTCAGTCACTGTCATGGTGTTATTTGGTCCCAAAAGGTGATTTCGCAGTCACTGCGTGGAATCACCTTTCGGGAAGAGTAATAAAGTGACAGTGCCACTGTTCACGAGGGGGTCTCTCAAAAAGCCTATGTTGCAAATTTGGTGAAAAAATCCAAAAAATGGCTGTTTTACAAGCGTGCGTTGAACAGTTTCTACACACACTCGTAACTTCGTGAATTTGTAATATTTTCACTATAGATTTTCAAAATTGGCATTTTTTCACACCTCCTTGTGAACAGTATAGCTGTCATTTTACATATCCTGGCCAAAATGTGTTTTCGCACATCCAGCGCAGAATAGCGCGGATGCTGTGCGAAATCAGTTTTTGGGACAGTTTGAGAAAATGACGGTGACACCATTCATGAACAGAGGTCCTAAAATGCCTATGTTGAAAATTTGGTGATGAATGTCCACAAAATGACTGTGTTACAAGCGTGCGTTGCGCAGTTTCCACGCACCCTTGTAACTTCGCAAATTTGCAATATTTTCATGCCAGATTTTCAATATTGGCAATTTTTCACACCTCCTTATGAACAGTAAAGCTGTCATTTTTCACAGCCTGCCCAAAATGTATTTCCACACCTGTGGTGCACAATGGCATGGTCGCTGTGGGAAATCAACTTTTGGGACAGGTTAACAAAATCACAGCACCACTGTTCATGAGGGGAGGTCCCAAAATGCCTATGTTGAGAATGTGGCTAAAAAAATCCAAAAAATAATTGGGTTACGGACGTGTGTTGCGCAGTTACTATGCATGCTCATGACTTCACCAAGTTTTCCTATTTTCACTCCAGATTTTCAACGTTGCCATTTTTTTACACCTCCTCATGAACAATACATTTGTCATTTTTCGCATCCTGCCCAAAATGTGTTTTCGTCCCTGTGTCGCCAAATGGCATAGCCTCTGTGCCACACCACCTTTCCGCTAACAAACTGATTGTGCCGCTCTTCATGAGCTGGGGTCACAAAAAGCCCACGTTGAAAATTTGGAGTGACAATGCCAACAAACGCTTATGACGTTAGGGTTTCCAACTGTAACACCCCACCCTGTAGAGACTGCCAGGTGTCAGGGGTATAACTTGGGATCATTGGCTGTAATGCTCACATCATTCCACCCCACCCCCTTCCTGCAGCTAGTGACAGGCATCGAGGTGTGCCTTGGAGTGTTCGGCCCTAAAGTTCACCCCATTCTCCTATACTGCACCTGTCTCAGCATATTCCTTTATGGAATGGGGTAAGTATAAGGCCCAAAGACCCCAAAGCACACCACAACACTTGTCAGTGTCTACAGTGTAGGGTGAGGTAAAATGGCATGAGCGTTATAGCTGATGCCCCAAAGGCACACCCCAACGCCTGTCAGTCTCTGCAGAGTGGGGGTGGGGTTGGTGTCAGTTCAATACTTTACTGCCATTCCTATTATGCATCTCTAACTCCTGCACTACCAATGCCAATGCCAGCGAGACAATATTTGGCATTGACAAATGCTTGTTTTGTTTGTTCTGTTAATTCACTGCATAGTTGGGTTGCAGGTTTGAAAACAGATACCGGAGGAATAAAAGAGCAGAGTAATGACATTGTTTCGGATTTTTCACTGTCAGGAAAAAACATCCCACTACTACTAAACAAACAGTGCATTTGCTACCTGACTGATTTTGTTTTGTTAAGACGCATGCAGGGGATTTTTTATTGTTGGGGAAAAGTGACTGATGTGACCAGCAACGCTGTAGAGAAATCAGTTAGATTTATAGGTGAATGAGTTTGCAGAAGAGTGGTGGCCTACATATGTACACATGTAAATGTCTTGCTCTGTTGTTATAACCACAATTGATAATGAGGCTAAGAAAGAAATATAAAAATGTTTATTTTTGTAACTTGTGAGAATAATTGAATATTGTACTCTTAGTGAGCTGCGTACAACTCCGTTGTCTCCTCCACTGCATGAAATCTCGGCATTGTGGTATTTACATGATATGTCTGTGTTAGTTATAGGGGACTGCACAGAGTCCGAGTGTTACAGTATAATATGGATTAGACTGAATACCTTGCACAACATAAAAGTGACCCCCATGCCTTTGCTGAGGTTCATTGAAAGGGATATGCATTTCTCTAAATATTTGTATTCACCGTCCCTGATTCTGTCATGGCATATTAAATAAAAATGTCCCCTTTACACAGGCATCAGGGTACCGCTTTTATTAAATGTTCAGGTCAATACTCCGTTCAAATAATTATTTTGCTATATTACAGTTACACTGAAAGTCTAGTTTATGTTATAATGTGCTTTGGTATTAAAAGTTATTTGTGTTCTAAGATGCCCAATACTGACTTGCATGGTGTAACCTGAAAGTGGGGGCTATAAGGTCTTCAGAATTGTATCATGTACGTGTAACCCCTAGGTGGTACTATCTCACGGGCTACTACCCCTGCCTGCTTGGCTAGTAGCAGGTTAAGAGGCCTAGGTTCTGCAACGGGAGCCTCCACCCGGAGGTCAGGTTTGGTAGTGGTCAAACTAACCTGGGCACAGCCCTCCAGAACACTGTAACCCCCCCCTTTCCCGTCTAGTGGCCTGAGCAATATACGATAATCACTTTCACAGTACCCCTTGTACACCATACAAGTATCCACACTGTTTGCACTTACCACCAGGGCTGGTTCCTCTGGCTTGACCCTGGGGACCCCCTGTAAAATAAGGTTATGCACAGAAAATAGCAACAGTACAGTACTCTTAGCACAAACTGGAACCACAGTCAGGTTAAATGCAGAAAAAGTCAGATCTGATTTATTCAGGGGACTTGAAAAAGGAAGGAGCGTAATCAGGTTGATTGGCTTAAAGGCTACATTAATCAAACAGTTATGCATGCGCTTTAAGTCCCCACACAGTCACACCTCTGGGTACCAAGGTAGAGAGACGATGGGCTAGCCAGGAACGTTGCAGCTGGTTGGGGCCCTGTGATGGAAGAAAGCAACATGCACAACACACACTATTTGTAATCTGGAGACAGAGGGCTCAGTTCATGAAAGAAAAAGCAACCAGACAATCAGATGACAACACTTTAGATTTAGCTGTTGTTGCAGGGAGCTACCCTGATGTTTACTCACGATACCCAATACTGGACACAGGCAGGATAAAATCGAGACTGCAGGTCATTGAGCTGGAGTGCCCAGAGAAGCGGGGCCCACACAAATCACCGAGGCGTTGTTCCTGTTCACATGTTGAGCAGAGGGCTGATCCCCAGGCAGGTCTCTCGTCAATAGCTTTCTCTGTGCAGTGGGTAGGAAACTCCACTGTACCAGGCAAAAGGCTCTCCGGTCACAATTACAGAGTCTCTGCACAATCTGGGAGCTCAGAGGTGGCTGGAGGTCCAGACAAGCTGAACACATTCAGCAAATCTTCGGTCTTCCTCAGGTAGGAGCTTGGTCACAATTCAGTGGTTTACTTTGCTCTTCAAGTTCAAATTCAGTCTGAAAAAGGCACAAGTTCCCTCTCAGAGACAGCAGGCAGGCATGCAAGCCAAAACTCAGGCCTTTGCACAGTTCTCCTGCGTGAATCTATGCCGGGGCTGCTGCTTGAATCATTCAAGCTGTTATCTCTTTACTTCCTAATTCAGAACTGAAACTAGCTGCAAGCAGCTTGAGAATTTCCCCAAGATCCAAAAGGTTTGGTTGGCTGATCTGTCTGTCAATCACAACAAGAGCTCCCCCTCCAGGTTATTTTACGTGCCAAAATGCAAAAACTACAATTCCTTCAAGTTTTGATCCCCACCAAGCCCCTGTAGGTAGGTTCCATTTTAGAGTCCCAAATGTACTGATTGGCCCATTTCAGCAGTCCAGGACCAAGATAATGGAAACAAACAGAACTGTCCATGCTGCAAAGAAGGCAGGTTAGAACAAACTGCAATATTATTACTACTCTAACAAATGATCAGCAAACAAGCTCATCTTCTAATAGAGCTCCCTTTTAGATTAATTATGACTGCAATCCAGGCAGCTCTTAAAGAGACAGTACACAGAGGCTATATAGGCACTCTCTGGCAATCACATTTAAACTGCAAAAATGCAGGACATCAGCCTGGAAGTGAGCATTTAGATGAGCTCAAGGAAGACTTTTCAGAAACCTCCATTTGTAGGGGGGTTACATCCTTCCCTGCCTGGAGAAAACTTGGCGTCCGTGTCAAGTCTGTACCATCACAATATCAAAAATGCAATATAAATGAGGCATATATATATATATATATATATATATATATACATATATATTATGGTAGCACTGTAGTGCTATCATAGTTAGGGTTGAGGAGCCATTTACAAGTTAAACCTAAAATTTTGCACCTTAATAACTTTGCAACTGTTCAATAGATTTGCCTGAAATTTGGAATACACAATCAAGAACCATATATCTTGGGATCTGCCAAGTTTCATACTGTTAGGATATACGGCTGCGGAGTTATTAAGCATGATCTGCGCGCGCATTTACGCTTTTTTGCAATTCTTTAGTCGTCTCTACAGGTCGCACAGTTTGCGCGACCAGTCTGAAATCTTCAGGGAACATGTGGCTGGGGTTCTCAATGTGTCTTTTGAAGATTTCGTGAAAAAATATTAAACAGTTCAAAAGTTATTCAAAAAACAGTTTCCCATTATAAGTCAATGGGAAAAGTTAACAAAAAGTTCAACACTTTCGCAAATGCAGTTTTTACTTTCACAAATGGCCCTTTTACTTTCACAAATCCATCATTTTGTTTTCAGTTGGTGATCAGAAAAATGCTTGGCATTTAAATTTGGGACCCTTTAGCAACACAATTCTTTTTGTGTTTACCTAGTCGGACCCTGAGGATGCTAGGCATGTCTTTATTTTGAGGTTAAACACCCTAGAAATATGTTTTTCAAGTTTCTGGAAAAAGTGCCTTTGAAAGTAGTGTCACACTCACGAGAAAGTGTCGCAAATTTTTGTGAAAGCTTTCACAAATTGCGACACTACTTTTCTAGGCTATGGCAAAATGACAGCAATTCTTTGCCACCCTACTGCAAATGAACGGTTTGGTCTTTTAGGCTGAAATTTGGAAGGAAAGCAGCCAACATCTCAGAGATGTGCCTTTCAGTGTTTTGGTGAAAAAAAAATATTACAGGGTGGCAAAGTTACAGCACTCCAAAGTTGACACTTTTTCCCATAGGATAACATCACGGCGTCTGCCACATTACAGGAATCCTTTGCCGCCCTGCTGCAAAATAACAGTTTGGTCTTTTGGGCTGAAATTTGGAGGGAAGAAAGCCAACATCCCACAGATGTGCCTTTCAGTGGTTTGGTGAAAAAATATTGCAGGGAGCTGAAGTTATCGCACTGCAAACTTCTCTCTTTTTCCCATAGGGTAACATTACGGCATTCACTGCGCCTTTCAGGGCCCGTATCTCGGAAACGGTGCGAGATACGGACTTTTCATCAGAAAAATGCTTAGCCCCCTAGCAGGGCCTAAGTACAAAACTAGCCAGGAAAGTCATACATCATATGATTTTTAAATTTTTTTTCTACGTCGTACGGTTCCTGAGATATAAGTAATTTAGTATTCCAACTCCTCATTTTCTGCTCCGAGACCCATTATTATGCATACATTCTTTGTACTGTCTGTCTTTCTCTATGCAGCTTTTGGGGAAAACCAGCCTGTGTGCTTACATTACTGTTACCCTTACCGCTTCCGCTTGCAGTTCCGTACCTGTTTCACTTACCGTTCCCGTCTACGGCACCATGTGCGTTACCCTTTGCGTTTTCATTTGCACTTGCGTTTGCATTATTTTAACTATTTGTGTCTACTGTATGGTTTATCTTTCTGTTTCACTTTGCGTCACCATGCGCATTATCATTTGCGTTTGAGGGCATCATGTTACTATGTGACAAGACATCACATGGCGGGAGCGCGGCATTTACATTGACTATTTCTCATTATCATTCTCAAAAAGAAGGGAAATTAGAGGCAAAAAAACTCTGTTTAATGCATTAGTTAGGGTTGTTCCACAGTGACAAAAGTGAGGAAATTCAGTGTTAGGGTTGAAAGTTCCCCTTTGACCCCCCCGTCCACACCCCCACCTGGCATCGGGGTGCACGTTGGGGTTGTCGGTCCTAACTCTCACCCCATTCTCCTATACCTCTGCTTCTTCACACATCTGATGGGGTGAGAGTTAGGGCCGACAACCCCAAAGCGCACCCCAATGCTGGTTGGGGGTGTGGACGGGGGGGGTCAAAGGGGGGCTTCCAACCCTAACACTGAATTTCCTCACTTTTGTCGCTGTGCAACAACCCTAACTAATGCATTAAATGGAGTTTTTTGCCTCTAATATATATATATATATATATATATATATCATTAGCTTGTTACATTACAATACCTTTCAATATACTTCACATTACTACATCCATATTAACAATACTTATGCATGTTTCATACAAGTAATACTGATTCATTTAATAACTTCTTGTACATTAAACAATGTAAGAGGGGGCCCTTCTCAGTCAGCTAACTTGGGGCTGGATGGGGCAGGGGCACCATGGTGAGAAGGAAGAACAAGTAACCTGGAGTTGGCCGTCAAGCTCAATTTGGGCAGTGAGCTTGGCGAAACATAAATCCTTTTGTGAACCACATTGAGAGGCAAATCCACTGGCCTCCCAGGGGAATCATAACTAATGTGTAGCACTGGCTTGACAGCTCGGCCAGTCTTTCTGGGGGGAGCGACCACAGTCTCTGTACTTTCTGCACTAACTTTGGAGCTTTTGTTACTTGTGAGGGGTGCCTCTGTATGGATGGAAATATCCAAACTTGGAGCACTGTCAGCTCCTTGCTCTGTAGGCTCTGTTTCCACAACACTTTGCTCATTATCTTCTGATGGAGGCCCAGGTTGCTCATTTTGAGGAAGCTCTAGCACAATTAGGCTTTACAGAACTGAAGGGGGGTTGTCAACACTCTCACATTGTTCTTCAAGTTCTGGTGTGTCACCAGAGAGATTCATACCATCAGCCCCTTCTTCGGGCAATTCATACAGTTCCACAAAACACAGAGAGTCTGCAACCTCAGTTGTAATACTTTGCACTTCACTTTCAGGGAGCATTGGCTCCAAGGATGAAGCTGGGGGGTTAGGCAGTCCAGAAGGCCCAGCTTCATTCCCACAATTAGTCATAGGGTTACCTCGAAACAGCTGACTCAAGTCATAGGAGGGGTAATAGGCATTGTCACACTCACTTTCATCAGAGGTGGTCTGACAGTCACTATCATTCTGGGCCTGCTGCGGGGAAACCTTAAATCTATAACCTATCAGCCATCCCAGGAAGGACATTCAGGTAGGCTTTGACTTTACAGTATTTGCAGTGGAACACTCCAGAAAGTACATTTAAGGAGGTTTTGAATTTATATGCAGTGGCACACCCCAGAAAGAACATTTAAGTAGGTTTTGAATTTATATGCAGTGGCAAACCCCAGAAAGCACATTCAAGTAGGTTCTGCATTTAAATGCAGTGGGACACCCTAGAAAGTACATTCAAGTAGGTTTTGAATTTATATGCAGTGAAACACTCCGGAAAATACATTTAAGTAGGTTTTGAATTTATATGCAGTGGAACACCCCAGAAATTACATTATAGTTGGTTTTGAATTATATGCAGTGGCACTCCCCAGAAAGAACATTTACATTGGTTTCAAATTTATATGCAGTGGCACACCCCGGAAAGTACATTCAAACAGGCTTAGAATTTATAAGCAGTGGCACACCCCAGAAAGTACATTCAAGTAAGTTGTGAATTTATATGCAGTGGCACACCCCAGGAAGTGCATACAAGTAGGTTTTGAATTATATGCAGTGGCATACCACAGCAAGAACATTTAAGTAGGTTTTGAATTAATATGCAGAGGCACACCCCAGAAAGTACATTCAAGAAGGTTTTGAATTTATATGCAGTGGAACACCCCAGAAAGTACATTCAAATAGGTTTTGAATTTATATGCAGTGGCACATCCCAGAAAGAATATTTAAGTAGGTTTTGAATTTATATGTAGTGGCACACCCCAGAAAGTACATCAAAATAGGTTTTGTATGCAGTGGCACACCCCAGAAAGTACATTCAATTATGTTTTGAATTATATGCAATGGTACAACCCAGAAAGTACATTCAAGTCGATTTTAAATTTATATGCAGTGGCACGCCCCAGAAAGCACATTCAAGTAGGTTTTGGATTTATATGCAGTGGCACACCACAGAAAGTACATTCAAGTAGGTTTTGATTTTATATGCAGTGGCACACCCCAGAAAGTACATTCAAGTAGGCTTTGAATTTATGTGCAGCGGAACACCCCATAAAGTACATTTAAGTAGGTTTTGAATTTATATGCAGTGGCACACCCTAGAAATCACATTCAAGTAGGTTTTGAATTATATGCAGTGGCACAACACAGAAAGAACATTTAAGTTGGTTTTGAATTTATATCCAGTGACACACCCAAAAAGTACATTCAAGCAGGTTTTGAATTTATATGCAGTGGCACTCTCCAGAAAGAACACTTAATGGGGTTATGAATTTATGTGCAGTGGCACACCCTAGAAAGTACATTTAAGTAGGTCTTGAATTATATGCAGGGGCACATCCCAGAAAGTACATTCAAGTAGGTTTTGAATTTATATGCAGTGGCACACCCCAGTAAGTACATTCAAGTAGATTTTGAATTTATATGCAGTGGAACTCCCCAGAAAGTACATTTAAGTAGGTTTTGAATTTATATGCAGTGGCACACCCCAGAAAGTACATTAAAGTAAGTTTTGAATTTATATGCAGTGGAACGCCCCAGAAAGTACATTCAAGTAGGTTTTGAATTTATATGCATGGCACACCCCAAAAACTACATTCAATTAGATTTTGAATTATATGCAGTGGCACACCCCAGAAAGTACATTCAAGTAGGTTTTGAATTTATATGCAGTGGCACAACCCAGAAAGTGCATTCAAGTAGGCTTTGAATTTATATGCAGTGGCACACCCTAGAAAGTACATTCAAGTAGGTTTTGAATTATATGAAGTGGCACACCCCAGAAAAAAAAAACATTTAAGTAGGTTTTGAATTTATATGTGTTGGCACACCCCAGAAAGTACATTCAAGTAGGTTTTGAATTTATATGTAGTGGCACACCCCAGAAAGAATATTTAAGAAGGTTTTTAATTTATATTCATTGGCACATCCTAGAAAGTACATTCAAGTAGGCTTAGAATTTATATGCAGTTGAACACCCTAGAAAGTACATTTAAGTAGGTTTTGAATTTATATGCAGTGGCACACCCTAGAAAGTACATTCAAGTAGGTTTTGAATTATATGCACCCAGAAAGTACATTCTAATAGGTTTTGAATTTATATGCAGTGGCATACCCCAGAAAGTACATTCAAGTAGGTTTCGAATTATATGCAGTAGCACACCCCAGAAAGTACATTCAAGTAGGTTTTGAATTATATGCAGTAGCACACCCCAGAGAGTACATTTAAGTAGGGCACATGATTGATGTCTTTTAAACTGCAAACTGAATGTGTGCACCAGGTAAAAGCATATATTACTGTGTCCATCATGTGCAACACAGAGAGGGGCAACATCAGAAATTACTATGAACAAATGCTGTATCGTCTGGTTTCACAAGAGCCCACACAACAAGTTACAGCTGCCTTCCCTTCCAGTGCATAATGCATAAAAAATCCACATAACAAACATTGTTTCTCTATTATATAGTACATTACAAGTGCTAAAAAGACCAATTTATACCTTGCAGGTATGTTAAATATTTTGATTTTTGAACGCCGAGGCACGCTTACATGTTCAACATATTTAAATGAGTGAATTGTTTTGAAGCTTATATGCAGGTAGCATATGTCATTGGTTCTTTCTAGTTCTTTTTAGCACTTGTAACATACTATATAATAGAGATACAATGTTTATGTGGAATTTTTATGCATTATGCTAAATGCTTTGACTTTTGAACGCTGAGGCACGCTTACATGTTTAACATATTTAAACAAGTGAATTGTTTTGAAGCTTATGTGCAGGTAGCATATGTCATTGGTTCTTTCTAGTTTTTTAGCACTTGTAATGTACTAGATAATAGAGATAAAATGTTCTTTATGTATTGTAGATTATTGCGAAGACTATTGTGACAGCACAGAAGCAGAACTCAGGCAGATAATAGCTGGTAACTCATTGGGCATGCATTTATTTTTCATCAGGTGAATGGCATCATTATATTGTGGTCTTATTCTTTACTGATGTTAATTATATTTATTTCTTATGTCCTCATTGGCTATGCAGTCCTTGAGAAATTATATAGCTATGAAGTATGGATTAATACATATATACATATTTTTTTTTTTTGAAAAATTAATTAGGAATTTATTTGTATACTTTTTAACAGCACCCCAGAAGAAGCCACATCATGGCGAAACGTTGGGACTTGGCTGAAGAAAGAAATAAAAACAATTTTGAAAAACCTTAAAAATTCAAGTCATGTATTATTAGAGCGGTGGCATTTGTTTCATTTGTAATTAGGTTAGTCTGACATGATCTTCCCAAGACAAAACCATGCTGTCTTTCATCCTAGAGTCCATTTCTATCCAAGAAGAATATCACTCTCTCCTTTAGAATGGTCTCCCTTAGCTTCCCCATGATGGAAGTCAAGTTTAACAGTCTATAATTTCCAGTTCATCCCTGGGACCACTCTTGTGGAGGGGTACCATGTAAGCCATCCTCCTGTTCATAGGCAAGCTCCCTGTCTCCAAAGAGGTGTTAAACTTGTCTGCCAGTGGGCCTGCCAATACCCCTGCCAATTTCTTCAGGACTCTTGGATGTACTCCATCAGATCCCAGTGCCTTGTCCACCTGCAAGACTTTAAGGCCTTTTTGAACCCTATTCTCTTGGATGACCCCATCCATTACCTCTGCCCCCCACCCGTCCCTCCTTTCCCTTGTGGTATTGGACCATCTTTTTCTTTAGTGAACACCGAGCAGAAGTACTCGTTGAGTGCCTCCACCTGGTCTTCCCCTATTTCTGCCTATCCTCCCTCCCTCTTGATTCTGGCAATCTCTGCCCTACAGTTCCTCTTCTCTCTTATATACTTGAAGAAACCCGTATCTCCCACTCTGATCCCCTTAGTCAATCTCAGCTCCCTTGCCACTTTAGCTGCCCTGACTGCTCTACACACTTCCCTAGATTTCTTTGAGTACCCCTCCATGTCTTCCCCTCACCCAGATTTCTTGAACCTGTTGAAGGCCACTCTCTTCTCCCTCACTTTCCCTGCCATTTCCCTGCTGAGCAAGCTAGGGTTTTTAGACTTGGACTGCTTTCTCTGTGCCTTGGCACACATGTTTGTGGCCTCTGTCAAACCCCTGTTTGTGATGGACAATTTCTGTTCAGCATCCATCCCTGTGCAAATTTCATCAAGATGCCCCTCTAGGATTCTTACCATCCTGGCAAAATCGACCTTCCTGAGGCCTACCACTCTCATCCTGGTCCTGGATGACTCCCTACCCATGTGGAGGAAGAACCACACTGTGCAGTGATTGCTTCCCACAAGAGGGTCCTGTACGACTACTTCCTGGGCTTGGTCCCATTTACTAACACAAACATCGTCTATAAGGGCTGGAGCCTTTGGTTTTTGCTTGTCTCTTCAGGTAACTAGCCTGCAGTACTGCAGGGCTTAGCTAGCTGGTAATATGACTGCTTTCATTTCACTTATTTGCACTAGATTATGCTTTTCCATAGTGATGGAGTCAGTAGATACACTATCAGTCAGTGCACTGTCAGTCTATGATTATAAAATAGATAGTCCTGGGTTGTTTTCTAAAATTGTACTGGATAATAGCAGCGACCAAGCAGGAAAGATACCTGGAGGTAATCAAATCAGATGATCTGAAGGTGGCCAGACAATATGAAAAAATGATCGGGGAGCTAGTGGGATGCTGGGATGTATAGGTAGGGTATTACCAGCAGGATGAGGGAAGTGTTATTGCCACTATGTAAGTATTTAGTAAGACCCCAGCTAGAGAACTGTGTCCACTTTTGGAGGTGCATCTCGGGAAGGACATAGACAGGATCGAGGGTGTCCAAAGGAAGGCTACCAAGATGGCACAGGATCTGCATTAAATGTCCTATAAGGAGAGGCTAAAGGAATTAAACATGTACACCCTGGAGGAGACAAGGGGGGGATATGATAGAGACCTTTAAATACCTCATGGGAGTGAATAAGTTACAAGTGGGAGGTATTTTTCAGAGGAAAGGGTGCTCCAGAACAAGGGGCCACAATATGAAGCTGGAGGGGGGTAGGTTTAGGAGAGGTGTGAGAAAATACTTCTTCACAGATAGGGTGGTGGATGTCTGGAACAGTCCTCCAGCAGAGGTTGTGAGGGTAAAAACAGTGGTGGGATTCAAAAAAGCCTGGGATAATCAATCAATCAATTATTTATTTAACCAGGTGAACACCATTGAGTATACTCATTTCCAAGGTCCTGGTAACAATTCACAGAAACAATTGTACATAGCAACAAATCACAAACATGCAAAAATCTGAACAAAAAAAGGTGCACAGCCAACATTACAGTGCTCCTGTACAGTCAGACATATGCCTAATACAGGAAAGCTAAGAACAGTATATACAGTATAGACAGAATATATAGTTAGAGCAGCTAGTGCATTTCAGAATTAATGCCCAGGTGACCTCACCAAATGTGGGGAGCAGTGTAGAAGCACTGCCAGAGTAAGTAACCATAGGAAGCTCACAGGAGAGGGTAGCTGGGTAGAGGTAAGGAAGAGACAATGCCAATGAAGGGCCTACCAGAAGTAAGCTGAGGCCTGAAGAGAGATTTGCAGGGCATTAGCAGAAGCAATTACACTTTTCTATGAATGAACTTGAGTAGATACTTTTGAAGAGAGACAGCGTCACCAGAAGGGCCAGCCTCAGGGTTTTTTGTACCTTATTCCAAAGGACCGGAAGGACATGGCTTATTGCCACATGGCCTAGGCGAGGTCTAACCTTTGGGATTACAAATGTAATGTAGGAATGACTTCTTAATGGATAGTTACCAGGAGAACAAACAGGGCAACAATCATTAATATATTGTGGAAGCTTGAGCGTAATGGCTCTAGAAGTCCATAGGACTGCATTTTTGGCCCGCCTATGGGTGAGTGAATTCCAACCTAAGGAGGTGTAAAGTGCACAATGGTGAGTAGAGTAAGGGGACCCTGTAATGAATCTAAGCACTCAGTGGTAAAGGACAACCAGTTTAGAGAGCACCCCACTTGTACTTTGTCCATACAAAAAATCAGCATAGTGCAAGAGAGGCATAAAGGTTGTCTGGACTAACCTTTTTTTAGCTTCTTGTGTAAGGAAATGTCTGATACGATAAAAGAACCTGGGCCAGATATTCAAAAGGGTTGCACCATGCGCAACAGGGTTGTGCATGCTCAAGTCCTAAATTGCGCCATTCTGCGATATTCAGCAGGAGGCAGTTGCGCCACTGAAAACAGGCTGAGCAACAGCGCAATGCAAATGAATGCATGCTCAACTGGAGGGGGAGGAACCATGCATAAACTGCACAGCCCGATATTCAGCCGGGCTGTGCAGAGTTGTGCAGGCGCAACCCCCAACCTGAGCCAGCAGGACTTTGAGCCAAAAAAGACTTAAGTCGAGGGCCACCCACAGGTGAGCTGCTGTATTGCAGGGCACAACACAGCAGCTGCCACCTGTGGCTGGCCCCCAACTCAGTCCCTGTGCCCCCCCCGCAGCCCGATCGCGGGCATCAATGTGACTCCCCCCTCCTCCCATTCACATCCCTGGTGGTCCAGTGGACCAAAATGCGATGCGGGCACTAAGTAAATTGAAACCCCTCCCTCGTGTCGATCTCGGGCAGAATGTAAAGTGAACCTGAACATGTCCCGTGTGCCCGATCGTGGGCAGTAAGTAAAGTGATCCCCCAACCCGAACATCTCCCTGGTGGTCAGTGGACGAAATCCTATCCTTGGGCAGAATGTAAATTGAGACCCCCTCAAACATTTACTTGGTGGCTAGTGTCCCCCACCTCACCCACCCACAAATCCCCACCACCCGCTCCCCCAGCAGCCGGTAGTGGCAGCACCCACCGCCTGCCGCCCGCTGCCGCCGACAACTGCCCAGTAGGGCTGCCGCCCATTGGTGCAGAGCAAGAGCCAATGCGTGCAGCCCATACCGTACATGACAGTCAGTTTGTGAATGAATGAATGTATTCATTCACAAATCTGAACTGTCATATCTCTATGCATAACTCTTCTTATCACTATGTGCTGCTAGCACCACCGTCAGTCGGCGAGTGGCGGTGTGAACAGGGGATGCTGCCGCCTGCCGGCTGCCGGGAGGAGGCGGGGTGGTGAGGCTCGTGGGTGGGTGGGGTGGGGGACACTAGCCACCAAGGAGATGTTTGGGGGTTCAATTCTACATTCTGCCCGCTGATCACATTTCCGGTCCACTGGACCACCAGGGAGATGTTTGGGGTGGGGGGTCACTTTACTTACTGCTCCACGATCGGAACATGGACATGTTCGGGGTTCAATTTACATTCTGCCCGTGATCGCGCACAAGGGAGGGGTTTTGATTTACTTTCTGCCCGCGATCGGGCACAAGGGAGGGGTTTTGATTAACTTTCTGCCCGTGATCGGGCACAAGGGAGGGGTTTCAATTTACTTAGTGCCCACGATCGGGCATTTCGGTCCACTGGACCACCAGGGATGTGAACGGGAGGGGGGGTTATTAAACATACCGCCCGCGATTGGGCATTTCAGTCCACTGGACCACCAGGGATATGTACGGGAGGAGGTGGGGGAGCCACATTGCTGCCCACGATCGGGCTGCAGGGTGCGTCGGTCCCCGACGGCTGCTGCCTGGCAGGGCGCCAGGCGCAAGTCCTCGAGGATCGGTGCACCTACATGCTAATGGCATACAAAGGGTGATAATCAGATGCAATGGCCCCCGCGCCTTGCATGAATTATGGCCCCATTTGCATGTCACCTTTTGAATATCGTGATTTTGCGCATGGCGCAATGGTACTTGGCCACCGCAAGTTGAATGCTCCACTCTGACAACTTGCGATGGTGCAAGTTCCACTGTGCCATGCATAGTGGCTGTGGCTGGGGGGTGATATTCAAAGGAGTTGCTCAATAGTGCAACTCCTTTGAATATCGCCCAGACCACACCCCTGCGAAACTATTTTGCGCAGCGCAAGGGCTTGCGCCTCAGAATGGTGCAGTTTGAATATCCAGCCCCCTGAGTCTGTCTTAATTTTTTGGATAGCTCTTCTAGGTGGTCTAAAAAGGAGAGTTTGGAGTCAATCCACACACCCAGATATTTGAATTTCTCCACATATTCAAGTGGTTCATTCAACAGGGTAGGTACATGTGGGACAGTTCCCAAAATTAGGGAGTTGGAAACATTAGTTGAAGGGGCAAGGAGCATAGCCTTCATCTTTTTGGCGTTCAGCAAAAGTTTTAAGTGTAACAGGTTTCTCTGAAGAAGATTAAATTCAATTTGCAGGTCAGAGCATACAAGCTCTGGAGATGGCCTCATAATGTAAAGCATTGTATCATCAGCAAATAGATGAATATTTGCTGATTTGATTCCAGCATTTAGATTGTTTATGTAGATGGCAAACAGTAAGGAGCCAAGAATAGACTCTTGTGGTACACCTCTTAGGAGAGTCTTCATTGGGGAGAGGTCCCCATCAGCTTTGACCTGTTAACAATGGTCAGTAAGATAATCTGTAAACCATTTTAAGATCAGGATGTCGGTCCCAATATTTTGTAGAGTGACTAGGAGCAGATTATGGTCCACTGTATCAAAGGCCTTGCTAAGGTCTAGAAACAGAGTGCACACATAGTTTTTGGAGTCTAATGCTAGCAGCTAGTCATTCGTGACCTTAGCAAGTGCCTAGGCTATGCTATGATGAGGCCTGAACCCAGATTGAACCAGATTGAGCAGGTTGAAATTTTCCAGAAATTGCCTGAGTTGAGTATTGACCACCTTTCTGAGCAACTTGGACAGTATGGGAAGCAAAGAAACCGGACAATAGTTATTTAGGTCACTCGAATCACCCGATTTGAATAACGGAATGACATGAGCTATTTTCCAAATGGGAGGGAGAGTACCCAGAGCAAGGGACAAGTTAAAGAGATGGGTGATGGGGGAAGATAATACATAGTACCTTAATTTTAGAAAATAAGGTTCGATGAGGTCCACTCCTGTGCTTTTCTTGGTTTCTAACTGCAGTAGTAAATCCTCGACTTGCTTTACCATAACCGGAGAGAGGGTGAAGCAGGGGTACTATGTGGAACGATGGAGATCAGGCCATCAGATTTCTGATAACACAGTTGGTCTCAGAGGTTATTGGCAGGTGAAGTATCAAATGCCAACCCTGCTGTGGCGACATGGTTATTGAGCAGGTCAAGTATTACATGTTTGTCTGTAAAGGTGGCACCTCCTGCAGAGATTTTTGGTGGGATTGTACTACCGGAGCTGTGACCTGCAACATCCTTTAGTGTTTTCCAAACTTTTGATGGACAAGTTGAAGATGATTTGAGCACAGAACAAAAGAAGTTTGCTTTCTCAGCCCTAATTAGTTTAGTGCACTGGATTCTGGCAGCTCTGAATGACACCCAGTCTGTAGGAAGTTTAGTTTTCCTCGCCTTTTTCCAAAGGGTGTCCCTGTGCCATAATACTTCTTTCAGGCTGGCCATAAACCACAGGCATGACCTCTTCCTAGTATGGATTTTTATAATGGGTGCATGCTTATCTATGGTTCCAAGGGCAATGCACTGAAAGGCCTCATAGGCTTTCTCAACAGAAGTTGCCAAATAAAACTCTTGCCAATTGGAGTGTTGGAGATCTGTGAGAAAGGTGGTGGGATCAAAGTTTCGTCGACATCTCTTAAAGGTGTACTTGGAGGATGAAGCTGCCTTAGCAACAGACCTCACATAGGCTATAATGTAGTGATCACTAAGATTGTTAAAGAACACTCCAGAATGTGTAAAAAGATGTGGCTTATTCGCTAGAATTAAGTCCAGTATGAGACCAAGCTCTGGATTTTTAATATTGGGCCTGGTTACTTTATTTATTAGTTGTGTAAGCCCAGACTCATCATAAAGTTATTTTCTCACCCCAGGAATTGTTTAGCCTCTATTGACAGAAACAGTATGCCAGCTGGGTTCAGCTGCTCCAGAGAGGAGGAGTCAATGCAAATGAGGAAGGCATTGCCCATCAGGATACAGTTAGAGTAGAGTGCTGCCTGCAGTCAGCCTGAAGGACCTCATAACTTTTTTCTCCACTGAACTGGCAACACTGCACTGGAGCTATTCTCTTCAGAGATCTTCCTGAGCCATTTTCTTCCTTTTTGAGTGCTGCTTTAAGTTATTTTGTATATTTTCTTCATTTTATCTATTTTTACCGCATCTGAGCTGGGTTCCGTGCAGTTGCTGGATTTTTTCGTATTTTCCCACTTCGGCGTTTTTTTCTGAAGTAAAATTCGCCCACGTGTGCGATAAATTGCATCATTTTTATTTAATGTGTTAGTTTTTAGTATTTATTGGTGGTTTTTAATGCTTTTGCGGTAAAATCATTGATTTGTTTTTTCGTGCCCGTGCGCATTTTTTCCATTGCGCACCAGCGCGAATTCTTGGAACCCTTTTTTCTCTGTTTAAATTCAAAATGATTAATATTTGAACGGTAATCCCCTCTCTTTTGGGGTGAGACTCACTTGTTTGCTGTGCAGTGGGCTTTGTTAACAAGAGGTGTGGAGGTGGTTCTGTTTTTTCCTCTTTGCGCGAAAAAAAAAATCTCAAAGTTGATTTTGATTTGTTTAAGCTTTGGCCTAACTATTACTGTCTGGGCTTTTAGTTTACCTACCCCTCCTCTAAAAGTGCTGAGGAGGGTACCTCAAGTTAACACAAGAGAAATGACAAGTCCCCTTGGGACTTCTATTATTACAAGTCTGGTTCGGTAGTAGTTGTTTCTCTGTCCAAGCCTGTAATTTGAAAATAGGCAGGGTGTCCTCTTCCCTGCACAAAGATAGAGATTAATCTCCTCTGACCCTCCCTCCCTCCTGAAGGACTTAGGAAGACATCAGGGGTTGATAAAATTATGCCCTCTGCAACTGAATTTCTGAGAGCTTGGCAATTATTACAGACTTTATTTTTCTGGGTGTTTCTCGGCTCCTTTTGGTCCGAGTATTCCTCTCCTTGTTAATCTTTACGCCCAAGGATATTATTGTTATGATTATTATTAGTAATTTAGGAGAGGATTTTCCTTCATGAACTCCTCTCGGGGCCCACTAATTCCAGTCGGTCACCCTGAAGTTGATTCAGGTTATGGTATAATGAGGCATATATATATATATATATATTCATCCGGTGGACTCCCTGGACTTTCCCCTCCAGGATAACACCAATAAAGAGGTGGAGGACGATGACTTCATAGATTTGGTGGTTGGTCTCCTCCAAAGAAGTTGACAACTCTCTGAAGACTCCTACAGGTAGGTTCTGGAAACCCCTCCTTCTCTTTCGGGGTTGACAGAAGCATTCAGATGAATTACAGTCCCCACCGCTTATAACGGGCAACTTTGTGTAATAATGTTTTGCCCGTTATAATCAGTGGTCGGTTTATAGAAAGAAAGAATTTTGACAAACTTTTTGTTTTTACGTTTTTAAAAAGCAAGACTTTATTGTTTATTAAATTAAATTTGTTTTGTATAACTAAATACCATCACAGTACTAAACAAACCATCAGCTGCACATATTTTCCCCCAATTAGTGTGTTACAGCCTTTTACGAGTTATGTTCTTTCATTCTTTTGATTCAAAGAACTCAGTTATCTGCTTCTGCACCTTACGTGTCTCACAGTAAGGTTTCCACACTCTCTCCACTCTTGTCATTGAATCCCAGTCTGGTTGTAGGGCATCATGTTGCTCCATCGCTCTCCTCAGCGTCAGGATAGCTGATCACACATCTGCTGCAGTCACGATCGTCTCTTCCTGGGATTGCTCGTCCTCGCCTGCATCATCCTCCCCATCATTACTGGGGCCAATCACATTCACTATCTCTGCAATGTCATCATCTGCGCCAGGTTTCTCCTCATTGTCTCCAAGGTGACAGAGTTCGTCAAACTCGTCTACAGTCATTCCTTCTGGTGCTGTGATTATGCTTTCCTCCTCCTCCTCCTCCTCCTGTGCTTGGATGTCTATTTGCATGTCTGGAATTACAAACCCACTTTTGTGGAAACAACGCTGGATGGTGAGTTGTGTGACTGAGTCCCAAGATAGTTTAAGCAGACGAACTGCATCTAGCAAATTTAGCTTTTTGGCACACTGTAGGGCATTCAAATCAGGGCTCGAGTCTAAGTCAGACAGCACTTGTTCTCTCATCGCCCGAACGTAGTGTTGCTTCATACAATAGATAATGCCCTGGTCAAGGGGCTGGATGAGGCAGGTGGTGTTGGGGGGGAGGAAAATGAGAATGATGTTACGAAGCCCTGTCATGTGGGGTGCCCAGAGAAATTGTCAAGCCAAAAGGGCAATCTTACGACTCGGCAGTTTATGGTCCCAGTATGGGACCCAGTCAGAAAAGATATCACCGGTCATCCAGGATGATCTGTTAGCCCTGTACAGAACTGGCAAGTGATTTATTCCTCTGAAACATCTGGGATTCTGTGATTTGCCAATGACAAGCAATTCACATTTCTCCGTACCATCCATATTGCAACATGCCATCACTGAAATTCTTTCCTTCGCCCGCTTACTCCCCTGGACATTCTCATTTTTGAAAGCTAATGTTCCAAAGCCAACACAGCAGAAAAACAAGCCAGTCTTGTCAGCATTAAATATGTTGCGAGACTCGTACCCCTGTAGCAGACCGGGCAGGACCCCAGTAAGCCATCTGTCAGCACTCGCAGCAACAGCATTTAATTTTTCTCCATGCCCATGTTTAAAACCAATGTTGTGCCTGACTTTCCAGCATTGTAACCATCCCTCTGATGGTGTAAATTCTGGCTTCCCCCAGTGCAACTGCCATTTTATTAAGCAGCTCAACTTTAGCAGACAAACTTAACGCCTTGCGCTTTGCCGACATACTGTTTGCAGTTCATTCAGAAAATACTTCTCTGAACAAGTTTGGGGTCTTATGCAATCTGCAAGTGACACACCCTGTCACACCCTTGATTAACTACTGACTATTGACAATGCTAAGAGGCTTGAATTTGTCCAAAAAATTGCCCGCTATGTACGGCGGGCAGAGAATGCTATAACCACTGGTTTTAGTGTTAGTTTAAATTAGGAATGGCGAATGGTAACTCGAAAATGCCCGCAATATCCGATTGCCCGCATTATCGGTGGGCGGTATAAGTGGTGGGGCACTGTACCAGCTTGGTAAGTGTTCTGCTGTTTTTATCTGTACACTTTTAGATTAAAGAGAGTTAGTGCAAACAGCAGCCTGCTTCTTAGCCTTGTGCCACTGTCTGCTTTCCCTCTAGAGGTAGACTCTAGATAATCATATACCATGTGTAAGAAATTTTACATAATGCCTTTAACCTTTGTAGCATATGCTATTATATATTAAGAGCGTTTGATGTATACTATCCTTGCCATAGTGCGGCATCTCTTGAGCACTATTCACAAGGAGGTTTGCTGGTATACCCAAGTGGCATTTAGTAGCACTATGCTGTCATAGTAAGTCATAATGTTACAGCTTCTAGAGTCTTGGTGTAGGTCATTTCCCTTAGGCTTGCCTGTCTAAAAAGTTACAGCCTTTTGTGTCATGCTTTGGTGCAAATTTTGGTTGGTCTTTATGTCAAATTGAAGCTGACAGGCATGTATGGATGAGTTTAACTCTCCTAGTACTCACTTAAATATAAGTGTTCCTTCCCCAAAAGTCTCATTGGGGGGCTTCGGGTAGGAATTATTCTCCCTTTAACCCTTTTTTTCCTACGTCAACACATTAGGAAATTTCCAAATGTGAAGTTTTCCAGGGGTTTAGGCAGGAATGCTCTTTCATTCCTGATAATCCCTTTTTTCTTCAGTTATTTTTCTTCTTGGTTCAAGTTTTTACCCCTTCTTTGGTTGGTTAAAAAAAAAAATAATAAATAAATAATTAAAGGCAGATAGATATATGCAGATATTAACATTTAAATATATATACAGTATATCTATGTGCATGATAAGTAAATAAATATCTAAAGTTTACCTCCAAATGCTGCATTCTCTATTGTTCTTCAGTAGCATGTCAGCAATGGTAACTAGAGCACCAGAACCTCGTGATGGTCAAAGTCATGAAAGGGTTCCCTCCTGCTTGGGAGTTGGACCTTTCTTCCCAGGCTGTTACCTGAATCTTAAAGGAAAATAGGGAACAGCAAATTATTATCAATTTTCACAACCTGGGGTCAGGATGCTTCCTTGACTCAGGTCTTTCATTTGCAAATGTAGGGGAATTTTCTTGTCTCCTTCGACACATTCTATGTTCTCAGTTCCTTAGTATGGGTTTTTTTTTCTCAGGCAGTTTTATTCCATGCCGTTTAGACTGCCTCCAGTATTCTCAGATATGGAGTAAAAATCAGGCTGTTCTCTAGGTATCTGGGTAGGCTGGTGCTTCTCCGCTGAATACAGGAAATCTCTGGTTTCCCTTATCAGAGGCTTGGCCGACCTTAGCTAATTCCCCTTGACTTTGGTTTTCAAGCCCTAAGTCTGACATTTTGTTTCTTACAGCCTTGAGGGTTCTTTGTACCTACTAGAAAAAAGTCCCCTAACTATTTAAATCTCGGCAACGCTTAGGGACAATGCTCATCTCTTGTCAGGGGAAGCTCTTTCCCTGCATGGGGTGCATAGTTTTGTCATTAAAGTCCCGGGGGATAGGTCTCTAGGTTAGATTCCAAATAAGAGAATTTTTCATGAAACTTGAACCCTATTACAAGCTGGACTGGTGTAAGGAAACAGTGAACTTCACACCTCTCCCCTTTAAATCTTTGGTACAGAGGCTTCCTTCTGGTTGGCACTCCCCTTCGAGGGGTTCCATCATTGGGTCTTGGTTTCTGAGAGAGTCCTTCTCTCTTCAGTCCCTGGAATCTCACAGCATCTCTATCAGGCCTGCATTTTTTCAGTCCAGAGGCCATTTAGTTCAAGTGCAAGTTTATTGCAGGAAAACTCCATTGAGCAAGCTCATTCACAAGGAGGTCCTGTGACATAAACACTTAAAGTACAAACACAGATAGGTAATAACAGTATATACATGAAATGCACGTTACATGATACAGGCTGGATATACATACAAGGTTACCACATAGGGTGACCGCAGGTGGTAAACATTGATATGAGACAGGGAAGCGACTTACAGGTTGCATACTGATAAATAAAACATGATGACTGGTGTGTGCAATACATATATTTTGGCAGCTAGAACAAACAACAGTCTACAGCTGATATGGGAGGAGGAGTGATTTGATAGAGTAGCAGTGGGGCGTAAGCATAGATAAAGCCAGGAGTAGAAGGGGAAGGGAAAGCAGTTAATATGACAAATCAATTATTCCTTACCAGTGGATAAATATGGCACACATGGGGAAGGAAGAGACTTAATGACAGTTACAGGTGTCTTTTATTTTGGCTGAACTTAGCGATTTGTAGAAGTTTATTGAAACTGTGCTAGTTAGTTTCAGTACGGTTTGTAATTGGTTCCAAATGGAGGGAAGGGCATATGCAATAGCACGTTTACCAAAGGAAGTCCGCGTCCTTGGTATGTCAAGCATAATAAAGTCAGATTTTCTTAACGAGTATGCACTATGTGAGATACTAATAAGGGAAGAGAGATAGCTTGGCAATTTCTGCAGGAGCAGTTTAAGAGTCCATAGCCCAGCATGGAACAGGCGTCTAGTAGTAAGGGATGTCCAACCAACAGCTGCATATACAGTGGCGTGAAAAAGTATTTGCCCCCTTCCTGATTTTCTCTATTATTGCATATTTGTCACACTGGATGTTTTCAGGTCTTTAGACAAAATATAATATTAGATAAAGGGAACCTGAGTGGACAAATAACACTTTTTTTTTTTACTTATTTCATTTATTTAATAAAAAAAGTTAACCAACACCAACTGGCACTGTGTGAAAAGTAATTACCCCTAGTTAAATCAACCCAATTAAAGGGATAATTAGAATCAGCTGATTGAACACAGCCAGGCTTGATTACAGCCAGCCCTGCTCAATATAAACCTCACTTATTTTGGCCCTTACCATCAGAGTCACATTGCCAGCACAAAAGATTCAACAAGCACATTATGCCATGATCAAAGGAAGTTCCTGAAAGATCAGAAAAACATTTTGTTGCCCTCTATCAGTCTGGAAAGGTTACAAAGCTATTTCTAAGGCTCTGGGACTCCATGAACCACAGTGAGCCATAATCTCCAAATGGAGAACACTTGGAACAGTAGTGACCCTCCCAGGAGGGGCGCCTGCCAAAATTACTCCAAGGGCGCAGTGTAAAATCATCCAAGAAGTCTCAAAGGATCCTAAAACAACATCCAAAGAACTGCAGGCTTCTCTTGCCTCAGCTAAGGTCAGTGTTCATGACTCCACAATCAGAAAGAGACTGAGGCAAAAATGGGCTATGTGAGAGTAGCAAGGCGAAACCACTGCTAACCAAGAAGAACATAAATGCTCGTCTCTCATTTGCCAAGAAGCACCTGGATGATCCACAAGCCTTTTGGGAAAATGTTCTATGGACAGATGAGTCCAAAGTGGAACTTTTGGACAACATGGATCCCATAATGTCTCGCGTAAAGCAAACACAGCATTCCACAGTAAGAACACCATACCAACAGTCAAACATGGTGGTGGTAGTGTGATGGTGTGGGGATGCTTTGCTGCCTAAGGACCTGGATGACTTGCCATAATTAAAGGAGCCATGAATTCTGCTCTGTACCAGAAAATTCTTAAGGAGAATGTCCAGTCATCCTTCCGTCAGCTGAAGCTGAAGCGTAGTTGGGTCATGCAGCAAGACAATGATCCAAAACACAAAAGCAAGTCCACATCAGAATGGCTAAAAGAAGTAAAATTAAAGTTTTAGAGTGGCCTAGTCAAAGTCCAGACTTAAACCCAACAGAGATGCTGTGGCAAGACCTGAAACAGGCAGTTCATGCTCAAAGCCTACCAGATGTTACTGAATTAAAGCAGTTCTGCGAGGAAGAGTGGGTTAAAATTCCTCCACAGCGATGTGAGACTGATATTGAATTATAGGAAGTGTTTGGTTGCAGTCATTGCAGCTAAATGTGGTGTAACCAGTTATTAAGTGTAAGGGGGCAATTACTTTTTCACACAGTGCCAATTGGTGTTGGTTAACTTTTTTTCATTAAATAAGTGAAATAAAAAAAAAAACAAGTGTTATTTGTTCACTCAGGTTCCCTTTATCTAATATTACATTTTGTCTAAAGACCTGAAAACATCCAGTGTGACAAATATGCAATAATAGAGAAAATCAGGAAGGGGGCAAATACTTTTTCACGCCACTGTAAGTCACAGTGGTGCGAACGGTAAGGGGAGTTGGTAATGAACCATAACGCACGGTGATAAAGGATGTCCAGTTTACTTAGATTTGCAAGAGTGGTGGAGGAATAGATTACATCACCATAGTCGAGTAGGGGGAGAAAAGTGGCCTGTACAAGCTTGTTTCGAGTTTCAAGGGGGAAAAGGGGCCTATTTCTGTGGAAGAAACCTAACCTTGCTTTTAACCTTCTAGAGACATCTTCGACGTGGTCATTGAAAGATAATTTATTGTCGATCCAGATACCCAGATATTTAAATTTGGTTACAACTTCCAGAGGCTCGTTTAGCGTTGTGACGATGAAGTCTTGGGCAAGGGTATTGGGGGGGCCTGTGACAGCACTGCAGGAGAATATCATCGCTTTAGTCTTCTTAGCATTGAGCAGAAGCTTTGCCTTTATTAGATTATGCTCGTTGTGCTAAGTCCGCTTGAAGCACTCCCTTGACTTCGAATAACGATAAGCCAGAAGTATACAACACAGTATCATCTGCAAAAAAGTGCAGATTGGACGTAGATATGTTAGCATCTAAGTCATTAATGTACAAAGAAAACAAGATAGGGCCTAAGATGGATCCTTGGGGTACTCCTCTTGCAACTGGCAAGGCAGCAGAAAAAAAGCCTTCTGTCTTTACTTTTTGGAATCTTCTAGTTAGGTAGCTAGAGAACCACTGGGTGGTATGGTATGTGGCACCCAACTTTGCAAGGCAATTGACTAATAGTTTGTGATCAACAGTATCAAAAGCTTTGCTGAGGTCCAAAAGACTGCACCAGTTACCTTCTTAGCATCTATAGCAGAGATCCAATCATTGGTTACTTTGCTAGTGCAGTGATTGTGCTATGATTAGCCAAGCCAGATTGAGCTGGGTTAATGAGAGAGAAGGTTTCAAGTGAGATTTTAACTGAATATGGAACAGTTTTCGAGAACTTTAGAAAGGATAGGCAATATGGAGATAGGCCTATAGTTGTTTACATTGCATGGGTCATCAGATTTAAATAGAGGAGGATATGTGCTGATTTCCAGCAGGACGGCACAGTAGCAGATGTAATGGAAAGATTGAAGATGTGGAGAATTGGGGCAGTGAGATGGGCGTAGCCTGACCTTAGGAAAAAGGGTTCCAAGCCATCGTCCCCTACGCTTTTTTGGTGTCTAAGTTAAGAAGAGAATCTTCTACTTCTTTATAAGTTATCTCATGCAGTTGGAAGGGGCTGGGTGCAGGACTAGATGTAGGGGGAAGGGTATGCTGGCTCACCACAGCACCAGCATAAAGTGACGAGTCAAAAGCTAATCCAGCTGTGGCAAAGTGGGAGTTAAGTTCCTCCAGGATTAGGGACTTGTTTTCCACAATCTTGCCACTTGCAACTATCTTTGTTGGGACAAAGGGGGCCATGGGCCGTCATTCTATAGCTTTGATAGTCTTCCATATTTTATGAGGGTTACCTTTAGCTTGTTCGAGAGTAGAAATAGAATAGTTAGCTTTAGCAGAGCAAAGTTTTTTCACACAGTTATTCCTGGCTGTTCTAAAGGCCTGCCAATCCGAAGATTCTTTGGAATGTCTAGCTTTAGCCCAGAGCTTACCTCGAGCTATAAGGGCGGCCTTGAGATCTGAGGTGAACCAGAGGTTGGAATTGTTCCGTACCCTTACTTTGATGAAAGGGGCATGCTTATTTATTATTGTAGTGAGTTTGTCATTAAGGATGTAAGCTGTCTTGTTGACATCTTTGGCTAGGTAGAGATCTTGCCATCTGATCATGCTCAGGTCAGATAGAAAGTTTACTGCACTGAATTTGCGAAAGGATCTTTTTGTTATAAAGATGGGTTGCGGCCAGGCCTTAATTTGAGATCTTATGCAAGCAACAATTCCATGATCACTCATGTCGTTGTGAAACACTGCCGAATGAGATATTTTGTGTGGATGGGTGGTTAGTACCACATCTAGAATGGAACTGTTGGCAGTATTTAGAGTGTTGTTCCTAGTAGGTTCACTGACTAATTGCCCAAGACCTAGCGCGTCACAAAGGGATTTGAGGCTGTGTGATTTAGGTGACAGCCAGTCCATATTTAGATCTCCTAGAAATATTGTTTCAGTTTTTGCATCTACGAACATGGATTTCAAAAGATTAAGGACTTCATCACCACCAGACGGGGGTCTATAGCCACCTAGGATAGTGATACATTCCGAGGAGGGGAGATGAAGGCTCAGCGAAACTAACTCAAATTCCTTGGCTAGAGATTTGCAACTAATATTGGTGACCAAGTTTCAGTTTTAGTTTAGACCATTTAGTTCAATATCCCTGCCCTGTATCACACTAATGAGCATTTGGGACACAGGGCTTCCAATCTCTCCGCAATAGCTATGAGTTGTGATCTCTAGCTGGCTTCTTTGGAGGTGTCTTAGTCACTCATCTCTCTGTCGGGCAAGGACAAAACTTTGGCAGGGCCACCACAAGTGGGCCCTTTGGCAGATCCTCTAAGCCGCAATAGTCAGGGCCACCGCAAGCAAGCCCTCAGCACACAAGTCCTAGCCACATCATTCAGGTGAAAGGTCAGGTCCAGATCTGAATTTTCGCCTCCAGCCTGAACCTCCAGTTTTTTCCTTTTTTCCTGTTGCAGGCCCAAGCTCGGGGTTCCATCCAACGGATTTTCTTGTCTCAAGACTGGCCTGAGAAGTTTTCTCCCCTTATATCCCTTGTTTCCTAAGTACCTCTCTAGTTAAGGCATCAGCCACCATGATCCCGGTGGCTCTGGACAACCTTGGTACTTTCTGAAAAATCAGAAGTAGTGTTTTCTCAGCTCCCAGTCTTTTCTTCTCAAGGCCTGGTTCCTGAGAGGCTAGATCTCTTAGAGTCCCTGTATCCAAACAAGGCCTGGAACTTCTATGACAAAAAAAAATAGGTTTTAGTATCATGAAAACTCAGTTTTTCTAGGGGAAGTGGTTTTTCCCCTGGGTACAAGGACAAGAGCCTAGAGTTTTTCAATCCTCTCGTGACTGGATTATTTTGTTCATTTCCAGGCATTACAATCTTGGACTTTAAACTAGTTTGGTCTTTGTGACTTGTTTCCTGTAAAATGATAAAGGTTTTTATTTTCCTTCCAACAGTGGGACAGTAGGCCTTTTTTCTTTGGGAGTACACCTAACGGTTACTCGGATTCTTTCTCCATCAGGCAAGAGAAATCTGTCTTTTTTCAGACCATTTCAAAGAATTCCACAAAGGGCCATCTTAATTTCCAGACCCTTCTAGGGACCGGAGTTTTTTTTTCCCATGGAACACAAACCTCTGTAAGTTCAGTTTCATGGGGTGTCCCTTTGAATCTGTGGAAATTCTGTCCTGAAGCGAGTAACATCGAAGACAATTTTTCTGCTTGTTTTCCTCTGTCAGACGTTTTTCAGAGTTTCAGGTTGTTCTCTTAGGCCTTATCCTCTCAGTGCCTTAATGAACAATTTAGTCTTCTGGATGGATAGAAAATCTTTTTCCCAAGTGTTCTACCATTTCCTTCATCAATCCTTTTTCTTTGCCTGTACTGCTCTCAGGCAAGTCCTGTCTAGGCGATCTCAACCTGCTCGGAAGGGGCATGAATTAGTCCTGCCGGTCTGCGTCAGCAGTCCTAGCAGTTCAGGTTCTGTCATTATCATACTTTCCTTTCCTGCATTTTTGCAGCAAAGGAGAAACCAGTGACCGAGAGTTTTTTCCCAAGGGACTGTTTTCCTGTATTTCAGGTCTGCTTCAGTAAAGCTGACATTCAGCCCTTCTCGTACTTAGGACCTACTTACTGGAGATGAGCTACCTCCTGGGCAGCGTTCAAGGCTAAATCCTCACCAGAAGTGTGCAGACCACTTATTTGAAATTTGCTTTTCACATTCAATAAGATCTTTCTTGGATGTGTAGTCTGATAGGATGCCAATTTTGGCAGGATGGTACTTCAGAGCCTCTTCTTAAAATAGGTTTCTGTGCCCTCCTCCCAACTACACTGCTTTGAAGTCTGCTTCTGTCAATAGATGCTAAAGAATTCCTGGGGTGATAAGAAACAATTACTAACCAAAGTAATATTACTTCTCCAGGGTATTCTTTAGCATTATTGACACTCCCACCCTTCCTCCCCTGGAAACCTTGTCTAAAGGCTCTGCTAGGGGATTTAGCCAAATCTGACGACAGTCATTCGTTTGGGTGATTTAAAAAAAAAAAGGTTTTCTCATAATAGTGGGTTGGAATATATAGTGGGTTATTGCTAGCAGTTTTTTTTGGCCCTAGTGGGCACAGTTTTTGCTCTTTTTCAGCTTCGAAATGCGTTCTGAGGTCCTTCAGGCAAACTGCAGGCAGCACTCTACCTTTAACTGTATCCTGATTGGCCAATGCCTTCCTCATTTGCATTGACTCCTCCTCTCTGGGGCAGCTAAACCCAGCTGGCATACTGCTTCTGTCAATAATGCTAAAGAATACCCTGGAAGAAGTAATATTACTTCGGTGAGTAATTGTTTCTTAGTGACAAGGAAGATGTGGAGAGTCAATCCATATTAAGATCACCCATAATAACTTCAGATGTCAAGGAGTCTAGAGTATCAGATATGTGCTGCAGCACTTTTAGCCCTGCAGAGCGGGGTCTGTAGCATCCAATTATATAGATGGGAATCGACTGAGAGAGCTGCACTTTCAGAATAATGCACTCAAATTCCTTAATTAGGGTAATAGACTCAGAGATAGAGGTAGAAAATTTGTCCCTAACATATATAGCTACCCCTCCTCGCAATTTTTTGTTAGCTCTGAAGACGTTATATGAGGGGATGTTTATTTCAAAATCCAGGGTGGAAGGTCTTAACGAAGTTTATGTCACCATTAGGATGTCAGGCGCAGTATGGTTAACCCAGGTTTGTATTGCATCAGATCTCTGCAGTAAGATGCATGCATTGATATGGATTAGACTTGATCCCTTTAACTGGACTATTTCAGTAGGTGAAGAAATGGGAAGAGGAGGGCCAGGATTCAGCTCGATATTACCTGCACAGATGAGTAATATCAAGAGAATTTTTTTATGGCATTCAGTAGTAGTTTGAAGATCCAGATTCTAACCTTTTTGTGGGTATAATAATCAGTGGTTTTAGAAGAGGGTGAGTGCATTGTCAAAGTACCCAAGAAAGCAAACTAGAGTGTCCTGACTGTGAGGATAGTTGGGACTCCCACTAGGGAGACAGGCTTAATAAATCTTATGCAGCTGGGGAAATACAGGGTTCTGGTGGAACTAGACACATAGAGAACAGTAACATTTGCCAGCCTAGGCAGATATGTGGCGATACGGAATAATGAGCAGGTATTGTCTATCCCTATGCAATTAGGAAGTCCTGACATGGCAGGTTCAGGGCAATACTCAGAGGTGTAGTGTAGTATGCATACTAAGCACCCCAGCAAAAGGAAGACAGCACTCATTATGCTCCCAGATGAGAATCACAAAGAATACCGTAATAATCACAGGGAGAAGAGATTATTACAGTTTTTGATATGTGCAGACAGGAAGAGAATTACAAGCAAGGGGACCAATTCTCTGCCACAGTAATAGACTGCCATAGCAATCACAGGGAAAAGGATTGCTGCAATTTCTGCTAAGAGCAGGACCGAGAGTGGGAATTACAAGCAAGGAGGCCAATTCTTTGCCAGTTTATTAGATTTCCATATCAAACTCAGGGAGAGAGGATGCTACAAATTTTCACTAAGAGCAGAACAGAGAGAGAATTACAGCAAGGGGGCCAATTTTCTGCCACAGCAGTAGGAAGAGCAGCAAGGAGGAAACTGTTCCTTAAAGTATAGAGAAAACACAATTAAGGCCAGACAATACAGAACAATTTAGCATGTGCTGGGCAGGGCAGGGAAGTGCGAGTTCCACCTTTAACAATGTATGAACAGTGAAGGGGCCAGCAGGGAAACAGCACCGCAAATGCTTACCTATTACTAAGCTTGTACCACCAGTGAATTCCTGTAACACTGGTTGCTTTTTTAATCTAAGCATTATGTACTGTACTGTTTTGTTTGCTGTGATGTATTGCTCTCTTGACGAGGTGCCTTTGTAAATGAGTCTTTGACTTAAAAGTCTGTAAGCCGATGATCTAATAAATAAAATGCTGAAGTGAAGTAGATCTATTTAAAGAGTGTGGGGGTGGGGGAGGGCAGCTGGGAGAAAATTTCTGCAGCGGCAAAGCCTTGGGCAGTTAAACAGCGGGTCCCTGAGAAGTTCAGTTCCTGCGCAAGGCAGCCAATGGGCAGAGAATCCATAACCTCAGCAGCCAATCTCTGGCTAAGTTACATGGCTTCCTCCAATCAGAGCTCCACAATTCTTTCCCCGAGGGTCTGCAAGGGCTCACCTAGAATAGCAGCTCCTTTGGTCGGTCTGGAAGGGAAGGCAGGATGGCCGAATAGGCTTCTGCTGTGGCCGCTTGTTCACCGGCAAGCCTGGTGAACATGGGGGTGTCTAGCAGAGAACTGGAGAGAAATCTCAGTGATCTGGTAGGCTGCCTAAATTGAAGCAGGATTGTGAGGCTGGGAGGAGCAGAAGGTTGCAGTAGCAAATGGAGTCATAAGGGATAGGTAAGGGGGTGGTGGATAAAGTGCTGTAGGCCTGAATGGGTTTACAGTGTAAGCAGTGCAACAAAAAAGGGCAGACTGGATGGGTCATGCAGCCCTTATCTGCTGTCACCTTCTATGTTTCTATGCTGATTGTGGTATTGATGAATGTACTCTGTGCCAAGCTGGTATTATTTTATTTTTCATTTGGAACTTGCTGTGATGCTTTAATCCAGCATCCTTATCAGCCTGTCCCTTAGTACACTTATAGCCAGTGTTACTGTGATATGCTATCAAATCATATTTATTTATTGAATTTTGTAACCTGGGTAAACCCACTGAGACAATGGAATCCCTTTTTCAGGGCAACCTATGTTAGTTACAAAGCATAGAAACACACAAGTTCAGTACAGTACTGGATCATACAGGAGGTAATACAAACACAGTAGTAATTCGTTACAGACTTTCAAGTTCAGCAATGTTATAGATAAAATTCATGGATGAGAAGGACACTGACAAAGTGCTGGGGTCCAAAAGAGAGTTTTAAGCCTCCTTTTGAATTGCAAGAATGTTAGATTCATATGGACATGAAGGGGAAGGGAGTTCCATAGTGCTGGAGCAACTGCATCAAACAATCTACTGCCGATAGTAGATCGGACCCTGGGGATGTCTAGCAGAGAACTGGAGAGAGATCTCAGTGACCTGGCAGGCCACCTAAATTGAAGCAGGATTGTGAAGCTGGGAGGAGCAGAAGGTTGCAGTAGCTTGTAGGTCAGACAAAATAGTGGGAATTGTAGTCTTGCTTTGAATGAGGGCCACTCTAGTGAGGCAAGGTTCCATCACTTAACAACATTGGCAATGCTGAATGCATCCCTGACAGCAACAGGAACAATGCCGACTGTTATCATTGTTCCCATCGGGAGAAGGTCTTTTTCTGTGGGGGGCTTTGTCCCCCACACACCCCATGCAGGGGGTTGTGCCTCTTTCACCCCCATCTCTAATTATACAACTCCAAATCTGAGTTGTTTCAGGGGTGGGGGCGGAATACTGTGAGTTGCGGTGCCATTGTACAGTGCGCCACCACAGCGACTTGGTGAGATTCGACGCTCTGGTGGTGTTCACTGTACAGTTGTCACTGTTGTGGGGTGATACTGTGAGGCAAGATTGTAGTGGTGCTCCCTTGGAGGGGCACCATCAGCAAAGCATGCCATTTTGTTGTAGAAGGTCCTTAGTTTGGCCAAGACAGAGTCACGAGCAGATTGTATTATTGGAGCAGTGTAGAAAAGAGTTGCTAATAAAGTGCATCTTGTTATTGCAAGCTGCACAGGTGCAGAGAGGTAGGGGGAGAGTCTATAAAGTAGCTCAAATTTTTGGTTTAAGGATTTGGAAAGGGCAACTACATGGGGTTCAAAGGACATTTCCTCATCTGACACCACACCTAAGTATTTGAATGATTTAACTACTTCCAAGTTGGTACCTGATTTAGTGGAGAGCATGAGGAGGTGGTCTCTGCAGGGTCCCAACCTTTTGCTACTAAAAGCATGACTTTGTTTTTTTTTGTGTTGAGTACAAGTTTATTTTCTGAGAATGAACTTTCAAGGAACTGGAAGTCCTTGCCTAGTTGGAGGCTGATCTAACCGACATCAGCCCCAGACCTGTAAAGAATGGTGTCACCAGCATATACAGTAGCTGTAAGGATGTGTTCGCACAGTGAAGAGATGGGTCATTTATAAACAGTGAGAACAGTAAGAGACCAAGAACAGAGCCTTGGGGTACCCCTGTAGTTATCTGTTTTAGGGCAGAGGTGTTTCCCTGCCACCTAATGCATTGTTTCCTCTCTGATAAGTAGTCTGTAAACCATTGGTAGGTGAGGTTATCTAGTCCAGGGTTCTGCAGCTTCACAAGGAGCAGGTCATGGATGACCAAGTCAAATGCTTTTGTCAGGTCTGTAAAGACAGACCCTGTTGCCATACCTGCACCCATAGCTCTGAGGATGTCTGTGGAGACATGTGTCAGGGTGGCGTCAGTGCTGTGGTCTTTCAGAAAACTATGTTGAGCATTTGTTAGGGAGTTTTTACAATTAAGATCTTCTCTTTTTTATGGTACATTGTTTTTTTGCCCACTAATTGCCAGCCCCGGCTCAGTGGCAGCATACCGGCGATCTGATGCACCCATTCTGGGGATCATGCTGCATGGCAGTGGGGTTAAGTTTTTTGCTTAATTACTTGAGTGGCTGCATGAGCCCTGATCCCACCCCAGAGGACACTGGCGTGTAGGACCAACATTTAGGAGGGAGCCATGCTGAGACATGGCTTCCACCAAGTGCCGATCAGTGTCCTCCCCTCCTGACACCATCCACTAGTTAGAAAAGTGCCTAACCCTCCCCAGGAGAGGAGAGGAGAGCTACCAAATGGCAGCTCAATCCAACTCCCCCCCCAAGCCTAGCCCCACTGACCTGGGCTCATTCCCGAACCCGGGTCGCTAGTGTAGCATGAGGTATGGTGATTAAGACATTCTTGTAGTTGGTCAAGTACCAGTCTTTCCTGAAGTTTTCTAAGTATGCTAAGCAGGGAGATTGGTCAGTAGTTTTTGATCAGTTCTTTCCTGCTGTTTTTGTGTACTGGGGTGACAATTGCTACCTTCCATTTGTCCGGGACAGGCCCAGGTAAAAGTGATTTATTAATGAAGTGAGCAAGAGGTTTAGCAATAACATTTGTGGCAATGTTGAGGAATTTGGGTTCTAAGCCATCGAAACCTGGAGTGCCATTGACTCTTAGGCCTGGAACTTCTTAAGGACATCATAAAATACTTAAGGACATCATAAAATATTGTACATGATACTGTACCTTACTTACTGATATTGCTAACTACTATAGTCATTGAATTATATATTGATGTCATACTGATGCTTACAAACAATGCTACTTGCTAAAAATTAATATTTATTTATTTTTTCTTTGGTAACTGGGTATTATATAAATTAGTACTGTATATATTGTCTGTGTTTTTCAGTCTCTGTTGTGCAACTTTCTTTGTAACTGCATTTAAACACATGTGAAACTAGTGTAAAACACTTAACATTGCCAGTGTTACTTAAAATAACTGTTTGGTCACAATATTTTGCTAAAAAAATGGCATTTTTAAAATGCGGCTAAAACAAAAATGGTGTTGGATAAAAGTTAAAATTGGGGGTTTACTTTTACCCAAATGGCTAACTAGTTTCACTTCATGCACTGACAGTGTTTTACCCAGTGTGTACAGTCCGGGAACTGTGAATCTGTACCCAGGTTTGAGTCCCACTGTTGCCACTTACTGGCTTTGTGACCCTGCGAAACCTGTCTCAGAAACAAACAAACAAAAAAAGCATTTTAACTGACCTGAGAGGTTATGTAAGCAATAAGACACAACATGGGGGGGGGTGTAATGGGTTAATGTAATGCATGCCCCGGGGGTGTAGTGAGGCAGGAGGCTCTTGTATCGAGTGCCTTCTGCCTTAGGGCATGCATTAAGTGATGATAACCACTATCCCTGGAGTGTCTAATTAGATTTATCAAATGTGTCCCTTTGTAAAAATATTGCAATATAAAGAAATAAATGTTTGTTTTTTTTTAAATGGAAATAAAATGTAAAAAAAAACATTTTTACTGTGGAAATAAATGTAGTTCCACTACGTGGCACTGTTAGAGTTTTACTATGTTGTGTATAAAAAGCTTTTTTTTTCAATTTTGGATTTATGCAGAGTTAAGTATGATTCTGTTTTTTTTTTCCACCTGTTTGTTTGCTAGCTTTAATTTAGTAAGAGAGAGAGAGAGAGAGAGACAGCGAGTGCACTGCTGTGCATGGCAGCAAGACTGAGAAGTTGGTTGCAATGTTGCACGTTTCCCTCACAGGGAAAGAGAGTGAGAGCAGTGTGGCCAGTTATACAGAGAGTAAATGAGAGAGGGAGAGGGAGAGAGAGAAGAGAGAGTGAGAGAGAGGAGAAGAGTAAGAGTGTGCTTCTGTGTACTGCTACATGCTCCTATGGCAGGCATTGGTTGTGAGGGTAAAGATAAATTGTTTTTTGTTTTTTTTATTTGAAAAAGTTGCTGCATAGATTAACACCAAGGGGAGAGGGTGGTGGGGGCAGAGAACTAGCCAGTCAGTTTGGGCAGGTGTCTGGGAGGGGGGGGGCGAGGCAGAGCCGAGGCCATGACAGTTCACAGAATGATGTAGGAGCCATGGTGGACAACTCTGTGCAGGCACTAGAGCTTTAGAGGCCAGAAAAAAACATGCACTAGAAAAAGGCAGCACATACTGTATGTGAGAGGTGTAATTTAGCGATATTGAATCATAAAAAGGTATATTGGTGGTGACGGTGAAAGGTTGGGAGGTAAACAGTGTGCTAAGCCACGGACCTTATGTGTTTTTTTTGTGTCTTACAATCATGGCTGCCAGAAATCATTTTCAGAAAGTTTCTGGGAGGCATGGCTATCTAGGTGCACTATTGTCCTGACTGCTGGGAGGGTTCCTGCCACAGTAGATGTCCTCATGTTAGACACAAGGGGTTGGATTTTCAGCCTGTCCAAAGTTGGCACAGCTATGGGGAAAAACTGCCACAAGCGGGGCTTCACTTGTGGAGCCACAGTTTTCCTGCAGGTGACATTTTTTCAAAGCAGGAGCTGGTTTACGACTGGCTTCCTCATTTATAGCAGCTTGCAGTCAGTTTTTTGTCGCAGCTGTGCCAAAATGGTACACCTAGTGAAACCAGGAATACCATCTCCCACAGTGATGCAGACTGAAAATATGGATGTCCATGGTGAACAGATTTCAATCCTCACTGGCCACTATGGAGTTGGACTTAGTCTCAGGACGGGCTGAAAATCCATCCCCTGGTTCTGAAACCTCTTGGCCAATTAGGAAGCAGCAAATTTCCTACCCATTTTATAAACCATGTAATAAAATGGGTAGAAACAATGCTGGCTACTGATTGGTTGACAAAGGCTAGTACTTGTACTTTACGTTAGCCTAACTCACAGGGAAGAAAGTACTGGTGCCAGCTTGCCTGCCTTAACTGTAACCATACATTAGTGGCCATAGCCATGCATCTTTATAGTCACATTTACAATATGTGGGACTATGTATTCCTTAAAATAGTAACATTACACGTGAATAAAACATTAAATGAACTTTCATTCTGTAGTCTACGTACATATTCTATAATAAAACCCATTTTAAAAGTGTAATAACCACTCCAGGTTATGAGTTTGGCTGAGATAACCATGCTTCCAGGAGCTGTAAGCTCCTCTTTCTGCAGTGTTTGCACTTACTACACTCCTGGGTGTGCGGTTTTCTCAACCTCACTCACACCCTGTGACAACAGTGTGACCTGACAGTGGGGAGAGCCAGTAAGATGCAAGGGTGCATGGGGGGGGAGGTATCACCAGCAGAAAGAAGAAGGTGGTGATACCTCTGTATCAGTCTCTCGTGAGACCCCACCTAGAGTACTATGTCCAGTTCTGGAGTCCTCATCTCTAAAATGACATAGACAGAGTTGAGGCAGTTCAGAGGAGGGCAACTAAAATGGTGTGGGGTCTGCATCAAAAGCCTATGAGAAGAAACTGAAGGACCTCAATATGTATAGACTGCAGGAAGGTGGGGTATGATACTGACTTTCAAATACCTTAAAAGTATAAATAAGGTTCAAGAGGGAAGCCTTTTTCAGAGAAATGGATGCACAAGAACAAGGGGTCATGTGAGAAAGCTGATGGGGGACAGAATCGGGGACATGTAAGGAAACACTTCTTCACAGAAAGGGTGGTGTATGCCTGGAGCAACTTCCCTGAGGAGGTGGTGGGAGCAAAAACTGTAATGGGATATAAGAAGGCATGGGATAGGTATAAGGGAATCTTAGAAGCAAGGAAAGGTGTGGTAAAGCCAGAGATCAAGTATGGTCTACTGTATGACACTAGGTTGGGAACATGGGAAGACTAGGTGGGCCAAGTGGTCATTATCTGCCATCAAATTCTATGTTTCTATGTGTACCCTGTTGTGTCTTATTGCTTACATAACCACATGGTCATGTGACTGGATTTCACGTATCACAGTACAAAATTACAATTAATAGTATTTGCATTACTCACCTGTAGTGCTACCCACTATTGCAACAGTTTTCCTGCACATGCTCTCTTTTTTAACCTCCTCCAGTGTCGTCTCAGGTCACCTGCCTGGATTAAATCAATTTCAATACATACATTACTATATCAATAAATATATATATATATATATATAGTCACATGCATGATAAGAATTAGGACTGTGCGAACCTCCCAAAGTTCAACTGTGCTAACTTTAGAGGTTGAACCTCAAAGTTTGCCAAAATTGCTGACTAGTTCATCTTGGTTCACCGGTTCATCTCCCACTCACCAGGCAGCTTCCAGCAAGTGGGGTATGCTAATGAGGGCTTCCAAGTCTGCCATTAGTTGGTAGCCCTCATGAGCATACTCTGCACAATGGAAGCCACCTTGTGGTTGCAAGATGGCTGTGGGTGGCTCAGTAATGTGGCATAGGTCTTTCATTGGCTTAATCGAGGAGTCCAAGGTAACTGAGAAGAATTATTTGGAGGTGGAGCAGAGTACTGAGGGTTTGGGAAGCAAGTAAATTTACCCAGTGGGGACACCTTGGAGAGAGACACTCATCTGATTGTTGTTCAGAGCGACTTACTGTCTTGTTTTGGTATGCCAGCTTGAGCTGTATCAGTGCTGTGTGGCTCCATCATGCCTATGTTTACATTTTTAATACTGCACATTAGTGCAGGCAAAAGCGGTTAATATGATGCATGCTTATGTTGCATATGCCGTTATTACACTCGTGTTGAAATGCTGCAGTTTTCTTACATTTAGTACGGCAGTGTGTCTAGTCTTAGCATTTTAGATGAAGCAAGAGCCACAGTGGTGGCCTGTGAGCCAGGGAGAGGGCAGGAGGGCTGTTGGGAACTGCAGGGCTGGCAGGAACTTGGGAGAGAGAGGCACTAGCAGGGCTGTTTGGCAAGGAAAGTGTATAAAATAGGGACAGTGTTTCAGAGACCTGGTAGTGGAGCGAGTCACTCACTCCACTAGGGTCCTCTGTCCCTATTTTATGCATTATTCAGGTTGGGTGGATGCGAACTGTGGGTCCGTGGTTCAACTGGTTCACCTGGTCCATCCCCTTCAGACCATGGCGAACCAGTTGAATCAAACATTTGCATATGTCTCCTAAACGTTTGCCATGATCTGAAAGAACTGAACACCTGAAGTCTGAGGTGTTCGATTCTTTTGTAGAACCGAAGTTACAGCCCTTATTAGAATGAAGTCAGAGTAATGAGTGAAACTATCAAACATTGATCAAGCACTGCATCAAACTGACAAGCACAGTTCCAGAAACAGTGACACATTTAACTAATGGATGCCTTTCTCTTATTGATGGATGCAGGAATATTACTGATTTCAGCTGCAGTCATGCAGGCAGCAAAACTATCAGTGCAGACAGCATTTGAATTCTGAGGGCTCACAGATCAGGTTGACATTTTTATGGTAACCACAGGTGGATTTTCTGGTATTTTCTTGGAAGTTATATTATTTTGAATAATATTTGATTTGCTCTGTTTCATGTTTAAATAATATAAGACAAGCATTACAGTTTTCCTGTGAACACTGTTCTGGTTTCCAGCAAAATACAGTACAGGAATCCTTGTAGATCAGGGATCCCTGCTTTTAAAGAAACACAAACAGCTATAAAGCTATGGCAGTTCTGAAGTTTAGAACCTTTGGACAAAGGACAATTTTGCTCCAGGTGGCCATCTTGAGTGATTAGCCATCCCCACCCATAAGGTGAGTGATGTAGCTAAGTAGATGGTGGGGGGGGTGGATGAGTCTTTGAGCCTTTCAGTGGATGCCATACAGGTCCATGATATTACTCAGATTTCAATATGGTACAGGGCCTCCACTTGTAGGAATCCTTTTGACATTATGCTAGCAAGGTGCTGCCCCACAGGAAAATATTAATTTCAACCCACAGTGAAGTGGAAACAAAATCTGCATGTAATACAAAAGCTGCATATAACGATATAGCTTGCAATATTGTACCACACAGCACGATAATGGCTAATGTGTTATAATATGGAGCAAACAAAAAGGAAGTGCTTAATCAGAGGAACAAGAAACAGGCTTCAGTGAAGGAAGGGTAAGGTACAGCAAGCAATGAGCTTTCAAATATAGCAATTCCAAGGTACTGTACAAATCCCATCATCCTCCAGCACACAATGTCCCTACAAAATCCTTCCACTGGTGCCAACAGTTAAGCCCAATGACCCATGAGAGCTCCCTTTAGTATATCAGAGTGCACATAGTAGACCAACTGCAGTTGATGACCTGAGGTGGAGTGGTGTGGTAGTGATGTAGACTTGCTGGTGATGCAAATCCCAGAAAAACAGTACACCAACTTATAAAAAGTTTTAACACTTACCTGGTGCAAAATGTGCATATGAAGTAGATGTTCTACTAGGAGGTATTACTATCACACTGGCATATCCCAGAATCTAACTATCTGTGCCCTAAACAGTGCTCCAGATAAGGTAACAGCCTATTTACTCCCCCTATTTTAAAAAATACTCATCAAAACTTTTTTAATGAGTACCAGTACTTACCTCATTCAAGCACTTGGAAAGGCTTCACACCCCATGGGCTATTGCTTCATCACACCATTGCTGATTTAAAATGAGTATTTTTTCCCAGATTTAAAGCACATGTATACATCCAAATTTTGTTTTACTCACCATATTTCAAAACTGATGAATAAATAACTCTTGCCTGCCAATATTATCTGGTGCGCTGGCCTTAACTGTCAGAGTTGTAGGGATGGGTCCCAATTTCTACTCACAAACTGGTACCGAGAAACATAGAAACCTGGAATTTGTCAGCAGAAAAAGACTGCTTGACCCACCCAGTCTTCCCAGATGGTCCCTGCTCAGTCTATCTCCACAGACCCTAACTGGTCTCCGGTAACCCTCCCTCCTCCCTGTCTGTCTACTAATACTCCCTTATGCCTATCCCACATATGATTGAAACCCCTAAACTGTTTTCACCTCCACAACTTCTGCTGGCAGTCTTTTCAAGGTGTCTACCACATAGGTAGCTATGAAAACAAAAAATGTCTGCACAAGTTAACCAAATGAGACTTACAAAATTCTATAAAGATTGAATAGTCTACTTCATTTTATCAAAGCGTTTCTTAACTCAGGTAGCTGCAGCAGTTTCTTCCTGAGCATCATCCTCAGTGGTCCTGACTGCAAATGTTGAAACTGGATTGGTGGACCCAACGCACCTCCAGGAGACAAAAGGGTGAGAGCTGGGCTGGCCAGCCAGTACAGTAGAAAGATTCCCACTCGTGACATCTACATGACGGGTTCCAGAATGGACCTGAGAATCAGAGAGCCAGCTGGGGGGAGGAGGACTGAGCATCCCATGGACTGCTCTCCTTCTCCTGAGTGGGGGAGGATGGATGAGCACTTGGTGCATGACTGACCCTGGCAGAGGCCAGGGATCAGCAACTTCCAATGTCTGAATGGTGTGGGGGCATGACAGACATTGGTGCTTTGATGCATTATGTTATTGCACACCAGTGGGGTTCCAAGTACCAAAATTGCAGCCACTATGTATGATGCCCTGCTCCTCCAGCCCCTGTTCGCCCACTGTGGCACTCCAATGGTGACCTAGTCCTGTTGTCCATTGGAATGTCCCATCTCCATACCCTGCCCTAGGGGGTAAGCCAGGGAGGCAATGCTGGTAGGCAGTCCCTGTTGGTAACCCTGTATCAGCTTCACAAGGTTTGTGTCTGCACAACAGCCCCACCCGGGGGGCAAGCCAGGGGGATCATCAGAAGAGGTAAGTCCCAGGGGTAAAGTGAGGGACCAATGGGGGCAGAGGGCTGAGCCTTCAGCGGCAGCAAGACAAAGCATACTAAATAAAAATAAAAGGGTGTGAGCTGTGCTGAAATGCTTCAGGTGAAAATCTCTTGATGATCCTCTCTGCCCCCTAAATGGGGACTTGTCTTTGGCCAATTTCTGGAGAGACATTCACTTAGTGCTAATGGTAACTGACCCTCTACAGGGATGGATCTCTGCAGCAACTGTTGGTGAAGACAGCTAAAGTTTTCACTAGCAAGGCAAGGCAAAGGCAAAGGCAAAGGCAAAGTTTATTTAAAAGATGCCCAATCCCAGAGGTTCCGGGCACCGTACATAAAACCAACCATAATAATCATCAATAAATAACAATACTCATAAACACGATAATAATTAAGTACAATTCAGTGAATAAATAAAATAAAGTTATAAAAATTAGGGACAGATAGTGTAGCAAGTCAGAACAGGGTGATATTTATAGAACTGGGTCAGGAAAAGCCTGCACAAACAAGAAGGCCTTGAGACATGCCTTGAATACCTCCACCGAGGGGGCCTCCCTTATAGATGGAGGAAGTGAATTCCGTAGGATGGGGCTGGTGACACTAAAAGCTCTGTCACAGACAGTTTTTAACCTCATCCTGGGAATCGCAAGGAGACCCCTCGAGGAGGAATGGAGGGAGCGGACTGAGGTAGCAGACGTAAGAAGGTCTGCGAGGTAACCAGGGCCCAGGCCATATAAGGCCTTAAAAGTGAGCAAGCCCACCTTAAAGAGGATCCTCCACCTGACTGGCAGCCAGTGCAGTTCACACAGCACCGGGGTGATGTGGTAGTACTTAGACTGCCCCATCAACAACCTGGCAGCTGCGTTCTGCACCAGCTGAAGTCAGCGGAGGGTACCTCCCAAGACCCTGAGGTACAGTGCATTACAGTATTCAAACCTTGACATCACAAAGACATGCACTAAGGTAGGGAGGTCAAGGGGCAGAAGCAGGGGCCTAATCCTGGTAATATTCCTCAGATGGTAAAAGCTGGTATGGACCATGGCTGACACCTGATCCTCAAGTGTCAGACCGCTCTCCAGAATAATGCCCAGGCTATGAGCCCTGGAGGAGGCCTTCAGAGGCACAGAACCCATGACAAGTCCTGTCTCTGCACCCGAGGCCAACCTATCATGCCCTCTGTTCAACTACACTACTGGTACCTCCATATTATTGGGGTTGAGTCGCAACCAGCTGGATGCCATTCAGTCACTGATTTCAGCAAGGCAGCTGTTAAGCATATCTGCTGTGTTGGATGTCCCTTGTGTAAAGGAAAGATACATCTGGATATCATCGGCATAGCAATGAAAACACAAGTCATATTTCCTAATGAGCCCTCCCAGGGACAGCATGTACATGGCAAACAACATTAGTTACAAGACCTAACCCTGCGGTACTCCACAAGACAGGAGACTAGGAGAGGAGGAGAAATTCCCCATCACAACCCTTTGCCTCCTGTTTGTGAGAAAGGACTCAAACCAGCAGATGACAGTGCCAGCGAGTCCACAAAATTCCCTCAGATGGTCAAGTAACACATAATGGTCCACCGTATCAAAAGCTGAGGAGAGATCGAGGAGAATGAGAATTGTCCCCCCCCCCCAATCTCTCGCCCTGAGAAGGTCATTGTGCACTCGAACTAAAGCAGTTTCTGTGTTGTGCCTCACCTGAAACCCAGACTGGAGAGGCTCATACAGATCAAAGGCAATGAGGTGCTCCTCAGGCTGAAGCACCACAATCTTCTCAACAACCTTACCCAGAAATGGCAGGTTGGAGATAGGGCGGTAATTTGCCTTGACGTCAGAGTCCAAAGATGGTTTCTTCAGAAATGGTCTCACCAATGCCTCTTTCAAGGCATCAGAAAAGCCACCCTCAGACAAGGAGCACTGGACAGTCAGGGAAAACACTGGGCCAACAAAGTCATCACATCCCATCAAGAAACTCGTCGTCACCGGGTCCATTTCACAATATGTGTGCCTCAGCTTGGAAGCAACCCCAATGACCTCAGCCACCTCCACTGTTCTAAACTCACCCCAACCAGAAGGAGTGCTATATGGGTACCCAAGGCAATTACTGTTGGCCAAAGATCAGCTCACTTGCAGAATTCCCTGCCTGATGGCAGACACTCTGTCCAAGAAGAATCAAGCAAACTGTTTGCATAAAGCATTCAAAAACGCTTTTTTCAGCTGCAGACAGGCGGGGTTTAGCAGCTAGTCTACAGTCCAAAAGAGCACAGTTGGTTGTTTTTTCCTGGCTGCAATCTCCCTGGACAGGAGCTCTGCCTTCTTCCAGTAATGCCCCCCTGGTACTCAACATAGTGAGCACGCAGAGCCAGCTTGTCTGCCTCCAGGCCTGTCCTTCACCAGCAGCGCTCCAACCTCTGACCCAAAGTCTTCATCACCTTGAGCTCCCCATCAAACCATGGAGACCTCAAGTGAGAAGATTTGGGTCGTACATGGACTGATGTGAAGGAGTTGAGTCCCTCAGACATCACCTTATTATAGGTGGCAACTGCAGCACACATACCCCCCTCCTACATGTAATGCCCATACTAGATAGGTCAGCTACCGCCAGATGACCCATAGGGGTCACACCCCTCAAAGGGTGGCAGCTAACCATCTCAACAGGGGAGGGCTCTTCGGGAGGTGCCCTGAACAAGAACTTCACTGTGCAATGATCGGACCATGTGACTCAATCAGTCTTGAGATTTTTTATCTCAAGCCCCAAAGAGAAGACCAGGTCCAACATGTGACAACCCTGATGGATCATGGAGGAAACTTCCTGCAACAGGCCCAGGGATGACATAGTCTTGAGGAAGTTATAACCAAGCCTAGATGATTCATCGTTGGCTCAAACATTGAAGTCCCCCAGACTTAAACACCTGGAGGACTCCAATGTTTCACTGATGATGATGTAGCAGCGTAGAATATTGTTAATTGCTGCCTTATAGTGTGAATGTACAGCACATCCTCTGTGTGTGTGCAGCACCTTGTCCAAGAGGGACAGATGAGAGGGGTAAAATGAGGGATGCCCCTCATAATGAGGGATACTTGGGAGGTATGCTCCCATTCTGTATATAGTCCACTAATTCCCTGGTAGTCTAGTGGCCCTCCCACCCCTCCACCACAATCCCCGAACCCCATAGCTTTATAAAATAATTAATTTCCCTGGTAGTCTAGTGGCCCCCACCCCTCCATGATGATCCTCAACCCCTGTATGTATTAAATATAACCCTTCCCTGGTAGTTCAGTGTCCCCCCACCCCCCCACCTTGCAGTGCCGACCCCCCACACCTCCAACTATCCCCAAACAGAGCCAACGACTGGCTCAACCCACGGGCCACCTCTGTGGCTGACTGCGTGTTGAATGAATGCTTATCACAGTGAGTAATGAATGAACACATACCCACGATCATTCATCACTCACTAATGTGCACATTCATTCAACACTCAGTCAGTGGCTGGCTGCGGAGGTGAATGGTGGGTTGAGCCTATCACTGGCTCCATTTGGGGATAGTTGGAGGGTGCAAGGGGTCAGCACTCCTGGATTGGGGGCTAGGGGAGCCACTAGACTACCAGGGAAGGGTTGAATTTAATACATATGGGGGTTGGTGATTGTGGAGTACACTTGTACTTATATATGGGGCTAATACCAGCTGCCATCCCTTTAAGTGCTCTCAGAACTATGTAGCAAATATTATGCTAATTACTGTCTTAGCAAGGGCTCCAGAGAGCAGATAAGGGTCTTTTAGTGGCAGACCAAATCAAAACATCACAGGGATCGTGATGGGGGGGGGGGAAGAGCTACTAGACTACCAGGGAAATTAATTATTTTATAAAGCTACGGGGTGGGGGATCGTGATGGGGGGTATGGGGGGACCACTAAACTAGCAGAAGTAATTTGAAGTGTATCGAAGTTACACTTCGGATTACGTCAAGTAACACCGCCACATTACCATATGCTTTTTGCAGGCTGTATTTAGCCCTGCACTACAGGTGGAGCAAAAACCTGTAGCACGATGCTAATCTTTTGAATATTCTGGTGCGCCGGCATTCATGGCTTCTTCCCTACCTCCCTCCCCTGCATATATTAACTTTTATCCTTCAGCTCTATCACACAGTGCTGGCACTAAAAGGGCTTTTGAATATTGCAGCCTGACACAAATACAGCGCTATTCCAGCACAATGGATTTGCAACAGGTGCAAAGCTTTGAATATCCAGCTCCAATTACCTTTCTCATGTCTCATGAGTTTTTTATCAATATGTTGGTGCTTTTTCTGTTCCTGCAGTAGGTAAACTTATATTCTTCCTACAGATTTTTAGCAGGCTGAAGTTTGCATCAATTTCTGAAACATGTTTCCTGTACTTTCAATTAATTTAAGCATGTCATTTACTTCATGTGCATTGTCTCTTGCTTGTCTTACAAAACTGCTCACCTACTATATTGTTAATTCATATCACCATTGCTTCTTATATGAACATTCAATGCATATCTTAAAAGTTATTCAGATTCTATCTTAGCCATTGTCATGTTTCCCAGTGATTTAAATCATGTGAAATGACGCATTTTTTATATTCAAGCTGCCCACATACGGTTTAATTTCCTTAGTTCGTATCACAATTATTTCTTGTTTTGAACATAGTGTGTACCTTAGAAGTTTTTTCAGTTTCATCTGAGCCATGGATATATTTCTTTAAATGTTAGAATGATCTGTAATGACAAGGTCTCATATTTAATTCAAGCTGTCTGCATACAGTTACATTTTTTAACTTCAGCTGCAGGACCTGCTAATGTTTTCTTCACCTTATTCTCATTGTGTTTTCTCATTCATTTCAGCATGACTGCATGGGGGCTTCAAATTGTTTTTTACTAGTATGTAGGTCTTTGGGCTCTTCCTCTTAGCTTGGTTGTCTTAGTCACATGATCTAGTGTCATGACTACTCTCCCACCAATGGTGTTGGAGAGCGGTTGCTAAGCAACTGTAAACTGTGCTGCTATCTCAGCACAGTACTTAGGCGATCAGGCTGAAAACTGCAAGGAGCTCATGGCATTTAGCTTGAATGTTGGTAAATATTTTTTATTTTACAGTGATAGGAGTATGAATGGAACCCCTATATCAGAGTGCTGACCATCTTCTGGTGTTTTTTTATTTGCATATCGAGTAGTATAAAATATAACATTTTCTTTTTTTGTTTTAGAACGGGGGGAGGGAAGAATTCTCAGGACAGCAGTCCAAGAGAGAAGGATCTTCACATTAGCTCTAAGTGTTTGCTGCTGTTTTCTTGTGTGGAAGTGTAAAATACATGTGGCTGGTTATTGTTTGTTATATCTGTTGTTTTACCCATTTCCTGTGTATCTTACACTGTTGTTCTGCTTAACATGCATTCCAACTGGTATCCACATTCATGCCAGTGTTTCTGTCTAGTGTTTTGAGGTTAAAAATCCACTTCATTTCTGCCCTATTTTTTTAATGATCACCACCTCTTTCTGAATGTTCTTTTTCTAGTCCCCAAACTCTGAGCAAAGCTCCTGTGTATCCACCACTTTCAAAATACAATACCACTTGTGATGCTTGATCCTTTCTTTGTATATCACTCTTATGTTCTTGGATCCTGGTTTTTAGTGTCCTAGTGGTCTGTCCAACATATAGCATGTCACAAGGACATTGCAGAATGTAAATGATCCCCTTTGACATATAACAGGTGTGCTGTTTGATACAAAATGTTTCACCAGTATGTGGGTGCCTAAACCTACAGTATCTTTCTTATTAGTGTGTCCACACATGGAGCAACAGCCACAGGGAACTACCCCCGGCTATAAGGGTCCTAACAGAAGCTGTGCATCTTTTGGTGTTACTGTAGCGAATGGAGATGTTACTAATTTGTCCTTGAATGTGGTGACTTTCTTTGCAGTCATGATGGGCTTATTAACTAGTGTGGTAATTCTTTCATTGTCAGTCTTGACTACAGTAGGTACCAATATTTCTTGATTATTTGCTTAATCGCCTAGAATTTGAGATTGTACTTTGTGGCAAATACTATTTTATTTTGTTTGTTGTCAGTAACCGTCGTTGTCGATGTCTCTTCTCTACTGTCCTGTATTTTTCTGTCTGCCTGCGTGATCGTCCCACCATCATACCCCCTTTGTCTGAACCTATTAAGTATTTCTGTTTTGTTTTTGTGAAATTCTGCATCAGTACTGCAGCTTTGTCTGGCCTTCAAGTTGTTAATAGGGGATGCTCCTTTTTTAGCTTTGGTTCATGGAAACTTGTGCCATGTAAAATCATGTTTCGGTCAGTTGTCTTCCTATATAGAGTCGTTTGTAGTAAACTGCTTTGTTTAATGATCATGAGATATAGACATAGAATATTGATCTGGATCTATTGCATCACAGATTGTTGTTATTAATGTTGTTAAGATAATCCTGAAATTTTGTAAGATTGGTGAGCACGCCAGTCCATATAAAGAATGTCATCTATATATCTATACCAAGCTGTAACAATCAATCAATCAATCAAAATCTTTATTTATTCAGGCGAGTATCATTGAGCATAGCTCATTTACAAGATGGACCTGATTGGTCATAACAATATAAAGGTACAATTTTTTACACAAATACAAGATATAGATTGAGTACAAAAACAAGGACATTATAAATGAACAAAAAGCAAGAATATTTACATATATACAAGGCAATGAGCCAAAGAAACTGGGTTATAATAAAAAGGAGTAAAATAAGACAGTAATGAGAGATTAAGCGAGGAGGTGGGATTGTGGGAATAAGGTCAGGTATGAGTTGAGTGGGTAGAAGGCTACAAAAACAAATTAAGGGGTGGAAATGTGAGGAAAAAGGGGTGTGGGAGAAAAAAGTGGGTTGTGGTAGGACTAGGCCTTGTAAAAACAGTTGCATGGCTCTGGAAAGAGACTAGTGTATAGCTTTTGAAGATGTTAATGGAATGAGGGTATTCAACTTCAGGATCTTTTGAAGAGAGTTCCAAATAAGTGCTAGAGAGTAGCTGATTGCAGCCCTCCATGCTGGGTACAGGTAATAGGTATCTTCAGCATGATGAGTTTGTTGTTCCTTAGGTCATATGGTCTGGATATGACCTGGTAAAACAATATGAAATGTAGGATGGTAATTTGTTTGTTAGAGCTTTGTAGATCCATAGAGCAGCATTTTGTTTCTTCTATGATATAGGGATGTCCAGCCGACTGAAGTATAGAGAGAGCAATGGTGGTGCTGAAAGGAAGGTCTGTAATGAATCTAAGAGCTCTATGATACAAGGTATCCAGCTTGTTTAAGTGGGAAAGGGAGCAGTGACTATACAGGAAATCAGCATAATCAATGAGGGATAGGAATGATGCCAGGATTAATCTTTGTTTAGAGTCTTTGAATAGGTAATGTTTTATTCTGTAGAATAGGCCAAGTCTCTGCCTGAGCTTCTTCAGGAGTTCTTCAATGTGGCTAGTGTAGTCAAGTCTATTGTCAATCCAAACCCCAAGATATTTAAATTTATCTACATAGTCCAGACTTTCACCAAGGATGGTAGATAGTTGGGAAGGGTGTTTGGTGTGAGAGGAAGAAAAGCTCTTGGAGGAGAAGAACATGGCTTCGTTGTCTTGGCATTCAGTAGGAGTTTCTTTTCTAGTAGTTTGTGCTGCAGAGAGAACTCAGATTGTAAAAGTTCACAGGCTTTTGATGGTGTAGGACTACTGACATATAGGACAGTATCATCTGCAAAAAGGTGAATATTAGATGTGGTGAGGTTGGAATCAATATTATTGATATAAATGGCAAAGAGGATAGGGCCCAGGATGGAACCTTGTGGTACACCTCTTAGGAGTGGTTTTGAGGTAGATAGGTCACCTTCATTTTTTACATGCTGTAGTCTACCAGAGGTAGCATCTGAACCATTGAAGAGAGACTGAGTCAGGCCTATGGAGTGTAGAGAGGAGATTAGTAGTTCATGGTCCACAGTATCAAAGGCTTTGCTTAAATCCAGAAATACAGCACAGATATTATTCTTTTGTCTAATTCAGTCTGCCAATCATTAGTGACTTTTGCTAAGGCAGAGATGGTGCTGTGCATGGATCTAAAACCAGATTGAGCTGGATTAAGCAATTATTGGTGTCTAGATAGGCACTTAATTGGCTGTTCACTAGTTTTCAAGCATTTTGGACAATACTGGTAAGATGGATATGGGCCTATAGTTATTGAGGTCCATGGGTCACCTGCCTTGAGTAGAGGAAACACTTGAGCTGTTTTCAAGTTGCAGGAATAGATCCAGTGGCTAGCGACAAGTTGAAAAGGTGAGTTAGGGGGCTGCTAAGGAGTGCTCAGAGCAATTTTAGAAAATAGGGTCCAGAGAGTCTGCACCTGCGTTTTAGTTGTATCCAAATGGAGTAGGGTCTTCTACTTGTTTTAGAAGTATAGGCTTAAAGGAAAATGTGGAAGTAGCCTTATATGTACCTCAGTAGTCTGAAGTTTAAATGTGACCTTAATAGATTTGCTGGAGAGGAGTCTAATGCTAGGCTGGCTGTAGTGAAATGGTTGTTGAAGGCATTCAAGATTTCTTGCTTGTTAGTGATATCCACATTGTTTAGGTGCACTTTGGGTGGTAGGACAGGGGTAGAATCTTGTCCTAAGATCCCCTTTATGGTCCCCCAGAATCTGGCAGGGTTGTGGTAGGAGGCATCCAGTTCTGCTGTATAGAAGGCAGCCTTGGCATTTCTCACTTTATTTGTGCAGGAGTTTCTGGCTTTTCTGAATTGAAGCCAATCATTTGGGTCTTTGGTCTTTCTTGCCCTTTTCCAGAGCTTGTCCCTAGCAAGCAATGCGGATTTAAGGTCAGCAGAGAACCATCGACAGGTTTTGAGCTTGGTTCTGACACTGGAGAGAGGTGCATGTATGTTGAGGGCACTAGTGATAATGTCATTTAAGACTTGTAGAGCTATCTCTACTGAACCTGTGAGATAGAAATCTTGCCAGCGCGTGGTGTGACACAAATCATGGAGGTATCCTGTGATATTAAGGTTCTTTTTAGACCTTCTTAGGAGAAATTTTGCTGGGTTGGATGGCTTAAATGAAGATCTTATACCAGCTATGGGACAATGGTCGCTTATGTCACTAAATAGCACTCCAGCATGAGAATACAGGTGAGGCTTATTGACCAGCATAATGTCCAGAAGTGTGCTGTTATTTTTGTTTTTTGGGTTAATCCTTGTTGGTTCTTTAATTAATTGAGTGAGGCCATGAGTGTCACAAAAGGATACTAGTGGTGCGGATGCATTGGCTAGCCAATTTAAATTCAGGTCGCCTAAAATGATGGTGTCTTCTGGGCCTAATTTAATTATAGTGTCCAGGTGGGATAGGAGTTTTAGGCCTGCTGAAGGGGGCCTATAGCAACCAATCAATTGAAAAGCTGACATATTGGGAAGAGATATTTTAAGGGATAAGCACTCAAATTCCTTTGGATGTGATGTAATATTGAGGCTGGATGCAGAGATATTTGCTTTAACATAAATGGCCACTCCACCGCCCCTGGATGGACGATCAGATCTGAAGAGCTGATAGTTGGGAAGATTTATTTCTCTGTCATTTGTTGCAGATTTGAGCCATGTTTGGAGATTACCAGAAAGTCCGTAAGGTGTGTACAGCCCAGGCCTGTATTAATGAGAACTTTTTAGGAGGCTGCAGACGTTGATATGAAGAAAACTCAGGCCTTTTTATGGAGGTCAAGTCGGCTGGGGAGATGGAGCTTTCTGTGGGTCCAGGATTGGTTTCAACAGTGCCAGCACAGATCAGCAGGAAGAGAATTAATTTAATGAGGGATTCAAGTGATAAAGGGAAGGAATAGCCAGAGGATTTACTCTTCTTGCTTGGGGTCCAGTGTTTAGAGGGTCTTGAGCCTGCTGTGTAGTTAGATAAATTGCCAAATAATACCAGCTTAATGGACAGGCATAGGGGGGCTCTGTACTGCCAAGAGTGGAGTTGGAGGCTTATGAAATATAGAACTGGATATGAGCCTTTTTGTGGGATACCCCAAGGATTATTGTGTAGAAGCGGTAGTGTATACTTGAGGAAATTGAAGACATCCACTTTGGAAAAAAGAGGGGGGCCAGCTTGAAAAGCCGATTTAGGCACCAGGGCATGGGCTGTTTCAGTCTCCTTCTCAGGAAATGAGGAAGGTGCGGGGCAGAGCAGCATTAGGAGTAACAGCAGCATGGTGGAGGATAGGTAAGGGTTAAAATACTAAAGGTGGTGTGAGGAGTGGCGCACGGTATTGGCTCGGAATTAGTTATGGGCAGAGATCGGAGTTTAGGCGGGAAGGAGTGTATAAAAGAAACACCCAAGAGATGGGAGGGAGGGTCAGCAAAAATTTTGTGGCTTTCCTGTACCTTTCTGGCTGTCTCTCCTGGCCTCCTGGTTCCCTTTTCAGCTTGGCGGTTGCCGCCCGCCCGCTGGCGGCTCGGAGACCCTACGGTCACTGGGTGCTCGAGGGCAGGACCGGCTGAAAAGGGGGAGACAGAGGAGAGGGCAGTCAGAAAAAGGACTTAGATTGCAGCAATCAAAAGATTCTGCAACTGGTGTTAAAAAAGATTTGCACAACAAAGACTGGGGGGGGTTCGGCGCCTATGCGTCTAGCCCAGCACAAGTCCCACCAAAGGACTGTAATCACAGAGAAACAGTAATCAGGCAAACATTTTACAATTATTACAAAGATAAAGGCAAAAACAGCTCTTTTTTGGAGAAATTAGCTAAAAAAGGGCAGAAATCCCGGCCAGTTTTGGAGGTGCAAGCAAAGCAAAAGTCTATGGGGAAGGCGCACCAATCAGAGGCAAGGCTCAGCTGGCGGTCGCCTTCCGATTGGCTGCGGCTGTCCCGTACCTTACTGGCTGTCTCTCCTGGCCTCCTGGTTCCCTTTTGGCTTGGCGGTTGCCGCACGCCGGGCGTGCTCGGAGCCCTACAGTCACTGGGTGCTCGAGGGCAGGACCAGCTTACTGGCTGTTCCTCCCGCCTCCTGGTCTCTTTCTGCTTGGTGTTGCCGCCGCCCGCTGGCGGTTCGAGCCCCCACGGTCACTAAGTGCTCGAGGCAAGCTGAAGTATTGATTTTTGTTTCTTCCAAAATATAGCTGGTTTCTAAATCATGCATGAAAGCATTGGCATAGGCCTGGCCATCGTACTGCTCATGCCCATTCCTCTTGTTTGCAAAACAAATTTCTGATCGAATTCGAAGTATTTGTGAGTATTTATTAGCTCAGTTAATTCTTTAAAACTACATTTTTTTGCCCTTGCTGCTCTGCCCCTTGTGTCCAACATTTTACCCACTGTCTTTATACCCTGCATATGTGGGATAAAAGCATATAAGTCCTTTACTTCCAAAGTGGCAAGAAAATCTTCCTGACTAATTCCTTGTGTAGCAATTTCTTGTATAATATGTATCATATGTCATGTATCTTTTACATATGTGTTAGTGTTTTCAATCAGTGGTTGTAGGTGTAAATTAATAAATTGAAAAATGGGTTCAAAAAGGAATTCTATGGCTGAGACAATCATTCTGCCTGGGGGGCGGGTACTGTTGTTATGTATTTTGGGTATTGCGTACAAGGCTGGGGTTTTTGGGTTTTGATTAGGTAGCAGCTTGGCCTCCCATTTTTAAAGCCACCCATTACTCTCAAATTCTTCAAGAGTGTAAGCTATTTTTCTTTTGTTAACCACTGTGGGGTGTCCCTCAAGTCTTTGGTAATTCATGGTATTATTCAATAATTCCATGCACATGTTTTTATAATGCATTCTGTCCATTATTACTATCCCCTCTCTTGTCCGCCTGTTTGATGACTGTTGTTTCATCATGTGCTAAATCATCTAGGGATTTTCTCTGTTCCTTGCTGAGATTATTGTATTTCAGTTTTACACTATTATCATCTTAAAACAATGTGTGTATTTCCTGTTGTACAAGTTTACAGTAAGTCTCAGCTCTGTCATTTCTTCTTATTGGATGGTTGAAGTCTGATCTAGCTTTCAGGACATGTTTTACTTGCTGCTTATAATTCCGATTGTGTCCCAAGTCCCCCAAAAAAGTTTTCAGTCTTATTGTTCTGAAAAATGTATAGAGGTCCACTTCTAAGTCAAATAGATTAGTTTTTTTTTGTGTAGAGGAAAAAAGTTCAAGACTCAGCACATCAACTTCATTTTCTCTTAGTACTCTATTACTAAGGTTAAAGATTGGAATGATCACATCACTTGACGGTAGTTCCCCCTCCTTCCTGCAGGCCTGCCTGACCTTTCACTTCCTGCACCTGCCCTAGGGCCTCTGTTGCCCGTCTCCCTCTGGAAGTCCCCCTCCATGGACTCCAAAACAATCTCTGAATGGGTATCTCATATCTACAGTATTTGCACTAGATGTACCTGGTCGTTGTGAGTCCTGTGCTAGTGGGATATCGGTGCCCTTGTGTGACTCTCTAACATTACTATCTCGTGTATATGAACTATCACTATCTGTGCTTGAATCAGTATATTGTGCTTGTTGTTTGTTTGTTGTTTGTTGTTTTATTTTTATACAGGAGATTTTGGTTGGGGGACACCCCCATTTACAACAAATTCCTGTGATAAATATATTACAATACAAACAGTATAACAGACAAAACAAGCAAAATTATCCAGACAGTAATAAATATAGCTAAAAACAATAACATTTAACCTTCAAAAAGTTAAACAGCTCAAATTTAAAATTGTGCAAATCCACGATTTCAGTTAATTCAGAAGGTAATTTGTTCCAATTTCTGGCCAGGCTATTTTGTAGAGTCATGTCCCCCATCCTATTCAAAATTCTGCTCGTGGGAATCTTCCCAGATGATTTCCTTAATATGGATGAATGTTGTCAATCTGGCTCTAATTGCTCTAAATATGACAGTGGCTGCTGATCTTTTTTTGGGTAAATAAGTCCATGCCAGATCACAGTCCAAAGGTAATCCTTCCTTTTTACTGGGGTAACCAGTCAAGTTCCTGAAAGACTAAACAGTGATGTACTCCTTGCCCTTTATTTAGTATATATTTTCCCATCCTGTAATACAGTTGATCCACTTTAATCAGAGACTTCTGAATTGAATGCATATAAAGTGGAAAACCCGTATTCAAGGACTGGGAGCAGTAATTGCTTTACTAATCTGGCTCTACTATCTCTAGAGAGACATCCAGATATCTTCCGTAAAACACCCAGCCTCTGATTACCTTTCCCAATCTGATTCTGAATATGGTCTGTGAAGATCAACCGAAAATCTACAAGAACTCCTACTGTCATGACCAAAAATATTGGCGCCCTTGCAGTTTTTTTCTAATAATGCACCATTCCTTCCAGAAAATTGTTGAAATTAAAAAATATTTTGGTATCCACATATGTATTTCTTTGGCTTGCAGTGGAATAAAACACAAAAAGCAGAAAAATTTACTAAGTCTTAGCTTATTCCACACAGAAATCCTTAAATGGCCCAGACAAAATTATTGGGCACCTTTTAGAAGTAGTTAGAAATAATTAGATTTAAGCAGGTGATTCTCCTTCACTTTGGAATTGAACTCACATGTGGTGAGTTGCAGGAGCCTGCAATATAAAATCACTCATTCAACCAGTTTGAATAGAGAAAGGACTCATTCTCCTGTTTTGTGTCACTGTGTACCCAATGAGCATGGAGAAAAGAAAGACAGCCAGAGAATTGTCTGAGGAGGTCAGACAGAAGATTGTAGCCAAGCATGGACAATCTCAAGGCTACAAATCAATCTCCAGAGACCTTGATGTTCCTGTTTCCACCATACATAATGTTATCAGGATGTTTAAGGTCCATGGCACTGTAGCCAACCTCCCTGGACGTGGCCACAAGAGAAAACTTGATAGAAGATTGCAGTGCAGGATTGTTCGAATGGTGGAGAAAGCACCTCGATCAACTGCCAAACAGATTCAAGCTGACCTTCAGACACAAGATATGACAGTTTCAACTCACACCATCCGTCGCCAACTCAATGAAAGGGGGTTATATGGTAGGAGGCCCAGGAGGACCCCACTGCTGAGAGAGAGACATAAGAAAGCCCGACTGGGGTTTGCCAAAACACACCTGAACAAGCCAAAATCCTTCTGGGAGAATGCCCTGTGGACAGATGAGACCACATTATAGCTTTTTGGTAAAGCACATCATCTCTATGTTTACAGAAACAAAATGAAGCCTTCAAAGAAAAGAACACTTTCCCTACAGTCAAACATGGAGGAGGTTCAGTGATGTTTTGGGGGTGTGCTGCCTCTGGCACTGGGTGCCTTGAACGTGTGCATAGCATCATGAAATCTGGAGATTCCAGGCCATTTTGAAGCGCAATGTTGAACCCAGTGTCAGAAAGCTGGGTCTCCGTCGAAGGTCATGGGTCTTCCAGCAGGACAATGACCCCAAACACACTTCAAAAAGCACCCAGGAATGGTTCAAGACAAGACAGTGGACTGTTCTGAAGTGGCCAGTAATGAGTCCAGATCTAAATCCCATTGTAAACCTGTGGAGAGATCTGAAAACAGCAGTTGGGAGAAGGCACCCTTCAAATATGGGAGAACTGGAGCAGTTTGCACAAGAAGAGTGGGCCAAACTGCCAGTACAGAGGAGCAGGAAGCTCATCCATGGCTATAGGAAGCAGTTGATTGCAGTTATTTTGACCAAAGGCTGTGATACCAAATATTAAGTCTAGGGTGTCAATAATTTTGTCAATGCCATTTCTTTTCATTTTCTGATTTAAAAGGATATATTAAATTCTGAATAATAAACAAAGGTTCTGTAATATTAACAGAGAAATAAAAAATTGTAGAGACCAAATACTGTACTGTTGTTAATTTCAACTTATGTTTAGAGGAAATTGTGAGTTATTTGAAAAAGTGCCAGGGCGCCAATATTTTTGGCCACGACGTGTATAGGAGGTCACATTTTGTACCATTGACCTGTCATGAAATCTTATCTGGAAATCTAGGGTGTTTTTGTTTTTTGCCTGAGTTCCAACTGAGAACATCATGCTCTGTCTTTTTTTTTTACTTATTAATAAACAGGAATCTCCCATCCATGTCTCCAAGCAGGAAAAGTCTGTCTGGAACCGCTGTCTCAGGTCCACAGAATTTCCTGCAGAAGCCACAAGTACAGTGTCATCTGCATAAAGCCTAATCTCAGTATTAGTCATCTCTGTAATTAGATTATTCACATAGATGTTAAACAATACAGGACCCAATATTGAGCCCTGTGGGATGTCTCTTTCTATGTCCACTAGATTTGAGACAGTGGCCCCACACAGAACACACTGCTTGCTTTCAGTTAAGTAGGACCGAAACCATATCAAGGCTTCTTGTTGCACCCCTATGTCAAATAGCCTCTGGATCAAGATCTCATGCTGTGCCAGGTTGAAGGCCTTGCTGAGGTTGACGAACACTGCCCCAGTGCACCTACCCTGGTTTAAAGATATAGCCACCAGGTTATTAAAGTCAATTAGGGCAGTGTTTGTGGACCTCCCCTCCCTAAATCCATATTGAAATTTAGTTATAATCCCTTCTTGTTCAAGGTACTGGCCAAGCTGGTAATTAACCAGCTTCTCCAGGACCTTTGAAAGAATGGGGAGAAGGGTTATAGGCCTATAATTGGAAGGAAGTGTGAGATTGCCACTCTTACATATAGGAGCGATTTCCCCTCTCTTCCAGAATTCAGGCACAATGGAAGATTTTAGACTCCAATTTTAGAAATATGTAATTATTGGGGCAATAAAATCAGCACTAATTTTCAAAAATCTTGTCTAAATAACATCCAATCTACCACTTTTTAAAACTGACAGATTCTTTAACTCTTTTTTTTATTTCTTTCACTTTAAATTCCTTTAGTTTAAATCTTCCAGTATTGGTCATACATCCAGCTAATTTCTGTTGCTTAGAGCAAGTTTCTCTTTGGGTCAGTTTTGGTATCGACAAATCAGATAATTCTTTAAAGTAGTTATTCAGTAAATTTGCAACCTCTAAAGGATCATCAATTAATTTTTCCCCATCTATTAAGTTAATTGAACTTTTTGTTTTTACTGGATTTTTCAAATCAGAAATATTTTCCAAAACTTGTTTGGATCCTGCATTCTGTTAAATCTATTTCGATAGTACCTTTTTTTTGGCTAAAACTACATTCTGTTTGCACTTGTTATGCCATTGTTTAAACACATTCCAATCCTCCACTAGTTTAGTTCTTTTGGCCTTCTTGCACACCCTGTTTCTTATGCGTAACTGGGTTTTTAATTTCTCATTTTGCCGGGGTACATTTTTGTTATTTTTATTCTTTTTGATTTTTGGGGCGTGCTGTTGCACAATATCCAAGAAGGAATCAGTAAATTCCTGGATAGCTAAATTTAAATCAGGAATTAGGTGTACTCTAGACCAATCAAAATCTTTAATGTTATTTCTAAATAATCTTTCATTGAATTTCTCTAGATCACGCACCCAGAAATCTTGTTTACTACCACTCGAACTCCCTGCAAAAATATAGTACATTGGATGGGATTGTGATCCCCAGATTTAGTGGAAGGACTTTACAGTCTTCCACGCTCAAGTCCTGTGATACAAAAAATAAATCCAAAATTGAATCAGAAGTTCTGTTATTTAAACATCTTGTAGGTTGGTGAATTATTTGTCGTAAGCCCAAATTTCAAAACTAGTTTTTAATTTTGTTCCCCTATCCTGCTCCCAGTTTGCATTGAAGTCACCTGTTAATATCACATGCTGGTCTCCTACTTTTTCCAATAATATTTCAGCCAAGATTTCAAATGTACTTATTTTAGTTTTTGGGGGGACATAGAAAACACCAAATAGTATTTTAATCTTTAATAGTTCTATTACTAAACAACCTACGCCGTCCACATTTTTAGCTAATAGTACCCAATGAGGTCCTAAAGTGTCTTTTACATATACCATTACCCCTCCCCTTTTTTACCCTATCCTGCCTCTGTAAGCTATACCCAACAAGAGCTATCTCACTATTGCATATTCCTGAATGAAGCCAGGTCTCAGAAACTGCCATAATATCCTGACCCAATTCTGAGGCCCATGCCCTATATTGATCAATCTTGTGTGTGAGACTTCTAATATTCTTGTGCACGACAGTAAACCCTACCATTTTCTCAGGACCCGTTTTTTTTCCTATGTCCCCATATTGGGCTAACAAAATAATACAAGCTAAACTTTTTGCACTACAATTTGTGCCCCAGAAAGGGCTACCTTTGATCATCAAGGACCTGAGAAATAAGTTCATTTTGTTTGTAAAGGGATTACATCTCTTGATGTACATAAGTGGACTATCCTGAGGTGTTTGCTTCATTGCCATAGAGGCTAAACCCTTACAAACACTGTTACAATTACCCTCTAATTTCTGAATATTTACTAAACACATGCCTAAGAATATCCAGTCCATCATTAAAACAAAGCAATGCATTTTACAAACTAACTTTAAAACAGTAGTACAAACAACTTTGTACCCAAACCTGAAATTTTCCTTACCATTGTTGTCCCCTCCTTCTATTTTGAATTTTTTTTTGTATGAATATACTCTCTTGTCCCTATAGTCATTTATGTCACTTTGAATTTTTTTATTTTCTAATCTTTCAGTTTTTCCTCATATTCATTAAGTTTAGCTTTAATGCTTTCTAAATAAGTTTTAAATTCTTCTTCTTCAATTTTAAGTTTCAAAGCATCTTCTGTCAATTTGATTTCTTTATCAAAATTCTCTCTTTCTTCTGTTATAGCTTCTATAAGTGCATACATGAAATCGCACAAAGCCCTGTTACGTATCCCATCCCAGTTACTGTATGTGAGTTTAGCAGAATTGATTCCTATACAGTATTTGGTTCTATTGATATTCTCAGACCCCTCAGGATTCTGCTATATTCTAAATATTGTGTAAGTGTGAGTCCATGCCACTCTAGGCAGCATTTTCTTGAATTTTGAATTCTCTATTTTCTGCACTAGACTCCTAGTCGTGTCTCCTATCTGGTTACTAAGGTCACCCCCCCCCCCATTATTTGAAACAATTACTTACATACATCCTCAGAGTAAGTCACATAATGCTTTTTATGTTGGAAACTCTGCCCCATGTCTTGGAAAGCCTCCATTCCTGGACGCTCCATAATCAAAATACAATACTCTTATTAAAGTTCTCTGATTCCAAGCTGTAATCTCCACTTGAAGTATATTGCTGTCCTTGCCACTAGTTTTGCAATGTTCCAATCTTTCTTTGAAGTACTGTGACCAACGTCACAGGTTTTCCACCTGCCCTCACGGTGGGTGTAATCAATGTTCAAGGAAATGGAATTCAAGGGAAATGACCGGCACAGGCTATGTATCCCTGAGGTGCAAAAATCCGTTCCATAAATGTTTAAGGATGGGGATCAGAAAAAAGCTTTCAAGACAAACAATTTCTTCAGCTTTCAGTTTTCTTTGTTCTCTTAATTTTGCCCTGATGTTTTGGTCCCTTAAATGAGCATTTTCAAAGGGCTTCAATCTGTAATTCATTATTTTTTTTATGGTTACCATCATTTTTTTGTAAATAATACTTATATACTATTATATGAATTTCTTAACGTGGAAAAAATGGCATGCAGTTACCAGCAATTCAATTTGACTTTTATCTGCCTTATTCCATGTAATGGCATTTCATTTTTTAAGTTATAAATCTGAAATAATTAATCAAAACAATGTCTCTACCAATACATTTTATGTTATCAGTATTTTATGTGCTACCACCACCTTAGTTCCATGTGCGCTTTATAATATAACAACTGCATAAATGCCTGACATACCCTGTCACTAAGCAGTATTGTACCTGCTGCTCTTTTAGACATTTATTGCCTTACTCATCACTCATGAGTTTTTATCAGCATGTTCATGCTTTTTCTGCTCCTGTAGTAGGTAAACATATATTCTCACACATTTTTAGCAAGCTGAAGTTTGCATCAATTTCTGAAACATGTTTCCTGTACTTTGAATTAATTTAAGCATGTCATTTACTTCATGTGCATTGTCTCTTGCTTGTCTTACTAACTGCTCACCACCTATATAGTTAATTCATATCACCATTGCCTCTTATATACTGTATACATTTAATGCGCATCTTAAAAGTTATTCAGATTCTATCCTAGCTATTGCTGTTTCTAATGCTTTAAATTGTGTGAAATGACATGTTTTTTATATTCAAGTTGCCCACATATGGTTTAATTTCCTTAGTTCATATCACAATTATTTCTTGTTCTGAATATGGTGCATACTTCAGAAGTTATTTTGCTTTCATCTGAGCCATCAATGCGTTTCTTTAAATACTATAACGGTCTGTAATGACAAGTTCTCATATTCATTCAAGCTGTCTACATACAGTTAAATTTTTTAACTGAAGCTGCTGGATCTGCTAATGTTTTCTTTACCTTACTCTCATTGTGTTTTCTCAATCATTTCAGCATGCCTGCATGGCAGCTTCAGATTGTTTTTACAAGTGCGCAGGTAGGTCTTTGGGCTCTTCCTCTTAGCTTGATTGTCTTAGCCACATGGTCTAGTGTCACAGCTACTCTTCCACCAGTTGTGTTGAAGAGCAGTTGCTAAGCAACTGTGAACTGTGCTGCTATCTCAGCATAGTGCTTAGACGATTGGGCTGAAAACCACAAGGAGCTTATGGCATTTAGCTTGAATCTATGTAAACAGGCAGTATAGTGCAGTGGTTTAAGGCTCTGAGCTGCAGATCTGGAGACCTGGGTTTGAATCCCACAGCCCCCACTTGCATATTGTGTGACCCTGAGCAAGTCACTTAACTTCCTTATGCTCCCAGGTCACACCTGTAAACAAGCTTCCAGCTTAGTGTGTCTCTCCTGGTTAAAAAACAAAACATAAAAACAATAAACATTTTTTATTTTTATTTTACAATGATATTGGGATGAATGGGACCCTTATACCAGAGTGCTGACCATCTTCTGATACAGGACACTTAAACATGAACATCAAACAATGTTGTTTATTTCATTCAATGCAAGAGATGTCCTCACACAGGGTATGTAGGAGAGACAAAGCAAGCACTCCACACAAGAATGAATATGCACAGACATACTATTAATTTGAAGATGACTGAAAAACCAGTGGGGTGACACTTCTCTCAGAATGACCACTCAATCTCAGATATGTCAGTAATGGTCTTACGCAATGTATGTCTTTATGTGACGAAGTACCTTTGGAAACGAGCCTCTGGCTCAAAGGTTGTAAACTGATTCTTAAATAAATAAAATAAAATAAAATAAATAAAAGGACATTTCAAAAGTACATAATAGAGATGGACTTCTGAGATCAGGCTTATTTTACTTCTCAATATAGTGGAAGATGGCATGAACATAGATTTGGGATTTATGTCACATTATTCTACTTAAACTTCCACAGACCTTTACTTCAAAGGATGGACATATAATAGGACTTCAGTATGTCTTAATTTTTAATTTTCTTTTTGTTTTAATATGTATAGAGTCCATTTTAACTGGTTATCTACATGTTGGTTTCTCACCAAAGAACTATATGTATGTGTGTGGGGGGGAGGGTAAGGTGTTTTTTTTTATGAGGTGGAGGTTGTGTATGTGAGGAGAGAATGGAAGGGGGTTCTGGTTATACTGAGGCAGGCTCCTATTCAGGTACATGACATAATGAAGTTGCAGTGTGTTAGGACTCTTAGTTCACACACATAGTGAATATTTACTTTCTTCTATTTTTCCGGGGGTAATTCCATTGGGTTTTTGTTCAGATTCCTTAGACTGCTGCTTTACATATAGCAGTTTGATGATATACTGTCACTTTTTTGCACTCAACATATTAGGATGTATGCTCTCACTCACTTGGGGGTCCTTGATAGGTTTAATTCCATTGGGTAAATATTCTAGTGATTGGTGTAAATGATGGTATGTTAGAACTCTTGGCTCACATTCATGGAGAATATTTACTTCCTTCTAACTAATTATCTTCTGGGGGGGGGTTATTTCCATTGTGTTTTTATTCAGATTCCTTAGACTGTTACTGTACATATAGTAGTTTGATTATATACTGTCACATTTTTGAACTCTGTACATATTAGGATGTATGATTCCATTTACTCAGGAGTCCGACAGGATTAATTCCATTGGGTTATATTATAGTGATTGGTACATATTAAATCCTTAGCATATTAGGATGCATGGCCTCATTTTCCTAGGGGTTCTTGACAGATTTTTTTTTTAATTTGGCTCTTATACTGACAATTGATATTATCTTGTAAAATATCATGTTATAGCACTGAAGATCTTAAGGTTTACAGAATATAGTTACTAGCTGAGTGTATAATTGGGAAAATGTCTCCAGTTAAGTTGTATACTGTATAAATATGTGAAATAGTTGCTCACACTAGGGAAACAACTATACTTTAAACCCTCTTTGTGCCATATATAGAAAATATCTGATATATATATATATATATATATATATATTACTTGTTTGAACATCCATTAATGTCACATTTTAACATATCTTTAAGTTAGTATTGAATCTAAAGTTCTTGATTTTCATTAGACTGTATTCACAAAGCACACTGAGATATTCATAATTTATGTTAGGGGAGCTTTCTGCTTGAAGAGTCCTTATCTCATTTTGGTGACATTTGACCTTGAAAGGCTCTTTAGTTTAAAACAAACTGGTGAAATGTGATTCCTCTGATTTAAACTGCTGTTATGGTTTAAATTAGTATTTTAAACCAATGAGAATTCTTTCTGGGTTTTTTTATGTATGGTTTGGGTGTTAATAGTATGGGATTTTCTAAATAACTGTCATAAGCTTCCGAGGAATGACTTGGTTGGTCCGAAAGCTTATGCACTTTGTTCTTTTTGTAACATCTAAGTTGGTCCAATAAAAGGTATCAAACCATTTGCTTCTGGACCAGCTTATGGTGTTTTTTCATTTACACATCGAGTAGTATAAAATACAGAATTTTCGTTCTTTTGTTTTAGAAGGGGGGGGGGGGATTCTCAGGACAGCTGTCCAAGAGGGAAGGATCCTCACATTAGTTCCGAGTGTTTGCTGCTGTTTTCTTGTATGTAAGTGTAAACTATATGTGTCTGGTTACTGTTTGTTATATCTGTTGCTTTACCTGTTTCCTGTGTATCTTTCACTGTTGTTCTACTTCACATGCATTCCAATTACATAAACATAGAAACATAGAATTTGACGGCAGATAAGGACCGCTTGGCCCACCCAGTCTGCCCATTTCCCTACCTACTGGATAAGCTGCAGATCCTAGTTAACCAGCAGCCTGCTTCTTCCTACCCCCACCCCCAGAACTGCCTTATGACTATCCCATGCATGCTTGAATTCCACCACTGATTTTGACTCCACAACCTCCTCCGGAAGGCCGTTCCATGCATCCACAACCTCTCTGTGAAAAATACTTCCTTAAATTAACTCTGAGCCGCCCTCTATCTTCAAATTGTGCCCTCTTGTTCTTGCACACCTCTTTTTGAAAGACGCTACCCTCTTGGACTTTGTTGATTCCCTTGAGGTACTTGAAAGTTTCTATCATGTCCCCCCTCTGCCTCCTTTTCTCGAGGCTATACATATTAAGCTCCTTAAGTCTCTCTTCATATGTCTTCCGGTGCAGACCCTGCACCATTTTAGTTGACCTCCTCTGGACAGCTTCCATCCTGTCTATGTCTTTGCGGAGATTGGGTCTCCAGAACTGCACACAGTACCCCAGATGGGGTCTCACCAGCTGTCTGTACAGAGGGATAATAACTTCCTGTTTTCTACTGGTGATGCCTCTCCCTATGCATCCCAGTATCCCCCCAGCCCTCCTTGCTGCCCTCTCACATTGTTTGCCCATCTTTAGGTCATCTGATATGACTACCCCCAGGTCCCTCTCCATTTTTGTTGTTGTTAGTATCTCACCCCCCATTGTGTACTCTTCCCCTTGGTTTTTGTTTCCCAGGTGCATTACCTTGCACCTCTTAGCATTGAATCTAAGCTGCCATACATTTGACCATTCCTCTAACCTTGCCAAGTCCCTTCTCATCCTTTCCACCCCACCCTGTGCATCAACTCTGTTGCAGATCTTAGTGTCATCTGCAAAGAGACATACTTTTCCTTCCAGTCCTTCTGCAATGTCGCTTATAAAGACATTGAAGAGGACCGGTCCTAATACTGAACCCTGCGGTACCCCACTAGTAACCCTCCTTTCTTCTGAGTGGACTCCATTTACTATTACTCTCTGTGTCCTATTCTCCAGCCAATTCTTTACCCAGGCTGTCATCTTGGGACCCACTCCCAGGCTGGCTAACTTGTATAGTAATCTTTTGTGTGGGACTGTGTCAAATGCCTTGCTAAAGTCTAGGTAGGCCATGTCCACAGGCCCTCCCTGATCTACTGCTTTGTCACCCAGTCAAAGAAATCTATCAGATCTGTCTGGCATGACCTTCCGCTGTGAATCCATGCTGCCTAGGGTCCTGTGCCCTCTGGCCTCTAGATACTCAACAATTCTTTCCTTTAGAAGTGATTCCATTATTTTCCTATCACTGAGGTTAAACTAACAGGTCTATAGTTTCCTGCTTCTGCCTTGCTCCCACTTTTGTGAAGGGAATCACATCTGCCTCCTCCAGTCCTCAGGTACCACCCCATCCTCCCATGATTTGTTAAAATGGTAGTTAGTGGTGTCACTAGTTCTACCTTAGTTCTTTTAGAATTCTGGGATGAATCCCATCAGGCCCCATTGCTTTGTCCACCTTCAGTTTTAAGAGTTCTTTCAGAACTCTTTCTTCTGTAAATGGGCGGTATCAACTTCTGTATCCAGCGTGTTACTACTGTTTGTTTTATGTACCTCCCCTCTTCCTTCGTAAATACTGAGCAAAATATTTGTTTAGTATCTCTGCCTTTTCACAGTCTCCTCTGCCCACCTCCTCCCCTTTATTAAGCCTCACTATCCCTCCCTTGGTCTTCTTCGCTCCCTGATGTACCTATAAAGGTTTTATCCCTTCTTAACTGAGTTGGCTATCTTTCCTCGGTTTGGGCCTTTGCTGTTCTGACTGCCTTCCCAGCCTCCTTTTGCTTTAACTGATACAGTTCTCTGTCCTGCTCTTTCTCATTCCTTGTACTTCCTGAATGCTTTCTTTTTCTCTTGAACCTTCACCGCCACTTCCTTTGAGAACCATAGTGGTTTCTTACATCGTCTTGTTTTGTTTATTTGCTTCACACAAAGGCTCGTTACCTCTGTGATGGCAGTTTTTATTATTCCCCATTGTTCTTCCACCCCTCCTTCCTGCCCATTTGCTAGAGCATTCCTTAAGCACTCACCCATTTTGGCAAAGTCAGCCCTCCTAAAGTCCAGTACTTTTGTCTTTGTATGGCTTGACTCTATTGCTGTGTTTATTGCGAACCATACTGTTCGATGGTCGCTAGTTCCCAGATGGCTACCCACTTCTACATCTGAAATCCTTTCTCCATCTCCATTTGAGAGAATCAAGTCTAATATTGCTCCCTCTCGAGTGGGCTCCAGTACTAGTTGTCTAAGGCATGCCCCCTGTAGGGCATCTAGAATAACTGCACTCTTCGAAGTGACAGCTGCAACTGCACTCCAGTTAACATCTGGCATATTCAGATCACCCATCAGCAATATCTCCCCTTTTTCTGCCATTCTAAGTATACTTTCTATCATTTCCTGTCCATTTCTCCCTGAGAAGTTGGGGTCTAACCCTGTCTCTGTGATTGTGGTGCCATTGCCTGTCTCCAAATTTACCCACAGTGCTTCTTCTCCTCCTGTTTACCCTTTTGTTCTGTTGCTTTTATTCCTTCCTTATGTAAAGAACTACCTCCTCCCTTTTACCCTCCATGTCCCTCCTGTAGACAGTGTATCCTGGTATGTTTATGTCCCAGTCATGGTTTTGTGTACCATGTTTCTGTGACTACCATGATATCAGATGTTCCTCCTCCATCAAGGCCACTAATTCAGGAAGCTTGTTACCCAGACTACGGGTATTAGTACTCATTGCTCTCCATTTTTTGATGGCTTTACCTTCTGTTGCAGCATCCCCCACTGACCGTTCTACCTCAGTCTTTTTCTCATTTAGTACCCTGTTTTGTAGGGAGAGGCTGGGATTTTCCTGCTGCTTGTCAGTGCCTCCCCCTTTGACTAGTTTAAAAGCTTTTAAAGAATTGGTGTCCACATTCATGCCAATGTTTCTATCTAGTGTTTTGAGGTTAAAAATCCACCTCATTTATGTCTTTTCTTGATAATCACCACCTCATATAGTCCCCAAAACCAGAGTGAAGCTCCTGTGTGTCCTGCAATCTCAAAATACAATGTCACTTGTGACACTTGGTTCTTTCTCTCTTATGTTCTTGGATCCTGGTTTTTTAGTGCCTTAGTGGTCTGTCCAACATACAGCATGTCACTAGGACATTGCAGAACATACAACTGATGTGCTGTTTGATACAAAATGTTTCATCAGTATGTGGCTGTCTAAACCTTTCTTTCTTATTAGTTTGTCCACACATGGAGCAACAGCCACAGGGAACCATCCCCGGCTATAAGGGTCCTAACAGAAGCTGTGCATCTTTTGGTGTTACTGTAGTGAACTGAGATGTTACTAATTTGTCCTTGAGTGTGGTGACTTTCTTTGCAGCCACGATGGGCTTATCAACTAGTGTGGTAATTCTTTCATTGTCAGTCTTAATGAAGTTACCAATAATCTCCTGGAATTTGAGATTATACATTGTGGCAAATATAATTCTATTTAGTTTGTTGTCAGTAACTGTCATTGTCAGTGTCTCTTCTCTACTTCTGTCCTGTATTTTTCTGTCTGCCTGCATGATTGTACAGCCATCATACCCCCTTTGTCTGAACCTATTAAGTGTTTCTGTTTTGTTTTTGTGAAATTCTGCATCAGTACTGCAGTTTATTCTGACCCTCACATGTTTTGAATAGGGGATGTTCTTTTTTAGCTTTGGTTCATGGAAGCTTGAGCCATGTAAAACCTTGTTTCAGGCAGTTGTCTTCCTATATAGAGTCATGTGCAGTGAAGTGCCTTGTTTAATTATCATGAAATCCAGAAATGAAATATTGATCTGGCTATATTGCATCACAAATTGAATGCTGTCATTAAAACTACAGCCAGAAAATGGCACTGGGTCCAAACAGCACCAACAAGGATAGCTTTGGCTAGGACCATGCAGTATAAACTGTGCCAATATTTTTTCAGGGGCATAGCACCCCACAACTCCTGATGTGGGGGGCTCTGCCCCCACACCCCCCATCTTAAGGATTCTCACTCTGAGGGGGTGTGGATCCCAGGGAAAGTAAAAATTCATGGGGCCATTATGGCCCCATGTAAAAATATATATACAAGTCCCGAGGTATGTTAAAACTCTGGAGACCAGAATTAGAACCCTGGTCTCCAATGGTGCTGGCCAGGCTGCTTGATGCCACAGCCCTCCATGCCATGGGAGCAGCTCGGCCAGTCTCCTGGCTCCTGGTGCTGTAGACCCTTGTCAGCACCATGGACAGTGACCAGTGGAGCGCTTACAGCAAATGCTGTAAATCCCCCCCTGCTGTCTGTGTGAGCACTTCCCAGACTAGTGCCATACAATGCGGCACTGTTCTGATTGTGCTCACCTGATGGGGTACCCTAGAAAACAAGCACTCACAGATTAAGGATTTAGAATTTAATAAGTCAGATTTTGGCAGACTAGGCCTTCATTATGTATTGCATTAGTTATGTCTGCAAGATTATATGTTGTAAAGTATGTACTGGCTCCAAGACCCATTCAAGAACTTGTAGTACAATGATTGTATACAGACAAAGGCATTAGTAGATGTTTTTAGTTATAGTGTTTATCATTATCCTATGTTTCTTTTCATTGCCAGCAAATGTTGAGCTAAGCTTGCCTATTGATCATGGGTGGATGAAGACAATAATTCCAACAAAATATAATTCACTGATTTGCATGTGCCAGCCATACATTTTCTAAGATATTCATCTCTCAGTTGGCTGTATTGTGCCAAGGATAAACTAATAGTGTATGTTTAATACATTAAGAGGAACCTGTATTACACAAACATTTAACATTATTCAATGACAGTTTTTTGTGTCTTGTATTTATAATAATATTGGTAAAGGTATTTAAATAAATTGATGTTTCCACTTTCCTTTCAGCATTATTTTTTAAAATATCTAGATATGCTTCTACAGCACGAATGTGTTTTACTTGGGACAGCCAGAGACTGAATCAGTTCTTTTTCACATCAGCAAGATCTTTCTGCATGGAAGTATCAAGTATGTTGTCTTTAATCAAGACTTTATAAAGGCCAAAGAGAGTTGAGCATTTAGGTAATAACAAACTTGATATAGTAATATAATCCCGATGTACTGATTCAAGAAGGTTCCAAGGTGGCATGGACCACAGTGATGCATGGTACTGTAATTCTTAAAACACAGACCGTACCCCAACCTGGCTCTGGGCCATTCTCCTCCAACTCTTACCATAGGTTAAGAATGTTTTCTCGAGTCAAGCTCACCCCAGCCAGTGAAGATGATTTTGAAACATGGATGGACTATACTGCCCCTCTAGTGCAAGACTGGCGGTGTTACGAGTCTGAAAAAAAGGAAATGACTTGGAGAAAGCATCCAAGGTCCTGCCCTAGAGCCTATCCACTCCCTAAGCTCTGCCAACCCTGATGCTAATTCCCAAGAACACTTAACAGCTTTAGAGGATGTTTTTGGAAGTACTGAGTCTATTGAAAATCTAATGTGGAGATTCCAGTTGATCAGACAATGGAAAGCAGAGCCTCTGTCTGCCTTTTTGAACTGTATTGAAAAAATATTGCAGGGAGTATTTTGAAAGGGAGGCATGACTTCTCAGGATGTGAACCAAGTAAGACTGGAACTTGTTTTAAAAGCTGCCTGCCATTCTACAGTGTTGATTCTTAAATTGCTCCTGGCTGGGAGGAGAGACAACCCCCATGACCCACAGTGAGCTTATAAGAGAGGTCAGAATGACTGAAGAGGAAGAAGGTTGATGGGAACCCTATCCTGCCTCATCAGCAATTTTCCAGGTCACTGGAGATACCCCCCCCCACCCGCAGCTGACACTCAAGAATGGAGGGAGTTGCTCAAGGTGTATAAGGAGATATTTGATAAGGCCACTGCAGTTCTTAGTAAAAGTCAAGATGCCCCTCAAAACCAGTCTGCTCTCCCCACCACCCCAAACCTCTCTATTATGGGTGTAGAGGTGCAAGCCCCAACACCATCTGTGACTTCAGACCTTAAAACATGAGTCAATAAACTGTGTAGCCTGGCAAGGAAACTAAAAACCCACAACAAGCAGCCCCAGATTGAGCCAGAAGAGAGAGAGAGGGGAGAGAGAGAGAGAGAGAGAGAGAGAGTGAAACCAAGCAGTCATCAAAGCCCTTGCTCAGGCCGCCAGTGCTTATGCCATGAAGCAAACTATCCGAAGCTGGAGATTTTCTACTGATGTATCACCCCAACCCAAACTGAGCCAAGATTATATTTTTTGTTACAATTGTGGAAAGGATGGCCACATTAAGAGGGAATGCAGGTCACAGGAGGACCCAGAGAGGGTAATAGACAGACTGCTCAAGGAAAAGCACCAGGAACAGAGAAACTCCAGCAGGGCCCAGTAAGGGAACATACTGGGGCCCCGGGTAAGCCCAGCTCCACCATTTTAGTAGCCCAAGCTAATGCAAAAGCCCCTGAAACTGTACTGCCTGATTTCAACAAACTGGTTGGGCCCTCCACTGAAACAACAGTCACCATCAATGGAGTGTCCACCCAAGCTGTATTAGACAGTGGCTCACAAGTAACTATCATCTTTAAAAACTGGTATGACCAGCACTTGTCTCATCTTGCTTTACAGCCATTGTAAGATTTAAATGTATGGGGCCTTAGTAACAAGTCCTACCCATAGCTCGGCTACATCAAATTATGGATTGCCTTCCCCTCCAATGTGATCAGAGTGGGGGACTCTCCTATTCCAGATGAGTGGAAGACCCATATCCACCGAAAACTATCTGAACAAACGAAAGTGTTCTCACTACATGAGTGGGATATGGGGTATGTAACCAGAGAAGAACGACACATCAGACTTAATGATAACACCCTTTTCAGGAGAGGTCCTGCAGGTTGGTGCCTGCAGACATTGATGACATGAAGAGACACTTACAAGAGTTACTGGCTGCTGGCATCAGCCAAGAATCAAGAAGCCCTTATGCTTCCCCACTTGTGGTAGTGCACAAAAAGAACAGAGCTGTGTGCATGTGCATGGATTACAGGACTCTCAACAAATGGACAAATCCTGATCAGTGTACCATGCCCAGAATTTAAGATGCTCTAGACTGTCTTAATGGAAACAAGTTATTCTCCATATTAGATTTGAGGAGTGGATATTATCAGATACCTATGGCTCACCAAGACAGAGGAAAAAACAGCATTCATATGCCCACTTGGATTTTACAAGTTTCTGAAAAAGCCTCAAGGAATTTCAGATGCCCCTGCCACCTTTCAGCACCTCATGGAAAGAGCTGTTGGAGACATGAATTTGCTGGAGTGCTTGGTATGCCTTGATGACATCACTCTGTTTGGGAAAACTCTGGAAGAGTATGAGGCCAGGTTACTAAAAGTGTTAGACTGCATGGAAGAATTTGGACTCAAGCTTTCCCTTGATAAATGCCAATTTTTTCAGACTCATGTCAAATATGTAGGGCACATAGTAGTGGTTCAAGGCATAGAGACTGATCCCAGCAATGCTGAGGCATTAACCACCTGGCCCAGACTGCAAAATTTGAAGGACATACAGTGATTTGGGGGTTTCTGTGGCTTTTACAGAAGATGTGTCAAAGATAACACTTGAGTGGTGAGACCCCTAATGAACTTGTTGCAAGACTACCCACCTGCCAACAAAAGCAAAAGAACAAAATCATCTGATGCCACCACTGAGTCTAAACAGTATTTCAAGCCCTCTGAACCTTTTAGCCACAGGTGGACCAAGGACTATAACAAAGCGTTTTGATGAAATAATTTACCGACTAGCTCATGCACCAGTTCTAGCATATGCAGATCTCCAAAAGTCCTATATTCTGCATATGGACTCCAGTTTCAGTGGTCTTGGGGTGGTCCTTTATCAGAGCTACCCAGAGGGCCTGTGCCTGGTTGCCTTTGCAAGCCAAAGCCCAAACAGTGCCAAGAAGAAATATCCAGTGCACAAGTTAGAGTTTCTTGCTTTGAAATGGGCTACTGTTAACAGGTTTCATGAATATCTGTATGGGGCAGACTTCACTATTAGAATCAATAACAACCCTTTAACATAGAAACATAGAAACATAGACTTTGACGGCAGATAAGGACCACTAGGCCCACCCAGTCTGCCCATTTTCCTACCTACTGGATAAGCTGCAGATTCTAGTTAACCAACAGCCTACTTCCTGCAACCCCCAACTATAATTGCCTTGTGTCTGTCCCATGCATGTTTGAATTTCCGCACTGTTTTAGACCCAACAACCTCCTCAGGAAGGCTGTTCCATGTATCCACCACTCTCTGTAAAAAAATTCTTCACATTACCCTGAGCCGTCCCTCTCTATCTTTAAATTGTGCCCCTTGTTCTTACACATCTTTTTTTCTGAAAGATGCTACCCTCCTGGACTTTGTTGATTCCCTTGAGGTAATATTTCTATCATGTCCCCCCTGTCCCTCCTTTCTTCAAGAGTATACATATTAAGCTCTCTCAGTCTCTCTTCATAGGGCTTCTGCTGCAGACCCCGCACCATTTTAGTTGCCCTCCTCTGGACTGCTTCCATCCTGTCTATGTCCTTGCATAGATGAGGTCTCCAAAACTGCACGCAGTACTCCAGATGGGGTCTCACCAACTGTCTGTACAGAGGGATAACCACTTCCCTTTTTCTACTTGTGATGCCCCTTCCTATGCATCCCAGTATCTCCCTGGCTCTCCTTACCAACTTTTCACATTGCTTACCCACCTTTAGGTCATCTGATATGACTACCCCAGGTCCCTTTCCATTTTTGTTGTTGTTAGTACCTCCCCTGCTATTGTGTACTCTTCTCCTGGGTTTTTGTTTCCCAGGTGCATTACTTTGCACTTCTTTGTATTGAATCTAAGTTGCCACATGTCTGACCATTCCTCCAACCTTGCCAAGTCCCTTCTCATCTTTTCTACCCCCCTGTGTATCAACTCTGTTACAGATCTTTGTGTCATCTGCAAAGAGGCATACCTTTCCCTCCAGACCCTCTGCAATGTCACCTATAAAGATGTTAAAGAGGACTGGACCCAGTACTGAGCCCTGAGGTACTCCACTAGTAACCCCCTTTCTTCGGAATGTGTTCCATTCACTATTACCTTCTGTGTCCTGTTGTGCAGCCAGTTTGCTACCCAGACTACTGCAAAACTGGATGCAGCAGGATATAGGTGGCTGTCAGCTTTGTCCAACTATAACTACTGTGTTAAACACTGGCCTGATCTCAATCACATTGATGCAGATGTGTTGTTCCAACACCCAATGGCATCTTTTGCTGACAACCAAGCCTGGGTATGCATATCAGAACAAGCCATGAAAGCATTATGCAGGAAGTTTGATACAGATGAGCAACCAGCCACATAAACTGTTCCTCGTCTAGTGGATAGTACCGGTGTTTCTGGTTACTGTCTTCCAATTGCCTGCTGCAACTTGGCTGACATCATTACCTAGGCTGACCAACCAAGACCTGCAAAGAGAGCAAAAGCTAGATCCAAGCATTTGTGACATACTCAGTACCATGCAGAAAGCAGGCAGTGCTGCTCACATAATCACCATTGATCCAAATGTTACATTGTTGCTGAGGGAGTGGTTGAAATTTAAACTTAAAGATAATTTATTGTACTGGGAAAAGCAAATCCTGCAAGGAACCCCCTGTGTGCACTGATATTACCTGCAAAATTCAAGAGAACTGTCCTCAGAGCTCTGCATGATGATATGGGTAACCTGGGAAGTGAGCATATGCTAGACTTGACTCGCTCCTAGTTCAACTGGCCTAGGATGTGACATGATATCGAGCAGTATTGCAAAAATTGTCACAGAGTGTGTTCAAAGAAAAGCAATGCCACAGAAAGCTGCCCCTCTCGAAAATATTGTGGCAAGTGCCCTCATGGAGCTGGTCTGTATAGATTTCCTCAGCCTTGAGTCTAATTCCAAAAATATCTCTAACATCCTGGTAGTCTTCACAGATCATTTTACTCGGTCTGCCCAAGCCTGTCTGACAGAAGATCAGCAAGCATCAACTGTCACCAAAGTATTGGTAGAGAAATTCTTTGTCTACTACGGTGTGCCACAGAGAATTCATTCAAATCAAGGTTGTGATTTCGAGAGTTGCCTAATAAAAGAAATGTTCTCACTATGGGGCATCCATAAATCCAGAACCACGTCTTATCATCCACAAGGTAATCCTCAGCCAGAGAGAGGTTCAATTGAACATTATTGGACAAGCTTGGTTCTTTGGAGCCAAAAGACAACACCAAGTGGTGCCAGCAAGTCAGCGTACTGGTCCACACTTACAATTGTACTAAAAATGATGTTACTGAGTTCTCCCCCATTAGCTTGATGTTCAGGAGGAAAACCTGGCTCCCATTTGACCTGTGCTTTGGTGTATTTGCAGACAGTACAAAAACTGAAAATTACCTGCAATATGTCCAAAAATTGAAAGAACAGTAAAACAGGGTGAATAAGTTAGCTGTTGAGGTGGCCATCAAAAGAAAACAAGCTAACGAAGAATGCCATGATAAATGAATAAAAGCTCAAGCATTACTGCCTGGAGATCGAGTGCTACTACACAGTCTGGGGATCCCTGGCAAGCATAAACTGCCAGACAGATAGTGTAGCACACTCTATGTAGTAACAGAGAAACTTGATGGACTTCCTGTGTATAAAATAAGGGTTGAAGGCGAGACCTGTGGATAAAAAACTATCCACTGCAACCACTTGCTGCCGACTGGAGACCTGGTCACTAGTGTGATACAAAACAAGTCAGACTCTCCTAAACCACCTGTAACAAGAGCTGCTGCCTGAAGACATCAAAGTGAACAGAGTACCCAACAACCTGAATTGTCCCTGCAACTACAGATGAGGCAGTACAGCAAGACAAATCAGATTCTGAGTCCAAGAGAGAGGTCGCCTACTATCCAGCTTGCTATTACCCAACTCCAGAGCTAGCTAGATTGCTACAAGGGACAACTGAGACGCTAAGTGATGTGACAAATACGCCTGCTGCAGAGTTGTCTACTTCAAATCAAAACACTGATGCTTCTGTGGATGCTGAGCCTGTAGACAAAATAGTATCCCTGGATGAAAGGCCTACATCCAAGGAGGTAACAGGGCAAGAAGATGGAGAACCGGTTGAACCAGAGTCTCTAGAATCTGAACTGGTAGAACCTGAAACTGCACAGCTTGAACTAGTAGGATCAAAGGAAACAAATGAAGTACCAAAAGAAGTTACCAGACCCACTTTACCTGGGGATGCTTCACTGGTGGACAATGAACAGGGACTAGCCAACCCTGATACTGAAAAAGGAGTGCCTGTGCCATTACGATGCTTTGAAAGAACTGTTAATCCTTTTCTAAAGCTCACCTATGATTTTCCAGGGGCTTCCATTGACTTGCCTATGTATGTGGTCCGCAAAGGCATATATGCCACACAAAAGCCTCTACCCAGAATTGTTCCATGCCCATCCAGTGCCAAACCACCCAGAACAGGGAAAGTTGCCAAGTGTAAAAGTGGAGGTTGAAACCTGTATAGTATTTCTCAAAAATGGCCAGATGAGTAATTCCAGAAAGTTTTTATGCTTATGGTGCACCATGTAATGTCATGAAAGCTGTCAAAAATCTGAAAAGCTTTTCAGTATTTGTATATGTGTAAATAGTTGTATTGCTTCTAATTAGTTCAAGTGTGTCTGATTGCCTGTACTAGCTAGGAATCTGTTTAGACATGTGAAAATGTATGCTAAGTTGTTATGTTTACTGTTTATCATTACTAGGTTCCTGGTAATGGACTTGGCATAGACACCAAGCTTTAAAGGCATGGTGGGGCTTACCTTTTTGCTCCTCAGGAGCTCCTTTCTGTCATCTGCTTCTCCCATTGCCCCACTGCCACCAGTCCTGGGTCCCATCTGTGCCACTGCATCTCCATCTGGCCCCTGCTTTAGTTTCCTCTGTAGAAGGGGTCCGGAGGAGTAAAGTCACAGGACCGCCATACTGCCAGCACTACGAATGCGCGAGAGGTGGTCCATGCATGCGCAGTAGCGCATTGTCATTTTCTTGCTGCTGTAGTGGCCAAACAAAAGTGTCTCTGGTGCTCCCAACCCCCAGAATCAGCTAGTCAGGGGTCAGAGACACAGAGGAGGCACTTGAGTAGCCACTCATTGTTTTAGTTAAGAAGTGCCAATGAGCACTTTGGGACTGCCTCATAAATATTAATGAGGTTTCTATGAATATTAATGAGCTGCCTGCCTAGTGCCCAGGGGACAGTGTAAAACTGCACTAGCAACAGGCAGAGGAGAGTGTGTTGAGATATAATACTGCAGCAGGATGACCTAGGGTAGAGGCTACTAAAGGACTATGGGGCATTCAATAAATAAAAATAATTTTGGCTGCATTCAGACTTTGAACTTGGGATGCTACATAAATTGAATTGGACTGTTTACTGTGGCAGCCATGTCTGGTACTTTGACCCCCAGAGCTAGCCAATCAAAATTTTAGGTGTCCAAAACTCAAAGAAATGGTTTCTGGGAGGTGGTGTGAACAATATTCTTGGTGCCCAAACTGATTTTCAATCAATAATTGAAGGGACTTGATATCTATTAATTTTTACTGATGGACAACTAATTTCAACCAATCAGAAGCTGCCATTTCTGCAGTGAAATCCCACGGACAGTTACAGCTTGTGGCAGTCTAGCTTGGGCTCTTAGTGAGTCAGGAGGGCTCAGATTGTGTTGGAGGAAATGTCTGGAAGCCAGCTTGAGGCTTCCACAGCCAAATGTCAGAGAACTTGCTAAGAGGTTTTCTACTGTCTGGAGAGCTAGTGTTCATGGCTGAATTCTGCAGCATCCAGAGAAAACCATCTGCTTGGAAAAAGGGTTCAGACTGTCTGCCCGAGACTTCAGTTTGCCAAGCAAGCCCAAAGCTAAAGCCAGACGTGGAAAGAAGCATGCAGAGCTCCAGTGCCTGGAAGCCTGACTGAATTTCTGAAATCCTGCTCCTTACAGGCTGGGCTGCCGGCCAAGAGACTGTTTGCTAAACAACCCCAGATTGCCCCAGTGGAGGTGTGAATCAGAGGGGCTGCTGCTGCATCCCGGTGCTGCTGAACAGACCATTATTTAAATATTATTTATTTGAAAATATTTTATGAGTTGAAACATATTGAGAACAGCAGCCTTGTGTACAGATGTGACCTGGAGGGGGAGAGGGTAGGGAAGGAGAGTGGGGGAGAGGTACAGGACCAGCAATAAGATAAAAATGAAATGCCAACAATGCAAATTAACAATATTAGCAAAACAAGAAAAGCCTCTAAAAGGTAACAGAAAGTGCAGTAGGTAAATAACTTAAATCTGCTATATCAAAACCATGCACTCTCTCATAGCCAGCTCAGAAAAAAAGTGTCACAGTTGCTTCAATTAGCAGTACAAAAAATGACTACTTTATTAAATATCACAGCAGTTGAAAATTGTTGAACAGCTACAGACAGAACAGACAACACTCAGTACTCATAGGGCCCCATATTCAAAAGGTTAGCGTGGCATGTGCTAACCTTGATGTGCACCGGCTGTTGGGGGTGTCCCCATATTCAAAGGGGTAGTGTGTGTGGCGCACCCCCAACAGTGCCAGCTTCCAGAATAGAGCGCTGCACACATTCAAATGAGGATCCCTCATGCATATGTGGTGCAGTGCAATATTCAAAAGTTTCAGAAGTGCTAAACGGCCACTCATTGCAGCTCTGTTCAACATTTCTGACTCCTTCTGTCATAGATACACGAAGGTGAGCAAACAGGTGTAGGTGAGGTAGCAAAGAATGAATAAGACCACGTACTGTATTTATTTATTTTATTTATTTAACAAATCAGAAAGACCTTTGAGCCAAGGGCTGTTTTACAGAGGTTCCACGTCAAGTCACAAGAATAACAAATTACAATGGTTTCAGTAAGTAGTACAGCATGAGGAAAGTAATTACATAAACAAAAGAACAATATGGCAAGATAAATATTGTGTCAAGTGCAGCCAGTAGCCTTGTCTGAAGAGGGGTGAAAGGGATTACAAGGAAAGAAGGACAGGGGGTGAATTGGGAGGTGGAAGGAGCAAAATAAGACCAAGAAGGGAGATGCCACGATGAAGCTTATGCAAGAAAGACCCATGGGGGTGGGGGCAGAGGGATAGAACAAGGTGAGAAACAGAGGAGGAGGGAGAGGTGGGAGTGGAGTGGTAAAGGAAGGAGGGATGAGGTAGGATGAAAAGAGGCAGAAATTGGAATGGAACGGGATAAAGGAAGGAAGTGCTGTAAGTGGAACTGCATAGCAACAGGGGAGGGCTATACAGGGGCGAATGGTAAAAGAGGGAGGTCCCAGTGCATGTCAGCAAAGATTAGGTATTGCAGTCTCAAGATGCTCTGGAAAGTAGGAATTGATGCAGCTTCCATTTAAATGGTCCCAAGGTTGCAATCATTCCAATCTCAGGAGGAAGGGAATTAAATAAATTAGTGAAAAAACAAGAAAAGGTTTTTATTCAGTATATTGGGTCACACAAAATCCAAGTGCAATAATATTACTGCTACCAAAAACACATTCAACAAAACATATCCCAGTCCAGTATGCCAGCCACCAATAACCCCTGCGCTTTACTGTAAGGCTTCCTAAGGGGTGGTCCTTCATGTACCAACACAAGGAGTCTGTTGTATTTGTGATCCCCGACCGGGACTCATGTAGGTGGAGCACCCCTACTCTTTTACAGAGTGCAGTTTTTTTTCTCATTTTGGGCTTTCTTTGGTTCAACATTTCTGAAACCCTGCTCTTAACAGTGCACAGACTGGGTGAGTCCCGCATACCCTGTCCATGCATCGTTAAGGTCAGGGTTCACTGGTAGTCCAGCGGTCCCTCCCTAGCCCCGATCCCCTCTCATACAGTTGTAAAATAATCATTGGTGGTATAGAAGTCCCTCCCTAGCCCCAATCCCCTCTCCTACAGTGGTATATTACTCACTGGTAATATAGCAGTCCCCCCTCCATAGAAACATAGACTTTGATGGCAGATAAGGACCGCTTGGCCCATCTAGTCTGCCCATTTCCCTACCTACAGGATAGGCCGCAGATCCTAGTTAACCAACAGCCTATTTCTTCCTACCCCCACAAGAATTGCCTTATGTCTGTCCCATGCATTCTTGAATTCTCCCACAGTTTTAGACCCCACAACCTCCTCAGGAAGGCTGTTCCATGCATCCACTACCTCTCTGTGAAATAATACTTCTCACATTGCCCTGAACCACCCCCTCTATCTTTAAATTGTGTCCCCTTGTTCTTGCACATCTCTTTTCTGAAAGATGCTACCCCTTGGACTTTGTTGATTCCACTGAGGTACTTAAAAGTTTCTATCATGTCCCCCTCTCCCTTCTTTTTCTCAAGGGTATACATATTAAGCTCCTTTTAGTCTCTCTTCATACGGCTTCTCTTGCAGACCCTGCACCATTTTAGTTGCCCTCCTCTGGACTGCCTCTATCCTGTCTATGTCCTTGCGGAGATGGGGTCTCCAGAACTGGACACAGTACTCCAGATGGAGTCTCACCAACTGTCTGTACAGAGGGATAACAACTTCCTGTTTTCTGCTGCTGATGCCTCTTCCTATGCATCCCAGTATACCTCCAGCTCTCCCTAGTTCCTTCTCCATTGCTTGCTAACCTTAAGGTCATCTGATATGATTACCCCCAGGTCCCTTTCCTTTTTTGTTGTTGTTACTACCTCCCCCCCCTTGTGTATTCTTCCTCTGGGTTCTTGTTTCCCAGGTGCATTATTTTGCATTATTTTGCACTTCTTTGCATTGAATCCTAGCTGCCATACTTCTGACCATTCCTCCAACCTTGCCAAGTCCCTTCTCATCCTTTCCACGCCTCCTTGTATATCAACCCTGTTGCAGATCTTTGTGTCATCTGTAAAGAGGCATACTTTTCCTTCCAGTCTCTCTGCAATGTCACTTATGAAGACATTAAAAAGGACTGGACCCAATACTGAACCCTCCGGCACCCCACTAATAACCCCTCTTTCTTCAGAGTGGACTCCATTTACAATTACCTTCTGTGTCCTGTTGTCCAACCAATGTTTTACCCAGGCTACCACCCTGGGACCCACTCCCAGGCTGGTTAATTTGACTATTAATCTTTTGTGTGGGACTGTGTCAAATGCCTTGCTAAAGTCTAGGTAGACCATGTCCATAGCCCCTCCCTGGTCTACTACTTTGGTCACCCAGTCAAAGAAATCTATTAGATTCGTCTGACATGACCTTCCCGCTGTGAACCCATGCTGCCTTGGGTCCTGTGCCCCACTGGCCTCTAGGTACTCAACAATTCTTTCCTTCAGAAGTGACTCCATCACTTTCCCTACCACAGAGGTCAGACTGACAGGTCTGTAGTTTCCTGCCTCTGTCTTGGTCCCACTTTTGTGAAGGGAAATCACATCCGCCTTCCTCCAGTCCTCGGGTACCACACCATCCTCCCATGAGTTATTAAAAAGAGTAGCCAGTGGTTTCACTAGTTCCCCCCTTAATTCTTTTACAATTCTGGGGTGAATTCCATCAGGCCCCATTGCTTTGTCCACCTTCAGTTTTAGGAGTTCTTGCAAAACTCTTTCTTCTGTGAAAGGACTGGGATCGAGCCTCCTATCAAGAGTGCTTCTGTTAATTGGATTAGGCACTTCCCCCTCCTCTTTTGTGAATACTGAGCAGAAATATTTATTCAGTATCCCTGCTTTTTCACTGTCCCCCTCTGCCCACCCACCGTTCATTCTATTCAGCCTCACTATCCCTCCCTTTGTCTTTCTACGTTCACTGATGTACCTATAAAAGGTTTTATCCCCTTCTATTGAGTTGGCTATTTGTTCTTTAGTTTGAGCCTTTGCTGTTTTGACTTCCCTCCTGCTTCCTTCTGCCTTAACTGGTACAGCTCTGTCCCTGCTCCTTCTGTGTTTCCTATACTTCAGGATGCTATCTTTTTCTTCCTGACTTTCACAGCCACCTCTTTTGAGAACCCAGTGGCTTTTTCTTTTTTTTGATTTGCTTATTTGCTTCACACAAAGGCTTGTTGCCTCTGTGATGGCAGTTTTGATGATTCCCCATTGTTGCTCCACACCTCCTTCTAGCCTGTTTGCTAGTGTTTTTCTGAGGCACTCTCCCATCTTGCCAAAGTCAGCCTTCCTGAAGTCCCTAACCCCGACATGCCCCTATCAAATCTATACTTGTCCCTGGTGGTCTAGTAGACCCCCCACACCAGCAGGTACAGTTCTACCACCCTGCTCCCCCCACCCCAAACCCAAGCACCAGCAACTGATACAGCCCCCAGCTCACCATCACTGCTGGCCACTGACTGAGCTCTCTCTCAATGAACATGTACTGTACAATCAGCTGTTACAGTATGTACTCATTCAGAGAGAGCTCAGTCAGCAGCTGGCTGTGGTGGTGAGCAAATGGCTGTGCCAGTCACCAGCTCTTAGGTTTAGGATGGGTGGGAACAGGGTGGTACCTGCCGGGTGGGGGTCTACTAGACCACTAGGGACAAGAATAGTTTTGATAGGGGCAGGTCGGTGTTAGAGATAGAGTACCGCTATATCACCAGTGAATAATATATAACTATAGGAGAGGGGATCGAGGCTAGGGAGGGACCTCTATACCACCAATGATCATTTTGAAACTGTAGGAGAGGGGATCAGGGCTAGGGAGGAAACGCTATACCACCAGTGATTATTTTACAACTGAAGGAGAGGGGATCAGGGTTAGGGAGGGACCACTATTTCACCAATGATTATTTTAAAACTGTAGGAGAGAAGATCAGGGCTAGGGAGGGACCACTATACTACCAATGATTATTTTGCAACTGTAGGAGAGGGGATCGGGGCTAGGGAGGGGGGGACCTGGCCTGGTACACTCGGCCATTGAGTGGAATGCAGATGACCCCATAATGGGCATGCAAGTGGACCATTAAGGCAGTGCATACCCAATGGGTTCATCTGCATGTTTGGGCTGAATATTGTCCATAGGGTCGATGGCACTAACGAAAATGTCTGCCGCGCACTTTCCCTTATGGAGCAGTTTTCAATGGCGCTCTAGGAGCAGCGATATAAAAACTGGCCACTGCTTGCACATGCACCACACTCTGATGGCCTCATATTCAAACAGATAGCGCAGTCTATTTGGATTGCGCTATCTTTTTGAATATTGCCACAAAGCTGGCCGGACCTATTTTTGTGTGTAGGGCACTTGTTTGCACATGCAGCTGGTCAGCTTTGAATATGGAACCTATAGTATACAGTGCATATGTGGATTTGGCAGCAATTGGTTATTAAAATTAAAAGTAAAAAGTTATAACATTCTTAAAATTAAAGTTATTAAAATATCTTACCATTTGTTAAAAACTTTCTAGTAAGGTTTCCATAAGGGCCCAGGTGAACTCTTGACCGTGTTTAGTGAAGTGGCATTATCAGATTGTTTTGTTTAATTTTATTTACTTAGCCAGCTATTAATTTGGTTCTTAGTACATGATTAACAATTCCTTTTCCAACAAGTGATGTCAGCTATGAGCACATCCAGGTTGTCCAGTTTTAGTGCTGCCTTCAGTATTTTCCTGGCAAATTCTTTATCTTCTACCAGAATGCCAACTGGTCTGCAATCAGTTATTCCTTTACATTTTGCAACCTCTGATTCCTTTTCTAACAAGTGATAGGCTTAAAATATTCTTTAGTAGGCCTAATAGGATTTAAGTAGAGACTGGTTCACCTCTCTAAGATTTTTTGCAGACTATGAACACTTACTGCTCTGTTATATTTAATAATTTTACTATTACATAATTATTTCCATGAGTATTTCCTGATACCTCTTTGCATAATTCTGGATAATGTATTATAACCAGAAATAGATTTTCCTCTAATAACCCTAATTTTTCCAATCTTCTCTATCACAGGCCTAATAAGCCAGCTTATTGAGTCAGTAATTATAAGCAGAATTGAGGCACTTGGGGTCGTTCTTTAATTTTACTATCTCCACCAGGACATGATCACATAGCTGGATTCCTAATTCTTTTTCAATTAAATGTTTTATTAGCTCTGTAAGTGAATCCTTTGTTTCATATTCTTACTGAAACATTACCATCAGGGTTAAGGCTAATTCTTTCCCTTTGAATACATTACCTTTGCAGAATTATTGTTGCAGAAATTGTGATGGCCTGTTATTAGTTTGGTTATTACTGAGTACTAGAGTTTTCTACATCTTCTGTGCTGTAATTGCTAAGCGTAGACCAAAATTATAACTGTCCTCAATGACCTCCTGATTATCCACTATATTTTCATTTTACACAGTCACTCATAACTCTGCCCAAGATTATTGATATTCTAGATTGTCCTAGCGTATGTTTCTTGTTGGGTTTTTTTTTGCTAGATTTCTTTTTGTTTGCATTTTTTGATTATCTCATTTTGACACTTTAGCTAGACTGAACCCCGTGTTGTGCTTGTCATTCTACTGTTTTGCAGCTTAGTTTCTTGTGGTACCAAATTAATAACCTCTTGGAGCTGTTCCTTTGATTAATTAGGCTTGAACAGAATCTGAGAGTCTGAGTATACATAAATGATTATTTACATTTTCTATCATTTAAATTTACTGCAACATTTTCTCTAAGAGGCATACTGTCTTCAATTACAGTATTAAAACTAGTTGTTCCATTATGAAAATGTTAAAGAGATGCTGATTTTCTAAGCTCTCTGCCAATAATTCACTTAAATGGGAAGGGTACTTAAGCCTAGAAGATGTGACAATATGACTAGAATTAACAATTGTTCCAACTGTGTCATTAATATTTATTTGCTCATTGGAATAGGCCCAAAGCAGGGTCTTGTCTAAGATTTCTGGGACTACTTTTTTCCTGTTATTTCATGAATGTAAATAAATCACTTCATTGCTTCTCCTGTAGGATGCCTCACCTACAACTATGATTGATATAAGACCATTTAATGTTGTCCTAAATTCTTCAGTTACACTGCAGGGTTTTATTTAACTCTAAAAATTGATTAGCGTTTTGCTCATAAAAGGGCTAAAACATTGTGAAAATGCATAGCACCTGCCTCACTGTGTTTAACAAACATAACACTTCTAGAAAACCTATATAAATACTTTCTGAACAGTTAGTATTGTCCCAAGAAAAAACTGCTAATCAATTATTTAAAACCCTGCACTGTATTTGAGATTATGTGAGGAGCCTTTTTGGTAAGACTGAGTAGTTGTTTTTCACTAGCCTCTATTTAATTCAACAGTGTAATATAACTTGGTGAAGAGAAATATCCATCATTTTCTTTTATGAAGAAACTGGCCTTATTTTAATTGATTTGGAATTCTTTATCTATAATACTTGCTTTACTCAACTTTAAATTCATCTGCATACTACCTCTTTCATTGGTCTTGTCACTTTTTTCTCTATAATGTATATACATATTCTCTCACCATTGGTTATTGGGCAAATGAAAAAAAAAAAACATGACTAGTTCTTGTCTCAGTTTTCTTTCCTGTTGGGGAATGTATTTCCAGAGATAGGAGGTCTGTGCAATGAACTGATTTTTGAATAACTGGAGTTGACATAATAATAATTCAACACCCTTTGTGGCAAGCTTCTGTGATGTTTTAAGTATATGATCATAGTCTATCCTTTGATTATCCACAAATTGGGAACATTTGGGGAGCTACAGCTGGTCAGATTTCTTTACCTTCCTGTCTACTGGTTTCCCTTTTTCCTTAATTTTATTTGCTTTACTTTTGTTTCACATCTTTGACTTTTTTGATTCACTTTAATTTCATCGCTATTCTTGTCTCAACCATTTTGTCAGAACGCGACTATTCCAGGTATGTACTAGTGATAAATGCTATAAAGAGTTTAAAATGTTTGGGGGGTGGAGCCTGGCAGCCAACATAGTGGCACGCTAATTCTTGCTGGAGTTACCCTGTGATTCCCTAGCAGCCCATCCGTGACGTCCATTCGGGAGTTCAGCACTTCTAAAAGCAAGCTCTCAATGTCGGATCACCAGATCTTCTGATTAAGACATTTCTTGTTGGAATCGGAGGCAGACTCACAATTCTACGCCATGATTAACTAGCCGGGCCTGGCTGCGTCTCATGCACTATATAGGCCAAGATTCAAGTGCCACCCGAGTTTCAGAGCTCCCAGTCTGACGCACAGTGAACAGGCAACAACCCTGAGTCTGCAGGGTGAGAAATGGCCTCCTCCAACACCTCCGAAAGCTTGGCCAAAGACATTGCAAATATGACAGCGATGTTAAGCAAAGTTTTACAAGATACTACAGAGCTAAAGCAAGCATCTACACAAATAAATGAGGAGTTGCGTGTATTAGCTCTTCAGGTGGAGGGCTCCGAAAAAGTTATAAAGCAGCAATCTGCACAAATTTTACAATACGATGGACACCTGAGGGAACATCATGGCCAGATTCAGTACTTACTTTCCAAAGTGGATGACTTGGAAAATAGAGCTTGGAGATGGAACATCAGAATAGTGGGCATTCCTGAAGGAATGGAGGGCAGGGACATGATATCCTTTTTGGAGGATGTGTTGCCAGCGATGCTAGGGCTGGAGCTCGAGGCCCCACCAGAGATCGAGCGAGCTCACCGCACACTTTCTCCCAAACCCAAACCAGGGGAGCGCCCTCATCCAATATTGTGCAAATTTCTATGGTACCTGGTGAAGGAGAGATATCTCCACCTAGCAAGGGAAAGAAAATCTCTAACGTGGCAAGGTTGCTCCATCCAGCTTTACCAAGATTTCTCTCAGGAACTAGCAAGGCGGAGAAGAGCATACACAGAGGTGGAACAGCAACTTTACAAGATGGGTATTCCCACCTCACTCAGATATCCAGCGCAGCTAAGAATCCAATATAATGGGGTCTTTCATACGTTTAGCAACCCTGGAGATGTGGAACACTTTTTGCAAAACATACAAGTATCGAGCAGGGGCACGACCAAATTCCCGTAACTTCCGAGCAACACTAGTAGACCACACAGGGAGAACTCCCCAGTTTCCATGGAGATAGCAACCACTTCTGAGCTGAAGGATACAGAACCGTGGGGGCCTGGCAGAGAGCCTAATGGGGTCGTTCGAGGAAGCCTGGGAGGGATACACCGAGTAAAAAGTTGTCGGCCAGGAAGAACAGATCTAGAAGCTGCCAGAGATTACAAATCCTGTCAGATGACAGCAAGATATCCCCAGCAATTACACCTATTAAGCTGTCCAACAGATATGAACCTCTGGGGGACCTTGTGCCACATGCCCTGGACTTAATAAGGAATTCGGACTGTCCGTCACCAGAAGATCTTATGAACCAGAGTCTGCTTAAGGACTGGGCCCCACATTGCACAGATTGGGCCGAATGCGAGGGGAAACTGCCGACCGAGCAACAGCCGCCAAGATGACTGAGGGGTTCCAACCTTTTATTTTTCCTGCCCAGCTCGCTGGGCTTTGAAGAGCTATGGAGGGGTTGAGTTATTCTCCCCATCCTTCCCTCTCATCACTTAACATATAGGAGATGGGTCTCCATGTTTGGCTGGCATCCGATTAGAGAATTTTGTGTTTGGCCGGTTATGGCGTGGAGGCAATATTTGTGGCTTTCCCTGCTTCCTATGCCGGATGGCCTAAGGCCTAATATGGGTCATGATGTTTTGGTGAACCAAGTTAGGTGTTTTCTAACTGCAGGAGAGAGTTAGTGCAAAGCTTTTTTATTATTTCTTTTGTTTTGCACAGCACGTACTGGGTACACTCAGTTAGAGAAAGTGCTTCCCCCCTCTAGTGGTTATAAGGGGGAACTGATCTGGATTGTATTGTTTGTTCAATCATGGTGTAAGTGTTTCAGTTTTAAGATCCATGGATTGCTGATCTGTATCCTGGTGCTCCCTGCACAGTGAGTTTAGAGGGGGTTCACAGGGCCCTATTTGGGGTCAAGTAGCAGAGTTGGTCACACTACAGGATGATTGCAAAATTAGTGGTTCCTGGTAATTTACCAGGCCCCGTGCTCAGGAGGGGTTCTCTTGATCATGGACCATATCCATACGCAATGGTTAGATCATACAAGGAGAGCCTTTTAGGCGAAGGTTCGGTACAAGGAGCTTGGTATGGAAAGGTAAAAACAGAAGTTGCTATAGGGACTAGAATGGTATTAAGCGAATTAATTCACAGTGTATGTGGGGAGTGCAGAAATACAGAGGGCAGACATGGGAAGGGATTAGGGGATGATTCGAAGGACAAGCTTCCTACATACAGACTTCTTGGTTTCCTGGTAATTAGGTGGGGTCCTCGGGCATTTCTGACTGTTATAACTCACAGCAGGTAAAGATATGGTAACGGCTACCTCATGGAATGTGAGGGGCCTGAACTCACCCATTAAACATAAGAAAGTACTTGCCAGACTTAAATCCCTGAGAACTCAGATAGCCTTCTTACAGGAAACTAAGCTAAATCATATGGAAGCGCAAAAACTAAGGCGGGAATGGGTGGGATGGGAGGTTCATAGTGTGACTAACAAAACTAAAGGGGGGGTAGCCATACTGTGTCATAAAAATTTAAAATGGACTATGCAAGAACAAAAGGCTGACAAAAGAGGGAGATGGGTATTAGCCAAAGTAGACACCCCCACAGGGAATATAGTTTTAGCTAACATTTATGCCCCAAATGAGGACACTCCCAATTTCTTTCATAAACTCTCACAAGATCTAATGGAGTTGACGGCAGGGAAGGATGACATTCTCCTGGGGGAGATTTTAATTTAACTATGGATTCCCTCCTGGATAGATCTAACTCCAAGCCAGATGCACCCCCCCCCCCACTTGATCTATTAGGGCTTTAAAGGATATGATATACCTGTACAAGCTGCAAGACATATGGAGAGTAGCCCACCCGGTCGAGAGGAACTATATCTATTTCTCTGAAGCTAAACAAGTTGCTAGTAGGTTAGACTATTGGTTTATCTCTCTGAACATTATAAATAAGGTACTGGATGTTACAATTGCCCCTTTAGACATTTCAGACCATATCCCTTTAACATTAGTCTTGGGTCCTTTTGCTCCCTCTACTAGGTCAGTCAGTTGGAGGTTAGACCCTTTATTGTTGCAGGAGACAGACTTCAAAGAGTGGCTTAAAGGGGAGGTTAAAACCTTTTTCTGTGACAATCTGTGCAGGTCTGCAACTGTAGCAGCCATCTGGAAGGCTTTAAAGTCATGATTAGAGGTCACATTATCAGTTATGCCGCCTACCGTAGGAAGCAGAGAGAAAATGAGGCTAGGGAACTAGAGAGGGTATTGGGAGAGAAAGAAGGCCTGTACAAGAAGGACCCTACTAAACTCCAGAACCCTGACCTGCTGCATGACCTCCTGGCCCTACAAATGAAATTGAATATGCTAGCATCTAGAAAAGTGGAATTACAAATTCTAAGATTAAAACACAAATACTGGGCAGGGGAAGAAAAAGCTGGGAAACTCCTAGCCTTCTGGCTAAAAAAAACAAGCTGAGAGGCACATAGCCCAACTAAGGGCCAATAAGGGGGTAAAACATAGTAAACCAGAGGTCATTAACCAAATCATGCTATCTTTGTACCAAACCTTGTAGAGCTCCCATACTACCTGGGATGAGTCCAAATTTGAGGAGTTCATGGCAGGTACATGGCTTCCTAAACTCACAGACGCCCAGAGAGACCAACTAGAGATGCCCATGGAGATACAACAAATAAGGGAGGCAATTAATAAGATGGCCCCAAAAAAAGCTCCAAGGGGAGGTGGGTTCTCTATTGATTTTTATAAGGTAATACCAGAGATAGTATCTCATCCCCTGAGGGATATGTTACAAGAAGCTTGGGATCAGGAGATTCTCCCCACCACCCTCAGGGAGGCGATTATCACAGTCCTTCCAAAAGAAGTTAAAGACCACACCCTACCTACAAGCTATAGGCCCATTTCGTTGATTAACGCGGACACCAACATTCTAGCTAATGTATTAGCAGCTAGATTGGAGAAAATCCTTCCCTGTTTGATTCACACTTCCCAAGTGGCTTTGTGAAGGGCCGTGCCAGTTCAGATCACATTAGATCCTTAATCTCCCTTGTACAGAAGGCAGGGATGGCCCCCACTCCAGCAGCCACTATTTCAGTAGATTTTGAGAAGGCCTTCTATTCAGTAGAGTGGGAATTTCTCCACAGGATGTTGCAGCACTACAACTTTGGGGATATGTTTAGGGGCTGGGTCAAAACACTTTATACATCTCCTATGGCTAGACTGCTAACTAATAATACACTCTCTGAACCATTCAAATTACATAGGAGCACCAGGTAGGGATGTCCCCTCTCCCCGATGTTTTTGTGCTGGTCATAGAAGCCCTGGCTAGTGCTCTGAGGGAACATCTGAATATTAAAGGTATACGGTTAAGCTCTGAGTCATATCAGGCGCTGTTATATGCTGATGACTGTCTCATTCTAACTGACGATTTTCAATCTACTGCTGAAAATATTGTGAAGTTACTGCAATCCTTTGCTAGCATCTCAGGCCTCAGGATTAATCAGGGTAAAACAGAAGTCCTCTCCCCTGAATAAGCAGCTTTCATCTGAAGATATCTCAGCGGTGGGTTTGGTTAGGGCTAAGGCAGGTATTAGTATCTAGGAATTAGGGTAAATGGCAATGTGTCTTCCCTTCTGGAGACTAACCTCTCTCCACTAATTGATAGCCTCAAGGTAGAAACTCAAAGGAGGAAACAGTTAAACCTCTCTCTCCCCGGGAAGGTGGCAGCAATTAAAATGATGATTGTGCCGAGGGTATTTTACATATTATCCCGCCTTCCAATTGAGATCCCCAAGAAATGGTTTCAATTACTGGATAGTATAATATGGGCTTTCACGTGGGAAAATAAAACCCCACGGTATAGTAGTGCCAAACTCCGTGCTCCATGGAGCAAGGGTGGGTGGTGCCTCCCCTACTTTCAACACTATGCATACGCGATCTCAGCCGCAGCCACATGCAGACTGCTTCGGAGAAATAATTCCGACTTAGCAGCTTGGGAAGCAATAGAGAGGATGGCCCTGCAAGGGACCCATCTGGTTGGATATATGGGTAATCCCCTTCCCTCTAATTTTCATTTTTGGCTCACAATAAAAGCAGCTCACAAGGCCTGGCATCAAGAGGGGGCCATAAGTAACTCCTGTTTGAACCTGGGAAAACACCTCCCTTTATGGAATAACCCGGGTTGGACCATTCATCATAAACCCCTTTACTGGGAATGCTGGAAGAGGAAGCAGATTCACACTCTACAAGATATACTAATGAAGGATGGCCATACCATAGACAGTTTTACCTTTCTGAAAGAGAAGTTTAATTTGGGTCCTAGTGATTTTTGGAGATATCTTCAAATGAGACATGTTTATTTAACCTGGTTGAAAAGAGGGTGCGCGTACATGATGTGCCAAGGTAATCGCAAAGCCAAACAAAACAAACTGCCTTTAGATGGCTGGCTAGAATTGCAGAAAGGCCTGGCAGGCTGTATTTATAGGTATATGAGGGGTGCCTTAACAGACCCATCCCTAAACAAGCCAAAACAAGGTGGCAGCATATGTTGAACCTTCCCTTCAGTGAAGATGCCTGGCAAAGAGGCTGGTTAATAGCAAAAAAAGCCTGTGGGGACCCCAGAAGCTTCTTTATCCAAAATAAGATAAGACACCTCTGGTACCGTACTCCAGTGGTACTAAAGAAAATGAATTTACTTATGAACGATAGGTGCTGGAGATGTAATGCGACTGGAGCAGACTTACTTCATATATTGTGGCAATGTGACCCCATCCGTCCTTTCTGGTCGGAAATACTTACATGTTGTTCCAATGTATTGGGACAAAAGGTCCCTACCTCTCCTAGTTTTTGGATCCTGGGGCTCCCGCCTACTGAAGTCAGACCATCTAGCCCCCATTTGTCATGGCTTATACAAGCCTCAGTGGAAGCTAAACGGCTGCTTCTATGTAGATGGAGGACTAGAGATGTACCCTCTCTCACGGCTTGGTTAGTAGCCATGGCTAATTTGGCTAGTTTCTCCAAGCTGACTCACTTGTCTGCAGCATCCCTGCTTGCCTCTTGGATAAATGGGATCCATTTATGCAGTACCTTCAGAATATACCCCCACATTCCGTAAACCCTTTGTGTAAACATATGTTAAAGCCACCTTGAGTGGTCCTAGTCTTACTTCTTACCGCCCTCTGGTGATAATTGGTATGGTGAATGAGCCCCCCTTCCCCAGTACCCCACCTTGTAAGTAACAATCCAGTCCCATGTCATGTCCGTGATTTCTTCCACTCCCTTCTAATGTATTGTAAATGCACTGTGAATACCTTACTGTGATACAGTATGTAAAATCTGATTGAAATGTAACGTTTATATATGAACTGTGATATATGCCCTGTCTCTACAACAAAAAAAAAATCTAACTACAAGAGTTTAAAATGTTTCAGATGAATACCACAGCTGCAACCTGCTTTCAGGTTCATTACAAAAATATCAACGGACATTTAAGAAATGTGCTGTTACGTCTTTATATATTAGAAATTTGTAGCTATTGTTCGCCAGATCCTCCTCAGTAGTGTTCAGGTTATTTTTTTAAGTTCCTTTGCGCAGTCCTTTGTCAATGTCTGCTGGATTCTCAGTCCTCTTTTCTAAATGTTCAGACCTTTTCTTCAATTAGATTATCATGGATACATTATGAAATCCCAACATCCCGACTAACATTACACTGAGCCCACTAAACCGAAACACAGCATGCCGACTGCTATAATATCCCAAAACAATAATACTACAGTACATTACTACAACCCAACATTACAAATATGTCAGGAACACACTACATAACACCTGGACAACATAACAGGCAATATTGACACTCTTCTGTTAAATCTCCCACATCCCCCATTGTGGGGGGATGTTAGCCTCCATCACACCCCGGTATTAATATATACATCCTCAGAGTCTGGCATACATTGGGGATAAGGTGAATATGTGGAGATAGAATATTACCAGGCACCCATATGGACGTCACCCTGGAGTAACATGCTGAACAGCAACACCTGAACGTCCACACACAGTTGACACATGTTTCTGAATTGATGTATTAACAGGGTGAGCCAATCCACACACATAATAAGGGACCCCTGTAGTTACATTCTCTCTGAAAAACAGAAAGTACACAGAGGACAGAAAGCATACAATCATCAAAAATAAAATGGAAGGCAAATCTGAGACTAGTGATACTGGTCAAATGGAGGTATGCAAGGTGGTGCCGTCTAAGAAAGACAGAGACAAAATCAACAAAAGGGTATCTGCTTGTGAAAGAAAGAAGCAAAGACCACCACTTTTACTGGTGCTGCGAATACAGGAAAACCAGAAACTGCAAAGTATGAGCGGTAACCCTCCCTATTAATGGCAAACACCACCTAAAAAAGAACAACGAACACAAACATGCTCCTGATGCAACCGGAGCATCCATAGCAACTACGCTAGCAAACCTAAAACATAAAGTACAAACATCAACTGCCACCCCATCACATCTCATATAAATGGAAACAACAAGCCTTCATCCTGAGCTCAGACAACTCCTTCCAAATAAAAAAGCTCTGCTGCAAGTGGTAAATTGGGCATGACAAAAAGAACTGTCACCAGAACCAACCACAGTTGACAACATAAAAATACCTGAACAGTTCATACATGTCAACGGAGAAGTATTCTGTACAAAACGATCAGCTACAGGAGACAAACACATACTTATTTTCACAACAAAACACCATATACATGACCTCTAAAGAGCTACATACTGGATCATCAATGGCACTTTTAAAACAGTACCTAAACTGTTTAGCAAACTATACTTCATCCATGCACAAGTGGGAAACAAAGAAAACAGCATAATCCTACCACTGGTATATGCCCTCGTGACAGCCAAATCTCAAGAATGCTATATTCATCTGTTCCAGGACCTCCATGAAATTGCAGACCAGGAGAAAGCCACACTAGCACCAACAATAATAATTACAGATTTCGAACAAGCAGCAATTAACGCATGTAAGCAGGAATTGCCAAAATCCACAAACAAAGAGTGTCTATTTCACTTTGAACAAATCATCTGAAGAAAGGTGCAGAACATCATGTTAGCCTCACAGTATGGCACCAACCCAGAATTCAGCCTGTAAATCTGTCAATGCTTGCGCTAGCATTCCTGCTACCTACTAAAATTCCACAAGCATTCCAGGAATTGAAACAACAAATGCCTGCAAATGCAACACCTCTATTTGACTGGTTCCAAGAAAACTACATACTGGGACAGCTCTATAACAACCTAATCAACAATAAAAACTCTAGATACCCACCAATCTTCCCTCCTGATTTCTGGTCCATACTAGAGCTCACAGCAAAAGGCATCTCATGGATGCAGAGTAACATCAAAGCCTGGCACAGATGACTGTACTCCCTCCTTAGTAAAGCATATGTAGTGGTCCACACCATGATCTGAGAACTACACAGGGAACAATAAAGAACAGACGTGATGAGGGACAGCATTCAAAGAGGACTCCCCAAATCACAAGTCCAGAAAAGCTATGCTGCAAAGGAGGAAAGAATTCAACATTAGGGTTACCACCTTTTAAGAAGCCCAAAGTGGGACATTTCTTACTGAAACATGATTTTTTGCAGGACAGTACGTAACCTCAGCCAATGCAAGAGACTTGTTTTCTCTATATAATCAGAATTAAGGCTAAGTATTGTAGTTTCCCAGTAGCTTCTATTGTTTCTTACCATTTTAAGGTATTTTAGTTAAGGTATTATAGTTTTCTGCAACATTTAGTGGAAAGTTAGAAAATATTTTTTCTACTATAAAGTCAGGACATGTAGTATTTTTCATGTGTTTTTTGCAGGACACAGCTATCCAAATCAGGACTGTCCTGCAGAAATCAGGCTAGGTAGTAACCCTATTCAGCATATTATCAATGACAAAGAATACTGCACAGTACCAGACTATCTCCATGGAATAGCCCAGAACACCAGTTTGTAAACACTCCCACAATCACAGTCACTACTCCCACATCAGTCTCCAAGCATTACCATTGTTTGCATGTGGCTCGCATACACAAAGTGAACCTATATGAACCATGTCTAAAAAGCACATCAGGTTCACATGCTACAAGCTTGGCATGTTTGCAGCAGGTAAGCTGGTGCGAACATCTTCTAAAAATCATATCAGGTTTGCATGTTGCACACTTGACATGAGTGTAGCAGTTAAGCTGGTGTGAACATTATTTAAAAATCACATCAGGTTCACATGTTGCATGCTTGCCATGTGTGCAGCAACTAAGCTGGTGCACGTCATCTAAAAACACATCAGTTTCTATTTCTCATACTAATACTAGTAATTAGAGCCATTAAAGTACCCTTTTCATTGATTTCCCATTAAAATTAGGTAAACTTGTTAATTCTGATCCTTTTGCAAGTTGTTTAATGGCTTTTGATTTTGTCATTAAATTGCGTTAATTATAAAGTATTGCTTGCTTACTGCATTAAATGCCTAGGATTTAGTCAGCCAACATTCCCCATTCCAGATATGTGAAGAGGGGCCTCCGTGTTGTGAAGCCTGACTTTTTTGCATTGGGCCATGCAAATCCCCTTATGCATATATGGGCTGGCAGAATAACCTAGAGGTTAGAGGAACGAGGTGTGAATGAGCTTGATACATCCAGCAGACCAGACCTGAGTTTGATTCTCACAACCTCCACTTGCATATTGTGTGACTCTAAGCAAGTCACTTAACTGCCCAGTGCTCCCAGGTCACCTCTGAAAACAGGCACTTATGCCTAGTGGGCCATACCCGGTTACCAAAGACTAAAATAAAAAAAAATATTTAGTGCTACAAATGGGTTTCTCATGACTGTTATGGCTCACTTACTTTCCCTGTCATTCTGTAGGGAGCATATACACTATGGCCATGCTCAGCACTCTTTGTGCTAAGCAGGATCTTGGAAGCAGCACCATACCTCACATTTTGTCACTGAAATGAAGGACAGGGACACTCAAAATGAGGGACAATGAGGGACACTAACCCCCATGATGATCTAGACATATCTTAAAACATGGAGATACAGTACCTCAGAACACAGTGGAAACCATTGTATTTACTTGTACTTATGTTAGCCTCTGATAATTAATTTCTATAATAAAGCAGGGATGCCATTTAGATACAGCATAGGGGGCAGTTTCCCTCCCCCTGCATTTGTGCATAGATTGTCTTATGGTGTGGCAATAATGGCATTAAATTTGGATCTAATATTTTGCAAAATAAGTGTCCCTCCTTTCTTGTGTTGCACTCATGCTGCAGTGCACTCCTGACTCAACTGCATCTGCATCTGTATTGTGTTGTTCACTGTCTCCACCTATTAGCAGCAGCGCCATCAGATGTGACGTGGAGGAGCTCCAGCCAAGCAACAGCACATGAGTCACGTGAGTGGGACACTGTCTTTCCCGCCACAGAGTAGACAGACTGCACACTACAGCTTGGAGGAGTTGGTGAGCACTGAACTCTCAATAGCAGTATTGTGGTGGCATATTTTTGTTGGTCTACTCTTAGTGAGTCTTCATCTCCCTTGGTGAATGAAGGGGCTGGGGGTGAGCTAACTTGAGACTAGGCTACCTACTTACTCTACTAGGCTCGCTCGCAAAACAAAAAACACCATGGGCCCCCATGGCTGCAAGCTAGGCCTCTCAGCAGCAGCAGCAGCATTGACAGTGGTGTGGGTGGCCTTCATAGGCCTTGATCAGTGCAGTGCATCAGCAGCCAAGCAAGAAGCAAGCAACACAGGTTGGGTGGGTTCAGTTGGTGAGGTGACTTGGTTGCAGACCACATTGGAGACATGGGATGGTCAGTTCTAGGATCCAGCTTCTGGCAGAAGGACAGAGGAGGAGCAGACTGAAAACTAGGCTGGTGGCACACTGGGCTAGGGTGCAGGTTCTGGTCAGGTGGTTGGATAAGTAAAATGAAATAATTTTTTTTACAGGGGGATTGGGGAAGGAGGAAGGACTGAAATATTGATGTGTTTTTCATGTTTCTATGCTTTTGGGTAGCTTCACAACCCATATGGGATGAGTATTGAATGGAATGGTGTTGGGGAGAGAAATTGGGAAAAAGTTTTTTTGGGCGGGGTGGAATTTCAGCCAGGAAAAAAATTGGTTAGTAACTGGGTGGGTTTAAGCCCAAATCTGATGAACTGCTTTGGGGTATAGACATATGAATCTTATATATTTGAATTTTTGCTGATTTGCATATCACATTTCAGTAACAAGAAGTAAGTTTTACCTTTTAGAGATGTTCCAGACATTCCAGAGCTTCTAGCCTATGGGCTAACTAGCACCTGGCCTCCACTGGTTGTTGGCTCCTCCCTGCTGAAATCTGAAATGGCGTCTATGCCATAAAGTCTATATTTACAGGACATCCTCTGTGTGAGCAGAATGTTTTCCATGAGGGATGGATGAGGGGCAGAACAGTTTTCAAGGGTAAAATAAGGGCTGTCCTTTGCATTCAGGGACAGTTGAGCGATATGGTATGCACAGACTATTGGAGCCCCACTATAGTCAGGCTTATGCCCCCCCGAGTGAATCTGATCTCCACATCCCCATGCTCAGGCACATTATGACATAAGGCAAGGGAGAGTGCAGGGGCATGCCCCAGTGAAATGAATGAGGGTATTTTTTTATTACTATTTTATACAATATTGATTGAGAATTGGAGATAAATGAAGACCACTGCTCGACTACCAAGAGCCTTGTTTGTATAACAGTGGCCTTCATTTTTCTCCAACTCACTATCATAATGCATAAAATAGTAATAAAAAATAACTCCATTCATTTTAAATGGGTATGCCCCAGCACGCTGACCCATGGACATCATCTCTTAAAGATTCCTACCTCTGGCTCCCTTGTACTCAGGTAAGAGACTCTTAACTTATATCTATACTTTGTGGGTTGTCTGTAACAGGGTGGCCACTCCCGCTACAGTGTGTGTGTGCATGGGGGGGGGGCTGGCCCTGTGAGTGGGTGTTGAGTTATTGCTACTTTTGTGTTTGCCCCTTAAAGTTTGTTTGCATGGAATCATTCAAAACTATGGAGAGAAAATAGTAGGAGTACAGGCCAGACCAAAGTAATTAAGTAGTTTTGTGGGTAAGTATGTGTATGGGGTGGGAAGAACCACATATGTTTTCATTGGTATGTATGGTACAGTTCAGCTATGCAGCTCAGATGAGGGGAGACAAGAAAACTAAAAAGTATATCAGTGGCTATAAGTATGCCGCATGTGTGCAGATGTATGCAGATTTGTATTGAAGTACTAGCAAGCCATATTTATGCAGGCAGTATAGCTTAGTGGTTAAAGGCACTGAACTGAAAACCAGGAGACCTGTAGACCTGGGTTTGAATCTCATCAACCCCCACTTCTATACTGTGTGATCCTGAGCAAATCACTTAACTTTGCCCAGTTATCAGTGACCACTTGCTTTTTGCACGCATGCCACATGCATGCAATTGGTTCCGATTTAACATTTAAATCATGCTTGCAGCACGCATATCACATGGGTAGTTTTATGTGTGCAGCATGAAAATATTTACTATAATTATTTCTATAACGGCTGCTGTTGTGGGTTGAAAGTGTAAATGGACAGAGTTGAGAACTATCAATGCCCAGTGGTGTTCAACTTGGCAGTCATTAGAATATACAAATGGGGGTTGTTGTCTGTCCATACAAGGAACTGGATTCCACATAGATAATCATGGAACTGGTCCATCACTGTGCACATCAGTGCAAAGGATTTCAATTTGTGGACTCGGTAGTTTTGCTCAGATGGATTCAGCCTGTGGCTGGCAAAAGTGAGTGATCTCATCCCAGACCCTTAGTTTGGTTTTATAGCTTTCAAACCTTCCAGGCCTGCATCAATAAGCAGGGTATCATCCTGGTCAAGTCTACCAGTGCCAAGTTGGGTGCCTAAGTCAGGCTTTTGAAAATGTCTCAAAAGGCTGCTTCACATTTGTCAGTACATCAGGTGTCAAATGGTTCACTGATCTTGCAGTATTCTTGGACAGGCTTGTGCCTCTTTTTGACATATTTTTTCCCTGATGGATAGATGCCCTGGTATCAGATTGTACAATGTAACCAATGAGATGCCCTTTACAAATGTTCTGTAGTATGTACAGAATCCATGGAAAGATTGCAGAGCTTTCAGATTGTGAGGCATTGGTCAGGTAGTGAGGGCTCCCAGGTAGTGAAGGCTTCCACCTTGGCAGAATAGAAACATAGAAAGGTGTTAGCAGAAGAAAAACCACTCATAGTCCATCTTTGAAACACCGAATGCCTCAGCACAGCTGTCATAATAGATGCAGGCTCCAAAACCAAAACTGACAAAGACCAAAAGAGGAGGCCTTGCACACCAGGAGATATCAAGTGCCAATAAATACAAGAAGCCAGGGCGGTAAGCCCCAGTATACATAAATGGAAACAAAAAGTTTTGTACACTCAGAAAGAACCACAAATCTCTGTCCACTTCAATGCTGCTTTGCAAACAGTGTTCCGTTTATTCAAAGAAAAGTGCAGACAGGGAAAACAGGTTGCTACACATCACTCTTGCCCCAGCACTTTGAATCAAAAGACTCTTCATCGGGGGGCATGGTCAGAGGAGAAATCACCACTGATTAAATACAATGCCTCATTAATATTAAACAGTATTTGTTCATAAAAACATTGTGATACTCTAAAAACACAGTGCAGAAACAAGTTAACATGTTTAAAAATGGCAATTACAGGACAGCATAATTAAAGAATTACAATGTACTCTTGAAAGCTGCAATTGCATATCCTATCAAAATCACATTTTTGCTGGAAGCAACTATGTGCTGCACTTGTTAAAAAGTTATTTCAAGATAGAAATGAGAGGTAGGCCATAGTAGCAATCGTGGGGGAGTGATTTAGGGTGAGGGTATGGAACAAGGGGAAAAGGAAAGGGAGATCTGTTGGTTGACTGCCCAGATACAAGAGAGAAAAGAGAGAGGAAGCACCTACAAGAAAGAGTAGCACAAAAAATACAATGTGAGACATATAGTATAAAGGGTTCTCAGTACATCAATGTCATTAAACAATGTCATTTTTTTATTGACATTTGCATGTACTGAGGACCTGTTATACTGTATGATTCACATTGTATTTTTTGTTTCTCTATTTTAGGTGCTTGCTCTCCCTCTCTCTCTTGTATCTGGGTAGTGCACTAGTACAGCTCCCTTTTCTTTTCCCCTTGTTTCATATCCTTGACATAAATCCCCCCCCCCCCGCAGAAAGTTGACAAGAGGAAATAAAGCATTGTGGTTTTGAATGTTTTGAGCCTTGGGAAATTGTTACTACTGTCTAGGTCTCATTTCTATCTTGAAAGGACTTTCTAAAATGTCCAGCATGTAGTTGTTTCTGGCAACAGTACAATTTTGATAGTTCATGCAGTTGCAGCTTTCAAGAGTAACTGTGTAATTCTTAAATTGTCCTGTCTTGTGATTTCCATTTTGAAACACACTAACTTGTTTCTGCATGATGTCTTTTTAGCCTATCACAATGTTTTTATGAACAAGCACTTTTTAGTATATTAATGAGGCATTGTATTTGATCAGTGACATTTTCTCCTCTGACCACACCCCCAGACAAAGAGTCTACTGACTCGAAGCACCGGGCCAGAGGGATGTATGACAACCTGCTATTTTCACTGTCTGCTCTTTCTCTTTGAACAAATTGAGCACTATTTGCAAAGCAGCATTGAAGTGGACAATGATTTATGGTTCTTTTTTAGTGTGCAAGATTTCCTGGTTTGGTCCTGAAAGGAATGAACATGTAAACTGCAAGGAACTATTTAGTGTAAGTAGCAAATGAAGAACACAGGGGCATGACTGGAAACTGGGGGGGCGGAGATTCAAGAGGGAAGTGGAAAGTTTTATTTCACAGAAAGCAGAAAGGGTGGTGGAGCCATTGAACAATCTGCCAGCTGATGTAGTGGGCACCAAAACTATCAATAGGTTTAAACATGGCTGGGACAGTGTGAAGGGTTTAATGGTTGATCAGGGTGATAGCAGTGGGGCAGAGAGTGTGGTGATATATAATGTGGGTTAGAACTCTATATAGACAATAGGTCTCTGTTTTTTTTAGGGTTTATGGGCAGAATGGATGGACCAGTGGTCTTTTTCTGTCATCATTGTTTGTTTCTATTCTAACAAAATATCATTCACTGATTTTTATGTGCCTACCATACATTTTCCTAGCCGTTCATCTCTGAGTTGGCTGTACAGTACCAAAGACAAACTAATAGTATATGTTTAATACATTTAGAGGAACCTGTATTATACAAGCAGTAAACATTTTTTTTATTCTGCTTAATGTAGCATTACATTTGTGGGATTACAAGGGCTGAGTAGCTACAGCTTCCCCCTTTCGCTTAGCAGCTAACAGAGAGCTTTGTGGGAGGAACCTGTGACCTGTGGAAGCAGAGCCATTTGTGCTCCAGCTCTATTTTATGCCTTTCTTTGCTAACGCCCCCCCCCACATTGCAGCCCCATGGGTGAAGGACCAATGTGCAGAGAACATCAGAGTCTGCCCACTGGAGTCAATCCAATGATGTGGACAGCAGCCAGCCACTCTGCTCCCCAGATGACACAAAGTGGAGCAAGGGTCACCCTTCAGGACAGTCTCTGTGATGTCAAATGGCGTCTTCCAGGAATCAGTCAGGGAGTCAGCCATCAGCAAGGACCCCTGCTCATTGGATCCCCAGTACACGTGTATTGTTTGGGGGTTGCATTGTGGTTAGGAGTGAATTCTTTCAGTTGTTTGGGGGGTTGCATTGTGGTGGTGAGTGAATTCTTTCAGTTTTTTTTGGGTTGCATTGCGGTGGGGAGTGAATTCCTTCAGTTGTTTGGGGGGATGCATTGTGGTGGGGAGTTAATTCCTTCAGCTGTTTGAGGGATTGCATTGTGGCGAGCAGTTAATTCCTTCAGTTGTTTGGGGGGTTGCATTGTGGTAGGGAGTTGATTCCTTCAGCTGTTTGAGGGGTTGCATTGTGGTGGGGAGTTGATTCTTTCAGTTGTTTGGGGGGTTACACTGTGGTGAGAAGTTAATTCTTTCAGTTGTTTGAGAGGGTTGTACTGTGGTGGGGAGTTCATTCCTTCAGTTGTTTGGGGGTTGCATTGTGGTGAGGAGTTATTTCCTTCAGTTGTTTGAGGGGTTGCGTTGCAGTGGGGAGTTGATTCCTTCAGTTGTTTGAGGGGTTGCATCGTGGAGAGGAGTTAATTCCATCAGTTGTTTGGGGGGTTGTATTGTGGTCAGGAGTTAATTCCTTCATTTGTTTGAGGGGTTGCATTGAGGTGGGGAGTTAATTTTTTCAGTTCTACCTTGTTTGTAAAAAAAGGGGGGCAGAGAGAGAAAGAAAATATATATATTTCTTGGTTTTCTCATGCCTGTATCTGTGGAATTGCCAAAGTACCTGATGGTTTTAGAGTCGTATTTGAGTTTACTTGAATAGTACACTCTCACCATATCTGGGTGTGCACTATAGGGTAACTTACACACCTGTGTTCTGTGCAAAAGCTGGTTGGTAGCAGATACTCCCTATCTGGGTGTGCATTACAATCTAAACTAAGTTAATTTTATGTTAAGTTTCTCTCTTACTAACTCAGTTCTTTTTAGGATGGGGATCAGAGGGGAGGTGCTCAGTTGTGTGGACTGTGGGGCACTCTTCCCTAGGGATGTGCTCTGGAGGAGGGAGCACTGCCCCATCTGCAGGACCATAGCAGAGCTCCATGCTCACTTGGTAGCAGCGAGGGTAGAAATATTTCAGCTGCACTCTCAGCATAGCAGGAGTGCACCTCCCACACCCCCACTCCCCCAAAGACCCACAGGTTCAAGGGGATGGAGATTAGCGAGGTGCGAGATGATAGGAGAGGTAGCCATAGCGAGGTTGTCCAGCACAGTACCAACCAAATGGTGAATTGCTTCACACTGCTGGAGGAGGTTCAAGCATCTGATTCCTCCTGGGGGGGACTCTGAGTCAGACGAAGGGAAAGGGCAGGACAACATGGTGGTACCCAAGGGGGGGGCAAGGCTGCCAGAAAGGTTCTAGTGGTTGGGGACTTGATGATTAGGGGTGTAGAAAGGATGATAGAGGAGGAGTCAGATAGGAGTGGGATAGTCCAATGCCTGCCTGGAGCATCATCCATCTAGGATTTAGACAGAATAGGGAGGATGGTGGAGAGGGAGCGAAGGGAGCTGGTGGTGCTGGTACACCTGGGTACCAACGATCTGGCAAACCAGTCAATGGAGATGGTGAACTGGAACTTCCATAGACATGGGGACAGATTTGCGACACACTCAGCCTCCCTGGTCTTTTCTGAAGTTCTTCCTGTGTGGGAGAGAGAGAGGGGAGGCAGGATAGGATAAGGAGTGCTGAATTAGAGGAGTTTAACTGCTGGCTTAAGGGTTGGTGCTGAGACATGGTGTACCACTTTCTCGGGGACTGGGAGAACTTCTGAGACAGGAGACTCTTCAAGAGTGATGGACTTTACCTCAGGAGAGTGGGTGCTAGCATCCTGGGGCAGAAGTTTGATGTCTATAGCAGACATTTAAATTGACTGCAGGGTAGTCTGGCTCTAGGGGAACCATGGTGGATGGTGAGCAGAAGGGGATCTTAAAGGAATAATGCCTGACAGGGTGGGTGTTATGCTGGGATAACATCCCACCTCAGGTGGTTGGGCCCAAGGCCACCGGCCGAGGGCGTCCAACACCCGAGATTATCCCAGCAAAACACCCACCCTGGAGGGCATTATTCCTATTATACAATGGCTTGTTGTTTTATAATTAAAAAAATAATTTTAGAATGTTTTTGTTAGTCTGGAAAAATATTTTTGTTTCTTAGAGAAGATGCAAATAATCATGGAGAAAATGGTCATCATCATCCAAATCATCAGCAGGGATGTTATGCCAGGATAACATCCCTGCTGTGATGGCCAACTGACCAATCAGAAGCCAGGATTTTTTCTTGCCACTGTATAGTAGATAGTACTCCCCAACACCCAGGGAAATGTAGCAGCAAAGAGGGTAAAAAGAGAGCAGTAGTGTTTACAGGACCATGGGAGTGGACAGCAGTGAGGGGAAAACAAAAGGCAAAAGCACCAAAAAGGGTGGGAGAGAATGAGGAAAACAGAAGGACAGTAGCAAAGTTAGAGCAGGAGTCAGATGGAAAGTGGAATGCCTTAACGTCAGGAGCCTAAGTAACAAACTCAGTGAGCTCCAGGTGCTGATGGCAGACACTGAAGTGGACCTTGTGGCCATCATGGAAATGTGGGCCACAGATACTGTAATAACCACTGGTAGATGAGGGTCTCTGGGTATTCACTGTTCAGGAGGGATAGAGGAACTGGTAGAGGGGGGAAGAGTTGCCCTTTTTGTCAAGAAGGGCATCCAGGTGGTCAAAAATTTATTTATTTATTTAAGAGATTTACCAGGAAGGCATGCTGAGCAGAGTACCGCTCGATTCCAGATGCGCCTTGGGGGTAGGGAGTTACAATGGTACAGTAATACAGCAGAAACAAACATACATAATGTGTTTAAGGCAAGCAATGGGTGAAGCATTTATAGTACAGTTGCTCAAAAGCAGTGAATACAGGCTGTACAATACAATGGGTTTCAGGCTTGATTTAAAACAGAATAGTGCACGGCGGCTTAGCCGGGTAGGAGATCTTACACACGCAGATTTCAGTTAAAATTAGCGTAGAAGCAGTACAGCTCAGTTCCCCTGGGTGATTTAGTGCCTACTTTAGAGCGAAATGGTAGTGCAGCTCTATCCCTCAATGCTATGGTTCTTAATCAGTATAAGGTGCACGGCAGTAAAGCTCTGATTCCCTTTGGTGTTACAGTTCTTGATTACAGTACAGGCAATACAGCTCAGTTCCCCTTAAAGTCTTAAGTTGTATGGCCCTATTCCCCTTACACAATACTAATTTTCAGTTACAATTTCGGGTGGCTTAGGTGGCAGAGTGCTATGAGTAAAAACTAACAGCAGCACTGCTCCACCTATGCAAATTCAAAGGCACAGTCAAGACTCTATGCGGGAGAAAAAAGGCGCCAAGTTTAAAATTCTGTGGCGCAGCTCCCTGAAGCAGCTGTAATCTGGGATCGCTACCTGGTGCAGTCAGCAGCTCCATTGTCCATGGGGAAAATTCGGTGGCTGTGGGGAGGGCTTTGAACAGATAGCCCTCGCGACTGCACTGGTGCACTCAGCAGCTCCGTTGTCCGCGGGGGAAATTCGGTGGCTGTGGGGAGGGCTTTGAACAGCTATGAGTGCATTAGGAGTAGCAATGGGGAGTGAGTCAGTATGGATGCAACTCATGGCAGCCATAGGCAGGAAAGTAAGCTTGGAGGTGACCTATAGGCCTGCATGGCAAGGGAGGAAAGGGGCAGAGAACTCAGAGAAGAACTTGAAAGAGGGGTTGCAAAGAGAGAAGTAGTGGTGGTAAGAAGCCTGAACCTGCCAGACATCGATTGGAACGTCTGAGTGGCCAAGAGACCAGGAGTCAGGCCTTGCTGAATGCCTTCCAAGACTGTCCACTGGTGCAACTACTTAAGGAACCCATCAGGCAGACTGCAATCCTTGATATGGTGCTCACCAACTCAGAGATGGTGGGAGCTGTGGGAGTAGGGGATCCACTGGGGAACAGTGACCATAACTCTGTTATGTTTGAATTAGCCCTTGGGTCCAGCAAGCCACTACTGAGAACTGAAGTCCTTGACTTTAGAAGGGCAGACTTTGATAGGATAAGGACACTGGTCAGGGATAAGTTAGTAGGGGTGGAGGACATAGGTGGGGTGGAGGAAAGATGGGTGGCAATTAAGGGCAATCCTTGAGGCATCTAAGGTATGCATAAGAACAGCAATGAAAAAGAGCAGGTTTAAGAGACCACTACAGTTCTCAGCAAGTTTCAAGGAAGCAGTAACAGCCAAAAAGAAAGCCTTCTATAAATATGAGGAAAAGCATGGAGAGGTAGAATGGCAGGATTATCTATAGAAAAATAAGGAGACAAAGAGAGCTGTTAGGGAGGCAAAAGCAGACACAGAGCTGCGTACTGCAGAGGGGATCAGGAATGGAGAAAAACAGTTTTTTATATATATTAGTGAAAAAAAGATGGGGCAATTGTAAGGCTAGTTGGGGGGTAGGGTGATAGAGAAGGATGGGCAAAAGGCCACCATCCTGAATGACTACTTTTGCCCAGTTTTCACTAAGGAGGACAACAGGTCTATGCCAGAGAGTGGTATCAAAGCAGCCACTAAGGGAGTCCAGGAAATGAAACAGCCATTGCTTAGTAGTGATAGGGTACTGAAAGGGCTGGCTGCCCTTAAGATAGATAAGGCCCCTGGACGAGATGGGTTGCATCCAAGGATACTCACAGAATTGCAAGTGGAGCTGCCTGAACCACTGGTAGGTCTGTTCAATAGCTCACTTAGTTCTGGGGTAGTTCCAAGGGATTGGAAGGTGGCAAATCTGTACTGATTCATAAGGAGGGAGATAAGGAGCAACCAGGGAACTACAGGCCAATCAGTCTAACCTCTATCATGGGGAAGCTGATGGGAGTCACTGATCAAACAGGACCTTATAGACTACCTGGAGAGCAACAGGCTCCAGGATAGTAAACAGCATGGTTTCATGGCAGGAAGGTCTTGTCAGACTACCCTGATAGTTTTCTTTGACTGGGTGACAAAGGAATTAGGCAAGGGCTATGCTGTGGACATGCTATACTTTGACTTCAGTGAGGCTTTTGACTCAGTACCTCACAAACAATTGCTCAAGAAGATGGAAGACCTGGGTGCGGCTAAACCTATAGTGAGCTGGGTTGGTAACTGGCTAGAGGGGAGACAGCAGACGGTGGTGGTTAATGGGATTACATTGGAAGAGAGGGAAGTTACCAGCAGGATTCCACAGGGATCTGTCCTGGGTCCGGTCTTCTTCATCATGTTCATTAGTGAAATTCGAGAAGGAATCCAGGACAGATTGTGTCTTTTCACAGATGACACAAAACTATGTGGGAGGGTGGATAATGACAAGGAAATAAAGGACATGCTGAGAGATCTACAAAAACTAGAGGGGTGGTCAATGGTCTGGCATTTAAAATTCAATGCTAAAAATGCAAGATAATGCACCCAGGGAAAAAAAAAAACTAAGACGGAATACTGGATGGGAGGGGAGAGATTTGGCACTACAGCTGAGGAACGGGATCTGGGAGTTATCATCAGCAGCTCACTTAAGCAATCAAGTCAGTGCAACAAGGCCTACAGCAAGGCTAATAGGATGCTAGGATGTATCAGGAGGGTTATTGACAGTGGAAGAAAAGAGGTAATACTTCCCCTCTGTTGATCCCTGGTGAGGCCTCACCTATAGTACTGCATCCATTTCTGGAGTCCTCAACTCAGAAAGGATAAGGATAGGTTGGAGACAGTGCAGCAAAGCATAACAAAAATGATTCAGGGTCAGCAGGGCAAATCTTATGAAGAGTGCCTCAAAGCACTAAATATGCATATACTGGAGACCAGATGGGAGAGGGGAAACATAACAGAGACTTTCAAGTTCCTTAAAGGAATTAACAAAGTGAACTGTGGGAAACTACTTAGCCTGAATACCAACTTGCGGTCATGTGGACATGAGTGGAAGTTAACAGGAGGGAGGTTCAGGAGGGACATGAGGAAGTTCCACTTTATGGAAAGGGTGATGAAACCTTGGAATAGTCTGTCAGCCGAGGTGGTGGGTGCGAAAACAGACAGGAGATTCAACAGGTCTGGGATAGAGAATGAAGGGAATTGTGGTTCCAGGGGGCAACAGGATCAAGGAGGAGAAGAAGGAGAAGGAGGAGAGATTGGGAAGGGTTAGTACCCTAGAGGAACAGCAGTTTCCAGGGATTATATCGATCATGGGCAGACTGGATGGACCGCTGGTCTTTCTGTCATCATTGTCTATGTTTGTATTGAACAATAGTTTCTTGTGCCTTGCATCTATAATTGTATTGGTAAAAATCTTGTATCTATAATTATATTGGCAAAAGTATTTAAATAAATTAATGATACAACTTTCCTTTCAACATTACATTTTTAAAACATCTAGACGTGCTTCTACAGCGTGAATTTGTTTTACTTGGGAGAGCCAAGGACTGAACCGGTTCTGTCTCACATCAGCTAGAGCATTCTTCATAGAAATACAAAGTATTTTCTCTTTAATCAAGACTTTATACTGTACATGGATGAAATTGTTACATTCTATTAAAAAAGTCCCATAAATATTGAAACCATGCTTGTACACCCACATTTCTGGAAATTATATGTCAAGGGGCTTTACAACCTCTGTTATCCAAAATAATCTCCACAAAACACTACAGCAGCAATCTCTGTTGCTGCATAGTAATCCTAATCCAATATTCTACTGCTCTAGTGTTTGCAAGAGCATCTATGCTCGGTTGCCCCACTTCTGTTTTAAACGTATGCATGGGTATACTTTTAATAATCCCAAAATTGATTAATGCATGCCAGCCATAACTGATCCCATCTGTGCTGTTTTAGAGATGCCCCATAGCTCTGTGGCAAAAAAGCCTGTGAATTAAATTTATTGTTACATGCTCTGAATGGTATTTGCACTGCCCCCATACAATTTGTTAATTCTTTGTTACCTGTAACAGATCTCTTTACATTAAGTTTAGTTGAGATATTAGTTATGTAGTTAGCCCCATTACTATTGCAGTCATAGACGATCCTAAATTGATTGTTTTTTTTTACTATATCAAGTTTGTTGTTACCTAAATGCTCAACTCTCTTTAGCATATTTTTTGCTCCCATTATCATTATTTTTACTTTTGTCTACATTACGATAAGCCTTAATTCATCACACATGTTGTTTAATATTTAAAGTGCTGAAATCCTGTTGCTGATGATGAAAAGATTGCTAAGTTATCAGAATAGGCTAACACAGGACAGTTTCCATTATAAATAATTTGGGCTGTTCCTGGAATTTTATTCGAAGACAATTACTTAGACATTATTTATTTATTTGAAAGCATTTTACCAGATAAACCATACTGAGAACGATAGCCCTATATACAGATGTGACCCAGAAGGAGGGGAGGGTAGGGTAGGAGAGAGGGAGAGAAGTTTAGGAACAGCAATAAGATAAAAATAAAATGCTATCAATGTAAGTGGACAATATTAGTTATCAAAACAAGAAAAGCCACTCAGTGGCTAGTGGAGGGTGCAATAGATAAGCAATTTAAATCTGCTGCACTCTCTCGTAGCCAGTTCAGAAAAAAAAAAGTGTCACAACTGCTTCAGTTAGAGGTACAAAAAAAAGGACTATATTAAACAACAGAGTAGTTCAAAATTGTTGAAAAGGTACAGACAATATTCAGCAATCATAGTTTACAGGGCATATATAGATTCAACAGCAGTTAGTTAATAATATTAAAACTAAAAGTTCTAAAGTGATTAAAGTTATTCAAATATCTTACCATTTATTAAAATCTTTTTAGTAAAGTTTTCCATAAATGCCAAAGAGAAATCTTGACAATGTTCAGTGAAGTGGCATTACCAGATTGCTTTATTTCATTTTATTTACCTAGTCAACAATTAGTTTGGTTCTTAGTTCTTGATTAACTATTTCTTTTCAAGTGACGTTTCAATTATAAAGTACAGCCAAGCTGTCCAATGTTAGCACTGCCTTCAATATTTTCCTGCCAAATTATCTTTTTCCACAATGTCAACTTGTCTTCAATCAGTTATTCCTTTACATCTTGTAACTTCTTTGATTCCTTTTCTAATAAGTGATAAGCCTAAAATGTTTTTAGCAGGCCTAATAATGATTTAAGTAAAGACTGATTCATCTTTCTACAATTTTGTTTTTTTTGCAGACTGTAAACACTTAGCTATACATTACCCGATGTGGATTTTTCTGTATTTCTTATTACTGCTGTTTTTTTATACTGCTCAATTATTTTTAACAATTTTACTATTACATCATTATTCCCATCAGTATCTCCTGTTAGCTCTTTGCAGAATTCTGGATAATATAAGTGGAAACAGATTTTCCACTGATAACCCTAATTTTTCCAGTCTTCTTCTATCACAGGCCTCATAAGCCAAGCTTACTGAGTCAGTAATTATAAGTAGAAAGGAGGCACTTGGGTCATTCTTTAATTGTCTCTACTAGTACATGATTACATAGTTGGATTCCTAATTTTCTTTCTTTGACTGGGTGGCCAAAGTAGTAGACCAGTGATGGGCTGTGGACATGGCCTACCTAGACTTTAGCAAGGCATTTGACACAGTCCCACACAAAATATTAATAAGCAAGTTAGCCAGCCTGGGGGTGGGTCCCAGGGTGGAAGCCTGGGTAAAAAATTGGTTGAACAACAGGACCCAGAGGGTTATAGTAAACGGAGTCCACACCAAAGAAAGGGGGGTTACTAGCAGGGTACTGCAGTGTTCAATACTGAAACCAGTGCTCTTTAACATCTTTATAAGTGACATTGTGGAGGGACTGGAAGGAAAAGTATGCATCCTTGCAGATGACACAAAGATCTGCAACGAGGGAGGAGGCATGTGATGCTCTGAACCTGATAGAGCTCTCCTCTGGCGCTCCCAACCCTTGCTGCAGAATTTTGGTTTAAAATACAACCTAAATGCATATTTCTCACCACAGTCTAGACAAATTAACTGAGAAGAACTTAAAGACTTACATGGAACCTCCAGCTTGGCAAAACAGCATCATGTCTGAAGCGGAGATGCGAAAAGCTGCTCCCAAGCACACCCCACCACAGATGCCCGACAAGCAAGCCAAACATCCTAAGCCCCAAGCATCGAGCTCTGGCTGCCTCTCTACTGCTACAGCGGCGCCTTCCCCTTTGACTAAGGACCATTTTCTACTGGCGTTGGAGACACTAACTAATGCAATCCAGGAGATCACTCTGGAAATTAAGACTGTCCGGACGGATCTAGGGGACTTGGGCAAGGGAATGGGAGCTGTAGAAGCCTGAGCTTTTTTCTCAAAACCTGGAGAGACAGGGAAGACTCTGACACTTCAGCTATGTAGCAAAAAATTTCTAAATTGGAAGCTAAACTTGAGGACTTGGAGGGGCGCAGTGCAGGAATAATTTAATTATTTTTGGGCTACCGGAAGAGGAAGAGAGGGCTACCCCAATCCAGTTTGCACAGACATTTCTAGAGCAGGTAGCTGGACCCTCTCCCAGTGGTCCTACCTATATTGTAGAATGGGCTCACCAATCTCTATGCCCTAAGCCCCAGGATGGCTCCCCTCCTCGCCCATTTATGTTAAAGCTCTTAAACTTCCCTGATAAGCAATTTCTTTTACAGAAGACCAGAGACCTACTAGAAATCCTTTGGGAGGGCACCAAATTGGTCTGACACAAGTTTTACCTGCAGGAATCTGACAAAAATGGGCTGCCTTCCACCCTGTGGTCACTAAACTTATAGCCTTAGGAATCCGGTTCAGGATGCAATATCCTGCTCGTCTCCAAGTCCATCTTAATGGCAGGTGGCACTCTTATGACACCGCAGAAACCATCACCAAGGACCTTAGAAATCTTCTCCCTGACTTATTTAGGGACACCTGAATCCTGTCTGCTTCTACAGGTTGAGGTTTGTTAGTGGACTGCTCAGATGCTCAGCTGCTCAGTTTTTTGTTTTGGAGGCATCTAGCTGATCTACTGTTACCAAATCCAATGTCTGGTTCCCTCCCCTGAGTGTATGAACTTTACTTAGTTCATCTAGTGTGACCTCCCTTTGCCCGGGATCGTTTCAGCCGGCTATTCCACATTCATGTGTAGGAACCGATCCTGTGGAGGGATGGTCACCGACGTCTAATCCCGTTGGTCTGTTTCTGCGGCCTGGATTGAGAATGACTTCTGGGAATGGAACGAATTAGGCCACACTTGCCAGTTTTCATCGGAGTTAGAGCTGTGAATACTGCAAGGACACTTGATGGTCTTCCTTCTATCCAGACTGGAAATTGAGCCCTAACTTAGGGTAGTGGTAACTGATATGATTACTGATTTACCTGCAAGCCTGTTTTTAAAGAGTTGGGGGGCTGGAGTGGAGGCCCCCCTCCCATCGGTCAGGCAGGGTGGTAATAGTTGAGATGATTCGCTGTCACCCTTTACGGGGTTTGACCCCTGAGGGTTTTCTGGTGGCAGCAAATTTGTCTAGAGTGGGTGATGCATGCATGGGAGGTGTTGTGGTCGGAGTTGACGCCTATAATGAGATGCTATCCGACACCATAAACTCCCTCGCACCTGTCCGTGTATGACCCAGGACTTCTTACCTGAGGTCGCCATGATTTGATGGTGAGCTCAGGGAGATGAAGAAACTGGGTCAGAGACTGGAGCACTGCTGGAGGAGATCCCGTCTGGATGCGGACAAATTGGCCCTGCGTGCCCATTATGTTGGGTACCAGGAGGCAATCAACCGTAAGAAGACAGTGTTTTTGTCTGGGGAGATTGCTGCCGGAAGGAACCGACCGGCCTCACTCTTCCGGACCATTGATAGACTTTTACATCCTGTCTGGCTATGGCTCAGGAGGGTTTTTTCCAACACGGACTGTGAGGATTTCGCTCGGTTCTTTTCGGATAGGGGGTCTGCGATCCGGCGGGTGGCTCCTTCAGCCAGCAATGATACAGCTGGCAGTGATCGTCTGATGTGTTCTGAGTGCACTCCGTCTGGTTGGGGAGAGTTTAGACCAGTGGAGGATAGTGAGGTTATTGAGGTAGCAACCAATGTGAGGCACACCTTCTGTGAACTGGACCCGGTGTCAACGCGTTTCTTAATGAGATGCGTTGACTCTGTTGACCCGGTGTTTCCCATGATTGTACGGTGCTCCCTTTCCGAGGGTGTCTTTTCGGATGCCTTGAAGGAGGATCTGGTGAGACCCATCTTAAAGAAGCCATCTTTGGACCCGGAGATCAGGGCAAATTACCGTCCAATCTCTAACCTTCCATTTTTAGGAAAGGTTATTGAGAAAGTGGTAGCGCTTCAGTTGGAAGAGCACCTCATATCTCACGAGTTGTATGAACCCTTCCAGTCGGCTTTTCATGCCAGACATAGCACCGAAACTGCACTTGTTCGGGTGCAGAATGACCTTCTCAGGGCTAGAGATCGGGGAGACAAGACAATTCTTGTTCTCCTCGATCTCTCATCAGCATTTGACACTGTGGACCATTGTGTGCTGCTTGCTCACCTTGGGGATCTATGTGGACTCACCGGTAATGTCATCAAATGGTTTGAGTCCTTTCTTACTAACAGGAGGCAGCGGGTTATGATGGGAAATTTCTCATCTACACCCAGTCTGCTTCTTTGTGGAGTTCCTCAGGGATCAGTATTGGCTCCAATGTTGTTTGCAGTGTATATGCTGCCTCTGGGTGGGATCATTAGGAAGTATGGCTTGAGTTTTCATTGCTATGCCGATGATACTCAGCTATATTTTTCCTTTGCCCCAGGAACATCCAATGCAGTGGATGTGCTTAATATCTGTCTGACCAAGATTAACGACTGGATGGCCTCCAGCTGGTTGCGGCTGAACCCCGATAAGACGGAGGTATTAGTAGTGGAGTCGAACAGAGTTCATGATAGGATGGCCTCTGACACAGAAACTGGGCTTGTCCTAGGGTCTGTGCCATTGAAGGCCTCCTCTTGGGTGTGAAATCTTGGTGTGATTCTGGACAGAGATTTAACCATGGAGGCTCAAATATCCTCTGTGGTTCGTACCTGTTTTTACCATCTCAGAAACATTGCCAGAATTAAATCCCTTGTTCCGCCTCTGGACCTCCCTACTTTGATACATGCCTTAGTCACATCTAGGCTTGATTACTATAATGCTCTCTATCTCGGGGTCACGGGAGGATCTCTCCGCAGATTGCAGCTGGTGCAAAACGCAGCTGCCCGATTGCTGACCGGGCAGCAAAAGTTTTGTCATATTACACCGGTTTTGCGTGAATTGCACGGGCTGCCAGTCAGGTGGAGAGTCCTCTTTAAGGTGGGTCTTCTTACCTATAAGGCCCTACATGGACAGGGCCCTGGTTACCTGTTAGACCTTCTGTCACCTGCCTTCTCCTCGTGCCCTCTTCGTTCCTCCAGTGAATGCCTCCTGACCATTCCCAGAACTAGGCTGAAATCAGCCGGCGATAGAGCATTTAGTGCCACGGCCCCTGTTCTGTGGAACTCCTTACCAACTATGGTCAGAGAGGCTTCATCGGTGGATGTTTTTAAGGCCCAGTTAAAGGCCTTTTTCTTTTCTAAGGCATTTAATGCTTAGATAAAGATTTATAGTTAGGTTTAGTTTTTGTAATGATTTGTATTTATGTGTAAATTTATATATTTATTATGTTTAAATGTTTTGTACGGCACCCAGAGCCTCTGGGATTGGGCGTCTTTTAAATAAATTTTGCCTTGCCTTGCCTTGCCTAATAGCAGTTATCTGTTGGGCCTAATCAGTGCATAGTTGAAGACATTGTTTTTTCTCTTATTTCTTCATGTTTCCTTATCATACTTTGGACTCAACAGTAAGACCCTACTTAATTTTGGTGTTACAATGTGTTTTTTATCAGCAAAGTATGCCTTAAGTAACCCATATTGGCGGGACATAATCTTGCAAAATCCCCAATACGAAAGATGTTTAATTATCTAGTTTCTTTTTTCAATTAGTCCAAGGATGGTGGCCATACAACTTAATCTGGAGTTTTTAAGTAGTCCCCATGAATAGGTGAAAAAGGGAAAATTTGGGTTAATGTTAGACTGTTTACATGGTTGTTATTAAAGTTCCTTCTGTTTTATTAATACCAAGACTGTGTGGGGGGAGGGGCAGCCGGGGAATGGTGGGTGGGATCCTATGTTGGTCAGGAGCTTCATGCACCGAGTTGTTAGAGGTAGTGGGGTTAGTGGGTTGGGGCAATTGGGAGTAAGATGGACAGTTTTCTGGCCTTCATTATGTCTATTATTGCTGACCTTAGGTGTGGGGGCTTTGGGGATTGTTTACTATAATGGATGGGTGGGTAATTTATTTGGTTCAAAGATTGGGAAGGGGGGAAGGTACCATCGGAGGAGAAATTGTATTCTTGTCTAAGTTTCCTTTCTGCCATATAATCCATTTTATGCATCTAACTGACCTTTTTTCACTACATAATAATATATAACATGACAGCCTATAACTTTTGTACATGGAATGTTAAAGGCGCTCAATCCCCCTGTAAACATGCCAAGATCCTTCTACATCTGAATAAATTACAAACTGACATTGCTTTCTTACAAGAGACCCATTTACCCTCCTCCCTGATCCTCCTCCTTAGGAGGTCCTGGGTAGGACAAATTTTTGGGGTGGGCCTTGATTCCCGCAAGAGAGGGGTGGCTATCCTAATAGCTCGGATAATTCCCTTTCGTCTTCTCCAAGAAATAATAGACCTTAGTGGGTGTTATGTTCTTATAAGAGTGCTTTTGGGTCACTTAGAGGTAGTATTGGGCAAAATATATGGTCCTAACATGGATGACCCTGTTTTTTTTATCACGCTTATGTCTATCCTGTCTCCCTGGAGTTCTCTGCCAATAACTGTTGAAGGGGACTGGAACTTGGTCCAATGCAATGAATTGGACAGATCTGGTCACTCTCAGCAAGCTCTCTCACCGGGTCTGGTGGCTCTTTTGGAGTTCATGAGGTCAGCTGGTCTGGTGGACCCCTGGAGAACCCTCAAACCATCCAGCTGAACATACTCATTCCACTCCATCCCACATAATTCCTTCTCAAGGATTGATTACTTTCTGTTGGGAAGAAATTATATTCCAGGGATAACGCTACGTCATTTCAATCCAAAAAATGTACACAAGGCAATAGTGGTGCTCCCAGTTATTCACTCGTATTTCTATACAAAGTTGTGGCACACACACACACATCCCAAATATAAAATTGAACATGGAGCTACTAAAATACTGTATTTATTTCACCAAAACCAGACCACCTGACACATTTCGGACACTAGGTCCTTTATCAAAGGTTAGAAAATCACTCACAAACAGTTCATTTAAACGCTGGTCCTTGCATGATGTCATGATGACACACTCACAGTTCATTGGTCACCATAATTACTTCTCTAATTCAAAACCTAATACAATCAATATACAAGTTATAAATACTACTAATTATTATATTAAAAAAACATACATCCAGAGGTGCAAAAGACATTAGCATGATGTGCAAATATTACTAATAATTCACTATACTGTAAACATTCTTTAAACACTTGGGGCCAGATATTCAAAAGGGTTGCGCCATGCGCAATAGGGTTGCGCATGCGCAAGTCCGAAAGTGTGCCATTCTGCGATATTCAGCAGGAGGCAGTTGCGCCACTGAAAACAGGCTGAGCAACAGCACAATGCAAATGAAGGCATGCGCAATCGAAGGGGGTGGATCCATGCATAAAGAGCACAATGCGATATTCAAAGACTTGCGCAATGCGCAAGAGCTGAACAGCCGGAAGTTGCGCCCCAGCGGAAATGAGCCAAAATAAAAAGGCTCAAGGAAGAGGCGCAAGAACGTGACAGGGAAGACACATGCGGCAGAGAGACAGAGAAGGCCAGAGTAACATACAGTGCAGGCCAGGGAGTGTACAGGACAGAAGAGGCAAGGGAAGGTGCTTGTGGGGCCACAGAGTGCAGAGGCCAGTAGGTGTACCAGGTGCAGTGGGTAGCAGTCAGGACAGCGGGGTAAGCAGAGCAACATCAGCCGGGGGTCACAAGCCAGGGAGATGGACAGTGCCAGCTTCCACATGGAAGCTGTAATGAGGGGGGTGAGAATGCATGCTGCAGGGGGACGTGGCCGTGGAAGGGCCCGTCGGTGGTACGCCCCCAACAGGCAGTACTGTGCCCGCATCAGCTTTGAGCTGTACACAGATGTAGAGATCGTGGGCCGGTACCACCTGAACAGGGCAATACTGAGATGGCTCTGTGAGCTGTGCAGTGATGTGATGCAGGCACCTTCACGATGGAGTCATGCTCCACACCCACCACCTGTACTGTCCAAGTACGTGTGTCAGATGCTGGGCACCCTTGCACCTTGGTGTACAGTACAATGCAGGCATCATCATGCACATGCACCTGTGGACAGCAGTCGGGATGGTGTGCAGGTGGTCCGTATGTCGGCGTGATGTGCAGGGCACCCACCAGTGCACTGCCCACCATGACGCACAGTGCACACAGGGCAGCACCAGACAGGGCCCGCACTGGGAGACAGGTCAGTCATGTTGCACGTTCCACGGCCACCGCGGATGCGTGGGCGACCCGCCGTACCAACAGCACTGGCAGGCTGAGCAGGGTCACATGGGGTGGCACCGATGGACCACCAGGGGTCCCACTGCACGATCGTGACATTGTCCGCAGTGGGGTCTGTAGTATGCCAAACATACCTGCACCGGGGGTGCTCGGGATGCCCACAGCAGAACCCGGTGTCGACAGGCTTGGTGTCGCACGACGCCGGGAATGGGGAGTGGAGAGCGTACTGTGTGGGGTGCGCGGTACAGGGGCACCTGCTTGTGTGCCCAATGCAGCCACGACAGCGACCAATGCCTGGGTATGCCTGTCAATGGCGGCGGTCACATCCATCCGCATATGGACCATCTCTGCACGGTCCAGAGCACAGTCCCTGCTGTGCCACTCCACAGCCATGCACAGTGCCTCCACGGACGTTGCAACCCGCCTTTGCTGCTGTACTGATTCCCGCAGCAGCCGGGTGTGCTTTTCAAATGGGTACTCTGCCACAACGGCATCCTGTCCCCCAGGGTATGGAAAGTACTGATGTTCAACACCCCTTGAGGGTGGGCGCTGTTCACCAAGACCAGGAATGGGCATATCAAAGGGCGGTGGGCATGTGCCACCGCTGGACACTGTACCCCCAGACCTGGTGGGTGACTGCTGCTGCTACCCCTCCAACCGCTGTGCCCCAGGAACCACTCGTTCCACTGCTGTGGCCGCAACAGTGCCAGACACCTGCACAGCCACCGGTGCTGCCCCACTGGTGCTGACAGACACAGCCTGGGACTGTGCCAACATTCTGGCACACACGTTGGAACCAGCTTTCGGCCCAGGAGCCACGTGCTGGCCTGCTGTGTGTCTGTCATGGACACACACATGTCACTGCCCATTGCAGTCCTTGCATCATCAATGGTGCAGGTACGTGCTACAGCCACAGTCACAGCATGCTGGCATGCTTGCATGCCAGACTGCTGAGACACAGGCTGTGCACCCCCCACACCCGACTCACCGACACCAGAGTTGGCAGCCTGGCGTGCATGCTGGTGCAGTGCATGCTGGCTGGTGACAGAGGTGGATGGACCCTCCTCCATGTCCAGCAGGTCTTCCTCACTGCCTGGATCCATCACCACCATCCCCTGAAGATGAACAGGATCTGTAACAGAAAGAGAGGACATGTGAGTGCATGTGAACAACCTTCCCCCCCCAACACCACCACCATGTCATACCGTGCAGTGATGGGCTTCCACCTGTCTGAAATCCACCTCCTGGTACGCCCTCAATAGCACTCCACTGCATTGATGCAGCCAGTCAGTCCTCAGCCGGGGTCAGCTCCACCACTGCTGGCTGGCCCCTGCCTGTGCCAGCACGTGCCGCCCTGAGGGCTGCCACCTTCTCCTTCACCCTCCTGCGGTCTGTCCCCATCTTCTTTTTGCATTCCTGCACGGAGCGCTGGTGGCTTCTGTGCAGGTTCACTGCCCGAGCTACCCCCTCCCATGCAGCCTCATGGGCCTGAGGGGTGCCCCACCGTCCACTCAGTAGTGGCTCCTCCTCCAGGTAGGCCTGGAAGAGGGCCTCTGTCTCCGCCGTGGTGAAGTTGGGCCTCCTCCTCCGCCCACCATCCTCACCCTCACCTTGGCTCTGCTCGGTCATGTCGATCTGTATGGGTGGAAGTGGACACCTGTCACTTTGCAGTCTACAGTGTTATCCCATGACCATTGTCCAGAACATCACACAGCATGCAACCCACCTCTGCTGCCGCGTAACCGAATCTGGCCAAGCGCAGCCCAATGTCGCACTTTTATAGTGCAATGCATGCAGATTAGGAGTGGAGCAACTGTAATGAGATGCAAATCGTGCCACTGCGCCTTTGAATGGCTGATCAGATGATTTGCATGAGTCGGCTCTATATCGCGCCGTTGCGCTTTGCGCAATACAGTTGAGCCGGCTGAGCCAATGGTGCAGATCTGTGACTGTGTGGTACACTGCATTGCGCATGCCCAGGTAGCTTACGCAGGTGTCTGCCACGCTGATGACGTGCTGTGCGCGATCAGCAATTCAGACCATGGCCACCATTGTGCCAGTGGCTCTACAGCCCTGGGCACCATATGGTGCTGTGGCACTACTGCGTAATAGTCCACTGTGGCACTGGCACGCAGGTGACCGTTCACGCAGGATGCGTAGATGTCAGATGGTGCTGTGCGTGGCCTGGCATCATAGACCCCTGACCTGGTGTCCAACCTTTGCCCCCTGGCACTGTTCGGCTGCCATGTGTACGGCTCTGTTGCACTGTTTGGTGACAGCGCTATGTGAACCGACGGTGCTATACGAACAGCGCGATTGGAACCTATGGTGGTCTATTGCGCAACATTTCCACGATGGGGTTGCCGCTAATGGGGCCATATTGCCTGCTCTACTACCACAGTAATGGCACGCAGGAGAGCTCCCAGTGGAGTCAGTTAGAGGTGGCCAACCTGGTGGCAGTGGTTGAGCCCACTTTGGGGCACTGTTTGGGGATCAGCCCCTCACCATGGCCCGCACCATGTGTGCTGCAGGTGGCCACTGAACTGGAGAGGGTCACAGGCGGTGCCGGTCTGCTGACCAGTGCAGGCACAGATATAGTGACCTCCGCGGGAGGGAGCGGACGATGCTGCAATGCCTCAGGTCACGTACCAGGAGGCGTTGTGCCTGGGCCAGGTGGGTGTACCATCTATGCACCTGTATTCTCCGTAGGGGTGTGACTGTGTTTTGGTGGCAGTGCATGGGGATGGCTCTGCCATGGTTGGCTGTGTCACTGTGTGCAGGTGTGAGATGCATGGGTCTGGCGTGTGGGCAGGCACCTCACTGGGGCAGGGGCAGTCTGCTTTGGGGTCACACTGATGTTTTTTCAACATTTGTCACCCACAGGCCTGGCGGAGAGGATGCAGGCCCAGGCTGAGGAGGGCCGTGGCGGGGCCCAGGTGGCAGCCGGAGGAGGCGTGATGGGTGGGCCACAGCGGCAGCAGCAGCAGCAGCAGCCACAGCTGCTTGATGAGTGTGAGTGTCATTACATCATGGATGCTATTGCATGCTGGAGGGGGTGGGCATGACCACCAGCCATGGACAACACAACCATGCACGACACAGGCGACAGTCATCACTGTCCAGTGTCACTGCACGTCTGTGTGTGCGTCACTGGTGGTCCATGCATTCACTGGGCACATATCTGTGGAACTGGCATCCCGCCACATTGCCACGTCACTTGACAGCCTTGTTTGTGCTGTGATGGACATGGGCAGGGTGTGTGTGTGTGTGCAGTGGTGCACATAGCTGGTGCTGCCTGATTGGGCGTGTCATGTGCATGGTCACTGTGGGTGGGTGCATACCATCACAGGTGCGGGGAACTAGGCTATATGCCTTGCAGAATGGGTGGTATTCAGGGTTGTGGACAGTCACAGCCATTGACTGTGTTCCCTTTTCCTAGGTCTCAGCATCCTATGGCAGATGGACCATGCCCTCCAGCGGCTGACGCAGGTGTCAGTCGCTACACATGACCTCCTCACAGACATGCAGCGCCATGGGGTCAGGCGATGTCGGAGGAACCGGGAAGATCAACAGGCAGCAGGGGACCAGCCTGCTGGGCGCTGACTGCGCTTCCCCTTCCCACTTCACCCAGCCCTCCCACCCTGCCTTCCCTCCCAGTTGTTCACCCCTACCCTTACCCACCTACCTTGTACCCCTTCCCTTGTCTTGTACATATGTATATAGATGTTGTTGGTGTTGTACATATCTTTTTCGAATATATATATTTTGTTATGAATTCTGTGGTGGTCTCTGATTTTCAGCGGGCTATGGTTGCTCAGTTGCAATGGTGTGCATGGCATCTGGGGTGGTAAGGTCCTGGGTATGTGTGTGTGTGCATGGGAAGGTGTCTCCGGTGTGGGAGTGCCTTTCAGTCAGTCTTGCCATCTGCTGCCGCCCACTGCTGGGTGCCCAGAGTGGGTCTGGCTTGTATGGTTCTGTGCTACACGAGGTTGCAGTGTGCCGGGGTTGCATGGTGTTTACTGCAGTGCCAGTCACTGCACATGGGTGGTGTCTTGGGGTCACAGTGCAGGGTGTGCTGTACAGAAGGGGGGCTGATGTGCACTGTGGTTGTCGACCCCCTGTGTGTGGCAGTCTCAGCCTGCCAGTGGGTGTGCTGGGGTGACATGGCCCTGCTGTGCTTTGTTGGCTTGTCCCCATGGGCCGGTGGATCATCCATCCCTCCCCCAGTGATGCTGTGCTTGGGGTGTGCGGTGTATTGTTAGTTCTGCAGTGTGTTCCTGTGCCCATGTGTGGATGGCTGGTGGTGGGCCCCAGCCTGCCTCCCTGGTTGTGCAGTTCCATTGTTTGCTGGGGGCTCTGCTTGCATCTATGGCACCTTCTGACTGCTCAGCTGGTTAGCCTTGTTATGCTATGGCGCATCATTTCTGCTCAGCTTCCCCTTCCTGATTGCGCTATGGCGCAGTTTGTGTGATATTCAGACGTTGGCTGCTTGTGCAGTTTGTCTTGCTCCATGTTTGAATATCGCGTCTGTTGCGCATATGCGCAATTGACTTGTGCTTGCTCCTGCTGTTGCGCACTTTTGGGCGCAGTTTGAATATCCGGCCCTTGTTTTCTGATATCTCTGTTCTAAATATGGTTCAAGTTCCAAACCTGCATTGATTCCTGGCTTTCTATGTGCTCTCAATCTGAGAATCCACTTATTTTCTTTTTTCAAAATTTTGTTACAAAAATTACCACCCCTTTGATCAATGAAAACTTTCTCAATTCCCATAAATTTTAAAATATGTTTATCATTTTTATTTTCTAGCGCATGTGCAGCAGTGGCATAGGTAATACCCTGACTCTCTATAGGTTGAATGTGTTCTAGCACTCTCACTTTGAAAGCTCTCTCCATCTTTCCTACATAAAATACTCCACAGATACATTTTGCCAAGTAGATCACTCCCTGAGTATTACATGTTATCAACTGCCTAATTTCCAAATGTTTCCCACCATGGATTTGTACAAAAAACTCTTTTCCTTGAACCACATGTCAACATGTTACACAGGTTTTACACTGTACACATCATTTGCTGTTATTTAACCAATTGTTGGTGTGTCTCATCTGTGTAGGAAAATGACTCCTTACAAGCGTGTCTTTCAATGTTGGAGCATGTCTATAAGACATAATGGGGTTAGACATGATATACTTCAGTAGGTCCCCTTCTCAGGATAAGACTTTCCAATATTTTTTTATTACTTTTTCTATCTCCTTGCTGTGTGCACTATATGTTGTAATGTAGTGAAATCTATCACCACAATTTTCTTTTTTCTCCCTATCCTGTAAGAGCACATTTCTCTCTTTACTAGCCACTGTATCATATGCTGTCTCTATAGTATTTTGTGCATAACCCCTACTTAATAATCATCTACTCAAATCTTGTGCTCCCCTTTCATAATCTTCCATTTTGCTGCAATTTTGTTTAATTCTTAAAAATTGCCCTTCTGGGATATTATCCACTGTATGTCTAGGATGGCAACTCATAGCATATAAAAGAGTGTTGCCAGCTATATCTTTTCTATACAGATCTGTGCTAATCTGCCCCTCATTTTTCTTGGTTATTGTTAAATCTAGGTAGTTAACCTGGTCACTATTTGCGACACATGAAAATCTCAAATTCTCGTTTGTTCCATGCAAATAACCAATACATTCCTGTAACATCTCTGCAGTTCCTTTCCATACAAGCATAACATCATCTATAAAACATTTCCAGAGCAACACATTATAAAATAAGGGTTGCTCTGGTTGTTGAAGATGACATCATGCTCCCATTTACCTACATATATGCTTGCCCCTGAGGGGGCACACGTGGCCCCTATAGCAGTGCCTTTCACTTGATGGAATAGATTATCATCAAAAACAAAAAAGGTTTTTGTCAACACATGTTCCAAAAGTTTTAAAAGGACTTCAGCTGGTGCTTCTGCAGTCTCACCACCTTGATTTAGAAAGAATGCCACAGCATCAAGTGTCCCCTCATGGGGTACATTCGTGTATAACGATTCTATGTCTAATGTGGCTAGTAAACAATCATTTGCTATTACTAACTCATCCAACATTTTCAAGACATCTTTTGACCTTCAACAACCAAAGCAACCCTTATTTTTATAATGTGTTGCTCTGGAAACGTTTTATAGATGACGTCATGCTCATATGGAAAGGAACTGCAGAGATGTTACAGGAATGTGGTGCATGTGGTGATATTCCATGGTGGGGGGGCTCCCGGGGGGGCAGTTCTCAGCAGGCTGCAACTTGTGGCATCCAGGTCCATTGTGCCATGCCTGTGGTGCTAGCCTGCATCTGCTGCAAGTCACAGTATGTAGGTGCTGGGGACCCTGCCTGTTCTGGAATATGGCACAGGGTACCCGGTGTAGCACCGCATGCCGCAACTCGCATATGCCCAAGAGTTGCACCATGTCTCTTGGAATCAGGCCCCTTGTCTCTAGACAAGAAGGGAGTCAAGTTCAGCTGAAGGAAGACAGGATGGTGGTCAGAAATAACTTTAGCTGAATAGTGACGTAGAGTTATTTCTACACAGAACTGTGGCAGACACACATCCAAAATATAAAATCGAACATGGAGTTACTAAATTACTGTATTTATTTCACCAAAACCAGACCACCTGACACATTTTGGACACTAGGACCTTTATCAAAGGTTAGAAAATCACTCACAAACAGTTCATTTAAATGCTGGTCCTTGCATGAAGTCATGATGACACACTCACAGTTCATTGGTCACCATAATTACTTCTCCAATTCAAAACCTAATATAATAAATATACAAGTTATAAATACTACTAATTATTATATTAAAAAAACATACATCCAGAGGTGCAAAAGACTTCAACATGTTGCGCAAATATTACTAATAATTCACTATACTGTAAACATTCTTTAAACACTTGTTTTCTCCTATCTCTGTTCTAAATATGGTTTAAGTTCCAAACTTGCATTGATTCCTGGCTTCTATGGGCTCTCAATCTAAGAATCCACTCATTTTCTTTTTTCAAAATTTTGTTACAAAAATTACCACCCCTTTGATCAATGAAAACTTTCTCAATTTCCATAAATTTTAAAATATGTCTATCATTTTTATTTTCTAGTACCTGTGCAGCAGTGGCATAGGTAATACATTGTCTCTCTATAGCTCGAATGTGTTCTAGCACTCTCACTTTGAAAGCTCTCTCCATCTTTCCTACATAAAATACTCCACAGTTGGACAGGTGGCACTGGTGTTCGGGGGCACTTCAGGAAATAGACCCTGGGGGTCCCCAACATTCAGGGGTGGGTGGCATGTCTGTGTTGGGGGGCACAGAAAGCACAGCTGTGTACTTTCTGCAGCATTGCAGAGTGGGCATCCATCGATTAGCATGGATGGATGCCCCTTAGACCATCTCCCTGATGGTCTAACTCCACTGTGTCATTACGGCCTCTGGAATAGCATATGTGGGTAACGGCAGCCACCCTTTTGGAATAGGGCACAGTTGCTGCCATAACCCACCTTTGCGCCAAGCCATTGTGGGTTGTGGGAGTAGTGGGTGGTGTAACCCACCTTTGGTGCAACCCACATACGACATGATGCAGGTCGAGTGTTGGAATCGTGACTTGCGTATCTCATGGTGCAAGTTGCGATTTACACCATGGGGTTTGGTGTAACTCACCTTGTGCCATGCATAAGTTGTCTTGGAATTGGGCCCCAGATGTGGATTCTGAATAATCAGCTACTTAGAACCAATGAATCACTAACACATCTTCAATCGTTCATTGCAAACTTTATGACACTCAACTCCTCTTTGATGCCCAGATTAGACATCTTGAGGGGAGCCCTAAAGTGTGCCCTTTGAGGTGAGCTCATTCTGATATCAGCAAGGAGCAAGAATCAGACCTCAGCCTCCCTCACCTCCCTGATGTCCTGAATCAGATCCCTCAAAAAGCGCATATCACCTTCCCCCCTCTATCTGAATGGGAATTATTAGAGCACCATAGATTACAATACAATACCCTATTAGTGGAAAGGGTGAACATATGATATTTCGATCAAGGTAAAGTATTTTGACATGGGGGGAAAGGGCAGAGAAATTACTGGCTCTTCGTCTCTGATCACAAGTCATGGACAATATTGTCCCTTCAATTCGCAGTGAATCTGGTCAGCTCCTGACCTCCCCTCGGGACATTGTAGAGGCCTTTAGAGGATTTTACCAATGGTTATATGCTCTGCCTTCCCCCCTTTAGCCAATCTCAGTTTGAATCCATCCTCCAGGATGTAACACTCCCTAAAGTGACAGACCCCCAACACATAATCTTGAGAGCCCTCGTGACCTTATCAGAGGTCTCCCAGCAATTCATGCCCTTGTCATGGATAAGGCTCCTGACCTGGATGGCTTTACCACCAATTTTTATAGAACACTAAAAGACCAAATAGCCCCTATTCTTTTAAGCACTTATAATTACATTTTCGAGAAAGGCATATCTGACCTCTCCTTAACTACTGCTTCCATTGTGGTCATTGCTAAGCCGGACTGGGACCCATTATTGCTTATTAACTACAGACCAATATCACTTATTAATGTAGGCTTAAAAATAGTCTCAAAGATACTGTCCTGTAAGCTAGGCCTAATTTGGGACTCGTTGATTAGCAGGGAGCAGGTGGGGTTTGTCAAGGGCAGACTCTCAGTTGATCATCTCTGGAAAATTTCATATCTTCTCTCGGTATCCAGGGAATTCCATACCTCTGTGGCTTTGGTATCCCTGGATGCTGAGAAAGCTTTCAGTACAGTTTCCTGGGATTATTTGTTTACCTTTTTACCAAAATATGGCATCCCTGGGGAATTTATACAATGGATTAAAGTGTTATATTTCTCTCCACCTGCCCGTGTATTATGCAATGGTATGCTGTCCCAACCCTTTTCCCTACATCAAGGTACTAGGCAGGGATGCCCTCTCTCACCATTTTTATTTAATTTATTCTTAGAACCCCTGATTCCAAGCTCAGCTCCTTACCTCACATTACTGGTATTTCAATTCATAATACAGACTATAAAATTTCTGTTTATGCAGATGACATTCAGCTCTATCTTTCCCCTCCTGCCAACTGTCTCCCCTCAGCCTTACAGAGTATCTCCCAATTTGGTACCATTTCTAATTATAAGCTTAATCTTATTAAGACAGAGATCATGTCTCTCAATAGTAAAACATTTAAAGCACATGTAGAACATTTGGGTCTTACCTGGAGGAAGGATAAACTGAAATATTTAGGGATCTTTTTCAGCACCTCCTTTACTAAGTTCAAACATTACAATTTGGACGCCATTATTTCCCATATTAAGGTTGATTTAGACTGCTGGTCATTGTAGCCTTTTTCTTTATGGGGCAGACTAAATATCATTAAGATGAATGATTTAGCTGGCCCGGTGGTGCTGAGGGTTGAGGCGTTGGATGCCACACCTCATGCTACGCCAGTGACCCGAGTTCGGGAGCAAGCTCGGGCACTGGTGGCCGGCAGGGGTGGGAGAGGATTGAGCACCTTATGGGCTGCTCTCCTCCCCAAGGGGAGTGGTCATGGATTGCATGGCATGCCAGTGGCTCCTGGTGGAGACTGGAAGCATTGCTGCATGCTCGGCTGCACGTATTCAGTGTGCCCTGACGCAGGCAAGTGTTGCCATGCGCCTAGCGTCGGGGATGTGCACACACACAGGAGGGGGGAGAGATCACCAGAATAAAGGAAAAACCCAGGCTGAAGGGGTAGGTGAAGGCACCTGCCCCCATGCCCATGGCCGGGTCCATCCTGCCTGGCCTTCCAGGTTCCTCCACCCGGGTCCTCTCCCGCATCGGAGTCTATTTCTAAGTGCGCTCAAGAGGAGGGGTGGCCCTACCCCAGAGGGTTTAAGCCAGGGGTGCTGATAGTGGACAGATGAGGAGGGAGAGAGGAGACGCAGGTAGGTTGACTTCAGGAGCAGGCAGGATGCCTGAGAGAGGCCTCCCAAACCGTGACCAGAGGGAAAAAAGAAATTGAAAAAAACAAAACAAAAGATGAATGTTTTGCCCCGCTTATTATACCCCCTACAGATGTACAATTGGGCTCTCCTGCAATCCTGGTTCACCCAGGTACATAGGCTTCTTGCCTCCTTCTTATGGCAGGGCAAGGCAGCTAGCCGGCACTTTCAAAGTTAATGAGAACCAAACAGGATGGTGGTCTACAGGTTCCCAATTTCTTTTTGTATTACTTAGCCTTACACTTTAACAGATTATCTTACTGGCTACAACCATCATGAACCTGTGCCAGTTTAACCTATTATCCACAATGGGTAGATACAGAACATTCCCTTTGTTTGCTCCGTGGAATCGATCTTAGGGCACTCCCCTTTTTACCTAGGAGAAGGTTACCCCTCTACTTGCGGGATACCCCACTTGGGGCATCTCTTCAGATTCATTCACAGTTCTGTTCCTTTTTGAAACTATGCCCAGATAAAGATGTCCTTAAGCCCCTAATCAGAAATCCTAACCTGGGCACAGCTGGTCAGATGCTCTCCAGGCGTTTCTGGCCAGATATGGTAATAGATAAAGTGGTTGATTTAACATTGTATAGCAAACTGCTTTCCTTTCAAGAGGCCCATACACCATATCATTGGCCCACTCTTTCTTGTTTTAAATACTTCCAGATAACTCACATGCTCACATAGTTTTTTGGCACAGGACCATGGCTTAGTCCTTTAGGTTCAGTGGTTTTACCACTACTTTCTTTAGCTCCCCCCCCCAACCTTGTATCATATTATTATCATTCACTACAAACACTTCTGGCTATCAATGAAGGCCCTTGAGTATATGGTTGAGATCAGATTCTTCCACCCACTGCACCTATCAGGAACTGGCTTCTCATCTGGAAGCACTTATATCAGTTCATAAAATGGAACTAATATCATCTCATGCAATTTCAGATTATCTATAACCTCTACTATACCCCGGTGAGGTTGCATAGGATGAGTCGCTTACCTAGTGACCTCTGCCTCAGATGTGGCCAGGAACCTGGCTCTTTATATCATATCCTTTGGGCTTGCCAGAAGATCACTCCTTTTTGAAATTAAATTCATTCTCATCTGGATCCACTATTGGGGCTATCAGATGCTTTCCTCCCTGAAATATGTATTGTGGGTGATTTCTCAGGCTCACTTATTGGCAATCTAAAGGCTCACATGGCCTTGATCTCAGCATGTGCAAAGAAGGTTATCCTTTGTCAGTGGCTAGATCAAGATACCCCTCACATACTAGAATGATTCAAGGAAATTTTGTTCACTCTACAAGCAGAGCACCTTGTGGCAAGTCTTTCAGGCAACTCATCCAGATACAAACACATCTGGGAACCATTTATAAACATTGCTGACTATATAAAGGCCGAATATTACTCTATTGGCTTTCCCCTTTTCTTTCCTTTTTTCTATTGGCGCCTCTTTTTCCTGCCTTACTTCATACATGTTTGCAATTTCTTTCTCTTATTGTGTTCTTCTTGGGTTAAATTGGTGTGAGTATAGACAAGACAGCTATGATCTTTTGGAACCCATGGACACTCTCCGGTGGTTGGGGTGGGGGATTTGGGGGTGGGATGGGGTGTACATTGTTTAATGTGAAACTTATTGTCCTTGTTTTACTTCAACGGCAGAGGACTCATTTAATATTCTGAACTCTTGTATTTTTGTTTGCCTTTTACATGAACCTCAGCATGTTTGGATCCAAATAGGTATTCATAACTGTATCACTTGTAACTCTGCACTGTCATTTCTTTGAATAAAGTTTATTAAACTTGAAAAAAAAAGACCTGCAACAGGGTAGATACACAAGGGGAGTGGAAAGGATGAGAAGTGACTTGGCAAGATTGGAGGAAGGTTCCATGTAATAAGGGCAATTGCAAAATAGTGATTGCTGTTAGGGCGAGTGTACATTGGCAAAAATGTATTTCGGGGATGCACACTCGTGACGAGGCCAAAAGGAGCACCCGAGACCTATGGGTTTAGTTTCACTCACCGCACCCCCTTACTTATGGATTCTCAACTCCAGAGGGGCATGTTGGAGTAAAATTAGAAAATGGAAAGCTGCTTGTTTGGGGGAACGTGTCGCACGACCCAAACCTGCACCCTTCAGCTCCCAGCTGACCAGCCTCCCACCATGCTAGCGCCCATCTTAGCAGATGCCCACCACACCCCCTCCCACATGCCATCCATCCCTCCACCCCCACGCATCTTCCTGTCGCTCTATTTGCCCACCCCAGTATCCGGTCACTGCCCTGCTAGGTAGCCATGAACATAAGTGCCATAATTGAGTCATTATTTTTGTAGGCACCCAGTTTTGGTCACCTTGTTCACTGGATACCTTGGAGGAATGGTCAAAAGTATGGCAGCTTAGATTCAATGCAAAGAAGTGAAAAGTAATGCACCTGGGAAACAAAAACCCAGGGGAAGAGTACACAATGGGGGGGGGGGTAGAGATATTAATAACAACAAAAATGGAAAGGGACCTGGGGTAGTCATATCAGACAACATAAAGGTAGGCAAGCAATGTGAGAAGGCAGTAAGTAGGGCTGGAGGAATACTGGGATGCATAGGGAGAGGCATCACCAGTAGAAAACAAAAAGTTGTTATCCCTCTGTACAGAGAGTTGGTGAGACCCCATCTGGAGTACTGTGTACAGTTCTGGAGATCACATCTCCACAAGGACATAGACAGGAAGGAGACAGTCCAGAGGAGAGTAACTAAAATGGTGCAGGGTCTGCAACAGAAGCCATAAGAAGATAGACTAAAGGAGCTTAATATGTATACCCTCGAGGAAAGGGGGGGGACATGATAGAAACTTTCAAGTACCTCAAGGGAATCAACAAAGTCCATGAGGGTAGCATCTTTCAGAAAAAGAGATGTGCAAGAACAATGGGGCACAATTTGAAGGTAGAGGGGGGATGGCTCAGGGGCAACGTGAGGAAATATTTTTTCAGGGAGAGGGTGGTGGATGCATGGAACAGCCTTCCTGAGGAGGTTGTGGGGGTCAAACACATTGGGTGAACTTGAAGAATGCATTGGACAGACATAAGGCAATTCTAGAGGGGGGTAGGAGGAAGTAGGCTATTGGTTAACTAGGATCTGCAGCTTATCCAGTAGTTAGGGAAATGAGCAGACTAGGTGGGCCAAGTATTCCTTATCTGCCATCAAAGTCTATGTTTCTTTGTTTTTCAGTTAAATGTGTTATTAGTTTTGTAAGTGAATCCTTTGTTTCATATTCCTTCTGAAACACTCCCATCAGTGCTAAGGGTAATGCTTTCCTTTTGTATATATTACCTTTTTAAAATTATTACACACAGATTACACACAGAAATGTGACGGCAGAAAAAGGCCACACAGCACATCTAGTCTGTCCAATACACCTTACCTTACTTCCCCTTTATACTTCCACCCTGTTTCCCAATCCCTTATGTCTGTCCCAAGCCCTCTTGAATCCCTCCACCATTTTGGCTCCCACTACCTCTTCTGGCAGCTTGTTCCAGGCCTCCACCACTGTCTCCGTGAAGAACTGCCCCTGACATTATCTCTGTATTTCCCACCTTCCAGTTTGAGGCTATGTCCTCTCGTGTTCGCTCCCTTTTTTATTTTGAACAAGCTTCCACCCTTCACCCTATTTATTCCCTTCAAATACTTAAAAGTCTCAATCATGTCCCCCCTTTCAATCCTAGTCTCCAGAGGGTACAGATTCAGTTCCCTCCATCTTTGCTCATATGGTACATTCCACATCCCACTTACCATTTTGGTTGCCCTTCTCTGGACCCTTTCCATCATCTCAATATCCCTGCATAGGTGAGGCCTCCAGAACTGCACCCCATACTCCAGATGTGGCCTTACCATGGTTCTGTACAATGGCATTAGCACCTCCCTCTTCCTGTTGGTAAAGCCCCATGCAGTGCAGGCGAACATACCATTTGCCCTACCCATCACCTTGCTACACTGGTTCCCTACCTTAAGATTCCTTGATACCATAATCCCTAGGTGCCTTTCCATTTCCTTTTCCTTGATCACCGCCCCCCCCAAGGGAATAAGTTTCCTTCTTGTTTTTCCTCCCCAGGTGCATCACCGAGCACTTTTGTGCATTAAATTTTAGTTGCCAGGTTTCTGATCACTTCTCCAGTTTCTCCAGGTCCCTCCTCATGGCTTCCACTCCCCCTTGTGAATCCACCCTATTGCAGACCTTTGTATCATCTGCGAACAGACACACCTGCCCTTCCAGACCCTCCACTAGGTCACTAACATAGATGTTAAAAAGTAGTGGTCCCAGCACTGACCCCTGTGGCACCCCACTGGTCACTGCCTGTTCCCTGGAATGTGTTCCATTTACCACCATTTGGCACCTTCCCGTCAGCCAGTTTTCTACCCACCTGGTGATCCTATGGCCCACCCCCAGTCTGTCCAGCTTATTCACCAGCCTTTTATGCGGAATGGTGTTGAAGGCCTTACTGAAATCCAGATAGGCCACGCCCACCGCTCCTCCCTGGTCCACTATCTGTGTCACCCAATTGAAAACCTCTATCAGGTTAGTCTGACAGGACCTTCCCTTGGTGAAGCCATGCTGCCTTTCATCCTGCATGCCATTTATCTCTAGGTATTCCACCAACCTGATCTTTAGTAATGTCTCCATTACCTTCCCCAGCACTGAGGTGAGACTAACAGGACGGTAGTTTTTGACATCATCCTTCCTTCCTCCGTTGTGTATTGCAACCACCTCCGCCCTCTTCCAGTCCACTGGTACCACACCTGTGTTCAAGGACAAGTTAAACAGTCTCGTCAGATGTGGCGCCAGCTCCTCCCTCAGCTCGTTGAGTACCCTTGGGTGCAGTCCGTCAGGCCCCATTGCCTTATTCACTGTAAGTCTGCCCAGTTCTTCACTTACTCTGTCAGCTGTGAAATGTATTAACTCCATCTGCCTGTGCTTGTCTCCTGTCCCTCCCCGCCCTGGCCCCCTGCCCTTGCCCTCCTTCATGAAGATTGAACCGAAGTAGATATTTAATGCCCCCGCTTTCTCAAAATCATCTTCCAGTATTGCTCCACTTTCCCCCCTTAACCTTCCAGTTCCTTGCTGTGCCCTCTTTCTTTTTCCAATGTACCTAATTAAGGTTTCATCCCCCCACCTTGCTTGCTTTGTTATCCTCTCCTCAGTGGCCTCTTTAGCCCTCTTTATACTTTGTCCTGCCTCCCTCCTCTTTTTCCCTATAGGCTTCCCTATCCTCAGCCTTTTGTGTCATCCTGTATCTCTTGAATGCCCTGGTTTTCTCCCTGACCCCTTTCGCCACTTCTCTAGTGAGCCATAGAGGTCTTCTCTGTCTTCTGTTCTTCCTTACTTTTCTAATACATGTGTCCATGACTTTTTGTACCCCTCTCCTAATAGCTGCCCATAATTTCTCCACCTCCTGTATATTTATTTATTAATTGCAGTTTAGGATTAATACCTTTGAGTCCTGGGACTCGTTTACAAAGGTTCCAGGTCATACACAAAACAATTAGTCAAACATACAGGTTGCAGAGATTACAAAAAAAGTTAGACAAAGCATATCGGTTGCATACATTTGAACGATATGAGTTAGAATACATTGAAAGAACAGTTTGTTTCAGTCAGGTTACAAATAATATAGGAAGAACATGGTTTCAAGGGTATAAAGCATTTCAGTGAGGGAACATTCAGGTTACAGCTCAAACAAAGGAAACTGTTTCAAAGGAAGTGTTTTAGTCTGTCAATTTAGGGTCATCAGGCCCCTGGGAGTACTGGCCATACAGATGGAGACTAGCTATACAGAGGGGGAGTGGGTGGGGGAGCAGCCTAAGGACAGCGTTGTCGTTTTGTGAGAGGGTGAGTGATGGGGAGGGAGTTGCTGCAGTGATGCCAGCAGCATGGGGGTGCAAGCTGGAGCTCAGTAGGAGGCAAGTGGGAAGCAGGCATGGGGAGAAAACTAAGGGAGGGTACTAGAGTGTGGGAAGGTGTGAAAGGAGGATGGGATATAAACAGCAAGGGAGGTAGGTGGTGTGGTAATGGAGGGTTGTGCAGGTGAGGTGGGGTGGTAATATTGAGGGCAGGAGAGGGTGGGGGGTTGGGAGGTGGAGGAGGATGGTGGTGTAAGAAGGAGGGGGTGGAGTAGAAAGCGGTGGGGTGGGGCAGGAGGTGGGTTATTCGAGCTAAAGAGTCCAGTAGTTGGCTAGTCAAAGCATGCACAGGCCAGTTCATGATGCAGTAGAGTCCTAAGTCCTATTTTGAAGAGGCTAATCTTATTGCTTTCAATGAGTGATGCAGGTAGCCCATTATACCATTTTGGTCCTTGGTACGAGATGGATTTCTGTGCCAGGGTGGTGTGTTTAAATGGTACCAGAAGCCCCATCCTCGACATTTCTTCACTAACTACCTTCCTCATTCTGTTAAAGTCAGCTTTCTTGAAGTCCATTACCCTGTTTCTTGTCCTATTCCTTTCCCTGCCCGTTCTCACCCTGAACCTGACAGTCCTGTGGTCACTAGTTCTAGTTCTTCCCCCACCTCCACCTCCTCCACACTGTCCCCATTTGTGAGGACTATGTCCAACATGTTTCCACCTCTAGTGGGCTCCTTGACCCATTGCTGCAGGAATATGCCCTACAGTGCATCTAAGATGCCCCTGCTCCTCAATGAGACTGCTGTCTGAGCCTCCCAGTCGATGTCAGGGAGGTTCAAGTCCCCTACCAGCAAAATTTCCCCTTTCTGTGCCATTCTCGCTACTGATTCTACAAAGTGTCTATCCACTTCCTCCCCCTGTATTGAAGGTTTGTAAACTACCCCAATTTATAAATTTTCCCCTTTCTTCCTGTCTAGGGTGACCCATATTATCTCCGTTTCCCCTCCTCTTCCTGCCCTTCCATGGCCCCAATTTCTTCCTTGACGTATAATGCCACCCCTCCTCCCCTTTCCCCCCTTGTCTTTCCTAAACAATTGATACCCCGGAATCACTATCTCCCAGGCATGATGTTCATTCCACCAAGTCTCACACACTGCTGCAATGTCGAGATCCTTCTCCACCATGGGAGCCTCCAGTTCACCCAGCTTATTCCCAAGGCTCCTGGCATTTGCAACTAAACCTCTCCACCATGTAACCCCATCATCCCTCTTCTCACTTTTCAACCCGTCCCTGCTGCTGCTGCCTGCTCCCTTTATGACTGCCTTGTCCTGGGGGGGAGGCTGATAGCCTCTGTGTTCTTCATCCCGTAAGGATGGCCCAGTCTGTAACCCCCCCCCCCCATTTAGTTTAAATTGATCTTCCATGCTATGAAGTCCTCCAGTTTTTTCTTTGGTACAGTTGCCCCTGCAGAACTCAGGTGTAGCCTGCCAGGGGCATACAGCCCCTCCTCTTCCCATGTAGAGCCCCAGTGCCCTATCCAACTGAACTCCATCTGACTACACCATCCCTATAGCCATTTATTGAATTCCCCTATTTTTTCCTTTCTGGGTGTGCTCACTCTTGGTACTGGCAACACCTCTGAGAAGGAAATGGAAGGAAACATTGTGTTACTACAGAACCTAGCAAGCTCCTCGAATCTTGCCTGTACCTCCATCATACTGTTTCCCTCCAAGTCATTTGTACCCAGGTGAAACACCAGATGCATCCTCTCATCTTGTTGCTTGCCCCAAGAAGGAATATGGTGCCTCATCTCCAGCATTGTAATTCCTGGCATACACTGTACCCATACTGCATTGTTTTTTGCTCCCTTTCTCCCCCGTCTGATTCCCTTGATTATCGAGTCCCCTAAGAGTGCCACCCTAATGCCCTCTTCTTCCTCAGTGTCCTTTAGGCATCCATGCTTATGTCCTGGGGCACGGTTCCCCTTGGCCTCCTTATTCTTATGTTCCAACTTTCCCTGTTTTTTGCACTCACTCAGCATTTTTCCCCATCTTCCAACCTGTCCTGATTTATTTCCTCTCCCAGCATTTTTTCCCTCGACCCCCTCCCTTTGGCCTTCCCACAGACCCCACTTCCTGTACTCCTTCTTCCCTTGTTTGTTTCCTCTTTGTTTCCTGTGGCCCCGCAACTCCTGCCTGTATCCCTGTTTGAGTATGTGCTAACTTCCAACAACCCCTCGTTTGATTTTACGCCACCTTCTCCTGGCATACTCACTACTGGAGAATGTTCTGAACACCATGTCCCCCTTGAGGAAAACCTCCTCCTCACCACATACTCTGTCTGCATACCTCCCCCTTCATGCACTTTACCCAGCGCATCACCAAACCTCTTACTTCCGCTCCTTTCCTGCTGGATACACCCCTGTTCATTAGTGGCCTCCAAGAAGCTCATCTCCAGCTCTACTGATTTCTTTGCCAATGTCTCCTTTCTGCCTCTTGTCCCATGCCTCTGCTCCTCTAGTGCCACCCCCTGATGTGTCCCCAATTTGCCTGTCCCCATCTCAGCCATTTTCCCTGCACCTGAGATTGTTGCAGATATTGTGATGGCCTGTTATAAGTTTAGTTATTACTGAATATTAGAGTTTCCTCCATCTTCTGTGCTGCAATTGCCAAGTGTAGACCAGAATTATTATTGCCCTCAATGACCTCATGACTATCTGTTATATTTTCAGTTTACAACAGCTCATACCTCTTCCCTTAGTTAATGATGTTCTAAATTGTCTTTCTGTATGTTTCTTGGTGTGTTTTTTTAGATTTATTTTTCTTTGCATTTTTTATTTCTTTTTACCATTTTTGCTTGGTTGAACCTTGTGTTGCACATTCCTTCCTGCTGTCTTGTGTCTTAGTTTCTTGTGGTACCAAATTAATAACCTCTTTGAACTCTTCCTCTGATATATTAGGTGTGTATTCTATAGAATCTGGGATCCTGGATATATTGTACATAAATAATTATTTACATTTTTTATCATTGCTGAATTTACTGCACCTTTTTTTCTGTAAGAAGCATGGTTTCTTCTGTTATTGTATTACAACTAGTTGTTCTATTATAAAGATGTTAGAGAGATGTTGCTTTTTAAGCTGTCTATTACTAATTCACTTGAATGGGAAGGGTACTTAAGCCTAGAAGATATAACAATACTGTATGACTAAGAATTAACAGATGTTCCAACTGTGTAATTAATATTTCTTTGTTCATTGGAATAGGCCCAAAACAGTGTATTGTCTAAAACTTTTGGGACTACATTTTTTTCCTATAATTTCTCGACTGTAAAGAGACCACATCATTGCTTCTCCTATATGGTGCCTTACCTACAACTATGACTGATTTAAGACCATTTATTGTTACCCTAAGTTATTCAATTATACTGTACGTGAGTTTATGTTTGGAGCTTATATGCCTAGATTGAATAGTTGTTCCTCACTAGTCTCTGTTTAACACAGTAGTGTAATGATCTGTGGAAACCATTTAAAAAGGGCCTGAAAACATTTTTATTTGGGCAAGCATTTGAGCTGTATAATTAGTGCATATAATTTAAATATTTCCTGACTGTCCTGATAGAATAGATAGATGTTGCATAGAATCACTCGACTTTGATTGTTTATTTGGTTTTATTTTAATCTTATTTTCTGCAAGTTGATTGCTGTTGTTCTTATATGTGATTTCTATTTGATGTTTTTATGAACTGTGAAGCGTTTTGAGCCTTCTGGAAGGAGGGATATAGAAATAAAACTATCTATCTATCTATCTAATACTGTATAAGCTGATGAAGAGAAATGTCCATCATTTTCTTTTATAAAGAAATTGGCCTTATTTTAAATTGGTTTGGAATTCATCCATAACACTTACTTTACTCAGCTTTAAATTGATCTGTGTACTGCCTTTTTCATTGGCCTTGTCACTTTTTTCTCTACACTGTATGTACAAATTCTCTCACCATTGGTTATTTAAGCAATAATGCACGACAGGGTGTGTGTTGTGCTGGGATAACGTCACACCTGGGGTGATTAGACACGAGGCCGCAGGCCGAGTGTGACTAATCACCCTAGAAGTGATGTTATCCCAGCACAACACACACCCTGGAGTTCATTATTGCTATTATACAATGGCTCATGAGTCCAAAAAAAAAAAAAACAAGATGAAGAAATATGTTTAAAACTAGTTTGTTTGCTGTTTATTTCTTTTTCTTTATGAGGAGGTGTACTGTTTAAAAAAATAGTGCCAATTTCTTGCCAGTAGGTGGAGCTGCCCTGTTTATCTGTGGCTCTGCAGTCCTGAGTCTGCACCTCAATCTTTATGTGTTGTTTGTTTCTTTTGTCACGTGTCATTACTTTGCTGAGGTGTACTGTCAAGTCCAGTGTTTTTTTTTCAGCTTTCATTTTTTATTTTAAGTCTTTCCCCATCTGTCGGTCCTGCAATGTTAAAAGCAAGAAGTGGCAATGATCAGGTAAGACACACTAAGGCATGGTCTCGCACTTGCCATTACTGTGTGTGTGTGTAGGGTTGTCAACGAGGAATGCAGTGAGCGGTGCGATTAGACGGGGGGGAGTAGCAGATTGAACTGAGGGTTCTGTAATGGTTTTAATTTGTGTACGGGAGCGAGAGATTTGTACGGGAAAAGTGGTTGCTGTGAAGCTCAGGTCTCGGAGTTACTGCGCGAGGCTGTATGCGCTGTAAGCAGAAGAGCGCTGATGTGAAGGCAGAGTCTGAACGGCAGTTAAAGATGGTCAGGAAACAGCTGTACCAATATGAAATGGTACGTTTCGGGGTTGGAGATGTTTTTATATTTTGGAGATTTTTAGTTTTATGATGAAGGCGCCGGGAGTAAGGGAGGCAGGTTGCAAGTGGGGGAAACGGGCTGACTAAAGAAAAAGGGATCACTCATTGTGGGCAGTGTGTAGTGATTTAAAATAGGTTCATGCGGTCATCTGTGTGCTGGGACTAGACCCGTGATGTTGTACTGGGATAACATCACGGGTCCAGTCCCAGTTTGACCAATGAGAGGCTAGTATTTTTTCTTGCCATTGTATAATTGGGGAATAATAAAAATCCATGACTATTTCTTGTGTATCAATTTCCTTCCTGTTGGAGAATGTACTTCCAGGGATAGCAGGCTTGTGCAATGAACTAATTTTTGAATAAGTGGAGTGAATGCATTACATAATTCAAACCCCTTTGTAGTAAACTTCTGTGATGTCTTACATATGGGATATTAGTCTATCCTTTTACGATTACCTGCAAACTTGGGAAAATGAGGGCGCTTCAGCTGGATAGATTCCTTTACCTTTCTGTCTACTTTTTTCCATTTTTCTTTATTTTTGTTTGCTTTACTTTCATTATGAATCTTTGACTTTTTTGATTCACTTTAATTTCATTGCCACTCTTGTCTCAACCATTTTGTCAGAACTCAACTATTCCACGTATGTGGAATAAGTACTGTAAATTCTATTCAGATTTTGTTTTTTATTTTTCACATGCAAACCACAATTGCAACTGGCTTTCAAGTTCTTTACAAGGATATCAATAGAAGTTAAAGAAATATGCTGTTGTATATTTTGTAGTAAGACATAATTTGCAGGTATTGTTTGCCAGATCCTCCTCAGTAGTTCTCAGGTTATTTTTCTTTTAAGTTCCTTTACACAGTCCTTTGCTGAAGTCTGTAGGATTTTGAATCCTTTTTTTATGTTCAATGTGCGCTCATGCACAGTGAACATTTTAAGAGAGTGGCTTTTGAAGGGTAGAACACTGTCAGTCCAATGCAGAATGATCTGTGCAAGAGACTTGTCAGTGTCACACCAATCATCATCCAGGCTGATCATGACAGTATTCTGGTTTGCTGGGCAGAAACTTCATGTATTTCAAACGAAAGAGCTGACCCAATCATAGGTCAGCTCTTTCCTTAGATCTACGCCACCCAGCAAGCACAGCTGATCTGTCATGATCAGCCTGCTGAGGAATCACACCCTGTAATGAAGATAACTGTCCATCAAAGTCTTACACACACATACACATGCACTCTCAGGCCTTGTTCAGACTAGGCTATTTAAAATGGTTTAAGCAGCTTAAACTGTTTTAAAGTGCCCTAGCACAGTTTGTGTTCGCACTTCACATGCATTGGAATCCGTCTTTTAAAACCGTGTTTAAACCCTGATAGGATCTAGGCTTAAACATGGTTTTAAAAATGTTTCAGAAGTTAACTTGGATTTACCTATAGTGCAGACGCTCAAGCACGGTTTCCCGAAATGAAGCTGGATGTCCCCACATCTAAACTGGTTGCCAGGTAATTCGGTGCAGAGGCAGTAATGCAGATGCTGTAAACTGTTTTTAATAACGGTTTACAACACACTGGCAGCAGTGCAGATGCTAGAACACAGATACTACAGCATGGTAATTAATTCATTTTAAAAAACAGTTTCCCTTACCGTGCTGTAGTGTGAACACAGCCTTACTTCTCTTCCTTCCTGTCCCACTCCAGGTACCCAGATCTTAACTCACTCTCTCAGTTCAAAGGGTAACAATACAATTATTTATGAAACTGATAATCATTTCCTCACTTACACAAGTGAATGTGGACAAGGGTCCTTATCAACTCCACAGCACACCAACAGGCATACCAACTCAAGCGATGCATCTGTATATGGAGTTGAGGCAGCAAAGAAAGTCAAAATACATTTCTTTCAAATGCAGATAACCCCTCCAGGAATAAACAGGCAGAAGTCTGTTCAATGATGCCATGTTGTGTAGTAGTAGTAATATTATTACTCTGTACATCTTTCTAATCCATTTGGAAGTTTTGGTCTCTTTTATATGCTAATATGACAAAAACAAATCCGTAATGTGGTTTAATCATATAGGAAAGAGCTGCAGTGATGCAACGGCTTCTCCTTCTCCGAAGCTGACACTTCATACTGTATCACAGCAAATTCCCCCACAGTGGTGAAAAAATATTGGATTCCCTGATGCAGCAGCAGGAGCAGCAGCAATACAGGTGAAATTACATAAAAGCACAATCCATTCAATTCATCGTTGTATCCCAGGCTCTTAGTGCAAGTTACTAGTGGGGGAAGAGAACATACAATGAGGTCCTATAAGAACCAAAAGAGACCGCAACACTGAGAAAATGTATACCAGGATGCTTGTATATACACATCCCCTCTTTGGTTTTAGAATACCCAACAATATTATTGGTGTCTTGTTGCTGTCCAACAGCTATTGAAATGGGGCATTTGCACCAACAGCTTCTCTGTATTTTAAGTCTCTAATGAGCACCCACAAGGGCTCTAGTGTCTTATCTAGAGGAGATTATCTGAGGCTGGAGGTAATGTTGAGATGTATTGTGTGCCCAGACTTTTTTCTTGGGACAGATTATCATGTGTTGCATGTGTCTGGAGTTTAGAGCTTATAAGTGTGGATTACATCTAGCAGTCTGGCATACTGGTTGAGTCTGTGATGAGGAAACAATGAGAGCAGTGACTTTTGACTGTTAGATTGGTGGCAATGTGTATCTGCATGAGAGCAGCTGGCTGCACATTCACTGCATGTGTGAGCCCCCAAATTGAATATTCATGGTTAGAAGATGGCAAGATGTGTGTTTCTTTTTTGACTATTAATGAGACATTGCAACCCAAAGTAAAAGGCATAGCCTTACCTATCAGGATGGGGGGAACTGAGAGGGAGATGCTGACTGTGAACATTATTTGATGCAATTTTCTTTTGCCTGCCCTCCCGTCTCTAAACTAAGGTCACACACATTGCCTAGTTTAGTTTCCCACCGTTATTCAATTCATATATTCCAGCAGCAATTAACCACATTAAGGTGACTTCCACCAGGCTTCTCTTTACCAGTTTCCCCATCAGCTTTTCAATAATCACCAACTTTTTGCTGTCTGCTGTTGGATTCATGTTACTTAACTAGAAAAGATGGATCCTCATCAGGCTTTCACATTGTTCTCTTTAGCTCATGTGTACATGTATATCACGGTGTAAAAATGTTTGAAATAAAAATGTGAATTCTGACATTAAATCTTATGTGGCCCGGCATATTAAGCGCAAACATAAAAACTGTTCTGTCAACCTTCCACATTTTACAGAGGCAGTAGGGGAAGGGGTGTGAATAGCATTAAGAGTATAAGTTTTAAGTGTTGCCTAGACTTATATTTCACATTTGGCTCATCTGGGCACCGCCATAACTATCCCCCCACCCAACCCTCTCTCTCAGCACCCCCCAACCCCCCCACAAACATAACACCAACACTGGGGGTGGCCAATCCCCCAGGGTCACCACCTGCAATAAAGAAAACCTTCTCTCCCTGTGCTTTTTTTAACCCTGTAAAAAAGAAAACTGTCCATCAATGTCTGTTGCTGCAAATACTGTCCCCCCGCTTGACCATCCCACTTAGCACCCACCACCCCACATCCCACCAAGCCTTTACTTATCTACTGGGGGTCCAATGCCATAATCGTCTCTGAACTGCAGACACATCTTCACTCTTCAAAGCCAGGTTGCAAACTGAGGAAATCAGGTATGCAGTTCAATGTATTTCAATGGGGTTTTGATCTTTGTGGCATAACTTGGCCATTTTTGAATATTTTTGCCCAAAATTTTCAACAAGCCTTTTTAGGGACCCAGCTCATGAACAATAACAGTGAAATTAGGCAAATCTATCCCAAAAGATGATTCACGGTCACTGTGTTAAATCACCTTTCAGGCAGGAGTTGAAAATTTTCTCTGCCCTTGTTCATGACATTGGGTCATAAGAAGGTTATGTTGAAAATTTGAGGTAAAAATATAAAACAAACAGCAACGTTACATAGATACATTGATACATAGATACATAGACAGTGTTGGCAGATAAGGACCTATGGTCCACCCAGTCTGCCCATTTGAGCTTGTAAGTTCAGTTTATGTTTTCCTACAAGTCTGTTGCCCCTTACCCCGACCTCCAAAATTCCTTTATGTCTATCCCATACATTCTTAAATCCCATGATTGTTTCAGCCCCCACCACTTCCTCTGGCAGGGTGTTCCACTTGTCCACCACCCATTTTGTGAAGAAATTCTTCCTCGCGTTTCCTCTGAATCATTATGAGACTATGTTGAAATTTGTGAAAACAGGCTCATAACTTTAATAACTTTCAATATTTTGACCTCAAATTTTCAACATAGCCATTTCTTCACAGCACCTCATGAATGTGACAGCTGCCATTTTTCAGATCCTAGCCAAAATGTGTTTTTGCGTCCCAATATGTGATTTCGTGGTCACTGTATGAAATCACCTTTCAGACAGGAGTTGAAATTCCTCTCTGTCCTGGTTCATGCGATAGGTGATAAGAAGGCTATGTTGAAAATTTTGGGTAAAAATATTAAAAAACAACAAAGTTATGAGTCTATATTGAAATTTATGAATGCAGGTTCCTAACTGAGCTAATTTTCAATATTTTGACCCCAAGTTTTTAACATAGCCATTTCTTCACAGCACCTCATGAATGTGACAGCTACCATTTTTCCAATCCTGACCAAAATGTGTTTTTGCACTTGTGGCAGGAAATCACATTTTGGTCAGGATTTGAAAAGGTTTATATTTAAGTCTCCACCCTTGTTCATGTGATGGGCTCATAACAAGGCTATGTGGGGTCATAAGAAGGCTATGTTGAAAATTTGGGATAAAAATATGAGAAAACAACAAAGTTATGAGATTTCTTTGATTGGGTAATGAGAGTGGTGGACCAAGGGTGAGCAGTTGATGTCACCTAGCTTGACTTCAGCAAAGCTTTTGATACTGTTCCACATAGAAGATTGATTAATAAGCTGGGTAGGCTTGGGGTGGGTCAGAAATTTGGTCAACTGGGTGGCAAACTGGTTGGCGGGCAGAAAACAGAGAGTGGTGGTAAATAGTATACAGTCAGAAGAGATGCAAGTCACAAGTGGAGTACCTCAGGTATCAGTCCTGGGGCCAGTTCTCTTCAATATCTTCATCAGTGACATTGCAGATGGACTGGAGGGTAAGGATTGTCTGTTTGCAGATGACACCAAGATCTGCAACAGAGTAGATGATCCAGATGGGGTGGGCAGAATGAGAAGAGATCTAGATAAACTGGCAAAATGGTCGGAAGAGTGGCAACTGGGGTTTAATGCAAAGAAGTGCAAGATCATGCACATAGGGAAGAGAAACCCTGAAGTCACCTATAGGCTAGGAAGGGAGTTGCTGGCAGTCATAAGGGAAGAAAGAGACTTGGGCATCATCATCACAGATGACCTGAAATCTTCCCAACAGACCACTAAAGCAGTAGGTGAGGCTAGGGGGATGTTGGGGTGTATTAGTAGGGGTATCACAAGTCATAAGAGGGAGGTATTAATCCCTCTTTACAAGACACTGGTTAGGCCCCATCTGGAGTACTGTGTGCAGTACTGGAGGCCACACCTTCACAAGGACATTAACCAAACTTGAGGCAGTCCAGAGAAGGGCAACCAAAATGGTGCAGGGACTGCATCACAAAACATATGAGGACGATTAACGGAGCTCAATATGTATACCCTAGAGCAAAGGAGGGAGAGAGGTGATACGATTGAAACATTCAAACACCTTAAGGGCATTAACAAGGTGAAAGAGTCTAACATGTTTCAATATAAGAAAAATAGCATGACAAGAGGACACATCACGAGATTAGAGGGAGGCCGATTAAGGGTTAATGTGAGGAAGTTCTTTTTCACAGAAAGGGTGGTGGATGCATAGAATGGCGTACCTCAGGAAGTGGTGGATATGAATACAGTGCAGGGATTCAAACAGGTATGGGATAGACATAAGGAAGCAATACAGATGAGTATGAATAGATAGGCCATTGACAGAGCAAAGGCCAATGGCACATTCATAAGGTAGAAAAAGAAATGGGCAGACTGGATGGAATTTGAGGTCCTTATCTGCCATCAACGTCTATGTTTCTATATTGCAGTTTTTCAATGCACGTTCATAACTGTGGCAGTTTTCAATATTTTGAACCCAACATTTCAACATAGACATTTTATTCATAACACCTCACAAATGTGACAGCTGTCATTTCTCAAATCCTACACAGAATGTGTTTTAACACTTGAGGTGCAAAATGATGTTTCAGTCAATGTTTTATAAACGACACTTGTCATGCTCAGATGGAGTGATAAAAAGATTATGTTGAACATTTGGGGTAAAAATGTGAAACAGTTTTGAGGAAACAAATTGTTCTAACATTTACTCATATTTTTATTTTTTGCAGATTTTGGGCCCTAATGTTCAACATATCCCTTGTTACCCCAACTCCTGAATATGGCAGGTGTCTTTTTTCACATTCCCTCAGAAACTTACAATCTAACAATGTGTCAAAGTAGGACACTACTGAAAATGAGATAATGCTTATCATCTGCTCTATCCTGGGTAAATATATAGTAAAAGTTGTATAAGCGAGACCCAATACAACAGCAATACCAGCAGCAATCATTCGGCATTGACAAATTAAGAGTAACTCCAGTCAGTTATTTCCGAAACTCTACTATAATTTCATTACTAACATGATTTTTTTGTTCAGGAGGACATTTGGTGCCAGTTCTACTGATGTTATTATTATTGTCGCTATGTTCTTCATTAGTGGTATGATTCATATTGTCCATATCATTAACAGTTGCACGTGCAGCAATACTGTGTTTCCTTTTAATAGACTTAGACTGGAAAATACGAGACATAGTAGACACAGCCATGAAAGGAATGGATATCATTTCACTAACTGTTGCAGAGACTGACAGTGTAGCTGATTATGTACAGACAGTAATAAATGACAGGGATCTGGCACCTAACAAATAGTGTAATACAGCCTAAATGGCTTTCACTATGCTGCAGAGAGGCACACAGTGTAGCTATGTCACAGTAATATAAATGGCAGGGCTCAGGGCACCTAACAGACAGTGTAATATAGCCAGTCTAAATGGCTTTCACTATGCTGCAGAGAGACACACGGTGTACAGTAGCTATGTCACTGTAATAAACGACAAGACTCAGGGCATCTAACAAATGGTGTAATACAGCCTAAATAGCTTTCACTATGCTGCAGAGAGACACAGTGTACAGTAGCTATGTCACAGTAATAACATCTTAACACCTTAACATCTCAAACTCGCTGGGTTCCCAACTTGAGCAGGTCTCTTACTTCGAATATCTGGGTGTCACTCCGGACACCTCCCTCACCTATCTCTCACACATTCAACACCTTTCTTCTGCTGTTAACTCTAGGCTGGGGATTCTATACAGACAAACACTGCCTAACCCCCACGCCCTACGTCTCGCTGTATCAAGCTCTGTACTATCCTTGGTGGACTATGGCATTGTGATTCATGGATCTGCAGACCAAACTACCCTACACTGCATCAATTTAGCCCTCAATAAAGCCTGCAGACTAGTCACTGGATGTGATAGATTAACCCACATGTGAGCTCTACAAGCTTGAGCACTGGCCAACCTTTGAAGGTAGGCTTAAGTATCACACTTGCCTCCTTGCCAAAAAAGTACTCCTGAATCTAGCACCTAAAGGCCTCCACCCCATTATCCAGCCAGCCCCATACAGAAGGGCCCCATGATGCCCTGCCAGTACCTCTCTCATAATCCCCCACTGTAGGACCTCTCTAGGGCAAAGGTCTTTCCGGTATCGTGCTCCACTCTGGCTTAACAGCCTACCGTACTCCATCTCCCTGGCCCCCAGTCTTGGCCTTTTTAAGATGGGACTCAAGAACCTCCTCCTTAACTCCATGGCTTGTGGCTGTTATTGATACTCCTCCCTACCGTAATAGCGCTAGTGTAGAATGATATCCCGGTGCAGTAATGACAAAATGTTTTTGTTTTACCAAAGACTACATACTCAGGTCCTACAATCTATGTATATAAACCCTGACTCGGGGCCCTACTAATGACCCTTCAAACTATAACCTGCAGTATCCCACAACGATTGACCTAGGGTCTTCTCTAAGATCCTGGATGCTGTTATCCTACTATGTAAATAATGTATATATACCAGAACTGAATGATTTATGTTTAATTTCTATGTAATGTAATGTTTTAACCTTTCTTGTTCTGACATGGAGGCTTTGCAAAGGAGTCTATGACTCAAAGGATTGTAATTCCAATTTCTCTTCAATAAATAAATAAATAAACGACAAGGCTCAGGGCACCTAGCAAATGGTGTAATACAGCCTAAATGGCTTTCACCATGCTGCAGAGAGACACAAAGTGTAGCTATGTCACAGTAATAAATGATGAGACTTGGGGAACCTAAGAAACACTGTAATACAATCTAAATGGCTTTCACTATGCTGCAGAGACATGCAGTGTAGCTATGTCACAGTAATATGATAGGGCATGGGGCACCTAACAGTGTAATATGGCCAAAATGGGTTTTACTATGCTGCAGAAACACACAGTTTAGCTATATCAAAGTAATTTAAATGACAGGGCTTAGGGCACCTACCAGACAGTGTAATACAACCTAAATGGCTTTCACCATACTTCAGAGAGACACAGTGTAGCTATGTCACAGTAATATACTGTAAATGACAGGGCTCTGGGCACCTAACAGACATCGTAATACAGTCTAAATGGCTTTTACTATGCTGCAGAGAGACACAAAGTGTAGCTATGTCACAGTAAGAAATGACAGAGCTCGTGGCACCTAGCAGACAGTGTAATACAGCCTAAATGGCTTTCGCTATGCTGCAGAGACACAAACCAACTGCTAGTGTCTTGCCTTCTGTGTTTTTTGTTCCCCCTGTTCCTTCTCTCCCCAGCACTGGACAGCCATCCACCTTCTTGACTGAGAGGAGGATCCACTGATTTCCCTGCTCCTTCCTGAGATTGTTTCAGTCCTCAAACCTGACCCCCACTCCATTTGCTACTTTGTGGAGGTTTTTACTTTTTTAATTTTTTTAATAAGTTCTCTCTGATTTAGCAGCAGTCTGCAGAGCGAGCGCCCAATTCCTTCCAAATTCTCCAGGATCCGACTGCTATCTGTGCAACGGGCTCACAGCAGACACAGCACAGACACCACTGACCAATCAAGTTGTCAGCCCGGCGTCATGTGCTCCTAATTCTGCTGTGAGCTTGTGGAGGACCCCAAAGGCTGTCCTTTCATGCCTGTTTCCAGAATGGAAAATCCTGGCAAGAGTTCCAGGACCCCACAGGCTGTCTGTAATGCCTGTTTAAAAAATTACTTGTTACTCATGTCAAAACTATCTGACCCATGAAGTACACTGTTATGTTGGGTAGGGTAGTAAAGTACCCAAATAACCCTACCTGGACAAAAATCACTGTTACCCGACCTACTCAATCCAGCTATGCAATGAGTAGCCTAAGCTTACCTCAAACCATTACTGTACCTATTAGATAAGTAGAGTTTAATTCTGGTGTATTAGGTTATGTATGTGTAATTATATAGTAATACTAATTTAAAGAGCTGCTGACATGCTCTGGCAGGCAACTCACACAAAGGATCTGCCTGCCTGAGCTTCTAATTAAACTCAGTATTACATTTTTTTATCCAGTAATTAATGAAGGGCTTAACATTGTATTGTCCAAGTGGCTAGCAAATGCTGCAGCCCAGCTCCTAAAAACAGCAATTTAATGATGTGTGGTTGGGACTGGGGCTGTAGACACTCTACATATAGATCAGTAATAATGGGGGGACCATGTAAACATTTATACAGCATCTTTATTTATTTTATTTATTTATTGAATTTTGTTGACCCGGTAAGCCCACTGGGCCTAGAAGTCCCTTTTTCAGGGGCGACCGGGAGGAGGGGGGATACAGATGGTAAGCAACTGAAATTGAACCAGATTAAGCTGTTGGTGGTATTTTTAGTGAATGGGAGAAATTTGGCCAGGACACCGGGGAAATTCCCCTACTCTTTTTCGATAAGTGCCATGGGATCTTTAGCATCCACCTGAACTACCACCAATCCAGGCAGATGGGACCTTGGTTTAACGTCTCATCCGAAAGACGGCACCTCAGAAGTGCAGTACCCCCCTCATGCTGCACTACAGTGTCAGTATTGGGATATTAACCCAAGTGCCAGGTGTGGGAACTGAATCCACAGCCCTCTGATCTCCCGGCCTCAGAGGTGAGTGTGCTACCTACTGAGCAGATTGCAGTTATACATGTATGAGGCTGTAAATATAACTATATCTATATCTATATATATATATATATATATACAGTATATATATGTGTGTGTGTGTGTGTGTGTATATATATATATATATATATATATGTGTATATGTACGGTATTATACAGGCGCGGTCACACCTGTATACTAGGGTTGAGTAAGCACTTTAATGTTAAACCCCAGTTTTTGTACCTAAATAACTTTGTGCCCATTCAAGTGATTTACATGAAATTTGGAAAGCTCAGTGTTTGTGCTAGGATCACTTGATCCTGAACATTTTATGTACGTTGGTTCAGCTGGGGTAAAGTTATAGAGGTGCAACAAATGTAAAAATCATCTTTATTTGTTCTTTTTTTTCCCTTTACTCTGTTTCTTCCACCTGATCAGCCTTTGTTCAGGAGGGTGCCCCAGCCCCATCCCCCTGACATCCATGGGGACTGCCACCAGCCTTCTTCCCCCAGGGCTTGCCTCCTCTGGGCGGGGTCAGCAGGGGTTCCTCACACCCCCACTGATGACGGGATCCTGTTCAGGCTGGTGATCCCAGCTAGTCGGGGAGCGGGACCTGCGAGTACCTGCCGTCATCCTGCTGCCGGCATTTTCTGGTGTTCTGGAACAGCAAGAGGAAGGAGGTGCTATTAGAACTTTACTACTCTACTGGGACTAAAGAACTAGAACTCTACTACTGGGACCTTCAATTTAGGGTAAAAACAAACCAACAAAAAAAAGAGTTAGTGTGTTTGTCTGAGTTGGGTGAGGTGAATTGTTATTTGTGCAGTTAGCTAGGTGGAGAAGGAAACTGTAAATTAGGGCGAGTGGCTTAGGCAGAAGGAAGCCAGGTGTTTTGAATTTAAAAACTGCCCTAGATAGCTTTTGGCAGAGAACAGCAAGAGGAAGGAGATGCTGTTAGAACTTTACTACTCTATTGGGACTAAAGAACTAGAACTCTACTACTGGGAGCTTCAATTTAGGGTAAAAACAAACAAACAAAAAAAGATTTAGTGTGTTTGTCTCAGTTGGGTGAGAGGAGGCAGTAGAAAAGTAGGGAGAAAAAAATTATATAAAAATAAATAAATAAACAGAGAAAGGAAAGAGTAAGTATACAAAACAACAGTTAAGGGGCCACAAATAAGACATGATGAGGTTTTCTATAGCGCTGCAACCGCGCTAGCACTGACATCCCCCACAGTGGCAGCCACAATGCCGACTGTTGGCATTGTACTGACGGGGATGTCGGTGCTTTTCTATCACGGGGGCTGCTCCCCCTGAACCCCCCATATGGGGTGCTCCATCCCCACACCCCCAGTCTCTAAATATCTAACTCCGAGTCAGAGTTGGACTGGAAGGGGGCGCAGCACCGGGAGTCACACCGCTGGTGTCTTCCTCACATCAGCACAGTGACTCACCGCAGACACGAGAAATTTGTTGCTGTGCTGGTGTTCACTGTGTGGGTGTCAATCTTGTGTTTGCACACCATGATGGGAGTGGTGCAGTGCAGTGCCTGCGCAGCAGTATTCCGGGAGATGTTCTGGAATATGCAGTGTTGTCCCATCTGCAGGCACCTCTCTGGGCTGAGGGAGGAGGTTGCTCATCTCCAGGCTCAGTTGGCCAGGATTCAAGGGACCTCCTCTCCCACCCAGAAACCACCAGGGCCACCACCACTGCCTCAGAGGTTGCCAAGAAAGAGGAGTGGTTGGACCACAGTGGGCTCAGGGAGGGTGAGGGTGGTGGAAGAGAAGCACATCCCTCCAGTTGTACCTCTCCACAATTCATATGCTGTTCTGGCAGAGGGTGGTTCCTCTATGGAGGCACCTGCAGTGGAGACCAAGAAGGAACCTCCACAAAGAAGACCCACAGGAGGGTGGCATGGGACCCCACAGGGGAAGGAAACAACTCCTGGTGCAGGACTCCATTGTTAGGCCTATACTGGAGCGATGGTCTGCATCTGCCCAGGAGGGGAACCAGGATCCTAGGTGATAGGTTTAAATGCTTCATTGGCAAGCATTTAAACTAGCCAAGGTGGGAGGCACTGAAAGGGAGCAAGGGAAATCCTAGCCCCCCCAAAAAAATTAGGGTAGTTAGTGAGGCAAACACCAAGATAAAGAAGTCAATAGGGAGAAGGGTAGGGGTAAATGGAGAAAAAGGCAAAGGCAGTAAGGACAGGGATGGGGCAAAAAGGGGTAAGGCCATCAAAAAATGGAGGGTAACGAGTACCAATGAGTACCAATGCCCGAAATCTAGGTAACAAGCTCCTGAAGTGGTGGCCTTGATGGAAGAGGGATGCCTGGATTACATTGCAGTCACAGAAACATGGTATACAGATAACCATGACTGGAATGTCAGCATACCAGGGTACACAATCTACAGGGAGAACAGGGAGGGTAGAAGAGGAGGAGGAGTAGCTCTCTATGTAAGGGAAGGGATCAAAGCAATGGAACAAATGGGTAAACAGGGAGGGGAGGAGAGGAGGCACTCTGAGTCACCCTGGAGACTGGAAATGGCACCACAATCTGCACAGAGGTTGTATACAGACCCCATCTCAGGGGAGGAAATGGACAAGGAAATGATAGAAGGCGTCCTTCGGATGGCAGAGATAGGGGAGATATTTTTGATGGGGAACCTGAATATGCCAGATGTTAACTGGAGCACCTTTGCTGCAGCCACATCCAAGAGCAGGGCCATTCTCAGTGCCCTACAGGGGGCATGCCTCAGACAGCTAGTATTGGAACCCACTCGGGAGGAAGCAATCTTAGACCTGGTACGGAGAGAGGATCTCAGATCTAGAAGTGGATAGCTGTCTGGGTACAAGTGATCACCAAACAGTGTGGTTCACAATAAACTCAGCTGCAGAGTCAAGCAATACAAAAGTGAGGGTACTGGACTTATGGAGGGCTGACTTTGTCAAAATGGGAGAGTGCCTCAGAAAAGCACTAGCAAACAGGCAAGGAGGAGGGCTGGAGCAACAATGGGGAAACAACAAAACTGCCATCACAGAGGCAACAAGCCTTTGTGTGAAGCAAATAAACAAATCAAAATGAAAGAAACAACCATTATGGTTCTCAAAAGAGGTGGCGGGGAAGGTTAGGGAGAAAAAGATGGCATTTAGGAAGTATAAGGAAACACAGAAGGAGCAGGACAGAGAACTGTACCACTTAAAGCAGAAGGAAGCGGGGAAGGCAGTCAGAATAGCAACAGCCCAAACTGAGGAAAAGATAGCTAACTCGGTTAAGAAGGCGGATAAAACATTTTATAGGTACATTAAGGAGTGAAGAAAGACAAAGGGAGGGATAGTGAGGCTGAATAAAGCTGACAGTGTGTGGGCAGAGAGGGACAGTGAAAAAGCAGGGATACTGAACGAATACTTTTGCTCAGTATTCACAAAAGAAGAGGAGGGGGAGGTACCTAATCCAATCAATAGAAGCACTCTGGATAGGTGGGTCAATCCCAGTCCTTTCACAGAAGAAAGGGTTCTGAAAGAACTCCTAAAACTGAAGGTGGACAAAGCAATGGGGCCTGGTGGGATTCACCCCAGAATTCTAAAAGAACTAAGGGGAGAACTAGTGACACCACTGACTACCCTTTTTAACAAATCTTGGGAGGATGGCGTGGTAACTGAGGACTGGAGGAGGGCAGATGTGATTCCCCTTCACAAAAGTGGGAGCAAGACAGAGGCAGGAAACTACAGACCTGTCAGTTTGACCCAGTGGTAGGGGAAAATGATGGAATCACTTCTGAAGGAAAGGTTTGTTGAGTGCCTAGAGGCCAGTGGGGCACAGGACCCAAGGCAGCATGTATTCACAGCGGGAAGGTCATGTCAGAAAAATCTAATCGATTTTTTTGACCGAGTGACCAAAGCAGTAGACCTGTGACCAAAGCAGTAGACCAGGGAGGGGCTATGGACATGGTCTACCTAGACTTTAGCAAGGCATTTGACACAGTTCCACACAAAAGATTAATAAACAAATTAGCCAGCCTGGGAGTGGTTCCCAGGGTAGTAGCCTGGGTAAAACATTGGCTGAACAACAGGACACAGAAGGTAATAGTAAACGGAGTACACTCTGAAGAAAGTGGGGTTACTAGTGGGATAACGCAGGGTTCAGTACTTGGTCTGGTCCTTTTTAATGTCTTTATAAGTGACATTGCAGACAGACTGGAAGGAAAAGCATGCCTCTTTGCAGATGACACAAAGATCTGCAACAGGGTTGATACATAAGGGGATGGAAAGGATGAGAAGGGACTTGGTAAGGTTGGAGGAATGGTCACAAGTATGGCAGCTTGGATTCAGTGCAAAAAAGTGCAAAGTAATGCACCTGGGAAAAAAAAAACCCGGGGAAGAGTGCACATTGGGGGAGGAGGTAGTAACAACAACAAAAATGGAAAGGGACCTGGGGGTAATCATATCCAATGACCTAAAGGTTAGCAAGCAGGGTTTGGAACTCTCTTCCAACTAGCACTCGCTCTTCTCCCTCGCACCAGAGCTTTAAAGCCTCCCTCTGGGGTTTTCTCAAAATGGCTGCCACCTGTCTCTGTACTAGACAAACCTTCTCAGCCTGAGATGCCCCAACTAACTGAGATGCTACCTAAACATTACGACTTGGGCAGAGCACAACTGTGCTCATACTCCTCCTGTTCTCACAGCATATATAAAAATAGACCATTTAGACCCACCGGCAAAACAGGGTGAGCACTATAACTGTGCACTCTTTCACCGCACTGGGCCCACTCTATCCAACTGTGACTCTCCTTATTCTAACTGCTAGCCTTACAACTTGCTGCCTGGAGCGATGAATTCACACTGCACTTCTTCCTACTGACTGCAATGTTTAATACTATATTGTAATACCTATTTTTGGTATTGTTGTCTTACAATGTCCCTGTGTTCTGATCACTTTATATTAACTCTTCACTACCATTTGCCTGATGAAATCTGATGCTTGTAAAGTCCCTGTTGTGCAAATTCTATGTAATGTAATCCTCCACTTGTATTTGCCTGATGTTCATGTATGTACCTTGTAATGTACCTTGTAATCTCCCGGGTCGCACCTGAAAATAGGCACTTGGCTGTCTAGTGTGCTTACCCGGTTAACAAAAGCAAATAAATAAATAAGCAATGTGAGAAGGCAGTAGGAATGGCTGGGGGATATTGGGATGTATAGGGAGAGGCATCACCAGTAGAAAACAGGAAGTTGTTATCCCTCTGTACAGACAATTGGTGAGACCCCATCTGGAGTACTGCGTCCAGTTCTGGAGACCCCAGCTCCACAAGGACATAGACAGGATGGAGGGGTTCCATGTAAAAATAGCACTGACAAAAGGTTATGAGGTGAGTATCATGCCACGATGCAACCACTTTCTTAATAACATTTCCCAAAAAGGGCAGTTTAGAGGTTGGTCAGTAATTTGCTAGGTCATTTGGGTCCAAAGGTGTTTTTTTCAGAAGAGGCCTCACCAGTGCATTCTTCAATGCAGCTGTGAAAACTCCTTCCATCAAGCCAGAGCACCAGACAATCCCTGTGAACACTAGGCCCTGATGCCTGACAAAACCAGCTAGTAACTGCTTCAGGCCTGGATCCCATTCAAAATAGGTTTCTGGCAGCTCTGACATCATCCGGGCCACCTCCTGCACAATCACTGGACTAAACTCTCCCCATGACAGCTGAGTGTGTCTGTGGTGTATCGGCTCAGCCCTGCTGGGTTGCCTCAACCCACTCGTCATGATCCCGGCCCAAACAGAGGACACACTGTCCGAAAAGAATTGAGCAAACTTCTCACATTTAGCAGGTGAAAAAAACCTCTCATGAACTCCAGACAGGTCAAAAGGAGTAAATGATCTATAGTCCTGAAGAGCTGAGTTGGTTAATTCTTCCTGGCAGAAAATCTCCCTAAAAAAGCCTACCTTCTTCTGAGTAACTGCCCTTTGGTATTCACCATCGTGAATAATCAAATCCAGTTTGTCCTTCTCAGACCTAGATTGCCACCAACAATGCTTCAACCTCTGCCACCTTGCATTCATCTCCCTAAGCTTACCATTCTACAACAGTGAGCCATAGCATGAAACAAGGGGGTGAACGTGGAGAGGTGCCACAAGATTGAAGGCTGATATGATAACCCTATTATGGATCAGCACCCAGTCCTCTGACCCCACAGCACATACCACCATCATATGCAAGACGTCTAGCACTGTCTGAAGTTTTTCTAGCTGAAACCCTCTTAAAAGTTGGTATCAGGCTGTCTCCATAAGGGGTGGAGTACAAGGGGAGGGCCCAGAATGAGAATGTGATTGTGCAATGATCTGGCCAACTGACAGAATCAGTCTCAAGACTGTCCTCCTTAAGCCTCAGGGAAAATACCAAGTTCAAGGCATGACCATGTTGGTGAGTTAAATAAGTAATGACTGCTATTTATTTATTTATATAAAGATTGGTAACCAGGAGAGGCACACTGAGCTGAGGCTCATTTCTAGGTGCGGCACTGGGGAGGGGGAAAGGAGATATAACTACAGTGTAATAATACAGAATTTCAATTCAAAGTACATAAAGACAGGAAGTTAACAGGTTATACAGGGGTACAGGAAAATATAACAAACTCTGGACAGAGCCAACAAGGCATCATAATGCTATTTTCAGCATCAGTGGCTCAGCAGGTTGCACACTTGCCTCTAAAGCTTGAAGATCAGAAGGCTATAGATTCTATCCCTACACCAGGAACTTGGATTCAATTCCAATACTGGCACTGTAGTGCAGCACGAGGGGGTTGCTGCACTCCTGAGGTGCCGTCTTTCAGATGAGATGTTAAGCCAAGGTCCCTTCTGCATGTTCTGGTGGTTGTTCAGGTGGACGTTAAAGATCCCATGGCATTTTTTGAAAAGAGTAGGGGAATTTTTTTTGAAAGATGGACTTCATTACATAACAAATCATAAATAGTAACCATACTATATACATCACTACATTAATACATTCAATTCCATTAAATTAAATTCAAGTAAATATTCAGGTCTATCAATTCCAGAGTTCCATTCAATTTTCTAGTGAAATTATTTATATTATGAATCCGGTTCTAACCATACATTACAATTGATCCAGAGATGCTTTACTTTTTGTTCTGGGTATCACAATGTGTCATTCTGTTGCACATTTCTTAGTGTTTTGTGTATATTGGTCAGCATTTCAACATAGGAAATTACCTTTTGTGCCAGTACCCACATACATCTTGTTTGCCAGATATAATATCTTACTACTGCTAAAATTATATAAATTGTATCTGTATGATATTTACCCCAAGGACCCACAAGAGGTCCATACATTAAATCAGTGTCTGGGAGTGACAGAAAACATGGTTCCCTCCATTGTGTAGCCAAATAGACCCCAAATGAATTAGCATACTGACAGTGTAGAAACAAATGCTGTTGTGTTTCCAATACTTGAAAGCATGAATCTCTTGGACAGTATCTTTCTGAGAGCTGTTTATGCTTGTTGTTACCTCACACACTTAATCTCCCATAGTTCCCTAACCAAACACAATCCCAAACAAAGACAGGCAATCTAGGATTAGAGAGTTGCTTAAGTACATATTGCAGCCAGTTGTCTGGGCATGATGGAAAGGTTATCTCTGTCTGACATTCTGCTTGAATTATCTCATTATAAATTCCCTTCCTATTTATGGTCTGAAGCTGAGTGGGAGTAAGTTGCCACTTTATGGCATTCCTTATGCTATCCAAGCCATATATTGGGCCAATATTGATTCTTCCCAGCATTCTTTTTTTTTTTCCTTCCATGCCTGAAGGCATGGCTGGAGTCATTTCCACACTAGTGGTTTCCATAGCTTATCTCCTGGTTTTAAAGCATTCCCTAAAGTGTAACATAAGAATATACTAAAGAAAAATGCTATAGGATGTACCATATCAAGTCCACCCTCTGCTATTGGTCTATATGTAAATTTTCTTTTATTGGGTTCAATCGTGAACCCCAAAAACCTTGGAAAAAATACTATAAAGCCTTGTCCACACTGCTTGGAATGGGGGAAAAAATATGAGTAAGGGACAGGAAGATTGGAACCAAAAGGGATTTTATTAATACTACTCTTTTCTTTTTAGATAGTTGCTGCCCCTTCCACCCTGCCACCAACCTATCTGCGCGGTCCATGTTCATTTCCCAGTTGGACAGAGCTATAGCTTCTGGTCCAGAGACCACCCCAATAGTTTAATAGGCTCCCTAGAGACTGAAAAATTGACAAACCTGCCTGAGATGGGAAGAGCAACATCACCCAAAAATACCCCCTTACTTTTCTGTAAATTAATTGTTGACCCTGATCTACTAGAAAAGGGCAGCAAAACTTCTATTAATGTGTTCTCACATGTCTCGAGGGCCAGAGTTAATACCAGATCATCAGCATAAGCTAACATTTTTACTGGGGGAATATCTGGGCTAATTGAGAGTCCTTTTATTGTGCTAGCCAACATAATTTTTACGTTCGCTTGCGCGCATGCGCAAGGAACGTTTTGGGAGAGTAGCACACTTGGAGGTGTGCCTCTCCCATCCAATGCACTGCTCCCTTGAGCAGGCGTGGTGGTCCTGCACCAATGGGTGCAGGAGCTCAGTATGACAGCGGTGTTCCTCTGCTTCAAAGAAAAGCACGGCTGCCATACTGGCGCCGCTTGTCCTCTTTGCGCCGCCGCCGCTCCCCTGCGCCGCACGCCTCCCCAAAGCTTTCATGCTGCGGCTGGGAGCCCACCCCAGCGTGGCCAACTTGTTCTTGCCGATGGGGTGCACAATCCCCATCGACTTCACGGCCCCAAGCCATCCTGCTGCCATGCGCTGAGGCCCACCCCAGCATGGCAAATGTTCGCATTTGTTTTGCCAGCGAGGTGCCCAATCCACCATCGGCTCCTCGGCCCTCCCAGCGTAGTTTGCCGATGGGGGTGCCCAATCCCCTTTCGGCTCCTCAGCCCCCCACCACACATCTTCTGCCATGCTGGGAGCCCACCCCAGCGTGGCAAACGTCCCACGTCATCTTTTTTTTTTAAACCTGTAAAATAAAAATGGTCCCACAGTGAGTCTCCCAGCCCCCCTCCCACAACCCGTAGCCACCCACTGTGCACCCAGCCTCCCCACACCCCCTCACTCCATACTTACCTCCAGACTCTGGCGCGATGATCTTCGTGGACCGGGAACACGTCTGCACTCTTCAAAGCCGACCATGAACTGAGGAAATGCCGGTAAGCTGTATAATGGGCTAGATAGGGGGTTTCAACTTTATTGCATATCTCAGTCATTTTTGGAATTTTTGTACCAAATTTTCAACATGGGGTTTTTGGGACCCCTTCTCATGAATGATGTCACTGTCATGGCATTATTCAGGCCTGAAGGTGATTTCACAGGCACTGGGGTCCAAAATCCCATGTTGAATAATGCCAAAATTCCAAAAATGACTGTTTTATGAGCGCGCTGCACAGTTCCTACGCAGGCTCGTAAGTTGTGAATTTTCAATATTTTCACCCAGATTTTCAACATTGCCATTTTATCACACCTTCTTATGAGTTGTACAGCTGTCATTTTCACATCTCACCCAAAATGTGTTTCCACCCATGTAGCGCACAATGGCACAGTCTGTGTGCGAAATCAATGTATGGAACACATTAAGAAAATCACAGTGACACTGTTCATGAGCAGAGGTCTTAAAATGGCTATGTTTAAAATTTGGTGAAAAAATTCTAAAATGACTGTTTTACGAGCGGCGTTGCACAGTTCTCATGCGCTCATAGGTTTGCGAATTTTCAATATTTCCACTCCAGATTTTCAACATTGCCATTTTACCACACCTCCTCATGAGCAGTACAGCTGTCATTTTTCACATCCTGCCCAAAATGTGTTTCTGCCCATGTAGCGCACAATGGCGCAGTCGGTGTGCTAACTCAATGTATGGGACACATTAAGAAAATCACAGTGACACTGATCATGAGCAGAGGTCTTAAAATGGCTGTGCTGAAAATTTGGTGAAAAAATTCCTAAAAATGACTGTTTTATGTCTGCGTTGCACAGTTCCTATGCACACTCGTAAGTTTGCGAATTTTCAATATTTTCACTCCAGATTTTCAACATTGCCATTTTACCACACCTCCTTATGAGCACTGCAGCTGTCATTTTCACATCTTGCCCAAAACGTGTTTCCTCCATGTAGCACAAATGGCACAGTCGTGTGTGCGAACTCAGTATATGGGACACATTAAGAAAATCACAGTGTCACTGTTCATGAGCAGAGATCTTAAAATGGCTATGTTGAAAATTTGGTGAAAAAATTTCTACAAATAACTGTTTTATGTGTGCGTTGTGCAGTTCCTACGCACGCTCGTAAGTTTGCGAATTTCAATATTTTCACTCCAGATTTTCAACATTGCCATTTTACCACCTCCTTATGAGCAGTACAGCTGTCATTTTTCACATCCTGCCCAAAACGTGTTTCCGCCCATGTAGCGCACAATGGGGGTAACAAAAAAGGTCATGCTGACAATTTATTGTGCAAATACCAGCAATCTCACAGGGCATTAGGGTAAAGCACCATACATGCCAAACACCACTGCAAATACCTGCAAGCAAACGTTCAGCATTGACAAATGCTTGTTTGTATAAGTATGTCTATGCCAAAAGCCTGTCTGACACCCTTCCGTACCTGAATTTGTTTGCTATGCCATCCATTCACGTTAGGAACTATTTTGGCATTTGAATACATAACCTGAATCCATCCAACAAACCAATCCGGAATTCCAAAAGCTTTTAAAGTGTTAAAAAGGAACTCATGCGATAGCCTATCAAAGGCTTTTTCCTGGTCCAAGCCAATTATGTATCCTTTTAGAACTCCTTGTTCATCTGCAAAAAATAATTCCCTTAACACTACAAGATTGTCCTGCTGTTTCCCATCAGGCATAGCACATGTCTGTGGGACACTAATCAAATATTTGGAAACGTTTGATAATCTAGCCAATAAAATCTTTCTTAGAATTTTCAGTTCAGTGTTAAGCAAGCTTAATGGCCTCCAATTATTTATATCTATTTTGGGGCCTTTTTTATGCAGTAGAATCAATAGTGCTGTTTTCATAGATTCAGCATAAGTTGTGGTATCTAGTATATAGTTGAACAGAACCATCAGAGCTGGTGCTATCTCAGCTTTGAAAGTTTTATAAACCCCTGCCCCTAAACCATCAGATCCTGGGGCAGTGTCTTTTTTTAACTGTTCAATAGCCTGTTCTATCTCTTCTATTGATATTTCTTTTAACAGTTCCTGGGCATCTTGTGTATTAGCCTGCAATAAATCTAGGGAGTTCAGATATTCTTCCCCATCTAGTGGTGTAATAGGTTCACCTACTAATCTCACCACATAATTTTCTACTATTTTAAGCAGATCTTTGGGAGTTGTGACTTTCTGTCCTGTGGGAGACTCTAGTTCACTAATTACTTTACTCTCTACTCTAGACTTGCATTCTTTAAAGGGATCCATGGGCCCCTTCTGCATCCTGGTACCAAATCTAAGTTCTTGATCGAGTGATTTGGCTCAGTTATATTGTAATTGAAGCATTTGTGCTTTAATATTACTGATCTGTGTGCTGTAATCAAAGTGTAATGCCTCAGTCTGGGATATTAGGTGTTGTAGTTGATGCCTCTACTTTAAGTAATGTGAACATTCTTTATTGACAATATACCTGGCCCTAGTTTGGAACAAGTGTTGCCAAGATGTTTTACTGTCCTCCCACCATTCTATAGGGTCATTGTAACATTCTACCACAGAGGTCCTAGCCGTCCAGGCTTGTCTCCATTTTTTTGTGTAACAGCGTCTTCCAGGAGGGACTCATTGAGTCTTCACTTATTTTTTTTTGCATCTGGGAATGTTTTCCCATGTGAACTGCATATCAATGCAGACATGGTCTGAAACTCACTAGCCTTTGAGACAACTGTCAGGATTTTTAAAACTGAAGGCACAGAGAAAAAGTCTATTCGTGTTTTTAGTGCCCCTCTGAAATATGTGTGTCCCCCTGTTAGATGCAAGCTTCTGTAAGCGTCTATTAATCCAGCTGTGGATATAATACTGTTCAAAGTCGTTGAGTCACAGAACATTTTTGGGGTACATAAACCCATATCCGACTGGCCTAATCCACAATTGAAATTCCCCTGTGCATATAAGAAGGCAAGACGTGTGTAGATAAGGTTGGATTTCTTTGAACAGGAATACTCTCTGGGCCTTGGTCTGAGGGGCATAAGTACATATAATGTGAAACCTTTCTGTAAAATAGGTACGGTCTAAGAGTAACACCCTGCCAGGGTGTATATTGACTAATCGGGAAACTTTTAAGGATGGGTTACTCAACAGAATACCCACCCCATCACAGGAGTCCATACCCATGGACCAAAAGGAGGGCCTTGATGAAAATAAATGGGATCCTTGCTGTAGTTCAATATGGGTTTTTAATAGTGTGTCTTGGATACAGTAAATATCTTTTTTGAGTTCCTGTAGAGAATATAGTACCCCAGTGCGCTTCCTTTCACTTTTAATGCTATTTACATTAATTGTTAAGATAGAAAGGGAAGACATTTAAGGAAGGATTTATAGAGCACAACATCCTATGGGATCTTAGAGAATCTTCTTAGTCTAGTATGTTTCATTAACAGAATTACCTCTCACCCCCAGTATCAGTATGTTGGAAGCTATAGATGAGGCATCAGTTTCTTCTTCCCCGAATCACCTTCTGTATGTTCAGTAGTTAATGCTGCATATTTACTGCCTTTCTTCCAAGCGGGTGTGACAGCATCCTGTTTATTCCCACCCTCACTTTTTTGGGGGGAAAGATTTTCCTTGTCTAGTCCGTTTCTTTGGAGGCACATCTGTAAAGGGTCTATCAGCACTGGGTGGAAGGGGGAGTGTGCGGAAGCATCTCTACCATACCTGCATCGGTCCTCTCAACAGAGATACCAGATAGAACCTCCCTATTTTCTCCTTCTGGTACTGTATCTGAAGACCTTTTAGTTGGAGTTTGAGTATCTGTTTGAGTTTCAGCCCTATGGGGGGGATTGCTCACAGTATTTTCGGAGGTCACTTCTGACCTCACTGTTTCCTGAGCCCTGCCATGATCTTGTTCAGATATTTTTTTTGCCTGTAGCTGCTGCACTATGTTAATCAGCCCCTTGTGAGATGGACAGTCCTCACGGTTGTGTGCGGCCCATGGGCAACGCCCATATGCATGGCTAGTTCGCTCACACAGGTTACATTTAAATAAATGTAAGCAGGGCTGACAGTATAGCCTAGAGGTTAGAGGAACGAGGTGTGAACGAGCTTGATACATCCAGCAGACCAGACCTGAGTTTGATTCTCACAACCTCCACTTGCATACTGCGTGACTCTGAGCAAGTCACTTGATCACCCAGTTCTCCCAGGTCGCCCCTGAAAACAGGCACTTGTGCCTAGTGGGCCTTACCCAGTTACCAAAGACTAAAATAAAAAAATTAAAAAAATTAGCTGCTACATGACCGTACTCTAAACAGTGACTACACCTTACAATATCGCAGGCAGAGCTCAGGTGGGAACGTGAACTGTACTTAAAACAAGACCAAAGTTGTTCTGCATAAAAAAGAGAAAAAACTACTGGGGAGGTGGACTGGCCCTATGTTAGTTGAAAATAATGTGACTCGAATTCTCCACCCTCCATCCCAAATTTGCTCACTGTCTAAGGTAGGGATGGGTTTTCCTAGTTACTCATATCGATGCCTCAACCAAAATAAGATATCCTCCACGTTTACTCCTTCATTTTTAAACATTACTGTAATGAGTTTTATCAAAGGTTTTGTGAGGGGGATTGCAACAAAGGGGATCCAGACTGGGTTGTTTTTCTGCACATTATATTGCGCCCAAAACCTATCTAAGCTAGACACCATTTTAAAGTTAATAACATAATTTGAAATCCTGAGACTAGTAAGGGCAAATATTTCTGATGAAAAAAATTTCATAGATCCCTTCAGCAGAATTTTTGCAATGTGAAGCCTATCAGGGGGTGTATCTAAACCCCCTTTATATAACAAATGTACTGTTTTCTTCCTAGTTGCAGGCTCTCCCTTATTTTGGAACAAATCTGCCAACCTGAACGTAGGAGCCAGCCCAGCCTTTTTGCCTGGCTCTTGAAGTACCTCCTCAGCAAGTCCTATGCATAGTATACCTTCCTCTTCCTGCAAATTATCCCCTGCAATAGGAGGCTGTTCAGACTCAGGTCTAGCATTAATACAATTCCCTGTAGTAGCAGTAATACTGTTGACGACAACAATATGCATATAAGTACTGTTATTAGATTGCAACCTATTTAAAGTGTAAGTCTTACCCCCGGGGTTGTTGGAGCTCATGCTGGGTGCTTGTTGCTGTGCAGGTTCAGTTGAAGTAGAAATTTGTTCTTGAAAAGAAGGGTCCGCTGAATCAGGAACCCATTGTCCGCCTTCCTCTTGTATCCAACCTGCATCCTCTAGGGCATGAACCTGGGATCAGTTGCCCTCACCTATTGCTGTATTTCGTGGAGCCAAAATAGACTGTGCAGTGCCTGTGACTGCATCCTCTTGCTGACCTTTTCTCCAGCCAGTAACATTTTTTTAATTTATGAACATAAACACGTTTTCTTTACTCCGCTCATTTTGTTGTTCATCCGGGGCCCTGGTGACTGAGTCAGTAGTTCTTGTTACTTGTCGCCCTGCTCCAAGCAGAATTTTCATCTTTGTTTTCTCAATCAATTGATCGAAGAGAGGTGTTTGCGGCTCTGGGCACACAGCCATTCAGCTGCTCTCACTGCCAGCCGCTTTGCTCTTTCCTCTTGCTGTGTCTGTTGCAGCAGTACCAGGATTGCCTTCAGCGACTACAGTCATGGCTGGGACCAAACGTGTACCTGAGTTAGGAAAACCTGGGTCTGCCCTTACCGGACCTCCAGCACTATGCAAGGCACTCCCCTCCATTTTCCCCCAAATTACCTCCAGTTCCTGAGCCTTCAGGAGGTATCTTTCTTTTTCTGCCTGTGATTCCTGGAGCCATGTTGCATTTTCTTGCCACTTGTCCATGCAATGTACTGGGGCCCTCTTCAGTTGAAACAATTATTTCAGCAGTGGTATCTTTCTCAGAGAGGTCCACCGCTGCCATAGCCACATCAATGGCCTCTTGTGTTGAGAGAACAGAGAAGGAGGCCTGCTCCCCTGTCTCCTCTGCATCCATCCTGCCAGACCGCTCCTGCTAAGTGGCCATTGAGAAGCTGACGGCCAAGGGGTCCCCCTACTGGCAGAGATGGGAATTACTCCTGTGTTCTGGCCAGTTTTGCCCAGTCACAAAAATACCACCAACAGCTTCATCGGGTTAAATTTCAGTTGGTTACCATCTGTACCCACCCTCGGTCACCAATGAAAAAGGAACTTCTAGTTTCAGTGGCCCTACCTGAGCAACAAAATTCAACAAGTAAATAAATAAATTTTACAGGGGTTAGGAGCGACCTACAGGGAAATTTTATATATATATATATATATATATATATATATCATGGTAGCATGGTAGTGCTACCATAGTTAGGGTTGAGGAGCCATTTACATGTTAAACCCACAATTTTGCACCTTAATAACTTTGCAACCATTTGACGGATTTGCCTGAAATTTGGAATACACGATCAAAACCCATATGCCTTGGGATCTGCCAAGTTTAGTGCAGTCGGAGTTATTAAGCGTGATCTGCGATGTGTTTATGCTTTTTCTGAATTCTACGGTCACGCTTACAGGTCACATAGTTTATGCGATTGGCCTTAAATCTTCAGGGAACGTGCAGCCGGGTCCTCTGTGCCTTTCAAAGATTTCGTGAAAAATATTAAACGGTTCAAAAGTTATTCAAAAACTATTTCCGTTATAAGTCAATGGAAAAGTTAACAAAAGTTCGATAGTGTCGCAATGCATTTTTACTTTCACAAATGGCCTCTTACTTTAAATCCACCATCTTGTTTTCAGTTAGTGATCAGAAAATGCTTGGCATTTAAATTTGGGACCCTCTAGCAACCTAATTTTTTGTATTCACCTAGTCGGACCTTGAGGATGCTAGCCATGTCTTTATTTTGGGGTAAAACACCCCAGAAATATGTTTTCAAAATTTCTGGAAAAGTATTTTCAAAGTACTTTCGTAAGCTCTAAAGTGTCACAAATTTCTGTGAAAGCTGCAAATTGCGACAGTACTTTTCTAGTCTGTGGGAAAATGACAGCAATTCTTTGGCACTCCGCTGCAAAAGAACGGTTTGGAGTTTGGGGCTGAAATTTGGAGGGAACGCAGCCGACATCTCACAGATGTGCCTTTCAGTGTTTTGTTGAAAAAATATTACACAGAGGCAACTTTACGGTACTCCAAAGTTGACACTTTTTCCCATAGGATAACATTACGGCGCATGATGCATTGCAGCAATCGTTTGGCGCCCTGCTGCAAAATAACGGTTTGGTCTTTTGGGCTGAAATTTGCAGGGAACACAGGAAACATCCCACAGATGTGCCTTTCAGTGGCTTGGTGAAAAAATATTACAGGGAGGCAAAGTTATGGCAGTCCGAATTTCTGTTTATTTCCCATAGGATAACATTACGGCATTCGTCGCGCCTTTCAGGGCCCGTATCTCGAAAACGGTGCGAGATATGGACTTTTTGTCGAAAAATTTCTTAGCCCCCTAATGGGGACTAAGTACAAAACTAGCCAGAAAAGTGATAATTCATACGACTTTTAAATTTTTTTTCTGTGTCATACGGCTACTGAGATATAAGCAATTTACTATTCCTAGTCCTCATTTTTGTGTTCCGAGAGTCATTATTTTGCATACATTCTTTGTACTCACTGTCTTTCTCTATACAGCTCTTGGGTAAAACCAGCCTGTGCGCTTACATTACTGTTACCATTACTGCTTTCTGGCTTGCAGTTCCGCATCTATGTCACTTACGTGTCACGCTCACGCCACCATGTGCTACTCCTTTATGCTTTCATTTATGTGTTGCTTATGCTTGTTTTAACATTTCTGTCTACAGTACTGTTTCTCTTTCTGTTTCACTTTTTGCCACCATGCCATTACAATTTGCATTTATGGGCACTCATGGGCCCGTGACCCCGCCGTCAAATTACATTCACTATTTCTCATTATCATTCTCAAAGAAGGGAATAAGACTCCGTATAAATCAGTTTATTGGCGTTGTGCCAAAGAGTGAAGGTTGAAATTTTGCACCTCCAGCCTCACCTCAAATGGAATCGGGTGCATTGGGGTCATGGTCCTAACTGTCACCCCATTCTCCTATTCCTCAGCTTCTTTCCACATGTTATGGGTGACTTTAGGCCGATGATCCTAATGCGCACCCGATTCCATTTGGGGTGGGCTGAGGGTGCAAAGGGGTTTCAACCCCAACATCAATTTCCTCGCTTTGTCGCTGAAACAACCCTAACTGATGCATTAAACGGAGTTTTTTTGCCTCTAATATATATATATATATATATATATATATGTGTGTGTGTAAAACCTCGAGCAGCTCAATATTTTGTTTAAAACTGGCAGCCAATAACAGTATCCACCTGTGATTGCTGGCCCTGTTAAAGTTAACATATTCTCTGGTGCCCACAGGTACAACCCACCCTCTTACTGCCAGGGCCATTAATAAAAAAATAATTTCCTGGTGTGCAGTGGCACCATTGTTGTTTGTCCCAGTAGTAACAAATAATTATTTTGCTGTAGTATCAAGCTGATCTAGTCCAGTGGTATGGAGGGATGAGGCGCTATGTGCCTTATTGCCTGCCATATCAGTGACCCGAGTTCAGGAACATGCCAGGTTGCCAGGGGTCAGAAAGCAGACTGAACGTTCTTCACATAGCTGTCCTGTCCCTGCATGGGGAGGCATGCTGACTTGACCTTTGGTTTCCCCCATGTGATGGCATTAACTCAAGAGGGAAAAATGCAGAAATGGCTAGCGCAGGCTCGATAAAGCCCTACCCAGCTACCTCTGTCCCACACGACCACCTGAAAGACTGGCTCAGTTGTGGATGTAAGTGACTGGGTTTGGGGAAGGATGGCTCTCCCCTTTCTGGCCACCCTATCATGGGGGAAGGAGGCAATCCATGGGAACTTTGGGATCTGTGGTTTGGGACAGGGAAGTGATGGACAGGGGAGGTAGAGATAGGGCTGAGAGCCTGCCGAGTCAATTGGCAAGGCAAAAAGTTTTATGGAGGGGGAAAAATGCTGCAGTATGTATGACCTTAACACATACTGTACAGTATACACAACCCTCCCATAATGGGTGCAGCTGCACTGTCACAGTAAACCTATCAAGTATAGGTAATATGTACAGGGTCTCTTACCAGGGTACTATGGAGCCAGAGGTAGGAGTCATAAAGGGAGGACATTTCTTAGACCTACATAGAAACATAGAAGTTGATGGCAGATAAGGACCACAAGGCCCATCCAGTCTGCCCATATCTTTTTCTACCTTATAAATGTGCCATCGGCCTTTGCTCTGTCAATGGCCTTTCTATTTATACTCATCTGTATTGCTCCCTTATGCCTATCCCATGCCTGTTTGAAGCCCTGCACTGTATTCATATCCACCATGACCTGAGGTAGGCCATTCCATGCATTCAGCACCCTTTCTGTGAAAAAGAACTTCCTCACATTACCCCTTAATCGGCCTACCTCTAATCTCATGCTGTGTCCTCTTGTCCTGCTATTTTTCTTATATTGAAACATGTTAGACTCTTTCACCTTGTTAATGCCCTTAAGGTGTTTGAATGTTTCGATCATATCACCTCTCTCCCTCCTTTGCTCTAGGGTATACATATTGAGCTCCGTTAATCTGTCCTCATATGTTTTGTGATGCAGTCCCTGCACCATCTTGGTTGCCCTTCTCTGGACTGCCTCAATTTGGTTAATGTCCTTGTGAAGGTGTGGCCTCCAGTACTGCATGCAGTATTCCAGATGGGGCCTAACCAGTTTCTTGTAAAGAGGGATTATTACCTGCCTCTTCTGACTTGTGATAATCCTACTAATACACCCTAATATCCCCCTAGCCTTACCTACTGCTTTAGTGGTCTGCTTGGAAGATTACAAGTCATCGGTGACGATGATGCCGAAGTCTCTTTCTTCCCTTGTGACTGCCAGCAACTCCCCTCCCAGCCTATAGGTGGCTTCAGGGTTTCTCTTCCCTATGTGCATGATCTTGCACTTCTTTGCATTAAACCCCACTTGCCACTCTTCTGACCATTTTGCTAGTTTATCCAGATCTCTTCTCATTCTGCCCACCCCATCTGGATCATCTACTCTGTTGCAGATCTTGGTGTCATCTGCAAACAGACAAACCTTACTCTCCAGTCTGTCTGCAATGTCACTGATAAAGATATTGAAGAGGACTGGCTCCAGGACTGATCCCTGAGGTACCCCACTTGTGACTTGCACCTCTTCTGACTGTATACCGTTTACCACAACTCTATGTTTTCTGCCCGTCAACCAGTTTGCCACTCAGCTGACCAACTTCTGACCCACCTCGAGCCTACCCAGCTTATTAATCAATCTTCTATGTGGAACAGTATAGAAAGCTTTGCTGAAGTCAATGTAGGCAACATCAATTGCTCCCCCCCGGTCCACCACTCTGGTTACCCAGTCAAAGAAATCTATGAGATTAGTTCCTTTTGTAAACCCATGCTGTCTTGGATCCTGTGCTCCTATGGATTCCAGGTGTTGCACTATCCTTTCCTTAAGGAGTGCCTCCATAATCTTGCCCACTACTGAGGTAAGACTGACTGGTCTGTAGTTCCTTGCCTGCTCCCTGCTACCACTCTTGTGGAGTGGGATCACATGAGCCCTTCTCCAGTCTTCTGGGACTCTCCTGTGCTCAGGAGACTCACTAAACAGTTCTGATAATGGCTCTGCTAGTTCCACCCTTAGCTCCTTTACTACCCTGGGATGTATGCCATCAGGTCCCATTGCCTTGTCCACCCCTGAGCTTATCGAGGCTCTTGTAGGACTCTTTCTTTTTGTGAAGGGACTGAGTGCTCACCTCCCTCCCCCGTGTCCATGGTGCTGAGCTGTGGCCCTGCCTACCTTCTCTTCAGTAAATACTGGCAGAAGTATCTATTTAGGATAGATGCTTTTACATGGTCCTCCTCCTCACGTGCTCCCTTATCTCCTTTGATCTTAGCAATTCCTCCTGTGGATTTTCTCCTTTCACTAATGTGTCTATAGAAAGTCTTGTCACCTTCTTTTACTGTCTGTGCTAGTGTTTCTTCGGTTTGGGCCTTTGTCTGCCTTACTACCTTCCCTGCTTCCCTTAGGGAAGTTTGGTATGCCTCCATATCTTCACCCCGCTGTGTTCCCTTATATTTCCTGAAGGCCAGCCTTTTGGCTCTGACCTTTTCTGCTACTGTTTTTGAGAACCAAAGTGGTTTCCTTCTTCTTTTGCACTTCCTTTTCTCTCTAACACAATGGGATGTTGCTCCAAGTATTGCATCCTTAATGCTTGCCCACTTTGCCTGTACCCCCTCACCTGTATTTCTTTTTTGCCAGGGCTAGCTTAACTCTGTTGGCCATCTTATCAAAGTCAGCTCCTCTGAAGTCCCATATTTTTGCCTTGGAATGGAATGATTTAGTTGTAGTGGCCAAATTGAAGCATACCATGTGATGGTCACTGGCCCCCAGGTGACCTTCTACCTGGAGATCTGTGATCCTTTCCCGGTTAGTCAGTACTAGATCTAAGATAGCCCTGTCTCTTGTGGGTTGTTGTACCAGTTGTTTGAGGTCTTCTCCCTGCAGGGAATGCAACGTGTCCAGTTCTGGCAGATGTTTCTGCTGATATTGACCAATCTGTATCTGGCATGTTGAAGTCTCCCATTATCAGAACCTCTCCTTTAGCTGTTATGTTTTGCATATCTTCTAACAGTAATGTGTCTATATCCTCCCCCTGGTCTGGGGCCTGTAGACAACCTCAGTTTTTATGGCTGTCCCATTTCCTGTATCCAGGGTGACTCACAGTTCTTCTGGCTCCTTATGTGTATTCTGAATTTCTGTAGCTCTGATATTTTCATTGACATACAGGGCCACTCCACCCCCTCCCCCCCCTTTTTGCACCTCACTCTCTTCTGAACAGTACATAGCCAGGTACTGAAGTCTTCCAAGTGTGGTTACTGGTAAACCATGTCTCGCTAATTGCTACTATATCCAGTTTAGCCTCTGTCATTATTGCCTAAAGGTCTGGGATCTTGTTTCCCAGACTGCATGCATTTGTGTACCTGATTCTCCATTGGCCAGATTTCAGTGTGTTAGTTGTTGGGTGAGGTCTGGCATTTCCCCTGTGTGTCGTACGGGGAGCCGGACCTTTTTCCTTACCTGGTGATGCAAATAAACTGCAAACATGCTGAACTCCTGTTTGACCACTAGCTGAGGGGGGAGGGGTGTTCTTCCCATTTGACGTATAGGGTGCTGCACCCCTCTCCCCATTTGCTAGTTTAAATATTCTGCAAAGACGGCAAACTTCTGCCCCAATGCACTGACTCCCTCCTTAGTCAGATGCAGTCCATTAAATTTAAAGAACTTTCGCTCCCAAAACTGTTGCCAGTTCCCTACAAATGTGTGTCCTTTTTCCTGGCACCAGCCCTTGAGCCACATGTTTAGCTCCCCTATCTTCCCTTCTCTGACCTTCTGTCCATCTGCCCCCATCTTCTAGACTGGCAGGATCTCAGAGAAGGAGATACCGGACAAAATGGATGATAGTTTGTCACCCAGCCTGGTCAGGTGTTCCTTGGACTCCACAACTGACCGGCTGGCGAGATCATTAGTCTCTATGTGTACCAGGACGTCAATGTTTTCTCCTGCTTCCTGAACAATTTTAGCAATGCGGTCAGTGTCTCTCCACTCTGATGTACCTGGGAGACATCTGACCATTACCCCTGTCCAGAGATAGGTATCAACTCCCCGAATCATGGTTTCTCCTATGATCAGAAGTTGTTTGGATTTCCTTTTTGCTTTTTTGGTTTTGGATCCTGTTTTGGGTGAGTTTTGTTGTGCTAGCTCCTGTGCTGCAGTGTCCTGCTCTGCAGTGTCCTCTGCCCCTTTGTTTGATTTCGGAGATAGAGGCAGATACTTGTTTGTAGTTTTTATATGGTTTGTGGAGGTAATATGTTGGAGAGCACCGAGTGATGGGGCACCCAATTTGCCCCTCCTAACCACCTGCCAACCTCCCAGACCAACTACCCACTGCGGTTGCGATGCTTCTGTTGGATGTTGGGGAAATGGTGGGTGGTTCTCATAATATATTTCCTCTTGAATATGAAATATGAGGTGCGTAATCTCTGCCCATGCTTCTTGGAGCTGAGCCCTAAGATCTCCAATGGCCAGCATGTAGGACAGTGTCCTAAATCCTGTAAAACTGCCCTTATGAAAAGTGTTCCGCAATACCTGCAGCTAATGATATCCATTCCAGATAAGTTGCTGGGTTTATAACCTGGTCAGAGTAATTAGAAGGAAGAAAATGAAAGCAAAAGTTTGATTTTGTGTTTTCTTTGTTTGATTTTGTATAACTTGTTATAACAAGTTAAATTACTGGTGCCCCTGTAAATGAGGTCACTGTGTGGATACCCCACTGATATGCCATTCACAGTAGAATAAAATAGAGGAAAGGGGTCACAAAGGATCTTCAGTTCTTAGAGAGTTACTAGCAAAGATAAGACAGATTAGACATATTGTAATACCTATCTGATGGGGAAGGAGTTTACATCCTATGTGGCCTGCAAAAGTAAAGAGAAGAAGGTTAATATGGAGTAAATACAGTAGTGGGAACAACAGAGAGGAGAGAGATGAAATGGGTACAGTACTGTGTAAGAGGTAAAAATATAGTTGTAGAGGGAAAGGTATACAATTAAATGAAGTAAATGATACAGAAACATGGTTAATTTAAGTATTATGCTAATATCAGTAACTGATTACCATGAGTGTTAAAAACAAAACACAAAAAACAGAATAATGAAATGTTTGTTACCATTGGAAAAGCTGTTCCTGTGTTTTCATCTTGACTTGCATGTTGTTTTTAGAGTGTGGTGTATATCACTTTGACATTTCTGTGTAAATGAGATGTACTTTTGTATTTCTCAGACCTGATCTCTGCGGAAGGCCCACTGAAGGCTTGAAGTGCTGTCCCAAGTGGGTGCATGCCAGGCATCTTGCTGGAAAATAAATCTTGCACTTTAAATGTAAAACTGAATCTAGGAGTGCTGGACATTCTTTTCTTTTGTTATTACAAGCCGGCTGCTTTGCTTATGCACTGCCTTTTCCTTCACTTGTGCACCACTCTACATTACTTACACAATAGCTACAGCACTGACCCCTGACCATCACAGGACTGACCCTCCCACCCGTGACAGTCGCAAAACTGTACCCCCTCAGACAGTCACAGGACTGACACCCTCCACTGACAGTCTTGACAATGACTACCCACTTCTGGCAGTCAAAGCACTGATCCACACCCCTGAGAGTCACAACACTTTCTCAATATTCCCAACAGTCACAGAACTGCTCCCCTACCCCCCCCAACCTGGCAGTCACAGCAATGACCATACACTCTTGAGAGTCACAGCACTGATCCCCATTCCCTCATAGTAACAGCACTAGTCACAGCACTGCACCCCATCCCGCCTTACAGCACTGATCATCAATCCCCAACAGTCGCAGCACAGCCACCTCACCCCAAAAGTCACAGAACTGACACCCCCTCACCATCAGTCACAGCACTAATTCCCATCCCCTGACAATGACAGCACTGACCTACTACTCCTAATGGTCACCACACTGACCCCTGTCCACAACAGCCACAGCACTGCCTCCTCGCCCACAATGGTCACAGGACTGCCCCCAACAGTCACAGAACTGTACCACTCCTTCAATAGTCACAGAACTAACACCTTCCACTGTCAGTCACAGTGGCCACCTACCCAACAATCACAGTGCTGATCCTCATCCCCCAACAGTGACAGCACTTACCTCTACCCCAAATGGTCACAGCACTACCCACCACTACAGTCAAAGCAATGCCCCCCTACATCCACGACAGTCACAGTGCTGATACCCTCTACAGACAGACACAGCAGTAATCCCCACCCCCACAGTCACAACACTTCCCCCCCACTCCCAAAAGTTACAGCCCTGACCCCCACCTGGCAGTCACAGCACTGGCCACCCACCCCCTGACAATAATTGCACTGGCTCCCCACCCTCAACCATTAAAGCACCGACACCCCCAACCACGACAATCATGTTACTGACCCCCACCATTAACACAACACTGCATCTGAACCTCCCTCAACAGTCATAGGACTTATCCACCCCCTTACAGCAATGCACCGGACAGTCACAGCACTGACAACCAGCCACTGGCAGTCCCAGAGCTGACCACACCTTATCCACCCCCTTACAGCAATGCACCCAACAGTCACAGCACTGACAACCAGCCACTGGCAGTCCCAGAGCTGACCACACCCCAGTCATTAAATTTTAAAAATAAGTTGTTAAGGCAACCCATCACAGAGTGCAGGGGCTGAAACTAGTACAGGCCAACTAGACAAATTCTGGTAGATTTTGTGTTAGGCTAGTAAGATTTTCCTTTAACTAGCCCTGTAGGTTTGTGCTGTAGAATGTAACCAAAAAGTACTTCAGCTTGGCTAGTGGAAGAGTCTGTGGGGCTAGTAAATTTTCCCAGTCACTAGACTTGCTAGCTAGTAGCTGCAAAACTTAATTTGGAGCCCTGGAGTGGGTCATACCATCCACAAGATGGCCCTCTCTCCCCTTCCCTTTACCCTCTTCTGGTTTTACTGATTTTAATTTATGAAAGTGATAATTTGTAGACTGGAAAATGTGTTATGTTCCTTCATCATTTTATGATAGATTTGTTGCTATTGTGCGGCGCCCAGAGCCTGCGGGATTGGGCACCTGAAAAACAAAATTAGCCTTGCCTTACCTCTAGACATTACTGCCCAGTGACCGGCCCTAAAGCTGAGCACCCTGCTAGGAGTAGAAAAACCCACATCCCAGTCCCCCCAACAGGACCACTCTTCCAGTATCAGTGCAGCTCTGTCTATTAAACTTTACATTTCTTGTTAAACAGGCTTCTGGAATGTAGAATTTCATAGCTGCTTAAGTAAAGAATTCAAAGAAGAAGCATTTACTTGTAACCTCTAGGTGGAGCTACTTTATTTATTTATTTATTTATTGAAGAGTTTCACCAGGAAGGCATACTGAGCAGTGTACCGCTCGATTCCAGATGCACCCTGGGGGAAGGGCTTATACAGGATACAGTAATAAAGATGATTACATACAGAAACATGCAGTACAATACAATTTGGAGGAGACAAGTCATATATACAAATTGCAGTTTTACAGACAGGTGGTATGATGTGCCCAGGGGGCATAGTGATAGGCAAGGTAAAGCATTTATATACATGTTCAGTACAGTAGAGATTTAGAAATTTTTAGAGCTGGCAAAATCAAATGTACAAATAGAAGTAATCAGCCAGGTGGTAGCAGAGGGGAGTGGCATGCCCTGAAGTATGGAAATACCCAGCTGCACACAGTAAGCAGTGGTTAGCAACAGTGGAAAGAACGGTTTTGGCAGTAATCTGCTGGCAGTTAGGTTGCGAGGGATTCAATGGGTCAGGATGCAGGAGCAGGTGGTAGAGAAATGAGTCTTAAGAAGGGCATTCCAGTGTGGAGTGCCTGTGGCGTGTCGAATATCGGCCGTCAGGGAGTTCCATAATTTGGGCAACCTGAAGCTGAAGGCAGCCTGGCCAGACCATGTGGATCTGTGTGGGATGTGAAGGAGTCGAGAATCAATGTTTCTGAGTGTGTATGCCGGTGGTGGAAGGGCATTTAGGGAGGACGCTAGGTAGGAGGGGAGTGACTGCGACCAGAACTTGGCAGCTGTTCTAGCACAGTGTAGCAATCTCCGATTGCGGAGAGAGGGGAGGTCCAAGGACTGGTAGAGGTCATAGTGATGTGTACTAGGAGAGCGGTCCAGGGAGAACCGGCAGAAGGAGTTGAAGAGGGGATCAAGCCTGGACAGGGAGGTTTGAGGGGCAGCACAGTAGACTACATCACCGTAGTCCGTTATCAGGAGGATCATCTTTTGGACGATGGCTAGTCGTGCTGGTAGGGGGATGCAACTTTTATTGTGGTATAGAGCACCCAGCATGGGAGGCAGCTTTCTGTACAAAGCATCAATATGCGCAGAGAAATCAAGGTACTGGCCTAGTCAGACACCGAGGTATCTGTAGGAAGTGCAGACCTCCAGGGGGGAGCCATCCAGAGTGTAGAACATGGGGGGGACAGGAAGGTGAGATAGTTTGGCCCGAGAGCTGAAGGTGAGGGAGACAGTTTTTTGGGGGTTTAAAAATAGTTGATTTGAGAGGAATCAACAATGGATGGAGTCAAAGTCCTTCTGCAGACAGGCTGCCACGGCATTGGGAGATGAGCCAGAGGCAAACAGCACCATGTTGTCTGCATGCATGTGGATAGCAGTATGTGGGCAGGCATCAGGCAGATCATTGAGAAATATAGAGAACAGCAGGGGGCCTAGAACAGATCCTTGGGGGCCTCCACTGGTGACTGGGAGTGAGGTGGAACTAGCCGAGCCAATACGGACAGACTGGGACCTACCTACCAGGTACGATTGGAACCAGTTGTTGGCAGACACTGTCAGTCCAGCTTGGGCAAGTTTAGACAGTAACAGGGCATGCGAGACCATGTCGAAGGCCTTGGCCAGGTCGATAAAGATAGCCGCAGTTATCTCCCCTTTATCCATACCCGTAAGGATGGTGTTGTTGAGACAAAGAAGAGAGGAGGTGGTGGAATGGTTCTTTCTAAACCTGGCCTGGAAGGAGGTGAAGAATGATATGGACTTGAGGTAGTGGGAGAGCTGGGCTAGTTCAAGTCGCTCCTGTATTTTGGCTAGGATGGAGAGCAGCGATATGGGACGGTAGTTGCATGGGGAGGAAAGGTCACCTCCTTTAGCTAGGGGAATGACTGTGGCTTGTTTCCATATTGTAGGGACGGACCCGAGACTAAAAGACAGGTTATAGAGCGTGGCTAGAGGGTAGGCTATGGCAGGTGCAGAAAGCAGGAGTCATTTTAAACTAGCGTCAAGGGCATTACCTTGGATGGATTAGTGACTGAAGTATTTTGAGCACCTCACCAGGTGTAACTGGGCGGAGCGAGAAATAGGCCGGAGAGGGAGACAGCTGGGGAGCAATGGGAGGGAGGGGGGGTGAGGAGAGTAGAGAGGATGTGGTGTTGGTGAAATACGAGTTAAACTCAGTGGCAACTGTGCAAGGATCAGTGATGATGATTCCACCTATGTTGGGAAGTGGGAGTAGGGGTTGGGCCAGGTGGGTGAGAAGGGATTTTATTGACTTCCAGAATTGTATAGGGTGAGCGAAGTTATTGTTGAAAGCAGACTTAAAGTAATTTGCTTTGGTCTGATGGATGAGTCTTGTGCAGGCATTTCTTAGTGAGTGGTAATGTTGCAGAGCCGTTTGAGCTCCTGTTGCCTTGAAAGATTTCCAGGCTCGGTCTCTGGCTCATAGCTGTTCCAAGAGGTTAGCTGTTACCCAAGGTAGGTGGGATCCTCTTACTCTGGACCTTCTAAGTGGCGCATGGAAGTCCCAGATAGACAAGAGGTTGGTCGTAAAAAATTTGAGGCCTCATCCATGGAGGAGGCCCTAGGGATGAAGACCAGTCGGCCGTGGTGGAGGTCATTTAGGTGTGTAATGATCAAGGGATTTGTAAGCTCTGTTGTATAGAATGGGGGAGGGGCCTTGGGTCTGAAGATTTTCCGCACCATATAAATCATGTGGTGGTCACTGAGGGAGTCTGGTAGTAGGCCAGCTTTAATTATTCGATGTGGGTGGGTGGTGAGGGCCCAATCCAGTAGAGTATGCTTTTTGGATTTGTGGTTTAGGCGAGTGGGTTCCGTTATTTGTTGGGACAGGTTTAGAGCATTTATTTGACAGCGCGTTCTAGGGTTACAACCCCTGCCTGTATTACTGTCCACAGGTTGAGGGACCTGGGTTCGTAACTGGCCAGTACCAGGGTTTGCCCCCCCACAGTAAACACAGTGTTTTGGTGCCTCCACACAGAGTAAGGTTTCAGTACAGCCCTCTGGGAAGCTATAACTACCCACTGCCCCACCTACTGGCCCTATGCCTTGGAACAAGCAGTAATCTATCGCAATATTCACAATACATTTGTCAACAGACATTAATGATATGCTCATACGTTTTGCACTTACCGAGGTCTGGGCTTCAGTGTGACTTTCTGGAACCCTCTGCATCAATTGTTATCAGGCATGCATGTTCAGAAATATTCCAAACACAGTAACAGACCACCAGTAAACATGTGTGAGGCAATATAACATTGTAACACCAATCAGGTTTATTTAGGGGGAGCATAACAAGGAAGGGGCAAATCTGGTCAAATGATTTTATCCTTACTGGTTTGAGCCAGGATACTGGCATGTATTTAGTCCAACTTTGCAGTCCCATAAATATAGCGGGTACCCTGATGGAAAACAGGCTAGTCTAAATGGTGCCCATGGTTGCAGCTGTTGTTGAGGCCCTTGATGAAAGAAGACATGATGATTTGGCATGCACAGTTTTATTTGTGTCCGGATGGTCCAGTCTCTTCAACCATTAAACTAGCAGTGAGACAGAGATTAGGTGGTACCACAATGATTATTAAAGCTTGTTGCAGAGAACTACCCTGATTTCTACTCACTGTACCCAAACACTAGAGATGAGCCAATAAAATAAGACCTGTGGAGATGTTTCTTGAAGCAGAAGAGAGGGTTTCCTCGTTGTCCTCATCGAGCAGCTGGTCTGGTGATCCAGGAGCAAATGACTCAGGCTGATTTTGCATAGCCCAAGACTGAATGGCTTAGCTGAGTCAATGAGCCAGGACCGCAAACAGGACATCTTGAACTGGCCGGCTGCACAAACACTTCTGCAACTTATGCACATCTATATGTAAGGGTGCTGCTGGTTCCTCTCTGGTCCTTCCAATTGGCTTGCAGGCTGATCTGCAATACTGTCTTTTGCTGCACAAATCCCCTGCTGCTGCATGCTGCAACTTGCACTGACTGATGCACCTCGGACCCCACAGACTGAACCGCCGAGAAAAGGCTAGGCCCACCAGGCCTAACCTCTGAAAGCTGGCTGGCTCCCAAGAGGCTCACACTCCAAACTCCCTAGTAGATCTGGCAAATCTCCAGTGTTTCAGCAGTTACCTCCTTTTATATGGGGCTATGGTCCAGGAACCTCATTGGCTGTCAAAACTGTCTCAAACTGTCCCAGCCTCTTAATTGGCTTGTTTTTAGGTGCCTAGAAAAGGTCCTCCTTTTATCCCCACAAGTCTTTAGTAATCCCCATAAGTCTCTGGTCAAAGGTCCAGGCTCTAGATTGGTTATTTGGCTGCACAATGATGGCTGCTACATAGTCCCAAACACACATTTTACTGCAGTCCCAACATAACTGTCCTGCTGCAGCCAGAATAAACACTTTTCTTACATAAATTCCTCACAGTTGCATAGCCCAAGCATTTCTCTTTTAAACACATTTATTTATCTCTCCCATATGTGCCTAGTTTCTGTGTCACTGCCTTGCAAATGCAGCGCCCCTCTAAAACTGGCAGCAGCTCATTAATATTTATTAGGTCTTCACTGCCCTGACCTTTGCCCTTTAATACTGGTGCCCCAGAGGCAATGTTTCAGGCACTTGCCTTATACTTATTTAAAAACACTTTCCCCCTGCCCTTGCTCTAGGTCCCCAGTGCCTTTTTAACTTAATACTGTGCACCAGGACCCACGGAATCACCTTCCGACTGACGCAACGGCGGTGCATGAGCAAATGTGCCTCTCGAGAAGTGCGAGCAGCGCTGCACTGCTGAAATGCTGGCCACTAGCAGAATCGCTCAGGAGCCCAGCAGGGCTAAAACAAGATAATGGAGCTGCCTGGGGAACCTGGGGGGGGGGGACACAGAACTTGGGCCAGGTGGTGACTCGGGGGGATACATTGGGAGAATGCCCAAGAGGTATGGCAAACATACGGGAGGACTACCAGGTAAGCCCCCCTGAAGTGGGTTACATACAGTCTCTCAATGCTGGTGCTGTGTACCCACAAAGTACTAGCAGCTACAGTCCCTCAGGTCTGTGGCTGGAAGCTAAGAATTTGAAGCCTTCGGCTGAGCTCCCTGCTAGGTGTAGGAGAATCCCAGCCCCCCCCAACAAGACCACTCTTCTAGTACCAGTACAGCTCTAGATCAATGGCAAATGGCAAGAATAAAGAACTACACCCATTCTGTGTCCCATTCTGAAGGACAGCTCTTGGACAAAGATCCTTTTCCTACCATACCCCACTGTGGCTTAATGAGATCCCAGTTAACACTCTAAATGATGCTAACCATAGAACCTTCAAAGCTGAACTTAAGCAGTTTCTACTGCAAAAGAATGTCTGTGAGTGCTAAACTGTTCAGGGTGGGTCTCCAGAGCCTGCACCAATCCTGCCTTCTAGCAACTACTCATGATCTACTCACGCAGTCCAACCCTTACCACTCCCTACCCCTGCTCCCCAGACTCTGGTACCTCATGTTCCATAGCTCTTATTCCACTAGTGGTTGTGCTCTCTTGTTTGTCTCATGCCTCATCACCACTCTCTCTCAGTCTCTCCCCCCTCTCCCACCCCACCTCCTTTTCTCCATCAGTCTCACTCTCATGATATCACCCCTCTGCTGTTTGGTCTCTACCTCCTTCCTCTCTCCCTCCCTCCTCTCTCTACCTCCTCTCTCTCTCTTTCTCTCTCTCTCTAACCACCTTCTCCCACCTTACCACACTATCTTACGTGTACCAACCCCAGTTTCTCAGCTCCAAAGCTGTAATGCAATGTGACAAGGCTCCTATTGAGCTGCTCTATCCCCAGACCACTCTCTTCCTATCCTACATTTTCGTCTCTCTCATATACTTCCTTATGCCATACAGCACTTAGTATTAACCCTTAATGAAACTCATAAGAAACTCTTAGCTGTTTTCTATGCTTTTGTTACTTCCTGTACTGATAATTCAACTATGTCTGTATTTTGTTCTGTAAATTCAATTATGTATTGGTAATTGAACTATATTTGTATTTGTATTGTGAATTCAATTATGCCTGTCTTTGTACTGTTTAACGGACGTGGACCCTTTGTAAAAGAGTTCTTACTCAAAGGTTGTTTCCGAAATTCCAATAAATAAATAAATAAATAAAATGTTTGCAATTTAAAAAGAAAGCTTTTGAATCTGCTGCATTAGCCAGCTAGTTCCACATGGCACTTGTGCTGTTTTATTAAAATTGGTTTTTAAACAGTAGTTTGTCACCCATTATTGTGAGTTTACCCAAAGCACTGTGTCAGGTCTTCTCTGTTGTGCTGCAATCTAGGCTACTGTACTAATGATGTCATTTTCTGTGTCCATTCTACGAACCTGTATCTATCTGCTGAACAGCTCAGGAGTGTCTTGCTGCATGTGAGTAGTGTACTAGTAATTTATGAGGGGGCTGATAACTGTTTAACCTTTAGTGCACTTGGCTGGACACATTGCAGTCACGGTGTTATTCAGGTCTGAACAAACTGTGGGCATACTTTGTTGTTTACTGAACTAAGGTGCTGGAATGCTACTCAGAGTTCGTGTGGGGGACAAATGGTCTCCATAAAGACAATTGTGCAAATTAGCACCCCTATGAAGTCCTCACAGCACTGTTTGACCAGGCAGCTTAGAAAGACGCTGAGCATAGCATACACTTTTTCTGAGATGCTGAAACTCCAGAAGGAGAAAAAAAAAGTGTTCACAATAAAATCAATGCCCAAAACAGCTGCAGTACTGCTAGATACCAGGAACAAAACTGGAAAAAGGCACAATACTGCAAAACACTACAAACCATTTGCCATTGATCTTACATTGTTTGTTAAACAGGCTTCTGGAATGTATAATGTCACAGCTGCTTAAGTAAGTGATTCAAAGAAGAAGCATTTACAGTCTGTCAGTCCTGGTGCTGTGTACCCACAAAGAACTAGCAGCTTGCTTTCCTAGATGTGACTTTAAAGTTCCTGTAGTTCTGTTCCTGCTAAGTTCCACTTAGTTTACTGCTCTCTGACTCAGAACTACAAGCCTTTCAGCCTGTGAGACTCAAATTCCTCAAGGTCCTAGTGCCAGTCTGATAAGAAATTGACAGCAGAATATGCTTGGAAAGGGTGTTCAAATCCTGTGTTTTTAAAAACTTTAGAGAACGGTGGTCACATGATGGCAGCCTGAGCTGAAGCAGCTTGTCCCTGGAGCTCCATCTTCCACCTGCTATTTCTTCGGTTTTAACAGGATTGGTGAGTTAAATCTTCTCCTTTTTGCAGTTTTTGATCGGGGCAACGCAATCGAGATCCTTTTGGCTGAGGACTGAATGGAAAGTTACATGAAAAAAGCGCCGCCAAGGCACTCTCCACCTCACACACCTGAGAAAGACAAGACCGCGAAGCGGCCTAAGCATCAAGCCTCTAGCCTACAAAAGATGCCAGCAGCAGCACCAGCACTCTCAGAAGAGAGATTCTTAGAAATTATGCAACCGCTACAGGCAGCGGTCGCTACAATCTCTGAGGACCTGCAAGCAATTAAGAGCTCAGTTGCTTCTCTGTCAATGAGAGTGGGAGATTCCGAAGCCAGAATTATGTCTTTGGAGAGGAAACAAGAAAAAGCTGGGATGGAAACGGTGAGCTTTGTATGTAGGCTTAAGAAACTGGAAGATAAACTCGAAGATCTGGAGGGACACAGTAGGCGAAACACCCTAATTATTATTGGTTTGCCAGAGAAAGAGGAAGGGAATGCACCAATTGTTTTTCTACAAAAGCTATGTGTCAAAATTGCCGGGCCATCCCTGAGTGGCAGAGACTACATAATTGAAAGAGCTCACCGGGCGTTACGCCCTATTCCAGCAACAGGACAGCCACCCAGACTGATCATCTTCAAGCCGTTCAACTTTCAGGATAAACAGCATATTTTAACTAAAGTCAAAGAGATCAGGAAGTGTCCTGAGAAGATCGAAAAATCCGTATTATGCAGGATCTCCCTCACTCGGTTCGCCTAAGGAGACAAGAGCTTCACCCGGTAGTCTCCAAGCTGTTGGCAGCCGGTAAATTGTTTCAGGTCAAATATCCAGCAATTCTCCTGGTCAAGCATGAAGATAAGTGGTATTCATTTGATTCCCCTGCACAAGCACTGAAAGAACTGAAAGAGCTTCTCCCAGATCTCTTCAAATGAAAAAAAGTATAAAGCATTGAGTTCCTGTTAACAGTGTCTGTGTTTAATTTCAACTCTTTTCTACTCCTTGTAGTGAAGGCAAGAGCAAGAGAGTAGATGGAACTTATTTTATGCCCCGGGTTTCCACATTAGTACATCGAGGAGAGATGTCTTACAGCAACCCTTTATTTAGTGGCATGCCCCTTTAAGAGCTCGAGAATGACGTCCTGAGGTATTGCGGTTAATGCTGAGGAAGCATCGCATCGGAGCTGAGAAATGTGGTTGGATTAGTCCCTGACTACCCCAACTGACAGTTTAGGGAAACTTTATATAAAGGGGGATTTTTGTTTTGCTAGCCTCCATCTGTGAGGGTCTAATCAAGGAAAGGGAACAGTTGAAGGCACTAAAAGCTCCCGAGCCATATACATGGTTTTCAGTTTGTCCGTTGTGTTTTAGTGACCCAAGAGGTCTCGAACTGAGTCAGGGCTTAGCGCCTCCTCTTTAGAGGGCGGAATGTCCAATATGATTCAAAGACTACAGCCTTCTACAGGACTCAAACAGGTGATCCTCTGGCCGGAGCATGAAGTTTAAGAGACAGCTGTTTACCTTGGATCCCTCTTCCGGATCGGGGGAGGGACGAGGATGAGGACTCCGCTAATGTTGTACTAAGGCTTAGTGGTTTTTCCCTTTCTCCCCCCCTTTTTTTTCTTTCCCATTCAGAGTAGCCTAACAGGAGAGCATATTCGTGTGTATCCTAATAGAAATGGAGTCTATTAACCTAACTAACAGAATTTCATTGAAGGTTCACAGGGACATTAGTTGCTGGAATGTTGAATTGTTGTATCTCGGATCTGTTACGAATTTTAAGCACATAAGGAATGTTTCATAAGTTATCCCTAGGCAGTTTACACCTTTCAGCTCACATAAATGTTTGCTGGATGGGAGGGGGGCTAAGGGGGATGAGGAGCTATGCCTAGGTTGCTAGTACTTAATATCATGTGGCAAGTAGATGATTGGAGTGCAGTTATATTGAACTGGGGGTGGATTCTTAAGTTGGGGTATGTAGGTTTTGAAAGGGATAGTTATTGGGATATTATTGAGGATGTTTTTAGGGGGGGTGGTTGTGGGGAAAGGGGTATGGCCACACACTATTATCTTTCCTGGTCAAGGAATGTTTCAAGGGACAGCGCGGCCTTTTCACTGAATCCACAGACTAATTCTGGACTAGAGATGCCTGCTAGGCAAGGGCAGTTGTGGTATCTTAGTTTTATGTGTCTGGTTTCCACTACTCTTTCCTCCACGGTTTCCCCGGGATATGAGTAATCAATATCTTTTTGTAAGTTGGAATATTAAACGGCCAAGGATAGGGCTAAGAGGCAAATAATTCTGAAACATTTGTCGCAGTTGAGAGCAAGAATAGTGTTTCTCCAAGAAACTCATTTGAGGAGGGAGAACATTACCCTTTTCAGAAGGCAATGGGTGGGGCAAGTTTTTGGAGCAGGGAGAGCAACAATTAAGGGGGGGAGTAATAATATTATTAGCAAAGGACGTCCCTTTCAAGTTAACTCAAGAAGTTTGGGACCCAGCGGGCCATTATGTCCTGATACACGGTTTGCTAGAATCCCACCCGGTTTTGTTTGGCTCAATCTATGGGCCAAACATTGACTTTCCCTCATTCTTTGTTCACCTGCTAAATTTAGTGGTGACTAACCCTCCAAAACTGACAGTATTGGGTGGGGACTGGAACCTAGTGCTCCAGTCTGAGCTTGACAGATCGGATAGTAGTAAACGTGGTCTTTCTCCAGCCCAGCGTGCTATGAAAGATCTGCTTACTGGGGCAGCTCTGCTGGATGTGTGGAGAATCCTTAACCCTACAGAGAGGCAATACACCTTTTTCTCCTCGGCACATGGAACGTATTCCAGAATTGATTACCTGCTCCTAAGTTCTTTCGCAATGGCGGGAGTCTCTCAGGTGGAGATAGTGGCCAGAGTTCTATCTGACCATGCACCCGTCAGCATGAGTTACTGGTTAGAGGCAGGAGGTAAACGATTTCCTCTGTGGTGGCTGAATACTCAGTTACTGCGAGACCATATTTCTCAGGAACATATCAGGGATTTTATCACATCCTTCCTTACTAGTAATCAGGGGTCAGTCACTAAGTTCGATTTGGTATGGGCGGCTCTAAAATGCTCTCTGAGGGAGTAGTTTATAAGAATGGCATCAAAAAGGGCCCGGTGCCAGAGGACTCAAATGGACACCTTCCTGGCTTCTATTAAAAGTCTGGGGCACAGTCTGTCCCGAAGTTCCTCGACAGATATGTGGACCAGATTGCACCAGATGCGGGCCCAGTATACAGGACTTATATCTCAGAGAGCAGAATTGGCCCTCCAGAGAACCAAATTTAAATACTTGGAGATGGAGGAGAGACCAGGGAAGCTACTTGCTCTGCGTATCCGGCAGTTAGAGACTTCACAATTTATTGCAGGAATTAGTTTTGGTCAAGACAGTCAGGTATGTACCGACCCGCATGAAATTGCAAAAGGGTTCAGTAGATATTTCCTGGATCTTTATGCTGTGGACCCATCGTCGTGCCCCACCAATACAGATATAGGATGCTATCTTAACTCAGTGAGTTTGCCTAAGATTACAGCTGCAGAGGCTGCCTCCCTTGGCGCTCCAATATCTCTAGCAGAGATCCAACAGACTATTCAACAGTTACCTATTGATAAGTCTCCTGGGCCTGACAGACTTCCAAATAATCTCTATAAGACTTATCTACCCATATTAAGCCCAGTATTAAGGAACGTATTTAGTTATTGGTATGATAATGGTATATCAGATTCTAGCTTTCAGGAAGCAGTAATATCACTAATTTTAAAGCCGGGGAAAGACCCACTAAAATTCGGCAGTTACCGCCCTATCTCTCTATTGAACTCGGATAACAAAATATTGGCGAAAATTCTGGCTACCAGACTCTCAAGAGTAATGGACAACCTTATAGGTTGCAAACAGGTGGGGTTCATGGCTGGAATATCGTCCAGAGACCATATGAGGAAATTGTTACATCTCATTTCCGCTGCCAGGGACTCCGGCATACCTATGGTGCTGGTGTCCCTGGACGTGGAAAAGGCATTTGATAGGGTCTCCTGGGACTTTCTTTTTGCCACCTTAACCCACTTTGGTATGCCTGATGAGTTCCTGAGATGGGTATGACTTCTTTACTCCGCCCCATTAGCCAAAGTTAAATGCAATGGTGTGCTATCTCCCACTTTTCAATTGTTTCGGGGCACTAGGCAAGGGTGCCCCTTGTCTCCCTTACTTTTTAATCTATACCTAGAGCCCTTGCTTCGTAGACTCCTAAACAACACTAGCATTAAAGGGATCCAGACGGGTGCCACGAGATTTGCCTTTTCAGCATATGCAGATGACATTTTATTTCATGTAGAGGAGCCTAGTACATCAGTTCCAGCCATATTAGCGGAAGTTGAGGAATTCTCTAAAGTATCATTTTATAAGCTGAATCGAGCCAAAACCAAAGTCTTTCCCTTAAATAGTAGAGTGATCAGGGCGGAACTGGCCCCTTATGGTCTTTCCTGGGAAGCAAAGTCCTTGGTATATCTGGGTATAAAAGTCTCTAGAGATATTGGAACCATGATTAAAGACAATCTCGGTGATTTAACCAAAACAATAGCTGGGGATGTGGAGAGATGGGGTTTGCTCCCCTTTTCCTTGTGGTGTAGACTGAACATAGTTAAAATGAATATTCTACCGAGGATTTTATACCCAATGGGAATGTTAGGGAGCTTCTTACCCAAAACATGGTTTTCCAAACTCCAGAGGATACTGAATGGTTTCCTCTGGAGGGGGAAGGGTATTCGTAGATCCTATTTTAAATTAACAGCACCGAAGATCAGAGGGGGCCTTGCAGCCCCCTCTTTCTTCCTATATTACATAGTGTTTCACATTAGTAAACTGGCCTTTTGGGATAAAGAATTCGGACCATCGAAATATATCCCCTTATGGCTCAATATAAAGAAACATCTGGCGGCCAGGGTTAAATGCTCGCTAGGGGCCCTTTTATATATTTCCCCTTCCCATTTGCCTAAGCCTCTTAGGAACAACCCTATGGGGTGGTCGCTTAAGGCCTCTCTCCAGATACAGAAATATTTTGGAGTGAGGTGGTGTCAATCAGTGGACCAGCCTATTATAGGCAACCCACATTTCAAGATTGGAGGGGACCCAATACCCTCCTCCTTTTGGCCTCAAATGAATCACTATAAGGTTTCTGATCTCTGGTCAAATGGGAGACCGCTCCTCTTTAGCCGCTTTCAGAGCTCCACTGGAACCTCAGATAAAAGTGCCTTTAAATATGTTCAAGTCAGTAAAGCCCTTACCTCCTTCTCTGCCTATGTCCCATTGAAAGACTCAATGGGTTTGGATGTATCCTCACTGTTTCAAACAGCCTCCCAACCTCACCCGGTTTCTACTTGTTATAAAACTCTACAAGTTTTGGATTCCAGGTTACCAACTGGGATTTGTTACTATTGGATGAAGGAATTAAGTATGCCTGAGGATCCTGTTCTATGGGGGAATCTCTGGCATTCAATATACAGATATATAAAACAAGACAGGCTCAAGTTAATTCACTTTAATATTATGCATAATGTTTACCTCACGCCAACGAAGCTGTTTAAAATGGGGAGATTGGCCTCACCACTTTGCGGCAAGTATAAGGATGGCAGGGGCTCACTTTATCACATGCTCTGGACTTGCCCCAAGGTGCAAGTATTCTGGCAGTCCATTAGGAAAACCTTAGACCCCATTTTGGGACTAGAGATATTGTTTACCCCAGAGGTGTGTCTGTTAAGTTATCGCCCCATGACACCCCTAGAGTCAAGAAAGCACATATACTACTTATCTCGGCGGTGGCTAAACTGGTTATTATGAGGCATTGGATTGATGACAAACCCCCTCACCACAATGGAATGGTATAGGGAGGTTATGCTAGCGTTGCAATTGGAAAGGCATATTGCCTCTATGCAGGATAGAATAAAATCTTACTTAGCGATCTGGGGCAATTTGGAGGCTCTTCTAGCAGTATGGAAGCCCTGATGGCTTGAGTTACACTCTGGGATCTGGTTTAAAGGTATATAATAGTGTGTGGCTTGGGGGGGGTTCAGTTATTTAACCGCCTTTTTCGTTTTGGGGGGGTACTGGGGTTTGTTCGGATGATTTTATGTTTGGTGTTAATATCTAAACTGAAGGATTTGGCACTTGGTATTATAGCTGTATTGCAGTATTGATTTGTTTTATTTGGTTTGTTGAAACTTAATAAAGTTTATTAAATAAAAAAAAACTTTAGATAACTATTTCTTCGGTGCCCCAGCAGGAGGGGGAGGAGAGGGGGTTGTCAGGTCTGTGGATGGGAGGACCAGTGGAAAATCAATGTTGGGAACATGACTGTAGTACTGTGGAGGGACACATGATAGCATTCCTGTCCCCTTTTCTCCTCTACTTCATAGCAATAAGACAGCATGGCTATGCCCATGCTGCCTTAAAAATTGTGCATGGCAAAGTGCATATCAACAAAACATAAGCAATATAGCAACGGAAGGTTACAAGTAGATACAAAAATGATGCATAACATATGCATATCACAACACATGGGGAAACATAGCAGCGGCTGGTTATTACTGGAACCTAGGTGGGCAGTAGGACACAAGGAAAAGTGGGAAGATGCTAACCTGAGAAAATGCAGAGGACCTGGTGCATTGGGATACAGGTAACCAGGGGTGGATAGGTAAAGTATGGTACCCCATCAGGTGAGCCCTACCAGAATAGCCCCACACTATATGGCACTAGTCTGATAAGTGCTCATACAGACAGCGAGGGGAGATTTACAGCACTTACTGTAAGCGCTCCCCTGGTCACTGTCCAGGGTGCTGAATGAAAATAACAGCACCAGGAGCCAGGAGGCTGGCCAAGCTGCTCCTGTTGTGTGGAGGGCAGGGGCATCAAGCAGCTCAGCCAGCAGCAGTAGAGACCAGGGTTCTAATCCTGGTCTCTGACCTTTTGGCATACTTTGGGACTTACTTTTTTTTTTTTTTACATGGGGCTGTAACTGCCCCACATATTTTAACTTTCCCCTGGTACCCACTTCCCCTTGGAGTGAGAATCCTATTGATGAGGGTGTGGGGGCAGAGCCTCCTGCATTGGGGTGTGCAGGGGCAAAGCCCCCCTAAAAAACAAAGGTGCTGTTTTTACTATGCACACTATGCCAGTGCTAATCTTGTCAGCACTGTTTGGACCCAGTGCCGTAAGGTACTACCTAGAGGTTAGTCAGGTTGTGGACATAAGCAAGGTGTAGGAGGGGAGAGGTAGAGAGTGCATTTGAAAGAGACTTAAGTATGGCAACGTGCACAGTGAGGCAGGCAAGGAGTCCAGGTGCAAGGCCCAGGGACTCCATCCCCCAGAGGAAATCTCTTCCAAAGTGTGAAAGTTTGCCATCAACCCAGGCATTGCAGTCACATAGAATTAAGAATCTGGGCAACTCCAACACCCTTTCTGCAATAAAGTTCATGATTTCCTGAAGGAACTCCCTTTTGAGCCTCAGAGGTCACTACACCAGGAGGATTCTATAATCCGCAACTGGACCCCCATACACAGCCATGCATTCAACAATGAGGTATCTCTTCCTGAGTGCACAACGAAGTTCAGCTGAGATCTAAAACAGATGGCTAACCACCCCCCTTGCAATCCTTCCTTGGGCAGTGGACCATGGAAAAATTGATTAGATCAGTTGCTTCCAACAGAGGACCTGCATCATCACTCAGCCCGATCTCCATGATGCAAGCCATATCAATTCAGGAATCCGATTTTAACCTTCTGCTGTAATAGCAACCTTTCCTCTTCTCTAACATTGCATAGTACTGCCAAAAAGGAGGAGCAGAGGCAACAGATCCCTGCCCACTTGGTCCAGTGGACACCCTGTGTATAGATCTAAACATGTCTGGCCTCTATATGTGCCCTATTTCACCCCAGGGTGCCTCCTGGTCTCCACTGTGCTAATGACATTCTCCCTGTCAGCATTCCCTGAACCCAACCTCTAACCCCCACTCCTCCTTGCAATCCCCACCTCCCTGCACAAATGGTACACAGTACCTGGCAAAGGCAGTCACGAAAGAGGCACAGGTCAGAGAGGAGGGACAGTGAGTAACTTAGCTTAGAGATAGTAATAGTTGTATATTTATTTCTTAGGCTTCCAATTCCACAGGCTCTGGGTGCCTTACACATTGATACAGAGCAATTACAGGGGGTGTGGAGGCAGAGCCCCCTGACAGAAACAAAGTTTTTTCGGACAGACTTATGCCAACTGCAATTGCGGTCGACATAAATCTGTTGCTGTAACATTGGCCAACAACTTTGTTGTTGAACCAGCATCATGGATCCGACACAGGTGCTCATTTATTTATTTATTAAAACATTTCACCTGGAAAAAACATACTGAGCTCAAATAGTTCATTTCCAGATGTGTCCTGGGGGAAGGGGAATTTTGGTAAATATGTATATATACAGTAGCACAAAGATGTAAAATACAGAGAGTGCAATTGAATACAATATATAAATTTTCAGCAGAGCATAGAAAGGGTATATACAGTATGTGTAAAATACAGTGTCAGTAGAATAGGAACCGGAGCACAAAACAATGTACAGGGAGGTAACACAATAAGTGCAATATACAGTGTCAATTTGCAATATACAATGACAGCAGTTACAGTACATTGCAGTCTGATCTAATGACAGTGGCAGGAGGGGAAGGTGTGTGAGCAGAGAAGAGAAATAAGGGAGGGTTTAGAGGGAGCAGAGTGAATGTTTAAGGGGAGAGAATTCCAGAGCTTACGGAAGTGGAAAGAGAAGGCAGATTGGCCAGCGAGAGTTTTTTGGGGAGGGAGTTTTTCGGGAGCGAAACCCAGTGTTTCGTAGGGACTAGGAGGAGGGTGGGTGGAGGGAGAGAGAAAAGAGTTGAGATAGGCAGCCAGGACCCTGATCATGTAGGGCTTTGTACGTTAACCAACCTATCTTGACAGAGATGTGCCTCCTCACAGGCAGCCAGTGTAAAGTCCACAGAGCTGGAAAGATATGCTCAAAGGTAGAAACTTTGGCAACCAGTCTAGCCATGGCATTCTTCACCATCTGTAAGCAGTGTATTAAGGGCCAAAGCACCCAGATGGTTCAGTTCTGGGGTTGCCCAGGCAGTAAGGGAAAAAAGGCTAGCCCACAGAAAATTCAGGAAAACCAAGAGAGAGGTGGATAGGGAAAATTACCTAAGGTGGGCTAGTGAGGCAAGTAAGGAAGTCCAGCAAGCTAAGGCACACAAGGAGCTGCAGATAGCTGAAGGAATTAAGAAGGGGAGAAGGCCTTCTTTTGCTATATATAGTAAGTGATAAAAGGGATTGTTAGGCTTAAGAAAGGGGAGGAGTGGGTGGAGGATAACGGGGGAAAAGCAGAGATACTAAATGAATACTTCTGTTCCATCTTCACCAGGGAGAATGATGGACCAGTGCCTTTAGGAGGGAGAAGAGGAGCAGGGGGTAGGAGAACACAGAAGTAGTGCTAGAGGAGGGTAAAGTGAGTGAGGGGCTGCTAGCATTGAAGGTGGACAAATCACCAGGCTGGGACAGAGTACATCCAAGTGTACTAAGGGAACTGGCTGATGAGCTGGCAGGGCCACTGGCAGACCTATTTAATAGTTCACTGGAGTCAGGCATGGTACTGCAGGACTGGAGAACAGCATATGTGGTGTCCCTCCACAAAAGCGGTCCCAAGGATGACCCAGGGAATTACAGACCAGTCAGTCTGACCTCAATTGTGCGCAAGCTCATGGAGACCATACTTAAGGAAAGGTTGGTAGACTATCTAGAGGAGCATGGTCTCAAGGTTGCAAGGCAGCTTGGGTTCATGGATGGGGGGGGGATTGTGTCAAACAAATCTGACTGACTTCTTTGACTGGGTCACTAAGACAGTAGACAGGGGCCAAGTGGTAGACATCCTCTATCTGGATTTTAGCAAGGCCTTTGACTCTGTTCCCCACAAAAGGTTGATCAGGACGTTGGCTGATCTCAGGGCTGGGGAGAAGATGACTAGATGGGTGGAAAACTGGCTGAGGGCCAGAACCCATAATGCGGTTATAGGGGGAAGAGTTATCTGGAACCAGAGAGGTCACCAGCGGGGTCCCACAAGGCTTGGTGCTGGTGCCAGTGTTGTTCAATATCTTCATCAATGCCATTAGGGATGGCATTAAGGGCAAAATGTGCCTATTCACAGATGACACCAAGCTCTGCGGGAGAGTGGACACAGCTGAAAGTATACAGGACCTACAGGATGATTAGGAAAAGCTGGGGTGGTGGTCTGGGATCTGTCAGCTTGGCTTCAATGCCAAGAAATGCAGAGTTATGCACATTGGAGTCTGAATCCAAGGACATAGTACTACCTGGATAGTGGAGTCCAGGTATCTGCATCAGAGGAGGAGAAGGACCTGGGAGTGATGATCACTAGTGACCTGAAGCACTCCATGTAGTGCAAGAAAGCAGCAGCAAGGGCAAACAAGATGCTGGAATGCATATCTAGGGGGATCAGCAGTAGGAGAGAGGAGGGTATACTACCCTTGTAGAGGTCACTGGTGAGGACACAGCTAGAGTATGGAGTTCAGTACTGGTGCCCACACCTCAAAAAGCACATTAACTTGCTGGAGAAGGTCCAAATGAGGGCTACAAAGATGATAGGGGGTCAGCAGAGTAAGGCATATGAAGAGAGTTTGAGGGTGCTGAACATGCACTTCCTGGAGGACAGGAGAGAGAGCGGGGACATGATTGGGACCTTCAAATACTTGAAATGGATAAATAAGGTGGATAGCAGGGTCTCTTTAAGCTGAGTGGCAACCATAATACCAGGGGGGATACAGTCTTAAGCTGGGGGGAGTTAGGAGGGAGGTCAAGAAACACTTCTTCATGGAGAGGGTGATGGACACTCACTTGGAATGCACTGCCAGAAGAGGTGGTCCCATTGCTGACAGTAGGAAGCTTCATGAGAGGCTGGAATAGGCATAGGGGAAAGGTAAGGATCATGGGTAGGGAGGATGGGAAGAGTGGGGGGGCAGAGACAGTAGCTCAAGCTGTGGACCCTGCGATATGAGCAGACTAGATAGTCCAAATGGTCTTTTTCTGCTGGCTTCTTCATATGTTCTTATCAAAGCTCCAGATAGCCAGGGATACAGAGCATTACTATAGTTCAGTCTAGATGTCACAAAGGCAAGCACCAGAGACTTCACATCCTGAAGGCTGAAAAGGGGTTTGATGGGTGATGTTCCTAAGGTGAAAGAAACTACTACAGACCACAGCAGACACCTTATATTCCATAGTCAGCCTATGGCCCATAATGATGCACACATTTTTCACCCTGTTCATTGTTGTAAGCTGAGTGGGCCCAAGATGTACTCCAGCCACTACTCCACTCAATCTAGCTGCCTTTCGGATACCCAAGTCTACCAGTAGCACATCCGTCTTGTCCGGGTTCGTCCTGAGACAGCTGGAGACCATCCAGTCATTGATAACAGGTAGGTAGTCATTGAGCACATCAACTGCATTTTTCTCACCAGGGCAAATGATAGCTACAGCTGCATATCATCTGTATAACAGGGAAACTGCAAACTGTACCTCCATTTCAATTCTCCCAGCAGCAGCATATACACCGCAAAAACCATGGGAGACAAGATCAAACCCTGAAGGACTCTGCAGGTTAGGGCAGCCGGCTGAGAGAAAAAATTTCCCATGCTACCTGCTGAAGCCTACTGGAAAGGAAGGACTTGAACCTCCTCAACACAACTGTGCCGAGTCTTACCAAGGCCCTCAGTCGAGCTGTCCCAATCCCATGATCTACGGTGTCAAATGCTGATGGGAGATTAAGAAGAACCAGAATGGAACATTTCCATCTATCTATAGCCAGAAGATTATTCTGCACCCTAGTAAGTGCAGTGTCAGTGCTATGATGTCCTCTCAATCTAGACTGGAATGGCTCATAGATGGAGAAAGCCTACAGATGCATCTCCAGCTGTGTCCCCACCACCCTCTCAATAATCTTTCCCAAAAAGGGAAGGTTAGAGACAGGTCTGTCATTTGCCAAAGCATCCATGTCCAAAGAGGGCTCTTTGAGAAGGGGTCACACAATAGCCCTTGCCAATGCCACTGGAAACACCCTCCACAAGCGAACACAGTACAATCTCAGCAATCACCGGACTAATAGACTCCTTGCTGTGTAAGAAAAGTCAGGTCAGTCCAGGGCCCAGTGAACAGAAGGTGGGACACAGCTTCATGATCACCCAGAAAATCTCCTCAGCCAGCCCAGGGAGAAATTCCTCCAAGACTGAAGGCCTCTGTTAGTCATAGACTGTATGATCTGGGCCATGGCAGCCCACTTAAGGAGACCAAGGAACACATGGAGGACATCATATCAAAGAAAAACTGGCCAAACGTCTCGCATTGCTTGCATATCAATACTCCTCCAGACTGTAGATGGGCTGGATGCAACAGCCTAAACACAATATGAAAAAGTTGGACTGGCCTGTTAACCCCTGCAGCAATCACCCATGACAGGAAGAACTCTTACTTTTTCAGAGTGATTTCCCCCTGATACTCCTTATAATGGGTTCTCAGGATCAGTCTGTCCTCCAACAAAAAGCAAAAAAAGAAAACCATAGCACTCTCCACCAAGAATGACCATAGGAGTCAAAAGCTTAATAAACAAACTTTATTGTAATAACTGTAACTAATTTGCCAAGATATCCAGATCCAAAGAAAGTTTCTTGAAAAGGAGTCCAATGACAGCCCTTTTTAAGGCCATCAGAAACACACCCTGCCCAGGTGAACACCGGACAGTCTCAGCAATCACCAGACCAGTACACTTCTCACAGTCTAACAGAAACCAGGTCAGTCTGGGGTCCATTGAACAGAAGGTGGAACACAACTCCGTGATCACCTGGAGAATCTCCTCAGCTGGCACAGCGTGAAATTCCTCCCAGAATGACTGAAAGCCCGTTAGTCATAGACTGTACTGTACTGGGCCATAACAGCCCTCTTGAGGAAACCAAGGAATGAATACAGGATATCCAGAAAGCCTGACCAAACTCCTTACATAACATGTTTTAAACCCTCAAGACTGGCAGGCGGGCGTTGCATGAGAACGCGGGGCTGGAAACTTCCCTAGCAATATGTTAGAACTCTGCCTCTCCAGGTAATTGCCCAGCTCACATATGGTTGCAGGGGTTGGTCTATACTCCAACAAGTCTGATCTCACACCCCAATCTCTTCCCTTTGGCCTTCAACCATCTGAGCTCCTCACTAAACAAGGTGGAGCTTTGTTGGGAGATTATTTAGCATACACAAAAAGGTGTGAGTGACTCAAGAGCTGCAGTAATAGCCATATTATAAACTTCCACTGCATTCTCAACTCCATCAGCACACACCTACAACAGGCTCGAGCAGCCCTGTACCAACAGGAACACTACAAGTGTCCACATTTCTTAAAGATCAGTACCAAATTAATTGCACGGGGGGGTAGCATTTTGAGGGGTCCCTGACCTGAAATGCACAGTGTGATGGTCCAACCAACTGACCAGGCCAACCTCAACATTAAAAAGGTCAAGCCCCAGTAGGAAAACCAAGTCCAAGGTGTGACCAAATTTATGAATAGCGGAGATAACAACCTGTGTGAAGCTCAACACCTCCATTTGCTGGAGGAACTGCTGACCAGGCAAAGGGATTCATCATCGGACCAAATAGTGAAGTTACTCAATACCAGCCACCTAGGGCACTACAATGTCAGGCCAGCGACTAACTCCCCAAATTCTTGTAGGAATCCACTCTTGCAACCAGGGGGCAGTAAATGAGAAGGATCCTGTCCTCCACATCTGCATCACTCTTGATGGCCACACATTTACACAACCTGGTTTGACCCACTTGGTAGACTGCAAGTCTCAGGTCAGATCTAAATCAGGTTGTCACCCTCCCTCCCATTCCCACCTAGGGTACTGCACTAACATATAGCCTCACGGAATTGCTGCTTCAAGCAGAGGGCCAGAGTCATCCCCCAGCCAGGTGTCAGTGATGTATAACAGGTTTGCTGAGGAATCTGAGACAAAATTCATTATTATCATAGTCTTATTCCGGATGGACCTGGCATTACAAAAAACTACCCTCAGTAGAAGCTGTGCTGGCAGGCTCGGCTACCATATTCAGTGACATTTCAGGAGCCCTCAGGATAAGAACCAGGCAGGGAGCAACCAGGGGTGACTTCTTATCCTACTCCTGATCCTGTCCTACCTGATCCCCATCCCAGGAGCAAACATGCATTGGTGACTCTGCCTTCTTGCTATCCCCCACTTCCCTGCACTGATAGAGAGCCATGGCATGGCCGGGGGTTGAGGGGGAGCTGAATGGGTGGAGTTGATGGAGTTTCTCCAGGGAATAGGAGATGCAGGTCATTCTAGCTCCCTCAGAACATGTCATAACAACTAAAAATCAACCCCTAAATAACATTGACAAAAGCAATTTCCCCAAACCCACAAATGACCCAAACTCAGCACACCCCCCCCCCCACAATCAACTCACTCACAACTCAGTCACACACCAATCACTCACCCAAAAACCCCATTCAAGTCAAGTAAACAACCAATAAACTAAACTAAAACAGTGTCCGTAGGTTTAACCCCCAGCAGTCCCTGCCTAAAGCACATCCCAGATAAAAAACCCACCCAACCCAAAAAAAACCAGTCATCTACCTGTGACCATCCTCCCATAGCAATCCACAACTACCCACCCTCACAAACCACAATTACCCCTCCTTACACACACACACACACACACACACAAATTGGCAGCATTTAATCCACATTCACACATACTTATACATACAATAAATTGTAAACCATCTCAGCTTATGCATTCCAACCCCCCCCCCCACTCACACATACACATTCAAAGCAACAAATAAAAAATAAAATAATCAAAGACATATAAAACAGTCAGGTAAAGCGTTTATGGTGCAGACATCCAAAACAAAATGCAGACAGTCACAGTTTGTGAGTCTACTCCCCAGTCTTGCCTCTCTGCTACAGAAGCTTAAGGCCATGTATACACTAGGGACCAATTTTAAAATGTTTTTAAAAATGTTTTATAAACTGGTCCCTAGTACATTTGTTTGAGCTTCCAAACTGCATTCCAACAACTGTGCTTGCCTGAGCGGGTTCCCAGGCATGATTGTGGCACCAGCTCAAAGCATTATGGGTGCTGCAGTGTATGATAGGATATCTGTGATCGGGCACCGAAACGGATCGCCGAGAAAAGTACAGCGATGGAATCAGTGCTTCTTTGGCAGCTCAGCAATGCCTACAAAGTTTTTTTTTTTTATTCTGTAGCTGAAAAAATGTATTGTCTCTTAGGACGGGTTGCCTTAACTCATGTTACAGCATGGATCACATATACACTGCTGTTAACATGGATTAAGGCAACTGTGTTTATCTAAAACAGTGCTAAAGACTACCTCCCTAGCAGGGTTTTAACATGGCTTTAGAACACAATTGCAACACGATTTCAACAGTGTTACAATGTGTACACAAACCATGTTCCAAAATGGTTTAAGGCAGTTAAACCATTTTAAGCTCCCTCGTGTGTACAGGGCCTAAGAGTAGCAGAGTTAAACAAATTCTGGTCAGAGCCGATATGGCTGTGGAGAACTTTTAGGAGGAGCAAGAGCATTGAGAAAAGAATATGTGGTGCTCTCGCCATACCGGAATCAGCCTGCCACATACTGAAGGATGGGTTATAGCATAGCTGAAGCAGCTACAGCAAGAGAAGTAGGGGATGTGACTAATATCTGTATGAGACACTTATGAGATCGCACCTGGAATACTGCACCCAGATCTAGAGGCCCCATCTGGAAAAAAAAAAAAAACATAGACAAGGTGGAGGTGATGCAGTGGAGGGCAACTACAATGGCGCAAGGCAAATGGAATAAGACCTATGAAGAAAGACTAACCAAGTCGACATTTAAAATATTTATTTCATTTGGGTAAAGCATTTAAACCATTTTAAATATTGAATTTTTACAAGATATGCCAGTTGAGATTTGATATATGATATATCGAATCTGAACTGGCATATCCTGTAAAATATCACTTACAGTGTGGTCACACTTTCACCCATTATTTCTAATGAATTTACACAATGCAGATCTGCTGAGAGGCAGTTTCAATGTGGTCTTCCTTTTACACATTTTTACAATGTGTTTTCCTAGAATATCTGATTGCTATATATTTAGCCTGGATAGTTCATAGAAGATGTGGCATCTTATTTTCAGTGGGGCTCTTCATCTACACAGTATTATGCTGCATTGCGTAAAATCAGAACATGCTGAAAACAATATTTTACATCTGGACTAGGCTACCCTGAATAAATACATTATACAAATGGCAAAATCATGACCACACTGAAAACTAGATATTGCATCTAATCTGGGATATCCTGAGTAAATGCAGTGCAAAAATGTTTAAGATGAAGATACCTATGAGAATGAGATGTAGCATCTCCCCTGTGCTATCCAGGATACAAAATATAGGATAAGAAATATTTAAAGGAAATCTACTGTAAACTGAACTTCACTGTGTTCCACATAACGAAGACTGACATAAACAAACTGTTTCTTTATTGTTTTATAGCATATTAAATTACAATATTTATTTCAAATGTTGTGGCCATGAGGATGTTGTGTACAGTGTGTGTGTATGTGTGTGTGTGTGTGTGTGTGTGTGTGTGTGTGTGCATATGCATGTATGTGTGTGTGCATGTGTTTCCTGTATATAATAAACTACGTCTGAGACAGTGCTTATCAGATAGTGTCTTAAGAGGTTAAAAAAGCATTGAATCTCAACTGGCATATCCTGTAAAATATCACTTACAGTGTGGTCATGCTTTTACCCATTATTTCTAATGAATTTGCACAATGTAGATCTGCTAAGAGGCAGTTTCAATGTGGTCTTCCTTTTACACATTTTTATGATGTGTTTTCCTAGAATATGCCTGCTGATTGCTATATAATGTATTTAGCCTGGATAGTTCACAGAAGATGTGGCATCTTATTTACAGTGGGGATCTATACCTACACAATGTTATGCTGCATTACGTAAAATCAGAACATGCTAAAAACAATATTTTACATTTGGACTAGGCTACCTTGAATAAATGCATTATAAAAATGGTAAAATCATGACCCCACTGAAAACAAGATATTGCTTCTAATCTGGGGCATCCTGAGTAAATACAGTGCACAAATGTGTAAAATGAAGATTCCATATTAGAATGAGATGTAGCGTCTCTCCTGTGCTATCCAGGATACAAAACATAGGATAAGAAATATTTAAAGGAAATCTACTGTAAACTGAACTTTACTGTATTCCACATAACCGAGACTAACATAAACAGTCTATTGTTTTATAACATATTAGACTGCAGTATTTATTTTGAATGTTGTGGCCATGAGGATGGTGTGTACAGTATGTGTGTGTGTGTTAACTGTATATAATAAACTATGTTTGAGACAGTACTTATCAGATAGTGTCTTAAGAGGTTAGAAAAACAGTGTAAATCTGTTTGGGGGATTCTTTGCTAAAAAAGGGTGACATTTATGAGGTATGAATCTTTCTTGAAAGCGAATACCTGCCCAGCTGAAACTCGTAGCAAGAAAATGTTTAAATGCTAAGTATTTAAATGTGCAAGTTGTTGCATTTCGAAGGGGGTAAACAAATCTCCAGTTTAATAGGCAACCAATATTTAACAAGCTGGTTCAGTTTCCTAATGGCCATCTGATAAGCAGCTTGGAGCTCTGTTTACAGCATTCTAAACAGAAAGAATGGAGTATTTAACTGTCATAGCGATTTACCGTTTTAGAAGGATACACTGAAAAGTACTAAAAAATGTGTCCCACGGTATGCCAGTTTTTCCTAGCTAAAGAAAAATGACTGAAGACTCTGTGCTCGGCTATAAAAATTATTGGAACCAGTTGATGATAATATCCTCTCTCACAGGATAAATCCTCCCAAAAGTTCATGTTTAAATTTGTTAATGAAGGTAACTGCACCTCAGCCCAGCCACTACCTGTGTAGCTACACTCTACTGTCTTTAGTTGCAACTCAACACAGAAGTAACTGAGCCAGATGGCTCTCTCACCACCTCTAGCCCAAGGATTTTCGGGACCTCCTACCTCCTGGCAGGCACCCTTCTTGGCCTCTGCCACTGCTGTCCCAACACTCATGGTCACTACACCAGGCTGCTTCCCAGCCATACGACTGAGGCCCTGACTAGGTCCCACTCCACTCCATCACTGATCAATGCTCTGGGAGAGACTCCTGAAGGTCTGTGGGTGGCTGTTCCTACTCCAGTTCCAGTAACGATGTCCCATCACCAACAGAATACATCCAGGCTCCCAGACCACTACAAAACAAGACAGGAAAAGGAGAGAGTCCAATGATATTTTATTTTACTAGTATTAGGCAAAAACCCAAGCACAGGTGCTCTTTTACAAAGGTTCCACATCAGGAGTGTGTACAACAGTGATAGTACAAGCAATGCAATGTGTGACATGACAGATGAGTAAAACATGCAATGGATATAGTGCAGCACAGCTTACATTGAGTCAATAACAGAATTCTAAACTGTGCCATAGCACTGAGTCAGTAACAGAGGTTAACAGAGAGCACATCATCGGATAAACATGGGTATATGGTTATCCAGTTAGGTACAAGAACAGTGCACCAGTTTAGATAGATGTACTCATAGTGAGCTTTAAAATGTCTCAGCTTGGTCGCATCATAGAGCAAGCTTGGAAGGTCATTCAACTAGTTTGTTGCTCTTACCATGAAGAAGCATTCCCTATGATGACCCATGCTAGGTCTCTGCAGCTCAGCAGAAAAACAGACGTCCCCACTCCACATGTACTTCAGGCCCAGTTCACTGCACCCTGCCAAACACGGCAGCTTTGAGTTATATTATTATTTAATAGTGTATAGTAGAGCACTGTTCTGTATAGAATTCTACCCCTTTTAAAATACTGTTGTACACAGTTCAAAGGTCATGCAATGGGATTGTACTCTTCTGTGGTACAACAGCATTCTGAAACCTCTAGAGACTGCACAAATCGGTTTTGTTCTGAAAGCAAAATAACTGCTGCTTGCACATTTCACATAATACTATACACTATGAAAAATACAGGATGAGCAACTTTATGCACAACCATTATTTTCTGCCACCTCGGGGTTCTGATTCCCACAGATCTCTCGAGCTTCGCTGTTGAGGTCAGAGGGAATCATATCCCCTCTGTGGCAGAACACACTGGTTATGCATAGTTGCCTACCCAGTATTTTCTGTTTTTTGCCCCCGACTCCCTGTCCTTGAAGAAATGCAAGGCCACACTGCTCACATGGGGCAGTGTGGCCCAGCATTTTTTCAAAGACTGAGACCATAAATAAATAAAAATATAAATCGAAGCCTCACTGTGTAGCACTGTTTTTCTTAGTTTACCTTTAGTATCTCATTAACAGCAACACCTTTAGGGGTGTACAGAAGTGCACTGCTGTTTATGTTTCCTTGTACTTGCTCAGGAAATGTTTTGCTACAGTGAATGGCATTTCAGAGGTGTGTCAGTGTGTGTCCAATACAGGTCAAGCTACAATTGGGCTCATCCCTGATGGACCAATGATCACACAAGCTGTGTATGATAGAGGGACATTTTCTTGGGTGGAAACTTTGTGTAGTTGAAAGGACTGAAGCACTCCAATGAGAGAGCACCTCAGTCCTTTCATTTGCATAAAGCCGGCTGGCAAACAGCTGAGCAGCTTTAAGACTTTGTGGATCATGACCTTTGTAATCCAAGCTTCTGAACCCTTTGCTACACAGAAAGTTACATGCTTGGCTGTGTTATGTTGAGCAGTGAGGGATGATGGGTCATGCAATAAGTGGTACTAGTAGGAGACCGCATGCTCCTTCATATAAGATTATATACAGATTAGATTTAGCAGTGATCCATGATTGGAAGTGGACTCGTTATCAGTATTGATGGGATATTTTATATGGAACCAAAAAAAGGAAAAGGTATACACAGATATGTAAAAACTGGTATGTGTATTCTGCAAGCAGTGAAGTTCAACAGAATGTATTGATTTACTTATTGTCACAAGCTCGCTCAGGAGATTTGATAACAACTAGAGGAGGCTTATTTACTTGGAGTTGGAAACATCAGTCAATGTATCTAGAATGCTTGATTCTAGTATGTACAGCACCACTGAAATTACAGTAATAAATGTAATTTCAGTTGGATAATTTAATCAATTATTCCATTAGCTGCAGAAGTTAGACTGACAAAGCGGGCTGCATTCTAGCAAATCTATAGGCTGTAGGTCTCATTTTTTTTCTTTTTTTTTCGTTAAATAACAATATTTTAAGTTCATTATTTCTCTGATTCACTCAGAATATGTGCCCTTCTAACCTGGAGCTGCTTTCACTCAAAGAAAGGCAGAAAGGAAAGGAAAGGAAGAATGGGCAGACTAAGTGGGCCATGCGGTCCTTATCTGCCGTCAAAGTCTATGTTTCTAAAACCCCAGCCAATACTCAGCAGCAATCTTAAATGGGGCCCCCCTCTGACAGTCTGTCTACTACACTTGATTCATGTTTTGAGGGGGCCCTCCCCATTTGTCCTGCTCATACTGCTCATGAGATACCATGCGAGCTGCACAGCCCCAATGACTGGCAAGAGACATGGAGACATGACAGGGCATCCTTACTGCTATTAGCTTGTGCCTGAGCCAGGGCTAGCTGGGGCTGCTTATCATGGCTATTTTCTCTGATCACTGGTACGAGAGGGGCACTAGGGCACACAAGGAGACGTGCGAGAGCCAGGGGGGTGGTTGCTAGTCAAATGACCTGAAACACTGGATCGTGCCCACGTACCACTTGCTACCTATGTGCCAGCACTGGGATAGTACACCCAGAGCATGCCTGCTGCTGCAGGGCTTACAGCGGAGCCCACTGCTCCTGGCTGGGGGCAGGGAGAATTAGCTGCTCGACCACAGTGGAGGGCCATTTTAGGGCTGGGGTGCTTGAATCACAGTGTGGCTGGCCTTTGTTTTCCACCTATGCTGGGCTCTGGAGGAAATGCTATTTTTCAGGAATAGACTGAGATATTGATAATCTAATATCTAAAGGTAGATAGGTAGGTAGGGTCCCATTCAGTAAATCATAATACCGTGCTGTATTCAACAGGATAAGATCTGAGATCTTAATGCTCATTCATATTTGTAACATGGCAGAAAGCAAAGATTACAAATGTAGCATTTCTATTGGTCAAAAAGTACAAAAAAGACATGCATTAATTCCCAAGTAATGCATGGTTGCGATCGGGAGCGTGAGTGTATTCTTGCCCACAGACATGTCTCTTACACTGAGCTGTACAGTCCAGGGCAATTGAGAAAAAGAGAGAGAGAATGACTAGGGAAAGAGAAAGAGAGAGAGAGAGACACACACACACAGACACACAGCAGTGATTGGTGGGTCCCTCTTTCTCCATGTCACTGACAGACTCCAAATATTCATTAATGTGTAAATAATACCCTAATTATGCAGGTTTTTACAGTCCCCACCCACCACCCAACAGACCACGAAAATCATGCAATCAGTGTCGCCGCCACCAATGTGTCCGTCTCTGACATGGCCACAAGTAACCTTACCTTGCACTGCAATCAGGCAGGTTGAAAACTGTATTTTGCAGTTGGACATGTGAGGATTCCTGTAGTTCCCCCACTGAGCTCAGCTGTTACCAGACAGCCGCACAGTGCAAATTTGCTCCCAGTCTTTATCCCTTTGGTTTTGACACCCATATTACTTTTCTGCATGGAAAATGTATACAAAATCTGGACCTGTACTTTTGTGTCACCATATGCAACTTACGGAACAGCGGCCATAATACAGCACGGTTATCAATGAACCGGAAAACCATCAATGTGAGCCAGCAATGGAGCGGAAAACATTGAAACTCTTCATCACAACTAGTCATTTTTTACATTTATCTGTGTTTTCCTACTTAATGTAGGATTTGTGCATGTTATACATTCTCAGGCAGTTCTCAGGCCCAACATTAATGTATATGAACTGTACAACGTGCATGCGCACGTTTCCAGATAGATACAGCCTTTCAAAGGGACACATGTGAAGTATGTTTTCTGAACTACAATGACTATTTCTGCTCATCTTTCTTTCATTTTAACTTAAACACTGTCTAAACAATACTTACCTTGCACTTGCCATGCTACAGGTGCATTAAGTCACTCCAAAGGGGTGTTCTACTGAGGAATTAATGCATGGTTGGGTGGTTGTAGGCACTCAGCCTGTGGCCTCATGCCACAACCCCCAAAAGCCATGCATTGATTCCACAGTAGAATGCTCCTTTGTTGTCGCATAATGCTTATATTGCTTAGGTCAGAGCACATCATATTAATAGGCTATTACTACTGTGTACAATACATACAGCACACTGAATAGTTGAGCGAGGAGTAGATTTGCTTTTTGTCCTCCTAACAAGTTTATATTATGGGCAAAGTGTCAATTTTCTTCAACAGGTGACGTGATCATTTCACAGATATTAGGACTTTTTTAATCCAAGCTCCCAAACTGCTTACTATACAATAAATTACATGCTGGGCTGAGGGATGATGGGTCATGCAATAAGTGGTACTAGCAGGGAGAACACATGCTCCTTCATTATAAGGGTGCGGTTATGAAGGCACTTTAATGTTAAACTTAATTTTGCGCGTTAATAACTTCAGACCTGTTCAATGGATTTGAATGAAATTTGGTATACATGGTGGGACATAGTAGGTCTCTTGATCTGCCAAATTGAGTTTCAGTTGGACCTATGTTTTTTGCACAGTGAATCGCTGAAAAGTGCACTTTGACAGTTTTGAGGGCGGTTTTTTGGATTTTGTCCGTGAAAGGCGCAGCCACCTCATGTGACGCGGGTTGGTCTGAAACTGGCACAGAAGAGCTTTGTAAAGGAACATGCCACATTTTGTTTGGTGAAAACATATTAATCCATTCAAAAGTTATTAAACTTTTTAGCTCCCATTATAAGTCTATGGAAAAATTTATATGGTTGTTTTGCGAAAGAAGAATGGGGCTTTGGCCATCTGGACACTCCTCACGATCAAAGAATTTGCAGGCCCACAATCAAAGATTCTTTGATCATGAGAAATTCATTGATCGCAGCAGACGAAATCTCGTTTTCAGTTTGTGGTTGGAAAAAACAATTATCTCAGCCCGGGGTGACTTCTAAAGTAAAACTTGGATGGGTTTTGCTCAGAGGGCCTCCTTCTATCGAGCCATGCCTGTGGTTTAATGGGGTTTTAAACTTTTAAATTCTTTGATCGCGGTGCACTAATGATCTTTGATCACAAGCCTGCAAATTCTTTGATCGCAATCTTCGTTCATGAGGCAGGGACGAGATGGTCAGATTTTTGGGTTGAAAAAAAAAAATATCTCAGCCCAGGGGTAACTTGTGAAGTAAAACTAGAATAGGTTTTGCTCAGGGGGCTTCCCTCTAGTGAGCCATGCCTGTGGTTTAATGTAGTTGTGTCAAAAATTGGAGTTTTAACGGTTTAAAATTCTTTGATTGCGAGCCTGCAAATTCTTTGGTCATGAGACTTCTTTGATTGCGAGCTTCGTTCGTAAAGGCGGGATGAGATACCCAGATTTTTGCTAGACCAGATGTCTCTGAGAGGGACCAGATAGCCCAAATTTCACAACCAGATGTCCTCTCATGATCAAAGATGATCTTTGATCGTGAGGTCACGTTCGATTCTTGCCATCCAAGAATGTTTAAAGGTGCAAAAACTTTAAAATTAAATATCTCGGAAATGGTTTGGTCTTTTAACTTGAAATTTGGAAGGTGTTGATGGAATGTCCTGTAGATGTCAATTATGGTGTTTAGGTGTCAGAAAATTAACTTGCTGCAGAGATATTGAGTGACACAGTTTACATGTTGCGGATAGCATTCTGCATTGTGGTAGTGGCTGGACATTTATAGGGTAGCTAGCCTTACTGCCATGGAGGTAATTTTCAGTGGTTAGGTGTGTAACATGTAAACAGCTGCAGAATTATGCCACTCTGATGAATGAAAATTTGGTTCATTTCGAGTTCGGGCCCCATGCTCCCACCAATGCATATGATATTCAGTACTTGTACTGTTATGTTAGGTAGAAATTTGCAAGTTGGTGGGAGCACCCCGCTCTCCCACCAGCTTGCGCGACATTGTACTTTACTATGCTTTCTCAAAAAGTAAGGAAATTCTTTGCAAAAAACTGCATTAATGCAACAGTTAGAGTTTTTTACAGTGACAAAAGTGAGGAAATTCGCCATTAGGGTTGTCACCCCTTGCACCCTGCGACCACCCCGCCCCCACCAACAGGCATCGAGGTGTGCGTTGGGGTCATCGGTCTTAACTCTCACCCCATTCTCCTATACTGCACCACCTCAGCTTATTTACACATGGAATGGGATGATAGTTAGGGCTGGCGACTAACGCGCAATACTGTTGAGGCTGAGCTGTTCAATGGTAACAGCGAGCTATATCATAAAAACTAACTGTTGCAGTGCAGATTTTTGCAAAATCTAAGATATAAACAGATTAGATTTAATATTGATCCATGATTGCAAGTGAACTCGTTCTCAGTACTGAGGGGATATTTTGTGTGGAACTGAAAAAAAAAGAAAAGGTATACAGAGATGCATAAAAACTGGTATTCTGCAAGCAGTGAAGTTCAACAGAATGTATTTATTTATTTATTGCCACAAGCTCACTCAGGAGATTTTATAAAAACTAGAGGAGACTTATTTACTTGGAGTTGGAAATTTCATCAGTCAATGTATCTAGAATGCTTGATTGTAGTATGTACAGCACTACTGAAATTGCAATGATAAATGTCATTTTAGTTGGATAATGTAATCAATTATTCCATTAGCTGCAGGAGTCAGCCCTGACAGAGTGGGCTGCATTATGACAAATCTATAGGTTGTAGGTCTCTGTTTTTTTTTTTTAAATAATAATATTTTAAGTCCATTATTTCTCTGTCGGAAGATTCACTCAGAATATTTGCCCTTCTAAACTGGAGCTACTTTCATTCCAAGAAAGCCCCAAGCAGTCCTCAGTAGCTAATAATTATTTTTATTCCTAAGACTTTTTTTTCCGGGGGGTGCACTATTCCCTGCTCTGACTTCATGATGTCTGTGGGTTTGCTTAACTTGGTGTGCACCCCCTTCCCAGTGCTTAACTAGTCTAACTTTGAGAAGCCATGCTTTCTCTAACCCCCACCATGCTTCCCATCACAACAAACTGACATTCTACAATGGCAAGAAAGAATGCTGCTCTCTCATTGGTCAATCCACCACCACAGGAGGGATGTTATCCTGGCATAACATCCCAGCTGTAGAGACCAGATCTGCTGCTACAGTGTTTTTAAAGCAGAAATGCATCTAATACTCTTAGATCCTTTATTCATTAAAAATAGTTTAAAACAAGAAAATGTGGTCTGTTTTCTTTTTTAACAGTTACAAGCCATTGTATAATAAGAGTAATGCACAACAGGGTGGGTGTTATGCTGGGCTAACATCCCTTCTCAGGTGTTGGACGCCCTCGGCCACCACCCGAGGCAGGATGTTATCCCAGCATAACACCCACCCACCCTGTCGTACATTATTCCTTTATTGTCTGTAAGCACAGATCCCAGATTCCCCAGCAAACAGCATAGTACACCCCTGCCACATGCACCATTCAAGGAAACATTTGGCATTAACAAATGCTTGTTCCTGCTTGCTGCTGCACCATGCTGCCAGAGGACAAAGGAATTACTATCTGTGTATGTCGCAAGGTGTAACACACAGGCAAACCATTAAGTCGGCCACTACCAGACTGAGGCAGTAGCAGTCCCAAACAGAACAAGTAATAGTATCTATACAAAGACCACACTGATCACTAAAAAAAATAATAAAAGACTGCACTTCTGCAACTATGCTATAAGTGACCCTATCACTGCTTTAAAATTCAAACAGTTAAAACTGCAGCAAATGCAAAAGCATATGCTGCGGAACCACGAACAGTAGGTTTTTTCCTACTTTAGAGCTATAAAGTAGCAAGCTCCCAGAGCTACTGACAGCCTGACCAACTCACCAGCCATCTTTCTAGCCCTGGTTCCTTCCAGGGCTAGGAAGACATGCCTCCTAACATTATTCACCTCTATGCTTCAGGTGTGTCCCCTGTGTTCTGTTGGAGGACGCCATATCAGGCATTCCAGTCTCTCCAGCGTTTATGTTACCTTTGAGTATGACAAGAAACTGCGATCATGACCCTGCTCAGCCTTTTTTCCCCCCTCAAGGTAAACATGTGATGTACAATCAGCCTCTTCTCATAGCTTTTGTGTATAAACCCCTGATCATTTTGGTGCCACCGTGTTGCATCCTCTTGACTGCCTCAGAGTCCTTTGTATTATACAGCGTAGACCTGCAGAGTGCTCCAGCTGGGGCCTGTCTACGTCATTGTGAAGTGTCAGAATAACATTCTGTTGGTGATAATCCCCCCACACACCTACAAACACACACACACACACACACACACACACACACACACACACACACACACACCTACACACACACCTACCACAACACACACACACACACACACCTACAAACACACACACACCTACAAACATACACACACACACACACACACACACCTACAACACACACACACCTACAAACACACACACACCCTCAAACACACACACACACACCTACCTACAACACACACACACACACACACACCCCTACCTACAAACACACACACACACACACACACACACACACACACAGAGTCCTGGAATCACAGATTCAATGTAACCTAAAACAACATTTAATCATCCTAGCCTTCCCAAATAGATCTATTCTGACAATTCCTGAGGGATGTCACGGAGTACCTTGCACCACCTTGCACATGCCTCACTCAGAAGCCTTTCATGTGCCATCATGTCAAAGGCCTTACTAAAGTTCAGATAAACTATGCCTTTGGTCCTGTCCACCTCCCTGGTAAGCCCCTTGGAGAAGCTGATTGGGTTAGTTTGGCACACTCTTCCCCTTACAAAACCATGCTAAATGGGGGTGAGCTTGGCATCAACAAAGTGCTCCATTATTCTTTACATGAGAATAGCTTCCGGGACAAATGCTCAGCACTAATGTTAGGCTGAGCAGCCTGTTGTTTGCCTTGTCCCATTCTTCAAAATGGGGACTACATTGACCAATTTCCAGGACTCTAAAACTACCGCTGTCTGGACAGACTTGTAAAAGAAGCAGCTCCATCAATTTTTCCCTCACCTGCACTATGATTCTAGGTTGTATCCCATCCTCCCCTTGGTATTTACCTGCCAAGATCTTCACAAGATAGTTTGCTACCGGAGTGGGCATGATGTTTGCAGGCTGCATCATGACTGCTCCATATGCATGCAGTTTTGTATTGAGCTATAAGTGTAATACACAGTATGTGTGTGCATTTCTATTGAGCAATAAGTGTACCATGTTTATGCAGGCAAGTGTGCAAATTCGGTACATGCATTTGAGCAATGACCACTTGTTTGCTTGCAGCACTCATGCCAGATGGATGCTATCAGTGCTAATAGAACAAAAATGTATTCATTCTGTACAGATGCTACAAACCTATTTTTATACTTGCAGCATGCAGCATGCAACTATTTGTTTTTTTTTTCTGGCAGGATACTGATATGTCTATTTTCATATATTGTAATAACCTTTTCTCATGCTATATTGCAAAACAAATTGTGACCGTTTTTTTAATCCACCATCATCTCTCCCCCTCACCCAAAAAAGTTTTGTGTGGAAATGGTCCCTCCCCCATGACAATGTCTGAGTGGAAGGGTTAGTTTTAGAGCACTGATGTCACCATTGCATTCTATTCCCAACAGAGACCCATAGAGCCAGTCATTGCCAGTTGTCACCTAACTAACCAGCCTGGCAGACAGGATGCAAGTACCAGTCACCAGCAAGTTGTCCGTCGTTCTATCACCAGCCAGGTAAATAAGACTGGCTCCATATTCAAATTGTTAGCACAGCACTAACCAGGTTAGTGCCGTGCTAACCATGAATGGTGCTGGCTGTTGGGGCTGGGGCCATATTCAGAAGCCCCTATGCACATGCCAGCCTGACAGTGTTACTGCACAGAATATACAACTGTGCCCATGCAAATGAGGGATCCCCCATGCATACTGAGCACAGCAATATAGTCAGAGGTTTCAGCGGCACTTAGTAGCCTCTGTTGCAGTGCTATTTAAGACCCCTAAAACTCTACCCTTAACCCAGTGCACTGGTTGCACTGCCCTCCAGTCACCTGTTCAGTTTATGTGTATAGATGTCCTGGTAGTCTAGCAGTCCCTCACCCAGCGATCACCATTCTGTTTGTTTAGACAATGCCCAGTGGTCCACTGAACCCTTCACTCCCCTAAATGGCCATCAAGCCCCCTCTGGATCTGCCTGCTTTAGACTGCCTGCCCCGCACTCTGAGGGTTTAGAAGGACACAGCAGGATGGACTAGGGTACAACTTGGGCACAGTGGTGTGAACTGGGGTTTATGGAAACCAGCAGGTTATGTTAGGGTGCAGCTTGGACCCAACAGATTGGTGAAGGTGTAGAGGCAGCCAGCATTGTGGGTTAGAGTGCAGCTTGGACCTAGCAGAGTGAGTTTTGGATATAGATGGAGTGAGCAGGATAGGCTACGGTTCATGAGGGTGCACTGAATAGTCACCCAGACAGCACCCAGTACCAAAATAGCAAGAGGGTACTCCCAAAATTGGCAGCTGAAGCATCCCCACAGAAGTGGCACATGGAGAGAAATCAACCACAGTGGCACTTAGCACCCACAGCCACTAAAAGTGCAGTTATGCAATGGCAGCCAGACAGTACCTATGTGGCTTCTATAAGGCAGCCACAGACCTAATCTGCATGGTAAAAATCACCTACCGAGCGAGCATAAATTCTCTCTCAACAAGAAGCAGCTAGGCACCTGATAATATCTGTAAAAGCAGCTGCAGGCCTCATATTTTGACAAGGGTATATGGTAGTGCATGCAGGGATACAAAATAAATTCATATTTGCATTCTTTGTATTGTAATTTTCATTATACACCTTTGATGGTCCATAGCCTGTGCTAAAACCTTGTCTAGGCACACTGTCAATTCAGTGTCAAAACCATCAGACACACAGCTTCAACACTGCAGCAAGTAATGCAAATGCACACTCCAGTCCATTGTGCAGGTGTGGTGTTCTTGCTGTGCTAATTATTTATTTTAATGTTTGCTTGCGTGTGCCACTCACAAGAAACATATTGAGGTAGTAGAGCATTGCAGAGGTATGGCAGTGTTGTGGCCAATCCACTGGACGCTTTAATGGGTGCATCCATTTGCCACCAATTAATGCTGAAGCTGCCCATGACAGCAGTTTCAGAGCGAGCACCGCACTTGAAGGAAATCTGACTCTGCAATCAGGGGCAGTTTCATCATTGCAGCAGCAGTCCCCCCTTCCTCCCAACCACACACAGCAGGACAACAAATTAGCTCCCTCTCACTGCTGCTGCCTGCCCTGCACCCTCCATCAAATTTGCCACTGCAGTCATGGGCAGTTTTGTCATTGCAGCAGCAGTCCCCTCTCCCTCCCAACCAGTCACACAGCAGGACAACAAATTAGCTCCCTCCCACTGCTGCTTCCCACCCCGCACCCTCCATTCTCCATCTTCTGCCGACATCAGGGTGCTCAGTCCCCATGTCAGCATGTATACCCCCTCCACCCATTACTGTGGCACACTGTAAGCCCACCTCAGTGTTCCATAAAATGCTTCTTTGCTGTTTCCAACACCAGGATGCTGACTACCAGTGTCGGATGCACGGCCCCACCACACCCCTATGTCTCAGCCAACTTCAGGGTGCCCAGTCCCCAAGTCGGCATTGATCCCCCCTCCAGTACTCTGGCACACTGGGAGCCCACCCCAGTGTGCTGAAATCCATTTTGTAATATTTCACCTGTAAAAAAGAAAACAGTCTCATGACGTATTTTTTTTTTTTAAACTGAGAAAAAAGAAAACGGTCTCTTGTCGTTCCCGCCAGCCCCCTCCCCCAACCCACACTCTCCCTCTGCACACCCCACCTCCCCACACCCCCTCACCCATACTTACCTCCAGAGAATGGGAGCAGCAATCTTCTGTGGACCGGGAACACACCTGCACTCTTCAAAGACCAACTGGGAACTGAAGTAATGACAGTAAGCCCTATAATGGCAGTGACTGGGGGGTTTTCAATTTAGGTTGCTATCTCAGCCAATGTTTGGAGTTTTGGTCCCAATTTTTCAACATGGGGTTTTTGGGACCCCACCTCATGAATACTGGAACTGTCATTTCATTTCTTGGTTCCAAAGGTGATATAGAAGTCGCTGCACGGAATCACCTTTTGGGACCGACAATGAATAACGGTGCCACTGTCGTAATTGGGGTCCCAAAAAACTCTATTCTACAAATTGGTGAAAGAACTCAAAACTGACTGTATTATGAGCATCCGTTGTGCAGTTTCTATGCACACTCACACGTAACTTCATCAATTTTTAATATTTTCCCAAATTTCCATCATTGCCATTTTTCACCCCCCATGAACAGTATACAGTAGCTGTCATTTTTTGCATCCTTCCTGAAATGTGTTTTTGCACGTGTGTCGCAGAATGACGCGGTTGCTGTGTGAAATCAACTTTTGGGACTGATTCATGAAATCACAGTGCCACTGTTCATGAGGGAGGTCCCAAAAAGGCCATGTTGAAAATTTGGTGAAAACATTCTATAAAATGACAGAGTTATGAACATGCATTGCACAGTTTCTATGCACACTCAGAACTTCACCACTTTTTCATATTTTCACTCCAGATTTTCAACATTGCCATTTCTTCCCATCTCCTCATGAACAGTATAGCCGTTATTTTCACATCCTGCCCGAAATGTGTTTTCACACCTGTGGCGCTGAATGGCACACTCACTGTGCAAAATCACCATTTGGGATTCAGTAATGAAATGGTACTGCCACTGTTCATGAGGCGGAGTCCCAAAAAGCCCATGATGAAAATTTGGAGCAAAAATACCAATAAACGTCCAGGGCATTAGGATTTCCAACTGTAGCGCCCACCCTGTACAGACTGACAGGCATCAGGGGTGTGACTTGGAGTCATCGGCCATAATGTTCACCCTATTCCAACCCCACCCCCACCCTGCATCCACTGACAGGCATCAAGGTGTGGCTTGGGGTCTTTGGCCCTAGCGTTCATCCCATTCTACTATACTGCACCCATCTCAATTTATTTCCTTATGAAATGGGGTGAGCATAAGGGCCGAAGACCGCAAGGCACACTGCAACACCTGTCAGTGTTTCAAGGGTGGGGTGAAGTGGAATGGCATGAGTGTTATGGCTGATGATCCAAAGGCACACCCCCAATGCCTGTCAGTCTCTGCAGGATGGAGGTGGGGGTTGGTGTTACTTCAATACTTCACTGCCATTCCCATTATGCATCTCTCTAACTCCTGCACTACCAATGCCAATACCAGCAAGCAAACATTCGCCACTGACAAATGCTTGTATTTTAGTCTTTTGGTAACCGGGTAAGGCCCACTAGGCACAAGTGCCTGTTTTCAGAGGCAACTGGGAGCACTGGGGAGGTTAAGTGACTTGCTCAGAGTCAAACAGTACGCAAGTGGAGGTTGCAGGAATCAAACCCAGGTCTGCTGGATGTACAGTGCTCATTCACAGCTCATTACTCTAACCACTAGGATATACTGCCAGCCCACCATAATTGGACACACTGAAACAGCACTGTAACCACAGTGGAGGAAGCAAGCCATACAAGGATAAAGGTCCTAGATTTCAGGAAGGCTAACTTTAAGGAGATGGGCAGAAATCTCAAAAGAGCTCTAGCAGTGGAAGGTACAGGGGGAGATGTGGAAAAACAGTGGTCTAGACTCAAGCAAGTCATAACAGAAGTAACAGGTCACTGTGTCAAAATGCATAGCAAGAGTAAAAGAAAGAAAAGGCCATCATGGTTCTCAAAGGTACTGTAGTGGCCGAGAAAGTAAGGGAAAAGAAAATAGCCTTCAGAACATACAAGGAAACAAAAGGATGAGGACAGAGAACAATATCTGGAGAAGCAGAGGGATTCTGTGAAAATAATTAGAAGGGCTAAAGCACAGACAGAGGAAAGTATAGTCCAGGTGATTAAGAAAGGCGACAATACCTTCTTCAGATACATTAGCAAAAGGAAAAAGACCAGAAATGGGATTGTTAGGCTGAAGAAGGAAGAAGGAGAAAGGGTGGAGGATGACCTAGAAAAGGCTGAGATACTGAACAAGTACTTTTGCTCAGTATTCACCAGGGAAGGGGGGGTGAGGGACCGAGAATCATTAAGAGAGGTATTCAGGAGAGGGAGAGAGGTAGACACCAGCCCATTCACAGTGGAAAGAGTCCTAGAAGAACGCAGGGAAATAAAAGCAGATAAGGTAATGGGGCCAGGAGGGATTCACCCCAGAGTACTAAAAGAACTCAGGGAAGTGCTGGCTGCCCTATTCAATGCATCACTAGAGATGGGGGAGGTCTCTGAGGACTGAAAGAGGGCAGATGTGGTCCCTCTCCACAAGAGTGGAAGCAGAGAGGAGGCAGGCAATTACAGGCCTGTAAGCCTGACCTCAGTAGTGGGAAAACTAATGGAGTCCTTACTTAAGGAGAGGATTGCAAAGTTTCTGGAGGATAGAAACATAGACTTTGACGGCAGATAAGGACCGCTTGGCCCACCTAGTCTGCCCATTTCCCTACCTACAGGATAAGCTGCAGATCCTAGTTAACCAACAGCCTATTTCTTCTTACCCCTCACAAGAATTGCCTTATGTCTGTCCCATGTATTCTTGAATTCTCCCACAGTTTTAGACCCCACAACCTCCTCAGGAAGGCTGTTCCATGCATCCACCACCCTCTCTGTGAAAAAATATTTCCTCACATTGCCCCGAACTGCCCTCCCTCTATCTTTAAATTGTGTCCCCTTGTTCTTGCACATCTCTTTTTCTGAAAGATACTACCCTCTTGGACTTTGTTGATTTCACTGAGGTACTTAAAAGTTTCTATCATGTCCCCCCTCTCCCTCCTTTCCTCAAGGGTATACATATTAAGCTCCTTTAGTCTCTCCTCGTATGGCTTCTCTTGCAGACCCTGCACCATTTTAGTTTCCCTCCTCTGGACTGCCTCTATCCTATGTCCTTGAGGAGATGGGGTCTCCAGAACTGGATGCAGTACTCCAGATGGGGTCTCACCAACTGTCTGTACAGAGGGATAACAACTTCCTGTTTTCTGCTGGTGATACTTCACCCTATGCATCCCAGTATACCCCCAGCCCTCCCTACTGCCTTCTCACATTGCTTGCTAACCTTAAGGTCATCTGATATGATTACCCCAGGTCCCTTTCTATTTTTGTTGTTGTTACTACCCCCCTCCCCATTATGTAATCTTCCCCAGGGTTTTTGTTTCCCAGGTGCATTATTTTGCACTTCTTTGCATTGAATCCAAGCTGCCATACTTCTGACCATTCCTCCAACCTTGCCAAGTCCCTTCTCATCCTTTCCACGCCTCCTTGAGTCTCAGCCTTGTTGCAGATCTTTGTGTCATCTGCAAAGAGGCATACTTTTCCTTCCAGCCCCTCTGCAATGTCACTTATAAAGTCATTAATAAGGACTGGACCCAGTACTGAACCCTGCGGTACCCCACTAGTAACCCCTCTTTCTTCAGAGTGGACTCCATTTACAATTACAGTACTTTCTGTGTCCTGTTGTCCAGCCAGTGTTTTACCCAGGCTACCACCCTGGGACCCACTCCCAGGCTGGTTAATTTGACTATTAATCTTTTGTGTGGGACTGTGTCAAATGCCTTGCTAAAGTCTAGGTAGGCCATGTCCACAGCCCCTCCATGGTCTACTACTTTGGTCACCCAGTCAAAGAAATCAATTAGATTTGTCTGACATGACCTTCCTGCTGTTAACGCATGCTGCCTTGGGTCCTGTGCCCCACTGGCCTCTAGGTACTCAACAATTCTTTCCTTCAGAAGCGATTGCATCACTTTCCCTACCACAGAGGTCAAACTGACAGGTCTGTAGTATCCTGCTTCTGTCTTGGTCCCACTTTTGTGAAGGGGAATCACATCCACCTTCCTCCAGTCCTCAGGTACCACACCATCCTCCCATGATTTGTTAAAAAGGGTAGTCAGTGGTTTCACTAGTTCTCCCCTTAATTCTTTTAGAATTCTGGGGTGAATTCCATCAGGCCACATTACTTTGTCCACCTTCAGTTTTAAGAGTTCTTTTATAACCCTTTCTTCTGTGAAAGGACTGGGATCAACCCCCCCTATCAAGAGTGCTTCTGTTAATTGGATTAGGCACATCCCCCTCCTTCTCTTTTGTGAATACTGAGCAGAAATATTCATTCAGTATCCCTGCTTTTTCACTGTCCCTCTCTGCCCACCCACTGTCCATTCTATTCAGCCTCACTATCCCTCCCTTTGTCTTTCAATGCTCCCTGATGTACCTATAAAAGGTTTTATCCCCCTTCTTAACCGAGTTGGCTATCTTTTCCTCAGTTTGGGCCTTTGCTATTCTGACTTCCCTCCCTGCTTCCTTCTGCCTTAACTGGTACAGCTCTCTGTCCTGCTCCTTCCTTATACTTCCTGAATGCTATATTTTTCTCCCTGACTTTCCCCGCCACCTCTTTTGAGAACCATAGTGGCTTTTTCCTTCGTTTTGATTTGTTTATTTGCTTCACAAAAAGGCTTGTTGCCTCTGTGATGGCAGTTTTGATATTTCCCCAGTGTTGCTCCACCACTCCTTCTAGCCTGTTTGCTAGTGCTTTTCTAAGGCACTCTCCCATCTTGCCAAAGTCAGCCCTCCTGAAGTCCAATACCCTCACTTTTGTATGGCTTGACTCCATAGCTGAGTTTATCGTGAACCACACTGTTTGATGGTCTCTTGTTCCCAGATGGCAACCCATTTCTAGATCTGAGATCCTCACACTGTCCCCATTTGAGATTACGAGGTCTAAGATTGCTCCCTCATGAGTGGGTTCCGAAACTAGCTGTCTGAGGCATGCCACCCGTAGGGCATCGAGAATGGCCCTGCTCTTGGATGTGGCTGCAGAAAATGTGCTCCAGTTAACATCTGGCATATTCAGATCTCCCATCAACAGTATCTCCCCTTTCTCTGCCATCCTAAGAATGTCTTCTATCATATTCTTGCCCATTCCCTTCCCCGGACATGGGGGTCTATATACAACTCCTTTGTAGATTGTGGTGCCATTTCCAGTCTCTAAAGTGACCCACAGTGCCTCCTCTCCTCCCTGTTTACTCTTTTGTTCAGTTGCTTTTATCCCTTCCTTTACATAGAGAGCTACTCCTCCCCCTCTTCTCCCCTTGCTGTCTCTCCTGTAGGTTATGTACCCTGGTATGTTAACATCCCAGTCATGGTTCTCTGTGTACCATGTTTCTGTGACTGCTATGATATCCAGATATCCCTCTTCCATGAACACCACCAGTTTAGGGAGCTTGTTGCCCAGACTACAGGCATTGGTACTCATTACCCTCCATTTCCTGATGGCCTTACTCCTTTTTGCCCCATCTTTGTCCTCATTGCCTTTGTCACGTTCTCCATTTACCCCTGTCCTTCTCCCTATCAACATCTCTATACTGGTGTTTATCTCACTTACTACCCTGACTTTTTTGGGGAGGGCTAGGATTTCCCTGCTCCTTTCCAGTGCCTCCCCCCTTGGCTAGTTTAAATGCTTGCCAATGAAGCACTTAAACCTATCACCTAGGATCCTGGATCTTCTCTTGGACAGATGCAGTCCATCATGCCAGTATAGGCCTGCATCACTCCAGATGAACCCCCAGTCCCCAACAAAACCAAATCCCTGAGCTCTGCACCAGTTTTTCAACTACTGATTGAATCCCATGGTGTGGAGCACCCTAGCCTCACCTACGCCATAGACAGGCAGCACCTCCGAGAAGGTTACTGTGCATGCTACTTGTCTAAGGCCCCTCCCCAACTCCACAAACTCTTCCTGCACTGCTCTGATCCCTTTCTTAGCCAGGTCATTTGTCCCTAGGTGGACAATGACATCCAGCTCCCTTCCCTGTGCAGCTGCTCCAGCGATAGGATAGCAGGGCACAGGATCCAAGGCAGCATGGATTCTCATTGGGAAGGTCCTGGCAGACGAATCTTATAGATTTCTTTGACTGGTAACCAGGGTGGTAAATCAGGGAGGGATAGTGGATGTGGTCTACCTGGATTTCAATAAGGCCTTCAACATCGTCCCTCACAGGAGATTGCTAAATAAATTGGGGAGCCTGGTAGTGGGTCCTACAGTGGTAAAGTGGTTTGGGAACTGGCTAAGGGACTGGACTCAGAGAGTGGAGGTAAATGGCATGAAATCTGAAGAGAGGGAGGTGACCTGAGGGGTACCACAGGGGCCAGTGCTGGGGCCAGTCCTATTCAATGTCTTCATTAGCGACATTGCAGATTGTCTGGAGGGAAAGCTGTGCCTCTTCACAGATGACACCAAGATCCGCAACAGAGTGGACAGAGTGGAGGGCATGGAAAAAATGAGAAAGGACCTAAGCCTATTAGAGTAGTGGTCGGGTGTCAGGTAGTTGAGTTTCAATACTAAAAAGTGCAAGATCATGCACCTGGGTCACAGGAATCCAAGGGAAGAGTACAGGGTGGGTGGGGAAATTCTGTCCACCACAAGTCAGGAATGAGACCTGGGGGTTATCATATCTGATGACCTGAAGGTGACCAAACAGTGTGAAAAGGCAGTGGGGAAAGTAAACAGAATGTTGGGGAGCTTAGGGAGGGGCATAACAAGCAGGAAGAAAAAGGTGGTGGTGATGCTACTGTACAGATCACTGGTGAGGCCTCAGCTGGAGTACTGTGTCCAGTTCTGGAGACCACATCTTGGGAAGGCCATTGACAAAATAGAGGCAGTCCAGTGAAGGGCAATGAAGATGATACATGGACTGCACCAGAAGCCCTATGAGGAAAGCCTTAAGGACCTTAATATCTAGTCACTGGAGAAAAGAAGGGAGAGAGGAGATATGATAGAGACTTCCAAGTACCTTAGGGGAATAAACAGGGTACAGGTGGAAAGCATATTTCAGAGAAAACACTGCATAAGATCAAGGGGGCATGATATGAGGCTGCAGGGTAGAAGGCTCAGGGGTAATGTTAGGAAGTACTTTTTCACTGAAAGGGTGGTGGAGCCATGGAACAGCCTTCCAGCAGAAGTGGGGGGGGGGTGAAAACAATACGGGAGTTCAAGAGTGCATGGGATAGACATAAGGGTACCCTGGAGTTGTGCAGAGCAGGAGAGCCGCAGATCAAATAGGATCTGGGGCTGCAGTAGTGAGTAGAGAAATGGACAGACTAGGTGGGCCATATGGTCCTTATCTGCCAACAGATTCTATGTTTCTGTGTTTCTAACACTGCATTCAGAATTTGCTGCTGAGTCAAGAGCCACGCTGCAGTCTGAAGTGCATTTGCAGTGTTGTTTCAGTGCTAATTAACATAACTGGGGATACACTTTAATAACACTGCATGCACACCACAGTGACACCACATATAAATTAAATGAACACTCCTAGAGAACAAATTGGAATGCAGTGCCTAGGCAGCGTACACTGTATCAGTAACACTGAAACAAAATTTTATGGTGAATTTTTTAAATACTCAAAATCCCTCTGAGTAGCTGCCTAACTCCATGGTGGAGTGTCCTGTACTTTGGTTTTGAATGGATAATGTTCACAGGCTGCAGTTCCACTACAGCATAGACAAACTAAATGAAACTGTATAATTTTCGGACAGAAAAAAAAGTCACACAGCAGTGCACTTTAAATTGTCATGCAGTCTGTGGATCAGCAGTGGAAAAACTAAAAGTAATAAGAATGAGCTTTCAAATCAAAAACTGGGCTTGCTTGCGCTTTATGCTTCAGGTGTCATGGTAGACAGGATGGACAGGAAACAGTATGGCCAAAGGGAATACTGTTGGGGGCGGGAATTCCATCACTACTGTGGTCCAGGAAAGTAAGCGTGCAAAACTATAAAGTTGGCAGACAGAGGGTATCTTAGCACCTCTGCCCATTTATCATAGTAGTTAGAGTAATGGACTGTGAATGAGGTAGACCATTGCCAGTGACCGGGGTTTGAGTCCCACAGCCTCCACTTCTGTTCTGTCTGACTGTTACCTAAATGACTGAATCAATTAAATCTCCGTGGTCACCCCTGCACACTAAACGTCTGCTTGTATAATTTGTTTTCTTCAAAATTGTGCCTCTGTGGAGTTGATTATATTTATTTACGGGGAGCACAGGTTGTGGAGCCCCCCACATGGGGGGTGGGGGGGCACATCCCCCCACAAAATTAAATTGTCCGAGTTGTTTTTGGTAACTTTTTTTAGTTAAAACTTCTATTCAGTGTTTTCAATGAAAAATAGACATATATTAAGTTATGGCACTGATGGTGTTGCCATCCGCGATGGTATTCCTGTCAGCCATACTGTTTCCTGTCTGTCATGACACCTGAAGCATAAAGTGCAAATGCTCCAAAAACTGTTTAGAACCAGTAGAGCCCTACTGGAGAACAAAACATCCAGTCCATCCTCCCTCAGTACTAAGTGCCTCTCCCTATTTTTTTTTTTGCTCTTTTTGGCCCCAGTGCGGCACTATCCACACTACCCATAATGCCCCCGCCACTCACCACCCGCAGCCACACCCTACCGTGGTACACTCTGGATTGCCCTCCAGAGCGGGGCCACGGGAGGAGGACCCCAACACCTGCCGGATGACAGGATACAACCTCGGGACACGTCTGACCTGGGATTATGCCCTGGCTTAACCCCCAGGGTGGGGCCACTGGGAGGGGGCCTGACTCCCATATAGAAGACAGGATACTTCCCGATGGTGCCATGGGCAGTGAAATGGGAGCGGGAGTGCGGGGCAGCCATCATCCTGCTGGCCGGGGATTTTTCATGGAGACTCCCCCAGAAGGCGTGACATGCAATGACGTAATGGCCTGAACGCCAATGTCTGTCCCTGCCTCCAACTATGCTGGCACCAGACACTGAAGCACCACTGGCTTCTACCAGGGGTCACTCTATGTGCCAGACACTCAATCCCCCTCCCCCTAGAGGAGGAGAGCAGTCCCCAGGATGCCCAACCCTTCCTCCCCAGGCAGGCTCTCTGACTCCTGAGTCCATTCCCAAACTCAGGTCATTGACGTCACACGTGGAAGCCCAACTGCTGCACCTGCGGGCTGGCTACAACTCTCCCTCCTAACAATCCACCACACCACAGAGTAATTCAAGCAACAGGAAAAAACACAAAATTCAACTCACCACACTCTTTAATTGCAGGGAGAACAGCTGCAGATGCAACAGGAAAAAGGACTCAACATATTGGAAGTGAAAACGTAGTAAAATTAGGGTAAATTACCAAATTTTCCAAGGCAGAGCAGCCTGGTATGTCTCCACAGTGTGCCAGGAGTTTCTAACTATGAGGACAAACCAGGAGGGCAAACAAGAAGTACAGGCTGTCACTTCCTGTCACACACACATGCACACACACACACACACACACACACACACACGCAGCCTCAGATTCATACGATTCATTACAGCCATAGGTCAGATCCATGGATCTGATGGTTGGATCTGTGGCTCTGACCAGTCAGGATGGATAAATGGAAGGGAATCTAACAAACACAGATACATTCTAGGATGTCAGCACTATTTCTTGACATCAAAAATCTGAGTCTGAGAGCACTGTCTGGTAGGGGTGTGCAAGGGACAAATAGTATTTCCTGAATACCATGAATGATGCACTATTTGTTATTTGGATACAAGTAACAAATAGTGACATTATTATTCATATTCAGGAAGTAATTAAAAAAAAGTAAAAATCAGCCCCCCAGCCTCCTACCCACCCCATCTGTTTAAAGATATACAACCCCCCGTTCCCCCCTTACCCACCATCCTCCCTCCCCAGCACCCACAATTTAATGTTTGATGACCAATCCAACAACAGGTAACTGGCATAATCTGCCCACTCCACGGCTGGTCACCATCTCTTGTAGCACTTTGGAACTTAAGTAAGAATCCCACTACCCCCCCCCCAACTCCAGCCGTAGCACCCAACACCCCAGCTCCTCCCACTAGCACCCACATTCCCACACTGTGATGCTTCCCCCAGGTGCATGAAGGTGACTGACATAACCTGCACTCCTCCATGGCAGCTACCTTCTTGTGAATGAAAGTGCTCCCATACTTCTTGTATAGTAAAACAGCTGATCATGTCTTTCCTGAACATATGTTGTACAGGAGACAGCAGATTGCATTTGGAAATGTGGTTGGTGATCAGGGATGGTATGATCCTCTCAAGGATCTTTGAGAGGACTGACAATATGGCCAAGGGGCAATAGTTTTCTATAAGGTTGGAGTCAGCCATTTTAAACACAGGGGTTTTCCTTGCAACTTTCCAGACATCAGGGACAATACTAGAAGAGAGCTAAAGATTTAGGAAGCACTATGAAAGGGGCTGCCAACTTCAGCAGCTTGGAATCAAGGCCATCAGACCCAGAATTATTACCTGGTATACTAGAGAATAGAAGTTTCTCGACATATTCCACCCTTACTGATCAGAGGTAGCTGGGAAGGGTCTGGGACCAGGTATGGTTGGGGAGGAGGCTCCAGGGCCAATGTCAACAATTGACATGAAGACTAAAAAGTCAGAACATTTAGTATTAAAGGAATTTGCAATTGTAGCTGGTTTATTGCAGTTCATACCATCAGTAAGAATATCTGACAGGGGGCATTTAGATTTACTGCCTAGGAGGCCTTTGATACCCTTCCAGAATTTACAAGGGTCACCAGCGGGGGAAACAAAGTTATTTTAACAGCAGGGGCTCTTACTTGATCTAACTCTAGACATTCATATATTTCACCATTTGTAATACTCAACCAAGTCAAATGCCAGACAAGACTGCCAGGATTTGTACCAAAGCTTTTCCATTTTTCACTTGGGCAAGAAGGTCAAGGGAGAGCCAGTTTGACTGCTGCAGTCTCCACTTGGTGATGGGGCCTGTTTTAGCTGAACTGCAGTAAAAATATGAAGGAACTGAGCTAATGCAGTATTGACATAAGACACTGTGTTTAGGCAAAACCACTGTATTTTCTAGGTCATGCATAATGTTCGGCATTTTCAGCTTTGGGAAGTCCAGCCATAGAGCAGCCTGGGAGGGGTTTCGGGCATGTGATTGCCAGAGTGCAAAAATTGGGGAGTAATCCAAGATGGCATCTGGCAAGGTGACAGCCAGGATTGTTTTTTCCCTCCTGTTTGTGAGGAACCAGTCCAATGGGGAGTGCTTGGAATTACTGGTAGAGAAACTGGCAAGAGTAGTAATAAGCTGGGAGAGATGTGGCTTTATTTGCCTCAAAAGTTTTGTTTTGGCAACCCACTGGTCCAGGTTTAAGCCACCAAAGAGTATGACTTCCTTGAGCTGGAGAAAGGAATACGATAGTCCATCAGGGTGGTAAGGTCCAGTAGGCTCATTCATGGGGGATTGTACACACACACTAGGTGAAGTTTCTTTGCCTTCCCTAGTGTTTCGCATGAAGGCACTCACAGGGGGTGGAAGGGTGAGTTACAGCAGTATAGTGAGAGATGTCAAGATCCCTTTATGAGATCAAAACTATACCCCTTTCTGGGGACACCCTGTCCATGCAGATAAATTATACCCAGGAATAAAGTGGGCTGGTTCATATATGGAAGATTTTAACTTGATCTCTGTAAAACCCAGTATGTCGGGGTGCTAGGAGCTCACCCAGGCCTCCATTTTCGCTTTATTAGTCATGAGACGTCTTATATTTAAGTGACTTACTTTATGGCCTTTTGCAGAGGGACAGTTTGGGAAAGGGAGATGAGGACCACGGTTTGACTCAACATCACCACATATCAATAATAAGGCAAAAGCAGCAAGAGAGTGAATTGACCTAAATGGTACCCAAGGGGGACATAAAAAAAATCCACAGTGGGAGGTGAAGATCAAGTCAAGAAAATATTTTTAGTTCATAGTACGCCTGTAGTATCTGGCAAGGCACAAGTAACCTTTTCGCATGCTATATTGCAAAAAGAATTGTGACAGTTTTTCAATCCACCACCATCCCTTCCCCTCACCCAAAAAAGTTTTGTGTGGAAATGGTCCCTCTGAGCAAGGAAGAAGGAGACTACTGAAGAATACAGGAAGCTGCTGTCCAAGAACAGGAAGGGTGAGAGTTGTAAGGAGAGGAGAGAGTAAGCATACAGAGAAACAGGAGAGGGGACACAAAATAAGACATGATAGGAGTGGTGCAGTGCGATGGCTGTGGGGTGGCAGTGTTCCAGGAGACATTCTGGAGGCTACGATGCTGCCCTATTTGCAGGCACCTCTCTGGTCTGAGGGAGGAGGTTGCCTATCCTCAGGCTAACTTGGCTAGGATTTGAGAAACCTCCTCCCCCATCCAGGGACCACTAGGGCCACTGCCACTACCTCAGAGGTTGCCAAGAAAGAGGAGAGGCTGGACCAAGGTGGGCTCAGGGAGGGAGAGGGTGGTGGAACAGAGGTGCATCCCTCCAGCTGTACCCCTCCACAATTTATACACTGTTCTGGTGGATAGTGGTTCCTCTATGGAGGCACCTACAGTGGAGACCAAGGAGGATGCTGGGAACCTCCACAAAGGAGACCCACAGGAGGGTGGCACAGGACCTCACAGGTGAAGAAAACAACTCCTGGTGGGGGACTCAATCATTAGGGGGGTAGAAGTGGGGGAGAAAGGAGAGAGGGAGGTAAGGTGCCTGCCTGGCACTACGGCTTGGAGGGACAGGAAGCAAGTCCTCAGGATCATGGGAGTAGCTGCATGAGGGAGGAAGCTGGATGTCATTATCCACCTAGGGATAAATGACCTGGCTAGGAATGGGATCAGAGCAGTGCAAGAGGAGTTTGTAGAGTTGGGGAGGGGACTTAGACAAGTAGCGCATACAGTAACCTTCTCGGAGGTGCTGCCTCTCTATGGCAAGGGTACTCCACACCATGTAATTCAATGAATGGTTGAAAAAGTGGTGTGGAGCTCAGGGTTTTGGTTTCACTGGAGACTGGGGAGCCACCTGGAGGGATGCAAGCCTATACTGGTGCAATGGTCTGCATTCATCTGGGGTGGAACCAGGATCCTAGGTGATAGGTTTAAATGCTTCATTGGCAAGCATTTAAATTAGCCAAGGGGGTGGCACTGAAAAGGAGCAGGGAAATCCCAGCCTCCCCCCACAAGACATGGTAATTAGTGAGGTAAACACCAAGGCAAAGAATTCATTATTGAGCAGGACAGAGGTAAATGCAAAAAAGGGCAAAGGCAGTAAGGACAGGGATGGGCTAAAGGGGTAAGGCCATCAAAAATTGGAGGGCGATGAGTACCAATGCCCATAGTCTGTGTAACAAGCTCCCTGAACTAGTGGCTTTGATGGAAGAGGGATGCCTGGATATTGTGGCAGTCACAGAAACATGGTACACAGAGAACCATGACTGGGATGTCAACATGCCAGGATATGCAATCTGCAGGAGGGACAGGGAGGGTAAAAGAGGAGGAGGAGTAGCTCTCTTGTAAGGGAAGGGATCAAAGCAACAGAACTAAAGAGTAAACAGGGAGCAGATGAGGCAGTCTGGGTCACCCTGGAGACACGACATGGCACCACAATCCACATGGGGGTTGTATACAGACCCCCATCTCAGGGGGAAGGAATGGACAAGGAAATGATAGAAGGCTTCCTTAGAATGGCAGAAAAAGGGGAGATATTATTGATGGGGGCCCTGAATATGCCAGATGTTAACTGGAGCACCTTTGCTGCAGGCACATCCAAGAGCAGGGTAATTCTTGATGCCCTACAAGGGGCATGATTTAGACAGCTAGTATTGGAACCCACTCGGGAGGGAGCAATCTTAGACCTGGTACTCTCAAACAGGGATGGAGAAAGAATCTCGGATTTAGAAGTGGGTAGCCATCTGGGAAAAAGCGACCACCAAACAGTGTGGTTCACGATAAACACAGCCATATAGTCAAGCCATACAAAAGCAAGAGTACTGGACTTTAGGAGGGATGACTTTGGGAAAATGAGAGAGTGCCTCAGAAAAGCACTAGCAAACAGGTAAGAAGGAGGGCTGGAGAAAAAATTGGGAGTAATCAAAACAGCCATCACAGAGGCAACAAGCCTTTGTGTGAAGCAAATCAACAAAACACAGCAAAGGAAAAAAATGCTATGGTTCTCAAAAGAGGTGGCAGGGAAGGTTAAGGAGAAAAGGATAGCATTCAGGAAATATAAGGAAACACAGATGGAGCAGGACAGAGAACTTTATCAGTTAAAGCAGAAAGAGGCAGGGAAGGCAATCAGAATAGCAAAGGCCCAAACCGAGGAGAGGATAGCCAACTCTGTTAAGAAGGGGGATAAGACCTTTTATAGGTACATTAGGAAGTGAAGAAGGACCAAGGGAGGGATACTAAGGCTTAGTAAAGGGGAAGGAAAGTGGGCAGAGGGTGACAGTGAAAAGGCAGGGATACTGAATGAATATTTCTGCTCAGTATTCATAAAAGAAGAGGAGGGGGAGGTACCTAAACCAAACAAGAGAAACACTCTGGAGACGGGGGTCTATACTAGTCCATTTACAGAAGAAAGGGTTCTGAAAGAACTAGTAAAGTTGAAGGTGGACAAAGCAATGGGGCCTGATGGGATTCACCCAAGAATTCTAAAAGAACTAAGAATAGAACTAGTGACACCACTGACTACTCTCTTTAACAAATCATGGGAGGATGTGGTGGTACCTGAGGACTGGAGGAGGGCAGATGTGATTCTTCTTCACAAACTTGGGAACAAGGCAGAGGCAGGAAACTACAGACCAGCTAGTTTGATCTCAGTGGTAGGGAAAATGATGGAATCTTTCTGAAGGAAAGAACTGTTGAGTACCTAGAAGCCAGTGGGGCACAGGACCCAAGGCAGCATGGATTCACAGCGGGAAGTCATGTCAGATGAACCTAATAGATTTTCTTGACTGGGTGACCAAAGTAGTAGACCAGGGAGGGGCTATGGACATGGCCTACCTAGATTTTAGCAAGGCATTTGATACAGTCCCACACAAAAGATTAATAAAAAAGTTAGCCAGTCTTGGAGTGGGTCCCAAGGTGGTAGCCTGGATAAAGAGTTGGCTGGACAACAGAACACAAAGGGTAGTAGTAAACAGAGTCCACAGTGAAGAAAGGAGGGTTACTAGTGGGGTACCACAGGGTTCAGTACTGGGACCGGTCCTTTTTAATGTCTTTATAAGTGACATTGCAGAGGAACTGGAAGGAAAAGTATGTCTCTTTGCAGATGACACAAAGATCTGCAACAGGGCTTTGACACAAGATGGAGTGAAAAGGATGAGAAGGGACATGGCAAGGTTGGAGGAATGGTCAAAAATATGGCAGCTTAGATTCAACGCAAAAAAGTGCAAGGTAATGCACCTGGGAAACAAAAACCCAGGGGAAGAGTACACAATGGGGGGTGAGATACTGACAACAATAAAAATGGAAAGGGACCTGGGGGTAATTATATCAGATGACCTAAATGTGGGCAAGCAATGTGTGAAGGCAGTAAGGAAGGCTGGTGGGATACTGGGATGCATAGGGAGAGGCATCAACAGTAGAAAAGAGGAAGTTGCTATCCCTCTGTACAGGCAGTTGGTGAGACCCCATCTGGAGTACTGTGAGCTGTTCTGGAGACCCCATCTCTGCAAAGACATAGACAGAGTGGAGGCTGTCCAGAGGAGGGCAACCAAAATGGTGCAGGGTCTGCACCAGAAGACATACAAAGATAAACTAAAGGAGCTTAATATGTATACCCTTGAGGAAAGAAGGGAGATGGGGGACTTGATAGAAACTTCCAAGTACCTCAAGGGAATCAACAAAGTCCAAGAGGGTAGTATCTTTCAGAAAAAGAGATGTGCAAGAACAAGGGGACACAATTTGAAGATAGAGGGGGGACGGCTCAGAGGTAATGTGAGAAAGTATTTTTTCATGGAGAGGGTTGTGGTTGCATGGAACAGCCTTCCTGAGGAGGCTGTGGAGTCAAGAAGAGAGGGGGAATTCAAGAATGCATGGGACAGACATAAGGCAGTACTAGTGGGAGGTAGGAGGAAGTAGGCTGCTGATTCACTAGGATCTGCAGCTTATCCATTAGGAAGGAAAATGGGCAGACTAGGTGGGCCAAGTGGTCCTTATCTGCCATTAAAGTCTATGTTTCTGTGGCAGCCAGTGAGTTTGAGAAGAAGTAGACTGCTAGAGTGTAGTGTGTCATTTTGCATGGTGGGCGAGCTAGCCGAGGGAAGGAGTCACACAACAGTAGCACACTGTGTAGGGCAAGGCCGAGAGCTACAAGGGTGGGGATAGGAGTGATGCTGAGAATCAGGGTACTAGCCCTGGCTGCAATCCCAGCAAATGTAATGCACCTTACAATCTTAAGGGAAAAAAAACAACAACTTAGCGGCAGCAGGGATAAAAGGAGAGACACTTACTAATGAGCAGACAAATAGGGGTCAGTCGGGGGGGGGGTTATAAATATATTAAATGGTTTGTTCCTAGTAACTCTATAACTATGTAAGTGTAAGCCCCTCCCCAGCATCTAGACTTTGGTGGGAGGAGGCACTGTACAGCCAGAAACACATTCCTGGAAAATTAAAACTTGTTACCTGGGTTCCTAGAAGATGTCTTGGGAGGGGAGGTGCGAACTTACTTAGCAGCCAGGGCATACAGCAGCAGCTGTGGATGGGGGGGGCAAGCTTGATTATTGCAATCACACAATGCCATAAATAGAGTCCACAGTCCACTGTCCACTCTGGGTTAAAAGAAGAACAAAATATGATTTAATTGAATAAATTTGATTGTCACTCCATGGAGTGTGGGGTGCAAATAGCACAGTGGGTAACCATTAGGGTGAGCTGCCCAATACAGTCTGCAGCAAAACTTTTGGGTTTCAGAAGCCCTAACACTGCAGTGCTCCCTCAGGGCTGAACAGGCTCCACAATCCTGGCAGTAGCAAACAAGAGCAGGCTGAAAGCAGGCCACAAACCAGATCTTTCCTCCCCAACCTCACTCCTGCACAAAACTTACTTTCCTTTCAAACTTCTTCTTGCATTGAACTCACGGGCCATACACCGCACTAACAGCTACAGGGTGTAGAGTAGCTGAATGCAGCAAGCGGTACTCCCAGTGCTGGTGGTTCAAATCCAGAGCTCACATTAGGTGGTCTCTTTTCACAGCAAAGTCCCTCAGAAAATGCCAGGTCCCCACTGTCCTAAGCCTCCTGCAGCTCCAAGCATCCCAGTGCATATGTTATTAGCCCTGCCAACCCTGGAGATGCATGTACACTCTGCTCTTAGGCTGTATAGGATTCCTAGCACCCCCCTGACCAGGCCGAAGTGCCACCAGAAAGGGAGACAGGCTGCCACCATTGTGCTCCCTGCAACATGGACTGCCACCACCATTCTGCCCAATGACCTGGTACAGGACTTTCTCCGTGCTCACCCACAGACAAGGATACAAGGGACCCATATGTGCCACTCCACCAAGGTGCCAGAAAATAAATTAGGTGGGCCACTTACATTTGTCCAGGGCCATGGCTCTCCAACAGGCACAGGTGGTCCCCATAAAGCTCCAGACTCCTTCAGAAACCCCGACCGCTACATTCTGCTCTGATCTTCGAGGGCGGTGAGCTGAGGTGAAAAGCGGCCAGCATCAGTCCCCGAACCTTGGTCCTTGTGGCCAAAACAACCTACTGGTCACCTCCTCTCTTCTTTCTCTCTCAGGGACCTCTCCCTATGTACCAGAAACCTCCCCCTTGATACCCCTGGGCTGAGGCCACCCCCTGCCAGCATACACAACTCAGTTCCAGTCTTTGCAGCTACAAATAAATTAACTAGTACATTCCCAATGGGGGATTACACCCCCCCACACAAAATATTCAACTCCTGGTGAATGCCTACCAGCTGCCACCTCCTAAAGGAAAATATACGCACTCTGCAACCCACACCCGAAGGCCAGGGGAGCACTACTGGAACAGTGCTGCAGTGGTGGAACCCTCTACCTCCCCAAAATATGGACACTTTTCTAACCAAACATACAGCTATCACTTGCACCAAACCTATGGGGTGCCATGGCAACCCACTCGCTGGTTCCCTTGGATGGATTGCCAGGTCCTGCAGCAGTGGTGTCTCACTCTCCACTATCATGCTCCCAAACTGCCAAAACCTTAAGGTTGCTGCTGACAGGTAGGTTTTAAAACATTACCCCTCCCCTGACTAATATTGCATATCTAACAACATTTTGTTAAACAGATAAGCAACACATTCATTGTGAACCAGAACAGCAATACTGCAACTTTAAATGCATAATATACTTCAACTTTTCAACATTTCTAATATCAGATAACCACTTTCACACCAAGCACACATGCACATGTACATGCAAGCAGACGTTACACCATATTCCACTCATACCCACTCACACTAGCCTCACATGTTTACACCAGCAGTAGGCCTCTCAGTCCCAGAGGGTCATATTTCAGTCCAGCCTCCACCTACTAACTGTTACTAACCCGAACAATTTTTTTTTCAAACAAAACAGCACACATTTAAACTGATTGGAGAGTCAACCCCTTAAAATTTGGAAACATTTTAAGGGGCAAATAACAATAAAAAGGGTTGATCTCTCCCAGCGTTCAGCGGTGGTGGTCCATTTTTTCAGTCCTACCACAGCACACGATGCCAAGGCCCGCAATCGGGGGCGGGAGAGGGGATCAGTGCAGACACAGATCTATACAATGAAAACTTTTAGCAGTCTGCTAAGGAAGCAGCTTTATTTCTGGGGTTCTGAGGCATAGCACAACTTTGGATCAGGCTTGGATCAGGCTCTTCTCCAAAGGCATCTTCACAGATAATGTAATATTGTTTCCTCTGTCCCTCTCCAACCTGGACCATTGCAAAAGTCTTAAACAATGTCACTCCAGTCCACACCATTGAGGTACACATCTGTATTGCCTTCCTGATGGTTTCCTGCTCATGATCTCCCAGATCCAGGGCACTCCCTCTGCTTCTCTGCTTGACCATGTCCAGGGCTCCTTTGGAAGACCCAGTCTTCCCTCCTTTCCTCCATGATGTCCCATATTCTGCCAAACAAGTATGGATAGTTCTCTCTTGGGTATTCTTTCTTGATCCTCCTTTTTACCCAGCGCTCAACCTGTGACCACTCGAGTATGCTCCTCACACTGGGTCTGGGGGCAGTATACTTTAGCAGCCAACTCCCCGAGGTGTACTTGGAGTAGCAGGGGTCAGATGGATGGAAGGTGTCCATATCCTTCCTTCATTTTCAACAGACCTGCCATAGCCAGGGGATGGTATCTGGATACTTTAAGATGGGGAAGTGATATGGCCTTAGATTATCTCACCCCCCAAAGAGGAGAGGATACCACATCCATTCCTCCTGTGTCTTCCACGGTGCTTGAGTCTTCCTTGGAGATAACCTTCTCCACCTCCACATCTGGTTTCTCAGCTACTGCAGCACCCACTGAGGTGGGGGGAGATCCTTGGGTGGTCTTCTTGGAACCTGCCACCAGGGGGAGTGTACCCTGAGAAGGGGGTTCTGTTGGCTTAAACTTCCCTGTTATCCCCCAACCTGTCCCTCTGCCACAGGGAAAGTCAGCCACCAATGAGAGAGAAGAGCTGGGCAGCCAGCTAGCATCCTTCTCTCTAGAAACTGCCACACCAGCTGTAGTTTCCACACCATCTCAATTTTCTAGGTTGGAGGTGTAAGTGCTGACCAAAGCTGAGGTAGTGGTCCATCTCCAGGCAGGCTGATAAGGCTGGGTGGGCTGGGATGGAGGGGCTCCACTACCAGCATAAACCAGACAGACTGGCAGCACTTTCTCATAGTTCCCAGTTTTAATGCAGACAACACGTCTCTTCTGGGTGCTACCCTTTTGAGTCACTTCCCACAAACAAGATAGGAGTGAAGTGGGAACAGGAACCATCTTGTTCCCATCACCAGATGCCTCTGCCATTCTTTCCTGTAGTCTTTGCACCTTTTTTCTGCTGCTGCTCAAAATATAGAGGCCTTGCGAGCAGTTGTCTCCTCTAGCTGTTAGCATTCGTGGCTCAGTTCACGGTGGCTCTCCCCAAAATGGTGATCTCACTCCTCACTCCAAGACCTCTGGCACTAGCCATGCCATCTCCAGCCAATAGCATATTATCCCAAAAGCTCAGCATATATTAATGTATGCTAAACAGTCCATGCTGGCAGAAAATGGTGCTGCACTGAAGGTGCAACATTTCACAAGTCCAAAATGGTGCCTAGCAGCAAACAAATCTCCCATGCCACTGTACCCTCAAAATTACTGTCCAGGAACAGTGCTGGCACCCCCCAAATGAGCAGTCCAATCCTGGACAAGCCCCCACATTGTAAGCTGCCCCTCCCGGTGTCTAGGGGTATTTCAGATGGTAACCTTGGTGGGAGGATGCACTGTACAGCCAGAAATACAGACCCAGAAAATTAAAACTCATTACCTGGGTTCCTAGAAGATGTCTTCGGGGGGGTTGAGGGGTCTACTTAGCAGACAGGGGCATACACCAGCTGTGGGGGGCAAACTTGATTAGTGCAATCACACAATGCCATAAATAAAGTCCACTGTCTACTCTGGGTTAAAAGAATAAGAAAAAAATATGATTTAGAAACATAGAAACTAGAGCTTGGCTGACTGTTCCATGGGAGATCTGGACCCCCAGATCAAACCCGCAATCCATGGACCCGAATAAATGGGGACTTCACCACAGAAGTCCAGTTCCAAGTCCGTGGAAGTGTCATTTGTGCCATTTTGTGTATTTTGCCATGGGAATGCATTGGTACACTCGCTCCACGTACAGGTGGTCAGCGGCATCCAATCAGGCAACAGACAGTCACGTGACACATTCATGGTATAGAACTGTGCTGAGTGTGCAACACAGCCCAGACAAGAGGAGGATGGTTGGAGGAGCACCTCACTCACTCAGTGCAGCAGAGAGCCACCAGAAGAAGTTGTCAAAAAGGAAAAAAAACACAAATATAAAAAAGATATACTTTTTTGGAGGGGAAGGAAGAGAAACTAGGAGAGAGAAAGGAGACTTACTAGGGTGGGGGGGAGAGAAACTGACAGGGGAGGGTGATGGATCAGGACTGGAGAAAGGAAGAATCTGGAGGGACTGTGGAGATAGTGGTGGCCTGGGTGGCTACCAGGGGGGGAGGCAAAAGGCAGGCAGTGTGGCAGTGTGACTGTGTACATGAGCAAGAGCAGGCTGGCAAAATCTTTGACTTTTCCAATTGCAGAATATCCAGAGGAGAGAGGGACTGACTACTGGAGGCCCAAGAGCAATTTTACAGTTACAGAAAATTCCAAATGAATGTTTTTTTTTTCTTTTCTTGGCCTCAGACAATGTAGCTGTGTATACAAGAGCAAGGGCAGGCTGGCAAAATCTTTGACTTGTGCCATTCCAGATCCAGAGGAGAGAGGGAGAGACTACTTGGGGGGTCCAAGAGAAATTTTACAGTTACAGAAAATCCCAAATGAAAGATTTTTTCTTTTCTTCGCCTCAGACAGTGTGGCTATCTACATGAGCAAGGCCAGGCTGGCAAAATCTTTGATTTGTGCCATTCCAGATCCAGAGGAGAGAGGGAGAGACTACGGGGGAGCCCAAGATAAATTTTACAGTTACAGAAAATCCCAAATAAATTGCTTTCCTGGCTTCAGTGTGGCTGTGTGTACAGGGCAAGGGCAACAGGCTGGCAAAATAAATCTTTGACTTGTACCATCCAATCATAAATCACAATCACTTATTAACATTCATTCATGATTTCATTCAGAGGGGGGAGTGAGAGAGAGACTGCAGGGAGGCCCATGAGCAATGTAACAGTCCCAGAAATCCCAAATAACATTTTTTTCCTGGCTTCAGCGTGGCTGTGTGTACAGGACAAGGGCAGCAGGCTGGCAAAATAAATCTTTGACTTGTGCCATCCAGAGGGGAGAGAAAAAGACTGCAGGAGGGCTCACAAGAAATTTAACAGTCCCAGAAATCCCAAATAATGTTTTTCCTGGCTTCAGTGTGGCTGTGTGTACAGGGCAAAGGCAGCAGGCTGGCAAAATAAATCTATGACTTGTGCCATCCAATCATGAATCACGATCACATGTTAATGTTCATTCATGATTTCATGTATTAAAAACAAAAATACTGTTCAGACTAACAACATATAAGTTGATGTGCATGTGCTGCTGGCTGTGGGTGGCTCAGGGGATAATCTGACTTTGTAACTTGTAGCAGGCTGTTTACACTACAACACAAGTAAAGCACAACTACTGTACACACAAGTGTCATTATCATCATCACTCATTTCCCATTATTCCTCCTTATTATCATTAGTTTTATAGTATATTGCATTACATTACGTATAAGCATTAACCAACACCCAGTGTGGGACTGTGTTGCATGCGGCTATGCACCAGATGTGTCTGCATCTCCAATTCAAATTTTGAGGTACACTTAACAGTTGCTGAATTTGGTCACTTAATAGTAACTAACAATACTGTAGGAGTCGGTCAGGTAATCTTGGATGGAAGTGGTGGTGGACTGCTGTGCTGTCGGTGTGTTGTGTACAGTCATGAGTCACAAAAGTAAATTTGTCCCTGCACTGTGGGTGGGAGTCATCAGAAGAATATCACATTAGTTAGTGGGATCTTTTGTTACAGGTTAGAATATTATGAAAAAATGGATCAAAGTGTTGATGAGGCACATTCTATCTCTCAGGTGGGCAGTGGCACTGGAAAAGACAGTAATCAGCCTGAAAAGGGAAAACAAAATCAAACCCCAAAAAGTGATTTTTTTGCGTCTAAGGTTTCGTCTTCCAAGTGAATGCTTGAATCCAAAAAAGGTGAATATCTTGGATCATCATCAGTCCTAAGTAAAAAAAAAAAAAAAGTTATGTAGTTAAAAAACTAAAGGCTTGGTGGGTACCACCAGCAGAGGCACCCAACAGTATGGAACAATTGCATACTATGCTACTGCCAGTCCTTCACCCTCATCCAATTCTTCTGAGGCTAAATCCTACAAAGGTAATAATAAAGATGAAGAGAATGATCAGGCGGCACAAGGTTTACTGGAGGTGATGGAAATTGCAGATGAGGAAGAAACAGGCAGAAATGTTTTGGTTGTAGGGGGCAGGCAGTGGGAATAAACCACAAAAGGAATAGTCCCAAGAAAAATATGAGGGGGAGAGTTACCCTGAAAAGGTAACCAAGATGCCGTGCCTTCCTGGGAAAAAACTAAAACAATATCTTTTGTTTGGTCATACTTCTCCACTAGTGCTTCCAATGAGTTGGTAGCAACATGCACCATTTGTAAACAGTCAATCAGCAGTGGTAAAAAGAAAGGGGGTCTAGTATGATTGCCCGTCATGGTATTTCCCGGCTTTGTTTTTCCCGCAATCTATTCACCGTCCTTACATTTACCAACGCGATCTTTCCCCGCATATCATTTGATCACATAGTGCATAGTACATAGTGCATGGTTAGTTTGCTCTGCTTTCGGTAAAGTCATTATCAGTTGCAGGTACTGTAAGATTGATCGCAAAGTGCATAATGCATAGTTAGTTTGCTCTGCTTTCGGTAAAGTCAGTATAAGTTGCAGGTACATGCTATTACTGTGAGATGGAAGCCATGGCACACATTTCTCGGATTGTTCCGTGTTTTGCCTGTAGCATGTACAATCAATTATAGCACAGCATTTGGCAACTAGTAATTAATATTAATTAAATAAATGGAAGGCAGTGTGTGTGTCCCTTTCTCCTAGTTACAGCAAAAGTTTTCGTGTTGCATCGTGGCTGAAGCAGATCCCACAGTTTGTAAAGTTGTTGTATCTAAAAGAGGTCATGACAAGCTCTGCATTGAGGGGTTTCTGTATGTAAAAGACCGAAGTCATGGAGACCTATGGTATTGGTGCTGTCAACAAAGGAAGTCACTATGCTGTCACGGCCGGGCATCTACAGTTCTTGTTGAGGGACAGCACCACCTTCGTAGCACAGCTCCACACTGTCACTCGCCAGATGCTAATGATTTTTTTTTTGGGAAATGCAGTGGCATCTCTGAAATCGTGAGCTGTTTCCACACATTACACACCTGTACAGCTTATTCAAACAGAACTTGCAAAGGTGTCTGCTGAGGTTAGGCACAATATGCCCTGCCATCAGGCACTACAGCAAATGGTGAAATGCGCTAGGCATGAAAATATGCCTCCAGAGCCAAGAACATTGGGTGACATAGTAATTCCAACAGAGCTTAGTGTCATCGATGGTGAACTGTTTTTGCTCCGTAACTCAGAGTTGGGGAATGATAAAATTCTACTGTTTAGCACAAACCAGAACATCGAAATGCTGAGCAAAGCTGATTATTGGTTAATGGATGGCACACTTAAAACTGTGCCGACACTGTTTAGGCAATTGTATTCGGTGCATGCCCCAGTGGGAAATCAAGAAACATGTCGTATTCTTCCACTGGTATATTGCCTAATGTCAAGCAAATCACAAGAATGCTATCTTCAGATGTTTCAAGATTTAATAGATGTTTCTGATGAGTTTGACTATACCCTTGGGCCAAAATACATAATGACTGACTTCGAGCAGGCTGCAATCAATGCTACAAAAGTTGAATTTCCCACATCAGAGAACAAGGGTTGCTTATTTCATCTTGGCCAAATTTTATGGAGAAAGATATAGGGCTGTGGCTTGGCTTCTAAGTACGGTGCTGAACCTGAGTTTAGCTTGTTAATGCGGCAACTGGTGGCATTGGCATTCCTACCACCTGATGATATACCCACAGTATATGAAGAAATCAAAGCTGAAATGCCCACTATCACTAATCCTGTGTTAGAGTGGTTTGAAAATAAACTATATTTGTGGCCGCATAAGAAGACGGATGAGAAATAACAGTACAATAAGAGCTCTACCACTTTACCCACCACAGTTCTGGTCTGTGTACGAACAAACTGCCCATGCTATGCCATGAACACAAAATAACATGGAAGCTTGGCATCGTAGACTGGGCACTCTTGTTGGGACCACCCATGTTGGACTCCTTCATTTTATTGAAGAATTGAGAAACGAGCAGTTGATCACTGAGTCCAGTGAAAAATTAACAGTGGCATGCCTAAATCCCCCTTGAAAAAAAAATACTTGAAGCTGGAGGAAAAGATTATAAATATTATTGCAGACAGACAGCAGAGTGATGGAAAGGACTTCGTTAAAGGCATAGCTCATAACATGGTGTTGTGATGCTGACAAATCTATTAATTTTTAATTCTGATTTTATGCTGTGAATTTTACGCTAATAAAGTTTTGAACTATTAATTTTCTACATAGCAAGTAAAGATGCAGATGGGATGCAGACTAAACTAAGTAAGCTTTCTTTGTATCACTAAATTTCTCTACTATTATTTTGCGAAATGATCGCTGCTTTGGTTGCTAATTAATGCTGCTTGTTTTGCAGATGGAGAAGGGACCACTACATTTACTTTTGTCGATGCAGCGCTGATTTAATTTAATTAAGTACTGATCGCTGCTTTCGTTGCTGCATTGCATTGAGTTGCTCAGAGTTTAATGCTGCTTATGAAGGGAGCGCTAATTTAATTTAATTTTTTTAAATAATGATCGTTGCTTTGTTGCTGCACAGCTTAATGATGCTACATTTGCAGGGTTATGAGTTGTCCAATTGCTGCATTGCTTACAGAGTTGTTGAAATCAAAAGGACATCTGATTTAATTGCATTTAATTAAGCAATGATCACTGCTTTCGTTGCTTTGTTCATTGTGAGTTGCTCAGAGCTTAATGCTGCTTGCATTTAATTTTGGGAGTACTGATTTAATTTAAGTTTTTTAAATAATGATCACTTCAGAGCTTAAATGCTGCTACGAGAAAGAGCACTGATTTCATTAAGGTTTAGTCTGGAAACTATTCATTAGTCATTAATTAAGTCGGGATTACTTATAACGGGAGAAAAATATCGGTTAAATAAGTGACGGGAAACCTCATGCCGGGCAATCGTACGGATCCCAAGAAAGGAGCATTGAGAACTTCAGCACTGAAAAGGCACATAGACAGATGTTGTAACATTACTGAAAACTCCAGTTGTGAGTCTCGAAGAGAAAATGACAGTGATAGCTCACTACACTCAGGGTTAACGCCCATAGATGAAAGCAGTGGCAGCCCCCACAGCACTACTGAAACACCTCCACCACCACTTCCTTCCATTTGAAGGACTCCTCCTACTGTTACTGAAAGTGACCATGTGTTCAAAAGCCCTCCTGCTTCAAGGAGATATATTACTATTTCAGAAACATATGAGTATAAAGCCAAGTGTGCATTGAATCACCCTGTTGCTGTTACAATAATCCAAAAAATTTCAGAAATGATAGCTGTTGATTTGCTACCATATACTGTGGTTGAACACATAGGATTCAGGCAGCTACTTGAATAACTCAAACCTCAATATAGTATATCATCACAGAAATACTTCTTGACAACAGGGATTCCAGATCTTTACGACCTAGTGTGTAAAAAATGAAGACGTGTCTTTTGCAATGCTGTTGGGAGGATGGTGCATCTCACAACTGATATCTGGACAAGCTGTCAGCCTGAACCCTTCATGTCTGTCATGGCACATTGGGCATGTTTCAATAATTCACGTGGGACTGGGGACAGTGAAGCATCGCAGTTTGCTGTTCCAAGAATATTTTATTTTCCATCCGAACGTCAATCAATCAATCATCAATCAATCAATCAATCAATCATGCTTAATTTATAAAAAAGCACCTTTCCAGAACCAAGGCGCTTGCACAATAAATAAGATATACAAAAATAAAACAATATAGTAAAATAAATCAACATAGCATCATTAAAAATCAGGGTAAGCTAGGCTAAATAAATAAGTTTTCAAGGCTGCTTTAAAACTTTGGACTGTCAGGCAATCTCGTACCCGATGAGGTAGAGAATCCCACAGGGTCGGGGCCATGAAACTAAATGACCTGGCCCCTGATGTCTTCAAACGGACCCTGGGAATCTCTAGCAATCCCTCATCGGTGGATCGGAGGAGAGGGTGGGGGGACAGTAGGGATGAAGAAGATCTTGCAGGTAGCTAGGTCCCTGGTCATGTAGGGCCTTATAGGTCAGCAAACCGACCTTGAAGGTGATCCGCCACTGTACTGGCAGCCAGTGCAGTCTGCGGAGGACAAGCATTATATGACTGGTCCTAGAAGTACCAGTCAAAAGACTGGCAGCCACATTCTGCACTAGCTGCAAGTGGCAGATATCAACCCCCAGTAGCCCTAGGTAAAGGGTGTTGCAGTAATCAAGGCGGGAGGTAACGGAGGTGTGGACCAAGATTGGAAGATCGTCAGAAGGAACCAGGTGCTTCACCCAGGCAATATTCCTCAGATGGTAAAAAAAGGTTTTGACAACAGCCGATACCTGTAATTTAAGGGTCAGGCAATCATCAAGTATAACGCCCAGGTTCCGCACCCGGTCTGAGGTGGCTAACTGGGCACCCCCAAGCCGAAAACCCTAAGCTGATCCTGTCAGCAAACCCACCTCCTGACAACCTGTGTCCACAAACAACACCTCAGTTTTTTCATCGTTTAACCACAACCAACTCACACTCATCCAATCCTGGATCTCAGTGAGACAGTTGTTAAAGACTGAGACAGCATCACCCTGGCCAGAAACAAAGGACATGTACAGCTGAGTATCATCTGCATAGCAGTGAAAACTCAAGCTGTATCCACCTAATAGTCACTCCCAGCAGCAGCATATACACCACAAACAATGTAGGGGCCAAAATGGAGCCCTGCGGTACACCGCAGGATGGGGGAGTGGTGCCGAGGAAAAAATCCTGGACACCACCCTCTGAGTCCTACCCTCGAGGAATGATCGAAACCAACTAGAGACTGAACCAGACAGTCCACAAATAAACCACAGGCACTCCAACAGCACTCCATGGTTCACGGTATCAAATGCCGTAGAGAGATCTAGAAGGATCAAGATGGAACAGGTCTTTCGGTCGCTCGCTATTAGGAGGTCATTTAGTACCTGGACAAGGGCTGTCTCGGTACTATGTCTCTTCCTAAATCCGGACTGGAGAGAATCATAGACATTGTTGCTGGTCAAATGATCATCTAGCTGCAGCACAACTGCCTTCTCAATAACCTTACCCAAAAAGGGTAGGTTAGAGACAGGCCTGTAGTTAACCAGACAATCCGGGTCCATGGAGGGCTTCTTAAGAAGGGGCTGAACCACGGCTTCTTCAGGGGATCAGGAAAGATCCCCCTCTCCAAAGACAACCAGACTATCTTGACAAAGACTGGGCCAATTTTATCCACACATCCTACTAAAAGGCGTGTGGGGCCCGGGTCCAAACTACAGTTGGTCGGTCGCAACGACTGGACTACCATCACAATGTCATTGATTGTGGGTAGGTCAAAGTCAAACCACACAAACTGGATGTCTGACATCTCCTGCTGACCGCCAAAAATCCTATTTGAGAGAGTTAGCAGGAGATCAGACCTGATAGTAGCAACCTTATCTGCGAAGAATCGAGCAAACTCCTCATACTGTTCCTGTGAAAAAACACTTCCGGGCTGAAGACAGATTGGATTTCACAATCTGTCCACAGTCAGAAAGAGCTGGGCTGGTCGACTGTGCACAGCAGCAATTTTCTTGGACAGGAATTCTGCCTTCTTATGGGTAATTGCTGATTGACAGACCCAATAATGATCCATCAAGCTAAGCCTATCACACTCCAGGCCTGACTTCCGCCAACACCTCTCAAGCCTTTGTCCCATTCTCCTCAACTCCCTCAAGGTCTCACCAAATCAAGGAGACCTGGGGCAGAGAGTGAGGGGATGAACACGAACAGGAGCAATGGAATCCAGGATCCCTACCACTGCCTTATTATAGGCAAGTACCAGGTCCCCGGAATCCATGCATTCACTTGGTAGACTCAATAGGTCCAGCACCGCCATCAGACCCTCCAGAGAAACCCCCCCTCAAAGGGCAGTACCAGACCATCTCCGTAGGGGCTGGCCTACTGGGGGGGCCAAGAAACTGAACCCAATGGTGTGATGGTCAGACCACCCTACTGGTTCCATCACCAAGTCGGATATCTCCATCCTCAGGAGAAACACCAAGTCCAATGAATGACCATCTATATGGGTCAAGAAGGGAAAAACTGTGTGAAGCCCAGAGAATTCATCAACTGGAGGAAGTCCTGACCAAACTGCGAGAGTTCATCGTCGACCCAGGCATTGAAGTCCCCCAGGATCAGCCATCTAGAGGATCCCAATGTCATGTTGACAAAGAAGTCCGCAACTTACCGCAGGAAAACATTCCCATTACCTGGTGGATGGTAAATGAGAAGAATCCTGCACCCACACCCTCACCCATGATACATTCAAAGGAGTTGGTGGTTCCCCTTGGTACCTTCACCAGGTTCAGTTCCAGTCTAAAACAGATGGCCACTCCCCCGACCCTATGATCCAACCTCGGACGGTGTATCACCGAATACCTGGCTGGTATAGCTGAAGCTAACATAGGGCCAGCATTTCCATACAGCCAGGTCTCGGTGATGTACGCCAGGTCTGATGACCCAACAAGATCAGCTATTATAGCAGTCTTGTTTTTAATGGGCCTGGCATTACATAACACCTTCCAAGTAGGATGAGTCACCAGTGATGACCGAGCTGTCTGCCTGCTACACACAGAACCCTTGGGTATGGGAATCAGACAGGGAGGACCCCTCTCCTGAACCCATTTCACCCCAGGGCATCTTCTTGTCCCCACTGTCTCAATCTGCCCACTCCTTTCCATTCCCCCACCAGGCCCTGCCCCCGCCTTCCTTCTCCTCACAATCCCCAGGGCCCGACACCATCTAAATACCCTTGGGGACAGTGGAGGACACCTAAAAGGGCATACCTCATACAACATCAATGAAGAGCTCAAAAACCAATAAAGTAACGGCTCACTTCACAGGGACTGTCAGGTGGCTTTATAGTTGCAGATAATGGATCTGTTCACATCCACTGCTTTGCGCATTGCTTAAATTTAATAGTTCAGTTTTCTCGATGATGCAACATCAGTGTATAATGTCAGTGTACAATTCTGGAGACCACACCTCAAGAAGGATATTACCAGACTGGAAACAGTGCAGAGGAGGGCTACTAAAATGATTCATGGATTACATGACGAACCACGTGAGGAGAGGCTGCATGAATTAAACAAGTACTCCCTGGAACAGCAGAGGGACAGAGGAGACATGATCAAGACCTTCAGATTCATAAAAGTTATAAACAAGGTGCATGTCCAGGACCTGTTCCATATCAAAAATCACTCAAGAACCAGAGAGCACAACATAAAGCTAGAGGGGGCAGATTCAGAGGCAGCACACGCAAGTTCTTCTTCACCAAAAGAGTGGTTGAACCATGGAACTGCCTTCCACAGGAGGTAGTGGTGGCAAAAACTGTAGAAACTTTCAAGAAGGCGTGGGATAGATAGAAGGGCATCATAACACTGAAAAACAGTTAAGGGAAGGGGGAGGATTATGGGCAGACTAGATGGACTGCGTGGCCCACTTCTGCCATCAATTTCTATGTTTCTATGACTGGGAGATTAAGGATCTTACTAGCACTGCTAAAAAAATAAGCACTCATTTCAGTCACTCAAGCAAAGCCTGTCACTTGTCTGAAAAAATACAGCAGGAGCACAGTTTACCTTTGCAAACACTGATTCAAGACATTTCTACTTGATGGAATTTGACCTGTTATATGTTTCAAAGTCTGCTGGAACAAAAGAAAGCTGACTGGCATTACACCTTGGAAAATAAAATTGGTGATGCAGACATCTATATTACTCCACCACAGTGGGCCATGCTGGAGTTTCTAATTTTCCTGCTCTAGTCATTTGATAAAATCACCAGGGAAGTTTGTGCAAACACAGCAGCTCTCAGCCAGGTGATGCCCCTAATAAAAATTTTAAAATTCAGATTGACTCTGATTAGGGACAAGTTTGAGAACAAGACAGTTCCGTGATCACACAGGCTGCCAGTGGTGCTGCTGACACATGCAGGTTGCCCCCAGAATACAACAAGATCTAACGAGACGTACGATCAAAAAAGTTGAAGAAGATGACAAACTATATAAAATACTTCATTCTGATCACTATATTAAAGCAGCAATCTTGGACCCATGATACAAATCAAAGCAACTATTGAGTGACAATGATGACACTTGTTTCAAGATAAACAGACAAGAAATAATTGACGAGGTGTGTGCTGACATGGACCAGAGTACAACAGCAGCACCGCATTCAGAATCTTCTTCATGACACAGCACAGCATCAGGTGGCCCATCCTCTACTGTTGCAGCATTTTTCCCTCTTCCTCCTCAGCCACTGCAGCTGCATCTGCTTCTTCACCACCAGTCAAACATAGCACTGTCCCACAGTCATTTGGTTCAGATTCATATCTCTGGAGTCACTTAGGAAATATAATTGTAACATCTTCTTCATCTGCCTCTTGCAACAGCCTCAGCACAGACCATTGTTGAAATGTACCTGACAGAGCCCAATATCAGCTGGAATGCTGATCCTTTGCAGTACTGGAAGCCTGCTTTAGTAAACATTGCAATGAGGTACATGAATTGCCCTCCGACTAGCGTCTGTTCAAAATGATTGTTTAGTTCAGCTGGTAACATCATTACTGACACACAATCCTATTTTAAACCAGAAAATGCTGAGCACCTCACATTTTCCAAAATCAGCATTCCTCATTTTACTTTCAAATATGATACCTGAACGGCGCCCTGTGCTGGAACCTCTTATTGGTCCGCCGGCTGCTGGATGCACTGCTGATTGGTGCGCTTTTTCCCCAGCGGTTTTAGCACTTTCTAGGTCTGACCTTTGGGCTTCTCCCTGTCGGTGACTGCTGGGCTTATCACGCTCCGAGGTTTTTTAAGAATGTGTCTAACCTGCCTGTAATTTTCCTAATGTAGTGCTTTTAAAGTAACAGCTATACTTTAGAGTGTTTTACTGACTGGCCTGTGTAAATCTTATTGGCAAATCTGCTGAAAATCAAACTGTGTAATTGTCCTAAATTACTAATTTCTGTACTCTGCTCACTTGTTTGCTCCTTATCTACTGTCTCAGCCTACTCCTGTACCTATACCTGCCCTCTCACACCCTAACCTCCAGTTTCTGTGCTGATACCTGCCTGAGTCCCATGTTTCTCTCAGCCTTCCTCCAAACTTTGTTCTCACTCGCTATCTGTAATATTGTAATATTTTCCCTACCCCCTCCTGGCTCTCGGCTCCATGCTGTAAACTGCACGCTTTCTCTCTTTTGTTTCTGTAATCCCTCCCTGTCTATCTAAAACTCGAAAGCCTTTGTTATATCCTGATCACCAGACCCCCGCCCAAGTTGAAACTGGTATTTAATTTCCTTATTTTTCTCCCTTCTCTCTCAGGGCTTGCCTGCTCCGAGCAGCATCACTTCAGACGAGGCGGGCTAGATGGCCATTCCGCCGGCCGCTGCCCACCAAGACTCAACAATTTGAAGCTTCCATCCTGGTCCCTTAGCCCAGATACACTCTCAGGTACTTGTCGCTCCTACCCCTGGGGTACTTTCACAGCAGGTTTTCTCCGATTGGTGCAGCGCCTGTGCTGGAACCTCTCATTGGTCCGCCTGCTGCTGGATGCACTGCTGATTGGTGTGCTTTTCCCCAGCGGTTTTAGCATTTCTGGGTCTGACCTTTGGGATTCTCCCTGTTGGTGACTGTGGGGCTTATACACGCCTGAGATTTTCTCCCCCTCGCCCAGTACCTTTAAATACAACGATAGCTCTGCCTCCTAGGTGCCTCCTTTCACTATTGGATGCTCAACATCCCTACCACGTGCTGAAATTGATAACTCACCTGTACTTTTTCTGTCAAACAAGAATAGACAAAATAAAATAGCTCATGACACTTTTCCTTCTTATGACCACTCTGTCTTTGCTACACATCTATCCAAAAAATACCGCAATCTGTATCTACTATCCCAAATTTCCTACCTAATGAATACTACTACTCTAACCTACTACTAATCCCTACCCCATGCTGCGACCTCAACCCAATATTACTAAACAAGGCCTGGATCCACTTGATTGCCTATGCCCAAAACAGATGTCACTTGCGCTACCATGCCCTATGTCCCCTCCTGTGCCGGAAGCTCTGGTACTTACTCCTACTTGCTATCTTACTCTCTGGGGATGTTCAACCTAACCCTGGACCAGCCAATGCTACTCCTGACTCTATTAGCCATGCTAAAAAGGTATAATCTTTGTTCACCACAATATCAGGAGCCTTATGCACAACCTAAATGAGCTCGCTGCATGGACCTCACTATATAAACTGGATATCAAATACCTAACAGAAACCTAGTTAAAACCATCCACAACTGTCTCTGTCTGTTCCCTTCCATCCTACAATCTCTTGAGACTGCATAGAGCTGGACCCAAAAAAGGTGGTGATATGGCTATCTATTTTAAAGAAAATCTCCAGGTCAGTGTTGTCAACCTAACCAACCCAGGTCACTGCGAGGCACTACATGTCCTGCTCACCCTCAGTACCAAAAAGTTACATATCATATGTGCTTACAACCCCCCCATGAATGGGCTAAAAGGGCTAGATGAGTTACTGGAACAAATCTCTAGCCTTGCAGGGAGAAATTAAGTCTTTATTCTAGGGGACCTAAACATTAACTGGCTGGGTGCCAACCAGTACAACCCTCTGACCAAACTGCACAGCCATAATTTGCACCAGCTAATAAGTGAACCAACCAGAGCCTCCCTTCACTCAAACTTAGACACCCTGATCGGATAATGGCCAACCACCCTGAAAATATAATTGCCTCTGGTGTTCTACCAGATGCCATCACTGATCACTCTCCAACCTACTGTATCTGGGGAAAGAGTAAACCCAACCCATTAAAGCCCCTTTTCATCACCTTTTGCAACTATGCAAAATTTGACTCACAACTCTTCTTACATGACATTGCCACTACTGACTGGTCCTCCCTCCTTAAATCTAATGATGCACAAACTGCCCTCAATCTATTCCTGACAAAATTACTTGTGCTCCAGGATAAATACTGCAAACTGGTAACCCGTAGGGTAAAAAATAAGCAAACGCAGTGGCTGAAATCTGACCTCCTTTCTAAATTAAAGCAAAGAGACAGATGCTGGCTCCTTTAAGAAAGCTCAAGGTTATCCTCTGACCTAAATGCCTACAGATCACTATGAAATTCCTGCAAAAAGGACGTCAAAAAGGCCAAGAGCTCTTTCTGCAAAGATCTATTACCAAACTCCTACGGCAACTCAAAGAAATTCTGGTCCCACATTAAATCCTTTCTAGGTCAGAATCCAGCATCAACCCCTAATGACATGTTGCTAAATGGCGTACACTGCAATAATCCTAGAACCATCGAAAACTTTTTTAACAGAAATTTCTCTGACCTAACATACTATACCTCCTCTTTCCCTACCCAGTCAAGCATGCCTACCCCAACAGATGTAAACGGCCCTCATTTCTTTTTCAAGGCAATCTCAAGGTGTGACGTGCTTAAATTGCTAAAAAACATCTCTGATTACACTGTGGCTGGCTCTGACAATCTAAAACCCAAGCTGCTAAAGATAGCTGCTCCCCACATTGCTGCCCCACTGGCTAAGATTTTCATGCTCTCTCTTTGCCAGAGCTATGTCCCTGACATTTGGAAGGAAGCTAGGATTACCCATTTTCAAAAAAGGTGATCGAAAGGATCCCTCAAATTACAGACCCATATCCATCTTGTCAGTCCTCAATAAAATTCTTGAGAAACTGATAGCTGCCCAAACAATTGACTTCCTCCTGAGACATGATCTACTCACCACGGCCCAGCATGGCTTTTGCAAGGGCCATAGCACCACCACCGCACTTCTCAAATTCACGTCCGATACACTACAGGCTATGGATTCTGGTCTTCTCACTGGGGCCATTTTTATTAACATGACTAAGGCATTTGACCTAGTGGATCACTCCATCCTCCTAGGCTCCCTTAGATCACTCTGTTTTTTGCTTAACGTTGTCAAGTGGTTTAGTAGCTACTTATCCGACAGGACCCAAACTGTGAAATACAACTCTACCCTATCAGACACAGCCACCATAAACATTGGTGTGCCACAAGGATCCATTCTTGGGCCTCTGCTTTTCTCTATCTTCATAAATAACATTACCTCCAACCTACACAGGACAGAGCCCCTGCTATATGCAGATGACATTGTTCTATATGCCAGTGCAAAAAACATTGAAGACATAAATAATCAACTCTTCCTTGACTTTCAACTTACCCAAAAATGGCTAACTAGTCACAAACTGGTACTAAATGAGATCAAAACTCAAGCGATGCTCTTCTGATTGAATACCAAACTGAAGCGTGCCTATCCAAAATTTAAAATCTCCTCATCAAATAGCTTAACTATCGAGGTAGTGAACTCTTTCAAATATCTGGGTGTCACACTCAACCCATCATTAAATTTCGATCTACACATAAAACTGACTTGCAAGCAGGTAAACACCAAAATTGGAACAGCATACCGTACCAGTTATGTGCCTATTCCCTCGGCAAGGCTTGCCATAGCACGTGGCATCCTCCTGCCCTCACTTACTTATGGGGCAGCTGCATACACCTTTGCATTCAAAACAAGTCTTCAGAAATGGGACATAACTTACAACATCTGTCGCTATGCGTCCTCCTCAGATAAGCTGAAACACCTCTGTCTCCTTTATTCAGCGCTAGGATGGCTTCCTCCTCTTGAGCTATGACTTTATGCCTATGGCTCTGTCATGGACCATTTTGTTCGGCTACAAATACCCAAACCCCTTGCAGCCCATTTCCAAATCAGAACACAATCCTACGGACTAAGATCCACTGACAGTGCCCCCGTCTGCATACCTAGACACTATACCTCCAAAGGTACAAGTGCTTTTACCTGTCATGCCCCCCAATACTGGAACTCCCTCCCTCAGTCCGTGTGATAAGCATCATCACATGCAACATTTAAGAAAAAATTGCATTCCCATCTTGAGACCTCCTGCATGTGCCACTGCTTCAAACCCCCTTAGCTCTCACCTCTTCCCTATCTAGTCTCTCCCTACTTTTACTGCTCTACTCTACTATATAAATAGCACTTCCACCCACCTGTTCCATCCTACCTCCCATTTAGACTCGTCCCTGATCCTCTTCCTGCTTTCTTTCTATCTCCTTTACTCTTATACCCCCTTGCTTTACCCTTACAACCCCAATCATATAATATAGCTTTCACTACCTACTGTATCTTATTTTTCCTCAAAAAAATGTTTTGTAACCTGTATTTGTTGAATATGTCTATGCTTATTATTCCCATCACACTGTTATTGGATCTACCCTTTGGTAGCCACTTCTTTTCATATTCCTTCACACACTGCAACTACCCTCTACCTTTGCCTACAGCCACCTTTCCTTTTCTCTATGTACTCTGAATGCTATTGCAAATTCAGTCTTACTTGTAATGAAATATATACTATTGTCTATTATGTTGTACTTGTAATGAAATGTTTCTGTTCTACTTGTAATGAAATGTTTCTTTATGCATTGATGTACTGTACCCTCCCAGATCGTGCTTGAAAATAGTCATTGCCATGACTAGTACACTTAACCAGTAAACAAAAACTAAACAAAATAAAATAAAAAAATAAAACATACACTGACTGCTCTGAGCAGGCCCTAGCCACAAAACACTTTCAAGAATTTGTGCCTGTGGTGCAACTCTTTTATGACTAGGGTCTATTACATGAGATGGCAATTAATTGCAACAAGTCAAGTCAGGATGGACTAGGCCAGGCTACTGTTACTTGAATGATCACATGAGCAGCACAGAATAGAAAAAAAATAATAACATCAGTGGGTTCAGAGCAGGGGCGTAGCCAGGGATTTCAGATCTGCACACCATGTGGACTCACTGCTACCCATCCCCCTTGTTAGGGTGGCCTCCTTCCACCACCAATGTAGCCAGACAATATATAAAACATACACCAGGACCGTGTTTGTTGTCTCATTTGGCACAATAATTACAACTTTTGTATCTCATGAAAGTGGTTGTTGCCATGCATGGGTAAATACAAATGCCATGCATTGCTCCCTAAGACACCCACATACCAGCCCAGAGCCTGTAAAGTTCTACTGTCCTTAGGATGCAAAGAGAATATTAGTGACCAGTCCTTCTAGTTTCAACTCCTATGAATGACATTATAGAAGGGTTCATTATTTTCTTTGTTATGTTTCATGGGAACAGGAAGCAGTTCAGAGCCTATTTGCTACCCCCCTTATATAATATTGCACACCATGGAGTGCTTGGAGTATGCCTGCCTACACCCATGGTTCAGAGTCCAAATACAGCAAGCAACTGCATTTCATGTCGCAATCTTACTTGGTGCTACCTGGTACCACTATCTGATCTGGAAGGTAGGGTACTGCTATCTACTACTACTACCACTACTATCACTTTTTGTCCTCAAGAGTCATGACTACTACTTATCACTTTTTTCCTTACTCCAGCCCTTATTACTATTACTTGTCACTTTTTTTGCCCTCAGCAACTGATTCTGACTGTACTGTTTTAATTTTCGTACAGAGCATGGCTTAGCAGATGCCTGAAACCCAGAAACTGAATACTCTTTGTATATTTCTCACGCTCCCTATATTTGCCTGCAATTACTTCACAGATAAGAATGCTACTAAATTGAAAATTCATATAATTTCTTTATTGTTTGTGTGTGCGTGGTATGCTAACCTGGTTACATCTCACTTACAGTAACTGGGCTGAGATTATTATATTACTATATTATATTTTTGATACTTAAATTGCTTGGCAGTGGCTGGCAGCAATTGTGGAACTAGGATGGATGTAATTGTGTTGTATGTCACCAGGTCTTCAGGTGACAGTGGCAAACGTTTTTATGACTACACTGCACTTGACCGATATGATGTGTGACTGGCTGCCTGCATGGGTGGTGGTGATCATTATGTCTTTCATTTTTCTTCTTTAAGGATTCAGTGTGTTGATCAGATTCAGTAGAAGTAGTTGTAGTACTAGAAAACATTACCATCTCTTGGACCAGGTAGTGTACTATGTACCACAATATACTGGGGCATGCAAAGCAGCTGCATCATTCACAAGGGTAGGGTGGGAGGGCTCTCTTAGTGATGCTCATTTGATCATTCATGTCCATTTCTTTGGCCTGATCAGCTCTGACTGGAACATCCATAAAAATAATACTCACACAGCACCATTAATAAAAATTTTTTTTTTAGCTGCCTGGCAGTGCCTGCAGTGCTTGGTGGTGCTATGATATACAGTAGGTATTTGAATCTGTCTCTCTCTTTCTCTCTCTCTCTCTCTCTCTCTCTCTCTCTCTCTCTCTCTCTGTCTCTCCCAGCACACTCATGTCACGTACCCAAGCAGGATATGCCACCATTATACCACTATAGATCAGCCATGAAGGGGCAAGTAAAAAGTGATTGCTTTTTTATTTAGCATTTTAATATTGATTTTTATACAAATAATCCATTCAATTATTTCAGTTGGACCTCTGTCAAATGTGACAGACTTTGGCCGCTTTTATGCATTTTTTTGTAATTTTTCAAACATTTGTCAATAAATCAGAACTAATCAGAACAAATCAGAAATTCACCATGTTCCAGTTTTTATTTAATAAGGGTCAGAACATCACAGAGTTTTCCAGCCCTAATAGAAACAGAATTCTGATGGCAGAAAAGGACCTCCAGGCCCATCCAGTCTTTCCATTAAATTCAGCCCCATAATTAACCCTAGACCCAACCCTTTGGTCCACCCCCTAGACAGATTTAATTGAATAAATTTGATTGTCACTCCATGGAGCATAGGGTGAAGATTACATGGTGGGTAACTATTAGGGCAAGCTGCCCAATACAGTCTGCAGCAAAACTATTGGGTTTCAGAAGCTCTTACACTGCAGTGCTCCCTCAGCGACAAACAGGCTCCACAATCCTGGCAACAGCAAACAAGAGTGGTCTGAAAGCAGGCCACAAACTGGATCTTTTCTCCCCAAACTCACTCCTGCACACAACTTACTTTCCTTTCAACCTTCCTCTGGCATTAAACTCATGGGCCACACACTAGACTAACAGCTACAGGGTGTAGAGTAGCTGAACGCAGCAAGCAGTACGCTCAGCGTTGGTGGTTCAAATCCAGAGATCCCATTAGGTGGTCTCTTCTCACAGCAAACAAAGCCCCTCAAAAAATGCCAAGTCCCTGCTATCCTAGCCTTGTGCAGCTCCAAGCATCCCAGGGCATTTTTTTGTATTGGCCATGGCAACCGCGGAGACCTGCGCACTTTCCACTCTTAGGCTGAATAGGATTCCCAGCACCCCATAGCCGGGCCAATGTGCCACTAGAAAGGGAGCTAGGCTGCCACCACTGTGCTCCCTGAAACATGGACTGCCACCACTGTGCTGCCCCAGCGACCTGGCACAGGACTTTCTCTGTGCTCACCCACAGACAAGGGTATGAGGGACCCACCTGTGCCGCCCCACCCAGGTGCCAGAGAATCATCCTGGGCTCTGGCTCTCCAACAGGCACAGGTGGTTTTCATAAAGCTCCGGACTCCTCCTGGACCCTGACCGCTACATTCTCCACTGGTCTTCGAGGGCCATGAGATAGGGTGGCAAGCCCCCCTGACCCTAAGCCTCAGCCCTCATGGTCAAAACAACCTAAGGGCCACCTCCTCTCTTCTTTCTCACTCAGGGACCTCTCCTCTATGCACCAAAAACCTCCCCCTTTATACCCCTGGGCTGATGCCAGCAGGCAGGACCCAGCTCCAGACTTTACAGCTACAAATAAATTAACTAGTAAGTTCCCAAAGGGGGTTACATAAGGAAGCAGTACCAGCGCTACTTGTGGATGAATGATTCCCTTAAGAGGTGTTCTACTAAAGCAGACAATTTCTCTTTTATAACACAGACACTGGATGTTTGGATGACAGGGCCACAAATGATACGGCAGTACTCAACATATCACAGTACCCCAGGAGAGGTGTTTAAATATAGCAGACATATTTTTCTTTATAATACTGAGGCTAGATAGGCAGTACCATAAATGATTTGGCAGTACTCAGGATATCATGGTACCCCAGAAGAGGTATTACCCTTTCAACATGCAAAAGTACCTTAGCAGCACATGAACTATGCAGGTGAACAATGTCAAACTGAAACAGCAGGTGGGAGAAAAGATTCAAATTTTCCCATTCACCTAAATGGGGTGCAAACAATGAAACCTTTTTGTAAATAATAGGGCAGTTTTTTTCTTGTGTGCATATTTTCATTCAGACTAGTTTTGATTCAAACAGCTGAGGATTTTGGATGGTCCTGCTGATTATAAACTGGAATAAGCTACTTGCTAACAGGGATCTCGCTCTTAGCAATCTACAACCTAGATGCTCATATACAAAGACTACAATAGAAACCTGACTAAAGTCTGACAACAAGCTTATAAAATATATAAAATGTATATGAACATTTATCTTTAAACTAAATAAAATCATTGCACCAAGAGTAAAACAAAGGTAAATTACAGGGCACTCTGACTACTGTATGATGCAGTAAAATATATTGGTATTTTTTTATATTCTTTGATGACCAGGTAAGGCCCACTAGGCAAGAGTGCCTGTTTATAGGGGCAACCCAGGAGCACTGGGGAGTTTACGTGTCTTGCTCAGAGTCACACAGTGTGCAAGTGGAGGTTGACGGAATCAAACCCAGGTCTGCTAGATGTATTCAGCTCATTCACAGTTTGTTACTCTAACATCTAGGCTATACTGCCAGCCCTAATAATCCCCTGATTTAATGTTTTAATATTGATATAATAGATTTCAAAAATAGTGTACGGTACCCACAGTGCAAATTATGAACATTAAATACTTCATCAACATTTTACTAAAACTCAGTTATTCTCCACTCTATCTGCTTATTTTTTCTTGCACCAAAGTGGGTGAATAGCTGACAGAGCACTGTAAACAGATCTTGATCAGTCTCCATTACTGTACATCCAGAAAAAGGAAAAAAAATGTTTATTTAATGTTGATTGTGGAGGGTTTGTGGGATAACTGATGGGCCATACACCAAACTTCAGGTTCAACATGCAGTCTCTGTGTGATCTTTATTCCAAATACAGGAAATAAGCTTCGGCAACAGAATATTACTTCTTCAGTACATCAGTTTGCAGCAACAGACTATGAATGTCCTTTCTCTGCACTTAGCCAGCACCTACTGACTCTGATCTAACCACTTTTCAGTGAAAACCCTTTATCCCTATGTGGACCCCATTTGCTTGGGTAGTGGGGGCTCAAAAAGAAAAAACAAAACAAAACAAGCTAAAAACAAAGAACCTATGTGCAGAAACACTGAAACATGGGTTACCCCAAAGGGCACTGGCAATAAATTAAGTTTCAAAGAATTACAACATCATACATACTTCCATAATGCAAAGCAGCATAGAATATATGCAAATCACCATGACATTTCAGACTTGTCCAGTTTACAGCAATTTACATGCATTTTAAACAGCACAACTAACTTAATTTCTGCAATAGTCACCTATTACTTTTTACCATTATCAAAAACTCCTATTGCCATGGTATTTTCAACACTTATAGGTTTCATAAACATAAGGTATATAGATCAAGGTATTTCATGACATAGTGCTATTACATACTAAATCCAACAACGATAAACACAATCTATTTTACATACGTTTGGAGGGCACCACAATAACCTCCCTGTATGAGGATCTGAGAGAGAAAAGGAACATTAAAGTGGACACTATAGCATAATCAAGAAAGGGAAGGGGGTGCTCATAGGTGGCCAACCTTATGGATAGAAATTGTAAAGGATAAATTAGGCTAAGAAACAGAAGAACTGTTGCAACAGATTTAAGGAAAGGTCAGTCCTCAAGAGTGGCAGGTGCTCCTTGTCACATTGATATGCTGCGTCTCACTAAACAGAATCTATTTAGCACTGTATGAGGCAGATGTCTTTAAATTTTAGAAGCTAAGCAACACATTTATCAGTTTAGTATTCATTTTAGGAACATAAACTTTTCTTTATGCTAAACCATATTCAAGTGACAGTGTATTCATTTAGCAGTTTATGCTGATTAATATATGCTGCAGAAAACAGTAAAAGATGTATTGAACACTCAGGGTCTATAGTAGAGCTCCCACAATATCCCCACAATTTTTACAAAAATCTCTACAGTTTGAGGTAACTTTTTCTGCACTTTTCCAGTGCCTAGTTAAAGTGGCCAGTCATTGAGTGTGAGGGAGCATTCTGTACTAAGTTTCTCACTGCCATTGTTACTGCTAGGGAGCAGGGAGTACCCAGTAGCACCAGTTGTGCTGAAGAAAGGAGAAAATGCCTGACAAAGAAGTTTAAGTTTGGCACTCTTTGGAAGCCACACCCTCACCAATAAGTTCATTCCCATATTGGGGTGCTGGAACTTGAGTTCCTGATTGGCATCTTAGGCTGTGAGTACATTGCTAAAGACTCCGATGTGCCTCCCAGTCCCACAGGATGGCTGGTGGAGGCAGTTGGTCACTGGGGGGAGGTAGTTTTCTGTAACAAGTCCCTCAAGACCCCTTGTTGCTGCTACACAGCAGGGTGCTGACTCCACCTAGCTGGATCCTTTTAACACTATGGTACTGGAGTTCTGCTCCACAGGACAGTATAGAAGTCCCACTTACACTGACAGGGGACCCAAGCAGCATGTAATACAGTAACCTAAAATAAACAATAATCAATATGGCATGTATTACTGCAAATACAACACAATAGTGGTAAATAAGTCAGTAAATATGGTACAAACATGGTACAAACAAAATTAAAAGAGCCTTATTAGGGAAATAGGAAATAGGCTCTAGGGAAGAAGGGTAAGGTATGGCAGGTACTGAACAGCAATCAAATATATCAATCCAAAGGTACAAGTCCCACAACCCTCCAACATACAGTGTCCTGGCAAAACCCTCCCAATGGTGTACCAGTTAAGCCACCCTGAACCAGCTTAATCTGGTTCAAGGTCAGTTAGCATTCATCTGTATCCCCCTCACCTGGGTCATGCCTGAAAATAGAAAGAATTTATCTAGTGCACTTACCCGGTCAACAAAAAATAACTAAATAAAAAAATAAATAAAAGTTTCTTTGGGAGTTCCCATAAGACTCTGCTGCATGTGTACACAGCAGATCTGTGACTGTTGTAGTAGTGAGGTGGTATGGTGTGTTACTGATATGGACTATAGATACTGCCACTTTGCCAGCAATTCACATTAAGTGCTAGTGTTAAGTCCTTTAAAGGAAAAAAAAAAAAATTTGTTTAAAAAAAAAAGATTTTCTTTCCCCTTCCTCATAGCACCCAGTCCCACTTACTCCCCTTGACCCTGAGCACTACATATGATGGGCCTGATGCAGGATGCCAATGTGTCATGGAAACTGGGTGCATTGGCATTCCTGTGGACCCCACGTGGTATTCACGAACCAGGTGCAAGTCATTTACATACCCAATCTCCCAGCCGTGCTGACATCAATGCACTGGGGGGGCAGAGGACATGCTGGGGGTGGTCCGGCACTATGTAGCAGTCACTAAGGTGCATAGTGCTGTCCACAGTGGGGCGTAGTGCTGAACTGGTTATGGCAACTGGCACCCTGCCATAACCCACTGTGTGCCCCACAGACTGCCCCTGCTGGTCGTGGCAGGACCAGGACCCAACCCTCCATGCCACCCAGGCCCTCTAGGCTGATGATGGGAGCTGGGGCAGCTGAATGGGTGAGTGCAAAAAAAATAAGTGCGTTTTTCTGTGTTAAGGAAAGGGAGTTTGCTAAGTCAGAAGAGGAGAAGTTAATTGGGGGTGTGGCTTAGGAGTACAAAAGCAGGTGTCTCCAATTACAGTTCCCTTGTGCTAGCTTTCGGCAGACAGAAATTTTGCTTTCAGAGCAAGGAGCAGCTGACTATAAAACTAGAACTTTTTTTACTAATAGAACACTTCTATCTCAGCAGGAGTCAGGGCCTGTCAGGATTAAGAAAACAGATACTTTATTAGAAGTGGGGGGGTCTCATTTAGGGTAAAAAAAGAGAAAGTCAGTGTGTTTTTCTGTGTTAGAGAAAGGAAGTCTGCCAAGTCAGGAGGGGGAGACGTTAATTGGGGTTGTGGCTTAGCAATACTAAAGCAGATGTCTCCAATTACAGTTCCCTAGTGCTAGCTTTTGGCAGACAGAAGTCTTGCTTTCAGAGCACGTATCAGCTAACTACAAAACCACAACGTTTTTTACTAATAGAACACTTCTGTCTCAGCAAGAGTCAGGGCCTGTTTGGATTAAGAAAACAGATACTTTATTAGAAGTGGGGGGTCTTATTTAGGGTTAAAAAAAGAAAGTCTGTGTGTTTTTCTGTGTTAGGGAAAGGGAGTTTGCTAAGTCAGGAGGAGAGAAGTTAATTGGGGGTGTGGCTTAGGAGTACAAAAGCAGGTGTCTCCAATTACAGTTCCCTGCTGCTAGCTTTTGGCAGACAGAAATTTTGCTTTCAGAGCAAGGAGCAGCTGACTACAAAACCAGAACTTTTTTTACTAATTGCCCTCCTTCCTTCCTCCCCCCCCCATCCTTAGTCAGTTCTACTTTTATAGGCACTGGATGTGAATGACAATAGGAACTTCCTGTTTGGCAGTAGGAAGGGAAGGATTACTGAGACACATAGGTTTTGTCATCCTTGAAGGAAAAGAGCAGCTTTCCCTCTCCCGCTAACTGCTGGAGATCTGACTCTGAGCAAGAAAGAAGGAGACTACAGAAGAATACAGGAAGTTCCTGTCCCAGAACAAGAAGGGCAAAAGCTGTAAGGGCATATCGGCAGTAGGAGGAAAAAAAACAGGGAGGAGAGAGTAAGCATACAAAGCAACATGAGAGGGGTCACAAAATAAGACATGATGGGAGTGGTGCAGCGCAATGGCTGTGGGGCGGCAGTCTTCAGGGAGACATTCTGGAGGCTGTGATGCTGCCCCATTTGTAGTCACCTCTCTGGTCTGAGGCAGGAGGTTGCTTATCTCCAGGCTGACTTGGCTAGGATTTGTGAAACCTCCTTCCCCACCCAGGGACCACCAGGGCCACTGACGCTGCCTCAGAGTTTGCCAAGAAAGAGGAGTGATTGGACCAAGGTGGGCTCAGGGAGGGAGAGGGTGGTGGAACAGAGGCTCATTCCTCCAGTAGTACCTCTCCACAATTCGTACACTGTTCTGGAAGAGAGTGGTTCCTCTATGGAGGTACCTGCAGTGGAGACCAAGGAGGATGCTGGGAACCTCCACAAAGGAGACCCACACGAGGGTGGCATGGGACCCCACAGGGAAGAAAACAACTCCTCCTGGTGGGGGATTCAATCATTAGGGGGGTAGAAGTGGGGGAGGAAGGAGAGAGGGAGGTAAGGTGCCTGCCTGGCACCACAACTTGGAGGGACAGAGAGCGAATCCCCAGGATCGCAGGAGCAGCTGCACGAGGGAGGGAGCTGGATGTCATTGTCCACCTAGGGACAAATGATGTGGTGGGAATGGGATCAGAGTAGTACAAAAGCTTAAAGAGTTGGGGAGGGGCTTTAGACAAGTAGCACGTACAATAACCTTCTCAGAGGTGCTGCCTGTCTATGGCAAGTGTGATGCTAGGGTACTCTGCACCATGGGATCCAATGAATGGTTGAAAAACTGGTGCAGAGCTCAGGGGTTTGGCTTCACTGGGGACTGGAGGTCCACCTGGAGGGATACAGACCTATACTGGTGTGATTTATTTATTTATTTATGACTTTGATAACCGGGTGAGTGCACTGATCCCAAGGACCATTTTCAGGTATGACCCAGGCCATAACACATGGCTCAGGGTTACAGTGGAATACAAGATAACAGTAATACACATGAAACAGATTTGATACAAGCAACAATAGTAAGCACACTATACAGGCTTGATGCATGGGTCCATTTGAGAACAATGAAAACAAGGTTTCAATATTGGACATGAGGAGATTTGGTACAAAACAAACAAATCGTAGGCACAGTGTACAATGTGTGACTGCATAGTCCAGTGAGCAAGTAATACACAGAATATTCAGTAAAAAATATATATACAATATGTACAGGCAAGGAAGTCAAATGTTACTTTGAAAATACAATATAACAGTTGTAGGCAGGGGAGTTGACTAGTGTGGGTAGGTGGATAACCCCTGGGCTGGGGAGTTGACTAGTGTGGCTAGGTGTGTGACCCCTGGGAGTAGCGGCAGGATGCGTTTGCCAGAAACCAGACTTTAAGGTGGGACTTGAAACTGGAGTGAGTGTTGATGAAATGGAGTTCAGCCGGTGGTTGGTTCCACTGCAAGGGGACAGCTGCAGACCAAGCTCTGCTACCCATGTTGGTGGATACCCTAGGAACAGCTAGAGGGGGAGTACCATTAGAGCGGAGGTTGCAGTGGAGTGTTCAGGTTTTCAGAAGGGCAGTTGGGGGGATTCTGGAGCCATGTGGATGACATTGTCCACCATGCAGCGGAGGGCTAGGTCAAAGCGACCTTGCTGCGGTAGCCATCCAAGGATATTATAGAGGATACAGTGGTGGGTGGAGAACGGGGACAATAAAGCAAAGCGACAGGCGCTGTTGTAGGCAGCAGAGAATTTAGCCATGGCAGTACTGAGGTTCTGGCATAAATAGGAGAACAGCAGTCAAGGACAGATTACTCTGGACAATGGCTAGTCTGGCTTCAGGGGTAAGGTATTGCCTGAATCTATAGGAGGCACCTAACTTTTGATGGAACCTTCTGAGAAAGGAATTTTCATGCTTAGTGAAGGTGAGGGAGAGGTCGAGCAGCACTTCTAAGTATTTGTAGGTGTTGATGTCCTCCAGGGCTGGGCCGTCTGGGCTGAGAATGCATAAATGGGGCATGGTTTTTAGTTTTGGCAAGGAAGGGCTTAGATCCGAACAGCATGGATTTAGTTTTTTTGGCATTTACTAAGAGGAGGTTTTTTGAGAACCAGCTGTGGGCTGCAGCATAGTTGTGCGAGAGAACTGAGGAGATTGCAGCCATGGATTTGTCACTGTGGAAGAGGACAAGGTCATCAACACACTGGACAGAAGTGAGAGTTGAGGCAGTCAAAGGGAAGTGCGTTAATGAATAAGGAGAAAAGGAGGGGGCCCAGGATTGAGCCTTGATGGACACCGACAGAGACAGGCAGTGTGAGGAGCAGGTTTGAACAATACACACGAATTGTGAGCAATCAGTAAGGTAGTTAGTGAACCAGCTTGTGACATTCTGAGAACAACCAAGGAGGCTAAGCTTGGAGGTAAGGAGAGCATGGTTAACCATGTCAAAAGCCTTTGAGAGGTTGACGAAGACAGCCCTGGTGGCTTTACCATCATCCATGTTAGAGAGGATGTGATCAGTCAGAAGGGGGAGGGCAGTGGTGGTGGAATGATTCTTGCAAAAGCCATGCTGTTGGTTTCATAGGAGGGTGTATTTGCCTATGTACTCAGTGAGCTGATTGTGGACTGCTCTCTTGAGTTGTTTACTGAGATGAAGGAGGATGGATATTGGACGGTAATTGTTAGAGGATTTGGGGTCACCAGATTTAAGAATGGGAATAACCTTAGCTATCTTCCATGGGTCGGGCATGGAGGAGGTGGAAAGGGCAAGGTTAAAGATGAAGGTGAGTGACTTGGCAATCGCCAGAGAGATCAGCTTAAGGAAGACTGGAGATAGGCCATCAGATCCGGAGGAGCTCTGGTTAGGTAGACTTTTGAGTAGCTTCACTGTGTCGTATACAGAGAGGGCTTTAAAATAGAATGGTGGTATTTGCAGGTGAGTGGCAGAGCTGGAGGAGGATGGCAGTGTGTTAGGTATTAGGGCTGGGCTCTGAGGTTGGGCAGTTGGCAGCTTATTTAGGTACATGGATAAGTTGGTGAACTTACAGTTGAAGACACTGGCCACGTCATGAGGGTTGGTCAGCAGCCCATCTGGGAGTTGAGATGTGGTGCAGAGTAGCTGGAGCAGGGGTTTAGGAGGGAGCTGATTAAGTCCTAGAATTTTCTAGGGTCTCCAAGGCTGGCCTTTTGCAGATTGCGGAAGTGGGTCTGTTTCAAAGATTTGGCCTGTTCTTTACATTTGTTCCTCATGCGCCTGTAAGCATCCCAGAGGGCAGGAGCTTTGAAAGTAGACCAGGAGCAGTCTCTGGCCTTCATAAGGGTTAGGAGATCTTTAGAGACCCAGAGCGAGCACCCGCCTCTGACCCATCTGGTAGTGACAGGGAAAAAGTGGTCCTGGAGTGTTAGAGTCTGGGTAAATGTGGAAACCGCTGTGGCTGCTTTGGAAAGGGAAAAAAGCGTGGACCAGTCCAAGGACTGGGACTCCTCGAGAAGATTTGTGGAGACTGGGCAGCTGAAATTTCTGAGAGATAGGTATTTGGGTGGGGAGCACTTTAGTTTGGAAGACCAGAGGAGATAGGTCTGTGAGTGATCGCTTATAGAGTCAGCCATGGTGCCAGTGTGTAATGCGCAGTCCTCCCTGTTTATGAGGATCCAGTCTAGTAGAGTCTGGGTAGCCAAGTGTGGATTAAGTCTGGTGGGGAGAGTGATCGCCTGCACCAGGTTGTGCTGCTTTAACAGGGATACATAGTCAGGCTGGTGGCAGCTCAGCCAGTTTAGATTAAAGTCACCGAGAAGGGTAGATTCCCAATGAGGAGCTAGAGAGCTCAGGCCTTGGAGGAGGCTGGTGAGTCCAATGGTTTCGGTCATGGGGGGGGTTGTAAAAGCAGTCAATATAGAGTTTCTTGCAGGATCCCAGGGTCAGTTCGGAGCATAGCCATTAACTAGGCAAGGAAGGGTCAGACTGTAGGACAATGCTAGCTGAGAGGAGTTCCCTTAGGAGCAGGGCCACACCGCCACCTTTTTCCCTGCCTGGCCTGTCGAGGCGTAGGTTGGAGTAGCCAGGTAGTTTGAAGGTGTTTTCGGTGTGGTGGGGCTTTAGCCATGTTTCTGTGATTCCTAGAATATGGGGCTTGTGTAGCTCAATCCAAGACTCAAGGTCAGTGAATTTGGATGGAAGGCTGCAGACATTGATATGTGCGATTTTAAGACCAGGGGCGTTTGTCCAGATGCTGGATGAGGGGATGATATGGGAGTTTGTTGGGCCAGGGTTGCACTCAGTGTCCCCAGCAAGGGAGAGTAGTGATAGTAGGAGAATGTATGGGCAGGAGGGAATAGTAGGAGACCAGGAGAGGTTAGCCAGGTAGTGACTGATGGTCTGCATCTGTCCAGGAGGGGAACCAGGATCCTAGATGACAGGTTTAGATGCGTCATTGAAAGGGAGCAGGACAGGGGTAAATGCAAAAAAGGCAATAAGGAGAGGGATGGGGCTAAAAGGGGTAAGGCCATCAAAAAATGGAGGGTGATGAGTACCAATGCCCATAGTCTGTGTAACAAGCTCCCTGAACTAGTGTCCTTGATGGGAGAGGGACACCTGGATATTGTGGCAGTCACAGCAACATGGTACACTGAGAACTATGACTGGGATGTCAGCATACCAGGGTACACAAGCTACAGGAGGGACAGGGAGGGTAAATGAGGAGGATGAAGAGTAGCTCTCTATGTAAGGGAAGGGAACAAAGCAGTGGAACTAAAGGATAAAAAGGGAGTAGAGGAGGCACTGTGGGTCACCCTGAAGACAGGATATGGCACCACAATCCGCACGGGGAATGTGTACTGACCCCCATCTCAGGGGGAGGCAATGGACAAGGAAATGATAGAAGGCATACTTACAATGACAGAAAAGGGGGAGGTATTGTTGATGGGGGACCTGAATATGTAAGATATTAACTGGATCACCTTTGCTGCAGCCACATCCAAGAGCAGGGTTATTTTCGATGCCCTACAGGGGGCATGCCTCGGACAGCTAGTGGTGGAACCCACTTGGGAGGGAGCAGTCTTAGACATGGTACTGTCAAACCGGAATGGAGAAAGGATCTGGTAGCCATCTGGGAACAAGTGACCACCAAACAGTGTGGTTCATGATAAACACAGCCATAGAGTCAAGCCATACAAAAGCAAGAGTATTGGACTGTAGGAGGACTAACTTTGGGAACATGGGAGATTCAGAAAAGCACTAGCAAATGGGCAAGAAGGAAGGGTGGAGGAACAATGGCGAAAAATCAAAACAACCATCACAGAGGGAACAAGCCTTTCTGTGAAGCAAATCAACAAAGCAAAATGAAGGAAAAAAAACACTATGGTTTTCAAAAGAGGTGTCAGGGAAGGTTAAGGGGAAAAAGATAGCCTTCAGGAAGTATAAGGAAACACAGAAGGCGCAAGACAGAGAACTGTACCAGTTAAAGCAGAAGGAAGCGGGAAGGCAGTCAGAATAGCAAAGACCCAAAACTGAGGAAAAGATAGCCAACTCAGTTAAGGATGATAAAACATTTCATAGGTACATTAGGGAGCGAAGAAAGACCAAGGGAGGGATAGTGAGGTTTAATAAAGGGAAGAAAGGGTTGGCAGAGGGGGACAGTGAAAAAGCAGGAATACTGAACGAATACTTCTGCTCAGCATTCACAAAAGAAGAGGAGGGGGAGGTACCTAAATCAAAGAATAGAAGCACTCTGGAGAGGAGGGTTGATACCAGTCCCTTTACAGAAGAAAGAGTTCTGAAAGAACTCTTAAAACTGAAGGTGAACAAAGCAATCGGGCCTGACCGGATTCACCTAAGAATTCTAAAACAACTAAGGGTAAAACTAGTGACACCACGGACTACACTTTTTAACAAGTCATGTGAGGATGGTGTGGTACCTGAGGACTGGAGGAGGGCAGATGTGATTCCCCTTTACAAAAGTGGGAGCAAGACAGAGGCAGGAAACTACAGACCTGTTAGTTTGACCTCAGTGATAGGGAAAATGAATGAATAAATTCTGAAAGAAAGAATTGTTGAGTTCCTGGAGGCCAGTGGGGCACAGGACCTTTAGGCAGCATGGATTCACAGCAGGAAGGTCATGTCAGATGCATCTAATTGATTTATTTGACTGGATGACCAAAGTAGAAGACCAGGGAGGGGCTGTGGATATGGCCTACCTAGACTTCAGTAAGGCATTTGACACAGTCCCACACAAAAGATTAATATACAAGTTAGCCAGCCTTGGAGTGGGTGCCAAAGTGGTAGCCTGGGTAAAAAATTGGCTGGACAAGAGGGCGTGGTTTGGCCACCGGGAAGAATGCAGCCTAAAAAGAGAGATCTTGCCCTGAAAGTGTATATCCATTCTTAATCGCCGTGATCCCATGGAGCCCTGACCTAAAAAACAGCTCTATGAGTGGGTGACAGTTATACCTTCTGAGCGGCATCTGTTTTAAGCGGATTTTGGTGAGAGTGGTGGCATCTTTGAATGCCATGTGTTTGGTGACTTGGCAGAGTATTGAGAGGCCAAGTAGGCCCGGCTCGTAACCCTAGACTTAGTACACACTTCAAAGAGGAGTGGAGATGGTGGCTGAGCTTTATGGAGAAGACAGGCAAGTGAATAATTCAAACTGGGGCTGCGGTTTTCTTTCCCACATGTGTTGAAAAAAAAGTTTCAGTAATGACGAGTTTTGCAGCCACTATCAGGGAACAGAATGCAGCACCGGTAAGCCCCGACAAGCCCCCTGCAGTAGAAGAGTCCCTGCATCATATCACACACCTGCTGGAGACCTTAATTACAAGGGTGGATGGACTAAGCTTGTCGCTCTCAAATACAGTTACAGAGGTCAAACAATTGCAGGACAAGGTTAATGTACTGGAGCAAAAGGCAGAATACTGCAAGAACCAACAGTCACGATTCTGGCAGAGGATGAGACAGCAGGAGGAGCACCTCAAAATCTTATGGAGCATGGCAGAGGATCATGAAAATAGAAACTGACGCAACAATCTGCGTATCATCGGCCTGCCCGAGGGAGCAGCAGGGCAGGATATGGAGAAATTTTTAAAAAACAACATCCTGATGATATTGGGTGAAAGATGGCAGTTCCCCATTGAAGTTGAAAGGGCCCACAGAGTGACCGCTCGAAATCAAAAGCAAATGGATCATCCCCGACCTATAGTGGCATACCTGCTCCGCTATTCAACCAAGGAGAGGATACTAAGGGCAGCGAGGGATTTGGGAGAGTTGTACTGGCAAGGGGTTCCAATTCAAATCTATAGGGACTTCACACAAGAAACGGCAGCAAAGGGAAGAGTATTTGGCCCTATCAAGAGGTTTCTGTACCAGAATGATTTTCGTTTCAGATTTAAGAACCTTACCAGACTCTGGGTCAGCAAAGGGGGGTAAGAGGTGGTTGTAGATTGTCCAGAGGAGTTGGTTGGCTCGGTCATGGCCTAGTCTACAATACCAAACCACATTACCCAAAAGGCTCTGGGAGCCTCAAGTGCCTACTTCTTCGGTTAGGAACCTCTGTGCTGGGTGAAACATGTCTGGGTGCACAATTGCAATGGGACCGGTGCAATCAGTTGGGAACCCCCCTTGTGGAAGGAACAGCAGGCCATCGCAGAAACCAAGTCCCATACAAATAAGTCACACTAGCTCCTTGCCACAAAGGTTGGACATTTCCTTTACTAAATCCAGACACAGAGCATGAAGTGGACTGCAGTAGTCACCAAGTAAAGACCCTCCTGCAAAAATTTCACGAGACGATTCACCTGGGCCAGCAGAACACAGGAACTTGGAAGCCTCTTACCATGTGGATATGGAGACAGAAGTTACAGGGAACTGGGCTGATTATCCGGACAGTACTCTAATGGAAGCAGTGGAGGCCCCATCAAGAGTGAAACCTGGCCTGTTCTATGCAGCGGCGGCCACCAAGGCTACTCCTGATACCGGGACTCTCCTGGGGACCACAAGCGGGCTGAGGCTCGAATACTAACACTTGCAAGGAGCGGAGGACTGCATGGGCTAAGATTCCTCCTCCTATTCCTCCACGATATTTTTCTCTCTCTTCTTTCTTTACTATGGAGGTAGAGAGAATACTCCCCGCTTCTTTTTCAATCACTATTTAAATCAAGATTGAAAGGTTTTTTTTTTTTAATGGGAGTGTGAGGTATAAGGGGGTGGTGGTTGTTGGTTCCTAATTTTGTTCTCCTTAATGTAATGGGTAGTGAACATGGCCTCAGGGATATGGCAGTAATCGGAAGGTAGATATCCCCAATTCCCCCACTCTCCTTCCTGGTCTTCCCTGTTTTTTAAGGGGATGATGTCAAAGAGTAGGTGGGGGACACACATAACCCCTCCCCCCACGGGGTTTTCTCTTTTTTTTCTATTTCCTTTTCTTTTTGGATATTTATACCTGTTACCCCGGCCCCTCCACAGAGTCGGGGCGACTGACCAGGGATGTACAACACAGGGGTTGGGCTAACTTGTACTGAGTGACAACTCCCAGTACACGACCCCTTACTGAGCACTGGAGCTAGCATAGCTGTAGGGTGCTAGAATAACCCTCTTTTGAGGTGATCTCCACTCTCATAGATAGAACTTATCGTAGTGCCTGTTTTTTTGGGGGCATTATTGTGTGTCTTAAAAAGTTTGTTGACTGCAATTTAGTTACAAGCCATAACTGCACATACAGTCTTTTTTTTTTCTCTTTTTCTTTTCTAGCACAGTAATATATTAAGAGACCAAGGTCAAGGCATTATCTATTTTGGGGGATGCTTCCACTTCTGTCTGCCCTAATCTGTGGTTGGATAGTGCTGTTGTGGGCAGGGTACAGTATTAAGGTATCGAACCCAGCTATAGATCCCCCCTCAAGGACTCACAGTAAGTAACTCTCTTATTTTCTTACTGAGGGTAAATAAGATGTTGAATGCAACCAAGGCTCTTAGATGGATATCATGGAATGTAAAGGGCTCAATCACCCTGTGAAAAGTTCTACAGCATTTAAGGTCCCTGAAGGTAGAAATAGCACTACTACAGGAAACACATCTTCTATCCAGGGCTAATAATTGGCTGAGGAAAGCATGGTTTGGGGAAATGGTGGCAAGCTCTGCCCCTACCAAATCCAAGGGGGTAGCCATTTTGCTTCACCAGACCTCTGTCTGAAGGATAGACAGGGTAAAAAAATATAATCAAGGTAGGTGGATAATGGAAAGACTGACCTCTCCAGAAAGAGTTATAATTTTGGGTAACATATATGCCCCTAATGGGGAACACACGGATTTCTTCCCGGCAATAAGTCAGGCAATCTCAGAACTACAAGCAGATGGCGCCCCCTTCCCACTGTCTTAGGAGGTGACTTCAATATGGGGGAGACATATATTTGGATAAGTCCATACCCACGGCACAGACTAACCCTAAGGCGAGGCACTCTCTCACCAAGTTACAAGAAGAATGGGCCTTAGTTGATGCTTGGTGGAGGGAGCACCCTACTGCTAGAGACTATACACTGTTTTCCACACCACACCAAACCCATAGTTGTACAGACTTCTGGTTAGTGAATGACCTAGCTGGGGAGGGTATTTCTGGGACCGGGATAGGCTCAATAATAATTTCAGACCACTCGCCGGTATGGTTGACATATCTCCCCACTAAACAATCTTCTCACAAAGTCCGATGGCGATGCAACTCGTTGCTGTTCAAAGACCCAGATTTTAAGAGTATGCTTTCTAGGGCCACGAAAGAGTATTTCACACTGAACTCAGACTGTGGTGTGTGTCCCAGCATGGTTTGGGATGCTTTTAAAGCGGTTCTGCGGGGGCGTAATATTGTCTTCTCGGCAAACCGAGATAAAGTACGGAAAACCAAGCTGAAAACCATGCAAGCAGACCTAGCTAGGTTGGAACAATCCTTTAAGGCGACCCCGGAAGCGAGTATAGATAGGGAGCTATACCGTAAAATCATTAATTTAAAATATCAGATTAATGAAAGTCTACAACAAAAGGCTGAGTGGCTCCTCCTTCGATCTAAGCAGGAGTATTGGGCCAATGGGGAAAGAGTTGGGAAGCTTCTGGCTTATCATTTACACAAGCAGCAGGTGGCCACGAGGATATATTCCCTTTGTACCCCCTTAGGATCATTAATTTCTAAGAGGCGAATCATACCATGTGGTCATTCTATGAATCTCTATATAAATCCCACTCCATGGTTAACCACGTGGAGATGAACCAGAAGTTACTGAGTTTCTGTTGTCAAATGCACCTCCCATCCCTTTCAGCTGAGCAGGTGGGACAATTGGATGCCCCAGTTTCTTGTGAAGAATTACGACTTGTGTTAGGAAAAATGGCACGGGGAAAAGCCCCTGGACCGGTCAGTATGTTGGTCAAGCTATATCAGGCATTAGGTTCAGATATACTCCTTCCACTTCAACAAGCCCTTCTAGACTCTCATAACAAGACCTCCCTTCCACCAATGATGGATGCACTTATCACTCTGCTGCCCAAAAAGTCATCTGATCCATTGGACTGTGCTAATTTTAGGCCAATATCTTTATTACCAGTAGATACTAAGATTCTAGCTAAGGCGCTTGCCACCAGACTGATTGCTGTGCTTCCCTCTATTATTCACCCAGCACAGGCGGGTTTTATGAGGGGGAAAGACAGGTGCAGTAAACACACGGCTATTACTTGGCCTTAAGTGCATAGCATCCAGGTCTTCCCACCCTATGGCTGCCATGGCGATAGACTTTGCCAAGGTTTTTGATTCTATTGAATGGGTATACCTGCATGAAACCTTAAAGGTGTTTGGCTTTGGGCCATACTTCCAACAATGGATTTACACCTTGTACGAATCACCCAGGGCGTGCATCCTTACAAATGGGGATATCTCTCCTCCCTTCTCACTACAAAGGGGCATGAGACAGGGGTGCCCACTTTCTCCCCTCTTGTTTTTGATTGCCTTAGATCTTCTGCTTATACGGGTTATTGGCTCAGACCCATTGATTCAGGGTATTGAATGTGGGGAGAAGTCGTATGTGGCAATGGCATATGCAGATGACTTGTTGCTAGCTATAACCAACCCTCAACAAGCAATTCCAGAGGTACTTTTGCTTCTGGAAGAGTTTGCCACAATCTCTGGGCTGAGGATCAATCAAAAAAGACTATCATTGTGCCACTAAACCTCCTCTGTACAAGGGAATGCATATTGGGCACTAGCCTGTCGTGGACAGACCATAGTTTCCAATATTTAGGACTTCAAATCCCCTTTAAGTGGGAGGCCCTTGAAATGGCTAATTTTTCCCCCTTATATGCTCAGCTGACTGTGGAAGTGGAGAGATGGCAGAAAATTAAGCTATCCCTACCAGGAAGGGTAGCTACAATTCCGATGCTGTTTTTACCACGGGTCTTATTTCTATTAATTAATCTACCCATACCCCATCTAAAAAACCTTTTCAAACATTAGATAAGTTGGCATTTAACTTTATATGGGATGGTAAACCACCAAGGTGGAGTAGGCAAAAAATATGGGCACATTGGACTAGGGGTGGCCTTAATGTACCTGGGTTCTATGGATATCATTTGACTTGTATGGCCACCAAGGCCACTAGGTGATTTATGCCACAAAGTAGGACAACCCCTCTCTGGGTGCAATTGGAAGAGGATTTGGCAAGCCCCTCCTTGCTATACAATCTGTTAGTGGCCCATTATAAGATGGACGTACAACTCCCCCCATAATCGCATATACTGCTAAGGCTTGGACACTACTATGCGTCAAATCTAACACGCCAAAACAAGAATGGTTCCCCCATTTCAGCTGGCCCCAATATGGTATAATAAGTTAATCCAGATTGAAGAGGTGAGTGTAAACTGGAAGCAATGGAAACAAAAAGGTATACAAATAGTCCCCAAGACTTGAGTGACCAAGGGGGGGGGGGGCATCTGCTTTCCTTTGAACAAATACCGGAAAAATATAGTCTACTGTATAAAGATTTTTGGCACTATTTGCAGATCTGCAGTGCATTAACACCTTCGTTTTTTAAAAGCCCAGTCAGTACGAAGTGGCAGTGGCTCACCGACACTCGCTGGCAGGACTCTCGGAAAGGCCTCATGGGGAGGTTTTACAGTGCTTGGAGGGACTCACAGCCTGATCCGATGCATAGATGTAGAATGCAATGGGAGTCACTATTGGGGGAAGCCATATCTGAGGAACAATGGTGGTCCAACTGCAAAAATATTCATTACTTGTATAAAGATCCTAATAGCCATTTCATACAATTAAAAATACTGTTGCTTTGGTATCATACCCCAGCAATGTTACATAAGAGGGGTCTATTGGGACATAGCCATTGCTGGTGTTGTTTGCAGCCAGATGCACATATTGCACACATACTTTGGTCCTGCTCCCTTTTGGCATCATTCTGGGATATGGTAGCCAAGGGTTTGTCACAAGTGTTAGGCACCAGGCTGGCCTTGTCTGCCTCTTTGGTACTCTTAGAAGATACTAGGCATATTGAATTCCTTTCTAAATCTTTGCAGCATTGGGTGGTCTCCTCCATCTTAGAAGCAAAACGCCTCTTGCTTAGGTCATGAGACAGCCTTCTATACTCACCAGAAAGATGTGGCATGAAGCCTTAGCTAGGTTATCCTTGTTTGAAAATCTCTTGGCTTTACAGGGACCAAATATGCGGCCACTTTCAGCTAAATGGGGACCATACCTTCAGTCTGACTATTTACACATTGCATAAGTAGGTAAGAGTGCCCCCCTTGGAGTGCCCCTAATTAGGTAGTGGCCTAATAGGATGGGTGAATATCCTTTTCTCCCCTTCCTCCCTTTCCCCTTACCCTTCTGGGCCTATTGTGTTCAGTTGGAGTGAAATTGAAGAGAGAGGAGGAAGCACAAATAGTATGGTATGGTGGTAGCTATGGTGGATGATAGAAATGTAATTTAGGGATAGTCTGTACTACTATTGTGTGGACTGAATTTAGGGAATGATTACAACATACAGATGTGTATAAGTATACATTTATAATAATTATGTGTAGAAGAAACTATAATATTGGTACATACAGGACCGGCCTTGGCTATATGGCAATATCGGTTGTAACATTGTGCATTGTATCATGGTATTTAAAAAAAATAAAATACCCAATAAAACATTATACAATAAAAAAAATTGGCTGGACAACAGGACACAGAAGGTAATAGTAAATGGAGTTCACGCTGAAGAAAGGGGGCCTACTAGCGGGGTACCACAGGGTTCAGTACTGGGACCAGTCCTTTTCAATGCCTTTATAAGTGACATTGCAGAGGGACTGGAAGGAAAAGTATGTCTCTTTGCAGACTACACAAAAATCTGCAACAAGGTTGATACAGAAGGTAGGGTGGAAAGGATGCAAATGGACTTGGCAAGGTTGGAGGAATGGTCAAATGTATGGCAGTTTAGACTATTTTTGGAAGTAATATGATTGTTGTGTCTGTAGCACCTCCAATTGAGTGTGTTTACTCTGTTTTATGGACATTATATTTATATGTATGCTTCTGTCTACTTAATACCAATAACCTGAACTGTCACCACTGAAACAGGGTATCACTTCGGTGGGTTCAGAGATAGACTTTTTATGTTTGCCATGTGCGCTAGTGCAAGTCAAACATGTTGCTATGTACAGGGTTTTGAGAGGTGTGTCATGGTGGTCCAGTGCAGGAGACTGTACAAGGGGCTTGATCAATAATCAGCAAGCCTGATCATGACACTGTTCAGGCATGAAAGTGCATGGACCTCAAAACAAAGTACCAACAGACACATTCATAAATCAGCTCTTTCAGCAAGCACAGCTGATCTCATCATGTGCTGTTAGCCTGCATGCTCCCTTTCTTCTCAACATTACAGCAATGAAAACTGGAACAGCTTGTTAAATATCGGTTGCCTATTAAACAGGAGATTAGTTTACCCCCTTCAAAATGCAACAACTTGCACATTTAAATACTTAGCATTTAGACATTTTCTTGCTACTAACTTCAGTTGGGCAGGTATTCTCTTTCAAGAAATTGAAATTCGGGATGCGTTCCCAAGGATTGGAGGTTGGCTCATGTAGTTCCCCTGCATAAGAGCAGCCCCAAAGATGAACCAAGGAACTATAGACCGGTGAGCCTCATGTCCATCATAGGGAAGTTAATGGAAACAATCCTGAAGGAGAGGCTGGTGTACCTGCTGGAGTTCATTGGGCTGCAGGACAGTAGACAGCATAGCTTTGTCACTGTACAGGTCCTGCCAAACCAATCTGGTAGATTACTATGACTGGGTAACTAGGCAGATGGACAAGGGCCATGCAGTGGATGTTCTGTACCTGGACTTCAGCAAGGCATTTGATTTGGTACCACATGGAAACTTGGAATAAAACTTGAAGACACAGGGGTGGGAGCAGAAAGGGTGGGATGGGTGACAAATTGGCTGCAGGGAAGGCAGCAGAGGGTGGTGATGGAAGGGGACCTCTGATCCCCAAGGGCAGTAACAAGTGGGGTTCCACTGGGCTCGGTGATGCGACCAGTGTTATTTGGGATATTTATTGCAGATATTTCCATGGGCATCAAGAGCAGGATCTGCCTGTTTGCTGATGACACCAAGATAGGGAGAGTGGTGAATGACATAGAGGGGTGGCAGAGTTTGCAGGAAGATCTGAAAAAGCTGGAGACTTGGTCAGACACTTGGCAGCTGGGGTACAATGCCAAAAAGTGTAAGGTACTGAATTGTGGGCAAAAAATCCAAGGAGAAACTACCAACTTGGGGGAGTGCAGTTGGCAGAGACTGAGGAGAAGGATCTGGGGGTGGTCATCATGGGATCAATGAACAGCTCAGCACAGTGTAGAAAGGCAGCAGCAAGACCCAACAAAATGCTGGGTTGCATCGCAAGGGGAATAATGTTGAGGGGGAGAGGTGACTCTGCCGCTATATAGATCATTAGCTAGACCTCATCTTGAATACTGCATGCAGTACTGGTGCCCATACCTGAAAAGGGACATTAAATTACTGGAAGGGGTGCACCGCAGAGCAATTAAGATGATACAGGGACTTGGGGACTTACCATATGAGAGTAGGCTAAAGGAGTTGAACATGTACTCGCTGGAGGAGAGGAGGGGTAGAGCAGATACAATCAAGACATTGAAGTACCTGAGAGGAATAAACAAGCCTGATATGGAGGGGCTATTCAGAGTAAGGGTGGGGAGGGACACTTGAGGTCATGACATGAGATTGGAGAGGGAAAGGTTCAGGAGGGAAATGAGGAGACACTTTTTTTGAGAGAGGGTGGTGGCAGGGTGGAACGCATTACCAGCAGAGGTGGTAGCCTGTAAAATAGTGAGTTGCTTCCAAAAGGGCTGGGATAGGGCAAGAGGAAGGATAAAGGGAGGAGGGAGTGAGGAGGGAGGGGCATCTGCAGTATAGGGCTGCTACCTGCAAAATTGAGCAGACTCAGTAGACCAAATGGCCTTGCTCTGCTGTTAAATTTCATATGTACATATGTTCATAAGAAAGATTCATACCTCATAAATGTCATCCTTTCCCAGCGAGGAATCTCCTAAAAAGATTTACATTGTTTTTTTAACCTCTTAAGACACTGTCTGATAAACACCATCTCAGACATATTTTACCATAGCAGTAGAAATCTGTAAAGAACCGTTTCTATTCTTTAATTCACTGTGAATGTCAACTATTGCTTTCTTTTCTTATTTACAATTATTGTACCATACCCTGTTTAGTCTGTAAACCTGTTGATCCCTTTTCTCTAAATATACTGTTTTGCCATACTTTTTGTTCTGTTAACCTGTTGTATTATGCTGCTGATGTGGAACCTTTGTAAAAGAGCTCTAAGCTCAAAGGTATTTATAATCCGAGATCTAAATAAAAACAAATAAAAAAAATCTTTTGTTACTAATTTTACTATGCTTTTTGAGAAAAAAAATACTTATATTGGGATTTAGATGGCAAACACTTTATGAAACTTTTAGCCCTAAAAACAGCCACCTTTTCTGGTTTTAAATCAAAATGTATAGCACAACCAGCAGTATCTAGAATGCATGTTAGTACTGGATAGCAGAAGACAGCTGCTACTTTAACCCCTAAGACAAGTAAGGAATGGTATCACTTGTTACTCCTTTTATTATGCTTTTTGGGAAAAAATATTTATATTGAGCTACAGCAAACACACACATACACGTATTGTACACACCATCCTTATGGCCACAACATTCTAAATAAATACTACAATCTGGTATGTTATAAAACAATAAAGAAACTCTGTTTGTGTCAGTCTTGGTTATGTGGAACATTGTGAAGTTCAGTTTACAGCAGATTTCCTTTAAATATTTCTTATCCTATATTTTGTATCCTGGACAGCACAGGAGAGACGTTACATCTCATTCTCACAGGGATCTTCATTTTACAGATTTTTGGACCGTATTTACTCAGGATGTCCCAGCTTAGATACAATATCATGTTTTCAGTGGGGTCAAGATTTTACCATTTTTATAATGTATTTATTCAGGGTAGCCTAGACCAGATGTAAAATATTATTTTCAGCATGTTCTGATTTTACGCAATGCAGCATAATATTGTGTAGATGTAGAGCCCCACTGAAAATAAGATGCCACATCTTCTGTGAACTATCCAGGCTAAATATATAGCAATCAGATATTCTAGGAAAACACATTGTAAAAATGTGTAAAAGGAAGACCACATTGAAACTGCCTCTCAGCAGATCTGCATTGTGCAAATTCATTAGAAATAATGGGTAAAAGCAAGACCACACTGTCAGTGATATTTTACAGGATATGCCAGTTGAGATTCCGTAGATCATATATCGAATCTCAACTGGCATATCTTGTAAAAATTCAATATTTAAAATGGTTTAAATGCTTTACCCAAATGAAATAAATATTTTAAATATCAATTTGGCTAGTCTTTCTTCATAGGTCTTATTCCATATGCCCTGCACCATTGTAGTTGCTGTCCACTGCACTGCTTCCACCTTGTTTATACTTTTTCTCAGACGGAGCCTCCAGAACTGGATGCAGTATTCCAGGTGCAATCTCATGAGTGTTTTATATAGGGGCAAGATGACCTTCCTCTTTATACTCCTGATACCCCTTCCTGTGCATCCAAGCATCTGGCTAGCTTTTCCAGCTGCCTTATCACACTGCCTAGTTTCTCTTAAGTCCTGTGAGATGATAACTCCCAGGTCGCTTTCCTGTGTTGTGACTGTCAGTACCTCTCCACATAGTTTGTACTTTATGCCTTGGTTCTTGTGCCCTATCTAAATGATCCTGCACTTCTTTGCATTTAATCCCAGCTGCCATTCTTCAGACCATTTCTCCATTTTTTTTTATTGTATTTATGCCCCCAATTTTTTCCCCAACTCCCTATGCCATGGCCGTGCATGCGCCTGTGGAGGCATGTGCACACCATGGTTTCTCAGCACCCTCCCTCTGCTTGCCACTTGCCTACCTGTGGGGGGGGGGGTGATAGGGTCCTTCCCTGGGAGAGGAGAGCTGCCTTGTGGCTGCTCAATTCTGCTCCCTCCCTCCCCCAGCAGGCCTTTGATGACCGGGCTCACTCCTGAACCCAGGTCTCCAGCATAGCATGAGATGCGGCATCCAGTGGCTCAACCCTCAGTGCTGCTGAGCTGTTTCTCCAGTTTTTTAAGGTCTTCCATCATTCTTTCAACACCCCCTGGCATGTCAACCAAATTGCACACCTTTGTATCCTCTACAAAGGTAAATGCCTTCCCTTCCAGTCCCTCTGCAATGTTCCCAACAAAGACATTGAAGAAGACTGGCCCCAACGCCAACCCCTGCGGCACCCTGCTCATCACCTCTCCCTCTCCCTCTCCAGAGTACTTCTGTTTACCACAAAACTCTGACTCTTGCCATTCATCCAGTTCTCCACCCACTAGAACCATTTTAGGATCCACCCCTAGGCTGTGCAGTTTGTTAATCAGCCTTCTATGGGGGATGGTTTCAAAAGCCTTTCTGAAGTCTAGATAGGTCACATCCACTGCACCTCCCTGGCCCTACCTTAGTTACCCAGTCATGCAGATTAGTACAACGTGTTAGTGCAAATCACAGTGCTTATTCCAAATACAGTAAAAGTTAGGCTTAGTGTATAAGTAAATAAATGCAATATAATGGCTCCAACAAGTCACAGCAATGGAAATTTTGCTGCAATCCTTCACGCTGATGTAATCCCGCTGACATCATGACGCATCCCAACAACTACCCGTAACATGCCAACACCAACCATCCTACCTGCAACATGCTGACGCCGACCATCACACTTAACTGTATCAATGCGGGGGTGGAACTGCGCCTCCCCCCCACATCCCCCTACTTTAAATATCTAACTCCACTTCACACAGACGGTGGAGTTCGGTGCTTAACCCAGTTAACAATAAATCTCCCCATCTATGCAAAGTCCATTGATGTCAGGGAGTCGATGTCAAAACTTCAATGCTTGAACGGTATACCCTATATAAGGCAGTGTATGTGTGTTAGTGTGTGTGTGTGTGGGGGGGCAATGGTCTATGTGTGCAGACAGTGCACTGCTATCTTTTACTGTAATATATATGCATATATGTGTATTTGTATTAGTCAGCATGTGTGTATCACAACAATGAGAAAGTGTAGTTAGGTGGCCCTTTGGTTAGTGCAAAAAGTGCTAGTCTACATTTCCCTGCTATCTAGATAAGGTTCAGCCTTCTGCATGTCATTGCATATTGAACTGAGGTGTCTAGTGGCAACTCCCCACCCTCTGATGTCCCTCAGAGCCTGAAAAGAAGAAAACAGTCCCTTGATGTCTTTTCCTTTAATCTGTAAACATGTGTGTAGATGGCACACTGCTATGTTATACTGACTGGAATATATACATTTTTACAATGGGGGTGGGGGCTCCATAGTTACAATAAAACTGCAGTGAGATATCTGAAGCTGACGTCACTAGAGTTAAAATATCTACCAGATATACATATCCCTCTGACATCAGCTTCACTACTGTAGTCACTCAATGAACATCCTCTCAAAACCCAGCTTCCTAAATGATCACAAGCCTAAATAAATCAATACATTTCAATACTAAAGTACACTCACCTGCAAACCATCAAGATAAGAAACCCAGTCCCCCACGTGTAACGCAGTCTCTGCTTTGCGACCTAGAAAATAGAAAATAATACTAAAATGCATCAACACTGAAATACCCAGAACAGGAACTAACCATGGCTGAATCAAAAACTCCACAGCAGCTCAACAAACTGACTCTAAATTGGCATACAAAACCTGCTGACATGCAACAAAAAATAACGGAGCTATGCACTCAATTTGAGAAAGACGAACAGTCGTTACTAGATCCAAACATGACTGATGAAACATTTTCGATCCCTGAAACACAGGAATGCAACATACCTCTGAAAAATAAATATTTCGTAGACCCTGAATACATCCAGAAATGCATTGTAAGCTCCAAAACTGACAACACAAAATGGAAGACTACCGCTGATGTGAACCACTTCCAAAACTTCTTACTAGAAGACTTGGAACTAAAAACACCCATAAAGAAACTGAACCTGAAGAACTAGACAGTTTATTCTGCCACTACCTCATGACAGCAGTAAAAAAAGACGGTAAATTAACCCTGAGATCTAGATTTCAGAGCATCGAATTACATCTCCGTGAACATGGCTACAAGGAACCATTATCAACATCTTTAACATTTGAACACAGCAGGCAGGTTCTCATTTCCAAACAAAAACATCTAAAACAAATGGGTTTGTGAAACAGACCTAAAGCAGCAGATGACATAACTGACAGCATGATTGACATATTATACGATTTAGATTGTCTAGGACCCAGCAACCCACAGTCCCTAATTAACTCCACGTGGGTAATTGTGAACATATATTTTGGTGTCGGGGTAATACTGAGGCTAGAAGCCTAAAATAGAGAAATCTCTCTCTTAAAATGGACACGGACAACACAAAATACCTTGAACTGTCCAAAGAGAGACAAACCAAAACATGCTGAGGGTCTAATCCTAAAGATATCAGAACCATTAAACCCAGAGCCTACCAATCAGCAGACCCCAAATGATGTCCAGTAAACAATTACTGATTTACAAAGAAAAACTACCACAAAAATGTCAGCACCCAGAAGCACCATTTTTTCTGGCAATTATCTAAAGAACAATCCACAACCTGGTTCAAAAATCAAGCACTGGGCATAAATACTACAGCCAGAATAGTAAAGAGCATGATTGCACAAGCTGGACTTCACAGTGATAGACGTCTGACTAATCACTCGATTTGAAAACATCTTTTACAGAAATTAACGGATTCCAATGTGGCGTCAACTGACATAATGCAAATATTCGGCCACAAAAAAACTGAATCAATCAACTCGTACTCCAAAATCAATGAAACAAGACAAAAAGAAATATCCCAAATTCTAGCAAATAAAGCAGACTGCAAACCAAGTACCTCAAAGGCATCAGCTCCAGAATCGTCCACAAGTTCATGACCAACTGAATATTTCGACTCCATGCTAGTTTGCTTCCAGAACCCCATAATTAATGCCTCACAAGTCACCTTTAACATCATACAACGTAAATAAATGTCGCACTCCCAAAGCACATTTCTACTAACATGAACACTAACCATCTCTTTTTTATTGTTTTCAGGTCACCAATATCAGCAACTCCCGAGGAAAAAACAGCGTCCCATTTCTTTAAACTCAGACTCCGACTAGCAGCCCGAACAAACAGGAAGCCGCACCACAACACGGAACTCCCTGCAGTGAATCAACAACATCCAGAGCACTCAGAACCAATCAACAACTGTTCATGAAAAATATAACTCTTCCATATTAAAGTTAACTACTCTATATAAAACCTATAGTAGCATACAAAAGATGACTGTTACCTGAAAAATAAATGTTTTTTGTTAATCAGCCTCGGTGATTGTAATCGAGCCACATATTAATCATGTTATAAATCAAACTTGGTGAAAACAACCGAATCAAACAAAAATATTATGTATACCAAGCCCCAACACTGCAACTGACAAGCAATAAGATTACACATGCCTCACAAACCGCTAAATTACCAACAAACCAGCACATACCTCTTCAACACCCATCACTGTATTCCCACCCTATGACGCCTACAATAGGTGCTCCCACCCCATTGTATAAACCGCACACATGATGTGCAGATCATGTGATATGCATAATATACTGACTCCTGCACCGTGGGCTATGGATACTCTCGCTCATTCAAGAGTCAGACATTGAATCAGAACAATGCTGTCCCCCCGTCAGCAAAGCAACCCCCAACATTAAAAACAACTACAGTAATATGTAATCAGATGACTCGGTGCTCTCAGATCACCACAGGTCTCCTAACCCAACAAGATGCAAATTCTCAAATATTACAAAGTGACAAGGTAACAGAGCAGCAACGTTACCTCAAAGAAACAGAGTTAATCCTGCAAGATGAACTGTACTGCCGTGTTCTGCAGGCCACAACAAATCCACCTACTCAGTTGCATTGCAGAACAGCGACATCACAGCAGCAAACTAAAGGCAACATCGCAGCACAAGTGCAAAGCATGCCTAACATGAGCCATTTCATAAATTATGGTGAAATAAACTTTTTTCTTGGCTCCAGCAAGAAATAACCAAGTACCAAGCAAAACCTTGTAAAACAAAGGTAAGCAACATGTGTCTTTCCAAAGTACTACTTATTTTTATCGTACTTCTGTTTTTCCTCTTCGGCAGAGCTGTACCCACGATCTCCGGCCACCGGCCCTGCACCCCCGGACCCGGTCATGCATGCAGACCACACGAACCCACTCCCCCAGTGGGCCGGCCTTTTATTCACTCTCGCACCCACTGGGTACGCGCCCCTCTCAGGTCTCTCCGGAGGCACAAGGTGCGGCCATCAGCCGCGAAGATCACCCTCTGCATTTTCTACTTTTTCTCCCTTATGGAGAGCCGGACATGCAATGGCGTCTGAGTACGTAGTGCTGATGCCCACCATCAGATGCTCAATCCTCCCTCTCCCCTGCCAGCCCCCGGTGGCCCAAGTCCATTCCTGAACCTGGGTCGCCAGCGTGGTGCGAGGTGTGGCGTCCAGCGCCTCAACCCTCAGCACCACTGGGCCGGTCTCCAAAGTACTACTTATAAAAAAAACACACAAAGTAAACAAATCTTTCTCCTTTTTTCCCCTTCTAGGCAAAAGTTAACAACTGCAAAAAACAACAAAAATACCTGGTCTATTGCTAAAACTTCCAAAAACTCCATGATCTCCACATATTACATAAATCGTCTACAATGTGCAACCTCCTCCAACTACACCAGGACATGTGACACCATCAGGAAGCAAACAGCACATCCCCACACACTGCTTAGGCTGCCAAAGCATTGCAGCAGGCACCCCTTTGTCTGGGGGCCCCTTCCCCCCATGGCCAGTGACCACAGGTTGCTTGAGTCCAGCCCAGGGGAGTGGCTAGCAGCCTCTGGACACATGCAGCAACAGAGCAGAACTAGCCCCCTCAGGGGGGGGATATGAGGGGAGGGGAGCGGATGAATAAAACTGGGAGGCAGGCTGGTTTCCAGTCTTCTTGCTCATCCTCCCCTCAGATCAACAGCTCCAGCTCCTGGATTCAGTGTCTAAGGTATGGAAGGTAGCTGGGGCCTGGAGAGGATGGCCTCATGGAAGCATCTCATTCTTTGCATCCTTCCTTTGCCACTTGCGCCTAGCAGGTCTTTCATGGTTACTAAAAACTAAATAAATAAATATGGTCTGATATGTTCTTTCCTAAGTTTGGAGCCCTCAGTTTATGGGCACACTGAATTTGGGTTTGCTTGCAGGCAAGAGATCAGTGGTTTGAATCCAGGAAGGTGCATAGCATTTCATTTGGTTTCAATAATAAATAGTAGAACAGACTGCTAGGAAAGAGATCAGTTGCTTTGCCTGGTGGCATAATTGCAGCGTGGAGCTGGGCCAGGGTAGGGCCATCTGGCATAGCCACATGGCCGCTCAGAAAAAAATCGGTCCCTCCTAGGAGCCTCTGGGGTCTCAATGCTTCCCGCTGGTTGCGGTGCAAAACAAAATAAAAAAAATTTAAAAATAATTCAGAAAGTGCTCACCTGGCTGGTGGTTTATCAGCATCTGCATGCAGGGGCGTCCCAGCCTCCGAGGGGGGTGGTCGGCATTACGGTAGGGAGGTCAGCACTTCCGCGGCCTCTGGCTGGTGGTAGGTGTTGGGTTTTTCCCAGGCCTGCTCTCCACTCCATGCGTGGAGGACCCCTTGTGCCATTGCAGGGCCTGATCAGACAGAGAGTACGGGTCACCCAAGGGGAGATCAATTCAGTGGGCGGAGACACCTGGGCCCACGTCTGGGATGTTCCTGGGACTACATGTTCCATGATCCCTCGGTCCCGTGTAGGCCCGTGGCTGGCCACTACCCCAGCTCAGCTAACTCCTCAGTGTGAGAGACACTTCTGCGGTTGGGGAAAAGAGATGGACCGTGGTCTCGCTGCCTGTGCATCCCGCACGGTAAACCTGTGGTAGATAGGCCTTTCTGCAGACCGGGAGGGCAGCTGAGATCCCCCACATAGCATAGTGCGTCTCATGGGATCAGCTGCAATCGAGGTATACACCAAATGCACATCTCGTGGGCACATGCAAGAGAATGGGTCGGCCATCTTGGGTGGGCCTTTATTTTTCTCAGGTCCCTGGTGGCTCAGGGTCTCAATGTTTGGGTAGCGGGCAGAGGTGCAGCTGTGGGGACCAAGTGGTTCAGGCACCTACCTCAATTCGAGGGAGCTTCCCTGTGCAGACCATATCCAGTAGGCCATATCCATCTCACAGAAAGTTAAAAAAAAAAAAGAATAGATACAAAGACTCCCCCTCACCCTTTTTTTCTTGTTTTATCTGAACCTGCAAAAGGGAAGAGGAGAAATCTAGTAAGGTTCCATGAGCTGCTCCTGGGGTATTTTTAATTTTTTTTTATTTTATTTATTTCTAGGATTACGAGTACCTTTGAACCAAGGCTCTTTTACAGAGGTTCCACGTCAAATAGCAAACAACAAGGAAGCAACAGTGAAATAACAGTAAACAATTCATGTACAACTGTGCTATTGAGAGGGGTCAGTTATAGGAAGAGTAAAGTGTAGAGGAGGAGGAGGAGAAGTGTAGGTAGTTAACAGAGGCAGCTATAGTAAAATGGTGAACACAGCTAGGACACATATGCCCACAAGGAATGGGTAGGGCCAGGCGCCCGGGGGCGGCAAAGAAACAGGGATGAGAGGAGAGGGTGAGGATGAAGATGCAGCCAGAGGCGTTTGTCAAAAAATAAATGGGAAGGACTGATAGATGATAAAAAGGGAGCAGGGTGAGGGGGGAATTAAGTGCTATAATGGGGCAAGGAGAGACAATGAGGTGGTATGAAGACCTGAGATTTGAAGTGGTGCCTCAGGAGCTGGGGGGAGGGGGACTGGGGGGCCTGGGGTTAAGCAGTATATAAATTAGGATTAAAGCTGTGTAGGTCATCAGCTAGGAGAGGCAGTCACAGGAGCTAGAGGCAATGAGATGGGCCCAGGGCCTGGTTTTGAACAGACCTAGTGTTGAGGCAGAGGATATGGTGTGGCCGAGATCATTCATCCATAGAGGAGCCCTATAGGCGAAGGAGCATTGGCCCTGCGTAGTTTGACAGCGAGGAACTTGTAGAATCTGGGTTGTCGAGCTCCTGGTGTTCTGTCGGTTGGTGTTTTGATGTAACAAGGCGGCAACACTGGGGGGTGTGAGGCCATGGTTGATTTTTCCTGCCATAGCACAGGTGAGATACTTTATACGGTTGGAGAGTTGGAGCCATCCAGATTGTTCATAAAGGGTACAGGTGTGGGTGAGGCGGTGGGCACCAGTTGTGAGTTGGCATGCTTTGTTAAGTGCAGTTGTTATGCGCCGGAGGGTGGATATCATGGCGGAGCCATAGATAATGAGACCATAATCAGTAATTGACACCACAGGGCTCTAGACGGCAATCTTCAGGGCCTCTGGGGTGAGGTGCTGCCTGTGCTTGTAGAGTAAACCAAGGTGTGTGTTGGCAGCTTTAGCCACACTGTAAATGTGAGCCATATAGGAGAGATTGGGGTCAAGCAGAATCCCTAGGTATTTGAATGAGTAAACTTGTTCGAGGATATTCCCCAGTTTGGTGGAGATGGCAAGGGGGTATTGCTTGTAATGGTTATGTGAACTGCAGAATAGCAATGACTTTGTTTTCTTGTGGTTGAGGACTAGTTTATGATTGGAGAACTATGTTTCAACAACACTGAATCCGAGTTGGAGACTGTGTTGTAGTGGTGAAAGGTCCTTGTACATAGAAAAGACAACAGCATTATCCACATACAGGATGACTTGTTCTGAGCAGGATTGTTGTAGGGAGTTTAAAAAGAGGCTGAAAAGGAGAGGGCCCAGTATGGACCCCTGAGGGAGTCTGGAGCGGACAGGCAAGGTGTCCGAGATAGCACTGGCAATTTTTACTCTTTGAGAGCAGTTGTCAAGGTAGCTTCTGAACCAGTGGGCTGAGTCTGGTGCAAGGCCAGCAAGGAGTAGTTGGTCATACAGCAGCTGATGATGGACCGTGTCAAATGCCTTCAAGAGGTCAATGAAAACAGCCCCAGTGAGAAGACCTTTATCAAGGGAACTATGCACTGCGCTGGTAAATTCAAGCAGGGCAGTGGTGGTACTATGCCCTTTTCTAAAACCGTGCTGTTGTGTGCACAGAATATTATATTTGTCCAAATAATCAGTGAGCTGGTCTGCAACAATATGCTCTAGGGCCTTGGATAGTGGTGGCAATATGGAGATCGGGTGGTAGTTAGAGTGGCAGATCTTATCCTCACTTTTGTGGACCAGGGTCACAGTGGCAGTTTTTCATATTTCAGGGAATGTACTGGTGTGGAGAGACAGGTTAAGAATTTTAGTTAGGGGACTGAGGACCTTGTCAAGTGTAAGTAATAGCAGCTTAAGGTCCAGGGTGTCACTGCTGATTCTGGAAGTGGAGATGGCTGAGGCAATGTGGCGGTGAGCTTCATTCATCTTAATCTCCCTGAAGTAAAAATGAGAGTGGTTTGACAGAGTGCAAGGTGTGTTAGAGGTGTATTGGAGGGTTAAAGCGTGAGTAGGTTGGCTGGAATGGTGACGGAGAATAGGGTTCTGCTCCTTGGCTCCAGAACTTAATCCCAATGTCTCAGGCAACGGAGGGATCGGTGGCGTGCTCCCCCCACAAGAAAATGTTTATATATATGTATATATATATATATATATATATATATATATATATATATATAAAAAATGTTTCAGCATGTGGGACAGCTTCATGGTGTAATGGACAAGTTGACAGGGTGATAAACAAGAGGTTGAGAGCTTGAATCCACACAAGGTTCCCTCAGTTCTCTTTCAGTGTTCAGCACAGTTGGTCTCCAGTATCATGGGGCTTAGGGGTTGTACTGTTGGCCCACAAGAGTGTGGGCCCCCGCTCCCACCCCCCTTTCTTCCCTCCACCAACCTCCCCCCCCCCACCAGGTGGTGCTCACACCCTGGTCCAGGGCGGAGCTGCGGGGTCCGTTCAGTGAGCGCCAGCGGATGGAACCATGGTGCTAGTCCTGACACCTCTGGTGGGTTCTTTTACTTGGGGGGGAGAGGCTGGGGGTGAGACCGAGAATAAGCAGAGGGTGGTACAACAGGGAGAAGAGACTAGCTAATGCAATGCATGGGGGCCCCCCGAGTACATCGGGGCAAACATGTGGCAGCAAACACTAACCATGTTTTGGGGGGAGGGGCTAGTTGTTATTTCAGAACATGGCTGCTAGGAAGCAAGTGAACATGTCCAAGGCATTGCTGGCAGTGGCTGAAGACAAGCTGCGCATCCTGTACAGGAAGAATGGAGTGGCCTGGCTGAAGGCATGCCTGGAAGGGCTGGAGGAGTCCACTACGCCCAACAGGAAGAAGAGGGTAGGTGGCCGGAAGTCACTACCACCAGCAAAATTATCCCACCCGGCAGGTAAGGCAAATGGGGAGGGTCCCAGGTGGGGGCCAGCCAAGTAAGGCAGCTGTTGGGGGCAGTGAGGGGAGAGTACTTGGGAGGGGAGGAGTCATCAGACAGTGAGACCGAGGGTACAATGGTGGCAGACACTCCAGATTTGGATGGGGATGAAACAGGGAGCACCCCTAACAGAGCGGAAGGAGAGGAGTGGGCGGACAGCTGCCCTTGCCAGACAACGGTCTGTGGGCAGCGACTAACAAATGCTTGAAGCAGCTGGTAGGGGTGGTCGCGGACCTAGTGACAGAGATTAAGAATCGGGCATTGCCTCTGCCCAGAGGGGAGGCCAGCACAGGGGTGGAAAGCCAGGCATCGGACAAGCCGGCATCTCCACCACCAGCAAACCCGTACATGGGTCTAGACTCCCCAGTGGGGACTCAATTAACTGACAAGATCAAGCAACAGATTAGAGACAGGGAATATGAAGATACATTTTCCCTGCTTACTTGCCCCATTGACACTCCAGAAAAGAAAAAGGAGAAGGACAAAGGAGATGAATGGGACCAGAAAAAGGTTAAGGTTTCCCATACATACGACAATTGGGTTGTGGCCTTCATAATCTACGCTATGGTGGTGTTGGAGTGCGACGAGAAACAGGGGGTGGAGTTCCTGAACTATATGCACCGCATCTCTTTAAAGCATCGCAAGAAAGGCAGGATGGCTTTCCTAGATTACAATGAGGAGTTTTGTCATAAACGGCAAGTAGATCCAGTCATCAGCTGGGGCAAGCTGGACATGCCATTGATGGTGGATGTTATGCAGGGCGGGGGAGTACAGCATACTGACAGCAGGCTCCTGATTCGTGCCTTGGCACCTCGAGCTGGGGACAGCTCTTCCTCTCAGCTGTGTTATGCATACAATCAGTCATTCTGCTCACACCCCAGCTGCTGGTTCAAACATGCATGCTTGGCCTGCAGCTAACAGCACCCCTTTCTCCAGTGCCCTCCCACTCTGGAGGAGGAAAACTGAAGGGGGTTCAGAAACCAGTACAGCAAGCCCCCAAGCCGCAAGCCTTCCCACTCAAGTGCAGATAAAAAGGATTACGCCATGGCTGGACCAGTACCTGGACAGAGTAGCCACTCAATTGTTGGGGGAGGGGTTTTTGGAGGGCTTCAGAATCCCATACTCCGGCCCTCGCTGGCAGTACGAGGTGGAGAACTTGAAGTCGGCCAGAGACCTGCCCCATGTTGTCCGGGGGAAACTGGAAAAAGAGCGAAGGCTCGAGCAGATGAGTGGCCCCTTTCCCAGGCCACCACTGCAGAATCTACGCGTGTCACCGATTGGCCTAGTGCCCCAGAAGGCCCAAGGGGAATACAGGCTGATTAATCACCTGTCACACCCAATGGGGGACTCTGTGAATGACCACATTGACCAGCAATACACGTCAGTTCACTACCAGTCATTCAACTGTGCAGTGGACATGGTGCAGGCAGCAGGGCCATGCACCTTGATGGCTATGGCGGACACTGAGTCCAGGTTCAGGCTATTGCCAGTGCACCAGGCGGACAGGGTCCTGTTGGGCATGAGATTCGAGAATGAGAATTATGTGGATAACTGCATGCCTATGGGATGCTTGGTGGCCTGTGCTGTGTTTGAGAAGTTCAGCACCTTTTTGCACAGGCTTACTGCACAGACAGTGGGCATCGACAGCTTAATACACTATTTCGATGATTTCCTGTTTGTGGGCCCAGCAGAGTTCCCAGTGTGTGGGGACTTAGTCCGGGCCTTCGAACACGTGTGCTGGGAGTTTGGGGTTCCTTTAACGAGAGAAAACTCTGAACCTCCAGGAACCTCCCTCACCTTCTTGGGCATAGAAATTGATTCTGTGAACAAGCTGTGCCGCCTGCCGTGGGATAAATTGACCATGCTTCAGTCTCTGTTGGGTAGGATAAAGGTTTCATTGAGGGAACTACAACAGTTAATTTGGCACCTCAACTTCACATGAAGGGTCATACTGGTGGGGAGGACTTTCATGCAGTGGTTGGCCAGGAGGGGGGCTGGCTGTCCAAGACCCCATCATAGGATTTGAGTCATGAAGCAGTTCCGGGAGGACTTGCAAGTGTGGCAGCTGTTCCTAGACCACTTCAATGGGATGGCCTTATAGCAAGTGCCACAGGGGGGTATTCCCTTGGAGCTGTACATTGACGCAGTGAGTGGTCTGGGGTTCAGGGCTTATTTCCAAGGGCAGTGGTGTGCAGGGCAGTGGCCACCGGCTTGGCTAGAGGCTGGGATAAGGAAGCAGATTACTCTGCTGGAATGTTTCCCAATAGTAGTGGCCCTGAGCATCTGGGGTCACAGATTCCATAACCAGGTACTGCACTTCAGGTCAGATAACATGGGGGTGGTCCATACCATCAATAGGCAGCTGGGTCAACTGGCACCAATGGGTAACTTGATGTGGGTATTTGTCTTAAAGTGTATGTTGCTTCACCTAACATTCCAAGCTATACATGTCCTAGGAACTGACAACGGCATTGCCGATGCCTTATCTTGTTCACAGTGGGACAGATTCTTCAGGCTGGTGCCAGGAGTGGGCAAGGAGCCACAGCAGGTGCCTCTCTTCCTGTGGGAGGTAGTGACTGACAGGCTTGGAAATGCATAGGTAACTCCATTGTGCCAGTACAAAGGAGGCGTACTGCTGGGGGGTTGAACGCTACCTAGCCACACAGGATGCCAAGGGGTGGCAGGACATTTGGCCCATCCCTGTAGATCAGCTTTGCAGTTATATCATGGTGGGGAGAGCAGTGGGTCTCTCGCTGGGCAAGGTGGCCCAACACCTGATGGGCTTGTCATGGGTGATGAAAGCCATGGATATGGCAGACACCACTGGTGCCTTTAAGGTGAGGAAGCTAATGGAAGGCTGGCATAGGGAGGCCATCTTCATTCCTGATGGCCTATTATGCCAGTTAAGTTAGAAGCCATTTGGGGGGTCTTGCCCAGCACTTGCCGGGATGAGCATGAAGCCCGGCTGTTCAGCATCATGTTCTTGGTCACTTTTTGTGGGGCTTCAGGGTCTCGGAGCTAACAAAACCATCCAAGGACCGGGGCACCCCAGGCCTGATGTCACAGGATGTGGTGACAGTAGGGAACAGGGTATTCCTGCATCTCTGCAGACCCAAGACAGAGCAGAGGGAGAGCAGGCCATTGGCACGAAGTTAAGACTCCAGCAGAAGAGTGGTTGCAAGTAGCTCATACTCTGGCCGACTATCAGACACACTGTCCCATGAACGAGGAGGCCTTCTTCAGACATCAGGATGGCAGTGCAGTGATGGCTTACCAATTCTGGTTCATCCTGTAGAAGGCCATCCAGGGGCTGGGGCTACTAGCCGGGGATTATGGGACACATTCATTCCGCATTAGGGCAGCAATGGCTGCCAGGGACAGGGGCCTTTCAGATTCTGAGATTCAGGCCTTGTGACACTGGAAGTCTCAGGCATTCCTGCATTATGTGAGACCACACCTGCAGTAACTGTTTATTGTCTCTTACAGGCCCTGCGGAAGACATTGTGTGGGTTTGGATATGTGGCCATGCATTTGTCTGGTGGGTGGCTCAGAGGGCAGCCAGTCAGCAGGGGGGAAGCAACCTGACTGTGCCACGGGAGGTCACCTGGATTGAGTGGTTGGGGCCAAGGGTCTGCTCTGAGAAGGATTGCTTCCACGTTCACAAAGAGAGGCTGACTGGAGGAGCACACCACACATCTTGTTGATTCACTTGGGTGGAGAAAACCTTAGCCGCAGGAAGATGATGAATCTGCTGCTGGCAATGAAGGATGACTTGTTGACCATCAAGGGCTGGTGGCCAGGCATCACTGTCATCTGGTCACACTTGTTGATGAGGGAGTGATGGGCTCAAGCACGCAAGGTGCCCGCACTGAATCGGGCTTGTCTGCGTATCAACAAGGAGATGGTAGCATTTATGGAGGCCCCAGGGTGCACTGTATTGAGGCATGTAAATATTTACTGGACCCACCAGTGCCGGGAGGTGCATCCAGAGGTTCAGCTGCAAGGTGAGGTTTTAGACAGATTTCTGAGCAATGTTAAAACAATATTGGCAGAAAAGGTTGAGCAGAGGGCTTTGGGGGTTGGACAGGGTCCATCCTGTGGTGGCATGGGAGAAGCGCACAATGGAAGTAGCGGAAAATAGGGCATGATGCCATTTCTTCCAAAGGTGTCATGGCCCCCTGGTTAGCATGAGAATGGGGGACCACAAGACCTGTACCCACATGGGGAGGGTTTAGGTCCAGCCTGAACAGCTTAGACTGCAAGGTCAGTGATGCTAGATGGGGGAGGCTGTCAGAACCTTGGCCATATGACCTGCCCTGCTACTGCAGCGGGATGCCTCGGCCCGCACCCGAAGGGGTCTCCCAAGTTGGGGGTGGTGTGGGGTCTGGGGTATGCGCTTCCTCCCTGCAGCACCCGCTGCTCAATATTAATTGAATAAGGTATTAATCTAAAGTAGAAATTATAAAAAAGTAATTTATGATTTAATCAAGATTAATATCTAGAATTGTAAATTAATAAAACATGGCTGCGGCTATTTCCTCCAAGAACTGTGTTGTGTCTTTCTTGACCATGGAAGGGGGGGAAGCTATGGGGGCCTACCAGACAATGCCTAGGCTGCCAAAGCATTGTAGCAGCTGCCCTTTTGTCTGGGGGCCCCTCCCCCCCTCCATGGCCAGTGACCAGAGGCTGCTTGAGTCCAGCCCAGGGGAGTGGCTAACCGCCTCTGGACACAGGCAGCAACAGGGCAGTGCTAGCCCCCTGTGGAGGTCCGAGGGGAGGGAATGAATAAAACTGAGAGGCAGGCTGGTTTCCAGCCTTCTTGCTCATCCTCCCCTCAGATCACCCACCCATCCATTCCCCTGGCATTTCAGGAGGTGATGATGGCTCAGTAGGGCTCCCTTTTCGACCCCCTATAGGCGACCGCATTATGGGTTGGGGAGAGACTTTTCCCGGTTTTCACCTACTGGGGTTTTTCTCGGGTTTTTTGCCTCCCCCGGAAAGGGACGTTATGGTATGGAAGTAGTGTAGTAAGGGTATCAGGTACCAATTCAACAAAATGCATGGCATACAAAGTAGCATAAATCTTTAATGAGCAGGGTGAAAGAATTGTAGTGTGGAAGGTGTTACAATATGTCGCAGCCGGGTAGTGCGGTGTGGGGGGATGCCTCGGCCTGCACCCAAAGGGGTCTCCCAAGTTGGGGGTGGTGCGGGATATGGGGTATGCGCTTCCTCCCTGCAGTGCCTGCTGCTCAATATTAATTGAATAAGGTATTAATCTAAAGTAGAAATGATGAAAAAGTAATTTATGATTTAACAAAGATTAATATCTAGAATTGTAAATAATAAAACATGGCTGCGGCCATTTTCTCCAAGAACTGTGCTGTGTCTTTCTTGACCATAGAAGGGGGGGAACTATGGGGGCCTACCAGACAAAAGCAACCAAGGAAGCTTCATATTTGAAGGAACAGCATACACATTAACAAACTCTACCTTTAAAATAGTTACTATATATTTCAAACGTTTTACTTGCTTTTTAATAAAACAAACAGTTACTTTAAGAAGATTTCCACAGACAACGGTATATTCTACAAAAATAAAGTTAGTACTGTGTTTACAAGCTTTACTTTTCTTCACAATAATAAAAACAAAAAAATAGCGTTTTAATGCATTAAACACAAAAAAAGATGTTGCATTAATAAAGTCAATTTTGAGGGCCAGCCCGGTGGCACTGAGGGTTGAGGCACTGGACGCTACACCTCCCAGCATGCCGACAACCCATGTTCGGGAACAAGCATGGGTCACCAGGGAGGAGATGGACTGAGTGTCCAGCTGGACTGCTGTCCATCTCCAGGGAGGGGGGATTCTAGCGGCCGGTGCTCACCTGACCCTAGTGGAGGCTAGGGCTCTATGGCACAGAGCCGCACAACAAGGAGTGAGGACGTGGCAGCCACTTGACAGGGGGTATGCATGGGACCATGCACGAACCCAGTTGCTGGCGGCATTGCACGCTGCACTCCCGCAATGGTAGAAAAAGTGAAAATGGGTGTCCTAGTCGCAGCAGCTTGATGGCCGTCTCTGAGCACCTGCGCTGGCTCCTGAGGGGATCACCATGTGGATCTAAACTTGGTAGGGAAGTTGATTGCCCCTGCCACCCCGCCATGGGGGGTAAGCCGTGGGGCAGTAAAAGTCATCCCTTAGCAGGAGGCCGGAGTGGGTCAGATGGCGGCTGGAGGATAGGATGTGAGGACATGAAAGAGCCGACTGGGGGCCACAGGAAGAAATAATCCCATAAAAAAAAAGCTTTACTACTACCATTTAAGCATACAGCAACAGAGAACTATTTTTTCAGTGGAAGAATATCAGTACCATTCCAGCTATTTTTTTTATCAGAAATCACCCAATTAAACTAATAAAAAATATATTTTTCACATTGTATAATTGCAATATACCACTCCAGCGTGTGGGTTATGCTAGGATTTACCTATGCCTGGTGTGTTTTTGGTCACTCGGCTCACGGCCTTGTGATCAAACAACCCACCAGGCATGGGTAAATAACATACACCTATGTTATGTTGTAACTATTGACTGTTGTTATCATTAAGCACTTAACACGTTAATGAACAGTTTCACTCAGAAAAAAAAAACTTGTCATGACCTCCTCACCCAAAGGCAAGGGGAAAGAGATGGGTTCTGAAGTGGGATTCAAAGAGTGAAGGGATTATAATTAAGCAGAGAAAGGAAGAGAAGCTGTTACATATAGTAGGAGAAGAGATGCTGAAGATCCATGCACCACTGATGGAGCAGGAGATTTGAGGGAGAAAAATAAGCCTATAGTTGGAGGAATGGAGAGTACATGGTGGAAAGTAGACAGTGATGAGGTTGAAAAGATAGGGAGGGGCAAGGCCATAAAGAATTCTGAAAATGAGCATGGCAATTTTATAGTAAACACTGTGTAACATTAGGAGCCAGTGGAGGTGATGGAGGGTGGGAGTGATGTCCCTTTTCTAAGGGCAATTCAGTAGTTATGTAGCTGCAATCTGAATAATTCGAGGCTTAGAGAGAAAGAACTTGGAAAGTCCATAGAGTAAGGAATTGCAGAAATCAAGGTGAGAGGAGAGACATGAATGAATAATGATTTAAACAGAGTGTGAGTAAAGGAAGTAACAGATGAGGACAATATTGTTCAGATGATAATACTGTATGCAGTTTTGCAGACCTTAGAGATAATTCCTCCCTGCTCTATCCTTTCCTCCCCTCCACGCTCAATCCCCTCCCTCCTCCCTTCCCACCCCAATCATATTAGACTATCATGGGCTAACTCTACTTCCTCATGTCCAACCTCCCCTCTTCAACCCTTCCAAGCCCTCCCTTTAGCTCCCTCTGCTCCTCCTTTCCCAGTCCCCACCCTGGTCTCCTCCCCTCATACTCCCTTAACCTTGAACTCCTTCTCAGGCTCTCTTCCTCCACCCCTCCCCCATCCAAACCCAACAGCTCTCACTGTTCCTAAGTGAAAAAGTCCAGAAATCTCTTCTTCTTCCTCTTCATCCTCCTCCTCCTCATTGCAGGTGACATACATCCCAACCCTGGCCCAATTTCCCCGCCTACTCCTCAGGGACTCAATTACTCTTCCCTCTCTTCCCCACCATCCTTACCAAAAGGGCTCTGACTAGTCCACCTAAACCCCAGGAGCCTTCTCCATAAGCTTGGTACCCCCAAGCTCTTGATAGCCCAGCACTCCCCTGACATTATTTGTACCACAGAATCCTGGTTGTCCTAGAAAATCCCTGACTCCTCTATTGCCCTTCCAGGCTGCAACCTTTATCGTCAAGACTGCTGTAATCGAGGGGGTGATGTGGCACTTTACGCTCACCAGCCCCTCTCCTGCACCATCTCGCTATGTGAATCTATCTCCATCTCTCATGAGCTCCTCACTGTAAACATACCCCTCCCATCCTCCCTTCTGATCTTCTTTGGTGTGGTCCATGCCTCCCCTGAACTTTTTCCCTCCTCTGCCTCCTCATGCGGTGCTTCCATTGCCACGAACTCCTCTACAGGTGAACTTATTCTCACAGGAAATTTCAACCAAGACTGGCTAACCTCCTCCCATAAGGACACCCTGCTACAGACAGAGTCCCTTAAACTTACCCAACTAATTTCAAAACCAACCTACTACAATCTTCACTACTCCAATCACACTTTACTTGACTGGGTGATCTCCTCTTATCCCCACCACATTTCTGTGGTTGGAGTCGTTCCTGACTTGCTCAGTGATCACTTCATCACATACTGCGTCAGATAGGTACACCTACTCAATCCTGAACAATGAACTCCATTGACACCGACGCCTTCTTAACAGGGCTAGCTTCAGCTGACTGGTCCTCAGTCTACTCAGCTCCGGACATTGACTCTGCCTTTGTGGGATTATGGTAAAATTAATCCTTATAATATTAGGTACAGATCAGACACAGGCATGGGAACTCATTATAGCATTTCTCTTTACTGAGACCACTACAACATAAGTGCACAGATGAAAAGCACAAAACACATTAGCTTTTGTTTATAACATGCCTAATCACCTAAGCTATTAGTCATAAGGAAGGGAAGGGAAGTATATACTTACAACTGGGCTACCCTGTGGGGATCAGGTGACATCATTATGCCAGGGTCTGAATAGCAAAAGTCCTTTAAAATACCCTGCTTACATAGAATAATTGTTTACAACAAAGTTGGATAGTGCCCACCTTCAGCAGGATGTTTCTCATGAGAACATGTACTATCTCAGCAATATCTTATCCACCTTATCTTATACATAACTGGACATACACAAACACAGATGGTCTTATCATAAAGTACTAATATATTGCTCATAAAAAGGCATTCTTTCTCAAGGTGTATCTTTTCTCATAACCTTGCAGCTGTGCTGCACAGAACAATCCTTTTTCATAAACCTAATATTTTGCTTATCCACAAGGCCAGTACTAAATGATGCTGAATCACCTGACTATCTAAAAGGTTATTTGAAGACTTGATATTCCACCAGCCAAGGCCACAGATTCATATATGTTTTAGAGTTTCAATATTCTAGCTAAAGCTATTAACTCTTCTATAGTCCAACAGCCCTCAGTGCCTTCACTTCTATTCTCACCTGAGTCTGGAACAGGCATGCCCCCCTAAGAAACCTCCAGGTCAAATGTCAGCACCACCCCTGGATCTCTGCAAGCCTCTTATCCCTTTGCAAAGCCAGGGATAAGGCCTGGACTTAGTAAAAATCCTCCCTTTCCCTCCCTGACCTGCACTCATACAGAGCTCTCAGAAACACCTGCACCAAGGCAGTCCACTCTGCCAGGGCCGACTACTTCAAATCCCATCTCAGATCTAACAAAAACTTCCCCTCCTGTTTCTGTAGTGTGATCCACTCCCTTATAGACCCCTCATCCCAGTCTGTTCCCCCAACTCTAATTGTATATGGCACTCATGTCTCAGACCCCTCCACAACTGCCAACATTTTCAACAAATTCTTTACTACCTGTGCACTACCTGACCACACCTCCACCATACCCTAAGACCCTCCACTACCTCCCCGCTCTGTCAGCTTCAGCTTCCTGTAAATCTCTCCAAATGAAGTACTCCAGGCCCTGTTGTCTCTAAGCCCATCAAATCAAGCCCTAATGGCTTTCACTCCTGACTTCTCCGTATCTCTGCCCCTGCTATCGACGCCCACCTCACGTACCTGCTGAACCTCTTCTTCTCCTCTTGCACTGTCCCTACAGCTTGGAAAACCACAAGGGTTCTCCTCCTACACAAGGGAGGTGACCCAGCCACCTCTGGCAATTATCAACCAATTTCATTCCTCCCCTCCCTTGCAAAATTGTAAGAGTCCTTAGTCCTAGCCAAGCTAACAGGCTATCTATCTTCCTCTAACTTTCTCTCCTCCAACAAATCAGGGTTCTGCAAACACAACTCCACTGTCTTCTCTCTCCTATGGGTGACAAACACTATTCTATCTGAAATGGACTAAGGGCATATCACAGCGGCCATTTTCATAGACTTAGCTAAAGCCTTCTACTCCATCTCCAACCCCTTGCTTCACAATAAGCTCCATTCAGTTGGTCTGTCCACCCCCACTGTAAACAGGTTCAGCTCTTACCTCTCAGGTCAACAACAATCTGTCCAGGTGTGCACCACCCTGCCATCCCCTACCCACCCTCACTGGCATCCCTAAAGGCTCCATTCTCTACCCCATCCTCTTTTCCCTCTTTATTAATGACCTCCCTTCAGTCTGCACTAATGCCAGTATACATATGTATGCTGACAACCCTATCCTCTGTTTCTCAGGTCCCACCACTGTTTATGTCCAACCCCCCCTCCCCCTTCAAACAGGCTTCAACAAAGTCCTAGACTGGTTTCACACAAATCATCTGCAAGTTAACACTAAAAAACTGTCTCGATGACATCTGGCATGAGACAAAAACTGGACAAGCTACCCTCACTCCCCACCTAAGCTACCCTCACTCCCCACCTTCTCAACACCACACGTACCCACACTTGATGCAGTCTCCACTTTCAAATACTTGGGGGTATGACTTCAACCCCATCTTGACTTCTCCTCGCATACTGCAGCTACTATTTCTAAGCTCTGTCCCAAGCTAGGCATTCTCCACAGAAACAAAAACTGCCTCCCCCTCCACATCTGGCAAGGGCTAAGAAAGAAAATGATTATTCTGGCCTTGACTACACCAATATAATCTACTGCACTGCCCCTGCCACATCCCTCTCCAAGCTTGAGATCCTCCTAAATTCCTTCTGTCATTTTGCCTCCAACTCCCCTCCCCACACCCTTCACTGCCCTCTTTACTCTTCCCTCACTACCATGCCATTATCCCATCATCATCAGACTCACTGTCTGGCCTTTATTGCCAAATATTAGCTTAGGTCCCTCCCCCCATCTCTCCTCCCTCCTTTTCCCTGCTTCCCCCTCCTCCTATCCTCTTCAATCCAGGGATGCCCACTCTTTCTCCTTACCCCATCCCCACTCTGCCGTCGGCTTTGCAGCATTTTCCTACTGACTCCCCTACCTCTGGAACCAGCTCCCTCCTAACACCCACCAGTTCCCTTCACTCTCAGCCCTAAAGCTGCTGCTTTGCTCCTCCCCCCGGCCCAGCTCCTGTGTTGCCTCCCACCTTGCCTCATAATCTCCCACTTGCATGCTACCTGGCCTGGTTTTGCCTTGCTGTTCTCGCTTGGTCTTCCCTTTCCAATCTCTATCTATAGCACCATGGCTTTGCTACCCTTGTGTCTTGCACACTTGGTATTACTTGGTTTTAGGGACAAAAGAAGGCCGAGGCCCATCGAGATTGTCCCCCACATTTTGTGGGACATTATAGCTCAGTATAGGTTCTCCCTTATCCATAGATCCAAGTTATATTTAAATGCATCAAAACTAGATTTAGTGATTAATTCTTTGGGCAAAGTGTTCCACAACCTTGCTGCTTATATGTTGAAAAAATGTTAATTTTCAATTGTACTTACCTACATATTTTTGTCATTGTGCTCTGCTATTTTATTGATGTTTATTTTGCCACTGTTTTATGCTTTATGTAAGAAAAGCTTTCTCCATCTGTCTGTACTATTTCATCCTGTTGTCCTGGGGTTGCACCTAGAAACAAGCTCTGGCTCAGTGTGCCTTTCCCGGTTACCAAAGTTTAAATATATAAATAAAAAAAATAAAGACATAAGGGCATAAGAATTTAAAATGGGAGAAGGCAGAAGCCCATCAAACCTATCACTTGCTTCTCAATAGTTATAACCCTGTACACTCTTGGTTCTTAGGTACTTGTCTAAATTATTTTTGAATGATAAAATAGTGTTACTCATGACCACAGAATCTCATAATGCAATCCATACATTTGCCATGCTCTGAGTGAACAAAAACACCTCATTTTCTCTGTGACAAATAGATTCTCTCAATTTCCAACTATAGCCTCTAGTTTCCCTAATGGCAATTCTTTTTCCTGGATGCAGAGTCTCTCATAATGAACATCACTAATGGACTTTTAAATTAAGATCATGTCCCAACTCAACCATCTGTATTCAAGTTTATATACATTTAAATCAGTTAAGCGTTCATCATATGTTTTGTCTCTTACATTGCTAATTAATCTTGTAGTATTTCTTTGTACTCTCTGTAATTTAGCAATGTCACCTGTATGGTATGGTACCCACAGCTATACAAAATAGTCCATATGAGCAGGACACACTGGGGACCGATACAGGGGCAATCACATTATTGTTTCTGGTACCCTACCAGATGCCTTCAGGGACAACAGCATGGTCTACTCTGTCAGGAAAGTGTGGCTGCCTTCGTCCCCTCTTAAATCCATCTGATCAAGATCAGTCAGGTCTCTCATAGAACCATAGAATCCTACCAGCAGAAAAAGACCATTCGGCCCATCCAGTCTGCCCGAAAGAGATAATCCTCCCCCTCCCAGCTTTTTTACCTCCCACCCCCTTCCTTCACTTTCAACTGGTCATTCCTTCTTTCTGCCATTGACATTGATGAAACCCTCTCCTTTTTCTACTCTAAGTGTATCAGTATTTGGGACAAACATGCACCCCTAAGTAAATCTTATGTAAGAGGGTCTCACATCTCCTTGGGTTCAGCTGACTGTATTCACCTATGTAGATGCTGCTTAGGCTTGCTCTAAATTGACTCACTCTCCTGTGGATTTTCTGTGTTATAATTGGCTCAGAAATTCCTGTACTGAGGCTGTCAGGTCTGCTGCAGATCGTTATTTTCCCTCCAACCTTCAGAACAATCTTAAATCCCCTGAAAATTCTGGAAGGTGATCCACTTGCTTTTTGATCCTCCTTCCCATGCCTCATCCCTAGTCCTTTTAGAGATTGTTCCCCCTTCTCTGACCCCCAGGTCACCTCCTTCACCCACTTACTTCTACCTCAGTCCTCTGAATACACCTCTGCTGCATTGTCCTCCGTCCTACCAGCCCTCATATGGCCCCTCTTTCTCCTTTTGTCCTGTCTCTCCTTAGAAGATCATACTGGCCATCCGTTCACTCAACTTCTCCAAAGATCTCAGCCCAGATGGGTTAAATCATAAACTCCTTCACACATCTGCACCTGCTATTGCTGCCCCACTCACCCATCATTTTAACCTCTCTTTTGAATTTTGCTGTGTACCTCAGTCCTAGAGTTGGCTAACATTTTCCCCTACTTAAACTCTTCCTCACCTGAAAACTTTCAGCCTGTTTCATTGCTCCTTACATTTGCCAAACTCCAAGAGAAGCTGGTATATGCTCAACTATTAGACTTCCTTTCATATACCTTTCTCTCAGTGTTCCAGTATGGTTTCTGCAAAGGCTACTGCACTATATCCTTGATCTTCACTGTCACTGACTCCATCCATAAAAGGCAAAATCAGCCCTAGGCACCTGTAGTCCCCATGGTCAAGGAGATCCTTGATATGGGGGGGGGGGGCTTCAGCTAGAGTGCACTCTAAGCAGCAACAGAATGGAGAAAGCAATGAAAGTCACTCAGTCTAAAACAGAAGTTTCCTGCTCTGGAACTCCCCTCCCCCTCTGCATGCTTTGTCATCTGCATCATCATCTCTGCCAAGCTGCTCTCTCATTTATCATTTGCAATAAAAAGTACTCTGCTTTACCACTTACTTAAATTGCTGCTTTTGGTTTTCTTCTCTGCTGCATGCCAGGCCTGGCCTGTGTCAGCCGCCCATCATTCAAAGCTGTAACTAAAATGACTGTGTTGCATTCCCCCACCCCACCCCTCCTGGTGTCTTAAGCCCTACTTACAGTGACCAAGCTGTTACTCACCAGTGTGATTCACAGCAGTGTCAGTCTGTACCTGGTCATTTATGAAGCCAGTGGTGTATACCACTTAAAGACACACTGGCTTCTACACCAGTGTCACACCAGTGTCTTGTAAACTGCATTGTGGGACCCATCCTTCAAGGAGTTCCTTCTGTATTGTGATGCTAAATTACCCTCAGGAAGTGAGGTGAAAAGTGGCCACCGTTTACACAGCACTTGAAACCACCTACACCAGTTAAGCTCCTCTGTCTGGGAGAGGACTGGGACAGCCAAACCAATGTGATGTCTGCACAATTTATACATGCAAATGGAAGCCATTGTGGCACACCAAACCATCTACACCAGTGTAGAAATGGTCACTGTAAACAGGGCTATACTCTCAGAAAAACAAAGCTTCTTTAGTTCATCATTTATTTATTCATTTATTTATTTAACTTTGTTCACTGGGTGAGTTCCTGGCAACAAGTACCTTTGTCAGGCAAGACACGGGTGCAGAAGCACAGAAAAACAGATTTCAGTGAATACATATGAATTTAAAGCAAGCTGTAGACAAACATGAGCACATATGGTATAATATTTAAGCAATAAGGCATGACATAGGTTATTGTGTAATAATGTCACTCCTGGGGTGGATTGAAGCATGAGGTAAAGCTGAGTGCTTTCACCACCTCAGGAGTGACGTTATTACACAATAACTTACACCTTGGAGTGCCTTATTGCAATTATACAATGGCTCGAAGTTATACAAAACAAATAAATTATTTTTAAAACATTTTAGTAGATTTTTGGTGTGGCAATATATCTTTGTTTCTGAAACATAAGAGCCTGACATCTGCCACATCCATACAATGATGTTATTGTGTAATAACATCACTGTCTCAGGCACACACTGACCAATCAGAGTCCATGAAATTTTCTTACCATTGTATAATTAAGCAATAATGCACGACAGGGTGTGGTATATCGTGAGATATCGTCACGCCCCAGGTGGTTGGGCACGAGGCAGCAGGCCGAGTGCGTCCAACCGCCTGGGAAGTGATGATATCTCACGATATACCACACCCTGGAGTGCATTATTGCTATTATGAACTAGGCTGTGAAGAGAAATTGGTTAGTAAATTGAAAGAAGAGTCATTTTTGGTTTTTTTAACATTTATTTCTTTTGTGAATACATTTATTTGAAAAATGAGAAAAAATAGTCCCATTTATTCAGGGTGAAGTATGGCAACAGTGAAGTAGTAACATGTTTTATATTCTCTGTGTTAATAGTTGTAGTAAACAGTTGTAGTAAAGTAAAAGGTTTTGTACAGTAACATTTGTTTTTTATTTTATTTTTCATTTTCTTTATAATTATAGACGTTTAATTGAATATTGCCAGACATCGTTCCTACTTGTATGTAGGGGAAGAACTGTTTGCTTGACTGCGGTATAGAGATGTCTTCAGTGAAGGTTTCCAGTCGGGTTTGTTTTGCTGACTGTACTGTCGGTGGATTGGTTGAGCTGGTTGAGGGATATCCTGTTCTTGTTGCTGTGGGTGGAGCTACAGGAAGAGAAGAGCGTTATTGAGTAACCGTTTTTGAAGTGGAGCACTTGGTACTTATGTGGGCGTTATGGTGTCTGGGCGATCGTCGTTTGGATTTGTGGAGGTTTAAAAGGTGAGTGTAAGTGGGTTTTGCGAGCTGCATCGTCGATGAAATGTTTCTGGGCTACATGTTCGAATCTGGTGGAGTGCGGGTTTACTTACCAGAGATGGCGGTTCTTGAGAGAGAGACTTGCTGTGGGACGGAGTTATGTTTTCGTCTTCTTCTGGAGCTGTGGACATCTGTTTTGAAAAAAAAAAAGTAAATTAGACGTTTTTTCAGTGAATGGGGAGGGGGGTTGAAGTACTTACCGAGTTGTGCTGCATTTCTGTATTTGGCCTTGACTGTTCGGTAGTTTTGAATTTTTTTGAAGGGATTGCTGTTTCTTCTGGTGGGATTGTGGGTGCTGATTTCGTAACCGATTGAAGAGGTGTTTGAGGCAGGTCTGTGGTGTTGTTTACTGTGGTTAGGATTTTACTCCACTGGTGTCTGTCAGTTAAAGAGGGCTGCCAATAGCTTCTTATAGATGTTTCCGATTTGTGGCCAGTGACGGACATGATTTCCTTTGTTTCTAGTCCGGCTTTAGAGAGCAGTTGCACTGCGGTGCTTCGTAGGCTGTGATTTGTGTAGATTTTTGGGAGGTTTACTTCTTTGCAGATTCTGGGGAGCATAGAAGCCAGGTAATTAACACCTACTTGACTCTTTTCTGTACCATATAGGTTGTTTTCTGGAAGCTGTGGTAGTCGTTTCGGATGACAGTATAGCAGGGGCATCCGTGGCAGTTTCTTTAGGTAGAGCTCGAGACTTCTGACAGGACACAGTGGGTCAGTTGGATTTTCAAACATAAATCCTCTATTACTTTCTTTATTTCTTTCCAGTGGATCGTTGTGATTTTTTTGTACTCATTACAGGAAAGAGAGACATATCGCAAGCCTGGTTCGTTATTGTTAATTACAAAGCTAGTAGGTTTTAACTGTCGGAGTCCCTCTTTCCCTCGTCTGGCGAAATGAAGCTGTAAATCTAGCCAAACCTTGCGTAGTAAACCTGGTGCTGTGTTTGGGTTTAGGGCTGCTGAAGTTTTATTTGAATTAGATGGCTTTCAGATAATGCTGGGTGGTGTTTTGTTATGTCCTTTCCTTCACGTTTTAGGTTTTTTATTACTCCGATGAATACGTTGTTTGACGTTGTGAAGGAAGGGTCAGTCATTAAGCTGAAATTTCTGTTAAGAGGTGGTTCATTTAAAAAACGATTAAGACCAGCTCTTATTCCAGTGTAACTAGTTATGCCATATTCTGCCCATTTGCTGATCTAACGCTGCCATAAAATTCACGGGCAATGTATTTAAATTTTCAGCTGTTACTGTTGCAAAGTCTATGTCTATTTCTTTTCTGTCAGCCAATCTTTTAAAACATTTACTGCCCAATTGGTTTGACGTTTTGTATTCTGCTCGTTTTTATTCATTTCTATTGAGTTTAACTGCTCAGGTGTTACCTGTATATGACGTTTTGGTCCTTTCTTACAGTTGGTTTACTCATTTTTTTTTTTTTCAAATTTTTTCAAGGTGTTTTCTATGTCCAAGTTGAAATTTACTTGGTGAGATGCTGCTTCTCTTTCCATTTGAGGTAAGTGCTGAGTTCTGTCAGTGGTGTAGTGATATGCTAGTTAGAAGCTTTGGTCAGTTGCTGGCTCTTTTTCTTTGGTGTGATGATGTAGCTAGATATCATCACGCCTTTGTTCAGGGACTGACCAATCAGAGTGTAGGATTTTTTTTCCCTAGTTCATAATTGTAAATATACAATGTAATATGCAGTGTGATATACAATGTAATATACAAAAGTGCTTGTAATGTATTAAACAAAGGTAGAACTGAGGATAGAGAAAGGACGAGGAGTAAGAGAGAGGAGAAGAATGAAAAATGTGACTGAGTTTGGTCGGTGGGTGCGATTAGCTCATATAAGGTGGGAGGTCATGACAGGTGAAGGTTATATGAAGCAAGAGCAGGCTTGGGATGAGGATTAATGTGACTTTAGGAGCTTGGCAAAGGCATAGAGAGAGGAAGATGTTTTGACAAAAGGAGGTAGGGAGTTCCAAACTGAAGCTACATGATAACTAAAAGAGCACTGACCCATATTTGTGTGAAATCTGGGTATTATTATGTTGTTTTTGGTTGCTGTGGTTGATCATTATTAGTAGCAGAGAAAGGGACCCCTGAATGAGCTAGGCAAGTTAACCCTTCCCTGTCTGAAAATTAATAGAAAGCCATTGAGAATCACAGTCAAGGAGAGAGGGTTTGAACATTTATTTGTGTGTGTTCCGAAGACCTTTGAGCTCAAGAGCCCTTTTTCAAAAGTGTCCAACTCATGCAAATTACATACAATGTCAGGCCAATACAATAAACAACAGGTGACAATGAGCATTGACACATTACAGGAGGTTTTAGCAATGGGTTAAAACATCAGACATTCACATCAGCAGGGGGAATTTACAGAAGATAGGATCTTGGATACAGGAGGCAAGATTCTGCCAGATATGGACTAAGCACACATGCAGCGGAGTTTTGGAAAACGTAGGCAGTGACTTGGGCCTTGAAGGGTGAGAAGCTGGGAAGAGTGCTAATAGCTGTGGGAAAGGAGTTTCAGGCTTTGACTTCTCTAGACACAAAAAAGCACTGGCCAAGTGTTGTTCTTGCAGAGCAGGATCAGTTTTTGATCCCCCATGGTTCAGGTTCCATAGTTATTTCTCTTTTTTTAACCCTATATTTATGCTCCCATCTTACCTCCTCTCTCCACTCTCTCAGACATCCATGCTACCGTCTTTCAATCTGGTCACAGTCTGCCCCTAGAGTGCATGGTCCACTAGTCCTACGTAGCCGGATTACCCCTCTGGGTGGGGTGAGGAGGGACCCCGATTCCTCCCCTGAACCAGTCTTTTCTCTTGTCATGGTACCAGCACAGCGGAGTCTGCTGCAGCCATCCAGGATGCACCATGAAGTGTTGTCACCTAGGAGAGAGTGAGGGTTTTTTTTCCCCTCTTTTTACATCCTCCCCAGATGTCAGCATGCAATGGGGGCCAATGAGCTAGGAGGCGTGTTGAGACTTGCCTCCTGCTCCGCTCCCTACTGACTTCTACCCAGTGTTCTTGCTGCTGCCCCCATCTACTGCACCTTCCACCTGGGCTCCCTTAGGTGGTGGTATTGTGGTGGGAACATGTAGTAATCCCCCCAGGAGAAGGAGAACTGTCGTTGGGTGCTCCATCCTTCTCCTCCCTGGCCGACTGCTGGCAACCTGTGCTTGCTCCCAAACAAAAAGATAAGGCGCCCAGTGCCTCAACCCTTAGTGCCACCAGGCCAGCAGGTTCCAAAGGCATTTCTAACAAGAGAGAAGTGGTTTCAGAAACCTGGCAGCATTTAGTGAAGATGAGCACGCTTGCATAGAATGGCTTTATTGAGGTTAATGTAGAGGTGGAAAAGAAGGTTGAGTGGAAATCTGCAGGCTTGGTTGAAAGCAGCCAACATTCTTTTGAGGACAGTGTCATTCCCGGCACAGTAGATGACTGTACCATAGTCAATCATTAAGATGATGAGGCTGTAGACAAGTGAGTGTTTTTTTTTTCAGATCAGGGGCAGGATTGGTCCTGTTTCTGTATAGCAAGCCAAGATATTGGCAGATGCTTTTAACCAGACAGTCAACATGAGATGGGAAGGTCAGGGTCATGTCCAGATGTATGGCCAGGTACTTGAAAACCATGGACCTGTTCAATGGAGTCCCCAGGTGGTATTTTGTTTATAATCTTATTTTATTATATTTCTCAACCTGTAAAGAAAAACTTATACAACATCGGCAAACTGATGAAGAAATTATAATACATATACTTTACTGGGAGTAATAAAAGCTAAGAATCCTTATACAGAAAAACAATACAATTAATAAAATAGAGTTACAGAGTAAATACAACAATCAAAAAAAAAAATTAGTAAATAGAAGCTGTAAAAACCCTCCTCATGAAAAAGTAAATGATAAGGTCACAGAGAAAGCCCATAAATCCTGTAAGTGGAGCAGAAAGAAAAGTCATATAGCCAACCGAGCAAGAACAAATTATGGGACAAAAGAAGGGTTAACCTCTAATTGAAAATAAATCCAGGGCCTCCATTTCTGTTGGCTGGCACTTTCTAAATTTCAATATTGAAATGAAGCCTTCTGCACATTATATACAAAGTTAACAATTTTATACCAACAAGATTGAGTTGGGACTTGAAGTTTGAGCCAGTGCTTGGTAAGCACTTTTTTGGCATAAAGAATTAACAACAAGAATAGCTTAATGTGAGCCTTAGCGAGCTTGGAAACTGTTGGTGGAATCGTTAACAAAACCAGTTTGGATGTCAGTTGCAACTGCAGACAAAAAATCTGTTGGAGAGTGGTTGAGACTGACAGCCAATATGATCATAGTTTTGGACAACTCCAGAAAACATGGTCTTGATTGGCAGAAGCCTTTCCGCAGAGCCACCAGCATTGAGCAAAATGGGAGCCCTTGTACTTGGCCACTTTAACAGGAATGAGGAAAAACCTAGAGCGGCATTTACAAGAGAATTCTCGTACGTAGGGCGAGGACGAGGTTTTATAACTAGGCAAAGCTGAGGAGAGCCACTCCTCCCAAGAGCAACATTTGGATAATTCCCTCCCCCAACTAGTAAACAGTGATTTAGCTGCCGCTGACATAGAAGATCAAATATCCAAATAAAAAGCCCCTAGTAAGTGATCAACTGTTTCTCCATGTTGTGAAGCAATAATTATTCTTATCAGTGGCAATGTAGAGAAGGAAGGCAGAAACGGAGAATAGGATAACACATCCAGATGGGACCCAGATTACAAATATCTATAAAGAGCAAGGCATGACAGATCATATAGAGATTGAAGTTGTGCATAACAAAGATGTCCCCGAGCGTCGGAAACCTGGCGATAAAACTCAAGACCTAATTTAGCCCAGTTCCTAAGAAATATATCACATTTACTGAGAGGATTAGCAGCATCCTAGGCCATAGCTGATACCAAAAGATGTTGAGCTGAAGAGAGAGAGTTCGGATAGGCACGCCACACTTTAATTATTGCCACTGTATATGAATAAAAAAGGGAAGTTGAAATCTGAAAAGTAGGAGCCACATAAGTTATGCGCGAAAGACTGTAAAGATCATTCAAGGCAAATTCAATATCTTTCCAATAAGCTTTATAATTCGGGTTCATCCAGTAGCAAAAGATCCCCATCTGGGCTGATTTGTAATACCATTTTAAATTTAGAAGCCCTACCCCTCCTTGAGCAGGAGAAAGATATAAAAGTGCTGCTTTTACATGAGGCTTCTTGTTAGACCTGATAAACTGAAGGGTAGAGTGCTGCCAATTATGGAAACAAGAACGCAGGCTGGCCTGTCGGTGCAGCAGTTGGATTTCCACTTGTGTCACTGGCAACCCAGGTTCGGGAATGAGCCTGGGTCACTGGAGGGCTGGGCAGCAGAAGAAGGATTGAGTGTCCTGAGGAATGCCCTCCTCCGCGGGGAGGGTGGGGAGAGTGTCTGGAGCTCAATGGACCCCTGGCGGAGGCTGGGGGTTGTGCAGTGACCAGTGTTTGCGAATGTCCAGGGGGTGGGGTGGATGCAGGATATCACTGCACATCCCCACCCCTCAGAAAACCAGGAAAAAGGAACAGCTGCCAGCCACCCTAGATGAAGCCCACCACGGCTTCAATTGGCCCCCCAGGCTGACCCTCCAACCTATCACATTGTCTGCAGTGCTAGAGGTGATGCCACAACCCCATCCTGGGGGTAATCCAGGGGGTATCGGAGGGTTATGGTCTTTGTGGGGGGTGGAAGCCTGTGGTCCATGACCAGGCAGAGGGTACCAGGCAGCTGGCAGCTGGGGAGCATAAAAGAAGAGGGAACTGGGAGTGTGTGAAGCAGAAACAATATTTTAGGAAGGACTATCATTCGAACCACTTCTACCCACCATAAAAATGATAATGGCAAAGTTAACCAAAAGTCAAAATCTTTTTCATTGAGGGAATGAGAGGTTCAAAATTGAGAAGATCCACATGCTCAGGTGACTTCGTTAATCCAACCCCAAGATATTTAATATAGTTCCTGTTCCATCAGATGGGGAGGAGCTGCTTAATTTCAGCTGGGGAGAATAATGAAAGGCTGTTATCTCCATTTTTTGTTTATTCAAGCAGAAACCAGACTGAGACTGAAATTCATCCAACAGATGGAAGAGTTCATGGAGTGAAGGTGTAGGGTTTGTAAAAGTTAACAAAATATATTCTGCAAACAGGGTTACTCTGTAATCCCTACTTCCAATCGGAATACTCTCGATATTTTGAGAAAGCCGAATATGAGAAGCTAAAGGTTCAACATATAGGGCAAATAAGAGGGGTGAGAGAGTGCATCCCTGGCAGGTGCCTTGTCTCAAAGAAAAAGAGGATGAAAGAGAACCATTTACCTTAACATAAGCAGTTGAATTAATATAAATCTGCTGCAGCATATTAATGAAAAAGGGAGGAAAACCAAATGCCTGTAAAGTTGACTAAAGGAAGGGCCATGAGACTCGATCAAAGGCCTTTCTCCATATCTAGGCTGGCCAGAACCAGGGTGACAAAATGCCTATGACCATGATCCAAAAGCAGGAAAGTACGACGAACATTATCCAAAGCTTGCCTTTTGCATACAAAACCCAACTGGTCCTGGTCAACCAAGCAGGGGAGAAGGCCCTCAAGTCTAGCTGCATAAACTGACATAAAAAAACTTATAATCTGTATTAAGCATGAAGATGGGGTGATAAGAATCAGGTCAAAGATGGTCTTTACCTGGTGCTGCTACAGTTAGCGCCACAACAGTTGCACACTTCAACGAAGGAGGAGATGGTTCCCCTTTTTGAACTTTCCAAATAGCCCATAGAAACAATGGACATACAGCCTGCTGAAGGTCCTTAGCTTTATAAAAATCAGAGGGGAAACCATCTAAACCAGGAATTGTTCTAGATTTAGCCCACTTAATAGCTGCCTGAAGTTCTGATGAAGATACAGGGCCATCAAGAGACCCTGTTGGGTCTCCAAGAGTCGAGTGAGGATAGCATGAATCAGAAAAGAGGAAATATGTTCAGGGAGAGGAGTGGGAGAATCTTCAGAATACAACTGTTTATAATAGCTTGCAAAAATATTTAGAATATCACTATTTTTATGGGTAGGCTTCCCAGTGGTGGGATCTAACACTTTAAGGACCATTGCTGCAGATCAATATGCCCTAACAAGGTATGCCAAATATCTTGAGCCTTTAGGGCCACCCAGATGGAGATGCTGTCTTAGATAATAAAGAGCATATCATTTTTTTGAGTAACAAAATTTTGTAATTCTATTTTAGCTTGTAGTAGTTGAGTCTGGGCCGAGTGGTTCCCATCTAAAAGAGCTTGTTGTAGTGATTTAATTTCCTGGTACAGATCAGACATTCTTTTCTCCCTCTGCTTTTGCTTAGCCATCATGTATAAGATCAATTTATCTCAGATGGAAGCCTTCAAGGCATCCCACAATACCGTTTCCAAAACCTCCCCTGTGTTATTAAAAGCTAAGAAATCTTTAATGTGTTCCACTAACTCCCCAATCAAAAACTGATCTTTTAAATATGCTAAGTGCAGATGCCAGAAGGAATGGGGTTTCAGAAACAAAGGGCCAATAGAGACAACAAGAGGGGAATGCTCAGAGAAATGTATTGGGCCCATTTCCATACTAATAATGTCTCCCAAATGCTCAATAGTAGTAAAAAAATAATCTAGCCTAGCTGAGCAGCCATACCTCGGTGAATAATGTGAATAAGAGTGATCTTTTGCATGAAGGGATCTCCAAATGTCCACCAGCCTGAAATGTTGGAGCATGCAGGCATCATATTTAGACACTGCTGAGTGATGATACTTCAAAGGTTTGGAAGCATCCATATTAGGATCTAAGGTAATATTTAAGTCACCCCCCCCCCAAGTAATCTACCCTTCAACTTAGAAATCAGTAAAGAAAAAAAGCTTGAAAGACAGACTTTTTAGTTCACGGAAGGAAATAAGTGTTAACAATCATGGTCTCCTTCCCAAATAAAAAGCCAGTAAGAATGGCATATCTCCCCTCAGAATCAGGCACACTATCCTGGATTTACAGAGGGAGGCCCGGTGGACATAAAGTAAGAACCCCTCGCCACCTTCCTGCAAAAGAAGAGGCATAAAAGATCTTATCAAATCCAAATTCTGGAAATTTTTCATGCTCTTTAGGTGAGAAATTAGTCTTTTGAAAAAATATCAAATTAGCCCTTTGCTGACGGCAATAGTGGAGACGTCTATTATCTTTTCACAGGGCTAGTGATACTATTGGCAATATATGACACTAGCCTGAGACCATTGAGGCACTTATAAAAAAGCCTAAAATATATATTGGTAGGTTAAATAACCAACAAATTGACAAAAAATAGAAAGTGAGTAAAGGGCCAGGTAAAGAGGACATAGAAATACATGAAAAGTCCACATTACACGCTGTAGGGCTCAGCTTACTAGGCAAATATCTCCCAGATATAAATATGAAAATAAAAAGCTTATTTCTTCTCAAAACATTTGCTGAGAAGTATATTCTTTGAAAATAAAACACTGAGAGTAAATACACAAAACAGCAAACCAGCAAATAACAAATACATAGAACCAGAAAACATTGCAGTACTATAACACTAATCATATTAAAAAAACACTTTAAATGAACCAATACTGTCAACCTGGCAGATTTCAACAGTTTCAAACAGGAAAAGTAATCTGATTTTGAAATCCAAAAAACTACAGAGAACAAACTTCAAATAGACTAAAGATTGAACCAATAGTGAGATCTAAAAATATAGCCCATAATGTCCCTGACCAAATCTGAATTCACCATCATAAATTAAAAAAAAACAGTATAAGGCCATGCGAAAGAAGATAAAGGCAAACGTAACAACCCCAACACTATAGCAAAATATTGAGATTTACCCATCCATTTTAAAAACAAAACAAGATAGGTTTGCTGCATGGTAACTAATCTGCTTCCAATGTAGGGAGCCACAAAAAAAAGTGGCTCCTAGGAAGTACAAGCACTATAAGTAGCACTACTGGGGAATACAAGATGGAAACAATTACCCCAAGGTTCAAAAAGAACCAAAAAAACATTGTGGGAAAGGACTGCTCAAGGCAATCACCCAGATTAAGCATGGCCGTCTGACTAGAAACCGAAAAAAGTGTTATCATTAAGAAAGGCATAAAAATGTTTGCCAAATGTGCCTCTTACCATTCCATGGAGGAAAAAAGAGAAAAGAAAAAAGAAACTCCCCACATTTATGAGTCTAAAAAGAAGTAAGAGACCCAAGAGTAACTCGGAGTATAAAGTAACTGGAAGCCCCTGGAAGTACATAAAAAGTATAATACTAAAATCAGACAAGAAAATTCCCTTTACTCCTGGTGCCTCCCCCCCAAAAAAAGTAAGGAGCTCATTAAGGTTCGAGAAGAACAATCACTAAAACAAATCCCATTAGTAATGAGTACAGGGATCCAGTACACAGAGAAGCATCTTTCAAATCAGATCCACAGCTTCAACAATGACTAGGAAAATGACCTCTGCTAGCTAAAAAAAAAGCAACATTATCCATAAGGAGCTACCTGGATCTAAGTTAGTTGCCTCCAGTGGAGCAGTATCACTGCACTGGTAGTGGTTGGGGCAAAACTGTAATCCAAACCAACCTGGGGGGGATGTATCCCCCCATATTCCCAGCCGCTCATGTTCCAACGAGCAGCTGCACCTGCCACGGCTCTGGAGGGCAATCTAAATCAACACCCGGGCAAAACATTGCTAGCCTGTACTGTGCCCCCTGACGCTCATGTCTGTCTTTGGGGGAAATAGAAAACTGAGTCAATAGGAAAGGAAGAAAATATATAGTATAGTGGTCTCAGTGCTTCATGCAAATATCTCCAATAGAGAAAAAAAAACTCAAAAAATAAGTGCTCACCTGGGACGCAAAAAGGAGATAAATTTTATCGTTACAGTGTGGGACAAGTTCCAATAATGGTTTACCAAAAAAGAGGGTGTTCCATAAGGTTCAGGAGAGGAAGCTCCCTCATTCAATCCACCAGCTTCCATCGAGGAAGGGAAAGAAAAAAAAGAAACAGGAGAGGATAAATTTGAAACAGCCAATTAAGAAGGAAAGACTCTGGGACTAAACAACATACAATGTGGGAAAGAAGGAAAAAGGAAACAGTAGAAAATGGCTCAACTAAACAAAAAAAAAAAAAAAAAAAAAGAGAAAGACAGAAAAAAAAATACAGCCAGGGACCCAAAATAAAATAATGAGTCAGACAGCACTAAAAAGAAAGGAAATAAATAAGAGGCAGACCAAAAGGAAAAATATAAAAAGGAGAAAGTAACAAGTAGCAAGGAAAAAACAGGAGGTAACCACAGACGATAAGGATATGAGCCATATGAGGTGTACTCAGTCTGCATTATTACCAGGTAATCGCTATTAATGATTCATATGAAGTCCACAACTAGAAATAAATGTTGACAGTAATAATCTACCAGAGCTGGCCAACAAATCAGCTCGAGAGGTCAACAGGGAAAATCCAGCAGCAAGTCCCAAATAATCATGTTGAATCCTCTCTTCGGAAGGCTTGCAGCGTAATCTTGATATCCTGGAGAGTTGCTTCAGTGCGCCTCTCCTTACTCGATGAAGATGCCTTGGACCACGTGTCTTTTTGTTGGGATCACTTATCCCAAATATCCCTGGTATCCATGGAGCTATCTGGAATCAAAAGATGCCTTGTTTCCAATTGCCGCAGAGCATCAGTGGGCTCATCAAATATTTTACAGCCATCCTGGAAGTGAATGCGAATCCTTGCTGGGTACAAAGTAGAAAACTTTATATTATTGCCTGGAGGGCTTTAATGACAGGTGCATAAGCACGCCACTTAGCCTGTAGGGCTGGGGAGTAATCATTATCAAAATACACCCGAGAGCCTTGGAAGCTTAGAGGTCCATTCCGTCAGGCTCGATATAGAAGCTTCTGCTTAGTAGCAAAATTGTACAGCCAGAATGCAATATATCTAGGTCTCTGGTCTGGGGAAGACAGCTTTGACCTCTGGGCCCTATGAGCTTGTTCTGTTGGAAGGGAGTGAGATCTTTAATGTCCAGGATGGAATCTAAAAAGTCTTTCAAAAAGGCAACCATTCCACCCGACACCTCAGCCTCCTCTGGAACCCCGTATATCCTGATGTAGTTCCTCCAAGAGCAATTTTCTAGATCTTCACATCCCTCAGAGAGAGTTTAACAGTCCTACAGAACTCTGCCTAAAATTCTTTCAGCCCAGTCCATCCTGGAATCCATTTCAGTTGCATGTGCAGTAAGATTGGTGACCTGTGTTTGCAAGGACTGAACTGAGGAGCATAACTCATCCTGACCAGTTCTAGTTTCCAGCCAAAACTCTTTTATCTCTTGAAGAATAGCCAGTAAAGCAGAGTCTGTGGTCAGAGATGTAATGGATCCAGGGTCTGCCATAATGGTCCTAGTACACCAGGGCTATGATGCAGGAGGTGAAATCAAAGCAGCACCAGAAGGTAGGCTACTATTGTACACCAAAACTGATCACCCAAACTAATAGAGAATGCCTCATAACAAAATCGGTAAAATATACCAGAGTAACTCCGTATGCTGAGGCAAATTCTGATGGCTCACTGCGGAGCTGTAAAGTCAAGTATCCATTCCCCACTGGGGCGGAACTGGAAATCCCAAAAACTGAATGAGAATCTGAGTCCCCAGATGGTATTGTGATGTACTGGTTGTTGCTGCCCTTCAGAGCACAGATGATCCTGAACAGAAGGGATTTGGTTTTCTTGCCATTAAAGAGCAACTCTGCACTTCAACATATGCTTTCATAAATAAGATGTTTTAGCTGTTAACAATGTACTAGAGAATACTTTTTTTTTTTATTTCCAGTTATGTTTTCAAAGATTTACAGCAGTCTTGGTAATCCATCTAAAAAGTCTGTATAGAAAACATTTGCCCCTCACCTGTTAACCTCACAGTGCCTTTGTTTATGACATCATAGTGTTCACAATGACAATAGACTGTGATATCACAAACAGCAATCGTGTGGTCAACTGGGGGGAGTCAGATAAATTTTGAGAGACAGTAAAGAATTGCTGGATTATCTACAATATCTAGTAGACCAATAGCAGGGGAAGTGAAAAAATAACAAATAACTAGAAAACAGTAAAGTTAAAACATAACTGGTATAAATCTATATTGTTTTTAAGCTTTTTACTATAATACAGTTGCTCTTTAATGACCAGCCTGTTTGTGGTGAACCAGTTGCAGACCCCGCTATAGTTAGATTGCAGGTTGCCTTCCAGAGACTCCAGATCATGGTGGGATGTAAAGATGGCTGTCATCAGTGTACAGTAATGCTTTGGAGTGGACACATACTTTACAGACCTTGTTGAAGAAAAGGTTAACAATAGGGGTCCAAGAACTGAGCCTTGTGGGACTCCATTGGCAAGAGGTTGCAGGCTGGAAAACACTTCTCCACATCTGTTTTTTTGAGTTTTGTTGGATAAGTAGTCCAAGAACCACGTGGTAGCCTTGGCTAACAGGCCTATCTCCTGAAGTTTTACAAGTAGGAGGCTGTGGTTAACCAAGTCAGAGGCCTTGGAGAGATCAAAAAAGGCTGTGCCAACATATTCTACCTTTTCTAGAGCCACATGGAGTTTCTGGGTTAGCTCAATTAGAACAGTTGTTGTGTTATGCTGTTTTCTGAACCACTGTTGTTCAGCAGCTAGGAGATTGTGCTCCATGATGTAGGTCACCACTTAGTCACTGACAATTTTCTCTAAGGCCTGAGGGAGCAGGAAGAGGATAGAGATGAGCCTGTAGTTAGCCCACTGTGTTGTCTCTGGATTTAAAGACTGTGACCACATTAGCATGTTTCCAGATGTTGGGGAAGAAGCCAAACTGGAGCGAGAAGTTGAATAGTTTTGAATTGGTAGGGCCAGTTCTTTCATGGCCATTTGAAGTATCTTCATATTCAGTGCATTGGACACATTCTTGTTTTGGAGGCTTTGCTTTACAAGTATTTGTAACTGTTTTCAAGCTTACTTTTTCAAAATAGAATCTGGGTCAATTAGTGCTGGAGGAGACAGGGAGTCCTTGGGGACAGGGGCAGCCAGCAGGGTACCAGTAGGCAGGTCTTTGCCTATATTCACCAGGAAGGAATTAAAGGACTCAGCGATGACTTGCAGGTTAGTGGTGCCTGCTACATTGACATTTATGATGTTAAGGGTGAAGTGGCTTTTCTGACCTAGGACTTCATTGATAGTTTCCTATAGTCTCCTGGGATTGTTACTAGATTTACGGAGTTTTGTTTTGTAGAATTCACTTCTGGATTTCTGAGTAGCAGATTTGCACCATTTTCTCAGCTCTTTGCATTTCAGTAGGGCCTGGAGGTAGACTGCATTTTTTTATTAGGTCCACCGTTTGTCCCGTTCTTTGCAGAGTGCAAGGAGGTCCATGGAGAGTCAGTGATCTGTGGCTCCTTTGGTTCATTTAGGGGCAGAGTGGTCACACACAGTTTGGAAAGCTTTGAGAAGAAACTAAAGGTAAGGTTGATGTGGAATGCTGTCTACGTAATGCCAGTCAGTGATGGAGGTATAATTTCTAAGTTCAGTGAGCCTCTCTTCTTTTAGGCAGCAGGTGTAGATGAGTTGTTGTCAGGGGTCTTTACCTTCTGGCAGACCAGGAGCAGTAGATTGCAGAATGATTACAAAGCAGATCTGGCAGTACCTCTACATGTGAGAGCCTTTCAGGATGGGATGTCAGGATCCAGTCAATAAGTTTTTCTGTTGATACTTTGTAGTTCATATGAGTTGGGGATCTGACAACCTGGCTGAAGTAGAGGTCAACCAGTTTGTTTTTGTATCACCTGGAGTTATGGGAGACCCAGTTGATGTTAATGTCACCTAGGATTGACTTTTCATGGCTTTGGTTCAGGCAACTAATGTGCTCGAGAAAAGAAGTCAAATCCAGAGTCAGTTATGCTAAGTGGAATGTGGGTGACTGCCACAATTAGATTCTTGTTCCCATGTCTGAATTAGACGTTGGTCACTAGAAACTTGTAGGATGGATCAGGAGCTGTGGTAGTGAGCAGTTAAGCCTGTAGGTGGTCCTTACTGTACAGAAGGCATTGTCTGCACCACTTACCTACTGTACATGGCCCTTTCTAAGGAGGGTGTAAGAGGGAGTGCTATTTCATTATCTGAGATCTTCTCAGCCAGTCAGGATTCTGTTACAAATACCATTTAATTCACCAGTGACCTGTGTTCAGGAATGAGACCAGGTCATCGGGGGTTGGCAGGGGAGGAGAAGGATTGAGCATCTGTAGGACTGCTGTCCTTCTCCAGGGAGGGAGGTGTGCTGCCATCGGTGTGCTGGTGGCGTCTAGTGGTGGCTGGGGGTGATTCAAGGCAGAGGCAGACTGTGAGGGATGTGCTGGGGCCAACGCTGGGAAGGAGTGTGTGCGGCAGCGTTAGCACTCTTGTCCATTGGCATCATTGCATACCACACACGTGAAGGGGAGAACAAGGAAAGGGCACCAGCCTCAGTGGCATGATTGCCGTCTCTGTGGGGGGAACTGCTTGGTGCAGAGGGTATACGGCAGTATTGGATTCAGTCCTGGTGGCAGAGCATAGGGGGGTTCTCCACCTTCCCGCCATGGGGGGGCAAGCTGCGGGGCCTGAAAATGGAGCTGAGAGGGTCCTCGAGATAGCAGCTGGAGACCTCAGGAGGATGCCTGGACGTATGAGAGGTAAGGCAGACTGGTTGCCAGGGAGAAAAAGTACTAACAAAAAAAAAAATTAACTCAGGGGTCTTCCTTTGTATTTAAAATTGCAGTACTATATGGCACTCCCCTAACCCAAGTGATCCAATCTGAACCTACGCCTGGAAGAAACTACGTCTTGAACTCTGTCATACCCCAGTATTTGCTGTGGACTGCAGAGACAAACATGAGACAGCACTTACTACACTTTCTGAAACCTGCTGGTTCAGAGAAATATGAGATGCTGCCCTGAGGTCAAGTAGCCTAGAGACTTGCCCACTCTGGCCAAAGGACATTGATTTTGCTGTGAGTCAACAAGCACAAATTACGTTTTATGTATATACTGTTCTCAACTAAATTTTTTTTTTACTTTATTTATTCTCCTATCACCAGACCACCAGACTCTCTCCTGTGAGGATGCTTGACTTACCCGTCTCCCACTCACCTGAAGACTCAGTCCTACCTGTTGGGTGGGGCTACTCCACTCCATCATCCTGGTCCTGGTGTCCATTCCCCTGGGTAAGCCCCGCCCCCAGGGCAGGGCTGCCAACCTCCTTGGGTGTCCTTTTTCTTTAAGTCTGCGTGGGCATCCCGGAAGCGAAGGAGTCCCGACGGTAGCCGACGCACTCAGCTCGGGCAAGGGGGGTAGTCACTGATCCCCACCATCGCCTACTGGTGGATGGGGTTCTCCACCTTATTGGTTGCCCCATAGGCATGGCTTGCAATGCTTCCTGCATGGCACTGCGCTGTCCTGCCACTGGAAACTGCCGACGCCCCTTCCTCTCTTCCGTCCCACTGTGGCAGCATTACCACCAGCTGCCGCTAGTGGCCACTGCTGCACCAGGACCCCCAAAAGTCCATCCCAGGAGAGGTGAGCAGTCCAATGGACACTCAATCCTCTCCCATCCCTGCCACCTCCGATGACCCAGGCTCACTCCTGAACCCGGGTAGCCAGTGTGGTGCAAGGTGTGGTGTCTAGCACCTCAACCCTCAGCACCACCGGGATGGCCCCTGTTCTCAACCAATTTTTAATTTGATTTATACTTGACTGTGAGCTTGAGCTACAGGCGGCATTATTATTTCAGGCCAGATAGTTTAATTTAGTAACCACCATGTTATCCTAATACTGACAGGCCAGGCCATCATATTGTTTGTTTTCATATGTTTAATTGTTTTGGAGAGATATATTATTGAATGGAATGGGTTTACTTAATTTGAAGGAGGTACTCATACATAATGAAAGTGGAAATCCCATCGCAGGCTATATCAGACAGCATGGGGAAGAAATCTGTTCTTTAAGTTTATCTCTTGTCTGCAAGGATATGGTTGTATGTTTTTTTTTTTTACACCATGCAAAGGAACAATAAACATAACATTACAACAGTGTTGTGTAGTAACTATATGTGAGAAGTGAGGTCATCTCAGGTAGGAGACCCAAGGCCCTACATACTCATTTGTAATTTTTTACAAGAAATGGTACACCTACAGGGGAAATGTTGGTCAGGAAACTTAGAGAAATCTCCTATTCTTATCATAAGTACCATAAGATATTTAACTTCTGCCTTAGCTGGAGATGGGCAGAACAGTAGCTGTTATGTAAGGAATAACACACTCCAGGATCTCCATAGAAACATAGAAGTTGTCAGCAGACAAAGACCACTTGGCCCACCTAATCTGCCCTAAATTCCTTACATCTCCAGCTCTTCTAAGATACTGTATACAGATGCATCTCATGTGCTGCTATGCACAAGGTGCAGTCAAGTGCTTTCTATTGCTGAATGTGTCCATATACAGTATCTTACACAATGGATGTATCATTCCTCAAAAAACAGTTAAATAAAAAAAAATTCTTTAATGAAGTTTGACACCAGGGAAGATGGAAATGGGTGATCAGTACTGGGTTGAGGGGCAACAGATCGCATTCACTCCTGACAGCAGAGGAGGGGCGCTGTGCTGTTTGTGTGTATTTAAAAAATACTTTTGTAATTGCTGATTAATACTACACAGGCAGCTAGTTAATACTTCAAAAGCCATTTCAGCATGCTACATTGCACCACATACAGGTATTAACAGAGTAGTCCCCGCAGTGCAGCTCCTAATAGTGTATGCACATGACTACCCCAGCACAATTTATGCGCTTGGTGCTCCCAGAGCAGTGGTTCTGTTTGAAGATCCACCTTGCAACCAAACCACTCAGCAGCTCCCATAGCATAATTGTTTAGGGCACTGCACTGTGAACCCGGAGATCAGGGAGTGAATACCTAAACATACTGATATTTTGCTTAGCCTCAAAGTGCACTTGAGTGGTGATCCATGCCAGTGTTATCTTGTGATAGTAAAGCTATACTAAAGGGACTTAGTGCAAGAAAACTTAGCTCTTGAAGGGGGAAAACTGCCCTTGGGATCATGCTCAGGAGAACAATCTGCTAGGAGCGTGTATACATGACACAATCTCTCATTTGCATACATGCCTGGAGTTTGAATACCAAGACCCTGTATGAATTGAGAGCCCCAAAGCCATCAGCTCACTGGGTCCTCAAAACTGTAAGGCCAGCCTTGATAGAAGGCATACATGCCTAGAGTTTGAATATCATGGCTCTGTATAGAGGGCCCCAAAGCCATCAGCTCACTGGGGGTCCCTGAAGCTGTAAGGCCAGCCCTGATAAAAAGGATGGACCAGGGTATATCAATGCTTCTATTTTCATTGATCTTTCCAAGGCCTATGATATGGTAGTTCATATAACTCTTCTGGGCAAACTGAGAGGTGCTGGTCTGCCCATTCCCGCTTTTGAATGGTTCAGATTATATCTCTCCAGCAGCTTCCACTTGGCCAAACCACTTAAAACTGACATTTTGTGCTACTGAAAGGTTGCACATTGTCTTAATTTGCATCACAGTTCCCAGTTTTTTACCCGACTATCTTTCGATCGAGATGGCTATAGTGGAGGTAAACCATATGGTTACTTAAATATTTATTTAAAAGGGTTCCTAGTCATGGGGGGTGCAGGGCGAGTAAACTGATGTTAAATACTGTATGTAACTATCAACAGAAAAGTGCTACAAAAATAGCAGTTGATTATACAAATATGTTGTATTTAAATTGCTTAAGATTTGATGTTTTGGTGGGAAGAAAGTGTCTTATGCGGCCTCCTCCATGATGCAGTTAATATACTTGCTAATAGTGTTTAGATGTGACACAGTGCGAAATGTGAATTATCCAATGGGTACTATGGATCCCCAACCATGATCTATGAGTAATCTGATAGCAAGAACAACGAGGCCCCTCTGTTTTAGCTCATCCTTAAAGTACCACTGTTTGGGTATTTGGGCATGTTAAACGAGGTTAATATAAATTTCTGCAGTTATTCCTAACCACTCAAGTTTCATGTAGGGGCCTTGTGTTTCAACTTTGAAACAGGAGAGTTACCATAGTTATGTGGGTGTTCTTCAGTTAACTAATGTAACTGGTTGCACAACACCCTGTTTAAGAAATATGAATTCTACCCAGTGCATCCGATGACATTCTAGCCTGTGTTAAATATTATAAATGAAGATATAACTTATTGTGTTTAACCCTCAGTGTTGTATCAAATGTAGGATATGTGTTTGATCACCTATCATAACATGTTGTGATCAACTATGTGTATATGTCCTACAGGCTACTGTGACATGGACAGCCAGTTCTGAGTGCTGTATGATAATTTTTTGTAATAAATAAAAATGAGTTATGGACTGTCTCCCATGAGAAATGCTAAAACAGCATGTGAGATCACACACACACACACACACACACACACACACACACACAGATTTTAGATACAAGGTTATCTGGAAGGCCTGAAGCTAATTATGGACTAGAACAAACCTTGATCAAGGATCTCCTGTTTTATCTAAAGTTAATTACAGGCTGGAAGAGGCTTGATTTGAGCATATCCATTTTATGACATTTCAAGAGGAGGAAATCAAGTTTAGTAAACTGGTACAAAATCATAAATGCTTTTAAGTCCATGTGAGAAAAGGATGCAGCTAAAGATCAAAGAGAGACATTTGCAGAACATGAGTTATGTTGAGGTTGCAGAATTTAATACTTTGAAAAGACATCCTGTTTTTGTATAGATATATTATTTTAGATATTCTGACAGAGGAGAAGCTAGGTGACCTCACAAATGGGTTGGCAAATACAGTTTTCTTTAAGGAATATTCTATTTTCCTTCAGAGATACTTCTATCTAGACTCTAACAAAGAAACATATTTGGAGCACTTTAAGCAGGTATTTAGAGAGAGACAAATCTAATTACTGTAGTAGGAATTGCATTGTTTAAAAAGCCTTGTTCTTTTAAAAGATTGGTATGTCTTGTGATATAATAGTTCTATATTTCATGTTTTACATATTTTTATCGATTTTAGTAAAACTCTTTTTAGAGCATACTTGGTCTGTCTTTGAATTTCTTTCATTTGCTAGAAAAGTATATATGGTTATAGCTGACACTAGGCATAAGCTTGAATGGTGATACCAAACTGGAAAGAGAAGCATTTTAAATCTGAGGTCTTTATTAAAGTTGTTAAGGGTTCATTTCTGTACACCTGGTTAGGTGCCCATAGGCAAAGATATCTGGACCCCTGAAGACAGAATTATCTGAGCCTGTGCATTGGGTATGCTAACAAGAGGTTCACAGTTTGAATCCCTCTAAGACTTGAGACCAAAAGTTGATCTGAACTCACAAAACAGACAAGAGGGTTACCTTGTTCTGTTAAACTGTTCATAAGACTGCGCTCGGAGGCTGGCACTTTGGGAGTAGAGGGCTGACCTGCTGAGTGGGTTTGTTGCAGTTATTCCTAACCACTCAAGTTTCAAGTAGGACCTTTGTGTTTCAACTTTGAAACAGGAGAGTTACCGAAGTTATGTAGGTGTTCTTAAGTTAACTAATGTAATTGGTTACACAACACCCTGTTAAAGAAATATGAATTCTACCCAGTGCATCTGATGCCATTCTAAACTGTGTTAAATATTATAAATGAAGATATAACTTACTGTGTTTAACCCTCAATGTTGTATCAAATGTAGGATATGTGTTTGCTCACCTATCACTACATGTTGTGATCAACTATGTGTATATGTCCTACAGGCTATTACTTGTCATTGTTTTTACTATTACTGAATAAAAATAATTTACAAAAAAAAAAAGTGAAACACTCTATGAAGGATCCACAAACAAATGCACTTAACTTTTGCTGCAAAATGTGCTAACTTTATTCAGTAGTGCAAATAAATATTGTGAATAGTCAAAAGACCACCCAGGTGGCTTATGTTTGGCTGTTTCCGATATTTATTTGAACTTTTAAACAAAATCCACACTTTTTGCAGTATTCTCATAGATATTCTCAAATATCTTTAGAACAAAGACTTTGTCCATGTGACAAAAAGGAGGTTGAAACATTAAAACACAATCTACTAATTTACCCTTTTTATGATAGAATAATTAATAAACAGTATTTAAGTCTGTAATTCAAAATAGTTAATTTGAACAATTTCATTAAAACTGCACCTACTAACAAGTTTTGATAAAGCTACATCAGAAAAAAATTGATAGCTTTGCTCTCCAAGCTGAGCAAATCAGACACAATAAATAATTAACATTTCAGAAGTAACTTGAGGGTTTACTGCAATGTAATGCATATCTTATGAAATGCTGTATAAAGAATTATAGGCTGTTGACTCTGTGCTCACCTACAAGGCACTACACGGACTGGGTCCTGGCAATCTGGCAGATCTCCTTACACCTGCCACCTCAGTCCATTCCCTCCACTCTTCGACTAGGGACCTTCTTGCTGTTCCCAGGTCAGGCTAAAAACATCAGGTGACTGTACCTTTAGTATTGCTGAGCCGGCCCTGTGGAACACTTTTCCAGCTGCTGTCATAGAGACCATAGAGTCTTTTAAAAAGGGACTAAATGCTCACCTGTTTTGTCTGGCTTTCCCCAATGAAGGCAATTGACCCGCACTAGTTATACGAGTCATTTTGATTATTCTGAGATTTATTTATTGTTTTAAATCTGTTTTGTTTTGCATATGTTATTTATAGTGTGCTTGTGTTGTATTGCTGGTTATGACCTACCTGTTTCATGTAAGGCACCCAGAGCTCCAGGGATTGGGAGCCGTATAAATAAAAGTGCCCAGCCTCCTACAGAGTTTAAGATCATTGTTTTTTTCCTTTTAAAGTGTCTGTGGTTGTAATTAAATCTTTCTTTATGATTGGGAGTAACTGTTTGACTTTCAGCCAAGGCATAAGCCAAGAACTGTTAAAAAACTGGACTGAGCTGACTGGAAACTCTTTCCCAGCCTTCGATCAATTTACCTCTAATTCCCATTCCCATACCCATCACTGCTTCTTTTACCATTAGCATCTCACTCCCTCCTCTTGCTTACCAAAGCCTTGCACACTATGCCTCATTTCTCTCAAAATGTGGTGCTCACCCCTCCCGATTACCATTCCTCTCCCCTGTCTACTTTGTTTCTTCCTCACTCTGCTCAAGAGACTCCTGCATCTTCTCTGTTCCCTGCTCCAAATCTATTGTTGGGCAAATCATTTCCTTCTTTAGTTTCCCCTCTATCTGGAACAGCCTTGCCCTCCAACATAGGCAGTCCTCTTCCTAGCTCTCCCTCAAACTTCAGCTTAAACTTCATTTTACTCCCTCCTGTTCCTGCTCTGGTCCTGGCTAGGCAGTTGTTAGCTAAGCCACTACTGTAGTCATCCTTCTGCTGAGCCATGCATTGCTACAATGTACTCCTTTTTGTTAGCTTATCTTGTGGCTTAACAGACTGCACTTGTCATACTGTATAAATATGGTTGTATTTTTGCTCACATTCCTGCCAGTACATTTTTACTGTAGTTTGTTTTACTGAATATTTCCCTATATACTGTTTATTTTGTATATTTTATTCCTGTACCCCTTCCCCTGTGTACCACCTGGAAACAATCCTTAGCTTAGTGTAACTTTTCCAGTTACCCATTTTAGTTACCAATTTTTGATACATCAATCAATCAATTGATCACTCAATCAATAAACACATAATCATCCTCAACCTGCTGCTGAAGTTTTTCTAATACTTCCCAAAATCCCATTACACTTAACTATTTGCTAACATTGGTCCTTAAAATCAAATCTGCTGTCAGTGATAACCCCAATATCATTTTCATTGTGGTTATTGACTGGCTCAATTTGTGTCCTATTAAAGATATATTTCTTTTTGGGGTTCTTTATCTCAAAGTGCATGACTATACTTTTATCAGGACTAAATTTCATATTAGCCTTAATTGCCCAATTAGACAAGGAGTTTATAACCTTCTGTAATGAAGAATGTTGTGCTTCAGTTTTCATAATGCATCCTATTTCAGCATCATTAGCAGATGTTACAAATCATCCTAAAAATCAATACCTAAATCCATAATGAATAAATTAAATATGAAGGGGGTGAGTACTGATCCCTGTAGCATTCCACTCATTATGCTACTAGATTCTGTTCACTCACCATTCACTCTGTCATTGACAGTTCTTAATCCAGGTCCTGTACATGAGGATTCAGGGATGTCCAACAGGCACAGTTTTTTGACCAACTCAGCATGTGATACTATGTCAAATGCCTTATTGAGATCTAAGTAGATAACATCAACCAACCTATTTTTGTCAAGTGCTTTAATTTATAGTCGCTAATCAGAATGGTGAGACATACTCTTCCTTCCTTAAAGCTATGTTGGGTGATGCCCAACAGATTATTATCAGTTAGGCAGATCAATAGTCTGTCCCTGCCATGATCCTCAAGAATTTTGCATACAACAGAGGTCAGGCTAATAGGCTTGTGATTCCCATTTACTGCTGTCACCCCCTTATGTTGTGGTGTGACAGTTTTATGTCTCCAGTCATCTGGGACCTTGCCTTCGACAAGTGAATGATTTAAAATACCTGTAATGGGAGCTGCCTATGTGGATGCCATTTCACTAGGTACCCAAATACTGAATACCAGATACTGGGAGCAAGAGCAAATTCAGGATCTAGGTGGACAGTTAGTTTTCTGACACTGAGATCAAAAGAGATGAAGGAGTCAAAGAGAGGGACCGAAGAAGTTAACTGCTGGACAGAATACATTTTTGCTGAGGAGGAATATCTTAATCTTAGCAACAGTAAGTTGGAGGAAACTGATTTAAAGCCATCAGCTGCTTTTATTAAAACAGGAGTAGAGGGAAGATAAGAAAGGATCAGAAAACAATTGGAAAGAAGTGTCTAACTGGGCATCATTGGTGTAGAAGTAATACTGTAACTATGGTTAAAGGCAGAGATGATGTGGCCTAGGGGGAGGAGGTAGATACTGTAGAGAAGAAAAGAGAAGCAGACCAAAAACAGATCTTTGAGGGATGCCTTAGAGTCCAGGCTTGGGGGGAGGGGGGACACCATTGGAGACCAAGGAGGCACAGATGGGTATGAGCAAAACAAAGAAAGGACAGCACCAGAAACCACAGCACAGTGCTCAGGAAGGTTAAGGAGGATGAGGTGGCCATTTGTGTGAAATACTAAGTTTGGGTCATGGAGGATAAGGTGCCACTAGTGGAGGCATTGAGAAGAGCATTGACAACTCGAGGGAGGGAAGTCTTGGTGCCGTGAAAAGAGTAAAACAAGACGGAAATGGTCAAGGGGATTGTTGAAGGAGAGCTTTTTAAAGAGGTGGGTGAAGTCAACTGCCAATGTTAACTTTATCTGTTATCAGTTTGTTGGTGGACTGCCCGGCTGGGTGTCCCCAGCAGTTGTCTGTTTCTGGTTATTTTTTCTCATTGTTACTTTCATAAGCCTATTTGAGAGGGCTTCTGGTTGTCAGTTTTTTTCTATGCAGGGTGTGATATTTGCAAAGCAGTGTCTTGGTTCTCACATTGCTATAACCTATGGCTGTATGCAGGGGGTGGAGGGTTGGGCTGGGACTTCAGGGGAGAGAAAACACCATGACTGCCTCTTCAGTTTATTCTAACAATTGTTAGATCATAGCTAAAATACTTTTTACTTTATTCTGTAAATGTAAATGGATTGAACAGTCCTGTTAAATGATCCAAAACATTGGCTTAAATTAAAAAGTCTAAGCCTAACATGGTATATCCTCAGGACATCCATCTTGATATAGATGAGCTGAATAAATTGGAGAAATATTCTTTCTATCAGTTTTATGCACCCTCAATGGTGGGAGGTAGGTTTAGGGAGTAATAATGCTTGTCCCCACGATATACAAAATTTACCAAACAGGAGGTAGCAATGGATACCAAGGCATGCATCTGGCTGGTCCAGGGTTCAATAAATGATGTAGAGGTTACATTAGCACACCTATATAGTCTGATGGTTCCAGTACCTCACTTATTAAAAAATCTCTTAGATAAAATGTTGACTCACACAGTGGAGGGTGTTGTTATTATCTGGAGACTTTAATCGGCATATGTAAATCAAGTGAGATACTTCAGCTCTGAATCCCCCAAGTCAGACGTCAGTGCAAAAATATTGTATTAGGAGACTTGGAGTATTGGTCTAGGTGGATAAGTCAAGGAAATTGCATCTGGGGGACAGACATTATGCTTATTACTTGGCAAGTCATGGAACGTCTTCCAGAACTGACTGTGTAATCACTAAAACAGAAGACATTCACAGAGTATAGGGGCTGGATTTTCAAAGGCTTTAGACTGCCGCAAGCCCCAGGTGTGCCAAAGATATGGTGCATCAGGATTGTAGCAATCTAAAGGGATTTTTGATCCTGTGCAGCAAACTGACATGAGTTGGACCATATTTTTGTGGTCTAGCTTGTGCCAGTCTTGGGGACTGTTTTTACAGAGCTTATGCCAGAGATTTGTGGGAAGTTGCTGTAAATTGTGAAAACTGTCCAAATGCACACAACCTTTGAAAATTGGGCACAGCTGCAACAACTGGGATTGGTGTACCAGCAATTTCAAAGTGTTGTGGTGCCGGGCTTGATACATGCCCACCCTGCACCACCCTTTTGAAAACTCGGCTCCAGGACAGCAAAGTGGTGGACACCTCCTTTTCTTTTTTTTAATTTAACTCTTTATTAATTTCAGCACCAAATTGACAACTTCACATAACATCTACACTTGATAATATTAGGTGTACCAGTATTCATCAAAAGAAGAAAATACACATGAAGAAAAGAGAGAAAAAGAGAGAAAACCCACACCCTCCCCACCCACCCACCCACAGGCTGCACAATACTACTAACCTTATGCCCATAGTTGACTACTACCCTCCTATTTACCTGGCGGTTTCCATATCATCATAATAGCCTCAAGACTCCCCACCAGAAGTAAAAGCTTTGCCTCTGTTCCGCATAAATGCTATATGCCTCTCCAACTGCAAGGCCAAAACACACTCCTGTACCATTCCATTATTAAGGGTGCCTTCTCGTCCATCCAATGTCTCACTATTGCTAGCTTGGCAGTTGCTATTAAAAGCCATATCGCCTTCCTATTGCTTGGAATGCCAATCGGAAAAGATTTATCAGGCACACACTTCGGGGTAAATAAAACCCTCAAGCCAAGGATAGGGTCTGGGAGCTATTAACAGCTCGCCAAAACTTTAATACGTCGGACATAACCATAACATATGATAGGACCCCACATCCTTCTTACATCTATTACACGGTAGCGCTTGCACCCGCCAAAACTATATAGTTTGGATGGTGTCAAATACAAACTGTGTAAAATATTGTAGTTTACTACTCTAAGCCTGTCCTGCTTGACAATCTTATATAGGGTGATCAGATTTTTCCACACATTAGCATCCTCAGGGATACCTAGTTCCTTTACCCAATAGAAACAGACGCCCGAGGGTAATCTGTTATCCCAACCTTGCAAGGCTTTGTATAGATTAGAGACTTTATGCAACTGTGAAGCAACCTGGAGAAGCACAATAGGATCCTTTTCCCCCATGTCTGTTATTGGAGATTGTTTATGAAACATGGATAGGGTCTTATTGACTTGTAGGAATTTAAAAGATTCTTTATTCACAGTGCCGTCGGAACCGCACAGTTGGACCGGAGTGACCATCTCTCCATCCCTCCATACCTCTGAGACTTTACATTGCCTCAGCCAAGGCCAAAAGTCATCGGCTATCGGTGTATTGCCAATTTTGAAGTGCGGATTATTGACAATTGGCTGGCCCGGGGATTGACTCCACTTAACTGACAAAAATGCTTGGGCCTGATGAGAGGCTTTCATCGACCAGCCCATAGGGTTATTTCTAAGACTTTTGGGGATATGTGATGGAGAGGCGTAAAGCAAGGCGCGGCAGGAGCACCTTTCCTGAGATGCCAAGTACTCCTCAATAGATACCCACAGAGGGAGTATGCCGTGTGGTCCTCCTCTTTCTGCCAATAATATAATTTACTTAAATGTTGTGCTATATAATATACAAAGAAAGGAAGGGGCTGCCAATCCTCCCTACGCTTTTAGCGCTATTAACTTGAGGTAGGACCTACGTGCCTTCTTTTGTTCCACAAAAGGAACTCACATACTCCTCAGCTTAGAGAACCAGACTTTAGGAAGTACCGCCAGCATACCCAATGGATACAATATCCTAAGTAAGAGGTTCATTTAATAATATTCAGCTGACCCCATAGCGAGATAGGGAGGCCTTGCCATCTCTCAAGGTCTTTAGAAATTATTTTCATAAGGCTATCTATATTGTTTCTCCGAATGGTGATAGGATCTCTAAAAATCTTTATTCCTAGATAGACTACAAAGTTTGCTTCCCGCCAAACCTAGGGGCCTAGCTCCGTCTTATTTACTCTATGATTCAGAGGAAATACCTTCGTCTTTCTCAATTCAGCTTATAATAAGATATTTTAGAGTACTCTTCAATCTCTTCTAGTACTGCAGGGATCGAGACTTTGGGGTTCTCCAGATGTAATAAGATATACGTCAGCATAAACCGATAAAGGCGTATCTAGCTTCCCCTACTCAATTCCGGTAATCTTAACATTAGCCGCCAGCCGAAGGAGCAAGGGTTCTAAGTATAAATTAAAAAGCAAGGGGGACAGAGGACACCCCTGTCTAGTTCCCCGAGCCAGCTTAAATGGAGAGGATAATAACCCGTTACACTTCACTCTGGCCTTGGGACAGGAATATAATACTTTCACCCATCTGACAAAGTCTTCCGGAAACCAAAAGAAATTAAGGTAGCAAAAAGAAAATCCCAGGAGACTCTGTCGAATGCCTTTTCGGCATCTGGAGAAGTTAACACCATTGGAATATCAGAATCTCTGGCCGTCACAATAAGATGCATTAATTTTCGCATATGATCTTGAGATGACCTTCCAGTCATAAACCCGACTTGCTCGTGTCCTATTAGCTTATCTATAATTCTGGAAAGCCTATTTGCCAGCACTTTGGCCAAAATTTTAACATCAGTATTTAACAATGAAATAGGTCGGTAGCTACTGAGATGCTGCGGGTCTTTTCCAGGTTTTAGAATTAGAGATATCACCGCCTCCAAAAAACCTGACTCCGACATCCCCTTATCAAACCAATAACCGAAAAGGTCCTTTAACATGGGTGCCAAAACACTTTGATAGGCCTTGTAAAAATTACTAGGAAACCCATCCGGACCAGGAGACTTGTCCAAAGGCAACTGCTGGATTGCTTCCTGTATTTCCCCTAAAACAATCGGGCCACTCAGAGCAACGTCCTCTGCAGTAATCTTTGGCAGAGCCACAGATCCAAGGTAAGCATTCAAATCTGAATCCACAGAAGAGGCAGCGGGGCCACTGAGTACAAACCTTGGTAAAAGAACTGAACATTTCTACCATTCTGTGTGAATCAGTGACCACTCTACCATCTTCCTCGAGTAAATTCCAGCAATATACTCGAGGCCTCTAATTAATGAGGCGCATCGCTAAGTCTGCTTGCTTTTTCTCCTACATCTAAATATTGGAGCTTGGTCCTATGTAAAGACAGCTCAGCCCTCTGCGCTTGCAAACCTACATATTGGGCCTGCAACTGATGTAACCTAGACCACAATTCATCTGGGGGAGGAGCCGGACAGGGTATTCTCTATGTTTTTAATGCTAGCTAGGAGCTCCTCCATTAGACCCCTCTGACGCTTAGCCCTGTTGGATGCCATTTTAATAAATTCACCCCTCACAGAACACTTTAGGGAAGCCCAAACCAGGTCATATTTCTCGACCGTCCCTAAATTATGGGCGAGAAATAAGTTGATGTGCTCCTTGATATGTTCAAAGGTGGCTGAGTCTTTCAACATCTGGCTATTCAGTCGCCATTGAGGAGAGCACCTAAGCCTAGCCCCTAAGCCAAACTCCATGTCCACCGCGGCGCATGATCAGATATGACCCTTGTTGAGATTCCTACTCATGTGACCCCTGGGATCGCATGCAAACTTATAAGCAAATAGTCAATTCTGGAATATGTTTTGTGTACCGCAGAAAAGAAAGTATATTGTCTTTCGGTAGGGTTGAATACTCGCCATATGTCCACTAAAGCAGCTGTATCTATAAATTCTTTCAGAGCTCTTTAAGCTGGAGATAAGCCCAGTTGAGCTCGATCAGATCTATCTAGCGCCGTCTGGAGGACCAAATTCCAGTCCCCACCTAATATCATAAGCCTAGGGGGGTTCACAGTTATAATATTTAATAAATTCATAAAGAAAAAGAGTCACTATTTGGGCGTATAGCGATCAAAATAATCGGACAGGATTCTAATGATCCATGCACGACAATATACCTTCCCTCAGGGTCCCATATTTCCTTAGTCAATTTAAGCGGCACATTCCTGGCCAATAGTATCGCTACTCCTCCTTTATTTGTAGAAACCCTGCTCCAGTATGCCTGGCCAACCCATAATTTTCTAAAAAGGAGCACATCATCCCTTCTAAGATGCATTTCCTGTAAAAAGGCTATTTGCGCTCGCAACAACTGCAGGTGCTTCAATACCATCTGCCTTTTAACCCTATCTTTAGCCCCTTTAATATTCCAACTCACAACATAACTATTACTCATGCCATATACAATACTTATAATAATACATATATAATACGATAATTATCCAGGAATGGTGAGCAGAAACTCACTCTTGGGAGAGTCTCATATATATTGTGCTCAAAACTATTAAGAGGCATATCAGATATGGAATAATAAAAGCCCTCATCAAATAAGCATAAACCCAGCGCAGCCTGCCCCCCCTCCCCTCTCAAAAAAGTCCCTCTTCCTTAATCTACAACTATTCTTAACACAATACTTCCGATTCCCATGATACCCACATACCCCTACTAACCTAGCATAACCCCCAGTTCTAATAACTGTACCACCATTCCAACACGCCATGTGATGTTAAAGCTAGCCTAAGCGAAACCAGGTCCCCCATCTTCGGCTATGATTATCAGAACATATAGTTAATATCAACGTCATAACATTATTTCCCTCACATGTCTTAACACCTAATAAAGATGAGTCACTATTTAACTAAACAATTCCCCTTTAACTAGGTACTTCACTACTCTAGTGCAGCCATATTTCTAATTAAAAGAAGAAACTATACACTATTTAATTTCAGCATTCGCTTTGTGGAGCAAGGCATAAAGTTGCCTGCGACTTATAGTTGGAAAGGACTCCCAAAAACTCTTTAGACTGTCCTCTGCTGTCCTCCAGTGGGAAGGGAGAGCATATGGCATAATAACTTAAAAAAAAAAAAAAAGGGGGGGAACCCTATTTATTCAGCCCTTATCTCCAATTACAGGGTCATATGATAGAGCGAGGCCCCTTCCACAGTTCTGGTTGCCATCTGCCATTCATGGTACTTGGTGTGTTTCAGAGACCTCCCATAATGTCAGATACCCCCATCTCAGAGTATATTTTTTACATAATCCAAAAGCATTAATGTGGTTGAGTTATGGAAATCTAGAGTGCCTGAGGTGTATCGTAACTTTATGTCATTTTCAGTCCATGGGGCTGCCCTATTTGATTTATTGCCTTTTCCTTGCTTTTTTTTAGGAATTTTTATTTTGCAGACACTATACTGTCTCCATAATTTAGGTATCCTTCCCATGATAGATAGAATGCCAGTAGTTGTGTTTGACGAGGTGATGGTCAACACTGTCCAGGGTACCTCCTTTTCTGATCATCACTCACTTGTGAAGATAGTGTTGGACTAGCAGGAGTGATTAAACACTTTGGGAACTGGATTGCTCAGTAGATTGGTAGTGGGTTAATGAGCCTTTCCCCTCTAGGTCACTAGTTCAAATCCAGCACAGGTCGGTAGTGGTTGAAAGCAATTATTACATGTGGGCAGTTCAGCAGCCTATGTAAAATTAATTGTGGTGGTTTCAGTCCAGTTTCCAGTAGGCAGGTGTCCACATCACAAAACCACTGACACAAATGGCACTAATTGGCACCCTTGTTGGCAATCTCACATGAGAAGCCAAAGACTGAATGAGCATGGAGTCTAAACTATCTTCTCACCTATGTGGAGGTCCCTCAATGGCAAGGATGAGGCATACTGGTGGGGCAGTGTGGGGAAGCATGCACTGTGATCACCTATGCTGTACCTGTCATGTGGATAAATAGATGGTTTCTGGTTCCAGTGCTATCAGTCCAGCACCTTTCACGAGCACTAAATTTACACACAGGAAAACAAAACAAACCAAAAAAGAAACAGCTGTAATACAGAGCAGCATTTGTAACCCTAACAAGAGTAGTACTATTTTATTTATTTATTTATTTATCAAGTCTAGGATTACAAATACCTTTGAGCCATGGCTCTTTTACAAAGGTTCCACGTCAGAGAAATACAAATTATGGAACATCAAGACAGGCATTACAACAATGTGGACATTGCAAACAGAGTACAGATTAATACAGTTCAAGGGCAGCATTGTAACAAGGCAGCCAGCGGCATTTGTCAGAGAAAACAGACAACAGATAAGAAGTGCCAGAGTCATAGAGAGAGTGAAGAGGGCAGGGGGGGAGAAGTAATGTAGGAAGGGTGGCGAGAGGGTGAAAAGTGCAGCATTGGGTATACCAAGATGTGAGGGTAGAATCCAGTAAGGAGGGGAGGAGGGGCCCCCATAAAATACGTTAATTACATAACTACCCCCACCTGCAAGGTGTTAGACTACACCTGTCTGATAATACCTGGGCAAAGTCTGTAAGGCTTTCAGGTGAATGGTGCCTGGGCTTGGTTGGTATTGGAGGTAATACAAAAATTGTGAGGTACCTCCACCTGTGGGAATCCTTTTGACAGTTGGTTGCCAGTGTACTACCCCATGGGAAATGAATGTAACCCCCACTGTTGTGACAAGGAACCTTAATGATTATACATAACCCCCAGCTGATGCTCTATGCATGCAAACACAACAATATGTAAAACATAATAAATTGCTATTTAAACATAAGGGATATGTATTACGGGAACAGGAGCAGGATCTACATAGAGAATGGAATGGATTAAATGCAGTGAAACAGTTCTCAGACCACTTCTTAAATACCAACACCCTCTAGTGAGTACCTACATAGTGTTTACAGTTTCACTCTACTGATGCACCAGTAACCACAAAATGCTTTGGGAGCTACCAATACAGTCCATTAATTCTGTGCACACAGTTGGCAGTTGCAGGCCTGATGTTGGCTCATGGTGAAGTACTGATTGAAGGCTGGTGGTGGTGATCCAAAACAAATTATTCAACACAAATGCTAGTTGCCTCTGGCTGTTGCAGTTCTAAAAATGGTATATGACTGATAATCATGCAGATATACCCATCAATTACTTTTATCTATGCCTGACTAGCAGAAAAATTGGAGGGGGTAGGACCCCCCTACTCATGACCTTAGCAGACTGTAAGGAAAAGCATCTATCCTAAATAGATACTTCTGCTCAGTATTAACTGAGGAGAAGGTAAGTCAGGGCCCACAGCTCAGCACCATGGACAGAGGGGGGAGGGAGGGAGGTGTGCACAAGTCCCGTCACAAAAGAAATGGTCCTACAATAGCTCGCTAAGCTCAGGGTGGACAAGGCAATGGGAACAGATGGCATACATCCCAGGGTACTAAAGGAGCTAAGGGTGGAACTAGCAGAGCCATTAGCATAACTGTTTAGTGAGTCTCTGAGCACAGGAGAGGTCCCAGAAGACTGGAGAAGGGCTCATGTGATCCCGCTCCACAAGAGTGGCAGTAGGGAGGAGGCAGGAACTACAGACCAGTTAGTCTTATCTCAGTAGTGGGCAAGATTATGGAGGCACACCTTAAGAAAAGGATAGTGCAACACCTGAAATCCATAAGAGCACAGGATCCAAGACAGCATGGGTTTACACCCGGAAAGTCCTGTCAAACTAATCTCATAGATTTCTTTGACTGGGTAACCAGAGTAGTGGACCAAGGGGGTGCAGTTGATGTCACCTACCTTGACTTCAGCAAATCTTTTGATACTGTTCCACAGAGAAGATTGATTAACAAGCTGGGTAGGCTCAGGGTGGGTCAGAAGTTGGTCAACTGGGTGACCAACTGATTGGTGGGTAGAAAACAGAGAGTGGTGGTAAATGATATACAGTCAGAAGAGATGCAAGTAACAAATGGGGTACCTCAGAGGTCAGTCCTGGGGCCAGTCCTCTTTAATATCTTCATCCATGACATTGCAGATGAACTGGAGGGTAAGGTTTGCCTGTTTGCAGATGACACCAAGATCTGAAACAGAGTAGATGGTCCAGATGGTGTGGGCAGAATGAGAAGAGATCTGGAAAAACTGGCAAAATGGTCTGAAGAGTGGCAACTGGGGTTTAATGCAAAGAAGTGCAAGATCATGCACATAGGGAAGACAAACCCTGAAGCTACCTATAGGTTGGTAAGGGAGTTGCTGGCAATCACAAGGGGAGAAAGATACTTGGGCGTCATAATCACAGATGACCTGAAATCATCCAAGCAGACCACTAAAGCAGTAGGTAAGGCTAGAGGGATGTTGGGGTATATTAGTAGGGGTATCACAAGTCATAAGAGGGAGGTAATAATCCCTCTTTACAAGACACTGGTTAGGCCAAATCTGGAGTACTGTGTGCAGTACTGGAGGCTGCACCTGCACAAGGACATTAACAAAATAGAGGCAGTCCAGAGAAGGGTAACCAAAATGGTACAGGGAATGCAACTGAAAATGTATGAGGACAGATTAACGGAGCTCAATATGTATACCCTAGAGCAAAGAAGGGAGACAGGTGATATGATTGAAACATTCAAAAATCTTAAAAGCATTAACAAGGTGAACAAGTCTAACATGCTTCAATTTAAGAAAAATAGCAAGACAAGAGGACATAGCAGGAGATTAGAGAGAGGCTGATTAAGGGATAATGTGAGTAAATTCTTTTACGCAAAAAGGGTGATGGATGCATGAAACGGCCTACCTCAGGAAGTGGAGGATAAGAATACGGTGCAGGGCTTCAAACAGGCATGGGATAGGCATAAGGGAACAATATAGATGAGTATGAATAAATAGGATATTGACAGAGTAAAGGCCTATGGCACATTTATAAGGTAGAAAAAATGGGCAGACTGAATGGGCCTTGCGGTCCTTATCTGCTGTCAACTTCTGTTTCTATGACTCTGCAGGCTGGCTCTGTCAGAATGTCTTCCCCCAGCATTACAGATGCAGGCAATGGTACAGATGCAGTGGACCCAAAGCTGTTCTGTGTGGCAAGCCGTGTGGTCTGTGCTGGTCTCTGATGCCCTCTTCACCCTACAATGGACTTGCCTTCACCCACCCCCAAGGATTAGGTACTCAGTGCCTCAGGTGACTTAGACTCACTTTCAGAATAAGTTCTGACAGCTCACACAGCCCAGGGCATGTGCTTTGATGTTATTGATGGAGGAAGCATCCATCTTTTTGCAAAAATTCCTTAAACAGCTTTCTTAATCTTTTTGCAAAGATTCTTTAAACAGTTTTCTTCCAACCTTGTGGGTGACTGCTGACTTTTCTCAAGGGTCTTTCTCCTTGTGTCTCCCAGAAGGATCTGCTTTATTGCACATGTCTCTCCCTTGTGCAGAAGTCAAGGGCTCAAGTATCAGTGGTTAGCATCTCATACAATATTCATTATGCTCATTCCCCGGCTCTCATTGGCTGTCAGTTCCTGGGGAAAAGCATATATGCATATAAGTCCTGAGCCAGCTTGCACTTTAGCTGTTTTGCAGAGCTGAGCTAGAGCTCCACACTGATGTCAGTTTCACAGGGACAGAATGTACCAATTTAGCTGTTTTGTATAATTGAGCCAGCCTACAGCTTGCTGTATCTACAAAGCTAAACACAGGAACATCCAAATTTCACAGCCGTGTTGTGAGTCCTCTGACCACCTTTTCAGTAGTGCTGGAGCTAGAGGAACTACTAACATGGCTGCTTTTGTACTCTTCCACTTTATATTCTATATTAACATGATTCTGTCACTTGGTGTGGCTTCTGGTCATCAAGATCAATACCTTGCAGTTCCTGCTGCCATCTGGTGGGACTGAGGGCATGAACTGGTAGAAGGGGAGTACTGCTCAGTGTCTCCATAGTTCATGCTCCCCGGGAGGAGCAATTTTGCACTTTGTGCAGCTTAGAGAGCTGCTTTGGAGTGGGCAACCTACTTGCGGTGGACTCGCTGACCCTGAAGGCAGTCCAGGGGCCAGTTGAGTGAAGAGAGGTGGTGGAACGGCAGCCAAGGTGAAAAGGGCACTGAACTAGCCCACAGAACAAATTAGAGTCCAATCCAGCCCCAGCTCCTGCAGCTGCAGTCTGATCTGGGACCAGGATGAAGGAGCAGTGTAGTGGAAGGTGGCACAGTGCTCTGGAGAGAGCCAAAAGTATGGTCCTTTTTAGGAGGTGGTTAGAATTACCAAAAACTATTTTGATGTCTCTATTAGAGCTGAAACACACAGTGTACAAAGTAGGGAAATGAAAAATAAGCACAGGTAGTACAGTGATTCTGCCTAATGTCTATATAGAGGTGTTCATTAATGCATTTCCCATCTCTGGTGGACTAGTGGAACCCCCTCCACTCAATTGCTGTCACAATACATGTAAAAAAACCACCCTGTCCCAACCACTCAGCACCCACCACCTTCACCTTCTAGTGACTCTGAGTCGCCTATTGGAAATGCACAAAGCCACTGACAGGACCAATATCATAATCAGCATGGCCTCCTTCCCCCACCACCACCACTAACTTGGCTGGCTGCCATCTGAATGACAGGAAAGAAGTGCACATGTTATTTTGAAACAAAGAAACAACTGCTTATAATCAGTGCCAGTGTGCATAATCTCAGTGGAATTTTCATTTACTAGGGCTCCCAAAAATTAAAATGACAGTTTATAGTATGAGTAAACAGTATCTGCTGCCAGCATTAGGCACAGAATAAAGTAGAAGGGTGGAAGGGAGTGAATAACCCACTGCATCACCAGACCAGGGAGTAGACAGAAATAAATATCGGCAGACCTAATCGACTGTTGGTCTCTTTCTGCCAAGAGAGTCATGGACTGGATTTTCAAAGCTATAATAAGGATGCAAGGTACTTGCATCAAACATCTCTGATGCAACAGGCACCTTGTGTCAAGGGATGTGCCTGGAGCTAATTTCCAAAGCAGGCTGTGGCAAACAGCAGGCTGCCTGCTCCAACAGGGGCTTGTGCCAGCAATGTGTGTCACAACAGTGGCTGTGGCATGGTGCTAGTGGTCTTGCAGCAGACCTAGGCTGCCATAACCTCACATATTGCATTTTCAAAACCTCCCCCAGGGACAAAGGGCTAAGTACCATTAGACTAGCCAAGGGCTGGTCTAACCGTACAAGACATCCTCTCGGAGCGTTGTCAGCAGTGTACCACTGTGTCACCCCCCCAAAGCCCCAATATGCCCGCAAATTGTAATTTAAAAATAAATTACAGTACTGTTGATCTAGTGCCCACCCTCCAGCCCTGATCTTCCCCTAAAATGTATTTTAAAAAACATAATCCCTGGTGATCTAGTGCTCCCCCTTCCCAGCCGGATCTGCCCATAATTTATTATAAAACATTTACTCCCTTGTGATCTAGTGCCCCCCTTCCTTCCCCGATCTGCCCGTTAAGTGTTGTATGAAGTGAAATGAAATCCCTCGTTATCTAGTGTGTCCCCCTCCCTGCCCTGATCCCCCAGTATATTGTTGTATAAAAGGACAGTAAATCCCTGGTGATCTAGTGACCCCCCCATCACTTTTGACAAAGCATCTTTGGTGGTGCAAAACACTGAGTGTTCATTTCCCCTGAAGCAATGCTGATCATTAAAATGCAGCACTAAATCTTTCATGTGCTGTCTTGATGTTCTGACTGCATGGTTTTTGTTTTGCTGCTATGGTTGTAGTAACTTAAACAGCTCCACCCTGGTAACCTTCACCTGGGGTGCATATTTCACCTCTATCCTGAGGAAATGTTTCTGCCATTGGATATCTAAGAGTAAAGCCATCCCTGGTTCTAAATCTATCAGTTTAGTTATTTGAAAGTAATTAAACAAAATTCTCACACCAGAACATGGGTCCTTTCCAGTGGACCAGACCAAAGGTCCCCATGGCCATGCTTTCTGGGCCTGATGGATGTCTCCTTTGCAGCATAATCTAGTATTCTGCAAGAGCTTTTCATACAGTAGTTATATGTGGTTCATAGCTCATTACTTATGCTACATACTGTAGCTGAATGATGTAGGTTGCTTGGATACAGAGGCCAGACCAGTAAGTAGGGCAATGCTTACGAGGTATTAGTCTTATGAAATGAGTAGTGCTTAGAAACTTCAGCACTGACATGAGCAAGTCAGTGATTAGAGTACATGTGAACTAGATGGTATGTTCAAGGTGCTTAGATGCTTATACTGGTGACTAACTTGTTATGACTTTAAGTTTTGGCCTTTCCCTGCATCCCACCTGAGGAAGAAGGCTTAGTTGAGTAGGATGCGACCCCCCTGGTGGGATAAGAGAGCCGGAGAAGGAGGAGATGTAAGGAGAGGATGGTGGGCGAGTGCGACTCGCTCTAAGCACAGCAGCTGTAATCCGGAAGTTTAAGTAGGCTGTGGGGGGGGAGGAGCTCTTCACTCACATAACTACAGGCATCCGCCTTTCCATTATATGTGGTTCATAGCTCAGCACTTATACTACGTACTGTAGCTGAATGATGTAGGTTGCTTGGATACAGAGGCCAGACCAGTAAGTAGGGCAATGCTTACGAGGTATTAGTCTTATGAAATGATTAGTGCTTAGAAATTTCAGCATGGACATGAGCAAGTTAGTGATTATAGTCAGGGCCCCTAGTGCTCTGTGGCAAAATTTTCTGATTTCTGCGGCAGGGCTCCTTGGCTTCTATGGCAGCATTTTCCGATTTCTGCGGCATGATTTATTTATTTCTTTGGCAGAACGCAGTCCTGCCATTGGCTAAATATGATGTGATATCACTGATTACATCACATGTTGAGCACAGAGGAGGTCTTCAGGATAAACGAGATGGGAAAGAAAGCCTGACACTATGAAAAAACAGTATATTTGAATGAAAATTCACCAAAAACAATTAATTATGCAGCACTATATATATTCTGTGGCATGATGCAAATTCTGCTGAAAATTCTGCAACCACAGAATCGCAGAATTCCAGGGGCCTTGATTATAGTACATGTGAACTGGGTGGTATGTTCAAGGTGCTTGGATGCTTATACTGGTGAGTAACTTGTTATGACTTGATGTTTTGGCCTTTCTCTGTATCCTACTTCAGGAAGAAGGCTTAGTTGAGTAGGATGAGACCCCCCCCAAAAGAATTAATAATATTGTACGATTATCTCCCCCAACTCCAGAGAGTGTGACCAGCAGCATGCAGGAGAGAAAAAAACCCTTGCGGGAAAATGTCTGAGGACTCATGGCTACCGACCTGCCCATCCTTCTGGGCATACTAAAGGACAGTAATCCTAAATCACAATTTTAATTTAATTGGCTAATCCGAAATCCAAAGTTGTAGATCCTGATCCAGTGAAACAGAAAGCTGAAGAAAGTACTGAATATTTAAGTGTCGGGTGAACATAGCAGCATCCTTCTAGTAAACTCCTAGTCCAAGAATCCATGTCCAGAGCAGAATGATAATAGACTGGAATCCATGGTCGATAATAATCAAGGCATCAAAGTTGCATTGGTGAAGCACTCCAGCAGGCGAGGACGTCTTCTCTTAGGAGAACCAGTAACCAAAAGGCTGTGTCCATGTCCAGAGTAGGAGGACAGTTGGTTCCTGTTCCACTTGTTAAGCTTTGCAAATGAAGGTCTTAATGAAACATAGGAACTGGGCACATGCTGCATAATCTGGAGAGGGAGAAGCAGTAGAAACCTCTGATCCTGAGTGGGGAAGCGGGTAAGTGAATTAGGTATAGATCTTAGTTTGAATAGGTAGACATAAGTTAGATGTACCTCCAGATCCCAAGGGGCGAAGTAGGTTGCAGAATAGGTGAGTCGGTCTTGTTGAACCTCTAGGCCCTGTAAGGGCGAAGCAGGTAATATGAGTAAATAGTGTAAATAAGTGGACCAGTACGTAGGTCAGTAGTAGTAGTAGTAATTAAATCTGCATGATGCAGACGTAGTAGCAGAGGAGTATTGTTGCATAGATTATGTACGGTATACAGCGAGGAGCATGAGGAAATGGTAATAGTACAGTAATCGAAGAGCTTCGTCTGGTGATCCAAACAGTTGCATAGTGATGCAGATAGCCATGTTTCAAAAGCCAGAATGGTACAGTAGCTAGAGTTGACTTGGTGAGAATAGTCTGATGAGTCCTGAATAGTTGAACTTGTGAGTCATAAGTGGTGATAACTGAAGAGGCTGAGTTGAATGAAGTAGTGTTGTCACAGGGTCCAAGAAGCCTTAGAGCACAAATCATGAGATTGAAAGTCTTCTGGATAAGCTCAACTAAGTGCCCTAGTAGGAGTGTAGTAGTAGTAATTCATATGACTGAAGTAGCAAGTCAGAAGCATCCAAAGAATAGATGATGAATGGCTATACAAATCCAGATGTGAGTCCACAGTAAAAAGGAGCTCTAAGGCTGGCAGACACGGTGGGCAGGCTGGCACAGAGTAGAATATGCTAACCTCCGGGCCCCGATGGTGGTCGAGGCAGGTATAAAGTAAAATTAATCAAACCCCCAGGCCTGGATGGGCGAAGCAGGTCAAGTAAGCAGGCAAGAACACATTAGTAATACAGTTAAAGGACCTCCAGCCCATAGTGGCACAGGTTATTCAAAGTGCATTGCAGTGACACTTCTAGCCCATGGGGCAAGGCAGGTTGTAGAGCAATGGTAGAGAGTAATAGTAAGTGTTGAACCTGCATGTAATGCAGAAGTAGTAGTTAAGGAGTAAAGAATAGATTGCATGAGGTACTACAAATGGTAACATATCCTGAGTCAGTTTCATGCAGAGTAGTAATATAGTCTAAGGCAGACTTATGAGAGCAGTGAAAGGTGCTGTAGACTGTCGTATCCTGAAGATCAAGAATAGTAAAGACTGCAGTGAACAGACCTGGGCGGATGAGTTGGCAACTTGACCAGAGGTAATAAGAATCCTGAAACTGTATTAGATCAATGTCTTAAGCTTAAGTTAAACTAAGGAAGGCAGTATGGAACAGAGCTCAGCAGGGAGTTCTGGCAGAGACAGTAGTAGTAACTCTGAAGGAGTTGACGTAGCATGGCGAGAAGCATCCGAGAGAAATGAGGCGAATATCTTGATGTAATCCAGAAATAAATCCAGTGGAAGGAAGAAGCTTTAGGAAGCATGATTTGGAGAGGTAGTAGGTCCAAATGAATGAAGCAGCTCTGTAGGAAGCATCCATGGGAACAAAGGGAGCTAAGCCCAACAATGTAAGGAAGTGTGGCTAGACCACATGTAGGTCAGCCGATGGACCATAGGAGGTTTTAGGAGGTGCGGTTCACTGTGTAGGTCAGCTGGTGAGCAAATAGAAATAGCAGCTAAACCCAAGAAGGCTAGCATACAGCGGGACCATGCGTAGGTCAGCTGGTAATGTAAGTAGAGTATGGCAGCTAACCCCACGTAAGCCAGCATGTGCAGCTGGACCCCACGTAGGTCAACTGGTAAGGTAGGTAGAGAGAGAGAGAGCTAGCCCATGAAGGCTAGCTTGTGTAGCTGGACCACATAGGTCAGCTGGTCAGGTAAGTAGAGTGGCAGCTAGCCCCATGAAGACTAGTATACGAGGCTGGACCAAACATAGGTCAGCCAGTAAAGTGAGTGTATGAACAAGTCAGAACGGAGTTAATCAATTTAAGCATGGCAGGCAGACAAAGTAAGCACGGAGGGAGGTGTTGTCTTTAAAAGCTCCATGGACTGGGAAGGAGGAGATATGATAAGCAAGTGCATTGGTATAGTGTTCCATGAATCCTGTTTGCCTGCTGTGTGTTCACTGAAATGCTGAAGGCAAAGCATGGTGACTATAAGGTAAAAGTCTGTTAAAATTATCAGCAGCTGGATATAATGTAGTGGGCTACTGGAAACGTCTGAAGTGATAATAGGTCGACAATTTCAGCTGGTTCACGCAATAATGTCTATACTGTAGTGTCAGTAAGCTCATCTGTATAGGAGTGATGTCTAAAGTGCTAGCACCCTGCGTACAGACTAAAAAACGGAGTTCCAAGCGATCCTCATCCTTTACCACTAAATGGTAGAAGAGCGTCTATGAAGGCATCTGTCTCAGGTTGTGATAGATTCTGAACCCTTAATCCATTAGTGTTCTTTTATTCATTATTTTTTTCACTTATTTTTAAAACTGTGTTTTCAACTAAAGAGGATCGGGTTATTTGGGTAAAGGAATGGATTAGACCAGTTCCTCAGGTATGGGAGGAAGGTAAGTTGATTTTCCACTCCATTCTCCAGAAAAGCATAGTTAGCACCTATTCATTTTAGGATGCATACCAGAAAATCCCTGTATCAATATATAATGGAGGGAAAATTTACATAATCCCTAGTGTTTCCTGAGGGATTTGTACTGGCTGCTTCTGATATCTTAAAACAAATGACAGAATCTAGACTTCTGGTCCAAACGTGGGATATAATTTGGTTAACATGTCACGGTAGATTAGGGGTACAGGATTCTCATAAAAATAAACCAGTATCTGAAAGGTATTGCTCAGGGATACATATAAGGGAATTTCAAAAACTTAAAGACATTTGTTTTTAGAGTGTCCTTATGTAAAAAACTTATGGTTACATATAGCACAAGTTCTGTACTGTCCAGAACTAGAACTGTGAAAAATTAAACTCCTGCTGGCAGAATGTTGGTGAAAGTCAGAATTTTGCTTTCATGAAATTTCAGAATGCACTTTGGCAACTTTCACAGAAATTCTGACTTAGAATGGCAGAATGAATGCATGAACTGTGGATTAATGTATTAAAGTATGGAAAGGAATTCCACAGAACTGATTGCTGTCTGATAGAACAAACAAAAAAGGAGTCGGGGTAGCAGTATATACCACAACAAAAACAAACATAATACACATTACAGCTGAAATCAAGATACAATCCATCCCTACAGAAACATTATGGTTTCAGTTAAACCAAAACAAGTTAGATCATATAATTGAAGGACTCTGTTATCGACCCCCAGTGTAAATGAAGAAACACTGAATGTATTCTTAAATGAAACTTCTAACACCAAGGAGTTAGGTTAGATTATTCGGACAGGTGATTTCAATTGCAATAACATTGACTGGAATTTCAATGAGGTGAATAACAATCATAACAGCAATTTATTGGACTTCTCCCTAGAACGTAACATTGTACAGCATGTTAGAACTGCCACTAGAGAACATAACATTCTAGACTTAATATTCACTACAGAGAATATTAACATAATGGATTGTAAAACTGCACCCCTTTGGGAAACTGACCATTCATGGATATATTTTTCAGCAAGATGTAGTACTAGCATTAATAAGGGATGTACCGAAATATACTTCTATACAAAAGCTGACAAAGACAAAATGAATGCAGACATATCAAACATTGAATGGAACATGATACTTTATACCTAATCAAGTGAGAGCTGTTGGGAGATTATCAAACAAACTGTTAGAGACGTGTGATAAAAATATATCATGTATAAAAAAATATAGCAATCAATCAATCAATCAATCAAATCTTTATTTATCCAGGCGATCACCATTGAACAAGCTCATTTACAAGGTGGACCTGCTGTTGGCAGGGAAAATTGTACAGTTACATATAAATATACATAATACAAAAGGAACAACATGTTTACAATACTGATAGGAGCAAAGTATTTACATTCCAAGTCACATGTACAAGAAAGATATACATAACACAACCCGAACGTAATATATATATTCAGTTCCCACAGGAGCAGGATGTGTATGGATGTCATATACAAACCGTAGAAGAAAAAAAGAAAGATTATTTATATTCCTGTCCAGCAGAAACACGTTACAGGCCTGGATGGAAATTCCTAAGCTATAGAGGTGCGCATAACAGTGTGTAAGCCTTAGGTAAATGCGGCAGAAGGGGGGTGGTGAATAAGAGGGATGCAGAGGGTGCTAAGGGCAAGTGGGGCAGAGGAGGGGGGAGTAGTAGTGGCAAGGGCTGGTTTGGATAAGCAGCTGGGACTAGTGCTGAAGAACAGAAGAACAATAGTCAAGCTGCTAGGAGCAATAGAAGCAATTACAGATTTCAGCAAACATTTTGTCATAGAGGGTCTTAAAGAAGGCAGGACTGACAGGTGAACTAAGTCTCAATGATTTTTGTATCCTATTCCAGAGAGTAGGCAGGGCATAGCTTATGGCGGCCCTTCCAAAGTGAGTGTTGGTCCTTGGGACATTCAAAGAAATCAGCGATTGACTTCTTAAGGCATAGTTCCTAAAAGGACTAAGGGGGAGATAGTCAACAACGTATTGTGGGAGTTTTTTGGTGAGGGCTCGGAGCATCCATAGGGCTGCATTTCTATATCGCCTGTATTGAAGGGAGGGCCACCCTATGGCTGCATGTAAAGAGCAGTGATGTGTGGAGTACGGGAGGCCAGTTATAAATCTCAGTGCTCTATGATATAATACATCCAGTTTTGCAAGATATGAGGCAGGGCAATGGCCATAAATGAAGTCGGCATAGTCAATTAAAGAAAGGAACGTAGATTGGACAAGCTGTCTTTTTGCGTCTGTGGTCAAGAAGCATTTAATTCTGAAAAAAAGACCAAGCCTCTGCCTCAGTTTTTTCAGCAGTTCTTCTGTGTGTTCCACAAAAGAGAGTTTGTTGTCTAGCCAGATACCAAGGTATTTGAATTTAGTCACAAATTCAAGATTTTCTCCTAATAAAGTAGAGATTGATGGTAATGGACTAGTGACAGCAGAGTAAGGCCCTGGGTCTGATGGTGAGAAAAGAATGGCCTTGTTTTTTTTTTTGCATTTAGCAGTAACTTTTTGATAAGGAGCTGGTACTGCAGAGTATGAAAGTCGGCTTGTAACTCAGTGCAGGCAGCTTCAGGAGATTTCCGGCTTAAGAGCACCGTGTCATCAACAAACAAGTGAATACTGGCATCTTTGATGCCTGTGTCCAACCTGTTGCTATAAATGGCAAACAGTAATGGGCCCAGTATGGAGCCCTGGGGGACATCTCTTTTTATTGGTTTAAGTGGAGAAATCTGTCCATCAGCCTTAATTTGTTGTTGTCTATCAGAAAGGTAGTCTTGGAACCATCCTAGTGCAGATGAGCCAAGGCCTATAGTTTTTAAAGGTGGAGAGGAGCAGGCAGTGGTCGACAGTGTCGAAAGCCTTACTGAGGTCCAGAAACATGGCACAAACAAATTTTTTGTTGTCTATGTCCCATTGTCAATCATTAGTAACTTTTGCCAGTGCTGTAATTGTACTATGCTTAGCTCTAAAGCCAGACTGCATTGGGTTGAGTAGTCTAGGATTGTCTAAGAAAGATCTCAGCTGCGTATTCACAATTTTTTCCCAGAAGTTTTGAAAGTATGGGAAGAAGGGAGATTGGTCTATAGTTATTTAGGTCACAGGGGTCCTCCACTTTAAACAGGGGAATGACATGAGCAGTTTTCCATGCCTTGGGGATGGAGCCTTGTGCTAGGGACAGATTGAATATGTGTGTTATAGGTGTAGCAAGTATATGGTATGCAATTTTCAAGAAATATGGGTCAAAGGAGTCGGCCCCAGCACTTTTTTTTAGTATCTAGTCGTAGAAGAAGATCTTCAACTTCTTTTATTGTGGTAGGTGAAAAGAAGAAGTCCATGTTATTGCTACTTGGTTCTGAATGCTGGGTGTTGGTCTGAGAAAGAATGCTACTTACAGGTGCATTATCAAATGCCAGGCCAGCAGTGGCAAAGTGATTGTTGAAAGCCTGCAGTATCTCTAATTTATTGTTAATGATAATATTATTAGTGGTAATTTTGAAAGGAAGCGTACTTTCTGAAGAGTGGCCAGATAGCTCTTTTATGGTGGACCAGAACTTGGTAGGGCAGTTTGACGCAGACAGTAGCTCGATTTGATAAAAGTTGGCTTTGGCCTCTCTGACCAACTTAGTACAGACATTTCTAGATGCCCTGAAGAGACACCAGTCTGCGTCGGCACGGGATTTACGAGCCTTTTTCCAGAGGTAATCTCTTTTGAGTAAGGCAGTTTCAGATCTGGTGAGAACCAATGACAGGTTCTGGCTTTTATTCATGCTTTAACCAGGGAAGCATGGCTGTTTAGGGCACTGGATATGATTTCATGGAGAACGTGATAGGCATCGTTCACTGACTTAGCCAGGTAGAAAATCTGCCATAGCAAAGAGTTTTTTAGATCATTGAAGTATGCAATGGGATCGAAGTTCCGTCTGGATCTTTTAGTGGAAAATTTTGATGTAGACAGAGGTTTGGTAACAGTTCTTATGCCACCAATAAAGCAGTGGTCACTAACGTCCGCTAAGAGAATACCAGCATGGGAAAAGGAATGAGGTCTGTTAACAAGGAGAACATCCAAGAGGGTGCTTCTCATTGGATGTTTTTTGTTGATGTGGTAGGCTCAAGTAATAAGTTGAGTGAGCCCATGAGGTATTGAATTGTTTCAGGGGTAACGAGACCTTAGTCAGCCAATCATAGTTAAGGTCGCCTAGTATGATTGTATCCATTGGGGTAGTATCCAGGTGGGATGACAGGTGTGTCAGAAGTTGTGGTCCTGCTGCTGGAGGTCTAAAGCAGCCTGTGATGTGGAACACCACTGATGGGGAAAGCTTGACTTTAAGCGACAGGCATTCAAATCCACAGGCAAGGGAGGTAGCATCTAATATAGATATTGAGAATTTGTTTTTAACATAAATGGCTACTCCTCCACCCCTGCTCTGCCTGTCAGTTCTGAAGAGGAGGTAGTTAGGGATGTTTACCTCTCTGTCTGGGGTGGACTCCCGGAGCCATGTTTCCGAAAGCACGGGTCGTCTGGTGCAGTATGAATAAAACAAGCCTGGACTGAATCAAGCTTCTTTAAAAGATTGCACACGTTAGTATGCAAGAAGCTAATTCCTTTCAAAGTTGTGAGTTCAGAAGGAGACGAGAGTACTTTCTTTGGGCCAGGGTTAAGTTCGACGTCACCTGAGCATAGGAGTAGAAGAAGCACAATTTTCCTTAGGGCAGCAACGAGAAGTTTAAAGGCATGAGTCTTTCTACATTTGATATAGGTTTGAGTACATGGGTCCAAAGACTGAATCATCTTATTGTGCTGCCCTACGGATACATATCCTAGCATCCATGCAGAATAGCACCAAGCCATACCTAGTTTGATTGGATAGGGTATAGGACCACGTAAAGGATATTGGTTAGCAGTTCTACTTCGGGGAGATTCCACAAACTGTGAGGGGATCAAAGGCATACAGCGGCAGCATAATTTGTTCATAGTGTTGGTATATGGCGAGACTAGCATGGTAGAGCATGCATCTTTGTTGGAATCAATTCTGTCAGGTTGCCTAACCACATAGGGTATTATACAAAGGCTGGTGAATAAGCATAGCCAAACAAGGCCTGTCATGGTTGCCCTTTATGTAAGTAAGGAGTGTACTGCAGTATCTTCTGCTATCTAAGTCATATAGGTCCCAGGGGTCATTGTTCCGTATGCGACTTGTTTGGGGAAGTTTAAAAATGGAGTTATGCAAGATAAATGTATACCACCCTTGGCTAGAGAAAGGAGAGAGTAGTTCCAATTAATAGTGGGGCAACACAAAGGCTAGCAGCCTGAGCAAAAACAGCTCAATTAGCAACTGAAAAGCCTGTGATTTCCTTGGTGCCCTGCAGTCTGGAGAGAGCTACAAAGTCATGAAGGGGCTGTAACACTTGGCTGCTGGGAACATTTTTAGACAATAAACACAGTTTTTTGGCAAATCAGTCACAGTTCAGTAATTTGTTTTTTTCAGTAAAAGGGATGTTTCAAGTAAAACAGTGCCTTGGCAAGACAGGTTATGCTAGTCAGCAGGACAGGATATGCTAGTCAGCAATAAGAAAACCTAAAGTACCAAAATAGTATGCCTCAGCAAGACAGAATGAGGTAAAGCTGCTAGAAGGCTTAGTTGCAAAAAGAAGATGGGAGGAATTGCAGTTGTTGACAGTAAGTAACCAATAAATTGAAACATCAGATAGGAGTGGGTGGAGACTGTTTTAAAGGAGGCCTGGGAGGGGGGGTGGGACGAAAAATCAAGGGGAAGTTTGAAGAGCTAGCACTAAATCAGTGCATGTACAGTTGGAGAGAAACTGCAGCGGGGGGGATGGTAAGTTACTTTACACAGGCCGAGCAGAACAGGCTAAATTAAAATATATAAATTAGAAGCCGAGTACAGGGATGCAGACTTATATTAAGCCACACATCTAGGGTGCTCCTGTCTCAGGTAAGTGAGACCAGCCAATCTGGGAGCTCTACACAGGCGTAGAGCCAATAACGCTACCCTGAGAAGGTGCTGAAATTGAAAACAGCAAATTGCAAGTGATGATCTGGTTCAGCATTCGCACAGCCCAGAGAAATAATGGCAATTTTTCAAGCATTGTACCTTATCTATGTCTTTGGGGGGTAGGTGGATCAGGCTCCTTGCACCGTGGAGGTGCTATGGCTGGATCGTGACCGCTGCTCGAGGGGCAAGTGGCTCCTGTAAGGAAGGAGACAGCAGATTAAATAGAAGCAGATGGGGGAGGGTGTCTAAACAGAGACACTCAAAGAGAGCTGGGCACTAACTTGAAAGACAAGTCAGGGGGCAATCTCAGACAGAGGCAAGGTGCTGGCTAACTCGGGAATCCAAAACAAGCACAAAAGAACAGACTGATGGGGGAGGGCAGGAGGGACAGAATAGAGACAGAGGAGGACAGGGGGACATAGGAAGATGATTAAGAATGAAAGTCAAGGGCAGAAGCCTTAGGCTCAAGACAGAGGCTACACAGATTTTACAATTCACTGAATTTTCTAACTAAGTCCATAGCAGTAAGCATGTAAACCCAGTACAGTCTTAAACAGGATTAAAAAAAACATTTTAACAAAGCCAGTAAAACATTTTTACAAACTTAGTTCAAGGCAGTGTACAGAGTGAAAGCTTAACTGGAGGAAAAAAATCAAGGGGAAGTTTGCAGAGCTAGCACTGAATCGGTGCACATACAGTTGGAGAGAAACTGCAGCGGGGTGGAATGGTAAGTTACTTTACACAGGCCGAGCAGAACAGGCTAAATTAAAATATATAAATTAGAAGCCGAGTACTGGGATGCAGGCTTACATTAAGCCACACGTCTTGGGCGCTCCTGTCTCAGGTGAGTGAGACCAGCCAATCAGGAAGCTCTACACAGGCATGGAGCCAATAGCACTACCCTGAGAAGGCGCTGAAATTGAAAACAGCAAATTGCAAGTGATGATCTGGTTCAGCGTTCACACAGGCGAGAGAAACTGTGGCAATTTTTCAAGCATCATACCTTATCTATCTCTTTGGAGGGTAGGTGGATCAGGCTCCTTGCACCGTGGAGGTGCTATGGCTAGATCATGACCACTGCCCAAAGGGGCAAGTGGAACCTTATCTATCTCTTTAGGGGGTAGGTGGATCAGGCTCCTTGCACCTTGGAGATGCTATGGCTGGATCGTGACCGCTGCCCGAGGGGGGCAATAGGGGCCAGATATTCAAAACTTTGCCCTGGGGCTAAAATAGCACTGCCTGGTGTGCTAAATTGGGCTGGAAACAATAGCCCACTATATTCAAAAGGGATAGCCCCGGTGCTAAACCTGCTGAATATAGTGTGCTAAGGAAGCCAGACAAACTGGTCTGAGAGTGCAGTGCAAAAATAGTCCGGGAAATAATACAGCTCTGAATATTGCAACTAGGAAGTGCAAACCACAACAGCAGCCCAGTGCACAGTGATGTGATGGAAGGTAAAGGTAAACTATGTGGCTAATGCGTGTGCTAGCAAAGGAGTGGATTCATTAAAGCTGCAAGCACCAGAGCATGTGAATTTCTGCAGAAATGTACCATATTTCCAAAATGTTTGAGTGGCACAAACACATTTGCACAGGTTTTGTGTGGAGCTAAGCCATTTTCCCAGTGCTATCACATTTGCCCAAAGCAAAAATGTGCTATATTCAAAAGTGACATGCAAATGAGTCTACTTAGGCAGTCTGTGGGCAGATATCCAGAGTAACATCTCATTATGTCCTGATCTGCATGCAGTTTGCCCAGCACTATTGCAGGGCCCCACAGCTCCACCTGTAGGTCAGTCTGTGGGCAAACAAGTGGGCTTTGTCAAGGGTAGACATAGCACTGATCATCTTTGCACATTAATGCATCTCATGCATAGTGCCACATAACCAACTCCCCAGCAGTGGCTTTAGTGATAGACTTCATTAAAGCCTACGAGTCAGTGCAGTGGTGGTTCCACACCGGTACCATGGAATGAACAAGCCCAAATTGCTCTTTCTGTTCCTCTGAGGGATGCCTCCTGGTGATCCCCAGGGTTAGGTTGCAGCAATTGGGAGATCGGGCTTTCTCTATTGCGGCACCAACCCTGTGGGATTCACTGACAGGCTACCTGAGGGAGGCACCCTAGGTGGAAACCTTTAAGAACAGGCTGAAGACATTTTTATTCTGTCAAGCATTTGAGTATAAGTAGAAAGTTGTATAGCCTTCTGACTATACTGTTTTAAGGTAGATAGATATATATATATGACGTTTAACTTGTTATATTTATTCTGTAATGTGATTGTTGAATTGTTTTTGATGATGTTGTTTTAGCTTTTTAAAAATATATATTATTTCTAAGCCCTGTATACCAAATTGCTGTTCTACTTGCAAATATTTTGCTCTGTCATATAACAGAGACTTCATTCAGCTTCTTAAGTGATCAATGTGTTCTTTAAATGATCCCTTCTCTACATTTCGAAGAGTTAGTATCTGAAATAATTGTGTTATAGTTGTAGACATTGAAAGTATTCTGCTTTACACTTATTCTACCCTTCTCTCTGAAAAAATTTCTGGACTTCTGATTTATTATCCTCCCACCACTCCACTAAAGTCTCAAAACAACAGGCCACAGTCATCTTTGCTTTTAACAGTTCTTCACAGTGTGTTACCAGTCTTTTCTCTTCCAAAAGGGATGAGGTATTTAAATGCCAATACCCTCTGCTCCTACAAGTTGCTCTATGACCCCCTACTTTTATTTTAAACTCAGAATGATAAGATGTTGCTGGCACAATGATTTTAGCATCTAAAATACCAATCGGTTTAGAAATAAATAAATATTCAATACAGGAAGACAATGATCCCCCTACGATAAGTGTGACCCCCCGTTGGAGGAAGTTCCTTATAGGTGTCCTTGTAATCCTGCTGTATTAATCATCTGTTTAAAAAAAGTGTATCACCCTACATTTTTGTTGTCTTGCAACTTTATCCCCACTATCCCAGGGGCAGTTGAAATCTCTTACAGTTTGACTAGCCTAGCCATAGGTAAATAAAGTTGCATGAATTAAAATAAATCAATCTGAGATGTTTTAGTATGAGGTGCATGAACTATGCCTATCCAAATAAATTGTTCTTGTCATGTGATATCCAGCAGTAAAGCCTTGCCTGGTTCCACGTCCATTAATTTCTGAATTTTAACATTAATAGATTTAAACGATATTCCCACTCCTGAACAGGGGTTTTCCCCTGTGGACCATACTGATGCCCTCTATGGCCATGCTTTTTGTGCCTGATGTATGTCATAAGTAGAGCTCAGCCTAGTCTCTTGTAGCAAAAAAAAAAACCTGTGCATCAGAACTACTAAGGGAGGAAAATGTAATTTGTCTTCTTATTCCTTGTACTATTTATGTTAAGTGTAGATATATGATTTTGAGCTTACCACATATCTCTAAGGAATCACAAAAACGCATTTCCCCCACATAGAAAGTCCTAAAGACTCTTGTTCCTTTTAGTCCTTTTCTTGGCCATAGCAAATTCTGAAAGTTCACCATCAGTATTCAAAAAATCTCTTTGAGAAGATGTCATGGAGGAAGCTTCCAAATGCTCTTCATCCTTTTCAGTCTCCCCTTTTAGTACTTGCAGAATTGCAAAACTATTCCATGTCAGCATTACTTCTTTTTTTGCTACTTTAGATTTTGGTTGTAGCCTAGTGCTTCTTCTCTTTCCCCCAACCAGCTGGAAGTCTACCTGCAGAACTGATGGTGGAGGCAAAACCAAGAGTAATGGTGTTTCCCCATTGTCATGGCCCACATTCCCCCAGTCATTGAAACATGTCCATACAATGCACCTCTGAGGATGCACCTGGAAATAAGCTAGTATAGCTTAGTGTGCTGTTCCTGATCAAAAATTGCAAAGAAATTAACTATACTGGGTGCATACATTGTGACAATGTGCAAAAGCAAGACACCGATGAAAACAAGAAAGCTAATTTCTGGTAGGCCATCTTGGGCAAATACATTGTTACAATGGGTAAAAGTACAAGATGTTGCTCAGAAACCTCTGGTGAGGCCAAACCTGTAATATTGTATGCAGTTCCGGAATCAGCACCTAAAGTAGAGCAGGGACTGCCTGAAGTTTGTCCGGAAAAGAGCCACAGAAATGATCTAGGGAAAACAGGGAAAAATCATGTAAGAAGAGGCTGGTGCGCACCAACATCCATTGTACACATTGGTAGCCAGAAGCAGGGACATCATACCATGAAAATTTCTGTGTGGTGGGCACACAGTTCAAAATTGACCTGAGGGGAACATTAAATTGCACTTTTATAGGCATGGGGACATGCCCCCGACTCTATGAGCATGGTGGCACTAACCAGAAGGGAACAGGAACATGATAGAAACTTATGGCCTGATATACATAGGTGGCCGTGATATGATCACAGTGAGTATATTCCATTCACTGCTCTGTGAACCCAAATGCTAGTCCTCAACAGGTGGAATCCACAGTACCCATCATGCTCCACTGATACAAAGCTGCACACTGGGACAGGGGCAGCAGTGGTGGGTGGAGCTGGTCCCAACCACATGCGTCCAATTGAATGATCTTACCTGGTAGCAAGTGGATCCCTGCCTGTGCAAGGTTCAGGGACCGACAGGATACAATAGACCTCCAGGAAAGCTAAAAGTGTGATTTGTTATGTATCTTTTTAAAACTGTAAGAAAATAAAAAAAAATGAGAATACATGCAATATTTTTTTTTTATTGATTGATTTGAAAATTGGTGACTGGCAGAGGCACACTGAGTTAAAGCTTGTTTCCAACTATGACCAGGAGGAAAAGGGACATGGGATATAGAAAATACATTACATATTCACATTTCACAGTTACAGTAATGTACAATCAGCATAACATGATGAAAACAGGTACAAGTGCAGTCAAAGCAGCAGTACAAAAAACAAACAATTAACCAACTAGCCAGATACACCTCACTGGGGTATGACAGCTACTGGAGAGGAGCATCAGGGAGAGGGAAAACAAGAACTATAGGTGGGGACAAGGAATTTCAGCAGAAACATGAGGGCGCCAGGGAAGGCAGAGAGGTGGATGTAGGTGTGGAGCTGACTCCAGTGTGGGAAGGCAATAGGAGAAGGCTGATTGCTCAGCAGAGGATTGGAGCAAAAGGGTTGAAGAAAATAATTTAAAAAGTAATGAAATTAAAAATTATGGCAAAATGTCTTGAATCTGTGCAGTGGTGTTTCTTGGGGTTTGAATGATCATCTTGTCTTTTTACTCCAGGTCCCCAGCCATGAATCTAAGAGGGATGGTAAGGCATGCCATGAAAACTGACATACCCCAAAAGATCATGCAATGGACAAGCAGGAAGTCATTAATGCAATAAAAAAGGTTTGAGACAAACTCAAATGCTATCACTGCAAACATAAATTAGACATTTAGAAAAGGTGTTGCCAGTTCTGGTTGCCAAGGGAGGGTATGTGATTACATTTTTCATCAAATAAAATGTAAATGTTCTGTATGCACAGGGCAGTGTGCAAAGTGTAATATGTACAAGTATTACTGTTTCATTTCTCATTTCTCATTATTTTTCAATATGTATTGTACATAACTGTATACCATATTTGCTTTAACTACTGCATCATTTTGGGATTATGATTTCCAGCAATAGTACAGCCACACAAGTGCTGGAGGTCATACAGGTACAGTATTGTGCAGTACATTCCAACAACACACAGTAACAGAAAAATGCAGGGCTAGCCAAAATGCACAAGTAATGTACTGTTATATAAGCAGAACACAATGTGCAATACAAAATAGACACAGTACTCTTGGGAGGGACAGGTAAATCCAGAATCTAGGTTTCCCAGATATTTCTGCCAAAGGTGTTTTTTCTCTCCTCCATGTCTGGATTCTTGGTATAAAGTACTGTGGTAAACAACACCATGAAATCCATACGTGCACAACTAAAACTGAATATTAAGTTGAGTGTAGCTCTCTCCTTTAGTAATATCTATAGTTGTAGTACTTTATTTTAGGATAAGGAAAAAATACAATTACATAAAAACAATATAATATGAAAAGCAATAAATATTAACAAAAGGCGTAACAACTGTTTACAAAAGATCCAAAAGGTTGTGAAATCTAGGATCTATGGTAATTTCATTGCATTTCACCACAAACTGTATTATCCTAAATAATTTCCAACTGTGACACCCCAACCCCACCCTGCATACACCAACAGGCTTTGGCGTGTGCCTTGGGGTCATTAGCCTTAACACTTACCCCATTCCATAAGTAAATAAGCTGAGATGGGTACAGTACAGGAGAATGGGGTGAGCATTAGGGCTGACGACCCCAAGGCAAACCCCCAACACCTATTGGTGTGTGCAGGGTTGGGGTGGGGAGTTATTTTTTTTTCCAATTATTTAACCAGGTGAGACACACTAAGCTGAAAGCTTGTTTACAGGTGCAACCTGGGAGCATGAGGAAGTTAAGTGATTTGCTCAGGGTCACACAGTATGCAAGTGGGGGCTGTGGGACTCAAACCCAGGTCTCCAGATTAGCAGCTCAGAGCCTTAAACCACTGCGCCATACTGCCTCCTGGAAACCCTAATGCCATATTTCCCTACTTTTGTCGCTTTAACCCTAGCTACAGCATTAACAAAATGTTTTTTGCATTCTATTTCCTTCCTTTTTGAGATAGCATAATTGTATCCTTATTTGTCTGTGGAAGCGCATGGCCATCTGGGCCCTGCACTTCCATTTATAGGCCAACAGTGACCAAATTGTCAGTATAGCCATCTTATTACCCCACCTCATGTACCTTGTACAGAAAATGTTCAAATCCCCACCAAAACGTAATTCTCCCCACCACAGGTGCGAAAACACATTTTGGCCAGAATTTGAAAAATGTCAGCTGTGACATTTATGAGGTGGGGTGATAAAAAGTCTATGTTGAAAATCTGGGTGAAAATATTGAAAACTTCCAAAGTAATGAGTTTGCGTAGCAAAATTGCAACGAATGGTCATAACTTTGCCATTTTTACGTATTTGACTGCAAATTTTCAACACAGCCTTCTTATGACCCCACCTCATGAATAAGGGCAGAAAAAAAAATCCAAATCCTGCCCAAAATGAAAATTCACCAAGTGACCACAAAAATCACCTTTCAGGTAGGAGTTGCATAATGACAGTCCTATTGTTTATGAGGTGGGGTCCCCAAAAGGCCATGCTGAACATTCGGGGTCAAAATCTCAAAAAGTGGCTAAGTTATACATAAAAGTCGAACCCCCCATTGAAATACATTGACTCACATTTACCTTAGTTTCTCATATTGCAATCGCTGGTTCCAGCAGCAGGCCATGTCTTCAATTGGAGAGTGGGTCTTGAACCTGCGACCTGTTCAGGTGAGTGAGGTTGTATGGTGTGGGGTGGTTGGTGCTGAGTGGGATGTGGGGGGGAGCTGATCAGTAAGGGACCATTTTTTTTACAGGTTTAAATAAAAAAAACATTCAGGGGTCATTTTCTTTATTTCAGGTTTTGGAGGGTGGTAGGGGTACCACTAGACACCAGGAAATATAAAATTTCCAACAGGGATGGCGATCGGTGGGTGTGGGTACTGCTATACACCAGAGGAATGGGGCGGCAATTGGAGGGTGGGGGGTGCCATTGGACACAAATTATTTTTTACAACTATGGGAATCAGAGGGTCGGGGGCCACTAGACACCAGGGATATAAAATATGTAGATGGGGGGGGTGCCACTGAACACCAATGGCATACTAGCGACTCTGAACAGGTCTCCAAACAGATAAAAAAAAGATGTGAAACTAAGTTTTATGTAGTAACTGACATAACTGTGCTACATAAACATGATTGTGCTTCATTGCATTGTTACCTTAAAAGGGGATGGCACAGTTAAATTCTTTTTAGCCCGCCAATTTCCTTTTTCACAATGACAAAAAAGGATTCATGAAAAAGGAACTTAGCAAGTCATGAAAAAGGATTCAAATAGTTTACAAAAAAATGTCCAGAGGCCATGGGAGCTACAAAAAAATACACAGAGAAGCTCATCAACTCCCAAGGAGCAAGATAACTGTTTGGATGTTGGTATAAGATATCCCTAAGCAGAGTTATGATAGTCTGTTGTGTGAAAAAAAAAAAAAGAAAACAAGATGGTGGCTCATGAAAAAGGATGTTTTTTCTCACAGAAAAGGATGGGCCCCTCAAGAAAACATATCATTTTTTTGTGAGACCAAATTCCTTTTTTATTCCAGGTAGCTGTTCTGGAGAGTAAAATTCCCATTGAAAACAATGGGAACTTAAAAACTGAATAACTTTGGAATGGATTAATATTTTCCACCAAACAAATGCAGGGCAGTTCTGTGACCCAAACTCTTTTTGCCATACAAATTTCATGCCAAAAGTCCACACTGTCTGCACTCGGGGTGATGAGGAAAAAAAAGTGCAAAAAAGGGCAACTTTTAAGTTTTTTTCACTATTCTGATCTCAGAAGCTGCACATCCGACCCGAATGAAACATGGCACTTCAAGAGATCTACCCCACAAGACAGCACATACCAAATTCTGTGCAAATCTGTTGAATGGTTGCAAAGCTATTTAAGTGAAAAAGTTGAGGTTTAACATTAAACTGCTTACCCAACCCTAACTATAGGGGCACGACCGTGCCTTTATAATCTTAATCTATCTATCTATCTATCTATCTATCTATCTATCTATCTATCTATCTATCTATCTATCTGTCTGTCTGTCTGTCTACATACATACACATATACACACACATCAATGTGACATTATTTGGAAATGTTGTGCACTGTTGTGTGTGTTGCATTTTTAACATTTAATAGTGAATGAGAGAGACTGGATTGGAGTAAAGACTGAAACGGAAGCTAATACAAATTGATAATAAGCTTAAATTCTGCTCAATTTAATCAAGTACCTGCGGTAGCTGGTTGAAGGGATTTAATCAAGTGTCTATGGTGGCTGGTGGAAGGGATTTTCTATGTTCCTGACCAATGGCTAAAAAAAATCCCAGATGAAGAAACTGCTGCAGAGTCCAATTGCCTTGCGCCAGAGTAAAGGTGCCAATTTTCAAATTCCTAAGATGGGCTTTGTGCTTTGTTCTTCAGTCTTGCCCAGGATCTTCAGCATGGTGGATCATCGGTGGCTGAGGGAGTGCCACAGAGGGAGACTGGCACCCTCCCCCCACACCGATTATTTTACTTTTTGAATTTCCAACAAAAATAATTAATAATTACTTTAACTCGGCTCTGCCGAGGACGTGGGACATTTTTAACATTTAATAGTGAATGGGAGAGACTGGATGGGAGTAAAGACTGCAACAGTAGTAAAGACTGCAACAGAAGCTAATAAAAATTGATAATAAGCTTAAAATCTGCTCAATTTAATCAAGTACCTGTGGTAGCCGGTGGAAGGGATTTAATCAAGTACCTGTGGTAGCCAGTGGAAAAGATTTAATCAAGTACCTGTGGTAGCCAGTGGAAAGGATTTAATCAAGTACCTGTGGTAGCCAGTGGAAAGAATTTAATCAAGTACCTGTGGTAGCATGTGGAAGGGATTATTCCCACCCACCTCCACCCCAGCACTCTTTAAATGGGCTTTCAGACCACAAGGCTCTGTCCCTTGCTGACTTACCACTGAAGCTAAGAACCTGCAGGTGGAATCCAAAATTAGAACTGACCTGAAGTCACACCGACAATTTTTAAAGCATTCTAGTATTATTGTTTATGGTTCAAGTATGTATGGAATCTCAGACCATTAAGTTTTTAATGCTTGTTGGGTAGTTTTTTGTTTTTTTTTATATATGTACTTTATGGATTTTTCACCTTTTTCCTTCTAACCCAGGACCCCGGCAGACATGTACGTGTGCATGCGTGGAGGTGCACGTGCATGCCGGATACCGGCTCAGCCCCTCCCACCCCACACCTGGCTATTGCTGCTGCCCCCTCATGTCTATGCTTCCCACTGGACCTCCACCCGTTGGGAATGTAACTATGGAGGATGCGGGCATCCACCCCGGGAGGGGAGAGCTGCCTTGTGGCTGATCAATCCCACTCCTCCCCCTCCCCATGCTAGCTCCCCAGTGACCTGAGGTTGTTCCTGAAACTGGGTCACCAGCATAGCACGAGGTAAGGCTTCCGGCACCTCAGCCCTCAGCGCCACTGGGCTAGCACTTGTTGGTGCAGTTTTTAATTAATAAGCAGCTGGTGATTTATTGTACATAGGATTTTAAGGGGTTAGCATTCCCTTAATGGAAAAAGGGTGCCCCTTATCTCAGTCTCTTACTATATAGGGGTATGCTGACCACACATCAAAACCCTGATGGCAAAATCCCTCACAGCGATGATCTCGGCAGGTTTCGAGATTGTTGCTGTGGGGGACCAGAGGGCAAAATTCTGTCCTTTCACCATCTGTCAACCCCCTTCAAACTAACTCCAACTTGGAGTTAGTAATCTATAGAAGGGGTCGCGTGGGGCACAACCCCCGCATGGAGGATTTGGGGGGCAAAGCCCCCCAATAGAAACACACAATGCCTGACAGGTGAATTTTTGCCTGTTGACATATGGCTCTTGCCATGCTGAACATAGACACAACATAATCTGCACTAAACTGTCTAGGGGACTTGTATTTGCATTTGTGTACATAGTGATAGTACTTGGGACAGATGACATATTATCTTGTGCTCTACAGGTATTAGAGCAACATGCCTAGTGGTGCAGAGGCCTGAGGCGCTGGACGCCACAGTTCGCATCACGCCAGCGGCCCAGGTTTGGAAGCAGACCCGGGTGGCCGGGGGTCGGCGTGGGGGACAGAGATCGAGCATCCAGAGGACTGCTCTCCCTTCCTCGGGGAGGGATGGGGTAGCCAATGCTCAATGAGCGACCTCTGGTGGAGGCTGGAGGGTAGCCGAGTGAGCGGTGCAGCATCAGCCAGGGGGTGGAGCCTCGGCATGCGTTGCCTTGCTGGGCCTGGCTCCACAAGGACTAAAGAACTAAGGAGGAAAACCCCCTTCATCGCCGATAGGTGAAGGTGCCCCCCTCCATAGACCACACTCCCACACACAGACTTGGCTCTCGGGCTTCCCCCATCCTCTCCGGTCGGTGTCTCAATACTGCAAGAAAGAGCCCCCAGAGGGGTGGCCTTTCCCTGGAGGGTAGACCCAGGGGACGCCCGGTACCGGAGAGGAGCCCTGAGTCGACCGAGCCATGTTGGGAGGTAGAGATTGTGGATTAGGAGGTCACTGGAGAGAGTTCGGAGGTAAGGGATGAAAAATAGAGTTCAAAAAAAAAAAGAGCAACATGAGGTACCACTACACTGCCAGCACCTTAGTATTTACCCCTCTGATGTATTTAACTCATCTGTCATCAATATGCAGGGTCTCAAAAAAGGTGGGAATTTCTGTAAAATAATTGAATATCTCAGAGTGCATAAACATAGGACCTTTCTCCTCTTGGCAGAGTCGGTAGTCAAATTCCGGGTGTGTCTAAAATTATTACTGGGAGGTGATATAGAATTAAACCCTGGCCCTCATCTGGCAAATATTAGAATTACATCACCTAATATGGCAAACTGGTCCACTACTAAGGAGTTGAAAATAACTCACATGAATATTAATAGCTTAAGACCCAAGATGCATTAATTGGAAGCAAGGGTAAGCTTGTACTCCCCGGATGTAATTGCTATCGCTGAAGCCTGGCTCAAACCACATATTCTAGCACATGAGGTTGAGATCAATGGCTTTAAGATGTTCAGGCAGGGTAGAATTGGAAAAAAGGGAGGAGGTGTCCTAATCTATGTTAAGTCCTCCCTGAAGGCATCTTTGGTGGCAATACTTGCCCCAGTCAAGTCTGACAGAGAGGATTTTCATTAAACTACTACTGGGCGGCTTTAAGTCATTGGTGATAGGGAGTGTATACAATCCACCTAAGGTAGCACTAGACTCCCTAAAGTCTCTAATTACTGCACTCCCTAATCTTCCACAGGGGGAGAGGGTGATATTGGAAGACTTTAATCTGCATTGGGGGCCACGTACAAATGGAGAACTAAAGGCCATCATACAAGAGGCAGATCTAACACAGTTAATTGGTATCCCATCAAAAGGGCGACTGAGATTGAACAACTCAAATATGAGTGATTCAGTCTCAGCACCTGTGTTGTGGGCTACCCTGATAGGGTAACGATGGGCAAAAAGGAAGCTGATCAGGGCAACTGGATCCACACAGTGGGGGACAGGAGGAGGGAAGGTATGTGGGAGGCAGTGCAGCAGAAGGTTGCCAAGCTGGCCATGTAGTGTGGTGGTGGTGAGGTTGGCTGGCTATGGTTGGGAGGGTGCAGGGTTTGGGTCTGGGGAGGTGCAAGCGTTTTTTGTTAACACGGCGGTTTTTAATTTTCTTTTTATACGTTCCCCCTCCCCCCGACATGCACCTGCCTGGAGTTGAGAATCTTTAGTTGGGGAGTGTGGGGGGTGCAGCCCCCCCACATAAATAGAGCTTTGTGTCAGCACCATTGTTTTCACTGTGAGTGTACATCACCGTTTTTATTTTTGGCAATGTACACTCGCTGAACGGTGATTGCTGTTATGACATGGAACCATTTAATTCATGAACCCAGCTGAACACTAAAACAGGCAACCATACCACGCTGAACTGGATTTTGGTATCAAAACTGGATAGATTTAAGTTAGCAGGAACCTTTGCAGACACATTGAGTGATCCACTCTCCCACATACGGAGTATGGAAAAACAACTTCCCAACCCCTCCCCCCAAGAATTTTATGGGCCCTGGATTACTTCAACTTTGATACAGGTGCCTTTCTTAAAACACTATCAGAAGTGAATTGGCGCAAAAAGAAACATTGCCCAAGTCTAGACCTAGCTAGCACTAGATTTCATTATCAATAATTTTTTGTCAGCAGCAAATAAGCATGCTCCATTAAAACAACTCAGGGTTAAAGGACAAGAATCAAGGTGGCTTTATCGTGGTCTAAAAAAACTCATGAGAGAGAGAGAGCTAGGGCATGGAGTACCTTCAAATCCTCTAATCAGAATAAGGATTGGCAGAAATTTAGAGAGCTGAGAAATAAATGTAAAAAGGAATTGAATTTGGCTAAAACACAATATCTCAGGGACCTACAAAATAAGAGTCTCTCTGACCCAAAAATGTTTTGGTCAAAAATTGATGGCCTTCTTAAGAGAAGCTATACACAGGATGAATGTGACATAATAGCCAAAGGTGTTTGTCATAAGAACCCTGAGGATGCCGCTAAGGCAATAAATTAATTCTTTACTAATCTTGATAAGTTTAAGATCCACCAATGGGTGCCCCCCCCACACGCTATTAATGCTACCCCCCTCTCCCAACTTCCACTTCAAGACACTATCCAAAAAAAGGTATTAAAACTTCTAAAAAAAATAAAATCTACTGGATCATTGGGATGTGACAAATTGGAACCCAAACTACTGGACATTAAGGCTCAAATTATTGCCTCCCCTATTACACTGCTTTATAATAAATTCCTCCTCGAAGGAAAAGTCCCTGTGCTGTGGAAAGTGGCCCTGGTCATGCCAATCCACAAGGGAGGGTCAAGAGAGAATGTTGAAAATTATAGGCCCATATCACTACTAAGCATCCTAAGTAAAGCACCGGAAAGGATTGTGTAAAACCAAATAATTGATTATATTGAGCAACACAAGCTACAGTATTAACTGATCAGCAGCATGGCTTCTGGAAAAGCCATGGAACCAATACTGCTCTTGTCAGCCTCACCACAGACATCTATTTAGCCTCGGATAATGGTCTCAAAATAGGTGCAGTCTTTATTGACCTCACCAAGGCCTTTGATTTGGCAGACCATCAATTGCTCCTTATTAAATTGAATGATCTAGGCCTTGATAGACTGACAGTACATTGGTTCTCGGACTACCTCCAGAAGAGGTCATAGCTAGTTAGATGGCAAGGCTCCCTCTCTGAGAAATGTCCAGTACTTAATGGAGTACCCCAAGGGTCTATCCTGGGGCCTCCGTTATTCTTCCTATTTATAAATGACATGCCTAAACACTGTGGTGATGCAAACCTGACCTTGTATGTGGATGACGTGGTATTATACTGGTATTATACAGGGCCTCTCATGACATAGCCTAATTGAATCACTCTTTGGAGAATTACCTACTACTTCTCAAGAGTTGGCTGGTGAGCAATAAACTTGTTTTGAATGAAAAAAAGACAAAGGCCATACCGTTTTGACCCAAAAGTCTGGGATCAGATAGATCAAAATTTCTAACACTCTCACAGATGATTCAAAGGTTGAAGTAGTTGATACCATTAAGTATTTAAGAGTCTTTCTAGATCAAGATTGCACCTTCAAGGCACATATTGATCAGTTGAACAAAACCTTTGAACCAGAAACTAGGTCTACTGTATCTACTCAGTCCTTTCCTAACAAAGGATTTGTGACTAAAGGTTGCAGCTGGCATCCTATTACCTTCCTTGTTATACGGAACTCCGGTTTTATATTCAGTTAAAGGCACAGAGATACAGAAACTTAGGACCATATACTGTAGAATAAGCCAGTTCACTGCTGGGGCCCCACCCATGGAGCATCACTGGCAAATACTTAAATCTTAAACTGGCCCTCATTAGAAGGCAGACTTAAGTATCCATCTCTTTGCCTGGCCTATAAACTCAGACTTGAAAATGCACCCCCCCCCAGCCTGGCTTGCACACTGATTGCCAAACAAAGCAGTAGGAGTCTCAGATCTTCCAGCCGGCAGCTCCTCCAAGTTCCAAAAGATAGGTCCTCCCAAGGACAGCGATCTTTTTCTGCCTATATACCACACCTTTGGAACACATTGCCAGGAAAGCTCCAGGAATACAACTTTTTAAGGGAATTTAAGAGAGGACTCAAGGCTCAACTAATGGAGCTGAGCATCTGCACTTACTACCTCTAATTCTCCATAAAAGTCCTCTTAGTACGCAGGGCAGTGGGTGAATGCATGCCTAGTCTGGTGTAACTGTCATGTTAGATCAGAATTCCACAGTGAAACAACCCCAATGAATTACTGCCTTGGAATAATGGGATTGCAAGTTAGGGACCTGGTCAATGTATTAATGCAGATGTAATTGCACTGTGATTTATGGCTCATACCACCTCTTTATGTTAATATGGTGGTCGCTAGTAACTGTCTGTTTATATTGTATACCCTATTGTAAAAAATACCCAATTGTCCTGATTGTATTAACATATGTCCTCAACTATTGTATGTTGTAATGTGATCAGTTGCCTTTCTTGTACTCTGTAAAATGTCTATGCATCATTACTTGTAATTAATTCCGGGTCACCCCTGAAAAAGGGATTGTAATGGTTCCAGTGGGCCTACCTGGTTACCAAAATTAAATAAATAAATATGTACAACATTATAAAATAGGTAGGGATTTTGGTTCATGTCCTTACCAGACTATATTGTGCCACTCCTTAAGGAGTGCAATGAATTGACAGAGAACTCAGAGATTACAGCAGGAAATGGAGTGGTGGTACATCTAGAGTCAGAGCTTTTGGAGACTGCTACAGAGAATGTGCAGAGTGAGAGATCCCGATGACTTATATGGAGTTGGTTCTAACTACAGACATTGAGCTAGCTGGCTCGGGCAGGATGTTTTTACTTACAATGTGGAAGCCATGAAGCATGATGAGGAACCCTTGTTACAGGTTTTCTGTCAGCACACACCAGAGTCAGGAGCCACAACAACCATGGTGGTCCCTGAAATGCCTGCAAGAAAAACTAATGACAACCTAAGAGTGGTAAGCGCACAGCAACATAAGCAGGTACAAGAGATGCATTTTTATAAAATCGGAAGTCCTACTTAAGTCAGCTATCAATCTGGCAAATACCAGGGTTTAAATCAAACTTACTGAGGTGGCTGAAAAGGACTGCATAGAACTGAATGCTATAAATCTTATGAATAATGATAAAATTATGCTAGCAGTATATGTTTCTGGCATACCTACATCCCCTTCTTGTGATTTTTTAACAAGAACTGAATTATTGCCTGCAGGGGTGTCGGCAGGCATACGCACTGTACTCAGCAGAGTACAGTAAAAAAAAATTCAGGTAGGGGCAACAAATCAGGCAGGGGTAACAAAAAGAGGAGAGCAAGGACATTGTGAGTCACATTGTGTCTGTGTTGTGCTGAGCCCTTTTGCATTTGTTGTTTGCCATGGGGCAGTGATGCCACCAGCCAAATAGACAAACAAGAACAACTTACCAGACAGGCAGAAAAATAAAGGAAGTAGGATTACAGGAAGAAAATGATTACTTGAACTCAGACATGGCAAACGGGGGGGGGTTATTGTTTGCATGGTGTGGCAGTGCATATTTTGGTTTATGTTTATATTACGGGGGTGGGGGCAACAGTGCATCAGATTTGAGTACAGGTTTACAGTTGCTGGCTACACCCCTGATTGCCTGTAATTCCAGTGATGACTAATACTTCCAGACCTTGCTAAACCAACAAGAGCAGACAGTAAAAATGTACCTATGATTAGAAATCATGTAACAAAGTCTCCCTTGATTTTGTCATATAGGGCAGGAGAAGAGGTTCTACATGAAGGAAACCAAAATAAATAAGGATAAAATTCCTGACTCAGTCACAAAAAAATTACAAACACAGCTATTAATTATACCAGTACTAATAGTATAAATACTAATACTGCCACTAATACTACCAGTACAACATGCATCATGAATATTACACAGAAAGACAAAGCTCAGCTAAACGAAAGCCCTGATAATCTCCATGGAAATTGCCATGCAAGTAATTGATCAAAAGACAAAAGATGTCTGCTTTTCATTTCATATTCAGAGGAGGATTCAGGTATCGAAAACAAAACTCCTGACCCATGAGCTCAATGAGGGGCTGTAGGAGAAATCAAAGTTAATGACTCTCCAAACACTACAGACTATTCCATAATGTCCAATATTAGGAAACCAGAGGGTGAGGTGAGTGTATTGTCAGTGAAACTGTTCTCCAATTAAATGCAAGCTCCAAAGCCCAAAAAACTGTTGGAAACCTTAAAAACAACAGTGGCAATTTGGACACATTAGACACAGAAACCATAGCAGTGAAGAGTCCTTCAGCAATAACTGTGAAGACTATTATTGCCTGGTTCTAGATGCATAGATGGGAACACAGACACAAGTCCAAAGGTATCACAGGTAATACAAATTTTTATTACTACCAGATAGCACAAATACATACAGGTATACCCGTCAGGGAGCAGCGGATCCCACTTCAGCTCAGCAGTACTTTGTTCCTACTCAAATTGGCAAAGCGTGCAATTTGCACTACTCCAAAAACATGTTGTTATCACAAATATCATTTACTACCAAATAAGGCCAAATACATGACCTCATATGTATTCTCATTGGCAGGGGGATTCTCGGAGTTTCTCTATACTCCACCACAAAAGGTTGGACCCAATGTATCCATAGCTGGCTAGTTTTAGCTGGTTCAGACTGCAAACTCAGCAATTAGTTTTTGCAGACAAAGAAAGCTAAGAAAGAGTGTACATCAATCTGTTCAAAGGACAAGTGTAAACCCCCCTTAAAAGAGGGGCTTATGCTGCCATTTTATGCATCCTTTTCCCCCTCCTACCCCCCTCCCTGAGCTAGGGAATTTAGTAGTGCTCTGGGGGTTAGTACCTGCAGGACGCCTCAAAGTAGCAGCAGAAAGTAGGTTTACGGAGGTATATAAGGCAAGAATAGGACGTTTCAGGGCCTTTTCCAGCCTGCACAGTAGGCCTGGGGCTGGAGGGGGGTGGCTGGAGGAGCAGAGTAGGCAGAATCAGGGGAGCTCTGCAGTCCAGGTGGCCCAGAAGCAAGGAGCCCCCCCCCACATGGCAGACAGGGACAGCCTCTGCAGCAATGTGGCATTGAGGAGCTGGGAAGAAAGCTCCGTGGGGGAGGGATGGTTAGTCAGGTCCTGCGTTGTTGGAAATAAGGGAGGTGCAGGTGGCAGATAGGAGGCCAGGACAGGCAGGAGCACTTGTAGATCCCAGTGAGGTAGTTTGTTCAGGCTGCCAGGGCTGTGGGGACAGTGATAGGGTCCCCACGGGGGAAAGGTGGTGGTAGTGGTTTCCCTGGTACCCAGTGTGGCAGGGTGGCTTGAGGGCAGTTGGAACCAAGGGGTCCTTCACTCAAAATTAGGGCCTGCTTGGAGAAGTAGGTTCTGGGCTGCCAGCATTAAAGGTCCAGGTGGGTCACAGGTCATAGGACAGACTTTGGAGGGTGGCCACTGGTTGGAGTTCACCGCAAGCCCAGGAGTAATATGTGAGGGATGTTGGGCCTGGGCATGGAATTCCCCCTCCCTGAAAAAGGGTCAGCTGGGAGCAGAAGGTAGTGGCGCCAATTGTAGGGTTTGGGTTGCTCAGAGAGGCCTGGGTGGTGGCAGGCCCCAGGTCCTCACTTGTGGCAGGGCAACTTGAAGTAAGGGGCTCAGGTACTGGAGCAGGGCCGGGTTTAAGGGCCACTGCACCAGGGAGAGCTGGGTGGTTGAACAAGCTGAGCTGCAAGGCAAGAGCGGGTGCTGTGAGAGTGGGAGCACCTTCATGGAACAGGATCCTTGTAGAGGGAGAATGAGGGGATGCAGGGCCTGGGTCACAGGAAAACAATCCTGGTACCCCTGTAGATGTGAGTGAGGTCCCGGGGCCAGGTGGGGGAGGCAGCACACTTTCCCATGACGGAGTTGGGCAGCAACCAGTGCCAGAGTGTCATGTGCAACCCAGAGAAGAGTAAAAGATTTGGCTTACCAGTCTATTGAGCCCGAAGTCTGTGTGTTTCTGAGAAGGGAGGTTCCTTGGGTAAAGCATCCAAGAATGGAAAATTGAAGGAGCCCTGTTGTACTGCCTATATTTGATATACTGCTCTGAAGTTCCAGTCAGGATGAATTGTACAAAGTTAGATAGCCCCATGGAGCTGCTTTATTTATTTGTGAAGGATGTGACCCCTGCATTCCTGGGATCATTTGGAGTGCTGGAGCTAAATAAAGAAGCTAGTTTGGGAAGAAATTGGGAGTGTACATTACCTTATTTAAGCCGGTAGGTAGCAGAGATTCAGCTATGCTCAGTGGCGTCATGCTTGGCAGTCATTAGCACATACAGTAGGTCAGTGGGTTATTGTTTGTTAATACAATGAACATGGCTCCATAAAAATATTCAGGGAATTGATCAGTCGCTATCCACTTCAGCACAAGGAACTCCAGCTTATGGACTGGATAGTTCTTTTCAGATGGACTTAGACTGCAACTGGCATAGGCAGCTGGTCTCATTCCATTTTCATGCTCTTTGTAAAGTACAGCACCCAGTCCTTCCAGAGTCAGTATAGTGCAGAGGTTTAGGGCTCTGAGCTGCAAACCTGAAGACCTGGGTTTGAATCCCACAGCCCCCACTTGCATACTGTGTGACCCTGAGTAAGTCACTTAACTTCCTTGAGCTCCCAGGTGACACCTGGAAACAAGCTTCATCTTAGTGTGCCTTTCCAGGTTAAACAATATTCCCTTTCCCCCTTCCATTCTGGCATCAATGTGAAGAGTATATGGCTTGGTATAGTCAGCAAAATCTCTAGAAAAGTATTTTCACAGTCCACAGTTGAACTGTCCCCAAACGCTTCATTGGTTCTGTAGTATTCCATTGGTGGTTTCTGTTAGCTCCTGAACCTTTTGTCTTTTAGGTTGGAGGATACCCCTGAGTCACATTGTTCAGTGGCCTCACCACAAGGAGTAGTCCTTCACAAATCTCTTATGGTATCTGCAGAACCACAGGAAAGACTGAAGCATTTTAAAATTGTTGGATCTTGGCCAAGTTGTGAGGACTTCCACTTTTGCTGGGTTAGTGTTGTTTCCTTAGTCTTATATGATGTGCCCAGCATCTCTGAGAGAAGTCTGAGAAAACTGTTACTTGTCCAGGGAGATCTTCAGACCATGTTCATTCAGCTGGTCTAGCACTTTCAGTAGTCAGGCTTCATGTTCTTCCAGTATCCTCTAAAACACTATAAGGTCATCCAGGTAGACTAAGACTTATAGGAGATTTAAATCCTCTACCAAATTCTCCGTTATGCACAAGAAAGTTGCTGGGGTACAAGATATCCCCTATGGCATATGTTCAAATTGATAAAAACCAAGAGGACAGATAAAGGGGGATCTTCTTCTCTTCCTCATCCATCAGTATCTGATAGTATCCACTGCACAAGTCCAGCACAGAGAACCATCTACTCCCTTTGAGGCTGTCCAGGGCATCTTGCACTTGAGGCATGGTGTATTGGTCAGCCACAGTCCTTTGATTAAGGGTACAATAGTCAGTGCACATTCTTATGGCACCAGTCCTCTTTTGGGCCACCACTATAGGTGAAGCATAGGGGCTCTGAGACTCCTTTATAACCCCTGCTGAAGTGTTCTTGCAGGTGTCATCTGACATTTTCAGTATCACCAGGTGTCAGTCTCCCTGACCTTTCTCTGAAGGGGTAGTTGCCATGTAGTCATATATAGTGTTCTTCCCCTTTGGCTCATCCCACATCCCACTCATGGCATGAGAAGACATCTGACCAGTCAGCCAATTCCTGTTGCAATAATTTCTTACAGGTGGGGAGAATGGGAGACAAACCAAAATGGAAAACTTCTTCATCCATTTGAGGGGTCCTCTCCTGATGAAATGGTGCCACTACCACCTCAGCAGTGTACAGGTTAGCTAGTACCATACCAGAATGCACTGTCGAATCCTTGCGTGTTTCATTCTTTAACTTTATGGTGATCCTCTTGACCATCACATCAGTACCAGGTAGTACTTCTCACTGAACAATAAGGCCGCTTGGCAAACCTCTTCCCAGACACTTTACAGCGATGATCTGGTCCGACAAGGATTCATGTAGTCTACAGCTCCTTCTGGTAGGCACTCAGCCCCAGGTGGCACAATCAAAGGCTCTTTCCCTTCTTTTTTCATGACTTTCACAATCCCCTCAGGGTTGTTGCAGGCCTTGGCTTCCTTCTCCAGCTGAGCAGTATGTACAGTGGCATAAAATGGCAATGTTGGTAATTTTCCTTCCCTGCTTTCTGCAAGCAACAGTCAGCCAGGTATCCAAACATACTGGCACTGGTTCCAATTAGCACCAGTGTCTTTTCCAGTGTATGGGTATCAGGACAAGTGGCAGCCAAGATATCAATCTTTTAAGGGACTACAGCAAACGTCTCTGGAAATTCAATTTGCACAGCAATGTATCCATCGTAGGAGTAGCTGGCACTGCTCAAACCCCAGACAGAAATCCTTCTAGAGGTTGCAAAGGCAGATGTTTCAGGTCCATCAATAAAAGGATCAGTAGGTAATACTGACCTGTAATCCACTGTCTAATAAGGCTTCACATGGGTATCCCTCAATGGATATCTGTATGGTTGGGGTGGGACCCATCAATCCTAGTGGCAACTTGTGTTAAACAGAGGTAGTGGATTTGTCCATCTTATGGATCTGTTCACTCTCGCAGTCCCAGGTCACTCCCTTACTGGGATCCATTGTCATTTCCCTGTGATTGTTGCCATTTTTTCCATTTCTGGTCTATGAACTGCTGGTTCCATGGCCTGCCACATCCTCATGCAAAATATCTATGTTCTCAACAATGAAAGCAGAACAGTCCACTTCTTGGAGGCATCAAGAGTCAAAGTTGACCCTTTGGCAGAAGAAGGATTTAGTGGGTGTCCGCAACCAGGTGAAAGGCAGTTGAATAGTGGATGAGGTGCCTGTGCCATTTCTAAGGCCTTCACATGCTCTGTGGATTTCTTTAGCTGAGTAGCCATGTCTGGAGTGTCACTCTATTCTTAGCAGTTGTCAGATTGTAACTGTAGGGGTATGAATTTCCCTGAGGGTACCCATAGTGAACTGGCAATGGTTTCTTGCTTTTGTTCTTCCCTTACATTATCCAGTAGCTGTCAGAAGTTTGGGGATCTGCTTTGTGTTCTTTCAGTCTGAGAGATATCAGTGTCTGGTGAGAATACACAACTCCTCTCTATGTAGGAGTTACTCCTCCTGCTTCCACAGTTCTTGAAATCACACAGTCTCCACTCGGGTCATGTAATGAGACAACTTTTCTCCCTCATCTTTCATGGTGGCTCGCAGTTGGTAAATTGGGTCCTCCCTCTTCTCAACTGCTGTATATGTACTCTTAAGCATGGCAAGGTGGTCACATGCGGTGCAGTTTGGCTGGCTGGTAAAAAGGGAATGGATGATATCCAAAGCCATACCTTTCAGGCTCTCCACAATTCTTTTACATTTCTTGTCATCAGAAAACTTCCACACTTTCTTCATCTGTTTGGTCAGGCTCATGCAGCTTTCATAGTCACCCTCCTGAAGAGGAGGAGTGGGGGTGACTCCAGAGAAAGTACACGGTCTCCTGTACTGTTCATATGGTGTGATCAAACAGGGGATCCAGTCCTATTCTCCAACCCAGAGTCCACTGGGTCATATTGCCTGTGTTGGTTCATCTTCCTTGATGAATGCTCTCACATCTTGAACAGTCTTTTCTTCAGCTGCCAAAAAGAATAGCAATTTCTGTTCAAATTTACTTTGCTCTTTAGGGCCCTCAGGAATAGGGTTCAGGCTCACATGGCTCATTATGAACCACAGGGTGGGGTGTTCATCATTAGTGAGCTGGTTGGGCACCCCTGAGGGATCAACATCCTTTTGGCACTCAATTAGAACATATAATGTCTGTTGAGCTGAATTGTAAAGTTTTTCATGAACAGTCACTTTTTCCAAACTTCCTATGACACTTTCAAAACAGTGCCTATGGATTTCTTCGGTGAGCCCATGCATCAAAATGGCTTTTTCTGGATCAAGGATCTCACCCTTGTACCATTCCAGCAATGAGTTGCGATCCATCATGAAGCTAAACATTGGTGGGGTACTAAACTCTGTTCTTGCCCCAAGATAAGGTGTTGCAGAAATGTTCCAGAGATCCCAGTAGTGCCTCCAAAATGTGTAACCACACCCACCTACAAAGTGTGCTGACTAAGACTGGAGGTGGTAAAGGGCAAAGTCTGTTACGCTTTCAGGTGAATGATGCCTGGGTTTATAGTTAGAAATGGGCTTGAAAAGTGGTGTGGTGCCTCCACCTATGGGGATCCTTATGACAGAGCATTGTCAGGGTATTTCCCTATAGGAAATAAATACAACCCCAATCTTCTGTGACAGGAAACACAATAACACAATCCCCTCCCCACTTATCACTCCAAGCATGTAAATACACAGCAAGGTAATAATGGCAAAATACATCAGCAGTTGAAATAAAATAATGAATGGATTTATTTTGGGGTTGGAGAACAAGGTAGTAGACAAAGGAAGCAAAGGTAAAAATAAACAAAGACAGCAGTGTGCATTCACTCCCACCATAAGGCATGTCTCAGCATCTCTCTCCCCACTGGTACACCAGTTAACACCACAGTCCCTCTGGGAGCTCCCAAATATAGTTCAAGTGTCCACACAGATACAAAATTGCAGGCCTGTTTTGCTTGGACCTCAGTGTGGTATCATGTCAATTCGGTTATTGGCTACAGCTGCTGGCAGCTGACTGGCAAACTGTACAATTGGATGGACAATAAAACAGTTGCTCCTGGCAGTAAGCTGTAGCTGTGGGCTTGATTCTAAGGCCATGCAGGAATGCCCAGAAATATCCATCTGGCTAGCTAAACAATAGGAATGATAAGTTTTGTGGGTAAAACTTTGTACTTTCAACCTTTAGATGAGAGGCTGGTGCTGTTGAACTGGCACAGCCATGCAACAGTCACCCTTTCAGTGAGGAGAAACAAACATTTTTGAACTTGATTTTGTGTGGAGTTCATCCTTATCGATTTGCACAGGCTGGTGCTGTTTCCAAGGGGATGGTTCCCCTGCTGAGGCAGAAGATGGCTGGATGGACTTTTCTGTAGGCTGAATACAGGATGGCAAACCCAATGTGCTGATAATGTTGAAGGTGCAGGCGGTGATGACTTTGGATGATGGGAGCTGTTTTGTAATCGGGTTGCAGGTGCGGCGAACTCAGCACGCTTCCAGGTGACAAGGGGTGCATGCCGTGATGCTCCGGGTGATAATGATCCTATTCACCCCACATAGAGACTTGTCTTCACCCACCCTGACAGGCAGGCAGTCACTAACAGCAGTAGAAGGCAGTAGCTCACCACCTTCCCAGATGCAGAGCAGCTTTCAAGATAACCCCTGCTCTAATTCGGTGCTAACGTTCAGGCTTGGCACTCTAGCTGCATCAATCCCCTTTTCCAGGGATCTAAAATCTGTTTTGGACAAACTTTTTAGTCAGACAGGAATAGCAAGTAAGAGCTATTCACAAACACTCTCCTCAGAGGTTTTGTTTTAGACAAATATGCTGTATTGGTACATGCCCCCCCTTTGTGCAGAAACCCAGGGGTTAAATATCAGTGGCTAGCATCTCATGCATTGTTCATTATGCTAAACCGCTGACTCTCAGAGGCTGTCAGTTCCAAGGGAAGAGTATGCATATGTAACCCCCCTACAAATGGGGGTTCCCTAAAAGTCTTCCTTGAGCATGCCTAAATGCTCATTGCCAGGTTGGCGTCCTGCGTTTTAGCAGTTTAAATGTATTGCCAGAGAGTGCCTGTATAGCCTCTGTGTACTGTCTCTTTAAAGAGCCCCTGACACCGTTGTGACAACGTTGAGAAAATTTAATGTTTAGCACAAGTGAGCTTATATTTTAATATTGTTTCTGTATTTCTTATTCTTCCTTATTACTAAGGGCATTTGCATGTAAACAGGCTCACTGCCCTATCTGTTCTGGCTGCTTGCCTACATATGATATCACAGTTCTGTTTTTGACATCACAGTCTGTTGCTGTGAGAATAATTACAATGCCATAAATGGGGATTATTTATTTTATTTGTTTATTTATTTAAAAATTGGTAACAGGGAGAAGCACCATGACCAGAAGCTCATTTCCAGGTGCAACCCAGATTATGATGTCATATGTAGGGTAGCAGAATGAGCAGATAAAGTCTAAGGGACAGTAAGCCTCTTTCATACAGTTGTCCTCGGTAATAAAGAAAAAAGGTAAATAATTATAGAAATTACATGAAATATAAACTAAACTGTCTAAATCTCACATTTTTTCCAAGTTTCTCTAACGGTGTCAGGGGCTCTTTAAGAGCTGCTTGGATTGCAGTCATAAATAATCTGGGGGGAACTCTGTTAGAAGATGTACTTATTTGCTGATCATTTATTAGAATAGTAATAATATTGCAGTTTGTCTAACCTGCCTTCTTTGCAGCATGGACATTTCTGTTTATCTCCACCAGTTTGGTCCTGGACTGCTGAAATGGGCCAATCAGTACCTTTGGGGACTCCAAAATGGAGTCTGTCCCCAGGGGTTTTGTGGGAGCAACATTCTGAAGGAATTGTAGTTTTGGACTTTTGGCACCTAAATGAACCTGGAGGGGGAGCCCTTGTTGTGACTGACAGAGAAATCAGCCAACCGAACCTTTTTGGATCCTGGGGAAAATCCCAGGCTGCTTGCAGCTACTTTCAGTTTGAGTTGGGAAGTGAGAGAAGTAACAAATTGAGATAATTGAGCAGTAATCCTGCATAGATTCGTGCAGGAGAACTGTGAAAGGGGTGAGTTTTGGCCTGCCTGTCTGCCTGCTGTCCCTGAGAGGGAAAATAGAGTTGATTCAGACTGAATCCGAGTTGTGAGAACTATTTAAGCCACTGGACTGTGACCAGGCTTTAACCTAAAGAAGACCAAAGATTTGTTGAATGCAATTGGCCTGTCAGAATTTCCAGAAATCTCTGAACTCCCGGTTTGTGCAGAGACTCTGTAATTGCGACCGGATAGCAATCTGCCTGGTACAGTAGAATTTCTTACATGTAAATGTGACGTGTGTTGTTACTGGGTCATGATTTGGTTCCTCACTGTGTGGTGAACTGTACTCTGCTTGCTGGAGGCTGCATCCAGCTCCCACGGACTGAATCCGTATTCATCTCCATTGGGCCTGGGCTTTGCCAAACTGGCCCAGCCAGACTACCCACGGCACAGAGAAAGCCATCGACGAGAGACCTGCCTGGAGATCAGCCCCCTGCTCACACTTTGAATAGATCGACGCCTTGGTGATTCGTGTGGGCCCTGCTTCTCCTGGCACTCCAGTTCAACAACCTGCTGTCTCGATTTCATCCTGCCTGTGTCCTGTATTGGGTACCATGAGTAAACATCAGGGTAGCTCTCTGCAACAACAGCTAAATCTAAAGTGTTGTCATCTGATTGTTTTGTTGTCTTTTCTGTCACAAACTGAGCCCTCCGTGTGTGATACGCATGTTGCTTTCTTCCATCACAGGGCCCCAACCAGTTGCGAACCGGCCTACCCAGGCAACGTTCCTGGCTAGCCCACCATCTTCCTACCTGGGTACCCAGAGTGTGTGACTGTGTAGGGACTCTGAAGTGCATGCATAACTGTCTGATTGATATAGCCTTTAAGCAAATCAACCTGCTTACACCCCTCCCTTGTTCAAGTCCCCTGAATAAATCAGATCTAACTCTTTTTGCTTTTAACCTGACTGTGGTTCCAGTTTGTGCCAAGAGTACTGTACTGTTGCTATTTGCTGTGCATAACCTTCTTTTACAGGGGGTCCCCAGGGTCAAGCTAGAGGAACTAGCCCTGGTGGTAAGTGCAAACAGAGTGGGGTATTGCATGGTGAATAAGGGTCATTGTGAAAGTGATTATTGTGTATTGTTCAGGCCACTAGAAAGGAAAGAGGGGGGTTACAGTGTCCAGGAGGGCTGTGCCCAGGTTAGCTTGACCACTAACAACCCTGACCTCCGGGTGGAGGCACCCATTTCAGTACCCAGGCCCCATAACCTGCTACTAGCCAAGCAGGCAGGGGTAGTAGCCCTTGGGATAGCGCCACCTAGGGGTTACACATACATGTCCTGAACCATTTAGAGCTGTTTTGCAGAGCTGAATTCCATATAGATGTCAGTTTTACAGGGGCAGGATGTACAAATTTAGCTTTGCAGAGCTCAACTAGTCTCCAAATTCATGTCAGTTTCACAGGGTCAAGAAGTAATAATTTAATTGTTTTGAAGAGCTGAACTAGTCTCCAGTGTTTGTTCTGCCAGAGGAGGAGCAGTTTTGCGCATTGTGCAGCTTTGAGAGCTTCCTGAAACTGAGCAACCTCCTTGATGAGGGCTCCTCGATCCTGAAGGCACTCTAGGGGCCAGTTGAGCGAAGACAGGTGGCAGCACACCAGCCATGGTGTGTAGGGAACTGTTTGAGCAAAGAGAGGTGGCAGCATACCAGCCATGGTGAGAAGGGCACTGATCAATCCCGCAGAACAAATGACCACAGAGGGTCCTGCAGCTGCAGTCTGGACCAGGACAGGGGAGACGGAGCGATACAGGGGAACTCAGCAGCTGTGCTCCGGAGAGAGCCAACGGCAAACCCCCTTGTTGGAGGGAGTTACAATTGTTTATGTTATGAGGTTTTCTAACCAGAAATATTTTGAATCATAATTATGGCTGTAGTTTAATAATGGCTGTCAGCCAATCAAGCTTCTTTGTTCCTTAATACCATTTTATAATATGTTACTGTCTACTTAATTGCAAAAGATGCCCCCCCCCTCCCAAATTATTCCTGAGTGTCCTGTGGTCCCAGGATAGACTAATTAGAGCCCTGCTCACCTCCTCCCATATAGCAGGCCCTGCTGTAACCAGTAGCCAGTATTATTAATCCAAATACAGATCTTCCAAGTTTGGTTTCCATGCTTTATTGAAGGTTTCCTTTTGCTGCATTGTCCTCACAAGCCACAGACCATTTAGTATGGCAATTAAACTCTTTTTCAGTAACGAAGTGACACCTATGGATTCCATTTCTAAAAGACATTTGGCTGTTGTTCCCAGAGTTGTTCTGCCGCAGCTTATTGGCATGCTGCCTTTCCCAGTTCTCCCTGAACACTGCACTCACTCAGGCTGCACTGTTTCTTTTTTATGCCCTTAAGCAATGCAATTCGTGATCCACAGTTTACATCAGCCATGAAGGAGCATGGCTCTGTTTCTAAACAGGATCATTACAAAGAGCTGCCACCTACATTATTAGAAGCAGAAACAGCAGCTCTATCACCTGGATAGCTGCCCTCTGACAAGGAAGTAGGCAGCAGTCACACACTCCCTGCGTAGTCTACCATTGTTCTCACAGCAGCTACTATATGAAAACTGAACTGTGCTGCTGTAATGCTGCAGAAGTAGCCTTTGTTAACCTGCCAGCAGCTGTATCTATAGGGATGCTGGTTTTGCCAAGGCCCCTTACCCACTCCTCATTGTTGGCATTCTTAACAAGTGGTCCTCAAGTTTTAAATCTCTGTGGCCTCTAAGTATAGCCACCAGAATGTGCTGGTTGTTTGACTCTTTATTTGTATGCCCTAAACCTCCTGATGCAACACATCTATTTTCATTCATTATACAAACAATCAAGATCCTGCTGCTTTTCTCCTTGAAATTCATCTTACATGTTTTGTTAAGGCACATAGTTTCATCCAGTGTTGTTTCTGTCCTAACCAATAGTCTCTTAATGTTATAATAAATAACTTACAGGATGTCAGCCAATCAGCGCACAGAGCCACCATACAGGACCTCTTATTCTGTCTACAGTGGTTTCTCATGCAGGAATGTCAGGAGCGGCCCATACATCTCAGAGCTGGGGAAGGATGGGCTTTAGTTAATTTTTTAAATAAAAAAAACTTGAAACATATTAATTCAATCTAGCTGATGTGAGTAGTTTATAATAAATTATTAGGGTCCCTGCTGGGTGTCTATTATAGTTTAAGAGACTCCTCTAATGAATTTTAAGCAGCCAGAACCAATTAATTTTTTATCAGGGTCCTCTCGCCCAAACCTCATGTTTGGGGAAATCTTTTATACCACAGGACGCAGCCAGGGGAGGCCTTATTAACTTATAAAGAATATCTTAATTACCTTTGGTAGTAAACAAAGAACTGCCAGGCTCCAAAATACCCAAGTCTTCAAGACTCTGTGGGTCCCCCTTGATGAAGTTATCTCCTTCAGATATCTTTGTGTTTGGCTGGATCAACAGCTTGACTTCACTAGTCAGTCACATTGACATACAAACATACAAAATTGCCAACAGAAATAGGCCTTATTGGTCTATCAAGTCTGCTAGAGTATGCCACACAGTTTAGTTCTCTGGAGCTGCCTCTCTACCCTTTCCCTGCTGGAGTCATCCTCCTCACCCCCTTTTCTCCCCTCTTCCCTGTTCTAATTTTCTTTTTCACCCTATACCACCACCCATGAAGCTGCCCACTGTATTCGCTGATACTACCTCCTCCAGTAGCACATACCACCCTGACACCTCCCTTTCATTGAAAAAGTGCCTCCTCAATTCCTTGTTAAATCTACCTCCCACTAGTTTCAGGCTATGCCCCCTTGATGTATCCTTCCCTCTTAAATTGAAGATGCCCACCATTCCAACCCTGTTTATATCCGTTAAGTACTTGAAGGTTTCTATCATATCCCCCCTTTCCCTTCTCTCCTCCAGGGAATACATGTTAAGCTCCCATTGCCTCTCTTCATATGGTTTGTCCCCCATGCCCTGGATAATTTTGGTTACCTTCCGTTGAGCTCCCTCCAGTAACTTGATGTTCTTTTTCAGATAAGGGCATCAGAACTGTACAAAGTACTCCAGGTGTGGTCTCATCAGTGACCTGTAAAGTGGAAGAATAACTTCCTCCCTCCTAGATGTGATCCCTCAAGCGATGCAGCCCAGCATTTTATTTGCTTTGGTTTCACCTTATGGCACTGTGCAGAGTGTTTCATGTCCCCCTTTACCAACACCCCTAGATTCATTGCGTCCTCTGAGATGCTCACCTGTAAGCCCCCCCAGCCAGTAGCTGTTCCCTGGGTTCCTAGCTCTCAGGTGCATGACCTTGCATTTATTACTGTTGACTCCCAACTACCAGATCCCTGACCATTTCTCTAGCCTAGCAAGATATTCCCTGAGCTCCTGCCTCCCCTCCTTTGGGTCCTCCCTCCCACAGAGCCTCGTATCATCTGCAAATAGGCAGATCTTACTTTTATCCCCGTTCTCTATGTCACCAATAAAGATGCCAAAAAGCAGCAGCCTGAGTACTGAGCCCTGTGGGACCCCACTGGTTACAGGTCTAGGTTTGGATAGTTCCTCCTCTACCACCACTCTCTAGTTCCTATCCTGCAGCCAACTCTTGATCCACCTCAGCAGCTTGTCCCCAATTCCCAGGTCACTCAGCTTACAGATCAACCTGCCATGTGGCACTGAATCAAACACTTTGCTGAAATCCAGGTATAGGATGTACCCTGCCTGACCCCTGTCCAACGACCTTGTGACGCAGCTGAAAAAGTATCATATTTGTTTGATAGTATCTTCCCCTGACAAAACCATGTTGCCTATCATCCTGTAGATCATTTACCTCAAGGAAGGTCACCAGCCTTTCCTTTAGAATGGTCTCCATTACTTGCCCATTATGGAGGATAGGCTGACTGGTCTGTAGTTACCTGACTCATCTCTGGGACCTCCCTTGTGGAGTGGCACCACATGTGCTGTCCTCCAGTCCTGCAACACACACTTCTTCTCCAGCGAGGTCTTAAACAGGTCTGTCAGGTGGGCTGCTAGTAGCTCTGCCAGTTCCCTCAGGACCCTAGGGTGCAGTCTATCTGGCCAAGTGCCTTGTCCATCCAAAGGTTCCTAAGACCCTGTAAGATTCTGTCAACTCCAGTCTCCTCATCAGATTCATCCCCATCCCCACGTCTGCCCCAAATTTCCCATGGCATAGGCTTGTCCTTTTCCCTAGTGAAGACAGAACTAAAGTACTTATTTAGTGCCTCCGCCTGATCCTCACTATTTTCCTCCCATCCTCCCTCCCTCTTAATCCTAGCAATCCCATCCCTACTACATCTTCTCTCCTTTTCCTCTTCCTTTATCCCCTGCACCAGCCATAGTTCTTTTGAAGCTTTGGCTGCCCTGACTCCTCACACTGCCTCTTGAGCTTTCTCTGAGTAGACTGCTCCATCCTTCTCCTTCAAAGTATGCTTGTACTTCTGGAAGGCCTCCTCTTTTCCCTCACTTTCTGTTCCACATTCCTGTTAAACCAGCTAGTTCTCTTGGTCCTAGAGTTCTTTTTCTGAGCCTTCGTGCAAGTGTTTGTGGCCTCATTTAACCCCAAGTTAATGATGGAGCCTTATGATCCATGTCCATCTCCAGTCTGAGATTTGAAAGGTGGCCAACTAGTACTGTATGCCACCCATCCTACAAAAGTCCACCCTCTTGAAGTCCACCACTGTTGTTTTGGTCTCAGTTGCTTCTTTTCCCATGTCAATTTAAAACCATACTGTGCAGTGGTCACTGCCCGTAAGGGGGCCCCTCAGTTCAACCTCCTGGACCTGTTCACCATCCGACAGCACTAGGTCCAGTATGGCCTCCTCCCTGGTTGGCTCTGTGACTCCCTGAGTCTGGAAACACTCCTTGATAGTGTCCAGGAGGACCTGTTCCCTGTAACAGGAGGTAGCCAGTGTGCGCCAGTCTTTTTCTTTATTATTTAGTATACTTTATTAAATTTTAAGTAACATTACATTATGCAACTGTTTCATGCTACAGTACATATAATATCAATTAATAACAGTAATACCAACCCCCCCCCACACACACAGTCAAATCTTCCACTGGTAAAATATATACAACCAATCTGAGTGGAAAGTACAGTATATAGATATAGGGGAAAAAATAGAGAGGGACTTATAATTATATTTTAGTACCCTTTATACAGAAAAATGTTATACTGTAGTAACAGATTGGACACCCAAGATCCTAGAGGGCCCCATCTCTAAGAGTAAAGTAAAGAGGAATTATGAATAAATGGTAGCATACATAGAATCCGTAATGTCTGGGGAATTTCTCTGTAACATTCAAGAAAATATGGGACACTCTAATCCATCCAGTGATGTAACATTAATTTCTTAGTAACCATAGATATTAAGCTTGTTGCCATGTAGTTCAAGGGTGTCCATCCCTAAGATGCAATTTTTAACATTAAAAGCATAAGATATATCCCAAGTAGGATCTAAGTTTTTTTTAAAACTGTATTCCACAAGACTTTATCTTTTGGACACTCACATAAAACATGTAATAGTGTACCAGTCTCAGTACTACACCTTATACAGTTATTTGAGTCTATAATTCCCAATTCATGTAATTTATTGTGAGTATTATACACTGCATGGATAATTTAAAATTCTGTATATATGTAACTGACAAAGGATATGTATAAATGAGTATTTTGCCAGATATGCTTCCATTAGGTGTCAGAAGTAGGTTGATTCAATACCTTTGACCAAGAAATACAAAATGACACATACCCCCATAATGCAAAGCACCATGGGCTGTATATGCAAATCACCACAGCATATTATGCTGGTTCAGCTTTAAGCAGAAATGCATGGTACCTTTGACCAATAATTGTATTGAGATTGTTGCGCTGTCATTCTAGTTGACAAAATTGTTTTATAGATTTCTGATATAGCCCTCCGGTCCAAATTCATTTTTTCTAAGATGTCTAGAATGTAAGGATAGGATAATTCTGACTCGAAAGTTCTAAGTTTAGAGCGTAACCTATGCCTGATCTGTAAGTATATCAAGTAATCTTTTCTTTTTCAATTATAAGCTTTGGACAGGGAAAAGGAATCCATTTTTATCATGTAAGAGCTGATTAATAGTCACTGTCCCCTTACTCATCCAGATTGCCTTGAATTTCACAATTACGATTAAACCAGATTGGTTGTTTTAATGAGTTAGTAAGCTCACTCTTTATATATTTTCTAAACTGACTAATTGCTAATAAAGAAAAGCCCACAGGAGTACATTTCAGAGAATTAGGTAAAACTTTATGCTATAGAAAAAGCAGGGCTTTTAATGAAATTCCTTTTCGAGTACATAAATTGTATTCTATATTTCACCATTGAGGAGTATAAAATGTTACATCTTGTCGATTATCAAAAGATAGCCATTTCATGTATTTGGCAGTTTGTGCCGCATAATAATAGACTAAGAGATCTGGTGCATCAAGACCCCCCCCAAATGTTTAGGGCAGATGGACAATTACAACTTAATCGAGGTTTATGGCCACTCCAGATAAAATTAGAAAAAAGCTTTTGTAAGTTTTTAAACAAACTAAGGGATAGTTTAACATATAACATTATCATTGGATATAAAATGTTTGATAGAAGAGACATTTTTAATAGGTTGATCCTTCCCCATGGAGACAGAGGCAGTTTATGCCATCTTTCCAAGTCCATTCTGAAAACGTGTAATGGTTCAATAAGATTGCTATGGATAAGGGTGCTCCAGTCTACTCCAGGTAGATTGAAGTCACCCGTTATGACTATGTTTCCTCTTCCACCTACCTTTCTGAACTAGTCACCAAGGTCCCTGTCCAGCTCCATGCCCTGTGAAGGTGGTTTTTATACTACCCCAATCAAATCCTTCTCCCTTTGGCATTCTGGAGCATTACCCATAAGGCTTGTGTCTCACCCTCTTCCTTCTCCTCCCTGGTACACATTAATCCCCTCCCTTATGTATAATGCCACAACACCACGCTTCCCCTTCCCTCTGTCCTTCCTGTACAGTCATCTCCCAGGGATCTCGAGGTCCCAGTCGTGGTACTGGGTTGCCCATGTCTCTGTGATGGCAGCTATGTCCACCTCATCTTCTGCCATCAGCACCTCCACTTCTGCTGACTTGTAAACCAGACTCTCTGCTTTCAAGGACTCCACCTTCTAGCGCAACCCCATTACCTCATTGCTCCTTGACATCTTTTGTGCCTCTCCCCTTTCCTTGGTCCTTCTATCCCCCCATGCCTTCTCCCTTCCTTATGATTACCTACTAGGGAGATGTCCGATGGTCCCTGACTCCTGGAAACTATGAGTGCTTTGCCATCTGTGGCCCCTACCCAACTTCAGTTTAAATTCAGTTTATCGGTCAAGTATCCCTCCAGTTTATCCTTCAATATCTTGGTGCTCTCCTTGCTTAAATGCAGCCTGTCCGGTCCATATATGTCCTTATTCTCCCACGTCCTGCCCCATTCCATCCCATGATCCACAAAAAGCTCCTCTGCATATGTGGTACACTCTGTCACAGCAAAACCTGTCTCCTCCATCCCTGGTCCACCATGAGATCATCCTCAGAATGATTCTTATGGTGTTAAGCTATGTGGATATGGTTTACATTGTTGCTCCCAAATCTACTATAGCCAGATGGACCCCCTTTTCCACTCCTTCTGCCACATCACCTTTGCACTGTCCTCCCTGCACTCTCCACTGCTCCCTCAATGCCAACCTGTCCTTCCCCACACTGGAAGACAAGTGCCTACCACACTGTACTGCCTTCATTTCAAACTATTGGTTAAAAGGACCACTTAGCTCCTTATGTAGGTAAGGTTTAGGACTGGACAGAAGGACAGAAGCAGTAGTACAGGTATATGACTTCTTGTGCAAGTTGTTTTTATTTTGGCTTACACTCTCTCCATTTCTACTACAGTTACAATTACCCTGTCAGGGTGTCATAAAGATGATGGAATTCTCAAGAAAGGGTTTGAACCCCTCAAGATGTCATAGCATGAGGCCCCCAGACTAACAGCATCTTAGGGAAGAAGGACAACCCCAAGAAGAGAGAGGTGTCACAGGAGGAGGAGGGGAGGCTACTGACAACAAGTATCTGAGCATCTGAGAGGTGCTTGGGCATTAGTGGTTAAGTGCTTCTTGGAGGGGCATGGCAAAACACTCAATGCATGATGCTCAGACCTACCTTCTCAATGTCCTAAAAGGTGCCAGTCATAGTAATGACTCGCTGGATCTTAAACTACTTCGTCTGGTCCTGGTTACTGTACTCACCCCCTTACCAATCTCCTTAGCTGCTCCCTCTGCCTCGGCCAGTTCACCTCCATTTGGAAAACTGCTGTCATTACACCCATTTTTAAGAGTGGTGACCATACCTCCCCTGGTAACTATAGACCTATATCCATCCTCCCGTCCCTCTCAAAAGCCTTAGAGAAGATAGTCTCGGATCAGCTCACTGACTGTTTCACCACTCATAACCTCCTCTGCAAGGCACAGCATGGTTTCTGCTGAGGCCACAGCACCACCACTGCCCTACTTGAATTCTCCAACTTCTTACCCTCTGCTCTTGACAAGGTCCACCTAGCCAGTGCTGTATTCATTGACCTGTTGAAAGCCTTCAACACCATCAACCATCCTCTCCTGCTATCCACTCTTGCATAACTAGGCCTCTTCCAAAATGTCCATGACTGGTTCACCTACTATCTCTCTTACCTCTTTCAGTGCATCAAAATTAATAGCACCCTATCTGGGTGCAGTCCTGTCTGCTCAGGGGTTCCAAAGGGTTCTATTCTGGGACTTCTACTTTTCAGTCTATACCATAACTCTCTCCCCACCTACTGCACTGAAAAAGTTCTTCTTTATGCCCACAGTACGGTTCTTTTCTCTGCCCTCCCTGATCCAATCTCCCTCCAAAATGCCCTCCAGAACTCTTTCAGCCAGGCTGAATCCTGGTTCATAGAGCACAGACTTGTGTTGAACCACAAGAAGATGAAGATCATGCTCTTCACCCATAATCAGAGCAGATTCAAAGGCTCTTCCCTCCTGGTCCAGTCTGACAGTCACCCCCCCAAACAAGTAAATTCTTTCAAATACCTTGGTCTAGCATTTGACACAGCCCTCTCCTTCCATGGCCATATCCATAACCTCTGCTCAGCTGTAAACTCTCAAATTATCCTACTATACTGCCACAGGGATTGCCTCCCCTCTGAAGCCCTTAGACTGGCCATTACCTCCTCTGTCCACCGCAGAAAACACTGCACCCAACCATGTAAAAATGTCCCTAAACAAAGCCTGCCATCTGCTCACTGGAGCCTCCTGGCTTACCCACACCTGCTTGCTCTATGCCCTGGCTAATATGCTCAACTTTGATGAAAGGGTATTATACTATACCTGCCTCTTCACCAGGAAAACTGTAGGGGGACTGCCCCCCCCACCATGCATGGCCACACTTAACCACCCCACTCTCCTTACCCTCTCCACACACAGCTCCACCAAAACCTCTCTCCTTGTAACCAGAGTCAGGACCTCTCTGGTCCAAAGGTCTTTCTTCTACAGAGCCCCATCCTGGTTTAACTCCCTCCCTGCTACCTTCTCCTCTGAAAATAGGTTTGGGCCTTTCAAATCTGCCCTCCACCTCCTCTCCTTCCACTGCTGTACATGCTGAAAGAGGCTGCCCACCCCTTTTCCTCTCTATATCTCTTCTTGCCCCTGCTGCTGCTGCCCCCCCCGAGAATGGACTCCTATCCTGCTCTCTTGCCCCTTTATACCTCTTTCTCCCTCCTAGCCCTGTTCCTGCCCACTCTCTTCTTCTTGTGTTGTTTGTACTGTTCTTTTTGATCTATTAAATCAAATGCTGAAACTGTTAACATTACCTTAGCTACTACCCTGTATAGGAAATGTATCATCTAAACTGTATCACTTCACTTGTTTGTCTACCTCCAACGTGGAGCTTTTGTAAATGAGTCTCTGACTCAAAGGTTCGTAATTCCGATACTGTTAATAAATAAATAAATTAAAAAAAAGTCACCCACTAACCCTTCAAAACCCAAAGTTCAGCCTTTTAATTCTGTTCCCTCAACTGCTACTTCTCCCCTCTCTTCTTTTATGTGTGCTGTCCTCCTGTTATTCCCTTAAGTCCTCTGACTTGCATAACTTCCTTATCATCCACTGCAAGACCTCAGTTGGACAGGTTGCCTCCTCCCCTTCCTCTGGAAGAACCTACAGCCAGCACTCTGCTCCTCCCCTTCCTCTGGAAGAACCTACAGCCAACACTCTGCTCCTCCCCTTCCTCTGGAAGAACCTACAGCCAGCACTCTGCTCCTCCCTTCCTCTGGAAGAACCTACAGCCAGCACTCTGCTCCTCCCCTTCCTCTGGAAGAACCTACAGCCAACACTCTGCTCCTCCCCTTCCTCTGGAAGAACCTACAGCCAGCACTCTGCTCCTCCCCTTCCTCTGGAAGAACCTACAGCCAGCACTCTGCTCCTCCCCTTCCTCTGGAAGAACCTACAGCCAACACTCTGCTCCTCCCCTTCCTCTGGAAGAACCTACAGCCAACACTCTGCTCCTCCCCTTCCTCTGGAAGAACCTACAGCCAACACTCTGCTCCTCCCCTTCCTCTGGAAGAACCTACAGCCAACACTCTGCTCCTCCCCTTCCTCTGGAAGAACCTACAGCCAACACTCTGCTCCTCCCCTTCCTCTGGAAGAACCTACAGCCAACACTCTGCTCCTCCCCTTCCCATTCTCCTTCATGCCCTTGCTCTGTGCCCTCTCTCTCTCTCTCTCCCAGTCTAACAACTACCTCTTCTTTTCAGCGCTTGTGCCTTCAACCCTTGTTTAATTTTTGAGTAATATTGTCAGTGCTAAACTGATCAATTTTTTATAACTTCATTTGTACGGTAATTTTGCTAAATCTATGTTATTGTTCTTTGCAAAAAACTTTGTTAATGCAACAGTTAGGGTTCAAGTTAATGCCACAAAAGTAGGGAAACATGACATTAGGGTTTCCAACCCTAACTCCCCCCCCCCAGCAAGGAAAGAAAAACACAGAGTCATGGCGAATAAGTGGTGGGGTCTTCTATAGGGTTGTCCAACCCTAATGCTCACCCTTCCCCCTAGCCCATAGTCTGTCTGAATCAGAAAGTGCAGCTCCAAGGCAGTGCCTTATAATGATACAGACCTGAAAGGTAGAGAAGTATGTCTCACGACACGTTGCCAACACAATCTGCCTACTAGACAAAGCATGCAAAATTTCAGCTGATTTTGAAAAACAGTGACAAAGCTATTAAGGTGCAAAGTTAGGGGTTTAACATAAAACCTGTCGCTCAACCCTAACTATACTGGTGCTATTGCACCAGTATACTACAGCAGAGCCCATTTAAGTATACATCAGATAAGTACACATTCTGGACCAAGAGCTCCTAGTTAGAGCAAAGCTTGTATAATATGCATTTGTATTCAATCAACCATTCCCCCTTCCTTCCCCCATTATTTGTTGAATATCAAAATGTACAGTCAGTTTTTGCATTGCTTGTCTGCTAAAATTGTGTGACTGCTTTTAAAATCAACTGTATTGTATGCCACTGTTTACTGGCCATGTATGTATTCACATTGTATACCAATTTTCTGTCTGTATTGTATGTCAGCACTGTATATTGCACATTGCTGTATAACATTGTCCTAACAGGACCTCCTTGTAAATGAGCATGCTCTTTGGAGTTTTCCTGCCAATAAACTTGAACTTGAACTTGGATAAATGCACACTTTTTCTATTTCCCATTTTTTCCTATCTGTACAATGTTAACATTTCTTGTTAAGTACATTCTGGTTAAGTGCACATTCCTTGTAAGTGCTCATTTTAACAGTTCACAGATGCATCCATTAATATGCAATTAGCTCCTATTGAATACGTGGCCTGCTTTCAGCCAGTGTGAAAACTATGGGCTGGATTCTCAAATGCTTTTGGGACTAAGTCCCACACCACAACTCCAGCTGCAGACCAAAATCTCTGCAGCTGTGAAGATTACTATTCTCATCTGCAGCAGCTACGAAAGATGTTACAGCTTGTTCCACTGGCCATATCATTTATCCGCAGCTCCGGGGATTTCCATGGCAACACCACCCACAAGCTGCTGTAAATCATGGAGCTGGTTGTAAACCGGCTCCACTTTTGAGAATACCATAGCTGCAGGAGACACTGCGGTTCCACAAGTGACAACATATGAACATATAAATGTGCCAGCAGAAACAGACCACCCGGTCTATCTAAGTCTGCTTGAGTGTGCAGCTAGCACCCCTAGTTTGCAGCTGCACCACCCCCCACCTCCCCCACCCTCACTCTACCCTGTTCCATGTCCCATGCCCTTTTAAAACTGTTCACAGATTTACATGATACCACCCATTCTGGTAGGGCATTACATTTTGCTACCACCCTCTCTGTGAAATAGTGTCTCCTCATTTCCTTCCTAAATCTTCCCCCCTCTATTCTTAGCACATGCCCCCTGGTAACCCTCCCCCTCCTTAACTTAAAGACTCCATCTGCCCCATTCTTATAGATTCCCCTCAGATACTTGAATGTCTCTATCGTGTCCCCCCTGTCCCTTCTATCCTCCAGGGTGTACATATTCAGGTCTCTCAGCCTGCTGTCATAGTCTGTCCGTTCCATTCCACATATCATCTTTGTTGCCTTCCTCTGCACCCCCCCCTCCAGTAGCCTGATATCATACTTTAGGTATGGCCTCCAAAACTGCACACAATACTCTAAGTGCAGCCTTACCAGCGACCTGTAGAGGGGCAAGATCACCTCTCTTCGCCTGGATGAAAAACCCCTCGCTATGCACCCCAGCATATTGTTCACTTTTACAGTCACTATCCAGCACTGGGCAGTGTTATCCATGGTCCCTGTTATCATTAGCCCTAGGTCCTTCTCCTCCTCAGTGATCCCCAGCTTAACCCCTCCCAGCTAGTATTCTCTCCTTGGGTTCATCACCCCAAAGTGCATAACCTTGCACTTCTTTGCATTGAACCCCAATTGCCACCTCTCTGACCACTCCTCTAGCTTGCTTAGGTCCCCCCTGCAGCTGCTTCCATCCCTCCTCTCCATTCACCACTGCTCCAATTTTGGTGTCATCAGTGAACAGACTTATCTTGCTCACCACACCATATGCAATGCCTGATATGAAGAGCCCGAACAATACTGGCCCCAACACAAAGCCCTGGGCACCCCACTCGTCACCGGCCTTGGAGTTGAGAGCTCCCCTCTCACCACCACCTGTTGCAGCCTCCCACTCAGCCAGTTTGTAATCCAGTTAATCATTTTTGCCCCTACCCCAGTTAGCTTCCCCCCAAGCCACCCATGAGGCACAGAATTGAAGGCCTTGCTGAAGTCCAAATAAAGAACATCTACCCCATGACCCTTATCCAGCTCACCTGTCACCCAGTCATAATATCGTGTTGGTTTGACATGACTTCCCTGAAACAAACCCATGCTGCCTCACATCCTGGAGGCCATTGTCCTCCAGGTACGACACCAGTCTTTCCTTTAGTATTGTCTCCATGAGTTTGCACACTATGGAGGTGAAACTTACCGAGCGATAATTACCCAGTTCATCCCTTGGTCTGCTCTTGTGTAATGGTACTACATGTGTCATCCTCCAGTCCAGTGGCACACATTCTGACTCCAGTGAGATGCTGTACAGATCTGCCTGTGGCTCCGCCAACACCTCTGCCATCTCCCTCAGCACCCTGGAGTGGATACCATCCGGCCCTGGTGCCTTGTCTACCTTCAGTGTCCTCAGTCCCTCTAGGACTCTACTTGCCTCAATTTTGCCATCTGTTACCTCCTCTTCCCCTGTCCCCACCCTCCCAGACCATGGTGGTAGTGGTCCCCCCTTTTCTTCTGTAAACACTGAGCAAAAGTATTGATTCAGTGCTTCTGCCTGCTCCTCACCCTTTTCCGTCCAGTCCCTGCCCCTTTTTATCCTCACTATTGTCTCCTTGCATTTCCTTTTCTCCCTGATGTATCTGAAAAAGTGTCCCCCCCCCCATTAATTTCCTGTGCTACTCTCAGCTCCCTCTGGGCTTTGGCTTCTCTCACTTTTCTGGTCACCTCCCTGGACCATCTTGCATACTCCTCCCTGTCCACTTCCTTCCCTGTCCTTCTATACCTCGGGTGCACCTCTCGTTTTGTTCTCACAACCTCCACTACCTCGCTGTTCAACCAGCATGGTTTTCTTGCTCTGCTCCTCTTACTCTGTGTCTTGCTGAAGGCTTCTGTTGCCTCTGTAATCCCCTTTTAATAATATCCCATTTCTGCTCTGTAGCCATCTCCTGCCTTATGCCCTCTAATTTCCCTTTCAGTACTTCCTGCATCCTCCCAAAGTCTGCCCCCCTCAAGTTTACTACCTGAGTAACTGATTTCTCTGGCTCCCCGCACATCGTGATTTTAAACCACACCGTTTGGTGATCACTGTCGGATAGTGGGTCCTCCATCTTTATTTCCCTTACTACCTCCCCATTCGACAACACCAGATTTAAAGTGTTCTTTAGCCTAGTAGATACACTAACCAACTGCACCAAGCTTTTCCTGCAGCTGTGGAATTTTCAAGACCTTTGAGAATCCAGCCCTATATATTTATAAGCATCCTGCCTACAATGCCTTTTAACACAGTGAATTGAAGTGAATAAATAAATACACCAACAAAATAATTGTTAATCACATTCTTCTCCTCACTACCCATATTTGAATTCAAATGGGCCAATTAGCACCTGACCAGCCACCTCATATGCACTTTAAATGGACAGAGAAAAGAGGGTCAGACATACGCTGACGGAAAGGAGGCCTACCTGATGTCCATTCTTACAATACCTGGTGCCAGGAGCAGTGTTCAGACTGCCCAGTCATGGAATGGAACTATGGTAGCTCTTCTCCCTCAAGTACTGCATAATTCTCTGGGAGGGTGCATTCTAGCAGTCACCGTAAAAATATTGCAAAATCCTTTCTTTTGAGCCTTACTGGAAAAGACAGAGTCAAATGATTTGCTATATTTTGTTATTTATGAAACTAAATGAGTATTAAGATTCTTAATTATAAAGGTTTGTCTTCTTTTGAAACATCTCTGGCCCTGTGCTGAAACCATTTAGTTATATGGCCCACAGACTATAAATCTGCATCAGCTAGGAGCAACTGTGATGTTATTTATAAAAAGGACTGCAGACATTAACAGAAACACCTCCATGTGGGAGTTTATCTTTTCTGCAGCAAAGCACAGATACTGTTTGGTTAAGCAATCTCTCCTCCAGTCAATTGCACAGATACCCAAGATGAAACATGACTGTATAAAAATGCAGTGGTCTGATCGGACAATTAGTTGGGTGTGTTATTTTTTAAAATTAAAATCCATGTTCTTTTCTGCAGATTATGAATAGATAATTAATAGGCTAATTCTTCAGTCTGGTGGGGCAGTGAGTGACACACTCCACATCCCTCTACTGAGCATTACTTAAATTGCACATGTTTAAGCAAAGGGATACTCATTTCATCATAGTAGTCATGAAGTTGCCAGTCTCCCTCCTCCTTTTCTCCCTCACCTACCCGCCTCTGCCTCTTTTGCTGTCAACCTGCTGGCCCTATCTTCTATCTACTGCTTAAGGTATTAGACCTGCTTCTATGGACAGGGACAGTGAAAGCTTTCTGCCTTGGATGTCTGCCTTGTAGAAGTGTAATTGCTGTATGTTGAACACTTTGCACTCCTCTCCCAGTTGGCTGTTTCAGGTCATGTCCCAGGCCTCCTTGCTTTTTTTTCAGTTAATAATTTTTATTAAACTTTAGTTATGCTTACAAACTGCAAACACAAAATGCAGCACAACATTCTAGGTCAGAGAAGGATCATTACAGGAAAAATCCAAGGCATCTCAATATACAATATAAATGAGTAAAGGAAGGAAGGAACAGAAGCGAGGGACTAGGGAGAGAAGGAATAAGGGGAGTCACCTAAATTCTCTGGCCATGGAAATGCACATTAACGAACAATTAACATAGAAATTAAAAGTAAAGTATAACTGGGTGTCTATCTGATGTAGTCTAAAATCCTTAAGGGAATAATGACAGAGATACAGGCTAAGTACATACTGCTAGATTGGTTAGGATGAGCATATAGTGGGGGCTTGGCTCCGGGAAAATACATACAGTGAATCCAACACAATAAGCACCATGGTGCTCATCCTATCCCAGTTCTGGGTTTCAGGTAGGTAAGGAAGGGAGCCCAGCAGGTTGTATAAGCTGCCAGTGCATCAGTTGTGACATGTGACACACAGTCGAGAGAGGCTAGCTGTGTGAGAGTGTGCAGAAGTTCAGCAAGGGAGAGGACATCAGTGGTCCTCCGCTGAGATAAGATGAGGTGCTTAGCTGAGATAGCCAGCTGAGATAGCCAGCAGACCTAGCCAGCGAAGTTGTGGATTCTGGAGGCCGACAATTTGGGGGAGTAATCCCAAAATCCACACCAAGGGATCCATCTGCACTACCTGGTTTAGGGTCCGGGTTGCCAATTGACAAACTGTCTGCCAGAAAGAGGCTAGCAGTGGGCATGTCCAGATAATATGATACAGGTCTCCCACTTGAGCTTGGCACCTCCAGAACAAGTTATTATTTAGAAGCTTGGCTTTATATAGTACACCAGGGTCCCTGTACCAGTGATGCAGCAGCTTATTTTGTATAAGTTTACTACGTGCATCAGGATAGGTCCAGTGCACCCGTCTCCAGCAGAGGGCCCATTGAGTGGCTTCTAGTTTAACTTTTAACACCCTCTACCACTTTTGTTTTGACTCTCCAGACTGGGAAGGGATGCTCTCTCATATGTCAACGTAAACTTTACTGGATTAGCCTCTAGAAAGTTTGAGCCAAGAGGAAAGCTTCTGAGAGGGGGCTGGGAGAGCGGAGTGTAATTTAAAAAATTCAGTCTGTAAACTGCGCAGTTGCAGATATCTCCAGAAGTCCTTTTTGTCCAGGCCTTTCGTTCTGACCAGGTTAGAATAGGGGTGCATCGTCAACCCATTCTTATCTATGATGTCGGCCACGAGTCTTATACCTTTACACTCCCAATGAGGTCAATTAATAGGCTTCCATTCTACCATTATATATTTATTATTAAATATGGGATTATAGAGGAGTGGCTTGGGATTAGCATTGAGCCTAGTATGGACTTTTGCTCAAATTCGAGCTATTGGCCCAATGATGGGATGAGTTTACAGGGATTTAGGTAGGGGGTTGTATATTAGCAGGGGAAAGGTATGGACCTGTGCAAGTGATTGCTGCATATGGAACCATTGTGGAGACTCAGGAGACAGACTGGAAAAATGCTTTAGCGATTGCGCCACAAAGTATGCCCACGCATAGTCTTCAAACCACGGAAGGCTCCATCCTCCAGTCCTCCAGCGGGAACGCAGTTTGCCTCTACTGTATCGGGAATTTTTGGATTCCCAAAGGAAATTTCCCACCACGGTATCTATGGAATGAAGCCACTTTGCCAGGGGCCAGGCCTCCTTGCTGTTGGCACAGTACCGACTCCCCACTTTTTTCTGCTGCCTCAGCTTGCCGTTGGTCTGCTTATACTGCATCAGCTTGCCAGTAATCTGTTGTGTTGGGGGGGGGTTCTTCTGCCATACTTATCCATGTTGCATTTTAACATGTTGTACTAGCTTTCCTCCTGCTCCAACTATCTCTCCTGTTACTTCTGTTGGCCTCTTGTGTTCACCACCCCCGGCCTGCTTTACTTACTGTTAGTTCTCTTTGGTTGGTCCTGACACTGCTTTCACTGCCCTCTGCTAGTTAACTGTCTCCTGCTCCTGTTTCAGTTTGGAGGTTCTTGCATTTGTTTCCTCATCTGTCGCAATGTTGCCTGCTCTGTCTGGGGCATGCTTGTCTCCTCTACCTCAGCATCCTTCTGCCAAACCAGCCATCAGCTGCCCCTCCTGGGCTTCCCTGTCAGCTTGGCCATGTTCTGTCTTCCTGGATTTTTGGACCCTCTGGTTCACTACTCACTTCAGGTGTGCACTTTCTATGTGCTGCTTCTCCATTTATGCTAACACACACCAGCCTGTGAATGGAACACCTAGCATTTCTCTTTGATGCTTCACACTTTTATCATTTACTTCATACAGAACTGCCTTAAACATCCATACTACCATACTCATACCTATAATACTTTATTACCTCAGATATATGCCCCAATGTTTACAGGGCATATGCATCAATGACTATGGGGCATATGCCCCAATGGCTATCAGGCTGCTGCCCCAGTGCTCAAGGTTCTTCAAGGGCTTCATATACTTTCAACCCTCACTTGTTTTGTATAACTTCAGACCTTGTCCCTGCATGGCTTGGCTCCTCAAATATATTCTATGAACCTTACCCTTAGAGGAGAGAAATAGGATAGCCATGTCTAAAGCAAGCATTCTAATCAAGCCTCTACCTTATCCTTGAGGAATTTGTTATTCTGACTTCCCTTCTACATCTAAGCCTATGTCCTTGAAGACCTCCAAGGGGAGCACTCAAATGTGTGTACAGTAGTCTTTCATAATTGTGCTGTGCCTTGGGATTACTTTAGGGTCATTGTTCAGGTCTGGTGCCCATGTACCTCAAAAATGGAGGAGTCCTCATGAGTGTGAGCTTCTCAGTCACAAGTCTGTGTAAAGCGACCCCTTTCAGAGAGTGGAAGTCTCCTATGTGAGATGGAAGAAGAGGTCTGACAGAATTCCCTACCATTCCCAAGTGGCGGATCCTGGTTGACAATCTAGGTAGCTGTTTCTGAGCAGATGTGTCTTCATTCGCCTCCGTGCTTGCCACCCTGATGTTCCTTTAATATTCAAGCTTGTCACATGTGCACCTCTAAGGAGGTAGTCCTTGTGAGTGTGGATTCCTATGTCATAGGGATGTGTTCTATGGCATCTTTGTTTGGGTGGAACTCCCTTATAAGAGACAAGAGGAGGAAGATACACACTTGTTCAGAAGATTATCATTTCTTATTCAAAACAGACTTCATGTTCACACTGTTTGGTTTTATTTAGGTTGTAAAAATTTCTAAGTATAAAATCGTTATTATATGTAATACTTCTTGATGTCACTTTCTTATTTAGTTCTCTTTTTAGAAATGTTGGCAGCCAAGAAAGGCACACTGAGTTGAATCTCATTTCCAGGTGTAACCTGAGAGCACATGGTGTGTACATAACTTCCTCAGGGTAACGCAATATGCAAATGACAGTTGTGGGATTCAAACCAGGTCTGCTGAATTTCCAGATTGGGTTCACAACTTGGTGCTCTAACCTCAAGGCAACAATGCCTCATTATTTTATCTTTATCATTGTAATATGTGTTTAGGGGGTATTAGATTTCTCAGGCCCTTTTTTGACTGTTCTGCTACTAGCCCCAGCACTACATTTACTATAGTTTGTGTGGACTTAGCCAGACAACATCAGGATTTATGCAACAGAGCAGTATCCAGGTGTGTAACAAGCAGCCTAGTCATCAGTTTAAGCCTCTGATGAAGCTCCAGTTCATGGAAAGGCTGGGGCATTCAAATGAGTTAGTGAATCCGGTGGAAGTTAGCTGCACTGTGCATGTACAGTAGCTGGCACTTGTTGAACTGTTAGCTTCTGTGCGTATTTTCCTACAATAACATTTAATGGCATATTCTGTTAGCTGCTGTGTGGCTTTATTTATTTATTTCTTGCTGAGACTGCATGTGCTTCTCTAGCATTTGATTTCTTTTTCTGGCCTGAGCAGTGCACCTAATTGCTGTTTGATTCTATATGGTGGTACTGCACTCCTATTGGCATGGCATATTTTGTGCCTGCACCTCCTTTCCCGTTATGGGAATTAACTCTTTCGTACATTCTATGTTCATTTTGTGTGCTCTTCTCAAGGTGCCTTTGGCCTAAGGGGACTTGGTCAATGCAGCACCTCTAGGGGCGTAACCCCTCTCAAGAGGGTTCCTATGTCTTTTCAACACCCAATAGAGTGATCAAAATCTACATTGCACAAACATTCAAATTTGCATTCACTCCCATAACTACTTCATTCAGTCCTGTTCAGTATCTTCATCCTAACCATTTGTCCTACTGATCATTCCAATTACATAGCCTAAGCATTCCTAAATAAGTCACCAGATGGGCCAGCGAATTAAAAGGTTAAACATACATTTTGGCAGGTGATGGCCCCCCTCACTGAATGAGTGATACTTAAACAGTGCATGTCGAAGCACACGTTGGATGCTTATACTATTATTCCACTATCCATCCCTCCGCCACTGGTGGCCTCTTTCCTTATGGGATTTGTGGGCACTGGGTCTTGTTCCCATAGGCACCTTTGGCCTAAGGGTGAATTGTCCCTGTGGCACCTCTAGGGACAGAAACCCACTCAAAAGGCTTCCTGTGTCTTCACATCACCCAAAAAGGGTGGTAGTCCCTGTAGCAGGGACTCAGAGAGAATACACAAAATCTACAGAGTATAAGCATTAAAACATGAATTCACTCCCATAACTACTGTACTACACTTAATCCTACTCAACAGTACTTCATTTAATCCTTCTCAGTGCCTTCATCTTTACCATTCATCCTCCCAATCATTCCAGGTATGTTGCCAAAGTATTCCAACATAAGTTGCCAACTAGACCGGTGAGCGAATAGTAAAGCATGGCCTTATGCTCTGCATTATGTGGCACTGTTAACAAAGCACATCTCAAACTAAACAATCAGCTCTTATTAATTAAGCAATGAGGCATGACCAGGGGTTAGATTAACAGTCTGCTAATCATCCCCCTAAGGTACAAGGGTCAGTCAAGTGCCATGTCACCTGGAATGCCATTTCTAAATTATTTAAAAAAAAATTAATAAAATAAAAATAATTCCAAAAGAAAAGTGTTAGAAATGTACCTTGAACTGTAGGCCAGGAAGCACAATTAGCATTTAATGTAGATAAGTGTAAAATAATACATCTTGGAAATAGGAATACAATGGTAACATACTTTCTAGAGGGGATGAAATTAATGGACAAAAATATTGAAAGAGACCTTTGTGTTATCATCACTAATAAGCTGTTACCTGGCGAACAATGCAGGGAATCAGCTAATGAAGATAACAGGATCTTGGGTTGTATACTAGGAAACATAAACAGTAATGAAAAGGAGGTTTTGGTGCCCTTCTACAGGGCCTTGGTTTGACCCCATTTGGAATACTGTGTTCAACTCTGGTCACCTCAAACCAAGTATAACACTGGATTACTTGAGAGAATCCAGAGAAAGGCCACAAGAAACATAAGGTTCTTATCTGACAAGTCATATAGCGAGAGGTTATTGGGTTTTAACCTGTATTCACTTGAATACAAAAGACTGAGGAGTGACCTATACTTGGTTTATAAGGCATTTCATGATAAGGATCTCTGGGAGTGTGTTGGCTAGAGAGAAGAGTGCTGTATATCTTTGATTAAAAGCCATGGCTTTTATTGCCAACAGGCAACAGCACTGCTGAAGCCGTGGCTTATGATTGAGGGCGGCTTATGTTCGAGGGCTGCTTGTAATACAAATTGTCAATTTGACAATTGGCTAGTCGACCACTTAAAAGGGGATCTAGAGGCATCAAAGAACCATTGTGATCAGCTGCATTCTGATAGAGAACCAATACAAAAGTCTTTTAAAAAAGGACCACAGACAAAGCTGTCTGCACATTCTGGCCCAGATATTCAAACTGCACCATTTTGTGGCTCAAGCCCCTGTGCCGCTCAAAATAGTTGTGCAGGGGTGTGGCCAGGGCGATATTCAATGGAGTTGCGCTATGGCGCAACTTCTTTGAATATCGCCCCCTGGCCACACCCACTATGTATGGTACAGTGGAACTGTGCCAGCGCAAGTGGTCAGAGTGGAGCATTGAGATGCGGTGGTGCAAGTTCCATTGCGCCATGCACAGCACCTGTGATATTCAAAGGGTGACATGCAAATGAGGCCATAATTTATGCAAGGTGCATGGGAGGCCATTTGCATCTGATTATGGCCCCACTTGCATGCCATTAGCATGCAGGTGCGCTGATCCCCGACGACTTGCGCCTGGCTCCCTGCCAGGCAGCAGCCATCGGGGACCGACGCCCCCTGCAGCCCGATCGCGGGCAGAACAGTAGTGTCCCCCCCCCATTAGCCCGATCGATGGCATAACTGAAAAGTCCCCCATTAGCCCGATCTCCGCATAACTGAAAATTCCCCGAGCAGCCTGATCGTGGGCATAACCGAAAAGTCCCCAACCCCGAGTAGCCTGATGTGGGCATCAGACCTACCTCCCAAGTCCAAATCCCTGGTGGTCCAGTGGACATGAGTAGCCCGATCGCGGGCATCCTCACCCCCAAGTCAGACATCCCTGGTGATCTAGTGGCCCCCACCCCACCCTCCCACGGGCCCCACCACCCGCTCCCCCCCCATCAGCGGTAAGGCGGCAGCACCCGCCTGCCACACCCGCCCGCCACACTGATGACAACCCAGGTAGGGCTGCATGCCCATTGGTTCAGAGCATGAGCCAATAGGCGTGCAACCATACAGCTAAGTCGGTCAGATATGTGAATGAATGAATTTTATTCATATCTGAACGAACTTATCGCGTATGGCTACGCGCCATTGGCTGATGCTGAACAATCGGGCATGCAGCTCTCACCGAGCTCGGTTAGTGAAGGCCGGGCGGCAGGCAGGTGGTGCTGCCGCCCGCCCGCTGACGGGGAGCGGGTAGGGGCTTCGGGGTGAGTGGGGTGGGGCGCCACTAGATCACCAGGGATTTCGGACGTGGGGATGAGGATGCCGCCCACGATCAGGCTACCGCGGTCCACTGCACCACCAGGGATATTGGACTTTGGGGTCCTGATGCCCGCGATTGGGCTACTCGGGGGTGGGGAATTTGTTATGCCCGCGATCGGGCTAATGGGGAAGAGAATAACATTATGCCCGCGACCGGGCTGCTGGGGGGAAGACTACTGTCTGCCTGCGATTGGGCTGCTCGGGAGGGGGACACTACTGTTCTACCCACGATCGGGCTGCTCAGGGAGGGAACACTACTGTTCTGCCCATCGGGCTGCTTGGGGAACACTACTGTTCTGCCCGTGATCGGGCTGCTCTGGGGAACACCACTGTTCTGCCCGCGATCGGCTACTGGGAGCAATCTTCAGCCATGATTGGGGCATGGGGCGCCTCCCAGGTCTTGTGAGAACAAATCCAGGGCTACCCACAGATGGCAGCTGCTGTGTTGCGCCCTGCAATGCGGCAGCTCACCTGTGGGTGGCCCTTGACTTGTTCCTTTTTTTTTCAGCGTAACTTTGTGCAGGCGCAGGTAGGGGTTGCACCTGCATAACTCTACACTGCCCGGGCTGAATATTGGGCTGAGCAGTTTATGCAAGGTTCCTACCCCTTCGTTTGCACATGCCTTCATTATCATTGCACTGTTGCTCAGCATGATTTGGGGGGTGCAACTGCCTCCTGCTGAATATTGCAGAATGGCGCATTTCGGACTTGCGCAGGCACAACCCTATTACGCATGGCTCAACTCTTTTGAATATCTGGGCCTCAGTGTATATCTATGGATGTTTAAATCCCAAGGCAGGGGAAAAAGAAAGTTACTTATTTAAAATTTTAATTTTATCTGGAGTGAGATTATGTGAGGATAAGTTAATAATATTGGAATCAACATACATTTCCTCCTTCTCTGCTTCTGTTGTTTGGGCTGCAGCTGTTCGGCTTCCTTTCTCCATCGTTCCATCTTGCATCCCGGTCTTCCTCTAAAAATCTAGAATAAGAGCTGTCCCATTCTGTCTCCAGTCCTGAACAAGTTAAGTACAAGTGAAGTTCACTATTGGGTCTTTTCAAAATGAATCTGGGTCTCGATTAGCTATGTCCCTTCCTTATAACTTTCTGACTCCAAAACTACTTCTTTAACTTGCAGTTCCCGAGTGACTTCTTTCTGTATTTCTGCTGAGTCCTCTAAAATAATGTTAATTATTCATTTATTTTAAGACATGGCTATAGGATTGAGGGCAACTTTTACTAGGAAATGTCCGATAATGGGTGTGGCTTATATTCAAGAGCAGCTTTTATTGGATGATAATGATGATCACTTTTTCTAAGACTTGGCGAGCTGTACAGGCCTACCGCTGGCCTACTCATATCACTCTATGATCCTATGAATGTTTCCTTCATTGGGATGGTGATTTTTAATAAAATACCATATTTCATCAATTAGAAGCCACAACTTCTATACAGCTATTTGATATTGTGCTGTAGCTTCTAACTGAAGGCAGCTATTAATTGAGGGTGGCTTGTATTATAATCACCCACCCAATCAGTTCTGCCCAACACAGACTGAACAGCCTTCTGCCCACCAGCCCACATTATAGTTTTTTTAATCAGAGAGAACACTGAGAGGAGACAGAGATTTTCAGGTTGTGCCAGACAACCCACCTGATAGAAGACAGATTTTCATGTTTGTAGTCAGGCTGGAGTGGTACAGTGCAGTATGGTAATCCTGCCTTATCAGCGTTCTAGCTAAAAATCCCTCTGTGCTCAGTTACTACTACCAGGTATGCTCTGTAGAAACTATTAACCACTAGTAGCTGATCTGATCAGGTCACAAAGCATTTTGTTTAATTATGGCTTATTTATAATTGTTAAAGCATTATTGGGAACCGTCTGGAAAGAAAGCCCTTCTCACTTAAGAATACTGATCAGCAATTTAATGATGTACTGTCTCAGCGTGGTGCATTACTCTCACTATTCTGCTGTATATTCATGATTGTGAGTGTTTATGAAGTTTTTACGTTTTATGGCCAGTTCACTGATATATAGTGATATGTGGCTCTGTAAAGTCAGGGCTGCCAGCCATTTCATTGATTAGTAGCAGCCCTTGATTTGAAGCTGTGGCATATAATTTAGGGTGGCTTGTATTAGTTATTTTTATTTAGTGCTGTGTCTACTATTCAAGGGTGGCTTCAAACTGAGGGTGGCTTCTAATCAATTAAATATGGTAGTTTATCAACCAGCTGTTTAAGAATGCTGGTTCAGAATCAGAATTTGTCATTCAGCAGTGCTAGAGGATGGAATGTTGACAGAGAATTCATGTACCATTGTAATCAGGCTGTACATGACAGGGAAACAGAAATTAAAGTGTCTTTTAATGCTAACAGCCAATCAGATTGCAGCATTTCTGAGAACCTTTTTATAACTATGAATCATCTGTGCTGATGGTTTGATGAATCAGTGCTCAGATAAAATTGTTCATGAGGGATTTACTATGAAAGATTGAAATGCACAATACCAAGTGTCAGGATTTTAAGACTGATATCCTGAACCTCGGAATCCTGACACTCAGTACTTGCTCACAGCAGAGGTTTTTGGGGGGCTTTGCTCCTCACACCTCCCATATTCAATAAAACAAACTGCTGTGGGCAAATACTGAGTGTCGGGATTTCGAGTTTCGGGATATCTGTCTCGGGATCCTGACACTTGGTATTGTGCGTTTCAGTCTTTCATAGTGATACCATTCTTGAGGACCTCTTTAGGGCCTCACATGCATAGTTTAAAAATGTGGAACGTTCTGTTTTATAAAAATGTTTGTTTTATCTTTTCTAAAAATTCTAATAGTAATTTATTAAGTGATTCACAAACTTTCAAAGCACCATACAACTGCAAGAAAAACATTTTTATTTATTTAACTTTTGTTTAACCAGGTGGGGTACACTAGGCAGACATTTGCCTGTTTTCAGGTACAACCCCAGGAGAGATACAATGCAATACAATACAATGCAATACAATACAATACAATACAGAAAAAGACAATGGTAGCATTTCGAGTAAAGAAAGTTAATACACTTCACCAGTACAAATTGAACAATACGTAGTAATCAGGGGCAGTATATAGAAGGCAATAAACATTCAATGCATATTACATAGAGAACAAACAATTGTAGCAATCAAGAGCCAGTGCAGCCAAGGCTGGTTAAGTAGCAGAATTGGACAGGATGGAAGAAACAAGACTGGGGGGAAGAGGAGGGGGAAGGGAGAGTAGGGTGGGAGAGAGGACAAGGTGCAGAGTGGGGGGAAGAGGTACTAAGTAGGATTAGGGACATTTAAGTGGATCAGTCATAGGGAGAGGAGCTGTTTTTTGAAAGTGCTTTTATTGATGCAGGAGTGAAGGGTGGCTGGGAAGGAGTTCCATGTGTGTACAGGAGCTGTGGAGGTGAAGGCCATGGAACCATACCTGGATTGCAATTTGGGGACAGCTAGTTGCACTGTATTGGAGGATCTGAGGGCATAGTGGTGTGAGCTGGGAACTAAGAGGGTGGCCAGCAAAACAGGTTTCTGTGAGGTAATGATGTTGGGAGCCAATTTGCCTAGTGAGAAGTCAAGTAGGGCTGTACGGGAGGGCCAACCATGCTTGCAGTAGAGAGAGCAGTGATGTGTGAGATGGCTGCAGGATAAAGCAAACCTGCAAATATTATTATAGCTTATGATCCACTTGCAATGGAAAGAAGCAGAAGGTAGGGCAAACATGAGCAGGCTGTAGGACAATCTGGGAAGGAGAAGACCGTGAGCCACTGCAATGCATGCCAAGGGAGAGAGATGGATTTTAGCATGGTAGGCTACATCTAGACCAGGGTTGACTCCCTTACAAACTGAGTGAATGTGAGATGAGAAATCTAGGAAGGGGTCCAGCATGATTCCAAGATACTTGAAGGAGGTGACTGTAGTCAAAGCGGTACCATTATCCATTGCTACCAATATGGATATTGGTAAGTTTTTTAGTTTGTGCAGGGTTCCAAAGAGAATGGCTTGTGATTTGGAATAGTTCATAAGGAGTTTGCTGTCCTTGAGCCAGCACTGTATCATGGACAGGTCAGAGGTTAGGTCGTGGTTTAAGTGAGTTATGTCAGGGGAATGACAGAAGAACAGCAAGTGGTCTGAATAAAAAATAGGGGTTGATTTGTTAAAGCAATGTGTGATTGAGTTGATATGAAGAGTGAACAGCAGGGAGCTGAGGATGGATCCCTGAGGGACACTGAGGGAGGTGGGAAGATACTCAGAGAAGGTTGAGCCAATTCTGGGGTGTTGTTGTCTGTTGGAGAGATAGCTGGAAAACCATGGCAGTGCACTATCCAAGACTCCTAAAGACCTAAGTCTGTTAAGCAGTATGGGGTGGTTAACGGTGTCAAAGGTCTTGATTAAGTCAATGAAGACGGTGCCTGTGAGGTAACCTAGATCAGACACAGAATAACTCTCATTAGTCACGGTGAGTAGGGCTGTAGAGGTGCTGTGATATTTATGAAAGCCATGTTGTGCAGAACATAACAGATCATGCTTTTCCAGGTAGGTTGTTTGTTGTGTAGTGACAACTTTCTTGAGAATTTTGCTGAGTACCAGGAGTATGGCTATTGGCTGGTATTTAGATAGGGACCTGATGTTCCCTTTTTTAAGAATGGGTATGATATTGGTGCATTTCCATCCCACGGGTACTGCACCTTTGGAGAGGGAGAGATTGATAATATGGGTAAGGAGAGGGGTAAGTTGCCAGGCTGACAGTTTCAAGAGCTTGGGTTCAAGACCACCCAGGCCTTCGGAATTGGTTTCAGGTAGTGAGAGAAGGAGTTTTCACACTTCAGTATTAGTGACTGATTTAAAGAGGAAAGGGGGTGGGAGTTGGGAGAAGGTTCTGGTATATGCACAGCAGCAGGGTCAGCCAGAGGGTTCAGCACAGCTGTAACAGTCAAGATATAAGAGAAAAGTTGGCTAAAAGCATTGGATATAGTAGTTGGGTTGTTACAATTGATTGCATTGATTTTGAAATTCAAAGGATTAGAGTGCCCCAGGGATTCCTTGAGAGTTCTCCAGAAGCTGCTGGGTGTATTATGCGGGGCAGCTAGCTTTTCTCTATAAAATCTGCTCTTATTTTGCCTAAAGACCATCTTGCATTTGTTTCGTAGCAGCCTGTACCTATTCTAGTCATGAGCAGAGTTAGATTTCTTGTATGTGACCCAACTTCTATGTCTCTTTTAGTAGGGCCAGTATGGAGCAGTGAGCCACTTTGTTTAATGGCCTCTGACGTGCCTAGTGGTGAGTGGAGTGTGCTTATTTTGTAATTGAAGTAGGGTAGTACTGAGGTAATATAGTGCATGGTCCACATCATCAGTGGTCCACAAGGGGGTCCAATCTATATTTGCTATGTCATACAGTTAGTCAACTTCGTTGAAGAATGAATAGTTCCTACACTGAATGATCCTGGGAGGGGCATGCTTGATGTTAGTATGCCAGGTGCAATGGATCAGGGAGTGATCAGTGATGGAGTCAGGAAGAACCCCTGCTGAGGAGATTTTGTCAGGATGGGAAACAAGAATCCAGTCAGGGTGGCTGTTTGGGCTCTATTGGAAAGTCTGGTTTAAAACTGATTCAAAGCAAAGAGGGATGCTTTACTAAGGTTACTAAGATTCTGATATCACAACTTCCTGGCAGATATTAATAACCATGAACATGACTTCCGAGTTAAAACTTTGATGTCTTAGTATAACACCCTGTAAGCTAATTCACAGTGTCCTGCAAAGAATGGCTACTTCCCAAAATCCTGTTCAACACATCCTGGGCTTTGAACACTACAACAGGGAATAGTTTCCTCTTCATATCCTTAATAGGTTTATTACCTTGGCCTCCTTCAGTTAGTTAACCAGGAACCCATTCCTGAGGGTCAAGGTCCACTGAGCTCACAGTGTCCACCCCTAAGTGCAATTCATGACAAGGAGTGGGAAAACAGGGATACCCTCCTTGTGTTCTTCCAGAGTGTTTGCTGGGTATACAATGGAATACTCACCATGAGGTCCCAGAGTGTCCCTCTTTACTTTGGATCAGGGCATAATACATTCTCGAGTCTTGTGGCCAAATATGAACCCTTTTCTTGGCTATTACACAAAGGAGGAAGACCCAGGTATAACACTGTCTTTGGCGTAACAGCACAACACCTGATTTGGCCTTCACCCTACAGGACATGCAACAGCCTAGTTCACAATCCCTACAGACTCTTATGAGACTCTGGTATTCTCCCTGTCCTTCCAGATTCCCTTTTTCAGACCCCTTTTCTATCGGGTTGCTATTGGTGACTCCTCTAGGCATTTAACAGGTATCACCGATTTTTAATAAACCTTCTACAGTCACACATACAATATAAGGAAACTTACACAGGCAGAATTTCTTTAGAAAAGCAAAAGATTTTACTAAAATAATTAAAGCTAAAGAAAATAATGAGTCAGAAGGAAGTAGAATGCTAACTGAAATAACAGTGTTTCCAATCTGAATGTGAATATTAGAATGTCTAAAGATAAGCACATATCCAGAGATAGACAGTTCCAGAGCAGGTAGCCAGAGACTGAGAAAGCCTGGTCCCCATAAGAAACAAATCTAGCAGGGAGAATAGTAAGGACACTAGTGGAGGTTGACCACAGATACCGGATCTGGGGAGGTGTGCAGACAACATATCACTCAGACAAGTGGGGGAACAACCATTTCTGCATTTGTGAACTATGACAAAGAAATTGCAGTTAGTTCTGTACTGTACAGGAAGCCAGTAAAGATGAACAAAAGAGCTAGGGTGTTGTGATCAGATGATTTTTATGCCACAGAGCATTCTCACTGCAGCATTCTGGAAAATGGGACCAGTTTCTAACTTTTTAGCATGTGTTATAACTCATCATGCATGCTTTGATGACATTATATATTGTGAGTGTCTCTGACAGGTTTAAGTTTAGTAACAGGTTAGGACAAATGATCCACTCATCACATAAGTTTTAATTTTTCTTGAATTTATTTATAGGTTTTAAGTAATACCACCACATCAGTCCACTAAAAAATTTGACATTTTGAGAAGCAGCCTCTTCATCAGGACATATAGCAGTTAACTGTTAAGACATACAGTAAATGTACTTAAATCATAAATTCTATAACCCAGCAAAAGATCATTTCTATCATGATTTCCATATACCTATTTTTCTAAATTAATACTTTAAAACTAATAGTCTCTTTTTAAAGTGTTACACCCTTCTAGAGATAAAACTTCAAAACACAGCGTTGTAACAAGGAAGCATCTGAACTGCTGGTTATACTTGCTTGGAAGTTGGCACTGTCATATTAGAAACTTATAAATTCAATTTTATAGTATCAGGTAATAAATGTCCGTACTTCATGTGGGGCTGAGATACTCATATACTTGGAAAGTAGGACTTCGGAAAGGGGCAGGGCTCACTAGTAAAGACTAATAAAAAAATGCTTATACAGCTATAAGTATATGCAATGCTTATTAAAAACTGAAAAATCAGTATACATACAGTGGCATGATGCCCCTTACTGCTGATGTTTCAATCCGAAATCATGTGCTTTGTCAATGCAGCATCATCAATAGGTGTCCCCACTTATAAATATATGAATTAAAGCCACATGTCCCTAATTTCATCATGAAGCATATATATCCATTCAAGACAGACACCCAAAACTCTAACATCAAAATTACAAAAGGAAATAACTACATAAATTATATACATATATCCATAGGGCTAAAAACAATAATATTGTTTTCCTCTCCTCCTCTTTTTGTCTTCTTTCCCCTTTCCCCTTTCCCTTGAGCTTGGCAGCCTTTCCCTTTTATTTCCATATTTTACGATGTTACTGCTTTTAGACCTATAGATATGTATATCATTTATGTAGTTGTTTCCCTTTGTATTTTTGCTGTTAGAGTTTTGGGTGTCTGCGTCTTTAATATGCTTTATATGCTTCATGAGGGAAGCAGGTGCATGCTGTTTAAATTTATAGATTTATAAGTGGGGGCAACACCTACTGATGATGCTGCCTTGACAAAGTGCATGGTTTTGACATGACATTTTGGCAGCAAGGGGGAGCACGCCACTTTATGTGTCCATATTTATTTTTTAGTTTTTAATAAACATTGTATATGCTTACAGCAATAGCAGCATTTTTTTTGATTTGTTACTAGTGAGCCCTGCTCCTATCCAAAGTCTTTGTTGTTTCCTGCTGTGGTTCCTATTGTTGCTCCTAAGCTACCTGTATGTTTCCAGTATACTTGGAAAGTACAGTTTTAATACAATCTGCAATAATAATTTTAATCAAAAAATAAACTTTTAAGCAAAATCAGTTTCTTCACATAATAGAGCAACTGATGTCAATTATGACCTGTTACTTTTGTATTTCCCATTATTGTTCCTTAATATTCTTAAACCAATACATTTACTAAAATTATGTCTCCAGTCTTCAAACTTGTTCTCCCCTTGAGACTATTCCTATATACTGTATAATGTAGTTCCAGCATTCTCTAAAAATGTGCATTTAGTTTGTACAGTAAGTTATATTTCTGGCCAGCACATAACTATACTGACACAAAGAGTTTGGTGCAGAAACCTTACATATCATATTTGCCTCGGCTCACTCAAATTATGTTTCTGACAGGCTCAGTAAAACATTCGGCTCCCATTACTCAGGCCTTTCTATTGTATACGACAAACTATTTAAAAAAGGGTATCTTATATTATCCCTGTAATTTTTACCTTGCACTTTTATATTTCATTCATTTGTGACATGACCTTATATGATATGGAGTAATAACAACCTCTGGCTTCAGATCCCCTGTTTAAAAAAAAATCATTGTTTTGATTATGACAATCATTTTAGAAACCTGTATTTTTTAGAAAACAAAATTAAACTTTGTAAAGTACATTATTTTAAGACTTTCAGTTTCAAAGTTCTGAAGCTAGCAGTTATGAGTGTCACATCTTGTATCCTTAGGATAGCAAGACACGGAAAGGCAAGGCAAATTTTAATTTTCTAGGTGCCCAATCCCTGAGGCTCTGAGCACCATACAGTAAAAACAGAACTCTATATAAATAAATATAAATTAAAATCACTATACAGTAAATATGGTCTGCAGTGACACAAGACCCTACACACAGAGTCCAAAAGGCAAGGGCACCCCAGCAAGACTACCAGACAGGGTCTGGGAATGCTTGGTTAAACAGAAAAGCCTAGAGGCGGGCCTTAAATACCTCAACTGAAGGGGCCTCCCTGATGACTGAAGGAAGCGAGTTCCACAGGATGGGGCTGGCCACACTAAAAGCTCTGTCACCGTCTGTTTTAAGCCTCATCCTGGGAACCGCTAGGAGGCCCCTAGAGGAGGACTGGAGGGAGTGGACCAAGGCAATGGGAGTAAGAAGGTCTGACAGATAGCCAGAGCCCTGCTCATGTAGGGCCTTAAAGGTGAGCAAGCCCACCTTAAAGGGGATCTTCATCTGACTGGCAACCTGTGCAGTTCATGCAGCACCGTGGTGATGTGGCAGAATTTCGGCTGCCCCGTCAACAACCTGACAGCTGAATTCTGCACTAGCTGCAGCTGGTGGAGGTTTCCTCCAGAGACCCCAAGGTAAAACGCATTACAGTAATCAAGTCTGGTCACCACAAAGGCATGTGCTAAGGTGGGGAGGTCCATGGGCAGAATTAGGGGCTTTACCCTGGCAATATTCCTAAGATGGTAGAAGCTGGTCCAGACAACAGACACCTCAGAATCAAATGCCAGTACCACTGTCTAAGGTCATGCCGAGGTTTTGCACCCTAGAAGAGGCCTTCAATGGCACTGATCCCAGATATAATCCAGTTTCAGCACCAGAGGCCAATCTATTCCACCCTCTGTTTGACTCCACCATCAGTACCTCCATCTTATCAGGGTTCAGTCGCAACCAGCTGAAGACCATCCAGTCATTAATCTCAGCGAGGCAATAATTTAGTATTTCCACTGCACTGGATGTTCCTGGGGCAAAGAAAAGATACAACTGGGTATCATCGGCATAGCAATGAAAACCAAAGTCATATTTTGTAATCAGCTCACCCAGGGGTAGCATATATGTAACCCCTAGATGGCGCTATCCCAAGGGCTACTACCCCTGCCTGATTTGCCACTAACAGGTTGTGGGGCCTGGATCCGATGGCGGGTGCCTCCACCCAGAGGTCAGGGTTTGCAATAGTTAAACTAACTTGGTCACAGCCCTCTGGGACACTGCGACCCCCCCCCCCCTTCTTCCCATTAGTGGCCCACACAATATATCAGAATTACCTTCACAGTATACACTTACCCCCAGGACTGGTTCGGGCAGTATGACCCCTGGGACTCCCTGTAAATAAGATGATACAGTGCAAAAACCACAGTACAATATTTTAACATAGACGAATACCTCAGGCAGTGTAACTTTGCTGAAACAAACAGATCTGATTTATTTAGGGGGATATAACAAGGACAGGGGGAAATCAGGTTAATTAGTTTAAACACATTAATAATCAAAGTACTGTGCACATATTTCAGAATCCCAAATGTCCATAATGTCACTCTTACTGGGCACCCCGGCAATAAGAGGCTAGCCTATTTGATGTAGCTGGTTGGGGCCCTGAAGATGGAAAATGCATGCACAATACCCAAATTGTGATCAGGAGCCGGCAGGCTCAGTTCTTGGAGAAAGAAAGGAAAAGTAATGAGATGGAACACTTGCAATTAGATGATGGCAGGGAGCTACCCTGATTTGTACTCACAAATTCAATGCTGAAACTGAATGGAAGGCAGATTGTCTTGGATTGCCAGGCGGAGCAGACCATGTGGACAAGGTCCTTGTGACTGGACCCCAAGGCAGTTCAGAGCAAATGGATGAAGTCTGGATTAAGCTGGGGTTTACTTGCAGCTTCATGCACTCAATTCACTGTACAGGGGATTTGAAACGCGAGTCCCCACTAGCACCACACACATTTACATGGAAAAAGGAAAGTACTATACCAGGCAGACTGCTTCTCTATCCCGATCGCAATTACTGCACAGTACCCGGGAGAACACACAGCAGATTCAGTTCCTGACAGACCGAGCGCGATTCAGCAATTTCTCCAGCCTTCTACAGGGTGAGCCTGGTTTCTACTTTCAGATCTCTTTGTTTCTCTTCACAGGTCAGATTCAGTCCAAACAAACACTTGCAAGCTGCAGACCAAACTTGGGGCCCTTATGCGTTCCCGACTAAAACTTCGCACCGAAGGAGCACAGGGCTCCTTCTCTCTTCACTGCCAGAGCTAAACTAAAACTCCAGTAGAAAAAACGGGTACTTCCTTTGAGTTCCTCCTATTTCTTGGCTGGATTGCCTGTCACTCACAATAGCCTCCCCCTGTTGGTGCAAAAAGGCACCAATGTCCAAACTACATTTCCTAGAGTCACTGCCCATACAATCCTCTTGTGGCTGGCTCAGATTACGAGTCCAAGTTCTGATTCATCCACAGGCACCATTTTAGAGCTACCTTAACCCACACTGATTGGTCCAGTTCAGCAGTTCAACACTAGAATGGGGAACTAGGCAAACACAGTTCTGATTGCAAAGAAAAGCAGGTTAGACAAACTGTATTTTCATTATTACTCTAAATGATTTCTGGCAAACAGTTACATCTTTCAGATAGGTTCCTTTGCACTCTAGTGACTGCAAAAACTGAGTGAATTGGCAGCAGCTCGAGTGGGACTCAAGCAGAGAAACACACAGTCCCCCCCATACAAACTAATTATGTCTGCAAGAAGACAGCTCTTAAAGAGACAGTACCAGAGGCTCTAAAAATACTCATAGATAAATGGCTTAAACGCCAAACACCATTCAGGCTCGGAGCATTCAAGCAAGCTCCTGGAAGTCTTTTGGGAACCCCTATTTGCAGGGAGGTTACAAGTTTCCTGGCCTGGGAAAGCTTGACATCTGCGTCAAACAAGTACCCCCATAAGTTTCAATTGCAACCATATACATTGGCATTATGCTCACACATGTAATCATCAGTCAATATATCACTTTACCAGGAACACATTTCTGAACCGTTGCAGTACGTCACTCTTTACACAGTATTGCACGCACATTGTACCATAACTCAGGTTATTACCTCTTGTACATGAAACCTGAAGAGAGGGGGCCCTTCCCTATCAGTTACCTTGGGGCTGGACGGGGCAAGGGCACCATACCTAGAGGGCAACACAAGTAACTTGGAGTTAGCACTGATGCTCATTTTGGGCAATGAGCTCGGGGACACATACACTCCTTTATGGACAACATTAGAGGCAAGTCCACAGGCCTCCCAAGGGAATCATAACTGAGGTGCACCACAGGCTTTACAGCTCAACCAGTCTTTCTAGGGGGAACTGTTACAGTCTCTGCACTTTGAGCCTCATTTTTGGCATTGTCCTCACTGGACAGGGGAGTCTCCATAGGGGTAGAGAGGCTAGAACTTGGGGCACTTTCAGCTCCAGGAGTTGCAGTCTCTGAGTCCACAACATTTGGCTCACATGGAGAGCTTTTGGACACTGGCAGTGGACCATCAGGGCACTCAAAATACTCTTCTTGTTCTGGTGTATCACCAGTCTGTCCCAGTCCATCATTTTCCTCCCCTGAAAGCTCAAACAGTTCAACCATACACAATGATTCCATTTCATCTGACCTGATGCTTTGCACTTCACTTTCTGGGAGCATTGGCTCCAGGGACGAAGCTGGAGGCTTAGACAGTCCAGAAGGCCCAGCTTCATCTCCAGTATTGAATAGGGGATTGCCCTGAAACAATTGACTCAGTTCATAAGAAGGGTAGTATTCAAAGTCACACTCACTTTCTTCTGATATGGACTGACAGTCATGCTCAACTGGGACTTGAGGAGGGAACACTTTAACTCTGCTTCTGTAGGTGCAGACTTTCTTGATCTTTTCTTAGCAGCAGCTCTAGTCACTGGTCCAGAGGGGGCATCTTCTGGGGGCTCAGACTCAATCAAGATTTGTCCAATGGGCAGTAAGTGATTTCTATGCATTGTTTTTACATCTTTTGAATTATTCTCAGGCCTTACTTTGTACACTGGCAGATCATCTAGTTTGCCCACTACAATGTGAGGGAGATGGTGCCATCTGTCAGCAATCTCGTGTTTGCCATGCAGTCCCAGATTTCTTAGCAATACCCAGTCTCCCTCCTGGAGTTCCTGTGCTTTCACCTTTTTATCATACCTTTCTTTGTTGGCCAGATTTCTTTTGGCCGACATGGTTTGTGCCAGTTGGTATGCATGAGTAAGCTGGGCCTTTAACTTTTGCACATACTGTAAATAGTTGTCAGCTTGAACCCCATCAGGAGAGACCCCAAAACACACATCTACCAGCAGTCGAGCTTCTCTTCCAAACATCAGGTGGTAGGGAGAGAACCCAGTGGCATCACTTTTGGTGCAGTTATAAGCATGTACCAAGGTGCCAATTTGTTGGCTCCATCTAGGCTTGTCCTTTGGGTGTAGGGTGCCTAGCATATCTAGCAAAGTGCGGTTGAAAAGTTCAGGCTGTGGGTCCCCCTAGGGGTGGTAAGGAGTGGTTCTGGACTTTCGCACTCCCCACAGAGAAAGCATCTCTTTGATCAGACGACTCTCAAAGTCTCTCCCTTGATTAGAATGTATTCTTTGTGGAGCCCCATAGTGAACAAAAAAGTTTTCTACAAGTACTTTGGCCACAGTGGATGCTTTCTGGTCTTTGGTGGGGAAAGCTTGGGCATATCTTGTGAAATGGTCAGTGACCATCAGCACATTACTGATATTTCTTTGATCTGACTCCAAACTCAGAAAATCAATACAGACCAGCTCCATGGGTGCACTGGTGGTGATGTTAACAAGGGAAGCCCTCTGGGCAAAGCTTTCCTCTGTCAGCAGCGACTACAATTTGAATGTGTTGCTCACATCAGCCCCATCTTAGGCCAATAGAATCTGGATCTCACCAAGTCAAGTGTTCTGTCTATACCAAGGTGCCCCATGTGGTTGTGCAAGGACCTCAGTACTGAGTCTCGAAGGCAGTGAGCAGCACTAGTTGTTGTTCTTCTTGTCCCCTCTGTCTACTGTTTCTCTGTATAACAGTTTATTGATCAGTTTCAATTTAGGACCTTCTTTGTATAACAGTGCAGTTCTCAAATCAGTGGAGCGTAATTTGGACACATCTTTTCCTGCATAGAGGGTTTCTAAAGCTGATTTGATCATGGGATCGCGGGATTGAGCCCGCCGAATACTGTCATTGTCCAGCTGAGGCAGTGCACCAATGTCTATTGCAGAAATGTGGCAATAAGCAGCAGGTATGCAATTCTCAGAGGGTCCCAAGCAATCCACCATGAAGTCCACTGCGTCCGTGGACATTTGTTCCTCCCTGTCAAACTTCTGGCAGAGTGCCCGAATATCAGGTTCTGACAGTCTGACCCAATCATTCTGGGGAACAGACATCCGGGAGAGAGCATCAGCATCTATGTGGTTCAGGCCTGCTTGGTATTCAACAGCATAGTCGTATGTAGATAATGCAGAAAGCCACCTATGGCCAGTGGCATCCAACTTAGCTGAGGTCTGCACATAGGTCAAAGGATTATTGTCAGTTTTTACTAGTATTTTAGCCCCATACAAGTACTCATGGAATTGGTCAACAATAGCCCACTTCAAAGCTAGGAACTCTAACTTATGTACAGGATAGTTCTTTTCGGATGGGGTCAGGCTTCTGCTGGCAAAGGTCACTGGTCTCAGGCCATTCTCATGCTCTTGGTACAACACAGTCCCCAACCCTTGCAAGCTAGTATCAGTGTGCAGGACATAAGGTTTTCTTGGATCGGCATAGGCCAGCACTGGAGCATGGGTAAGTTGATATATGATCTCATGAAAAGCAGTCTCACAATCAGGAGTCCAGCGGGCCCCAAATACTTCACTTGGACGAAAATACACTCTTTCAGTCTTGAGGGCTGACTTTTGCATTTTTGTGCGTTGGGGAATACCTTAGTAAGGTTAAGTAAAGGCGGATCACTCTTGAATAGTCCTTGATGAAGCATCGATAATAACCACAGAATCCCAGGAATCTTTGCAGTTCTTTTAGATTTTGGGCTGTGGCCAGGTAGTCAAGGCCTCAACTTTACTTGGGTTGGTCTCTATTCCTTGGTGGATACTATGTGTCCCATACTTTACTGATGTTTGAAAGAATTGACACTTATCAATGGACAGTTTAAGGCCAAAAGTCTTCCAGGGGTCCAATACCTTAAATAATCTGCTCTCATGTTCTTCCAGTGAGCTGCCAAACACAATAACATCATCTAGGTATACCAGGCACTCTAGTAAGTTCATGTCCCCCACTGCACGCTCCATCAATCGTTGAAAAGTGACTGGGGCATATGAAATCCCTTGAGGCATCCTCATGAATTCATAGAAGCCAAGCGGACAGATAAAGGCTGTCTTCTCATGGTCCTCTGGGGCCATCGGGATCTGGTAGTACCCACTGCACAGATCCAGCACAGAGAACCACTTGCTCCCGTTTAGGCAGTCCAAAGCATTCTGAATGCGGGGCATTGTGTACTGATCAGGGATAGTCCACCGGTTTAAGGTGCGATAATCCACGCACATCCTTACTGTCCCATTCTTTTTCCTCACTACCACAATGGGGGAAGCATAGGGGCTTTTGGATTCTTGTATTACACCAGCAGCTAGCATCTCTTGCAGATGCCGTCTCACATCATCTATGTCAGCAGGTGCCAGGCGTCGAGACCTCTCACGAAATGGTCTTTCGTCATGCAGCGGATATGGTGCTCAACTCCTTACACGCATTTATGTCCCATTCCTTTAAAGAAACACCTGGTCTCTCTGGGCAAGCTTCTCACTGATCCTCACTTCCCATTCAGCTGGCAACGGGGAGTCACCGAAATCAAACAAGTCAGGAGTTACTCTGTCATTCTTCCCCGCACTCTTGCTGCTGGGTAGCACTGCAGTGTCTTCACAATGCACATTAGCCAGGGTGCAGCCTCTATTTACTCAAATCTCTCTTTCAGACACATTATGAACTTGAACCATTACCCTTCTGGCATAAGCATGGGCTTTAGCGGGCAAAATACTAGGCTTGACCAGCAGTCCCTCTGGCAATTTTCCATCGCCTGGTGCATCCAACATTAATATTTTATTCTTAACATCATTTCTGATACGGACCTCTCCCTGTAAGGTACACTGGGCATTTGGCGCCAGGATCAGAGACTCAGGATCCTTCTTCCAGACAATTCTGACTGGTTCCTCTGGTTCTTTTTTCAGCATCTCTCTCGCCTCATAGGCCTTCTTAATTAAAGCGAAATTCTTAAAGCTGTACTAATCCTTGACCCCTGTTTTCATAGCATAACTGTGCCAGCCTTCCAAACATATGAGCACTTGTTCCAATCAATAAAGGACACCATCATACAGTCCAGTGGGGGACACACTAAGGCTAGGGTCTCTACTTGTTGGCCACTCCAGCCACGGAGGTGGGAAAGACAGCCAAATCGGATATACCCAGAATAGGGTGAGCCTTCTCACTTAACCCCCATACATGCAGTCCTTCTAATGGTTGTAAGGTACGTCTGACAAATGCTTCTGATACCAATCCTAGAACATAATTGTCCTTGGGAGCCACTGTCTAATACAGCTCTTGTAGACACTCCATTCACCTTTACAGTGGTCTCCATGGAGGGACCCCTATTCTGGACCAGTCTGGAGAGCGTGGCGGGGGCCTGGGCAACTGACCTTGCCACAAAGGGCGTGAGTTAGCATTTTTGGGGCCCTCACTGGGATCATTTTGTGCACCTCTTAACCGCTGATTTGTTCTCTGAAGCTCTCCTTGTAGCCTACATGCAACTTTGTCAGTGTCTTTTGGGGACCAGCATTCCCTCTTCATTTGCCCATCCTTCCCACAATTATAGCAAAACATACTTTCTGGAGTTTGAGCTAGCCGAGGCGCCACACTGGGAGCCAGGGCGGGGGTACTACTAACTGGAAATCTTGGTGCCATCTCTGTCCGTGGCGTGATAAGCATTTGGAGACATCTCGTCAGCTTCTCCACTTCCATGATCAAGGAATTGAGTTTGGAGCTGTTATCAGCAGGAGATACATGGGTGGGTACCCCCAACCCCATAGCAGATGCAGTCGGGTATAGGTCAGGGCCTGTACTTGCAGGCGTGGCCTTCATAAAGGGACTGTTTTTGAATTCCCGGATCTCCCTCAACAGTTCGTCCCATTGTGGCATATCTTTTTCCTTCTCAGAGCACTCATTAACTGCCAACCTCTGCCCCTGAACTTCACTTGATGGGTCACCCTCAGTCACTTGGGTCGTAGCCGCAGCTATTGGTGCAAGTCCCTCCTGAGGTCGCCTTTTCTCAGATCCTTGAATTTCTCTCATTAGCTCATCATAGGAGGGTGGGGATTCCAGTCGATTTGCCAGGCGTAACTGAAGCAACAGCAGTTCTGAGATGGGGCAGACTTAAGGATCCTGTCCAGCAAGGTTCGGTCCAGTTCAATCGCTGGCAAACTACCCTTTCTGAGGCATTCTTGCAACAATTTTTCCAGCCGAGATACATACACAGACAACAACTCCCCTTGGTACTGTTGTGCATTTCTTACTCTCCACCATAGGTCCTCATCAGAATCGGGGCTCCCATACACATTCTCCAAGGCCTCAAGATAGGCCTGTGCAGTCGCTTCAGGGTTACTGGCCCATTTAGCATGGATGGTAGCTAGGTCAGGACCTCGGAGGCTCTCACTAACCCTCTTTCACTTTTTGGCTTCCAAGCATTGCCATTCTAGCACTTGGGGGGCAACATAGTCTATCCAGGTCTCCCAGTTATCCTCCCCTTGGGGGGTGGGGAGGGTGCCAAAGAAGATCCTCAATCTTTGGTAAGAGTTGTGACTAATGGCAGGTGCAGAAATAGGAGCCTGCATTGGTTCAGCCACCATTATGGGTACTGGCGCAGGAGAGGGTATTGGGGGAGGAACACCCCCAGGTGGCAAGAATAGTTTCTTCAAGTCCTCCACTGTTTTCCCTTCCCCAGCAACCATTTAGAAATTTCTCCTCAAAGTTTCAGATAGTGGTGGGGCTCATTCCCGCAGTCTTTACTGTCCTTAGTTATCACTCTCCAGGCAGTGAGGGCTCCCTCTGGGGTAATAGTCTGTGGCATTTTGGAGCTACCTGGATCCTTAAACTCTACTAGGGCCAGGAAAGTGTGGGTGAGCAGATTAGCATGCCGACCTACCACCACAGGGTATTGTAAACCTTCCACCTTGGAAAGTACTCCCTGTACAGTGTCCGTATTGATACCCAAGGGGATGTCCAGGATAAGCATAGCATTTTGGGGGTCGATCTCCTCCCCAGTACACCACTCCACCAGCCGGTGCACAGCCACTTCTGTCGGGGTACCCATTTATTTATTTTTTTCTTAACAGTGGTTTGTGAATATGGCCACTAGAGGACACACAATCCCAGCGGTGAGCCTCCAAAGATGTAACCCCTAGATGGCGCTGTCCCAAGGGCTACTACCTCTGCCTGATTTGCCACTAACAGGTTAAGGGGCCTGGATCCGATGGCTGGTGCCTGCACCCAGAGGTCAGGGTTTGCAATAGTTAAACTAACTTGGTCACAGCCCTCTGGGACACTGCAACCCCCCTTTCTTCCCACAAGTGACCCACACAATATATCAGAATTACCTTCACAGTATACACTTACCCCCAGGACTGGTTCGGGCAGTGTGACTCCTGGGACTCCCTGTAAAATAAGATGATACAGTGCAAAAACCACAGTACAATTCTTTAACATGAGCGAATACCTCAGGCAGTGTAACTTTGCTGAAACAAACAGATCTGATTTATTTAGGGGATATAACAGGGACAGGAAATCAGGTTAATTAGTTTAAACACATTAATAATCACAGTACTGTGCACATATTTCAGAATCCCAAATGTCCCTAATGTCACTCTTACTGGGTACCCAGGCAATAAGAGGCTAGCCTATTTGGTGCAGCTGGTTGGGGCCTGAAGATGGAAAATGCATGCACAATACCCAAATTGTAATCCAGACGTGCAGGCTCAGTTTGTGGAGAAAGAAAGGAAAAGTAATCAGATGGAACACTTGCAATTAGATGATGGCAGGAGCTACCTGATTTGTACTCACAAATTCAATGCTGAAACTGAATGGAAGGCAGATTGTCCTGGATTGCCAGGCGGAGCAGACCATGTGGACAAGGTCCTTGTGACTGGACCCCAAGGCAGTTCAGAGCAAATGGATGAAGTCTGGATTAAGCTGGGGTTTACTTGCAGCTTCATGCACTCAATTCACCTGTACAAGGGATTTGAAACGCGAGTCCCCACTAGCACCACACACATTTATATGGAAAAAAGAAAGTACTATACCAGGCAGGCTGCTTCTCTATCCCGATCGCAATTACTGCACAGTACCCGGGAGAGCACACAGCAGATTCAGTTCCTGACAGACCGAGCGCGAGTCAGCAATTTCTCCAGCCTTCTACAGGGTGAGCCTGGTTTCTACTTTTCAGATCTCCTTGATTCTCTTCACAGGTCAGATTCAGTCCAAACAAACACTTGCACAAGCTGCAGACCGAAACTTGGGGCCTTACACGCATTTCCCGACTAAAACTGCGCACCGAAGGAGCACGGGGCTCCTTCTCTCTTCACTGCCAGAGCTAAACTGAAACTCCAGTAGACAAAACCGGGCACTTCCTTTGAGTTCCTCCCAGTTCTTGGCTGGATTGGTTGTCACTCACAATAGCCTCCCCCTGTTGGTGCAAAAAGGCACCAAAGTCCAAACTACATTTCCCAGAGTCATTGCCCATACAATCCTCTTGTGGCTGGCTCAGATTATGAGTCCAAGTTCTGATTCATCCACAGGCACCATTTTAGAGCTACCTTAGCCCACACTGATTGGTCCAGTTCAGCAGTTCAAAACTAGAATGGGAACTAGGCAAACACAGTTCTGATTGCAAAGAAAAGCAGGTTAGACAAACTGTATTTTCATTATTACTCTAAATGATTTCTGGCAAACAGTTACATCTTTCAGATAGGTTCCCTTTGCACTCCTAGTGACTGTAAAAACGGAGTGAATTGGCAGCAGCTCGAGTGAGAATCAAGCAGAGAAACACACAGTCCCCCCATACAAACTAATTATGTTTGCAAGCAGACACTTCTTAAAGAGACAGTACCAGAGGCTCTAAAAACACACACAGATAAATGGCTTAAACGCCAAACACCATTCAGGCTCAGAGCATTCAAGCAAGCTCCTGGAAGTCTTTTGGGAACCCCCATTTGCAGGAGGGTTACATATATATGGCAAACAACATCAGTGACAGGACTGATCCTTGCAGTACTCCACTCAACAGAAGGTTAGGGGAGGAGGAGAAATCTTCCATCACTACCCATTGCCTCCAATTTATGAGGTAGGACTTGACCCAGCAGATGACAGTACTGGTGAGTACACAAAACGTCCCTCAAGCAGTCCAACAACACACAATGGTCTACCATGTCAAAGGCTGACGAGAGATCAAGGAGAACAAAAATTGTCCCCTGCCCTTGATCTCTTGCCCTGAAGAGGTCATTATGCACTCGAACTAATGCCATTTCCATACTATGCCTCACACAAAATCCAGACTGGAATGGCTCATAGAGATCAAAAGCCATGAGGTGACCCTCAAGTTGTGCCACAACTTTCTCAACAACCGTCCCTAGAAAAGGGAGGCAGGAGATCGGACAGTAATTTGCCTTGATGTCAGGGTCTAAAGATGGCTTTTCAGGAGGGGACAAACCAGATCCTCTTTTAAGACATCTGGAAAAATCTCCTCTGACAGAGAACACTGGACAATCAAGGCAAACACCGGGCCAACACTGTCAACATATCTCATCAAAATATGGGTCAGCACTGGGTTCAGTTCACAAAATGTTAACTTTAACTCGGAAACAATTCCAATGACCTCCAACACCTCCACTGGTCTGAACTCCCCCCCACTAGGTGAAGCACTCTCTGTGGGACCCCGATGTCCACTACAGGTCCCACTATGACCCACTGGTGGAACACCCTGCCTGATAGTGGACACCCTGTCCAAGAAGAATTGAGAAAACTCATCACACCAAGCATCAGAAAAAGACTTTCAGCTGGAGACAGGCTGGGTTAAGGAGCCTGTCTACAGTCCAAAAAAGCACAGTTGGTCGATTCTTCCCGACAGCAATCTCTCTGGACAGGAACTCTTCTTATGAGTGATTGCTCCCTGATACTCACTATAATGTGAGCGCAGGGCCAGTCTGCCCTCCTCCAGGCCAGACCTCCGCCAGCAGTGCTCCAACCTCCTACCTACAGTCTTCAATACCCTGAGCTCCCCATCAAACCAGGAGGACCTCAGGTGAGAAGATCTGGGTAGTACACAAGCTGGTGTGAGGAAATCAAGTGCTGCCATCATCACCCTATTATAAGTAGCAACAGCCTCAGCCAGACCCCCGTCACATGCACTTTCCACAGTAGATAAATCTGCTACTGTCAGAAAACCCTTCAGGATCAAACCCCTCAAAGGGTGGTAGCTGACCATCTCTGCAGGGGGGAGGAATCTCAAGGGGGGAGCCCTGAACAAGAACTCCACCGTGCAATGATCAGACCAAAAGACCTGGTCAGTCTTAAGGTTACTAACCTGAAGCTACAGTGAGAAAACCAGGTCCAACATGTGGTCACCTTGGTGGGTCATGGAGGAAGCTTCCTGTGACAGGCCCAGAGAAGACAGTCTGGAGAAGGTTATAACCTAGCCTAGAAGCTTTGTCGTTGGACCAGGCATTGAAGTCCCCCAGGACCAAACACCAGTAGGACTACAATGTCTCACTGATGATGAAGTCGACCAACTCCTGTAGGAATGCCTCTGCCAACCCAGATGGGTGGTAAGTGAAAAGAGTCCTACAACCTGCACCCAGACCCCACGTATGGCCACACATTTGAAGGAAACTGACTTTCCCACTGGGTGCATGGAGAAGCCAAGCTCAGATCTAGAGCAGATGGACACTCCCCCACCCCTGCATTCCACTCTGGGGCAAGGCAAGGCAAATTTTATTTAAAAAGACGCCCATCCCAGAGGCTCTGGACGCCATGCAACAATCAAATAAATACAACACAGCACAATAATAATCAATTAAACACACTGCTCCAAACAAGTTAAAACAACATTTGATACACAATTTGCTACCCTCTGCTACAGCTACACTTAGAGTCTCTAAAACTAAAGCAAACATCAAAAATTGCATTATGTGGTATGGTTGTTTAGATGATTTTGTATTAGTGTGTGTATAGGGATGATTGGATTATATAGTTAGGTTTTGTGTGACTGTGGGAACAGGTTACTTGGGCTCGTGGCCCCATGTGTCTGGGAACATTGGGAGCCTGAGGCTGGCCCGGATTGTATATAGGGCAGCCCAGCTACTTGATCTGTGGCTCTTTATTGACCTCCTGGTCTCTACCACCACAGCAGATCATTGTCGGGAGGTCAGGATAAAGAGGCATCACACACAGAGCACTACTAAGTACCCAGGGGGAACGGCAGCCTCCCAAACTGGGCCGGTATCGTCACCCACCCAGGTCTTGGTAATGCAAGCCAGATCGACTGAGGAAATCAAGTCTGCAATAATAGCAGTCTTGTTCCTAATCGATCTGGCATTGCACAGCACTACCCTCAGGGGATTGGTGGAGAGTGTAGCCCCTCTGGTTACATGCCCACTCAGTCTGGTGGAGACCCTAGAGATGGGTACCAAACACATCTTGCCTCTCCCAAGCGCCCGTTGACACCCAGGGTGCCTTCTGCAAACAACAACCTCAATCCTTCCCCCTCCTTTTTTTTCCAAATGTAATATACTTTATTAAATTTCAAGAAAAAACAACACCAAAAACACAACAACAAGGGGAACAATTACAAAGCCTGTCCCCTCCTAACGTGCTCAGGGCACCCTGCCACAACCAATCAGTGCGATGCCTCTTTATCCTGACCTCGCGACAATGATGCGCTGTAGTGGTAGAGACCAGGAGGTCAATAAAGAGCCATAGATCAAGTAGCTGGGCTGCCCCATATACAATCCGGGCCCGCCCCAGGCTCCCAGTGTTCCCAGACGCATGGGGCCATGAGCCCAAATAACCTGGTCCCACAGTCACACAAAACCTAACTATATAATCCAATCATCCCCATACACACACTAATACAAAATTATCTAAACAATCATACCACACAAACACACATTACCTAGAATCCCCACAACCCCCCAACAACCTCAAGACACTAGCCCTTAAAAAGAACAAGAAAATGACAAATCAGAGCAGCAAATAAGTTCTCCAGGACAGCAGCCTGCAGGACTAAAATGATGTCCCTCCAAGACAGGGAAATTAATATACTGTAATGTTAGGATTCCAGCCAAATGAAATCAAACATTCTGGCTCAGAACATGGGAAAATTTGAGCTCTGTCACAGTCCAGTCCCCAGCTGGGCAGGAATAAACTGTACCAAAGTTCCCCCACTGAAAGCAGCTGGATATCAAAGCCAAAGGGGCACTCTCACTCACCCCATGCAAAGTAAAACAGGTCAGAGTTACCACAGAGTCAGGAAACCACCAGCCTCCAGATAAGGCTCACCAGAAGGCCACAAAACTGCTCTTATTTGGTTTGTGGGTCTCTCACATAAGAACACACTAGGAGGTACTCTGAAAGCCATCAGAGACACTCTAAGTGCCCATACAAATACATTTATTTATTTATTTATTTGCTTTTGTTGACCGGGTGGGTACACTAGACATAGGAATGCCTATTTTCAGGTACGACCTGGGAGGGTACAAATGACATACAAAACATCAGTGTGACGCAGCACACATTAACCATATAGTAAATAGTAAGCCAGGAGAGTACAAAAACATCTCAAACATTAATAAGACTATAATAATACACGAACAAGCAAAGTAGATAGTAGAAAACATGGATAACATCATAGAAATATTTGTTCTTTATCTTTGACAAAGCATGTTATTTCCTAATATCAACATTTGCAGGTCCCCAAGGGATAATCAGAACAGCATCCTTCCGTATTGAAGGATAAAAATAGTGAGTAGTGGAATATTACACCTTTGCTTTGTAAACAGGGCTACTGTTGTTTTATTACTGTTGTTTTATTTTTGGTAACCGGACTCTGCAAAGGATAGTGTAGTTGAGTCTAAGCTGCAGTCATGTGTACAGAAGCAGCAGAGGCATCAGCAGCTTCAGCTTGGCAGCCTCTTGTGCAGGTAATACAGGCTCTGCAGGGACTTGTACTTTCATACTGTTGTTTCATACTGAAATCCCCTCAAGGATACAGCAGGAAGTGAAGGAAATTAATAGAAAAATAAACGATTAGCTTGCTCTGCTGATTCAAAGCAAAGCAACACAGACAGAATGAAAGTGCAATCTGAGAGAGCTGTACCACAGTTTATTGACAGATACTGCAACATCTTTTTAATGTTTTACAGTGACCAGTATCTTCTACAACTAGGTACATCTTACAGTAGGAACACAATAATACTTCTCTATAAAATGCAGGGTGAGCTTTTTCTACTTTTTATTTACAGCTCTAACACATCATTACAGAGATAGCTGGATACCATACAATAGGAAAAATACTTTTCTTCTGGAGTATCAAACTAACAGAGAAAACTTCACAGCAGAACAAAATGAAAATTGTAGTGCTCTATATTTACTCCAGTGAATTTCCTGTTCAGCCATCTTAAATCTCAGTTGTGACCAGTTTGGCTAGCTAAAAAGAAGTAGTCACTGAGTATTTAAAAAGCATACACATCTGGCATTTAGTACACTTGAAGGCAGCATACCAAAGAAGCAGTTTACAGAAAGAGCGCAGCATAGTATCCATAAATGGATGCCAGTAGAGAAGAAATATCAATTTATTTGATTTGCATTCCCCCCAAATCACAAACATACAGTACTGCACATGCTAAAGCTTCAATACTAGTGCAAGACATCATCAAAAATAATGGGTATGCAAATCCTTGGGTAAGACAGGCTAAAAAAGCTTCTTCGGAACAGACATCATCTTTAAAACAGGCTTGTACAGCTGATCAAGGATAGAAATGCATAATTACAGACACCCCACTAATTCAAAGCCTCATGGGAAGTATATGCAAATCATCATGAACAAAGGAATTTTGGCTTGACTTTCAGCAGGACTGACTAGTGCCAAAAGACCTCATGAACAATCATGGGAGTCGACTTTTGTTTTTCCTGGAGGGGGGCTCAACTAAAGGCCAGGGGTCTAGGGGCCGACAAGTCCCCCAGAAGCTCTGGGGTTTTTGGTGTTCTGTGGTGCATTTTGAGGGTTATACTTAACAGATTGCACAGTATAAACACCATCACTGAAATTATAGAATGGTACCCAAACTTGCCTGTATTACATTGTTTGTCTGCTTGGACCTTGGTGCCAGAAAAGGTAACTAGTATAACTACATTTCATTCTATCCATGACCATATACAGGCACAGTATTTTTTTAACTTTTTTAATGTTAACATTTTTGGTTTGGTAATAAGCCTCAAAGCATCAAATGAAATGCCCATTTTCGAGGGGGATTGGACCCAAAGGTTACTAAACATCAAACTAAACAAGTTGCTTGGAGCTCCTTTTTCCAGCCAATTTGAACTAGGGTGCCACACCACAACTTCACTGTCCCCCCCCGGGCCCTACCTGAATAACAACACTGACTGGTTTATTCACGTACATACACTCGCTCTGGACTCCAAGTCCAGAGACTACCTAGGGGCTCCAGACTAACTCCAAGCTTCAATTTTAACCTGCCAGTGGTGCCAAGTGCCAAACTGAATTCCCAAACCAAAATGGGATTTTGGAAATCGCTTTGGGACTTGGCACCCAACAAACAAATGATCACAATCCTGATACCCATCCGTTCCCCCCCCACCCTACCCCGCATAGTATATGCAGGACTCAGGTGGATCTCCCATCCCCACCTCTCACTCAGTTGCTGGTGGGCCATTCCTGCTGTCTCCAGCAAGGAACAACCTCCTCCATCAGCAAACCTGTGTGGCTTGAAATTTTACAATGATTCTAGGCAGTCTTCCTTCCATGACCAGCCTTCCTTGCCCTTCAGACTGAATCATATGGTGAAAATAAAACTCTAGTGAAAAATCTACATATAATTGCTTTCCCCAACTACAGTGCCAGTAAGTGAATCAAAGGAGGAGGAGGTGCAACTCACTCTTAATACTCTTTTCAATACTGATCCACCCTTGGTTTTGGAGTCTGTTTCTATTCACTTTCAAACAGCATTCAAAAGAGTGGTTTGGATGCAACACATGCACAGTCAGGAGGAGCCAGGTGGAGCCAGTGTGGAGCCAAGGTTTATACCTATGTTTTGGGATAACTTGATTGCAAAGACATAAATAGGTGCTCTGCAGCATCAGTTTTACAGATGCACCCTCCAACTGTGTTACATTTAAACACCCAAATCTTCAGCCCCCCCCCCAGCACTCTGTGCCATAGTAAATGCACAAGACACTGCAGGAACAGAACACGATGATTAGCTCCTTACATTTAGTCATCCCTTAGTACAATTCTGCCCAGTGAGTACCTACCATAGCGGGTATTGTTAAACAACTATACAGATGGATTTGATATTTTTTGGTCCCACATAAGCGTTGTGCACACCCCAGCGACCCACAGAGGGCCATCCTACCCAGGTTCCCAGGACCACATCTCAGACAACTGACTGAGGCAACCAAGCTCACAGACCGACCACACTGTATTCCTTTAAGCCAAAGAATACAGTGTGGTCAGTCGATGATCTCTGACTTTCCATATTCTATTCCACCTCCTCGGCTCAGTCTCTCAGAGTGATTATCTTCCTTCCCCCACCTCCACTCCAGGCAGGCACATATGACACCATCACCACAGAGTCAACCCAAACCCTTACCCAGCTACCTCACTCAGCTAAACCAAGTCTAAGGTGGGACTTGGGAGATGGGAGTGTAAACCACATGGGCCTGAGCCTGCGCATGCTGATATGCATGTGCCGCTGGAGCCTGGAACTGAATACATAAATTTAACTTTAACCTCTCTTAGTCTCAGCTAACCTCCAAAAAGATTAGACAGTCAAAACAGTCACAAAAGGTCCTTTTTCAGCCAGGCAGCCACACACAGGGAGCGAGGTATTAAATTTGGGAGAGCCTGAGGTTGTCCTGTCTTGTCACCCAAACAACAGCATGACTGCATGAGAACACATACAGATGATATATCCCCCGAAATACTGTGCACTCCATGGTGGGGAGATGGTCTTACTTACAATAAAAAAGAATAGTTGATGGTTTTATCATACACAAGTGCTATTATACAAATATTTTGTAAGTAAATAAATCATCATGTTTTGCATTTAAAGACTTGTGTACAAACAGAGTTGTTAATAGATTCACAAAGCATCACCCTTTACTTAAATTGGATGAGTTCATATGCGGAAACCAGAAGCCATAGTGCAAAAACATCTGTACTGAATTGATAACCCTGATAAGATGCTGCAGCTACTAGTTCAGAAGAAAAGGAGGGGAGGGGTAAAATCCATATCGCTGGAACCATAATGGCTGTAAGTGAAACTTGAGCAACCAACTAAAAAATGGAATGTCTGGAGGAACAGGTACAAAATGCATTCTTTGTTCCCTTCCAACCAGAATGGTCATTCTGGATGTTACTCTTTCTGCCTGGTTGTAACTTTTTTTTTTAACTAGGAGAGACACGCTAAGCTTGAAGCTTGTTTACAGGTGCGATCTGGGAGCACAAGGAAGTTAAGTAAATTGTTCAGGCCAGGGTCTCACAGTATGCAAGTGGGGGCTGTAGGATTCAAACCCAGGTTTCCAGGTTTGCAGCTCAAAGCCTTAAAACCTACTGTGCAATACTGCCTCCAACTTGTTCAAGACAAGTCACAGGCAAGCACTACAGATTTTATGCTCAGTGGAGAAAATAGTGCATTTTGCACCTGTTCCATCGAACAGACACTCTGATTTGTAATGGTTCTTCTGGCTGTTCTGGTTCTAGCATTGGATACCAAAGTCCCAATTCATATCGAATAGCAAACCATTAACATTTCATGATTGCCAAATGCTAGATGCTTCATCATCAATTCAGATTCAGAGCACTTCTCTGATGAAGTGCCTAGCAATTGGCATGAAAAACATTAGGTCAAATAGACGCAGGAATGTCTAATGATTACAAGCTTGTTTCTAACAGCAATTTTTGCATATGTTTACGTGTTCAAGAGATACTTCAGGAAGGGTTGTACAGCAAATTGAATTATGCTGGCCTGCTGCTGCTGCATTTGTCTAAGCTCCTATCGGGAAGTGAGCATGGCCCCCTCGACTTACTCAACTAAACTACATTATTTGTTTTTAATTTGAAGCAGGCATTGATTTCTTAAAACTTTGAAAGGCACCCATGCCAGTGATACCACCACGGCACTGTGCCAGTGAAATGGCATTTTTTATCTTTCTCCACTGAGAATATTACAATACTTTTGTAATTCAAATGTGAGCTGCAGATCTGGTGTTCCTTCCTTCGACCTCTTCACTTCTCTCTGGTCGCCACACCACCACACCGACTCTCACATGCTCTGCTCCTTGCAGCATGGCCCCGGGCCCCGGTGCTAATTATTCGAGGCAGTCAGCCCCGCACAGACTCTCAACCCAACGATGACCATCACCAGACCACCTAATCTTTAATGGGTCGGGAATGGCTTCCCTTGCCCCCTCACACAGGTCTGCCTGGGCCCCAGCCACTACTGCTTACCAACTGATTACTTCTTTTCCATGCCTGCAGAGTCCTCCCACTTCCAAAGTTCTACCAGTCCTCAAAATCAAACCACCCACCACGCCCGCTGCTGAGGAGGACTAAATTGGTGGATCTCTCTGGTGCCAAAGAACAACAGCACACACCAGAGGTGCCACAGCGCGTATGTACTTCACGCTAAGCCACGTGATCGCATTGCACCATGAGCCCTCCACCAATGGCACGCACTGTGAGTCTGAGCATAATAAAAAAAAAGCCGGGCCCTGGTTATGAATTAATTATTGACAGTGGTGGCACATCACACTGCTGCTCCCGCCTCCTGTGGAGTCGCCCCCCATTCCTACTAGCACTGGCCCGCAGTGAGTGAAGTATGAAAAACAACAAAAAAAACACGTAATTCTGATCTGGTGTTGACCCGGTTGGGCAGAGCCCACTTCAACTTCCTGGGGGTGGGGCGCTTAATCCCCTCAGCCCCTGTAGTCAGTACCTATGCAAACAATCTGCAAAGGTTGAAAATAACAGACTAATGAGACTTTTTTGTCCTTGTTAGTGTGTAACACTGATATCTATGACCAGGTGTAGGGAAGCCAACAATATAGTCTCACTGGTTTGGGAAATGGAAAGCCCAAAATAGAAAAGCAATTAAAAGCCAACAACCCCAGTGCAAAAGCACTGATGGAAGTGTTACCCTGGAAGGTCTTTGACAATAAAGCCAAGTTTTAACAAAAAACTCATGCTGCAACTTCCACCACAAATGCAAAGCATCATGGGAAGTATATGCAGATCACCATGAACAAACTAAGGCTGGCTAGGCTTCACGTAGGACTGAATGGTATCAAAGAGCCTCACAATCTATAAAGGTTGATCCAGTATAAACTAAAAATGAAGAACTGTGAAAACAAGTGGAGCCACCAGAGGCACTTTAGCAGGAAGAGGGCTTGGAATTCCTCCCCCCAGCACCAGACCACACCGCTGATAACCAAGGGACCAAAGAAGGAGCAAAGCTTGGAAGCTCCATGAGGTTCTTGTAAGAAGCCAATCACATCATAGCCATGCCTCCCTCCTCGACTGGCAGCATCAAGTGCCCCCCCCCACCGTGAAGGAAAAAAAGTCATCCCAATGAGGCAGTCAGCAATCAGCCACTCTACTCTGCTGCCAACTCAAGTGGACCCCTACCCAGGTAAGCCTGTTGGGGGCTGCTTTATAGGGTGGCTGTATTTGGGTGGCTAGCTAGGCATCTGGGGGTAAGCATGTCAGTGGGCTTAGGGGCATGCTGTTTATTTTTCTTTTCTTTGTGTTGTTTGTCCCAAACTGCTACAATGTATTAGTGTGTTTCTGGGTAGTAGGGATTGCCAGTAAACTGTTGCTAGGTACTAGTGTGTTTCAGGGATCAGAGGCTTACTGTTTAATGCTGTAGATATATAGATATATTTGCTAGATATATTAAGGTGTAGAGACTTGCCATAAAAAACTTGCTAGGTGTTAGTGAGCTTCAGGGTTTAAGGGCTTGTGGTTAATAGGTATTAACATACATGTAGAGCTTAGCCATATGCTGAACAAGGTTCAATACTGCTTAATTTTTTTTTTTATTATAATAGCAATAAGGCACTCCCAGGGATTATGTTAATGGTCAGTTAATCACCCTCTAGTGGTATGTGGCACTCGGCTACACCTCGTGTCACAGTACACCCCTAGAAGGTGATTAACAGACCATTAACATAACTCTTGGTCATGCCTTATTGCTTAAATAGTAGGATATCACTACTGGGTCTAAAACAGAAAGACAGGATGGGGAGTAGTGCAGTGGTTTGGGGGCAGCAGTTTAGAGGGGAACATTCTGGAGGCTGCAGTGCTGTCTCATCTGCATGCACCTCTCTGGGTGGCAGGAACAGGTCTCAAGGCTCTGGGCAGTACTGGCAGAGAGTCAGGAGAATGTCACTAGACTCACAGTCGCATTGGTGAGGAGTCGGGGGACCATCTCTCCCACCCAGGGACCACCAAGCCAGACACTGCTACCTCAAAGGTTGCCAGAAGGAAGGGGTAGTTGGACTACAGTGGGCTTAAGAAGGGCAGGGGTGTAAGGATTGGGAAGGCTGGGGGGAGTGGGTACCAGGCACACTGCTCATCCAGTGCCATTAAAAAGTCCTACGCCATTCTGGTCGAGTGGGACTGCTGAGAAGGGGCATCCAAGGTGGTGGACAGTGAGGATGTGGGAGACTACCCAAATGGAGCCCCTGGGGGGGAGGCCCACAGAGAAGGAGGAAGCAACTTCTAGTGGGGGACTCTATAGTCAGGGGATAGAGTTGGGGGAAAGAAAGGGGGTAGAGAGGGAGGTTAAGTGCCCACCTGGTGCATTGACTCAGAGGGTTGGAAAGCGTAGCCATTGGATTGTTAGGGCTATGGTAAGGAAGGGGAAGCTAGATATCATTGTCCACCTGGGGATGAATGACCTAGCTCTGGAAGGGACAGGGACAAAACAGAAGCAGTTTAGGGAGTTGGGGAAGGGTCTTAGGTAGGTAGCACGCACTGTAGTCTTTAAAGAAGTCCTGTCTATCTACAGTAGCGGGGAGAAAAGGAAGCTCTGCACCAAGGCCTTCAACTCATGGTTGAAAGAATGATTGAGAGAGGGCTACATTGGGGACTGGGGATCCACCTGGAGGGATCAGAGCTTGTACTGGGGGGATAGTCTGCATCCATTCAGGATGGGAGAAGTGGTTCTCAGTGCATGGTTTATGTGTTGCTTCGACTGACATTTTAACTAGCCAAGGGGAGTGGAAGAAGGCAAAGGGGTGGCAAAAACTGCCTCCCCACAGGCTGTGATCAAGGGTAGATAATTCCTGAGGGAAAAGATTCCCATGAGAATGAAAGACAACTAAGGGAGAATAGGATCAGCATAGGAGGAAGAGGGAAGAGAAGTAGACAATATGAAAAGGAGAAGAAGGGGGAACAGCTAGAAAACATGAAAAGGGACAAGAGTAGGACTAACAAAATCTGGACAGCCATGTGTGCCAGTGCTAGAAGTCTGGGAAATAGGATACCAGACCTGGAGATCACCATGGCTGAGGCAGGCCTGGATATTGTGGCCATCACTGAAATATGCTGCATTGACAATTATGACTGAAAATAGTCATACCTGGCTACATAATGTTTAGAAGAGACAGAGTAGGAAGGAAAGTGGGGAGTAGTGCTTTATGTCAAGAAAACATCAAAGTGACAGAGGTACAGGAATGGAAGGTGTTGAAGTGTTGGTCAACCTCAGTCAAAATGGAACCACCATTTGGATAGGAGTGGCATACAGGCCTCCGACACAGGGCGAGGACTTAGACAAAGAAATGTTAGAAGACATAGGCAAAATAGTTAGGAAAGTGGAGGTGGTGCTGGTGGGGGACTTTAACCTGCCAGATATAGAGTGTAGCTTCCCTGCTGCAGCATCAGCTAGAAGTAGAGACATCTTGGACTTCCTGCAGGGGGCATTTCTCAGGCAGTTGGTCAGTGAACCCACTCAGGGTGGGGCAATACTGGATATGGTACTTACGAATGGGGACAGTGTTGCAGACATCAGAGTGAGAAGTCATCTGGGGACCAGTGACCATCACACAATGTGGTTTAATACAAGAACAAGAGTGGAATCCAGCCGCACAAGGGCTAAGTCCTGGATTTCAGAAGGGCTGATTTTAGAAAGATGGGCAAATGTCTCTGAGAGTACCTGGTGGGGAAGATGTCGTAGGGGGTGTGGAGGGCAAATGAGCCAGATTAAAAGAGAGCAGAGTAAAGCAATCAAACCTGTATACCAGGCAAACAAGCAAAAGCAGAAGGAGGAGACCATTATGGTTCTCAAGGGAAGTAGCAAGAAAGGTAAGGGCAAAAACAGTGGCATTCATAAAGTATAAGGAGACCCAGAGAGAGAGGAAGACCGAGAAGTGTATCTAGGGAAATGGAGTGAGGGAGATATAGCAGTAAGGAGTGCAAAGTCATAAGCTGAGGAAAGAATAGCCCAGACAGTATCAAAAGGGGACAAGACATTTTTCAGGTATATCAGCGAGAAAAGGAATACCAAGGAAGGGATTGTAATGTTAAAAAAGGAGGAACCTGGCTGTACAGAGGAGGACCAAGGAAAGGCAATCATCTTAAACTAATATTTCTGCTTAGTGTTCACTATAGAGGGGGTAGAGGAGGGACCACAAATAAGCACCAAGAGCTTAGAGGGGAAGGAAGTAGACACCAGTCCCTTTTTTTGAGGAGAGGGTCATGAAAGCTAATCTGAGGTTGTATAAAGCCATGGGGCCAGACAGGATGCATCCAAGAGTGTTAAAGGAACTCTGGGAGTGCTTGATCCACCCCTGGCAGACTTGTTTAACAGTTCACTGGAGACCAGCATGGTCCTGGAGGACTGGAGAAAAGTGGACAAAGTCACACTTCACAAACATGGTAGCAAGGAGGAAGTGAGAAATTACAGGCCTGTCAGCCTGACATCTGTAGTAGAGAAATTGATGGAAGCACTATTAAAGGAAATAACTGTGGAACACCTGGAATCTGATGGACTGCAGGACCTGAAGTAGTATGGCTTTACAGAGGGGAGGTCACACTAAACACATCTGATAGATTTTTTTGACTGGGTAACCAAGGTATTGGGTCACAGCGGGGTGGTGGACATCGCCTACCTGGACTTCAGCAAGGCCTTAGACACCGTTCCACATAGGAGGTTGGTAAATACGTTAGGTATCATGGGGTGGACAATAATGTGGTAAGCTGTGTCAGAAACTAGTTAGGAGATAGGAGGCAGAGGGTGGTGGTAAAAAGAGTTTGATCTGAGGAGGGGAGAGTGACCAGAGGAGTACCGCACGGTCAGTGCTGGGTCCAGTCCTCTTAAATGTCTTCATTAATGTTATAGCAGAAGAACTGGAAGGGAAGGTCTGCCTCTTTGTGGATGACACTGAGATCTTTATCTTTTATCTTTTTATCTTTAATGAAATCTAGGATTAAACACCTTTGAGCTAGAAGCTCATTTGCAAAGGTTCCACATCAGTGGGAGGGTAGACAATACTTATAAAGGTAATACAAATAACACAGTAGTAAACTGACAATTGCATTGGACCTGTACTGTGAGCTTGATTACACCAAATAAGTAACATGTTTCTGTGAGTGAGCAAACTTGAATAGGGTATCAAGGAGAAGGAAAGCTGGGTGCAGGCAACACATAATAAGAGTAAAACAGGAAAACAGAGGCAGTGTGAACCTATGATAAGAAAGGAGACATCCAGAAGTGAGTCAGAGGGGCAAAGAGAGTTAAGAGCAGGTCAAGGGGGAGGATCTGATGAGGTAAAGAGGAGGAGAGGCAGTCAGTGACTTTGCCAAAGTGATGAGTAGTGGGGAGACAGTGTGGTGGGGTGGGGTGCGGAGAGGCAGCCACAGGCCTTGTCAGTGCGGGGGGCCATTGCAGGAGGAAGCAGAGTCTGCATTCAGGTGGGGACAAAGTGTAGCAGTCACAGGAGCTGTTAGAGGTTAGATGCTGACATAGCATGCTTCTGAATGGGCCCAGAGCGGGTAGGTCGGATATGGCCCGGTTGAGTTAATTGAACCGGAGAGGTGCTCTATAGGCAAAGGAGTGTTGTCCCTGTGTTGTTCAAAGTCAAGGAATGTGGAAGAATTGGGAGCCAGAGCTTTGTGTGTGTTGAGATCTGCTGTGCAGTTGAAGTAGATTCTCCGTGCCAGGTGGTTGGAGGACAAGAAGTGCTTTTTTGGCAAGCAGACAGGTTTGGTAGCGGATACTCCCGCTTAGCTGAAGCCAGCCCATTTGGGCATAGAGTTCACAAGTATGGGTAAGATATGTGGCCCCAGTGAGCAGTCTGCAGGCCTTGTTCAGAGCAACTGATATCCTACGAAGTGAAGAATGGCAGGCTGCGCCATAGATTGCCAGGCCGTAGTCCACAACAGAAAGAGCTGTTGATAACAAGTCTGAGGGCATCCAACATTAGGCAATACAAGTGCCTGTGGAGGAGACTGATCTTGATGTTGACAGCCCTGGATGCATTGTTGATATGTTGGGCAAAGGTTAGGCAACTGTCAAGGGTAACCCCAAGATATTTGAAATGCTGAGTTTGTTCGAGCAAAGCTCCTAGCTGGTACTGATTGTAAGTGCATGGGATTTGTGCTTGTTCCGAGAACTGCTGAACATCGTGACTTTAGTTTTCTTGCAGTTCAGGATTAGTTTATGATTGTGGAACCAATCCTTGACTTCAGCAAAGCTACTTTGCAGCTTGCACTCCAGTTCTACCGGGTCAGGGCTGCCAGAGAAAATAACTGCATCATCTGCATAAAGGAGTATCTGCTGCTGACAGTAACGTGGTAGATTGTTGAGAAAGATACTGAAAAGGAGCAGACCTAAGACAGAGCCCTGTGGGACACCTGATCTTACAGGCAGATGGTCAGAGAGGACTTTGGATATTTTCACCCTCTGTGAGCAATGTTCCAGACAGCTTTTAAGCCAATGAGTTGATTCAGCAGAGAGGCCAGTAGAAGCTAATTGCCTTACGAGAAAAGAGTGGTGGACAGTATCGAAGGCCTTTGAGAGGTCGATGAAGACTGCCCCAGCTAGAATTCCTTGATTCATTGGCTGATGAATGAAACCAGTGAGTTCCAGCAATGCTGTGGAAGTGCTGTGGCCTTTGCAGAAACCATGCTGCTCTTGACTTTGAATGGAGTCTTTTTCAAGGTATTCAATCAGCTGATTGGCCACTATATGCTCAAGTGCTTTAGACAGCAGGGGGAGGATGGAGATGGGTCTATAATTTGACAATGAGGCCCTGTCTCCATTTTTGTAAAGTGGAGTTACAATGGCTGATTTCCATACTGGTGGAAATTGAGAAAGACAGACTGACAGATTGAGGATCCTTTTTTTTTATCATATTACATTTTTCACCCCTGCAGCCAGTGACCTGCCTTTTTCCAGCCACCGCTCCAACTCCATCTTCGATCCTGAAGTTGCACGCCCAGCTGGCATATGCAACTATACCTTCAAAAGGGGCACCCTTTCTTGCCCCCGTGCCAGGCAAGGAACCAATACCAGCACGCGCCATCCAGGCATCGTCGGCTTATGGAGTGTGGCCATCAAGCTGCCATGGTCTGTGCTGCTGTTTTCCATTTTTCTGGTCCCCAGGAGTACAAACTTGCAATGATGTCAGGGCACATACGTGCCGACATCTGCCACAATCCATACTGCTATGCCAACTCTAGCAGTGCCCCCAGTCATCACCAGGGGCTGCTGCAGAGCAGTGGCACCCCGGATCCCTCCACAGGGACAGGAGAGCAGTCCTCCAGATGCTCAATGCTATCCCCCCCACCTACCTCTGATGGCCTGGGCTCGTGTCCGAACCCGGGTCGCCAGCATGGCGTGAAGTGTGGTGTCCAGCGCCTCAATCCTCAGTGCCACCGGGCCCAGATTGAGGATCTTTCTAAGGGATGGAAGAACTTTGTCAACAGTGAGGGCAACTAGTTGGAGGACCAGTGTATCTGCACTTTGTCGAGATTTCCCAAGCACCTTGCTGAAGTATTTTCTGACTAGCGAGGGAGTGACCTTCTTGAAGTAGAAAGGAGGTGCAGAGTGGTAGTGGGAGTCAGTATAGATTGCACTGGTATGCCCTGAGTCCTTGAAAAAGTCAGGGGGTAGTATTCCAGACAGATCCATGAAAGCTTCATTGAGAGCACTGGCTAAGATTTGAGGGTCATGGATAGGGATTCCTTGAATATTGAGCAGCTTAGGTGCAGTCTTCACATCTTTCCCTGTGGCTTCCTTTATATTATTCCAGAAGTTTTTCCCATTGCTCCAGGAGGCAGTGAGCATATCCTTGTGGTGATTGGATTTTGCAAGGTGTATTTCCTGAGTGCAGGTGTTTCTGGCTTTCTTGCATGCTTGTACAGCTGCAGGTTTACCCGATTCTCTAGCAAGGTGCCAGAGGTGATCCGGGTCTTTCAGTCTGTTTTTGAGATCACATGTTAACCATGGGTTCACCGTTACCCGAACTTTAAGCTTTTTAAGTGGAGCATGTATGTCACAGACCTTAATGAACTGCTGTATAAAATATTCCAAGGCAGAGTTGACATCAGCAGTGTCATCAAGTAGTGACTAGTTGACGTTTGCTAGGTCTTGTTTCAAAGGCTCCAGATGACCACATTTTAGCACTCTACTGTATATAGAGTGGGGTGGAGGCTTGTAGAATTTATTTGACCAGCTACATGAGACTGGTGAGTGGTCACTAATTGAGTTAGGATGCACTGTCACACTGGTGAGTCGTTCAGGGTTTCTAGGAAGTTTCCAATCAAGAAGGGTGCTTGTGCTTGTTTTATAGTTAATCCTGGTAGGGGTGAAGACAAGCTGTGTAAGGTGGACTGCAGAGATATCATCCTGGTATGGGCTTGCATCGGGGGAAAGCCAGTTAATATTAAGGTCACCTAGGACTATGGTCTCAGAGTTGGATGACAAGCTATGGATATAGTCAATGATACCCATGAAGCCCTTCTTATGTTCTTTAGGGGAGACATAGGAAGATATAACTGTCAGAGCTTTGTTATGTGCCCCAAGCAAGACTCTGATAGCCAGTGCCTGAGCGTTAGACCCTAGGTCAGCCAGGGGGAAGACATGCCCCATGATAGAGTCCTTGAGGTAAACAGCACAACCACAACCTCACTTGGTTGCCCTGTCTTGCCTGAAAATAATGAAACCTGGAATGGCAACTGCACTATCTGGGACTTTTGGTGATAGCCAGGTTTCAACCACCGACAGTATATCTGGGTTATGTTGTGAGGTCCAGGCTTGTAGGCAATCCAATTTGCTCGGGAGACTGCAGATGTTGATAGAAGCTAACTTGATCGTTCTTTGTTTTGGATGGCCAGAGGGGTGCAATGCTCCAGCAGCGCTGGGGTTGGGGTGCACATCACCAGCCATGAGCGACAGCAATAGGGAGGCTCTGAGATGGTAGCCACTCATTTTTCTTGCAGTAAAGACTGTTGTACTGTCTGCGGCTGAGTCGTTTACTGGGTTTTGAGAAAACTGTGAGTTTGGTAAGTAAAACCTTAAAGTGTAGCCCTAGCAGTCATTCGTTTTAGCACTGAAATCTTTACAGTTTAGCAGTATTCAGGAAATAAAACCTTAAACAAAGTGTAGCCCTAGCAGCAGTTCATTTTAAAGAGAGCCACCAAAATTCAAAGGGAGAATTTGCAGCCGAGGAAACAGAGGTAGAGTCCAACAGCCAATAGGAGGCAGCTGCAGGAAGGTGCTCATGTTCTGATAGGCTGGAAACAGCAGCCATACCTGGTACTCACAGCAGCAGGGAGCGGAGCATGGTCAGTGGCTGTGGAAGTGCTTACCACCCGCTGAAGATGTATCCTGGGTCCGTGGGCAGGGTAAGCCCTGTCAGGGATGTAGCTGAGGAGAGACAGAAAAATGGGAGTTTAAGTAGGGAATGACTAGAGTGCACAGCAGGAGGTAGAGCAGAGAAGAAGGAATGATTGAAAAGGACAATAGAGGTGCCAAGGTGGTGGAGGAGAAAATTGAAGTCACTTAATAGGCAGTAAATTGCATTCCAATTACAGGCAGCACTGAAATCTTTACAATTTAGCAGTATTCAGTAAGTAAAACCTTAAACAAAGTGTAGCCCTACCAGCCATTTGTTTTAGCACTGAAATCTTTACAGTTTAGCAGTATTCAGGAAATAAAACCTTAAACAAAGTGTAGCCCTAGTGGCAGTTCATTTTAAAGAGAGCCTCCAAAATTCAAAGGGAGAATTTGCAGCCGAGGAAACAGAGGTAGAGTCCAGCAACCAATAGGAAGCAGCTGCAGGAAGGCAGTCATGTTCTGATAGGCTGGAATCAGCAGCAGTACCTGGTACTCACAGCAGTGGGGAGCAGAGCGTGGCCAGCGGCTGTGTAAGCACCTGCCACCTGCTGAAGATGTATCCTGGGTCCATGGACAGGCTAAGCCCTGTCAGGGCTGCAGCTGGTACTTGCAGCAGCGGGGAGCAGAGCACAGTCAGCAGCTGTGGAAGTGCCTGCCACCCACTGAAGATGTATCCTGGCTCTGTGGCAGGGTAATCTCTGTCAGGGCTGTAGCAGGTCCTGGCAGCAGCGGGGAGTAGAGCATGATTGGTGGCTGTGGAAGCGACTTCCATCCGCTGAAGATGTATCCTGGGTCCGTGGGCAGGCTAAGCCCTGTCAGGGCTGCAGCTGGTACTTGCAGCAGTGGGGAGCAGAGCACAGTCAGCAGCTGTGGAAGTGCCTGCCACCCACTGAAGATGTATCCTGGCTCTGTGGCAGGGAAATCTCTGTCAGGGCTGTAGCAGGTCCTGACAGCAGTGGGGAGCAGAGCATGATTGGTGGCGTGGAAGCGACTTCCGTCCGCTGAAGATGTATCCTGGGTCCGTGGGCAGGGCAAGCCCAGTCAGGTCAGACATCTGCAACAGAGTGGACACTCCAGGTGGGGTGCAAAGGATGGAAAAAGATTTAAAATTACTGGAGGACTGGTCAAAGTTTGGCAGCTAAGGGTTTAATGCAAAAAAGTGCTAAATATTGCACTTGGGTCACAGAAACACAGGAGTGCAGTACAAAATGGGGGGGGAGAGATACTAGCAACAACCAAGCAGGAAAACGACCTGTGGTAATCATGTCGTAGGACCTGAATGTGGCCAGACAATGTGACAAAGTGAGCAGGAGAGCTAGTGGGATGCTGGGGTGTATAGGTAGGGGTATTACCAGCAGGAAGAGAGAAGTGGTATTTCCACTATATAGGTCTTTGGTAAGACGTCACCTGGAGTACTGTGTCCAGTTTTGGAGACCACATCTCAGGAAGGACATAGCAGTGTAGAGGCCAACCAAAGGAGTGCAACCAAGATGGCACAGGGTCTACATCAAAAGTCCTATGAGGAGAGGCTAAAGGAACTAAACATGTACACTCTGGAGGAGAGGAGGCAGAGGGGGTATATAACTGAGACCTTTAAATAATTCACAGGGATGAATAAGATACAAGTGGAGGTATTTTGGGAGAAAAGGGTATGCTAGAAAAAGGGGTCACAATATGAAGCTGGAGAGGGAGTAGGTTCAGGAGAGTTGTGAGGAGATTCTTCTTCACAGAAAGGGTGGAGGATACACGGAACCGTCTTTCAGTAGATGTAGTGGGCAAAAACAGTGGTGGGATTCAAAAAAGCCTGGAATAAGCACAAGGGAATCATAAGGGATTGGTAAGGAGTGGAAGAGAAAGTGCCATAGTCCTGGAAGGGTCTACAGCATAAGCAATGCAACAAAAAAGGGCAAACTGGATGGGCCAAGTGGCCCTTATCTGCCATCAGTTTCTATGTATGTTTCTATGACTGGGACACCACAGACACGTGTTTCATCCTACTGAGACTTCCCACTGTAGTGAAGTTGCTGTCTCAGTTAATTACCAAGTCAGTCTTAAGGAAACTGGACATTTACCACATTCAGAGATAGAATAGCAGAGAGGCAGTTTGCAGGCAGACTACTGCATAGGATGAGTTAAGGGATGCTATGAGATAGAAGATTAGACAGGAGGGGTGTACCAGTGGACTACCGTAGATATTTACTTTTCATTTAGGGATGATGCTGTAGGAGAGACACCTGGATTACCAGAGATGTTTACTATTCAACCAGGGATTAGGCAGGGGGCCACGAGGATAACAGGGATGATACATTTTCAATAAGGGAATCGGATGGGGAGAATTAGATAACCAAGGAAGTTATATAATGCAGGGCTTGTGCAGAAATAGGGTTGATTGTGTCAGTGTTCAGCATCTTTACTACCAGTGGTAGGAAAAGGATGATGCACCACTGTTCATGTTAGTAATGGTAGGGTTTGGAAGCAGTAAATAGTGCTTCCACAGCAGCCATTTTCCACTTCCTAAATTCATTTACCACTGCACCCTATATGCAGGAGGGTTCCTTCATTCATATGGGTGCAGTGGTGTATTCAGTGGGATTGCACTATCCAATAAGCCCTGTGCACCTGGACACTTGAAATATAGATTCTGGCTCATTTGGATGTGATATGCTTAGTTATAATGACACTATTCATGTTAGTGCCATGATAACCTTCTGCATATCAGGGCTGATACCTGTTCTGGCAAAGTCTTATCAGAGTGCCTTGCACAAGAGTTTGCATACAGTCCAAATGATGCCTTGCACTGGGACTGAGGCTTTACAGTGTATATGTGTGGTTTGAAGAGATATACAAAAAAATGTGTATATATATATATATATATATATATATATATATATATATTGCAAAAGATGCAGCAATGTACCAGTTAGAGCTCAGCATAATGCCACAAAAAGCAGGGAAATGTGGCATTAGGGTTTCCTAACCCTAACTCCCTACCCCCACCCCCAATCAGCAAATGGAAAAGCATTAGGGTTTTGGGTCTCCAGAGCCTTGGGGAATCAGTGATGGGGTCTTCCTTGGGGTTGTTAACCCTAATGCTCAACCCTCACATGAGCCCGTAGCCTCCTGACAGAAACACAAGGCGCAGCTCCAAGGCAGTGCCTCATAGTGACACACTCTTTAAAGGTAGAGAAATATGTTTTGCCACATGTTGCCAACCAAATCTGCTGTAGCTATTGTGAAGAAAAGAGATCGCATCTAATCTTATTTGCTCAGGGGAGATGGTGGGCATTAAGGTTGACAACCCCAAGAAGACCCCAACACTGATTCACCAAGACTCTGGAGACCCAAACTGCTATTTTCTTTTCCTTTTGTTGCTTGGGGGATGGAGGTAGGGAGTTAGGGTTAAAAACCCTAACTCCACAATTTAACTACTTTTGTGGCATTAGGATGAACCTAAACTGGTGCAGTAGTGCAATTTTTTATAAAAAGTCTCCTTTCTTTTTGAGATAGTGGAATTGTATCCTCTTCATGGAGGTCCCTTTGAGACCTGTGTGAACAGATGCAGATATGCAGGGTCCTCTAGGCTCTGTGCCAGTGGGAAACTCTGTCCACCTACCTTCACTTCCATGCAGCAATGGATGTCAAGAATTCATGGTCTTATCTGGTGGACTGCAGAAATGCAGGGCCATCCGTGCTCTGGTTTTCCATGTGGCCACAGATACAGATGCATAGGGCAAAGAGTCCATCTCTGAGCCAAAGCACATTGCCTTTTGGCACCTACAGGTGCAGAGGTGCAGAGCTCAATGCCAAGAGAAGAGTTCTATTCACTATATGGTACTTGGATCAGTGCGGGAAACCTTACATCTTCCCTTCCCAGGCTGAGGGGTGGTATCACATGACAGCACCATCCTACCAGCCTCAGCTCATCAAGCTCGCTTGTTTAGTTCACCCCTGAACTCAGCTCACTGGCACAGGACCACCAAACACTACCCACTAAATAAAGGCTGGCCTGGTGCACAATGTTTCTTCAGACTTTTTTGTTAATTTTGAACCCAACTTTTCAAGACAGTCATTTTAAGATTCCTGCTTATTTATTTATGTCTTTGGTAACTGGGTAAATGCACTGATCCAAAGGACTGTTTTCAGTCATGACCTGGGTCACACATGGCACAGCAGCACAGAAAATAACTTTATACATGTTAACAATGGACAGTACAGGGTACATACGGCTAATGACCAGCAGTCATGAACTTGTTACAAAGAAGGCAGGTGAAGTGCAGTGCTAGCGTTTTGTTCACAGAAATACATCTCTATTTACAGTGTGAGGATACAAGCACCTTAACAGTGGTAGTCATATTTACAAAAACAGTAATTACAGTAGGAGCACATAAATGATGAGTAGTATCTACACCAATATTTACAACACAAGCCACAGTGCAATTCAGATCCTAGTAGTGGCAGGTAGATTCCCTCAGCAATCAGCACTTTAGTTGCTGTTTGAAGGACAGGTGGGAAGTGGATGAGCAAATGGTGAGAGGGAGTCTGTCCATAGGGAGGGTACAGAGATGGAAAAAGCTTTGCTACCCATATTGGTGGAGATGCGAGGGACACCCAGCGGAGGGACCGAGGATGCCCTGAGGGTCCGAGAGTTCCCTGCTAGTCATTAGGGGTGAGTAAGGGGATAGATGGTGGTTTCTGAGTGAGCTGTTCACCAGGCAGCCAGTGGCATAATCAAAGCGGCCTTGAAGTAGGAGCCATCCAAGTGCCTGGTAAAGAAAGCAGTTGTGGGTAAAATAGGGAGCTTGAAGGACAAAATGACAGATGAAGTTGTAAGTCATGCATAGCTATGAGTGAAGGGACAAGGAAACAAGGGAGTAGACTGGAGAGCGGAAGTTGAGGAGGGGTATTAGGTTGCCCTGGGCAATGACAAGGTATGCCTCAGCAGATAGAAGGTGTTTAAGGCGGTAGGCAGTACCTCGTTTTTGGTGGATTCTCCTTATGGTATAGTTAACATGCTCACAGAAAGTGAGGGAGGGATCAAAAGTAATACCAAGGTATTTAAAAAAGGGGCCATTTTCAAGTGGAGGGCCTGCTGGAGTGAGTACCCGGAGAGAGGAATTTGTTTTGGCATATGACATGCATCGCTTACAGAATACTAGTTGAAGCATCATTTCACACCACAAGTGCAAAAACACATCTCGCCCAGGATTTGAAAAGTGACATCTGCCACATTTATGAGGTGGTAAGAAAAAATAGCTATGTTGAAAGTTTGGAGTCAAATTATTAAAAATGTGTGAAGTTATGAGTAAAAATTGAAATGTATCAGTGTTCACTCATAACTTGGTAATCTTACCATATTTAATACAAAATTTTCAACATTGTCTTCATAGGACCTCACCTTATGAACTAGGTAGATGAAGATTTTCAAATCCCATCCGAAACATTTCACACAGCAACTGCAAAATCACTTTTCATCAAGTATTTGAAAAATTGCAACTGCCTTGTTGACAAAATGGGGTCTCAAAAAGGCCATGTTGAAAGTATGTGGGAAGAAGTTATAAATGAATGTTGAAATATTTCAACATGCACTCATAACTAGATCATTTTACCATACTTCTACATCAAATTTTTAGTATCGCCTTCTTGTGACCCCACCACATGAACCCAGTAGGTGCACATTTTCAAATCTCACTCAAATGATTATTTCACAGAATGATCATGAAATCATCTTTTGGGATGGATCTGAAAAATGTCACCCACCTTGTTTATGAGGTGGGGTCCCAAAAAGCGCATGTTGAAAATCTCCCTCCACATTGTGTGGCACACTGGGAACCCACCCCAGTGTGCTGCCGCTTACAGAAAGACGACCGTGTCAGCATGTTCCTGCCCCTGCCCACCCCATTGCATGGCCAACATTACCCCCAAAAGTCATGGGGCACATTGGGAGCCCACCCCAGTGTGCCCATTTATTCTGTTTCACCTGTAAAGAAAGAAAACGGTCCCCCAGCGCAGTGTCCATATTTTTTAATTTTGTACCTAAAAAACAGAAAATGGTCCATTGTCTGCAGCGCCTCCCTCCCCCAACCCACACCCAACCTCTGTACCCCACACCCACCGTCATTGCATTGCATACTTTCCTCCGGAGGGTCCGGCACTGCAATCTTCAGTGGTGTGGGAACACGTCTGCACTCTTCAAAGTCAAACTGCAAACTAAAGAAATGCTGGTAGGCTGTATTATGGCATGGGGGGGCAGGTTCAGCTTAGGTGGATAGCTGAGACATTTTTTTTTATTTTGGCTCTGAAGTTTTAACATGGGGTTCTTGGGACCCTACATCATGAACACATGCACTGTCACCTCATTATTCGGTCCTGAAAGGTCATTTCGTGGTTACTGCATGGAATCACCTTTCAGGACTGAATAATGAAATGACAGTGCCACTGTTCATGAGGTGTGGTCCCAAAAAGTCTATGTTGCAAACATGGTGAAAAAAAATTCCAAAATAATGACTGTGTTACGAGCGTGCATTGTGCAGTTTCCATGCACGCTTGTAACTTTGACAATTTTTAATATTTTCACTCCAGATTTTCAACATTGCCATTTTTCCATGCCTCTTTATGAACAGTACAGCTGTCATTTTTCACATCCTGCCCGAAATATGTTTTCGCACATGCGGCGCACAATGGTGTTGTTGCTGTGAGAAATCAACATTCGGAACAGATTAACAAAATCACAGTGACACTGTTCATGAGCAGAGGTCCCAAAATGCCTATGTTGAAAATTTGGTTAAAAGAAAACAAACAAAATAATTGTATTACCAGCGTGCATTGCGCGGTTTCTAAGCACACTCGTGACTTCACCAATTTTTCATATTTTCACTCGATTTTCAACATTGGCATTTTGTTACACTTCCTTATTAACAGTGCAGCTGTCATTTTTGACATCCTGCCCGAACTGTGTTTTTGCACCTGTGGCACCAAATGGTGCAGTTGCTGTGCAAAATCACCGTTCAGCTAACAAACTGATAGTGCCACTGTTCATGAGGTGGAGTCACAAAAAGCCCATGTTGAAAATTTGGAGTGAAAATACAAACAAACGCCCAGAGCATTAGGGTTTCCAACTGTAACGCCCCACCCTGTAGAGACTGACAGGCGTCAGGGGTGTGACTTGGGATTGTCAGCTGTAATGCTCACACCACTCCACCCCCACCACCCACCCTGCAGCCAGTGACAGGCATCGAAGTGTGCCTTGGACTCTTTGGCCCCAAAGTGCACCCCATTCTCCTATACTGTACCCATCTCAGCATATTTCCTTATGGAATGGGGTGAGCATAAGGCCTGAAGACCCCAAGGCACAACGACACAGATGTCGGTGTCTGCAGGGTAGAGTGAGGTGAAATGGCATAAACATTATGGCTGATGACCCAAAGGCACACCCCAATCCCTGTCAGTCTCTGCAGGGTGGGGGTGAGGCTGGCGCCAGTTCAATACTTCATTGCCATTCCTATTATGCATCTCTCTAACTCCTGCACTACCAATGCCAATGCCAGCAAGACAACATTCAGCATTGACAAATGCTTATTTCATATTGCAGATGCCGGTTCCTGCAGTAAGACATATTTTCAGCTGGAGAGTAGTCTATGCCATAGGACAGTTTTAGGTGAGTAAGAGTGTGTGGGGGTGTGGGGTGGTGGGTGTTGAGTGGGGAATCAGGGTGGGTGTGGGGGTGTGGGAGGGTCAGATTAGCGATATACAACTTTGTTATTTTCAGGTTAAAAAAAATGAAAGAATAGAGAGGAGGTTGGGGGGCGGTGCTAATCAGCCAAGATGGAAGCTATGCAACTAAGCTGCTGCAGTTCCACTCTTATCCTTCCTGTTACATCCGAGTTCTCAACACCCATATCTCCAGGATATTTCTCCAGATGTGCATTCTGTACATCAAGCTGAAGCTAAATCTACCTAAAGTGAGTAAATCGGACAAGGGATTGCTATTTTATTGTCTGTTGAAGATTTTTCTCATTGCTACCTCAGGCCTGTAAGACATTTGCAAATCACCAGGCTCCAGTAGGGGAGCAGTCCCAAGAGAGGAAATGGCCCACTCTAATGAGCCTCAAATCCCCCTTACTCAGACAGTGGACCAACAACTGAGTAATATCACCTCTATGCTAAACGAAGTATTATTGGATACAGCAGCACTCATTTCCACCACCTCTAACAGTAAAAAGGACATTGAGAAATTAACCTCCAGAGTGGTGGATATTGAACTACAAATTAAACAGCAAGACCAAATCCTACATGACCAAGTTCTCCAAACTAGGGACCCATCATAGCCAGATACAATATCTACTGGCCAAGGTTGATTACCTTGAAAATCGAAGGAGAAGAAAAAACATTCAGATTGTGGGGCTCCCGGAGGGGACTGAGGGCCCAGATATGATCTCCTTTTTGCAAACTTCTCTTCCAATAATGCTTAAACTGAACAGTCCCCCTCCCTTGGAGCTAGAGAGGGCCCACAGGTCACTAGCCCCAAAGCCTCAGCCTGGGGACCGTCCTCGTTCAATACTGTGTAAATTTGCCAGATACCCGGTTAAAGAACTATGTCTGAAAGCTGCTAGAGACCTCAGAATGCTGCATTGGGATGGGGCTCCCGTTCAGATATTCCAGGACTATTCATATGACTTATCCAGGAGACATAGAGCCTATGGTCCAGTAAAGCAGGCCCTTTACAAGTTAAACCTTCCGACCTCTCTAAGATACCCTTCGCAACTATGTGTACTGTATAAGGGTGAGCAGCTTACCTTTAACTCCCTGGCTGAGGTGGAACTCTTCTTGGAGGACATTGGTGGTGAAGCTGGGCCACAACGAAAGTCCACCCCTCCACCTCATGGTGATGCCATGTCATTCATGGATACCTCTGCTCCTCCTGAAGGCTCTCAGGTCCGAAACTCTATGCCCCCCCCCAGCGCCAGCTGGAAGACCCGAGTGTCAGAAGCAGCATGGGGTAGACAATGAAAGAAAGTACCTGGCAAGTCGGGGAAGCCCTCTCTGCCTTCTACTGAGAAACCACGAAGGAATCACTCGAGGAGCCAGCAGTGGGTCCCACCGGCTTCAAGGAGCAATGGCTCTTCCACCTACTCCACGCCCGTGAAGCTGTCCAACAGATACAAGCCTCTCAGAGATTTGTTGCCAGCAGCCCTGGTTATGCCCGACTAAAGCACCAGCCACAAAGATGTACTCCACCTGGATAATGCCGAGGGGCTGGCTGAAAGGGCTCCCTTCAAGACAGACTGGGCAGTGGAACCTCGGAGTCCACGGGAGGACAGGAGCTCCAGGTCTTTATTGGTGAATCCGCAAGATGGGTAAAGGTCCCAGGGTTATGTAATTTTGTCAAATGTTTTGCTGTGGTATATGGGGCAGCTGGAAATCCAGGGTTTCCCTAGCTTGTCCCCAGTGTAATGCCTCCTTTCCTAGGGCCAGGCCATAACATCCGCCTTGTGTGATGTACGCTGAGTCCCAATTACTATGAGCCCCAGACCCTTTTCTCCATTCCTTCGCCAGCCGCACCACTAGCTCTCCGCGACTCGCAAATGATGTTCAGGTCCTGGGTTAAATGTGCTGTGTACAGTCCAGCCTGATCTGCAATTAAAATGTAAGTAGTTGGGCTCCTAGTTTTATGTTAATCTCCTCCGTTGAGGAGTTAGTGCTTTTACACGCTTTACATGGTAGCCCTGCTACTACACTATGTAGCATCAGTGGTGGTCACCCCTTCGTTCTGTTTAGTTTTTAATTGCCAGCAGGTTCCTGCATGATTTCAAGTGAGGGGTTTTGATTTAGCTCCATATTACAAGCCCCTGACATGTTACCCTGTAACTTTTCTGGAATTTTTATCCCTGAGGCTTCTCCGGCAGATCGGGGCTGCTGCCTTGTACACTTAAGGTGCTCTGGCACTCAGGGGATAGCTCTCATGTGGAGTAGAGTAAGAATCTATAGAATGTGGGCTGTCTGTAGAATGTTGCCCGATAAAATATGTTTAAAGCCTGAGACTTATTGGGAGCTAATATGGCTTCAGAAGGTTTACTATGGAGTTATTTCTAGGCACAAGCCCACTGGTGTTAGTGGCCGTTATATTTCAAGTGGTGTCTGGATTATGAATGTCCCTCTCATTCTTACACCGTAAAGGCCCTGATATTGCAATGATATCACCATGGTGACAGTATTTGTGACACTGCAATGTATAGTTAATTGCACCTACCATTCCAGTAGAGGTACTTATTTTCTTTTCTTTACTAAACTGAAAGAATCTTAATGTCATGATAATTCTCAATACATTCTGGCTCTCTCTGCTCTTTCTACCCATTGGTGAAAGCTAGTTTAGGGTTGGTGTGGGTGTATTTGTTCCAGGATATGGAGAACAGGCACCCCATTTACAATGTTTTTGATGTCTAGAGATGCACGTACAGTGCTGTCCTCCTTGTGTGTCCCTAATGCCATAGGTTATTCTCACTCCCCCCCACCCCCGGGGATAGTCTTGGGCCATTGGGAGTTGATGGTGCATTTGCCTCCTCCCTGGTCGAAAACAGACTACACCCCCCACTCTGTCCTTAGTGGGGCACCTCAGCATCTATTCGGCATGCTGACCTACCTTTCAGCTGAGGAGCTGCTCTTTAACTTACCTAACCTAACCCCCTGGATTGCATTGGTACTCTGGAAACATCCGGGACACTCCAGGGTGGTATATAGGTTTCCTTTTCTCTTCGTTGTCCTAGCAGGTTTACCGATAGATATAAAAGTGATTTCAGTGTTTATTAGGACCTGCAGAGAACATGTTATGGCCCTGTTTAGGCCTGTTGGGCTGCTTAAGTTAGGGTGGGGACCCTTATTTAGTTATTGGAATATGCATATTAGTGTTCAGCTAACACTCTACTTAGCATCAGTGTTTATTTATAGTTGTTGGCATGCAAAATGGAAACATCCTGACAATGGCTAAGTTTTCAGATATCACAACCACTACTTGGAATGTCAAGGGTTTGAATTCTCCATAAAGAGAAAAGCGGTACTGTCCCAGCTAAAGAAATTGTGCACCCAAGTCGCTTTTTTACAAGAGACTAAATTAAGTTCCAAAGAAGCTGTGAAGTTGGTGAGGGATTGGGTAGGTGCAGAAGCTCATTGCACGGCAAAATCGGCCAAACAGGGTGTATCTATTTTGTTACATAAATCACTGCAATGGCAGGCTAAAGAGGTTTACCGAGGGGGAGATGGTAGGTGGATCATTCTGAAGGTCTCTACACCCTCTGGACCCCTGATTCTTGCAAATACACAGTATATGGTCCCAACGAGGATTCTCCCAAATTTTTTCACTCTATTTCACAAAAACTCATGATATATCGTTTGACAATCCTGAGTTGCTCATGGGAGGAGACTTTAATCTGGTAATGGACAGCCTTCTGGATAGATCCAATGCCAGGCCGGAGCCCTATTGCAGAGTGAAGCAGGCACTGCAAGATCTTATTTCTCCGCATCAGCTGTCCGATGTGTGGAGGGTATTAAATCCTTCAGTAAAAGATTTCTCCTTTTTCTCTACACCCCGCCAAATGGCTAGTAGATTGGATTATTGACTCACTTCTTCTAACATCCCTAAGGCTGCCTGTGGGGTAGTTATTTCCCAAATATATATCTCTGATCATGCCCCTGTCTCCCTTACCTTCATGCCCACTCTAAAAATCTCCAAATCACTACTGTGGAGGTTGAATCCCCTCCTGCTATATGATAAGGACTTCACCCAGTGGCTTCAGGCGGCTACAGAATAATTTTTCCTTCACAATCCCCCTTCTTCTGCCTTAGCTGCAAGCACTTGGGAGGCCTATAAGGCCACTATTAAGGGAGGTATCTTTAGCTTCGCCTCATATAGGTGGAAGATGAGGGACCAGGAACTTCTCCTGCTAGAGAACACTTTAAAAGATATGGAGGCTAAGTATAAAGCGAAGCCCTCGGTGCTTCAGACACCGATAGTTTTAACTGTTCTGGCTGCCACCCGTTTAAAAATCAATACACTGGTCAGCAGGAAGGCCGAGCTCTATATTCACAGAACCCAGCACCGTTACCAAGCTGAGGGTGAAAAGGCTAGCAAGTTGCTGGCCTACAGGCTAAAACAAAGACAAGCTGAAAGAGTTATCACCAGCCTAAGGGATGGGTCAGGGAAGCTCTCCATGAACCCCACCTCTATTAATAACACTATGACCGAGTTCTATAAAATTCTTTACTCTTCCCATGGTTGTTGGGACAGTGAGTCTTACACTCAATTTATTGAGCCCTTGCCTCTCACTAAGCTTTCTGACTCACAGAAAGCCACACTCGACCTACCCGTAACAGAGGCAGAAATTGGCAGAGCCATTACTGAGATGACTCCTCATAAAGCACCTGGGGGGGATGGTTTTTCATTGGATTTTTACAAATTAGTTCAGTCTTTGATTATAGCCCCCCTGGCAAACATGTTGAACAAGGTGTACTCATGTGGGCAGCTCCCTCCTACCCTATCTGAGGCCATAATTACCATGCTACCAAAATAAGGTAAAGATCTCTCCCTCCCCTCCAGTTACAGGCCTATTTCTTTAATCAGTACTGATGTCAAGATTCTGGCCAAGGTTTTGGCCACTAGACTGGAGGAATTCCTTCCAGAGATTATTCACCCTTCGCAAGTGGGGTTTGTTAAGGGTCGAATCAGCTCAGATCATATCCGGGCCCTAGTACCCTTAATACAGATAGCGGCCTCCCTTCCCACCCCAGCGGCAGCTGTTACAATTGACTTTGAGAAGACCTTTGACATGGTAGGCTGGGAATATTTATTTGCAGTCATGAACACTTTTAACTTTGGCCCGTACTTTACCACTTGGATAAAGACTCTTTATGCCTGCCCTACCTCCAGGGTCCTTACCAATAATATCCTCTCTGAACCATTTTGTCTACAGAGAGGGACCAGACAAGGATGCCCATTATCCTCCCTACTTTTTGTTTTAGCTACTGAACCCCTCACAGCAGCCCTCAGAAATCACCCTCATATACATGGACTTCAGGTTAAGGACAAAAGTTCTATCACTAAGTTGTATGCTGATGACTGCCTGATCTTGACCCGTGACCTACCACACAGCTTAGTACACATCCTTTCTACATTACAAACATTCGGTAAAATCTCAGGCTTGAACATCAATCTAGCAAAGTCTGAAATCCTCCCTCTTAAGGCTCTTACTACATTGGCTGTTGTGGATTCCCAAGGTCTGGCCTGGGCAAGATCTGAAATAACATACCTGGGCATTCAGCTTACCTCCAAACTCTCATCCTTAATGGGCATAAACTTTAAACCCCTAGTGACCAAACTACAATCTTCCATGAACAGTGGGCTCATTTGCACCTCTCCCTGGTAGGCAAGATTGCCGCGATCAAAATGCTGCTTGCCCCAGAGTATACCACCTACTATCCCATATTCTCTTTCTTCTTTCCGATGCATGGAATCAAAAGCTGAACACTCTGATCAGCTCCTTTTTATGGGGTCCGCACAGACCTAGATTTAGTAGAGCTAAATTGAGGGCTCAAAACTTGAGGGGGAGGCTGGACCCTACCTGACTTCTCTCAGTATTCCATAGCATTTATAGTAGCAAAGACCCTAAAGGAGGAGGGTCCCTGTCACTCCCTTCACTCTCCGGCATGGTCCCAAATTGAAAGAGATCTCTTGCAGGGCCCTTCAGTTTCCATGCTGGTACCTCACCCCCGTCCAAAGCCGCACAAGGGCTGTTTCTCCATCCATCATACACATCAAGCCTGGCAAAAACTGGGGCTCAAAACCTCTCAATGCCTTGGCTTGGGAAATCATACCCCTCTCTGGAATAACCCCAGACTCTGTATTAATAAATCTCCCGTGAACTGGGTGGACTTGGCCTCAAATGGAATACTTTACATTGGGGACTTGAGATCCCCAGAACACTCAGACCTGGACTGATTCCAGGGTTTGCAAAACAGGTATGGCCTCCCCCACAGTGATTTTTGGAAATACCTTCAGATGAGAAGCCTATACCAGTCTTGGGTTAAGAAAAGATGCACCTGTGTCACTTGTATAAAATATAAAGTTGTTAAACCCTCTCATTCTATAGATGACTGGATTATGCATTCCAAAGGTAGGGCTGATCTTATACAGAGATTTCAAAGAGATAGTGCTCCCAACCCCTCTCTGCCAGCCAAAACAAAGTGGGCCACCGCATTACAGATCACCATTACTGATCTACAATAGTGACAGTGCAGGCTGAGAACTCGCCAGGCCTGCTGTATTCCCCAAAGCCTTCTTTTACAGAATAAAATACTGCACCTCTGGTACTATACCCCGTCCCAACTAAACAAGATGGGTCTTCTCTCCTCTGACTGCTATTGGAGATGTGAGGCCCCAGACGCGGATCTGCTTCACATACTGTGGTCATGTACTCCTTTGAAGTCCTATTGGGAGGCAGGAATCCTACATTGTTCCCTTATCTTAAAGACGTCCCTTCCAGCAGAGCCTGGTCTTTGGCTATTAGACCTTATACCCAAGGTTTTCACTCTCCCCAAAGCCTCTACACTGTGGCTCATACAGGCCTCGGTAGAATGTAAGTGTCATCATACGTCGCTGGAGATCCCCAGAGGTTCCATCCCTGGTAGAGTGGCTCAGTACCATAGAAAGGTTGGCCACCCTGACCAGGATATCTTGTGTTAAAAAACAGTATTATAACAAGTTTGAAGCACTTTGGGCCACTTATTTAACCTATGTTGACCACAGTAACTATGCTTTACCCTCCAGATATTCGAAGGACAAACTGAAACCCCCATGACCACCCTAGTAGTAATGGTTGATTAATTGTTAAAAGACTGCAGTGGCTTTTCTTTATAGCTATCTTGAGTGTTCCACCTCCAGATGGTCATACAGGTCCCTCCCCAAAAGCAAGTTTCTACACCTTATGTGAAGATGCTCTGTCATTCTTGAGCCCGCCTTTTTAAAGTGAGTAAATACCTTTCTCTGGATTTTCTTACTATACCCATGGTAGGATTTTCCAGGTTTAATGTTGCTTCACAGTTAATACTTCATTAAGCTAGTTGTAATACATGTACACCAGCACAGTATGGTTGTTTGTATGGTGCCTCAGCTGTTTGTATTAAGTGGCATGTTTGTGACCACTTTGTCAGCCATGTGGTCTAATGGTTCTACATATGTAATAATCTGAAATCTCCTAATAAAAAGATTAACTGCAAAAAAAAAAAATTAAAAAAAAATGAAAGAATGAAAATGAGGGACTGTTTTCTTTTTCAATCAAAAGGTAATCTTTACTGGATCTTACACCAGGGTTTGGGCAACCCAGTATTAGCTTTTAGTGTACAGTGGCACCAGGAGTGGACACCATAGTGTCACCACCTATGCATGGGGAGACATGACCTAGAGGGGAGGGGTGGGCAAGCTGTACCAGAGGAGGGTACCCAGGTCCGCATTTAGACAATTATACATGCTTTATTGGGAAAAGACGAGGGAGGGCTGGCAGAGCTGGCAGGGGAGGAAATGAAATTATTACAGACAGACAGACAAACACACAGGCAGAGAAAGAGAGAAATCACTGGCTCACTGCTTCCAGTAAAGCTGGTAGCAAAACTCCAGCTGCAGTTTCAAAAACCAAGAAAGTCCTACTGTTCTCATACAAAGAACATGGGTGAATATCTCCTCTCACTAAGCATTTCAGGCATTTCAGTTGCCCAGAAACCTTATTTCCATCCCTACTTTCAAAACACTAACACTATAATCTAACCAAATGGATACTGTTTACATAGGTTCAGGTGTTTTTTTTATTTTGATAAATACATAATTGTTATGGTTTACCAGAGTTTTTAGTTAAAAAAGCTAGATGGTGGCTGACATGACTGATATTTTTTCTCACAATGGACAAGTCACAAAAAGCAAACCTTCATGGCTGCTGTTTTAATCATTCATATCAAAGGGTTATCCAAAAACCCTGCTTAGCAAGGTCAGAAAAAGACTTAAAATTCTTGTAACTCTAGAATTGTTCAATATTTTTTATGAACAGTTCAAAAGGCACTACTTTAGCACAGGTCACTTCTACCCTAAAGGTTTTGTGGAAAAATTCCAGACCACCTTAGCTGTGCATTAGAGCAAAAAAACAATGTTAAGAAAAAAAGGTAATTCATTAAAAATTAATACTGCATATTTCAGAAATTGCAGAAGATGCCATCATGAAACATTTCATATCTTGAGACCCTACCTCCTAGATCGTTCATACAAAATATTGTGCAATTCCATCTCTATCTATCTACATATATAGGTACATGTATATATAATGTATATACATGCATATTATACTGGCACAGTAGCATCAGTATAGTTAGCATTGAGTAAGCATTTTAATGTAAAATCTCAAATTTTGCACCTTAATATCTTTGCCACAATGAGATGGATTTGCCTGAAATTTTGCATGTACAGTCTGGTACCACAGATCTTTGGAATTGTTATGTTGCATTATAGTCGGGTGCACGGTTGCGGAGCAACAGAATGCCAAATAAATACAAAAAAAAATTACTTTTTGGACGTTTCTTTGCTTGTGCCCACAGCCCACAAGATTTGTCCATTCCATCCAAAATGTTCCGGAAAGATGCAGTCTGGGTCACCGATGTGCCTTTTGAAGATTTGGTGTAAAAATATTAAACCGTTCAAAAGTTATTCAAAAAACCAATTTCTCATTGTAGTCAATGGGGAAAAAAATATGTGTCTCACGAAAGTTTCGCAAATGCAGTTTTACTTTTGCAAATGGCCCTTTTACTTTTATGCTGCTGCCTTCTTGTTTTCAGTTAGTGAGAGAGAAAAATGCCTGGCATTTAAATGTGGGATCCTCTAGGTGAACACTGACAGTTTGGTTTACCTAGTAGTGTCCTGAGGATGACAGCCCTATCTTTTCTTGGGGGTAAAACCCCCAAGAAATGCTGTTTTAAACACTGGAGAAAAAATATGTTTGCAAATCATGAAAGAAACTGTCAAAATACATTCGCAAATGTGAATGTTTTGTGCTACTTTTTGCAAAAGTTTTGTGATTTGCAAAAATATTTTTAGAAAAAACAGCAAATCTTTGCTATCACCCTGCAACTGAATAGTTGGGTCTTTTGGGCTGAAATTTATAGGGTGGCAAGCCCTGGTCCCATAGGTATGTCTTTTTGTGGTTTGGTTCCAAAACATTCAAGGGGACCAAAGTTACAGTGTTCAACATTTGAGAAATTTCCCATAGGATAATACTGCGGCACCCGTGATGCCTTTCGGCACCCGTATGCCGAAAATGAAGCAAGCTACAGATTTTTCACTACCTGCAGCTTTGTTCACCTCTGGGTAAACAAGTCTTCAGAAACAATTTTGTAAACATTTGATTACACCAGCAGTAGAATTGTTTTCCTACTTGCTACAGTTACAGAGATGTTGGCAAAAACATGTTCCAAGGGTTCCGAGGGTGTCTTTTCAGTGCATTTCAGTGCCTGTATCTCATAAACAGTGTGAGATATGAACTTGTCCAATTATACAGTGTGGAGTACTTGCTGCCATGATTACAACAACACTAATTTTTTTGTAGCTATTATGGTTGCTGAGATATTGGCACATTAGTGGCACAAGGGTTCCTTGTCCTATAGGGCTGCTGTATGACTCCATTCTTACATGTGAGTGGGAGTGCAGGGCCCAGAGTGCCCATGCTCCCACATATGCATACCATTACAAAAAAATGGACAATGTGAAGGGAGTGCAGGGCCCGGAGGGCCTGCACTCCCACTTACACATACCAGTTACCAGTTACATTACACTTTCTCAAAAAGAAGGGAAATTCATTGCAAAAAAACTCTGTTAATGCACCAGTTAGGGTTCATAGCACAGCAAAAAAAGTTTGGAAATGTGATGTTATGGTTCAATCCCCTAACTCTGAATTCCCCCCAACCCCACATACACAGACATGCAAGATTGTAAGACACTACCACTCCATCACATCTGTAAGCACAATAATCACAACACTGTACTAATTTCACATAACACTACGTAATGAAAAAACAAATACAGTATGATCAAATCTATACTGCCAGCACAGTATGATGACACATTATTGCTGGCATATCTTCTTCAGACAATGAGACATAGTCTGTACACATTTTCGAAATATGGATTTTTTTTATGTGTCATAATTCAACAATTGGATTACTGCAGGATAGAGCTGATAAATTCATAGTACTTTTCAAATAATGCTCAGGCATGAAACTAGCAGCATCACATGTTGTTATACTGCTGCGTTACCTGGAAATACTCATTAGCAGTATGTTATGGTTAGCTTTGGATGTTACAACTGTTGCTTTAACATCTTACTTGTAAACTATACTACAAAACATTACTTGTATTAGTACTACTGTTTATTAGGACTGACTCACTCTATCAGAAAACAAATGCAAACATCCAATGGCTGTTGGTAGGCTTATCCAAACTCTCATTTCCAATACACTAGCTGTGGATGACAAACTGTGTGTTTTACCTGATGCTGGTTGTCTCTGGTTGGTTGTGTTGCCTTGTCCCTTCCCCTGCTTGCATATGTGTGTGTGTGGGAGGGGGGAGGCAAAGTTAGGGGACGGAACCCTAACAGCACATTTCCAAACTTTTGTTGTTGTGCTATGAACCCTAACTGATTGATTAACAAAGCTTTTGCAATGAATATATATATATATATATATAGAGGAGAGAGAGAGAGAGAGAGAGAGAGAGAGAGAGAGAGAGAGAGAGAGAGAGAGAGAGAATAACCTCTGTGCGCAAACACTGAGGCAAGGGTTACCCCAAAGGGCATTTGGCTGGGAAGCCAAGTTTCAAGAAAATACAAAATCACACATGCCCACACAATGCAAAGCATCATGGGCTGCATATGCAAATCACAACAGAATGTTTTGCTGGTTCAACTTTAAGCAGAATTGCATGGTGCCGGAAGGCCTCTCACAGAGTTTGCAAAGGGTGCTAACAGATGACATAGACACGTGTTTCATCCTACCAGGACTCATCAGTATGCCTCATCTGTTTGACACCCCAGAGAAATGAACCAGCTACCCTAAGACAGTCTGTCTGGGTTATGTTGTGGTGAACCCATTAAAATAAAAAACGATTTAAAAGACAAAGAACCTCTGTGCACATAGTTAGGGGTGAGTAAGCCCTTTAATGTTAAACCTCAAATTTTGCACCTTAATAACTTTGCCTCCATACAACAGATTTGCCTGAAAGTTTGCTTGTGCTGTCTGGTACCATGGAGCTCTGGATCTGGAAAGTTGTGCTACATTCGGATGTACAGTTGTGTGGCAACAGAACACAAAATAATGCAAAAAAAGACTTTTTGTGCATTTCTTGTTCGCGCCCACAGCCCACATAATTTGTCCATTCAGTCTAAAGTCTTCAGGGATGATGCAGTCTGGGTCACCGATGTGCTTTTTGAAGATTTGGTGTAAAAATATTAAACCGTTCAAAAATTATTCAAAAACCAAATTTCCCAATATAGTCAATGGGAAAAAAATATATGTGTCTCACGAAAGTTTTGCAAATATAATTTTAATTTCGCAAATGCCCATTTGTACTGTGGCCATATTGTTTTCAGTTAGTGAGAGAGAGAAATGCCTAGCGTTTGAATTTGGAACCCTCTAGCTAAAAACTAACTGTTGGATTTACATAGTCGGGTCCTGAGGATGCCGGCCCTATCTTTTCTGGGGCAAACCCCTCAAGAAATGCCATTTAAAACATCAGAGAAAAAATACTTTCACAAATCATGACAGAAACTGCCAAAATACATTTGCAAATGCAAAAGTTTCATGCTACTTTTTGCGAAACTTTCATGATTTGCCAAAGTATTTTTTTTTTTAAAACAGCAAATCTTTGCTATCACCCTGCAACTGAACAGCTGGGTCTTTTGAGCTGCAATTTGTAGGGTGGCAAGCCCTGGTCCCACAGTTATGCCTTTTTGTGGTTTGGTGCCAAAACATTCAAGAGGACCAAAGTTACAGTATTCCACAGTTGAGAAATTTCCCATAGGATAACACTGCGGCACCCGTGATGCCTTTCGGCACCAGTATCTTGAAAACGAAGCAAGCTACGGATTTTTCGCTACCTGCGTTTAGTTCACCTCTGGGTGAACAAGCCTGCAGAAACAATTTTGTAAACATTTGATTACACCAGCAGTGGAATTGTTTTCCTACTTGCTATGGTTACAGAGATATTGGCAAAAACATGTTCCAAGGGTTCCAAGAGTGTCTTTTCGGTGTGTTTCGGTGCCTGTATCTCATAAACAGTGTGAGAAATGAACTTGCCCAGTTACACTGTGTGGAGTACTTGCTGTCATGATTACAACGGCACTTGAATTATTTTTGTAGCTACTATGGTTGCTGAAATATTGGCACATTAGTGGCACAAGGGTTCCTTGTCCTATAGGGCTGCTGTTTGGCTCCATTCTTACATGTGAGTGGGAGTGCAGGGCCCAGAGTGCCCATGCTCCCACATATATATACCATTACAAAAAAATGGACAATGTGAAGGGAGCACAGGGCCTGGAGGGTCCGTGCTCCTACTTACACATACCAGTTACCAGTTACATTACACTTTCTCAAAAAGAAGGGAAATTCATTGCAAAAAACTCTGTTAATGCATCAGTTAGGGTTCATAGCACAGCAACAATGGTTTTGAAATATGCTGTTAGGTTTCAGTCCCCTAACTCGACTCCCCCCCACACACACACATATGCAAGATTGTAAGACACTATACCACTCCATCACATCTGTAAGCACAATAATCACAACACTGTACTAATTTCACATAACAATATGTAATGAAAAACCAAATACAGTATGATCGACTCTATACTGCCAGCACAATATGATGACACATTATTGCTGGCATATCTTCTTCATACAAGACAAAGTCAGTATGCATTTTCAAAATATTGATTTTTAAGTGTCATAATTCAACAGTTGGATTGCTGCAGGATAGAGTTGACACATACATAATACTTTTCAGATACTGCTCAGGCATGAAACTAGCAGCATCACATGTTGTTATACTGCTGCGTTACCTGGAAATACTCATTAGCAGTATATTATGGTTAGCTTTGGATGTTACAACTGTTGCTTTTACATATTACTTGTAAACTATACTACAAAACATTACTTTTATTATTACTACAATTTGTTATTAGGACTGACTCACTCTATCAGAAAAAAAATGCAAACATCCAATGGCTGTTGGTAGGCTTGACCAAACTTTCATTTCCAATACACTATCTGTGGATGACAAACTGTGTGTTTTACCTGATGCTGGTTGTCTCTGGTTGGTTGTGTTGCCTTGGCCCTTCTCCTGCTTGCATATGTATGTGTGGATAGGGGGAGTGGGGTTAGGCAGAATGTGGAGTTAGGGGATTGAACCCTAACATCACATTTCCAAACTTTTGTCATTGTGCTATGAACTCTAACCGATGCATTAATGGTGTTTTTTGCAATGAATATATATATGAAATACAAAATCACACATACCCCATAATACAAAGCATCATGGGCTGTATATGCAAATCACCACAAAATATTATGCTGATTCAACTTTAAGCAGAAATACATGGTTCCAAAAGGCCTCTTACACAGTCTACAAAGGGTTCCAACAGAAGACAAAGACACATGTTTTATCCTTCCAGGACTCACCAGTGTGCTTCATCTGTATAACACCCCAGTGTAATGAATCAGCTACCCTAAGCTGGTCTATCTGGGTTGGGTTGTGGTGAGCCCAATAAAAACAAACAACAAGCTAAAAGATGAAGAATCTTAGTGTGCAAGCACTGAGGTAAGGATTACCCCACAGGGCACTGGCCAGGAAGCCAAGTTTCAAAGATGAAACATGTGTCTGTGTCTTCTGTTGGCACCCTTTGCAGACTATGTGAGAAGTCTTTCAACACCATGCATTTTGGCTTACAACTGAACCAACATAATATTTTGTGGTGATTTGCAAATACAGTCCATGATGCTCTGCATTATGGGGGTATGTGTGATTTTGTATTTCTTTGAAACTTGGCTTCCCAACCAATGCCCTTTGAGGTAACTCTTGCCTCAATGCTTGCACACTAAGGTTCTTTGTCTTTTAGCTTGTTTTTTGGTTTTACTGGGCTCACCACAACCCAATCCAGATAGACCAACTTAAGGCAGCTAGTTCATTCCACTAGGGTGTCATACAGATGAGGCACACTGATGAGTCTTGGTAGGATGAAACACATGTCTGTGGCTAGTAGTTTGGTGTTGCACGCCTATTTCCAAAGGGCATCTCTTGTGCAGATTGCTGATTTAAGGAATGGTGTAAACCAAGAGCATATTCTTTTAAGAGCTTTACTTTTTATTTGGGGAGCATGTTTGTCAATAACCATTAGGAGAAGGTCTTGGAATAAAGTACAGGCCTCATTTAAGGAACCGGCAAGGTAAAAGTCTTGCCATCTAATCGGAGCTAGATTGGATAAAAAGGCTGTGGGGTTAAATTTTCAGAAGCTCCTTTTGCAGATAAACTTGGGCAAAGAAGTTGTCTTAGGGACAGCCCTTACAGTGGCTATGGCCAAGTGGTGATTCACATCATTATGAATAACACCCGAATAACCAAATTTATGTGGCTTGTTGACTAAGATTAGGTCTAGTAGATAACTGTTGCCTGGATTTCTTGCATTATACCTAGTAGGTTCTTGGATGAGTTGTGATAGGCTGAATTTATCACAGAGATCCCTGAGGTGTTTTGAACATGAGGACAACCAGTTTAGATTTAGGCCACCTAGAATGATCGTCTCAGAGTTTAACACCTCTAGTAGTTTGTTCAGATGCAAAATTATATCCAGGCCCCCAGAGGGATATCTGTAGCAACCTATGATTTGGATAGGTTCCCCATAGGGTAAGGACAACCTCAGTATCAGACTCTTGAAGCCCTTTGGCGCTGTGGTGGACTTGATGATGGAGACTGAGTATTTGTCTAACATGAAAATTGCAACCCCCCACCTCTGCTACCCCTATCTGTTCTATAGACATTATAGGATGTAATGTTAATAGCAATATTCAGGGTGTAACTTTTTAACCAGGTTTCCAAAATTATTAGAATGTCTGGTTTAGTGTGGCATCCAATTGTTTTAAGATGCTACAGGTGTTAATATGTAAGAAGCTAAGCCATTTTAGCTGAGCTAGGTCTGAGGGGTGAAAGCAAGGCAATTAGTGACAAGGGACCAGGGTTTAATTCAATGTTTCCTGAGCACAGTAATAGCAAAAGTAAAAGCTTCTTAAGGGCACAGAATATAAGTTTAAGGGCTATATGCCATTTCTTTTTATAGCTGGAGATGGTGTGAGGCAGAGGGCAGATGCAATAATGGAAAGGGGTGAAGGAGACAAAAAGGGCAGTTCTGATCAAGATAGCTATAGAGTGCTGGTTGTAAGTTGCAGGTTTAGGGTTCAAAATACAATCAGAAATCCTCAAGGTTTCTGTATAATGGAAGCAGCAAGTTCCAGGGTTTAAGATAAAATTAGAAATCCCCGAGGTGTCTTTGCCCGAAAAGTGGCAAGGTCCAGGGATATGTAAGAGTTTTAATTGCAGGGAGCAAGTACCAGATTTAGGCAGCAGATTTACTTGGAGGAAAACGGCTCCTAATAGGAGCACCCAATGTGTTATTATATTGGTAGTCATTAGTATAGGTTTGAGTGGGAGCTGGGGAAATGAGTAGAGAAAGCACTGGGAGAATGAAGGGAGCAGGACTAAACACAAAGAAAAAAAATAAGATGCCCCTTTATCAAATGGATCAAGCACTAACTTTCAGCGTAAGTGTCCTTTTAAGAGGTGGAGTCTGCCTGACTGGAGAGGGGGTGGGAGACTCGAGGAAGGTGTATTTAATAAAGAATGGTGGTGGGGGAGGGTTGGAGGGAAAAAAATCAACAGAGCAGACTGACTGCAGATCAGGAGAGCTGCTATGGAACAAGTTCCGATTCAGTGTGCTGGTATTCAGAAGTTACAGCCAGTAAGGAGGATCCTTACAAAAAGGCGCCAGATTCAAAATGGCTCCAGCTCATGTCTGGAGTAGGGAGCTGTGGGCAGCTTTTCTTTAATTAAATTCAAACCACAGGGGTGGTCCGAATAGGAGAGGAGGAGGTCTTGCTGTCCAGTCCCTTGAGGAAAAAGTGGAAAAAAAACCCAGAATAAATAAAGAGCTGGGAAAGGGAGGGATTACAGTAGAGCAAAGGGACAAAGAAAGACATATATATATATATTTAATATGTTCATTGCAAAAATCTGCTTTAATTCAGAGACTGCAGTCCCAAAAACTCAAATAGACAAAGTAGAGAAATGAAAATATTAGGGTTTGTGGTCTTAGGAGTCTTGTCAAATTAGTGGAGTGGTGTTCATTGGTTGCCAACCCTAATGCCCACCCACTACTCCCAGCCTCTAGCCACCTACCTGGGCACAAGGTACAGGTTCAAGCCCATGCCTCATAGTCATACACTTCTTGAAAGTAGAGAAAAATGACTTACCACATGTAGTCAACAGAATCAGTAGCACTGCGCTTCCGTGTGGCTACAGATGCAGATTCATAAGGCCTCTGGGCCTTGCAGCAAGGGAAGATTCCATCTGGCTGCCAAAGTGCTGGACCTCCCTGGCCCTGCACTTATATGGGACGACAGATACAGATATACAGGGCCCTCTGTGCATTGTACCAAGTGAAGAGCCCATCAGAATGTGGGTCCTCTGGGTCCTGCAGTTCCATGTAGCTACAGATGCAAAGAATTAGTGAGGCTGCCTGGCAGGCTACAGAAGCACAGGACCTTTGGGTGGCTACAGATGCAGATGCACAGGGCAAGAGTAATTCTGGCTGTGGAAGCGCAGAGCACTTGGAGCCCTGTGCTTCTGTACAACAATGGGTGCACAGGAACTCTGGGCCCTATGCCAAGAGAAGACTCCTCTTCACTATATAGTTGCATCTTGGCACGTGCAGCCAACACTCTACCATCCCTCCCCATGATGCAGGTGGCACTGCATTGTAATGCTATATCCCCTGCCTCGGCCCTTTTAGCTGGCTCACTGAGCTTGCCTCTGAATTCAGCTCACCAGTACGGGATCACAATGCACTACCTGCTGAGCACACATTTCTTCATAACATTTTTTTTTCACATTTTACTCCATGTTGTGAACATAGATACTCTGGGCTCACAACACAAAAATCACAACACTCAGCAAGATGGCATTCTAAGATTTTTGTGGTGCCCAGAAAATATATTTCTGGGTCGTATTTTGTCAAACAGGCCCCGAATCTAGATAAATGAGTCCAAATTATCTAGGTCTAGGTGTTTGTTTTTTGAAAAGGCATGTTTATGTGTTTCTAGAAACAGTTTTTGCTCCCCTCAAAAAACAAGATGGTGAAACTCACGGTCAAAATGTTTTCCTCGTGAAACAAAAATTAGCTTGTGAATATAAATTCTTTGTTTGCACTAGTCATCTATCCTGAGAACCCTACTGAGCATGCCCAGAAGCCAAATTTTAAAACCCTTGTAACTCATGTAACCTTCAAACTGCATACCCTTTAGCCAGCCTGGTGGCACTAAGGGTTGAGGCACTGGACACCACACCTCATGCCATGCCAGATACCTGTGTTTGGGAATGGGCCAGGGCTGCTGGGAGTCGGCAGGGGGGAGAAAGGATTGAGCATCTGGAGGACTGCTCTCCTCTCTCCAGGGAAGGGGACTGGTAATCCCACCCGCTGACTGCGCTCTAGCAGTGACTGGAGGGCAGTATGGGTTGGGAGGCTCAGAAGCTGATGTGCTTACTTTGGAGGAAAGGGAAGGAGAAAATGGAAAAAGGCAGAGGCTCCATGGACCCGTGATGGCCCAACCGCTCCAGCGAAGTCTCCCCTCTGCCAACAGATTTGCCATACCGGGTGGCTGGGGACTGCCAGCACCCCTCCACCTGGCCCTGCCATGGAGGGGGAGTCCACGGGGGAACCTCAGGGTCAGACAGGCTGGGGGTCGGGCTGGAGGATGTACCCTCTCTGAAGGGGGGTTCATAGCCTTGTGGAGTCCGCAGAAGGAGCAGTAAAAAAAAAAAAAAAATGCACACCCTTTGGCAGAGCCCCTTCTACCCTGAAAATTTAGGAACCAAATTCCAAAACATTTTTTCTCCACAGGTGACAAAAAAAGAAAAAGTGCATTTTTACAGGCTTTTAAGATTCATATTTCAAGAAAAATGTTGGCTTTCTCTGGTTTTCGGTTTGACTCCTATATGATGGTAACTCTGATTATTACATCAGTTCATTACAATCAGGGGTATACTGTTCATAGTTTAAACAGACTCAAACGCTTTTTTGTTACGTTCCCGTGGCTCAGTAGTAACGCTATGGTACAGACCAAGAGCTGTTCCAGCCTGTATTTTTCCATAGGGGTTTGCTTCTTTATATTAGCCAAAAATTGTTTCAATACTGGAGCGTAACTGGGCATCAAGGGGACAATAGCCACATAATTGCCCAGTTCAAAGCTGTTAAGTGGGAACTACACATAATTATTATAATTGTTCTTGCATGTTGTTAAGTATTTTCTTATATAACTCATTTCGCTCTCAGGGTTTTGGGTGGAGAGAGGGAAGAGTGGGGAGGTCTGAACTTGTAAACAGTCAAGTACCGGACATTGGGTTTTGATCTGCCAATATCAGTTTCCCGACTTGGGTTTCTTCTAATTTTAATAATTCAAAGTTCAGCGGGCAGATCAAGGGAGCACTTCCAGAGATTTGGAAGTCAGGGTTCAGGTAAATAGGGTTGGGGGAAGGGGGGAAGAAGAGTGACAATACGTGGGGTGGTCTGTCACTGGTCAGAGAGTTAGGGTTACTAAATTAGATGCTCTGAACTGGCTCTTGCTCCAAAACACATACTTTACTTTGCCAGGGCAAAGTCTCAGTCATGATGGGTCTTAACTATTGTTCCTGGAATATGAAAGGAGCACAGACCCCAGCCAAGAGAACCAAAGTCCTACTTCACTTCAAATGTCTGCAAATAGATGTAGCTTTCTTACAAGAGACACACTTGTTACCTAATCAAATAAATTACTTATGGAGAAACTGGGTGGGTCAGGTATTTGACTCTATTATTGACTCCCGTAAAAGGTGGACAGCAATCCTTACATCCAGGAGAATTCCATTCTGACTCATTTACCAAACTGCTGACCCAGGAGGCCAATACATGATTCTCAGAGCCTTGTTAGGTCATTCAGAATTAATATTAGGATCTATATATGGTCCCAATACTGACAACCCAGAATTTTTCGCCAGCCTTATGACCTTACTTGTCCCATGTTCTTCAACTCTAGTTATTTTGGGGGGAGACTGGAATCCTGTCTTGTCTAACCAGCTAGACAGAACGAACCAGATAAAATAAAAACTAACCCCAGGACAAAAAGCATTACATGAGCTAATGCTCTCCGTGGCTCTTACAGACCCCTGGAGGCTTTTGCATCCAGACAGCAAAGAATTTTCATTTCATTCCTTTCCTCAACACTCCTTCTCTCGGTTGGATTATTTTCTTATATCAACAGACCTAATGCCAGGTATTTCCATGGCCTACTATTCCCCTGAGGTAATTTCTGACCATCATATTGCCTACCTACTTCTTGATGTTTCACCTAACATACAAAGGGACAAATGCTGGAAACTAAACAGTCAACTTTTGAAATCAGACGACCAAATACAACTCCTTCAAACTTTTGTATCTAATTTTATGGAAATCAATGCCCCAAAAATGCCTAAAAGATTTTTTATGGGGATCCTTAAAATGTGCACTGAGGGGTGAATTTATTCGCTTGGTGTCTAAGTGTAAAAAGCAGAGAGCTGCCGCCCTCACCAAAATTCTGGCCCAAATAGAGGAACAAGAAGGTAATCTTTTACCATCTGCCCCGATAGAAGACTGGGTAAAAGTAGAATCTCTCCGTGCACAATACAATCAGATACTAGCTGAGAAGGCCAAATTTCTTATGCTCCACTCTAAAATATCTTACTTTGATCAAGGAGAAAGGGCTGGAAGGCTTATGGCCTTCCACCTTCATACCCAAATGGCCGATAAGATAGTTACCTCTATTTACTCGACTTCAGGTGCCTTACTTACCTTCCCTCCTATATTGTGAATGCATTCCAAGAATATTATCAGCGGCTATATACAGCCCCAGTTCACTCCTCTCTGCCCCAATAAATAGACTATTTTTTCCAAGATATCGATCTCTCAGCCTTATCAAAGTCCCAGAATGAGACCTTGAAAGCCCCCATTACTCTCTTGGAAGTACATGAAGCTATTAATTCCCTGTCATGGGACAAATCGCCTGACCCAGATGACTTTACTGCCAATTTTTACCCAACATTTAAAAAGATGATTGCCCCCATTCTCCTTGATACTTTTCAATACATTTTAATGAAGGCATCTCCGATACCTCCCTGACTTAGACTTATATAATTGTCCTGTGATTCCTTATACTTTTTGAATGCAGCCTTTTTCTCCTTAACCTTCTCTGACACTTCTTTTGAGAGCCATAGTGTTTTTTTATTCTGCTTTGTTTTCTTTATTTGTTTCACACAAAGGCTTGTTGCCTCCATGATGGCAGTTTTGATTTTTCTCCATTGTTCTTCCACCCCTCCTTTCTGGCCATTTGCTAATGCATTCCTCAGGTATTCACCCATTTTGCCAAAGTCAGACCTTCTAAAGTCCAGTATGCTTGTATTTGTATGGCTTGTCTCCATGGTTGTGTTTATTGTGAAGCACACTGTGCAGTGGTCGCTTGTTCCCAGGTGTCTACTGACTTCTAAGTTTGTGATCCTCTCTCCATTTGAGAGTATCAGGTCTAATATTGATGCCTCCCGAGTGGGTTCCACCACTAGCTGTCTAAGGCATGCTCCCTGTAGGGCATTGAGAATGACCCTGCTCTTGGATGTGGCTGCAGTCCATGTTGCCCAGTTAACATCTGGCATATTCAGGTCCCCCATCAACAGTTTCTCCTCTTTTTCAGCCATTTTGAGAATGCCCTCTATCATTTTCTTGTCCATTTCCTGCCCTTGAGACGGGGGTCTGTATACAACCCCTGTGCGGATTGTGATGCCACTCCCTGTCTCCAATGTGACCCAGAGTTCCTCTTGTCCTCCCCCTTTACCTTTTAGTTCTGTTACTTTGATCCCTTCCCTTAGGTAGAGAGCTACTCCACCTCCTCTTTTACCCTCCCTGTCCCCTCTGTAGATTGTGTACCCTGGTATGTTGACATCCCAGTCATGGTTCTCCATGTACCATGTTTCTGTGACTGCCACAACGTCCAAGTGTTCCACTTCCATCAGGGCTACTAGCTCTGGAAGCTTGTTTCCCAGACTATGGGCATTGGTACTCACTGCCCTCCATTTAATGTTGGCTTTATCCTTTTTTACCTCATCCCTGCTCTTATTGCCCTTGTCCATTTTTCCATTTACTCCTGTCCTGCCCTCTGTCAAGCTCTGTACCTCAGTGTTTACCCTACTACCTGCCATGCTTTGCAGGGGAGGCTTGAACTTTCCTGTTTCCTATCAGCACCTCCCCCCTTGGCTAGTTTAAAAGCTTGCCAAGGAAGCCTTTAAACCTGTCACCTAGGAGTGTGTTTCCCTTCCTGGACAGATGCAGACCATCATGCCAGTATAGACCTTCATCTCTCCAGGTGGACCCCCAGTCCCCAATGAAGCCAAAACCCTGTGCTCTGCACCAGTTTTGCAACCATTCATTAAACCGCAAGAAAATGATAGAGGGCATTCTCAAAATGGCTGAAAAAGAGGAGAAACTGTTGATGGGGGACCTGAATACCCCACCCAGAATCAATTGCTTGACTAGTGACACCTGTGATGTAAGCAGGCCTTTCAGTGAAGACAATTTGCTATGTCTGCTTCTAATACACACACAAACCCTTTATCTGACCAGGGATAAACTTACTGCTTAGCCAGCAGGACACTTCCAAAATATTGCACAAATATCCTTCCAAATCCTATGTGTCTAGCACAGAAATCAAGCAACTTCAGTTGTATTACAACCCCTCTGGTTATAAAATTATTGCACTTTAATGGAATCCTGCAATTCTTAATGCCAATAAGAAAATAATGAAACTTTCTGTAGAAAGTGTAGCTTACCTTCCTAGTCCCCTACAATATTATGTTTTACCAAGTTACCAGTTCCTCAAATGCGTTCTAGTTTGTTCTCTGCAGTATAGCCAATTTCTCAGCTTCCAAAAGGAACAGGCAGGTCTTCTGACGGACTTTACTCTGCTGCCCTTGTTTCCCTCAATGCAGGAAAGGCCTTTGATAGGGTCTCTTAGGATTACTTCTTCTTGTTAATGGCCAAATACCATATTCTGCAGGAATTTATACAATGGATTAAAATTTTATATACCCTACCAAAGGCTCAAATTTATTGTAATGATATTCTTTCTCCGTCCTTTACTTTATCCCAGGGTATCCGACAAGGGTGTCCCCTCTCTTCCTACCTTTTTAACTTGTATTTGGAACCACTTATAAGGAAAATTAAAAACTCTGCGAAGGTCACCAGGATACTAATTGGTCACACAGAGTACAAAATCTCGGCCTATGCAGATGACTTACTCCTGCATATCACCAACCTTACCCAATCCCTCCAGGCAGCCTTTCACATCATATTGCAATTCGAGGCTATTTCTAACTACAAGCTGATTATCAGGAAAATGGAAATTTTTCTCCTCAACAAATTTACATTCAAGAGTGAGATCGATTATTTGGGCCTACATTGGAATACTGAAAAATTCAAATACCTCGGTATCCTCCTGCACCCCTGTCCCCACGTAATGAAAAAAACTCTATCAGATGACTTCAAGAGATGGTCTAAATTATCTGTTTCTCTATGGGGCCACATGAGCATAATAAAAATGAATGTGCTCCCTCAAATCTTATATCCTCTACAAATGTTCAATGGGGTCCTCCCGTTGTCATGGTTTTCTAAGATACACAGAACCCTTAGTGCCTTTATTTGGCAAGGGAAAAAAGTTAGACAAAACTATCTTAAACTTACTCATCAGAAAACTGACGGAGGCCTTCAAGCTCCGAACCTTTATATGTACTACTTAGCAATACATCTGGCTAGAATCAGAGTCTGGTTACACTCCCCAGAGACTGTTCTTGTATCCTCCAATTGTCCCTCCTCGGTCAGAATTGAACAGTCTTTATGTTTGGTGAATGGCATCGATCCATGTCTCTTCCCTTCATTACTAGGGAGACTCTTCCTAAAGCCTTACAAGATATACCCTTATATGCTGTACTCTACACTCAACGCCAGTTAAATAATTTCCTTAAAGTAGATGCATATAGAGATATTGCCCAACCCATGTTCTCTAACCCTAACCTTTTGTTTTCTGGTAAGATAATTAAAAGCCATCGCGTTTGGCCACATATGGGAGTGAAAAGGGTAGACCAACCGGTTAGAAATCAAAAACTGCTCTCCTTTAAAGAAGCCAGATCCATTTTTAAATGGCCTGCAAATCAAATGTTTAAATTCTTTCAAATATCCCACCTATTGGTATCTCATTTTGGCTTGGGGGTATGGAATAGCCCCCTAATGTCTACTTTACTCCCATATTTGGAATCTACCCCAACATCGCACATCATATCCTATTCATACAAATTTCTCTTAAATAAAATTGCCATCCTAGAAAGTCAACGGTTCTATTGGTGGGACAATGTTTTACCACCGAACCCCCACTAGGAATTGGCCCAACATCTGGAAACACCTATATAAATATATCAAATGGGACAGGTACAGACTCATGCAATACTACATTAGTCACAATTTGTGCTATACACCATTTAAACTCCATCAAATGTGGGCCTTACCATCCAGCCAATGTCCAAAATGTCAACCAGCACCTGCCGATTTACTCCATCCAGTTATGGGCATGTGACACTATTAATTCCATCTGGAAGGATATACAAAATTGTCTTAATCCCTTACTTATGCTTGCTGACAAATTCAATCCCGAAGTATGTATTTTGGGCGATTACTGGCAGGTTCAAGGGTCACACCAGAGAGCTCATATTGCTTTAATTACTACTTGTGCTAAGAAAGTAATATTAAGGCACTGGCTAGACTCATCTGCTCCCTTATATATAGAATGATTTAAGGAAGTCATGTTTGCTCTACAAGCAGAACTCATCATTGCTGGAACCACAAATAAGCTGGGAAGATATGAGCAAAGATGGGAAACACTACACACTTTTATATCGGTACAATAGACCCAATTCATGCCTACTTTTACCGGTGTTTTATATGACGATTATATCCATTGGGTATAAACCTGTAGCCAGTATTCTCATATCAAAAAAAATAAAATTTGTAAGTAATTCTTAACATACCAAGTGGCAGAATGGGGGAGGGGCTGGAGGGTGGTGGGGAGGGGATACAGACAACTTAACCATCATTCATGTAACTGTCTTTTATCAGCTGTTCCTTTTTCAACAGTGTCATGTTCACTAAAAATACCACCAACAGCTTAATCTGGTTCAAGGTCAGTTGGCATTCATCTGTATCCCCCTTCCCGGGTCGTGCCTGAAAATAGGCAGGATTTGTCTAGTGCACTTACCCGGTCAACAAAAACTAAATAAATAAATGTTGTCTGTATCAAATGTTGTTGAAAAATATAAAATAAATGATGTATATTAAATGAAACAAAAAATCTTCTTTCATGCCAGAGAGTTGTCTCAAAAACTCTACTGAGCATGCACAGAAGCAAAATTTCAAAGCTTTATAACTCTAGAACTGATTGTTTGGACATGAAACCTTCCTAAGGCACATCCTTGACACAATCCCCTTCAGACCTGTAAGTTTCAGAACAAAATTCCTTACTATCTTGGCTGTAGGCGAGAGAAAATAAACAACCAAAAATTGTGCTTTTATGTTAGCGAGCAGTGGGAGGTACTGGCTGCACCTCTGACAGTCCTGTTTAACAGATCACAGGATACCAGAGTGGTTCCAGAGGACTGGAGGAGGGTAGATGCACAAAAGTGGTAGCAGGGAGGAGTTTTGAAATTATAGGTCAGTCAGCCTGACATTGGTGGAAGAAAGGATTGTGAAATATCTCGAATCTAACAGGTTACAGGACCTGAGGTAGCATGGATTACAGGGGAGAGGTTACATAGAAACATAGATTTTGATGGCAGATAAGGACCGCTTGGCCCACCCAGTCTGCCCATTTCTCTACCTATTGGATAAGCTGCAGATCCTAGTTAACCAGCAGCCTACTTCTTCCTACCCCCACCCCCTAGAATTGCCTTATGACTGTCCCATGCATGCTTGAATCCCACCACTGTTTTGACTCCACAACCTTCCTCCGGAAGGCCATTCCATGCATCCACAACCTCTCTGTGAAAAAATACTTCCTTAAATTACCTCTGAGCCGCCCCCCTTCTATCTTCAAATTGTGCACCCTTGTTCTTGCACACCTCTTTTTTTGAAAGATGCTACCCTCTTGGATTTTGTTGATTCCCTTGAGATACTTAAAAGTTTCTATCATGTCCCCCCTCTCTCTCCTTTCCTCAAGGCTATACATATTCAGCTCCTTAAGTCTCTCTTCATATGTCTTCTGGTGCAGGCCCTGCACCATTTCAGTTGCCCTCCTCTGACAGCCTCCATCCTGTCTATATCCTTGCGGAGATTGGGTCTCCAGAACACATGCAGTACTCAGATGGGGTCTCACCAACTGTCTGTACAGAGGGATAATAACTTCCTGTTTTCTGCTGGTGATGCCTCTCCTATGCATCCCAGTATCCCCCAGCCCTCCTTGCTGCCCTCTCACATTGCTTGCCCACCTTTGGTCATCTGATATGACTACCCCAGGTCCCTTTCCATTTTGTTGTTGTTAGTATCTCACCCCCATTGTGTACTCTTCCCTGGGTTTTTGTTTCCCAGGTGCATTACCTTGCACTTCTTAGCATTGAATCTAAGCTGCCATATATTTGACCATTCCTCTAACCTTGCCAAGTCCCTTCATCCTTTCCACCCCACCTTGTGCATCAACTCTGTTGCAGATCTTTGTGTCATCTGCAAAGAGACATACTTTTCCTTCCAGTCCCTCTGCAATATCACTTATAAAGACATTAAAGAGGACCGGTCCTAATACTGAACCCTGTGGTACCCCACTAGTAACTCTCTTTCTTGAGTGGACTCCATTTACTATTACCTCTGTGTCCTATTCTCCAGCCAATTCTTTACCCAGGCTGTCATCTTGGGACCCACTCCCAGGCTGGCTAACTTGTATATTAATCTTTTGTGTGGGACTGTGTCAAATGCTTTGCTAAAGTCTAGGTAGACCATGTCCACAGCCCCTCCCTGATCTACTACTTTGGTCACCCAGTCAAAGAAATCTATCAGATTTGTCTGGCATGACCTTCCCGCTGTGAATCCATGCTGCCTTGGGTCCTGAGCCCCTCTGGCCTCTAGATACTCAACAATTCTTTCCTTCAGAAGTGATTCCATCATTTTCTCTACCACTGAGGTTAAACTAGCAGGTCTATAGTTTTCTGCTTCTGCCTTGCTCCCACTTTTGTGAAGGGGAATCACATCTGCCCTTCTCCAGTCCTTGGGTACCACCCCATCCTCCCATGATTTGTTAAAGAGGGTAGTCAGTGGTGTCACTAGTTCTACCCTTAGTTCTTTTAGAATTCTGGGATGAATCCCATCAGGCCCCACTGCTTTGTCCACCTTCAGTTTTAAGAGTTCTTTCAGAACCCTTTCTTCTGTAAATGGGCTGGTATCAACTTCTGTATCCAGAGTGTTTCTACTGTTTGTTTTAGGTACCTCCCCCACTTCCTTTGTAAATACTGAGCAAAATTATTTGTTTAGTATCTCTGCCTTTTCACAGTCACCCTCTGCCCACCCTTCCTCCTCTTTATTAAGCCTCACTAGCCCTCCCTTGGTCTTCCTTCGCTCCCTGATGTACCTATAAAAGGTTTTATCCCCCTTCTTAACAGAGTCAGACAAATCTTTCCCCACCCCACCCACCGCCAGAGGAGGAGAGCAGTCCATAGGACACAGTCCTCCCACCCCGAGCCAGCCCTCTGACACCCCTCTAACACCCAAGCTTGCTTCTGAACCCGGGTCATCAGAGCTTTGAGTGGGCTGGTTGCCTGCCAAACAAATCTGATAGATTTCTTTGACTGGGTGACCAATGAATTAGAAGAGGGAGAAGTGGTGGATGTGTCCTATATGGATTTCATTAAGGCTTTCAGCACTGTTTCACATAATAGACTAGTCAGCAAACTGGGTAGCTTAGGGGCAGGTAAAAAAATCATACACTGGGTAGGAAATTGGTTAGGGGGTAGGCAACAGAGGGTGGTTTTAAATGGAGTTCACTTAAAGGAAGGGAGGTGACCTGCAGGGTACCTCAGAGATCAGTGCTGGGTCTTGTCCTCTTTAATGTCTTTATAAGTGACATTGCAGAGAAGCTGGAAGGGAAGGTCTGCCTCTTTGTGGATGACACCAGGATCTACAACATGGTGGACATTCCAGGGAGAGTGGAAAGGATGAGCAAAGATCTGGGAAAACCTGAGGAGTGGTCAAGGGTATGGCAGCTGGGTTCAATGTGAAAAAGTGCAAAATCATGCACTGTGGTATAGAAATCCAGGGATGGAGTACAAAATGGGTGGAGTTTTACTGACAACAACCAAGCAGGAATGAGATCTAGGGGTAATCACATTAGATAACCTAAACATGGCTAGACAGTGTAACAAGGCAGTAGGGAGGGCTAGTAGGATGTCGGCGTGCATATGAAGGGGTTCACCAGCAGAAAGAGGGACATGGTGTTGCCCTTTTATAGATTATTGGTAAGGCCCCACCTTCAGGACTGTGTCTGGTTCTGGAAACCATATCTCTGGAAGGACATCGACAGAGTCCAGGCATATACATCACAGGGGTAAATAAGGTACAGGCTGCTCTGCCCTGAATGGGTGCACACCTCCAACTTCTCCCCATGGGAGCTGCACCTTCTCTGTTGGGTCTTCCATGGTGACCCACCCAACTGCCAGACAGCCAGAGACCCACAGGTACAGACACAGGGACACATCCCAGCCCTTGGAGCCACTGCCCAGCTAGAATCTTGGTGCTTTCTGTCTCCACCGGCTGACTGGTGCTATATCCAGTTCCTCAGCCTTGACTGGACACTTGGCCTTCTCCTGCCTTCCCATTACCAACTGGTTTCATCTCCCTAAGATCATTCCCTTCCACTAACCTTTTATATTATTGGTTTGATTTTGCTGCTGAGTATACTGCATAGATTTCAGAAGTTTATCTGTTTGTTTCTTACTTATTTATCCAGCCTGTCTGCCCTCTCCATCCACTCCTTCGGACTGGTCAACCCCCAGACCACTGTCATGGAGTCTGACCCTTGAGTGCCAGGCTTCTCCATTAATTCCTTCCTCAACCCTCTTAGGAGAGCCTGCACAGCGGGGTCTGCCCATGGGTAAGTGACTGGAGGCATAGATCGCTCGTCACCTAGGACCAAGAGGGTTTTTTTTTCAGCTTTTCTCCCCTTCCTCCCTGCTCCTCCCCCCCGAGGACGTTGGCATGCAGAACAAATGTCCAGACATATGACGTGCTGATGCACGCTGTTGTCAAGTGCTCACAACGTCCCCACCCTGACTCTGGAGAGCTGCTTGTGCCCCAATGCCTGTGTTTTCACAGGCATAGGTGTGTCAGGTACATGTAAGCACTCCAGGAACCCACCCCAGGAGGTGGAGAGCATCTGTTGGGATGCTCAATCCTCCTTCGCCCCCCGACTCCTGATGACCTGGGTGATGCGAGATGTGGTGTCCAGAGCCTCAACCCTCAGCGCCACTGGGCCGGTCAGCTTATCTGTTTTTTATTAATGCCTAGAGTCTACATTGCTGTGATTTAAATTGCCAGATACTGCTAGAATTTAAACTGTATGCTTCTCTCTGTCCTGTAACTCTGTCTGAGCCGACGGAGTAGCACTAAGGGCTTTTTTATTCCCATTAGCAGATTATATCTTCTAGACACTAGAGGGCTATATCTCTGGTAGGAGTGAAATTTGCTGTGTCCATTCCACCATTAGCAGGTTAAATGCAGCTGCCACCAAGGGCTCCTATCCTATCTGGCACATCACACACTCTGTTCCCCAGCTGTTATCATCACAACTCTGTGTACATTTGCCTGCTTCCTCTGCCTCCTTCAAAGCCAGGGCTAGATGTGAGCTCTTCCTCTAATCCCTCTCTTTCATAGTGCTGTTGATTATAAGTGATGGCACTTCACAAAGTGATATGCAGGTTCCCTTATCCCATACCACTATCGAGCATAATCTCCATTATGACCCCAGCTTTATCACAGGTAATTTTAAACTGTTAACCAAGGGTCACTGGTCCTGCCACTGGATCCTGCTGCCTCCACAGGGGTGGCTTACCGCTGGGGTCCCTGGCTCGGTTCTGTGTCAACTGCATGCAAAACATTTTGGCGCTGTCAATTACTGGTCTGATATTTCAGCGTGATCTTTTTCAGCGTTTAATGATTACAGTGCTAGGCATTTCAGTGCCTCTCTTTCACCACACTCACAGCTCTCTAGTGACACACAAGCTGCTAGTTGTGTGTCTGTCTCTGTAGCTGCAGTTCTCTCTTTTCCTCTCCCTGAAGCTTGGTCCACTGCTCACTGTTCTCTCTCTCTCTCTCTCTCCCTCTCTCAAACATTCGGAGTCATCAGTGACTAACACCCGGGATGGGACATTTTCTCCCTGACTGCCAACCACTCACATCACACAGAGTGAGAGGAGCCACTCAACGATGTGCTGTAGTTCTTCCCCCCATTTCCAACTTCAGTAGCACTCCTACTGTACTGCTCCCAAGAGAGAGGGGGAGAGAGAGAGACACAAACACAGACACAGTACACTGATTGTACACTGCCCATGGGGTGCCAACCACATACTTTGGCTGAGTCTCTCTCTCTCTCTCTCTCTCTCTCTCTCTCTCTCTCTCTCTCTCTCTGTCTCCAACAGGTGCCAGGACAACACAACATTGAACAGTAGGACTACATGGAGGGCTTGCTGGCTGGGTCCTTTGCTCTTTTAACTTTCTGCAGTTCTGGTCTGTCTGTCTCTCTCTCTCCCCACCCTGTAATGCACTTTCTTTGTCTCCATCACACAGCTACTTCCCAGTGCTCCTCACATGCCCTGTGGCTGCCCTACATAATGGAGCGACTGACAGTTGCTACACCCTACATGCCCTGATTGCCCTGATTGCCCATAATGGGCTGCAGCAATCAGGGAAATCTGGGCATCACAGTAGTGCACTGACTCCCTCACTCACTAATTACTGTGTCCTATGCAGCATTCTCTGATGCCCTCTACAGAGAAAGGTAGGCAATGTACTGTATTTGTTCTGCGCTGAATTGCTCAATTAGGGGTAGTGTTTTTCGCTATGGTTGATGTGTTAAAATGCTTGCGCTTAAATGTTTGCGCAGAATTGATGTGATACCCCCTGGCTCATACCCCACCCTAATTACTTCACTTAATCTCACAGTACTGCACATGGAACACAGAAGGTGCCTCAGCCCCAGAAGATCCAATAAGCTTTTCGACAAACAACTTAAAGGAAGCTTGCTCAGAATCATTCTACTTTTACTGCTTACGTCAGGCAACATTCATCCTAACCCTGGCCCTGCTGGACCTGCGTCCACACATGACTGCCCTAAAAAAGGACCTATTAAGTTGGCAACTGTCAACATCTGCAGCTTGCAGACTAAATTGGATAACCTCTAGGTATGGATCTCACAACATAGCCCTGACATTCTGTCAGTGGTGGAAATGTGGCTTTCCCCAAAGGTTCCTGACTCTGCAGTTGCTCTGCCTGGGTATACACTTTACCTGCTGCATAGGCTCACCAAGCAAGGTGGTGGCTGTGCCATCTACCTGAAAGAGACACTTAAAGGATACACCCTGCCTGTGGCCAATCTGGGCTGCAAGGCCCAGGCGCTAACCATTAGAGTAGTGCTTGGGGCCAAAAATAAAGTTTTGACAGTAATCTCTGCCTATGTTCCTCCAAAAGACAATAGGACAGGCTTCCACAGCTTAATGGACTACATTCATAGTCTCAACCACAAATCTGAAACTTTTCTACTGGGTGACCTAAATGTCAACTGGTTATCTACTAGTGCTTCTCCATACAAAGATGCTATCTCATCGCTCCACCATGCCCAACTTGTTACATCTCCAACAAAGACTAACTATGAGATGGGAACAGGTACCCTTCTGGACCTGATATTCTCCAACCACCCACAATGAATCTCCAATGTGGCAGCACATCCTGATTCTATTAGTGACCACTCCCCTGTTTCTTGCAGTTGGTCCAATAAATTCTACAAGCCCCCATCTCTAACTATCTACAGTAGATTGTTAAAATGTGGACATCTGGAACATCTAAAAAATGACCTTAGCAACATTGACTGGTCCCCTCTCAATGCTTTTGATGATGTCAGCCTGGCACTGGACTATTTCATAAAACAATTCAACAAAGCCCATGATATCCATTCTCCCATTAATAAAAGTAATGTTGGTGGCATTGTAAATCCCTGGATTACATCAGAACTCATTGCATTGATGAAGCACAGAGATCACCTCTAGCACTGTGCCAGGGCATCAGGCAAGCAAGCATATGTTCAGGAATACAAGAAGGCAAAGAACACCTGTACACGTAAAATCCATACCATGAAATCCAAACATCACAGGGAAATGCTTGCCAATACCTGGAGAAACAGCAAAAACCTCTGGAGCAACATAAAAGATGTCACCAGGAAAGACTCTAAGGTCTCGCCCTCCATGCTCAATGTAGATGGAATTCCATCCTTGGACCCGCAAACCATAGCAAATATATTCAACAACATTTTGACAGACCTATCCAGTGTCCTCCCTTCAGACTTCTTGATGGATAATGACTCACCCTACCTACTGTCCTGCTAATAACCCCCTTGAACCACCTCCTTTTTACTTCAAAATGGTCTCAGTATGAATGGCCAGGAAATACCTTATCAAAGTGTTAGGTAAATCATGGCATAGCGGTGACTCACTGGAAATCAGCACTAGTCACTCCGGTGCACAAGAGTGGAGACAGGACCACATGCAAATTACAGACCCATATCAATCCTCCCACCAATATTCAAGGCACTTGAGCACATTGTTGCTGGCCAACTGGTGGACTACCTTGAAAAATGCTCTATCCAATGCCCGCAGCAACACCAGTTCCAGAAGGGGCACAGCATCACCTCGGTCCTGATGGAATTTACTGGCTTTATTCATCAATCTCTGGATCAGGGCACCTTAGTAGTAGTTGCCTTCATAGACTTCACTAAGGCGGTCGATACTGTCCGTCACTCACTACTCCTCTAACAGCATACCACTACTGGCCTCTCCTCTAACACAACACTTTGGTTCAAAAGCTATCTTGAAGACCGCTCTCAATGGATGAAAATAGCCAACATCATATCTGACCAACAGCCTGTCCACTATGGCATGCCATAGGGCTCAATCCTGGGGCCACTCCTATTCAGCATCTTCCTTAATAACCTTCCTTTTTTCTGACACCAAAGGATCCTCCTCTATGCAGACAATGTGGTCATCTACTCCAGCAGCCATGACCTCAAGCAACTGGAACTTCACCTTCAGAGTGGGTTTGCGGAAGTGGAGGACTGGTTCTCTAAACATAAACTGATCCTCAACTACAAGAAAACCAAAATAATAATGTTCAGCAGCACCCAAAACTAGAACAAATCCCATACACTTATCAGAAACTGTCTTGGAGTCCCTCTTGAACAAATACCACATTTCAAATACCTGGGGGTCACCTTAGACAGCTGTCTATCCTATGCTAAACATATAGATAATGTAGCCAGGGCTGTCTATGTCAAGATTGGTCTCCTACATATACATAAACACTGCCTTACTCCAGAAGCCCTCTGACTTGCTATATATGTTTCCATCATATCCACTGTAGACTATGGTCTTGTAATCTATGGAGTAGCCCCCATGTCTTTGTTGCGCAGGATATCCAGTGCTCTGAAAAAGGCATACAGACTACTCATGGGGTCCACACATTTCATCCACAACTGTGATCTTTACACTGAGACTGGTTGGCTAAAGCTCTCCAGGAGGATCCAATACCAAACCTGTCTTTTAGCCTAAAAAGCACTTCTTGGCCTCCTACCACCAGGCATAGCAAACCTGCTAAACTCCCATTGTAGTTCACAGAATACACGAAGCTTGAACAGCCATCATCTCCATGTTCCTAGATGCCAGACAGCCCCGGGGCAATGCTCATTTGTCTACAGAGCACCTCACTGGTTTAATACTCTTCATAGTGATATAACTACCCTACCTAAATTGAGACCGTTCAAATTGAAGTTACATCAACATCTCAACAGTTCTTGTGACTGATTCACCTGAGACTCCCATTTACTAGCATTCAAACTTCTCCTCACAACTGGATAACCCTGTATCTCTGCTGTTACCTCTATAATTTGAGGCTACCCCCCATTTTGCACTTTGAAAAGGCCCCTGGCTACCCCCATCCACCTCACCCCCTCTGCCCCTACCCCTCCCACACCAGCTTGATAAGGCCTATGGCTGCCACTTCCTACCTTTCTTTCTCCTATCTTTATCCTTCCCCCTCTCATCTGTGATTTCCTCCTATTAGAATGATAAAACTGCGTATAGATACATACATATTTGCTCACTTTATTTTACTGTTTTGGAAACATTGTATTTTTACCCCTTTGTATGTTTTGTCTCTCCTCCCCACTGAAGTGGAACCTTTGTAAATGAGCTGTCTGTACTCAGATGTATTGTAATCCAAGAATGAATAAATAAATAATGACTGGAGGCCATCCAGAGGAGGGCATCTAAAATGATGCTGGGTCTACATCAACAGCCCTATGAGGAGAGACTAAAGGACCTCAATAAGTACACCCTGGAAGACAGGAGGGAGAGCAAGGCTATGATAGAGACCTTTAAATACATCATAGGGGTAAATAAGCTACAAGAGGGAAGTATTTCACAGAAAAAATGCTCAAGAACAAGGGGACATGATGTGAAGCTGGAAGGAAATAGTTTCAGAAGATATGTGATGAAGTAAGAAAGAGAAAGAGTGGTAGATTCCTGGAACAACCTGCCAGTGGAGGTGGTGGGGGTGATAACAGTGATGAGGTTCAAGAATGAATGGGATAAGCACAAGGAAATTGTAAATAAGTAAGCATTTATTTATGGAACACCCATTCCCAGGGACTCAGGGCACTGTACAAAGTTCAAACAGGTCACAAACAAATACACAACAAAATATGATAATACATATTACCCAGCTAACAATCCAAGTAAAACCAATAAATTGAAATCAAATCACATCAATAGTGACAAATATTAATAAAAGTCCTGATAAACAGCCAGTGAGTCAGGTAGTAGTGGAAGGGAAGGGGGGAAGCAGAAAGAGCTGTAGATCAAGAAGGATCTAGGATGAGAATGTAGGTAGAGAAAAACGCCAGACTTGGTGTGCCAAGCAGCCCTTATCTTTGTCAGATTCTAAGTTTCTACATTTTTAATATTTCTGGATCTCAGAATCTGGTTAAGTGACTGTCACAAAACTTTCCACATCTTGAAAACCTGCCACCTGGACTATGCATGCCAAATTTTGCACATGGCTTTAATTTCAGTGTGCATGATTTTGGTATGCCATGACTGGTCCCTCCAGGATACTGCAGTAGTTTGTGTCAGGCAGAATTCGCGTGTCAGCTGCTTGTACAGTTACGGCATTTCAGGTAGCGCCCTCACAGTCTCTAATCGGCCGCGAATTATTGTAATTACATATTGGCACTTACAGGCACTTAAGTCAATATTCAGTGACCTTTAACTATCAGCAATCAATAAAACATAGAAAGGTCACTGATTGCCTGTAACTGGTGACGCTGTACTGCATTTTAAAATCCTTCTATTTGCAAGTACTGTGCTATAAGCTGCAAGGGGAGCGGGTCTTTTTTGGCGCAGCATTACTTTCTTTGTTTCTTTAGGAGATGTTTATTGACTAATAAAGATTGATGCTTAGTCCCTTGAGTCTCATTTCCCTTCCCATAATATTAGTGGTCAGTTTATTTTAGCATATTTGTTCAATCAGTTAATATAGTGAAAATAAAATGATAGCTAATATTTCCTGTTATACAATATTTGTTGCAAAAAATTGAGTCAATATACATGTTAGGGTTCAATTTATAGCAACAAAAGTAGGGAAATATGGTGTTAGGGTTTCCAGTCCTAACTCCTAACCCCCCAAGCAGCAAAAGGACAAGGCCAAACAAGCAACCACAAGCAGCCATCATGAGGTAAGACATACAACTGTTTCCAGAAGACAGAAATGCAGTACCACTGATGTGCTATCTTCATGGATTTGTAGCTGTGGAATGCACACCACAAGACAAACGCAATCACTTTTCACACAGTTATAAATGCTGGATACTGAAATCACAACACTCCTTCTGTGTGCAGAACCACGGGCCCCTGCAGCCACAGATATAAATCTATGATACTCAAATAGTTATTTTGTTTGCAGAAGTGCAGGCCTGTAAGGAGCCAGCACATCTGTAATCTCAGATACTCATGCACACTGTAAGATATACACACATTTGTTGGGCCTGCACTTCTGCAGCCACAGGTGTAAGACATACAGATAGACTTCTGACTGCAGAACTGTGACAGCCACAAAATCCATAATACCAAAACTGAAACAGTACTTTTGTTTACAGAAGCACAGATCCATGTGGAGTCTGCATTGCTTTAGCCAAAGTTGTAAGACATACAGAGTACTGGCTCCAGAAGGGCAAGCCACTGTGGGGCCAGCTGTTACACAGATGGAAGTACTGTTGCAATGTGGATGTCATGGTTTCAGTAGCAGATTTAGAAATTGTTTGTGGGGGAAGCAGGTTTTCAGATACAAAAATTGCAACAGTACATCTGTCTGCAGAAGCACAGGCCCTGAGGGGCCTGAATCTCTTCAGGCACAGGTGTAAGACATACACACCAACTTGTGGCTGCAGACATGCAGGCAGATGTGGGGTCTGCCACTACACAAACAGAAGTACTGTTGCAATGTGGGTATCGTGGTTTCAGCATCATATCTAGAAATTGTTAAAGGGGCAGCAGGTTTTCAGTTAGACAGTAGCGGATTATGCTATTGAGTGAGCTGTCTCATACAGTGTACATGAGTACATCTTTCTGCAGAGGTGCAAGCCCCATGTGGCCTTCTATTTGCAGAACACACTGTATGACTCAGACACACAGATGTGGCTGTATAAGCACAGTCTCCTGTTGGGCCTGTGATAAGGGGGCTGTATATACAAATCCACAAAGGTAGCACATCAGTTCTAAGGCATTTGTGTCATCTGGAAACAGTTGTATGTTGTTTGTCTTACCTGATAATGGCTGTATTTCACTTCTTGTGTGGGCTTGTCCATTTGCTGCTTGGGGATAGGGTTGGAAACCCTAAGGTCACATTTCTCTACTTTTGTTGCTCTAAGTTAAACCCAAACTGGTGCATCAATGCATTTTATGCAACAAATTTCCTTTCTTTCTGATATACTGGAATCATTCCCTCATTCACATAGGTCCTTTGAGGCCTGCATGAAAAGGTCTGTCTGGCTGTTTCTGTGTATCTACACATGTGAAGTCCAAATGTGGAGTCTATCAGGCTGCAGAAGGACAGGACCCTCTGAGCCCTGCACTTCTGTTAGCTACAGATGCAGATGCTCAAGGCCCTCCAGGTCCTGCACCAAGTAAAACATCTGTTTGGGTGTGGAATCACAGGGTACTCTAGGCCCTGTGCTTCCACATGGCTACAGATGCAGACACACAGGGCTCACCAGGCCCTTCACTAGGTTAGGAGTGCATCTGGCTATGGAAAGGGCCCTGCACTTTCATGCGGTTACAGATACAGATGAGCAGGGCCCAAATGTGGAGCCCATCAGGTTGCAGAAACACCAAAAATATTTCAAAGTTCAGTCATAACTTGGTCATTTCACCATATATTTACATTATCTTCTTATGACCCTACAGTACCTCAGGAACCCCGAAGGTGAAAATTCTCAAATGCTGGTCAAACTGTCATTTTGCACCACAAGTATGAAAACATGTTTCTGTCAGGATTTGAAAAATGACAGTTGTCACATTCCCGAGATGGTGTGAAAAAACAGCTATGTTGAAAACCTGGGGGTCAAAATATAGAAAATTACCTAAGTTGTGAGCGTGCGTTAAAAGATTTCAGTATATGCTGATAACTTTTTTTCACATAGTTAACCCCAAATTTTCACCATAGCCTTCTTATGACCCACCTCATTAACAAGTGCAGAGAAAAATTTCAAATCCCTCTTGTATGGTGATTTTGCATGACAACCACAAAAATCACATTTGCGGATGGATTTCAATAATTTCACTGTCCATGTTCATGAGGTGGGGTCCAACAAAGACCATGTTGAGAATTTGGTGTAAAAAATGTTCAAAAATGACAGATTTTTAAATAAAAGTACAATCCCTATTTAAATACATTAAACCAGGCTTACTTTAGTTTCTCATATTGCAGTCACTGGTTCCAGCAGCAAGACATGTCTTCAATCAGGGAGTGGACCTACATCATGGGATATGTTGAGGTAAGTGAGGATGTGGGGGTGGTGGGTTGGTGGGTGCTGAGTGGGTGGTCAGGTGGGGTTGGTGGCAGGTGTGTGGGAATCAGATTGCTGATGGACCATTTCCTTTTTTTCAGGTTACAAAAAAAAAAGATTACTGAGGGATGGTTTTCTGTATTGCAGGAACACCATAGCTGACACTGGGGACTGAGTACCCCATTGTCAGGAAGATCTTTGGTGGCACCAAGGGTTGAACACCTTGGTGCTGCAATGTATATTAAAATATTAAGAAAGTGGGTGGGTGACCTGGAGGGGGTAGGAGAAGTATTACTGGAGCAGGCACCTTAGTCCACTTACTATTTAAAAAGAAAGCATTGCGAAGGGGTGCCAGTGATCTGAAGGGGGATAAAGAAGCAATACCAGGGGTGGACACCCCAGTGCCACAATGTATATTAAATTATATAGCTATACATTGAGCAAGAGGGAGGGGGAAGAGAAAGAGAGAGAGAGAGAGAGAGATCGGTGGAGGGGGCAGATTGCTGATGGACCATTTTTATTTTTCAGATTAAAAAAAGCACATTTTCTTTTGGTAGGGGCACCATAGCCAACACTGGTGAATGGGCATCCAAGTGTCTTTGGCAGCCCCCCCAGTGCACCCCAGTACTGCCATGCATATTAAATTATAAAAGAAGGGAGCCAGATGACCTGGAAAGCAGGCAAGAGAACAAGTACCAGGGGTGGGCACCCTGGTCCACTTACTATTTAATGTAAATAGGATTGACATGGGGGACCAGGAAACCTGGAGGGGGAAAGAAGCACTACTGTGGGGGGCATGCCAGTAAGCTTAAGCAAAATACAACACTAATCGATTAACAAGAGAGAGAGAGAGAGAGAGACAGACAGAGAGAGAGAGAGAGAGAGAGAGATACAAACAGATAGATAGATAGATAGATAGATAGATAGATAGATAGAGACAAATCAGGGGTGTGGTGGGGTTAGATCACCAATGGATTTTTTTTAGGTTAAAAGAAAAGATCAATGATAGATGTTTTTCTTTATTGTAGGGGCATTTTAGCTGACACTGGGATTGGGCACCCCAGTGTCGGTATGATCCTCTGCAGCACTGGGGGAGGGCACCACAGTACCACCACATATATTAAATTGTATAGCTATAGGTAGAGAGAGAGAGAGAGAGAGAGAGAGAGAGAGAGAAAGAGAGATTGGGGGGTGTGGGGAGCCAGATCACTACTGGGCCATTTTCTTTTTTTTAGACTAAAAAAAGATCAAGAAGGGGGAGTTTTCTGTATTGTAGGGGCACTATAGGCAATACTAGGGATTGGGCACCCCAGTGTTGGGGGTGATCTTTGGTGACACTGGTGGAATACCTTGATGCTGCCACGAATATTAAATTTTAAAGGAAGGGGTTGGGCAGCTGGGGGGGCAAGAAAAGCAGTACTTGGGGTGGGCACTCCAGTCCACTTGCTATTTAAAAAAACATTGGGAAAGAGGGGTGGGTAACATGGATGAGAGAGGAAGAAAGAGGCCATACCAGGGGTGGGCACCCCAGTCCACTTAAGAAAAAATATAAAAGCAGATTGATTAGCTAGAGATAGATAGATAGATAGCTAGATAGATAGATAGATAGAGACAGATAGACAGACTACAAATCAGGAGTGTGGGGGAGGGGGGAGTCAGATCACTAATGGACCATTTTCTTCTTTTCAGGTTAGGAAAAAAAATATTAGGAGATAGTTTTCTTTGCTGTAGGGTCACTGTAGCAAACACTGCGGATTGGGCACTCCCATGTCGGGATGATGTCCAGTGACAATGGGGGTGGGCATCCCAGTGCCGCTATGTATATTAAATTATATAGCTATACATAGAGCAACAGAGAGAGAGAGAGAGAGAGAGACAGATCAGGGGTGCAGAGGACAGGAGAAGGTCAGCTCGCCAATTGACCATTTTCTTTTTTCCAAGTTAGGAAAGAAAAGATCAATGAGTGATGGTTTTCTTTATTGTAGAGGCACCATAGCCAACACTGAGGACTGAGATCACCAGTGTTGGGATGATCTTCTGTGGCACCAGAGGTGGGCACCCCAGTGCCACCACATATATTAACTTCTATATCTATACATAGTGAAAAAGAGAGACAGACAGATCAGGGGTGTGGGGGATGGGGGAGCCAGATTGCTGAGGGACTGTTTTCTTTTTCCAGGAGAAAGAAAACAAGACCAATGATGGCTAGGTTTCTTTATTATAGGGTCACTGTAGCTGACAACAGGAAATGGGCACCCCAGTGTTGGGATGATCAGCAGCACTGGGGGTGGGTACCCTCTGCTACCACATATACTACATTATTTTTTTTAATTCAAAGTTTATTAAAGATTTTAAATACAGAGGCTAGATCCACATCTCACAAACACATATATATTAAATGATAAAGAAAATGGGGCAGGTGATCTGGATGGGAGGGGGGCAAGAGAAGTTGGTCGATCTGGAGTCAAGGGGGGAGAAAGGGGCAGTACCTTGGGTGGGCACTCCAGTTCTCTTACCAAAAATACAAAACTGCATTGATTAGACAGATAGACTGATAGAGACAGACAGACAGAAAGATAGATACCAGACAGTTCTTTCATGAAATCAATGGTTCTTTTGTATGACCTCACAAACATTATTTCACAAAAGAACAAAAGTTCTTTTGTATGATCTTATGAAAGAACATTGAAAAAACTAAGTCCCACCACTTCTTTCATGAGTCATGAAAGAACCCATGAAAGAAGAAAGGTTGCCTCATGAAAGAAGATGGTGAGACATAGTTTTTTCATAGTTGTTTTGTGAACCATCCTTTTTCTTTTGTGAGTTTTTTGAAACTCATAAAATAAGAAGGAAGGCTCATAGAAGGTTTTATGTCATAATGGCGAATATTTTTGAGTGACTCACATAAGAGCGAGTACATTTTGTTGAAAACATAATCGGATCCTAAACACCACAGCAACTGGCAAAACACAGACGGCACTATACAGTGCAGTAAAAAGATGATATACACTAACATTTAATGCAGGGTCCTAGACCCTCACATTCTCCTTTACATGGGGCAAGCCCCACCCCATCCATTAATATAATCCACTCCAGGAGGGGTGCAGGGGGACAGGGGTATACGGAGGAGGCTACAGTATGCAGGGGATACGCAGCTGGGTGCAACACAGTCGGGGAACTGGAGGACACAGAGCACACAAAACAAAAGTTGTAACACCTAAAACTCTTTAAAAAACATTTACCTACAGGCAGTCCCAAACCCGGGATCATGTCCATTCCAGCTGGTGACCATATCCACCACTCCAGGTGACCAGCTCAGCAGCAGCAGATTGCATTACTCTATTTAGCCCACATGACTATACCCTCCACCATCACTCGCCCTCGCTATTCTGTCGCTCCACATTTGCTATTCCCTCCCTCCCTTCATTATTCTGTCACAATAGCTAGTCCTTCCGGTGTGCAAACTGAGTCACTCAATTTTGAGTCACTCAAATTGCTTCATCTATATCACGGGATACCCTCACGGAACAACTATGAAAAAAAAAAACTAAGTCCCAACATCTTCTTTCATGAGCTGAGATTCTTCTTTCATGGGACTGTGCATGCTAATGTTTTTGCAATTCTGTTGAACAGGGGCAAAGCTACTAAAGTGTAAAGTTAGGAGTTTAATATTAAACATCCTACTCAATCCTAACCATAGGGGTGTTATTGTGCCTCTATAATTTATTGCAAAACACTTCATTAATGCACCAGTTACAGTTCAAGTTAATGCTACAAAAGTAGGGAACTGTGGCATTAGAGTTTCCAACCCTAACTCCCCACCTTCCAAGCAGCAAAAGGATAAGACTACAGAAGCAACTACAGACAGCCATTATGAGGTAAGACAAACAAAGTACAACTGTTTCCAGATTATACAAATGCAGTAGCCCTGATGTGCTACCTTCATGGATTTGTATCTGTGGCATGCACACTATAAGACATACATACTCATTTCTGGCTGCAGACAGAAATCTACAATGCTCAAATCAAAACACTACTTCTGTCTGCAGAAGCATGAGCCCCTGCAACTACAGCTACACATCCATGATACCCATATTATAAGTTATTTTATCTGTAGAAGCACAGAACCCTATGGGACCAGCCCTTCTGTAGCCTTAGGCACTCATGCACACCGTGAGACATACAGTACATACACTTCTGGCTACAGAAGCACAGGTCTCTGATGGGGCCTCTGTTTCTGCTGCTGCAGGTGTAAGACATACACACAAGCTCTGGCTGCAGAAGGACAGGCTCCATGAAATCCATGATTCCCAAATAGCAACACTACTTCTATCTGCTGAAATGCAGAATCCATGATACCCAAATTGCAGCACTAGTTTTGTCTGTAGAAGCACATGCCTTTGTGGGGCCAGTGCTTCTGCAGCCAAAGGTGTAAGATATAGACACTGACTTCTGTGTACAGAAGCACAGGTCCCTGTGGAGCCTGCACTTGTATTGCATATAGAAATTCATGATACCCAAATTGCAACACTACTTCTGTCCACAGAAGTGTAAGCCCCTGTGGGGCCAGCACTTCTGCAACCAACACACACACACACACACACACACACACACACACACACACACACTACTGGTTACAGAAGTACAGGCCCCTATGGGGCCTGCACTTTTGCAGCCATAGATACAAATCCACAAAGGTAGCACATTTTTACTACTGCGTTTGTGTCATCTGGAAACAGTCTATGTTTGTCTTACCTGATGATGGCTGTCTGTGATTGCTTGTGTGGTTTTGTCCTTTTGCTGCTGGGGAGGGTGGGGAGTAAGGTTACAAACCCTAATGCCACATCTCCCTACTTTTCGGGCATTATGTTGAACCCAAACTGGTGCATTAACACAGTTTTCTGCAATGAATGTCCTTTCTTTTCAAAATAGTGGAACTGTATTCTAATTCACGTAGGTCCCTTCTTGACCTGCAAGAACAGATGCAAATGTGCAGGACCCTCCAGATCCTGCACTAAGGGAAGATTTCAGCCACATTTAAGCGCGACCCAAGAATTCCATTTGTGGTGGGCATGAGAAATTTTAATGTTGCACATTTTAGTGTCCCACTTTAGTGTAACACTTAAATGTGGACCATAAAAATGATTTTGACCATACATCAAGAACATAGTCATTAGAATTGTTAAATCCTGCCCAAAAGGTGGGTTTGCAGTGTGACTACAAAATCACCTTTTGACATATACTTTAAAATACCCACCATCCTTGTTCATGAGGTAGGGTTATGTAAACAGTACCAGTGTGTCTCAGTTGGTAGCACATCTGCCTCTGGCCCAGAAGGTCATGGGTTCTCATCCTACACCGGGATTGAACTTGCACCTAAAACACTGGCATCAGAGTATAGTATTAGGGGGGTGTTGTACTGCTGTGGTGTGCCATCCTTCAAAAGAGACATTAAACTGAGGTCCCTTTTACCCATCCTGATGCTGTCATGGTGAGTGTTCAGGTGGAAGTAAAAGAAACCAGGGCACTCTTTGTAAAGAGTAGGGGACATTCCCGGTGCCCTGGCCAACATCTAACTTCCCATAAACTGGTTTATGCAATTGTTCAGGTTGTGTGTGGGTGCTGATGTGTAATATGGCTGCCACTACACATTCAGTCACTTCACTACCAATCTAGCATTGCTTGTAAAGCACTTTGGGATACACTCTGTATAAAAAGTGCTATATAAATGCTGATTCTTCTTCCAAATTCGGGACTAAAATGTTGTAAATTGGCCAAGTTATGAGTAAATGTATGTGAGACATATTTTGCACATTTTATTTATTTAAACATTTGATAACTGGGAAAGACACACTGAGCCGAGACTCATTTCCAGGTGTGACCTGGGGAAGGAGGAAAGGGATATAAGCAGAAATACATAATGGATAAATGAGATAAATATACAGTTGCATAATTTATACAGAGAAGTATTGTACATTCAGATGGACTATAAACAAATAGTATTATACAACTGAGGATTAGATTACTATTCAGAAAAAAAACGTTTGGCATGAGGCTGGGCCTGTGAACGGCTAGGAACAGGTGCAGGTGGGGAGTGGAAGTTGTCGGATTTGGTATTTGAAGCAGTTGTGAGACTATGCATTTCTTAGGAGAGCTGGAAGTTGTTTCCATAAAGAGGGGAGTCTGTAGGTGAAGGCGGATTTGCCAGTGGATGAGGAAGGTTTGGGGAGGGATAAAGAATGGGAGTCCCTTGAGTGCAGTGAGTATGGACAAATAGCAACTGGTGTTAAACTCTCTGCCAGGAAAGGGGGGAGCTTTTTAGTGCTGTGCATTTAAGTGCAACACTGAAATATGTGACACTAAAATTTTGGTGTTGCCCTTAAATGTGTGACATGAAAAATATTTTTACCGTATATCATGATCATGGTCTGTAGAATGTGTTAACCCCTCCAAGGAGATTTTGCAGAGTGACTGTGAAATCACCTTTTGACCTCACTTGAAAATTCCTACTGTCCTTGTTCATGAGGTTGGGTTATATAAATAGTGTATTCAAAATCTGGGACTAAAATTTGTAAAATAGCCAAGTTATGAGTAAAAGTATGTGAGACACATTTTGCACATTTTAGTGCTGTGGATTTAAGTGCAAAACTAAAATGTTGGACACTAACATTTTTGTGTCACAAATTTTAATGTCACACTTTAGTATTGCACTGAAATGTGCAACATGAACTCATTTTGACCCTACTTCATGAAAATGGACACTGGAATATGTCAAATCCCACCCAAAATGGTGACTTCACAGTGTAACTATGATATCACCTTTTGAGCTGGACTTGAACATTCTTACTGTCCTTGTTCATGAGATAGCATCATGTAAACAGCACATTCAAAATATGAGGCTAAAAGATCGTAAATTGGCCAAGTTATGAGAAAAGGTACGTGTGACACAGAAAAGGAATTTGACTGTTGCACTTTAGTGTTGCAGTTAAAATTATTGTTACCCTGTTTTATGAACATGGTCTCCAAAATGTGTTGAATCCTGCCAAAATGTAGTTTCACTGAGTGACAGCAAAATCACCTTCTGACCTATACTTCAAAAGTCCCACCATCCTTGCTCATGAGGTTGGGTCATGTAAGCAGTATATTCAAAAATTGGAACTAAAACATTGTAAAATGATCCAGTTAGGAGTAAAAGCATGTGAGACACAACAATGGAATATTAATGTTGCATATTTTAGTGCCGTACACTTGAATGCAACACTTAAAACTGGGACACTATCACAATTGTTAGTGTCACACTTAAATATACAATACTAAAACTCTCAGCTTGTGACACATAAATTGGCCATTTCTATAAAATGATAGCCAAAGTCTCAATGAGGTATTTCTGGCTCATTTTGGGAAAAACAAAGATCATGGGCCTTATTTATAAAACTTTGCCCTGGTGCAAACCAGTTTGTATGTGCAAACTGGGTTTTGCACAAAGTGGTATTCGCAAAAGCCCAGTTTGCACCCTCAAACCGGATTTGTGCTGGGCAAAGTTTTGAGGGGGGCTGCAATGCAAGTGAGGGAGAGGGGGCCTGCATATCAGCACAGTCTCATTCAGTAAGTATTTTCTCCACCCAAGGGCCTTTTGCGGGGTTCCCTTGCATGGAGAAAATACCACCAACTGAGACCTGGAGGTATTCCGTGCAACCTTCGTGGCTGCCGGAGGTACTGCTGATCACCATCCCGAATATGTAATAATACTTTCCTTGGTGACCCAGTGGTTCCTCCATACCAATTATCGATTATCTGTAAAGTTTAACAAAACAGTAGAATACACTGCTGCTAGTGGACCCCCCACTCGCCAAGTGCTGGCCCAATCCCAGACATAAATATTTCCTTACTATTCCCTTGCATTTTTTTGGTCCCTCCCTCACTGAATGCTGACCAGTGACAGAAAAAGGCAGTGTCTCCTTGGTGGTCTAGTGGTCTCTGCCCAGTCCCGATCACTGATAGTCATTCCCATAGTACTAAAGCAAGGTACAATATTGTAGTGCCTGGAGGCAGTGGTTCCCTCCCACCTCCCTGATTGCTGATCGCCATGCCCACAGTTAAAGAAAAGAAATGTAATGTATGCCCTGGTGGTATTTGTATCCCCCATGTTCTCTGATTGACAGCCCATTATAAACAACATTATTTCCCTGGTGGCTAGCAGTCCCTCCCCCCCATCTGATCACCTACCTGATACAAAAAATTAATTGATCCTGGTGTCCGGTGTCCCCCACAACACAACCCCTGCATAAGTACATGAAAAATTACTCTGGTGGTCTAGCAGCCCCCCATCCCTGATCCCATGTTCAAGGAACTGCAACCGAACTCTGGTGGTCCTGTTCCCGGTACTGCTTGTCCAGCCCCTCCCTTCACATTGCCTTCCCCCATGTATAGGTGGCAATTCCAGAGTGCCCACTCCCTGTGGTGCCAAGCAGCCAAAGCCAACACTGCAGTGCCCAATCTCTAGTGTCAGATCCATTTAAGTTAATGTTCCTAAAAAAAAAGTCCCTCATTGTCTTCGTTTTTTTTAACCTGAAAATAAGAAAATCATCCATCGCTAACCTACAGCTAACATCCCCACCCACCTCCCTACTCAGTGCCCCTGTTCCACCCCACAATACACACCCTCATTCACCTAAACTGTCCTGCAGCATAGATCTACTCTTTGATAGCACGTCTTGCTGCTAGAACTGGCAACTGCAATATGAGAAAATAAATTAAGCCCGGTTAATGTATTTCATTGGGTTTTGAACTTCTATTCATAGCTTTATCATTTTTTTATATTTTTTTCACCAAATTTGCAACATGGCCTTTTTGGGAACCCCACCTCATTAACAAGGGAGGAGGAATTTTTCAACTCTGGCCCAGTACGTGATTTTGTGGTGGCTGTAAGAAATCACCTTTTGGGCAGGATTTGAAAATGTTCACCTATCTGGTTCATGAGGTGGGGTTGTAAGAAGTCTGTGTTAAAAATTTGGTGTAAAAATATGGTAAAATGACCATGATATGAGTGAACATTGAAATAGTTCAATGTTCACACATAGCTTCACTAATATTTCACATTTTTCCATGAAAATTTCATCATGACCTTTTTGGGACTCCACCTCATGAACAAGGCAGGTGAAATGTTTCAAATCTGTCCTATAAGGTGATTTCACAGGTTCACCACGAAATTCATGTTTTGGGTGGGATTTGAGAATTTTCATCTGCCAGGTTTATGTGGTGGGGTCATAAGAAGAATATGTTGAAAATGTGGGGAAGATATGGTAACATGATGAAGTTATGCGTGAACGCATAAATTCATTAAGTTTTAATATGTTGATTCCAAACTGTCACTGCAGCTATTTTTTCACACCACCTCATAAATGTGACAGGTGTTGCTTTTCAAATACTGAATAAAATATGCTTTCACATATGTGGTGCAAAATAATGTTTTGGCGAGTATTCTATAAATGCCACATGTCATGTTTATAAGGGGAGTCATAAAATGATTATATTGAAAACTTCGTCTCAAAATGTAAAATAAAAATAATTATTAAGAAACATTGTGTATGGTGGCAGCCTTGACCTCAGTGGGTAGAGTTTTATGATACTGTGGCAGTGAGCTGAGTTCGGTGGTGAGCTCAGTAGCCCAGCTGCATGGTCAGGGGCTGGGGGGGGGATGGTCTTGTCATGTGACACCAACCCTCAGGCTAGAAAGGGAAGGTGCATGTTTGCCTGCATTGGCACAAGTACAATGTAGTGAAGAGAACTCTTCTCTTGACATAGGGACATGCACCTCTATAAATGCCACATAAAAGCCAGCTGGGTGGAGCAAGGCTGGGGGAATGGCACTGTTAAGTGACACCACCCCCAGCCAGGAAAAAAAGTGCATTGTTGCTCACACAGGCCCAGGTACTATACAGTGAAAGCAACTCTCCTCTTGTCATATAGACCTACACCTTGGCACCTGTGGATGGCAGAGGGCCCTGTGCATTCAAATAAAATCAAATCAGTTTTATTTATAAAAAAGGTGCCTTTCTGAAACCAAGGCACCTGTACAATAAAATACATAAAATAAAATAAATTATTATAAAACAAACATATAATTTCCACAAAAGGCAATATAATAGCAGCATGGGACCTTTTCTGTCACACTAAGCAAGCCTTGAACCTGGTGCTCTGTGTACTTGAGGCAAGGGCTCTACCACTGTACCAAGGTGGCAACTACACTTATGGGTAGACCTTTCACCCTCTTCTACCCTTCTCATTACTGCTATCTGCAAACCCATCCTGTTGTTCCCCCCATACCCCTCTTCTCACCGCTCCCATCCAAATCCAGCCCCTACCATCTTCCCCTCTATCATCTAAGTTCCCCCATTTTTCTTCACTTCAGCTCTCACATCCTTACCAATCATGCCTGCACACCTCCTGCCTACCTGCCTTTCTCTCCTCCTCCTCCTCCTATTGCCTTCTGCTAACCCCAATGTCCCTGTTAACCCTCAGCCTCACTACTCTAGTGCTCCTACCTGCCCTCCTGCCCTCCCCTCCTTCTATGCCACTGCCCCTCCCTCCCCTCCTCCTCCTCCACTCACCCCATATGCTCCTCTCCACCTCACCCCCCATCTAGACACTACCTTTCCTCCCCCCTTTGCTCCCTCGGGCATCTTATTACTCAAACCTTCCCAGTCTGTGCTGCCCTACCCACCCCCTGTGCTCGGAAACCCCCCTTCTCTTCCTATCGCTCCCGGCGTAAACTCTCCTTCTGCCACCCTCTGTCCAGAGCGGCTCTCCACCTTCTGCTCCTGACTGGTAACATACATCCCAATCCCAGTCCAGCTTGCAAAGGCTCCTCAAAGGAATCCACTGGACTTCATATTGCTACCATGAACATATGTAGCCTCCTTAAAAAATGCAGCTCTCTCAATTGCTGGGTTGCGGTTCATAAACCTGACGTTATCTCAATAGTTGAAACTTGGCTGTCAGACTCTACCCTTGATTCCCTGGTCTCACTCCCTGGCTACTCCCTGGCTGTGCCATTTATGTCAAAGACCCTCTCATTGGACTAGCCCTCCCAGCTCCTGTCCTTGACTTCAGGGCTCAGACCCTAACCCTAAAACTATCTCCTGATCCCTCTAGGGGTCCCATCTACCTGACTACAGTGTACATACCTCCAAAAAAATCAAGCACAAGCACTAGGCCCACTAATTGATTATCTTACCTCCCTACCCCACTCCTCCGACCAAATCCTTGTGGGGGACTTGAACATCAATTGGCTTAGCCCTTCATCCACTTCCTCCCATGACGCCTTTGCAGCCATCGACCTAACCCAACTAGTCTCCCAACCCACTAGAGTGAATCCTAGAATGGGCTCTAGCACACTCCTGGATGTGGTCCTCACAAACCCGCCCTAACCGCATCAACAATATCCAAATCCTCCCGGACTGTCTTAGCGACCACTCCCTGTTCTCTTCTGTTGGTCAACCTCCTTGCCCAAACCCACAGCACAAACTTCCCTTCGGCAGCGTCTTAGACCTGGTGGGCTGAAAGGCCTTAAGCAACTCCTAGCCCTCATAGACTGGTCCCTATACTAACGCCCTGGATGTTGACGGCTCTTACCTTCTTTATCCACACCTTCCAACTCTGCTTGCGACATTTTGCACCCATAACTTTGCACGGTCCAAAGTAAGGCATGCCCCTGGTTACCCCACCCTGTGACAACTTCTTAAGCACAGGGACAATCTTAGCACATTGCCACGGAAACAGGCCACCAGTTGACAGGCTGGCCTATGCTGCTGCCTGGAACAAATGTACATGGGCCATCCATGGCGAAGGCTCCAGCACTATCAAGCCTCCTCACTTCCTCATGGAAACGCTAGGACCTTCTGGGACAACATTAAGCAGCTGATGGTGGCATGCATTTCCCCACACCGGCTTATCAACATTAATGGTTCAGTCTCCTCAGACCCTGTCCTTATTGCCAACCACCTCAACAAATCTTTCACAGACCTTAGCCGGTGCTCCCAGATAATTTCTTCCTCCCCATCCCTCCAGGTCTTTCCCTATTCTCCACACCTTGTTCTACCTGCACGAGTCACTGCCCAGGAAGTCAGACCTTACCTACTCAAGGCCTTAAAGAGTAACACAATTGGCAATGACTCCCTTGATCCCAGTCTTCTCCGTCAGGTTCTGGATCTGGTTATCTCACCAATCACCAGCCTATTTAACAAATCTCTCTGCCTAGGGCAATTCCCCTCTGCCTGGAAGATAGCTACTGTCACCCCAATACACAAGGGTGGTGATAGGACCCTCCCTAGCAATTATCGACCTATCTCAATCCTCTCTCCTCTCTCTAAGGCCTTAGAAAAAATTGTGGCCACCCAAATCTCTGAATACCTCGATAAATATAGCATCCTCTGCCCAGAACAACATGGTTTCAGAGCAGGCCACAGCACCAATACTGCCCTCCTGGAGTTCTCTAACTTTCTTTACACCTCACTGGACTCTGGCTCCCTAGCAGGTGCAGTGTTCATTGACTTATCAAAAGCCTTCGATACTGTCTCCCACCCCCTCTTGCTAGTTACCCTTAGTCACTTAGACTTTGCCACTGGGCCTGTTTCCTGGTGCTCCAGCTACTTGTCAGCCCGCTCACAACGTGTGAAAATCAACGGGAAACTTTCCAGCACCTGCCCTATCCGCTCCGGAGTCCCTCAGGGTTCCATTCTTGGGCCCTTGCTCTTTTCCCTTTTTTCTCAACTCCCTGCCCAGTGAATGTACTGGTAAAATCCTTCTTTACGCAGATGATGCTGTACTCTTTGCCTCCGACCGTAATCCCATCTCACTTCAGGATTCTCTGCAGGAATCCTACAATGACGCAGAAACCTGGTTTACTGAGTACAGACTCGTAATTAATCTAAAGAAAACCAAAACCATGCTCTTTGCCCACCCTCAAAATAAATCCAGTAACTATCCTCTCACAGTCCACTCCACCTCTAAACTCCCTATTGAGCTAGTTCACTCTTATAAATACCTAGGTATAACCTTGACCCTGCCCCTCTTTCATGCCCACATCTCTGCCCTTGCTTCAGCCTCTAACACTCAGCTGGGTATCCTCTATCATCATAAAAACTGCCTCCCCACGGATGCCCTCTGACTTGCAGTCACATCCTCTGTTCTATCTCTGGTAGACTATGGCTTACCCGTGTATGGTGCAGCAGACCAGACTGCCCTGCACAAGATCCACCTCACCTTAAACAAGGCCTGCAGGCTCATAACTGGGGCTCCTAGTCTAACCCACACTTGCCTTCTTTACACCATGGCTAATCTACTCAACCTAGATGAGTGCCTCAAACACCAAACCTGCCTCCTAACAAAAAAATCACTCCTTGGGCTATCCCCACCGGGTCTGTCAACCACTATCCACCGAGCAAACCCTACAGTGCATACCCGTATATCCCGCAAAACTGCACTGGTTATACCGAGGGCGAGAACCTCACAAGGTCAAAGGGCTTACACCGTACAGAGCCCCCTGTTGGTATAACACCCTCCCCGCCGGAATCACTGATGCCGCCTCATTATCGTATTTTAAAACTAGCCTTAGAAGTCACCTGCTCTCAACACGCAGCTGTACCTGCCTCTAAGCCTCCTCCTATCCTTCCAGACAAAGCTCGCTGAGCCACTCTCTGACCTTCTGTCCAGCTCTACCTTTACTTGCTACTATCTTCCCCACACTCCTCTTCTGATGTCTTCCACCCAGCCTTACCTTTATCTGCCTACTGAATCAATCTCCATGTAGCTACTGTATATTATCTACTCTGTAAAGCTCACATGTAAGCCTGTTGTATACTGTGTTTGACATATGCCTGTATTTTTGCCTGATTCCTAAATGTACTCTGATTTTTTGTCTGCCCTGATGTTTGTTGCTTGCACTGTTTTGTCCTCTCTGTGACGAGGTACCTTTGTAAATAAGCCTCTGGCTCAAAGGTTGTTAAACTGATGTTCTAATAAATAAATACATAAATAAATAATAAAGTAAAATGACCCCATCAATCAACAAAAGCCAAGTTAAAAAATTAAGTTTTTAAAGCAGTTTTAAAACTCTGGATGGTTAGGCAATCTCATACCCGATGAGGTAGAGAGTTCACAGGGACGGAGCAACAAAGCTAAATGCCCGTGCTCCCGATGTCTGCAAATGTACCCTGGGAACCTCTAGCAAGCCGTCGTCGGTGGATCGGAGAGGACAGAGGGGACAGTAGGGACAAAGGAGATCTTTCAGGTAACTCGGTCCCTGGTTGTGTAGGGCCTTATAGGTTACCAAAGCAACCTTAAAGGTGATCCGCCACTGTATCAGCAGCCAGTGCAGACCATGGAGCACAGGCATTATATGACTGGCTCTCGAAGCACCAGTCAATAGCCTGGGTGCCGCATTCTGCACCAGCTGCAAGTGGCGGATATCAACCCCCTGCTGCCTTAGGTAAAGGGCATTGCATTAGTCAAGGCGGGAGGTAACGAAGGCATGAACCAACGTCGGAAGATCATCAGGAGGAACCAGATGTTTCACCAGGGTGATATTTCTCAGATGGTAAAAAGAAGTTTTAACAACTGCTGACACTTGTGATTTTAGGGTCAGACAGTCATCAAATATAATGCCCAGGTTCCGCACCTGGTCTGAGGTAGCATTGATTGAGAGATGGACTGTTTGCCCCGTGCATCTGTATCTGTGGTCACATGGAAAAGCAGGCCCCCTGCATTTCCACAGCCAACCAGACAGCCTCATGAACTTAATGTCCATCACTGCATGGAAGGGCTCTGCATTGGATAGACACAGGGGGATCCTAGAAACAGAGCTGGGGAGCTAAGGTTGGAGATCAGAGTCTACAGTAGCACAGTACACAGGGTCTTTAGGGCAGGAGGTCCTTTTCTGCTGACAGCTTCTATGTTTCTATGTCTTTCCTTAGTGCAGGGTCCAGAGGGCCTGCAAGTCTACATCTGTTCAAGGGCAAGTCCGGGCCTTGCATGAAGAGAGCTACAACAGTTTTTGTCGGCAACATGTGGGGAGACTTACCTCTCTGTCTTTGAAGAGTGTATCACTATAAGACACTAGCCTGAGCTGGGAGCAGCACCAGGCAGCTTCAGACAGGAAGCACAGCCTAGGGGGAGGAGTGAGCATTAGGGCTGAAAATGACAACCCCAAGGAAAACCTCACCACTGATTTGTCAGGACTCTGCAGATCCCAAACCACAATGTGTTTTCCTTTTGCTTCTTGAAGGGTAAGAGTGAGGAGTTAGGGTTGAGAACTCTAATGCCACATTTCTCTATAATTGTTGAATTTTGTTGAACCCAAACTGGTGCATTAATGCAGTTTTCCACAAAGAATATGTATTATAGTAGTGCAGTAGTTAAGGTTGAATAGGCTGTTTAATGTTAACCCCCTAACTTTTCACTTTAATGGCTTTGCCCCCGTTAAATGGATTTGCATGATATTTTGCATATGTAGTGAGGGGGTGCAACGTCTCTTATAGAAACATAGAAACACAGAAACATAGAAACATAGAATTTGACGGCAGATAAGGACCGCTTGGCCCACCCAGTCTGCCCATTTCCCTACCTACTGGATAAGCTGCAGATCTTAGTTAACCAGCAGCCTACTTCTTCCTACCCCCACCCCCTAGAATTGCCTTATGACTATCCCATGCATGCTTGAATTCTCCACTGATTTTGACTCCACAACCTCCGGAAGGCCGCTCCATGCATCCACAACCCTCTCTGAAAAATACTTCCTTAAATTACCTCTGAGCCGCCCCCCATCTTCAAATTGTGCCCTCTTGTTCTTGCACACCTCTTTTTTTGAAAGATGCTACCCTCTTGGACTTTGTTGATTCCCTTGAGGTACTTGAAAGTTTCTATCATGTCCCCCCTCTCCCTCCTTTCCTCGAGGCTATACATATTAAGCTCCTTAAGTCTCTCTTCATACGACTTCCGGTGCAGACCCTGCACCATTTTAGTTGCCCTCCTCTGGACAGCTTCCATCCTGTCTATGTCTTTGCGAAGATTAGGTCTCCAGAACTGCACACAGTACTCCAGATGGGGTCTCACCAGCTGTCTGTACAGAGGGATAATAACTTCCTGTTTTCTACTGGTGATGCCTCTCCCTATGCATCCCAGTATCCCCCCAGCCCTCCTTGCTGCCCTATCACATTGCTTGCCCATCTTTAGGTCATCTGATATGAATACCCCCAGGTCCCTGTCCATTCTTGTTGTTGTTAGTATCTCACCCCCCATTGTGTACTCTTCCCCTGGGTTTTTGTTTCCCAGGTGCATTACCTTGCACTTCTTAGCATTGAATTTAAACTGCCATACATTTGACCATTCCTCTAACCTTTCCAAGTCCCTTCTCATCCTTTCCACCCCACCCTGTGCATCAAATCTGTTGCAGATCTTAGTGTCATCTGCAAAGAGACATACTTTTCCTTCCAGTCCTTCTGCAATGTCGCTTATAAAGACATTGAAGAGGACCGGTTCTAATACTGAACCCTGTGGTACCCCACTAGTAACCCTCCTTTCTTCTGAGTGGACTCCATTTACTATAACTCTCTGTGTCCTATTATCCAGCCAATTCTTTACCCAGGCTGTCATCTTGGGACCCACTCCCAGGCTGGCTAACTTGTATATTAATCTTTTGTATGGGACTGTGTCAAATGCCTTGCTAAAGTCTAGGTAGGCCATGTCCACAGCCCCTCCCTGATCTACTGAAATGCCAAGTTCCATTCCAGACAGATGTGTAGATTCCAAGATCTGTGTAGTGCATTTTTAGGAAAAATCTGGAGGTGTTTTTTTATTTGCTGTCTATCAGGGTCTTTTGGATAGATGTTTGATATTCTCCTGAGCATGCTCAGAACCAAAATTTCAAATTCTTATATCTTAGGAATAGATTAATATTTTTTCACCAAAGTAACACAAGGCACCATACTGGGGCAAACACCCTCTATCCTGAAAATTTCAGACCAAAATTCCAAACTGTCTGGGATATATATACATATATATATACTGTATATATTACATGCTTTTGACTTTTTCCCATTATAAAAACTATCATATATTTCCCAATATATGATGGTAGTTAACTAACATGTAATTACAACACTCTATTACATTAAAATAAACACACTATTAACACTCTATTACTATTATGAGTGTGGAAAAAACATTTATTACAGAACTATTAACATGTGTAACAACCATTGGAAAAACACATGTAACAACAACCTACTAACCACCCAAATCATAGCCCTAACAGCCTCTCCAACCACAGCCCCTGCAAAAAAAGGCCCCAAATCAATACAAACCACTTTTACTGCTCCCTCGATATCACTTGTCAAACTAACAACCACACATAGAAATCAAAGTTAAACTGTGTAAAACAAAGGCCTCTTAAAACACTTTCCAAACATTTCACATGCTGTGCTTGTTGCCACTTTTACAATAGGCAAAAACCAGACACTAAACCACACCCTAAACTCTGCCCCTAGCCCCACCTCTTTTGATGACTGTTGACAATACTTATAGCAACAGTTCAACAAAAATGTTAACATACTGTATCTGTTAAATTGTTTTTCTAGGTTCTTCCTAGTTATTAATTAATTAATTTAGTTAATTCGTTAGTTATAGAAATTGCTTTATTAGGTAAGCATAAAGAGTAAAATAAATTTCATTTACAGACATGAACGGGGGTCAAAGGAAATACTGTTAATAATTTACAATGATATATAATAAATGACTTATTTCCTATAATGTGTGCTTTATGTATGTGTTTTCTGGATCCAATTCCTTTTCAAGTCCACAATACTATTTTGAAGCCAGAAGAAGTGATCATACTTTCTTCTAGAAGAAAAAAAACACTATTTTATTTAATAAAAAATAATAATTTAAACCATTTAAAAATGCTTACATTGTTTTAGACAGAAAAGTTTACAAGCAAATGAAACTGGAAGACAAGTGAATCTTTTAGTGTTACAAAAGGTTAGAATAAGACTTTTTACTCAGCTTTGCTGCTGTGCTGCTTTAAGAAGCAGAGTGGAAAAGATTATCTTCTAATGGTCTTAATGACCATATGTTACACCTCCCAGTCTGACTTGTTTAACCTGGAAATGCAGCTGAAAAAATGAATGATACGACAAAATGTGTTTAAAAATATGTGAGCACTCAAAATGACTATCGCTTAGCAAACCTGGATTACTGAATAGGGACTTTGAAAAATCAGATTACCAGGTAAAAAAAACTGACAGGTGGTAACCCTAACTCTGCTTCGTTTTCCTAAATGTGTAAAACAGGTCTACTGAAACACTCACCAAACATTTCACATGCTATGCTCCATTTTCCTAACTGTATAAAACAGGCCTACTGAAACCCTCACCCAACATTTCACATGCTGTGCTCCATTTTCCTAACTGTGTACACCAGGCCGACTGAAACACTCACTAAACATTTCACATGTTGTGCTCCATTTTCCTAACTGTGTAAAACAAGCCTACTGAAACCCTCACCAAACATTTCACATGCTGTGCTCCATTTTCTTACGTGTGTAAAACAGGCCTACTGAAACACTCACCAAACATTTCACATGCTGTATTACATTTTTCTAACTGTGTAAAACAGGCCTACTGAAACACTCACAAACATTCCACCTGCTTCCTTCTATGATGCTGTCTTCATACATACTAAAAGAAAAACCAGTTCAGCTAGACTTCCTTATATACAAAGCCACTGCACTATGGAAGCCTTAAAGGGACAAAACTATGCAGCACTTTAAATGCCTTACAATACGGAAGAATACTATGAACAAACACTAGACGGAACGCTACAGAACTATAAAAACACTCTGGCTGGGATATTCAGACTGCACCAGACTGGGGCACAAGCCTGGGTGCAGCACAACTGGGATGCACCAGGGTGAGGACCAGGCAATATTCAACGGTACTGCGCCATGGCTCAGCACCGTTGAATATGGCACTGAGGGCACAAGCATTGAACATGGTGCAGTGGCATTGCGCTGGGTGCAAGAGGCAGTAGGGGAGCAGGGGGATGCGCCAGCACAAGTGTACTTGCGCTAGGCGCATAATCCCAATATTCAGAACTGCACATGCAAATGAGGGCATAATGTCTGCAAGGTGCAAATGGGGCCATTTTCATGTCATTATGATCCCATTTGCATGTGGTGCACCAATCCCCCATGACTGACTTGCACCTAGCACCTTGCCAGGCTGCAGCCGTCAGGGACCAATGTCCTGCAGTTCCCTCTCCTCGCTGCCGGATCACAGGCAAATGTTAAAAATAGCTCTGATGGCCCAGTGGACCAGATAACCCTTGCCCACTCATGGGCAGTAATATACATGAAATCTTTGGTGGTCCAGTGGATCTTACCCCTTGCCCAATCGTAGGCTATGTGGTAAGTATAATCCCTGGTGGTCCAGAGGAACGTTTCCCCCCCGCCCAATCTTGGGTGTAAGTATTTCACAATCCCTTGGGGTCTAGTTAAACCCCCCCTTGCCCGATCACGGACACACACATGCAAACCCTGGTGGTCCAGTGGACCTGCTCCCCAGCCCGATTGCAGGCTTAGTATAATTAGTATTATCCCTGGTGGTCCAGTGGACCGATCCCAGCCTGATCATGGGCTTAGTTGAAATAAAATCTCCCTGGTGGTCCAGTGGACCGATCCCAGCCTGATCACGGGCTTAGTTGAAATAAAATCTCCCTGGTGGTCCAGCAGCACTCCTCCCACCCACCCACCACCCTGCTCCCCCAGTCAGCGGTGCAGCTGCTCCACCTGCAAGCCGCCTGGCGCTCACCGACTAACAGCATACAGTATGGCTGTCGCCCATTGGTCCTGGCGTGGGCCAAAGGCGTCGAACTTCATACTACACAGTCCCGATATGTGAATGGTTTGTGTTATGACAGTTTTTACTATGTTGTAATGAAGAGGTGTGCTTTTTCTGTACTGTGAGGCCGTGGTGAAGTGGGGGGATTGCTGGGGGAGACCTTTATGGGACGGTGTACTCTATGGTGGAGTGGGGGATATTTTTTTAGAAAATGTGGAGATTATGAGAAAAGAATCGTGTAAAATATGATAGAACTGTAAACTATCTACAAGGGACACATCAGAGTTTGGGAGCTATCCTTCCTTGTGGGGTATGATGGCTCATTCCTGATCTATTCAGGTTTACTCCCAAAATGTCAACGGGCTTTACAACCCAATGAAATTATATAAGGTACTCTCCCTGATAAAATAAAATGCTACCCTACTTTTGTGTTTCTACAAGAAACCCACCTTTCTAACGAAGAGCATCAAAAACTCACCAAGTTTGGTTATTCTTAGGTAGTGGCCTCCTCATATGGGGGGGAGGAAGGAGGAGGTGGCCATTTTAATTCCACCCCAGACCCCATACAGGTGACTACTATGTATGCTGATCCAGAGGGCCACCTTGTTTATTGCTGGCAGACCATCTTGAGGGACAGCCAATAACTTTGGTAAGCCTGTACCTTCCCCAGGCACTGATGTCCAGACAATGAGATCCCACCTTCAAAAATAACAGACCTTCAGATGGGTACCCTTATTGTGGGTGGTGTTCATAACTCAATTTATGATAATAAGGATACAACCAATTCCTGACCCCCACAGAAAACAAATACACAGAAGGTAGCCCAGAATTATTTCAAAGAGATACACTGGTTGGATGTGTGGTGTCTACTGCACCCTTCGACCAGGGAATATTCCCATTATTCTGCACTCCACAAAATATATACCAGAACTGACTACTTCCATATACTGTATCTGGTGAGCACCAACATTTGGTTATGGATTGCCAGATGCTTCCATTTCCCCCTACGGACCACTACTTGGTGCTACTCACACTGGCATGGGGCTCTCCCAAAAAAACAACACATTGGAGATTCAATAACTATTTGTTGAATCTTCTCTCTTTTCACACTCAAGCTAAGAGTGGATCCAGAATATAATTTGAGAGAACTCCCACTCAGAAATAAAGCCAGGCACTCTGTGGGGCACACTCAAGGTGGTGCTGAGGGGGGGAATTAAAAATGTGCATCCTACTATAAGAAAACACAGGCGGCCCTATTAGATAAACTTCAGATACAATTAAAGGATCTGCAGAATAGACAAGTGGGAGGAGATGATGGGGTTACCCCTCTTATGGAGGATACCAGGCAAAAGATGCAGGCCATTCTGAATGCTAAAATGGAACAGGCCTTGCACTTTCTCAAACAAAAGTATTATGTTGGGGGCCCCCAGGGCAACCTGTTTGCTGGCACATCAGCTATGATAATATACTCTTAAAGCCACCATAACCCATATAAGGTGCCCTACCACTGGTTCATTATTGCACCAACCCATGCAGAACTTGAAAGCATTTAGATCTTTTTATCAAAAACGATATATTCCGGAAATGGCATCTGACTGCCAAGCCATTAATGATTACTTGAGTAACTTATGATTGTCAAAGTTTTTCCCCAAAGCATAAAGCCATACTAGATGTCCTAATTAGGCACTAAGAGTTGGATCAGGCCATGAAGGTGTTGAAATAAACAAGGCACCCGGTCCCAATAGTTATACAATTTTATAAAGCTTTTAAAAATATTTTGATTCCCCCATCTTCAGCTGGTGTGCAAGAGGTTACTTGAGGGAGACTCATTACCCCATATGGTCCTATGCCACAATATCTTGTATTCTTAAATAGGGGAAGGATCCACGCCATTGCTCTTCATATAGGTCAATATCAGTTTTAAATATTGAATACAATTGTTTGCCATGGTCATGGCCAAGAGGCTGGATGGGGTCCTCCCATTTTTTAAAGATGGAGATCAATGTGGGTTTATTAAAATTTGGCAAACCCAGGATAATATTAAAATAAGTTTACACGTTTTATACCATGCCACCCAGTCACAACAACCTTTTCTGTTATTAAGTTTAGATGCTGAGAAGGCATTTGACTGGGTGGCATGGCCATTTTTATTAGCTACATTATCCCACATGGGATTTACAAAATAATTTGCCCGATTAATCTCCCCTATATTCACATCCCCTATGGCCTATATCAGGATTAACGGCTCAATTTCAGCCCCAGTCCCTTTGCTTAGAGGTACTAGACAGGTGTATTCCCTGTCGCCTTTACTGTTTGCCATTTATTTAAAACCTTTGGTGCAAATGAAGAAGAATCAGCATTTATATAGCGCTTTTTCATACATCCAAAGCGCTTTACAAGCAATGCTAGACTGGTAGTGAAGTGACTGAATGTGTGGTGGCAGTCATATCGCACATCATCACCACCGCACAGCCTGGATAATTGCCTGAACCAGTTTATGGGAAGGGGAATGTTGGCCAGGACACCAGGAATGTTCCCTACTCTTTTGCAAAGAGTGCCCTGGGTTCTTTTACTTCCACCTGGACAACACCAGGATGGGCAGAAGGGACCTCGGTTTAACATCTCATCTAAAGGACAGCACACCCCAGCAGTACAGCACCCCCCAATACTGCACTCAGATGCCAACGATTTTTAGGTGCGAGTCCAATCCCGGTGTGGGACGAGAACCCACAACCTTATGGTCCAGAGGCGGATGTGCTACCAACTGAGCCACACTGACATCCAAATGATCCGTCAAGCCCTCAAAGTGATACGGATTACCCTAGGGGGATGGCAACAAAAATTAGCTTTGCATGCCGACGATCTTCTCATTTATTTGGTTGCCCCAGATCACTCCCTCCCACTGCTTTGGCATATCTTGACTGAATTTGGCAGCCTAGTGGGATGCAAAATTAATGTGACAAAAACTGAGGTATTGCAAATACAGTATACTCCATCCCCGGAAATTAAGGGAACATTCCCTTTTCATTGGGGTCTGACCTCCCTGAAATATTTAGGAATTTATTTGACAACAGGCCACCAGAAACTTTACCCCCAAAATTATAACCTCTTACTCAGACAACTGAGTAGTGACTTGAAAAGATGGTGATTTCGCCCTCTCCCCTTTATACCATGCATAGACATAATACAGATGAACCTATTACCTCAATTTTCATATTTGACACAAATATTACCAGTTAACATTCCATCTAGTTTTTTGGGGGTGATTAACAGAGGTATCTCATGTTTTCTCTGGGATCTTCAGTGCCCTAGAATTTGTTTTGCTACATTACACCTGCCGAAGAGGAAGGAAAAATGGCTCTGCCCGACCTGCAGAATTACAGGGCTTCTCAAATACACACTACCTTTACTAGGATTACTAGGATTTTATTGACATAAGGGGGCCATCAGGCCCATTATATATGTCTCCCAATTAAGTTGGATAATTACACCAGTAAATCATCATTATAGTACGTACGATCTGAATAATTTTTGAATATATCCAGACTAGCACTATCTATTGCATCCTGAGAGAGTTTATTCCAAACAAGTGGTGTTTTGACTGTAAAGAAGTAATCCCTTTTAAGTGTTTTAGTCTTTTCAACCAATATTTTCTGATTGTGAGAATGAAGATCATTTCTTGTATTGCTATAGTGCGTATTAAAATCCTGCAAACCATCTTGACTATGTATTATTTTATATAACAGTAAAAGGTCTCCTCTTTGCCTTCTAGCCTCCAATCTGTGCAGACCAGTCTCCTGCAATCTATAAAAATATTGCTCAGTTTTGAGTCTAGGAATGTATCTAGTTACTTTTCTTTGCACACCCTCCAACAAGTTAATATATTTTTTTAAGTACGGGGACCAGAACTGGGAACCATAGTCTAGGATAGGCCGAACATAGGTTTTATATAAGGGTATACTAAGATGTTCCGATCTTCCAATAAATGCTCGTCTTATTCTTGTAAGTAGGGACTGAGTAGTATTGGCTAGTTTTCTACACTGACTATTAGACATGAAACTACCATTAACCATAATTCCTAAATCTCTAACACAACTAGTTGATTTGATTATGGTTTGATTAAGGATATAGGAATATCCAGGGTTATTTTTGCCTATGTGTAGAACCACACATTTTTCTATATTAAATCTCATTATTTTCATGTGCCCATTTTTCAACTTCTGCAAGATTAGTAATCAACTGAAAATGTTTGTCTAAGGTATTTATTTCACCACCCAACTTGGTGTCATCTGCAAATTTACTTATATGGGATTTAATATTTTTGTTCATATCTAAAACATAGATGTTAAATAATAAGGGTCCAAGTACCGAACCCTGGAATACTCTACTACCCACATCGCCCTCCTCAGATAGTACGCCATTTATACGCACCCTTTGACTCCTATTTAATAACCAGTTGTATATCCAATAAATCAGATAGCTATTAACTTTTAAAAAAATAAGTTTTGTAATTAATTTATCATGATCTACTCTATCGAATGCTTTAGAGAAATCCAGTAGGATCACATCAGATGGAATCCCAACATCCAAACTTTTACTGATACTGTCATAGAAGGTCATCAAAGTTGTGGTGCATGATCTCCCCTTAACAAAACCATGCTGTTTGATATCAGTTTGGTTCGTTACTTCTAGATGCTGCAGCAGCCTCTTTTTAATAAGCCGTTCCAATAATTTGCAACAATGTGAAGTAAGGCTGATTGGCCTATAGTTATCAACTCTACCCTTGTCACCAGATTTATGAATGGGTACAACCAATGCTTTTCTCCAGTCATCTGGTATACAACCTTCATATACAGACATATTGAAAAGTAAAGAGAGGGGGTAAGCCAAAATATGGCTAGTTTCTTTAAGTAATATGGTGTTTATGCTATCAGGTCCTATACTTGATTGGGTCTTGAGCTGTTCTATGAGATTAATAATTTCATCCTCTAGGAAGTATACCGCTTCAGATTTTGTAATAACCTTCCTCTGGCTTCATCCTCAATATGGGGCACACTGGAAGGCATTGGAGCTTCAAAAGGTGGACTTAAATAATTGACATCTCTTCTTTTGGCACAACCCTTTCCCCCACTAGCTACTGTCACTTTCAATCCTTATACCTCCCTGACCCTGCAGTGCTGGCGGGCTAGCCTATCTTTAAAGCACATTCGGGAAACAAGATTCTTGTTATATTCTATATCTTATTTGGCAGACTTCCAGCCAGCAAGTATGGATTACAGTTTTCACCACTGGGAAAGAAAGGGCTTAAATTTGGCTTGCCATTTTATAACTTAGAGGCAACTCCTCACTTTTGAGGAGTTACAACAAAACATGCTTTACACCCACAAGATAGATATAGATACTTATAAGTATCTACATATACTGAAAAGTGGTTATCCCAATGGGTGGAGCCTGAAGCTATTCCACCATTTATTGAAGTTTTTTACTGGGGAATTGAAGGCAAGGTACTTCTACCACATATGATTTTGTACGCTGTTTTACAAACTAAAATGAGTTGTCCATTGATCTCTTTAAAACAAACATGGGAAAAAGACTTGGGTATACACCTGGAGGAGGTGGATTGAGAGAGACATCTATGCCATTTGCAGAAAATCACCAACTCATACTGTATCTCTGGAGGAAGTTTTCCTGGAAAGGGACTACAGTATTAGATACTTTCATACACCGGCTATCCAGGTGAAATGTCTCCAGGGAAGAGGAGCGTTGTCTTGGAGGGGATGTGGTAACTCCCTTGCAACACATGGCCATATATTTTGGTTGTGCCATTTTATAGCCCTTTCTCCAAGCATTACGGGGAGAACTGGAGACACTTTTAGCTACCCCTATAACCCTGACTGTATAATTTTTCCTGTTCTCTATATATGAAGCTCCTTTATGCTCTCCACATAATACAAACCTACTGAATATTGCATTACTGGAGGCCAAGAAGGCTATCAATGAATGATACTTGTCTGGTCCCCCCCACAATATCCTAATTACAAGATATTTTAATTGGCATTTTTAAAATGGAAAAAATAACTGTATTTGTGGGTAACCACCTTGAAGCCTTTGAGGTGTTCTGGAGGAGATGGGTGTTTTATACTATGGCTGTAAGAAGGGATTTTGTCCCATGAGGTAGGTGGGTGGCCCTTTCAGTTCTCTTATATCTTAACAGAATGACCCTGTGCATGGGGCCTGGTGCCCCCCCCCCCCCGAGTGCTCCTTTGGGGAGTGGTGGTTTGCCCCCGGCTTGGCTTTCTCTCCCTTTCCCCTGTTTGTGCCTCACCACCAAATTTGTCCTTGGCTTGTTTAAGTTGGATTCTAATTATTATTTTGAAACAGGAGTCCTTATAGAAAAATGTCCAAGGTGAGCATTTATGTGATCTTTTTACACCTCTCAAATGTTGTCTGTCTTGTTAGTCTTGTTAACTTGTTGTGTTTAGTATCAATTTTATTGCCTTAAAGTTTTTGTGTAGTATATAAGTAAGCTGATATCCTCAGGAAATGCATCTATATGTATTTATTATTGTACATACTGGTATCAAATGGATGTATTTTGCTGGAGAAAATCCTTGATAAAGAATTAATGTTTAAAAAAAAACCATACAAACATACGAAGAAGCCAGCAGAAGAAGGTCATTTGATGTATCAAGTCAGCTCGAATTGCAGGGTCTACAGCTTGAGCTAATGTCCCTGCCCTCCCTCCCCACTTCTCCCATTCTCTCTACCCATAATCCTTACCTTCCCCCATGCCTATCCCAGCCTCTCTTAAAGCTGCCCACTGTGTTCAATGAGATGACCTCTTCTGGCAGCACATTCCAAGTGTCCACCACCCTCTCTGTGAAAAAGTGCTTCTTGACCTCCCTCCTAAACCTCCCACCCTCCAGCTTAAGACTGTGCCCCCTCATGTTATGGTTGCCACTCAGCTAAAAGATACTCTCCTTATCAACCTTATTTATTCCTTTTGAGTACTTGAAGGTCCCAATCATGTCCCCTTTCTCTCTCTCCTGTCTTCTAGGGAGTACATGTTCAGTGCCTTCAATCTCTCCTCATATGCCTTGCCCTGCTGACCCACTATCATCTTTGTAGCCCTCCTCTGGACCTTCTCCAGCAGGTTAATGTCCTTTTTGAGGTGTGGGCACCAGTACTGAATTCCATACTCTAGATATGGCCTTACCAGTGACCTGTACAGGGCAGTATAACCTCCTCTCTCCTACTACTGATCCCCCTAGATATGCATCCCAGCATCTTGTTTGCCCCTGTGTAGAGTGTTTTAGGTCACTAGTGATCATCGCTCCCAGGTCCTTCTCCTCCTCTGATGCAGATACTCGGAGTCCATACAGGTAGTACTCTGTCCTGGGATTCTTGGCTCCAATATACATAACTTTGCTTTTCTTGGCTGCCTGATCCTGGACCACTTCCCCAGCTTTTTCAGATCTTTCTGTAGGTCCTGTATCCCTTCAGCTGTGTCCACTCTTCCACAGAGCTTGGTGTCATCTGTGAATAGGCACATTTTGCCCTTAATGCCATCTCCAATGTCATTGATGAAGACATTAAACAACACCGGCCTCATCACAGAGCCCTGCACAACCCCACTGGTTACCTCTCTAGTGCCAGATAACTACCCCCCCACACACAACCACCCTCTGGGTTCTGTTCCTCAGCCAGTTTTCCCCCCATCTGGACATCTTTTCCCCAACCATGAGATCCACCAACTTCCTGATCAACATTTTGTGGGGCACAGAGTCAAAGGTCTTGCTGAAATCAAGACAGAGGATGTCAACTGCTTGGCCCCTGTCTACTGTCTTAGTGACACAATCAAAGAAGTCAATCAGATTTGTTTGACATGACCCCTCCCCATGAACCCATGCTGCCTCGCATCCTGAAGACCATGCTCCTCTAGATATTACACCAACCTTTCGTTTAGTATGGTCTCCATGAGCTTGCCCACAATGGAGGTCAGACTGACTGGTCTGTAATTCCATAGGTCATCCTTCGGACTGCTTTTGTGGAGGGGCACTACATGTGCTGTTCTTCAGTCTTGCGGTACCACTCCTGACTCTAGTGAACTATAACTAAACTTATACACTCTAACTTAAGCAAATACACTAAACAAGCTAGGCAAAACAAACAACACACTTTCTTTTAAAGCAAAACCTACTAACCTAATGTAATATATAAAATAAAAGTTGGCAAAATCCTGTGTGAGGAAATAATAGTATCTCAAGGTTGAACAAGCTCATAAAGGCCACTCGCCCTTTGGGCTCATGGCTTCATGGCTTGCTCAATTCTTCAATGGTATTATCACTTTGTCATCATTTATTCTGTCTCTCTCTCTATATATATATACATATGTGTGTGTATAAATATATATATATATGTGTGTGTGTGTGTGTGTGTGTGCATGTATGTATGTATGTATATATCTATTATAGTGGAGTGGTAGTGCCTTTATAGTTAGGGCTGAGTAGGCTATTTAATGTTAAACACCCAATTTTGCACTTTAATAGCTTCATCCCCATTCTATGGATTTGAATGCACTATCTGGAGGGCAAAATTTCTTGACATACTAAGTTTCATTCTGATCCAGTGTGCAGATTCTGAGATCCACATAGTGTATTTTGAGGAAAAATTGTTTGTTCATTTTTTTGCTGTTTTTGTTTATCATTAACTAGCACCAAGACGATTTAGGAATTTGGTCTGAAATTTTCACGGTGGAAAGGGCTTGCCTCAGAATGGTGCCTTTCATTGGTTTGGTAAAAATATTAATCTGTTCCCAAGTTATAAGGATTTGACATTTTGGTTCTGAGCATGCTCAGTAGGGTCTTTAGAATAGATATTTGATACCCTACTGAATATGCTCAGAACCAGAATTGCAAATCCTTATAACTTGGGAATGGACCAATATTTTTTCACCAGACCAAAGAAAGGCACCATTCTGGGGCAAACCTTTTCTAAGAAACAGATTGGTGAGGATACAGCCCACTCACCAAATACGTAATCAAGTAGAAAAATAATTTATTTAATTAATGCCATGAGCAAGGTGTCCATAAATCAAAAGTTTCAGATAATTCAATCCTTCCTCAGTAAGGTGATAGTTTAGTGTGGGAAATTATTGATACAGATATGTAAAGAACTCCCCCCCCCCATTTTGTTCAAAGTTAATATTTTTGTATTTAAGAAATTACATTTGATCATATTAAAGTGAGGTAGTTCACTATATATACAGTAGTATCAGAAATAATTATTTTGGGCATCTGGTGAGAGGTTTGGTCCCAGAAATACACAGTTTGGTTCCTGTTTGATTTGGATGCCACAGTAATTACCCTCACATAGTAAAAGGCAGCCTTTCTCTATAAGAGATTTAAAATTATAAGTATATGAGAGGGCAATCGTAACTATGTAATGTAAGAATCATTATAATAATGAAAGATATATTTGGGCATGAACATTATGACCCGTGGAGACACCTAGCAATTTTGTTTTCAGTTGCAAGGTGCTGCTTTTTAGCGGGTCAGTCACAAAGGAGTCTGTACGAGTTGAAGACTTATCATTGTGCACCCAGTTCCCCAAGTGGTCATGCAGCATAAATGAACTATGCAAGACACTGGCCGGCATCTCCATTAAGAAAGCACAGAGGTCGTAGCATTGTCCTGCTAAACCTTGGTGAATTAAAACATACTATTGGAAAGTTCTTTATAGAGCAGTTACAATTAAAAAAGCAGTTTGCCCAAACTCTGATACAGCATTGACATTTTCTAAATATGTTGAGATGTTTTATAAATCGGGAAATGAATGCTGAACTATTTGTGGGTAAAGGAAAACAAACCTAGAAGCGACAATTATAGGCAGCAAATATTGAGGATGCTTATAGGTTTCTTTATGACTTTTTATGAAGTTCATATAAGATGCTGGATAGTCTGGCTGAGACTTCTGTTAATATATGACATACTGTACAATTGAAACACTTAAGTTAAAGTGGAATATTTTGCTGCTTGTTTATTTTTGTGTTTGAATACATTTTTATTTCTACTTTCAAAAAGAAACTTCTGATTATTATATATTTCATACTGCCTATCTAATGTCACTCTACTACACACTTTTTGAGGTATGAGAAATTAATTTCTGAATTTAATTTTATACGTAAATTAAGAATATTAAGAGTTGAGATGGAATTATTTAAACCCCAACCCCATTTATTCAGACAGGTGAACTGATTTATGTACATTTTTACATTTAAGTTTAAGTAAAGACTTTTATTAAAAGGAGAGACAAGGACAAGAAAACTAATGGGTATTACAAGTTTGCCTGGTGAGAATTTTGTATTAGTTCAGATTTATTAAATTATATAAGAAACTGAGTGGATGGAAAATAATTTCTATAATTTTGTTGTTTTTAGACAGAATATTATTGTTGTCTCACTGAGGAAGGATTGAATTACCTGAAATGTTTGATTTATGGACACCTTGCTCTTGGCATTATTTAAATAAATTATGTTTCTACTTAATTACATATTTGGTGAGTGGGCTCTATCCTTACCAATCTGTTTCTTAGTTGTTGTCTGCTTTGATTGGTACAGGGCTACTCCCAATTGAATACCATTTTTTCTTTCTGAACTGAGTTTGCCTGGGCTAGATATACTTCTTGCAAACCCTTTCTACCCTGAAAATTTCAGATCAAAATTTCAAACTGTTTGGGCTGTATAGTTCATGAGGTGGGTTAATAAGAATGCTATGCTGAAAATTTACTGTACAAATATGATAAAATACCCAGGTTATGATTGAAAGTTGCAGCATTTCCACACTTACTCACAACTTGACTAATTTTCAGTATTTTGACTCCAAACTTTCAACATAGCTATTTTTCCACACCACCTCATAAACATGACAAATGTCATTTTTTAAATCCTGGGAAGAGATGTCTTTTCACACTTCTGGTGTGAAATTATATTTTGGACAATATACTATAAATGCTACATGTCATTGGGCAGTCATAAAATGACTATCTTGAAAACTTGAGAACAAAATTAAATAAAAAAGAGTGAATTTGTGAAGCGTTAACATATGAAGAGTGACTGTGTAAAGAGTGAATGTGTGAAGACTGAATGTGTGAAGAGTGACTGTATAAAGAGTGAATGTGTGAAGACTGAATGTGTGAAGAGTGAATGTGTAAAGAGTGAATGTGCTAGACCCCGACTTTTATAGGCGGACAGAGTCTTCTCATGGTGCCTGGTCCAAAAGGCCCTGCCCATCTGCACATGTTTATGGTGGGACCTGAATGAATGAGGATATGATTCCACTATCTCAACAAGAAAGGAAATTCTTTGCAAAACATTTTGTTGATGAACCAGTTTGCGTAACATAACGTTTCAAAAGTAGGGAAATGTGGCATTAGGGTTTCCTACCGTAACTCCCCAACCCTACCCCCCATGCAGCAAAAGGAAATAAAATAGGATTTGGGGTCTCTGGAGCCTTGGCAAATCAGTGGTGGCGTCTTCCTTGAGGTTGCCAACCCTAATGCTCACCCCATTCCCTGAGCAATCAACATGACACATGATACAGGGCCCTGCATGAATAAAGCTATGCTGGCTCCATGGCATAGAGTGAAGGGTGTTCACTTGGCATGCTGATGATTGGGGTTCATGCACCAAGCTTGGATATCAGAATTGGAGTCCATTGGGGAGAGAAATTAGAGCATCCTTTGGATGCTTCCTTCTGGTGAAGTGGGTAGTCTTGGACTGCTAATTGTTGGCCCCTTGGGGTGGCATTCTTGGTGACATGTGACCTTGATGTGCCACCAAATGCCCCTACCCCAGGACACTGCCAAAGCTGGCCCTTTGTGGGAGTGTGTCAGTGGGTTGGGAGAAAAGTGAAAAATCCTTCCTTGGCTGACTGGATGATGACTGCTGGTCCCCACCACCATGCTAGCCCAGAGGTGTCCATGCCGACCCTTGCCATGCCCGGGATATGTTGTGCTCCTGCAGTTCTTCTCCTCTCCCCATTGAGGCTCATGGGGAAGGGGACATCCTGATGAAGGATCATGTCAGGTTACTCAGGGTCACAACACAGATGGGGTGGCAGATAGCTATAGGAATGGGATGGAGGTGGGCCTTGGCAGCCTGAAGGGGGTAGATGACTGAGGGCCAGGGGAGGAGCAATAAAAAAATTAAAAAGATAGCTACAACACAATCTCTGCCTTTGAAGAGTGAATCACTATGAGGCACTGGATTGGATCCACACCTTGTGCTTCAGGCTGGAGGCTGTGGGGAGGGGTAAGCATTAGGGTTGACAACCCCAAGGAAGATCCCACCACTAATTCACCAAGACTCCACAGACCTAAAACCCTCATCTTTTTCCTTCTGCTGCTTGGAGGTGGAAGTGGTGAGTTAAGGTAGGAAACCCTAATGTCACATCTGCCTACTTTTGTGGAGTTAATTTAACCTAACTGGTACATTAAAACATTTTTTTAAGGAATATATAGAACACAAACTGCACTAAGCAGGAAAATAAAAAAATGGGTTTTGTATCTCCAAAATCATGGAGAATCAGTGGTGGGGTGTTCTTTGAGATTGTTGACCCTAATGCCCACACCTCCCCCAAGCCTATAGCCTCCTGTCTGAAACACAAGGTACAGCTCCAAGCCAGTGCCTCATAATAATGCTTTTCAGAGGTAGAGAAGTATGGCTTGCCATATGTTGTCAATAGAATCAGTCATAGATTTCTTCATGCACGGCACTATGGGCCATGCGTAAAAAATAGTGATCATGTCTAACCTTGTTTGTTCATTGGAGCAGGTGAGCATTAGGGCTGACAACCCCAAGAAACACCCACCCACTGATTCACCAAGACTCTGGAGAACCAACACCCTAATGTTTTTTAATTTCCCTACTTTGTGTGCTTTGCATTCTTCAACACTGATATCTGCATTAAGGCATTTTTTTGAATGAATTTTCTTTCCCTTTGTGATAGCAGAATCATGTTCTCATTCATGCAGGTCCCAAAGAGGACCTGCACAAAATGAAGTAAACAGAATAATGGAGATATATCTAGCCTTGCTTCACCATCAACAAGTGCAAGACAACAGTGTCTTAATAATTGTAGTTGCACCATTACACAATACCATCCTAGCATAGATCCATACAGCACTACTAATAAAGATTTCTTACATGGAACCTGGGGATTCAGGGATGGGGGTTGGGTGGCTTGAGGGAACGTCCAGTCATATTTGTAAAATAAGAATTGCAATGGTGTCACAAAGGATCTGCAGTTCTTTAGTAACTAACTGGGACAAACAAAGTACACTAAACAAAAAATAATACTTATCTTATTGGAGGGGGTGAGTATTACAGTTGACAACCCCAAGGAACACCCACCCATTGATTTTCCAAGACTCTGGAGACCCAAAACCTTGTGGGTTGTTGTCCTGCTGTGCTGTGTTCATTGTTCTACTAGACATGTATACATAGGGCACAATTCTTGAAATGGGCTAAGATCAGCGCAAGCTACAACAAACAGCAACTTTCCCCAAAGTCCAGTGTGCTAGGGACCTTGCACCAGATTCTGCTACAGGAGAGGTCCTGGTGCCTAAGTGCTCACATGTGTGACAACCCCTCCTGTGTGGCAAAGCACAGGAAAGGTCTGCCACAGGTCCCTTGTGATAAGCACAAGTGGTTCCCCCCATCCCCAATCCCCAAGTACGTGGAAAATATCTCCTTCCCCTGGTGGGCTAGTGTCCCCCCTCCACCTTCTGATCCCCATAATTGCACAGTTTATGATGATGAAATGCAGTCACCCTCCCTGGTGGTCTAGTGGGCCCCCACCCTGAACCCCATGCTGCCCATATTAAGTAATTAATAACTTATCCCCCTCTTGGTGGTACAGTGCCCCCTTCCCATAGCCTGATGCCACCGTACTATTAAAATAAAAAAAGGGCACCCCTCCTCGATCCATGCCACCATATTAATTAAGTAATAAAAGTGCTCCCTCCCTGATCCCGAATGCCACCATATTATTGTATTTAATCAAATGCCCCCCTCCCAAATGTCGCCATTGCCATAATATTGCAAATGAAAAATAGAAACATAGACTTTGACGGCAGATAAGGACTGCTTGGCCCACCCAGTCTGCCCATTTCCCTACCTACTGGATAAGCTGCAGATCATAATTAACCAACAACCTACTTCTTCCAAACCCCCATCAGAAATGATTTATGTCTGTTCCATGCATTCTTGAATTCCCTCACTCTTTGTCACCCCACAACCTACTCAGGAAGGCCACTCCATGCATCTACCACCCTCTTCAAGAAAAACAAAATACTTCCTCACTTTGCTCCTGAGCCATCCCCCCACTATCTTCAAATTGTGCCCCCTTGTTCTTACACATCTCTTCTGAAAGATGCTACCCTCTTGGACCTTGTTGATTCTCTTGGGGTACTTGAAAGTTTCTATCATGTACCCCCTCTCTCTCCTTTCCTCAAGGGTATACATATTACGCTCCTTTAGTCTCTCTTCATATGACTTCTGTTGCAGACCCTGCACCATTTTAGTTGTCCTCATCTGGACTGCCTCCATCCTATATATGTCCTTACAGAGATGGGGTTTCCAGAACTACATGCAGTACTCCAGATGGGGTCTCACCAACTGTCTGTACAGAGGGATAACAACTTCTTGTTTTCTACTGGTGTTGCCTGTTCCTATACATCCCAGTATCCCTCCAGCCCTCCTTTCTGTCTTCTCACACTGCTTGCTTACCTTTCGGTCATCTGATATGACTAACCCCAGGTCCCTTTCCATTTTTGCTGTTGTTAGTAACCCCTCCATTGTGTACTTTTCCCCTGGGTTTTTGTTTCCCAGGTGCATTATTTTGCACTTCTATGAATTAAGCTGCCATACTTTTGACCATTTCTCCAACTTTGACAAGTCCCTTCTCATCCATTCCACCCCCCTTTTGTATCAACCCTGTTGCAGATCTTTGCATCATCTGCAGAGTCATACTTTTTCTTCCTGTTCCTCTGCAATGTCACCTATAAAGACATTAAAAAGGACTGGACCCAGTACTGAACCCTGTGGTACCCCACTAGTAACCCCCTTTCTTCAGAGTAGATTCCATTTACTATTACCTTCTATGCCCTGTTGTCCAGCCAGTGTTTTACCCAGGCTACCACCCTGGGACCCACTCCAAGGCTTGCTAATTTGTTTATTAATCTTTTGTGTGGGACTGTGTCAAAGTCTAGGCAGGACATGTCCACTGCCTCTCCCTGGTCTACTACTTTGGTCACCCAGTCAAAGAAGTCAATTAGATCGGTCTGACATGACCTTCCCACTGTAAATCCATGATGCCTTGGGTCCTGTGCCTCACTGGCTTCTAGGTACTCAACAATTATTTTCTTCAGAAGTGATTCCGTTATTTTTCCTCCCACTGAGGTCAAACTGACAGGTCTGTAGTTTTCTGCCTCTGTCTTGCTCCCACTTTTGTGAAAGGAAATCACATCCACCCATCACATCCACCCTCCTCCAGTCCTTAGGTACCACACCACCCTCCCATGATTTGTTAAAAAGGTTAGTCAGTGATGTCACTAGTTCTCCCCTTAATTCTTTTAGAATTTTGGGATGAATCCCATCAGGCCCCATTGCTTTGTCCACCTTCAATTTTAGCAGTTCTTTCAGAACCCTTTCTTCTGTGAAAGGACTGGAATCGATCCTCCTATCCAGAGTGCTTCTATTGATTGGGTTAGGTACCTCCCCCTCTTTTTTTTGTGAATACTGAGCAGAAGTATTTGTTCAGTATCCTTGCTTTTACACTGTCCCTCTCTGCCCACCCACCGTCCCCTTTATTCAGCCTCACTATCCCTCCCTTTATCTTTCTATGCTCCCTAATGTACCTATAAAATGTTTTGTCCCCCTTCTTAACCGAGTTTACTATCTTTTCCTTGGTTTGGGACTTTGCTATTCTGACTGTCTTCCCCACTTTCTTCTGCTTTAACTGGTACAGTTCTCTGTCCTGCTCCTTCTGTGCTTCCTTATACTTCATAAATGCTATCTTTTTCTCCCTAACCTTCCCCGCCACCTCTTTTGAGAACTATAGTGTTTTTTTCTTTCATTTTGATTTGTTTATTTGCTTCACATAAAGGCTTGTTGCCTCTGTGATGGCAGTTTTGCTGTTTCCCCATTGTTGCTCCACCCGTCCTTCTTGCCTGTTTGCTAGTTCTTTTTTGAGGCACTGTCCCATTTTGACAAAGTCAGCCCTCCTGAAGTCCAGTATCCTCACTTTTGTATTGCTTGACTCTGCAGCTGAATTTATCGTGAACCACACTGTTTGGTGGTCACTTGTTCCCAGATGGCTACTCACTTCTAGATCTGAGACCCTCTCTCTGTCTCCATTTGAGAGTACCAGGTCTAAGATTGCTCCCTTCTGAGTGGGTTCCAACACTAGCTGTCTGAGGCGTGAGAATGGCCTTGCTCTTGGATGTGGATGCAGCAAAGGTGCTGCTGTTAACATCTGGCATATTCAGGTCCCCCATTAACATTATCTCCCTTTTCTCTGCCATCCTAAGGATGCCTTCTTTCATTTCCTTGTCCATTTCCTCCCCTTGAGTTGGGGGTCTCTATACAACCTCTGTGCGGATTGTGGTGCCATTTCCAGTCTCCAGGGTGGCCCACAGTGCCTCTTCTCCTCCTCCCTGTTTACCATTTGGTTTCATTGCTTTGATCCCCTCCCTTACATAGAGAGCTACTCCTCATCCTCCTCTTCTACCCTCTCTATCTCTCCTGTAGATTGTGTACCCTGGTATGTTGACATTCCAGTCATGGTTCTCTGTGTACCATGTTTCTGTGACTGCCACAATATCCAGGCATCCCTCTTCCATCAAGGCCATCAGTTCAGGGAGCTTGTTACCTAGACTGCAGACATTGGTACTCATTACCCTCCATTTTTTGATGGCCTTACCCCTTTTTGCCCCACCCCTGTCCTTACTGCCTTTGCCTTTTTTTCCATTTACATCTGCCCTTCTCCCTATTGACCTCTCTACCTTGGTGTTTACCTCATGAACTATCCTGATTTTTTGGGGGGGGCTAGGATTTCCCTGCTCCCTTACAGTGCCTCCCCCCCCTTGGCTAGTTTAAATGCTTGCCAATGAAGCATTTAAACCTATCACTTAGGATCCTGGTTCCCCTTCTGGACAGATGCAGACCATCACGCCAGTATAGGCCTGCATTCCTCCAAGTGGACCCCCTGTCAAAACCCTGAGCTCTGCACCAGATTTTCAACCATTGATTGAATCCCATGGTGGGAAGCACCCATGCCTCACCCATGCCATAGACAGGCAACACCTCCAAGAAGATTACTGTACATGCTACTTGTCTAAGGCCCCTCAACAACCCCACAAACTCCTCCTCCATTGTTCTGATCCCTTCTCCAACCAGTTAATTTGTCCCTAAGTGGACAATGACATCCAGCTCCCTCCCCTGTGCAGCTGCTTCTGTGATCCTAAGGATTCACTCCCTGTCCCTGCAAGCCATGGCACCAGGCAGGCACCTTACCTCCCTCTCCCCAGTTCTACCCTCCTGACAATGGAGTCCCCCACCAGGAGTTGTTTCCTTTGTCTGTGGGGCCCCATGCCACCCTCCGGTGGGTCTCCTTTGTTGGAGGTTCCCAGCATCCTTCTTGGTCTCCACTGTGGGTGCCTCAATAGTGTAACCACACTCTGCCAGAATGGTATATGAATTGTAGAGAGGTGCAACTGGAGAGATGCCCCTCTGTTGCACCACTCTCACCCTACCTGAGCCCAATGTGGTCCAACTGCTCCTATTTCTTGGCAACCTCTGAGGCAGCGATGGTGGCTTTGGTGGTCCCTGAGTGGGAGAGGAGGTCCCCTGAATCCTTGCCAACTCAGCCTAGAGATGAGTAACCTCCTCCCTCAGCCCAGAGAGGTGCCTGCAGATGGGACAATGCCACATTCTCCAGAACATCTCTTGGAATACTGCTGCTCCACAGCCACTGCACTGCACCACTCCCATCATGTCTTAGTTGTGGCCCCTAGACTATTGTTTTGTATGCTTATTCTTTCCTCTCTCTGTTTTTCTTTTTTTTGTTTTTTTTTTCTTCCTACTTTCCTACTGCCTCTGTGATCTTACAGCTCCTGCCCTTCCTGTTCTGGGATATGAAGTTCCTGTATTCCTCAGTAGTCTCCTTCTTACTTGCTCAGAGATAGACCTCTAGCAGCTAACCTTTTTTTTCTTCTCCTTCTCTCCTTGTCTTTCTCTTCTTCTGTAGTGACTGACAGTTTCTCTCTCCTCCTCTTGTATGTGCCTTTGTGGACCTAGTTGCTAGCTTCACCCTTTGTAATTCTGCCTATGTACCAGCTAGGCTATTGCTTGTGCTGTGCTGCCTAACTGTTACTGTGTCTTTAAGTAGGTGTAGCCTGGCCTTCCACTATAAAGGTAGAGAACCCGGGGGTGGTTGGGGAATGGGGGTGGGTGTGGGGGTTTGTTCCTTTGGTTCTCAGTGTCTACAAAAAAACAATCAAGAATCTCATAAAAAAAGACTTTCTTCTGTAACCTATAGGCAAAACAATGACCCCCTTTTCCTGGTGATCTAGTGGCCCTCGCCCCCCACCCCAGCAGGTAGTGCCAACCACTTAGCTCCCCCCATCCCACAATAGAGCTGGCATCAGCACAGCCCTCCTCTGACCTTCGTGGCTGACGCTGAGTGAACTGCCATTGAGTGCTGTACTGCAGAGCACTCAGCGACAGTTCGAGTCGATACCGGCTACAGAGGTGAGAGGAGGGCTGCAAGCAGTCCCGGCCTTGTAATGGACAGAGGCAGCTGGTGGTTGGTACACTGTAATGGTGGGGGGACCACTAGATCACCAGGGAAAGGGTGTCATTTGCAATATTATGGCAACATTGGGGAGGGGGACATTCAATTATAAGTACAATACTTCAGTGGAACCTGGGATTGGGGAGTGGGGAATTGTATCACTTAATTAACATGGTGGTATGGATTGAGGAGGGGTGCCCTGTTATTATTTGTATAGTACAGTAGCATCAAGGATGGGGGGCACTGTACCACCACAAGGGGAATGGGTTATTTATTAAGTAATATGGGAAGCATGGGGCTCGGGGGGGCCATAAGGCCATCAGGGAGGGCAGCTGTATTTCAACTTTTTTAAATGTGTACTTATGGGGATCAGAGAAGGGGTCCACTAGACTGCCAGGGAGGGCAACTTTGATTAAACAGAGATCGGGGAGGGTAGAGTCATAGCACACTGCATTGCACAACTGTCTAAGAGGAATATTCAGTACCTTGAGACCAGCCCTAGCTCGTCTAAGGGTACTTTGAAATTCTCTCCGGGAGAGTTTTGAGAATCACATTCTAGGGGATGTGGCAGCTTGCATCAGCTGCATGCCCCTTGCACCATGCCACAGCCAGTTTTGTGGTGCAAGGCTGGCACATGCCCACTTTGGTGCATGCAGCCCCTGTTTGAAGCTGGATGCTTTTGAGAACAGCTCAGGGGGCAGTTTTTGATGCAAAGTGCCACTTGCACCATCTATGTTTGGCACAGACACCTTGCATCAGTCGTATGGCTTTGAGAATCAGGCCCACCACTAAAGTAGAAAATGGGTTAGTATGACTATTAAAAATATGTATCTGCTGTGTTAGATGGGAAGGGCTTGCAGGTGTTTTTGAGGGTTTAAAGTGTGTTGGTTGGGAGAGTATATACCAGTACCATGGCAGCAATCCAGGTTCAAGAAGATACTTGGGTCACTTGTGGAAGCCAAAATGGATGACATGGACCAGATTCAGCATCATTGTGACTACTCTCCTCTCTTACAGGGGAGTTGTTCTGCTCATTATGGACCAGATTCAGCATCGTTGTGACCACTCTCCTCTCTTACAGGGGAGTTGTTCTGCTCATTGTGGACCAGATTCAGCATCATTGTGACCACTCTCCTCTCTTACAGGGGAGTTGGTCTGCTCATTGTGTACCAGATTCAGCATCGTTGTGACCACTCTCCTCTCTTACAGGGGAGTTGCTCTGCTCATTGACTACCATCAGAGCAGGATAAAGAAACCACCTTTTGCACACTCTGCAACACTGACAGGGTGACAGACTGCCAAACTGGTTTACAGTCAAGGAGGTGTAGATATCCCTCCCCCTCCTATCCCCGTCATGGTGGGAATCAGAAGGAGGGTACCAAAGGGATAGGCTAAGTCTCCAAGATGGAGGGTGACAGGGCTCAGTTGCTGGCAGCAGTAAGGGTCTGTCAGTGGTATGGACCCTGCAGTGATCAGGCCTCCATATTGCCTGGTATTCTTTTCCCCATTTTTATTTCCAAATTAATTGTTCTGATGAAGCACATGGCCCCATCAGGCCTCAACACATACTTCAACCCCTTGTGAGAGAAGGCTCCCTCACCTACCACAAGAAGTCATCTGTGCATCAGAACACTGCTCTGTCTGTTCCCAGGCTGGTGCCAGTGCTGCAAGCCACAGAGCCTTTCCCCCAGCTGTTGCCCATCCAGCCAGATCACTGAGCTCACATCCAAACTCAGTTCACCACCACAGGAAGGCAACATGGTCCGCAAACTATTTGACTGCATAGTTTTTGGGGTGATATATTACCCAAAATTTTCAATGTATTTTTTATGATCCCTTCTGAACATAACAAGTATCATTTATAAAATACTGACTAAAATGTCATTTTGTGCCTCAAGTGCAAAAAAGATGTTTGGTCCAGGATTTGAAAAACGACAACTGTCACATTCATGAGGTAATGTGAAATAATGTTAATGTTGAAACTCTGGGGTAAAAATATTGAGAATACCCAAAGTTATGACTGAGTGTTAAAAAAATTCAATGCACCTTCATAACTTAGTTTTTTTTTAAATATTTTCTCTCAACTTTTCAGCATACTCTTCTTACACCTCAAGATCCAGTAGGTAAACATTTTCAAATCTGGCCTGAAATTGACTTTGCAAAACAACTGCAAAATCAAACTTTTGAGACAAATTTAAAAATGTACCCTAACTTGATCATGAGATGGGGTCCCAACAACGTCATGTTGAAAATTCGGGGGAAACAAATATTAAAAATGATAAAGTTATGAGAAAAAGTTCAAAATGCATTGAAATACATTAACCACACTTACCTTCTTTCCTCAGTTTACTGTCTGGCATTTGAGGAGCAGGAGGAGGTGTCTTTGGTCCAGAGGGGATTACATCATTAGACCCCAGTAGGTAAGTAAGGGGTATGGGAGTTTGTGAGGTAGTGGGTGCTGATGGAGGGTCTAGTAGGGTGCTTGGAGTATGGGAATGGTTGTGGCACAACAGTCCTTGATGGACAGTTTTCTTTATCACGGGTTAATGAACACACACAAAAAAAGAAAAAGCCATTGAAGAACCACTTTACTTTTGCAGGTTCTGACACTGGGGGGATTTGGCACCCCAGTGTTGGCTTGATGTTTGGTGACACTGGGGTGTTCACCCTGGTGTTGAACTCCATCGTGGTGTGAGGATCTGAGCCAGCACCAGGGATTGGGTACCCTGGTATCAGGTTCTGTATCAGACAGGAAGGCAAAAAAATGAAAATGGGGGGCTTAACCAGCACCAAGGGTAGGTGACCCAGTGTCAGATCTGATACACATACACTGAATTAGCTAGAACCACAGATTGGGCACCTTATTGTTGTGTTGGCTATCAGGCAGGCAGGCAGGTGGGTGGCGCAGATCAATAATAAAAACAGGGGGTCTTAATCAGTAGTGGAGGTGAGCACCTTGGTGTCAGATAGGGATACTCTACTTTAGCCAGCTCTGGGATTGGGCACCCCTATGTCCCATGCTACAAAACGAAACAGCCCATTTTCATGCTTAGCACAATGCAGCAATGGCTGCCAGCTAAAAATGTTTATGCTGCACCCATTCAGTAAGGGAAGGACTAGGCACTGATGCGTAGCCTTGCTCCCACTGAAAGAACACTGTCTGCAGCATTAAACATCATCTTGTGGTAATGCCTAGAGCCCCGTGCCCACCAGACACATATGTAGGCTTGTCAAACAACCAAATCATGAGTTATCTTTATAGTTCTCAATTTTTCAACTGAACACATGTGCAAAATGGGCCTCTTTTATTAATTAATCAAAATAGAGCTAATTAGGGACATAAAAAGCACAAAAGCGCACACGTTGGGCCAAACTCTACCAAACCTGAAAGTTTCAGATTTGAAACCAACCTAGTTTTCTAGGTATTGATGAGCTAAAAAAAGTCTTAAGTTTGGCCAGTTTTATGATTTTTGCACCTCTGTAACTTTGCTTCCCAAATCAATAGCCACAAAAGTATTGGGGTCCTGAGATCCTGGCACCAACTTAGTTCCTACCAAATCTGAAGTAAATTGGTTGAACGAGGATGGAATTGTTAAGGTGCAAAAATCAGGGTTTAACATTAAAGTGCTTACTCAACCCTAATATATGGCCACAGCAGTGGCTTGTATTTGAGGGCAGCTAGTGATCAAAGATATATGGTATATAGATATATAATATGCAACATGAGTGGGAGTAAAAATTATAAGATAAAAAAGATAGCTAGCGACATCAGTAACAAAGAAACATAGAAACTGTCAGCAGATAAGGACTGCTAGGCCCATCCAATCTGCCCATAACCCTTACACTTCTTTGCAGCCTCTGACCCTATACGATCAGCAGCTTTTCACCATTCCTGCCCACCACTAAAGTTCCCTATGCCTGTCCCAGGCATGTTTAAATCCCTCCACTGTGCTTGCTCCCACCACCTCCTGTAGCAGGCTATTCCATATGTCTACCACCCTCTCTGTGAAAAAAAACTTTCACACGTTTCTCCTTAACTTGCCACCTTCCAATTTCATATCATGCCCCCTCATACTACTCACCCTTTATTGGAAGATGTCTCCCCCGTGCACCTTGTTTATGCCATTTTGGTACTTGAATGTTTCTATCCTGTCCCTTCAATCCCTGCATATTGAGATCCTTTAATCTTTCCTCATGTTTTCAGGTGCAAGCCCTGCACCATCTTTGTTGCCCTTCTCCTAACCACTTCCACTTTTTCGATGTCTTTGCAAAGGTGCAATCTCCAGATATTGTTGTTACTGTTATCGTAATGGATTCTTTTAAAGTCATTGTCATCACAGTGGAATTTTGAACCAATCAGACAGCAGCTTTCACAATGCTGATGACATCACAGTGTATAGTGCAGCAGTGATGCAAGCTGTTAAAATAAAAAAAGCAAAATCTTCAAATTGCAGGTTAAAAAGCTATAACTGGTAAATTCCTGCTATATACAGTATATTGAATATACAGTAACCTTACTCAAAATAGAAACTTATAATCACATAGAAACATAGAAACATAGAATTTGACGGCAGATAAGGACTACTTGGCCCACCCAGTCTGCCCATTTCCCTACCTATTGGATAAGCTGCAGATCCTAGTTAACCAGCAGCCTACTTCTTCCTACCCCCCAACCCCTAGAATTGCCTTATGACTGTCCCATGCATGCTTGAATTCCACCACTGTTTTTGACTCCACAACCTCCTCTGGAAGGCTGTTCCATACATCCACAACCCTCTCTGTGAAAAAATACTCTTAAATTACCTCTGAGTCGCCCCTTCTATCTTCAAATTGCCCTCTGTTCTTGCACACCTCTTTTTTTGAAAGATGCTACCCTCTTGGACTTTGTTGATTCCCTTGAGGTACTTGAAAGTTTCTATCATGTCCCCCCTCTCCCTCCTTTCCTCGAGGCTATACATATTAAGCTCCTTAAGTCTCTCTTCATATGTCTTCCGGTGCAGACCCTGCACCATTTTAGTTGCCCTCCTCTGGACAGCTTCCATCCTGTCTATGTCTTTGTGGAGATTGGGTCTCCAGAACTGCACACAGTACTCCAGATGTGGTCTTACCAGCTGTCTGTACAGAGGGATAATAACTTCTTGTTTTCTACTGGTGATGCCTCTCCCTATGCATCCCAGTATCCCCCCAGCCCTCCTTGCTGCCTCTCTCATTGCTTGCCCACCTTTAGGTCATCTGATATGACTACCCCCAGGTCCCTTTCCATTTTGTTGTTGTTAGTATCTCACCCCCATTGTGTACTCTTCCCCTGGGTTTTGCTTCCAGGTGCTTTGACTGCACTTCTTAGCATTGAATCTAAAGCTGCCATACATTTGACCATTCCTCTAACCTTGCCAAGTCCTTCTCATACTTTCCACCCTACCTTGTGCATCAACTCTGTTGCAGATCTTTGTGTCATCTGCAAAGAGACATACTTTTCCTTCCAGTCCCTCTGCAATGTTGCTTTAAAGACATTGAAGAGGACCGTCCTACCACTGAACCCTGCGGTACCCTTCACTGCTAACCCCTTTTTCAGAGTGGACTCCATTTAATATTACTGTGTCCTATTCTCCAGCCAACTCTTTACCCAGACTGTCATCTTGGGACCCACTCCCAGGCTGGCTAACTTGTATATTAATCTTTTGTGTGGGACTGTGTCAAATGCCTTGCTAAAGTCTAGGTAGGCCATGTCCACAGCCCATCACTGATCAACTACTTTGGTCACCCAGTCAAAGAAATCTATCAGATTTGTCTGGCATGACCTTCCCGCTGTGAATCCATGCTGCCTTGGGTCCTGTCCCCTCTGGCCTCTAGATACGCAATAATTCTTTCCTTCAGAAGTGATTCCATCATTTTCCCTACCACTGAGGTTAAACTAACAGGTCTGTAGTTTCCTGCTTCTTCCTTGCTCCCACTTTTGTGAAGAGGATCACATCTGCCCTCCTCCAGTCCTCAGGTACCACCCCATCTTCCCATGATTTGTTAAGAGGGTAGTCAGTGGTGTCACTAGTTCTACCCTTAGTTCTTTTAGAATTCTGGGATGAATCCCATCAGGCCCCATTGCTTTGTCCACCTTCAGTTTTAAGAACTCTTTCAGAACCCTTTCTTCTGTAAATGGGCTGGTATCAACTTCTGTATCCAGAGTGTTTCTACTGTTTGTTTTAGGTACCTCCCCCTCTTCCTTTGTAAATACTGAGCAAAAATACATGTGAGTGGGCAAGACTTTTACAACTCATTCGTGGCTCTGCCACTCATGAGTTATGGCCCTGTCCCCCACCACTTGAAGATAAGTTGCATATTTTGAGTTAGCCCATTATATACCCCACAATATTATAGTGCTGCGATAGTACCACTATATTTAGGGTGCACAGGGGTTTCTATGTTAAACCTTATATTAATAAATATCATTGCCATGTAATATCCAAAATAGCTAATGGAATACTAACTAGCATATCATGTAGAGAAAGGAAAGTGACGTTGCTGTTGTATAGAGCGTTTGTTAGACCCCATTTGGAGTACTGTGCTCAATTCTGGGCACCAAGCACTAGAGGAAAAACTAGGGTACTAGAGGGGATGCAGAGAAGGGCAACTAGGATAATAAGAGAAACAAAAGGACTTGAATATGAGGATAAGCTGGAAAAGCTAGGTATGTTTACTCTTAAATAGAGATGCAGCAAAGTTTTAATTCATGGATGAATATGCTGTGAAGTTGGCAAATTCACCCCGTGAATTACCCAAAATTCACCATGTGTGACTTCACCTCACTTTTGTGGTTTTTAAGTGTAAATTATACTTAAAAAACCCAAAGCAGGTAGAGGTGACAAATGGTAAATCCCCCAACACCACCCCTGATCTATCCCTGGTGTCACGTGGACCCTCCCACACAGTTACAGCAATTGTTCTTCTTTCCCTCACACACACTGATCATCAGTCAGTTGGCCAGAGGTAAAAATATAAATATCTTTTTTTTAATTAAATTCCCCTTTCCCTGGTGTCCAGTGGCCACCCCACCAGACACAGTTACAACAATCACCCTCCCACCCCCACTCCTCCACTGATCTCTGACTAGATGGCCAGTAGCCACATGTAAAAATATATATATTTTTTACATACATAGATGCATAGATACATAGACAGTGTCGGCAGATAAGGGCCTATGGCCCACCCAGTCTGCCCATTTGAGCTTGTAAGTTCAGTTTATGTTTTCCTAGAAGTCTGTTGCCCCTTACCCCTGACCTCCAGAATTCCTTTATGTCTATCCTATGCATTCTTAAATCCCATGATTGTTTCAGCCCCCACCACTTCCTCTGGCAGGGTGTTCCACTTGTCCACCACCCGTTCTGTGAAGAAATTCTTCCTCAAGTTTCCTCTGAATTCCTCCCTCCAACTTCATCCCATGCCCTCTAGTCCTGGAACATCGTTCGCTTAAGAATAGTGTATTCCTGCACCCTGTTCCTCCCTGTGAGATACTTGCATGTCTCTATCATATCCCCTCTCCCTCCTCTCCTCCAGGAGTACAGGTTCAGTTCCTTCAACCTGTCTTCATAGGACTTGTGATGCAATCCATGCACCATCTTTGTTGCCCTCCTCTGAACCTTCTCTACCCTGTCTATGTCCTTACATAGGTATGGTCTCCAGAACTGTACACTGTACTCCAGGTGGGGCCTCACTAGTGTCTTGTATAGCGGAATTATGACCTCCTTTTTCCTGCTGGTGATGCCCCTGTCTATACACCCCAGCATCCTATTTGCTTTACCTGCTGCCTTGTCACACTGTTTCCCTACCTTGAGGTCATCAGAGATGATAACCCCAAGATCCCTTTCCTGCTTGGTGCATGCTATATCCTCACCCCCCACCTGATAGATTGTGCCAGGGTTTTTGTGCCCCATATGCCTTTCTTGCACTTCTTTGCATTGAATTTCAACTGCCAAACTCCTGACCATTCTTCAAGTTTCTGCAGGTCCCTTCTCATTCTGTCTACACCCTCTGGTGTGTCTACTGTGTTACGGAGCTTTGTGTCATCAGCGAACAGTGAAATTCTGCCTTCTAGGTCCTGTGCAATGTCACTGATGAAGATGTTGAATAGGACCGGTCCCAGCACTGATCCCTGTGGTACCCCACTGGTCACTCTTCCCTCTGTGAAGTGACAGCCATTTACCACCACCCTCTGTGTCCTGCCACCCAGCAAGTTACCTACCCACCACACTACTGTCCTGCCCACCATATTCCCCAGTTTGTGTAATAGTCTTCTATGTGGCACAGTGTCAAAGGCCTTGCTGAAGTCCAGCTAGGCCATGTCCACTGCCCTCCCCTGATCCACCTCCTAGTCACCCAGTCAAAAATTCAACGAGGTTGGTCTGACATGACCTCCCCTGGTGAAACCATGCTGCCTTGGGTCCTGTAGTCCATTGACAACCAGATGTTCCACCAATCTCCCTTCAGTAGTGCTTCCATGATCTTTCCCACTACCGAGGTGAGGCTGACTGGTCTGTAGTTCCCTGCTTTCTCTTTGTTCCACTTTTGTATAAGGGGACTACATCTGCTGTCTTCCAGTCTTTGGGTACCTCCCTGTTTCCAGTGATCAGCTAAACAGGATAGCCAGAGGTTCAGCCACCACCTCTCTTAGTTCTTTAAGGACCCTGGGGTGCACCTATCTGGCCCATTGCTTTATCAACTCTTATTACTTTCAGTTCCTTCAGGACCCTTTCTCGTGTAAAGGGACTTGTGTCCATTCTGCACCATTCTCACCTTGTACTCCTTCAGACCCATTACCCTCCTCTTCCTCAGTAAAGACTGAGCAGAAATACCTGTTCAATATATCAGCTTTACTGTTGTCATCCTCCACATGGCCCCCATCCTCCCCTTCAGTCTCACTATCCTCTCTTTGTCTTTCTTTTTCACTTATGTACCTATAAAAGGTTTTGTCCCTTCTACCCACTGATTTTGCAATGTGTTCTGTCTGAGCTTTGGCTTCCCTTACTGACCTCCCTGCCTCCCTTTGCTTCTCCTGGTACTTTTTCCTATCCCCTTCTGCCTGTGTCTTTTTGTATTGCCTGAATGCAATCATTTTGGCTTTCACTTTCTTTGCTACCTCTTTGGAAAACCATAATGGTCTCCTCTTCCTTTTCCTTTTGCTAACCTACTTAATGCATAATTCTGTTGTTCTTGTAATCCCCATTTTAAATACTGCCCAATGTTCCTCAACCCCTGATTCCTGTCCCATTCCCCTTAATGCCTCTTTCAAGTATCTCCCCATTTTCCCAAAGTCTGCCCCCCTAAAATCCAGGATACGTGTTTTTGTGTGGTTTGATTCTGCTCTTTCTGTGATTTCAAACCACAATGACTGGTGATCACTGTTCCAGGTGCTCCCCACTGTTACCCCATCACACTGTCCCTGTTTGTGAGCACAAGGTCCAATATTGCCTTCTGCCGAGTTGGTTCCATGATCAGTTGCTTGAGGAAGGCACCCTGAAGGAGTCCAGGATAAATCTGCTCCTAGTTGATGCTGCTGCTGGGATGCTCCAGTCCACGTCTGGAATATTGAAGTCTCCAACCAGTACTACCTCACCCTTGTCTGCCATCCTTTGGATGGCTAGCATCAGCTCCCTATCTGTTTCTTCCTCCTGGGCTGGTGGTCTATAGACCACACCTGTGCGGATGGCTGTCCCCATTTTCCTTTCCAGCTTCACCCACAGTATCTCTCCCCCATTTTGTTCCTCCTGGATCTCTGTGGCCCTTATGTCATTTTTCACATACAGTGCCACTCCTCCTCCCTCCCTTCCTGCCTGCTCTGTCTCTTCTGAATACGTTGTAGCCAGGTATGGCCATCTCCCAGTCATGGTTATCATTACACCAGGTTTCAGTGATGGCCACAATGTCCAGGTCTGACTGCACCATGACAGCCTCCAGATCTTCCATCTTGTTGCTAAGGCTCCTGGCATTTGTACACATGGCTTTCCATGATTTGACCTCCCTAGACTGTTTAGCTGTTCTACTCCAGCCCCTTCCTTGGTTGTCCTTTATCCCTGGTTCTCCTTGCTGTCTGCCCTTCTGCTGAATTTTGCCCCTTTTCTGCCTATCCACCTCTTGGACACTAATCTCCATCTTTTGCACACTGCTTTGCAGAGATAGCCACTCCTCTGGTTCACTGGTTCCACTGCTAGCTGTGGGAGGTGAGCAAGTAGGTGCCCTCCTTGCTGGCCTGCCACCCCCCTTTGCTAGTTTAAATGCTTGTCAATGTAGTATTTAAACTTATCATTGAGTGCTTGGATTCCCCTCCAGGATGGATGCAGGCCATCAGGCTTGAACAAACCTCCATCCCTTAATTAATTTCCCCATTCCCTGGTGTCTAGTGGACCCCCCACCTCATCAGGACCAGTGCCACACCACCCGCTCCCCCCAGTCCACCCTAAACAGGCCACCAGCACAGCCCTCCACTCACCTCCATGGCTGGCAGCCCAGTTGAGCACTAATGAATGAGCATGTGCTTGTACAAGCAAGCACACACCCATTCATTGACAGCTTGTGGTCTTTTGGACAGCTTTTTAGAGGGCTAGAGAATGGAAAGGAGTTGCTCCAGTCATCAGCAGGTGGGTGGGATGGGGGCAATGCATTGTGGACCCCTTCCATTCTCTAGCCCTCTGAAAAGCTGCCCAAAAGACCATGAGCTGTCAATGAATGAAAGCATGCTTACTTGTACAAGCACATGCTCATTCATTAGAGCTCAGTTGGGCTGCCAGCATGGAGCTGAGTGGAAGGCTTTGCTGGTGGCCTGCTTGAGGTGGACTGGAGGGAGTGGGGTGGTGTGGCAATGTTCTGGATGGGGTGGGGTGGATGAGGGGTCCACTAGGCACCAGGGAATAAGCAATTATTAATAGTTTTACATGTGGCCACTGGCCAACAATCAGAGTGTGTGGTGGGGGAGGGTGATTTTTGCAACTGTGTCTGGTGGGGGGTCCATTAGACACCAGAGAATGGGGAATTATTAATATTTTTACATGTGGTCAACTGACTGATGATCGGTGATGTGTGTGTGGTAGCGGAAAGGTGATTACTGTAACTGTGTCTGCCTGGGGGGTCCACTAGACACCAGGGAATGGGTAATTATTAATATTGTTACATGTGGCCAACTGGACAACAATCACTGGGTACATGTGGGGGTGGGAGGATGATTGTTTTAACTATGTCTGGTGGGTGGGGGGTCCACTAGACAACAGGGAATGGGGAATTATTAATATTTTTACATGTGGCCAACTGGCTGACAATCGGATGTGTATAAGGGTGGAAGGGTGATTATTGTAACTGTGACTGGTGGGGGTGACCACTAGACAAAAAGGAATGGGGAATTATTAATATTTTTACATGTGGCCAACTGGCCGATGATCAGTGGGTGAGTGGGGGGGGAAGGTGATTGTTGTAACTGTGTCTGGAGTGGGGGTCCACTACACACCTTGTGGCCAACATTTGTGTGGGAAGTGTGGAATTTTGAGGGCAAAATTCCACACTTTGATTTGATCTGGCCTCAGTGAATTTGATGAATTTCCTGTATTGCGCTTCGCGTATTGAGCGCAATACATGAAATATTCTGCAGAGCAAAGTTTAACAGATTTACATGTAATTTTGCATGCATTGTCTTGAGAGGTAGAACTCTTGACCTGCTAAGTTTCATTCTGGTTGAATGTGCAGATTGCAAGACATGGTTACTGAAAAAAAAAATGCAAGAAATTGCTGGGGGTTTTTTGTTTGTTTGTTTTTGCCATTGCCTAACACCTAGATGTCTTGGAATTTGGGTCTGAAGTTTTCAGGGTAAAAATATTTTGGCTCACATTAGTTTCCTTTCCTGGTTTGGTGAAAAAATATTAATCCATTCCAAAGTTATTAAATTTAAAAATGTCAGGTTGTGAGTATGCTCAGTAAGCACTTCAAAATAGCTTTATGAAAAGATCACATGGTTCCAAAAGTTTCAGATGAAAATTTTCATTTATATGAAAACATTATGGGAAAATGTTTATTCATACAAAAATTTCACACAAAATTATGATATTTTTATTCATATGAACATTTTTGCAATTGTTCAATGGATTTTCACAAATATTTGAATGCACAGTATCACAGGTATAACTCTTGATGTGCCAAGTTGTGTTCCAGTCAGATGTGCAGATTCCAAGATCTGTATAGCACAACACATAACAAAATCACTGTTTTTTGCTAGTCATTTGTCATCACCTTGAACCTAAACAGTTTGGAATTTTGGTCTAAAATGTTCAGAGTGGAAAGGGCTTGGCCCACAGATGTGCCTGTCACTGGTTTGGTGAAAAAATATGAATCTGTTCCAAAGTTATATACTGTGGCCCAGATATTCAAACTGCGCCAGTCTGAGGCGCAAGCCCCTGCGCTGCTCAAAATAGTTGCGCAGGGGTGTGGCCGGGGTGATATTCAAAGGAGTTGCGCTGTTGAGCAACCTTTGAATATCACCTCGAAAGTTAAAGATTGGCAAGATGGCGCAGTGGAACTTGCGCTACCGCAAGTTGCCAGAGTTGAGCATTCAACTTGCGGTGGCGCAAGTACCATTGCGCCATGCGCAAATTTCCGATATTCAAAAGGTGACATGCAAATGGGGCCATAATTTATGCAAGGCGCAGGGGGGGCCATTTGCATCTCTTTATGGCCCCATTTGCATGCCATTTGCATGTAGGTGCGCCGATCCCCGAGGACTTGCTCCTGGCCACCCTGCCAGGCAGCAGCCGTCGGGGACCGACGCACACTGCAGCCCGATCGCGGGCATCACAGTTACATGCCCCCACCTCCCACAGCCCGATCGCGGGCATCACAGTTACATGCCCCCACCTCCCACACCCGATCGCGGAAAGAACACATACATGCCGCCCCCAACATCACCCCACAGCCCGATCGTAGGCAGAACCTATATATAAACCCCCAGTGCCCGATCGCGGGCAGAGATGTAACCCTCCCCCAACCCGAATAACTCCCTGGTGGTCCAGTGGACCGTAAAGCCCGATCGCCGGGCAGAATGTCACAGCAGAACCCCCAAACATCTCCCTGGTGTCTAGTGTCCCCCACCCACCCACGAAGCCCCTCACCCCGCTCCCCGCGGCTATGGTAGCACCACTATATTTAGAGTTGAGCAGAGGGTTCTGTGTTGAACCTCAAACTTTGCACTTTAATATCATCATAACTATTTAACAGAGTTACACAAACCTTTGCATGCACAGTCTTGTTGGGCAGATCTCTTGACCTGCTAAGTTTCTGTCTCGTCCAATGTGCTGATTCCGAGATACAGATAGTGAAAAAAACATTAAAAATCACAGTTTTTTGCTGATTATTTGCAATCATCTAGGGCCAAGACAGTTTGGAATTTTGGTTTAACATTTTCAGGGTAAAAGTGCTTGGCCCATGTTAGTTTTGTTTGCTGGTTCAGTGAAAAAATGTTAATCCATTGCAAAGTTATTAAATTTTAATATTCCAGTTTCTGAGCATGCTCAGTAAGCACTTCAAAATAGCTGTATTAAATGATCATATGGTGATGAAAGATTTATGCAAAAATGTGTGCTCATACAAAAATTTTCATACAAAAATGTCAAACAAAAATTTTTATTTCTACAAAACTTTTTGTATGATATTTTCATTCATCAAACATTTTTGTAATATCTTCACAACCATTGAACAGATTTGCATGGAATGTTGCTTGCACAGTCTCATGGGGAAGACCTCTTAATGTGCCAAGTTTTGTTCCAGTCTGAAGAGCGGATTCTGAGAACCAGATTGTGAAAAATGTAAACCGTAATCACTGTTTTTATTGCTTATTTGTCATTGCCTTGTGTTACAGTTATTTTAAAACATTTAGGTTCTGAGCATGCTCAGTAAGCCCTTTAAAATAGCTGTAGGAAATGATTTTATGGGGACAAAGGTTTCATATGAAAATTTATATATGAATGAAAATTTCATACAAAAATTTTCGTTCATACAAAAATTTTCATATGATATTTTCATATGAATGAACATTTTCACAGTGACTTGAAACACAAATATCATAAAAAAATGTTTCTATGAATGAAGATTTTCATATGAAACTTTCATTCATATGAAAATGTTTATGCTAACTCCAAACAAAAATATCATATGAATATTTTCGTTCATGTGAAAGTTTTTGTATGATATTTCTGTTCAAATGAAAATTTTCGTATAAGATATTTTCATCCAAACAAAAATGTTTGTATATTTGTGTTCATACAAAAATATTTGAATATTTGTGTTCATATGAAAATGTTAGAACTAAGTGCAAATTACAATATCACCTGAAAATGTTCATATGAATTAGCATCCCATAAATATTTAACCTTTCCCTGTGTCTAGTGGAGCACCTCACCCTGAGATCACCATTCCCATAATGACATAATTTTTCTATTGTTTCTAGTGGCACCCCCCATCACCAATCACCATCCCTGCATTGTATCATGTTTCCCTGGTGTCTAGTGCCATCCCCCACCCTCTGATCACTGTCCCTATAATTATTTAATTTTTTCCTGGTGTCTAGTGGCACCCACCACCCTCCAATTGCCATCCCTGTAATTCTGGTATTTTTCCCAAGTGTCTACCCCACCCTATGACTGTTGTTTCCATTAAGATTTTTCATTTCCCTGGTGTTTAGTCGCCCTCTACCCTCCAATCACTGTCCTGTCTGAAATAAAGAAAGTGATCCCTCAATGTCTTTTTTAAAAGTTTAAAAAAGAAAATGGTCACTTACTGATCTGACCCCAACCCCAACCTCCCAGTCATCACCCAACACACCACACTCCACACCCACCACACACTCTCACTCACCTGAACAGATCCAAGATGAAAGACACAACTTGCTGCTGGACATGCCAACTGCTACAGTATAAGAGAAAGTTAGGTAAGTGCGGTTCAATGTATTTCAATTGGATTTTCAACTTTGATGCATAACTTTGCCTTTTTTCATATTTTTACATCAAGTTTTCAACAAGGCTTTATTGAGACCCCACCTCATGAACAATGGCACTGGAATTATGCAAAGCTGGCCCAACATGAAATCTCTCATTCACTTGGCAAAATCACTTTTCCAGAGGGATTTGACAGTTTTCACCACTCTTGTTCATTAGGTGGGGTCACAAGAAGAGTATGATGAAAATGTGGGGTCAACATATGTAACAACCATTTTTCAGTGCCGAATGTTGCTTGCTTCTATGTGCTGTTTAGGTATTTGGAAGTCATTGGAGTGCAAATATTGAAAATTTGTGAACTTATGAGCCTGCGTAGGAACTGCGCAACGCACGCTCGTAAAACAGTCATTGTTAGGAAATTTTTCACGAAATGTTCAACATAGCCATTTTAAGACTTCTGCTCATGAACAGTGTCAGTGTGATTTTGTTAATGTGTCCCATACATTGAGTTTGCACACTGACTGCGCCATTGTGTGCTACATGGGCGGAAACACATTTTGGGCAGGATGTGAAAAGTGACAGCTGTACTGCTCATAAGGAGGTGTGGTAAAATGGCAATGTTGAAAATCTGGAGTGGAAATATTGAAAATTCACAAACCTACCAGCGTGCGTGGGAACTGTGCAACGCACACTCGTAAAACAGTCATTTTAAGGAATTTTTCACCAAATTTTCAACATTGCCATTTTAAGATCTCTGCTCATGAATAGTGACACTGTGATTTTCTTAATGTGTCCCATACACTGAGTTCGCACACCGACTGCGCCATTGTGCACTACATGGGTGAAAACATGTTTTAGGCAGGATGTGAAAAATGACAGCTGTACTGCTCATGAGGAGGTGTGGTAAAATGGCAATGTTGAAAATCTGGAGTGAAAATATTGAAAATTTGTGAACTTATGAGCCTGTGTAGGAACTGCGCAACGCACGCTCGTAAAACAGTCATTGTTAGGAAATTTTTCACGAAATGTTCAACATAGCCATTTTAAGACCTCTGCTCATGAAAAGTGTCACTGTGATTTTCTTAATTTGTCCTGTATATTGATTTCACACACCGACTGCGCCATTCTGCACTACAAGAGCGGAAACACATTTTGGGTGAGATGTGAAAAATGACAGCTGTACTACTCATAAGAAGGTGTGGTAAAATGGCAATGTTGAAAATCTGGAGTGAAAGTATTGAAATTTCGCGAACTTACGAGCCTGCATAGGAACTGCGCAACGCACGCTCGTAAAACAGTCATTTTTTGGAATTTTGGACCAAATTTTCAACATGGGGTTTTTGGGACCCCTTCTCATGAGTGATGTCACTGTCATGGCAGTATTCAGGCCTGAAGGGTGATTTTGCAGTCACTGCACAGTCACTGCGCGAAATCACCCTTTGGGCCTGAATAACGCCATGACAGTGACATCATTCATGAGAAGGGTCCAAAACATGTTAAATTTGGTGCAAAATCCAAAATCGCCTGAGATATGCAATAAAGTTGAACCCCCATCTAGCCCATTATACAGCTTACCGGCATTTCCGCAGTTCGGTCGGCTTTGAAGAGTGCAGATGTGTTCGGTCCACCGAGATTGTTGCGCCGCAGTCGGAGGTAAGTATGGGGTGAGGGGTGTGTGTGGGGAGGCTAGGTGTGCAGTGGGTGGGTGCGGGTTGTGGGAGGGTCGGAGACACGCCCGTGGGACCGCTTTTGTTTTATAGGTTTTAAAAAAGACGCCGTGGGCTCCCAGTGTGGCACAAGGACGGGGTTGTTCAGCCGACGGGATTGGGCACCCCGCCAGCCAAAGGAATGATTGCCGCTGGGGTGGGCTCTCAGCGTGGCACCAATCTATGGGGGCGACGCAGGCTCAGCCGGCGGGGATTGGGCACCCCATACGGCTGCAATGCGTGCGGCGCACATGCCTGCATGTGGGGGGGAGCTAACTGCTTTATCGGTGCTCACTGAGCGTAGCTCCCCCTTTCAGCTGTATGCCACTGCATTTTGGAGCGTGTCATAGACAGCTCCAAAATGCGTTGGCTTACAGGGGCTGCGCCTGCCAGCTCACTGATTGAATTGGAGGAGGAGGTGACATACTTCCAAAATCTCCGATGATGGCACTATGTTTCTTGCACATGCGTGCAAGCAACATAAAAATGGCAAATGTAAAAATGGCAAAGTTATGTGCATCCATTGACATTTTGCTATGCCCACTCATAACTTTGGTAATTCTAAACAGTTTGACCCCAAATTTTCAAAACAGACATTTATTTACACCACCACATGAACATAACAGCTGTCATTTTTTCAAATCCTGACCAAACTGTCTTTTCACATCTGTGGTGTGGAATGACATTAGATCTGATGACCCCAAGGCACACCCCGTCGACTGTTGGTCTGTGGAGGGTGGGGTGGTAGAGTGGGGGTTAGGTTCTCATTCCTAACACATCATTTCCCTACTTTTCATGCTTCAACCCTACCTGATGCATTAATGATTATTTTTGCAATGAATATACACATATAAATACACACACTATATATATATATAAAATATGGGTGTAGTCATGCCCGTATAGTTAGGGTTAAGTAGCATGTTTAATGTTAAACCTCAAATTTTGCACTTTAAGAACTTTGCAACCAATCAATGGATTTGGAAAATATTTGGCATGTGCTGTCCCATGGGGTAAATCTCTTGATGTGGCAAGTTTAACCCCAGTCGGATATACTGATTCTGAGACCTGGATAGTGCAAAAACCTTAAAAGTCACAATTTTTGCAGTTTTTTCCTCATTGCCTTGCGTTCAGATGCTGTGGAATTTTTTTTTTTTTTACATATAATGTTTTATTATTTGTTTCTTTTCCAAGTACATTTAGCCATCCAAAGGCCTCCAAGGTACATTCATGCCCTATTCCGATAGGGCCAAGTTGCTACAAACTAGCAATCAGAGCAGTTGTTACAATCTTCCAGATCTACCTAGCTCATAAGCTAGTACATATCCAGCTTGTCTAATATACAGCTGAAGAGCTTAGGTCTCATACTAATATGCATACTGTATTGTTGTTCACATCAGACTCTATAAGGACAGTACCTTTTAATATTACTATACTAGAGCATCAAGAGACAGTATTGTACATTCTATGCCCTAATGTATCTATTTGACTGTAATCTCCTAAGTACAGCCTTGATGCTGTGGAATTTTGGTGTGAGTTTTTATGGTAGAAATGGCTTGGGTAACAGAACAATCATACATTTGTTTGATAAAAAAATATTAATCTGTTGCAAAGTTATTCAGTTTTTAAGTTCCCATTGTTTTCAATGGGAAGATCAGTTTCCAGGATAGTGAGAGAAAGTTCAACAAAGGATCTAATCTCACAAAAAAGGATTCTTTTTACCAGAGATGTTCCTTTTTCATGAGGAAAACATCCTTTTTTGTGAGCCACTGTCGTGTTGATTTTTTCCATAAACTAAAAAGCATGGGAAATTGAGCCCCCTTGGCCTGGTGTCTAGTGACACCCCTCACCCCCCTGATCACTGTCCCCCTAAATGAAACATAAAGTCATAAACTCTACACATCTGACCTTATTTACAGATGGCATGGGGTGAGCATTAGGCTTGAGAAGCCCAAGGCACACCCCACACCTGCTCTCCTGCCTGGTTTGGGAGGGTGAGGTGTTAGGGTTGGAATCCCTAATGCTTCATTTCACAGCTTTTGTTGCTTTGACTCTAACTGGAGTAAATATCTACTTGGAATTTTATTTTGGCCATCAAAGTTTTTTATTGGTGGTCAGATTGACTGTCTGAAAGAAACCTTAACCTGAAGCAGTGATGCATTGTTTCTCTAACCTTAAATAGTTCAGTCTCACACTAATTTTATTAGTGAGAACCAGTCAAGAAAAGCAATATAACCTCTTAAAAAACAGGGCATGCTTTTAAAATCTGTATGTTGGTATAATATCAGACCATGACAGTAAAGGGGTGCTGAACTGGGATGATATCCTTAATGCTAACACTTCATTAAATTGAGGATCAAAGCTTTCTAAGTCATAGTGCACCATGTACTGTGCCAGTCAATAGCTGAGGACATGGTCTAGGGGTGAGTACTTGTGGGATTATGGTATAAATGAAAATGAGGCTCATCTGTAAGCACTTCTGGCTTGCAATATTCTTCATTTCTTGCAGTCACATTGGCATGCAATATTGTAACATGTAGTTAAAGTAGTAGTGCACATGTCACTGGAAGTACCACTAGTATCACCTACAGTACCACTGTTATTATATTTAAAAATATATATATTCCAGAGTATTTTTGCAGTGCTTTTTTAAACTCATATGTTATTGATTTTGCAATTTATGATACAGGACATTTCTTTTGTGAAACAAGTCAGAATAAGTAACATTATAAAGTGAGTATAGGAAATCCATACTGTAATTTGAGGACTCCTGTCATGTGACAGTGTGTTATTACAGTTTATAAAATGGCTTGAAAAATCCTAGAGAAATCCTTGCATCCTGACAGGCTCTACACAAGTGCAAAGTGTGTTCATAGTGTGCAATTATGTGACTATAAAGGGATAGCTTTGAACTCATTAGCCATTCCACAGTAGTGTCAAGTGTCAGATTTCCTTTCATTAGTGAAATCTAGATTTAGTAGTTGATATATTGGTCCTTGCAAGAATAGACCCAGAAGCAAATTATTTGATACCTTTTAATGGGCCAACATAGATGTAACAACAAGAACAAAGTGCTCTAGCTTTCGGACCAACCAGTCCTTCTTCAGAAGCTAATGACAGTTGTTTAGAAAATACAATACTTTTAACAGCTAGATCATGCAGAAAAAACAGAAAAAATCCCCATTGGTTTAAAATACTCATTTGTCCGATCTGCCACCCTCCTTGTCGTTGCTGAATCCCTCATTCCGGCTACTTCCTCCTACTATCTGAGATCCAGTGACTCTCATGCCCTCCTGGTACCTAAGACTCACACCCAAATGGGAGACTGGGCCTTCGCTGTGTATGTGCCAAGCTGTGGAACTCTCTTCCATTAAGCACTCGCTCCATGGGAGGGAGAGGAGTGAGTGCTTAATGGAAGAGAGTTCCACAACCTGAAGAAGGACTTGTTGGTCTGAAAGCTAGATCACTTTGTTCTTGTTGTTACATCTATGTTGGTCCATTAAAATGTATCAAATCATTTGCTTCTGGAGATCTTTTATTAGTGAGTAGCTTAAGTGAAGAACAGTTGAGAATAGTCACAGCCATCTTGTTGTACTTTAACTGCCTGTCTTCTTGCAGTTTGCCAGCTGACTACCAGAGTCTGCAGACTAAATGGTTTGTGGAAGCAAACACAAGCACAGACAGCACTGTTTCTGTGCAATAACACCTTTTGACTCTTTAACAGCCCTGCAGATGATAATGTATATTTGTAGCACTTAAAAACAGTAATTCCAAGCATTAGAACACTGATACTTGAAATAATAAGACAAACCTAAAGCAGTGATGCCAAAGTAGGCAAACAGGCATTCTCCTCTCCAGAGATATGCAGTTTGACACCTCAGAGATCACAAAGACAATTAGTTGGAAAGGAAAAAGTAATATAGCTCACATCCATGCTGGGAAGAAAACAATAAGTATTACTTTCAAAGTGGTGTATACTAGCCCAGATTAGTAAAGGGGGAGCCAGCATCAATACAGGATATGGCTGCTAACAGTTCCCCAAAACAGAAAAAGGCATGTGGAGAAGTCTTGTTGTCTGACAAACCCCAGTCCATTTCCATCTTAGTTTTTTTCTAAAGAGAAAAATTAGTGTGGATCTCCTCTAACTGTAGTATGACTTCATATATTAAACTTGCTCTCTCCTTCTTACTGCTCTCTGATCTCCATAGGTACAGTAGGTGCCCAGTGGTTGTACAGTTCAGGGAGATCATCTTTGCAACCACCACTTTTTTAGCTGTGGTCTGTGCAGAGCCCCAACAGAAACAGCAAGTTTAGCAATTACAACATGTTAAAGAAATGAAACAACAAATACACACTGCTAGCTTCTGAAGGGTAACAGTGATCACTAAGAGCACCACATCCAAATATGGGGCTGGTCCCATTTTGCACTTTTTGTGCAAGAACATTTTTTTAACGTACTGTTTACTGTAGTGTGGTAGATTGCATCAGATAAATTTTATTTACTTCCAGGCTAACATTCTCTGTAATTACAATCTCAGAATCCCATTCAGCTGAGCTCACAACAGGACTGCAGCAGTGGGAGACTCACTAGCTTGCAGTGCATGTTGGAGCTTTTCTAAGCTCTGATTAGATGTTTGCCAGTCCTGCTGTTCTCCCAGAGCTAAGTGTAGTCCTCTGTGACTGTACTTAGCCCCAGGAAGCCAGCACCACAAGGAAGAAAATGATCAGGGCATATAAATGCTCTAGCATGTACTGCAGGTTATTTCATCTCTCACTGCTGCAGTCCTGCTCTAATGTCATCTGCAAGGATTCTAGGGTTTGTGGTTATAGAAAATTCAGCATGGAAGTGAGCAAAATTAGTCTGATACAATATATTATACTGCAGTAAACAGTAAGTAAAAAAATGTGTTTGCAAACAAATTGCAAATTGGGATGAGTCCCACACTTGGGTGTGCAGCTCTTAGTGCTGACTATTCCCCTTTAAATCTTATTTCCCCCTATTATATTTGAGACTGTTACTTTAAGAGACAGTATCAGTAAGCTGTCTAACTTGATGTCCTGCCCAGTCACTGCTAGACATACTGTTCTGTTGAGGTAGATGAATGAAGTAAATTAATATGGACAACAATATCTTGATTAAATTAAAATGCAGCTTACACAATTTGTGCAGCAATGTAAATCAATCAAATATTGATCACCTGCAAAAACAGAAGATGGACTCACTCATTCCATAATACTGTATTGCATGAGGGCTTGATGGCACATCCCATCTGTGGAAAAAAGGAAAAGCTGCAAAACAAATGAGATTTCAGGAAACATTAACATTTGACAAGCAAAATAAAAAAAAACTGCAGTGACAGCACGTCACTTATAATTCCAAGTCAACCTAGGCAGAGCAAATGTTTGATGTTATCCTCAGTGACTGTTTCAGTAGTCATACACTGAAGTCAGCTATGGTATCCATGCCAAACACAAATGTTATATGGTGTCTGCAATCTTAAAAAAGCAGCTCTGTTTGTCTGTATGTACTTTCACATACATAATGTTTCACATGAAAACATGAAAATACTAATAGAAGAAGACTCAGAAGTCAATCTGGTCCATCAGCCACTCACCAGTGCTTATAACCATGATTGCCCAAAGTATCCAAATATTTGTCTAGCTTTCTTCTAAAGATTTTAATGGATGTGACAAGCATCATCTCAGCTGGTAAACTATTCCAATTTCAGCTATAAAAATGTAATAGGGAATGCCTTTTTTTATTTTCAATTTTCATTACCAGGGTTTATAACACATCTCTGTTGTCCATCCAGGACGCCAGTATAGAACACATTTATCTAATCCCAACTGACCTCATCGAGCCTTTGTTTATCTCATCATAGTGCTCACCATAAAAACAGACTGTGATGTCACAAACAGCAAATGTGAGGTCAGTTAGAGTCCGTCGGATGCTTTCTGAAAGACAATGAAATGACTACTGCATTATCCAAAATATTTAGCAGACTAATAACTGGAAAGACTAACATGAAACTATAAAACACTAATTAAATGTGATTGTTTTAAAGCCACAGCATTTGTTAGTCACCTTGTAGTTTTTTTTTCAGCAATACAGCAATATATATATATATATATATATATCATTTGGTGTTACTGTACCTGTCATTGCTTGACAATGCTTGCATTGAGCTGATTTTTTTATCTCATTTTGACATGGAACCTTTGCAAATGAGCATTCATGCTCAAAGGTTGTATCCAATCTTTGAAATAAATAAATAAATTATTCTGACAGAAACATCAGTATACACATTTTTCTTTTCATTTTCCTTCAGGCCCCTACTAAGATATGGTATTTAAATGTTTTTAAAAGTTCCTGCTCCCATGCCATGCCCAACTGGAAAAAAAATGAAATACCCTTGGTGTGGTACTGCGTTGTTTAGAATGTGGTAGGACAATCCTAATGCATCCATAGTATGAATCTATTATGCATGTTCAAAAGATAACCATATAAAAATACACAAATGATGGATCTAAAGATATCAGATTATGTTGTTCTTTTTAAAGTACAGTATATGAAGGAATTTTTGGCCGACTAACAAATACTGCTGCTTTAACTGCAATAGTTTTAATCTTTTCAGTTGAGTAGAGACCTGGGGCCCAATGCTCATTTCCTCTTTAATGGCCCACAAAACAGAATGCAAAGAACGGCCCCATTGCTACAACCCATGCAACTGTTATAGATTGCACTAAAGATGTGTTGGGGGAATGATTTTCCACAGATCCGTATTACAAATGCAGCATTCCAGCTCTTACTTTGTGAAAATCTGTGAAAACTGGGTTTGGGACAAGTAACAGAGCACAGCAAGAACTCATGCATGTCTATCTATGGTACAGTGTTATGCACAGACAGTCATGAGCAAGCACTGCACACACAAACCTGACCCTCCCCACCATGATTTAGCCTCCTGGTGGGCTGTGAGGAAGACTTATTCATTTGGTTCCTCAGTGTCTGCCCTGGAGGACCAGTGGCAGCTTTCACTAACCTGAGCCAGAATGACATTCCTGGAGTCCAGTGGACCCCACTCTATCCCTGTCCCCATGCATGTTTCTGTGAAACACAAAGGCCCTTCATTAATCTTGTTCCACTCCAACTCTAAGCTATGGGCACAGCCATCATTTTGATACCCCATCTGCCTACTCCAAAAAGTTCTAGCAGGGGTGTAGAAAAATTACTGAACCCATTATGCCAATGGTGGCCATGCTTTTTGAATGGTAATGCACCATTTGCATGGTGACTGCACACCCTTCTATGCATCAGCACACTTTGATATGCATTGGTGAGGAAGGGGTGTGCAACCACCTCAGAGCATAACTCATGGAGTTGCAGTTTAGGGACAGTGTTGTAGGGTGTGGATAAAGGATAACATAAGACAACAGAAGTCAGGTACAACACACCTCAGTGTGGCTTTATTTTATACAGAAATAAGAAAAAAAAAAACAATAAACTAAAATAATAAATATAAGCAGTAGAATACATTACTTCCAGTAGGTACACACAGTCCTGATCGTATGCAATGTTTCAGATCCTTACAGCTGTGATTTCCAGGAGCCTACTCCCTGTAGGTTCTCCTCTTACCTTGGCTTCTTCAGATAAGTGAGATCAACCACAGCTAATCTGCCTGCTTCACTGGTTACAGGATTTTTATACCCCTCCCCTAAACATGTTATCCACCCACTTATATCCATCAGGCATTTCTGTGCTAATCAACATACATTATACAGTAAAGAATGGTTTTGTGTGTGTGTGTGTGTGTGTGTGTGTGTATGTATATATATATATATATATATATATATATATATATATACATATATATATCTGTACTGTAACAATTTCATTTTCTATATGCAAGCATTACTAAACATGTATTTCCACAGAAAAAGTGCCATGATTACATAATTGGCACTAATGTAGTATAGCGCCGCACCTTTCTCTGCATGATTGTCATTTGTTTTCGTATAGAAAGGGCCCACAGAGGCCACTGTCTCCCGACAGGGAAGAGTCTGAATTTAACCCCCTTCAGGTAAGCTCTAAAATTCTTATTAGCCAGCTCTGTTTTTCTCATATACAGTATCACAGTGCTTCTGTTTATTTATAACATGCAACCCTCTAAAACACTTTTGTAAGGGCTTAGAAATAAGAGGGAGTGAACCTTAAAGACATTAAGTTTCTCTACATGTCTTCTATTTAACATGTTTTATTATATATTCTGCAGTCTTTGGCTAGGTTTATCTTTTATTTATATATGGGGAACAGGAGTACAGATGTTCCATTTTATTATCTTGCTCCCATGGGTTTTGTGTGCTGCGTCAGAGACCGCTAGTAATAGAGAGAGAGAGAGAGACAGACAGAGAGACAGAGAGGGGGGGAGAGAAAGGAGCACTCCCATTTGCAAACTACAGCATTCTCTCCTTTCTCAAAGTGAGCATACAGGTAAAACATGAAAAAGGAAAGTTCTCTACTGTCCAGGTTTATTTCATCTTCAGTACCTCCTGGTGTGGCAGTGCTATTCTCCATGCACAATCTGCTTTTCAGTGCATAGTTTCGTCCATCAAGCGCCAGGTTACTTTGCTTTTAAAAACTCTTTTCTGGATTAACAACAAGATCTCCAGTCTACAGTTTTATTTATTTTGGTCACTGGAGATGTGTTTTGCCGACGGGCAGCAAAAGGAGAAACTTAAATTCAGGGGCGGCTTTTCGGCAACAGTACAGTTTCACGTAGCATTTCACCAGTACATGGACCAATTGCTTTGCTCTGAAAAGTGTGGGTTAACAGGAAATGGTCCTCTAAGGAAACAAAACTTAAAAAAAAGGGTATCCAGCTGTTCTCTCTTTGAATAAGTCTCTTCTATCATAATTTTTAAACTTAGAGGCAAACGGGTAAACTTTCACATGTGGAGTTGCTTTTAGTGATGAAATTGAAAGTTTAAGATGCTCCATGTTATAAACCAAAGCTCCTTCTAGCTGAATATTTGTTTTGCATCCTTATTCTTTTTATGTACTCAGACAGCAAAGTTCCAATAAAAATACATATCAAATCACTTCCTCTTAAAAAGAAAACCAAACACATATTCAGTAATGTTCCTCAGGTACTATATCATTATTGATTGATTGATTCACTCTGCACTTTACTAATTATAACCTTTAACCTCCATTCATGAAAGCACTGCAAGTACTTTAGGACGATGTTTAAAGCATCAATTTTCATCAGATATATAAAGCATTAAAAGTACTTTACCTTTTCAAGCACTTCATGTTTTTTTACACTTTTATTCATGTTCCAGCCTTCATTCATACAGGCTGCCACTGTAGTTATTTATAACCATAGCTGTTATTATTCAGGTACAGCAAGGCTTACAGCTTTTGATGGTGAGGGACTGAAAAGGTGAAAAAGAAACAAAGTAAGAGAGAAAGAAGTTTAAAAAGATCTAGATAAAGACTGTCATAGGTGGCCAGCCTACTTCAGCATCAGAAGGGAGAACAGGATAGATTTTAGAATATTGTTGCAACAGATTTCAGCAAAGAAAAAAAAAGAATACAGGAAATATGTCTCTCTGCCCATTCATATCTTTAGGTAGAATGCAGATCTATCACACATCTCCCTCCTTAAGAGGAAATCAGTACTCTTAAATCAATTGGTTTCCAGAGTCAAACCCCCCCTGAATGTCATCATACATTCAGCAGAATGGGGGGTTGGTTGGAGCTTCATCCCACCCACTTTAGAAGCTCCACCCCAGGGTCCCTTAAACAAGTATGATTCATAGTACAGACTATACAAATTGAACTTACCACACAATCGTAACTATTAACCTGGGGCTGAATCAGCACACTTAATCATTATACTTCTCATATCCATATATTTCATCACTGTGCATCAGCACCATGTCTCGATAAACAAATTCTGGCCAGAGTCAATAGGGCTGCAGGACAGGAATGTGGGTCATCCTTAGGATATGAGGAGGCTCATAAAGTTACAACTGGCAATAAAGGAAATGAGAAGTATAACATCAGACCTGGTATTAACTACCCACAAGGCATATTTTCAACAGTTGGTTAGTAGATGAAAGTATTAAAAAAAACTTTACATAGAGTATAAACCACAATAACAGCAAATATACATTTATATCAAAGTCCATTTTGCACATGTTGGGGTGAAGCACTGAGTATATAAAATGTTTCTGTGTTCATCCATATATAGTCCTTCTCTTGAAAAACATTTTCTCTTGCACTGTGGATCCAATGAACTCTGCGATACAAGATACAAATGTCAGGCATGTATTCTAAAAAACGATAAAAAGCAGGACATTATTATATCAGATGCTCATTTAGTCATAATTATACAGTGGCAGCCATAGAAAAGTGTCTCAGTACTGAGGTATACATAGAGGTTTCTCAGCATTGAGGTATACCTAAGTATACTGAGGCAGAATGAGGCAGAATCACATTACAGTCAATGCAAATTGCAACTTGAGTGCCTCAGTGGTACCTTGAGGTAAGTGACTTTTAGATAACTACCACTATAATACAATAAAAAAACACTTCTGTTGCAATGTATGCCTGCCATCTTTAGTTGCAGTAAATAAAGATTGTCTATAGAAATCATTCATACCTGGACTATAGCAAGCCCCCAAGGTACAGATCCATTATGGCTGGGCATCTGATATAATAAAGCCCTACTTATTATCTAATGTTTTAGAATAGATTCCTGATATTTGGAATCTTTGTACTGAATAGTTAATTGGTTCCACGGTTCTAAAGAAAATGCCTCTCAAGAGAAGTGCTATATAAATGAAAACCTGTCAATTTTATATCCTCATTGCTTCACTCCAACATCCACAAAATAGATTTCTTTAGGGTTTATATTTCCTGATATTGTAGTTTATATGTAAAGCTTTTTTATAACTACATGCACTAACCAACTGTGAAAATATGCCTTTTGGGTAGTTTAAGCCAGATTTGATATACTTTTCATTACTTTAATTGCCAGTTGTAATTTTATAAGTGCCTCCTCGCATCCTGAGGATGTGTCATCTTCATTGTTCAAATTGTTCATTAGTACACATCACTGGTGGTGGATAATATAATGACCGGTTACAACAGTGCTTCAAATATAGCATAAGGAAAAAACAGCGATGTCCGAATGGTGTACCACAGACAGAGACAGGGATTAAGCAGTGCTGTGCAGTAAGCACTATCCATGTCGTTGTCCATAGTACTAGGAAGAAGACAAGGGCTGGAAAACTGAAAATGGTGGATGAGCTGCTCCCATGGCTGAGAGGACTGATACAGGGAGCTTCTTGGCCACAATGGTGGTGGAGATCAGGGTTCTAATCCTGGCATTCAAAATGTAATTTTTCTCTCGTAATCCGACTTCAACTCAGAGTTGATTATTTTAGTTAATGGGGTGGGGGGGGACAGAGTCCTCACTAAAAAAGGTGTTTGGACTGGTAGCAGTTGTCAGTGTGCTTTGTGACCACTACCAGTGGCATTGCCTTTACTTGCCACATTTGTTCCTGCCACTGTTCTGCATAGTGCTGTATGGAAAGTGTTGATATTGACAGCGCTGTTCATACATGTGCTATTCAGACCTAATGCCAGATAACATAAGGGCATTTCTGCATTAAGTTACTAACTCTGATAAAACTGCTTCTGGAGTGAAACGTTAGTTGTTTTTGCCCCAATATGGCATAGCATTGCTCCCTGATATTCATTGCACTATTGTTGTTTCTAGCATTCATCCTAGGAATTCCTATATGCTTTTCTATTAAGCGGGTTAAAGTTTTACTACTGACTATGGAATGACACTGCTTTTTATCTGATGTACAAGTGGCAAGTACAGAAAGGTGCAATAGTACAATGAATAACAGGGCACAATGCTACAATAGATTAATGCAGAAAACAACTAACGTTTCTTTCTAAAACATCACTGTATATGGGCTCCCGTTGTCTGCTTGCCTTTTTTCACTGACTGTTGGACTGGAGGGCTGAGCACCTACTGCCAGAATGGAGAGCTGGCAGCACTGGGATTTGGCTGTCATTGTTTTCTTACTTGTTTCATTTACTGTCTGACTCTAGGTTTAGGGTCATGGTGTCAGAATTGGGGAATTCTGGTGGCAACAGGATTTTGCAGCAAGTGGCTACTTGCTCTAATTTTAGTTTACCATCCTACCACATAGTTGGGCACCCAGTGTTGGGGGCAGTGAGTGGCACTGTGGCATGGCTCCTGGTGACTGCCTAGCTGCCTGAATCAGGAGTCACCAAGCCTCCCATGCCCAACAAGCCAGAACTACATTGCTATTGCTTGCAAGCTGCAGCACAGAAGTCCCTCTCCCCCAACAAAGCAGGTATAGCTAACCTTAAAAGAGCTGTACTATGTTGTGCTTTTTTCATAAAATACTAGAGCACAGACTGGTCAGTAATGAGAGAGTGCAGCACCAGCTAGCCACCCTGCCCAGCCAGTAGCTGCAGCACAGAGTCAGACCCTCAAGTAAAAGTCCTGCCAGCAGCAAAAACAGCCAAGAAAGAACCTGCCTGCAGAACCAGAGTGACAGGGTTCTGACTTCTTGTGCCTTTTTGTTAAGATAAGTGGATGGGTTCATTTGACAATGTCAATACTGTGGGGAGAGGAGGGAAGAGGCTCAAAAGAGAGAATGCATAGCCCTCGATCTCCTAGTCTGCCACTGTGGGTGGCCAATCCATAGGTGGAAACCTGCTGTAAAGGGTTGGGATGGCCATTTCTTCTTGTTCGGGTGATATGGAAGGCTTTACTTCTCCTGCCGGTGGGCAAATAGCTTTGCTTTTTCTGATGGGGGGCATGATTCTCCTGGCTTGGAGGGGGTGAGGATGCTTCTTTTGGCTTGAGGGAAGGGTATCTCCCTGTTTCTCCTGGCTTGGGGGTGGCCCTACATTTTCTGGTTTGGGGTGGCCTTATCATCTGTGGCCCAGCTTCTCCTACTAGAGAAAGCAGGGGGCAGGGCCATTCCCCAGCCTGAGCCAGGAGAAGCAGAGCCTTCCATCCCAAGCCAAGAGAAGCTGGGCCATCTGTGCCCCCATCCCCAAGACAGGAGAAGCAGGGCCAGCCCCTGTAAAAAAATCTAATGGAATTTGCATTTTTATTTTTACAAACATAACATTCATCATTAATTCAAATATTCCATGAAGCAAGCACATATATGCCCATATGCTTTCCATTCCAGTTTCAATGGGTGCCCTGGCTTCCAACTGTAGTGCCTAGCCAGTGCCCTGGTACCCAATGGAAGCTGGAGCTGCCACTGTTACTAGATGTGCATATTGTAAAACTTGATCAAATAGAAATAAAAAATGTAAATTTGGAGGCAGACATTGGACAGAAAAATTAAATGAAAGTGGAGAAGAATTAGCAAAAAACTGCAAAAACTCAATGGGCTAGATCTTCAAAGCAGTTGAGCCTGGAGCAACCAAGGTGCGCCTGTGCAACCCCAGCAATGTGCCCTGGTGAGATATTGAACAGGGGTACCTACGCAGTGCAAGTCCCGATGTGCCGGGGCTCAAAGTTTATGTATGCGGCACAAATGCAGGGGGAGTGCCCATGCATATGCAGCACATCCCGATATTCAAACCGGGATGTGCAGTGCATATGCAGGCACAACCCTGAGTTGCGCCACATATGGAGGCTTATAGTTGAGCCAGACAAAAAAGGCTCATGTCCATGCCACCCACAGGTGAGCTGCTGCATTGCAGCATACAACACAGCACCTGCCAGCTGTGGGTGGCCACCCACCCAGCAGGGACACCAGCCATAGGCACCTACACCCTCTCTGGTGGCCCAGTGTACCACCCCTCCTGTATGCTCGATCATGGGCAGCATCAATGGAGAAGTAGTACCCGGTGAGCCAGTGGTTCCCCCCTCCCTCCTATCTGTATGCCTGATCGCAGGCATGTGCATAGTACCACCCAACCTGGTGGCCCAGTGGTGTCCCCCACCGCATGCCCGATTGCAGGCAGTCGAATACTGACACCCAACCCAGTGGTCTAGTGGTCCCCTTCCTCCCTGCTCTAAGCCAAATCACGGACATTAGTAATGCAGAACTCTACCTGGTGGTCCAGTGGTACCCCTTCCCTCCCACCCACAAGGACCCTGGCCACCCAGCTCACCCCCGTCATCAGCATGTGGCTGCAACCACTCGCATACCCGTCCAGCCACCCGCTGAATGACAGCATACAGTATATGATCTGTAAGTCTATTGGTGCACAGTGTGAACCAATGGAAACTCAGACCATATACTACATCAGCACAAATATGTGAAATGTGTGTTGGTGTGGTACAGTATGGTCTGCAAGCCCATTGGTACACATTGTGAACCAATTAGCTTACAGATCATACTGTATGCTGTCATTCAGCAGGTGGCCAGGCAGTATGCAGGAGGGGTGCAGCCACCTGCTGATGACGGGGGGGAGCTGGGTGGCCAGGGTCCTTTGTGGGTAAGAGGGGAGGGGGTACCACCACTGGACCACCAGATAGAGTTCTGCCTTACTAATGCCTGTGATCAGGCTTACAGAAGGGAGGGAGAAGGACCACTAGACCACCAGGTTGGATGTCAGTATTCGACTGCCCATGATCAGGAATGCAGTGGGAGGGAACCACTAGTCCACCAGGTACTACTTCTACTTTGGTACTGCCTATGATTGGGTACACAGGAGGGGGGGTCAACTGGACTACCAGGGACTAATCGTATGATGGCAGCAACTACGCTGGGTGCTAGGCACATTGCACCAGATGGCTCTGCACACTGCATGCAAATAGGGCCATAATGACATGCAAATAGTCCCATTTGCACCAAGCATACATTATGGCCTCATTTGCATGCACACTTCTGAATATTGTGGGTGATGCACCCAGTGCAGCTGCATTTGCGCAGCAGCATTCCCAGATCTCCCTGTCTGGTGACTGCACCGGTTCATTGTACTTGTGCACAGTGCATTCCATGCCATTTTCAATGGTGATGTGTCCTGGTGCATCACCTTTGAATATCATCCTGTCCTGGCCCTGGTGCATCTCATTGTGCTCCACCCCCTCTTGGCCACTGCCTGGTGCAGTCTGAATATCTTGCCCAATGTCTTTATGGTACTGAAGAATAAAATAAAATTTCAACATTTATGTATATAAAAGCACACAAGAAAGCTAAGATTAATGACCAGCACAATCAAAGGTTAAGACTCCAAAATATTGCAAGAAAATCTGAGAACAGGTGGAGTTGAAACCATTAAAATACCAGAAAAGGCACACAACTAGATTAACTATCTAATTATTATAAATACTGTATCTTAGTTTTAAAGACACATTTTGCAGGAAATCAGCACATATGCTACAGAATCAGATAAATGTGCTACAGTGCAGGAAAAGAAGTGCCACTGAAAATAAATAATCATTTCATTGTTTATGGAAGTTAGCTGTTCCATAGCTATTTATCTTACATGCCCTTGAAATAATGAATGTGTTTCAATAGAAATTACAGCCATTACTGCCTTAAGCTCTTTTAAGAGGCACAATTATTTAAGGGGAGCTAGAAACAGTGCTATATACTGCAGGCGGGGTAGAAGGATACAGCTGTTAATCAAGTTGGATTCAAATGAAAATGTGGCAAGGGTTAAATTGAAGGGCTGCAAAGTAGTGGAAGGATAATTTTAAAACTTCAAAGAAGTGTTCTATGGTCTGAATCCTGTAGCTCATTTTTAGAGCTGACGCACTAGGGCTGCAGGCTCTGCCTACCGGCAGCCCTAAAAATCAACATTTTTATGCTGGCTTCCCAGTCTATGCTTTACCATAAACTTGAATGACTGTGAGGCCAAGTACCACCACATATGTGGGTGTTTTTGTCTTTCATCTGGATAATCCAGCATAATGGTTTGTGGTCTGTAAGAAGTGTAAATTCAGTTCCCTCCAGTTAGAGATGTAAGGCTTCTATAGCCCATTTGATAGCCAACCATTCTTTTTCTACTGTGGCATACTTCTGCTCTCTCTCATGCAGCTTTCAGCTAATATAAATATTGGGATGTTCTTCTCCCTGTACAGTCTGGCTGAGAACTGCCACAATTCCTGTCTCAGATGCATCAGTATGAACTTCAAATGTGAGACTAAAGTCAGGGCACTTTAATACTGGTGATGCACCCAGGGATGCCTTGGTGGACTGAAAGGCTATGCCACATTCTGGATTCCATTTCACAGTATTACTACATTGGTTTCTTGCAAGGTCAGTCAGTGGTGTGGCTATGGAGGCAAAGTTGGGGATAAGCATCCTATAATACCCGGCAAGGCCAAAGAAGGAACTGACATGTTTCTTGGTCTTGGGTATTGGGCATTTAGCTACGGATTCCACCTTTTTGATTTCAGGTCTAATGCTGCCATTTCCTAATAGGAATCCTAAATACCTGGTCTCTGTCACTGCCAAAGCACGTTTGGCTGGATTGTGTCAGTCCTGCCTTTTTAAATGATTGTATAGCAGCTGTCAACTATGTCAGATGGGTTTGTCAGTCTGGGTTGTAAATTACCACATCATCAAGATAGGTGGCACAGTAGTCAGTATGTGTGGTCAGTATGCAGTCCATGAATCTTTGAAATGTTGCTGGGGCACCATGGAGGCCAAAGGCATAGTGACAAACTGAAATAATCCTACAGGTGCACTAAAGGCTGTCTTTTCTTTGTACTCAGAGGTTAAGTGTATTTGCCAGTACCCTTTTGTTAGAACTAAGGTGGTTATGTATTTGGCATTACCAAAATGATCTATAATATCGTAGATCCTTGGCATTGGGTACCCATTAAACTGTGAAACATTGTTGACTCTACAGAAACCTAGGCATAACCTAATTCCTTCTTCCTTCTTAGGAACTACCACTATGGGGGATGGCCAAGCACTTGTGGAGGGTTCAATTGTGCCCAGATGTTTCACTTTCTCAATCTCCTGTTTTACTCTGATTCTAACCCTTTCTGGTAGTCAGTAGGGCTTTTGTTGGATGAGAGGAGAGTCAGTCCTTATGTAGTGTTGCACACCTACTGCTTTTCCAGGAATACTGGTAAAGGTAGAGGGGAAGGAATGGAGTAAACGTAAGATGTATTTTTGCTGGTGTGCATCTAATGAGGGGTTTATCTTTATGTCTGCCATTCCTTCATGTTATTCTAACATCTTATAGGTAGTATCTAACTCTGATTCCTCTCTCTCTCTGGCATTATAAAAAGGCACATGGGATTCTGTCTTGTTCCATTGCTTTAAAGGCTTGGCATGGTACAGTACGCCTTTCTTCCTGGTCTTTTATTTGGGGTTTCCACCTCATAAGTAACTGTCCCAGTCTGTCTCAAAATCCTATAGGGTCCCTACCACTTCATTAATAGCTTGTTCTCAGTAATGGGGAGTAATGGCAACACCCTATCTCCTTCCTGTAAGTCTTTAGGTCAGACGTTCTGGTCATGATAAGCTTTCTGCTTGCCCTGGATTTCAGTGCTGTGCTGGTGTGCCTTCCTTGTGTATTCCACTAATTGCTTCCTCAGCTGCACCGTATATTATGTGGTGTTTGTATGTCCTACATTTATTTATTTTATTTAGCTTTTGTTAACCGGGTAGGTGCACTAGCATGCAGTGTGACTATTTTCAGGCACGACCCGGGACAGTACATAACATCATGACAAGTAGGTACAGAACATATCCAACACTGGGAACAAAACATTACATATCAGGATAAACAAATCCTTATACATAGTTTGTATGGAGATTAGAGCACGAAAACACAAGGGCAGCAGTATAATTAACATATAGAGAGTAGGAGTTGCACCCTATGGAGGAAGAACACAATCATAGCAGTTAAACAAGCATTGATAGTGAGTTGGTTGCAGGGAAAGTGTAAACATATAATAGAGCAGTAAACAAGAGATCTAAGTGGTGATTAAACAGTATAGGTTAGAATATAGGTGAGGGTAGAGGGAACAGCCAAGGCAAGGAGACAAGCTGTCTACCCGAGCCTGAGGGAATTGTAGGGTTATCAGCCCCTTCTTCCCAGAACTCCTTAACTATATATAAGGGTCCTCAGGGGTTTCTGCCTTATAAGAGGGCAAATGGGGAGTATCAGATGGAGGCTTTTCATCTTTATTTTTCAATTCATCTTTATTTTTAGAAGGCGCTTTTCTTAAAATCAAAGCGCCTGTACAAATTCACAAAACAATAAATACAATAAAATTAAAACTAATATAAATCCTTAAAAGCTATGCTAAAAAGGTGGGTTTTCAAAGCTCCCTTAAAACTAAGGACGGTCGGGCAATCTTGCACCTGATGAGGTAGAGAATTCCACAGGGTTGGTGCCATAAAACCAAACGATCTAGCACCTGATGTTTTCAAACGAACCCTGGGAATCTCTAGCAATCCCTCGTCAGTGGATTGGAGGGAGCGGGAGGGATTGTAGGAGCAAAGGAGCTCTTTCAGGTAGGTAGGTCCCAGATCATGTAGGGCTTTATAGGTCAGTAAACCGACCTTGGGTGATTAGCCAAAACAGCAGCAGTGCAGTCTGCGAAGCACAGGCATTATATGGCTGGATCTAGAAGATCCAGTCAACAACCTGGCTGCCGCATTCTGCACTAGCTGCAGACGGTGAAGTTCAACCCCCCGATAACCCTAGGTATAAGGAATTACAGTAGTCAAGACAGGAGGTAACGAAGGTGTGGATCTTGAGGTACCTCTCTGCAAGCAAACAGAAGTAAAGGAAGATACCTGTCCTAATCCTTCCCCTCATCATGCACAAATTTCTTAAGCATACGTTTCAACGTTTGATTGAAATGTTCCAATAGTCCATCAGTTTGTGGGTGGTAGTGTAATGTTCTTACTGCTACTACCCCCAACAAATGGTACAATTCTTTGAATAAGGCTGATTGAAAATTCCTGCTTTGGTCAGTCAATATCTCTTTAAGTACATCTAATCGACTGAACACCTTCACCAACTTCTGGGCTATTTTGGGGATCGTGATAGAACGTAGTGGTATGGCCTCAGGATACCTGGTGGCATAAGCACAAAGGACTAGAATGTATTTATTCTCTCTAGAGCTTTTCTCCAAGGGGCCAATGATATCCATTGCTATGCACTCAAATGGGTTGGTAACAACTGGTAGGGGCATCAGGGGCACTATGTCCTTTCTACTTATCTGGGCCACTTTCTGGCACTCTGCACGTGATTTACAACAATCCATTACCTGTTCATGGATGTTAGGTCAGTAAAATCTCTGTAACAATTGGGCAAGGGTTCAGTCTCTGCCAGCATGTCCTGCCCAAGGTAAATCATGCCCCAGATACAGTAACTGGTTCCTTAACCTCTCAGGGACCACCAGCTGTTCAACCTCTTCACCAGTTCAGGAGTGGTACACCATCTATACAATATATTATTTACAACTTCATACTCAGGGGCCCCTTGTTGCTCTTTATTCCCTATTTGCTGAAACATAAAGTTTAAAGACACATCACTTTGCTGTTCCTTAGCTATATCACATTTATTAAACACGTAGTCTATTTTGTTTTTGGGAAGTCCATGCTCTTGGATCCATCTTCTCTTTTTCTTTTCCCCTTTAGATTTCTTGTCTTTCCCTGGTTCTTCAGACACCCCCCCTCAAATGGAAATGTGTCCCCAAGTAACTTTTTCCTTTTACTTTGTGCCCAAGTAGTTACAGCAGCTAGAGGGTCTTTGGGTAATGTCAGGGAATTAAATTTAGGGAAGTGTTGTCCAATTACTACTGGTATAGGCAGTTTTGGTACTATCCCCACAGTAACAGTAGTTTTCTGACCCTCAATGTCCATGTTCACTTTGATGGTAGGGTAACAGTGAGTGTCTCCGTGGACATAAACTACCCCAGTGACATCCAACACATCTGGGTACACCAATGTCTGTCTATTCCCAGAGTCTATTAAACTCATCACTGTCTTATTTTGAATTGTTACATTTGTAGCAAAAGTACCCCAATTCAACTGGACCAAATGAGTAGGATCAGTTCTTTTCTTGGGGCAATACCTAGCAATATGCCCCATGCCCTGGCAATCATGACAGATAACATGTGGGTTGTAATAGCTGCCGCTCTTCCTCCTCCTCTCCCTCCTGGCCTTCCTGCATTTCTTTCTGGGGGGGGGCATGATGGGGTAACAGTGGATTGTCTTACCGGGTGGAGTGCTGGGTTGATGGTCGGATCTGTAGTTTGGCATGCTTTTCTAGTTGGTTGTCTGGCAGCCAATAAAATCTTCAGCCAAAGTGATGGCAGTCTACAATTCCAGATGATGCTCTTTGACCCAGATTTAGACAACCATTAGTAGAACTTGTAAAAATTGCTTCATAACCACAGCTTGTACTATATCCAATAGGGTATTTCTTTCAGGCTGCAACCATTTTGTACACAGTGCATTAAGTCTTATTTAGAAAATGGCAAGAAAGAATTCCAAGTCCTGATTGGCTAATACTGCCTCCAAGCTGGGCATTTATTTCTCAATAGATGCCCAGCTAAAAATAAGCGCCAGTCCAAGTGCCACTTCACGAAGTAGCAGTCTCCTGTGGTGCCCAGCCTGTTTTGTCGCTGGCTGAAAGCACCCAGTAGTGAAATCCCGCCATGTTTTTCTCGCTTAGCGAAACTTCTTCACCCAATACTGCTTCCCTCAGTGCCACTGCCAACACAACAAAAAGTCCACACTCCGGATAGTTTGTGATCAGGAAGAGTAATCAAATAAGCGCTTTCACATAGTCATGTTATTTTACAATGGTGCCACTCTCCTGACTGCACTCTGCACTATCATGGGGAGCAGAAATGACAGGCCGTCAGTCCATTTTGCACTTCATATTGTAAATGACGTTTATAAATAGCACAAAGCTACTCCCTCATACCACAGTGTCCCCACATTTTGTCAGGCTCCAGCTTCAAATGTAAAATAATTTACTATTTTACCTCGGCTTGTTCGTCGTCATTCATTAGCGTAACAACAAGGTCGGTCGCACGCTTAACAGACCCACCTTCCGACGGCCAAAAAAAAAAACAACAAACATTCATGCAGAAAGGAGACAGACAATCTCCAGAGACTGCTGCGGTAAATCTTTTCTACACATTTCCTGCTGAAGAGGCAGTGTGTGTGTGGGGGGGGGGGGGAGCTCAACAGATTACAATAGTTCTGTGGGGAGGAGCAACAGCAGCTGGAACAGCCTTTAAACGTTTGGACTATTTTTTTAATAAACACACTTTTTTCTACTACAATTAATTTTTACACTTATTTCCTCTCTTATTTTACCACTTAAATTGACTAAGATATCCATTTTCTAAGTGCAATAATACCCTCCAGGGTGGGCATTATTGGAAATACCGGACCTTCAGGGCTATAAGACCCTCTGCCTGCAGCGTTGGACCTCATTATGCCCCTGGTCGGTCTGGTATTTCCCAATAATGCCCACCCTGTTGGGTATTATTGCTTACATACGTCTCTCGAGGGGTATCAGCACCCTGATGTTTTGGAGACCAAAAATGCTGTCTACATTTTTCTGTATCAATGTCAAACCTTTTCAAGATCTCTTTCTTTACCAAGTCATAGTTCTCTGCACTATGATTGTCCATATTGCTGGAGGCCAGTTGGAAGCCAGTCTGACCACACACTGCAATCGGGGCCACCCACATGCCCTGGCAACTCTCACAAAAAAATGGTGAGGTATGCCTCTAGATCATCCATAGGAGTTATTTTAATTAGTTTAATATCCTTCGGATTGGCAGCCGCCCCATCCGAATTATGGCTGGTCCCAATAATTTGCAAGGCTTTCATGGTGTCAGTCCATCATTGGTCCTGTGTCCGCCTTTCCATATCCTGCTCCTAGTTGTTGCTTTCTCTTAGCCTCTCCATCTCCAGTTGTATCATCGGCAACCATTTTAATAGGTCAATCATGTTCTTATTATGTTCTTCCACCCACACTTCTTCCAGTTCCTTATCCAGTTCCTCTTCTTAGCAGTCTTTTGAATTCAGTTCCAGCTTTGTCCTTGTCCAGGTAACAGGCTCTAATCCAGGCAGTAGCTTCTTAACAGTCTTCTCTGATGTGGCTCGTGTTAGGACTCCTTGACCTGGTGTCACTCCACTGTCAGTCTTCTGATCCATGTACCTTCTTGTTGTACAGTTATCCTGGGTACCAGGGCTATTACCAGCTGATTGGCATCCCCTTATCTATTTAGACTTCCAATCAGTATCCTACTTCTCACACCATATTGTCGTAGGGTGTAGGTAAAGGATAACACAAGACAAAAGAAGTCAGGTACAACACACCTCAGTGTTACTTTATTTTATACAAAAATAAGAAAAAAAACAATAAACTAAAAACATAAATATAAGCAGTAGAATGCACTACTTCCTGTAGTGTGCACACAGTCCTGATCTTATGCAATGTTTCAGATCCTTACGTCTGTGATTTCCAGGAGCCTGCTCCCTGTAGGTCCTCCTCTTACCTTGGCTTCATGTAAGCGAGTTCAACCCCAGCTAGTCTGCCTTCTTTACTGTTCACAGAGTTTTTATACCCCTGCCCCTGAACATGTGATCCACCCACTTATATCCATCAGGCATTTCTGGGCTAATCAACCTACAGTATATCATAGAGAAAGAAATGGTTTAGTTTATATTTCTGTACTGCAACAAACTCATTTTCTATATGTAAACAGTACTAAACATGTATTTCCACTGAAAAAGTGCCATGAACACATAATAGGCACTAATGTAGTATACTGTAGCTCCTCCTCTTTCTCTGCATGATTGGCATTTGGGTTGGTATAAAAAGGGTCCATAGAGGCCACTGTCTCCCAACAGGAAAGAGTCTGAATTTAACCCCCTTCAGTTAAGCTCTGCAATTTTTTTTTTAGCCAGCCCTGTTTTTCTCATATACAGTATCACAGTACTTCTGTTTATTTATAACATACAGCCCTCTAAAACACTTTTGTAAGGGCTTAGAAATAAGAGGGAGGGAACCTTAGAGACTTCGGGTGTCTCTACATTTCTTTTATTTAACACTTTTTTATTTTATATTCTGCAGTCCTTGGCTAGGTTTATCTTTTATTTATACATAGGGAACAGGAGTACAGATGTTTCATTTTATTATCTTGCTCCCATTGGTTTTGCGTGGTGCATCAGAGACCACTAGTAATAAGGAGAGAGAGAGATGGAGAGAGAGTAAGGAGCACTCCCGTTTGCAAACTAGAGCATTCTCTCTCTTTTCTCAAAATGAGCATACAGGCAAAACAAGCCAAAACAAGTTCTCATCTTTCCAGGTTTATTTCATTCTGTGTGTATCCCAATGTAGCAGCAGAGCTATTCTCTATGCACAATTTGCTTTTCAGTGTACAGCTCCGTCTGTCAAGTGCCAGGTTACTTTGCTTTTAAAAGCTCTTTTCTGGATTAACAACAAGATCTCCAGTCTACAGTTTTATTTCTTTTGGTCACTGGAGATGTGTTTTTCTGACGGACAGCATAAGGAAAGACTTAGATTCAGGGGATGGCTTTTCTTCAACAGCACAGTTTCATGTACTACTGTATTTCAGCAGTACATTGACGTGTTGCTTTGCTCTGAAAATCTCAGGTAAACAAGAAACCATCCTCTAAGGAAATAACACATAAAAAAGAGGATATTTATCTTTTCTCTCTGAATATGCCTCTTCTATCATAATTTTTAAACTCAGAAGCAAACAGGTAAACTTTCACTCTTGGAGTGGCTTTTGGTGATGAAAGTGAAAGTTTAAGCCACTCTATTTTATAAAATGAAGTTCCTTCTAGCTGAGCATTTGTTTTACAACCTTATGCTTCTTATGTACTCATACAGCAAAGTTCCAATAAATACATATATATATATATATATATATATATATATATATATATATATATATATCAAATCATGTCCTCTTTAAAGAAAACCTAACACATATTCAGTAAGGTTCCAATCATTATTGACTGATTCATGCACTCTGCACTTTACTAATAATGTTGCCTACTGTATGCACTAATGAGTGGAAAGTGCATTCCAAAGGCGCATACCCCAGCTGCGTAGCTCTGCAGCACCAGACAGGTGCAGGCTGCATGGTATGCACTACTGCATGCACCCACAGGGCATTTGTCTGCTACCCCACCCCCTCAGCACACAGGACTGCACAGGGTGGCTAGAGGACAGAGTAGTGGATCCCGGCAGGCTTCCAATTGGATGCCCATCCTTGGTCCCATAGTGGATCACCTGCACATGAAAATGCAGGTCCGGGTGTGTGACTACCCAATGCAGGCACCTGGACCTGCACAGCCATGCCCATTTTTGCAGCGACCCCCTGACCAACACCCACCCCATGTCTGCACCCACCCAGCACACAGATGTCCCCCTCCAGCAACACCACTGCCCAATGCCCAACTACACCCCCTGCACACATCTGCCTCATCTCCTGGTGTTCAAATCATACCCACCAACACATTGTGGCTCCATCCCAATATGTGTAAATTAGACCCCCCCAACACATTGCAGCCTTGTCCTGGTATGTGCAAATAAATCCTCCCCCACATTGCAGCTCCATCCTGGTGTGTACAAATCAACCCCCACACATTGCAGCCCGTCTCAGCCTGTGCAAATGAAACCTCCAGCCAACACATTGCAGCCCCATCCCGGTGTCAAATAAGTCACCCCCCCACACACACAGGGAGGTGCCCTGGTCCACACTTCCATAACCACCAATCTCCGATCTCCGTACCCCAGCCACCTAATTGATGGCCAGTGGCCTCCTACAGTGCTGACATCACCACCCCCAGTCCCCGTACCTGCTATTCGGTGCCACTGCTCTGGACAGCCAGCAGCACAGCCCTCCACACACCTCCTCGGCTGCTGTCTGGCTGACTGATGCTGGGAGCACACTTCTGTATATAGGTGAAGCACTCCCTGCATCAGTTGGACAGCCGGCAAGTGAGGAGATGCACAGAGTGCTGTGCTGCTGGCCATCCCAAGCCGCAGCACCAACTGGCAGGTACAGGGGATGGTGGCGGTGTTGGTGCCATGGGGGGTGGGGGATCACTGGCCACCAATGATGTGACTGGGGTACTGGGATTGAGGGTAGTGTGAACCAGGGCACCTCCATGTGTGAAGGGAGATGATTTGTTCTACACTGGGGATGGGGCAGCCATGTTTTGGGGGTTATGATTTATACTTATAGGGCTAGGGCTGATACATGTTGGGAGGTTTGATTTACACATACCAGGACAAGGATGACATGTGTTGGGGATATGCATTGGACCAATGGGGACAGGGTGGGCATGTGTGGGGGGTTGCATTTGGGCATGGGGCAGGGAACTGGCTATGTTTGATCAGTACTGCTGGGACCTGTGCGGGTGTACTGTTGTGTGTGGGGGCTGCCAAACTGCTGCTGGGGCTGGGCGGGGGTTCAGCGTGTGCAGGGCTTGGAACATACAGCGATTACAGCAGTCACCCCTGGCATAAGCAGCACCCTCCTATGCCCTCCTGTGAACAGCACTATGTTGCTTGGTGAATGGTACATAGTTCAGGCATGCTGCAGCACACCCCTGACCACCCCCAGTGCATTGCTGTCCATGCAGTGGGGGATCTGGTGCATAACTGCCTTGTGCACTGTTCGTGAATGCCGACAGGGGTCTGTGGGACCACCACTGTGTGGTGTTCATGTATAGCTATGCCTACGCACCTGGTTTCTGTGACACATGGGCATGGTGCATATGGCCCTATAAGCTTTAATCTCAATTCATGAAAGCACTGCAAGCACTTTAGGGCAATGTTTAAAACATCAATTTTCATTAGATATATAAAGCACTGAAAGTACTTTACCTTTTCAAGCACTTTATGTTTTTATACACTTTTATTCATGTTCCAGCCTTCATTCATACAGGCTGCCACTGTAGTTATTTATAACCATAGCTGTTATTATTCAGATACAGCAAGGCTTACAGCTTTTGATGGTGAGGGACTGAAAAGGTGAAAAAGAAACAAAGTAAGAGAGAAAGAAGTTTAGAAAGATTTAGATAAAGACCATCATAAGTGGCCAACCTACTTCAGTGTCAGATGGGAGAACAGGATAGGTTTTAGGATATTGTTGCAACAGATTTTAGCAAAGAAAAAAGAATACAGGAAATATGTCCCTCTGCCCATTCATATCTTTAGGTAGAAACAGATCTACCACACACCTCCCTCCTTAAGAGGAAACCTGTGCTCTTAAGAAAACTGGTTTTCAGAGACAAAACTCCTGAATATCATCATACATTCAGCAGAATGGGAGTTAGTTAGAGCTTCCACCCACCCACTTTAGAAGTCACGAGACTGGGACCAATACAGGAGGAAAGTAGTCAAAGATACCATACGAGGACCCAGGGCCCACCAGAGGAGCTATATGCAGAAGCAGTTCAAATACACAGAGGCAGAAGGAGAGAAGAAGCAGGCAGAGCCGGCAGTGGGGGATACAGAGGCAAGAGACCCTAGTTGTCTCTAATCTAAGTAATAGACCATCAAATGTGTTCCAGAGATGATAGTCCTAAGAAAGAGACTCTCATTCTCCCCTTTTAAACACCCAGATGCATTTTAAATCATGATAGACCTACAACATTTCTTTCAGAGCATAAGACTGAAGGAGCAGTTCCATCTAGAACCACCACAGGACCCAAACATTAATAGACTAAGGATAGGGATGAAATACAAGTCAAGTTATATTCCACCCAAAGGCAGAAATCACAACATTGAAGCCTTTGTCAATCAGGTCCTTCATGATGTAGAACCATTGTTAAGTGGCCCATCCAACCCTCCACCTCAATATATTCTGTCAAAACTGGAAGCAACAGCACTGAAAAACCTAGAGAATGACAAATCTATTGTCATAAAGCCAGCGGACAAGGTAGGAGGGTCAGTGGTCATGGATATGGAATATTACATTACAATGTGCATAACACCATTGAATGTCCAATAAAACAGTTACAGAGAGACCCAACAGCCAGAATAATAGAAAGCCTAAATGATATTATTAAAACAGAACTTGAGTTAGAACATCTACAGAGGTGTCAGGCAGTTTCCCATTATCCCAATTTTCTATGGACTACCCAAGTATTTAAGAACCGCACAGACCCCCCCTCCCCACACACCCTATTGTTTCAGGCAATGACTCGATTGTAGAAGGACCATCACATTTTGTTAAATTTTTTGTGAAACCAGCACTGACACTGTTGCAAAGCTAGCTATGTGATACATGTGATGTCATCAACACTATTTCTGACCAAAATCTAAGTGTGAACTTTGTAAATACAATCTTATGCACCATGGATGTTAAAGATTTGTATACGTGCATACCACATGAGGATGGATTGTAGTTTAGAGGCCGGGATTAATAAAATTCGAGATATGAACACACCCCCAACAAACACTTTCTTGAAATTGGCAAGGTTTGTTTTGTACAAGAATTATTTCCATTTCAGGCAAAAACATGGTAGAGCCATGGGAGCACAATTGCCTCCACATATGTGAACCTTTATATGAAGTTATGAAACTCAGTACATATCCAACCCATGTACAATCCATTCTGCAACCATGTGATCTGCTACAAAAGACACATTGACAATCTGCTTTTTTCGGGTGGAGGGACTATGGATGAACTTTCTCCCTTACATGAGCACCTAAACAGTATATACAACAACTTAAAATTTAGCCTTACAGCCATTGTACAGGAAATACCTTTCCTAGATCTTCTCATTTACATGAATAAGAATAAATTAGCACATTGTATTTAAAGGAAGGAGACCGACAGGAATACTGTCTTACATGCAGAAAGTTACCACCTGAAACATCTGCTTGACAGCATTCCATATTCGCAAATGTTGAGGGTGCAGAGAAACTACAGCCAAGATACAGATAGGGAAGAAAGGTACACTGAGATCGTGGGTAGATTCTTGCAAAGAGGTTACAATGCCAGGATAGTATTAGGAGCTATCAAGAAAACAAAAACAGACAGGAGGGACAGCCTTCAGGAAATAACAAAGATTAAAGTACGATGGTACAGCCACTTATATACTCAGATCTGACAAATCCGATTAAGAACATCGTCTGTGCCCACTGGGATACACTAAAACCAATGGGGATACCCGAATTTCAAAGACCACCTGTGATTGCCTCCAAGAAAATAAAAAAATCTAAAAGACAGGTTAGTAAAATCTGAACAGAAACCACATTCTACACCAAAGGGACAACTTCTATTGGGCCCCCTCACACCAGGGATGTACCCTTGTGGCAGGTGTTGCCACTGCAATAATGTATCCTAGAAAACTGAACGCCAACATCCAAACAGAAACACCAAACACCCGATTAAACATTTCATTACATGTGACTCAGACCACATGGTGTACATCATCACTTGCTCATGCTCTAAATATTATGTGGGCAAAACAACTAGGTCACAGTGCTGCCTCTTAACTTTTATGGGGCATTGAACATATAGATCCACCATCCAGGGGAGGTGACTGGAATAAACATCCAGAAAACAGGGAAATGTTTTGGATATACACATTTCCTATAGTCCATGATAGATTTGGGTTGAATGAAGAAGAAAATTGGAATGTATGCTGGTGATTGGCCATTGCATGAACTACCAGATATCAAGCCTTTGCACCCCCAGACCCCGCGGCCCTATGACTCTGTGCTTCCCCTTTCTCCATCCCACTTTTAACACTCTTGTCATTGGGATGTGCCAACCCCACCCCCTTTTAATGGTTATAGACTTTGTGCTCAATGTAACTGTTGAGCTCTGCTTGAGGTCGTCCTGTTCAACTATACCCAGACACCACGGACATACTGGAACACTGGCTATCATGATTTTGAGGTCCCTTGATAATATGAACACCTCATTATTGTATTTAAAATGTAGCATAGGTTTTATAGCCCGTATATAGGGAACATTGCACACTGGCATATATATATATATATATATATAGAGAGAGAGAGAGAGAGAGAGAGAGAGAGGAGAGAGAGAGAGAGAGTGAGAGTTATACAATAAGGGTGAAGGAATAACACTCTGAATAAATGTCATTATTTTCACCACTACTGAATATCAGGGAGCTGTCGTACACACTGTGGAGACAGCTTCTGATTTTCCTACACTCGTTACGTCAGTCGTACCCAGCACAACACTAAATTAAATGACACCCTCTTTCAAAATGACTAAATAACTACACCTCTAAAGTACCCAGCACAAAACTCCTACGCTATACAACAAACAATTAACTAATTGCCTACATCTCTATTATTCCAGCTCTCAGTAGGAATCCCCTGCCTAGCTGTGCTGCTCCTAAAGCTGCAACTCACACTATTGGAGAAGCCGCTTTAAAATGCCGGCTTACAAAAGATAGTCGGTTCTACTAAACAAAAAAAAACAGTACCAGAGAAGCCAACCCACATATTGTATGTATTCTAACAATAGAAAACTTGAACAGTATTTATTTTCTACCATTTACATCACAGATTCAAAGTCATCCTGCAGTTCAGCGTTAATCTCAGCCCCCAGGCTAACGAACACCAACTACAACACATGCAACACGCAACAAGCAACTAGGAACCAATTAAAACAAAAAACACACACCCAGTCAAGAAAACCAACCAACGGGGCAACCACACATACCCCATTCATGACAACCCACAACTGCTCCAGTCACAAACCACACAACAAAGAGTACTCGAATTTAAAACAAATAACTCGGGGCCCCTATTGTATAAATCGCACACATTATGTGCAACAAGTGAAATATGGAAAATATTACCACTCATGCAGGGTGATATTATCACAATTCACCCTGCATCCCTGGAAATATTTTCCATATTTCACAGTCGCCCATCATGTATCCCTTATATATATATGTTTCTTCTCTGTATGGCTAATAGGCAGTTTCACTTTAAGGTTACATGAATATTGGCATAACACAAATGGTTACACTTTTAGAAATGAGTGGTTATATGCTCTAGTAAGCTATTGGTACTGGCATGCCAATAACAGGCAAAGTTATAGTTGACATAACATGACAGAATCCCTTAATAACAAAGACGATTAGAAGTGTAGAGATATGGCACACTAAGTAAGTTGGCAGTGAATACGTTCTACCCAGAAGATTTCTGGATATTATGAACCATTATGAAACCCTTATTTTACTTATGCATTAAACCATTAGCAAATGATAAAATTGTCATGTTCATGAACTTAGAAAACGGCTGTTTTGAGATGCAGAGCATGGAGTTTTGCATACTGTCAGGTGCTGGGGAGCAGGTTGTTTGTGTTTCCTGATCAGACAGTTCTGATCATGGCTGCACTAGTGGTTCTTTTGCTTGGCAACAGACAACACTCTGTTACAGCAGTTGCAGTTATTCCCACTGTCACGTGGTTTCAGGCTCCCTGTATTGACTGAGCTGACCCGCCCCCAGCATCCTGCTCTATACTTAATTCGATCAGAACCATATGACTGTGCAGTTTACTGTGAAGTTTACTGTGAAAGACTGCCATGGAGGTATCTACACCCCAGTTATGGTAAGCCAGTACTAACAACCTAGTTTGGGTAAAATAAAATAAATATAATTATGCACAAGTCCTAATGATTACTCAATTTAGGATTACATTTAAATGTCAGAAATACCAACATAACTGGCAAAGTCCAGAATTAAAGTTCAACTGAAGTAAACATAAAAAAACCTCACTTTCCATGTGTTTAAACAATGTCATTTAAAGCTAGCTTCCTGTTTAGTGACTGATCACCCCAAACATAGGTTAAAACTAAAGTTGTAAAGAAAAACTATTTATCATTGCACGCAAAGTCATGAAAAGAGAAAATAGAAAGAACACTGAGAGATGGAGTTTTGTAAGAAAACTGTGTACAAATAACATTTTCAGATCCTTGGAGAAGTGGCTCTTCACCTTGAAATGTTCCTCCTGTGAACACACAAAGGTATGTGTGGAATTGAAAGACTTGAGAAGTCTTTTGTAAAATGAGTTATTGAAAATAACTAGCGGAAATGTGAAGTCGCGCTCAATAACACAGCATGCGATACTGGAGGTGCCTAACAGTACCATAAAGTGAAAAACAAGTTACTAATGAATAAGAAAGTAAAAAAATATGTAGATAAACTTCTTCATACACGGCAAAACTATGGTTTTGATGAAAAGTTTTCCGTCTTCCAGTACAGGGAGATGTCAGCAGGTGGCAGCAAAGAGTAACATTGAAAGTAGCATAATGTGTTGCGATCCATTGTAGGATCTCACCAGTAAATACTATGAATGTATTAAAATATATGAAACAGTACTGGTATTTACCACATGTAAATAGAACCCAGAAAGCACCACTGAAGTGGTAAAATAATTGATTATGACATTTTATTTTAACCTCTGTATAAATAATGACTGTTCTTTATTATGAATATGCCTTATAAAAGTTTTGTTGATTTGATTATATGCTAGATCCCACTAACTGAAGACACCTAAAGAGGTGAAATGCTGGGTTTTGTGGATCTCCTGCGATGACTATGGAATAAAAAACAACAACATTTACTGGAATAAGTTTTGGAGTGGCTGGTTCATTCGGACTTTCTGCAACAGATTTTAGCAAAGAAAAAAAATGAATATAGGAAAGATGTCCCTCTGTCCATTCATATCTTTAGGTAGAACACAAATCTACCACAGACAGGCAGTACATACTGGTGCAAGGATTTATTGACAGTCATTAGGGAATGATAGTAAGGCGCCTTCTCTTTAAGCAGCTGTGTGACCGCACCATAGCTGCCAATGCCAGAGCACCAACATTTCTGACCACTGAAAAGCAATATTTTTTAAAGATCCGAAACACATTATGCAGAATATTATGACGAAAACTCTTATATCATCAGGCCTATAAGCCTATCTTCCCTATTTTAGTTTTACTGTTAGTCTATGTGGCCATTCATGAATTAGACCCTTCTATTTTGGGGACCTCCTGATTTGATGATCTCCCTTGTCCCCTCAGTTCCCTGGGTAAGGAGCTGCTAGCTAGCACACATTATATTCAGATGTCACTCTGACAGCTACCTGCAATGCCCCAGAAAACTCTCTGTGCCACTATTTGTCTTACCAATTGGCCTGCTGAACATACTGCAGTTTTAAGTTGCCTTTGTACCTGTGTATTTTTTCTCACTTTTAATTTTTTAACCAGGAAAGGCAGCATATTTCAAGGTGCATTATGGAGAGAGGGTTACATGGACTTGTTTTATTGACAGACAGAGAATGTTTGTCAGGACACTGAGAAAATCCTCAAGCCTTACGATATGTGCTACAGGATCATTTAACTTCCATCTAGAAGGCCAAAAGATATGGGCAGAATGAACCTCAGTTTAGCATCTAATCCAAGAACAGCACCTCAACAATGATAAACAATAGACAGATCACTTTATTTATATAGCATCCCCTTTGGGAGGTTCTGTTGGTTTACATAAAATAAACATTAGACCAATAAAATAGGTATAAATGCAGGACCTCAATTGACAACATAAAACTCAACAGAAACACTTGAAAACTTTAAAAATAATTAAAAGTCAAGGTGGACAGATAGGGTTTCTGTGCTACAGAGGGGAAAGGGGTGGCACCAGCTAAGACACTGTTAAACACATTTACATTTGATTCAAGAATACAAAGAAAGAAAGTTTTACCTCAAAGTGGATGTCCTTGTGTGATCACCACAAAACTCAGTAGCCCCAAAAAATTCAAAGGCAGACTTGCTAGCAAAGATAAGCAGTGTTAGTGGCTCAGTAGGTAGCATGTTCACTTCTGGGGCTGGAAGATCAGATGGTCATGGGTTCAGACCCCACACTAGGTACTGGGATAATACCTATCACTACCACTGTAGTGCAGCATGGATAGGGTGCTATTTCTTGGATAAGATGTTAAGTTGTGGTCCCTTCTACCCATCTCTGGTCACTGTCCAGGCAGAAGTAAAAGATCCCATGGCATTTATCAATGAAGAGTAGAGAAACTGTTTATTTGAGTAAATCAAAAAATAATAATACAGAAACCACACAACCAGAAGCAATGAAACACTGTCTAGGACAAGAACATAATTGCTATAGGGTGAAAAAATTGCCCAGGGACAATACTTCCATCTTTTACTCCATAAGATTTTAGACAACCTAACAAATTCTAAGGCACGCTGTTGCCTCATAGCAGTTTCAATCATATGAATGAGCACAGTTTGGTCCAAATAAAATTGCTGTAAGACATATTTACACCGAACTTGCCAAACGGAAACTTTGATACAAGAAATAATCAGCAGTATCACAGAAGGGTCAAATTTAGAAAACAAAGTGTGTAAATCTCTGTCTATAATGGTGTCATAAGAAATAATAGACCAAAAAGGATGAGACCAAGAAATACCCAATAAGGCTCAAAACTGTTGCACAAAGGGACAGTCAAAATGTAAGTGTTGTATTGTCTCAAACTGAGCCACACAACAACTACATGGGAAAAAACTTTCCATGATACTCTTGTGTTAATTGTTATCCTTCACTTCAGTTTGCCATGGCAACAGAGCCAGGCCACATCCCAGTATTGCACTGGAATACAGTTGTTTTTTAAATAGATCAAGGCTATCTATTTAAGCTGTGGGGTGACTGCTGGTATAATTTCCACATCAGCTATAACTAAAGATTTATAAACAGCCATCCAATGTGAGGTACGAATAGTGTCCCATAAATTTCAGAAACAGTTCTAAATAGGGTGAAAAATCACAGTGCATCTGAAAATGTCTTTTGGTCTTTGCTATTTACACTGATGTGGTTTCAGCCAAACAGTGACCCATTCCTTCAACAAGGAGGGATGCGTAGAGTCCCAAGGAACATTATTTGTGTGATAAAGCATACTAAAATATATGACAGTATTAATAATATTTAACCAGCCTTGATGTAGATGCAGATACAGAATATCTCTTTTAATAGGATTTAGTCTACTGCCCCATACCATTTGAAAGAAAATGCTGAGCATTAGGGTTTCAAATGTCTGAGGAAGAGGAAAAATTGCACTGACATAAAGGAACTTGGTTAATAGCAATGTTTTAATTAGGGGACTGGTTTAGCCACCAACATGATGGCAACTTAATCTGTCAGCTCCTTCCTGCCTGAGGTCTATCCAAGCTTGGACACCCGCAATCCTGTGGAGTTATTCTCCCTTAATGTAGCTTAAGTAGTACATGTAAAGTCTTGCCTACCAGGTGGTGCGCTCCCTTCAATGGATTTCGGTGCCATTTCTAACATTTTGCAGTGCCATTACCTGTAGCATTTCTGGCCTTGCTAGGCCGCACAGGCCATTCTTGCATACTACCACTGCTGACTGTTATGCGTCCACCAACTTAGCACAGTGCAGACACCAATGCAGATTGAGCTTCCAGATACTCAGCCATAGATCCACCGACAACCATTCTACCTGCCAATCCTGCCAGTCCTACCAACCCAACAACATCCCAGCCAACATCAGTAGGCAAATCTCTGCAGTATATAACTAAGAAAAAGGGAGAAATTAGGAGCACCAGGGCTAGTATGGTGCTGAGCCACTATGCAACCAAAAACAACAAGCATGTGAGCAGCCATACGGCAAATAAAATGGCCATAGATGGAATATAAATCCAGAATTTAATATTCAGACCAGCACGAATACAAAACAGTGGCTAAAAAAGTACTAACGTTTCACCTGGTACACTGCCAGGCTTCTTCAGAGTAAAAAATCAGCATAGTAATGCTTCAATAAATACACAGTGCAATTAACCATGTGACATGAATTCACCAATACAAACAATGTCCCTATTAAGTGAATAATAATCAATTAATGGACCCTTGGAAACTAGATTAGACTCTCAGTATAATGTAATTATCCATTGGTCCCATACTTTTACAAGGTAACACCAATAAAAATAAACTGAACTTGGTAACCTCAAATAAAACATTGCATCTAATAATATATACTATACATATATTGCATGGAACAATTTCAAACACAGATCATGTTGCATATGCATTTCAACATTAATCACAGTCCATGCAATTAACTAGATTAAATGAGGTAACCAGGCACTATCTTAATACAAAGTAGCAGGGGGAGAAAACAAGACAATACTGTATATCACTTGTATTTTTTTAAAAAGGCTGCAAGGCATACCTCCAAGTGCATAGAGTACCTAGGGGGTTACGAATTGTTCAAAAACCATCATATGGGACAGAAAATCAAGATTTCATGACGCGGTGGTGCAATAATATGCATAAAGTGTCTGTTAGGAACATTGAACTTATTTTGGAGTTTGCAAAACCATTAGAGATGAATTGTCTCAGGAAGTTAATGACACTGAAACTAAACTAAAGGAATCTGTGGACATAATTGAATGGGAGAAATTGAATAAGTTATTGCTGGAAAAAGTGACCAGATATGATATTAGAATTAAAAAATAAAAACAAAAGAAATTTGTACGGGATGAGAATGATTACCTTAATAACAGGGTTTTTGACTGGAATGACACTAAAGAAATAGAACCTAAGTCTATTTTGAAAAAAAGTGGTGAGGTTTCTGTTTTAAGTAATACTGTCCTGGATTACATGATGGGACCGTTAGATATAGACGATTCTGATACTCATTTAGATGGTTTGATAGGGGAATCTCAACCAGGACAGTCCACACCATACAACCAGGGGACCAGATGCAGCCAGCGGCAACATCATGCCTGTTTTCAAAATATGCACTTCCAGCAAAGAGGACGAGGGGGGAGGGCAGCGTGGCAGAAAAAACAGGACCAACTATTAATTAAGAATATTTTGCATGATCCATATTACAAAGTTAGTTCATGCAATACAGTCTATGATGTACAACCCTCTTTGATTGTTCCTGGGTCCTGTAATGACACTAATTTAACTTGTAAATCAACCTCCATGTTTACAACTGATGCAGTTTCTGTTTCAGATATATTGGAAGGTACATCAGGCTTAAGTGAGGGTGTTGATCACAATTTTGAGAATATCCAGCCAGATACCCTGGTAGATGAGGTGTTTGGTTACCCTCGTGATCATTTACTCAAATTTGACCACTGTCCTGATGTGCAAAATAATGTCCAAGACAGTGACCAAACATTATTACGTAGTGGTTCTTCCCTTTCAGAAGGTGCATTTTTGTTGGATAAAAATTCACTAGACCATTTGGTGCCCGTCATTAATTTGTCTAATCATATTTTGACACAGCATGAGCTTTCAATCTTAAGCAAGGGTTTGTCTTTTTGCCCCATGACAGGTGTTGACCATTTTAACACATTTGTGGATTTGCATAAATTAGGTAGGAATTTGACCTTTAAATGCATAATGAATAAATCTGATGATAATTATGGTGTTGGGGGTAACATCCCAAGATTACAACCGAGATCTGAATATTGCCCACCCATAAATTCAAAGGTTGCAGTATTCATCAAAAAATGTGAGATGGATTTAAAACATCTACAGAAGAATAAGGAAATACAGCATTTTGATAACTGTACTAGAGAAGAAAGGGAGGCTTTGAACAATTTAAATTCTAATCAACAATTAACCATTATGCCAGCAGATAAAGGAGGAGCCATTGTGGCACTCAATACTGCCGACTATATTAGGGAAGTAAATCAACTTGTTAGTGATGAGACTTTTTATGTTAAAATTACACATAAAACTGTGGACTCCTTTAAAAAAGAAGTAGATAGTTGTCTAAATGAAGGTTTTTTGAGAGGATATATTTCAGAAATTAAATATAGACACTTACAGTTGTATATCTGGTTATTCCAACCATTTATGCCTTACCTAAAATCCACAAAAGTTTACCCCGGAGACCTATTGTTTTGGGAAATGGTTGGCTTACTGAACCGATTTCTATGTATCTTGATAGTTTTTTACAGCCTATAGTACACAATTTGAGATCATTTTGAGATTTGAGAGATTCTAGCCAAGTGGTGCAAATCATTGAGGAACTGTGTGTTGAACAGCCCTGGTATTTTGCTGTAGCTGATGTTAATTCATTATACACAGTAATACCACATGATGAGGGACTGAGAGCTCTGTCTTTCTTTTTAGATACTAGATCGGAGGACGACAGAGTAAAAACACCTACACTTTTTTGGTACAGTTGGCAAAATTGGTTTTGACCATGAACATATCTTTATTTGATGGACAATTATATCATCAACTTCGGGGCACGGCAATGGGTACCACAATGGCTCCCAGTTATACAAACTTGTCTGTGGGGAAATAGGAGTTGGATCATCTGCACAGCACTGCCACAAACCCATATCTTGACAGAGTGTATTTGTGGCAGCGCTTTATTGATGATATACTTATCATTTGGAAAGGTACAGCAGATGATTTTGGGCAGTTTATTCAGTGGATGGAATCCACCAGTAGTAGTTTAACATATAAATATGAACTTCATCAGACTGCTGTTACATTTCTTGATTTGAAAATTTATAAAGATGGTAAAGGTGGAGCTTGTACTACTTTGTTCCAAAAAAATACTGACAGAAACACTCTGTTAAGATTTGATAGTTGCCATCCTTTCCATACTAGGTTCAATATTCCTAAGGGACAGTTAATAATAACTCTAAGAAACTGTGCTGAACATACAGAATATGACATAAAACGTAACAAACAGGTGCAACAGTTTCTAAACAGAGATTATAGCAACAAAAGCATTGTATCGGCTATTAGGAAAGTGGATGAATTGGATAGGAGTGAAACCTTGTTGTACAAACAACAAAATAATAAATTAAAAACTGAATGCCCCTTTGTCACCAGCTTCTCTAGTCGAGCTCATGAAGTTAATCAGATTATTGTTAATAATTGGTTTATTCTAGAGCTCAAAACTGAATTAAAAGATGTGACCAAGAACGGACCAAAAGTCATTTACAGAAAATGTAAAAGTGCAAGGGATTATGTTGTATCCAATACAGTAACTACCAATTTCAAGGATAAACAAATGTTACTAACATCTAAGCCTAAAGGTACACATAGGTGTGGCAATTGTATGTATTGTAAATACATCAATTGCTGTAAAGATTTCAAACATCCAGTTACAGGGAATAATATAGAACTGAATGATTTCATCACATGTAACAGTTCTAGTGTAGTACTGTATATTTGTTAGAAACATAGAGTTTGACGGCAGATAAGGACCACTTGGCCCACCCAGTCTGCCCATTTTCCTACCTATTGGATAAGCTGCAGATTCTGGTTAACCAACAGTCTACTTCCTGCAACCCCCCACAATAATTGCCTTATGTCTGTCCCATGCATGTTTGAATTCCCCCACTGTTTTAGACCCCACAACCTCTCCAGGAAGGCAGTTCCATGCACCCACCACTCTCTTCATGAAAAATAATTTCCTCACATTACCCCTGAGCTGTCCCCCTCTAACTTTAAATTGTGTCCCCTTGTTCTTACACATCTCTTTTCTGAAAGATGCTACCCTCCTGGACTTTGTTGATTCCTTGAGGTACTTAAAGTTTCTATCATGTCCCCGTCCCTCCTTTCATCAAGGGTATACATATTAAACTCTCTCAGCCTCTCTTCATATGGTTTCTGATGTAGACCCTGCACCATTTTAGTTGCCCTCCTCTGGACTGCTTCCATCCTGTCTATGTCCTTGCGTAGATGAGGTCTCCAAAACTGCATGCAGTACTCCAGATGGGGTCTCACCAACTGTCTGTACAGAGGGATAACCACTTCTCTTTTTCTACTTGTGATGCCCCTCCCTATGCATCCCAGTATCCCCCGTAGCTCCTTACTGACTTCTCACATTGCTTACCCACCTTTAGGTCATCTGATATGACTACACCCAGATCCCTTTCCAGTATTGTTGTCATTAGTACCTCCCCTGCTATTGTGTACTCTTCTCCTGGATTTTTATTTCCCAGGTGCATTACTTTGCACTTCTTTGCATTGAATCTAAGTTGCCATATGTCTGACCATTCCTCCAACCTTGCCAAGTCCTTCTCATCCTTTCTACCCCCTTTGTGTATCAACTCTGTTACAGATCTTTGTGTCATCTGCAAAGAGGCATACCTTTCCTTCAGACCCTCTGCAATGTCACCTATAAAGACATTAAAGAGGACTGGACCTAGTACTGAGCCCTGAGGTACTCCACTAGTAACCCCCCTTTCTTCAGAATGTGTTCCATTCACTATTACCTTCTGTGTCCTGTTGTGCAGCCAGTTTGCTACCCAGGCTACCACCCTGGGACCCACTCCCAGGCTGGCTAACTTGATTATTAATCTTTTGTGGGGGACTGTGCCAAATGCCTTGCTAAAGTCTAAATAGGCCATATCCACAGCCCCTCCCTGGTCTATTACTGTGGTCACCCAGTCAAAGAAATCGATTAGATTCATCTGACATGACCTTCCTGCTGTGAATCCATGCTGCTTTGGGTCCTGTGCCACGCTGGCCTCTAGGTACTCAACAATTCTTTCTTTCAAGTGATTCCATCATTTTTCCCCACTGAGGTCAAACTAACAGGTCTGTAGTTTCCTGCTTCAGTCTTGCTCCCACTTTTATGAAGGGAATCATCTACCCTACTCCAGTCCTCAGGTACCACCCCATCTTCCCATGATTTGTTAAAAGTGTGGTTAGTGGTGTCACTAGGTCTCCCTTAGCTCTTTTAGGATTCTGGGTGAATCCGTCAGGCCCCATTGCTTTGTCCACCTTGAGTTTAGGAGTTCTTTCAAGATACTCTTTCTTCTGTAAATGGACTGGTGTCAACACACCCAAGTGCTTCTACTGTTTGGTTTAGGTAACTGCCTCCTCTTCTTCTTTTGTGAATACTGAGCAAAAGTATTCATTCAGTATCTCTGCCTTTTCACTGTCTCCCTCTGCCCTCCTCCCTCCTTTATTAATCTTCACTATCCCTCCCTTAACCTTTCTATGCTCCCTAATGTACCTATAAAAGGTTTTAACCCCCTTCTTAACTGAGTTGGCTATCTTTTCCTCGGTTTGGGCTTTGCTTTACTGACTGCCTTCCCCACTTCTTTCTGCTTTAATTGATACAGTTCCCTGTCGTGCTCCGTCTGTGATTCCTTATACTTTTTGAATGCAGCCTTTTTCTCCTTAACCTTCTCTGGCACCTCTTTTGAGAACCATAGTGGTTTTTTATTCCGCTTTGTTTTCTTTATTTGTTTCACACAAAGGCTTGTTGCCTCCATGATGGCAGTTTTGATTTTTCTCCATTGTTCTTCCACCCCTCCTTTCTGGCCATTTGCTAATGCATTCCTCAGGTATTCACCCATTATGCCAAAGTCAGCCCTTCTAAAGTCCAGTATCCTTGTCTTTGTATGGCGTCTCTCCACGGTTGTTTTTATTGTGAAGCACACTGTGCAGTGGTAAGCTTGTTCTCCAGATGTCTACTGACTTCTAATTTGTGATCTCTCTCCATTTGAGTATCTGGTCTAATATTGCTCCCTCCAGTGGGTTCCACCACTAGCTGTCTAGACATGCCCCTGAGGGCATCGAGAATGACCCTGCTCTTGGATGTGGCTGCAGTCCATGTAGCCCAGTTGACATCTGACATATTCAGTCCCCCATTAACAGTATCTCCCCTTTTTCAGCCATTTTGAGAATGCCCTCTATCATTTTCTTGCCCATTTCCTCCCCTTGAGATGGGGGTCTATATACAACCCCTGTGCGGATTGTGATGCCATTCCCTGTCTCCAAGGTGACCCAGAGTTCCTCTTGTCCTCCCCCTTTACTTTTTAGTTCTGTAGCTTTGATCCCTTCCCTTATGTGAGAGCTACTCCACCTCCTCTTTACCCTCCCTGTCCCTTCTGTAGATTGTGTACCCTGGTATGTTGACATCCAGTCACGGTTCTCCATGTACCACGTTTCTGTGACTGCCACAATATCAAGTTCCTCTTCCATCAGACACTAGCTCAAGCTTGTTTCCCAGACTACAGGCATTGGTACTCATTGCCCTCCATTTAATGTTGGCTTTATCCTTTTTACCCCATCCCTGCTCTTTTGCCCTTGTCCATTTTTCCATTTACCCCAGTCCTGCCCTCTGTCAAGTTCTGTACCTCAGAGTTTACCCTACTACCTTCTATGTTTTGTGGGGGGAGACTTGAACTTTCCTGTTTCCTATCAGCACCTCCTCCCTTGTTGAATTGTGATTGTGAGGCATACTATGTTAGGCGCACTATACGAAAACTCAAAGTAAGGATAGGTGAGCATGCAAGGGCAGTAGAAAGAGGAGACATGACCTATGTCATTGCTAAACTTATTTCAAAAATATGGTTCAAAGAAACACATCTTAATTTTCTGTCTGAATTGGTCACTATAGGCTCCAGAGGGGTGACCAAATAAAAGATAGGACAGAGATAAAGTTATTGGATTTATACTTTAGGATCCTGCTCAAACATTGGCCTTAATGAAAACATAGGGCTTGCAGCCTTTTTAAAAAAATACAAGTGATATACAGTTTTGTCTTGTTTTCTCCCCCTGCTGCTTTGTATTAAGATAGTGCCTGGTTACCTCATTTAATCTAGTTAATTGCATGGACTGTGATTAATGTTGAAATGCATATGCAACATGATCTGTGTTTGAAATTGTTCCATGCAATATATGTATAATATATATTATTAGATGCAATATTTTATTTGAGGTTACCAAGTTCAGTTTATTTTATTGGTGTTACCTTGTAAAGTATGGGACCAATGGATAATTACATTATATTGAGAGTCTAATCTAGTTTCCAAGGGTCCATTAATTGATTATTATTCACTTAATAGGGACATAATTTGTATTGGTGAATTCATGTCACATGGTTAATTACACTGTGTATTTATTGAGGCATTACTATGCTGATTTTTTTACTCTGAAGAAGCCTAGCAGTGTACCAGGTGAAACGTTAGTACTTTTTTAGCCACTGTTTTGTATTCATGCTGGTCTGCATATTAAATTCTGGATTTATATTCTGTCTATGGCCATTTTATTTGCTGTATGGCTGCTCGCATGCTTGTTGTTTTTAGTATATAACCAAAATGCTGGAAGTGGCCCTACTACGAGTGGACAACATCAGTCTAGCTTTATCAGGTACAGCCTCGGAAGTTTGCCAGCTACAAGATCGCATGAATGTCTCTGAACAAAGAATGGAAACATGCAAACTGCAGCAGCAACAATTGCGGCAACGCTTGCACCAGCATGAGGAGCACCTGGCAGCTCTCTGGGACAGAGCTGAAGACCAGGAAAACAGAGGCCATCGCAACATTTTGAGAATTATCAGCTTTCCTGAAGGGGCTGAAGGACAGTCAATGGAAAAGTTCTCAAATGATAATCTCCCCTTATGTTCAGGGAACATTGGAGAGCCCTATAGATAAGAACGGGCACATTGGGTCTCCATGTGGCCCAACAAGTTCTGCCATCTTCACTAGACCAGTGGTGGCCTATCTGCTCCGCTACTTCATGAAAGAACGGATCCTTCAAGCAGCCAGGAACTTGGGGGTACTTTGCTGGCAAGGGGCCCACATTTCATTGTACCGGGATTTTGCCCAGGAAACTGCGGCAAGGAGGAGAGCCTTTGGGCCTATAAAATGTTTTCTGCACCAGCAGGACTTCTGATTTAAATTTAAAAATCTTACCAGATTGCAAATATCCAAGAACAGGAGGGAAGTGACTGTTGACCACCCCACTGAGCTGGAAAACTGGCTTTGCCAAATTCTGGCCGACTCTGTCTGTCCCAACTACAAATCCCAGGAGGCTATGAGAACCCTCAGCAGTGGGTCCCTCTAATAGGGACAGTTCTTTTGCTGGCCCACGGGACTCTATATCCAGCCAGACCAGTCCTACATCACTCTGGTCCCCAACCACTAATGGGTGCTTCCTCAGCCCTATCTACTATATCTGCAATGCCAAGATCAGATCCTCAGCCCCTCTGCCTCTCTCCCCAGCAAACTACCAATGCCTTCATCAAATCTCATCAGGCCAGAAGTGGGCCTCAGCACTCGCCCAACAAATACCCTGCAGCTCCACCTACAAAAATTTGTAGGGAAAATCTCTCCTCCACTGCAGAACTGGAGAATTCAGATTTGCCTGATATTCAAGAAATGGACACCATGCATCTGGTGGATTGGGCTGGCTTCCTGATGCCTCTTTCATTGAAATGTTGGACAATGTCTCCCAGTTAAGCCTGGACTACTTACATATGCCACAGCAGCCGTGAGGACTACCTTGGATTCTGGAGTTCCTACTCAGGTTTCACTGAGCAGGCGAAGGTCTAACCACCTGAATGGTCCCATGCACCCAGTTGCAGGGTCTCCAATGTGCTACTTAGAGATTCTTTTTGTGGTTTTGGAATGGCTATAGGCACCCCTCCCCCTGTTATCCCTTAGGGCCTCGGTGGATGAGCAGTTGCCCTTCATCCTCCTCCCTCCTTCCTCTTAGATTTTGGGAATACTTCAATATTTCAGCCTATAGCCCATGCCACTAGCTCCTGTCGGCTGGTTGATCCCTCCCCTATTTTAATGGAGGGTGGCCAACTACGTAGCATCTTATTATTAAGGTTCAGCCTGTGGCCCTTCATGGGGACTGTTGCCTTACTTATTCGGATACAACTGGTAGGTGGGCGTACCACCTTCCTCCTCCTTTTTCCCTACCCCTGATGTTTCCCACCTTCCTCCCTCCACCTTCCCTCCTTCCCTCCCTCTTTCCTCTCTTCCCCACCCCCATGGTCAGGGTGCCCAATCTTGGATGGCCCTCGGACCAGGAAGACTCTATTGATTGGACTTCCACACTATACCCCCTACTGAGCGTTGGAGTGAGCATAGCTATAGGACAGTTTTTCAACCCTCATTTGCTTTGACCTCCACCCTCATAGCGTGTTTACGCTGTTGTGTTCTACTGATATTTAAATTTTGATTGTTGACGTATTAGTCCCTTAAGTGTTGTACTAATTGTTTCTTTGTTTTATTGCTTCTTTCTACAGTTCTCAATGTCCAAGACAGTGTACGCCAACTGTTTCAGTAATGCTTACTGCTCTTCTTTGTTGAGGATATGGACTTGCAGTGTTGTTTTGGTTTGGGTGCTGCTACTCCCCAGAGATTTCTGTGAGATCATCCCCCATTGGTTCACAGTAAGTACATCTTTTGCCTTCACAGTGGAATACGGCAGCAGATTCATCAGCGCCTAGTCCGTATTGTTGGGTGTCATGAAATGTTAAAGGGCTTAACCACCCAATTAAGTGCACAAAAGTACTACAGCACCTGTGGTCCCTCTGTGCTGATATTGCACTCCTACAAGAAACCCACCTTCTGTCCCGGGCAATCCTTGGCTTAAAATCTTGGTAGGTGAGGTAGTGGCTAGTTCCTCCATAAATAAAAGTGGAGGGTGGCTATCCTTCTCTGCCGTTCCTCCCGATGGAAAGTGGAGGGTGTCAGAAAGGCTACCTAAGGACAGTGGGTGGTGACCAAGCTATCCTTCCTTGGGGGCTGATGCTGCTAGGGAATATATATGCACCTAACACTGACCATGTTGACCTTTTCCTGGAAGTTAGCCAAACTCTCGCTGCTTTGCTACCTGATGGCCCACCTATCCCCTTGGTTATAGGGGGTGATTTTAACATGGTAAGTGATATCTTTCTTGACAAATCCCACCCCACGCCCAAGCTATACCCAAAGGTAGACAGTCGCTGTAGGACCTGATGGAGGAGTGGGCTCTGGTAGACATTTGGCATAGAGACCACCCCACAGGCCATGATTATACGTTTTATTCTATAGCCCACTGTTCTTACAGCCATATAGATTTCTGGTTGGCCAATGATTTGGCAGCTCAGGGCATATCAGATTTGGCTATTGGCTCAATCCTGACTTCCAATCATGCAACCTCTCAGATTTCCTATACCCTCCTGTCAGCCCCTCCATGCAAGGTGGCGCTGTAATCCCTTCTTTTCAAAGACCCTAACTTTGGCCCCCATGCTGATCCATACCATGAAAGATTACTTCTGACTGTGGGGTCTTGCATGGCACAATTTGGGAGGTGTTTAAAGCAGTTATCAGGGCCATGTCATTGCCTTTTGGCAGCTTGGGACAAAGCTTGTAGAGCAAAGCTAGCTAAGTTGCAAGCAGACCTTTATGTGTTAGAGCATCACTTTAAAACGGTCTCATTGGCCTCGGTAGATGATGCCTTGCAACGTCAGATTGTGGGGCTTAAGTACCAGATCAATGTCATTCTCCACCAGAAAGCCGAATGGCTTCTACTCAGGTCCAAACATGCGTACTGGGACAGTGGAGAGAAATCTGGTTAGCTCCTTGCCTTCCACCTCCGTCAACAAAGAGTAGCTGATGGCCTTAATGGAAGAGGGATGCCTGGATATTGTAGCAGTCACAGAAACATGGTACACAGAGAACCATGACTGGGATGTTAACATACCAGGGTACATAACCTACAGGAGAGACAGGCAGGGGAGAAGAGGGGGAGGAGTAGCTCTCTATGTAAAGGAAGGGATAAAAGCAACTGAACAAGAGTAAACAGGGAGGAGAGGAGGCACTGTGGGTCACCTTGGAGACTGGAAAGGGCACCACAATCCGCACAGGGGTTGTGTACAGACCCCCATGTCAGGGGGAAGAAATGGACAAGGATATGATAGAAGGCATTCTTAGAATGGCAGAGAAAGGGAGATACTGTTGATGGAAACCTGAATATGCCAGATGTTAACTGGAGCACATTTGCTGCAGCCACATCCAAGAGCAGGACCATTCTTGATGCCCTACAGGTGGCAGGCATTAGACAGCTAGTTTCGAACCCACTCGTGAGGGAGCAATCTTAGACCTCATACTCTCAAAGCGGGGCAGTGAGAGGATCTCAGACCTAGAAGTGGGTTGCCATCTGGGGACAAGTGACTATCAAACAGTGTGGTTCACGTTAAACTCAGCTACAGAGTCAAGCCATACAAAAGTGGGGTACTGGACTTTGGGAGGGCTGACTTTGGCAAAGATGGGAAAGTGCCTCAGAAAAGCACTAGCAAACAGGCTAGAAGGAGGTGTGGAGCAACAATGAGGAATTATCAAAACTGCCATCACAGAGGCAACAAGCCTTTGTTGTGAAGCAAATGAACAAATCAAAACAAAGAAAAAGCCACTATGGTTCTCAAAAGAGGTGGCTGTGAAAGTCAGGAAGAAAAAGATAGCATTCCGGAAGTATAAGGAAACACAGAAGGAGCAGGACAGAGAGCTGTACCAGTTAAGGCAGAAGAAAGCAGGAGGGAAGTCAGAATAGCAAAGGCCCAAACTGAGGAAAAGATAGCCAACTCAGTTAGAAGGGAATAAAACCTTTTATAGGTATATCAGGTGTAGAAAGACAAAGGGAGGATAGTGAGGCTAGATAGAATGAACAGTGGGTGGGCAGAGGGGACAGTGAAAAGCAGGAATACTGAATGAATATTTCTGCTCAGTATTCACAAAGAGGAGGAAATGCCTAATCCAATTAACAGAAGCACTCTTGATAGGGGTCGATCCAGTCCTTTCACAGAAGAAAGGGTTCTGCAAGCACTCCTAAAACTGGAGGTGGACAAAGCAATGGGTCCTGATGGAATTCACCCCAGAATTCTAAAAGAATTAAGGGAGGAACTAGTGAAACCACTGGCTACTCTTTTTAATAAATTGTGGAGGATGGTGTGGTACCCGAGGAGTGGAGGAAGGCGGATGTGATTCCCCTTCAAAAAGTGGGTCCAAGACAGAGGCAGAAACTACAGACCTGTCAGTCTGACCTCTGTGGTAGGGAAAGTGATGGAGTCACTTCTGAAGGAAAGAATAGTCGAGTACCTAGAGGCCAGTGGAGCACAGGACCCAAGGCAGCATGGGTTCACAGCGGAAGGTCATGTCAGACTAATCTAATAGATTTCTTTGACTGGGTGACCAAAGTAGTAGACCAGGGAGGGGCTGTGGACATGGCCTACCTAGACTTTAGCAAGGCATTTGACACAGTCCCACACAAAAGATTAATAGTCAAATTAACCAGCCTGGGAGTGGGACCCAGGGTGGTAGCCTGGGTAAAACATTGGCTGGACAACAGGACACAGAAGGTAATTGTAAATGGAGTCCATTCTGAAGAAAGGGGGGTTACTAGTGGGGTACCACAGGGTTCAGTATTGGGTCCAGTCCTTTGTAATGTCTTCATCAGTGAAATTGCAGAGGGACTGGAAGGAAAAGTATGCCTTTTTGCAGATGACACAAAGATCTGCAACAGGGTTGATACACAAGGAGGCGTGGAAAGGATGAAAAGGGACTTGGCAAGGTTGGAGGAATGGTCAGAAGTGTGGCAGCTAAGATTCAATGCAAAGAAGAGCAAAATAAGCACCTGGGAAACAAGAAGCCAGGGAAGAATACACAATGGGTAGGAGGTAGTAAAACAACAAAAAGGAAAGGGACCTGGGGTAATCATATCAGATGACCTTAAGGTTAGCAAGCAATGTGAGAAGGCAGTAGGGAGGGCTGGGGGTATACTGGGATGTATGGGAGAGGCATCAGCAGCAGAAAACAGGAAGTTGTTATCCTCTGTACAGACAGTTGGTGAGACCCCATCTGGAGTACTGTGTCCAGTTCTGGAGACCCCATCTCTGCAAGGACATAGATAGGATAGAGGCAGTCCAGAGGAGGCAACTAAAATGGTGCAGGGTCTGCAAGAGAAGCCGTATGAGGAGAGACTAAAGGAGCTTAATATGTATACCCTTGAGGAAAGAAGGAGAGGGGGACATGATAGAAACTTTAAGTACCTCAGTAGAATCAACAAAGTCCAAGAGGGTAGCATTTTTCAGAAAAAGAGACTTGCAAGAACAAGGGGACACAATTTAAAGATAGAAGGAGGCGTGTTCAGGGGCAATGTGAGGAAGTATTATTTCACAGAGAGGGTAGTGGATGCATGGAACAGCCTTCCTGAGGAGGTTGTGGGGCCTAAAACTGTGGGAGAATTCAAGAATGCATGGGACAGACATAAGGCAATTCTTGTGGGGGGTAGGAAGAAATAGGCTGTTGGTTAACTAGGATCTGCGGCCTATCCTGTAGGTAGGGAAATGGGCAGACTAGATGGGCCTAGCGGTACTTATCTGCCGTCAAAGTCCATGTTTCTATGTTACCGAATCCATGCCCTTTCACACCATCTGATGCTACTGTCTCAAGCCCTCACGGCATTAACAATATCAGGAGACAGTTATATGAAGCCCTCTACCAATCCCAAGCTTCCAACACAGGTGCACAACTCTCCCAAGGCATTTCTGCCTTTAGTCAACACATCCCTCTCCCAGTTCTTACTACTGACCAAGTGGCACTTCTTGATGCTCCCCTCTCCTGTGAAGAGCTTCCTGTAGCACTATTCACAATGGCCCGAGGAAAAGCTCCCGGCCCTGACGGAAGGTCAGTAGAACCCTACCAAGCCATGGGACCCAATATTATACAACCACTTAAGTTGGCTTTACAATCCTCTCATGATGCTGGTTTTCTCCCATCCTCCATGTGGGATGCGCTTGTCACCCTGCTTCCTAAAAAATCACTTGACCCATTGGACTGCGCCAATTTTAGGCCCATATCCCTAACTAAATGTTGATACTAAAATCCTAGCCAAAGACCTGGCATCCAGGATGATGACTGTCCTTCCATCTATCATTCATTCCTCACAAGCTGGCTTCATGCAGGGCAAGACTGGAACAGATAATACCAGACTCCTGCTTAACCTTAAATGGTTTGCCTCCAGATCGACCCTTCCTATGGTGGCCATGGCAATAGATTTTTCTAAAGCATTCGACTCCATAAAATGTCCTTACCTGCATGAAATTCTGCGTGTATATGGTTTTGGGGCCCACTATAGGCAGTGCATCCATACACTCTATTGCTCTCCCATGGCCTGCATTCTCACTAACAGTGACATATCCCCACCCTTCTCCCTTAACAGAGGTACCAGGCAAGGCTGCCCCCTCTCCCCTCCCCTCTTTCTTGTAGCCTTGGATCCCCTAAGTCATGTTCTGGTTTCCTCTCCCCAGAGTAAAGGTATTTAGGTCACTGGACACGCATACCTAGTGGCAGCATATGCAGATGACCTCCTCCTGACCCTTTCTAGTCCCCACTAGTCGGTCCCAGCTACCCTTAGGGTACTTGAGGACTTTGCAGTTCTATCCGGCCTACTAGTCAAGCGAAGGAAAACCAGTGTGGCTCCTCTTAAATCTGGGTGCACAAATACCTGCCTTCAGGGCACCAATCTCTCATGGGCTGCCCAGGGCTTCACTTACCTTGGTATCCAGCTTCCCACTAAATGGTCCACACTTGAATCGGTTAACTTCTCTTCTCTGCTAACACAAATTACTACAGAGATAGAGAGATGGCACAAACTACAACTATCTATGCCAGGAAGGGTAGCTGCAGTTTGCATGCATCTGTTCCCTCGACTCCTTTATCTTTAATAATCTGCCCATTTCCCTTTCCCCTAAGTTGTTTACCTCACTGGAACATTGAGTCTCTGCCTTTCTATGGGATAATAAACCTCCTAGATGGAGCAAGAAAAAATGAGAGCACATTGGTCACATGGGGGTTTCAATATCCCCTGGTTTCTGGGCTACCACCTTGCCTGTATGGCGGCGCATGCGACTAAATAGTTTGCACCAAGCCACATGGGCTCACCATCTTGGGTTCAACTGAAGGCAGATCTGGCAGGAGGGATTGCTCTTTATTCTCTCCTTACATGCAGATCGCCCCTTACTCGATCCCTACCCCCCCACGATTACTAGCACTGTCCATGCCTGGAACACACTTAAGCGCAAAACACATACGCCAAAACAGGCATGGCCTCCTCCACTTTGTTACGCCTCACTATGGCACAATGTTGTTTTTCAAATTGATGGAACCCCATTACATTTGCCCTCCTGGCTGAGGTGTGGAATTCGAAAAGTACAAGATATGTGCTCACCTGGGACAACCTCCATGTTGTCTTTTGCACAACTCCAAACCAAGTTTTCCCTCCCATAAAGATTTTGGAGATATCTCCAGATCTGTAGTATCCTACAACCTCTCCTCAATAGCAAATGTCCTGACACACCCTGGCAGTGGCTGAATACCCTTCATGAACATCCCACATCCAAGGTCCTGCCAATTCATTTCTATGTAACCTGGAGGGACACACAACCGACTGCTACCTCGGCATGCAAACAACAATGGGTGGCACATCAGGCATCCCCTATCTCAGAAAGCCAATGGAGTCTCTACCTTAAAGATGCCCATCATTTTTATAGGAATACTAAAAGCTGATTTCTTCAACTTAAAATTCTATTATTCTGGTACCATACCCATGTGGCCCTGCATGCATGGGGCTTGCTCAGCCCTAATCAGTGTTGGCAATGTTCACAGCCTGATGCCCACCTCCTGCACATACTTTGGACATGCCCTAACCTCACATCACTTTGGAACATGGTTGCCACTGACCTCTATAAGGTGCTTAAGACCCCGGTGGCCCTAAATAACCCCAAATTACTGCTGGGTAACACCACCTCTCTGCCTAACTTATCCAAACCTCTCCAAGATTGGACACTTTTGACTCTCCTAGAAGTCAAGTGTCTGCTACTTATGCATTGGTGCCAAATGGCCCTCCCCAATCGGAAGACCTGGCACGCAGCCTTAGTACACCTGTCCCTCTTTGAACGGCTATCACATGCAAGGAGAAAGCTCTGCCATATTACCAGTCCAATGGGAGCTATATCTGCAGTCAACTTTTGTAAACTCCCTACCTCATCTGAAAATCCTCCTCTTTAGATATTGTTCCCACAGGTACCTTAATAGGCCTATTGCCCTGCTATGTTCACTTATAGAAGGTGTAAGCATCTGATTATTCTGGTACAAATAATTACTGTATGCCTGATATGGTTGTTTACATTATTGATACACTTTTATATGATCATGAATATTCTGGCTACGTAGATGTCTAGCTGATCATGTATGTTTGGTTAAATATCCTGCCACACTATTCTTTGTACACTGTACTAAAACCTAATAAAATCTTATCTGATAAAAAGAATGTTTTAATTACACTAATAGATTTCTGTTTAGATAACTGCCAATTTTTACTGTGCTGTTTGTAAAGCCCCTGCATCAAGTGCCTTCTCCCAGTTAAATGCCAGTAAATTAGTCAGACCATAGTAAATGCCTAAAACTTTAATGGGATCTAATAACACCTGTATATTACCAGTGTCAGGAGGAAAATCCCATGAATACCAATATGCAGTACTATGATTTTGGATATTAATTCACAACCCAGTAGTTGTAGCAACGTCCCTGAACAAGCAAAACCATTGCTTCCCAGACTGAACATCTCTAACAAATAGACATATGTCATCTGCATAAACCGACACTCTAACTTTGGTTAAGGACAATTGGAGTCTGAATTCCACTAATTGTAGTGTAGTACTAATGGCACATAATACAGAATCTAATTTTAAAATGTATAGAATAGGGCTGAGAAGACACACCTGCACTTTCATGAAGTAATGGTATCTGATCGACCCACCACCCATTGATGTTAGAGATAATAGTAATATGAGAATAACCCAGATAGACCATCTTAGTGTAGCTGGTTCATTCCACTGGGGAGTCAAACAGACGAGGCATACTGATCAGTCTTGGTGGGACGAAACACGTGTCTATGTTTTCTGTTGGCACCCTTTGCAAACTGTGTGAGAGGCCTTTCGGCACCATGCATTTCTGCTTAAAGTTGAACCAGCATAATATTCTGTGGTGATTTGCATATGTAGCCCATGATGCTTTGCATTGTGGGGCATGTGTGATTTTATATTTCTGAGAATAAAGAAGTTCAATTCAATGAATAAATGTCTGTGAAAATCTGTATTTATGTAACACAAGAAACATTTTAGCCAATTAATTCTGAATTCGCTGAGGAAGATGTATGGGATAAAAATGTCTTGGGATACTATTTACTGAGGTTGGACAGAAAAAGTAAGATGTTAGAGGAATTGCAGTTTACATCTCCAACAGCATTACTGCCACTGACATGCCACACCAAGTTAAGATTCAAACACCTAATACTGAAACAATTTGGCTAAAAATTAACAGAAACTCCTTTAAAAACAGTATTATTGGTCTCTATCATAGACCACCGATATGTGATCATAACTCTACTCAAGAAATAATTCAGAATTAGTGAGGGGATGTGACATGGGAAAGACTGTGTTTGTTGGTGATTTTAATTATTGTAACACTGATTTGACAAATCAACCAGCAAACACAAAACAAAATGCCTTGTTCCTAAACACATGCATGGAGCTTAATCTAGTACATTTTACAGTACCAACTAGAGGAGATAACATACTTAACCTAGTCTTAAGTAGTGATTCAATCGAAATCACAGACTGTGTAGTCAGCCAGCCACCGGGTAACAGTGATCATTACATTTAATATTTAATGTACCTATCACAGGCAAAGAGGACACGCTGAAATTTGCCTTTGCAAAACAGCAAATAAGATAAGTATTAATTTAGACAGCTCCAGTATTGACTGGCATGCCTTGCTCGATGCGAAATCTACTGAAGAATGCTGGGAAAGCTTAAATAAATCATTGTGGAGGTTAGCAACAAATGTATTTATTTATTGAATTTTGTTGACCCGGTAAGTCCACTGGACCTAGAAGTCCCTTTTTCAGGGGCAACCAGGAGGAGAGAGGATACAGATGGTAAGCAAATGAAATTGAACCAGATTAAGCTGTTGGTGGTATTTTTAGAGAACGGGAGAAATTTGGCCAGGACACCAGGGAAATTCCCATACTCTTTTTCGATAAGTGCCATGGGATCTTTAGCATCCACCTGAACTACCACCAATCCAGGCAGATGGGACCTCGGTTTAACATCTCATCTGAGAGACGGCACCTTAGAAGTGCAGCACCCCCCTCATGCTGCACAACAGTGTCAGTATTGGGATATTAACCCAAGTGCCAGATGTGGGAACTGAACCCACAGCCCTCAGATCTCCTGGCTTCAGAGGTGAGTGTGCTACGTACTGAGCCACAGACACTGCTCAAACACATAAAACATGTTAACAAATACAATGGAAAAGATGTTAAACCAAAATGGTTAAATAAAAAATCCTAAAGTTAACAAAACCAAAAAAAAACATTTTTTCAAACTGAATAAAGTTTATTGAGTAATCCAAAACAGAAAAACACAATAAACAACAAAAAACAACAAAACATAAACGAGAACACCAACACAGATCGAGCAATGTACAAAGTATAAAGTTGTACTAACTTAGTGGATGTAATTGCATTGTGCAAAACTATGTTACAAAAAGTGAAGGATAAACAATGTAACAGGGAAAAGCAAGTCCCCACAATTGAAATAACCCCCACCCCATCCCCAGCCCCCACCCCCACCACTAGAGGATACTAAACTATTAAGGACCAGTGCATGAAATCAGGGTACTGAGGTAACTGACTAATATATGGGTATATTCACTATAATCCAGAAAGGAAGTGTAAGGCAAAGGGAGCATTACCATTAGGAATATGGGAGTAACGGAAGTGTAAAAGGAACCAGGAAGGTTACATGGTTAATAAAGTATATAGGGGCTCACAGACTTTCTGATAGGTGAGAGCTCTGTGTAACAAAGTGGTTATTATCCATTCCTCCTGTAAAGCACATAGTATTTCCTGAACCCACTCGGTTACAGAGGGGAAACTTTGATCTAGCCAGTGTCATAGTATTACTTTCTTTGCATATATTGAAATAAGGGACATGTGTAACCATTGATTACCAATCAAGATGTTCTCATAATCCCCCAATAAGCATACTTCAGGGAGAAAGGCCTCAGACAACCCAGGTATAGGATCTAGGCATGATTGGATGGCAGCCCAGAAGGGAATAACTTTGTCACATGACCAGAGAATGTGAAATAAGGTACCGGGTTCCTTATTATATCTGGAGCAGATATTAGAAGGACGTTTACCCATTCTGTATAATTTATCAGGGGTATAATAAAGGTTGGGCAGAAACTGAAATTGAAGGAGGTGATATCTATCTCATTTGCTGTATCTGTACAAGGGCTTCCAAATTTGTGGCCAGTTGCAAGAGGAGATAGTGGGCGGTAAGGCCTGATCCCAATAATAAAACATCTGTCTGTCCATCTTGGCCAAAAAGTTTAGTAACTGGTGATAATAATAGGAGATAACATGAGAGGTAGGAGCAGATGCAGCCAGAAAAATGACCTGTTTCTGATAAGCAGTTGTCCCAGCGACCTGTGCCAAAATGATGTAGAAGCACGTGGGAGAGCTGGAAATATTTAAAACACATAGAGGCAGGCCAGTGATACTTGATCCTGGCCTCCTGAAAGGTAAAAAGTTTCCGTTCAGATAGCAGGTCATCCACCATATTCACTTCAAAAAAAGGACAGAAGGAACTAGTGAGTATATATCCCCCAATCTTAAAATTAGGGTTGCCAACTATGGGTTGAGAAGTGTCTTTATATGGTTGGAGCTTAATTAAAGCACAAAACTGTAGGTGAACCCATACAGATGCTTCTATAGGGGATCTATGTAGTGGTTTAGGAAGCTTCTTTGTGGGGATATAGAAAAGGGATTGAGGGCCCAGCCTATGCAAGGAGCAAAGGACTGTTCTATCTCCAGCTTCAATGGCGTGTAAGTACAAGACTCTTCCACAGGTGCAGGTCTGAGCCATTGAAAAAACCTGGAGCAGTAAATGGACAAGTAATAGAGGTAAAAATTAGGTTTTTGGAGGCCACCCCGCTCCTTGGAATGCATGAGTTGGAAGAGGGCTCTTTGAGGGGTCTTGCTGCACCATAAAAAGGATGAGATAATTCTGTCAATCTGAGTAAACCAAGACTTTGGAAGGGCAAAATTAAACATCTGTAGCAGGTAAAGTAGATGTGGTAGCACATTCATTTTTATAATGTTTAAACAACCAGACATAGAGATAGGCAGAAGGGACCAATGCTGTAAATCCATTTGTAGACAGGTGACTACAGCATCAAGATTGCATTGTTTCATTTTGGATGGCGATGTGCTAATGGGTATACCCAAATACTTCAGTTTAGCACATATCCAGACCAGCCCCAGGTACTTAACTTGGGACCTCAAAGTAACACCATTAAGCTGCATCATCTCTGTCTTGAGGGCTGGCAGTATAGCCTAGAGGTTAGAGTAATGAGGTGTGAATGAGCTTGGTACATCCAGCAGACCAGACCTGGGTTTGATTCTCACAACCTCCACTTGCATATTGTGTGACTCTGAGCAAGTCACTTAACTGCCCAGTGCTCCCAGGTTGCCCCTGAAAACAGGCACTTGTGCCTAGTGGGCCTTACCAGGTTACCAAAGACTAAAATAAAATAAAAATTTTAAAAAATTGGTCAAATTTAATCTGTAATTGGAAATAGAACCAAAATCTGTAATGATGTCCAGGCAGCAGGCAGGGATATGTTGGGAGAAGTGACATGGAGAAGTATATCATCTGCATAAACTCCCCCAGGCATCCAAGCTCTTCTCTGCCCAGCGTGGACTACTCACATCACCAGGGGTTTTGAATTCCAGCTTCAACATATCCCACATTTCCGCACCACACAAGGGCAAAGATCATTTGCGCACAGAGCTCCCAGCTGGTTCAATGGTCTCAACATTGACATCGCCTCAGTGCCAAAGCTTGGTCCGTTCAAATCCAGTCTCCATCACATCCTGTCTGCATCTAGCTCCTGTGACTGTCCTTCCTAATTGTTCTCCCCTCTCCTCTTTGCTCTTTCCACCTAGCACTTAACCCTCTCCCCCTCAACTCCCTCTCCCATACACCCATTCATCCTCCCCTCCTCCCATCCTCCTTCCCTACACCCCTGTAGCACTTTATTTGATATTTGACAAGTGCCTATGGCTGCACCACACTAGTGTGTCTCTCCTCCATACCATGTCAACCCTGTTACCAGAACTCCTTCTGGCATTGTTGCCACTGTTTTGAATGTATAAAACTGTATGTACCTGCCTGAGGGACTGGAAGGAAAAGTATGCCTCTTTGCAGATGACACAAAGATCTGCAACAGGGTTGATACACAAGGAGGCATAGGAAGGATGAGAAGGGACTTGGCAAGGTTGGAGGAATGGTCAGAAGTATGGTAGCTTGGATTCAATGCAAAGAAGTGCAAAACAATGCACCTGGGAAACAAAAACCCAGGGGAAAATTACACAATGGGGGGGGGGAGGTAGTAACAACAACAAAAATGGAAAGGGCTCTGGGGTAGTCATATCAGATGACCTTAAGGTTAGCAAGCAATGTGAGAAGGAAGTAGGGAGGGCTGGGGGGATACTGGGATGTATAGGGAGAGGCATCAGCAGCAGAAAACAGGAAGTTGTTATCCATTCTGTACAGACAGTTGCTGAGACCCCATCTGGGAGTACTGCATCCAGTTCTGGAGACCCCATCTCCGCAAGGACATAGACAGGATGGAGGCAATCCAGAGGAGGGCAACTAAAATGGTGCAGGGTCTGCACCAGAAGACATATGAAGAGAGACTTAAGGAGCTTAACATCTATAGCCTCAAGGAAAGGAGGGAGAGGGGAGACATGATAGAAACTTTCAAGTACCTCAAGGGAATCAACAAAGTCCAAGAGGGTAGCATCTTTCAGAAAAAGAGATGTCCGAGAACAAGGGGACACAATTTGAAGATAGAGGGGGGACAGCTCAAGGGCAATGTGGAAGTATTTTTTCACAGAGAGGGTGGTGGATGCATGGAACAGCCTTTCTGAGGAGGTTGTGGGGTCTAAAACTGTGGGAGAATTCAAGAATGCATGGGACAGACATAAGGCAATTCTTGTTGGGGGTAGGAAGAAATAGGCTGTTGGTTAACTGGGATCTGCAGCTTATCCTGTAAGTAGGGAAATGGGCAGACTAGGTGGGCCAAGTGGTCCTTATCTGCCATCAAAGTCTATGTTTCTATGCCTGTAACCCACTGTTATACTGTTATTCTGTTATTCAATGTCTTGTTTGAATTGTACCTCAACTGATGTGGAACCTTTGAAAAAGAGCTTTGGTTCAAAGGTACTTGCAATCCTAGATTCGAATAAATAAATAAAAAAATAAACAGAGTTTGTACTGATGAGGTCCGATAGGAATGCCCAAGACTAGATGGGAAAGTTTAATATTCCTAATTAATAGCTCGAGAAACAAGTTGAAAAGAAATGGAAAAAAGCGGACAGCCTTGCCTGATGCCCTGATGCAAAAGAAAAGGAGTGAATGAGACGCCATTGCAATGAATGCGGGCTGATGGGCGAGTGTAAAGCACCTGGATCCACTGAATAAAGGTTGGGGGGATGTGAAATTTGGGTAACAAATGAAACAAATAGTCCTAAGACACCCAATCAAAAGCTTTTTCTGCATCCAGGGAAACCAATACCAATAAAACACTGGAATCCCTGGATGCAGAAATTAAATGGGAAAGTGTGCACAGGTGGCCTGCAGAGAGCAGTCCCACCACAAAGCCAACTTGTTCCTGACTGATGAGAGTGTGCTAGACTTGGTTCAACCTACCAGCCAATAACTTTGCAAGAATTTTAGAATCCACATTAATAAGGGATATCAGCCAGTAATTTGAGACCAGAAGGGGGTCTCTACCAGGCTTCAGAAGCACCACAATAGCGACTTCAGTAAGGGAAACATTGGAAAGGCCCTCATGGAAAATATAATTAAAGGTATCAAGGATCATAGGTGCCAACAGGTGTTTAAGGGTTTTATAGAAATTAGAGGTGTAACCATCTGGACCTGAGGATTTGTCAGGTGGTAGAGAGTCAAAAAATGCCAGGATTTCAGAGTCTATCTGAGGATTATCCAAATGGGGAAGGACAGTGTCCTGCAAAAAGGCCTTGAAATGGTTCATACAGAAGGGGAAGGGGTCTATGTCATAACAGCAAATGCCTTAAAGCGATCGCTGTTATCACTCAGTCAGAGTGCCAAACACATTTTCAGCACTCTGACAACCCTGGCGCACCAGCACAACAGCACCAGGACATATTTTTACTACTTTCTGGGGGGAGGGGCTGCATGCCCCACACCCCCCTTCCGGTGGGGCTTCACCCCACACACCACCCTACTTAAGGATTCTCAACTCCAGGGGTGCATGTCAGGGGGTGAAAGTATTAAAAAAGGTTTGGGCGTGTCGATAAAAAATCGCACCAGCAGGCCAGACCCAACTCACCTCAGCCACCCTAGCCATTGCCAATCCCGATGCCACGCTGCAGCTCAACCAACGACTGCAAGTGCCACCCCAGCCTCTCCACCTCCAGCCCTCGCTCGCCGTGCTCACTCCACCCCGCGTGCGTGTGTATAGCAGCATCCTGTCGCCTGGTTTGCCCACCCCACATCCGATTGCCCTACCCGTTGGTTGCCGTGAGTGGATTGCACGAGGAAGGTGTTGCCATAACAGACAGCACCCTTCCTCATGCACCCACTTCATGGGTTACCAATGGGGAGGAAGGTGGCTTATATGAGGATTGGTAATATTCCTGGAAATAAGCAACCACATCATGAGGTGAGGTGAGAAGTCAGTCTGAGACATTGCGAAGAGAAGAAACAATCCTGTCCATGGTCTGTGAATGCAGATGCAAGGCCAGGAGTTCCCCAACTTCTTCCCTTTGGCCAAAGTATTTAAAGGGATACATTCATGCCCAGTAGCCATAACAGTCTGAAAGCCATGACTCTTTCAAATGAGTATTAGGCTCATCTGTAACTAAATACCCCAATGATACAGATGACCAGAGTCATTCAATATCAGTACTATGTTACAGTCATTTTAGAACATTGTGATGTTACTGAGGAACAAGCCAGCTCTAACTGCACTGACTTAAGCACAGCTTGTCTGGCCACTGACATCACAATGTTCTAAAAATGGCTGTAATTTAGTATTAATACTGAACAGACTCAGTCATCTGTATCTCTGGGGTGCTTCCAGCTACAGATGCGCCTAATACCTCATTTGAAAGAGCTTTCTGTGGGCTTTCAGACTGTTATGCCCACTGGGCATGATTGTGTCCCTTTAACTTTAGTACACAGAATTAGATGCTCTGCCTTTTCCCCAACAAGGTGTGGCATTTCAATCAGAGGGTTTCTAGGTGCTCCCAATCAGATTGAGAAGAAGCCAATAAAAACTGTCTTTCCAGTACCCTAATCTGAACTAAAAGGGAAGACAGCTAACTTGAGGCCCTCCTGTTCCAGTTGGAGGCCAAATGGATGAGTTTGCCATGAAGTGAGCATTTCAGTACCCCCAAAGGTAATCCAGCCAACAGAAGGAAGGAGAGTTAACATCCAAAAAAGAGGAAATAAAACACTGAATGTGCTGAATCAAATAGTCAGATCTGAGCAATTGACTATTAAATCTCCATACTTTATCCCACTCCAGTGAAGGGGAAAGGACTTATTTGGAGTAAAGTGGGATGGTGGTCAGATAAAACTTTGGCTAAACAGTGACAGGACAAGACCCCAATAATGTGTTCAATCCCCAGCAAAAAATAATGAATCCTTGAAAACATGTTATGGGGGACCAAATGAAATGAGTAGTCCCGCAAAGCAGGGTTCAAGGCATGGCAGGGATCCAACAGACCAATGGAGTCCATTAAATCCCGGAGGCCCAATTGCCCTGGTGAAAGTGACTGATGACGAGGACTGGCTCTGTGAAGCCTGTTACAATAAACCATATTCCAAACCCCCTTGAGAAGCACAGGCAAGGAGGACCACGGTGCCAATAATGTCATTAAGGAAGTAAAAAAAGTCAGATTGTCTACTGTTGGCCCGTATATAGCACCAAGAATAATCTTCAAATGGCCAGAAGGGCCCATAGGATAAGAAACCTGCCCCAAGGATCACTCATTTCCTTGAGCAAATGGAAGGATACCTTCCTTGCAACTAAAATGGCCACACCCCTTTTGCAAGAATCAATGCCCATTCCAAATGCCTGCCCCACCCATGAATGCCTGAAAAGGAGAACCTGGGATGGGGACAAGTGGGTTTCCTGCAAAAAGGCGACATACAGTACAATCTATGCTTATGAAGGTAAATCAGTACTTTAGCTCTTTTTGTAGGGGGATTGAGTGCCTTTTATGTTCCAGGAGCAAAAATTAAATGCAATCACCTTATTGTCGAAAGTAGAATATAAGAGACAACCCAGATTTAACCAAACATGTATACAACCATCCCCACTGAGTAAATAGAAACCCCTGGTGGTGGTAAACCTGACCCCCTAGCTCAAATCTTAAAAATAAAGCCAAAAGCAAGCATAGTAGGATAACTATTAATCCCCAAAAGTCACTGTCCACTCACCCCCCACCACCCCACAAAAACCAAGACCACCCACATAACCAAGAAACAAAATGCCCCCAACAAACCTATGTAGAGAAAATACTAGAGAACCACTTAAAACATATGAACACCCAATAGTGTGTTGAAAACCAGGAAACAAGGGGAGTGTAAAGACAGTTAAGCGGAACGTTATAGAACATGACTCTAAATTTGCAGTATCTCAGATATCAGAGGCACTTGAAGGAAAAAGAAAAAAATGGAAACTCCAAGCCAACTGGCAGTAATTAGCTGTAGCAAGCTGACCCACTTTGCCTACTGTGTGCTGGTTGAGCCACACATCCTGAACCCAGCTAGTCCAAAAGATAATGCACTCCCAATGCCAGAACAGTGGTGAAACCCCAACCATTAACTCAGCTCGTGAGGCCACTTAAGACCAGCAACATCGTACAAAAACCCCCTCCTGCTACCTCAATCTTGAAAAACACCTTTTATATGTAAAAAGGAGTAACAGGTGAATATGGTATTTAAAAAATCACCAACTACAATCCACCTGATCTAATAAACTGCTAACTATGGTTAATAATCAGAAAAATAGAACTGGGGAACAGTCACAGATTCACGTACTTGGGCGCATGGTAAGTGATGCCCCAATAATACTATAAAACTCCTGTAAACACACTGGGAACACATTAGAAAGATATAAAAAATAGGAAATTAAACCAAGTAATAATAAACACCACAAACTATACTGAAGGATACCAGAGACACTGCAGCTTTTTTGTGGTAAAAAGAAAAAAGATCAAAGTCTTAGCTTTGTCCTGGTACATCACTGCCTAGTGAAAAGAGCCAAAGGAGGAACAAAGTGTGCCACCCATTTCTTCCCATGCTGGATCTTGAATTGTGATGGGAAACAGGTCTCTAGTGCGATGTGAATTGTGCCAAATAGTGCTGCAGCAAGATCTTAGTTTGATGGTAATGCCACATCTGAGTCTTTGTTTGAAGCATGGCTGGCATACAGAAAGAGAACCCAACAAAAGCTGAAAAAGCTGCCAGGTTGGCTAGTGTTAAACAAGAGCAGAAATGGTGTTGGGCAAATTGGTGAGTCCATTCCACCTGTAGTCAAGAACCAAGCCAGTAGGTAGGAAATACTGCAGGGTAAAGGAGACCAGAGAAACCACTGCCAGCTACCTGAATAAGAAAAGGGACCCACATGGATCAAAACATAGTCCACGATAGTTGGATCAAAACAGACCTGGCAAGTATTTTCAGTCCAGTACAACAGCAGGCAAGAAGATAATCTTATAGCACTGAACCCCCAAAATTGCCAGGGAAATACTAATCACTGTAGGATGCAGTATAGAATGCGGGCATAGAAGCAGGCTCAGCCGGTGGTAAAGAGGTCTGGGAGGAGTCACTGGAGTTCTCTCGAGGCTTGCTTACTTTCCTCAAAGGAATGCCAGTTGTCTCAGACATGCACTTGTAGGTGGGCAGGGTATCTCATACAGAATTTAATGCCCGCAGAAATTAGCTTTGATAATACTGGGTGGAACGCGACACCTTTTTTGATGGACAGAGACTGGCAAGTCCTGGGAGATGCAGAGACAGTTGCTATCCCATAAAAGTGATTGTATATCTTGCAATTCAAACAGGACATGTTGCTTATCTAGAAAGTTGAGAAACTTTTGTATGAAGTAGTGAGGCGGTCTGCCAGAAGAAGGTCTATATCACAGAGCCCAGTGCGCTTGCTCCACCACATAACTCAGGCCATTTGGTGATGGCCCTACCAACTTCTCCAGGAGCCTCTGGGTAAAATGTATTGGAGTAGCTCCTTTGGCGTCCTTGGGGAGCCAGAGGATGACTAGATTGTTACGTTTACTCCTACCCTCCAAATCCTCTAGCTTCAACTTCATCCTTTCTAATGGAGGTAAGCTCAGAAATGAGCAATGCAAGGGAGTCTCTTAAGGGTTGTAGCTCCAGCAAGAATTTCTCTTCAATAAGTGGAGTGGCATCCACGGTAGAAGTAGAAGCTGGCCCAGACTTAGTGCCATGGCTCTTTGGCTTCTTTGAGGCATTATCCGGCATCTGGGGTGGAGTATGACACGATAAACTTTGCTTCATCTCCATATCCATAATTTCCTTGTTATCATCCAAAATGCTGCACAACTGGTGACGGGAGGATCCCTTTCACTTGTGAGATATGAAGGACTCCAAAAATAGTGAGTTAGTTGGTTAAAATAGTAAATATAGGAAGAAGTGAGCTGGAGAGGAGTGGAAGAGCTGCTAATCCCATCCAGGCATCACATACTCCCTGACAAAAAACAAATATTATGAAACACTACAAGCAAACCAACATGGCATTAACATGGGAAATATTCAAAGATGCTCAAAAAACTTGCAAAAATGCAATTAACAAAGCAAAAAGAAGGTTGGAATTTGAGTTAGCTTCAACTGCTTCTAGACAAAATAGCAGGCAATTTTAGGGCTACATTAATTTATTAAAAAGATCAGATTCAAAACTAACAGCTGTCCTTCAAAACAGTACTGTTGTCTAGGAACCAGTATAGAATGCTAATGCCTTCAACATCTATTTTTGCTTAGTTTATTCAATGGCCAGCTCCAGCCCCTATCAGTTTGTTGCAATAAATCACAATATCAACAACATGAAACTCAAGGAAATAAAACAGATACGCTCAAACCATGTGTGGCCCCTGGTTTGGACAATATAACTCCTCAAATGCCAATATTAATTAATGATAGTATCTGTGTTATCCTCTACAAATATTATTTGAAAAATCATTGCATGAGGGAGAGGTCCTCAATGACTGGAGATATGCAAAAATAATTCCTATTCATACGAAGGGAAACAGGCAGGACACCAGTAATTACTGTTCGATCAGTTTGACATCTGTCCCAGAGAAGACATTGGAGTATATAATCAAGGACAGGGATTCAGACCCGAATGAAGTCTAAAAACAATGTAGACATGGGGCAGCATGGTTTTACAGCTGGTCATTCCTGAATTACAAATCTTGTCAGTTTTTATGAAAAAAATAGTCAAATTCTCAACCTGGGCAAATTGGCAGACATGATCCTGTTGGATTTCTGCAAGGCCTTCGACACAGTACCGCACTGAGTGAAAGTCAAAAACTGATTAAATCAGATATTGATAACTATAATGTGAGATGGCTAGCCCACTGGCTTACTAACCAATCTCAACAAGTATCTATAAATGGTTTCTTATCCTAGGAGGGAGGTGTGACACATTGGGTCTCCCAGGGCTCGGTTTTGGGCCATTCTTATTCCAACTATTCATTTCTAACTTGGACAACAACTCTGATACCTACATATAAATTAAATATGCAGATGACACTAAACTTGGTGGTCTGTCTAATGCATTAGAGCAAATTCATCAAATCCAAGCAGACCTGAATATTATAAGTAACTGCGCTTATAAATGGGCCATGTCATTTAATCTGAATAAATGTTATGTCCTGCATTTAGGAAAAAACTCTACCCAGCAACAATATATTCTGAGTAATGCGGACTTAAAATCCGTGACAAAAGAAAAAGATTTTGGTATAGTTATTATAAGCACTCTGGATTTTAAAGAACAATGTATCAGTGCAGTGTCTATGGCCAGTAGAGTGCTAGGGGCAATTAAAAGAAATATAAAAAGTCACAAAGCTGAGGTCATAATGGCACTATTTAGATCATATGTCAGACCACATCTTGACTATTGTAGTCAGTTATGGTGTCCTTATAGGAAATCAGATGTAGACATGGTCAAAACGGTACAACGTACAGCAACGAAAATTCTGGTGGAGACCAAGAACAACCCTTACACTCAAAGACTAGAAAACCTGAAACTCTTTATTTTAGAAGTACATAGAAAAGGAGGTGACCTGTTACTATTTTATGGCATAATACATGACCCTTACCTCATGAACAAAGTAAATGTTAAATTTAAGGGCATCAACTCTAAAACATGCGGTCATCCCCTCCAAGTCAATCAATCAATCAAGTCTTTATTTAACCAGGTGTTCATCGTTAAGCAGAAGCTCATTTGCAAGATGAACCTGGGTGGAGCATGAACAATTGTATATACAGGTCAACACAGGTATTTACAAGGCAATACAGATAATACTGCTTACAGAGAGGTAGAAAAAGAAGTTCATATGTACATAGAATTATACCGATATTGTACAGATTACAGGATATTTACATACATAGAAGTGTCTATAGGAAGATAAATCAGGTTATTTAAGGTTGCAGGAGGAAGTAACGGAAGAAAAAAATAAAATAAAAATATACATGAGATAGAGGCGAAGGTAGGGGGAGAAGGGAGGGAGGGAAGTAGGGGGAGAAAGGCTAGGAGGGCACGGTGCACAGAGAGGAGTTTGTAAAATGGGATGTAGAGAAGGTAGATGGAGAAAAGGAGTATGTATGAGCCCCGGGATTGAATGCTATAAAGTACAGGGCATGGTAGGATGTCACAACTCAGGGGTAGTGAGCTCCTAACCGAGGTTGGGAAAGGAAGGATAAGGGGATGGATGGGCCTAGTGTTGATAAGACAGGGGGATAAGAGAGAGAACAATTAGGCTTGTGAGGAGCAAGCTGGGGGGTCAGTACTTAAAATTGGGTCTAGGCATGGCTATATACCAGTGCAGACACCGGTACTGGGCCTGATTGGGTGAAGCAGTTACATACTTCTCTGTATGGAAATAAAGCATCTTGAAGGCATCTATACTGATTAGAGTGCTTCATTTGAGGTTTTTTTTAGATCGTTCCATAAGGTAGGTAGCACGAAGCTTATGGCTGCCCTGCCGAAGTGGGATTTTGCTTTGGGTACTTTAAGTGTAATAGCTGAGTAAATTCTTAATGTGTATTTCCCAATTATACTCAGGGGAAGACAGCAGGAGATATAGTAAGGTAGCTTATTAGAGATGGCTCTATAGGTCCAGAGAGTGGTGTTTCTGTGGCTCCTAAACTTTAGTGATGTCCACCCCACTGCCGCATATAGGGTGCAGTGATGCATGTCGAAGGGAAGTCCCGTTATAAACCTCAGTGCTCGATGGTAGAGTGTGTCCAGTTTAGCCATCTAAGAGTTGGGGCATTGGCTGTAAAGGAAATCAACGTAATCAACCAATTATAGGAAAATGGATTGGACCAGTTGTTTCTTGGCATCTCTGGTGAGAAATTGGTTGATTCTAAAAAACAGGCCAAGCCTTTGCCAAAGTCGTTTTAGCAAGTCCTCGATATGTTCAATGACAGAGAGTCTTTGGTCTATCCAAACTCCCAGATACTTGAATTTTGTAACAAATTCTAGTTTTTCTCCTAGAACTGTGGTAAGTTGGGGAACTGTCCCACTGGACACAGGGTTAGCTGTATGGATGAAAGGGGAGTGGACCATCGCTTTAGTTTTTTTGGCGTTAAGGAGTAGCTTTATTTGGAGGAGTTGGCTTTGCAAAATGTTGAATTCTGACTGTAGGTCATTGCAGGCAGCTTCAGGTGTTGGGCGACTCACTTAGAGAACTGTATCATCTGTAAACAGATGGATGTTGGCTTCTTTTATACAGTAGTCGATGTTATTAATGTAGATTGCAAAAAGTAAAGGCCCTAATATAGAACCTTGAGGTACCCCTCTTTGTAGAGTTTTTAAGGGGCACAGGCCTCCTTCGGCTTTAACTTGTTGAAGATACCCTGTAATATAGTCAGTAAACCAGCGCAGAGAGGAGGGGTCCACACCTATGGTTTGAAGGGAGGAGAGGAGCAGACTATGGTCGACGGTGTCGAAAGCCTTGCTTAGATCAAGAAAAACAGCACAAACAAAGTTTTTGCTCTCAAGATTACGCTGCCAGTCGTTAGTAACTTTGGCGAGGGCTGAGATAGTGCTATGTTTAGCTCTGAGTCTGGACTGCATAGGGTTTAGCAGTTCCCTAGACTCAAGGTGAGTCCTCAGCTGTGCATTTACAATTTTCTCTAGGAGCTTGGACAGGACCGGAAGGAGAGAAATTGGCCTGTAGTTATTGAGATCACCAGGGTCAACTGATTTGAACAGTGGTATGACATGTTCTGTCTTCCATATAGGTGGTAAGGTGCCTTGAGACAGGAATAAGTTAAAAAGGTGGGTGACGGGTATTGCTAGTACGTGGTAGGCAATTTTTAGGAAGCAAGGGTCAAGGGTGTTGGCCCCAGCACTTTTTCTAGTATCCAACCGAAGCAAGAGGTCCTCTACCTCAGAACTCAGAACAAATAAAAGAAAATACTTTTACATGGAAAGGATTATAAATCTCTGGAATAGCTTGCCTGAAATCATAATTATTAGTGAGACAAATGAGATTTTTAAAAATAGACTGGACAGATATATTACAAATGGTGGAAAGCTAACATACTATACTAGACCTACAGGCTCTACGTTTGGGCTAATAGCATTATCAGCTCCTTAAGCATTAATGACATTAGTGACATGGGGAACTTTAACAAAAGCCTTTTCCTGATCCAAAATGAACATGCAGTGGTCTTTACCTTCTCTATTACAATATTCAATCATTTCCCTAATAAGCAATAAGTTGTTCTGGATTTTCCTACATGGAATAGAGCACATCTGTAAAAGGTGGATAATATTAGAAAGAATGCAACTAAACACTTTCAAAAGATTTTAGCAAAAATTTTAGCCTCAGTATTAATGAGACAAATCAGTCTCCAAATCTTTAACTCTGCCTGGTTACCATTTTTTGAATAAGAATATCTTTATTGCATCAGTTATAGGACCTGAAATAGACAGTTGTGTGAGAAAATAATTAAAAATGAAGGTTAAAATCATGGCCAATAGTGGGTAAAAGTCTGATAAAACTCAGAAGTCAGACCATCAGTTCTGGGAGAAGTCTGCTTACACAGGGAAGAAATTGCCAAATTGACTTCCTCAGTACTAATGGGTTGTGTAAAAAATGCATTATCAGTGGCGCAAGCCTGGGTGCAGCTCAACTTTGTTGCACAGGGGTGTGGCCTGGGCGATATTCAATGGAGCTGCGCTATGTAAGAGCAGCTTGAACATCCAAGACCCTCATTACCCCCTGACTGTGCATGGCGAGTGGCACTACGCCAGCACAAGTGGCCAGAGTGGAGCATAGAGATGCGCTAGCGCAAGTGCCATTGCACCATGCACAGCACCTACAATATTCAAAAGGGGACATGCAAATGGGGCCATAATTTATGTAAGGCACACAGGGGGCCATTTGCATCTCATTACGACTCCATTTGCATGCCATTAGCATGCAGGTGCGCCGATCCCTGATGATTTGTGCCTGGCGCCCTACCAGGCAGCAGCCGTCGGGGACCGACGCCCCCTGCAGCCTGATTGCGGACATTCATGTAAAAGAAAAAAAAAAGTCCAATATCCCTGGTGGTCCAGTGGACCTCTATGTGCCCAGTCGTGGGCATCAGTATAGTACCCCCCCACGTCCAATATCCCTGGTGGTCCAGTGGACTGATCGGCGCCCGATCATGGGCATCTGTAACACATAACATACCCCTACTACCTTGGTGGTCTAGTGTACCTCCCCCACCCACCCACTGAGCCCCATTGCCCCGCCCCGTCAGCCAGTGGAGGCAGCACCCACCCACCTGCCGCCCGCTGCCTGCCAACTGACAGCTCGGTAGGGTTGCATGCCCCATTGGTTCACGCAGAGCCAATGGGTGTGCAGCTTATGCCGTACCTACTCAGTCCAGATATATGAATGAATCATTCACATATCTGGACTGTGTCTGATATGGGCTACTACTTGCCCATTGGCTCATGCTGTGAACCAATGGGCGGCAGCCCCTACTGAGCTGTCAGTCACGTCCGCAGGCAGGTGGGGTGCTGCCACCCGCCGGGCTGATGGGGAGGAGGAGGAGGGCGTGGGGCCCAGTGGGCGGGTGGGGAGGGGGTTCACTAGACCACCAGGGTAGTAGGGGTATGTTATGTGTTACAGATGCCCGCTATTAGGTGGCGATCGGTCCACTGGACCACCAGGGATATTGGACATGAGGGTGTACTCTACTGATGCCCACGATCGGGCACATAGAGGTCCACTGGACCACCAGGGATATTGGATGTGGGGGGCTACTATACCAATGCCCGCGATCGGTCACATAGAGGTCCACTGGACCACCAGGGATATTGGACAGGTGGATTTTGCTCCAGGGATGCCCGCGATGGGGCATAGGGGGTGCTGCCAGGTGCGGCAGGAACTCGGGTGGCCACCCACAGGTGGCAGCTGCTGTGTTGCGCCCTGCAATGCGACGCTCACAATGAGTGGCCATCATTTGTTCCTTTTTTGGTTAACTTTGTGCAGGCGCAGGTAGGTTGGCATGCATGACTCTGCACATCCCGGACTGAATATCGGGCTGTGCAGGTTGTGCATGGGCACGCGCCCCCCCCCACCTGTGCCTGCATACATTACTGATGCGCTCCAGCGCATCGGGATTTGTGCAGCGCACTTTTCCCTTTTGAATATCATGCCAGGGCACATCAGTGGGTTGTGCATGGTGCAACACTGTTGTGCCATGCGCAGCTCTTTTGAATATCTGGGTCAACAAGTCTAAAAACTGCAAAGTCATTGGGTCAATGGGAAATAGTAATCACACAGTAGCCTTCAAAAAGTCCTGAACTACCATCAACATACCCTGTCTGGAAGTCTGAATGTTAGCCATCTGATCCATTAAGGAATGCATTCTCCTGTTTCAAATTTTGCCTAAACAACTATGAAAAATATCCCCTGATAAATGCTTACCTGTGTTCCATATTGTTCAAAAGAAAGAGTTTTAACCCTATCATAATGTATATCTTTCATATATGTTTTAAGGGCCTATATCTGTGTCAGTGGCTCAGTAGGTAGCTCACTCACCTCTGAGGCCGGGAGATCAGAGGGCCGTGGGTTCAGTTCCCACATCTGGCACTTGGGTTAATATCCTAATACTGACACTGTAGTGCAGCATGAGAGGGGTGCTGCACTTCTGAGGTGCCGTCTTTCGGATGAGACAGTAAACCGAGGTGCCATCTGCCTAGATTGGTGGTAGTTCAGGTGGGTGTTAAAGATCCCATGGCACTTATCGAAAAGAGTAGAGGAATTTCCCTGGTGTCCTGGCCAAATTTCCCTCATTCACTAAAAATACCACCAACAGCTTAATCTGGTTCAAGGTCAGTTGGCATTCATCTGTATCCCCCTCCCCCGGGTCGTGCCTGAAAATAGGCAGGATTTGTCTAGTGCACTTACCCGGTCAACAAAAACTAAATAAAAAAAAAAAAATCTGGGCGTGGAAGGAAGTGCCCCTTTGTGCTTGAAGGGAGATCAATTTGTACAACTGATACTGTAATTCCAAATAAGTCATATAATTATTCAGGTATGCTGCACTAGAGTGCTGTTTTGCAAGACTACTAATCTTCCCACCAAAGGGATATATCTTTGTATAAGGAAAAAACTGTGGTACAAGCCCATAATAATACCTGAAGGGCATATTGAAAGGTTAGTGCAGAAAGAATTGCATTGTTCGATATCCAGCCAGGCTTCCCCAGTTTGGGTTCGGTTCTACTGTAACCATACAACTTGATAGCAGGTGATCAGTACTATCAATCATCACTGTGATGGCATCTGTAATAAAGCTAGTAAGAGGTAAAAAAAAATCTACCCTAGTAGCCAAAGTCACTGTATAAGTGTACCCACCAGTAGGATGATGTACGCGATATGTGTCAACTAACTGAGCATCTTTCCAAATGTTATGTAAACAGACTGACTCACAGAATAATTTAAAAGTTTTTGTCTCCCTATCCTGGAGTTGCAGTGGACATTTAAAATCCCCACCAAAATAACTATATTGTAATTATATAGAAAAGGGTAAATTGACTGAAAAAGAGAGAACCTATCAAATTTTGTTTGAGGAGCATAAACAACAATCAAAAGATAAGATACATTTTCAAATAAACAATCTGTCATTAATGCTGTCCGAGGCAGGAGGCACAAAAGTTGTAACACATTAGGTTGTACCCTGTGAAATAAAATCATGACCGCTGAGCATGCATCGGTACCTATGGAGAAATAAGAGACACCTGTTGTCCAGAGTCATTGTGGTGCAACTGCTGAATGTCCAACAACGTTCTAAGTCTGGTACCCTGTAGGAAAAACATATCAGCAGGATAGTATTGCAATACATTAAATGTAACCTTTCTATATACCAGGTTCTTAATGCTATTAACATTTAATGTAGCAACCCGCACACTGAAAAAAAATAAGGAAAGTTTAACATAACAGAGAGAACAAGTCCTAAGGTAGCTGAGCATATTGCTTTAGATTTAACTTTGGCACTCTTACTGGGACCATCTTTTTTGAGTGGGATGTTGAACATCATCCTTGTATCAGAAAAGAACATCTTCTGGGAAGACACCATAGAGGATGCCTTAGAATCAAGTTCATCATCCATGTCTCCCCAGTTCTTAGATTTCACCAGGGGGTAAAGTCTATTTTTCATTGGTACATAGTCAGGAGGAATAACCATAGGAAAAGTAAGTGGTGGTTTGTGATGTAAGGAACCTCTGCAGGTAATCTCCATGAAGATGTCAGTGGGAGGCATCACATTTCCTGGAGGGGAGGCCAATGCAACAACAGGAGGGGAACTGTGCAAGGTCTGGGGAAGGGGTTGGTCAGAAATGTGAGCACCATGATAATCTCCTAAAAGAGAGAGATTCTCTGAAGGACCAGCAGAAGTAGTGGGAGCAATGGGAACAGGTACAATGTCTCCAGGTGCTAATGTCATGTCGTCCAAAGCAGCAGGAGGAACCAGGAGTAAAGTATCAGAAGCAGTACAGGTTCCAGCCATCTGGACATCATCCAGGATATCTTCCTGTCAGGGCCTGTCATTTCTATTGCGGGTCACCCAGAGACAGGTACGGAAAGAGCACCCTTCAATTTGGCAAAGATTACATTTCATTTTTTTGGGATACTGAACACCAATATGCCCATATTCTAGACATAAGTTACAAGATTGTTGATCACAGACATTACTGAGGTGAGACAAGGATTCACCCTTGAAGCAAGCCTTCAGCTGACCATGGTAAAAGCAGACTCCCCTGTCCTGACCAATGAAAAAACTGTTAGGTAAATGAGAAATGCCAGAGTCTGTGGTTTTAAGTTGCACTTTATACTTACAAGCCCCAGTCCAAATGTAATATTTATCCAAAATCTGGTCAGGTTTTCTCAAAACTTCACAAATCTGTTTGAGTCAATAGGTAATGTTATGAACATCCACCGCCTCATTTCAAAACATAAGTGTAACAGTGCGGATGGTAGGTTTAGTAAGGGGGAACACTTGAAAAGGGAGCCACAGCTCTGAATATTTCAACTTATTATATTTGGTCCAGAATCTATCCAGAGAAGAAGGCTGCCGGAAGCTGACGTCATACAGAATATCTCCAGAAACATAAATGATAGCACAAATGTCCAAGGTTAGAAAACTCATCAACTCCAGAAGGAGTTTCTCCACAAGAAAAGAGCAGTCAGAAGGAAGTTCATTATCCTCCCTATATTTGATTCTAGCAACATTCCGTTGTGAAGCAGGGGCAGGTTGTGCAGCAAAATGATCGGAAAATTTGAAATTATTCCTAGTATTCTGTTCTGAAAGTGGGGTGCATTGTCAGGATCATGCTAAGCCAAATTACAAGGGAGTTCAGTAGTATGTCCAGAATCAGGGATCGGAGCAGCAGGAAGTGATGCTTCCTTTATCAGACCGATATCTGTGACAGGAAGAACAGCAGTAGAAATAAGCTGAGCAGCGGCATTAGTAACGTCAGCAGTAGCACTGGCTGATGAATTCCCAGTAATAGCAAGTGAAGCAGAAACTGATGGTGGGGTTAGGAGCCCCTGCTGGAGAGACAAAGTGCTAGGAAGCAAGTGTGGTGTCAGTGAGTGCCTGCACACAGGTATCAATATTGAATGATGGAATCGACGCTGGACTGGGAATTCAGCTCCTGCCATCGGGACCTATGATCCACCCTGCTCCCTTAAGTGCTAGTGCCATGATCCAAACACCAACGGGCACTGCATCTGCTACACTATTAGACTGTGATACAGTCTTGGAATTGGGGTCTGTGCAGGTCCTGTCAGTCACTGTACTGTGTGCGGTTGCGGCTACGGCCAGTCTGAGCTCTCCGGCAGTATCAAACACAGTAGAAAGGTCACAGGATGGATGAGTACCATTGTAGGGTATTGGTCCTGGCTTAACTGAATCAACAACTAAGGATTTCTTTATATTCTACACCACATTAGACAGAGAGAGAGAGAGAGAGATATTTCTCAAGTCGCAGACTACAGGCACAGGAGAATCAATTGCAAGAGGGCAAGGTTTAAACAAGTTAGAAACTTGTGGACAGCCCGGATGCAGCATCGGGACAGGCATAAAAACAATGTCAGAATTTAACTCTGCAGGATTTCAAGGACTAGACGAAAGAGACATACCCATAACTGGAGTGGAAAAGGCATCCTGAGGGGGGGGAAACATCACAGTGTCAACTTTACCATGCGCGTGCAATTCAGTTTTTGCCCTCTGAAAGTTTTCTTCCTCCAACTCTATTAACACCAGCAATTGTTTTTTCTTTTCCACCAGTTATTGTTGCAACTGGCATTTGGCTCATATAATGTCCAAATGACCAAGAGTATTACCAGGGTCATGCAATGAAATATCCTGAGACATGCCAGCAACAATATTCTGATCATTTACAGAAGCATCAATGACAGCAGCATCTTCTGAACTGTCTGCTACAGTGATTTCAGTTGCAGTATCAATGGGAGTTTCAGGTACAGTGTTCTCAATGTCCATTCTCTCGTCAGCAGCCAAAGCATCCCCTCCTTCTCCAGCACCAGATGGCCAGAGGTTCCCCTTACTTGCAAGACAAGGGACTTTCCCCAGTGTCATGGCCATCATTCCCCAGTCAATAAAATAGATCCATGTAACCCCCCACCACAGAACACAACTGGAAACAAGGTGTCCCAACTTAGTGTGTCTTACCTGGTCAAAAATGGTTAAAAAATAAATAAATAAAAAGGTAATGTAGAAAGTCCAAATGCCACTGCACAAGGATGCCATGCAAGTGCACCAGTCCCTCTCCAGTCATTGCTTCCGCCAAATGCATTTAATGCACACGTGCACTTTCTGAAAAGTTCAGGATTTTCAGAGCCTTCTTAAAATCCTTTGTAGAGGAGCTATTACAAAGATATGGAGGAAGAAGATTTCATAACTAAGGTGCCACCACAGAAAAAGGCCTGTGGCCAGATGATTTGTGGCTGGGCTCAGAGACTCTCCAACAAACTCCCCCAGAAAAGTGAGGAGGTGGCATGGAGTATATGGACAGAGGACATTGTTAATGGAGTCAGGACCCTGGTGATGCAGGGCCTTGAAAACTATCATGCTATCCCCCTCCCACCACCACTGCTGCACTATAGTGTCAGTACTGGGTACTGTATCACATGACACATGACCCAGTCCCTTTACTGTAAGCCTGTACATAGCTGTTTATTTATTCTGTGTCATTTTCATTAACATTTGCACTGTGTTGTAATTTATTGGTGGCTATTAGTTTTGTCCTCCCTCACCTGGTTCTTTGTATCCTCTATCCCTCTCTATGTGTTAACTGAACATGGGAAGAATTTACTACATAATCCTGACAGTCAGTCTCCTGAACTCCATAAGCCTGACTTCAGGAGATGGACTGTCAGAAGACCAACAGGGTCTTAGAGCAATGCAGTGGGCAAGCCCCTCACACCCCCTGTAATTAAAATAACCAACTCCAAGTGGTAGCAGACCTCGGAGTAGGTTAAAAAAGTTGTGGGGGCAACAACAGTATGAAAAAAAAAAATTCCCCTCCTCAGAACGGTTGAGAGTGCCATGCTGGTCGAGCTGCTAGTGGCCTAGCCCTCCATTCCACAGGAGCAGCTCGGCCAGCTTCTGCATTTCCTCCTTGCTTGTGGTGCCTGACTAGTGGTAGGGTAGTAGTTCATTACATCCGCTATCTTACCCATCAGCACCAACTTCCTTCCATCAGGTGTGTGTGTGTCGGTCTGCCGAACTCAGGATCCCTGAATGACGGTATCCTGAGAGTTGGTGTTTAGTAGGGATACAGTACCTATGGGACATGCTGATCCCTGTTTGCTTTTCCTGTAGGTAAAATAATTTTAATGTTGAAAAAGGTTGCGGTTCCCATTATTTATTTATTTAATTAATTAATTAAAAATTTTGCATGCCAGGGTATTCCCTTCAGGACAGGCACCTAGTTTTAAAGAGGGTCTGGGGGATATATACAGCAGCAGGGAGTTTTTTTACTAGCTGTTAAGGTCTATGACAGCAATTGGAACATGTATACACGTTTATATTTAGGATAAGCACATATTTACAATTCTGTCTATAATACTCATCAACAAATGGTTTGAAAATACCAAACGTTAAGAGAGTGAGGGGATGATAGAAAAGGTGAGGGAGCATATAGGGTTAGCAGTCAAGACAAGGATCTTAGTGTACTAATGAAAGGTGTGTTGACAGCTGTATAGTGATGTAGAAGATGGTTATACCTGGTACACTTGTTCATCTTTTTCACCTTTACGGGGTAAAAGCACTGGTCCAATTTTTTTTTTTTTAAGTCTGACCCAGGCTTTATCAAATGGCAATGCAAAAAATAAACAACTCAATGAAAGGACTCCCTACTCCTTGCCAGTCCTTTCTCCTCTCCCTAACCTGACTCCTATGTCTGTCAGACCTAGTTATCTTTAATTTTTGCAGCTATCCATGGGACACACCTGTCCCTATATGACTCCTATTGCTATTAGACTTAGCTATTTCTAAAGTTTGCTACTTTCCATGGGATACATATTTTCAGCAATATACACTTACTAGTTAGTTACAATATTTACAAATTATTGCTGCTTTTTCTGGGCCCTATGTACAAAGGCACTGTGCCTGACCCCTCACACTACAGAGGGCCTTCCCTGCCATGAGCATAGAGGAGCTGCTGCAAAGCATGTTTCCCAGCCATCCTTTCTGTCAACTACACATAGGGATGTCATGGCACAAAGGTGTGGTGTGCATGTCCAGAGCATAGAGAAGTACTCTGGTGCACCCAGTGCTACCTGTGAGATGCTCAGATGATTAAAGTGATTTTCTGAGATTTTGAAGATACGTTTTTCACATGCTATGCCATTGCCACCCAGGCTTTAGATGTTAAAGCTGCAATTTGTTTTGTAACAAAAAATCTGTCATAATAATTTTTTTATTTTATCAGCACTTTGTTTCTGCACCCCTTCCAATTTTTTGTGTATGGCCACACCACCAGAGTGATGTCATGCAAGAGATGTTTTACATACAACAACAAGGAATTCTGGGTAAATTATAAAGCTGACTTAAATGTTTGTTACTCAGAAGTGCAGTCCCTTATTTTGGAGGTGGTGACTGCAGTACAGCACCTGATATGTAAACTTTTTTTTATTTATTAATGTAAACATTTAACCAGGAAAGACATACTGAGCAGACAAGCTAGTTTCCAGATGTGTCCTGGAGTAGAAGGAAAAGGGGCACACAGTAGGTACATATGTAGCAAGGCATTGTGGGTACAGTACATAGCTAATTTTTCTGTTTTCCCCTCCTATTTTGTTGGTGTAGATGTCTGAAATACCAAGACTGACCAACAGTGGTCTCCTAGCATTACTAACTTTTAAGAAGCCCAGAGCTGGACATTTCTTACTGAAATATGTTTTTTGCAAGACAATATGTAACACTGACCAAATGCAACAGACCCGTTTTCTCAAAATAATCAGAATTAAGATTAAGTGTTGTCATTTTTTGGTTGTTTCTATTGTTTCTTATCATTTTAAGGCATTTTAGTTAAGATATTATAGTTTCTGCAACATTTAGAAGAAAGTTAGACAATATTTATTTTCTACTATAAGGTCAGGACAGGCAGTATTTTTCATGTTGTTTTTTTTTTTTTTTGCAGGACATAGCTGATCAAATCAGGGCTGTCCTTCAAAAATCAGGGGAGGTGGTAACCCTAAGGTCTCTGTTTCACAACAGTGCTTAGAAACTTTGTTTGTCTTGCATGATGCCACCATTGGGGGTTGCAGCACTGAGAGAAAAAAAGGGGCGGGTTATGCAAATGAAACAGAGCACATAACTAAAAGCATTTTCTCATGGAAAACAGCACTTTTTGGCACTTTGACTGGTAGCAGATTGAATCACAACTCCTAATGGTTACTACAGGTTACTAATCCCATTTGCTATGGCAACACTTAGAGAATCATTTTAAAGGGATACACACATTGGGGAGGGTGAGCCAATGGTGCATGGGGTAGATAGAGCACTGGGGGAGTCATAAAGGGGCACCCGTCCACAGGCCATTGTCACTAAGGATGTGGACCTCGCTGCTGATGCACACCCTGCTGTGATGCATGGATGTCACTATGCAGAAGTAGGACCATGCAGCAACAAGCCCACACATCTTTCAGACCTATGTGGCACTAGGGGCCATGCATGATACCCACTGCCTGCAACAATTCCATCTCAAGCAGGGCACCATCAGCAAGCTGTGTAACCTGATCGGGGACTGTATACAGCACTCCACACAGAGGTCCAAGGCCACATCTTTGGAGACTAAGATGATATGTGCCCTTAGTTACTATGCCCAGGATCCTTCAAGTGGGTTACAGGCAACATGAGAAGAGTAAGCAAGTCTTCAATGTCCCGTGCCCTATGCCATGTGACCATGAGGTTGCTGACACGTGTGGAGGACTACATCCAGCTCCACATGGCAGGCTGGGAATGTGGGTGGTGCAGGAGGCCTTGTGTAAGTGATATGGGTTTCTAAAGGTTTGGGATGCCATGGACTGCACACACATGCAAATCCTGGCACTCCATGACAATGAGGAGGATTACAAGACCTGGAAAAGTGTCCCAAGCATGAATATACAGGTGGTCATGGATGCAGAGGGCATTGTCCTGAATGTCAGTTCCATGTACCCAGGCACCATGCATGATGCCTTCATCTTCCAGCAGTCATGGCTGAGGACTGTATTGGCTGCTGACAGAGGCAGATCATGATGGCTGCTAAGTATGTATCACATGGGCAATGTGGGCACAAGGCATGTGATGCTGTACAGCTATCTGTAGTGACATGCTTCTTTCTGTTTTCCCAACAGGTGACACTGGGTACCCCTGAGGCCTTACCTGATGACATTCTAGGCCCCTGCAGTGAGGTAGAGAAGAGGCACAATGATGTCCACAGAAGGGCGTGGAATGTGGAGTATCCTTACAGGCAAATGAAGATGCAGTTTCGATGCCTGAACAAGAAAGGCGGCACAATGCTGCTTGCACTGTGCAGGGTGTGCTGTGTCTTCATAATTTGCTACATGCTGCATAATATCACCATGAGGAAAAGACTGCCATTATCTAATGACCTACCTATGGATGAAGATTCCCAGGGCCAGGGGTAGGATAGTCAGGAGCTAAATGTGGTTACACAGCTAGGGGCAACATTAGGTGGGAGGGAGACTTGGACTGGTTGGCAACTGTCATTTTTCTGATCTAGCTTGTGTGGGGATGGTGCAACACTGGATGGCCATGTACCACAGTACACAGTGAAGAGTGGCAGTGCTGAGTGCCTGTGTCTGCACCTGTGCATGTTCATCCATGCAAGCAGGGCCCTGTCACTGGGTGGAACACCACATGTTGCAGGTCTTTGCAGTGACCTTGCCGCTCCCCCAACACACAGCTGATGGCCATGCCATCCTACCCATAATGAGCTGGCCCTGGTTGTCATGGGCAAATGGGCTCAGGGGTGGCCCAGAGATGTGTGCTCTGTGGAAGGGGGTACAGAGTCATAATGTTGCAAGACATTGTGCTGCATGGCAAAATGGCGCCGCCAATACAGCGTTATTTCTGCCATGAGGTATAAGTCTTTTTTTCGTGGGGTCTCGCTCTCCGAATCTCCTCCCTGCTAAAGATTCTCAACTCTGGGGTAACTTGGGATTGCACAAAGTCTAAAAAAAATAAAAGTTTCTGGGAGTGGGAATTAAACCTGGTCCCAGATGCAGCGCCTCGGTTCCTGTTGCTGTGGCTCAGTCCAGTGAGTCACAGCGGCAGCCTGGCCGAACCCAGTACCAGCAGAGGTCTTATCCTCTGCCTGCAAAAGTGTGAATGGTGCAATACCGCATACAGCCATATATGCGGTACTGCACCATTCGCTTTTGCCTACGGAGCTATCCTGGCTTAGCCATAATGTTGTACGCTATTAAGCATGTGACATTATGACCCTGTAGGATGGGAGGTAAGGCCCATCACGCTGTGCATCAAGGGACTGTGGTGGTGTGGAGCTACAGCTAGCATGGGGCAGGTGATGAGGCAGGCTGTGCAAGGGCAGACTGCCTCCTCCACCAGGCTGTGTGACTAGGTGCCCTAGCATGCTACTGAGCAGGTTGTTAACCCTCCAGAACTTCAATGCAGAACCCTACACCTCCTCCATCAGTGCATGGAGCTGGGCATTGTTCTGCCTGATGGCCTGCAGCTTATCCTGCTCCAGTCACTGCACTTCAGGGAAGTAGCTTCTGAGTAACAGTGCAGCAACCCTATCCTGCCTTTATGGTCCTGTCCTGTCTTATGGACACTTGACATCACTGCTGGGGCCTGGTCCAATGTCTACCTGGCACTCTGCTAGGGTTGCCAGATGCCCTGCCATTGGGTGCTGACCAGTTAGGTTGGAATGCTGGGAGCAGGGGTGGTGGTGTTGGTTCTTGGTGCACTGGGTAGCTTTGGTGCATGCCTCTGCTCATCCATGTTGGTGCCCTTCCCCTGCCATGGTTGGTGTATGGGGCTCTGAGAACATGGCAATGGGGGGATGCCTTGAGTGTGGATCATTGACTGGTGAGCTCTGTAATCTGGTTGACGAGCCTCTCTGCATGATGCTGTTATTCTCCTCTTCATTGTGCTGATTACTTCCTGTACTGGCATTGGTTGCATCTGTGGGGGATAAAGTATGGGTTATGGATAGGCTGATGACTGTTGCCATCTGTACAGTGCACCATCAGTTTACTCATCATCACACATTGGCAGGGCACTGTCCTGGCTGGCAGTGTCCAGTGGGTCTTCTGTATGGAGGTCAGTTGCCACAGTCGTATCTCCTTATTTTCTGGCAATGACATAGGCTGGTCCACTGCAGGGGTGGTGAGGAAGCCAGGGTCACTGACACTGTCACTTTAGTGTGCACTGTGCCATGTGTGTGGGGCTGTGGTCACTCACCTGGCATGGTGTCCAGTCAGTCCTCCTTGCTAACCACTGTCATCTGAGTGATGGTTTCTGTACCTTGTCCTCCACTGGTGTGAGCTTGAGGTTGATGATGGGCCCCCACAAGTGACATTCCTTAACCATCGTCCACCTGCCAGCTTCTTCAGGACAAACATCCTCCAGTCCCAACACTTATGTTTAATGGCCTCAATGGACCTGTGTACAGGCCCTGCCACATTATTAGTGGTCTGGATGGCCTTCCAGATGTGAGTCTTGATGGTCAGTGGCACTTGAAGTGAAGCCTAGCTGTATAGGGTGACATAAGTGTTCCATATCTCAGACCCTGAAGTACTGAACCGCTCTGCTATGAAGTTCCCTGCACAATGGAACTGGGTACTACCAACATGGACATTGTTGCATGCATGTGGCTGTTGCGGTATGCTGGGGTACCCCTTGTGGTGCTCATCCTGCACCCTCATTGGCTGTGGGGCTAGGATGCCCCAATTGCTGCTGCACAGGGCAGATGTCCTGTGCCCAGCTGTCCCTGCCCCTACCCACTCTTCTGTTCTGCCCACCTGTACCCATTCTCCAGGACCCCATCTCCATCCTTGGTATGACTGGTCATTTCTGTCCTACTGTCCAGCTGCTGCACATTTCCATGTCCACTTCTCTCAGACTCTACACCACCAGTATTTGCCATGCCGATTTAGTAGATGTGTGTCCCAGCCTGTGGTTATCTATTTATGGTGTGGTCACATAGTGTTCCCAGCTTTGCACTGACTGCCCATCCCTCCCTGTACACAACAAGGTGAGTAATTATGCATTCGTTGTGCACTCCAGTGGCCACCTCCCTCTCCATGGTGCATGCCATGTTGGGCTACATGTTCCCAACAAATAGAGTTGCATGTCAGGTTTACACAGCACATCCATGCATAATGGGCCTATTAGTGCATAAGGCCCTCTGTGAGAAAATACTTGTTCCACATTGCTCACTTACATTTTATTGTGCTCCTCTTCCCAAATGTTGATAAATGTTGATAATCATTTTTACAGCTGCATGGGCAGAGCCCTGCAGGAGTTCTGGGACTACTAGGAGAGAAGGGGGGGGGGACTGACAGGAAATGATGATGTTGTTCTTCCCTTGAGTGCTTCAGAGTGGTCATATATCAGTGCTTTGGTCCAGGTTATCTCATTTAAAGCTGTGTTCTGTTTTTTTTCTGCTGCTTCATTTCCTTTCAGCCTGCCTGCACTACATCTGCACTCTTATTTCATTGCTATCTGTCTCTCTGTCTCTCTCTCTGGTTCTTGAAAAGGAGTTACCCATTTTATCTGTTACAAGAGCTGCCTTTTAAGAACCTAGAGCAATATCAGACAGAAAAACACTTTTACATATCAGTGTGACAGATTAGAAGAGCAATTAGTTAAAATACAACTAAAGAGATAATGAGACATCTCTGAAATCCATAGGTGAGAATGGGTCAAATGTCATAGAATGGAATGTTCCAGCAGTAAATTATCTGAAAGCAAGTGCTTAGTAAGGATGCATACCTTAAATAATGAAGGTTTTGGGCCCTTTGCTACAGTCATTGAGTTTGCTATTTGTTTCTTTACTTACTTTGTCATCATTTTATTTTTATTTTGCCAACTGCTGGCGAAAAAAGAATCCATCTGAATCCTTGTATTATGAAGTCTGAAACTGTTCACTGGCAAGGCTGGCAGCGTATTTCAAAGGGAAACTGCAAATCTGTTTTCAGATTTTTATGGAGAAATAATATTGTCTACCAACAAAATATTGTATATTTAATAGAAATATATGATTTTGATAACCTGTGTTCTTCTGTTAGAATTTGGCATGTGATATTTTCCGCATAAGTGTGTTTACGTATTTTTAGTTTGTGGCTATCAAATGTTATCCTGATATGTGATGTTCAACACCTGACTGTCAATCGCTATCTTGTTATGCAATATTTTTCTACATGCCTTCCTGTTAAGTCCTGCTGCATCTGACTATTTACCTTACTCTGAAATGTCGTAATACCTGCTGTTGTCTGTATCTTGTAATCTCCCAGGTCGCACCAGAAAATAGGCATGATTGTCTAGTGTGCTTACCTGGTTAACAAAATTTAAATAAAATAACCAGATTTTGCTTGGGAAGAAGAAAGAGAAGCTAATTATTGTTTAAAAAAATGTAAAGTCATACAGATGGACCACAACATTGCAAACATATAACAGACAAAGTTTGTTACTGAAAGAAGTATCTATTTATTTTGAAAAAGAACAAGACATATATTTAGTTTCTCATTGAAATACACTGGCTCCTAACTAGCTGGTAGTTTCTGACATAACAGTACCAGCATTTTATTGAATTCTTTTTTACTAACACTGAAAAGTAAAGACAAAAACCTACTTGTTTTGTTGCGCTAACACATATTTTGTTACAAAAGTAGAAAGTAATTACTAACACATCAAAATACAATAGATAAAGTAATAATTTATCCATTTCTTTCAAGTAAACACCTGCTCTTTAAATGTCTCTCTAAAAGTAAGTTGGTGTGTGTGTGTGTGTGTGTGTGTGTGTGTGTGCGTGCGTGCGTGTGTGTGTGTGTGTGTGCATGCATGTGTGAGTGGGTGTTAGAAACAGCAGGTCTGCTGTATGAAATTACAGTCTATGAACTCAACACTCACCAGTTAAAATCAAACCTCTAACACACATAGTTCAATAAATTGGACAGATCCTATATATAAGCATATTACAAATATGTAAAACCAATACAGAGTAATGGTCCCATATTAAAAGGTATCAGGTTCTTTCAGACCTCAGACCTATAACCCACAGCGTCCATCAGGGCTCCATACTGGACCCATTACTATTCTCCCTCTTCATTAATGAATTACCAAATAACTGTGGAGGGGCCTCTGTGCACCCCTATGCCAGATGATGCCAATGTTTACTGTTCTTCATCAGACATCAGGTGGCTCAACAGTATGCTAGCACCGGACTTCCAAACTCTTGAGGGCTGGTCCCTAGAAAACCAACTAGTCCTCAGCACCAAAGAAACCAAATGCATGCTGTTCTCCAATCCCTCCTCCACACTGCATCCCTACCCCTCTTTTGTGATACTTTCCCACAGTGGTGATGCCCTTGAATCTTTCCAATCCTTCAAATATCTGGGTGTCACCTTAGATAACTCACTTACCCTGGACACTCATGTCACCCTCCTAACCAAAGAGCTAAAGCAAAATCTGGGCTTTATCACATCTGTCCCTTCCTCTTATCAGCTTTTTGCCGTAAGATTGCTGCCACCACCCACCTTCCCCTCCTTACTTAAGGCACCTCACTACTACTCATAACCAACACAACCATCTTATCTCACCTCAGACAGGCTTATCATAGGGTGGGAAGGTTTGATTTAGGGGTCAGTGCCCATCACCACCACTGTAATGTCCTCTCCTCCCTGAGCTGGCTACCCTATGAATCTAAACTCCAGTTTGCCACCCTAAGTCTAGTGTACAAACTGGTCCACTGCTACATCCCGCCTTGCCTTGGTGAACTTATTCAGCTCTGACAACCACCGCATGCTCTAAGGTCCACCTCCCTCCCGCTTCTTATAATGCCCAAACCACCATTAGTTGTGTCCCAGAGATCATTTGCCTTCTTGGCAGTGTATGGATGGAACTGCCTTCCAGACTCTACCTTATCCTATTCCTCTCTTGCTACATTTCAATCCTCCCTATTACGGTACCTCTCTGCCTCTTCACTTTGCTCCTGCTTCCGATGACTCTTGTTCCGGCTTCCCAAACTCTATGTATAAATATCCATGCTTTTTGAACATCTTATGTATATGTAAATGAAATTTGTAAGTGTATATGTAAATAATGTAATTTGTAACCCTGTGAATGATGTAAATGTAACCATTGTACCTGCCATGTTTTTGTCAATGTACTGCATTCCCTGGGTCACCCCTGAAAAAGGAATTGTAATGTCTCAGCGGGCACACCCGGTTATCAAAATTCAAATAAATAAATAAAATAAAATAAAATTAGATAATTCCTTTGGAGAAACAAAAAGGCAAGAATCAGACTGGAATAACTATTGCATGTGAACCAAAACAGAGGGGAGGGTTAGGCCTCACAAATTTGAAATAGTACAGTACCACTATGCTGCCCATCTTGAATTCATGTCCAGGTTGTTTTATGAAGATGATTATTCTCTAATATAGGTAAACATGGAAACATCTATGACCTGTTTCAGATTACTTATACAGCCAATACTTTACATGTGAATCTCTTGGGCAAAAAGAACTGAAAAAGTTCTCTGTTTACCAAATTAATTGAATTTGACAGGAGATTAAAAAGAATGATGGATTGGAAGCAAAAGATTTCCTGAGATACTGTATGCCATTAGATTTTAACATTGATTTTTCACCCTCTTTTTTTGGAACCCAACATTTAACTCATCGTCTCCTAGGGGACGCCTGTAGGCATCAATAAAATACACTGGTGTGTCCTGAGGACGCCTACAGAAGTCAGCTACTGACTTCCTGTGTGCCCTGGCAACGTCTGGAGAAGTCACTTATATATTTTAATATATAATGTAACAGAATATAACATATATTTGACTGCATAGCACCGTTGGAAAGGTCATTTTGTGATGGACAACTTTGCCACTGATATTCTGTGTATATCATGTATACTTTAGGAGTTATTTGTATTTGTTTATGGTATGGTGTGTATGGCTTATGTTGCCTGTTTTAGTGAAAAAAAAAAGTCTGTTTGCTGTTTCAACCAGCATAGGAAAAAAAAACAAAATGACATATTATTCTTTGCATAGCACCACTGGAAAGGTAATTTTGTGCTGAATAACTTTGCCACTCATACTTTGTGTCTAGCACTTACAGTTCTTGAGCTACTAGGATTTGTTTGTGGCATGCTGACTATAGCTTGATTTTGCTTAGAAAGGCTCAAGATTTACTATTAACAGTATACAGAAGACAAGTGGTGCAACTTCAGAGAGCTCCTGTGGAGGCAATTAGTTAAAGCATGGCAGACACAGTACTAGGATTGTCTGAAGTATGAGACCTGTTTCAGAAATGACACATTTCTATCATGTGAACAGTTAAAGAAAATTGAACTACCTAGTTCTCTCATTTTTTGTGTTCACCGTGTGCCTAAGTGCAACCGAACAAGTTGGTATGAGAGTTCCCTTAGTTGGGTGTGACACTGTCTGCCCCATGCAGAGCAGTGTTGCAGGGGCACAACGGTGCCACACCAATCAGCACCCAGGCTGACAATGATGGAGTTTCTGTCTTGCTAGGTGGAGATGGCACCAGCTTCAAAAGAAGTTGCCATCCCTTTGATCTGTATCACCCAGGAAGTCAGACTGATCTGCCATGGTCAGCCTAGAATGTGTGCCTGGAACAAAGAAAACTGTGCATCGATGTCCATTGCTGGTGGCCCTAACTGTCCCCTAACCCGACCCTCCCTGTCAGCACCCCTTACACACACACACTCACACACATGCACTAGTGACACTGGCGATGCGCAATCCCCCAGAGTCTAAAACTGCCCCTCATCATTTTTTTTCCCCTGAAAAGAAGAATACCATCCATTGACATCTGTTGTGCCTCCCCAAACATACATCAGTGACACTGGGGGCACCCAGTCCCCCAGTGTTCTGAACCCAGTGTTGGGGTGCTTCAAGAGGGGGTGGGACAAATTCAAGGCAAAGTGCATAACTGAGGTGGCAGTTGGGGAAGGGAAGAGTTAATGGAAGGGGGACAGCTGCAGTCTAATGGGCTGAAGTGCTGCACACTCGAACAGACTAGATAGACCATATGGCCTGTATCTGCTGGCAATTTCGTATGTTTGTATGTTCGTATGTTGCAATACTGTACCCTAGTGACACTGGGGGTGCCCAATCCCCCTAGTGTCCTGTTCCTGAAATAAAGAAAACTGCCCCTCATTGTTTTTTCCCTAAAAAAAAAAGAAAACTGTCCATCATTATCTGCTGTGCCATTACCCACCACCCCACACACACACCCACTCACCCCATAATTACTTACTGGAGGTCTGTTCCCATAGTCTTCCTAGTACTGCAGATACATATTCACTCTTTAAAGCCCAACTGCAAACTGAGTGTCTATTGAGTCCCTCCAAACACAAGTCAGTGACACTGGGGGTGCCCAATTCCCCAGTGTCCTGTCCCTGAAATAAAGGAAACTGTCCCTAATTGGTTTTGTTTTTTTTTTTTACCTGAAAAAAGGAAAACCATCCATCATTATCTGCTGCACCATTACCCACCACCCCACACCTCCACCCCATACTTATCCACCAGAGGTCCATCCCCATAATCTTCCTTGTACCACAGGCATGTCTTCACTCTTCAAAGCCCAACCATGAACTAAGATAAGCGCTTCAATGTATTTCAATGGGGTGTTAAGCTTCAGTGTATTTCACTGGGGTTTTCAACTTAGTGACATAACTTGGACAATTTTTAATATTTTTGCCCCAAATTTTCAACATACCTTTTTTGGGACCCCACCTCATGAACAATGCAAGTGATGGTAGGTAAATCTGTCCTGAAAGGTGATTTTGTGGTCACTGTATGAAATCACCTTTTGGGCAGGAGTTAAAAATGTTCTCCACCATTGTTCATGAGGTGGGATCATAAGAAGGCTATGTTGAAAATTTAGTGTAAACATATTAAAAAACAATGAAGTTATGACCCTGCTTTGAAATGTGCAAACTCAGGCTTGTAACTTCTCCAGGAATCAGGCTCTGCTCATTGGAGCTGGAGGAGGATAATACTGCACAAGCTGCAGCTTAATTTGAAATCTGGGAACTGAGTTGTTGAAACCGGAGCTCCTCGGGGCCTAATTTTACTTTTTTCAAGGCTTGCGCCAGTCGGAGCTCCCGACTCAAAATCTGGGGTCTGAGTTTTGAATTAGAAAAAAGGTGCCAAAGTCCTCTCTGCTCTGCTAGCCCCGCTGGGCTATAAAAATAGGGCCATTTTTCTCTAGGAATCTGGCTGCACTCATCGGCGCTGGAGGAGGACGATACTGCACAAAGCTGCAGTTTAATTTGAAATCTGGGGACTGAGTTGTTGAAACCAGAGCTCCTCGGGGCTTAACTTGACTTTTTTCAAGGCTTCTGCCAGTCAGAGCTCCCAACTCGGAAATCTGGGGTCTGAGTTTTGAATTAGAAAAATTTTCCGCCCACGTGCCCCAGTCCCTCCTCCCCTTAAATGTGCTCTAGCCCCTCCCACACTCTTTGAGGGTCTATTCATTATGTTTTGTCTCGGCTGGTTGAAACTCCTGCTTGTTCCCTCCTCTCAGCTGACCCCTATTGGAGATCACTACCAACTGTTTCTTTTCACTATAAACTGTTACATGATATGCCTAGCTTTTAACCCTGTGCCAGTCTGATCCTACTCTCTGCTGTCCACCTCGTGGTGGCCTGGTGGCCTGTTTATTTTTTGCTAACTTGTGTTACAGATTGTTGCACCCTAGCTTCAGAATTTATTTCCACTGATGTCTGCATTGTTAGTTGTGTACTGATTTCTGCCTGCTAAGTATCTCTACTCTACTGACAAGTGCATCCTTAATCTAAGATTTTATCCACTGCCACTGCTTACGTGCAGCTGTCTTATGCCCTATCTGTACTTGACCCCCCTACCTCCTTTCTGGACTTGCTGACATAACCAAACATCTGAATCCCCCTCATTTCAGCATGCTTCCCTCCCAGTGGCAGTATGCTAAGGGTCTAATGATTGCCCACCTTAATATCCGCAGCATTCTCACTAACCTCCCAGACCTAATGGCCTGGGTCACTCACTACAATCTGGACATCCTGGGGATCTCCGAAACCTGGCTTAAACTAGCCCATCCTGACTCTGTCTGTTCCCTCCCTTGCTACCTTGAGATCAGACAGGACAGAGTGGGAAACAAATGGGGGGGTGGACTACTGCTCTTCTACAAACCCCACCTTAAAGTGTCTGTCATACCTCACCCCCCTCCCCCTCTTGTGAGTACCTACACGCTCTTCTTATATTGGGTAACACAAAGAACCTTCACCTGGCTTGTGTTTACAACCCACCCAAAGGTGGTGTAAGTGGCCTCTCCCACCTCCTTGACAGCCTCAGTCCTAAGGTGGGGTCAAATGAACTCATGGTGTTCAGGGATTTTAACCTAAACTGGCTGAGTGGCAATGCCAAAGTCTACAAACCCCTTCTGTCTGGTCTTGCCCTAGGTCAGCTTATCACTGAGCCCACCAGACACTCCTCCTCTGGGATGTAGGGCACTCTTCTAGACTGGATGTTGAGCAACGGGCCTGACCGTACCTCAGCTTCTGGCCTCTTCCCTGATTCCATCTCTGACCATTCCCCACCGTCTGTATCTGGAAGTTCCCTGCCCCCGGTCCCCCAAAGTTTTTCAGATGAGGAACTATTCAAAATTTGACTACAACAGCTTCCTTATCAATCTCTGCAGAACAAACTGGTCCCCAGTCTACACCGAATGTGACCCCTCTACTGCTCTAAACTGCTTCCTAGCAATATTTGCCCCTTTACAAGACAGACATGCCCACTCATAAAAAGAAGAGTGAGGGGCACTGTCACCAAATGGTTACAAGGTGACTTGTTTGCCTTGATGAAGCTTAGGGACAAAGCTGGCTAAAATTCAAAGAGTCAGGGGACAGATCTGACCATGAGGCCTACAGGCAGCTCAGGAACTCATGCAAATGAGCGATCCACTCGGCCAAGAGTGGGTTCTGTAAATCCTCCCTTCAAGCATCTGCCAAGAACCCTAGGAGTTTTTGGCATACCATCAAGCATACTGTTAATGGTCCTGTCTGCCCCCATGTCTCCGACCTGCATATTGATGGAGTCAGCTGCAACAATGCCCTAACTATAACCAATGCCTTTAACGTCTTGTTTTCAGACCTGTCTGACTTCACCTCCACACCTTCAGGTACATGTAATCTGGGTCCCACTTCTGGCACCATGTCTCATCCACCTCCACCTCCCTTCTACTTCAAGTCTGTCTCCTGCAATGAGACACGGAAGCTCCTCGCTGGGCTCTCCTCTCACTCTGGCACTGAGCATGACAACCTTGAGCCCAAATTACTCAACCAGGAAGCCCCCCTCCTGGCCTGGCCTATCTCCCACATTCTCAACTCCTCTCTCATACATGGATCCATCCCAGCCATATGGAAGGTGGCTTATGCGATCCCAGTACTCAAACATGGTGATTTCAAACTACTTGAAAACTATCGCCCTATAGTGATTCTGTCTGCGGTAAACACACTGCTTGAAAAGGTTGTGGCCACCCAACTTGCTCTCTTCCTCCAAACCTATGGCCTCCTGTAACCCGCGCAGCATGGGTTCCATAAAGGGCACAGCACCTCCACTGCTCTTGCACAGGTCACCTCTGAAATCAGAATGGTGACTGACCAGGGCAAACTCACGGGATCCATCTTCATTGACCTGTCTAAAGCCTTTGATCTGGTCGATCACACTCTCCTGGACATTGCTCTCCAGTTCCTTAGCCTTTCCCCACAGTCCTAGCCTGGTTTTCCAACTACCTCATGGATAGGCAACAGTACACGAAGTTCCAGAAAGCCCTCTCTGGGCTGGCACCAGTAACCTGTGGGGTGCCTCAGGGGTCTGTCCTCGGTCCCTTACTGTTCTCCTTTTTATCAATCAGCTGCCCTCGGTCCCTGCATCCAGACACATCACCCTTTATGCTGATGACCTTGTGCTTCTTGCTAGCTCCCAGGATATCAGAGACATAAACTGTAGACTAAACTCTGATTTTGATCGCATCCAATCCTGGCTCAAGGCAAATAAGCTTGTCATCAACCTCCAGAAGATGCAGGCTATGTTATTTGGCTCCTCTGCCAAGGTCAGAGTGCGTCAAGCTAATCTCAAAGTCACTGGCACCGAAGGCATCCCTGTGTCAGTTGTCGACTCCTTTAAGTACCTGGGGGTTACCCTTGACCCTCAGCTGGACCTCTACTTGCACATACGTAATTCCTGCAAGGCTACAAACTGGAAACTGGGACTGGCATACAGGGACAAAAGCTGCCTCACTCCAGCAGCCCGACTCACCCTTGTAAAAGGGTTTTTTCTCCGTACGCTATGCAATGGGCTCACCTCTTTCGTGAACGCCCCAAAATCCTGGCTCACGAAATGGGACACTGCGTATAACAATGTGTGTCGCTTTGCCCTATCAGCCCCCCCCCGGCTCACCCATCACTGCCAGCTCTACTCTAGCCTGGGATGGCTCTCCCCTAGTAATCATCGATCCTTTGTTATGTCAGCTTCACTGACAACACCATCAGATTGTCAACTCCTCCAGCACTTGCTGAACTGCTCCAGCCCACCCCCTTGGGCTATCGACTGAGGTCTAGTGACTCCCAGGCTCTCATGATCCCAAAAACCCGCTCCCTCACAGGGGATGGTGCCTTTGCAGCCCTTGCCCCAGAGCCTGGAACCTTCTCCCTGCTCATGTAAGAGCTGCCCCCTCCCACAGCTGCATCAGGTCCTCCCTCTAAACAAGCTTCTGTCTGTCTTTGTTCTTAGCTGTTCCACCCTCCACAGTATGCCAGTGCCCTTGTATGACTGAGTGCGTGCATATGCCTGCTGCCCATTTTTACTCTTAGCTGTCCCACCCTCCACGGTGCGCCAAGTGCCCATCTATGACTGAGTGTGTGCACCATTAGTGCTCTCCTCTAAAATGCCCTGCTGATTCTTGATTTGCTTCCTTGACTGCCTCCTGAGATTGCTATGCCTTAACACTGTATATGTTTTATATTCGTTCTCTGTCGGTACCTGGATGTAGCTCTCTGCATATACCTGTCTATAACTTGTTGATTGCTAGTACCTTGTTCATTGTATCTGTATGTTGCCAAACTTCTCTGACTGTGCTTGACTGCACCTTGTTGATTGCTATTACCCTGTCTCTGTATTGTTATTGCCTGTACCATTGTAATTCTCCCGGGTCGCACCTGAAAATAGGCACCTGACTGTCTAGCATGCTTACCTGATAAACAAAAGCTAAATAAATAAATAAAAATAAATAACTTTGCCAATTCTCAATATTTTGACCCAAAATTTCCAATATACAGTAGTCATTTCTTCACAGCACCTCATGACTGTGACAGCTATCATTTTTCAGATCCTGGCCAACGTGTTTTTTTTCTCCCCAAAAGGTGATTTTGCAGTTGCTGGGTAAAATCATCTTTTGGGCAGGAGTTTATAATTTTCTTTGCACTTGTTTATGAGGTGGGGTCATGAGAAAGGTATGTTGAAAATTTGGGGCACAAATATTAACAAACAAAACAGTTAGACTGCCCAACATCGTAACTTCTACTTTGTATTCTTAACTGTTAATAAAATGATTCCTTCACTGAAGCCATTTTTATGTCGGCACGCTTGAGCAGCCAACATCTTGTGGTAATGCAGATTTGGAGGCACGGTCACTGTTGAGCGAATGCAGGGCACGCACCTGTAGGTGCATCCCTTATTCCCCAATCAGCCTGCATGATGGTGCCACACCATCCATACTAATGTGGCGAACACATCTAAGGAAAGGTCCGCTGCAATGACAGCAAAGCTCATCACACACAGTGGATCCTTCCTACATGCTTTGTCAACTGAAAACATGGCAGCACAGTGGCGCTAAACTGCCGACTTCAGGGATGCCCAATCCCCCAGTTGGCTAACCCTGCCCCTCAAGTACATGCCAATGGTGGAGCCCACTCTCCATCAGCAGAATGTGTCCCCCCCTCCTGTTTTGCTTATCAAGGGGATGCCCAATCCCCCTCAGCTCATGCCTCCCCGCTTTCATTGTTTGCTGATGGGGAGCCCACTCCCATTGGCATGATGTCTCCTCTTCAGGTTGATGGGGTGCCCAACTTCACGGCTATTGTGTACCCCCAAAAGAAACCACCCAAAAAAAAGTCTGCAATTTTTCTTAGTACCTGTAAACAGAAAAAAGTCCCTCGTAGTCTCCCTACCTGCCACCCACACCCACCCACTGCGCACCCTGCCTCCCCACACCCTCCACCCCTTACTTACCTCCAGAGCTTGGCGTGACAATCTTCAGTGGACCGGGAACACATCTTCACTCTTCAAAGCCGACCATGAACTGAAGAAATGCCGGTAAGCTGTATAATGGAATAAATAGGGTTTTCAAACTTTGATGCATATCTCTAGGGGGTGGGGGTTGAAATTTTGCACCAAATTTTCAACATGTGGTTTTTGGACCTCTCCTCATGAATTCTGTCACTGTTATGATGTTACTCAGTCCCAAAAGGTGATTTCGCAGTCACTGCATGGAATCACCTTTTGGGACCAATTAACACAAGGACAGTGGCAGTGTTCATGAGGTGGGCTCTCAAAAAGCATATGTTGGAAATTTGGTGGAAAAAATCCAAAAACTGACTGTTTTACGAGCATGCATTGCGCAGTTGCTACACATGTGCATAACTTCGCGAATTCACAATAGTTTCATGCCAGACTTTCAACATTGTCATTTTTCTACACCTCCTTGTGAACAGTGCAGCTGTCATTTTTCACATCCTGGCCAAAATGTGTTTCCGCACTTCCAGTGCACAATATCACGGTCACTGTGGGAAATCAGTGTTTGGGGCAGATTATGAAAATTACAGTGACACTGTTCATGAGCAGAGGTCCTAAAATGCCTATGTTGAAAATTTGGTGACGATACTCCATAAAATGACTGTGTTACGAGCGTGCGTTACGCAGTCTGCACGCACACTCGTAACGCTGTGCATTTGTAATATTTTCACTCTGACTTTTCACCACTGTCATTTTTCCACACCTCTTCATGAACAGTACAGCTGTCATTTTACATATCCTGCCCAAAATGTGTTTTCGCACGTCCAGTGCAGAATAGCGCGGTCGCTGTGCAAAATCACTTTTTGGGACAGTTTGAGGAAATGACAGTGACACTGTACATGAGCAGAGGTGTTAAAATGCCTATGTTGAAAATTTGGTGCTGAAAGTCCGTAAAATGACTGTGTTACTAGTGTACATTGCACATTTCCCACACACCCTTGTCACTTCGCAAATTTGCAATATTTACATGCCACATTTTCACCACTGCCATTTTTTTACACCTCCATATGAACAGTACAGCTGTCATTTTTCACATCCTGCCAAAAATATGTTTCCGCACTGCACTACCAAAGCCAATGCCAGTGCAACAACATTCGGCATTGACAAATGCTTGTTAATGTCACTTTCAGTGGTCAGCACCACACACCCCCTATGACACCAGTGCATGCTTCGAACACTCAACATTGACAATTGCTTGTTAGATACAGTAACTACTGCTTGAGAATTACTGTACAATGAAAAGATTTTAGAAGGGGACTAAAGCTAGCTCCATCTCTCCTTTAGTAACAGTTGTCTGTAACTTTCAGTAGTTTCTATAGAGAAACTGCAATCTCAAAACATAGGCTTTAGTACAGAACATACTGTAGACAAGTGAACTTCCTGACTCTTAGGGCAAAATGGGAAAGGGATGTGGCCTACCAAATTATGACCAGTAGTGGACTGGGATAGTTTTGCCCAGTCACAAGAGTGCAAAAGTACTAGATTTCAACAAATACTATTTAATGTATTACATAGTGTTTACTGTACCACAGATCAGTTAAATAATTTGACTAAACAATCAGACTGCTATGCCCTAGATGTTAGAATGAAAGGGTATACTTAAGCACATGTTCTTCTCCTGCGAGAGCTAGAGAAAAGGTTGAGGAAGTCATATTTGGCATTCTGAACCAGATACATGGCCTTAATATCCCTTCAACCCTAATATTATACTAGGTTGCTGAAAGAGGGAATGAGAACTAGAAATATATCAAATTTCAAAGCAAATACAGTTAAAGTCTACAGGGTATTGTTTTCTGCTGTGGTGCCATCTGGCAGAGTGCATCATAGGTGACACAGCAGATAATTAAAAGAACAAAAGATCCTTTTGATCATTTATTTAATCACACCCTCACTATGTCTTCATCTGCCACAAGATGCCACTGCCCATAGTTGTCAGTTCACTACTTAATTTGGGACTCAGTAACTTCGAGGAACTGTGTCTTATTATTGAGGGTTGCGTACAGGCCACCCTCTCAAAAGGAGGTGATTGACAAGGAGCTGGGGGAGCAAATAAGGAGACTTAGTGGGAAAGGCAATACTGTGGTAGTAGGGGTGGGCGAAATTTGCGAATTCCACTTTTGTGGAACTTCAGCGAAATTTCGGAAATATCGCAAAAATGTTTGGAACTTCTGCCAAGGCGAAATTGGTATCTTCTGTGGATTTTCACCAGTTTCCGTGGACTTTTTTACAGAACTGTGAAATAATACTTTAAACTGTGGAATTTATTCCATCCACAGTTTAATGTATTATTTTGAGGATAGCACATAAAAACTCCCTGCCCTGGTGGTGTCTAGTGGTCTCCCCACCCTTCGATCATGGGTCCCATGTAAAAATAACACCCTCCCCTCCTCACCCTGGTGTCTAGTGCCCCCCCATCTACTGATCACAGAACCCATATATAAAAAACAAACAAACTCCAATCCCTGATGTAGTGCACCCCCACACCCGCCGATTGCGAGTCCTACTCATGTATAAAAAAACTCCAGTCACTGTGTCTTGTGTCCAACACCAGCTGATCGCAGGTTCCATGTAAAAAAAAAAACTCTGTCCCTGGTGTCTGGTGGACCTCCCCATCCATGAAGGACCCCTGGCCATAACAAAATAAATGCATGTCCATCCATTCAGTTTTGTTTCCGTAATCCGTATTATTCCCTGGTGTCTAGTGCCCCCCCCCATCCCTAGTCACCTGTAAAAGAAACATAATCACAATTCCCTGGTGTCTAGTGGATCCCCAACCCCCCACCCAGATAGTAAGTCCCTCACCACCCCACTCCCCCTGCACCCTGATCAGGACCAGGCCACTGGGGCAGCCCTCCTCTCTCCTCCACAGCCAGCTGCCCACTGACTGATCAATGAAAGAGCATGTTTATGCATGCTGTCATTCATTGACAGTTCAGTAGGCCACCAGCCTTAGAGGAGAGATCAGGGATAGGGAGGGGGGTCCACTAGACACCAGGGAATAATACAGATTATGGAAACAAAACTGAATGGATGGACTGCATTTTTGGGGGGGTCTTGGATAGGGAGACGGGGTCTGTTAGGCACCAGGGATGGAGTTTTTTTTTTTTACATGGGATCCGCAATCAGTGGGTGTGGGGCACAATACATGGTGATTTAAGTTTTTTATATATGAATAGGACCTGCGATCGGCGGGCGCATGGGGGGGACTACACACCAGGGACTGGAGTATTTTTTTTATATACAGTATATGGGCCCCCAACTAGCAGGTGGGGGGTGGATTAATGTATCAAACTGCTGGGGAAAAAAGCCTCAGAACTAACCACTGACAGTGATCAGTTCTGCAGATTTTTTCTGCCACAGTTTAATACTTTAGCCCACAGTCGGTGCATTTATTCCACCCTTTTAAGGTGGAATTTCTTCGAAAGTTGCAAAAATGATTCCCAAACTTTCATGGAAGTGAAAGTCACACTTTTTCGGAAATTCCACTGGAGGAATTTATTTTTAGCACACCCCTATGTGGTAGTAGGGGACATCAATCTGCCAGAGGTAGATTGGAACACCCCAGTTACCTTAAGTACCAGGAAACGGATCCCCCTGGAGGCCTTCCAGGATGGCTTTCTGATGCGGAGGGTAACAGAGCCAGCCAGGGTGGGGAACATTCTGAACCTGGTGCTGATGGATGGCAGGCATGTCCTGGACATAGGGGTGGAAGACCCCCTGGCAGGAAGTGACCACCACACAGTGCGGTTCTCCCTCAGTCTAGGAAAGGAGGTAACCAGAACCAAGACAAAGTTAGTGGACTTCAAAAGAGTAGACTTTGGCAGGATGGGAGGCATACTGGAAGGGCACCATGCCAATATCCACCCGGATATGAATACTGAGCAGAAATGGGTCATCATTAAGCTGGTGCTGGCAGAGGCCACTAACTCATGTACAAAGAGCCAATACAAGAAAGCCAGGACCAAAAAGACCAAGCTGGTTGAGCAGTGAGGTAGTGGTGAGGGTGAGGTAAAAGAGAACTGCCTTTAGAAGTTATAAGAGATCCAACCTAAAGAAGGACAGGGGAGAATACATAAAGAATTCCAGAGTGGTGAGTAGAGAAATAAGGTCAGCCAAGGTTTCAAGGGAACTAAGCCTGGCACAGGGGATCAGAGAAGGGGAAAAGGATTTCTTTAGGTACTGTATGTAAAGGAGAAGAGAGGCTTTAAGGATCAGATTGTAAGGATCAAGAAAGATGGAGGGTGGGCAAAAAAGGGGGCAGAACAGGCAGAAGTACTCAATGAGCACTTCTGTTTGGTGTTTACCAAGGAGAGGAATGGGCCTACGCCACAGAGGAAAAGTGGAGAGGGAACAGGAGAGAGGGGGTAATGGATGGGGTGATCCCAGTAGGCAGGGCATTGGAAGACCTTATGTCCCTGCAGGCGGATAAGGAACCAGGGCTGGATGAAGTGCATCCAAGGGTCCTGAAGGAGTTGGCGGAGGTCCTGGCAGGATCACTGGTGGATGTGTTCAACACCTCCCTGGGTACTGAGTGCATGCCTAGGGAAAAGAAGAAGGCACATGTGGTGCCCCTCCATAAGAGCAGGCCCAGGGATGAACCAGGGGACTATGGACCGGTGAGCCTTACCTCCATTTTGGGGAAGAAAATGGAGATCATACTTAAGGAGAGGCTGGTGAGCTTTCAGGAGGGGAATAGTCTCCAGGATGACAGGCAACATGGATTTGTCAAGGTCAGATCCTGTCAGAAAAACCTGGCTGACTTTTTTGATTGGGTGACAAGGGCACTAGATAGGGGCCATGCGGTGGATGTCCTGAACCTGGACTTCAGCAGCAACTCGGTGTCACGTGAAAGGTTGACCAGCAAGTTGAGAAGTCAAGGAGCAGGGGAAAAACTGGTTGGGTGGGTTAGGAGCTGGATACAGGACAGGCAGCAGGGGGTAGTCATTGGGGGAGAGCTGTCAGCTCCCACTGCTATAACTAGTGGTGTCCCACATGGATAAGTGCTATTTAACATCTTCAATGCTGACATATCAGATGTGATTAAGAGTAAGGTCAGCCTCTTCACAGATGACACAAAGATCTGTGCGCAAGTGGGTAGTATGACAGGGGGTCAAGTACTCGAAAAGGATTTGACTAGACTTAAGTGCCGGTCAGACACATGGCAGATGGGGTTCAATGTTAAAGAGTGCAAAGTCTTGCACTTGGGTGCCAGAAACCCTGGAATTTGCTACTGGTTGGGGGAGTGCAGTTATCCACTTCAGTGGAGAAGGATCTGCTGGTACTAGCAACAGGGGTCATAAATCACTCTGCACAGTGTAGAAGGTCAGAAGCAAAGGCAAATAAGATGCTGGGGTGCATCGCCAGGGGAATCACCTCTAGGAGAGAGGAAGTCATTCTGTCCCTGTACAGGTGCCTGGTGAGACCGCACTTGGGAGTATTGCATGTAGTTCTGGTGCACCTGTTCGAAAAGGGATGTCAAACTACTGGAGGGGGTCCAATGCAGGGTGACAAAGATGATCCTTGGATTTGGGGACAAACCATATGAGGAGAGACTGAGGGAGCTCAGCATGTATTCCCTGGAGGAGTTTTTGTTGACCAGGTAAGTGCACTAGACAAATCCTGCCTATTTTCAGGCACGACCCGAGGGAGGGAGATACAGATGAATGCCAACTGACCCTGAACCAGATTAAGCTGTTGGTGGTATTTTTAGTGAATGAGGGAAATATGGCCATGACACCGTGGAAATTCCCCTACTTTTTTCAAGAAGTGCCATGGGATCTTTAACATCCACCTGAACTACCACCAATCCACGCAGATGGGACCTTGGTTTAACGTCTCATCCAAAAGACGGCACCTCAGAAGTGCAGCATCCCTCTCATGCTGTGTCCGTACTGGGATATTAATCCAAGTGCCAGATGTGGGAACTGAACCCACAGCCCTCTGATCTCCCGGCCTCAGAGGTGAGTGTGCTACCTACTGAGCTATTTTCCTGTGTTGGATCCTCTGAAAACACAATTTTAAAACCTTCTGTGTCCCTCTGAACCATGTGATGACATCATGACAATGGTGAACTCTAGAAACAAGCCCAGCCATCACTGCTTTGAATACGGTTCCTATTGCTACAGCAAAGGCAAAAATAAATTCAGTTACTAGGCCCAAAAATGGCTTTACTTCTCTTATCTGACATAGCTCTTTACTTACACATCCTCCCAAACAAACTATACTGTACATGATAAAGTATCACTGATTGATTGACATAAATTGGCACATATCAAACAATTACTCACGTTAATAATGTTGTTTGTTCCATGGGATCCCTCACTATGCTTAACAACTGCAATCTTTCACCTTGAATGAGCTGTCCCAGAGCCTAGAATATTATTCTAATTACAGAATTTTCAGAATGATATTCAAAACTCCGCTATGTGGTCATGCTCACCTCTAGAGGTATGAAAAAAAAACTTCCACAGGCAGAATTTAAGTGAAAGTCTGACTTTCACTCTGTGAAAGTTCGGAAATCCACTTTTGTGGAAATTCCACCTGTGATCACCGCCCGATTGCCCCCAAAAAGCCCTGGTGACTATCAGTTCCCCCCCCCCCACCAACTGCCCAATATGTAGTTAAAAGCCCTTTAGGCTAGCTGGTCCCTCCCCCACCCGATCACCAACTTGACCTGAATTACAAAAGCCCTAGTGGCTGGTGGTCCCTCTCCCACCCAATCACCCACCCAACCTGTAATTAAAAAGCCCTGCTGGCTAGAGTCTCTCCCCCACCCAATCACCTGCCCAACCTTTAATTAAAGAAGCCCATCTCCTCCCGATCACCTGCCTGACCTGTAATTAAAAGATCCCTGGTGGCTAGTGGTCCCTCCCCCCACCCCATCACCCACCCAACGTGTCCAGTAGCTGTGTGTACCCCCACCATCCCTATCTCAGTATAGTATTCTAAACATTTTTCCCCTAGGGGTCTAGTGAACCCCTCCCTATCCCTGATCCCCAGTCTGTGAATTAAATGCTATTCCCTGGTGGTCTAGTGCATCACCTGGACCCCCCACCCCAGCAGGTAGTGTCCCACCATCCCGCTCCCCATCCTGAACCCCAGCGGGTGACCAGCACATCTCTCCTCTCTCCACCATGTTCAGGCCACCCACTGAGCTGTCAATGAATGAACGCATGCTTGTACAAGCATGCGCTCATTCATTGACAGCTCAGTGGGTGATCCGGCCATGGCGGAGAGAGGAGGGCTGTGCTGGTTGCCCACTGGGGTTTGGGATGGAGGGGTAGTGAGGCAGTGGGACACCCTGCTGGTGTGGGGGATGGGGGTGCACTAGACCACCAGTGAATAACATTTTAATTCACGGACTGGGAAACAGGGGTAGGGAGGTGGGTTCACTAGACCACCAAGCAAAAAATGTTTACAATATTATTTGTGAGATATGGATGATGGGTGTACACTGACTACTGGACATGACAGTGGGTGATCAGGTGGGGAAGAGTCTGCTAGCCACCATAGATCTTTTAATTACAGGTTGGGGAGGTGATGGGGTGGGGGTAAGGACTACTAGCCATCAGGGGTCTTTTAATTACAGGTCGGGCAAGTGACCGGTTGGGGGGAGGGACTGCTAGCCACCAGGGAATTATTTTTTTTTTTTGGGTAGGGCTTGGGGGGCATTGGATTCCAGGAATAGTGTTTTCTTTTTCCATCTGTCTATATCCGATCAGAACAGGGTGAAATTTCATCCAAAACATTTGGTAGTTTTCTGATCCCCCACAGGTGGATGTTCAGAAACTTTCTCGAAAGTTGTCAGATTTTGCTGAAGTTCAGCAAAGGGGGAAATAACCATTATCACACGCCTCTACTCACCCCTGCATTCCAATGGCAGATTTATTTCTAAAGCTGTGGTGGGCAGAGACCACTAAACTAGCTAAAGGGCTATCAAAAACTATATGCTAATTTAAAACATTTCCAGCGTGTTTTAATCTTTAAAACTATAATGAAAAGTTCTTGAAAGATTATATCACTGAGTATCAGTTGTAAAGTACTGTAACATGTAATGCTCAAGCAGAACAGAAAAGAACTGATGCTTGTGTGAACCTTTTCCAGGTTCTGGAAGGGGAGGTAGGGATGTGATTGTTAAGCAGAGCGAGCGATCCCTTTGAAGAAACATTACTTTGGTGAATATTTTTTTCTAAACCCCAGAAATCCCTCAGTTATGCTTAACAACTGCAGACGTCATAGCAGTACATTGGGAGGGTGGGTATAGAACCTACTTAAGGAATAGATTCTGCAAGACTGCAGTGCCAAAGCTGGCATCCCTTCTGGATTGTATGTCCAGACAGCAGTGCTTTGTGAAAATGTGTACTGTTTTCCAGGTAGCTGCTTTGCAGATTTCCTGTAGGGAGACATCCCTGGAAGCTGCTACATTGGCAAATATGCCCCCTTTGGGTCCTGAGGCCTTCATGAGGCAACTTGCCAGCTTTGACATAACAGAAGTGAATGCAAGAAACTATCCAGTGAGAATTGGTTCTGTTGGATGCTGGTTTACCTTGCCCTACTTCACTATAGATGACAAACAAATGAGAATTGGTGGATCTGACATATTTTGTGTGGTCCAAGTAGTACCTCAAAGCTCTCTTAACATCCAGACTATGGAGCTTTTGCTTCCCTGGCCTGGTCTTTGCTGTAAAAAGCATTGAAAGTGTAATTGACTGATTCAGATAAAATTCAGGCTCCAATATGGAGAGGAATTTTCTTTCAGTTCTCAAGACTACCCTGTCCCTCTGGAATATGATATAGCTAGGATCTGTACAGAGGGCCTGAAGCTCACTTACACTTCTGGTATATGTGAATACCACCAGGTAAACTGCTTTCCAGGTAATATAATTCAGGGCAGCAGTTGCCATATGCTCAAAAGGAGCCTCTATCAGCTGAGTGATACACAGGTTCAGGCCCCATGGGGAGACAGGATCCCTTACTGGAAGGTACATGTGAGCAAGGTCTTTAAAGAACCTTTTAAAATTGGGCTGTGAGGCCACCAACCTATCCATGCCAGCTGAGGCATATGTTGTCACTGCTGCCAAATGCATCCTCAGAGTTGATGTCCTAAGACCCAGGAACTGCAGGTGAATGAGGCAGTCCATGATTGAAGGAAGGACTGAAGAAAGACTCACCCGATGTTGGCTGATCTGCCTAGTGGAGCACAAAAGGGAAAATCTTTTCCACTTTGAAGCATATATTTTCCTAGTTGCTGGTTTCCTGGAAACATTAAGCACTTCCAAAACCTTGTCAGAGAGGTTTAGTCCAGAGAACTCTGGCTCTTCAAGTACGACACTCTGAATCACAGAGTTCTGGGATCTGGGAATGTTATCCTGCTGTGAGATAAAGTCAGCAGATTGTACCTCAGGAGAAGATTGATGTGATGCTTGATGGAGAGGGATAGGAGAAATGAGTACTAAATCTGGCTGGGCCAATCTGGAGCTATGAGGATTACTGTTGCTGACTCCCTTCTCAATTTTATCAGTACTCTCAGGAAAAGTGGGAAAGGTGGGAAGGCACAGAGAAACTTCCCTGCCCAATTGAAGACTAGGGCATCCTCAGGGACTGTGCCTACTGAGGGGAGCCCCTACAACAGAATAGTGGGAGCTGGCTGTTTCCCCAGGATGCAAACACATCTATCTCTTGTGTACCCCACCTCCTTAACACTATAGCCAGACCTGCTTGTTCAGTGTCTATTCATGGTTTCCTTGGCTCATTCTGCTCAGGGAATCTGCCAGGATGTTGTCTTTCCCTGGCAGGTGTACTCTCGATAGCTGAACCTCCAGGCAGTACAACAGGTTTCAGATCATCATTGCTTCTGTGCACAGTTTTGAAATTCTTGTTCCCCCCCTGCGTGTTTATATAATACATGGTAGTGGTGTTGTCTGTCCTGATCTGGATGCACTGACCCCTGATGTGGGAAGAAAAAGCTTGCATTGCCAGGTACTGTACACTGCCCTGAGCTGCAGGAGGTTTATGTGCTCCTGAGACCATGTGGGCTCCACATACCACTTACAGTGATGTGTTCCAGGTGGGCACCCTAGCCCGGGAGGGAGACATCTGTAGTGGGTATGGGAGGTGAGTTCTAGGTGTGTCACAGGACTTCCAGCGGGGTGCCAAAACAAGAACGGTGCTCACCCTTCCAAATCACAAGCAAACAAGGCAATAGTCAGGCACTCTAGGAGCAAAAAATGTATCAACTCCAGTTGGTATCATCAAATCAACTCAAAGGTTTATTCCATCCAAAGTAAACAGCATAATACAGACACGGTGTGTGTACAGCTTCCAGCACTTCGGCCCCATAATAGGGGCTTTGTCAGGGGGTGACACCCCATGATGAAGGCCTTATTCTGGGGCCAAACTGCTGGGAGCTGGACAAGCACTGTGTCTGTATTATGCTATTTACTTTGGATAGAATAAACCTTTGAGTTGATTGGATTATACAGACTGAAGTTGATACTTGTTGTGCTCTTGGAGTGCCTGACCATTGACTTGTTTATCTGTAGTGAGTATGACTGTGGGTGATTGCTGAAAGAAGGGAACTCCCTCTCTGAGGTTGCTTTCTTCCTTCCACCACTTCAGTACTCTTAACAGGCACTTTGTAGCATGCACTAGTTTTGACAGCGGGTTCCAACCTCTGGGACCAATGGCTCCATAGGAAGTAATGGATATGTTTCATTTGGAACCAGGCATCTGGCACCACAGCAGTGGATGAAGCCATGTGCCCCAGCAACTGTAGAAAATTCCTTGCAAGTCTGAGCTGACCTGCCTTGAAAAAGTTTGCAAGTACAAACAGTTAACAGGTTTGCTACCCTTTCCCGAGAAAAGAATGCCTTCCCTTGGTGGTATCTAACTCTGCACCTATAAAGTCCAGGACCTGTACTGGTGTTGTTTGTGACTTTTGGACATTTATCAGGAAACACAGGTCCTCCATGGTGTCTTGTTTGAAGAGGAGGAAGGACATGGCCTCCTGGTGTGACTTTTCTGAGACTAACCAGTTGTCCAGGTAGGAAAAAAACATCTCCTCTTGCCTCCTCAAATGGGCTGCCACTATGGATGGCTAGGCACTTTGTGAACACTCTGGGTGCTGAGGATAGACCAAAGGGAAGGGCTGTGAACTGGCAGTGACAAGTTTCTACCCTGAATCTGAGGTACTTTCTGTGACTGGACCTGATTGGTATGTCAAAGTAGTCTTTCAGATCTAGTGACCCTAGTCATCTCCTTGTAGTAGTGATGGAATCACTGATCCCACTGTCACCATCTTGAACTTTTTTTAAGAATTTGCTCGGGCATCTCAAGTCTAAAATGGGCCACCACTCCCCTTTTTTCCTGTCGGTCTGGAAGTATATTGAGTAAAACCCCGTTTCCCACTGTGAGGAGGGATTTTCTCCACTGCATTTGCTTGTAGCAACTTTTTTACCTCTATCTCTTACATAAGTTTTTCCATTGGAGTATGAGGAACCAAAAACACAGAATTTGTCAGATAATAGACTGCTTGGCCCACCCAGTCTGCCCATTTTTCCCTACCTACAGTATCACCTCATACCCTGCTTGATCTCTGACTCCTCCCTCCCCCCTTCTTTTTCACTAAGATTCTCTTATGCCTATCCCATGAATTCCTGAACTGCACAACTGTTTTTACTTGCACCACATCCATTGATAGGCTGTTCTAGGAAGCCACCACTCTTTCTGTGAAAACATACTTTCTCATATCTCTCTCCTGAATCTACCACCCTCCAGCTTCATATCATGTCCTCCTGTTGTTCAGCACCTTTCTTTCTGAAACATATTTTCCTCCTGTATCTTATTTAGCCTGTGAGGTATTTAAAGGTCTCTAACATATCCCCCTTCTTCCTTTGTTCCAGTGTGTACATATTGAGGTCCTTAGGTCTCCCCTCATACAGCATTTGATACAGACCTTGCACCATTTTAGTTGTCCTCCTCTGGACTGCTTCCACTCTGTCTATATCCTTCTGGAACTATGGTCTCCTGAGCTGGATATAGTATTCTAGGTGGGGTCTTACCAGTGATCTATACAGAGCAAACACCCCCTCCCACTTTCTGCTAGTTATACCCCTCCCTTTGCACCTCAGCATCCCAGTAGCCATCTTCAATGGTATCTCCGTCACTGAGCAACATACCAGAAATATTTTTATATATTTAATTTATTTTATTAGAAGAAGTGTTTTAAATGTTGCATTGTAGTGTCATCTGTTTTATTGCATATATAAAATGCTTTGAGCCACAGGGAATGAGTGCTGAACAAATAAAAATATACGCACTTACACATTGGACAAGTACAAAGCAGTACATCACCCTCATATGGCAGACACTGAACAGAGGGCACAAAGAGCAAGCAGCAACCTCTAGAACAGCTAGTCCTGCAGTAGAGCTGGGACAAAACCAGCTCTCTCAAGAGAGACCAGATCCAGGCAAGTATCTGTTGGGATAGTTGGTTTTGGCCTGACTATACTGTTCTGACTGAGGATTGAAGGCTTTATGACTGCAGTTTGGGAATTTTTTGGAAATGCAAATGCAGAACCTGACTCACAACTTCCAGGACCCAATTGTTTGTGGTAATTTTGTCTCACTCCTGGAAATAGTGAATCAGACTTCTCTTCATGGGCATTAGTTGGGTGACCTGTGCAGACTACCCTGTTTTGCTTCACCTGGGCTTTGGGAGTTGGCATTATATCCACATACTTGGAACCCCTCCTGCCTCTACCTCTGAAGAAAACCCCCTGAGGGATGACATCATAAGTAATGTAACTATGTGGGTAGTAACCCCTGCCTCTAACTCCCCTTCCAGAAGGACTTCCAGAAGGGCTATTGGAAATGAAGGTCTTTTCCTTCTCATTATTACTGTTGTAGGTAATCTTGTATTCATCCACCTTCTTCATAAAAACCTCTGTCTTGTCACCAAATAATTGTCATCACAAGAGAAATCCATTGCTTTTGTTTGAGTGTCCTGAAAATGGTTATAGTTCTAAGTCAGGCAAACCTTTTTGGGGAGACTGCATGTGCCATGACATTGGGAGCGGTGTCATTAGCATCCACTGCCATGTGGAACTGGTATGTAGTGACATCCATGGCTATCTTTGAAGTATCAGCCAAATCTTGTGCCAGATGACCATCTGCAGTATCAGCCAAATGTTGTACTAGATCACCATCAGCCTTCTCGCTCACTGCCAAAATGGAGCTCCCGAGATTTTTCTGGTAATTTGCTGCTTAGTCCAAATAGGCTGCTTGCCTCAGGGGCAGTGAATCCAAAGTATATACTTCCTTAGCCATGGTATCCAGCTTCTTGGAGTCTTTCTCAGGAAGCTGGGAGGAAAGTGATACCTTGGTCTTGTCACAGGCAACAGTCTGGACATCTCCCTCGTGATCAAGGTGAGAATACAGACTATTCTGCTTGTCTTTCTGATACTTTTTCTCAATTTTTTTAGAGTTGGCCTTCTTCACAGATTTGTGGATTGGCAATAGCAACCTTTCTGTGGGAGTTAGGCCCCTCATTCCATAAATTCCACCTCATACTCATCCTCTGTAGTGTACTGTGAGGAGAGATTGAGGGTATTTACCACTTGCCTCACAAAGGTATAGTGTGAGATATAGTCATCTAAAGGTCAGGTAGGGGAACACAACTTTTACTTAGAAGAGCCATTGGGCTCTATAGGTTCTCCTTCATCCTCCTCCTCCTCCTCATAGTACATCTCTACCCCTTTCTGCACAGCATTGGGAATGTAACCGGGGCCGAGGAGGAGGCATACACATAAAATTCCTTATAGTCTGAAATGCCTGGAGAAATTGCCACACCTTAGTCATGTCCTCAGTAGAGGGGATTCTACTGTTGTCCACTGGCATCTCTTTTCCTTCTTCAGGAAAAGGGACAGGAACATGTTTTTCTTTTGGTTTTTTTATTAGCAGGCATTAACTTTGATGCCTGATCAGAGGTGGTTTTATTTTTACTGGGTTCAGGGTTCCCTTGTTCAGATACCCTGATGTCTTGGCCATCTTTAGCAGCTTTATCATTCTGCCTACTTTGAGGGTCTAGATCCTTCTCAGAGCCCTTAGGTGATGTGGAGGCAGACTGAGAAGACATAATGTCTTCTAATTTTTTAGCCATTTTCTTTTGCATTTTAGGGCAGAACTTAAGACAGAGTTTACAATTGAAAAAATCATGATCTGGACCCAGGCAGCTCAAACACAACTTGTTGCAGTTTGCCTTAGCCAAGGGTTGGAAACAAATTTTACAGTTTTTAAAGCCTGTAGGTCCCATCTTCTTCTTGGGCCTGTCAGTCATGCCAAATGCTGACAACCCTAGAGAGCTACTCCAGTTCCCAAATAACACAAAAAAATCTATATAAAGGGTAAAATATCTAGAAAATACATAACTGTAGTTTGGTTCCTTTTTTTGTAAAAAAAAACACAATAATACCAGGGTCCCAATTGCATAGAATAGTAAAAAAGAGACAATTATCATCTCAGTTCTGATGGAAAAGGGGCTGTATCTCAAAATACAAAATACTGCAAAGCAGTACTCTCTAAAGAGTTAAAAAAATGCATTTAGCAAATTTAAGCAGTTTCTGAAAGGAGGCAAATGCACTGCAAACAGGCCTTTCTCCAGTTCCTGAGAACTGATGTGAAATGGGAGAAGTTAGAAAAATCTCCACAGTAAGACCCAAACTAATGCAGAATTATCAAATAAATAACTATACTGTAAGCGTTATAAACTACTAGTAAAAGAATAAACCCTAGGTTGAAGTGAACAGAAGACTTCTGGACGATTGCTTTTTGGACAGAAAAATAAATCTGCCATTACAATGCAGGGGTGAGTGTGACCACACAGCAGAGTTTTGAATTTCATTCTAAGATTCTTCAATTTGTATAAAATTCTAGGCTCCAGGGTAGCTCATTACATGTGAATGATTGCAGTTGTTAAGCATAAGAGAAGGATTCTTGGTGTTTGAAACAATATTTCTTCATGGGATGGTAGCTGAAGTCTTGCCATGAAGGTTGACACTGGCACACAAATGTAGGGACTCCTTTACTCACACCAAAACAGAGTTTCACTTCAGAATTTTTAATTTTTGCAATATAATATTAATAAATGCTTCAATGATGGAAAATAAGACTCCTTAGAATAATTTTGCAGTTGCCAAATAAAAATATAATATTAATAATGTATTTATTAGTAGCAAATGACAATCCTGAGAATTATACTACTGTTGCCCAAATTAAAACAATAATGAGTTTTTTAGTGTTTACGCACTACCACCACGAACTCCTACAGCTTCATGGCACTGAGAATTGAGGAGAGTGTTTTATTTGTTTATGATTGATGCCGTTTCTTGGGGGAAAACAGTTACATTTACAGGCTTTTGCTTACTACAGCAAGTGGCAATGTGTCTTGAGAATTCGGGGTTTCATCGCTGTTAGTCCCACACTCACAGTCTTAGGACATTACACTCAAAATGATGCCCAGTAAAAGTAGTGACAGTGGTGCTGGCTCCATAAACGTGGACTTGCTGGGGCACAGCTGGGATCCAGACATCTGTTTTTCCCTTCTACTCACTGACTTCCCTCCACACCATCCTACATTTAGGCAATTAGTTGATGAGTCTTTTTTCCTCCTGAAATCAAATGTGCCAGAGCCTGCATATTCTTACTCCCACCTATCGTGTGTCACCGAGGCTCTTTTCCTCTAGGAAGTCAAGTATCCTTTCCTTTATAGTGTATGGTTTTCCCCATTGTGTATGGATTTCTATCCTGATAACCTTTTTGTTGTGGCACAGTTCAAAAGTCATGAAACATTGGTTGTGGTATCATTCTGATGTCACAATGAGAGCACAACAACTTTTCAGCCTTGATTTGCCACCTTATTGGTTAAGATGCTGCCGTCAAGAAAAAGTCAGAGAAAAATGATGTACAGTTTAGCAACAAGTGGGTGACTGAGATAGTTTGAACATGGACAGTGACAGACGGATTTGTGGTACCAAACAGGTCTTCTATATCAGTTTGTCTTTTTTTAAACACTGTGGCCATGGATTGTTTATCTTGAGACTAATGGAGAGCCAGAAATGTGAGGAATGGATGGTCAGGTGTGATGCATGAGAGTGATAAGAGTGAAGAGTATCAGTGGGGTGCTGGAGCAAGGGGGAGCAATGATTCAAGGTACTGATAAACTGTATAAAACTTAATAGTTTCAATGGGGCAAGCCATACATTACATGAAAGAGTGCATGGGTGCCAATACACAGCTAGTGCTGTGTTTCCATCTCGAGCATGTGATGACATCATGGAGACCTCTTGAGCTTCACTCACAAGGTGTCTATGATGTCATCACATACCCTTGATGGAAACACAGCCTTACTATGTATGGTCACCCATACACTGTTCTATATATATATATTTGACTCAAGCACCTTGCTCTCTATTGCTGTCAGGCTCACTGTTGTGCAGCTATCCAGGTTTTCCCTAGCCCCACTTCTATACAAGGGAACAACTGTTACTAGCCTCCAGTCCCCCAGCACCGTGCCTGCTGCCAGTGACTCATTAAACACTGTAGGTTTGCCAAGGGGCAGACATGAGCTGTCTTATGTCCTTCAGCACTCTCTGGTGCAGTTCATCTGGACTTAGGGCCTTGTTTACATTTAGGTCCTGCAGACCCTTTAGAACTCTCTCTTTAGGTATACACCTAATCTCCAATATGTTGCTATTGGTACTCTTGAATCTGTTCTTGCAGTCAGGAATTGTGTCTGTAGCATCCACTGAGAGCACAGAACTGAAGTACTCATTTAACGTGTTTGCCTCTATTTCATCTTCCTCAAGGATCATTCCAGTTTTCCTTGTTCTATCTACACTGTTCCTTGCCTGATATTTCTCCCTTATGATCTTAAAGATTGCTAAGGTGATAGGGGACTGTATGCCACTGTCCACCTGAAGACTAATGACCTAGCAAGGGATGGGGCTGAGATTGTGCAGAATGAGCTCAGGGAACTGAGGAAGGGCCTAAAATAAGTAGCATGCATGACGGCTTTAGCCAAGATGCTGCCTGTCTATGACCAAGGGGAAGATGGGGTACTCTGCACCAGGAGCTTCTACTCATGATTGAAGGAATGGTGCAAAGAAGAGGGGTTCAACTACATTGGGGACTGGGGACCAACCTGAGGGATGACAGCCTATACCAAAGTGACGGCCTGCATCTATCTGGAAGGGGAACCACATTCCTCAGTGGATGGTTTAAATGTTACTTTGATAAACATTTAAAGGTGTTAGCAAACAGTTTTTACACCTCTAGATGCCCAACAATTGTTCTTTTATCAGCTAACTAGTATTCTTATATGCTTTTGCCCTTTTTTGTTACATTAAATAATCTAATTTTGTTGTCTTTGTTACTGCCCTGAATCCCTCTCTCCTCAGCAGTTGCTACTCTCTTTTCATGCTGCCTGAATATTCTATGACATCAAAAACACCCATTCCAGGCCATTCAGATGAATAGCATGGAATGTGAGTTCCTGATGTCATAGAATGTCTTAGAAATATGAAAATCAAGAGCAGTATCTGGTGAGGAGAGTGGAACTCAGTGGAGATCTGAGGGCACCCCAAAACTAGATTATTTGTTTATCAAAAAAATCATCAAAGCATATCAGAACATATACTTGACATGGAAAGGAAGATGGAAGGGCAGTTAATTATGTTAAATTATTTCCTATCTCCTTTAAACTAGCTGAGGGGGGAGTAGTGGAAAGACCAAGGAAGGAATACACTGCCCCCCCCAGACTGAAGCATGAGAGAGAGAGACAGGACTAAAGGGTAGGAAAATCCCTCAGGGATCAAGAGTGCCCAGCTCCAGATGAGAACAGCAGAGAGGTAGAGGTCAAGGGGACAGGGTGTAAAAAGAGACACGAAAATGAGACGGGGCAGAAAGGGAGGAAATGGGGTTGCAGACAGAGTGGGAACAAGGCATGGAGAGTCATGTGTGCAAATGAAAGGAGTCTTGGAAATAAAATTCCAGACATAGAGGCCATCATGGCAGAGACAGACCTGTATATTGAAGCCATTACTGAGTCATGGTGCACAGGTAGCCATGACTGGGACATGGCCATACCAGACTACACTCAGTTCAGGAAGGATAAGGAGGGGAGGGAGGGAGGTAAGAGAGGTTGTACTGTATGTAAGGGAGGGTATCAAGGCAACGAAAATGCAAGGAAACCTTGGGGGAAAGAAGGGGCTGGAGGTACTATGGGTTACCCTGGAGACAGGTGCTGGAGCCACCATTCGCACTGGGGTGATGTACAGACCTCCAGTACAGAAGGCAGAATTGGATAAGGCAAAGGGGAGTGCCATCCACACAATGGCAGAAAAAGGGGATTTGATGCTGGTGTGGGACCAGTCTGTTGAATGTAGATTAGAGCCTCCCAGCTACAGACAGAAACAGGGACATCCTAGACTCCCTGCAGAGGGTGTTTCTCAGGCAGCAAGCCAAGAAGCACACTTGTGATAGGGCAATACAGGACCTATGATCACAATCAGTTATAGTATTTACAGACATCAAGATAGGATGCCACCTGGGGATCAGCGATCACTGTACAGTGTGGTTTAGCATAAGGACAGCAGCAGAGGCAAACAACACAAGGATGAGAGTCATGGACTTTAGGAGGGCAGATTTAAAAAAAAAGGGGGTGAGTGCCTCAGGGATGACCTAGTGGGGGGCATTACCTCGGTGGGGTGGAGGAACAGTGGGGCAAATTAAGGGATAGCATAGTGAAGGCAACAAACCTCTGCATGAAAGAAGTGAGCAAGAACAGGAGAGAAAAAAAGAGACAACTGTGGTTCCCACGGGAAGTGGCTGAAAAGGTAAAGACTAAAAGAGTGGCATTCAGGAAGGACAAAGAGATGCAGAAGGTGGAGGATAGGGAGATGTACAACAAAAAGCACAGTGGAATCACTGTGGGTACAGCTGAGGTCCCCAGTGGGAAAGGAGAAATATGTAGGGGTGGTATTCAGGCATCCTGGCCAGGGAGTAGACAGAGATGAGAAGCTGCTTCTAGAAATCAAAGTGGTGAAAGGGAAAGGAGATACAGTAATGTTAAGAGACCTGAACCTGCCAGACGTGGATTGGTGCATTCCAAACGTTGGGTCAGGAAAAAGTCAATCCATGTTGGATGGTCTTCAAGATTGCCTCTTCACACAAATGGTAGGCGAGCCAACTAGGCAGGGCACCATTCTGGATGTTATCCCCACCAACTCAGAACTGGTTAACACTGTTTGAGTCAGTGAACCTCTGGCAAACAGTGACCATAACTCAGTCTCGTTCAACTTGTCTATCGGGAATATAAAATCCCAATCCAGAGCAGAGGTCCTGAACTTTAAAAAGGTAAACTTCAGAAAAATGGGTGAATTAGTTAGGGAAAGGATATTGGGGATCCAAGATCAGCTGAAAGTGGAAATTATTTTGGGGCAGATTAAACAAGCCATCTCAGAGGCTACAAGGACATGCATAAGGCTAGTAACAAAAAAAAAAATAGGTATAAAAGACCAATATGGTTTACGAATCAAGTGACAGCAGTGTTAAAAGTCAAAAGGAAGGCTTTTCCCAACTTTAAAAGGCAGGCGGGTGAGAACAATTGGGAAGAATACATACAGAAGAATAGAGAAGCTAAGAGGGTTGTGAAACAGGTGAAGGCAGCGGTGGAAGAGAGAATAGCAGAAGGGGTCAAGATGGGCAACAAACAATTCTTTCAGTATATTCAGGAAAAAAGAAAGAAAGGTGGGGGGATAGTCAAATTAAAGGATGGGGACAGGATTGTGGAGGACAATAGGCAAAAGGCCACGGTCTTGAACACATTCTTCTATTCAGTGTTCGCCAAGTAACACTCAGGACCAATGCCTGATTGTGATATTAGGGCAATAGACTTGGGGGTCTCACATATGGAAATGGAAGCTATCTTCACCACTAGGGTCAAGAAGGCACTAGAATGCATTAAACAGGACAAATCTCCTGGACCAGATGGGATCCATCCAAGGGTACTGAAGGAGCTAGCAGAGGTGCTGGTGGACCCATTGGCTCATTTATTCAACAGATCGCTTCAAACAGGTATCATGCCAGAGGACTGGAGATGAGCAGATCTGGTGCCACTTCACAAGGGTGGTAGAAGGGAGGAGGTGGGTAACTACAGACCAGTCAGTCTAATGTTGGTGGTAGGAAAATTAATGGAAGGCTTGATTAAGCAGGATCTGGTGAAGTACCTAGATAAAAATGGCCTTCAGGATATCAGGCAGCACAGATTCATATCAGGAAGATCATGTCAGACAAATCTGATTTTGTTCTTCAACTGAGTTACTAGGGAAGTGGATAGTGGACATTTGGTAGATCTCTTTTATTTTGATTTCAGCGTGGCCTTTGATTCGGTACCACATAACCACCTGCTGAGGAACATAGAGGATCTGGGCACTGCAGGGTGCATTGTCAGAGGGGTAGGTAACTGGCTGAAAGGCAGGAAGCAGAGAGTATTCATCAACAGCGAGAAATCAGAGGAGGGGGACATCACAAGTGATGTACCACAGGGCTCTGTACTCGGTCTGGTATTGTTTAAAGTGTTCATCAGCTACATCAGTGTTTGCATTCAGGGTAAGTTAGCACTATTTGCAGATGACACAAAACTGGGTGGGAGAGTGGACAGTGTGGATGCAGTTATGAGCCTACAAAAAGATCTTCAGAGGCTAGAAAAATGGGCTAGCATCTGGCAGCTAAATTTTAATGCCAAGAAGTGTAAGGTAATGCACCCGGCTAAAAAGAACCCTAAAACTGCTTATTGGTTAAACAGGATCAGACTCAGTATCTCTCAAGAAAAGAAAGGCCTGGGAGTCATAGTCTGTGACACTCTAAAGCAGTCCAAGCAGTACTCCACAGTTTACAGTAAGGCCAGCAGAATGTTAGGATGCATTGGGAGGGGGTTTGACAGCAGGAGCAGGGAAGTAATTCTACCACTGTAAAGATCCCTGGTGAGGCCACACCTGCAGTACTGTGTCTAGTTTTGGAACCCCCACCTAAAGAAGGATATAAACAAGCTGGAAACAGTTCAAAGCAGAGCGACAAAGATGCTCTGGGGATTACACGAGCTTCCATATGAGGGGCGCTTAGATGAGCTGAACATGTTTTCACTGGAGACTAGGAGGGTGTGGGGGGCATGATAAAAACCTTTAAGTTCCTGACAGGAATAAACAGGGTTCCATACCCTGAACTGTTCAACAGGGGTCCCTGCTCCAACACTAAGGGACATGAATGGAAGCTGAGAGGGGGAAGCTTTAAAAAAGATCTCAGCTTTTTTTTTTCTTTTTCTCCCTTTCACTTGAGGGGGGGCTTGTTTATTTGTTACAAGACATAGTTAAACCTGATATACAGTCTTATATACGTACTTACTGATGTACCCTCAATGTAGACTGTCCTTTTCTCTCCTGTAATCGATTTTGTTGTTAGTTAGAAAGTCAAATAAAGTTTACTGAATCAAAAAAAAAAAGATCTCAAGAAACACTACTTCAGTGAAAGGGTGGTGGAGCCTTAGAATAGGCTGCCAGCTGATTTGGTGGTGGCAAAGTCAATAACAGCATTCAGATTGGGCTGGGACAAATGGAACACTGGATTGAAAGCCATGGGGAAGGTTCGCTATCGCATTGGGGGGGGCTGGGTTCATGGATCAGTAATGGCTTAGGAATCTCTGGGCAGACTAGATGGACCTTGTGTCTCAATCTGCTGCCAACTTTCTATGTTTCTATGAGAAGTAGGGAAGGTGGTGAGGGGTACCTGAGGAGAACTTGGGGAGAGCATTAGTACCTGATAGACGTCAAAGAGATGGATTATTATCAGTGCCTGGTGGGTGTTGGATGTATAGTGCACTTGTTCCTGGACTTTCATTAAATTCTACTGTACATTTGTTTGTAGACCTTTAAATTGTTGGTTTGTTAGAGCAGTGCCTTTGGGAGATATGAATGAATCTTTGAACAACTATTAATGTTATCTGATACACTTATTAGCAGTAGGATTAAACTAACAAATTTTATTAGGCCAAAGAAGTAAATAAGTGTAGGCATTTCTCTTTTATCACCTAAATTGCTGCCTGCCCCACCCCACTACCATTACCTGGCCTGGCTGTAACTGCTGGCTTGCAGACCCAGGTCTTAATCTTAACCTAGAATCCAAATTAATGTTATGGACTTGTCTTACTTGTAACTAAATGACTATGAGCTGTACCACTGCTGTCTACTCCTCTGTAAAATGTGCCTTTTGTATTCTATTGTCTTGCCTATGTTGTCATTATGCTGCTTGTGCCCTCTGTATTTTTCTCATATGTTGCCCATGCTGTCCTGATGTATTGAAATGTGTCTTTGTACCATCATGTTGTATTCTCCCGGGTCGTTCCTGAAAATAGGCATAATACTTGTCTAGTGTGCTTACCCGATAAACAAAAGCTAAATAAATAAATAAATAAATAAATAAATAAGTAAATTACGATAACTGCAAAGTAGTAAGTAAGTTTAGATATTTTTTGGGGGTGTGAATATTTTATAACTAAATTGCACAAGGTTGTTTAGCCCCAACTGTATTTTAGGGTTTTTGACTAGCTCTAAATTATAGCAAATTTTGATAGTTTTTTAAAATTATTAGAAGTTACATAGATAAATAAGTACAATTTTAGTTTTGTATAGCTATTTCAAACAATTGTTTCAATGGATCTACAACAAAATCCTGACATGTATCTGCCCAACACACAATATCTCACTTCCGTTTACCCGACAGTCAACTGCCCGACAAGTGTAAAAGCCCAACAGTCAACTGCCCGACAGTCAAAGTATGACCGTGTTATATCCATGGCACTCCAGTCATTACCTCATGGATCTTAGCCCACCTGATAGGCTCTAGATGCACATGTGACCCAGGATCAAATTTCAAGGATACATCTAAGTCCCAGGAGTCCCTGCTCTCCAGTTCTCCTAGTGCATCTGAAAGGCTAACATCACTCCAGAGTCTCTGCTTGCATATTCAGACCCTTTATAGTCATTCTCACCTCAAGGTAAGATACAGTCCCTTTTTGTAGCTACCACAGGGGAATTAGACTGGTTTCTGAGAAGGGAGAGAAGAAACATTTCCATGCTTTCTAAGTTAAATTGTGTCTATGATTGTGTTAAATTCTGACTGGCTAATCCCCATAGCGGGGACTTGGCCTATTGTTGGGGAGTTGAAGAGAAGCCTCATTTGTTATCTGCTGGTTTTTCATTTCTTGTGGCTCAGCTGATGTTGGTCTAATCAATTCTGTTGTTTTTTGTTTGTGCAGTGTTGTTGATTTTGGTTACTGGGAGCCTGGCTCCAGGATTGCTCCCCCCCCTGCCCACCTCTCTTCTCTGTCTTGCCTTCTCTGCCCACTCCAACTCAAAGATGCTCCAGCTGCTGGCTGGAACCTGGCATGTAGTTTTTTAAATGATGCGCCAATTCCAAGCTGTGCCATCAGCCCGCCCTCTCTCCTCACAAGCGGGGTTGGCGTGGCCTTCTTGGCAGCTCCGGGCTGCCCCTTTCCAAGTGGCTGCCCCATTCGCAGGTGGCCATCCCTCCTCTCCTCCCTTCCAAGCAAGGGGGATTCCCAAACAAACAATGCTCCTACTTCTTGTTTGGTCTGCCCCTCACTTAGCAGCCAATCAAGCTAGTACATTCATCCACCTCACCTATCAGAGTCTTGGTGTGTGGTCCCCGATCGGCCCCTTCCCTAGTGATTGATCAGGGGACAGGCTGCAGTTCCCTCATGGGTGATCCCTATCCGCGACCTCCTGGAGGCTAATCTAGCGGGGAAAACATGTGAGGCAGAAGAATGGACTTACTGTGGCCTTTCCCTCTTGTCCACCTCATCCATCTGGGCCAATGTCTAGGCCAATGAAACTTGATGTTCAGGTCATAATTGCACCATCTTGGCACCAAATGGCACATCAGGCCTAGTCCTGCTGGCCCTTGGTCGCCGCGACCCACTGTTCCCTACAGCGCATATGCATTGCGCGGTGGCCATTTTTACTCAGCTGCGCATGCATGAAAGTTCTTCCACCATCTTGGGGTGGCTGAATAGCACCGCACCCCTATGTGCATGGTCACCATCTTCTTACTGCCACGCCTGAGCACTTGACTCCACCATCTTAGATGGCTAGTGGCGCTGAACCGCAGGGGCACAGTCAACTATGGTCACTAGCCACGGAAATCCCCACAAGGCTACTATCAAGCGATCGCAGATATGTGGAGTGAACTTTGGTCTGAGGGTCCGGAAAGGCCAAAAGGGATGATTATGCATACCTGGTTATTCAGAAGGGCAAGAATTTTATCTCCCCCAGTCTTTCGCGGGGTTACTTATTTATACCTGCCTTTTTTGTCTATTGCTCTGCATTCTTTCTGATGGGGCAGCTCAGCATCTCCTTAAGCTGCTTGAGCCCCCAACATATTCATCTCTGCCTGGAAAACAGGAGGGCAGCCTAGGGGACTAGTATGGTCAAACTGGGACCACCACGCGGATGATCCCCATTGTTCAGTATGGGCGACTCTCCGATCTCGGCCTCAGCACTGCTCTGCTATAAGGAGGGAGGGCCCATAATACCATGTTGTTATTATGATAGGTACAGTTTATTGCCTGAGTGGGCCTCCAGACAGAAATTCTTATACCTCCTCTCTCTCTCTCTCTGTCCACAAATGGCAAAGGCCAAGAAATGCAGCACAACGCTGATGCCTCACAATATGGGCAGCCAGTGTCCAGCATGTTTACATGATGAGGAAGAGGAATCCTCCCTGGAGCAATCCCCCTTCCCTTGACCACACCTTACCAAGGCACAAGTGGGTCTTCCTGGATTGGGGATCCTTCCGCCCTGCTACTTCAAACACAACAAACGGCTGCTGCTATGATGGAAAGCCAACAATTATTCATGTTAAAAATGATGGAGAAGTTTGAGTCCTTCACTAGTAATAAACCAGCAGGTCCCAATGGGCCAGTTCCTAGAGGGCCAACCCCTCATCTGGAACTAGTCATCCTCCTGGGGTAAGGCCCCAGAGCCAGAGACGCTTGTCAACCCAGATGGCGGTGCTGAGATCCAAACAATAATGGGGACGAGGACTCCAACAGCAAATCGGATGATGAGGATGAAGAGCCTATGGAGCTGGACACCCCTTCCCTTACTTCCAAGCTGTGCCCATTCAATTTGGTACTGGAAATCGTTAAAGCAATAAAAACTACAATGGGCTTTGAATTACCCCACCTCAACCAGAGTCAAAACTGGATCCAATAATCCAGCAAAAACAGACCAGTGAGGATGCCTTCCCAATATTCCAAGCAATTGAGGATGTTGTCAATAAGGAGTGGGAGTCACAGGAGCCCTGGAGGTTCTCAGAGAAAAGGAATAAGGATCAGATGTACCCCATTCAGAAGGAACTAGCCAAACTGTGGTGCACAGCACCCACTATTGACCCCCAAATCGCAGCACTCCGCAAGAAAACAGCGCTGCCCTGTGGCACTATTGGGCTAAAGGATCCAACCAACAAAAAGCTGGAAGACATGCTCAAAAAGTTGTTCAAAATGGCAGGACTGGCAGCTCAAGCAGCCTCTACCACAATCTACATACTGTAGCCGGTCCCAAATCTGATGGCTGGAGGAGCTCACAGAGATCGCTTTCCTCGATTGTAGAGCCAAAGGACTTCTGGAACGCATCCTGGAAACAGCCAAATACTTGGGAAATATGACAGTTGATGTTCTTTAATTAAACACTAGGGCATCAGCCCTCACAAATAGAGCAAGGAGAGGACTGTGGCTCAAGTTCTGGGAGGCAGACTCAAAATCCAAATCAGGTACGGCCTATACACAGCTCCAGCCTCCACAGCTGCTACTTCTGATGCTGAATTTTTCGCCCACCCCACTCTGCCTCCCAGGCCACCTTTAAATACACTTAAGCTCCTCCTTCCCCTACCCTGTCCAGCCCCCATTGGCTTCCAGTAGTAGAATTCAGGAGCTTAAAGCTATCTGACTCCCCACCCCATTTGTTGATCTCCCCCGCTCTCTCTCTCTCTCTTTTAATCTCTTAAAGCTTCTTCACTGGTCTGCTGCTCTCACCCAGCATTGCTCATGCAAAAATATCCTAGACCTGCATTTTGGACTCTAAATTTTTCCTCTCCTCTCTACCAACATCCGCTGTCTCCATAAATTCCCTAGTTCACACTGTTTGCGATCTCCCTAGTACCTGCCGTGGTCAAGCTCTCAGCTTGACCTTAGATAGTATGGCACCTGTTGAAATCGGCCCCATCGTCTCTGTCTAGCTGCCCACCCCCTCCCCCTTACAGCTACCCTGATCCTCCTTATTACAGCACCTTTCCACACACCCCAATTACCTACACAATTATTTTGTACAAGTATTTTACCCTAACCACCACTTTTCTGATTTTCCCTTAGGCTAGCCCCAGGTTGGCACCAAGCCAGAAAGTTCTAGCTGGCTCCCATTGCTCAGTACTCTTCAATTAGCATATTTTCACTCCTGCCCACCCCCTCGTTCCACCTCATAGGCCCTAAGTTGCCTTGTTCAAAGGTATATGGAGATTCCGCTAGTACACACCTCATCTCTGAAGGAATGTGGCCCTTATTGCTCATAGGTCTCATGGCCAATTTTATGTTTTTTTCACTAGCTCCCTGCATAGGGACCCATCCTTTATTTGGGAATGCCCCACCATGTAATGATGTCCCCTTTACTGATTCTTTCATGTACTCATCACTGGCCTACCCTTTTCTGCTTCCATGGCACATTGGGACTTCATCACAGATGTTTAATATGTGCATTGGACATAGTAAATCCCAACAGCTACACCTTTTCCCCTTACGGCACCAGGCCAGGGTACTTCTACATGCAACCTTGAGAGCACTTGGCTTCTGTTTAAACTACGATATGCCTTGCCCACCTCATCAGAACAAATAGGTTCAGGCATGGTCCATTAAGCTTGTGTTGAGAGCCCTTAAAATGATACTATTCATGCTTCTGCTCTGTTCTGGAAGTGTCGAACTGAACCCAGGCCCCCTCTACCTATCTCTGCTCTTTGCGACCTTATCAACTAAAAGGTCTAAGTATCCTCCATATTAATGTGTGCAGCCTCCTAAGTAAGTTAGATGCCATTCAGGCTTGGATTACACACAATACCTGACATCCTGATGGTTTCTGAGACCTGGCTCAAGCCCACTACCCTGGACTCTGAGGTCAGCTTACCTAAATATAATATCTTTCATGCAGACAGATGGACTAGAGGTGGGGGGTTTGCCATCTACATATTGGAAAAATATAACATTTCTGTTACCAATGCCTCATCATTGCCAAAAGAGTTTGAAAGCCTCACGATCAAAGTCCAACTCTCAACCACCTTGGTCTTGCATATCATAGGATGCTACAGGCCTCCTTCTGCAGGGCTTCAACTGTTAAGTCACCTTTCCCACTCTCTTAATGTGCTGCAGTCTGAAGTCATAATCCTGGGTGACTGTAACCTGGATTGGTTTTCAGACTCCTCCAAACCCTTAAAAACTCTATGTGACTCATTCGAACTTACTCAAATTGTCTCAGAAGTGACCCATCCAAATAAAAAGAACCCAAATAAAAGCTCCTTACTAGACATTATTCTAGTAAACAAGCCACACCTCTTCTCACATTCTGGAGTCTTCTTCACTGATCTCAGTGACCACTGCTTTATTGCTTGCATAAGAGCTGCACCCAAGCCTATTTCTAATTGCAGGTTCACAATCAGGAGATGTTTACGTAATTTAGTGCCACAAGCCTTCCTTTTGGACTTACAAAACTCCATGCTATGGCAGGACTTCTACCTAGCCAAGACAGTAGAGACAGCATACGAGACCTTCCATACTATTTTCCATGGAGCTATTGACAGACATGCCCCCTTGATCAAAACATGTACCAAGAAAAAGACTCTCCCTTGGTTTACACGTCAACTGAAGTCAGCTTTACTCAACATGGACAAGATCTGTAAGAAAGCATGTTAATCAAAGCTTCAGTTGGATTGGGCTGATTTTTGGGCAGCCAGAAACCTCTGCACAAAGCATGTCAGAAACACTAAAGCTAACTACTTCCAGTCAACTCTGGACTCCTCCACCAAGGACCCTACTAAATTCTGGCAAACCCTTAGAGATATTCAAGGTCATGCTTCCTCAGGTTCTTTCCCTACCAAGATCTTATACGAAGGATCCCTCATTACTGAGAAGGCAGAAATCCTTGACTGCTTTAATAATCATTTTATCACCACGGGTATGACCTTTGACATTTCACCTGCGAATAACCTACTTACCCAATTCTCACGACAAGGATCAGCAAGCCCTCCCCCTGTCCACAGTGCTCCTGTCACAGGTTTCTCCTTCCAACTGGTAACTTACAAGGAAGTGGATGACCTGATCCTTCAGCTGGATGCCAGAAAAAGTGCAGGAGCAGACCTTGTTGGTCCTTTTTTTCCTAAAGCTTGGTCACCAAGTGCTGGCAGCTCCATTAACGCACCTCTTTAATATGTTCCTCAGCTTGGTTAAACTCCCTTCTGTCTGGAAGACTGCCTAAGATTTACCACTCTTGAAATCAAGAGACCCCAGAGACCCAAATAACTACAGGCCAATCTCCTTACTCCCCACCCTATCAAAACTGCTGGAGAAATTAGTGAATTGCCAACTTAGAAACTACACTGATGACTCAAATCTGCTAAACCCTGTGCAATCAGACTTTAGGCCATGCCATAGCACAATCACAGCTCTAGCCAAAGTCACAAATGACTGGCAGAGAGACCTTGACTTAAAGAATTATGTATGTGCAGTATTCCTTGACTTAAGCAAGGCCTTCATTACCGTTGACCATGTGTTGCTCTTAGTTACTCTCCACAACATTGGTCTAGATGCACCTTCCCTAAAATGGTTCTCATGTTACCTGGCAGAGCGAATGCAGCAAGTAAAAGCAGTAGGAGATCTCTCCACTCTACAACAGATTAGCAGAGGCGTACTTTAAGGCTCCATCTTGGGGCCCTTACTTTTCTCACTTTATATCAACATCGACCATGGAATCAGACTTTCCATTGTACATCTCTTTGCAGATGACACAGTCCTTTACACTGCCAGGCCCACTCCTGAAAGTGCCTGCTTGGACTTGCAAGCAGATTTCCTTACGCTGCAACAAAACCTCCTGAGTCAAAAGCTCCTATTGAATGCCAAAAAGACCAAGGCTATGCTGTTATCCCCAATGACCAAGTCCATAAACTCACTTAAGCATGGCAATGTTCCCACTATCACCTCCCTGTTTGGCAAGTCACTTGACTATGTGACCAAGTTCAAGTACCTAGGTATGTGGATTGACAACAGACTTTCTTTTGCTGATCATATAGACAAGCTCTCAAAAAACTTAAACAGAGGCTTGGACTTTGTTTTAGAATCAAGCATCTGCTTACCCAGGAGGCCAGAAAAAGCTTAGTACAAACCACGTTCCTAGCTGTCTTGGACTATGCAGACTTCCTGTATGCCAAGCCCCAAAAACCGCCCTATCTAAGCTTGACATCCTTTATCATAGGGCTATGCATTTCATCTCAGGTGCAGCATATAATACCCATCACTGTGTACTCTATTCCACGGTAGGATGGACCTCACTTATGTTCAGGAGGCAAAGGAATGCTATACTAATGACCTATAGATCTATATCCAAGATGCTACGCTCCTATATTTCTGACTGTCTGCCCTCCTGCACCTTACGAAACTATGCCTTGAGAAGTCATTCATACATCTCACTAGCTATGCCTAAAGTCTTTTTCCATTTTGGCAGAGCCTCCTTCAACTATGTGCTGCCCCAGCTGTGGAACAACATCCAGAAATCCATTAAATTGGTGCGTCCTATTGGTTTTGCGGAATTCAAGTCGCTCTATTCAAGATGCTTCTTGGAGCCTTGTCAATGCCCTCCCTCTTGCTAAACTGTAGCCATACATTGCTATTCTTACAGTCAACCCTCTACACTTTCTATCCTCTCGTTAGAATTACCCTATGCCATGTTCCTGGATTCATCCTTGCTTTCTACTTACTGCTGAGCCCCCAGCTTACATTGTCGCTGGCATTAACTCTGCTCTTCTACAGCTATCAGTGTCTAAAATCATTGGTTCAGCACATTGGTACTGACTTGCTTCTACCTCTCTATTGTACTGTTTACTGGGATGAGGCTTCACCTTATGACTGGGCCTCATTGATTATCCTTGTACCTTGTTTTTATTGCTATGTACTGTATTACTATACCCATTTGTGCTATATGTTCTATTGTGCTACTGTATTATTTATTCTGTACCTACCAGGCCCTCCTTGAACATGAGCTTGTTCAATGGAGTTTCACCTGGCTAAATAAAGATTGATTGATTGATTCATTGATTGATTTAACTCCCTGCTGGTCAACTTACCCTTAAAGGGCAAACATGTATTCAGGGAGGGCCTCCAACAATACCTGAAACATAAGGAAGAAGGCAAGGATCTGGCATGGGACAAAAACAGAATGATGTACCTGCTGTCTGGGTGCTGGAGATTTTGGAACAACAAGTTCCAGAACCATAGACAAGGGGCCAATTCAAGTAACAATTTCTCCCATGGAAGAGGGTACAATCAACATCGCTCTTCCTACAACAACAATTCATCTTCATTCAGAGGAAAGTCCCCCAGGCAGAAGTCCAGAGGCACAGGCAGAGGAGGAAAGTCAGGTCAACAATGACTCAACCAACCACCGGGCCCAGACCATACCTACAGCCATACGTCAAATGTCATCAAGGACAACACATCCGTTAGGACAGAGACTGTCTCTATTTCAAAATCAATGGCACCACACTACCTCAGATCGGTGGGTGTGAGATGTAGTCTCCAAGGGCTACACTATAAAATGTTCAAACATTCCAATATGGGATAGGTTGGTACTATCTTCCATCTCAAGAAGATGGGCATCAGCACACCAAATTCAAGAAATTCTGAGGGACCTGCTACTGAACAGAGCCAGTCAAGTGGTCCTGGAGAAGGAACAAGGACAGGGCATGTACTCAATCTTCTTTCTCGTCCCAAAGAAGAACAGGGATCTTTGACCCATACTGGACCTCAAATTCTTAAACAAGTACGTAACTGTACAACAATTCAAAATGGAAACCCTCAGATCTACACTCCAAAGCCTCTGCAAGGATGATTACTTGACTTCAATCTACCTCAAGGACACCCACCTCCACATACCCTTAAGGTATTCTCAGAGAAAGTACCTCAGGCTTCATATCCTTGGCCAACATTTCCAGTACCAGGCCCTTCCCTTTGGCCTGGCATCTGTCCCAAGAGTGTTTACAAGAATATCAGTGGCCCTAGAAGCCACCTACGGGAAAAAGGGGTGGACATAATCCCTTATCTGGATGACTGACTGATCAGAGCTCAGAGCAGATAACAACTCCAGAGAGACACAGATCTAGTGTTAAACACTCTGGAATCACATGGTTGGGTGGTCAACTTTGCCAGAAGCTTCTTGAACCCAACCCAAACAATCAAGTATCTGGGGACTGAGATAGACATTCTCAAGGGAAAGGTGAGATCATCCCTTGCTAGAGTGGACAATCTGATCAAGGTCTCCAAAGAACTGATGAGTACACCCTCCCCCACTGTGGGGCAGGTGGCCTTGGTGCTAGGGTGCATGGCATCATGTATTGACCTGGTTCCCTGGGCCAAGTGGAACATGCGCCTGCTTCAGAGTTGTCTTCTACACTAGGACATGCTAAGTGAGGACAACCTGTCCACCAAGATCCAACTAACACAGGAAGCCAGAATTTCATTAGCCTGGTGGACAACAAGGCAGAACCTAACCAAAGGAACCAACCTTGAACAATCCCACGAGGTTGTGACGAAAACAGATGCAAGTTTGACAGGGTGGGGAGCATGCCTGGACTGCTTCTCAGACTAGGGAAGTAGACACAGGTGGAAGCCAGGCCCTCCATAAATGTACTGGAGATAAGGTAGGTCCACTATGCATTGCTAGCATTTCAGACACAAATCACTGAGAAATCACTCCAGGTACAGTCAGACAACAGGGTAACTGTCACATACATCACAAAACAAGGTGGTACCAGGAGCATGGCAATGCAAAGGGAGGCAAGGTGAGTACTACACTGGTCACAGCATCACCTCACCCACATCCACACAATTCACCTATCCAGGAAGTTGAACATAAATGCGGACTGGCTCAGCAGACAAAGAGTGCACCTGGGAGAATGGCAACTTCACCTGAGGTATTCAAATCTATAAAGAAAAGGTGGGGACCAGTGCCCATGGACCTAATGGCATCCATGACCAATGCCCAGGTCAAGACTTACTACTCCCAGTACAGGGAACATCAATCAGCTGGGGTGGATGCACTCTTTCAGGACTGGACAAGGGACAGATGATACATATTCCCTCCAATTCCATTGATCCCACAAGTCCTTACAAAAATATGGCACTCGAGGAGACTCATCATCCTGGTCACCCCTTACTGGCCAAGGAGGGCTTGGTTTGCCACAGCAATGGCAATGGCACTGGACGTCTGGCACCTGTCCCTCAAAAGCAACATCCTCATGCAGGGCTCGATACTACACCCAGACCCAAGGACACTCAAACTCTCTTCCTGGCTCCTGAAGGACAGAGATTGCTAGAATCTGGATATTACAAATCAGTGATCACAACCATCCTGTAGTCTAGAAAGCCCTCAACCACATCCACCTACAGTCGGCAGTGGAGATTCTTCTCAACATGAAACATGGGTAGGGGAATAGATCCAAAGAAAGCAGACATGTCCACCATACTACTGTATCTCTAACAAGGTTAAGACAAAGGACTCTTCCCAGCCTCACTTAGAGTTCAGCTGTCAGCCATCGGCACAGCAGTGGGTCAGATCGGGCAGACCCTACCGGGCTCCCATCTGGATATTCTGCAATTTCTCAAAGCAGCAGAGATGATCTGCCCCCACCAAAGAGTGTGGGTTGCTCCATGGGATCTCACCCTGGTTCTGAACTGTCTTACCAGCCATCCCGTTGAGCCTGTCCAGGAAGCAGTTATACTAGACAGGCCTGAAGACTTGCTTTCTCATTGCAATTTGCTTTGCTCGCAGAATCGGCGAGTTGGGAGCCCTCTCCTGCAAGGAACCCTACACAGTATTCATGGCAGAAGGGGTTTCTATGAGGACTGTTCCTGCCTTCACGCCAAATGTTCTCATGAACTTTCATTCAGAACAAACCATTGGGCTCCCAATGTTATAAAAAAGCATAGTCGATGGAGGTCACGCCACACCCCACAGTTTGGATCTGAAGTGTACGTTAGCCTGCTACATAGAAAAGTCACAACCAATAAGAAAAACAGAGAGACTGTTCATAGAGGCACAGGCACACAAACAAGGACAGGTGGCATCAAAAACGACAATAGCCAGCTGGTTAAAAAGAACATTCCTGGAGGCCTATAAGTCCAAGAACCTTGAACCACCAGACAGAATAAAGGCACACTCCACAACAGCGGTCACAACTTCCTGGGCAGAAAGGTCCAGTGTTGCCACAGAGGACATATGTCGAGTGGCCACTTGGTCCTCGATTCATACTTTTGCTAAGCATTATAGACTAGAGATTCTATACAGACAAAGAGTTGCATTTGGTGAAAAGGTGTTATCGGCAGCTTCTGCCACAGGTTCCCAAGCTACTCGCTAGAACTCACCCTGAGTGTTATGGGTGTTTACTGCTATTTACTTGACTCATGAGGTAATGACTGGAGCGCCATGGATAGAAACATAACACAGTGAGTGTTTAATCACCTGGTAAAGGTGATTGTGTTAGTTTATATTTATGGCACTCTACATCCCACCTTGTCCTCAGAGCGGCCTCTGAGGAACCTGTCAGAACTGTCCCTTGATATCGATAATAATATAATGCTCACCATAGTAATTCATTAGTCAGGCGCCTTAGCATCTGAATTAGATTTGTTACAATAGGAAATTAAATTAGATCATCAATTTTACTGGTATCTGGATGGGTAATTCTCTCCCCTGTGGTTGCTTGAGGGATTGCGTGAATAACTATTGTCTTTCAGCTTTGAAAATATCAAACTAGAGAGCAGGGACTCCTGGGACTTAGGTGTATCCACGAAACTTGATCCTGGGTCACATGTACATCTAAAGCCTATCAGGTGGGCTAAGACCCATGAGGTAATGATTGGATTGCCAAGGATATAAACTAACACAATCACCTTTACCAAGTGAGTAAACACCCAGGCCCGGATATTCAAACTGCACCATTCTGAGGCGCAAGCCCTTGCGCTGCTCAAAATAGTTGCGCAGGGGTGTGGCCGGGGCGATATTTAAAGGAGTTGCGCTGAGCAACCCTTTGAATATCACCCCAGCCACAGCCACTGTGCATGGGCAGTGGAACTTGCGCCACCGCAAGTTGTCAGAGTTGAGCATTAAACTTGCGGTGGCGCAAGTACCATTGCGCCATGTGCAAATTTCCGATATTCAAAAGGTGACATGCAAATGGGGCCATAATTCATGCAAGGCGCAGGGGGGCCATTTGCATCTGATTATGGCCCCATTTGCATGCCATTAGCATGTAGGTGCGCCGATCCCCGAGGACTTGTGCCTGGCCGCCCTGCCAGGCAGCAGCGTCGGGGACATGCCTGCTACCAGCCCGATCACGGGACAACGTGAAACAACCCCCGCCCACACATCTCCCAATGCCCGATCGTGGCAGAACGACATGACAACACCCCCGCCCAAATAGCTCTAATGCCCGATCGCAGGCAGAACGTGAAACAACCCCCATGCCCGATCACAGGCAGAATGTAAAAAGACCCCCAACCCGAATATCTCCCTGGTGGTCCAGTGGACGTAATGCCCGTGCGGGCAGAATGTCCAGTGACAACCCCCAAACATCTCCCTGGTGTCTAGTGTCCCCCACCCACCCACCCACGAAGCCCCACCACCCGCTCCCCCAGCGGCGGGTGGCAGCATCCACCCACCTGCCGCCTGCCTTGGCGACTGACTGTCCGTAGGGCTGCACGCCCATTGGTGCAGAGCTAGAGCCAATGGGCGTGCAGCCCATACCGTACATGACAGTCCAGATTTGTCACAAAGCCAAATAATAAAAAGTACCCTTTGGGGGTGGGGACAACCAGCCTTCTCTGTCATCTGAACTGTGGAGTAAACTAGGAAACCAGAACCCTGATGCACAACCCTAAAATAAGCTGATACAGTGAACTATTGGAACGATTTTTAAAAGTGGTGCTTAACTCCCGATTGTTGAATGTTAATGGTCAAAATATTCTGTTCTTTAATACTGTGGATATTTGCATGAAAGCAGGATTGTTGTCCCTTAGATTTCATAGTCTCCTTATGCTCATGTCCCAGCTAATGTCTGAATTACTTATTTGTGACATAACAGTGCACTGTTCTCTCGCCAGACTGGAAAACCATCTGCAATGCATTTTTGTCACTTTGTTGGTAACTCCCCTTCAGATTCGCCACTGCTTCCTTTACTTGTCCCGATCCATTTCCCCTCTCCCTTCACATCATTAGTCCCACTGCACATCCTTCTTCTCCAAATACTGTTTCAGGTACTATCTTCATACCTGTCCTCACTCCTCTGTCTAATCCCTTATGCATCCTACTCCCTTCCCTCCAGGTACTCTCGCACCTTTTCCCTTCCCCACCCGTATTCTTCTGCTGGGTAGTCTGCTGTCTCCTATCACCATCCCTCCCTCTGGAACTTGTTTCCCTCCACTATCCATCTCTTCCCCTCTCCCCTCTTCTTTAGACACCATCTAAAACTTCTCCCTGCTCCCTCTTGCTCCTGCCTGCCCTCTACCTGACACTCCTCTCTAAAGTCCCACTATCCCTGTGTTTGGCTCTCAGCTGAGTACTGCTGCTGACTGAAACAGATTCTTCCCAACAGCTGTTGCACCGTTACTTTTCTGCCTGCATTGTTCACATTGGTGGCTATTCTCCATGGTGCAACCCTGCCTCATAAAGTGCAGTTACACACCATGCATACTTGCGCACGACACACAGTGCACACACCAGGCGTCATTCATCACCAAGGAAGGGCGCCGGGATGGCCCCATGTGTAGCACACAACAAAGTGTGGAGCAGCATGTAGGGGCAGGGCCAAGGTCCCACCAACACACCCTTTGACCCCGCCAAATAAGGATATGTGCAGGAGTAGCACATATGCACAAACGTGGAAGTGAGGATACAGTGGCATCGCAGGTGGAGAACGCTGATGACACAAGTGGGAATCCCGGTGTGGAGGACCATGCTGGCACAGACAGCAGGGACATGAGAGGTGCTGGCAAGAAGGGCAAGTCCAGCAACTTCACCACCTCCCAGGTGACAGCCCTGGTCATGGACATACAGGCCAACTACACTGTGCTCTATGGGGAGCAGTAGCTGACAGCACCCACCTAAACCAAGCAGTGGCTATGGCTGGACATCCAGGTGGCCGTCAATGCTGCTGGCCAGGGGCACGTACCCTCACCGCCATTAAGATAAGTGGAGGGACCTCTGATCCACTGTAAAATGGAAGCTCGGAGTGGCACACAGGGCACAGACAGGAACAGGGGGTGGCCCAGCATCACCCAGAACAAAGCTGTCATCCCTAGAGAGGATAGTGACACAAATGATGGCTGAGGTCTTCTGGCAGGATGTGCAGGATGGCTGCAACACATCAACAGGTAGGCAGGGTGCGGGCAGCAAGGGCCGGGGACACACTGGAACACACAGACCACTGACTGTCCCACATCTCACACAGACAGGGCCCTCCCGGAGGCACAGTGGTGCATCAAGCAGCAGCACAAGTGTGATAGGGAGGCCCATGGAAACAGAGGGCATGTATGCCATCACCTGAATGCCAGCCTGACCACATGCCAGGCATACAGCAGGCAACACCAAACTGACACTAACATATTTGTACCACTACAGGGAAGCAACAGCAGGATGCACAAGTGGAGGTGGAACCAGAGGCATGGGCAGATGTTGACCCGGACAGCTCATGCAACAATGACATGATGGACATCCAGCAGCTAAACACCAGATACCAACAATGAGGACACCACACAGATGCAACAGACCAGTGGCATGAGTCAGACATCCCCAGTGGGAACAGGATGCACCATGCGCCCCTGCACCCCTATGTGTCACCATGGCACCCCATGTGCAGACATTCCCAGACACATACCCTGGCCATCCACAGCCACACCCAGCAGCAGTGCCCATGTGAGCATGGGTGCTGTCATGCCAGCACATGCAGAGGAGGGTGGTCAGCGCAGTTATGTGCAACAGCATGACAGGCAGCCCACAGGTGCAGGGGTGCTGGCCACACACTACCCTGAGCTGCAGTGGCTGGAGGATGCTAGGCTCATGGCGCAGAGGGAACAGATGGTGGCCATCCATCTGCTAACCCATGTGGCTGAAGGCATGGCATGGCATGGGGCATAAATCACATCAGGGATGTGCTGGACACAGTAGTGGACAAACAGTGTAAGGTGATGGGTGCACACACATATGCCACTGCCCTGGCACACACAACAGCCACACAGACAAGCAGGGTGCAACAAGGGATGTGGCGGTGGCCGCAGCAACACCATGCACAGCACCTGCTGGCCCACAGTCAAACAGTACACTGGCACACCACAACCATGCTGCAGAGGGCTCAGCAGCAGACGCCCCACCAACCACCCAGCACTGGGGGGACAACAGGAACAAGGCCCCAATGAAACTGGCAACTCCCCACCTGCCCCGCAATGCCTCTGACATGCAGGATGAACTCAGGGGCAACACGCGACCCTGGGATCCATGGCTAGGAGATGTGACACTAAGAAGATGGTGCCGACCAAAGCCCCTGTGCCACATCATAGTCCACCATGGCTATGTGGGTGGGGCATAGGCAAAAGGAAGCACCAGTAGCACCGGTGTACCACACACTGGCATTGGATGGGCGATTGAGCAGGTGGGTGGGATGGATGGGGCACACACGCTGCACACACTGAGGTCACATGGGCAGCATCCACTGCATGCCCTGTGGCACACGTGCCCCATAGTGCACTGCGTACAATGTGGGCCTGTAGCACTCATGGCACACAGCAATGGTCACAGTCCCAGACATGACCACCCAGTCCACAGGATCATCACTGTGCCCTTGGCACACAGGCCAGTGACCCGAAGGTACCATGCACCACAGCATGGCGAATAGCACACCTGGTTGGTATGTCCTGGTCCCTGTCTGGTGCCGGGTGGAATGTCAGGGGCAGTGAAGGGAATGATATCCCACAATGTACACAGATGTTGTGCAGCATGGCACATACAGTGAACACTCTGCAGGCAAACCCCGGTGCATGCATCATTGTGCCACCAGTGTGGTCCAGACACTGGAACCTAATCTTCAGGATGCCAATAGTGTGTTCCACGCACCTGCATGTCCTCTGATCCACCTCATTGTAGGCAATCTCAGCCCTGTCCTGTGGCACCAGATAAGGTGTCATCAGGTAATGCCTCAGGGGATTTCTGCTGTCACTTGTGGGGATAAGCATACGCATGAGTGACATTGCCACTGCCATGGGGGCCAACACCATATTGCTGACATACACACACACACACACACACACATATCCATCCATGCCCATGCAAGCCCATGCACAACAGCCTGGGGTACTCACCTACGAGCCAGCCACCTCCGCCAGCACCTGCAACCAGCCACATACTAAGCCCAGAGTTGTTGAACACATAGGTGTCATGGCAGCAGCCTGGGTATCTCATGCACACATCTGTGATGCAGCAGCTGGCATCACACGCCACCTGACTGTTGAGGCTATGATAGTCCTTCCAAATCCTATAGGCTGCGTTCATCCATAGACGGTGTAATGATTGGCATATGCATGCCATCCATGATACCAGATGTGTTGGGCATGCTGCATATGGCAAAGAATGCCTCCTTCACAGCACGCTGTTCCTGCGGCATTGTGGGGAATCTTATATGAGAACCCACCACCCACAGCAGTGTGTTGGTGACCTAATGTATGGCCCTGGACACTGAGGACTGGCTGACACCTGCGATGCCCCTACACATCCACTGGAATGATCCTGTGGCATAATAGGATAGGGTGCAGAGTACCTTGGTCTCCACAGACATGGCACATGAGTGCAGTGTCTGTGGCTGCACCCCTCTCCCTGATGATGGCACACAGGTGTGCCAGCATGCCATAGTCAACACAGAACCGGTCTATGCACTGCTGCTCCCTTAGGTCCGAGGTATGTCCTGGGCCTGTTCCTAGCACACCTTTCATGTCACACAGTGATGGCGGCATCCTGTAGTGTGGATGATGCTGTCTTATATACCAGTTACATTGACTTGGACACAGCAATAAGTAATGTTCAACAAGAGTTTCATAAGGTTCAGTCTGCTTTGCTGGAACTGAGACTACTCTTAAATGTCAGAAAAACTCAATGGATGATTTTTTCAAGAAAACCATTAGATCTTTCTAAATATAAACTTTATTCTATTAATAGGATTGAAATTTTTCAAACACTTACATACATATATCTGGGAATGGTATAAACCGAAATGGTTAATAGTTTTTTTTTTATAAGAACAAATCCCTTTTTAGTTTATCTTTAAGGAAATTGCTTGTTGACACTGTTTATCTCAGTTGTAGATTATGGCGATTGTATTTATAAAAATAGAACCAGATCTATACTGGGCACTTTTGATACATTGTATCACTCAGCTTTGAGATTCATAACTGGTCTCTCGTGGTCAATGCATCATTGTGTTTTGTATTCTACTGTGGGGTGGGAATCCTTAAATGACAGAAGGTTACAACATTGCTATTTATTTACATATCATTTTGTCACTGGTAAACTACCTAAATTTATTTTGAACCAACTAGAATTTAAACAGAAACTTAGGTATAGTTTAAAATCTAGACTACTTCCGAGCTTTAGGATACCTAGAAAATGTTTGAAAATAGGGGATTATACCCTATCAGTCTCAATTGCCCAGACATGGGAAGTATTGAAAACCAAACTCAAATTGGAGGTAATACTACCTATTTCATATAGGACCATGGCTGCAGCTGCAGGAGTAGGAGAACATGGTGTGAGTGTGGGCAGGCTTGCGGCCTACCCACAGAAGCTGTGGCATGTTATGTCACGATACTTCCAGGATGGGCTTGTGGGCAGTGTGAACTGGAAGGTCATTGAAGCCCCAGAGGTGAGTGTCCCACTCTGTGTGTGGTCCACGGGGTGGCCTCCAATGTGTGCAATCACTGACCATATCCCTGGGCTTTCCTCTGTTGCAGGATGTTATTGGATGACCAGAGTGCTTTGCTGTGGAGCTCTGCGACCTCAGTGACAGTGTCATGGGCTAAGTAGTGGTGAAATGGAGGAACTGGCCACAGCGTCTGCCTGGGAACATTACCCTGTGTGTTAGGAGCACAGACGTGTTCTACAAGGATGACTGGGGATAGTACTGGAGTGTCTTGGAGCCATCAAAGGTAGAATGTTTACTATCATGTTTGTGTTGGTGTGGCTGTCTCTGGACACATGCTGGGGACTGATGTGTCTCTCTTGTATGTGTTCTCTCCTGGCAGGGGTACCATGGCCCATTATGGGGAATGCTCCTGGAGGTGTGGGACTACACAGCCACTACACCTGAGTGCTCATCTGATAACTCAGAGGAGGATGATGAGGCCTTCTAGGGATGGCGGTATGTGGACCATCCAGTGGACATGTCTGGTTGGGGTGTAGGGGTGTTGCTGGTGGCCTCCTATGTCTGGACTGTTCATGTTAGGTTTGTGACTGGCAATACAGTTTGATTGTACTTTGGGGGGGTTACACTGCAGGCCTGGTGACTGTATGGGGTTGAGCTTCATGGTCATTGCCATATGCCTATTTGGGGGTCTCTCCACTTGTTGTACAGCTCCTGGTGTGTGGGGGCACTGTTTGTTCACCTCCGCTGTGGGGGATTGCAGCCCAGTGTGGTGTTGCAGTGGTGGGGGGAGGCATTGTGTTTGTATGCCCTTACTCGACATGGGAGTCTATGACCTTGTGTTGATCCTATCAGGGTGGGTGGGGGTGTTCCTCACCTGTGTACATGGGGATGGCATCCATGGGTGCCTGTTCTGTTCTAGGGTTTCCATTGCATTGCCTACTTGTAATGTTACATGTGTCAGACTGTGGCAGTAAACTGTTTTGACACATGGCCTGGTGTTCTTGTTTCTTTGTGTGCATGTGCTGTGTGTGTGGGTGTGTTCTGCCATGATTGGGACATTGGGGGGGTCTTCTGTGCTGGCCACCATGCACCTCTCTGCTGTTGCCCACAGACACAACTGTTTATGTCTCCCCCATCAGGGCATATTGCTGAGCTCGCCTACGCACACCTGTGTCTGTTGTACAGTTGTTGGAGCATGTGTGTACACCGCCAACGCTGACTGCTCTGTGTGGCCATATCACTATGCCATTTCATAGCAGTGGGTATGCAGAGGTTCTTCTGCACCTCCGCTACGCAGTCCTGCATGACATTTGTGCATGTCACTTGCCCGGTTGCGCACTGTGTGCAGCATATGTCCAGCCCTGTGCATTCTTTATGCACAATGCACAAATTGGAGAATTGCCACCTTTATTTGAACTTGAAGGTTACTCAGTGTACTACCATATGGTTCTTCCATTGTCATTAGAATTTTATTCTGTTAATCGTATACTGTTATGCACTTTATGTACACTATCATTGAATCTGTGTCTGTTGTATTAATGTACTCCCCTTCCCCTCACTTGGAAATAAGTCATAGCTCAGTGTACCTTTCCCAGTTACTCGATTTCTATTAAATAAATAATAAATGTTTGTTTTGTAAATGGTAAAGCTCACAAACTAAGAAGTATGGCCTGAAGTAGGAAATACTCATTGACAACAGATATAGGGCAAATTCCTTAGTAACAAAGAATGTATCTGGACCAAAATTCTAAATTGTTCTGAAATGTTTTCAAATTAAGATTTTCTGGTGCCAGCTATAACACTGTGGTGAGTGTCTGGAGCCCCTTCTCCCATAGACTGCTAACAGTATTAGGACATAGGAAATCTGGATAGCTGTATCGGTCAGCAGAGCTTTGAAAACATATCTATTTAAAGCTTACACTTTTGTACCATGCTGAGAAGTGCTTTATAAATTAGGGTGTAGTCAAGCAATAAAGTGCAACAAGGTGTGTGTTGTTGTTGGAGTTACCCATGCCTCATGTGGTGTGGCATGAGGTACACATCACAAGTAGCTAAATCCCACAACAACACATGCCCTAGAGTGCATTATTGAAATTATAAAATGGACCCTTAAAAAGCAGCAACTAAACACCAATCACAGTAAAGTCTCATGTGTGTACCATGTGATTAGGTCATCTAGGAACTTTTGTAAGATTTATTTACTGGCAAAGACCCAGACTGATCAATCAGATGGCAGGATTTTTCTTGTCCATTTTATAATACAGTATTTACAGTTCTACAGAACATAGACACAAAGACAATGACAGCAAAAAAAAAAAGTGTCTTGGCCCACCAGTCTGCCCACCCTACCTACCTAGTCTGCACTGGCCCTGGTGGCCCTCCATCTCCTTTGTTTCTGCCCCCTTTTCTAACTAACTGTACATAATTCATCTGCTTCAGTCTTCAATGTTTATCAGCACTGCAGTCATTCTGATTCAAAATGGCTGAGCTTTTGCAGTCAGTTACAGTGCAGTAGTTGTAAAAAGCAACAAAGGGGAACTCCAGAAAAGAGTTCAAAGGTATTGTTCACAGGCTCTACATTATAAAAAGGAAACAGTTCTACTATAGCCCTTTAACAGAGTATGCTCAGTGCATTCGTTTTCTGGACAGCGTATAATTCCTGAGCACAGAAAAAGCCATGTTTTTACAGATAAAGAATGCATGCTGTGGTGAGGGATGGTGTACAAGGTAGTGCAATCAGTCCTTCTCTAGGTACCCCGGAGAATACCAGGTGGCATATGTTCACAAACAAGTCAGATTATACAGGTCATTTAGACAGTGAAATAATGTGATATTTTTGCCAAAATATTGGAAAAAATTAGGATTTTGTAATCTCCTAATAAGAGGAATGCATTCCACTTGCCAACTATGATCTACACTGTTTTGCAGTTGTAAATATCTAGCAATGTTTGCACTAATGGCCCTATGCAAACAGAATGAGAATTTAAATGGCAGTTGTGCAGTTTTTATGTTCTTCAAGAACAGGACCCAAATTGTTGCTTAATGCCTAAGCTTTGTTATCACCTTATTAAACATTTAGTTTCTATGAAGTCTCCTTCTACTTTAAAGGCAGAAAGAATTCTCATTCAGTTATAAATTCAACTGTGATCATGGAACCTGTTCCAAAAAGAATGAGAACTTACCATTATCACTTGCAGTGGAAAACTAGTTTGTAGGGCTGAGCACTGGGGCTGTGTATAAGATGGGGGAGTGGAGCTTACAGTTACCAAGCAAGAGAAATACCTAGAGGTCATCATATCTGAAGACCTCAGGGTAGGCAGGCAGTGTAACAAAGCACTTGGAAAGGCAATCAGGATGCTGGGGTGCATTTAGAGAGGGATTTCTAGCAGGAGGAGGGAGATGGTGCTCCTGTTGCACTGCTCAATGGTGAGACCCCACCTGGAGTACTGTGTCCAGTTCTGGAGGCTGCACCTCCATAAGGACATTGAAAGAGTGGAGGCAATACAGAGGAGGGTAACCAAAATGGTGAGGGGGTTGCAAGAGAACCCAGAGAAGGAAAGGCTGCAGGAACTCATTATGTACTCCCTAGAATAGAAGAGTAGAGAGCAAGCTAGGATATGATTGAAACCTACAAGTACCTCACAGGAGTGAACAAGGTGCAAGTGGAGGGTCTATTTCAGAGAAAGGAAGGAACCAGAGCAAGGGTGCATGCAATTAAACTAAGAGGGAGAAGTTTAAGAGAGATGTGCAAAAATACCTTTTCATGGAAAGGGTGGTGGATGACTGGAACCGCCTGCCATAGGAGGTATTGGGGGAAAATACTATGGGGATCTTCAAGCATGCGTGGGACATGCATAGGGACATATTAAGTAGAGGAATGGAGGAGGGAGTGACACCTATAACCAACTAGGGTCAGTGGTGATGGAATACGCAGGGACAAGTGGCAGACTGGATGGGCCTAAAGGTCCTTTTCTGCCAACAAAATCTATGTTTCTGTATTTTATGTTTCTATGAGGAAAAGCAGTTGAAACTTATTCTGCCCAGCTCTTATGGGCAAGGGAAAACTTGGCAGCAATCTTGCATCTGATTATTGGAATATTCAGTAAAACATTGCTGATGCCTATGTTTAACAGGACCAGGAGCATAACATCTCTGGAGTAATGCTTTGTGAATAAATTACCTTAATTGTACAGAAATGCATCTATAAATAATTGAAACAAGCAATAAACCCTTATCGATGAGAAGACACCAGAGACACAGGTCAAAGTGTTTATAGGAACAACAGCAGGCAAAGTTTTGCCTACAAGGTCCTTGCTGCTGGAACTCTCTTCAGTGGCACTGGAGACCCTTCTCTAGCTCTTTGCCATTAAGACAGAAAATCACACAATGTATTTTAGCCACGCTTAACATAGTGAATTGAGTTATCAGGATTGTTGATTTCACTGTATAGTTTTAGATTGTATGTTGTTCATGCCTATGTATTTAATGTATATACATACACTCAGATTATGAGTTTAATGATATTTAAAAATGTAAAGCTTTTCTTTTTGATGCAATGTATCTTGCACTTGTTGAAACGTAAACTTGACTATTCAAAGAACACTGAAAACCAGCAGACAGCTCAGTGTTTTTCCCTGTACAATAGCTTTGCTTTGAATAAGTAAAATAATGATAATCATGATGAACAGCCACTACTGTTAACCCAGAGGCCGAGTGAACAGGGTTGAACCCGAGTACCTGTTTCTGTTGTCTGTCTCTTTCCTGTTCAGCCTAATTTTCTCCTGCTTACAAGTAAAAACGCAGCTCAGGGTAACTGATGCAACAGTCACAAGGCAGCACGGAGACAAAAGGAAAACCTTGCACACAAATGCTTAATCCACTGCTAGAAATTTATTTAGCTAGTGCAGCAAACAGTGTGGTAGCCAGCTACCTCAGTACAAAAGGCCTCAATGTTTTGTGCAGCCACATTTTGTTTAATAGTGGTACAAAAACATTAAAAGCATTAACACTCGCAGTTCAGCAATACAGTCACGTAAATTAGGATGCCAGCTAACCCAAAATAAGTCACTTAACATTTGGGACACTTTATCCTGTGCAAGAGAGACACATGTTTATTTATTGAATTTTGTTGACTGGGTAAACCCACATCAGAGAATCCTTTTTCAGGGGCAACCTGGAATTAGTTACAGAGAATTGTTTAACAGGCATACAAACAAAAGACGTTTTGTACAGTCACAATACATTTGGACAAGTTAGTTTATAGGACACAACTGAGGGAAAATGATATACACACATAAGCTATTCATACTATACATCTTTATGGCAAGGAGTTTAAATTAGTATTATAAGATCAAGGGCGATAGCTTGAGAATTACGGCAACAAACAGAAGTATAATAATATTTTATCATCAACGGTAACAGTTGCACTGATACCACTCTAGTAAGTGAGCTTTTTGACCTTTCTTGAATACCTCAAGACCAGATATGACCTGTAAAACATTGGGAAGGGCGTTCCAAATGGCAGGACTGGAGTTAGCAAAGTACCTACTGCCTGCCACGGTTCTAACTTTAGGGACCTGGAGGAATGTTTGGCAGGAGGATCTAAGTGGCCGCATCTCCAGTTTGGCACATTTTAATCTTCTGAGGTGAGGGGGACCATTTGTGCCTTTTAGTATGTAGGTAAGCCATAGGGATACATATTCTAGCCTTCCACTGAGTGAAGGCCATTTGAGGGAATCTAGTGCTTTGCAGTAATGTTCCTTGGGTGAAGCAACTGCTCCAAAATGAGCTATTGTGTGATACACTGATTTGAGCTTTTCAAGCTCTGCACTTCTAACTGAATGGAGGATAGGAGAGCCGTAGAGCAGTGTGGGCAGAAGGGGAGAGTTGGCAATGCATGCCCAGGACTCTTTAGCGAGGTAGGGGCTTAGATGGTATTGTAGACCAGTTTTTTGATATGTCAACTTGACAAGGCGTTCAATATGGGCCTTAAAGGTAATATCTTGATCAAGTAGAATTCCCAGGTTCATGACGGAATCTATTATCTGAATTTTAGATCCATTTGAAAATGAAGGAGTTAACAGGTACATCCTATTGGACCCAATCTTTTTGGACTGAAGAGAATGGCCTTTGTCTTTTTACCATTTAGAACCAATGTGTTAGCCTGGAGCCAGTCCTTGAGTTCATGCAGGTCTCTGGTGAGCAGTTTGTTTATTGTGGTAATTTCATTAGACCTGTGGTATAATGCAGCATCATCTGCATATATTAGTAGTTTTGCTTCACCACATTGTGCTAGCATTTCATTAACATATAGTGAGAAGAGGAGGGGACCCAGTATAGACCCTTGTGGGACCCCGTAACAGATTGGGCACCTATCTGATAGGTTACCCATCCAGTTTACACTGTGACCTGTTAGTCCAAAAACCATGACAGTGACAGGTTGTCTAAACCTAGGGATGTAAGTTTTGTTAGAAGTAACTGGTGATTCACAAGGTCGAAGGCCTTGGTCAGGTCATTGAATACTGCTGCTGTCATTAAGCCATTGTCTATTCCATCCAGGATGTCTGTAGTTAGATGGACTAAGGCAGTGTCATTTCCATGGTTCTTGTGAAAGCCGTGCTAGTTTGCGATGAGTAAATTGGGCTGCTCTACATAGTCTGTGATCTGGTTGTAGACTAATCTCTCGAATAATTCACTAAAGGTACAGAGGATTGAGATAGGGTGGTAATTTTCCATTTGTTCTTGTGCCCCACTCTAATAAACTGGAGTTACAAGGGCCACTTTCCAGGCAGAGTGGACTACCCCTTCTTGGATAGATCTATTGAAGAGTAGTACAATGGGATATGCAATTTCAGGACCACCAAGGTTGAGGAGTTTGGGGTCGAGTTTATCATAACTTGCTGTGCCAGTAGTATTAAGTCTGTTGAGGAGTAAATTAACCTCTTTTATTGACACTAGCCTAAAGTGAAAATTAGGGCATGGGAGGTTGTTACCTATAAGATCAGGGGATATAGGGGAGGGGGCTCCCTGACAATTCTTACATCTGTCAAGGTGAGTAAAAAAAATAATTAACACCATAGCTGTATCACTGGGGCTTGCAAAACGCTTACCATCAGTTACTATGTCACAGTTGCTTTGTGTTGAATGCCCCTATAAGGCAGCATTTATAGAAACATAGAAACATAGACTTTGATGGCAGATAAGGACTGCTTGGCCCACCTAGTCTGCCCATTTTCCTACCTACAGGATAAGCTGCAGATCCTATTTAACCAACAGCCTATTTCTTCCTACCTCCTCACAAAAATTGCCATATGTCTGTCCCATGCATTCTTGAATTCTCCCACAGTTTTAGACCCCACAACCTCCTCAGGAAGGCTGTTCCATACATCCACCACCCTCTCTCTGAAAAAATACTTCCTCACATTGCCCCTGAGCCGTCCCCCCTCTTTCTTCAGATTGTGTCCCCTCGTTCTTGCACATCTCTTTTTCTAAAAGATGCTAGCCTCTTGGACTTTGTTGATTCCACTGAGGTACTTAAACGTTTCTATCATGTCCCCCCTCTCTCTCCTTTCCTCAAGGGTATACATATTAGGCTCCTTTAGTCTGTCCTCATATGGCTTCTCTTGCAGACCCTGCACAATTTTAGTTGCTCTCCTCTGAACTGCCTCCATCCTGCCTATGTCATTGTGGAGATGGGGTCTCCAGAACTGGATGCAGTACTCCAGATGGGGTCTAACCAACTGTCTGAACAGGGGGATAATAACTTCCTGTTTTCTGCTGGTGATGCCTCTCCCTATTCATCCCAGTATCCCCCCAGCCCTCCCTACCACCTTCTCACATTGCTTGCCAACCTTAAGGTCATCTGATATGATTACCCCCAGGTCCCTTTCCATTTTTGTTGTTGTTACTACCTCCCCTATTGTGTAATCTTCCCCTGGGTTTGTTTCCCAGGTGCATTACTTGCACTTCTTTGCATTGAATCAAGCTGCCATACTTCTTACCATTCCTCCAACCTTGCCAAGTCCTTTCTCATCCTTTCTATGCCTCCTTGTGTATCAACCCTGTTGCAGATCTTTGTGTCATCTGCAAAGAGGCATACTTTTCCTTCCAGTCCCTCTGCAATGTCAATTATAAAGACATTAAAAAGGACAGGACCCAGTACTGAACCCTGTGGTACCCCACTAGTAAACCCCCTTTCTTCAGAGTGGACTCCATTTACAATTACCTTCTGTGTCCTGTTGTTCAGCCAATGTTTTACCCAGGCTACCACCCTGGGACCCACTCCCAGGCTGGTTAATTTGACTACTAATCTTTTGTGTGGGACTGTGTCAAATGCCTTGCTGAAGTCTAGGTAGGCTATGTCCACAGTCCCTCCCTGGTCTACTACTTTGGTCACCCAGCAAAGAAATCAATTAGATTCATCTGACATGACCTTCCCACTGTGAACCCATGCTGCCTTGGGTCCTGTGCCCCACTGGCCTCTAGGTACTCAACAATTCTATCCTTCAGAAGTGATTCCATCACTTTCCCTACCACAGAGGTCAAACTGACAGGTCTGTAGTTTCCTGCCTCTGTCTTGGTCCCACTTTTGTGAAGGGGAATCACATCCACCTTCTTCCAGTCCTTGGGTACCACACTATCCTCCCATGATTTGTTAAAAAGGGTAGTCAGTGGTGCCACTAGTTCTCTGCTTAATTCTTTTAGAATGCTAGGGTGAATTCCATCTGACCCCATTGCTTTGTCCACCTTCAGTTTTAGGAGTTCTTTCAGAACCTTTTCTTCTGTGAAAGGACTGGGATCGACCCCCACCTCCAGAGTGCTTCTGTTAATTGGATTTGGCACCTCCCCCACTTCCTCTTTTGTGAATACTGAACAGAAGTATTCATTCAGTATCCCTGCTTTTTCACTGTCACTCTCTGCCCACCCATCATCCATTCTATTCAGCCTCACTATCCTTCCCTTTGTCTTTCTACACTTCCTGATATACCTATAAAAGGTTTTATCCCCCTCCTTAACTGAGTTAGCTATCTTTTCCTCAGTTTGTGCCTTTGCTATTCTAACTACCCTCCCTGCTTCCTTCTGCCTTAATTGGTACAGTCCTCTGTTCTGCTCCTACTGTGTTTCCTTATACTTCCTAAATGCTATCTTTTTCTCCCTAACCTTCACCGCCACCTCTTTTGAGAACCATAGTGGCTTTTTCTTTCATTTTGATTTGTTTATTTGCTTCACACAAAGGCTTGTTGCCTCTGTGATGGCAGTTTTGATATTTCGCCATTGTTGCTCCACCCCGCCTTCTAGCCTGTTTGCTAGTGCTTTTCTAAGGCACTCTCGCATCTTGCCCAAGTCAGCCCTCCTGAAGTCCAGAACCCTCACTTTTGTATGGCTTGACTCTGTAGCTGAGTTTATCGTGAACCACACTGTTTGGTGGTCACTTGTTCCCAAATGGCTACCCACTTCTAGATCTGAGATCCTCTCACTGTCCCCATTTGAGAGTGTGAGGTCTAAAATTGCTCCCTCACAAGTAGGTTCCAAAACTAGATGTCTGAGGCATGCCACATGAAGGGCATCAAGAATGGCCCTGCTTTTGGGTGTGGCTGCCATAAAGGTGCTCCAGTTAACATCTGACATATTAAGGTCCCCCATCAACAGTATCTCCCCTTTCTCTGTGATCCTAAGTATGTCTTCTATCATGTCTTTGTCCATTCCTTCCCCCTGACATGGGGGTGTATATACAACCCCTGTGTGGACTGTGGTGCCATTTCCAGTCTCTAAGGTGACCCACAGTGCCTCCTCTCCTCCCTGTTTACTCTTTTGTTCAGTTGCTTTTATCCCTTCCCTTACATAGAGAGCTACTCCCCCCATTCTGCCCTCTCTGTCTCTCCTGTAGGTTGTATATCCTGGTATGTTAACATCCCAGACATGGTTCTCTGTGTACCATTTTTCTGTGACTGCTACAATATCCAGGCATCCCTCTTCCATCAAGGCCACCAGTTCAGGGAGCTTGTTGCCCAGACTATGGGCATTGGTACTCATTACTCTCCATTTCTTGATGGCCTTACACCTTTTTGCCCTATCCCTGTCCTTATTGCATTTGTCACTTTCTCCATTTACCCCTGCGCTTCTCCCTGTCGACATCTCTATGTTGGTGTCTACCTCACTTAGTACCCTGATATTTTGGAGGGACTAGGATTTCCCTGCTCCTTTCCTGTGCCTCCCCCCTTGGCTAGTTTAAATGCTTGTCAATTAAGTATTTAAACCTATCACCTAGGATCCTGGTTCCCCTCCTAGACAGATGCAGACCATCATGCCAGTATAGGCCTGCATCCCTCCAGGTGGACCCCCAGTCCCCAATGAAGCCAAATCCCTGAGCTCTGCACCAGTTTTTCAACCACTGATTGAATCCCATGATGTGGAGCACCCTAGTCTCACTCATGCCATAGACAGACAGCACCTCTGAGAAGGTTACCATGTGTGCTATTTGTCTAAGGCCCCTCCCCATCTCTACAAATGCTTTTTGCACTGCTCTGATCCTTTTCTTAGCCTGGTCATTTGTCCCTAGGTGGACAATGACATCCAGCTCCCTCCCCTGTGCAGCTGCTCCTGCGATCCTGAGGATTCGCTCCCTGTCCCTCAAAGCCATGGCACCAGGCAGGCAACTTACCTCCCTCTCCCCTTCCTCCCCCAGTTTTACCTTCCTAATAATGGAGTCCCCAACCAGGAGTTATATGGGACCAGAACTGTTTCAGGCCCATTAGGTTCCGTCCTTGTAGGTTTTGTAGGTTACTCTTCTTAGCATTTTTTAATTCCCATTTACATGTGTTATGCAGTTGTCTGTATAGTTGCCAATCATGAGAGAGGTCAGATGTTTTGAAGGTTTTCCATGTGTTATTCCTATCTTTCAGGAGCATTTTGAGCTCTCTGGATATCCCCTTTGACTGTTGACCCCGACTCTGATTTGTTTGAGTGGGGCATGTTTATTTGCTATGAATAGGAAGTTATTAGCAAAGAAGTCTTGTGTATCATCAGTAGTGCGGAGCATTTTTACTATATCCTACTCTACCCCAGCTAGTGAGTTAAGAAAGGAGAATATTTCAAATTTTGAAAAATCTTGGGCCTAGATAGTACTTTGGGGAGGATTTGGGTACTTTTTCTTCCAAATTCCAAAGATTGGGGCATAGTCATTTATCGAGTCAGCAAACATGTTTACCACTTTGAAGTTGTCAGGTTTTATGGCAATGATCCAATCAAGAGTAGTGTGATTACTAGTTTTGGTATTAAGTCTTGTGGGAACATTTACAAGTTGCATGAGTTGAGTCCCAAGTAGGGCACTCTTTATACCTCCTCAAATGTTCTGAGACCAGTGCAAGTTAAGGTCTCCCAAACATATTCTCTCCTGACTTGGAAGATTGACTAGTGCCTCAGTTAGGGTTTTATGGGCTTTTGCTGTGGCTTTGGGTGGATTGTAGATGTAGCCTACAGTATCTGTAGAGACTTTGCCCCACCTAGTACCAGTTGGATGAACACAGCTTCAAAGTCTGAGTTTATTAGCACAGGGGTGGGGACTAGGGAGACCTTCATTGATAACTTCACGTGTATGAGGAAACCCCCTGGCTTTTTTCACTTGCCTATCCTGTCTGAAGGTTATGAATCCAGGGAGTTCTACTTCTTGGGGTAATATGTTCAGTTTAAGCCATGTTTCAGAGATGGCTATAACATCCAGATTGTAGACTTTAACCCATGCTTCTAGTTCATGCAGCTTGACCCTGAGACTGTTAATGTTCAAATGGACTATTTTTATTCCATGAGTATTATGCCAAATTGCATTGGCGGGAGATCCAATTTTTACATTATCTGGGTGAGGTCCAGGATTGAATTCAGCATTGCCAACCAGTAGTTTTAGCATTGTTTTCAGTAGTTTCATGAGTGATACTGTAGGGGGTGGTTTAGCTGTACCCTCCATATCTATCAGAAAGGTACATATTTTATAGCAGTTGCCATTTTCTGCAAGACCATGAAGGATAATATGTAAGGGGGTTCTGTAGTGAGGCAATGGGTAGCATTTAGTTAGGTGGTGATGTTGTGTTAGGAAATCATGCCCATCATTTAAGTTGGGTTTAAGTTTATTAGGTTTATACACAGGAACTTTATGTAGGTGAGGGGAAAGTGCGGTTCCTTTAACTTCCATGTCCTTCCTGCATAGGGTGTTGCTGAGACACCAAGGAGTAGGAATAGGGTAGAGATGTGGGAAGGGGGGTTAGACTCCAGCCCTTTGAGTGCACTGCCTGTCTTTCCTCTGTTTAAAATACTCAACTTCTCCACTTGGGGTAAAGGGAAAGACCTATTTCTAGAAGTTACAATTTCTCAAACTCAAAAAGAAATGCTTATGGCTCAGTCCCAGAACTGTATAGATCTAGATTACCTCTATTAAATTACATTATATAGTTATTCGATTAGAGCTGGGAGAAAACCAAAGAGTTGTGGGCAACATTGTTCTAACCTTGTTTCCACTGACTCTAGTAGTTATAAGCTTAGTAACAAATTAAAAACTATAGAAGAGTGGGCAACAAATAATGGGATGATGTTAAATCCTGACAAATGCACTGTGTTACACTATGGCAGAAATAACCCAAGATAATAACTCACCCCTGAAAGTCTCAGTAACAGAGAGGGACTTGGGTATCACCATAAATGATAAGCTCACCTTCATAGATCAATGTACTAAGGTAGCCATAACATCTAACTCACTTTTGACTAGAATTAAAAGAGCATTTGTCTCTAGGATTCAGGAATGCATTATTCCTCTTTTTAGGACTTATGTTAGGCCCCATTACAATTATGGGTCCCAGTTTTGGAACCCATATATTAGACAAGATATTTCCAAAATTGAGAGAATACAAAGGAGGGCAACTAAGTTAGTACCTAGACTTGCAAGTTATGACTACCATACTCGACTGAATGAAACTGGATTACATTTATTACAAATCAGATGTACCAGAGGTGATCTGTTATTATTATACAAGACCTCAAACTCCCAGGACTTAATGTGCCAATGTGGTTTAAAATTCTTGAATAGAAAGAGTTCTCCTAGACTACATAACAAATAGATTGAGGTAGCTAAAACAAGACCTAACAAAAGACAACTATTTCACAATAAGAACTGCAAGACTATGGAACATTTTACCACAATGTTTGGTAGATTGTAATTCAATCCAGTCCTTTAAAAAGGCATTGGACCAGTGGTTAGAGTCAAATAGCATTGAGGTTTAATTTATCCACCATAGTGGTGGGGAACAGTCTCGATGGGCAATAGCCTTCTTCTGTCCCTTATTACCAAAATAAGTAACCAAAGTACGTAACCTAGGGGAGAGTGCAGATAAATGATATGATGTTGAAGTAGTTACCCTTTTGAACAAGTTCAACTACTGTATGTAAGTGCACTAGTGATGATATGGATTAGTTATACCAATTGATTATCTGTCTAGCTGGTATAGTAACATATCTACTAACTACTGTACATGTCTTTATCAGCAATCTAGGAATGGGAGTGCAGAAAGCCTTACATAATGAGGAGCAAAAATGGCCTGACAGTGTTCAGGCTACAAATATGGGTTCATTTTAGGCTTATGCTAGATTAATTTACCCCAAGTGGGCAAATATCTGTGACAGTGTATGCAAGTTCCATTTCAGATAGCTCCAACTATCCATTGAAATAAGGTATGGATTAGTATACTGAGACTAGATACTACCATGTCTACAAGGTGGAGGAGGGGAAGTAGGACATACCATTTGCAGGGGTGCAGAACTGACCTGATTGATTCAACAGCTGTCTGACCCTATAAAAATAAAACTAGTAAAGGGCAGAAGGGTGGGCGGGAAGAGCTATGCGTTGTCATGCCTCCACACCGGTTCTGCAGTACCTGTAATGTTTTTCATTGTATATTGGGGGCAGGGAGGATAACTCCAGAGCCCTCATGACCCTCCGTGCTGTCTCTCCAATGGACTGTCCCTCCATCTGAGTACTGAGGGAAGAGCAGCTGGGGAAGACAAAAAAGGCAGGTAAGAGGGGTGGACTTGGCTAGCCGTAATCCTGTGGGAAGGATCTGGTACTTGTTCTGCTTTTTTACATGGGACTCACAAAGTACAAGCTCAAGAACCACACAGGTGACCATGTAAGTGCTTTATCTTAACGACTGTATGTTACTATGGCTCTGTGAATACCATGACTGCCTAGACAGTAATTGTGTTTTGTTGTCTGTGTCTGTAGTTTTTTGTCTTTTGTGTGCTCAAAACTTGGAGTAACTCAGTCAGTCTTCACCTTTTTCTTCAGTGAACATCACCTGAATCATCATTTTGAACAATACAGCACTGGTATGAATACATTTTTTCAGGAATAACTTTTAAGGATTCTGCTTGAAGATTTAAAGATTCTAATCCTGTCAGTGTGGTATACCCAGACTATGCAAATGCTTTTGACCAGGTGCCACAAAAGGAAGTAGTTAATGCTCTGGTTTGTTTTGAATTTCCTGTAGAACTAATTAAATGGGTCAGGGCATGGCAATGAAATCGGAAACAGTGAATATGGATAAGGGGGTACTACTCTGAGTGGAGGGATGTGAACAGCGGAGTTTCTCAGGGATCTGTCTTGGGATCATCACTGTTTAAAATATTTATATCAACAATGCAAACTTCTAATGTAGCATGAATATTGATGTTTGCTGATGTTACAAAATTAGAAACAATAGTAAACAGTGAAACAGCTATGGTTAATTTCCAAAATGAAATATATATCCTGGGAGCATGGACTTAAAAACACGAGCTTAAATTTAACAGAGATAAATGTAGAGTGATGCATTTGGGTCACAACAATAAACAGTGCAAATTCTTCCTTAATGGGGAGGAAGTAACAACTACTACCAGGGAAAGAGATTTAGGCATTATTATAACAGACAATTTGAGGTTCGATAGCCATGCAAGAGAGGTCATCCAAAAGGGAAACAATATTTTTGGCTGTATACTGAGACATATTAAAAGTAGAGAACCTAGAGTCATTGTGCCATTGTACTCTACCCTGGTCAGACCGTACCCAGAGTATTGTATGCCATCCTGTGCTCCACAAACTAAGAACAGCATTAGGTAGTGTCCAGAGAAGGGCTACTAAATGAATTGCAAATCTGAATAGGGTCTTTTATGTTGAGAGATTGACTGAGTTGGACATGTTTTCCTTAGAGTATAGGAGGAAAAGACATTACTTGTGCTTAATATATAAGGCCTTCCATGAAGAGAGACTCTGGGAGTGAATCTGATTAAATATAAATATGCACAAAAAAAGCAAAACACAAGATGAAATGAGTTACAGTTAAGGGGCAAGATATTCAGAACTAACAGAAGAGGGGGTGGAGAAATCAGATAATAGTGAACAAATGGAATTCCCAACCAGAGTCAGTTGTATATTGTACAACCATGAGGGGATTTAAAGTAGCTCTGGAGAATCACATGGGCAGTCTATGTAGGAAATATCACTACTGATATGTGGTGAGTCATCATTGGCTAGTGCCAAACTACATGATTTCCCTCTTTGAAACCTATGAATCCAACAAAATGGCTTCAGCAAGATCCTACAGCTTTAAGATTCCTGCTGTTTTATTACCAGTTAATTCTCCAAAGGACTAATTGTTCTCTTCTTATCTCTAACATTGCTGTGAGGCATTCCACAGACCTGATTCTTGCTTGTTGACATCTAGTATCCTGTTTCCTCCTAGCTGCTTTCAGTCAACCATGCTTTCTCCTCTGGAACTAATTAAGTTAGGGCATTGGTGTGGAACTGCGGTGATTGGTGACTGCCTCAGACTATCAAGATATATAACTGAGTGTTTATATCTGCTGGAAACAAATCTAGTGTGCATATTCACTATGATTATGGGCCCCTCAAACTTAGTCTAGGAGACTGATCTGTGTATTCCTTATTTGCCATTTGTTCACTGTAAACTCATATGCTTGCCTTTAAGACTTAAAAAGATTCCCCAAGTTAGTTTTAATAAGATTTGCACCATATGTTGTGGTGCCTTACCTCTGTGACACAGCAACTGGATATATCTGCTAAAAATTCATTGTCGTATTTACAAGCAGAAGAGATCATAAATTTGTCCCCAGCTGATCCCTTCCACTTCCCAGTCTTGGGAGCTGCCTGTGATCTGCCCCTTCACTCAGGCCTGCAATAACATGTACCCAGGGAGAGTGTGGGGATGCACTCAATTAAAGTCTATGGGAGGCAACTTTTACATAATTTTTATATATTGTAACAGTCATTTTATGATTAACCAAGGGCATTGGGTGACTAACAAGGCCCTTTTTTTCCTATATGTAATTTTTGGTGTTTTCCCTGTTTGTAACCCAGACCCGGGACCCCAGCAGACACGTACATGTGCATGTATGGAGGCCCATGTTCATGCCGGGTATTGGCTTGGCTCCTTCTGTCTCACACCTGGCATTCACAGCCACCACCCCCCCCCACTTGTGCTTTCCATGGGAGCTCCACCTGGTGGGAGCGTAACTATGAGGTGAGCAGACAACCACCCCTAGGAGAGGGAGAGCTGCCTATGGCAGCTCAGTCCCACTCTGATCCTACCCCTATGCTGGCTTCTCAGTGGCCTGCAGCCATTCCCAAACCTGAGTCACCAGCATAGAGTGGGGTAAGATGTCCAGCGCTTTAGCCCTCAGCACCACTGGACCAGCTCAACAAGGCCCTTTTTAGTCAGCCGTTGCCCTTGGTTAATCACAAAATGACCATTATGATATATACAAATGTTGTAAAAGTTGCCCCCATAGACTTTAATGGCATGCATCCCCATGCTCTCCCTGGCACCTGTCATTATGTGCTTGAGCACGGGGATGGATCTTAGGCAGCTCCCAAGACCGGGAAGTGGAAGAGATCGGCTGGGGACAAATTTATGATTCCTTCCACTTGTAAGTAAGACAACAAATTTGTATCAGATACATCCAGATGGTGTGTTGCAGCGGTAAGGCTCCACAATATGTGGTGCAGACTGTTAACTTAGTGAATCTCTTTAAATCTGTGTCCCAAATGGACCACTGTTCTGCTTTCAGAACTTGATCTCTTGTGTTTCACCAGTTAGACTCAGACCTACAGAACACATACTAGGACTATTGTTTGCAAAGCTCTCTACTGCTTGCCTCCAAGTCTACTAAATGGTTGACAGTACATTGTTATTTGCTACTGCCTTGTCTTGCATGATGGGGGTGTAGGCAACATTCTGTTTAAAGTGTTTTATTGGCTGAGCCTTGTCAGGCACTTAAGTTCAGTCCTGCAAAAAAAGCTACAAAGGTTTCTGCCAAAAAAAAGTTTTGCTCTGCATTCCCTTGTCCCTTGTGAATATCCCCCTTACCTCTACAGTAGTACTGCTAAACATCTCATCTGAGTGATCTGCATATTTGGGTACTAAATATGAGTATGGGGCTATAGTTCTCTCTGCTGATAGTGAATTTTCTGTATAATACTGGTTGCTGACCACCCTTACAGAATCTCTATGGTAGCACTGCTAACACCCTACCTGGGTGGATTGTGTCCTAAGGTTACCTGGTCAGGGACCTACCAGAATTGGCTGCTGCTAGTACCAACTCCTGAATGGTGACAGTGTTTAAGCTGTTCATTTCTGGTTCTGTCACCAACACTGCCATTGTAATTTTGCTAACAACTCTCATGGTGCATTGTGTCCTGCATCTATGGATAAGTGACCTACCTGTTTTACTTGCAAACTGCTGTCACCCTCCCTTGCTACAATCATATTCCTTGCAATATTAATGCTGCTGACCTGCTTACACACAGCATTGACACCTGAACCTATAGAACCCTCAGAGATAAAGGCGTCTCTCTTCCTTGGTTCCACACTGATACCAAGGCCTACATATCCCCCTGAACAACCATGTAGTAGCAGAAATCTCCATATGGCCCCCACATTGGACACCTAACCCTGGTGGCACATGTGGAGAGCTACGGATTTGCCCAACATGGCCATGACTCCAGCACCACACATCTCCCTCTTCTTCCTAGGAGTAAAACTTGGAGACTAAAGCACTACCTCACAGCCACCACAGGCCTTACAATAATGTTACTTCTTCATTCCAGCAATGTCCATCCCAACCTAGACCATGCTGGTAACTCTGAATCTGGCACCCACAGCCAAGGACTGCCGAACATAGTCTCCCTAAATATCAGTAGTCTATAACCCTAAATTTGCTTGGTTCAAAGCCATGGTTGACTTAGTGCAGCCAGACATTATTTGTCTAACTGAAATGTGGCTCAGTTCACACATACCTGATCCACTATCTGATTGCCAGGCTTCAATATCTTCAGGGAGGATAAAGTAGGCAAATGGGGTGGGGGCTGCCTTATCTACCTCAGATCAGACCTGCAAGCCTCTAAAATCAAGATCAAAGACCTAACCAGGGACTGTGAATGCCTATCAATAAAGCATTTGATAATGTGAGGGCACACATCTTTTTTCATGCTGTCTGTATTTATACAATAGGGGTGAGCTGATACCTGGTGTGATAAATCCATGTATCTTCACCCTCGTGTGATAAATAGAAGATGATGTGCACACTATGAAAATACCAGGCATTTATACACACAGTGTATCATCACCATTTATCCACTTAGTGTACATATTATTTCGCTCTCCAGCTCATTTCTCACGCTGTACCATGCCATGCTGTGGAACCAAAGAAAAAGAAAACAAATGAATCAGCTCACCCCTACTGTATAACTGGGAAATGTGATGTCCCAGTGTGTGCTACCCTATGTATCTCAACTTGTAGACAGTGACTTGCACTCTGCGGGCTCGCTTATGCTATGCCACTCGCGGAGCCAAGTTCACTGTCCACTGGTTGTGATACATAGTGTATCACATGCCGGGAAATCGCGCATTCCTTATATATCCCACTGGGTAAACAGAAACTGGGCAGAGAGTCACATATTAACTACCTCATGCAACTCAATCAAAACTGGCAAGTTGCTGTTACTGGTGACTTTAACATTAACTGGCATTCTAAGTTCAGCACAGGTCATAGGGTTTAACATGTCTTCCAGTTTCTCACATAAATGGTCATGGAGCACACCAGGATCAATTATAAAACTGACATCATGATGTTAATTGACTGGGTACAAGTTACACACCCTGATAGGGTTAAGGTTGTCAAAGTTCTTCAAGATACCCTAAGTGACCTCTCCCTATACAATATCTATGGGCAGTTAAACAGACAAGGCACCCACACCCTCTGATCACAGTCAGCCAAGTTTTAAACAAAATGAAGGTGCCTGAATTAAAATCTTTCTTGGCCCAAATTTATTGGATTTTCATAGATGCCGTTCCTGATACTGACTTGCCCCCTCTGAGTTCATGCATGCTTGTGATAAATTTGCACCCTTTAAAAAACACAAGATAACAGGAACACCATCTGGATGGATTGCCCTCAAACTCCTTGATTGCATCGGGGACAAGGATAATCTGTGGGCACTGGCCAGGGAAACAGTGTCCTCTATCCACCTGCAAAGGTACAAGGAGATCCATAATAAGTGCATCATTATGATTAGAAAGGCCAACTCTGACTTCTTTAAGGACCAACAGACCCAAAACTGCAGCAATGGCAAAAGATTCTGGGACAACATCTCAGAGCTCCTTGGCAAGAGAGTTAAAACCACTCCTCAAATGCTCATGGCAGAGAGCTGAGAGGTCCTTGATCCCACCAAAATGACCAGTTACTCCAACACAGCCTTTACTGGCATCAGTTCCATCATCCCTACTAAGCTTCCCCAGACCCCCTTGCAGGGAAGCCAGTTCTGAAGTCTCCCAGTTGGTGGGCTCTGAACCAGGATACCCTAAATTCTGCTTTACAGCTTTTTCAGTGAAATACGCTTCAAAATACATCAGCAAGGTACTCAGCAAAACTAAGTGTAGAAGAGATTTGGTTACTATGAAACGTCTTGTCCTTGCAATAAAGGAGCTTTCCAACCCTATCTTATATATATTGACTACGAAGTCCTTCAACTTGGTCAACCATAAGCACTTACTTAACAAACTCCTCAGCCTGGATTTGTCACAGAACACAGCTGACTGGTTCCACAGCTATCTCATCAATCGCGCCCAGCACATGAAGCTTAATAAATATTTTTTTTAAACTTTATGTTTATTAGATTAAAACAAACATACAGTCTGTACACAAGTATTGCATTACCAAAGCTTGATAAATATTTGACCAACACTAGGGGAATATCTATTTGCGTCCACCAGGGCTCCATCTTGGGTCCACTCCTATTTTGTCTCTTCATAAAGCAATTACCTGATGCCTGTCAGACAGCAAACATATTACTGTATGCCGGTGATGCTGTCATCTATTCCAAAAATCCTGACCTTGACAGCCTCACTACTTCTTTCCAAAGTAACTACAGGTCACTAGAAAGCTGGTTTTCCAACAACAAACTGGTCCTCAGTTACAAAAACACAAAAAAATAAGATCATGTTCTTCTCTAGCTCAGAGGACAGTTCCACTGTTTATCATCTGAAACAGTCAGGGACAAAACTTTGAACAGGTGGAGACCTTCAAATACCTTGAAGTAACTCAGAATGACACCTTATCTTTTGTCCTTGTGTTGACCATCTGGTGTCCATAGTTAACAGAAGACTGGGTACCCTGCTATGGCAAGCTGTTAGGGACATAATTCAGAATCTCTGGTTGTATAATAAAACACACACTATATGGTGAAATACATACATCATATAGTGAAATATATACATTATATAGTGAGCTACATACACAATGTAGTGAACCACATACAGTATCTACTGAAATATATACATCGTATAGTGAAATACATATATTGTATACTGAAATACATATATTATATAGCGAAACACATACACTATATAGTGAAGTGCTTACATTGCATAGTGAAATACATACACTATCTACTGAAATCCACATACTGAATACTGAAAATCCACATACACTATATACTGAAACAAATGTACTATGTACTGAAACATATACACTACCTATTGAGATACATACACTGCAGACTGAAACATCCACATAAACTATCTACTGAAACAAATACTCTATAGATTGTAACACATACACTATATATTGAGAACAAACTGCATACACTATATACTGAAACAAATACACTATATATTGAAATACATACACTACACATTGAAAAAAGCATATACACTATATACTGAAACAAATAAACTATATATTGAAACATCTACACTTTGTATTGAAATACATACACTATCTATTGAAATAAATACACTATGCACTGAAAAATCTGCATACACTATATATTGAAACAAATATACTGTATATTGAAATACATACACTATCTATTGAAATGCATATACTACACACTGAAAAAGCACATACACTATATACTGAAACAAATACACTATATATTGAAACACATACACTATATATTGAAATACATACACTATCTGTTGAAATAAAAACACTATGCACTGAAAAATCTGCATACACTATATACTGAAACAAATACACTACATGGTGAAACACATACACTATGTATTGAAACACATACACTGTAGACTGAAAAATTCACATACTCTATATACTGAAACAAATAAACTATATACTGAAATGGACTATGTTCTGAAACTACCCATCCCCCTGCCCCTCCCCCATGAATGTCCTAGAGTTGAACTCATTGCCTGCTGCTTTCAGTTAGCTGCTAGCTTGATGAGAGGATCTCTGAAACTGCTGAGCTGAGGTAAACAAAACAGGGCTATCTCTTATTCTACTTCTTTAAGGGGGTTTTCCTTTTGTTTTGCTTGCACACCTTTAGTCAAATTTCAGACCATTGTGATGTAACAAGAAACTTTTAAAACTAATTTAAATGCTGTAGTTTATTCTTTTAAATAAGTGCTGCCTTCATTTACTGTCAGACAACACATTTGTATAGGAAGCTAATACAGGATATTCCTAACATACCTGTATACATAGGGAGCTGCATGCATTTTTCCAAGTTAAAGTGTTGATTTGTTTTATGTGTAATTAATTACTGTGTAAGTCCACCAACTTATCTGAGTTGAATGCTTGGGAAGCACTACAGGAGCTGTGGAAGTGTAAGCCAAAATCATTGCTCGTTTGTACTCTATGGACTATGTTTTAAGTTTTTATTTTAAAATATATATTTTTGCTGCAATCCCTCAGTATTCAATTTTCTTCAGGAGTTTAGCTGGCATATGCATATAATTTGCATTGTTTTTCTAAATAACTTTACTGTGAATCCTCACTGGAGGCATGCACAGTCTGTTTTGGGGTTTGAGCTTCTCAAACTCTGTTTTCTTTTTCCCATAGAGATTTTTATCTCCTTAGTCACCCTGCTACCCCTTTGCCCACTGACATCTCCAGCCCAATCACTTACCATCCACAGGACATATTTGCTCTGAGATCCCCCCCCACTCACATCCCCCGTGTTGGGGCCAGGATGGGGAGGGCCATTGACAAGGAGACACATATATGAGCAGAGCCCGTTTAGCAGTGCAAAATCTGCGGCAGGTTGTTGGATCATTTTGCCATTAGGGGGTTTCCTACCTTTGGTTTCATCCCCTGGGCAGCCAAGCATGGAATGATGCAATTGCATAAAAAGACACATGCTTCCTTTGTGCCTGCCTGAGCCCTCCCCCTTATGCAACTCCACTGCCCTGCCAGCCCTCCTCAGCAAGGTGGATGTTGAAGAGCGGGGTGGTCAGACTTCCCCTCACTGAGAGGAGAGCATTCCATGAGATGCTCAATCATATCTCCCCCCTCCCCCAACTAACCCTTGTGCAACTCAGGTCCACCCCCAAAACTGGGCCACTGGCATGGGAGGCAGTGCAATCACCACCAAGCTGCTAGGCCAGCCCACCAGACTGTGTTTTTATAAGTAAATAAAGACAGCATATAGGTAAAAGAAGAAAACAAACTGTATTTTAACTAGTCTGTTATAAACATTTTAAGTCACATCACAATGTTTTGAAATTGGATAAAGGTTTTGCAAGCAAAATACGATAAAACAATACATAAAGAGATAGATAAGTTAAACCTTTTATGTTTACCTTCTGCATCTTAGAAGGCATCGTCCAGGATTTTTAGTCAATTAGGGCCCCATTTTCAGAAGGTTAGCGTGCAGAGCTAAACATTACACTGTGGGAACAGCATGGTTGGATCGGTGTTGTATTCAGCATCACTTGATGCTACCCTGATCATGTGCATGTGCATATATACTACTACGGCCCCATGTAAATGAGTAATCCTCTCCTGCATACAGAGCACAGTGCTGTATAAAAGGTTTCTTTAGTGACCATAAGTACCTCCCTCTACATTTTATACTCAGCCTTTAGGCTTCTAGTACCTAGATGCTTGATTTTGCACTTTTTGGCTTTGAACCCGAACTTCCATGTCCCATAGCACTCCATAAGTTTTCTAATGTCCCCACTCATTCTCTCCATCTGCACCTATCAACGCTATTACAGATTGTGGTATCATCTACAAAAAGGCATATCTCCCCTTCCAGTTCTTCTGTTATGCCATTTATAAAGACACTGAAGAGGATGTGTCCCATTACTGAGCCCTCCGGCACCCTACTGGTCACTCTCTCCTCACTGGAGGGAGTGCCATTTACCACCACCTTCTGTGGCTGTGCGCTATCTCAGGTGCAGCACTTAGGAGTGCACAACACTAATCTGAAAATGGGGGCCCACATACCACTGTAACAGGACTAGCACTGCATTGTGATAAGCATGGCTGATACTATTTTATAAAGCATTCTTCTGTGCAGTGCTAACCTGCTAATGTGGCACTATTTTTTTTTTGCACAGGATTACTAATTGCAACCAGGTGCTCATACAACTGGGGGTTACTCTAATGCATATAAGGTGTACAGGTATACTAAATGCTTTCTTGAAGTGTTAACACACTGTGTGGTTAGTGCTAGTTAATGATTCTGGGAATCGTGTTTTAACTGCACACATGCAGCCTGCCAGCAACCCCCCACACACATACACACACAGTCAGTTCTGGACAAAATAAAAAAACAAGCATTTGTCAATGCTGAATGTTGATTGCATTGGTCCGTTGAGCTCACTCACTGGCCCTCTGTCACTCTCTCATTCTGTTTCTCCCAGTGCTGCAGGCTGCTGTTTTGTACTGAGCTTCTTCCTGCGTTGGCACCCTTTTCTGTCCACAAAGAAATCCGCAGATGGCCTGACAGAGCTCCGTTGAGGTGGGTCACTCCCCCCCTCTGACTCCCTCATTCTGTTTCTCCTTGTGCTGCAGGCTGGCCTTTTGTACTGGGCTCCTGCCTCTGTTGGTGGCTTTTTCTGCCAACAAAGAAATCTCCTGTAGTCCCAACACAGGTCTGTTGAAGTTGATCACTCCCCCTCTGTCACTCACTCGTTCCGTGCCTGACAGCGCTGCAGGCCGGCCTCTTGTATTAGGCTCCTGCCTGCATTACCTCCTTTCTGCCCACAAAGGAATCCCCGGCAGTGCGATAGAGCTCTGTTGAGCCCATCCTCCCCTCTCTCACTGACTCATTCTGTTTCTGCCACCGCTGCAGGCTGTCCTTTTGTACTGGGTCCCTGGGTGCATTGCTGCCTTTTTCTACCCACAAAGAAATCCGCAGCAGTCCCAACAGAGCTCTGTTGAGCTCACTCACTCCACTTCCCTCACTCTCACACTGGTTCTGTGTCTCCTGTCGGTGCAGGCTGTCCTTTTGTACAGAGTTTCTGCCTTCATTGGCTTATTCTGCCCACAAATAAATCTGCAGCAGTCCTGACGCAGGTCCATTGAGCTTGCTCACTCCCCCTCTCTAAGTCACCCATTCCATTTCTGCCTGCACTGCAGGCTGGCCTTTTGTACTGGGCTCCTGCCTACATTGCTGCTTTTTCTGCCCACAAAGAAATCCGCAGCTGTCCCGACAGAGCTCCATTGAGGTCACTCACTCCCTCCCCTTTTCTCACTGGCTCATTCTTTTTCTCCTGGTGCTGCAGGCTGCCGTTTTGTACTAGGCTCCTGCCTTTGTTGGCACCTTTTTCTGGTCACAAAACAATCTGTGGCGGTCCTGACAGAGCTCCGTTGAGCTAACTCACTCTCCCTTTCTCACTCTCTTGTTCTGTTTCTGCCAGTGCTGCAGGCTGCCCTTTTGTATTGGGCTCCTGCCGGCATTGCTGCCTTCTTCTGCCCACAAAGAAATCTGCAGCAGTTACGATAGAGCTCTGTTGAGCTCGCTCAGTCCCCCCTCTCACTCACTTGATCTGTTTCTCACGCTAATGCAGGTTGCCTTTTTGTAGTGGGCCCCTGCATGCATTGCTGCCTTTTCCGCCTAAGAAGAAATTCAAAGAAGTTCCCAACAGAGCTCCGCTTGAGCTCACTTACTCCCCCATCCTTCACTCGTCATTCTGTGTCTCTCGCTGCTGCAGGCTGTCCTTTGTACTGGGCTTCTGCCTGTGTTGGCACCTTTTTTGCCCACAAAGAAATTCTGAGCTGTCCTGACAGAGCCTGTTGAGGTCACTTACTCTGCCTGTCTCATTCACTCATTCTGTTTCTCCTGGCATTGCAGACTGCCATTTGTAGTTGGCTTCTGCCTCTCTTGGCACCTTTTTCTGCCCACAAAGAAATCTCAGCAGTCCCAACAGAGCCCGTTGAGCTCGCCTCCCTCTCTTACTCAATCATTCCGTTTCTGCCAGTGCTGCAAGCGACCCTTTGTACTGGGTTCCTGCTCATGCTGCCGCCTTCTTCTGCCCACAAAGAAATCTGCAGCAGTCACAATACAGCTCCATTGAGCTGGCTCACTCAGTCCCCCATTCTCACTCTTTCATTCTGTTTCTTCCACGCTGAAGGCTGTCCTTTGTACTGGGCCCCTACATGCATTGCTGCTTTATCTGCCCACAGAGAAATCCACAGCAGTCCCAGCAAAGCTCAGAGCTCACCCACCCTCCTCACTCGCCGTTCTGTGTCTCCCAGTGCTACAGGCTGCACTTTTGTACTGGGTTCCTGCCTGCATTGGCAGCTTTTTCTGCCCACAAAGAGATCTGCAGCAGTCCTGACACAGCTCTGTTGAAGTCGCTCACTCCCCCTCTGTCACTCGCTCGTTCCTTTTCTGCAGGCGCTGCAGACTGGCCTTTTGTACTGGGCTCCTGTGTGCATTGCTGCCTTTTTCTGCCCACAAAGAAATCTGCAGCAGTCCCAACACAGATCCATTCAGCTTGCTCTCATTCCCCTTCTCTCACTCGCTCATTCTGTTTCTGCCAGTGCTGCAGGCTGCCCTTTTGTACTGGGCTCCTGCCTGTGTTGCCGGCTTTTCATGCCTACAAAGAAATGTGCAGCAGTCATCATAGAGCTCCACTGACCTCGCTCACTCCCCCTCTCTCACTCACTCATTCTGGTTTTCCTGCCACTGCAGGCTGCCCTTTGTACTGGGCCCCAGCGTGCATTGCAGTCTTTTTCTGCCCACAAACAAATCTGCAGCAGTCCCAAAAGAGCTCCTTTGTGATCACTCACTCCCCCTCCCTCAGTCACTCATTCTGTGTCTCCTGCCACTGCAGGCTGCCCTTTTGTACTGGGCTCCTGCCTGCATTGGCGGCTTGTTCTGGCCAGAAAGAAATCTGAAGCAGTCCCGATACAGCTCCATTGAGCTCGCTCACTCCCCCCTCTCACTCACTCATTCCGCTCCTCCCGGTGCTGCAGGCTGGCCGTTTGTACTGGGCTCCTGCCTTCATTGCTGCATTTTCTGCCCACAAAGAAATCTGCAGCAGTCACAATACAGCTCTGTTGAGCTTGCTCACTACCACTCTGTCACTCACTCATTTTGTTTCTCTTGGTGCTGCAGGCTGCGCTTGTGTACAGTGCTCCTGGCTGCATTGGCACCTTTGTCTGTCCACAAAGAAATCTGCAGCTGTCCTGACAGAGCTACGTTGAGGTCGCTCAGTCTCCCTCTGTCACACGCTCAATCTGTTTGTCCTGGCACTGCAAGCGGCCCTTTTGTACGGTGCTCCTGCCTGCATCGGTGCCTTTTTCTGCCCACAAAGAAATCTGCAGCAGTCCTGATAGAGATCTGTTGAGTTCACTCTGTCCCCCGTCTCACTCACTCATACTGTTTCTCCCACTGCTGCAGGCTGGCCTTTTCTACTTGGCCTCTGCCTGCTTTGACACCTTTTTCTGCCCACAAAGAAATTCACAGCAGTCCTGATAGTGCTCCGGTGAGTTTTCTCACTCACCCTCCCTCACTCACTCTCGTTCTGTTTCTCCCAGTGCTGCAGGCTGCCCTTTTGTACTGGGCTCTTGCGCTGGGGCCTTTTTCTGCCCACAAACAAATCTGCAGCAGTCCCAACAGAGCTGAGTTGAGCTCGGTCACTCCCCCCCACTTGTTCGATCTTAATCTGTCCCAAACACTGATTTCCCACAGCGACCATGCTATTCTCTGGCAGGAGTGCAAAAACATATTTAGACCGGATGTGAAAAATGACAGATGTACTCTTCATAAGGAGGTGTGAAAAAAGTGCCACTGTTGAAAATGTGCTGTGAAAATATTACAAATGTGCAAAGTTACAAGGGTGTGTGAAACAGTTCAATGCACACTTGTAACACAGTTATGTTATGGAGTTTCGTCACCAAATTTTCAACGAGGGCTTTTAGGTGCTCTGCTCATGAACAGTGCCACTGTCATTTTCTTAATCTGGCCCTAACACTGATTTACCACAGCGACCGCTTTATTGTAAGCGCCAACTGTGAAACCACATTTTAGTCAGGATGTGAAAAATGACAGCCGTACTGCTCATAAGGAGGTGTGAAAAAATGCCACTGTTGAAAATCTGGCATGACAATATTACAAATCGGTGAAATTACAAGGGTGTGTGGAAAGTGTGCAACACACACTTGTAATACAGTCATTTGCTGGGCTATCATCACCAAATTTTCAGCATAGGCACTTTAGAACCTCTGCTCATGAACAGTATCACTGTCATTTTCTTAATCTGTCCCGGACAGTGATTTCCCACAGCAACTGCTCTATTCTCCACTGGAAGTGTGAAAACACATTTCAGCCAGGATGGGAAAAATGACGGATGCACTGTTCAAAAGTAAGTGTGGGAAAATGGCAATGTTGATAATCTGGAGTGAAAATATAAATTCATGAAGTTACGAGCGTGTGTGCAAACTGCACAACACACGCTCATAATACAGTCAGGAGCTTAAAGGGCACACAGGCAGAAAGTAAGGAGAGAGAGAAAAAAACAGAGGAAAGAGTAAGGATTGCAAACAGTTAAGGGACCAGAAATAAGACATGATTGGAGTGGTGCAGTGCAGTAGCTGTGGAGCTGCAGTCTTCCGGGAGATGTTCTGGAGGATCCGGTGTTGTCCCATCTGCAGGCACCTCTCTGGGCTGAGAGAGGAGGTTGCTCATCTCCAGGCTGAGTTGGACAGGATTTGTGGGACCTCCTCTTCCATCCAGGGACCACAGTGCCACTGCCGTTGCCTCAGAGGTTGCCAAGAAAGAGGAGCTGTTGGACCACAGTGGGCTATGGGAGAATGAGAGTGGTGGAACAGAGGTGCATCCCTCCAGTTGTATCTCTCCACAATTCCTATGCCATTCTGGCAAAGTGTGGTTCCTCTATGGAGGCACCCACAGTGGAGACCAAGGAGGATGCTGGGAACCTCCACAAAGGAGACTCACAGGAGGGTGGCAGGGGACCCTGCAGGGGAAGGAAACAACTCCTGGTGGGGGACGCCATTGTTAGGAAGGTAGAACTGGGGGAGGAAGGGGAGAGGGAGGTAAGGTGCCTGCCTGGCGCCATGGCTTGGAGGGACAGGGAGCGAATCCTCAGGATTGCCCGAGCAGCTGCACAGAGGAGGGAGCAGGATGTTATTGTCCACCTAGGGACAAATGACCTGGCTAAGAAAAGGATTAGAGAAGTGCAGGAAGAGTTTGTGGAATTGGGAAGGGGCCTTAGTCAAGTAGCATGCACGGTAACCTTCTCGGAGGTGCTACCCATCTATAGCATAGGAGAGGCTAGGGTGTTCTGCACCATGGGATTCACTCAGTGGTTGAAAAACTGGTGTGGAACTCAGGGATTTGGCTTCATTGGGGACTGGGGTCCACCTGGAGTAATGCAAGCCTATACTGGCATGATGGGCTGCATTTGTCCGGGAGGGGAGCCAGATCCAGGTGATAGGTTTAATGCTTCATTGGCAAGCTTTTAAACTTCAAGGGGGAGCACTGGAAAGGAGCAGGAAAATCCTAGCCCCCAAATAATCATGTGGTAGTAAGTAAACACCAACATAGAGGTGTCGATAGGGAGAAGGACAGGGTAAATGGAGAAAGTGACAAAGGCAAGAAGGACAGGGATGGGGCAAGGGAGTAAGGCCATCAGGAAATGGAGGGTAATGAGTACCAATACCTGTAGTCTGGGCAACAAGCTCCTGAGCTGATGGCCTTAATGGAAGAGGGATACCTGGATATCGTGAGCAGTCACAGAAACATGGTACACAAAGAACCATGACTGGGATGTTAAAATACCAGGGTACATAACCTACAGGAGAGACAGGCAGGGAGATGAGGGAGGAGTAGCTTTCTATGTAAGGAAAGGGATAAAACAGCTGAACAAAAGAGTAACAGGGAGGAGAGGAGGCACTGTGGGTCACCTTGGAGACTGGAAAGGGCACCACAATCCACACAGGGGTTGTGTACAGACCCCCATGTCAGGGGGAAGGAATGGACAAGGATATGATAGAAGGCATTCTTAGAATGACAGAGAAAGGGGAGATACTGTTGATGGGAGACCTGAATATGCCAGATGTTAACTGGAGCACATTTGCTGCAGCCACATCCAAGAGCAGGGCCATTCTTGATGCCCTACAGGTGGCAGGAATTAGACAGCTAGTTTCGGAACCCACTCATGAGGGAGCAATCTTAGACCTCATACTCTCAAATGGGGCAGTGAGAGGATCTCAGATCTAGAAGTGGGTTGCCATCTGGGGACAAGTGACCATCAAACAGTGTGGTTCACGTTAAACTCAGCTACAGAGTCAAGCCATACAAAAGTGAGGGTACTGGACTTTAGGAGGGCTGACTTTGGCAAGATGAGAGAGTGCCTCAGAAAAGCACTAGCAAACAGGCTAGAAGGAGGTGTGGAGCAACAATGGGGAATTATCAAAACTGTCATCACAGAGGCAGCAAGCCTTTGTGTGAAGCAAATAAACAAATCAAAATGAAAGAAAAAGCCACTATGGTTCTCAAAAGAGGTGGCTGTGAAAGTCAGGAAGAAAAAGATAGCATTCCAGAAGTACAAGGAAACACAGAAGGAGCAGGACAGAGAACTGTACCAGTTAAGGCAGAAGGAAGCAGGGAGGGAAGTCAGAATAGCAAAGGCCCAAACTGAGGAAAAGATAGCCAACTCAGTTAAGAAGGGGGACAAAACCTTTTATAGGTACATCAGCGAGAGTAGAAAGACAAAGGGAAGGATAGTGAGGCTGAATAGAATGAACGGTGGGTGGGCTGAGGGGGACAGTGAAAAAGCAGGAATACTGAATGAATATTTCTGCTCAGTATTCACAAAAAAAAAGGGGGAATTGCCTAATCCAATTAACAGATGCACTCTTGATAGGGGGGTCGATCCCAGTCCTTTCACAGAAGAAAGGGTTCTGCAAGAACTCCTAAAACTGAAGGTGGACAAAGCAATAGGTCCTGATGGAATTCACCCCAGAATTCTAAAAGAATTAAGGAGGAACTAGTGAAACCACTGGCTACTCTTTTTAATAAATCATGGGAGGATGGTGGTGGTACCTGAGGACTGAGGAAGGCGGATGTGATTCCCTTCACAAAAGTGGGACCAAGACAGAGGCAGGAAACTACAGACCTGTCAGTCTGACCTATGTGGTAGGGAAAGTGATGGAGTCACTTCTGAAGGAAAGAATAGTTGAGTACATAGAGGCCAGTGGAGCACAGGACCCAAGGCAGCATGGGTTCACAGCGGGAAGGTCATGTCAGACGAATCTAATAGATTTCTTTGACTGGGTGACCAAAGTAGTAGACCAGGGAGGGGCTGTGGACATGGCCTACCTAGACTTTAGCAAGGCATTTGACACAGTCCCACACAAAAGATTAATAGTCAAATTAACCAGCCTGGGAGGAGACCCAGGGTGGTAGCCTGGTAAAACATTGGCAGGACAACAGGACACAGAAGGTAATTGTAAATGGAGTCCACTCTGAAGAAAGGGGGTTTCAGTGGGTACACGAGGGGTTCAGTATTGGGTCCAGTCCTTTTAATGTTTTCATCAGTGACATTGCAGAGGACTGGAAGGAAAAGTATGCCTTTTGCAGATGACAGAAGATCTGCAACAGGGTTGATACACAAGGAGGCGTGGAAAGGATGAAAAGGGACTTGGCAAGGTTGGAGGAATGGTCAGAAGTATGGCAGCTAGGATTCAATGCAAAGAAGTGCAAAATAATGCACCTGGGAAACAAGAACCCAGGGGAAGAATACACAATGGGTGGGAGGTAGTAACAACAACAAAAATGGAAAGGGACCTAGGGGAAATCATATCAGATGACCTTAAGGTTAGCAAGCAATGTGAGAGGCAGTAGGGAGGGCAGGGGGTATACTGGGATGTATAGGGAGAGGCATCAGCAGCAGAAAACAGGAAGTTGTTATCCCTCTGTACAGACAGTTGGTGAGACCCCATCTGGAGTACTGTGTCCAGTTCTGGAGATTCCATCTCCGCAAGGACATAGACAGGATAGAGGCAGTCTAGAGAGGGGCAACTAAAATGGTGCAGGGTCTGCAAGAGAAGCCGTATGAGGAGAGACTAAAGGAGCTTAATATGTATACCCTTGAGGAAAGAAGGGAGAGGGGGGACATGATAGAAACTTTTAAGTACCTCAGTGGAATCAACAAAGTCCAAGAGGGTAGCATTTTTCAGAAAAAGAGACTTGCAAGAACAAGGGGACACAATTTAAAGGTTATGGGGCAATGTGAGGAAGTATTATTTCACAGAGTGGGTAGTGGATGCATGGAACAGCCTTCCTGAGGAGGTTGTGGGGCCTAAAACTGTGGAAGAATTCAAGAATGCATGGGACAGACATAAGGCAATTCTTGTGGGGGGTAGGAAGAAATAGGCTGTTGGTTAACTAGGATCTGCGGCCTATCCTGTAGGTAGTGAATGGGCAGACTAGATGGGCCTAGCGGTCCTCATCTGCCTTCAAAGTCTATGTTTCTATGTTTCTATTTTATTGTTAGCAGATTTTCAACACAGCCATTTCAGGACCTCTACTCATGAACAGTGTCACTGTCATTTTCTTAATCTGTCCTGAACACTGATTTCCCACAGCAACTGCGCTATTCTGCGCCAGAAGTGCGAAAACACATTTCTGCCAGGATGCGAACAATGACAGCTGTACTGTTCACAAGAAGGTGTAAAAAAATGCCAATGTTGAAAATCTGGCATGAAAATATTGCAAATTCACGGAGTTACGAAAACAGTCATTTTTTTATTTTTCCACCAAATTTGCAACATAGACTTTTTGAGATTGACCTCATGAACACTGGCACTGTCGTTTTGTTAATCAGCCCTGAAAGGTGATTCCGCGCAGTGACCTCAAAATCACCTTTCAGGGCCGATTAACGCAATCACAGGTCAAGAATTCATGAGGAGGGTCCCAAAAACCTTATGTTGAAAATTTGGTGAAAAAAGTCCCAAAAATGCCTGAGATATGTACTAAAGTTGAAAAAACACTATTTATTACATTAAACAGCTTACCAGCATTTCCTCAGTTCACAGTCGACTTTGAAGAGTGCAGACGTGTTCCTGATCCACTGAAGATCTTGGAGCCAAGCTCCAGAGGTAAGTATGAGGTGACAGGGGGGTTATTACACTTTCACTGTACAGTATATCTTCAGCAAAACACAATCCAGCCAGGGTGTAATTGCAAAACAAACAATCTGATTTATTTAAGGTGGGGAATAACAAGGCTAGGGGGAAATCAAGGTGATTGGTTTATCACTATACTTATCTACCTAGGGCTATGTGCATAGGCCTAAACCTAATAGTTACTGTCCCTGGGTACCCAAGCCCTAATGGCTAGTCCCTCGTGGCAGCTGGTTGGGGCCCTGACACAAATGAACATTTACTGTCCTGAGCAGATCAGAATGAGCAGAAGGCTCAGTTAATGCAGGCAGCAGTATAACAAACTACCCTGATCCAATACTCACGACTCCAGCAAATACCCTTCCTTCACCACTGGCAGGGCTGAACCATGGGCTTCACCAGCCTCCTCACACATTTATATGGCAAACACAGAGGGGTACCATACCAGGCAGTGGTTTTCAGGGCCTGAATGAACTCACAACCACTTTGGGCAGTAGCAGCCACTCCAACCATCCTAATGGACCAAGCGTGATTCAGCAGATTCTCCAGTCCCCTTCAGGTAAAGCCTGGTAGGTAGCTGTGTCCCTACGCAGCCTCCTCCAACCCGCATGCCGGTGGATTTAATCCGAAGCAATTGACAAGGCAAAAACGGCTGACTCAGGCCTTTCACGCACTTCCCGCCTGAACACTCAAAACGGCCAGAAGCTTAGAGCTCCCTTCTCCTTCACTGCCACAGCAAATCTGCCCCTAGCAGCATGGGGCACTCCTTACCGTTCGGGTGCTACCTGATTCCATTGGCTGGCGTCACCTGCCAGTCAATTACTCTGGCCCTCAGTGGGCCGAAAGAAGAGCCATAGCCCATAATGCCTTTTCCAAAGTTACAAGCAGTCCCTCCTTTGGTCAGACAGCTCCACGAGGGTCCTGAGGTACTGATTGGTCCAAGTCAGCAGTTCAGGACTAACATGGAGGAAATAATCAAAACAGTCTTTGCTGCAAAGGAAGCAGGTTAGAACAATTACATTATCATTACCACTCTAAGCTCTCCCCAGCTAATAGTTACATCCTTTCAGAGAACTCCCTTGACACATCTAGCGATGGCAGAATGGAGCGCTTACTCAGCAGCCCAGGCAGGACTCGGGCATAGGACCACACAGCCCCCCTCCCATTTCAATTACTTATGACTGAGGACAGGCAGTCCTTAAAGAGACAGTATACGGAGTCTTTAAAAGCGCTCACTAACTACAACATTTAAACGGCTTAACCGCCGAACACCAGCCAAGCATGAAGCACTTAAACAAGCTCCGGGAAAGCTTTTAGGAACCCCCATTTATAGGGGGGGTTACACAAGAACATCTAGTCCTTGACTAACTATCCTCGTACCTGTCAGACAGAAATTTCTTTGCCCAATATCAATCTGGGTTCCATAAATATCACTCTACTACTACCTCACTACTTTGAATCACTGATGCAATCCTGACAGGCATGGACTGCGGTCACATAACCACTGCCATTTTTATTGATCTTGCTAAAGCTTTTGACATGGTTTCCCACTCCCTCCTGCTCCACTTCCTCTCATCAGCTGGGCTGTCTCAACTTGACATTAAATGGTTCAGCACATACCTATATGACTGCTCACAGTCTGTAAAAATATCTGACTACATCTCCCCTCCTCTACCTATATACTCTGGAGTCCCCCAAGGGTCCATAATAGGCCCAATTCTCTTCTCCATCTTTCTGAATGATCTCCATCCATTTTTACCTCATCTTCTATACATATGTATGCTGATGATGCTGTTCTATTTTCCTCTGGGCCCTCACCCTTGGATGTCGCCTCCAGGCTCCAACATGATTTCAATAATGCCTATAGCTGGTTTTAATCTCACCAACTCTTTCTAAATGCCAAGAAAACTGTGTCCATGACTTTTGGCACACGTCAGAAGCTGTCAAGGCTCCCTTCTGCCCCTACCTTCACTACCCTCGACAGAGCAACTGTAATTGCTACCGAGTCTTTCAGGTATCTGGGAGTTTGGCTGGATAAACATCTCATCTTCTTGGCCCATGTAGATGCCATAATAAAAAAGCTTGGTCCCAAACTCGGCGCCCTATTTAGAAACTGCTTCTACCTCCCGCCACAGGCAAGACGCTAACTGATCCAAAAACTGATCCTCCCGGTTTTCAACTATTGCATGTTGTTTATTGCTCTGCTCCTGCCACCTCCTTAGCCAACCTGGATACTCTTTTCAACTCATTCTGTTAGTTTGCTCTGGATGCACCTCACCTTACCCACCGCTGTCACTTGTACTGAGCTTTAGCCTTCCCATCCCTAACAAATAGGCGACTGCATCATTGCGCAAATCTCATCTCTAAGTACTGGCTTGGCACACTCCCTCCCTACCTAAATTCCCTAATCTCCCTCCCTCCCACTCTAAGAGCCCATGACCATAGAACTCTGTCTGTTCCTTGGAGATCCACCGCTAGTGGACAGGCCTCCCACTCTTATCGTCTCCCCAAAATGTGGAATGCTCTACCTACACATATCCAATCCTCTTCCTCGCCTGGCTCATTAAATCAAGCTCTTCATAATTTCCTCTCTGTAAATTGCACCTGTCCCTAGCTCCCCCCCTTTCTTGTCCTACATCCTGTTTGATGCCCTGCTGACTCACTTCACTTGCCACCCTGTGCTTTTCTTAGTCTGCATAATGCAGGCCATTGGTTCACACTTGCTATTACATTACGCTCTCTCTCTCTCTCTCTCTCTCTCTGTTTCACCACCAGCTCACTGCGACTGGTTTTCACTTCTCTACCCTTGTAATTATTTGCTTTTCATGCTAATGTGTAATTCAGTTGTAACCTATGTTTTTGTATGATATTGTGTATTTTGTGTGTACTCATTGTTACTATGTAACTCCCACCACCCTCTCCCCCAGGTCATACCGGGAGATGAGCAACTTGTTGTTCAGTGTACCTTCCCTGGTGAAACTTTTCAATAAATAAATGAATTTGAGCACACAGTGGTGCATATTGTGACCCTACCTGTGGTCACCATTATGATGCTCCCAAGTAGTATACCAAAATAATCCTTGGCATGTAAAGGTTCTACACCCCTGATCGCAGTTTAAATGGCTCCAATTATTACAGTAAAATGATCCTTGGTGTCTAGTGCTCCCCACCCAGGAATACTAAGCTGGGAGCTCATTTCTAGATGCATCCTGGGGAAGGGGAAATTGTACAAGTGGGTCTTAGGTAGCACAATAGTTCAAAATACACAACATACATGGAGCAGAGTGGTACACAACCACAAATTACATTGGGAATGAATCATGCAAGATGTGAGAACTTGAGTGACAAGCAAACAATCGACAATGCATATACAGCACAGTCAGGAGCCATAAACCTATGCTGGCGATCAAATACAGAGCAGTTTTATTTATTTATTTATTTAGCTTTTGTTTATGGGTAGGTACACTAGACAAGTTATATGCCTATTTTCAGGAACTTCCCCGGAGAGTACAACAGGTAACACAGATACATCAGAACATAACAGCAAGTAAAGCTAGTACATAGAGTAACAAAATGCATTGAGTCACAAAACGGTAAGGCATGGAGTGAACTGCTATGACAGAAATTGATAAAGTACATATAATCAACAATATATAGTCTAGAGCATACATAGTGCAGTCAGATGCCTAGGAGAGCAATTTGATCATGAGAAATGACCAAAAGATCATTGGCAGGTCCTCAGAACAGTTGGGCTCCAAGTACAATTAGGCTAGGGAGGCTTGGGACATTCACACGCTGAGGCCAGCTTCAGATGCCCCCACAGGGACTTCCAGATGCACTGATGGGAGGAGGCGGAATGAACATGGTCAGGAAAGGAGTTCCAGAGCCTAGAAGCACATGCAACAAAGTCCCTGTCCCCCATAAGGGTTTGGGTGAGGGGTATTTTTAGCATCCCAGGACCCTGGGACCTGAGTGGGTAAGAGGAGGGGTCAGGAGGTGACAGACTCTGTGCCAGCCCCAGGGGGGTGCTGGTTCTGATCACTTTGCCCACGAGGCATCCCAGCCCAAAGTTCAGGTGATTGGTCAGGGAAAGCCAACCTAGTTTATCATAAAGCTCACAATGGTGGGTGAGACGGGGGGTCGGCCAGTGCAAAGCGACATATGTGATTGTACGTTATGCGCCACCGAGTAAGAAGAGCTTTGGAGGTACAGGCAAGTTGGTGGAGACCATAGCTAAGGGAGGGAAATAGTACACCTCTAGCAAGTGCCAGACGAGCAGCAGGTATCAGGTTATTTTTGGCCCTATAGGCCAGACCCAATTTACAGTTCACAGACATTTAGGATATGACTTCCTAGGTCCAACTGGGGGTCAAGTGTCACCCCAAGGTATTTGATGGAGTTCACAGTTAGATGGGGAGCTCCATCTGCACAACTGATATGCAAAGGGGCTGGAGAAGCTTTTACTTCAACATTAACTATAAACATTTGTGCATAATGCCTAGAGTGGAAGCATAGGTGCCAAATTTTAGCTGTACCTAAACTGGAAACAAGTAATAGGAGAGCAAGAGGCAAAACTAGAGCAAGTGCAGGAGGGAGAGGTGAGACCACTGAAGTGGTTTGAAAGAATCTATGGGAGGGAGATTGGTGAATGGCTGGGGCAAGGGAGTTCCAGATTTTAGGGCAGCAGTGGCTGAATGTGACTTTGCCGATGGTTGTGGAAACTGAAGGGACAGCTAGGGTTCGAATATTTCAGCTTCTGATGGTATGGCTATAACAGGGCCATCGGAGAGATAGGAGGGTACGGAACCAAATGGGATTTGCCCACAAAGCTGGCACAGTGGGCATGGTGTCTGTCCGCAAGAAAAGAAAAGGAGAGAGATTTATTATAGAACAATGGTGAGTCCAAGAAGGATAATCGAGAGTGTAATGGCAGAAATAGTTGAAGAGTGTGTCCAGTCTGGGAAGCGTAGTGAAGGGGGCTACGCTGTAGACCAACTCACCATAGTCAGAGATTTGGAGGATCATTCTCTGGATAACAGCATGGTATGCTGGAGATGGGATACAGTCACAGTTCCTGTAAAGTGCACCAAATTGTGGTGAAGCTTTTTGACTATAGCATCCACTTGTTCAGAAATGTTTAGTTGCTGGTCTATCCAGATACCAAGATAACTAAAGGTGGTGACATCTTCCACAGGGGAGCCATCCAGGGTATGGAAAGTAGGAAGGGGAGGGAGCCTAGAGAGTCTGGTGCCTTGTGCCAAAGGACATGGAGACAGCCTTCTTGACAGTGAGGAAAAGCTGATTTGTGTGTGGTCAGGGCTGAACTTGATCAAAGTCCAGCTGGAGTCTGTGGGCCTGCTGTGAAGAGGACCATGTCATCCATGTACATGTGAATGGATGCAGACAAGCACATGGAGGGGGAGAGCATTAAGGAAAATGGAGAAAAGTAGTGGACTTAACACAGATCCTTGTGGGACCTAAGTGGATACAGGCAGGAAGGAGAGAGGAGGTCACCACTTTTGACTGCTTGGGACCTACCTCTGTGGTAGGAGTGGAACAGCTGATGGCTAAGTCAGAGAGGCCTGGAGTTTGGCTAATAATTGGGTGGTAGACAGGGTTGAATGCTTTGGCTAGATCGATGAAGATAGATGAAGTGAATAGGCTGTGATCCATACCATTATGGATGGATTTGGTGAGCCTGAGCAGATGGTGGAGTTTTTGCGGAAGTCAGACTTGTATTGGGTGAAAAAGGAAGAGGAGTCCAAAAAAGGAGAGAGCTGTAACAACATAATTTTTTCCTGTAATTTGGAGGGAGGGGAGAAATGAGTCGGTAGCTGTTCGTACCTGACGGGTCACCATCTTTTGGTGGAGGAGGAGTAACAGTGGCAGCCTTCCAGTCAGCAGGGATGGAGGAACACCAGAAAGATAGGTTAGGGAGGTCATCCAATGGGGAGGAGATTGCAGAAGCAGTCAGATGGAGGAGCTTGCTATCCCAGCCATCTGGGCTCCTACCCTCGGAAGGATTAAGGGTGGGAAGTGTGTCGGGGATAAAGGATGGAGTTACTGGAGAGAAAAAAAACAATAGTGGGAATGAAGGAGATGACAATCATGCAGGCTGACAGGGGTGAGAGGGAGGTGAGGAAGGGTAGAGGGAGGAGAGGAGAGAGAAGGTACAGGTGATGAAAATGAATTACATCTCTATGGTGATGAAGGAGAGGTTAGAGACAGGGGTGTCACTGACTCTGAGAACAAGCAAAGAAGTGGGAGGGGAGAAGAGATTGTGGCAGTCTATCAAAATTTAGGCAGGTAACCAATGTTGGCACTGAAGTTAGATGTAAAATTCTCACCTTTGGCAAGCTTATTGCCATGGTACAGGTGCTGCAGAGATGATGATACCTCTGGAACCCATGGGGGATGGGTTACGTTTATTTTTTGACCAGGCCAAATCATGCACTTGCAAGTAAGCTATGAGGTCAGCCATGATCTAGGGGAGGTGGTGTACCTTTTCTCATGTCCTGCTCTGGGGGGGACATGGCAGTCCCATAAAGGGGAGGCAGTATAGCACAGTGGTTTAAGGCTATGAGCTGCAAATCTGGTGACCGTGTTCACAAACAATATAACCCCCCCACCATGTTTATGTGCCAATGGGGTCCCCAAACCCCATTAGCCTCAGTGCCCCATTGTTTCTGGTGCCAACTGGGGAGCCCACTCCCCGTCGGCATTCTGTAACACCCCCCTTTTATTCCTGCCGATGGGGTGCCCAATCCCCGTCGGCTACTGCTGCCCCCCAAAAGAAAGCCATTGGTGGCACGCTGGGTGCCCATCCCAACGTGCTACATGCCCCTGTAAAGGGAGAAACGGTCCCACAAAGTATTTTTATTTTTTTTACCCGCAAAAAAGGAAACGGTTTCTTGTAGTGTCCCTGGCCCCCACCTGCAACCCGCATCACACACCCCCATCATACCATACTTACCTCCGGAGCTTGGCACGATGATCTTCGGTGGACCGGGAACACGTCTGCACTCTTCAAATCCGACCATGAACTGATGAAATGCCGGTAAGCTGTATAACATAATAAATAGTGTTTTTTCAACTTTAGTACATATCTCGGGCATTTTTTGGACTTTTTTCACCAAATTTTAACATATTTTTTGGGACCTTTCTCATGAATTCTTGAACTGTCATTGCGTTAATCGGCCCCGAAAGGAGATTTCGCGGTCACTTTGCGGAATCATCTTCCGGGGCTGATTAACGAAATGACAGTGCCAGTGTTCATGAGGTGGGTCTCAAAAAGCCTATGTTGCAAATTTGGTGGAAAAATGCAAAAAATGACTGTTTTACAAGCGTACGCTGCGCAGTTGCTACCCACGCTCTTAACTTCATGAATTTGCAATATTTTCACGCCAGATTTTCAACATTGCCATTTTTCACACTTCCTTGTGAACAGTACAGCTGTCAGTGTTCACATCCTGTCGGAAATGTGTTTTCGCACTTCTGTAGCAGAATAGAGCAGTTGCTGTGGGAAATCAGTGTTTGGGACAGATTAAGAAAATGACAGTGACACTTTTCATGAGTAGAGGTCCTGAAATGGTTGTGTTGAAAATCTGCTAATGATACCCCAAAAAATGACTGTGTTACGAGCGTGTGTTGCACAGTGTGCACACACACTCGTAACTTTGTGATTTATATTTTCACTCCAGATTTTCAACATTGCCATTTTCCCACACCTACTTATGAACAGTACATCCATCATTTTTCCCATCCTGGCCGAAATGTGTTTTCACACTTTCGGTCCAGAATAGAGCAGTTGCTGTGGGAAATCACTGTCTGGGACAGATTAAGAAAATGACAGTGACACTGTTCATGAGCAGAGGTCCTAAAATGCCTATGTTGAAAATTTGGTGATGATAGCCCAGCAAATGACTGTACTACAAGTGTGCGTTGCACACTTTCCACACACCCTTGTAACTTCACAGATTTGTAATATTGTCATGCCAGATTTTCAACAGTGACATTTTTTCACACCTCCTTATGAGCAGTACAGCTGTCATTTTTCACATCCTGACTGAAATGTGGTTTCACAGTTAACGCACACAATAATGTGGTCGCTGTGGGAAATCAGTGTTCGGGACAGATTAAGAAAATGACAGTGGTGCTGTTCATGCAGGGCCGGCGTTAGGCACCCTCGATCCCCACGGCCGCGGGAGGCCCCCAAATTTAGCGGGTGGTGGCGGGTCTGGCAGTGGGCCCCGACAGTCAGAGGAACTGGTGGCCGGTCGGTGGGAATGGGGCGGAAGACTGGGGGACTGTGATAGCAGATGATAACTGGGCGCTGGAGTCCAAAGTTGGGGGCTGCCTGACAAGGGTTCCACCTTCATCCCCCAAGTCAATGTATAAATCTCTCTTACCTTGATGGTTTTGAACCATTTCGTCCATGAGCGATTCACCGTGCAGACACCACCACTAGTCCACACATGTCACGACTCCCTAGTCACGTGCAGCCCCAAGATTTCTGAGTTTTGAAAGGGGGGGAGAGGCTATAATTCCCTTTTTTGTTGTTGTGATGAACCGGAGCAGAGAGTCAGGGACGGTAGAACCGGATGAATGGTTTTTCGGCAAAAATTTGGGAAGTGAAGTCAGGAGGTGTGGTTGGAACCAATCACAAGGCCCCACTCCGTCCGTTCCTTTTATCACACCTCCTCCTACTGGGACCTGAACATTTCTGTTCCCCCTTAGGTCCATAGCGGCGTCATAAAATGGACCCTCCAGCACTCTTGAAATCACAGAAGAGGATCAGTTCCAGAGTGCCGGAGAGAATCTGAGGATTGCAGCCGCCAGTAAGCAATTTTTATTTTAATATACAATCTGTTTTTATATGCAGTTGCTGGAGCCTGAAGCAGCAGGAGGAGTAGTTAAGGATTTTTGGGGGGAGTTTATATGGTGTTCTTCAGGTCAGTGTGTCTGAGACTATGATAAATTGTGCAGCAGCTGAAGCAGCTCTGGGGCCTGGCAGAGCAGTTAAGGAAGTTACTTCAAAGTTACTCTAATGTAAATCATGTTTTGATGTATTTACAATAATGCAGCATTAATAATGTTCTTCTATGTAGAAGGATTACAGGGAAGGGGAGCCCGACCCTGTCTGTGGGGCCCCCATCATAGAGTATGTAGAAGGATTACAGGGGAGAGGGGCCCAACCCTGTCTGTGGGGCCCCCGTCATAGAGTTTGCTGGAGGCCCCCAAAGTCCTAAAACCGGCCCTGTGTTCATGAGCAGAGGTCCTAAAAGCCCTATGTTGAAAATTTGGTGACGAAACTCCATAACATGACCATGTTACAAGCGTGCATTGAACTGTTTCCACGCACCCTTGTAACTTTGCACATTTGTAATATTTTCACACCACATTTTCAACAGTGGCACTTTTTTCACACCTCCTTATGAAAAGTACAGCTGTCATTTTTCACATCTGGTCTAAATATGTTTTTGCAGTCCTGCCGGAGAATAGCATGGTCGCTGTGGGAAATCACTGTTTGGGACAGATTAAGATCGAACAAGTGTGAGGGGGGAGTGACCGAGCTAAACTGAGCTCTGTCGAGACTGTTGCAGATTTGTTTGTGGGCAGAAAAAGGCCCCAGCACAAGAGCCCAGTACAAAAGGGCAGCCTGCAGCACTGGAAGAAACAGAATGAGAGGGCGAGTGAGGGTGAGTGAGTGAACTCTCCGGAGCATTGTCAGGACTGCTGTGGATTTCTTTGTGGGCAGAAAAAGGTGTCAAAGCAGGCAGGGGCCCAGTAGAAAAGGCCAGCCTGCAGCAGTGGGAGAAACAGTATGAGTGAGTGAGATGGGGGACTGAGTGAACTCAACAGAGCTCAAGCAGGACTGCTGTGGATTTCTTTGTGGGCAGAAAAAGGCACCAATGCAGGCAGGAGCACCGTACAAAAGGGCTGCTTGCAGAGCCAGGACAAACAGAATGAGCGCGTGACAGAGGGAGACTGAGCGACCTCAACGGAGCTATGTCAGAACAGCTGCGGATTTCTTTGTGGACAGACAAAGATGCCAATGCAGCCAGGAGCCTCATACACAAGCGCAGCCTGCAGCACCAAGAGAAACAGAATGAGTGAGTGACAGAGCGGTAGTGAGCGAGCTCAACAGATATGTATTGTGACTGCTGCGGATTTCTTTGTGGGCAGAAAATGTGGCAACGCAGGAAGGGGCCCAGTACAAAAGGCCGGCTTGCAGCACCGGGAGAAACGGAATGAGTGAGCTAGAGAGGGGGAGTGAGCGAGCTCAATGGAGCTATGTCGGGACTGTTTCAGATTTCTTTCTGGCCAGAATAAGCCGCTAATGCAGGCAGGAGCCCAGTACAAAAGGGCAGCCTGCAGCGGCAGGAGACACAGAATGAGTGAGTGAGGGAGAGGGAGTGAGTGAGCACAACGGAGCTTGTTGGGACTGCTGCAGATTTGTTTGTGGGCAGAAAAAGACAGCAATGTACGCTGGGGCCCAGTACAAAAGGGCAGCCTGCAGTGGTGGGAAAACCAGAATGAGCGAGTGAGAGAGGGGGAGTGAGCAAGCTCAATGGAGCTCTATCGTGACTGCTGCACATTTCTTTGTGGGCATGAAAAGCCGGCAACACAGGCAGAAGCACAGTACAAAAGGGCAGCCTGCAGCGCTGGCAGAAACGGAATGAGCGAGTGAGAGAGGGGGAATGAGAGCAAGCTGAATGGAGCTGTGTCAGGACTGCTACAGATTTCTTTGTGGGCAGAAAAAAGCAGCAATGTAGGCAGGAGCCCAGTACAAAAGGCCAGCCTGCAGCGCAAGGAGAAACAGAATGAGGGAGTCAGAGGGGGGGGGAGTGACCCATCTCAGCGGAGCTCTGTCAGGCCATCTGCAGATTTCTTTGTGGACAGAAATGGGTGCCAACGCAGGAAGAAGCTCAGTACAAAACAGCAGCCTGCAGCACTGGGAGAAACAGAATGAGAGAGTGACAGAGGGCCAGTGAGTGAGCTCAACGGACCAATGCAATCAACATTCAGCATTGACAAATGCTTGTTTTTTTATTTTGTCCAGAACTGACTGTGTGTGTATGTGTGTGGGGGGTTGCTGGCAGGCTGCGTGTGTGCAGTTAAAACACGATTCCCAGAATCATTAACTAGCACTAACCACGCAGTGTGTTAACACTTCAAGAAAGTATTTAATATACCTGTACACCTTATATGCTTTAGAGTAACCCCCAGTTGTATGAGCATGTGGTTGCAATTAGTAATCCTGTGCAAAAAAAAAATAGTGCCACATTAGCAGGTTAGCACTGCACAGAAGAATGCTTTATAAAATAGTATCAGCCATGCTTATCACAATGCAGTGCTAGTCCTGTTACAGTGGTATGTGGGCCCCCATTTTCAGATTAGTGTTGTGCACTCCTAAGTGCTGCACCTGAGATAGCGCACAGCCACAGAAGGTGGTGGTAAATGGCACTCCCTCCAGTGAGGAGAGAGTGACCAGTAAGTGCCGGAGGGTTCAGTAATGGACACATCCTCTTCACTGTCTTTATAAGTGGCATAACAGAAGAACTGGAAGGGAGATATGCCTTTTGCAGATGACACCACAATCTGTAATAGCATTGGTAGGTGCAGATGGAGAGAATGAGTGGGGACATTAGAAAACTTAAGGTGTGCTATGGGACATGGCAGTTCGGGTTCAAAGCCAAAAAGTGCAAAATCAAGCATCTAGGTACTAGAAGCCTAGAGGCTGAGTATAAAATGTAGAGGGAGGTACTTATGGTCACTAAAGAAACCTTTTATACAGCACTGTGCTCTGTATGCAGGAGAGGATTACTCATTTACATGGGGCCGTAGTATATATGCACATGCACATGATCAGGGTAGCATCAAGTGATGCTGAATACAACACCGATCCAACCATGCTGTTCCCACAGTGTAATGTTTAGCTCTACATGCTAACCTTCTGAAAATGGGGCCCCAATTGACTAAAAATCCTGGTCGATGCCTCCTAAGATGCAGAAGGTAAACATAAAAGGTTTATCTTATCTATCTCTTTATGTATTGTTTTATCGTATTTTACTTGCAAAACCTTTATCCAATTTCAAAACATTGTGATGTGACTTAAAATGTTTATAACAGACTAGTTAAAATACAGTTTGTTTTCTTCTCTTTTACCTATATGCTGTCTTTATTTACTTGTAAAAATAGTCTGGTGGGCTGGCCTAGCAGCTTGGTGGTGATTGCACTGCCTCCCATGCCAGTGGCCCAGTTTTGGGGGTGGAATTGAGTTGCACAGGGGTTAGCTGGGGGGAGGGGAAGATATGCTTGAGCATCTCAGGGAATGCTCTCCTGTCAGTAATGGGAAGTCTGACCACCCCGCTCTTCAACATCCACCTAGCTGAGGAGGGTTGGCAGGGCAGTGGAGTTGCATAAGGGGGAGGGCTCAGGCAGGCGCAAAGCAAGCATGTGTCTTTATACGCAATTGCATCATTCCATGCTTGGCTGCCCAGGGGATGAAACCAAAGGTAGAAACCCCCTAATGGCAAAATGATCCAACAACCTGCTGCAGATTTTGCATTGCTAACCAGGCTCTGCTCATATCAGAATATGTGTCTCCTTGTCAATGGCCACACAGGGATGTGAGTGGGTGGGGGGGGATCTCAGAGCAAATATGTCCTGTGGATGGTAAGTGATTGGGCTGGAGATGTCAGTGGGCAAAGGGGTAGCAGGGCGACTAAGGAGATAAAAATCTCTATGGGAAGGAAAAAGAAATACAACACAGTTTGAGAAGCTCAAACCCCAAAAGAGACTGTGCATGCCTCCAGTGAGGATTCACAGTAAAGTTATTCAGTAAAACAATGCAAATTATATGCATATGCCAGCTAAACTCCTGATGAAAATTGAATACTGAGGGATTGCAGCAAAAATATATATTTTTGTTTCTTAACCAAGAAACGTGTATTAAACAAAACATTAAAATAAAAATTTAATCAAAACATAGCCCATAGAGTACAAACTAGCAATGATTTTGGCTTACACATCCACAGTCCACAGCTCCTGAAGTGCTTCCCAAGCATTCAACTCAGATAAGTTGCTGGACTTACACAGTAATTACACATAAAACAAATCAACACTTTAACTTGGAAAAATGCATGCAGCTCCCTATGTATACAGGTATGTTAGGAATATCCTGTATTAGCTTCCTATACAAATGTGTTGTCTGACAGTAAATGAAGGCAGCACTTATTTAAAAGAATAAACTACAGCATTTAAATTAGTTTTAAAAGTTTCTTGTTACATCACAATGGTCTGAAATTTGACTAAAGGTGTGCAAGCAAAACAAAAGGAAAACCCCCATAAAGAAGTAGAATAAGAGATAGCCCTGTTTTGTTTACCTCAGCTCTGCAGTTTCAGACATCCTCTCATCAAGCTAGCAGCTAACTGAATGCAGCAGGCAATGAGTTCAACTCTAGGACATTCATGGGGGAGGGGCAGGGGATGGGTAGTTTCAGAACATAGTCCATTTCAGTATATAGTTTATTTGTTTCAGTATATAGAGTATGTGAATTTTTCAGTCTACAGTGTATGTGTTTCAATACATAGTGTATGTGTTTCACCATGTAGTGTATTTGTTTCAGTATATAGTGTATGCAGATTTTTCAGTGCATAGTGTATTTATTTCAACAGATAGTGTATGTATTTCAATATATAGTGTATGTGTTTCAATATATAGTGTATTTGTTTCAGTATATAGTGTATGTGCTTTTTTCAGTGTGTAGTATATGCATTTCAATAGATAGTGTATGTATTTCAATATACAGTGTATTTATTTCAATATATAGTGCATGCAGATTTTTCAGTGCATAGTGTGTTTAGTTCAATAGATAGTGTATGTATTTCAATATAAAGTGTAGATGTTTCAATATATAGTGTATTTGTTTCAATATATAGTGTATATGCTTTTTCAGTGTGTAGTGTATGCATTTTAATATATAGTGTATTTGTTTCAGTATATAGTGTATGCAGTTTTTTCTCAATATATAGTGTATGTGTTACAATGTATAGAGTATTTGTTTCAGTAGATAGTTTCTGTGGATGTTTCAGTCTGCAGTGTATGTATCTCAGTAGGTAGTCTATATGTTTCAGTACATAGTACATTTGTTTCAGTATATAGTGTAAGTGGATTTTCGGTTCTCAGTATGTGGATTTCAGTAGATAGTGTATGTATTTCACTATGCAATGTAAGCATTTCACTATATAGTGTGTGTGTTTCACTATATGATATATGTATTTCAGTATACAGTATATGTATTTCACTATACGATGTATATATTTCAGTAGATACTGTGTGTGGTTCACTACATTGTGTATTTCACTATATAATGTATATATTTCACTATATGATATATGTATTTCACCATATAGTGTGTGTTTTACTATACAGCCAGAGATTCTGAATTATGTCCCTAACGGCTTGCCATACCCTGCTCCATAACCGGAACAGTCTCATTGGGTATGCTAGACACCTTACTGTGGCCAGTTCCATTCTGTCACTTATAGATTATGACCTACCTGTCTACACAGCTGCCTGTGACATGGTGATAACAGAATAAAGTTAATCTGTAATAAGACATGCTGCTTTTTGTACCTGGTGCAGATAACCGCACTCATAGTTGTATAATTTACATACTCACTAACTGGCTACCTTTACCCTGCAGAATAAAGCTCCAGTCCTGCATATTAGTCAAAAAGGCAGTCCTGGAACAAACACCCCCACTTTAAAAAACTGTTTCCACACCATCTCCAACCAATACACCAGGAACATGGCCAGTAATACCCCTAAGCCTCTTTTCTGCCATACTCAGCTGGGCAAGCAGTCATTTGCTGTCAGGGCCGCTAACTGGTTAACCAAACAGCTTAATATACTGCTGAATCTCCCCAAGATTAATCAGTGTAAGATCTTTTTGCGGTCTGCCCTTGAAGTCCAGTGAACTGTAATTGTTACATTGTTCACTCGGTTTCTCCCTGTGAATATCCTGTGACTTTTTATACAATGATCTGTCTGAATTTTTTCAAAACTGTTTGTAATTGTTCTGTCTTAAGTGCTTTGAGTCTGACTCTACTGCATTTTCTCTAGAACTGTTTATTGTACTTGGAAATGTTCTGTTTTTTGTGACTATGTATTTGAAGTGGAACCTTTGTCAGTGAGCACTAGTGCTCAAAGGTACTCTCTGACATTTTCAATAAATAAATCCAGAAATAAACTTAAACATTCTTTGGATTATAAATCCCAGAAATTTTTGTTTGTGAGAATTAGGAAGGCATATACAGGACCTAGATGGGGAGATTTGGTCAGACTCTTATCAAAAAAAGAGGGCTATTGGGTTTTCAAACTGAAAGCCATGGCTGATAGAGGCCTTAATATTACAGAATTGGCCACCTTCCTAAAAATCATGGTCATCATTTGAATTAATTATTTGATAGGAACAGTAGTATGAGTATCAAACTGTTCAACACTTGCATCATTGTCTATAAAAAGTTGTCTTGTCATTCTTTTGAGGATTTTGTCCTAAAATGCATGTGAAGCATATATCAGAAGGGGCTTCAAAATATGGAATCTTTAGCATTATTACTTCAGATGAGAACTTTGTGATATTTTTTAATCTGTTTGTATTATGTGCACCTTTTCACTGATATGTATTAAACCCCTTGGGCAGGATTTTCAAAGCTCAAATGCAAGCTGCAACAATGGCAGCTTGCGCTGAGTGCTGCTGTGTCTGGGACCCAGTGCCCGATTTTCAATGGAACAGGGTTCCAGCACCTAAGTCCCACAGCATACGGCAACAGTGGTAGAATGCTGAATGGATGGTGCACCCATGAAGTGTGCCACAACAGCTGTGGGGCAGCAGCTGCACCCAAGGACACAGGAGCACAGTAGTGCCCAGCATCCGCCACACGACCACCACCCGGCTGTCATCCACTAGTACCCTAATGATCTAGTGCCCCCCAAAATCCCTGATATGTCCATGTTGTACAGTAGTATGCATAACACACCATTCCTCTGTGATCCAGTTCCTCCCCTGCCGCCATATGGGGTAATGCATAATATAATAGTGACCCTGCCCCCAGCCTGATATGCTGAATAAGGCAATGCCAATAATAACCCTACCTGGTGGTCTAGTGGTCCCCACCTCATCCCTGGAAGGTAGTGCCCACCACCCCACACCCCCCTCTAGGACCCTGATAGGGCCACCAGCACAGCCCTCATCGCACTACCAGCCAGCCCAAGGAACTGCGAGAGCATGTACGTGCTATAGTACATGCTCCAACAGTTCATTGTGCTGCCAGTCATGGTGGTGTGAGGAGGGCTGTGCTGGAGTCCCGATCAGAGCCTGGGAAGGGGGGGGCAGGGTGGTGGGCACTTCCAGCCAGGGTGGGGGGCTGGGGGTCACTAAACCATAGGGCAGGGTTATTATCGGCATAGCCATGTTCGGGCACATCGGGCTGGGGTGGAGTCACTATTATATTTTGCAATACCGCATATGAAGGATGGGGGGACTGGATCACAGAGGAATGGTGTGTTATGCATACTACTGTACAACACAGGCATATCAGGATTGAGGGGCACTAGATCACCAGAGACTGAATATACATCATCTAAATTGGGGGGGAGACATAGGACACAGCAGCATAGCAGCATATGGTTCATGACTCTCCCAGGGACTGCCTAAGTACAGTTACACCAGCCCATGGCTGGTCTACCTGTACTTGGACCTTTGTCCTTTGGGAAGGGTTTGAAATTTCAGGATCGAGGATTTGGCAAGCTGCAGCTGCTGCAAGCCCCCTACCACCATGGCACACCCAAGTCTGTGCCATAGGCAAGGTGCAAGCTGGTCTGGTACAGAGGACTCCAGTTGTGCCACAAGCTTCCTTCCAAAATTGGGCTCAGCGCAATGTGTGGCACAAGGAGCCCCTTGCATTATTCTTCTTTGATACAAAGTCCTTGTGTCACATTCAGACATTAAAAAATCCTGCCCCTTGTGTCTTTTAATGAAATATATAAATACCATACCTCTAAGGGAAGCCTTGTCTCTTGACAACGTGCAGATTGCAAGAAATGTGGAGGCTGTTGTTTTTTTTTTGGTGGGGGGGGGTTCTAGCCAGCTGTCTGCCACACTACTGGCTGCACTGAGTAAATAAATTCCTAAGAGTGGAATTGGAATCTGTGCAAGGTTTTTCGTATTTCTTTCTCTAATTTTCTCCTACCTCCCCCCAACACACACACTGAGGGTAACTAGGCCCTAATCTTTTGCTGCTAGTGGCATTGGAAAGAACATTTTCTACAGGCTTTCAACTGAGATAGATCATGCAGCACTGCACCATTACTCTGGAGACCTCATAGTTCAGGGCTTACTGGAATCATGGTAGGGCTCAAAATGGGGATAACTTAGCCCCAGATCAACAAGGATTTCTATGGATCTCTGGCACACATGCCTAAGCCTGTAAGTGAATATAAATTACAAGCCTGTGTGACTCACCCATACCTATAGGTGGCTTGGTGTTTGTTATGTTTTGTTGTTCATTTACCCAAGAAAGACTAATTAAAATGTAATAGCTTAACAACTCAAGTTAGTTATGATGTTGTATAATTAAGCTATAATATACGACAGAGTATAGTATATCATGGGATATCGTCATGCCTCGGGTGCGATGTGGCCGGGTGCCCTCATGCACCCAAGAAGTGATCATATCCCATGATATACCACACCTTGGTGTGTATTATTGCTATTATGAAGTGGATACACATGTGAAGTAATAAAAAAAGTTTGAAAGTAAGAGGTTACCAAAATAATTGTTTTCTTAGAGTACATGTACATTTTTATCTTGGTCAGTATGTGGGGCTGTGTGTTGTAGTGTGTGGCACTGTTTGTTGGTGGTGGTAGTGGTAGCCAGAAGATGTAGTTGGCAATTGAAGTCAGTGGGCCAAATTTGTGCTTCTGTGATGAATTCCGTGTAACATTTGAGGAACTGCAGCAGGGATGTGAAGCTGTGTTTTTTTTTGTAGTAGCAAGTAGACGTTTGAGAGAATCGTTGTGGTAGCAGGGGATGTTTGCTTGTGAGTGATCATTGCTGGATTTTGATCAGCATGACAGTGTTATGCCACTGTTGTGTGGCGAGCGGGTGCTTTTATGTATGCCACACTCGGCAGCAGTTCTATTCATGTAAACATGGCATACTGTACTTCTGAGGTTTTCCTGTGGTTTGCTTTGTTTGTTTTGAACAGTGACCATCTCGCTCCGGACCGTGGCAGGCATTCTAGTGGCCTTGTGTCTAGCAAAGTGAGGGACATGACAAACATTGCTGTTGAATGGATTCACTGTGGGTTAGGAGGCTGTTGGCCAGAGGCTTTTTGATACTGTGATTAAAGGTTGTTGGATGTAATCATGGCTTCAAAGACCTCTAAGACAATTAGCTTCCCTTATTTTTCTTATCCTGTTCATAATAAGTGTTATTTTCTTTAATTTCAAAAGTTAAATAAAGTTGCCCTCCCCTTGCGGTGATGGGGAATATCAGTAAAGGGCTCCACTGTCATCAACAAAATGTTTGTCGAACGACCAGACAGAGAAGCCAGCAGGTCGACCGCATTTTGCAGTCGGCTGCTGGTTTCATACTAAAACAAGTGTTTTCTTCAGGGGGCTTTGCCCCCCCAACCCCCAACATGGGGCTGTGTCCCAACCCCCCCATTTAGGATTGTCAACCTGAGTTGGAGCTGATTCGGGGGGGGGTTGCAGGACCACCAACAGTCAGTGTGGAGTTCCAGCGGGTTCTCTACAGTGATGTGGCACTGTTGTCACTGTAGGGGATCACACTGTTGAAATGTCACTGACAGTGCGGTATACCGCAGTAAAGTAATGGTGTGGAGAATGCACCTGGGAAAAGCAGCGCTGTGCTACTTAATTCAGTCTGCCTGACTGCATTTTAGTGTACCAAATTGTCCTTTTCCTTTTTATTTGGTGCCCTGTGCATTTAAGTGTTTGCCTTTAGCATTTTTTCTGTGGAAGCCATTGTTCATTTTGACCTGTTATGTTCTGACTTAGCGTTAAGTCAGCAGTCCTCCTTGGGCCATTGAGGTATGGCTTTGTATGGATTGTGGCTCTTCGTGACATTTTGTGTGTGTGCTCATTGGTTACAGATTGCTGTCAGTCAGCTGCCCTTTATTACAGCACTCCCATGCATTATTATTGCTTGTTTTTAAGCAGGGAAGTTTTGTCATGTGCACGCAGTCACAAGCCAATGTCCAACATCATGTTGGTGAGCGTTCACGAGGCCGATCACTTGGAGCACAGTACAGCAGCATGGGCATAAGTGGTTTGTTTTCACATAGTATTATTACTCGCTTAGGACAATGTAAGTAGTCAGCATATTCTGACACTGTCTTTGGCTGGAGCATTTTACTCTGTGAGGGCAGCCTGTTGGAGAAGCGCTGTTATGCATGTTTTATTTTACATACTATCATGTTTTTTTTTTTGCTTTGTTTTTTGTTAATATCAACATTTGGAGCCAATATTTAATTTTAATCTGCAAGAATTTAAAAAATACCACCTCCCTTGCTTATGAGGTGGCATCCCAAAAAGGACATGTTGAAATTTGGTATAAAAATATTTAAAAAAAATGACAAATTTATGAGTAAAAGTTCAAACTTTATTGAAATACATTAAAATGGACTTATCTTCTTTTCTCATATCACAGTTGCTGGTTCCAGCAGCAAGATACGTATTTGATCTGAAAGTGGATCTGCATTGTAGGACATGTTCAGGTGAGTGAGGCTATGTGGGGGTGTGGGTTGGTAGGTGCTGAGTAGGAGGCTGGGGTGGGGTGGAGAGTCTAGGGTGTCATTGAGAGACTGTTTTATTTCTTGCATGTTTAAATTAAATATTGGCTCCAACAGTTGGTATTAGGCACCCCAGTGTCAGCTAAACTCCAAGGTGACAGCAAAGCTGGGCACCCAGGTGTCACCACCTATTCATGGGGAAGGGCGGGTGACCTGGAAAGGAGGGGGTTTACAAGTGGTACTAAGGGTGAGCATCCTAGTCTACTTTATTATTCAGCATCAGGGAATCAGGAGGGCTGGCTGGCTGAGCTGGGAGAGGGAGGAAGGGAATGAAAAACACATTAAAAGCAGAATAGATAGATAGATAGATAGATAGATAGATAGATAGACAGACAGACAGACAGACAGACAGACATGGAATGATAGATAGATAGATAGATAGATAGATAGATAGATAGATAGAGATGGAACAATAGATAGATAGATAGATAGATAGATAGACAGACAGACAGACAGACAGACAGACAGGTGAATGGCTCCTCTCATTAAACTAGACACCCTGGATTTTAGGGTGCCCAGAAAAAAGGTATTTCTGGATGTTTATTTATTAAAAAGAAACCTCATAATCTTGCTTAATTGGGCCTATTTAGCTGGATTCAGGTGTTTGCTTTTTTTTTTTTAACACCATTTTTATGTATTTTTCATGTTTGATTTTTTTTATTTAGTTCGGGGTGGGGGACAAGATGACAGTCATCATGACCCCAAACCCTTTTTTCAAACTTATGAGAAGAAAGTTGTGAGAAAGCAAAAGGTTCTCACAACCCCCAATTTTTGGGGTTGTATCCGAGGGTCATCCAGAAACCCTACTGAATAGGCTCAGAAAAAAAATCCTTATAACTCTGGAACCATCTGATATTTTTTTCCCAAAACCTTCAAAAGGCACTACCTTGGCATAGGGTGCTTCTACTCTGAAAGTTTTGGAAAAAACATCCTTTCCATCTATGCTGTAGGTGGGAACAATAAAAATGTATTACGTATAGGAAAAAATGACATCTGAAGATCTCAGAAACAGCACAAGATGCCATCACAAAAAGTTTCACATATTGAGATCTTGCCTCCTATACAAAGCATGCCAAATTTGGGGCAATGTTGTTGAATGCCACCAGAGCTGAAATACTGTATGCAGACAGTATTGGTAGCTGGCACCTGCTGTTTTCCACAGATTCTTGATTTCAGTCCAATGTGTGTAAAAGTTTTTGCAAACCCACATTAAACAATCACTGCATTTATGAGGAAGAGAGCATACCTGGAAGAGTTCACCAACATGTGCTTTATTTTATTTCGTATTACACACACTGTGCTCAACAACAAAAAAAAAGGCAGTTCACACAATCCAAGGCACTCTAAAAATCTTCCAGATCCCCCTCCACTCACAGGCAGGTACCACATCACCTGATGTCTTTCATACAAGAATGCATTTTGTCAAAGGCTATCAGACATGATATCATTTCTTCAGGTAAGCCCTGCAGGGCCTGTGTGAAGAAAGCTACGACAGAGTCTGTTTGCAACATGTGGCAAGCTGTACTTCTCTACCTTTGAAGACTGTATCACTATGAGGCACTTGCTTGAAGCTGTACCTTGTGTTTCAGACAGAAGTCTACAGGCTGAAGGGGAGAGGGGTGAGCATTAAGGTTGATAATCACAAGGAAGATCCCACCACTGATTTGCCAACACTCCAGAGATGCTAAACCCTAATGTTTTATTCCTTTTTGCTGCTTGAGGGGTGAGGGTGGGGAATTAGGGATCGAAACCCTAATGCCACATTTCCCTACTTTTGTGGTATTAACTTGAATCCTAACTGGTGAATTAACACAGTTTTTTGCAAAGAGTATATAAGAAGAAAATGAGGAAAGAGGGTGGTGTGGTACAAAATGTGAAGGGGTACTCAATGAAAGGCTATTAAATAAATTACGAAAAGGTACTTAACAAACAAGTCTGTATAATATGTAAATATGTACAAGAAACATGAAAATTAACAAAACAAAGTACATAATCAAAACAGACTGGAACGCTTATCCTCAAAAAGTGCTCCATGGCAATAGTTAAATGACTTACAGTATATTATAGTAGAGATTTAAATTTTAATGTAAATTCAAATCCAATGAAAAGGTTTACTTCAAAAATAGTGGAAGTGGCCCCCAAAATTGTCCACTAAGAAATGGTGTGGGGAGGTAAATGGTAGAACAACCAAAGGTGTTCACTCTGTAGTACAAAAGTTTTTAATGAAATAGTGAGAATATCTAAAACTTTAAGGTATTAATAAAATAAGACCATGTGTCAAAAACAGGGAGAGCATTACCTTGCAAACAAGATTAGAGGTAACAGACAGTCCTGAAAAATGACTAATAACAAGAAAAATAATTCTAGATAAAGATGACAGTATGTGTAGGCAGTCAGAGAAATTTCTATCTGTAAATAATTGCAGAAGGCGTCACTTTAATGGTCCATTTCAGGGGGCTATTTATTTAGTCAGCTTGCATAAATCAAAGACTATATCTTAAAGTGGAACTGTCAGCACTCCTCCAGAAAAAGCATGGGTCTATACTGTAGGTCTTGATTAGGTAAAAGCACTAGCTGTAATGTTTTTAAATAACTTACAGAGCTGCAATTTGCATTTTATCATGTTGATCCTGTGATCCTCCACGCACCATTACTATGCCAGAATCCCCTGCAGCAAGCCCTTTGATAATGTGACTGACAGACTAGGTAAGTGGGGGACTCCTATATACCAGTATAGTTGTCAAAAATTATTATGAGATATACAGCTCATGTTTGCGTTTTTAACTCCAATACCGATCAACCGAGGAAAGTGCTTTCTTTGATCTGTACTGGAGTAAGAAACGCAAACATGCACTGTATATCTTTTAATATTTTTTGACAACTGCACTCATTTATAGGAGTCCCCCATGGCTTAGCCCATCAGTCATGTCATCGGAGAGCTTGCCATGGGGGACTCTGGCAAAGTAATTGCAGGTTGAGGGTCACAGGACCAGCCAGACAAACTACAAACTGCAGCTTTGTAAGTTATTTAAAACATTACAGCTAGTGCGTTTTACCTAATTGAGACCTATAGGTCCTGTGGTTTTACCCTAGGAATACTTACAGTTCCCCATTAAAACAAGCTTTGGCAAGAGCCAACAGGGCTACAGGCGAGGAATGTGGTATAAAAATATTGAAATTTACCAAAGTTACAAGCCTTCATTAGCAAAATTTAATGTAGTCACCTAAATTTGTTGTTTTGTAATATTTATACACCAGGGCCCAGATATCCAGAGCGCAACTGAGTTGCACTGGCACTAGTGTGGAATTGCGCCAAGGAGCCATATTCAGCAGGAGCCAGTGCACAGCGCAAAATCCATTGCACCAATGCACAACTATAATGAATGCAGGTGCAAGTGCAGGGGGTGGTCCCATGAATATCCAGCGCAGTGGCATATTCAACCGTGATGTCATGGCAGAAGTGTGGAGCAAATAAAAGTTTCTCTGAGTAGACTTGTTCCTAGTGAAACAGGGTGCAAACACACAGACAGCAGTTGCACCAAAAGTGGGAGTGTGGGGGAGAGATACAGAGAGACAGACAGGAACACCACCAGACACAGAGGGAGAGGGACAGAGAGGGGGCATAGGAGAGGGAAAGAGGGGCAGAGAGAGAGAGAAAGAGAGAGAGAGAGAGGAACACACACACAGACACAGACACAAAGCCTGTGTATCAGGGTGGCACACAGCCAGCAGCCAACCACCCAGTGGGACAAAGGACAACAGGAGACATGGAGAGCACACCCATCCTCATGGTGGTGGTAATGAGGGAGGTGAGGTGGCAGGAGGAACAGCTACATGGCCAACAAAGGGCCAGGCGGTGGCATGCCCAACACAGGTGGTACCGTGCCTGCAGTACCATTGGGATCCAGAGTGACACCGAGATCATGGGCCTGCACCACGTGAACAGGGCCATGCTGAGGCAGCCCTGTGAGCTGTGCAGTGCGAAGCTGAAGGCACTTACCAGACGGAGCCATGCCATGTCCATGGAGATGATGGTGACCTCTGGCATGTGCCTACTCACCACGGGCACCATCCAAGGACAAACAGGAGACCCCATGGGCATCACACAGGTGGCCATGGCCCACCACCTCACACAGGTCCCCACGGCTGTGCTGTCACATGCTGTGGAATGCATCCCAGCACACAGGTGGAGCACACAGCACTGATACAGGACAGCCACAGGGTGGCATGCATGCCTGGTGTGTGGGGGGCCTGTGCCTGCACCCATGTGGGCATCCACATGCCACCTGGCCCTGTGGCACTGGCACATATCAACAGGAAGGGGCACCCAAGCATCACCTGCCAGGTGGTGTGCGATGCCATGGGGCACACAACAATGCCTGTACCACACAACTGGCACAGCCCTGTGCAGTGCCATGGATATGGACATGGGGACAACCCCACAGGCCACCCAGTGAGTGTGTGTGGCATGGGCAGGGTGCGATGAGCAGTGTAGTCCTGGGGATGGGGTGGGAAGGGTGTGCATGGTGGTGTGGGCATTACGTACAGGCAAGGGGTGCAGCACAGCATAGCAGAGGGCTAACCAAGGCATGCTCCACTCAGGTGACAGCGCATACCTGCTGAGGCCCTGGAAGCATCACCCTGGTCCATCCCACCCTGCAGTGCTGTCAGCCCCCAGTGTGCTGCTGTGGCATCCACCACACCTATCAAGGTTGTAATACTGGTACATGACCTGTGCTGTTTGGTGATGCATCTGTAGCACAGTGCATGCAAATGGGGTTGTGCGCAATGGTAATGATATGCTAATGCACCCCACTTTGCCACGCATTGGCTGATGAGCTCATTTGCATGTGGCATCTGGATATCAAGATATTGCATAGTGTGCAATGGTACTGCACCAGAGCAAGTGACAGTGCAATGCCCTCATATGCACGGTGCTCGGGTCTGCAGTGCACATGTGCACTGCGCTGACATGGTGTCAACATGCAAGCTGCATGAACAGCACGATGCATTGGCACAGTAGCCAACACACACGTCATGCATGATGGCATGTTGCTTGTCATGCACATGTGCACTGTGGGTGGGCATGGTTCCTTGGGCCATTGCACTGGGCAGTTGTCATGACCCTTGCTATAGGTGTCCAGCATCCAGTGTGGACACCACCACACCAGATGCCGAGCTGGTGCATGTGGCAGACCCTGCTTGTGGTCTCAGGCATAATTGGGGTGGTGGCAGCCAAGTAGGGCATACTGGTGGCCGAGAGGAGTGAGGGATGGCGTGCCAGGGTGGCCAGCCAGGGCCGTCACTAGGATTGCCCTTGTGTCCCCTGTTACCCCTGTTGGGCCTTTCCCTACAGCCCCCCCCACTGAATGGCCCCTGTTCCCTGTCCCCTTCCCAAGCTGTCCCCACACTTCCCCAAGCTGTCCCCACACTTCCCCAGACAGATCTTCCTAATGGCAGTTCAATTGCTCTTGAGGTAGGGTTCCACAGAAGGCATGTTGAAAATTTGGGCCAACCTTGGAGAATAGTCCCACGTTGGATTCCTCAGAGGATGAGCAGCTTGCCCTAATGAACCTGAGACATCGATTCACAGAATGTCTGAGGGTGAAAGCTGAATATGCTCTTCTTAAAACTCAGGCCAAATATGTCGATCAGAGGGATAAAGCTGGGCATCTCCTGGCCCTCTGCCTTAAGCAACAAGAAGCCTCCCTACTGATCCAAGCCATCTCCTCTCAATCTAACGGATCTCTCATAGCTACCCCCAAAGAAATTGCTCAAGAATTTGACTTTTTCTATAGCCAACTCGATGTCCCCCAAATGCATCCTTCCTCCCCAGATGAGGTCCAGGATTATTTATGCTCCATCCCACTTCCCGTATTATCACCGGATCAGCAAGCCTTTCTCATTTGGCCTATCTCTACCCAGGTGATCTTACTGGCCATTCAGTCCCTCCCTCCTGACAAAGCTCTGGGCCAGATGGCTTTCCTTCTAATTTTTACGAAGCCCTGATGTCAGATTGACTCCCCATCATCCAACAGTTGTTTTCCTATCTTTGTACTAAAGGAATATCAGACTTCTCCTTAATGGAGGCCTTAATTATAGTACTTGTTAAACTGAATAAACCCAGAGATAAAGTGTTCAACTACCGTCCCATCTCTCTTATGAATCAGGATATGAAATTATTTGTGAAAATTCTTTCAACCAGAATCTTGCAGGTATGGGAGGGGCTGATTGGACCAGAACAGGTAGGTTTTATGCTGGGAAGATCTTCAATGGACCACCTGAGGAAGCTGGCACATATCTTCTCTGCAGCCAGGAAGACCAATCAACCTATGGCTTTGGTCTCCCTGGACGCAGAGAAGGCTTTTGACAGAGTGTGTTGGGATTTCCTGTTCTCTGTCTTAGAGAAATTTGGCTTCCCCACATGTTTCATACAGTGGATCCGTGCTCTGTACTCCAAACCTACAGCCAAGGTTTAATGTGAAGGAGTGCTGTCATCGAGTTTCTCTTTATTTTCCAGAACTCATCAGGTGGGCCCCTTATCCCCCTTGCTTTTTAATCTTTATTTAGACCCCCTGATTTACAAGCTTAAAACCTCCCCTAAAATTTCTGGAATCCCCATTGGCACCCTGGATATTAAGATCTACGCTTATGCGGATGACCTTTTACTACACCTTCCACACCCTACATCCTCTATACCAGAAGTTCTACATATAATATCTGAATATAGCACATATTCTAATTATAAACTTAATTTGGACAAATCCATTGTATTGTACTTAATCCTAAGACCTTTCCCGCTGACTATGACTGATTTGGGATGGCATGGGCCTCCACATTCAAGTATTTAGGCATTACTCTTTCACAGAAATATTCTCTCACTAAAGCATTGAACCTTGATAAGATAGTAGATACCATCAAACAGGACATCCATAGATGTAATATGCTCCCCTTTTCCTAACAGGCACGTATTAGCATAATTAAAATGAACATACTCCCCTGTCTCTTTTATCCCATTAATATGTTAAATCTCCCCCTTCCAGTAAAATGGTTTAAAAATGTGCATGCTATTGTCTCCTGATTTATTTGGAAAGGGAAAACGCCACGCAGGGCATACATTAAACTAAGTGCACCCAAGCAATTGGGAGGATTGAGACTACCCAATTTTTACATTTACTATTTGGCTAGTCATATCTCAAAGTATGTGAACTGGATTAAATCTTCTGAGGAACCAGACTCTGTAGAGTACATACCAATGTGGCTTCACATAGAAAGGCAGCTAATAGTGGATATGGATATTACCCCAAGTAGCCTTTTTTCTACACATATAAAAAATTTGCCTCTGCAAATTACCTACTCAGTCATCTTAGCCTCTCTCCGAGTCCATGCTCTCTGGAATATGGCAATCTTAAAGATATATCACAACCACTATGTGGCAACTCAAACTTTAAAATAGGAGGAAGGATGTTATCTCCTCACCATTATCATGAACTGAATGGCAAGGTGGTGTTAGATCTCTTATTGGGTGGTAAATTACCCAATACTCCAGAGCTGTTGTCTTCTCTTAACCTTCCTACCACACAGATTTGTAAGATCTACCAGCTCCGGCATATGCTGATTAAATGGATGGGAGCCAGTGCCTGGAGTGTGGACCAGAGTGGTTTTGTATCGATGCTTCAAACCCTCTCCTGGCAACCCCACTGTGTTTCCCAGCTAACAGCCTTCTTATTCTCCCACATGTTTCCCTAGATAATGAGAATACCTCAATACTGATATTCCTCCCTTCCCAATCTATCAACCAATTGGGCCCAAATATGGGGGGATGTTTATCACTATTTAACCAATGATAAGCTCCCTCTCACCCAATTTTATATTCTCCATAACACCTATTACATGCCAATTCACCTGTAAAAAATATGGAAACTCCTGCATTCCACATGCACCCGTTGTAATCTAGCAGAGGGACCCCTGTTACATATTCTGTGGGAATGCCCTAAAATAGATCCCTTGTTGGCACAGATTAATGCTAAGCTCAATCCTTTGCTAGGACTAAAAGACTGCTTCACCCCTGAAATCTGTGTGATAGGTGACTTATCTAAGGTAGGAGTGAAAGAAAGGAGATATTTCTTTGTACTAATAGCCGTGTCAGTGAAACGACTAGCATTGAAGCATTGGTTAGATCAAGAGATCATAGCTTACCCGGAATAGTACAATGAAATCTTATATGGTCTTCGTGTAGAGAAAACAAGAACACAAGGTGGGGTAGAAAGGATGAGAAGGGACTTGGCAAGGTTAGAGGAATGGTCAAATGTATGTCAGTTTAGATTCAATGCTAAGAAGTGCAAGGTAATGCACCTGGGAAACAAAAACCCAGGGGAAGAGTACACAATGGGGGGTGAGATACTAACAACAACAAAAATGGAAAGGGACCTGGGGGTAGTCATATCAGATGACCTAAAGGTGGGCAAGCAATGTGAGAGGGCAACAAGGAGAGATGGGGGGATACTGGGATGCATAGGGAGAGGCATCACCAGTAGAAAACAGGAAGTTATTATCCCTCTGTACAGACAGCTGGTGAGACCCCATCTGGAGTACTGCATGCAGTTCTGGAGACCCAATCTCTGCAAAGACATAGACAGAATGGAAGCTGTCCAGAGGAGGGCAACTAAAATGGTGCACGGTCTGCATCGGAAGACATATGAAGAGAGAGACTTAAGGAGCTTAATATGTATAGCCTCTAGGAAAGGAGGGAGAGGGGGGACATGATAGAAACTTTCAAGTACCTCAAGGAATCAACAAAGTCCAAGAGGGTAGCATCTTTCAAAAAGAGGTGTGCAAGAATGAGGGCACAATTTGAAGATAGAGGGGGCAGCTCAGAGTACTTCTAAGGAACTATTTTTTCTACAGAGAGGGTTGTGGATGCATGGAGCAGCCTTCCGGAGGAGGTTGTGGAGTCAAAAACAGTGGTGGAATTCAAGCATGTATGGGACAGTCATAAGGCAATTCTAGGGGGTGGGGGTAGGAAGAAGTAGGCTGCTGGTTAACTAGGATCTGCAGCTTATCCATTAGGTAGGGAAATGGGCTGACTGGGTGGGCCAAGCGGTCCTTATCTGCCATCAAATTCTATGTTTCTAATAGCCGGTATATGAAATCACTTGCCACTATACACTAAAAGACGGGGAAAGTTAGAAACCCTATTGTCTATGCATCCTCCTCCATAGAAGGTGGTGGATGTGGGATAAACACTTTCTTCCTGTAGTGTTTTACTAATTGTTCATTGTCTGGCACTCAATGTACTCTCATTTGTGGATGTAGTACACTAATTTACTATGTGTAATTAAATGTTCATTTACAGTTATCTCCAGTGGAGGGGGGCTATGGGTGGTTGAGAATGTCTAACTTTTCTTTTTGTAATTATTGGAGGGATTTTATTTATCTGGATGGTGCCATGTATTGTTTTGTTTTGAAAATCTAATAAAGTATATTAAATTTAAAAAAAAGAAAATTTGGGCCAACAATATACACAAATGCCCAAGTTATGCCACCAAGTTCAAAACCCCATTGAAATACATTGAACAGCATTCCTGTTTCTTCAGTTTGCAGTCTGGCATTAGAGTGAAGACATGTCTGCAGTCCAGAGAGAATTACAGTGTTGGACTCCTGATCAATAAGAAAGGGTTTGGGTGGGGTGTGGGGTGGTGGGTGCTGAGTGGGAGGGTCAGCTGGAGGGATCTAATGGCTGCAAAATACATTGATGGAACTTTTCATTGACAGTTTTTTTAAAAAAAGAAAAAAAAATGAGGATTGTGGATTGTGACACTGGAGGATTGGACACCCCAGTGTCCCACTTCTGTTTCTTGGGGGCTGGGGGGTGGCCGCTGAGAGGGAGGGAAGGGTGAGGGAATATGGGGGAAAAAAGGAGAAGTCCTGATCAGAACACTGGGTGATTGGGCACCCCCAGTGTCGCTCTTATTTTTCTGGGGGAAAGTTGCTGAGAGGGAGGGTCAGGTGGGGGGTATGTATAAAAAATAGTTCTCTGCAAGCGGAGTGCTTCTGAGGAGGCAACTGTGGCCGAAGTCCAACATGTTGTTTGATCACAAAAAATGCAAGGAATGCAGAGTCCTTTTTTATGGATGTAGTGGGCAGAGCCTTACAGACATCTTGCTTCAAAAAGGGACTAAGCACTACTTCAAAGCATTCTTAGCCACCAAAGAACATGTTGGACGTGCAGCACAGTCTCCTATGCCAGATAACTATGTCAGATAACAAAGACCCTTCCCAAAAAACAAAGTGTGTTTCTTTTGCAGTTGCAATACTCCTACTTTGCCCGAGTCACGTATCAGTCAGTAGTCCAGAATTCCTTTACATAACATCCCAGTTCTGTCTGTAGGCAGTAAGGCTTAACAGTGCTGTGCTCAATCAATCACTGCCATGTTGTTTCCTCCTAGGTTTTAAATTTCACACACACACACACACACACACACACACACATATGCACATACACACACTACCATAGACTGACGTAGGCCAGCATTAATTACATCAACAATCAAGAGCTCGTAAGCAATTGCAATGGACTAGATAAGTTGGGCAGTGAATATAATTAATCATGTTTTACTTTTTCCTTCTACATTTTATCACTCTGTCTCTGAGCTCTACCACTACAGCTTGTAGTGCTGTGTGTTAATTTGAGCTGTGTAATTCACAGTCTCACAGTCTTCTGGCACTGGGAGGTCATGGAGGTCAGAGGGGGACTGGTATGCTCATGTGTTTTAGAAAAATACTTTTCACTTGATAGAATTACCATCCTGCAATTTAAGTAACCACAATTATACTATACAATTTATATCTGCACTAATATAAACTATAACATAAGATATTTACAAAAACAGTGTGAGAAACAGCTGCAGTACTGTATATCACACATTTCCATTCTGCGCCATGCATTTACACTCACCACATGACAAAATGTCTATATTTGTTTAAAAAATGTTTTCTAAATTCATTTCAGTGAACACTAAGGGGCAAGTGACAGCATTGGCAACTATTAACGAATAAAGAGCACAAAAGTTTTCCTTAAAGAACTGCACTAACAGGGTCACTTTCCACACTTGTTATTATCTTCTTGTTTAAACTATTTTTACAAAACCACAGTACCCAATATATTTTAAATTTCACTCCATGTCCCTATTGCATTATCCCCCCAATTTTTTTTTTATTATGGCTGCAGTAGGTGGAGCCCTGCAGACATCTTGCTTTGAAAGGGGACTCAGTATTACTTCAAAGCATTCTTTCCCACTGAAGAACATGTTGGACTTGCAGCATAGTCTTCTATGCCAGATAACTACACCAGATAGCAAAGTCCCTTCCCAAAAAAACAAGAACAAAAAAGTGTGTTTCCTTTGCAGTTGCAACACCTATCCTACATTGCCAGAGTTACGTATCAGACACTAGTCCAGAATTCCTTCACATTACATCCCATTTCTGCCTATAGGCAGTAAGGGTTAACAGTGTTGTGCTCAATCAATCACTGCCATGTTGTTTCCTTCTAGGTTTTAAATTTCACACACACACACACACACACACACACACTCATATGCACATACACACACTACCATGGACTGACATGGGCCAGCATTAAGTACATCAACAATCAAGTGCACATAAGCAATTGCAATGAACTAGATAAGTTGGGCAGTGAATATAATTAATCATGTTTTACTTTTTTCTGTTTACATTTATCACTCTGTCTGATCTCTACCACTACATCTTGTTGTGCTGTGAGTTATTGTGAGCTTCATAAAGACCCAAAATTATATATTTACAAAAGTAGTATGAGAAACAACTACAGTATATTTCACATTTCCATTCTGTGCCATGCATTTACACTCACCCCATGACAAAATGTTCTATAATTGTTTAAAAACTGCTTTCTAATTCCCTTTCAGTTAACGCTAAGGGGCAAAGAGACAGCACAGGCAACCATTAACAAATAAAGAGCACAGATGTTTTCCTTCAAGAACTGCAACAACAGGGTCACTGTCCACACTTGTTAGTACCTTCTTTTTTAAACTATTTTTACAAAACTGCAGTACCAAATATATTTATAATTTGACTCCATATCCCTGTTGCATTACTCCCACCCCTTTTTTTTATTATGGCTGCAGTGGACATAGCCTTGCAGATATCTTGCTTCAAAAAGGGACTCAGCATTACTTCAAAGCATTCTTTTCCACTGAAGAACATGTTGGACTTGCAGCATAGTCTCCTACGCCAGATAACAAAGTCCCTTCTCTAAAAACATGAAATAACAAGGTGTGCTTCCTTTGCAGTTGCAACACCTCTCCTACTTTGCTAGAGTCACATATCAGTCATTAGTCCAGAATTCCTTTACATAACACATCACAGGTCTGTCTGTCGGCAGTAAGGGTAAACAGTACTGTGCTCAATCAATCACTGCCATGTTGTTTCCTTGTAGGTTTTACATTTCACACACACACACACACACACACACACACACCACTGTGTTTTAGCCTTGCTTTGCTGCCATGGACTGACGTGGGCCAGCATTAATTGCATCAACAACCAAGAGCTCATAAGCAATTGCAATAGACTAGATAAGTTGGGCAGTGATTAAAATTAATCATGTTTTACTTTTTCTTCTTACATTTGTCACTCTCTCTCTGTTCTCTACCACTACAACTTGCAGTGCTGTGTGTTAATTTCAGCTGTATAATTCACAATCTCACAGTCTCCTCACACTGGAAGATCACACAGGTCAGAGGGGGCTGATATACTCATGTGTTTTAGAAAAAAACATTTCACTTGATAGAATTACCATTTATCAATTTAAGTAACCACAATTATACTATGCAGTTTATATCTGTACTGGTATTAACCACAAAATTAGATATTTACAAAAGTAGTGTGAGAAACAACTACAGTATATTGCACATTTACATTATGTGCCATGCATTTACATTTGCCTCATAATAAAATACTATATAATTGTTTAAATACTGTTTTCTAATTCCATTTCAGTGAACACTAAGGGGCAAGGTGACAGTATTGGCAACCATTAATTAATAAAGAGCACAAATGTTTTCCTTCATGATGTGCACTAACAGGGTCATGTCCACACTTGTTAGTACCTTCTTTTTTAAAATATATGTTTACAAAACCACAGTACCCAATATATTAATAATTTGATTCCATGTGCCTGTTACATTCCCCACCCCACCCCCTTTTATTGGGTTCTGTGTACCCTGTTAGTGCAGTTCTTAAAGGAGAACTTTCGCACTCCTACTAGTTTACAATAGCCAACACAGTCACCTTGCCCCGTAGTGAAGTTAGCTGAAATGGATTTAGAAAATATTTTTTTAAAGAATTCTAGGAAACATCAGATTTGTATGAAATCAGCCCACTCACCCAGAAAGGAGTGATATATAAATAATTTTATTTCATACTTTTTATTTATAAGTTTTATGCCAATATATTGCCATCAAACAAACTGAGCAATGCAACACATCACGAGTCATACAACATAAGCAGATATACAGATAGGTAAGACATTTGCCACCTTTACTTCAGAAAAATTTCTTTCTTTTTTCAGTACATCAGATGTAGTACATACAGTAAATCAAATGTTTTGGATATTGCTCCTTCATCAATGTGGTAGCTGTATCTAATTATTTCCAGAAAAATAATATAAAATAAATTAAATTTTATGTTCAAAAAATTCTAGAATTTCATTATTCCCGTTAAATGCACATAATCGGTCAAACAACTGCTAGTTCTCACCAGTATAATTAATTTGTACACTCCTCAAATATCAGCATCTATTTACTGTATAATGTCAAGAACAAAAATACATTTTTGGCATTATAAACTTTCATGGTATTCTTACTGCATGAAAGAACTTTAAGCACTTGCCTTTGGCCTTTAAGCCTGTAATTAATTGTGCACCTTGCTTTTTGTATGGACAATCTATGATGGGGGAGAAGATAGAATTTCACTATTACATGTTTCTTTCAAAGATTTTTCTCAATATCCATTTATAGCTAACTATTAATTTTGTGGTGTCTCTCTCTGTTTCTGTATACAATGCTGTTTTTATATCTTTCTTTACACCGGCTTTGTACCAACCTTGTGTTTAAACTCTACTAAAGTGTTTTACATTCTCTCTGTTTTGCTGTTCTTTCAGTGTAAGGTTCTACAAGATAAAAATATAAAACCTCATTTTAGATTTTTATCCCTCTGTTAGGATCAAAATTATTTCAAAGATAAAGCTTGAACATCTTCCTGCATCCTTTATAATATAATATACAAGGAGAAAAAACTTCTTAAAACTTTATTTGCTTACTTTGTTCATAGCTTGGAGTGGCATGCAACCTCCTGAGTTCTCTTCAGTAGTAGAGGTGGCATGACCATGCCACATAGTTGAAGTTCAATCTTTCTGGCCAGAATCAGGTGCTAGACAATGCATGACATCATCTGGCCAAAAGAGAGTACCAGAGACATATACTGAAGTGCTTAGTGCTCGACCTGCATTTGAAGCAGCTGAAGTGAAAGATCAGGTGTCCAGTCAGTGTAATCTAATAGTCAAGTTCCTTAAAATTACATATTTTCAGGCGATAGATCTTTGATGCATTTTTTCTTAAAGAAAATGTGTTTATTTTATAGCAAAGAACAAAGTGTATTTCCCAGGAGTCACAATAGCAGCTTAGAGCTGTAGGAGATCAGGGAGGTCAGTAGTCTCCGAATCAGGGAGTGATTCACAAAAGGAGTACAAATTAAGGTTTACCTGGTAATGCTAAAGTATGAGGCTATGGAACCTGAAACATATCCACTGTCACAGTACACCTGCATTGATCTGAATACAAGTGAGGTCAGGAGGTCAATGTATACTATTAATAAATTATGTGATACAAACAAAAATATACTTGATACTATCTTATTTATGGCTTTATATATGTTGAATGTTGAAGCATAAAGTGCTTTTAGAGGGTCTGGTGTGGTGAAATACTTTAAGTTTCAAATTATTGGTTGCCAGTCTACAGAATCATTGAGGCCAAAGCGCGGATTAGGGGTGTCAAATCTGTCAATATGATATGCCTCTCTAAATAGTAACTTAGTTCTAAAATCTCCATCCCTTGGGTCTAGTTGCAGTTTCTCTATCCCAAAATACCACAGGTAAGGTAACTGATGTTGCTTTTCTATAAAATGCCTAGCCACGGAAGAGCTTATATGTCATCTCCTAATATCACTTTTATGTTCTGTGATCCTATTTTTCAACATTCTCTCTGTCTTGCTTATATATATATAATATCACAAGGGCATGTCAACATATAAACTGCCCCTGTACTGGAACGTTTTATTAACTGTTGTATTATTATATCTTTGTCCCTTGCTGTATTGCAAATTTTTTTAACCTTATATGTACTATGTTATAGCAGTGGACATAGTGCCCACATTGAAGTTCCCTTTAAGGTCTGTGGTACTTGAAAAGTGCTGTGGTCTCTGTTCTGGGAGTTTATGATATGCTTTCACTAACCTATTACCCAATGTTCTATGCTCTATGGTCCATGCTTTCATTACTACCCATCTTGACTACTGCAATGCCCTCTACCTAGGGCTGTCTGGGGTTGATATCCACCACTTGCAGCTAGTGCAGAATACTGCAGCCAGGCTGCTGAATGGCACTTCTAGGACCAGCCACATAATGCCTGTGCTGTGTGACTGCACTGGCTGCCAGTTCAGTGGTGGGTCACCTACAAGGTAGGCTTGCTTACATTTAAAGCCCTACACAAACTGGGACCCGACTACCTGAAAGATCTCCTGACTCCCTACTCCCCCAATCCTCCTCTCCGATTCACCGATGAGGGTTTGCTAGAGATTCCCAGGGTTCATTTAAAAACTTCTGGAGCTCATGCTTTTTCATTTGCAGTACCAACCCTATGGAATTCTCTACCTCGTCGGTTAAGAGAATGCCTGACCTTCAGCAGTTTTAAATCTACGTTAAAAAGGTTTTTTTTTTTTTGGCTTTTCCTGATTGATTTTAAATAATTCATAATGCTGTCTGTTTTTAATATTTAGTTTATACTGTGTACAGCATTTTGATTTTGAAAGGCGCTATATAAGTAAAGATTTGCTTTGCTTTTTTGCTACTGTATGAGGTTTCTGATTAAATATCTGTGTTCCCATAGAGGTGGCTTGTAGAACATTCCAATTTTTATTCACTTTGATTGAAAAAAAGACATCTTTATATGTAGTTGCCAGTACTACATTTTCTGAATTAACTCCCTCCCTCTTCAGTTGACTTTCCAGCAAATCTCTTCTATCTTTTGTGTTGATTCTTTCACTGGCTGTCTGTAATGTTGTGTCCTGATATCCTCCATTATGGAATGTAACCATTTTGTCCAGGGATACCTTATTGAATTCTAATGGGTCTGTACAATTTCTTTTAGCTTTGACCATTTCTCCAAGGGGAATCAATTCAATCAGCCTTCTGGGATGGAAAATGTTTGCATGCAAAACATACTTTTTATCAATAGGTTTCCTATACAGTTTGGTATCCAATATATCCCTCTCTTTGTAAATCATTAAATCTAAGTATGGAATTTCTTTTCTACTTGAATTCATAGTAACAATTAGGTGATCAGTTTGTGTGTTCAAGTACATGTTAAAATTGTTTAATTCTTCTTCTGTTCCTGTCCAAATGATAAAAATGTCATATATAAAAAATCTCCACAACCTGATTTTGTTCAAATAATGGTTATTCAAATGGAAAACATGTTCCATTTTGAAATGGTTCATATAGAGATTCACATAGGATGGGGCCATACTGGATCCCTTTGCCATGCCCCTTATCTGTAAGTAGAAATTATTTTCAAATTTAAAATGTTTTTGAGAAAGTACAATTTCTGCCATTTTCACTATTAATTCATTTGGTGGTTTCTCTGCAAGTTTTCTGTTTCTAAAATCTGTTAAAGTGCCTCACACCCTTTTGTGTGAAGTATTAAAGTATAGAGGTCTTTAAGGTCCCAGGTGACCAAATACAGTTCATGAAATCTAGATCTGTTTCATTTCGACTTTCTACAAATTTAATATCACATGAATCTTTGATATACAATCTATTTTTTTCTACTATAGGTCACATGTGATTGTCTACAAAGGTGGATATTGGTTCCAATACAGAATTAATGCCAGAAATAATGAGCCTGCCTGGTGGATTTCTTAGATGTGTGTCAATTTTCAGCAAAGTGTCAAATATTGGTACAGACAGGGTATTTCTATACAGTGCATCTCTTTCCCATGCCATTATCCATTGCTTTTCTTGTGATGTTGTTAATAATGTCTTAATCATATCTTTTACTACTGTTGTTGGATCTTTATCTAATAAAAGACCATTAATTATTTCTGTCTTGCCACAAAGACATGTAGATCTGTCTATACTGTGGGTAGTCCATGATAACAAAAACTCCCCTTTTATCTGCACTTTAGATCACTATGTCTCTATCATTCTCTAGATTTCTAAGTGCTCCATATTCTTTGGCTGTGAGATTATATTTTCTTCTTCTGTCCATATTTCTTTCCTTTTTATGTGAATTCTCTATATCCCTGTTAACCAAGGTAATGAATGTTTCCATCTGATGTGGGATAACAGGAGGTAAAAAAGATGATTTTAAATGTAGTCTCTGACTTATTGCCACTTTTTTCTCTTGCTCTTTTCTATCTACAGGTCTTGTTTCTGGTTGCGTATCAAAGAAATATCTGAGTCTTAGTTTTCTAAAAATTTGTTTAGGTCTAGTTTTTGTTCAAATTCATTGATATGATTATGGGGACAAAATGATAGTCCTCTAGATAGGACTGCTGTTTCTGTGTCTGTAAGAGTTATTTCTGAGATAATGTAAACTAGTATACTGCTGTACTTGTGACCTGGAGGCCCTGGCATCTACTACTGGGTCTGGATGTTTCTTTTCTTTTCTTCTTTCTCCTGTTTCTATACCTCTGTCTATTCCAGTGGTGCCTGAGGGTCCTGATGCTTGTATATCCTCTGCTGTTAATCCCCTGTCAATTTCTCTGATATATTGATACCCATTCTAGCCCCATGAATGAAAGTTTCTCCTTCCTTGAAACCTCTGTAGCAGATCTAGGCTAAACTCCATAAAAATGGACTGTTGAACCCTGTCCTGTCTTCTTTTTCTTCCACTTTAAATATTCTGTTGCAACAGTATCGTCTTATCTCTTCTACTTTTAAATACTTATTTTTCTATTATCCTAGGTAGGCCATCTAGGATGAAACTGTACTATCTGCTTCTCTACTTCACTTCTATTCTCTAGCTCTGTCTAAAACTTTTACTTTTGGTTCATACAGCCCTTCCCCCCCAACTCCTAGGTGCAAGGAGTTAGTAAAACAGATGCTGTACAGTAAGAAAAGAGGATTATGTCCTTGGACATAATAAAGTAATGAAGACTACCAAATAAAAGTCTTCTTGTTTCTGAGTTAAAGAAAATAAATGCATAAACGTCTTCTGGTTAAATAAGGCAGGATCCTGGAGGCATGTTAGAGGCACCCCCGTCTTAAAGCAGCATGCAAATATTAAAACAGAAGGAAAAGCAAAGCATGCAAAATGAACATTAGAAGCATGAGGACTTGCAGAAAAAAAAGGGGTAACACTATAAAATGGAATTAAGTTAACCTCTCTAATACTGTACACCCAGAACTAAAGCAGCTTGCATTTGTTTAAAGGAAAACTATTCTATTTTAACAAGTGACTCAGGTTTAGCCATGTAGAAATCCGTACCTGGCTGCTAAGGAAATAAACAGCACTACTTTCTCTTGCTTGTCTCTAAACATGAACTATAATACAGATACTGTAAGACTGGAGGCCCCCCTTGCATGTATACATTTCCATGCAGTATATAAAGAAAGCAAGTTTAATTTAGTTCTTTAAAAATTACAAGGACTTGCAGAAAGGAGAGGAAAATAATAGAACTAGATTATTTAGACCCCTGTATTACTGTGTACCCTGTAGTGAAGCAGCAATCATTTTCTGAGCAAAATAATGCTTTGAAAACTAAGGTTTGACCAGGTAGAAATGCTTACCTGATCACTCAGGAAAATAGAAGTCCCCCTCCTTTTCTGAGCTGCTGATCTTTGAATGGGTATTCCTAAGGGATCAGTGCCCTCTACTGTCCCCTTTTTATATGTTCACCTAATAAGCCCCTGTCACTCAGATGGTTTCTAAGCATATTATCTTTGGGTTGCTAGGTAATTAACAGTCTAATTAACCCTGAAATAGGAATACAAGTTTTGTTTATCAGCCTGCTGTATAAATGGTAACAGTAAGAGAATGGTATTTATCTAAGTAATGGTTTTAGGTCATATTTAGATACCTAACCTATTCTAAAGCATTGTATTTGTGTTAAGTGTGTTAAAGGCCTAGTCAGGTGACCTTATCCAGGGAGTATAAATACCTCCCAAATCTGTTCTTTAGGCAGATAAGCCTTGGAAGTGAGACAGGGAGGTTTACAGTGAGATTAATGTAAATACAGAAGCAAGCAGACCATTGCTATTCTGTGCTCTTTGACTGTGTATTGGGAATTACAAGAAACCACTGAGGGAGAAAGTGGTCATAGACATTGCAACTTACTTTTCTTTATTTTTGATTGTTTTTGGTTTTCTGACTTTTTGTAAATAAATGTTACATTCCTGTGTGCTTTTAATCTTTGAAATATTGCCTTGCCTGAATTATTTCCCACACCCTGTGACATACGGTGTCAGCCGTGGGATATGGTACTGGTCATCTTGTGAAACAAGGGAGAGACCAGTGCTAGACACCAGCCCTGGTGTCCAGACTATTGAGGCAAACATTCAGGATGGAACATGAAATGAAGTCTGTGGATATCCAGGATCGGAAGGAGGAAGATCCAGTGACAGATCTGATGTGATTCATCCATTTTCTGTGTGGGCAATGGTTGGTAGCGGACCAACGACGGAGAGAGGTGGACCATCGATACCAGATGCTGATAGAGTTGACCCATTCAGTGGATTCTGACGTGGCTGTAGATGTCCAGGAGCCTTGGAACCAAGAAGAGGAAGGCCCAAGCATGGGATCCTTGCTACCAGTCTTACCAGTTTTTCCTGGCTGTTATCTGGAGGAGGACTGCCTAATGGAATGTTTGCAGCCCACTACAGAGTTTGTGATTCCTGAGCTCCCGATGTTCCCAGGCTGTTACTGGATAGAGGATGAAGGAGATGATAAGTCCCCAGGTAAGACTGTGACTGATTATGTTAACCATGGGATGAAGACTTCAATCAAGCCTGAAGAGGCTAAGATGGTTGAAAGGACTTGTGTTACTAATACTGGTATAGATGCCATTACCAGTACCCCATGTACTGACTGGGGGAAACTGTAGGCAGGGGATTCTGAGGTGGCCCAGTTAGCAACATATGTTTCAGTACAGGAGGGTGGCATGGGTACTGGTGGTATGGGGTGGAACCATTGTGGTGGTTTGAATGAAAGCAAGGTACCCTGTATCATATGAAGCCCAGCCCCCGTACTAAATGTGTAGATGCCAGAGTAGTGGTGCCCATGGCCTATAGAGAGGAAGTGATAGAGAAAACTTGTTCCAGGCACTCTAGGCCACTGAGTCATGGTGAAATCTTGGCAAAAATACCACCATTTTACTATTGGCCAGGAATGTACCGGCAGGTGACTGCCTATCTGAAGGCTGGTTCTAGGTTCTGGCAGGTAGAGATACCAGGAAGGAGAGTGGGAGGAGTAACCCAAAGGGTAGAAGGACACAAGAAATGGCACCCTTGGAAGAGGGGGAGATTCCCATGCAAGGCAGAAGGTGCAAGGTGGTAGCAGATGGCTAACCTTGGTATACCTCTGTATAAACTGCATAACTGTTGTAAGGAATGGCACCCCAGGACTTTGAGAGGAATCGGCTGCTTGCTGTCAGTTTGGGAGGTTCTTGATCTGACTGGAGGTGTTTGTTGAGACCCACCTGAGATGGGACAACAAGGGCTTAGGAGTCAAAGGAATACCCTCAGGTTATAATGATTTGAATCAAAATAAAAAGTATATAATGAAAATAAATGTTTAGGCAGTTTGAAATGGAAAATGTGCCTAGGGCTGTAGGGACAAAACCAGAGGCCCCAGAAAAAGGCTGGGTATGTCTAAGTGGGAATGTACTAGGATAGTGTCCCCTCCAATTGAAGTTTTTTTTTTCTTTAGTACTGGATTATCCAGGTGGCCAGGTAGAGAAAGAAAAATGCATCTTTTTCTTTCTCTCCTTCAGTACATGGGACTGTAGCTGATTTTATATGTGTATATGTAATATGTACTAGGCAGATTCTAGTATGATGATAGCCCCAGGGTATAGTTAGTGTGCATAGCTAATGTAAAATAGTTGTTTTGAAGGCAATACTAATTAAGGGATCCTGGGGTGGAGCTTCAGGTGAGGGAAGACCGAAGCGCCACACCCTTCCAGGACGCTGGTTGGGAAACAGAACCCCATTTTTTGTTCTATTTTTTATTATACTTGACCTTATAGCGAGACAGTTTCGATATGGGTCTTCTGAGGAAACAGCCTTTGGGGGATGCAGAAAATGAGTGTTCCCCTTGTGTGAGATATTTAAGGTACACATGATTAGGATGTGTCAGGTAATGGACAGGAGCAGCACCCCTTTTTCTTTTTGTTTCTCTTTCACTGCTGCTCCTGATACTGCAAATACAAAGGACATGCTAGTAGTAGGTGTCTCACGTTCCAATAGATATTAATGGATGTTATGTTGTAAAAGCATCTGTAGCCCCAGGGTATAGTAAGTCAGTATTATCAGTGAGAGACTGCATAAAATACTTACTCTGATTAAGGGACCCTGGGGTGGAGCTTCAGATGAGGGTGGGCCGGAGCTCCAACCCCTCCAGGATAAGACAGGTGGTAAACCTGTGATTCTCCTGTGTGTAAAATCAATAGAGTAAACACTGAGTGTCAAATCCTGCTACTAAGTGTAGATGGTAGAATAAGGGGAAGCTGAGGAAGCTTCAACCAACCGCTCCCCCTACTTTTGTAGTAGATAATAGAAAGGGAGGTCATCAAACTAGTTTTGAGAGGTACTGGTTTGTTTTTGAAGAGGGAGGTGTGTGGCAGATCTAGGCTAAACTCCATAAAAATGGACTGTTGAACCCTGTTCTGTCTTTTTCTTCCACTTTAAAACTTCTGTTGCAACAGTACCCTCTTATCTCTTCTACTTTTAAATACTTTTTTTTCCTATTATCCTAGGTAGGCCACCTAGGATGAAACTGTACTATCTGATTCTCTACTTCATTTCTATTCTCTAGCTCTGTCTAAAACTTTTACTTTTGGTTCATGCAGCCCCCTCCCCAACTCCTAGGTGCAAGGAGTTAGTAAAACAGATGCTGTACAGTAAGAAAAGAGGATTATGTCCTTGGACATAATAAAGTAATGAAGACTACCAAATAAAAGTCTTCTTGTTTCTGAGTTAAAGAAAATGAATGCATAAATGTATTCTGGTTAAATAAGGCAGGATCCTGGAGGCATGTTAGAGGCACCCCCGTCTTAAAGCAGCATGCAAATATTAAACAGAAGGACAAGCAAAGCATGCAAAATGAACATTAGAAGCATGAGGACTTGCAGAAAAAAAGGGGTAACACTATAAAATGGAATTAAGTTAACCTCTCTAATACTGTACACCCAGAATTAAAGCAGCTTGCATTTGTTTAAAGGAAAACTATTTTATTTTAACAAGTGACTCAGGTTTAACCATGTAGAAATCCATACCTGGTTGCTAAGGAAATAAACAGCACTACTTTCTCTTGCTTGTCTCTAAACATGAACTATAATACAGATACTGTAAGACAGGAGGCCCCCCTTGCATGTATACATTTCCATGCAGTATATAAAGAAAGCAAGTTTAATTTAGTTCTTTAAAAATTACAAGGACTTGCAGAAAGGAGAGGAAAATAATAGAACTAGATTATTTAGACCCCTGTATTACTGTGTACCCTGTAGTGAAGCAGCAATCATTTCTGAGAAAAATAATGCTTTGAAAACTAAGGTTTGACCAGGTAGAAATGCTTACCTGGTCACTCAGGAAAATAGAAGTCCTCCTCCTTTTCTGAGCTGCTGATCTTTGAATGGGTATTCCTAAGGGATCAGTGCCCTCTACTGTCCCCTTTGTATATGTTCACCTAATAAGCCCCTGTCACTCAGATGGTTACTAAGCATATTATCTTTGGGTTGCTAGGTAATTAATAGTCTAATTAACCTTGAAATAGGAATACAAGTTTTGTTTATCAGCCTGCTGTATAAATGGGAACAGTAAGAGAATGGTATTTATCTAAGTAATGGTTTTAGGTCATATTTAGATACCTAACCTATTCTAAAGCATTGTATTTGTGTTAAGTGTGTTAAGGGTCTAGTCACGTGACCTTGTCCAGGGAGTATAAATACCTCCCAAATCTGTTCTTTAGGCAGATGAGCCTTTGAAGTGAGACAGGGAGGTCTTCAGTGAGAGTAATGTAAATACTGAAGTAAGCAGACCATAGCTATTCTGTGGTCTTTGACTGTGTGTTGGGAATTGCAAGAAACCACTGAGGGAGAAAGTGGTCATAGACATTGCAACTTACTTTTCTTTATTTTTTATTGTTTTTGGTTTTCTGACTTTTTGTAAATAAATGTTACATTCCTGTGTGTTTTTAATGTTGAAATATTGCCTTGTCTGAATTATTTCCCACACCCTGTGACACCCCCTTCCCAGAAAGTGGGCCTCTCTGCCTCTAAGGGATCCCTTATTGGTTTCACTGTCACTTTCTGAGCTTTGGGTTTAGGATTCTGTGTCAATATTGTATTGGTATACTTTGCCAAATCCTGTATTTGTGTTACTGTACATATACACTTGATTATTTTTGTAGTCATTAATTTCTTTCTTCAACTTATGCAACTTAGTGACTAAGTTCTACCTAGAAGTTTGTCAAGTGAATGTTAACCTTCTCTGAGTATTCCTTAATTTCCTCTATGGTATATTTATTTTTTATTTCTCCATCATTTTGAGTAATATCAGCTTCTACTCCCTGGAGTTCCTTAGTTATAGATTCAATTGTCAAAAACATGAAATCCTTAGAGCATCTGTTTCAGACACCATTCCATTTGGTGCCCAGCCCTGTGTCAATATATCCTAAGTTCACTTCCAAAAAATGCACAACCCCTAGATATGCGCTTTTGTTTTAAGTACTTCGTTATAGTTAATGTGTGCCATTCCAATTTTACTTGTTTTTGTTTTAAATATTCATATTGATTTGTGACAGAACATGTAGAAGTCGTGCCCCCAAATTCTCAGTTAGTCTTAAAGTTACTCAGAATCCTTTGTTAATTCAGTGTCAGTAATACATAGGGGTACTGATCATTTATCTGTAACCTTATCAGCTCAACAAAGTTCAGCATCATGAAATAGGGGGAAGAAAAGTCTGCAAAAAGTTACAGCTGTGTAAATCCTTAGGTGTTCAAATGTAAGTTCCAAAAGTTTGTAATATATGTAGAAATGCAACTGAAATTTTCCCTCCTCATATTCTGGATGTGTAGAATCAGTTGAAACCCGTAATGTGGTAACCGTCTGAGTTGGTGGTCCTCTGGTAAAAGCATTTGCTGATGCCTATAAACTGTTGGAAAGGTGTATTCCAGCTCAGCCAACCTCAGCACAATGGGAAAAGATTAATTGGGAGGAGACAAATACCAATCAAGGTATATAGACAGGAAACAACAGATTGGTATGAAATCAGTCCACTCACCCAGAAAGTAGTGATATATAAATAACTTTGCTTCAGAAAAATGTTTTTCTTTTTCAGTACATCAGGTACAGTACAAAATCAAATGTTTCAGATATTGCTCCTTCCTGAGTGTGGTAGCCATATCTAATTATTTCCAGAAAAATGATAACATAAAATAAATTAAATTTCATGTTCAAAAAATTCTAGAATTTCATTATTCATGTTAAATACACATAATCAGTCAAACAACTACTAGTTCTCACCAGTGTAATTAATTTGCACACTCCTCAAATATCAGCATCTATTTATAATGTAAAAAACAAACAAAAAATGTTATTGTTATAAACTTTTATGGTTTTCTTACTGCATGAAAGAGCTTCAAGCTAGACATTTTCTGTTTACAGACTTTTAAAACTCTTACTTGCCTTTGGTCCTTAAGCCTGTAATTAGTTGTGCACCTTGCTATACAGTAATTTACTGCTTTTTATATGGACAATCTATGACAGGAGAGAGAGAAAAAGATTGCACTATGACATGTTTCTTTCAAAGATTTTTTCAATATCCATTTAAAGCTAAATGTTAATGATGTGCTCTCTCTCTCTCTCTCTCTCTCTCTGTATAACAATTCTGTTTTTATATCTTTCTTTATACCAACTTTGTGTTTAAACTCTATTAAAGTTTTCTTTTTTTACCTTCTCCCTGTTTTGTTGTTCTTTCAGTGTAAGAGTCTAAAAGATAAAAATATAAAACCTTGCTTTAGGATTTTACCCCTTTGTTAGGGTCAAAATTATTTCAAAGATAAAGCTTGAACAACTTCCTGCATCCCTTGTAATGTAATATACAGGAAAAAAAAATCTTTAAAACTTTATTTGCTTACTTGATTCGTAGCTTGTAGTGGCGTGCAATCTCTTGAGTTCTCTTCTGTAGTGGAGGTGCCACAACCACTCCACACAGTTGAATTTCAATCCTTCTGGACAGAATCAGACACTAGGGAACTTGTGACATCATCTGGCCAAAAGGGGGCTCCAGAGAGATATGCTGAAGTGCTTAGCGCCCGACCTGCAATTGCAGCACCTGAAGTGAAAGATCAGGTGTCCAACTAGTGAAACATAATAGTCAAATTCCTTAAAATTACATATTTTGGGAAGATACAGTAGCTGTTTGTTGCATTTTTTCTTAAAGAAAATTCATTCATTTTATAGCAAAGAACAAAGTGTATTTCCCGGGAGTCACAATAGCAGCTTAGAGCAGTAGGAGGTCAGGGAGGTCAGTAGTCTCCTAGTCAGGGAGAGATTCACATAAAAAAAGAGTACCAGTTAAGGTTTGTCTGGTAATACTAAAGTATGAGGCTATGAAACCTGAAACATACCCACTGTCACAGTACACCTGCATCGATCTTAATACGAGGGAGGTTGGGAGGACAATGTGCTACTAATGAACTATCTGATACACTGGCTGGACACCTGATTTTTCACTTCAGGTGCTGCAATTGCAGATTGGGTGCTAAGTGCTTCAGGGTATGTCTCTGGTGCTTCCTTTTGGCCAGATGACATCATGCACTGTCTAGCACCAGATTCTGGCTAGAAGGATTGAAATTCAACTGTGTGGAGTGGGTGTGGCACCTCTGTTACTGAAGAGAACTCAGGAGGTGGCACGCCGCTCCAAGCTATGAACAAATAACACAAAATTGCTCAAACAAGTTCTCTATAGGCTCTCCCTACTGCTTCTGATAGTCTCTGGCAATGTGCATCCTAATCCTTGGTCCCTCATACTACCCAAGCCCTCTAATCGGTGTGCAAGTGGCCTTATATTTGCCTCAGTAAATATCTGCAGCCTGCTAATGAAGCTTGTTCGTCTACAGGCTTAGGCTGCACAGCACAAACCAGACATACTGGCTGTGGTCAAAACCTGGCTGTCTCCTAATGTTCCAGATTCCGCTGTCACCCTAAATGGGTACGTGCTCTTTAGACAAGATAGACTGGGGAAACATAGAGGAGGTTGTGCCATCTATATCTGAGACTCTCTTCAAGGGCATGCTCTTCCATCCACAATCTCAAGGTAATGAAGCACAGGCCCTTGCCATCAAAATATCACTTGGCAGCAAGGGTAAGTCCCTCACAGTACTGTCTGTCTATATTCCCCCTCGTAATCTGAAACATGGCTTTGACTCCATTCTTGACTACATAGCTCAGTTGTCTAATAAGGTGGAGGTCATCATCTTGGGTGACCTTAACATCAACTGGTTGGCCCCTTCTGCTGCCCCCTAGAGAGATACTGCTGCAGCTCTAGACCTATTTCAGGTTGTATCCTCCCCCACTAGGATTAACTACAGGATGGGTACCAGCACCCTGATTGACTTCATACTCACCTGTTTCCTGAATAGACTTACTAATGTCACAGTTTTGCCTGACTCACTTAGTGACTACTCTCCAGTTCTATGGAACTGATCACAACACATCCCTAAACCCTCACCAAAAAACATATACCAGTGCTTCCTTTAGAAAGGTCAGCTGCAGCATTTTAGAGACTTCCTCCTTAACTGTGACTGGTCCACTCTTTACACTGCTTCCAGTGTGGACAATGCCCTGGCTTTCTTTATTTCCATGTTTAATTCCACCTGTAACTTATTTGCCCCTTACTCCAGGCATATCATCAAAGGTTCTGATACCCCCTGGTTAAATCAGGTACTCCTGGACACTACAGCCTCCTGGGATAATCTTTGGTATAAGGCCCTGGCATCTGGTCTCCCAGCAGATAGGCAGTGGTATAGGGCTGCCAGAAATGAATATACAGTGCCTGGGAAATTCACTGTGCCAAGGCAGCACTCTTCCAAACTTCCCTCTCTTCCAACAGGGGTAATGGTAGGAAGTTTTGGGAGAACATAAATGACCTTACAGGCAGACCCAATGCCTCCCCACCCCTCTCTACTCACTATCAATGGTGTTTTTACCCAGGATCCACAGTTCATCGCTGATAATTTTAATTTAGCGTTCTCTGATCTATCTGGTGTTCTCTCTCCAGATTATTTCAGTAATACCTCGAGCTCCCCCATGACCCTCCCCCCGGCATATCCTCATTCTATTTTAGGATTGTACCCCCCCAAGCAGCAAAAAAGTATCTTACCCAGGTTATGGGGAAGTCCAGATTCAGGAGTGACTCCCTGGACCAGAAATTGCTGCAACTGGCCTTGGATGTCATCCTCTCTCCTCTCACCAAAATTATTAATCTATCCATCTGTCTAGGTCACTTTCCCTCACAATGGAAGATGGCAACCAATACTAAAGAGCGGAAATAGAACTTTGCATAGCAATTACCATCCCATCTCCATTCTACCCCCCTATCTCCAAAGTCCTAGAAAGGGTTGTTTCTGATCAACTTTCTGAATATCTAGCAGACATAGCCTCCAATGTCATCAGCAGCATGGTTTCCGGAAGGGTCATAGTACCACAATCGCCCTTCTGATATTTATGGATTTCTTATACAAAACCCTTGACTATGGGCAGTTAGTTGGGTCTGTGAACATAGACCTAAATAAGGCCTTTGAAGCCGTGAATCATGCTCTCCTCATTGACTCACTCCCATCTTTAGGTCTTTCACAAGAAGCCATCTCCTGGTTCTCAAACTATCTGAGTGGGAGATCACAGTGGGTAAGAACAAATAATGCTCTCTCCAATAGCTTATCAGTCTTCTCTGGGATTCCCCAAGGCTCAATTTTGGGTCTTCTCCTTTTCAGTCTCTTTCTCAACACCCTCCACCTCGCCTGCTCTGGTCAGTTGCTACTCTACGTGGATAATGCAGTCATCTTTTCTAGTCACTCTGAGCCCTCCCCCTTAGAATTCAATCTACAAAGGTTCTTTTCAGAATCCTGGCTTGCATGACTCTCTTTAAATTATATAAAAAAACAAAGTTAAGTTGTTTGCCAATACCCATAACAAATACAAAAGTCGGTCACTTTGTATTCCTAACAGTCAGCAAGAATCCCTGGAGCAAGTGTGCACTTTCAAATACCTTGACATCATGCTTGACTCTACTCTCACCTATCATGAACACATCAACCAGGTATGCAAGGCTCTAAACACCAGAATTGGTTTACTTTACAGGCACAGGAAATGCGTAACACCAGACACCCTCCGCATGGCTGTTGCCAGTTCGGTCTTGTCCATAGCAGACTATGGTTTAGTTATCTGTGGATCTGCAGTAGACTACAGTACTGAGTCACATTAAGGTCACACTGAACAAAGTCTGTTGCTTAGTTGTCAGTGGTGATAGGCTCACTCACACATTTGACCTTTACAAACAAGTAAACTGGTGAAACTTCAAGGGAAGGCTTACCTACTAGACTTGCTTGTTGGTGAAAAGATATCCTCTGGTCTTTTGCCTCCTGCAACCCTACATCTCCTAACTCCTGCCCTGACCCCACAGGCTACTAGAAGCTCCTCTAAAGTGAACTTCTTAGTACCTTTCTCTAGAACGTCCATGGGTCAGAGGGCGTTCATGTATAGGACCCTACACTGGTTAAATGGCCTACCCACTGAAGTCTCACCTCTTGAAAAGCTAGGCCCTCTTCAAACATGCATTTCAGAAGCATCTTCTTGCCAAAGTTAGTAGTGACTGCTCCTAGCTTTCACTTCAAATCCCTCTCTAACCTGTCTCTCTTCCCCTTACATGATACTCCATTTTGACAAGGCCACTTTGGCTGCTCTTTCTATCTACTCCTCTCCCCCCCAATCTACTCTCATCTACCTGTTCACTATTTCTCTATGATAAGGCCTCAGTCTTGGGTGGTTCCTTCTTCCTACCTCTCTACCCCAACTCCTCCCCTCTATTCTGCCTCCCTTCTCCCCTGCCCTATCAGATTCCAGCCTCCCTGTCTTCCCCTCTGGCTCTCTCTCCCCCTCCACAGGATTCCCTAGTTTACTGATGCAATCCCTCTTCTCAACAGCCACTCCAAGTAATTTATTAGGGTAACCGGTCTCAAATCTTAAGTTTGTATCCATTCTCTGCCTAGCTAGTGTTATCCATGTCATTAATTTCATGCTCTCAAGTTTTTCAGTGCCTTTGTTTACCATTTCAGTTTTGTATTGCCTGTCTCCCTGTGTGGTCTAGCATCTTTGTACTGTGTCTCTTGTATGTATATACATATTATATATATAACACTTATTTCTAATTGCTGCTGCACTGTTTTTAATGATGCCTGTAAATAGGTATATGCACTTTTTCATTGTGTCCTCTGTTTTTGATTGTAATGAATTGGAGCCTTTGTAAAGGTGTCTCTAACTCTAAGGTTTATAATTCCAATATTCTCAATAAAAAAAATGAAAGTAATCAAATAAAGTTTTAATGATTGTTTTCTCCTTGTATATTACATTACAAAGGAAACAGGAAGATTTTCAAGCTTTATCTTTGAAATAATTTTGATCCTAACAGATGGGTAAAAATGTAAAATGAGGTTTTATATTTTGATCTTGTAGAACCTTACACTGAAAGAACAAAAAACAGAGGGAGGGTAAAAATCTTTAGAAGAGTTTAAACACAACATTGGTACAAAGTTGGTGTAAAGAAAAACACAAAAACAGCATTGTTATACAGAGAGAGCGAGCACAGAATTAATATTTAACTATAAATTGATATTGAAAAAAATCTTTGAAAGAAACATGCAATAGTGAAGTCATATATACTCTCCCCGTTATAGAGTGTCCATACAAAAAGCAATAAACTATAGCAAGGTGCACAGCTAATTACAGGCTTAAGGGCCAAAGGCAAGTAAGAGGTTTAAAAGTCTGTAAACAGAAAAGTTCTAGCTTGAAGCTGTTTCATGCAGTAAGAATACCATGAAAGTTTATAACAACAACAATTTTTTTGGTTTTTTACATTATAAATAGATGCTGATATTTGAATAGTGTGCAAATTAATTATACTGGAGAGCACTAGCAGTTGTTTGACTGATTATGTGCATTTAACATGAATAATGAAATTTTATGATTTTTTGAACATAAAATTTAATTTAGTTATCATTTTTGTGGAAATAATTAGATTCATCTACTACACTCATGAAGGAGCACCATCCAAAACAATTGATTTATGTACTACTGTATCTGATATACTGAAAAAGGAAAAAAACAGTTCTGAAGTTAAATTATTTATATATCACTGATTTCTGGGTGAGTGGGCTGATTTCTTACCAGTCTGCTGTTTCCTGTCTATATGGCTTGATAGGTATTTGGCTTCTCCCCAACTAATCTTTTTCCATTGTCCTGAGGTTAGCTGAGCTGGAGTACACCTTTACAAAAGTTTACAGGCATTGGCAAATGCTTTCACCAGAGGGCCACCAACTCAGATGGTTACCACATTAGGGGTTTCAACTGATTCTACACTTCCAGAATATGAGGAGGGAGAATTTCAGTTGCATTTCTACATATATTTCAAACTTTTGGAACTTACATTCAAACACCTTGTGATTTACACAGCTGTGACTTTCTGCAGACTTTTTTCCCCTATTTCATGATACTGAACATTGATGAGCTTGATAAGGTTACTGATAAATGATGAATACCCCTCTCTGTTATTGACACTGATGAACACATGATTCTGAATAACTTTAAGACTAATAGAGAATGTGGGGGCATGACTTCTACATGTTCTGTCACAAATCAATATGAATATTTAAAACAGAAAGAGGTGAAATTGGAATGGCACGCATTAAACATGATGCAGGACTTAAAACACAAGCACATACCGAAGAAGTTGCACATTTTTGTGGAAGCGAACTTAGGATATATTGACACAGAGCTGGAGACCAAATGGGATGGTGTCTGAAGTAGATACTCTAAGGATTTCATGCTTTTGGTAATTGAATCTATAACTAAGGAACTCCAGAAAGTTGAAGCTGATATTACTCAATGTGATAGAGAAATAAAAAATAAATATACCATAGATGAACTTAAGGAATGCTTAGAGGAAGTTAACGCTGACTTGACAGACTTCAAGGAAGAACTTAGACCCACTAAGTTACATAAGTTTAAGAGAGATCTTAATGACTACAAAAATGATCAAGTATATATGTACAGTAACAAAACTACAGGATATAGCAAAGTATACTAATACAACACTGATTCAGAATGCTCTGCACTAAGCTCAGGAAGTGACAATGAAACCAATACAGGGGTCTTAGAGGCAGACAGGCCCACTTTCTGGGAAGGGGGGGTTCGAGGAAGGAGAAACCTTCAATCACGGGGCAAGAAAGGGTATCAGTATATCAAGGAAACCAACAGAGGATTAAAAACAGAGGATATACAAGAACCAGGAACCTCAGGTGCCACCAGAATAGACAGAGGTATAGAAAAAGGAGAAAGAAGAAACGAAACAGCCAGACCCAGAAGTAGAAGCCAGGGCCACCAGATTACAAGTACAGAAGAATTATTAGTTTGCAATATTTCAAAAAGAACCCTTACAGACATAAAAACAGCAGTCCTATCTAGCGGACTATCATTTTGTCCCCATAATCATATCAATGAATTTGAACTAAAACTAGTCCTAAACAGATTTTACAGAAAAATAAGACTCAGATATTTATTTTGTACTCAACCAGCTTAACAAGACCTGTAGGTAGAAAAGAACAAGAGAACAAAAAATGGCAATTAGTCAGAGACTTTATTTAAAATTATCTTTTCTATTTCCTATTATTCCACATCAGATAGAAACATACATTACCTTGGTTAACAGGGATGTAGACAATTTACTTCAAAAGGAAAGAAATATGGACAGAAGGAAAAATATAATTTCACAGCCAAAGAATATGAAGTACTTAGAAATCTAAAGAATGATAGGGACAATAGTGACCAAAGTGCAGATAAAGGTAGAGCTATTGTTATCATGGACTGCCCACAGTACAAACAGATCTATTTGCCTTTATTGGAAGACAGGAATAATTATCTTTTATTAGTTAAAGATCCAACAATAATAGTAACAGACATGATTAAGACACTATTAGCAACATCACAAGAAAAGCAATGGATAAATGAATGGGAAAGATATGAACTATATAGAAATACCTCATGTGTGCCAATATTTTACACTTTGCAAAAAATTCACAAAAATCTAAGAAATCCATGTGGCAGACCCATTGTTTCCAGTATTAATTCTATATTAGAACCAATAACATTCTTTATAGACCATCACATCAGACTTATAGTAGGAAAAACTAGATCATATATCGAAGATTCATCTAATATTATTAAAATTGTAGAAAGTCAAAAAGAAGAAACAGATCTAGATATCAACAACTGTATTTTGGTCACCTGGGACCTTAAAGACCTACACACTTCAATACCTCACACAATGGGGTGTGAGGCACTTAAACAGATTTTAGAAACAAAAAGTCTTGAAGAAAAACCACCAAATGAATTGAAAGTGAAAATGGTGGAAATTGTACTCTTTCAAATTCATTTTAAATTTGAAAAAGGATATCTAATTACAGATAAGGGGCACGGCAAAGGGGTCCAATATGGCCCCAGCCTATGCGAATCTCTATATGAAACAGTTCAAGACAAAACATGTTTTCCACTTGAATGACCATTTTTTTAACAAAATCAGTTGGTGGAGACATTTTATAGATTACATTTTTTCATCTGTACAGGAACAGAAGAAGAACCGAGCAATTTTAACATATACTTGAACACACAAACTGATCACCTGATTTTTACTATGAATTTGACTAGACAGGAAATTCCATGCTTGGATTTAATGATTTGCAAAGAGAGGGACATACTGGCCATCAAACTGTATAGGAAACCTACTGATAAAAATTCTATTTTGCATGCTGACAGTTTCTTTCCAAAAGGATCATCAAATCCATTCCCTATGGACAAATGGTCAGAGCTAAAAGAAACTGTACAGATCCATCAGAATTCAGTAAAATATCCCATGAAATGATGGTTAGGTAGGGGATATCAGGACACAACATTACAGACAGACAGTGAAAGAATCAACACAAAAGATAGGAGGGATTTACAGGAAGGTCAACTGAAGGGGAAGGGGGTCAATTCAGGAAAGGTAGTACTGGCAACTACATATAATGATGTATTTTTTCAATCAAATGGGTAGTGAATAAATATTGGGATGTTCTACAAGCCACCTCTATTGGAGCACAGATATTTAATCAGAAACCTCTTACAATAGCAAAAAAGAATATAACATTGGGTAATACATAAGTAAAAGCAGATCATAAACTCCTAGAACAGAGACCACAGCACTTTTTAAGTATCACAGATCTTAAAATGAACTTTCAACGTGGGCACTGAATCCACTGCCATAATACATATAAAGTTACAAAAATGTGCAAAACAGCAAGGGACGAAGATATAATAATACAACAATTTATAAACTGTTCTAGTACAGGGGTAATTTATATGATGAAATGCCCCTGTGATATGATATATATAGGCAACATAGAGAGAATGTTGAAAAATAGGATCACAGAACATAAAAGTGATATCAGGAGACAAGATATAAGCTCTCCTGTGGCTTGACATTTTATACAAAAGCATCATCAGTTACCTTATGTGCGGTATTTTGGGACAGAGAAAGTGCAACCAGACCCAAGGGGTAGAGATCTTAGAACTAAGTTACTGTCTAGAGAGGCATATTATAGTGACAGATTTGAGACCACTAATCTGCACTTTGGCCTGAATGACTCTATAGATTGGCAACCAATAATTTGAAATGTAGGGTATTTCACCACACCAGCCCCTCTAAAAATACTTTATGCTTCAACATTCAATGTATATAATGCCATAAATAAGACAGTATCAAGTATATTTTTGTTTGTATCAGATAATGCATTAGCAGCATACACTGACCTCCTGACCTCCCTCATATTCAGATCAATGCAGGTGTACTGTAACAGTGGGTATGTTTTAGGTTTCATAGCCTCATACTTTAGTTTTACCAGACAAACCTTAATCGCAAGGAAGCAAGCAATCTTTATTTTTATAGTGCCTTTCAAAATAAAGGTGCTGTACATAGTATAAAATTACAATATAAAAACAAACAATATAATAATAATTTAAAATCAATCCATTAATTAATCTGGGAAGGCCAAAGAAAATAAATACGTTTTCAGCATAGATTTAAAACTGCTAATGGTCATGCATTCTCTTAACCGACAAGGTAGAGAGTTCCACAGGGTCGATGCCGCAAATGAAAAAGCACGAGCTCCAGATGTTTTGAGACGAACCCTGGGAATCTCTAGCAATCCCTCATCAGCGGATCGAAGAGGGTGACTGGGGGAGTAAGGAGTCAGGAGATCTTTAAGGTAGTCAGGTCCCTGTTCATGTAGGGCTTTGAAGGTAAGCAAACCTACCTTATAGGTGATCCAACACTGAACTGGCAGCCAGTGCAGTCTGTGCAGCTCAGGCTTAATGTGACTGGTCCTAGAGGTACCAGTCAACAGCCTGGCCGCAGCATTCTGCACTAGCTGCAGGCGGTGGATATCAACCCCAGACAGCCCTAGGTAGAGGGCATTGCAGTAGTCAAGACGGGCAGTAATGAAGGCGTGGATCAATGTTGTAAGGTTGCCCTGGGGAATCAGATGTTTCACCTGGGCAATTTTCCTCAGATGGTAAAATGAGGATTTGACCACAGCTGACACCTGAAACTTCAGAGTCAAGCCATCATCAAATATAATGCCCAGGTTATGCACCTGATCTGAAGTAATGGGCTGGACACCATCAAGCCATAGGCCCAACCCATGCTCAGCACCAAAACCCACCCCCGTGCAGCCCGGACCCACAACCAACACCTCAGTCTTATCCGGATTCAGTCTCAACCAACTCAAACTCATCCAGTCTTTGATCTCAGAGAGGCAGCTATTTAGCATAGAGATCGCATCAACTTGACCAGGCACAAAGGACATCTACAGCTGAGTATCATCTGCATAACAGTAAAAACTCAAGTCACATCACCTGATGAGATCTCCCAATGGCTGCATATACTCTGCGAACAACATGGGTGCCAATATGGAGCCCTGCAGCACCCCGCAGGACAGGGGAGGGCATCAGAAGAATAAATTCCAGTGACCACCCTCTGAGACCTGCCTACAAGGAAAGATCAAAACCATTCGAGGACTGTGCCTGACAGTCCACAAGGAAACCACAGGGTCTCCAAAAGCACCTCATGGTCTACAGTGTCAAAGGCCGCTGAGAGATCGAGAAGGATCAAGATGGCACAAGTCTTTCGATCTCTCACCATTAGGAGGTCATTTAATACCCGGACAAGAGCAGTCTCTGTGCTATGCCTCTTCTTGAAACCAGACTGGAGGGCTTCATAGACATTGTGAGTTACCAGGTGATTGTCCAGTTGCAACGCAACTACCTTCTCGATAACCTTCCCCACAAAGGGAAGGTTAGAGACAGGTCGGTAGTTAACTGGATCGATGGGATCCAAGGAGGGTTTTTTAAGGAGTGGTCGAATGACTGCCTTCTTTAAGGAATCCAGAATGATTCCCTTCTCCAAGGATCTCCACACAATTTCAGCTAGGATCAGGCAGATAAGATCTACACATCCCACAAAAATGGAGATAGGGCCTGGATCCAAACTACAGCAGGTTGGACACAAAGTCTGGATAATCTTCACAATGTCCATGAATTCTGGTTGGCTGAATTCCATCCAGACAGACTGGGTGCTCATTACCTCCCATGGAAATCCACAACCCCTCATGGAGAGAGCCAGGATAATTCCGGACCTGATGCTGGCAACCTTATCTGCCAAAAACCGAGCTAGCTCATCACACCTAATTTGTGAAAAAGCTCTTCCGGACTGGAGACAGACTGGATTGCACAATCTGTCAATAGTTCAAAAGAGTTGAGCTGGTTGGTTCTGCACAGCAGAAATCTCCCTGGACAGGAACTCTGCCTTCTTACGAGTGATTTCTGATTGATAGCCCTTATAATGTTTCATCAGTTTAAGCCTGTCAGCATCCAGGCCGGACTTCTGCCATGCTCTCTCCAGCCTTCGACCAATCCACCTCAACTCCTTCAAGGACCCATCATACCAAGGGGACCTTGGGCGAAGAGTGAGTGGTCAAACATGAACAGGAGCAATCAAGTCCATGGTGTCTCTCACTGCCTTATTATAGGCTAGTATGAGATCCCCTGGACTTGTGCTTTAGCCCAACAATCCCGATAGGTGCAGCACTGCCGATAGACCATCTGGGAGAAATCCCCTCAAAGGGCAGTACCGGACTATCTCTGAAGGGGCAGGTCCATTTGGGGGGGGCCCCAAAACTGAACCCTATGGTGTGATGGTCAGACCAACCAACTGGTTCCACCCCCAAGTCAGTGATCTTCTTCCACAGGAGGAACAGCAGATTCAATGAGTGACCTCCTATGTGGGTTAGACAAGGTAACTACCTGTGTAAGGCCCAGCATTGTCATTAGCTGGAGGACATTTTGACCAAACTGTGAGAGTTCACAGTCTACCCAGGCATTGAAGTCCCCCAGAATTATCCATCTGGGGGATTTCAACACCATGTCAACGATGAAGTCCACAATCTCCTGTAAGAATAAACCCCCATCACCTGGTGGGTGGTAATTGAGGAGTATCCTGCAGCCTACACCCTCACCCATGACACACTCAAAGGATCTGGTGATCCCCAATGGAACATCCACAAGGCCCAGTTCAGTCTTAAAAAAGATGGCTACACCCCCACCCCCATGATCCAACCTCGGGCGGTGAATCACCAAGAACCCAACTGGAACTGCAGAGGCCAATACTGGGTCTGCATTTTCATCCAGCCAGTTCTTGGTGATGCATGCCAGGTCCACCATTTCAGCAAGATCAGCTATAATGGCTGTCTTGTTTTTGATGGACCTAGCATTACATAGCACTACCTGGGCTGGATGAGATGCTGGGGAAGACCTTGACTCCTATCCAGCATCAATTTCTGGGCCCTTGGGTATGGGAACAAGACAGGAATTACCCCTGTCCTGGTACCATTTCACCCCAGTGTGACGCCTGGTCCCCACCACCCCAATACATCCCCCCTTTCCATTCCCACACCAGGCCCTACTCTGCCCCCCCTTCCTATGTCTCCTAGCAATCCCAAGGGATTGACAATGTTTATATGTCTCTGTTGGTAAAAAGGGGTAGTCAAAGGGGTGCACCTCCCTGAGCCTGGTAGGGGAATACTGCCTGACCATCTTGGACCCTCCCTATACATTCTTAAAACACAAATCTATCTACGCACAACCAGAAGCAATAAGATCACAAATACTAATTAATTGAAAACAAATAAACAAAAATAATAATAGTAAACCCTACCAGACTCTCTCACAGACTGGAGGGCAACTTAAATATAATAATACCCACACTTTAACAAATAAATATCAATACCACCCTCTAACTCCCACAATACCAACCCTAAATCAACAAAACTCAAATTACTACTTAAATAACAAAATTAAATAACAATAAAACATTAAAAATCAATCACATAAAACCGAATGGTCACAGTTTAGTATAAATGAAGTAGCACTGTCCACTATACCAGTGTTAGGTCTTTGATAATCAGGAGCGTGGCACAACTCCACAAAAAAGTTTGAAATAGACATGTAGAGCTCTCGCCACTCCCATATCAGAAATTTTTTGACCAGTCGGTGCAGCCCTCTCACTGCCACATAATCAGAGCTTAATTTGTAACTTTAATCCAAAAAGGAGGCTCTCTTAATCATAAAGTTGCACAAATCCAAATATATTAAAAAACAGCCAGCTCATATGATACTTGCAGTGTCCAATGAATGAGCTCACATCTAGTTTTTAATTTCTTTTGGTGAAATAAAGGGGGATTGTCAAAACACAGGCTGATTTCCTGAGAAGATCGAATCCAGACAATAAATCCAAACTAGATCGACTCCGCCCAACCCTTAAGCAGCCCTGGAGTTCAACAGATCCCCCCCCCCCCTTAGGCCATCAGGAACCTGCCCAACACTGGTCAGACAAACCCCAACAGCCCCAGGAGACCTGTATAAATGCCCACCCTCCAGTTGGCACTACCAGATCGCCCCAGGGAAGGAAAGAGCTAGACCCGGAACCCACCTTGGGCATGCCAGTTTGGCTCACCCAGTCCACCGTGGCAAGCAGCACAGATTCTTCTCAGCTCACAACCCCAAGTTCTTGCAGGACAGTTCAACAATACCTCCATGCAATTCTTTCCATTCGGAACAACAGTTGCTCCTCCAGTAAGGGTAATTACAGATTACCTCCACCATCCATCTGCCCCAGCAACTGCTTCAGAAAAATCTCCAATTACCAAATCCACAGATTTGTTACAGACAGCAGCCAAGGGAGAAGCTCCTTCAAAAAATATCAAGCGCTTCCATAAAACTGTGAAACACAGAGTCTTCCCCGCAACCCCCCGACCACACAGTCTGCCACACTGGGGTTACACAAATACCAAGACTCCTGATAAGAACTGGTTAAATTCCAGAAAAAATGTTTCTCTGTTACTAGTCTACCTCACTTCTTCATCCCTAACTAACCTACTAAGCAAAGCAAAAATAACATAAAACAGACAAAATGAATGGAAAATAAAGCAAAATAAAACAAAACCAAAGGAGCTAGTGCTCTGGCTGGCTCAGATCAGCTGCCATATTGCATTCTGCCTAGCTACTCCTTTTGTGAATCACTCCCTGACCAAGAGACTACTTACTTCCCTGACCTCCTACTGCTCTAAGCTGCTACTGTGACTCCCGGGAAATACACTTTGTTCTTTGCTATAAAATGAATGAATTTTCTTTAAGAAAAAATACAACAATGATCTATCACCCAAAAATATATAATTTTAAGGAACTTGACTATTAAGTTACACTGGCTGGACACCTGGGGCTGGATTCACAAAGCTTTCAGAAGGTGCAAAACCTTCCCTAAGTCCCCCAAACTGTCCCCAAAACTGCCTCAACTACAGAAAAAAAGGGGAGATTGACTGTGGAAAAAAGCACAGCTGCGGAAGTCCCTGAGGAAAAAAGGTGTGAGATAAGTAAGGCACTGACCCTGAAAGGTTATTCTCAGACAGGTTTGTTTTCACAATTGCAGAAAAAATGTTACACACAGTAGAATGAGGTGTAACTCTCCCTCAGCAAACTGCAGTAGTGCCCCAATAGTTGGAATCAATTAAGGTAGAGGTGAGGCACAGGTAACATCACCCCAGTTAGTATAGCAGTGGCTGTTGGTACAACAACAAATACACACATTGCCATGATATGACAACAGGCAACAACCACCAGGCCTAGTACAGCCCATGACAGAGTCCCACAGTCAGTAGAGCCTGACAAGCCAGCAGTGAGTGCTACCCCCACAGGCCACAGAGACACCAAGGGAGGGACGACCAGCAGTGTAAGTCGGCCACTGTGGTGCCATGGTATCGCTGGTGCCTGTGGTCCTGCAGTGGTCCCAGTTGAGGGACTGGTTGCAGGTCTCTTTGTGTGTGCTGTCATCTTCATATTATGGCAGCAATGTTAAAATCTGCTGCTTCAGCTGCTACTGAGTTGTACTATTACTGTGCCTCTTCTGCCATTTACACAGTTGTGGATCTGCAGCTGCGGATTCAGGGCACTTGTGGGATTCCCTCAGCTGATGGAATTCCACAGCTGTGGGACTTTTTGCGGAATTCCAGCAGTTACAAGATTTTCTTTGAGAATATCATGCAACTGCATTTCCACAGTGCAGCAGGCTTTTCTCCTGCAGTTGCAGGAGTTTGGGCCTTATTTGTGAATCCTGCCCCTGATCTTTCACTTTAGGTGCTGCAATTGCAGATCAGGTGCTAAGCACTTCAGTATATATGTCTGGTGCTCCCTTTTGGCTAGCTGACGTAATGCATTGCCTAGTGCCCAATTCTGGCCAGAAGGATTGAAATTCAACTGTGTGGAGCAGTCATGGCACCTCCATTACTAAAGAGAACTCAGGATTTTGCATGCCACTCCAAGCTATGAACAAAGTAAGCAAATAAAGTTTTATGGAGTTTTTTTTTCTCTGTATATTATGTTACAAAGGATGCAAGAAGATGTTCAAACTTTATCTTTGAAATAATTCTGATCCTAACAGAGGGGTAAAAACCTAAAACGGGGTTTTAATTTTTATCTTGTAGAACCTCACACTGAAAGAACAACAAAACAGAGAGAAGGTAAAAAAGCTTTGGTAGAGTTTTAACACAAAGTTGGTAAAACATTGGTGTAAAGAAAAATATAAAAAGAGCATTGTTATACAGAAAGGGAGAGAGAGAGAGAACACATAATTAATATTTACCTATAAATGGATAGTGAAAGAAATCTTTGAAAGAAACATGTAATAGTGAAATCATATATTCTCTCTCCTGTCATAGATTGTCCATACAAAAAGTAATAAATTATAGCTAATTACAGGCTTGAGGGCCAAAGGCAAGTAAGAGTTTTAAAAGCCGGTAAACAGAAAATTTCTAAATTGAAGCGATTTCATGCAGTAAGAATACCATGAAAGTTTATAACAACAAAAATTGTTTTTTTTTTGTTACATTATAAATAGATGCTGATATTTGAGGAGTTTGTGAATTAATTGTTCTGGAGAGAATTAGCAGTTGTTTGACTGCTTATGTGCATTTAACATGAATAAGGAAAGTCTATAATTGTTTTGAACGTAAAATTTAATTTATTTTACATTATCATTTTTCTGGTAATAATTAGATACAGCTACCACACTGATGAAGGAGCAATATCCAAAACATTTGATTTATGTACTATATTTGACGTACTGGAAAAAGAAAAACATTTTTCAGAAATAAAATTATTTATATATCACTACTTTCTGGGGAAGTGGGCTGATTTCCTACCAATCTGTTGTTTCCTGTCTATATGCCTTGATTGGTATTTGGCTCCTCCCCGATCAATCTTTTTCCATTGTACCGAGGTTGGCTGAGCTGGAGTACACCTTCAAGAATTATAGAACATTCTGTCATGGGGTGAGTATAAATGCATGTCATGGTGTGGAAATGTGTGATATTGTTGTTTCTTGTGCTACTGTGGACATGGCCTACCTAGACTTTAGCAAGGCATTTGACACAGTCCCACACAAAAGATTATTAGTCAAATTAACCAGCCTGGGAGTGGGTCCCAGGGTGGTAGCCTGGGTAAAACATTGGCTGGACAACAGGACACAGAAGGTAATTGTAAATGGAGTCCACTCTGAAGAAAGGGCAGTTACTAGTGGGGTACCGCAGGGTTCAGTATTGGGTCCAGTCCTTTTTAATGTCTTCATCAGTGACATTGCAGAGGGACTGGAAGGAAAAGTATGCCTTTTTGAAGATGACACAAAGATCTGCAACAGGGTTGATACACAAGGAGGCGTGGAAAGGATGAAAAGGGACTTGGCAAGGTTGGAGGAATGGTCAGACGTATGGCAGCTAGGATTCAATGCAAAAAGTGCAAAATAATGCACCTGGGAAACAAGAACCCAGGGAAGAATACACAATGGGTGGGAGGTAGTAACAACAACAAAACAGGAAAGGGACCTGGGGGTAATCATATCAGATGACCTTAAGGTTAGCAAGCAATGTGAGAAGGCAGTAGGGAGGGCCGGGGTATACTGGGATGTATAGGAGAGGCATCAGCAGCAGAAAACAGGAAGTTGTTATCCTCTGTACAGACAGTTGATGAGACCCCATCTGGAATACTGTGTCCAGTTCTGGAGACCCCATCTCCACAAGGACATAGACAGGATAGAGGCAGTCCAGAGGAGGGCAACTAAAATGGTGCAGGGTCTGCAAGAGAAGCCGTATGAGGAGAGACTAAAGGAGCTTAATGTGTATAACCTTGAGGAAAGAAGGGAGAGGAGGGACATGATAGAAACTTTCAAGTACCTCAAGGGAATCAACAAAGTCCAAGAGGGTAGCATCTTTCAGAAAAAGAGACTTGCAAGAACAAGGGGACACAATTTAAAGATAGAAGGAGGGCGGTTCAGGGCAATGGAGGAAGTATTATTTCACAGAAAGGGTAGTGGATGCATGGAACAGCCTTCCTGAGGAAGTTGTGGGGTCTAAAACTGTGGGAGAATTCAAGAATGCATGGGACAGACATAAGGCAATTATTGTGGGGGGCAGGAAGATATAGACTGTTGGTTAACTAGGATCTGCGGCCTATCCTGTAGGTAGGGAAATGGGCAGACTAGATGGGCCTAGCGGTCCTTATCTGCTATCAAAGTCTATGTTTCTATGTTTACTTCTGCAAATATCTTATTTAGTGGTTAATATTGGGACAGATATAAATTGTATAGTGTAACTGGGGTTGCTTAAATTCCAGGATGATAATTCTATCAAGTGAGAAATTGTTTTCTAAAACACATGAGAATATCAGTCGCCCTCTGACCTCCATGACCTCCCACTGTGAGGTTATAAATAATGCAGTTTAAATGAACACACAACCTTGCAAACTGTAATGGGAGGGAACAGAGAGAACATGTAAAAAGAAAAAGTAAAACATGATTAATTATAATAACTGCCCAACCTATCCAGCCCATTGCAATTGCTTATGTGCTCATAATTGTTGATGTAATTAAATTACAGTTCGGCAAAGAAATAACAATAGTAGCTGGCCCAGTGGAGTACAGGTCTGAGGCACTGGATGCTGTACCTCTTATCACCCCAGTGACCTTGGTTCAGGAATGAGACTGGGGTGCTGGGGGTTTGCCTGGGAGGGAAAGGACTGAGCATCCATTGGATTGCTCTCCTTTCCCAGGGAGGGAGGGAGGACTACCTCTCCCACTGAATGACTGCCACCAGGTGGAGGTGTGGTGGTGATGCAGGTCTGAGAATGGCAGGGAAAGGAGGAAACTGTGGCATTCCACATGCAAGCACATGTCTCCACATATGCACATCCGGCTAGCATGCCCCAGTGCAGGGATGGGGACAGAAAATAGAAAGCCGACAGCAGAAGCAGGTCCCATGATGCTCCTTCCGTGCTTCCATCCTGAGGTGTCCACAGGTTCCAAGCCAGTTTGGATTATTGCACTGGGGTGGGGGTGGGTGGATGACCCTCCCTCCTGTACATATATAAAGAAGGAAAAAAAGAGGTTGGAATGTCTAAATCAATCAAATGATTAAAATCTCAGCACATTATAATACCACTAGTTTGTGAAGAGGGGATACAATCTCTTTACTCCATTCCACAAACCCTATCACTTACCATGTCTCATTTAACTCTAACCCCTCACCTTCCATGGGTCCTATTGTATATATTGTGCGTATGTGTATGTGTATATATATATATATATATAGTGTATTTTATGTATATAGTGTGCTGCATTATTTGATGACTCCACGTTGCTTTGTTATTCTCTGCCACTTTGTGTGTAGTATATTTTGCTCTGTAATGTTTACTGACTCCAAAGTGTTGTTTCATTGCTGAATTATGTGTACCTCACCCAGGTCCATCTTGTAAATGAGTTCCTCTCAATGGTGTTTTGCCTAGTAAAAGAAAGATTGATTGGTTGATTGGATGGAGGAACTAGAGTCTCATGGATGAAAACTTTTGATTAATGTCTAAATGTCTGTGCTGCTCAAAACACTCATATAGTATAGCATATGTTTATTATGATACCGTCTTTCTTCCACATTTTTTACTCACATCAATAATATCATTTTGCAGCCATATTGGCTTTGTCTAGAGTTTGTTTTCAAAGCAATAGGTATGCAGGGCTCCACCCACTGCAGCCCTAAAAATGTATAAGACAGAGACAGTGAGCTATCTCAGTGCATAAGTTGTATCTCATATGGGAAGAGATACATAGAACAGATTCCTTTCAAAGAGAGGGGAAAAAAGCCCACCTTCTTATTGTATTCATGGGTCTGGAAAGTATCTAATGTCACTATCCAGTGGCTCTCCTTCTGTAACAACAATTTGGTTCTAATACCCTCTCTTAAGTGGCACTACAGTACACGTTTAAGGGCCATAAAGTGAAATGCAGAGAGATATGACTGGTGGGCCTGCTAGAAGTGTGCACCCGGGGCATAAGTTTGGTGATTATAAATAATAGTATGATGGTGCTCCTCGATGCACACCTTCTGAGGCCTCAACACACGTGCCACATAAAACTTATTTCACGAACACCAAGCAGTGCAGACCACAAATAGTGTGACACATGTACTGTAATTAATTGCCTGATTTCTACATTTTGTAAGTCACTTTGAAATGTATTCCCATCCTGACTGTATTTGAAAACATTATATGTGACATTCCTGAAAAAGTTATTGAGGCATGGCGATATGCACCTGGGAAGGCACAACCTAGCATGGAAATACTACCTGGGAGGTGAGCAACTGACCATGACTAAGCAGGTGCATCATCTCAGTGTAATCATCTCAAATTACTTGTAGGTTAGCAAACAATGTGAAAAGACAACACTAAAGGTTAGTGGCATCCTGGGATGCATAGGGAGGGTCATCACTAGCAGGAAGTGGGAGGTGATTATGCCCCTGTAGAGGTCCCTGGTGAGGCCCCACATGGAGTACTGCATCCACTTCTTGAGGCTCCACCTCACAAAAGATATAGACGGACTGGAAACTGTAGACAGGAGGGTAACAAAGATGGTGCAGGGTACTCACCATGAGTCCTATGAGGCTAGACTACAGCAGCTCAACTTATACTCCCTAAAACAGAAAAGGAATAGGGGAGACATGATAGAGACCTTCAAATACCTCTGTGGTATCAGTGCAGTACAGACAATAGCCTTTCCAAAGTTAGCAACTGTCACTGGACTAGAGGTCATGACATGTGGCTGAGGGGTGGCCAGTTCAAGAGCAACATTAGGAAGTTCTTCTTCACTGAAAGGGTGGTGGAACCTTGGAATGGCCTCCAGTCTTGGGTGGTGAAAGCAAAGTCAGTCAGGGCTTTTAAGCTAGTTTGAGATAGGCAGTGTGGAAACCTCATAACTGCAACAAGCTAGGGAGGTGGGTTTGTCTAAATTGGGCAGACTAGATGGATCTCTCAGTCTCCATCTGCCATCACATTCTATGTTTCTATGTTCTATAGCCTTTTTAAATGTGCTCTTTCCACCAATGATGGTACAAAGTAGTTTGCTGTTAAGAGATCCCCAATACTTTTACCTTTACTAAAAATCATCCTAGGTTTGTCTCCTAGCTGGTGTCAGTACTGTGTCCATACTTAAGATTGGCCACAACTTATGAACAACAGTACCCACTTATCCTGCCAGTCAATTGTTCACCAGTCCCACAAACCTACCAATGGTACATACAGTTAGGACTACCAGTACTTAGTGCTGGCAGGAATGGGATGCCAGTAAACAGCACATAGGGGTATTACAGATCTCCGGTTCACCTAGTCTTCAATTAAATCTGCAACTGATTCTGTGAATAACATCAGCTGTAGGGGATTGGGGTGGAACACAGGATCACTAAATATTGAGCAGGTAATGTATACAGGAAAAAAGTGACAATGCTGAAATGTTCGCCACAGTACATACTGGGATCAACCCCCCAAAAAAACGATCATTCCCCTTTCAACGAGGCAGTCTGATAATCAGATCACATATCCAAAACCTGCTTAAGTCAAATATTCAGTGAGTAACTTAGACAAGTCACTTACCCTCCCAGTGCTCCAGTTCACCCAGCTTAGGAAATGGGTAGAAAAAAGGCACCACTGGAAATGAGATGTTGCATCTTAGCTGCACTATAGTGGTTAAATAAATTGATTAAAAAATGTCGCAGCAATGGTCCCATGCACCAGTACTTATAAATCTAATTACATATGAATGAGCTGACATTGTCTGCTGATTGGCTGCTGTGTCAAGTACTAATCTACAAAAAATGTATGGTGTGGCTATCATGCAATGCACTGTTGTAAAGATATTTACCTTTCCTTTATAAAGGAACTTCCCAAGCACTATCTGAACAAGCCAAAATTTTAAAAAGTAAGTCAGCACAAAAAACAAAGCCCTGCAAACTTAACATTTTAGATGTAGAATCATCATAATGAACTCACAGTCAGGTCATTTCCAGTGGGATTAATGACTGGCTGGGGTTAATGGCCAAGACAAATCAATTCCCTGCAGCTGGCCATTTATTCCCAGGAAACAACCAGCTGTTCAGTAATAACTGCTTAAATCAAACCCAAAACAAATATCTTGCACACCTTACCAAACAACCTACAGTACTGTAATTTCTGATAATTGCTTTGCAGTAAAATGTTGTGTGGGTGGGAGCAGAGAAAATGCCAGCTACGCAACCAAATATCTTCTGAGAAACTATAACAAATAACCATTGCAAATTTAAAATAGTCATCAAGACCCCTGACCCCCTTTCCTCCTCTGGGGTTGGGGGGAGGGGGGTTAGCAGCACTTAGCATTATCCTGGTCCCTACTGGAAGCTAAGGGATAGGCAGTCTGGACTGCCAGAACATGAGGTGGGGCATGGCAGACATTGATACTCATTATGCAGGCACTGTACCGGTGGCATGGGCAATGATGTGATTGTGTGCTACACACCTGAAGGGGAGAGAAACAAGGTAGAAAGACCAGGCAGAGCAGAATGAGGGGTCCAACTCTTACAGGTCCCACACCATTTTTTTGTTTGTTTGTTTATAGTAAGGTTAAGACTGAAGAGCAATGCTCATTTACATTGGTGACTTTTGCATACACAAAATATACAACACAAAAGATCAAATATGCAATAAATACAAAAATACAAACATGATACAATATAATACATTAGAACACATACATATACGAACACATTTTTTTAAAAGCAGTTACAGGGCCTGGAAAGAGAGGACAAATGTCTTTTTAGAACACACACAGAGGGTGCCTTTTTATGTTTACGTCTAAACTTATCTGGAAGATTGTTCCAGTATTTTGGAATTATTTGGCTAAAAAATTTGTCTGATCATTTTGCTTTGGTTTTTGGAACCGACATCTCCATAAGATTACTTTTTCTCACAATCGGATCCAAATCTCTAAATTTTAATCTATCCCTCTTACCATTGGCAGGGCCTTTTCCCAGTAGAATCAGATCCTTTTAGTTGGTGGTAAAGATAATTTCACTGAACCCCACCATGGCCAGTAAGCCATGTGGGCATATGCTGGCATTGAGATAAGTCCCTGAGGAGGTGGGAGATGGGGCTGGAGGGTTGGATGTGGAGCTGTGCCTGCACCAAAGAGGAAAAAAGAATAAAAAAAAAATTTTCTCAGCAAAACAAAAAGTGCCTTCTGCAGCTGGATGCACCCTATTCACAAAGTTGTAGTCTCATATTAAAGATATACAACCAGTGGATGTTTATTTCTCCAGTTTTAATACTGATGATTATTGAGGAACACTTGCTTTATCATGTGTTTTATGTTACCACATCAACTCAAACGTTTGGGGGAGATTTTCAAATAGATCAGCTCAAGATACATCTGCTGCTATTTTTATAGTGTAAATGCATCCAAACCTATTAGACCTTTTATTACATGGCCTAACAGTGTGCAAAGGTAGCATCCAAAAATACATGCAATTGCAAGTGAGTCCAATCTGGATGCAGTTTTGTTCATTTTTGGCTGCAAACTGTGACTTTTTGTCATAAACAGAGATGACTTCTGAAAACAGCAGCAAGGCTGCCTGGATACAAGAAAATGGATGCCAACCTAGAATGCATTTTCATCCACATACAACCACTTTTGAAAGTCTTCACCCGAGTCTCTAGCTATCCTGGTAGGGGACAAGCAATCTCTGCTTGCTGTGAAGCATCTGTACTGTAAGTTCCAAGCTCTTCCTTTATAAGCAGTCTGCAAAGAGAATATTTATATAGCTGATAATAGTGCCTTTGCAGTTACCTTCAGGGTACCCCCCAAACAAATACAAAAGGAGTAGATTTAAAAACTGTTGTGGAAGTCCATTTGACATCACTGCTGGTGAGTAAACTATATGGCAGCAGAGGGCAGTAGAGATCCAGGAATGATCTTAACATTACCTGTAATTGATGTGAGAGTAATATTAAATGAATGCATTCATATTTTTGTATTTATTTAGGAAAAAAGTTTTCAATTTCATTTGTTCAGACCATGTATACTGTATGTGGAAACATGTTTCTGATCTGCCCAAGGGTTATTTGGAGACAGCAGTAATGCATATTGCATAATGAGCAGTTCCCTTTCAAATAATATTCAGTTATTTTCAACCACAAAGATGTTTTACTGAGCAGAAGTCTATTATCCCTTCTTCAAAAGCCAGTTATGAGTAATAGGGGTGAGTCTCTATTCAATATTTTTTAAGATTGCAGTTTCTAGAGTGGGCACAATGGGGTGGGGGGATGCACAACAGGGGGACCTGCATACATTTGTGGCTTGGGTCAGACAGGAAGGCTTTTTTATTGGATTCACATCATCTGAGACCCACATCTGTTTAAAGTGACAATGTTAAGCACTATTTGAGAACAACCTCCTAGAATTCACAAAGTAAAGTACAATAAATAAACATGCCATGTTAACAAAGCACATACTAAACCTACAAGTTATTAAAAATCAGTTTGGGAAAGATTTGGTACTAACACATACCCCATAATGATAAAATAAAAAAATAAATAACTTTGACAGCTACCACTCCAATTAAATATATCAAGATCAGTATTCCATGCCTAAAGGAGACAAAACAATAAATCACAGTGAAGGCAATAAAATAAAACTATATTGCTGAATAGAATGTCAATGTATTAGCCCTGAATAACGTTTTTCAACCATTGGGATGGTATGTATGTATGTTGTTTTGAAACTGTGATAAAATGAAAAAAACAATAAAATCTTTTATGATAAAAAATAAGTCAAGTACACAAACGATATTTTAAAGAACGAGTGCTATTTATTTGATTTTATAAAATGGTTGAAGGATTTCAAGCAATCTGTTTGGTTGTTAGCCATTTGTTAGAAGCCTCTAACACACAGCTATAACTAGAAACCCCATGTAGAATACACAGACCCATTTTACAATCACAATAAACCACCCTGGGGATGTGCATTAGGCAGTTCTAATGCATGGCTAGGGGACTGAATGTACTTGGCCTGCAGCCTCATTCTTCACTATGCCCCTAGCCATGCATTAGAACTGTTTAACACGCACTCTGTCATGTCTTATTGCTTACATAATTACTAGTGATCCCCTTTATCACATGGGGATCAGGCATCTTTAAAACACCTTATAAAATGGGCTTAAGAAATCCAACTCTCTGACTGGCTACTACATCATCTGAGCCGTGTCCTTATCAGATGATATAGTAGCCAACCGGGACTACTGTCCACCAACATGCCCCATCACAGCAACAAATCAGTGACCTCTACCAAGTATAAACAGAAACGCTGGCAGGCAGAACTCCTAATAAGCCACAACTGCTGCACTGAGAGAGTGCTACCAGTGTCCCAAAACTGTCAACAGAAACAACAGAACCCAGCCCCATTTTCTCCACCCAGAAAAAAGTGTACAAACTTGGTACCTGTTCAAAATTTTTTTTTTCATTGCCATTTCCCCTGGCCAGTGCAGATGCATCTCTCAATCCCTCCCAGCATTTTAAACCGGCCACCCACTAACCTTGAACACGGCCTCAGCAGCACCGCAACTGCACTCCCCATTCTCGCATCCACCCCTCAAGATCCATGACATGACACAGCATGGGGCAACTCTTTTTTTCCATAATATTAATTTTCCTTCATTTTACTATGTTTCACTTTCCTTTGGAACAACCAGGAAGTAAAAACCAGGCAATACAGTGGCCGCTATAGGACACACTCACTCAGGAACTTACTCGCTCCCGGAAAAGCCAGTGTCCTTCAATCCCTAACAATGTATACATCGGTTTAAAAAAAAAACCTAATAAGAGACCCTGACAATGAACACACTCGCTCTGACTGAAATGGCATGCTGGCTCACACAATGCTAGCTCTAAAAGAAATGCCCGCTCTAGTCCTTAGCAAACACAGACTTAATTAAAATATTTCTCAGTCAGCAATACAGTGTGAGGAAACAACAAAATTAAAATCAGGGTGTCTCAGAAATTCAGTGTCAGGAGACAAAAAGAAACAATTTGAGAACTACCTCTCTTTGTGTGTGTGGGGAGGAGACACCCTGTACTGGCCATCAGAAATTACCAGTGGGGACTATTTTTTCACTGGTTCAGTCCTAAATCTCAATTTACATGTTTCTGCTAAAGTTTTTTTGGTCCTTTTTTTAATTCTGAAGTACTTACTTGGAAGTCCATTTTATAAGCGCAGTAACACACTCCGAGGTGTGGCTTACGTGCTGATAAGAGCATGCCCAGGGGCATAAGGCACTCGGCACAAGCGCCTCATGCCTTAGTACACCCCTAGGTGTGCTCTTATCAGCACGTAACCCACACCTTGTCGTGTGTTATTGCTTGTGTAATAACCAGAGAAATGGCTATTACAGCATTTCCAAAAACTTTGTTCAGTAGCAGTGTCCTCAGTGTCTCATTCAGTTGCAGTGTGCCACTTCATTGTCTCGTACTCTGTGTGTGGGTGAACTGAATATGAAAACAAACGTGGTGGCTCCATTTTCTCCGTTACCAAGGTACAACACTGATCATTTGCCTCCCACTCTAAGTGCAGGTAATTTTTAATTTTTTTTAGTATTTATCTGGTTGATCCTGCTCTTTGTACACTACAGCCAGGGTTACATTACGGGAGACAGCTGCTGAGATCGGGAACAGACCGTGTCCAAATACTCTCGTTATTTATTATTTCTGTTCCACAGTTTAACTTTCGAAAAAAAAAAAAAAAGAAAAATGAAAGTAATGTCCTTAGTGGAGAGAAAGAGAGAGAGAGCGTGTGTGTGTGTGTGTGTGTGTGTGTGTGTGTGAGTGTCAGACAGAACTCCTTCACTAACTTTAGCATTCACTCCCAGCACCAGTAATTATAAAAAATAAAGGATAGGCAAGTCTGTGTTAATGGATTTCTTTACACACCCTCTGTGTGTGATGACCTCATAAACCTCTTGAGCTTTGCTTTTTTTTTTTTTTTTTTAGCATTTAGTACATAAGCATACATAATAAGTAATCTGTTCCTGAACAGGTATACAGATTACAGAAACTTTAGTACATTACATAGGATGGAGACCTTCTAGTCAGTTGGTACAGCATAGGGGGTATAAAACACCAAGATTGTAGAGTAAGCATTACATCTATTTCAGGAGCTATAAGGCAGCCAACACCCTAATTGGGTTTCTTAGTAATAATAAGCCACAACATGTTAAACCAACCAAAGGTCTTGTATTATATTTAACATCAATAATGTAGAAAAGAGATCTCCATTCTGGAGTGCCCCCTAACATTCAGGGAAGGTAAATGGTGCTGTCTGCAGCAGTCCAGAAAATTAACCCACTAAATAATGAAACAAGAGAGATATGGCTGGTGCCTACAGAGGAAAAAATGTACTCACACCAAGGCCAGCTCATGCCTTAAGTTTATAGAATAGCGGCACCAAAATATGGGAGATTACTCTCCAGGGCTTCCAGGGGCTGCTGCATTTTCACATTTATTATGCTATAAAAAGGCAGAAAGCACCTCTCACCCCTTCTCATTCAGAGCACAGAACAATACACTATTGTGCAATAAAGTGAAAGTCGCAACAACTAAACTCTAACAGAGTAGAGTGTACAGTGAACTTAAAACGTAACTTATAAGTCCAAGTGCATTTAAATCATTTTTGCAGGAGGTCTAGTCCTTCAAACAGACAAATTAGAGAAAGTCTAAAGACCTGGCACCTTTAAAAACTATATATATATATATGGCCATCACAGTGTAAAAGCTCACTTAACTTGATTATTCAGATCAGATAACATAGTAACTTGGCTCACAGTCTCATAACAGGCTCAGTTCCCTTCTGATTCTTCTCCCTCTGAGGAATGTTCATCCCATTGCCATTTTGCAAGTATTCTTTTGATGCAGGTCCCTGCTTCCTTCGGTCAGTAAAACGATATCAACGGCGGTCAACTGTGAAGCAAAGTTGGGCAAGGAAGGCAAGAAAATATGTGATGTCCAGTTCTTGGAGGCATTGTTTCACACTATTGAAGGCCTTCCTTCTCATGTGGGTCGCATAAGACAGATCTGGAAAAAATAGACTATGGGCCTCATCGATATGGATCGGGCTCCTAATTCTCAAGGTCCCCAATAGAAGATCTCATTCTCCGAGGGAGCGCAGTGTTAGCCAAACAGTACGGGGATTGGTAAGTCCACTCGAGGGTCTTCTAGGCATAATTCAGTATACTTTGATTATTTTAATATCAGATCAGTCAGACCTTCGAGCTAGGATTGTAGAAAGTTAAGTAGGGAGTCACCTTCAGACTCATCGGGAAAACTGAGGACCCGGACATTAGCAGCCCATACTGAATTTTCAAGGTGTTCCACATGGCTTCTGAGGGCAGCCTGTTCTTTTAAAGATGTTGTCATGGCGGCCAAAGCCCTTCCCGCCATTGCTTCTGCTGATTTCATAGTTCCCCCCCATAGCATCCAGCCTGTGCATCATCGTGAGAAATTTTTTTGAGAAATTATCCAGCTTTTGATTCATTTGTTGGACCGTTTTAGTGAAAGCTTGCACTGCAATTTGCAGAGATGTGAGGGTAGCCCTATTAGAATTGGAGCTCGAGGCCTTGAGTCGGGCCTGGTGGTTCATCTGGAGGTTTAGCATTGTAGAAGCATGGCAGGAAAAAATCCTGTTTAGTTGTTTTTGTGCACCCCATTTCAAGTGAAATTTCAGTGCTCCAAGTGCAGTCTTTCCTCCTATGTCAATATTCAGCAGTTAATGAAAGTTCTAAGCTCAGAATTTCTGTTTTATTAAGGATTAAAGAGCTCAAGGTAGGAAGCTCCAAAAAATTGCTGCTGCTGGCTAGGCTGCTAGCTCTGCCCCCCCTTGAGCTTTGCTTTTGAGGTTTATGGGTTATCACACACCTCAGGTGTGTGAATAAAATCCATAACACACACTTGCCTATCCATTATTCTTTATTTAGAAAATTGGGTTTTTCCTTGCTGGACTCTGATTGGCCAGTACCCCTAAGAAAAGGGTACATTAACTTTCAATAGATGACCAGCAAGGAAAAACTCCCAGCCACCTGACCAAAACACCAGCTGAGATATAAAAGTGCCGCACCATCAAAGTATTCAAACCTGATGAGGTGACGAAAAATCAGCTGGCACCTCAAAAATGTCCGATAACTATCCTGTCAATTTTGACCTGCTAAACATCCTACAAAGAAACAGGGTACTCACCGAGGATGACGAATGTGAACTGGAGCCAAAAATAACTGAACCTGACAAAAAAAAAGAAAAGTAAGTGAGCGTTTCATAGCGCTAAGTGACACATAGCTAGACACCATAGAAAGCGAGTGGCAAGAGCTTAACACAGTAAAAAATACCAAGTGGGGAATTTCAGTTTTCGAACAGTGGGCTAACCATAATAAAATTAAAATCGAGTGGCAAATAATAAGTTTTGAAACCCTGAATGAATACCTCAGGTGCTTCTACGCTGAGGTTCGTACTACAAGCGGCTCTGAGTACTCCGTGGCCAGCTACTGTGCTCTGTGAGCAGGCATAAACTGCCACTTAGGCACCACGGATGTTAGAAGGCCCATAAGCATCATTGGAGACCCAGTGTTTAAATTGTCTAACAATGTCCTGCAAGCTGTCTTAAAATGCCTACGAAAACAGCAAAAAGATACCTCTACACACTACCCTGCAACCACAGAAGCCAACCTAAAAAAGTTATGTGCCAGTCCAGCCCTAGATCCCGAAACCACACCTGGGTTAGTAAAAAAAGTGTAATTTGACGTACAACTACACATGGCCAGGCGCGGCATGGAAGGACTGAGATAGTTAACCAGAAACAGTTTCATTGTAAAACAAGATGAAGCAGGCAATCGGTATATCTGCTGAAGCCACGATCAGGAAACCAAAAGCCCTCAGGAAATAAATAAGGAAAATACCAGAGGTTTCATCTTCGAGCAGAGAATCAGCCCACTCTGCCCTGCCACCTCGTTCTTAAAATACCTCGAAAAGTGCCCACCTGATGCCACAAGTTTCTACCTCCACCCCGAACGCCTACCAAAAGAAAAGCTCAACCATCTAACCTATTGGTACAGCAAAGAAGCAATGGGCAAAAATTACTTAGGATCCTCGATGCCCATATTAAGCGAAGAAGCAAACCTATCTCAGCGGTATACTAAACATAGTATACACACCACAGCAGTGCAGCTCCTCTCATAAGCAGGTCTAACGATGAAGGAAATTGTCGCAGTTACCGGACACCGATCAGAGCACAGTCTCGCCATGTACTGGGCACCATCCACATCAGACCGAAAAGCGGGAGCTCTATATTAAGTGCACCAAATGGAAATTGGAACCAAGTCTCCTCATGTGAAGCACCAGAACAGGACAAGAATCAACACGAGAAGAATCAGCAAGCAAACCAGACCACTTGCAGCAGCCTGCCACCTACAGACGGCTCATCTATAGGAACAAGCAACGTTTTCCTGCTCTCCAACTGCACGTTTAACAGCCCAATCCAGTTCATCATCTACCAAAAATAAATGAAACCCTCACCAATTTCTTGTTTTGTCCACATCCTAAAGTTAACAGTTTAAAAAAAAAGTGGTTTACCAGCGTTTATGTTCATTTGAAGTGTCCCAAAAAGGGACTATTTTTTTCTTCAACACAGTTTTACTCATTAAATTAAAAAAAATAAAAAGTATTTATTATTTACACTGCAAACCTTGACTCTGTCTATTTATTTTGTGAAGACTCCCATTTTCTAAGCACAATAATGCTCTCCAGGGTGGGCAATATGGGCAATACCAGACTGCCCAGGGGTTATAAGGCCCTCCGCCTGTGGCGTCAGGCCTCATTACACCCCTGGGCGGTCCGGTATTGCCCAATACCGTCCACCCTGTCAGGCATTATTGCTTGCATAATTGCTTAGGGCACATTAATTAATACGATTTAATTTTGTTTAGTAATTCATATACCTAGGACAGCCCAGGTGGGCTGCAACATCTCATTTCTAGAGAGGTCCTACACATACCACGTCCACAGCTGGGTGGACAAGAGCACTTAGATTGCTCTTCTAACAGGGACTTGTTCTATTGGACCATGTGGGAGGACCATGGTGGCATGTGCTGTAGGATTTTCAGAAAAGAGGAGCTTGTTATTAACTCACCTTACTGCAAGACAAGTGAGTGTTGTGTAATTTGTGAAGGAATAGATATGTAATCAGAGGAGGGACATTTTATTTTGGGCCAGCAAGAGGGGAGAGTGAGGGGATATGAAAATGGCAGAGATCTGCTGCACATAAATATTCATGTAAAATAAGGCAAAATATAGAAAATTAAAAGTCAAACTAATTCAGTGGAACTGGGTTATTAAACAATTGGGAAGATGTTTAGATGACCAGGACTCACTTTTAAGAACAAATGACTGGAACTATAAAGTAAACACATACCAAAAAGAAGTAAGTATTACAACAAGGGAGAAAGGCCACAGTGGTTTACAGGCAAAGTCATACAACTAATTACCTCTCAGGCAAGGCATACACAAAACACAAACAGATGGGCATCCAGCATACTCTAAAGAAATGTAAAGCCAAATGAAATACCTCTAGGGCAGCTATTAAAAGAGAAAAAAGAAAGCTCAAACTATAATTGGCCAACAGGACAGGCTAAGGAAGGATAAAAGTCTCTCAGATTTATCAACTCACTAAGAAAATGGAGTGGACAAGTAGGGCCCTTAATAAAGAATGACTCAATAATATATAAGGAGGTTGGGCTAGCAAATTAATTTAATAAGTACTGTATTTCAGTTTGATCTCTGACTTCAACAGACTTACGCCCAACCTTAAAAATCTTTGTGGACCTTGTATCTTAAACAACCACACAGATTCAATTAATGAGTGTTGAAAAACTGAAAAACATAAGTCTAAAAATCCTCACAGACTGAGTGAATTACTCATTCATTCAGTCTGTGAATGAATGAATTATTCCCTGACATACTGAGGAACATGAGCTATGAAATTATTGACCCCTGCTGTCTGCTATTTACCAGCTCTATTAATTCTGAACAACTGGTAAAGACAGATGTCATTTCAATCTATAAGAAAGGGTGCAAAAATGACATCTCCTGCTACAGACCAATAAGCCTGACGTCAGTACACAGTAAACTCCTTGAGGGTGAGATAAAAGATTATACAATAAATAGAATCAAATATTCATCTCTGTAAGACTTGCATGAGAACAGGTTCACAAAGGGTAGGTTCTGCATCACAAACTTGTGCTTTCATTAAAAAGTTAGGAGGGAGCTTGACAGAGATAACACAGTGGATGCTGTTTTGCTTGACTTTCGAAAGGCCTCCAGTCTACTTCCACAGTCAACTATGATTGCCAAGTTAAGGCACATGGGAACAAACTCTGGTCAGAGCCAACATGGCTGCTTCAGAGCAGTGAGTCTGACTGAAAAGTACTCAGAGCTCCTGCATGTCTGATGCCGTACTTGCGCAGTACTCACACATGTACGGTGACCAATAATCACTGCACATGCGCGAGAAATATGCAAGCACAATAAGGTCACTGCAGTCATCTTGGGAATGGTGAATGCTTTTGTTTCACCTGCAACTGTGAAAGTGACAGGTGAAACAAAGTAGTGCCCCCGCTGAGTGTGTGGGGGGGGGGTGCGGCCCATGGGGGGGAGAACTAACCCACTAGCACTGACAGCAGCACTATGGACATAGTACCATAACACTGTGGAAGCACAGAGCTGAGGTATCCGGTCACATGCTTCCAAAGCCCCTTTTCACTTTCCTAGCAAAATATCTGCAGAGCTCCACCCATGCTGCTGTAAAAATTACTGAACCTTGTTATAATACTGACTGAAGAAAAAAAACACATTTACTGCTTTGGATGGAATGTTTCTGGTGATAGAAACTAGGAGGTTCCCTCAACCCAGATTTAAATGAAAGACTGTACTCGGGTCCTGTTTTTACAATAAGAGTTTTTTTTTGTTAAAAATGAAAGCATTCAGCTTTTACCATTAAGAACTTGAGTACATGATAATATCAATGGCTTTTGGGTCCTAGACTATCTAATGAAATATTCTGTGATTTAACTATTCAATTAGATTAGAACTATGTTACTGAAGTGTTGAAAACAGTCCAAATATTTTTTTCCTTCACTGTCCATCAGCCCCCAACCCTCTTTCCCAGCTACCCTTCTGCTACTCATTCCCATTTTCTCTTTTATTCCCTCCACTCCTGCCCTCCCATGCATATGAGCACTTTTATTTAATATAGGATCAGTATGGAGTGATGAAATCATTTAAGTGTTTATCTGAAGCAGCATAATCAGAATTGCAGACTTTTGTCACTATAGAAACTTTTTATTAAATGATTGCAATCATTTTATGTACTTAGTGACATTTATAAAACAAATAGGAGTCCAACACTGTGAATGAAATACAGTTTCCATGAGGTGTCCATTGTTTTTAAATGTCTGTCCGTGTATGTTTTTATACCAATTTAAGCACTGTCACTTTAAATAATGCCCACACTAGTCTCTATAAATAGCGTCATCCTTAATGGTCAGGCACCTTGATAAAGCACTCAGTTTGGGTGCAAAATGCTGGGCATCTGCTGGTCTTGTCTGCCCTGCTGCACCTGATAAATGAGAAAGAAAAGAACTTTGAACATGAAACTGTACCAGCCTAAGGAGTGAGTTATTTCGGCTGTATGTTTTTTTTTCATATAGTATGCTTTATTGAGACGTGTTGGTACATAAAACAACATCTACAAGACACTGTTAAACATAAACTAAGGACCTACAAAGAATACATTAAACCTGCTTAATTAGGTGGATAACAATCATCTGAAACATAGGCTATAAATAAAAGGGATGCATATGTATATGAAGCATCGCCACTTTGTCCCCGAGTATGCCTGAGTACCAAAGTGTGCAGACTGTTGTGTGTTGAAAGAAAGGATAACACTGGTCTGTGTGAGTAGAGTGATAAAGTTGTCTGGGGTGGTGACCAGGGGAGGAAGAGGGGCCTTGTTTCATAGGGTCAATAGTATCGCTTCCAACGCGCTTCACTTTTTGAGGTAGGCCTGCCCAGTGTTGCAGATTGAGAGAAGTATTTTCTCCATGCACAAGGCTTCCAGTATGGTGTTATGCCATTCACGGAAGGAGGGAGTGGATTCATCCATCCTGTGTGTTTCAGAATGACCCTTTTGGTTATAGCCGAGAACAGGGAATTGTGATACTTTCGCACTCCAAACATGAGGTGTAGGTCCTGTACGTGCAGACAAGTTTGGGCAGCAAAAGCTGACTCTAGACCTAACAGTGGGTCCACCCATCTCTGGATTTCTGTCCATAGTGGACCTGCTTTGGTGCAATCCCACAAAATGTGCTTCAGGTTCCCTGTAGCCAGTCCACATCTAGTGCAGGTGTTTGAGTTTAGTAGGCCCATCTTGTACATTTTGATGGGTGTCAGGTACACATTGTTTATTATCTTGTATTGCATTTACCTGAGCCCATCAAACTTTAGATACTTGTATGTGTTCTCCCACATTTTGGCTTTAGCTTCAGAGGCCAAGATGTCTGGGAATTCTTTGGTCAAGTAGTGACATCGGGTGCTGTCCTCAGATGTAGAGAGGGAGATCAGTTTTTTATATATTACAGACACTGCATGCCTCTGGGCTGCCAGTGGTTGTAATTCATTCCAGATGGAGGGTTTTACTGTTTCCCAGTGCCTATGGCCTAGTGGGTGACCTAGTATGTGCTGAATTTGGATGTATGGGAATACAGAGGCTTTGATGTTTGGGTTATATCTCTTGAAGTGTTCAAAGTGGATTGGGTTCCCATCTTTTATCAGGGGGCCAAGTCGTGCAGTACCAAATTGACCCATAAAGGAGTGGGGTGTGGTGTGCCCCTGAATCTTGAAGTCTACATTGTCCAAGATGGGCTGGATGGAGTCTAACACCAGAGTAGAGCCATTTAATGTGTGTAGTTGTTCGCTTACTAGAAGGGCAGTACCTATTGGGGTGGGTTTCAACACTGCTGGCAGTTTGCTGAAAAGGAGGCTCAGTAGGGCCATGATGTCAGTCTTGAAGGTGTGGCACAGATCTAGTTCCATCTGTTTCCAATGCAGGGAATGTTGTGAGTCTATATCTCTGGGGTTTGCAGATCTCCACCAGAGGAACTGACTAGCATGGAGGAATATGTAGTATAGGTGGATGTCAGGGAGCTAAAGTCCCCCTTGTCCTTTAGGGAAAGCAAGTTGCTGTTAGGATTTCCTTGTTTTTTTGGTGAACCAGGTGAGGGTGATGTGGGCCCCGATGATCTCCATATGATACAGGATGTGAAGTAGAATGTTTATTTTTATTAAGGTAATCTGGGCCCAGAGTGTAAATAGTAGTCCCATCCATCTAGCAAGATCATGTTTTATATGGTGGTACAGAGGATCTAGATTCCTCAAGAAGAGGGCCTGTTTACTTTTACAGATCAGTATACCAAGGTATCTGAGACCATCTGGCATCCAATTGGCACCCCCACCACCACCTCATTACCTGTGATTTCATAGTGCAGTGGTTATGGGGCACTAGGTTTGTTTAATCTAGGTTAAGATTGCAACCCAATATTCTGCCAAACTGGGTTAGTATATCTAGTGCAGTGGAGATGGAGGTCTCAGGGTCTTCCAGATGCAGGAGAATATTGTTTGCATATGTGGAAGTTTTGTAATAATGATACCCTACCTTAATTCCTTTAATGGAATTTTGTAGTTGAATATGTCTGGTAAGAAGTTATATGTAAAGGTTGAATAGGCAGGGGGGATAGAGGACACCTTTGCCTGGTGCCTCTCTGGAGTGGAAAATAGGATGATAGGACTCCATTGCAGAAGACACTAGCTGATGGTGTGGAGTATAGCAGTTTGATCCAATCAATGAATCCTTAGGGGAAGCCAAACTCCTCCAGAGTAGCATATAGGTACGGCCAAGACACCCTGTTAAAGGTCTTTTCTGCGTCCAGAGACATCAGCACCATAGACTGGTTGGAGTCTCTGGACACCTTGAGGATGTGCCAAAGTTTACAACAGCGATCTGTCACCAGGCTCCCCAGTACAATTCCTCCCTGCTCTGGCTCTATGAATGAGTGCCAGATTTGGTTGATGCAGGTGGCTAGCACATTGGCCAGTATTTGAATGTCTGTATTGAGCAGTGAGATGGGCCTATAACTTCCCATCTGCTCAGGATCTTTATCAGATTTGGGTTGCAGTGGGATTAATGCTTCTTGAAAAGATGGGTCTTGGTTCAAGTTTTCTTTTGCAAAATTGAACAGTGAGGAGAGAGGGGCGGTTACTATGTCCATAAGGGCCTTGCAAATGTAAGCTCCCCCTTCCCTGTCTAGGGGTATTAAGCTGTGAAGTTCATAGAGAAGGCAAATTACAGCCAAATAGAGACCACATACCTGGTCAGCCTGGCTTATCAGACCTGATGGAACCAGGGTGCCTCTGACCTTCAGGGTGCAGAGCTAAAACACTGGACGAATGATGAATGCTGATCTTCACCTGTCTGGCCTTCCCAAATTTGCCAAAGGGCCTTTGTAGATAGTCTTCACCAGGCAGGCCTCTCAGCATCTTCCTTGATGGTGTGCTGGTTCTTTGGAAACACATGCTGGAGCACACTGGGAGCTGAACAGTTAATTTGAACAGGAACAGTCACTCCATGGAGCAGTAAAACACAGACAGGTTGCTTAGGGCCATATGGTCACATGAGACGCTCAAGAGTCACTCTGGACTGAAAAGATCACATCAGAAGCTAAAAGGTACTCAGGATCAAGGGATCCTATTCAATATAAAGTCCAGGCAGCTACCTATGGGCTAGCAGCCAGCAGTCCAAACACAGGCAGCTAAATACTTGGCTGAAATAGGCCTTTAAAAGCAGGCAGCATCAGTTTCCATTTCTGCTCCCCTATCCTCCATGAGGAGCACAGACCTCCAGGGAATGGTGGACCCAAATGAGACCCCACTCACTGTCCACTCCTCCTCCTACTGAATTCAGAAGCACACATCTCTGAAGAGATGACTTTCTACCCCCTCAGTCACCCTCACAGCAGGCTCCTTTTTGGGCACAGAGCCCAGAACTAAACAGTCAGGTCACAGAGGCAGCTACGACCAGGGGCTGACTACTCTGCTGGGGCCCAAACTGGACCCTCTTACCTACATGGCTCTTCTTTTGGCAGGCAGCAACTTCTCTGTCCATCAATGGAGACTACTCTGCATCTTGGACCCCAAACACACCGGCACTCTGAAGAACGGCAGCTATCATGTCATTTCCATGACTGCTGCACTTCCTCAAAAAAACAAACACAGCTGCATGGCCGCATGGCCAGGTGGGCAAATGCCTACTCCCACCTCTCTCTCTCTCTCTCTCTCTCCTCTCACTCCCTTGAATCTTCTGTTTCTCTTCTGACCCCCTCTATTGTTCCCTCTGATCACTTGGCATCCAAACTCTACGGTCCATTCACAGACCAGTTCTCCTGGTGCCAAAGCCCATCATGGGCCAGAGCCGTATGGGGCTTGTAGCCCTGATTTAAACTATTACATTTGTTACCATGAGGAGTGCCATCCGGCTCCAAAACTACTCACTCAAAAAGGAGCAGATGCTCATTTAAATTTCTTTCTGCTGGTGGCTGCGCATGCACAATGCACATGGTCCAACATTTCCATTTACACTTAAATTATTTATTTAATTTTCCATGCGATCCCAAGCCCGGCCATCTCCACAACCATGCCCAAGACCACCACTATGCCCTGAGATGAAGACAACTCCACCGCTGCTCATTCTGACCTTGCCCAGGCTGAGACAGCAGAAATCCAGTGTCAGGAGCTGCAAGGCGCAACTCCCACCAGAGCCATGAAACAATCAGAGCCATGGGAGAGACTGGAGCCACCACCTAGTGGTGAGCCCATTTTGGAGAGCTTACATAAAAATTTGTGGAGAAGCTGTCCGGGCCTGGAGCTTTGCCTCTAGATAGACTGCTGGTGGCACTCCTTACCACTCCCTGTGTAATAATCTGAGTACGGCCTTTCTTTTGGGATGGGGTTAGGTGTGGTAACTGGGCTGATATTAGAAACTTCCTAATGGCTTCAGGTGCAGCCAGAGGCTCAGCTGTGTATAGGTTTTCAAAAAAAAGTTTTGAATGCAGATGCTGTTCCCCTGTGGTTGGCGATAGGTGGGCCTTGGGGATTTAGTCTGATGGCGTGTATGGATCTTTTCATCTCTTGCTGTCTAATTCTGATGGCCAGGAGTTTACTAGCTTTCTATCCCTGGTCCACATAATTTGTTTTGGATCTGAAAATTGCAAACTCAGCCTGTTCCCTGGTGAATTCTGCATATTTGACCCTAATTGTATTTAGCTATAGCCACTGTTCCTGAGACGAATGGCTGGAGATATAGCTTTCTCAATTTCTTATTTCTGTTAGGATTTGGGTGCCCTCCTTTGCCCCTTTCCATTTTCCTGTGGCCACCAACTAAATTAATTCTCCATGGAGAGTGTATTTAAAGTCCCCGCCATAGATGTCCTTGATTCATTATCGAGTTGGCATTTTCTTGAAAAAGGTGTTCTGCCATCTGTGTGATATTATCTAATGTTTTGAGGTCTTTAAGCAAAGAGTTATTGACCCTCCAAATTCCATCTTTATTTGATTCACCTGGTAGTGTGAGGGTGAGCAGTAATGGTCCATGGTCAGAAATCATTCTTGCTTGGATGTCACAGTTTACGGTATTCTCAAGGAGATCCTGAATGACAAGAAATTAGTCAAACTGTGAAAAAAAGTTATGTGCTGCTGATCAGAATGTATAGTCTCTGGTGTCAGAGTGGAAGGTTCTCCAGATGTCGGTGAGCCCTAAGGAATACTGTAACTCCTTGACTGCCCTCTGACTGGAGGACAACGTTATGCCTTTGTTGCCTGATCTACCCAGCCGGTTGTCTACCACTATGTTCCAGTCTCCCCCTATGAGAGTGGGTAGGAACAGTGATATACATGTACTTGTAATGGTTGACACTTTTCTAATTTGTATGTAACTAATTATAAAGTGTTTTGGGTATGTTTAGTCTTGAACCCTGTGTCTTTTTACTAATTTTTATGAAATGTATTTGTTTAAGTGCGTAACTTGCAAATTTGAAACATCTACAGGACCACCTTGTAAATGGGGTATTAATAGCCCTAATGGTGAAATGTGACGTCAAACTAAGCCTGTATAAAAAAAAATGTTTTACTACTACTACTACTACAATTATTACTACTATTATTACTACTACTACAACTACTACTACTATTACTACTACTACTACTATTACTACTACTACAACTACAACTACTACTAATATTACTACTACTACTGCTACCACTACTACTACTACAACTACTACTATTACTACTACCACAACTACTACTACTATTACTACTACTACTACTACTACAACTATTACTACTATTACTACTACTACTACTACTACGATGCCCAGAGATACCAGGTGTGATAGAATGGTGGTAAAAAAGTGTGGGTCATCCTTATTGGGCCCATACTGTATATGGACACTAGTATAATATCTGTCTGGTCCACTGTTTCCTTTACAATAATAAATCTTCTTTCCTCATCTCTGATTACCTCAAGTGGAGAGAAGGGGTGCTGTGGTGAATTAGTATTGCAGTCCCTGCTCGCTTATTACCACTGCCAGCCGCAAAGACCTGACCCACCCAGACCCTCCTCCTCAAGTCAATGGACAACATGTGTGTTTCTTGCAAGAATGTGATCTGGGGACTCGTAGTTTGGAGGTGGCGTAGCACCTAGTATCTCTTTTATGGTGTGCCCCTCCCTTTTACATTCCAAGTCACAAAGCTGTTAGAACTGCTAGCCATAATCATATCTTTTTTTGTAATTCTCCTCTGTACTGAGTCTCCAGTAATTAGCAGCTATTCAGCATATAGTGTCTCCTCCGGGGCTGCGTGTGGTTTTCTGTAAACCGGTGTGAGAGGACACCATGGATAACTGATCACAATCTGCACATCCCTGGTCACAAAACAGAAATGCCATTTCATTCTGTCTGAAGCTGGTAGTCACTAAAGAAGAAAGATATACAACAAAACATGACTAAACTAACAACTCTATTCTACATAATACACTTCTAAAGTATAAATGTGAACTACTATTGCAATAAGGCATGCAACTTGAACATTGTTAAAGAGAGAAAGGGTTGAACACGGTCTGCAAGGGGACCCCAGTCAAGTGGAGGGTTTTGACCTTGAGATCGTGCACCCCTCCAAATCTGGTCCGTGTGGGGTCCAAACGAGGTTTGTTCCCTCAACTATGCCTCCCCATTCTGGGCCCTTGGAGAGTAATCAGCAATTGTGAGAGTGGGCTGTTCTCTGAGCTCCGCTATGTGTTCTATAGCATACCAGGTTCCCAGCTCTGTAAGGGTTCCTGTACTCCACAAGGTGGTGGAGCTATATGTCATGAAACTGTTCACCCTGGATTGCTTGGGCCCTGTAAACAGTGAGACTGTGTTTTTCACTTCCCTCGGAAATAATGTACCCCACTGGAAGAACACACAGTGGATTGTCATGGAGTTATTGTAAGCACAAATAAAAACACAAAGAAAAGGTAGAAAAAAGCCAGTTCTGTCTGCATGTGCCATCATTCATGGATGTCTGCCTGAAAGATCTTGCACTGGGTCTGCTGCATGAGTGGCAGTTGATGAGATATGTTTGAAATTCTTAAAATGTCAGCCTATTCTGTCTGCCCCCCCCCCCCGCCATCATTTCCTCCTGATTACCAGCAACCGGAGAAGAGTATCTGGATTGTGTGGGATGTTTACCCTGGTTCCCCCTCTTTTGATTGCCCTTGCTGATTCCCCCTTTATTTTCTCCTTCCAAGTCCCCTTACCTCAGTAGATTCTTGTATACACAGGTTGTCTGCCCAGGGGTTCGCTTTGCTATGTGCAGTCTTTACAGTTACCACATGTACACGCTTTGTTAGGTCACCAAGCAACAAGCGTAGGTCTCCACTACTGCACTAGCTACCCGGTAACACCAGCTGCATTGCATGCAGTCTAGGACTTTCAGCATGAAGCTTTGCTGGCTTTCCATCATAGCCGCTGTAGCCTTTTGGAGGGCTACCTTGACTGGGTTTACTTCCCACTCCATTCTGGGCACTTTGCCCTGCCCTGTCAAAATCTTGTGTGTCCATTTCATGTTCCGACTCTTTCAATTCACATGAGGAACTAAGTACCCCCCTTTGTTGTGGCAAGTGTGGGACCCCACAATACTGGCATTCCTTTGATTTGGAGATCTGCAAGACAAAAATAGTAATGTGTGTAAATAAGTGGAGTTTTTTGTATATATAGGTTTCTATCTATAGTTACACAGGTAGGCCTCATACACATTATGACTAAGGGCTCCTGGGTGTGCCTTCCTACATGGTCGTCAGCATTCAGCCTTGCTGTGGCTGTCTTTTGACTGACTCTGTAAGCTTCTGACCTTTACAGCATGGCTGCCTGCCTGTGACCATAATGTTTTAGTCATCATCCTGACCTTAACATGGCTGCCCCATTCATATATATAGGAAGTGACCTCAACATGGCCATCATAATGGATGGCAGGGAGATGCCCTTCCTAAAATGGTGTCTGATAAGTAAGCATGTGTGTACACCGGGAGGAGAGTCTCTCCAAAGATGGCGGGCTTTGATTGTGCATGAGTGGAGAACGCCCCGTAGATGCATGCATTGAAAGGAGTTCTCGAGAAGGAACTGAAATGGGGGGCAGAGTGTAGGCATGGTGCCATTGCCATCTTTGGATATATTTAACAGGGCGCTACATCAGAACCCCGTGGAAGTCCTGAGACAGAGGTCAGTATGTTGTGAAAGCCATTAAATGTTTTTGTATGAGAACCATGTTTGGAATTCCAGGAACATTGAGTCAGGAGCCAGGGAATCGGGTCGGGGCACTGGACAGCACCGCTCCTCTAGGTTAGGGGAGTGGTGTCTCTAAGTTAGTCAGATCCTCTTTTTGAAATTTTAATAGTTGTAGCGTGATGTGCCCCCACTGCTATGCAGTCACTGAGTGAGGGATTGAATGCATGTGGAATGCCTGGGATCCTTGCTCAGGAGGGAGGATGCCTGGCTGACCTGAGTACTGGCACCAAATTCGAACTCAAAATATACTGGCAGTGCTTGACAACACTGTGAGTTAACTGCTTGATGCAGTGACTAGCCCAGAAACTATCGATACTTTTAGCCCTATTTCTAAGCATTGATTGAAGTGCTCACCTGATGACATTCATAGATTGATTTGTACCAATAGCCCATAGGGCAAGTAAAGTTAATATAGATAGCCCCTAGGGTGAATAATGCCATTATGAGGCTACCTTATCATTTGGTTTTTAAAATGTTGCTCATTTTGTTCTGTGTGTGCTGTTTAATATTTGAACCCTTACCTTAGTATTCTAGGCCTCTTTCTTGGCACTGGAGCTTGGTGAGGTGCTACAGCCTATTTAGATGCACATAAAAAACTGAAGACAAAGGGAACCTAAGGGGGCTTGGTAGTGGAATCAAAATCTGATCCTAGGTCACATGTGCATCAGGCAGCCTATCAGGTGGACATAACACTAAGGTAAGGAAGTGTGAGAACCATGGATATAGAGACAACACAATGTGATAGTTTTACAATAGGTGAGCTTAGTAACTACTCATCAGCATTGCTGCACTAATGACTGGCTTCCAAGTTACAGCTCCTGTATGCAAAACATCATACTGTTTTTATTTGACTTACAGTCTGAAACTATTTAAACTATCTCAGGGACTGTATTTGAAATGGGCTTATTTATTACCATGTACATAATAGAAACATAGACTTTGTTGGCAGATGAGGGCCCTTGGCCCATGCAGTCTGCTGCAAAACCACTGATACTGCTCTCCTATGTTCAGCCAGTAAAAGTCCCCCCCCCCCACACTTCTAGTAGTCTTCTATGCCTATCCCAAGCATTCTTAAAACCTGTTATTGTTTTAGCCTCCACCACCTCTGCTGGCAGGCTGTTCCACTTGTCCACCACCCTCTCTGTGAAGAAGCATTTCCTCATGTTTCCCCTGAACTTCCCTTCTTCTAATTTCTTCCCACAGCCCCTCGTCATTAAGCATATTTTTCTCTGAAAAACTGAATTCTCTTGTACCTTGTTCTTCCCTGTTAGGTACTTAAATGTTTCTATCATATGCCCCCCCCACTCCTGTCTTCCAGGGAGTACATGTTCAGTTCCTTCAGCCTGTCTTCATAGGGCTTGTGATGTTGTCCCTGTACCATTTTGGTTGCCCTCCTCTGAACTGCCTCCGCCCTATCAATGTCCTTTTGCAGGTGGGGCCTCCAAAACTAGACAGTACTCGAGATGTGGCCTCACGTGAATCCTATACAGTGGAATTATTACCTCTCTTTCTGCTGGCGATTCCTGTGCCTATGCATCCTAGCATTCTGCTAGCCTTACCTGCTGCCTTGTCACACTGCCTCCCAACCTTGAGGTCATCAGAGTTGATCACCCCCAGGTCTCTTTCCTGTTTGGAGCATTCTATTACCTCCCCCACCAGATGGTATGTTGCTCCTGGGTTTTTGTGTCCTATGTGCATTACTTTGCACTTTTTTGCTTTGAAACTCAGCTACCAATCGTTTGACCACATTTCTGACTTCTTTCGATCCCTCTCTATTCTATCCACACACACTGGCATGTCCACCCTGTTGCAGAGCTTACTGTCATCAGCAAACAGGCAGATCTTCCCTTCTAGACCTTCTGCAATGTCACTGATAAAGACATTGAAAAGGACTGGACCCAGCACTGATCCCTGTGGTACCCCACTGGTCACCTTACCTTCTGTAGAGTGAATGCCATGTACCACCACCCTCTGGGTCCTAGTATCCAGCCAACTTTCCACCCACTTCATCACTTTTTGTCCTGCTTTCATGTTCCCCAGCTTTCTTATCATCCTCCTATGTGGCACGGTGTCAAAGGCCTTACTGAAATCCAGGTAGGCCACATCCACTGCCCCCCCCACCCCCGATCAACCTCAATGGTTACACAGTCAAAAAAACCTCAACGAGGTTAGTCTTGCATGACTTTCCTCCTGTAAAACCATGCTGTCTTGTGTCCTGTAGACCACTGACAGCCAGGTGTTCCACTATTCTTATATAATTTAAATCATCACTCAGCTATCTATGCAAGTTGTTTTAGCATTTCATTTACGTGTAAGAAATCAAACTAGCCTGCACTTCTGGAAAAATATGGATGTGAAGCACCAATGTTAACTACTCTTCAGCCCTAACCTTGTACTGTGCAAGTATCTGTTATTGAAGGTCACTGAGGCTAACCCTGAGAGATGCCTCTGCATAGTGAGGGTATAACCAGGAACAATTTAACAAAATGCATTATCATAATAGCTGTCTTACAAAGCTGGCACCCCCTCCCCCAAAAAAGAAAAAAAAATATTTTAAATTGATGCAATGACTATGGATGTACTTATGGTGGTGTCTGTGAGAGGCAGGACGAGGCTTGTCTTTGTCCTGGCCAGGCTCATATGAACCACTGGTGCTCAGTAGTGCACTTCCTTGGCCATGGAAGGGAGCAGGTGTTTCAGTTTTGAGTCCCTTCATGGCCCATTCAGTTACACCACTGGTCTCCTCTGTACCAGGTCAATTTCTGAAAGCAAGAACTGCGTGGGATAAACCACATAGTCAAAACAGCTAAAGGCATATTAGCTACAGGGACAGTATAGCAAAGATAAATTACCACCATCCCTGTCGTTATATTGCCTTTGGGGAAGAGGTGAAAGGCTCTCGCTGGCTGTATGCTGGCCAAGCAGCTGCTGTGGCTCAGTGGATAGAGTCACAGGCAGTAGAGTGTGTCGGAACAGTGACAGACTGGGGCTTGATTCCGGGTCTTGGGGAATTTTTTTTTCTTGTTTGTCTTGTCTACCCCTGAGTTTTCTCCCTGTCCCCGAGTTGAGTCCCCCCCACGGAGTTAGTTATTTAAAGATGGGGGTTCAGGGGAGCAGCCCCCTGTAACAGGGGTGTGGGGGACAGAGCCCCTCACAAACATACAATTTATGTGTTTTCATTCATGAAAGGTAGTGCTCGCTGTTTTGCTGAGCACTACCTCCGTTTTCAGCAATATGTCTGCTCGGTTATTTACTGTGCTGTTATTGTCCATAGCATATTGACCCATGCCATGCCATCAATGTCTGTATCATCATCTATCTGCAGTAGGTAAACCGATAAAAGATTTTAGTAACATACAAGATTCTGTAATAATATTATTGACAGTTTACTTATTTTTCAATTATGTTACATACTATACTATATCTATTCTTAGAACACTAGTACCTTAAGTAAACTATGATATTTCTGTATCGTCATGTCAATTAATTAATATTTAGTAAACAGCTGGTGTAACAGTAGCAATTACATATCCTGTTCACATAATAATACTGTGCTGTTAACTCTTGCTGTGAGACTTTTTAAGAGTATGATTGTTGAAGTGGCAAGTAAGATTCTGTTGCAATATCATTGAAAGATCACTTATTTTTCAAGGATGATGTATACCATTCTGTATCTATGTTTATAACCCTATTCCCATAAATAAGCTATTACATGGCTATATCTTCATCTTAATTAATCAATACTTATTATCGTAAACAATTTACAGAATAGTAGGAATTATATATCAAGTCTGCAGCTACGTTACCAAAGCCATTTGCAACTCCAGAGCCAGCAGTGACTCCCTCGACCTCAAACTGCTATCACTCACACTTGAAGAAGTACTCCGACCACTGGCCAGGATTTTCAGCCTCTCCCTCAGCCTCAGCCAGTTCCCTGACTTATGGAAATCTGCCACGGTAATCCCAATTCATAAAAGTGGTGACAAAACTGCTACTGAGAATTACCGTCCAATTTCCATCCTACATCCACTCTCTAAGGCCCTAGAACGGATTATGTCAGACCAGCTCACCGACTTCCTAGACAATCACAACATCCTATGCAAGGAGCAACATGGCTTTAGAAAAGGTCATAGCACCTCCATGGCGCTACTTGAATTCACAGGTGCACTCCATCACTCACTCGATAACAGTCATCTTACTGGGTCCACCTTCATCGACTTAACTGAAGCCTTTGATACCGTCAACCACAATATCCTACTTGCCCAGCTTCAACTAGCAGGGCTGTCACCTAACTCGGTGAACTGGTTCAAAAGCTACTTAGACAACTGCTCTCAAAGAGTGAAAATTGCTGGCACACTCTCAGACCAAAGACCAGTCCAGTCTGGTGTCCCACAGGGCTCAATCTTGGGCTCCCTCCTCCTTCTCAGCCTTTTTCTGAACTCACTGCCAGAATCCTGCCCTGAACAGATCCTACTCTACACGGATGATGCTGTCATCCTGGCATCCCACCATGATCCAGTTGATCTACAAGGTAACCTCCAACAGGCCTTCTCTGCAGTCAAAAACTGGTTCACAAAACACAGACTTATACTTAACCAGAAAAAAAAACAAAGACCATGATCTTCTGCAGCTCCCAAAACAAATACAAACAATATCAGCTCTCCATTAAAACCAAGCAAAGAATCACCCTCTAACAAGTTCATACCTTCAAATACCTCGGCCTCACCCTCGACTGTAATCTCTCCTATGTCCCACACGTCAATAATGTGGCAAAAGTAGCCAACACCAGGATGGGCCTACTATTCTGACATAGGAAACATTTTTTATTTTTCTTTTTTATTTATTAAATTCTTGGATTACAAATACCTTTGAGCAGAAACTGCTCATTTACAAAGGTTCCACGTCAAAGGATGAGGGTCAACATACATACAGAGGTAGTAAAAGAATGCACAATAAACAACCAAAACAACTAAAAGAAAAAATAAAGATACTCAGCAGTTATAACATACTTTGAGATAATATTCATAAAATGAGCAGCTTGAGTAGGCAGCGGGCTGCGGTAACAATAAGAGATAGAGGGCACCATAGGCAGTTAGTATTGCAGGCATTTAACCCCAGAAGCTCTGTCCATAGCTGTCCAGAGCTCCATCATCAGCATCATTGACTACGGTCTCATTATCTATGGATCTGCCACAGCCTCATCTCTTAGGCGTCCAGGACCCCCATGCAAATGAGATCTCACACCCCCGATATGTACAGAGTTAAAAAAAATGTGACAGTTTATGATAACACTCCTGTATGTACAGTCTGAAGAAGAAGAAGAAGAGGTCTGTGGATGTCAGTTTCTGTAGTGACCCATGAAACCCAAATCAACGTTCATCCCATCTGCTACCAAAAGCTTGTCTTTGTTGTGTGTTTTTGAGATTTCCTTTTAAGACCATTACTGTCATATCTGAAATTGAGTGATCAGGCTGGGAGAAGTGGTGCCCCACTGGTTTTTTCAGTCTTCTTTGCTCTAATAGTATGTCTGTGCGAGTTCATCGTACTGCGAGCTGTTGGCTTGTCTCTCCAACATAACCTGTTTGTGGACATCTCTTGCACTGAATGAAATAAACAACATGTCGTGATGTGCATGTATAACTCCCATGCACCTTGAATTGTCTGTTTTGTGATATAACCACACAGTCCGAGATGGAAATGAGCTCACAAGTCTTACAGGTGCGTTGATTGCAGGGTCGTGTGCCATTGTGTGACATGGTATTCTGTTTGGGTGAAAGTTTTGCTCCTAATAATTAGGCTGGCTAAATTTGGTGGTTGTTTAAAAGATAGTAGTGAGAGTTCCTTAAAAATACAATTAAGGGTTTCATCCTCACTAAATATTGGGTGAAGATCTTTAATAATCTTACGCAGAAGTTCAGGGTCTGGATGATATGTGACTACTAAGGGTATTCTGTCTGTAGCTGTCTTTTCTTTATATTGAAGTAGTTGTTGCCTTGGTACTTGCATTGCATGTTCTGTTATCCTGACAATTTCTCTGGAAGAGTGTCTCTGCTCAATAAAGGTGTTTTTCAGCATAGCCAAATGTGTATCTCTGTCATCCTGTTTTGAACAAATACGGTGACATCGGAGTGCTTGACTGTACAGGACAGATTTTTTTTGTATGGTTTGGGTGATTACTTTTCTTGTGTAGGTATCTCTGTCTGTCTGTTGGCTTCCTGTAAATACATGTATGTAAGGTTCCATCCTTAATGGTGACTGTGGTGACTGGTGTCCAGAAAATTAACATTGGTGGTAGAATACTCCAGGGTAAGCTTTATGATAGGGTGGAGATTATTAAGTTTGTGATGAAAATCTTTAAGTGCATCTGTGCCCTCCATCCAGATGACAAACAAATTGTCAATGTAACAGAAATGAGCTAGTGGTTATGGAAAGAGACAGTTATATCCTGGACACTACACACTTTTTGCGTGCACTTTCTTGTTATAAGTATTTACCACCTGATACCATTTTAGTGACAATGGATGTAACATCCCTCTACACTAATATTCCACACACAGATGGCATTACAGCATGCCTTAAATACATACAGGAGAAAGGACCAGAACAAAACATCAACCCTGAAATGGTGGGGGAACTTATGGAATTCATTTTGACACATAACAACTTCAGCTTCAATGGTAAACATTATGTTCAAACTATGGGAACAGCAATGTGCACCAAAATGTCTCAACAGTATGCTTACCTCTTTATGGCAGACTTGGAGGAGGATTTTTTAAGGCAGTGTCCCCATAAACCACTAGCTTATTTCCGTTACATTGACGATTTGTTTATCATCTGGATGGAGGGCACAGATGCACTTAAAGATTTTCAACACAAGCTTAATACTCTCCACCCTACCATAAAGCTTACCCTGGAGTATTCTACCACCAATGTTAATTTTCTGGACACCAGTCACCACAGTCACCATTAAGGATGGAACCTTACATACATGTATTTACAGGAAGCCAACAGACAGACAGAGATACCTGCACAAGAAAAGTAATCACCCAAACCATACAAAAACATCTGTCATGTACAGTCAAGCACTCCGATGTCACCGTATTTGTTCAAATGAGGATGATAGAGATACACATTTGGTGTTGAAAAACACCTTTATTGAGCAGGGACACTCTTCCAGAGAAATTGACAGGATAACAGAACGTGCAATGCAAGTACCAAGGCAACAACTACTTCAGTATAAAGAAAAGACAGCTACAGACAGAATACCCTTAGTATTCACGTATCATCCAGACCTTGAACTTCTGCGTAAGATTATTAAAGACCTCCACCCAATATTTAGTGAGGGTGAAACCCTTAATTGTACTTTTAAGGAACTCCCACTACTATCTTTTAAACCACCACCAAATTTAGCCAGCCTAATTATTAGGAGCAAACTTTCACCTGAACAGAATACCATGTCACTCAATGGCGCACAACCCTGCAATCAATGCACCTGTAAGACTTGTGAGCTCATTTCCATCTCTGACTGTGTGGTTACATCACAAAACAGACAATTCAAGGTGCATGGGAGTTATATATGCACTTCACGACATGTTGTTTATTTCATTCAGTGCAAGAGATGTCCACAAACCGGTTATGTTGAAGAGGCAAGCCAACAGCTCTGCACTAGGATGAACTCGCACAGACTTACCATTAGAGCAAAGAAGACTGAAAAACAAGTGGGGCACCACTTCTCCCAGCGTGACCACTCAATTCCAGATATGTCAGTAATGGTCTTAAAAGGAAATCTTGAAAACACACAACAGAGACAAGCTTTTGAGATGAAACTTATTTCATATCTCAATATGGTAGCAGATTGGATGAACGTTGATCTGGGTTTCATGGGACACAAGAGAAACTGACATCTACAGACCTCTTCTTTCCTCAGACTGGCATATTCTAGGACTTCAGCATGTGTGGGATGTGGGTGTGTGTGTGTGTATGTATGTGTGTGGGTATGTGTTGTGAGGTACATGATATAACAGGTGTGGGGCTTGCTGTCACATTGAGGTAGGCCTCTATTTAGATACATGGAGTTACAGTGTGTTACTATTCTTACTTCACACGCATAATTAATATTAATTCCTCCTTACTTTTTATCTTTGCCCGGGAGTGGGCTTGATTCCATAGCACCATATTCAGATTACCTAGCCTGTTACTGTACATACAGGAGTGTTATCATAGACTGTCACATATTTTTTTAACTCTGTACATATTGGGGTGCAAGATTTCATTTGCTTGGGGGTTCTGGGCAGATCTTTTTACATTAGGCTAATATTGCAGTAATTTGTGGAAATGTAGGTATGTTAGACCACTGTTCTTACACACATACTTTATATTTACTTCTAGTTACCTTATCCTGGGGAGGGTGGCAGTTTTATTTCATTGTAGTTCTATCCAGAATCCCTGGAAATGTTACTATGCAGATAGTAGTATGGTTAAATAGTGTCACATTTTTGCTCTGTAGGTATTAGGATACATGAGCCCTTTTACTTAGGATTTCATGAAAAGTTGAATTCCCTTGGGGAACAATTGCAGTGACTGATGTGGATAAAGGTTCATTAGGAGAGTGTGTGTGTGTGTGTGTGTGTGTGTGTGTGTGTGTGTGAGAGAGAGAGAGAGCATCTCCATAAAGCTAGGTACCCCCCCCCATTATGGTGATGTGGGGTGGGGAAGGGTGTATTGTTTATGTGAAGAGGAGGAGAGAAATTACATTTTTACGTCTTTTTTAAGATTCCTTAGACACTTCTGGTACATCAAGTTGTTACATTCTCAGTGTCTATTGACATCAGTACATATCAGGCTACATGGTCTTAATTCCTTCGTGGTCCTTGCCTACAGGTTTTTTGTTTGACACTAATACTGTCAATTTATATTTAAATGATCATTTATAAAATCCCATCACTACACTAAAGGTTTTTGAAATTTATGGGGCATGATATCTAGCTGGACAGTACAGCTGGGTGACAGGTCCAGCTAGGTTTTACACATCATACATTGTGCACTGATGTTTTTAAGACAACTTTACTGGTAATGTCTTGTCTATAATGCATGCTTTGAAACTTATTGGAGTCCTAAGACAATCTTAGTATGTCTTTAATCAGGGTGGGGGTTGCTTTTCAGTAATCACATCCTTATACACACTATGACACTCATAGCTTGATTTAAGAATCATCTGCTCCAGCAGTGTTATCTTATGTCAATTAAATTTATATGCAGTAGGATTCTTTGTATATGTGTTCCACCAAGCACCTGTGACCTAGGGACCCTCCTGGCTGAAGGTAATATGGTACTGTTAAACTTTTCTGACATCATCTTCTGTTTTTTTTAAATGAGTATTTTAAACCAATGGAGATTTTTTCTGTTTTTTCTGCATGATGTAGCTGTTAAAAGTATTGTTTTTTCTAAACAACTGCCATTAGGCTTCTGAAGAAGGACTGGTTGGTCCAAAAGCTAGAGCACTTTGTTCTTGTTGTTACATCTATGTTGGTCCATTAAAAGGATTCAAATCATTTGCTTCTGGATCTATGGAAACTAATGAATATTTCAAGCTTTGCTGTTGAGATTCCTGGTTCCATAGATACCTGTTGATGCAGACACAGGGTTGTTGTGTATGGCTGCCCATACATTATCCTGTGGCTTCCCATGACCCTGACCAATAAGATTCCCTATAGGGTGATTGGCTATCTCTCCCTGGGCTGAGGTACAGATAAGGCATGCTGATGAGTCCAAATGAGGACAAAACACGTGTCTGTGTCTGCTGTTCTCAGCCTTTGCTGATTGCATTGTGAGGCCTTCTGGTACTGTACAATTCTGCTTAAAGCTGAGCCAGTCCAAATTAATTCATGGACATTTGCATATGATTCCCATAATGCTTTGCATTATTGAGGTATGTGCAATTTGTGTTTTCTTTAAAATTTGACTGTATGGCCAATATCCTCCAGGATAACCCTTGTCCCAGTGCAATTGCTCTGGGGTTCTTTTGTTGTTCTCTTCTCACTCTGTTTTGGGCTGCCCATGACCCAAACCAATAAGATCCCCTATACAGTGGCTGGCTATCTCTCTCTCTCTGGGCTGAGGTACAGAAATGGCACACAGTTGAGTCCAAATGAGGATAAAACATGTGTCTGTGTCAGTTGTTCTCAGCCTTTGCTGATTGTATTGTGAGGCCTTCTAGCACCATGCAATTCTGCTTAAAGTTGAGCCAGTCCAGATTAGTTCATGGGCATTTTCATATGCTTCCCATGATGTTCTGCATTATTGGGGTATGTGCAATTTGAGTTTTCTTTAAAGTGGGACTGTGGTCAAAATGTCTGGCATCAGTAAATTCTGAATTTGGATCAGCATAGACCCAATCAGCCTCATGCCAAAAATAAGATCTCTAAGTTATGTTTTTTTTAAAGTTGCAAGTCATTTTACAACCCTAAATTCACTGCTTGTTCGAAAAAGCTAGTTTCAATGAAGAGCTGATGATGATGTCATCTCCTGAATTCACAGTTTAGTCCTCCCTGTCAGCAAGCTTATAGAACCTGTTTCTCCAAACTTTAAAGTGATTTATGCAAGTTCCCCAAATGCCTTTTTGACATACTATGTAATTGCCAGCCATGTTTCAGATGTTGAGGCTGCAATTTGTTTTGTAAAAAATCTGTCATAGTCAGTTTTGCTGATGTTTTATCAGCACTTTGTTTCTGCCTGCCCTCCAGTTTTCTCTGTGCAGCTACACCTCCAGAATGATGCCATGCAAGGAAGCGGTCAATGTTTTACATACAGCACCAAGGAATTCTGGGTAAATTATAAAGGTGATTTAAATGTTAGTTACTCAGAGGTGCAGTCCCTTGTTTTGGTGCTGGTGACTGCACTGAATATGTTGATGTACATAACAAGACATAGTGGGTAAAATTAGAAGCTGTTTTCCAATTATCCTACTATGAGGTGCAGTCTCATGTCTCTGCAGTGGCTTCAACAATAAAAGCTCCTCATGTTTATTTTCCAAACAAGGCATTGTGCATATAGTATCTAGCTGACAAGAGTTCATTACTGAGAGACGTAGTCTCCTATGTCGGTAGTGTAGATGTCTGCAATACCAAGAATGACCAACATACATCTCAGTTTCAAAATAGTGCTTATAAACTTTGTTTCCCTTGCATGATGTCATGTTTGGGGGTTGCAGCACTGAGAAAAAGAGGGGCTGGTTATACAATGAAGCAGAGCACAGAAATAAAAGCATTTATTTCATGGGGGAAAAAAACACTTTTTGACAGTTTGAATGGTAGGAGATTGAATCACAAGTCCTACAGGTTAGTATAGTTTACTACTACTATTTGCTATGGCAAAGCTTGCTAAATCATTTTAAAAACTTTGTTTCCCTTGCAAGATGTAATGGTTTGGGGTTGCAGCACTGAGAAAAAAAAGGGGCAGGGCTATGCAAATGAAATGGAGCACTGAAATAAAAGGATGTTCTTTCATGGAAAACAGTACTTTTTTGCAGTTTGAATCATACCTCTCAACTGTTTCTGATTTTCAGGAATGTCCCTGATTTTGCCTTAAAATTTTCCTCTGTCCCTCATAAAATTTGTGTTTTTCTGACTTAACAGTGGGAATTGTAAGCACAAAATTATGTCAGACATTACAAGTACAGACTTACTCATCTTCAGAAAATGCATCTTACAGTAATCAACTTATTCTATTAGCTGTCTGAGTGAATATTACCAATTCAATTTTTAAGATATGTCCCTGATTTGGGATCTTTGTCCCTGATTTTTTTAAGCCTTGTCCCTGATGTATGAGGCAAAAGGTTGAGAGGTATGGGTTGAATGGTAAGAGACTGATTCACAACTCCTACAGGTTACTATGCCCATTTGCTATGGCAACCTTCCATAAATCATTTTAAACTTTGGAGAAACAGGCCCTACTGTATAAGCAAACTGACAGGGATGACTAGACTGTGAGTTCAGGAGATGACATCAACAGCAGCTCTTCACTGAAGCTGGCTTTTTTGAACAGGTAGTGAAATCAGGGTTACAAAATAGCTCATAACTTTAAAACAAAGTAACATAGAAACCACATTTTTGGTATGGGATTTATTGGGGGTAAGCTTATTCTAATTCTGCAATGTAGCACTTTTGGGCAGAGTCCCTCTTTAAAATTTAGCCATATGGCCAATATCCTCCAGGATTACCCTTGCCCCAGTGCATTTGCTCTGGGTTCTTTTGTTGTTCTCTTCCCTCTCTACTCTGCGCTGCCCATGACCCAAACCAATAAGATCTCCAATGGGGTGGCTGACTATCTCTCCCTGGGCTGTGGTACAGATAAGGCACACTGACGAGTCCAAATGAAGATAAAATATGTGTCTGCTGTTCTCAGTCTTAGCTGATTGTATTGTGAGTTCTTCTGGCACCATGCAATTCTGTTTGAAGTTGAGCCAGTCCAAATTAATTAATGGGCATTTGCATATGCTTCCCAGGATGCTTTGCATTATTGGGGTATGTGAAATTTGTATAATTCTGTATATTATGCACAAAACGTAATTTACACCAGTATTGATGCAATCTTTAACTAGAATTACACCGTTATGTACAAAAGAGCTTTTTATGTTGGCACGCTTGTGCAGCCAACATCTTGTGGTAGTGCAGATTTGGAGGCGTGGTCGCTGTTGGGAGAATGCAGGGCATGCACCAGTAGGTGCATCCCTCATTCCCCAATCAGCCTGCATGCTGGTGCCACACTATGCATACTAATGTGGTGAGCAGTCACACACAGGGGACACTTCCTATGTGCTTACCAGCTAGTAACATGGCGGCACAGTGACCGCTAAACTGCTGACTTCGGGGGTGCCAAGTTCCCTGGTTGGCTTACCCTGCCCCTCAAAGTATGTGCTAATGGGGGAGCCCACTCCACGTTGGCAGAATGTGTCCCCCCCACTTTCGTTGTTTGCCGACGGGGGTGCCCAATCTCCGTCGACATCCATCCCCCCTTTCCCGCTTCAATGTGCCGATGGGGGAGCCCACTCCCCATCGGCATGATGTCCCCTCTTCTTCTGTGCCAACGGAGGTGCCCAATCCCCTGTCGGCTACTGTATCCCCAAAAAAAAGAATCCACCTGTGAAAGAGAAAACCGTCCATGATGTTGTTTTTTTTAGTACCTGTAAACCAAAAACAGTCCCTCGTAGTCTCCCTACTCACCACCCGCATCGACCTACTGAGCACCCTGCCTCCTCACACCCCCCCCTCAACCTATACTTACCTCTGGAGCTTGGCGCAATGATCTTCGGTGGACCGGGAACACGTCTTCACTCTTCAAAGCTGACCATGAACTGAGGAAATGCCAGTAAGCTGTATAATGGAATAAATAGGGTTTTTTCAACTTTGATGCATAGCTTGGGCATTTTTTTGGAATTTTTGCACTAAATTTTCAATATGGGGGTTTTGGAACCCCTCCTCATGAATTCTGTCACAGTTATGACATTAATCAGTCCCAAAAGGTGATTTTGCAGTCACTGCACAGAATCACCTTTTCGGGACCGATTAACACAAGGACAGTGGCAGTGTTCGTGAGGTGGGCTCCAAAAAGCCTATGTTGCAAATTTGGTGGAAAAAATCCCCAAAATTGCTGTTTTATGAACGTGCGTTGTGCAGTTGCTATGCACACTCGTAACTTCGCAAATTCACAATATTTTCATGCCAGATTTTCAACATTGTCATTTTTCTGCTCCTCCTTGTGAACAGTACAGCTTTTATTTTTCACATTCTGGCCAAAATGTGCTTCCGCACTTCCGGTGCACAATACCATGGTCGGTGTGGGAAATCAATGTTCGGGGCAGATTACAAAAAATGACAGTGAAACTGTTCATGAGCAGAGGTCCTAAAATGCCTATGTTGAAAATTTGGTGACGATACTCCATAAAATGACTGTGTAACGAGCATGCGTTGTGCAGTTTGCATGCACACTCGTAACGTTGTGCATTTGTAATATTTTCACTCTGGATTTTCACCATTGGCATTTTTCCACACCTCTTGATGAACAGTAGAGCTGTAATTTTACATATCCTGCCCAAAATTTGTTTTCGCATGTCCAGCACAGAATAGCACGGTCGCTGTGTGAAATCACTTTTTGGGACAGTTTGAGAAAATTACAATAATGCTGTACATGAGCAGAGGTGCTAAAATGTCTATGGTGAAAATTTGGTGCTGAAAGTCCATAAAACAACTGTGTTTCAAGTGTGCATTACGCATTTCCCATGCACCCTTGTAACCTCGCAAATTTGCAATACTTACATGCCACATTTCACCACTGCCATTTTTTTACACCTCCTTATGAACAGTACAGCTGTCATTTTTCACATCCTGCCAAAAAATGTGTTTCTGCACTGCACTACCAAAGCCAATGCCAGTGCAGCAACATTTGGCATTGACAAATGCTTGTTTATTTGTGTTTTCTTATGTAACTTACTTTCATGTTGCTGGTCTCCAAGTTTTGGCTTCCCAGCCTCTTCAAACATTTTAAGGCATGCTTGTATCAGTACTTCTCATTTCACCAGAAATTGTCAGCTTTCTTCAGCTTATGGAAAGGCTTGGCACAGCAATTTCCACTTCCAGTGGCAACTGTCTGAGTCCGTGGTGTACCCATTTTCTTCAGGAAACTGCTCACATCCTGCCATGTTTTTAATGGCAGGTTGGTCCCCTCATTAAAATTCATGCCCTGCCATATTTACACAGACCTTTGACCAGGGTGAATACTATACCTCCTCACTCTTCCACGTCCTTGGCATGTTCTGTGAAAAGTAAATAAAAACATGGTAATAAAAATGTAGATTCATGAATTGTCCATATACAGCACTATTAAGTAAATAAGTTTGCTTTACAAGTGTCTTTTAATTATATTTGTTGCATCTACTTTTTGACCAAGGTAGGTGTGTTTCTGAAAAGATTCTTTGTGAGGAGGTATTAGAGTGCTGAATAAGTGTATATAATGTATGTTAGAACACTGTTAACCTTAGAAAATCATAATTTCCTAAGGTTGTTAACCTATCGATGTGATGTAGATTTGTTGTTAACCTATCGATGCTTTCGTCCTCGATAGGTTGCTGCTGTGACCATTCTGCATGTATGCGCACTTTTTTCAACGGGGAACCAACAGATGAACAGCAGCGGTTAAGAAGGACTGAACGGCCATGGCGATGACTAGTTAGCAAAAAGTAAGCAGCCTTTTCACGTGGGACCATACACTATAAAAAATAATGTATGGTCCCTCTATCGGCAACCGGTCAATGTTAACCGTCTCGAGGTTGCCAAGGTGATGTAAACCTCTCGAGCTTCGCTCTCAAGGTTTACACGGTCGCCCTGGCAACCTCTCGACAGTTAACTGACCAGTTACCGATAGAGGACCATACATTATCCTCTATGTAGTGATTGTTAACACACATCACAACACTCTTTGGATCCTATGTTGAAGATCTCCCTGGAAAATTACATTTGAAATGTCTGAGAAATGCACACCATCTTTTAAAAAGAGCAAATTATTATACTGCTTAATTTGGGGGTGAGTACTGGTGTGCATGTATTGATCATTCAAAAGCCAGATACTTGAATGTTCACCTTTCTGTGTGATTATTTAATTCCAGGTGTATACTGCTGGCCTTTCTGGATAATGCATTCTTTAATATCTGAATACAGAACCTTACAGTTAGGCAGCATTCTATGTAGCTCAGCCAAATCTGATTTAGCTGATTCTATTAGATCTATACCTTTTCTGTAGCCCAAATCATTACCTCTAACATTGATGTGCAGTATGTCTGGCTTGAGGTGACTGTTAAAAAGTCTATTTATGGTTGGCATGAGTTGCTTTCATCTCATGCACCCCCCCCCCATACTAAGTCATTTAACATTACAGGTGCAAAAATGATGCAGGAATTCAAAAACACATGGGTCAGACATAAAGGAACTCTAGTGACAGGAAAGAGAGGGTAAGCTGTAGATCATTTAGGATCTGAAACAAGTAGGGAAATTGGGCAGACTAGGTGGGTGAAGTGGTCCTTATCTGCCATCAAATTCTATGTTTCTATGTTTTCTGGCTCATTCCCAAAATTACTTCTGGCAACTGTGCACCCCTTCACACAAGTGAACTGCTCACTATCCAAACTGTACTACTGAAGCTTTCTGCCATACTGAATCTGTTTTGGGACACTGCATATAACAGAAATCCTAAATGTGTGTGTATCTCACAGCAGGCTCTGCCAAGTGATAGTTTACTTTCAATTTAACAGTTCTGGGTTGCCAAGCAGAAATGTTTGCCCCTTTCTTGGCATTTCCCTGGAAAGTATCTTTAGACTGTTTACAAATCAGCTTGCAACTGTGATAGTTAGGCTTAAGTAGTATCTTGATTTATTTATCATTTCTACAGGTTTACCTATAGTGACAGTCATTGGTTAATTAATAGAAAATTATGACTTTTTTTGAGTAAAAATATTTATAAATGACTGGACAGTATGTCAGATGAAAGAATGCTATGGTGGGTGATTGGCTACCAAAAGCACTATGTATTGTGCTGTACAACATTTTTTTTTCTGTTTTGCCTGGCATACTCGGGCCAGCAGTCATGATCCAGCCATAGCACCGCCACGGTGCAAGATCCTGATCCACCTACCTCCAAAGAGATAGATAAGGTGCCACTTGCCCCCTCGGGCAGCAGTCACAATCCAGCCATAGCACCTCCACGTGCAAGGAGCCTGATCCACCTACGCCCCAAAGAGATAGATAAGGTACGACACTTGAAAATTGCCATGATTTCTCTGGGCTGTGTGAACACTGAACCGGATTATCACTTGCAATTTTCTGTTTTCAATTGCAGCACCTTCTCAGGGTAGTGCTATTGGCTCCATGCCTATGTAGAGCTCCCTGATTGGCTAGTCTCACTCACCTGAGACAGGAGCACCCAAGACGTGTGGCTTAATATAAGCCTGCATCCCTGTACTCAGCTTCTAATTTATATATTTTAATTTAGCCTGTTCTGCTCGGCCTGTGTAAAGTAACTTACCATTCCCCCCCCTGCTGCAGTTTATCTCCAACTGTATGTGCACTGATTCAGTGCTAGCTCTGCAAACTTCCCCTTGATTTTTTGGCCCACCCCCTTTCCCCTCCCAGGCCTCCTTTAAATGCACACAGTCTCCACCCACTCCTATCTGATGTTTCAATTTATTTGGTTACTTACAGTCAACTGCAATTCCTCCCATCCCCTTTTTGCAACTAAGCCTTCTAGCAGCCTTATCTCATTCTGTCTTGCTGAGGCATACTATTTTGGTACTTTAGGTTTGCTTATTGCTGACTAGCATATCCTTCCCTGCTGACTAGCATATTCTGTGTTGCTAAGGCACTGTTTTACTTGAAACATCCCTTTTACTGAAAAAAAAAACAAATTACTGAACTGTGACTGATTTGCCAAAAAAACTGTGTTTATTGTCTAAAAATGTTCCCAGCAACCAAGTGTTACAGCCCCTTCGTGACTTGTAGATCTCTCCAGACTGCAAGGCACCAAGGAAATCGCAGGCCTTTCAGTTGCTAATTGAGCTGTTTTCACTCAGACTGCTAGCCTTTGTGTTGCCCCACTATTAATTCAATCTACTCTCTCCTTTCTCTAGCCAAGGGCGGTATACATTTATCTTGCATAACTTCATTTTTAAATTTCCCCAAACAAGTCGCATACGGAACAACGACCCCTGGGACCTATATAATCTTCCATTGGCCCACTCCACTCTGCACAGGCACCTCTATCAGCCCCCATTGAAGAAATATATCTCTTGCAATCCAGACATTTTCCGTCCTCCTGTCCATTCTCCTTCCCTTAACAAGGAACCCACATCAAATAAATTTTGTTCAGAGATGTGCCACTATCAGGGCCGCTCTTAGATCCCCTTTTAGTGCATACTGACCTCTATCATACCACAGCAGTAACTACCCATACAACAAATTTGGGGGCCTAAAGACTCTGGTTAGCAGCTCCCACGATAGTACACTCCACTTTTTGAATAAGCTACCATGGCAGGTCTCGGCTGGCTTTACTTACTAGCTTGCATTTCCCTGATACCTAATATTAGTGGACCCCCTGACAGATCTGACTCTAATAAAGGGACATGCCCTACACCACTAGGACATCCACATAATAAGACTATGTATTCATTATGCTGCCCCTGGTTGGCCCTGATTCAGTCAAATTTTGTAGAATTCACTCGAAGGGGGACTGCAAACTACTTGGCTATGCATGGCCCCAAACCCCAGCCACCCATATGCTGGATAGTCGGATGTTACTCTGCATGGACCTTAATCTACGTACTTTCAGGGCAAAACAAGAAGTCAGCTCGGTCCCTGGATCCCTGCAATCTAACCTACACAAAACGCAACAAGGCCCGTGCTTTTAAACATTTCCTTGCCAATCTGAGAAGTATCGTGCTCCTCCTACTACTGTGCTCAGGAGATGACGAGCTCAATCCTGGCCCCACAAAGTTGATTTTATCTCCAACCAAAATTACCACCCTAAAAGGAATCAGTTTTCTGCATGCCAATGTCTGCAGCCTTCTAAAGAAGTTGGATTCTGTCCAGGCCTGGATTATCCACACTGCACCAGACATACTTGTGATCTCAGAATCCTGGCTTCGGGCATCCACACCAGACAATGAGGTTAATATCCCCAACTACCTCCTCTTCGGAGCAGATAGAAAGACTAGGGGGGAGGAGTAGCCATTTATGTTAAAACTAAATTCACAGTATCTCTATTAGATACTACTTCCATTGCAGGGGGTTTTGAATGCCTGTCTCTCAGGGTCGAACCGTCCCAATCTGTGGCATTCTGCATAATAGGTTGCTATAGACCCCCAGCAGCAGGACCACAGCTCCTAGCTCATTTGTCTTCACAAATGGACATGATACCTCTGGAAACAATTATATTAGGTGACCTTAACTATGACTGGATATCGAACGGATCGCTACCCCTAAAACAATTCTGCAACTCCCACGGGTTCACCCAAATGATTACAGAACCAACACGCATCAACAAGAAAAATCCAATGAAAAGCACACTTCTGGATGTCCATCTTGTCAACAAACCACACTACTTTTCCCATGCCGGTATCCTTCCAGCAGATGTTAGTGACCACTGTCTCATAGCTGGCATAAGAACCATCTCGAACCCACTATCTACATCAAAGTTTTCTACTAAAAGATCCAGATGGAACTTTGACCCTCTGGCCTACATACAAGAACTAAAAAAACTCCTTGCTCTGGCAGACTTTCTACCTGGCTAAATCAATGGGTGATGCCTATAATGTTCTCGATGAAATCATAGTCAGTGCTCTAAACAACCATGCTCCTCTAGTTAAAGCACAAATAAAAACCAGAATCTGCCATTGGTTTTCACCTGATCTGAAGAATGCTTTATTCAAAAGACACCAGCTATGGAAAAAAGGCCCAGAAATCACAGGCCGATGCAGACTGGTGTCTCTTTAGGACAGCTAGAAATGCCTGCATGAAAATGGTCAGAGAGGCCAAGGCCAATTATTATCAAAACAAACTACTATCTGCATCCAACAGCCCAATCAAATTCTGGTCCACCATAAAGGAACTGTCTGGACACTCCCCAGGTAGTGCACTACCCTCCAAAATCACCATCGACAATGTCACTATCAGTGATAAATCTGAAATTCTTCAATCCTTCAACAACCACTTCGCCACTACAGGCATGGCATTTGATAATGCACCAGTAAGTAGTCTCCATCCACAGCTCACCGCCCAGCCTCCAGACCAAAGTAACAAAGATACAATCTACTCCTTTTCTCCAACCACCATAAAAGAAGTTGAAGACCTTATGCTACGGCTAGATACCATAAAAAGTACAGGAGCCGACTCCTTCGACCCATACTTTCTGAAAATAGCATACCACATACTTGCCCCACCTATATCACACTTATTCAACCTGTCCCTAGCCCAGGGCTTTATCCCCGAGGAATGGAAAACCGCTCATGTTATCCCCCTATTTAAAGCAGGGGACCCATGCGATCTGAACAATTATAGGTCAATCTCTCTTCTACATATACTCTCAAAAATGCTGTAAAAAGTCGTGGATTTACAGCTGAGATCGTTTCTAGACAACTCTACGTTGCTTAACCCCATGCAGTCTGGGTTTAGAGCAAAGCATAGCACTGTTATGGCACTGGCCAAAGTCACTAATGACTGGCAATGGGACCTTGAGAACAAAAAATTTGTGCTGTGTTTTTAGACCTCAGCAAGGCCTTCAATACCATCGACCACTGCCTACTTCTCTCCACCTTAAAAACCATAGGTATGGACTCAACCTCACTGGACTGGTTCCAGGATTATCTCTCTCTGATAGGCAGCAACAAATTAAGGTTGAAGGTGAGCTCTCTCCTCTCAAACCAAAAAAAAGAGGAGTCCCACAGGGTTCCATACCGGGCCCTCTACTGTTCACCATCTACATTAACAACTTGGACCTAGGCATCACAGAAGCCAGTATCCACTTGTTTACCGATGATATGGTGCTCTATCTAAGCTGTGACTCCCCTGGAGCTGCATGCACAGATCTACAAACTGAATTCAATATGCTGCAGCATCAGCTTCTCAGCAAAAAAAAAAAACCTAAGGCCATGCTCTTTACCCCATCTAGCACTAGGGCCTACTCTGCTGCTGGTACCCTTCCTCCCATAACTATCCTTTTAACATACTAACATACTAAAATGCCAGCAGAATAGGCCTAATGGTTTTTCGCATCTGCTCGTTTGGTCAGCCCCCACCCTGGGAGCTGACCTTGCTGCCCCACCCCTCGCTTTCTCTGGCTTCTCCCTTTCCAGTTCTGGATATTCTCGCTGCATTGGATTTTGCTTCTAGAACCCTTCCCCTGTACCTGTCCCACCCCCTCTTGAACCCCTCCACTGTCTCTGCCTCCATCAGCCCCCTAGGCAGCGTATTCCATGGCTCCACCACCCTCTCAGTGAAGTAGCACCTCCTCCTTTCTCCCCTGAATCTTCCCCCCTCCAGCTTCCATCCATGCCCTCTAGTGGCCCCCTCCTCCTTCCTTCAAAGCACCCTGACTGTTCCTCCCCTATTTACCCCCTTCATGTACCTGAAGACCTCTATCATGTTCCCCTGGTCCCTTTTCTCTTCCAATGTGTAAATATTTAGCTCTTTGAGCCTCTCCTCATAGGTCCTGTCCCCCAATCCCCAAATCATTTTGGTTGCCCTCCTCTGGACCCTCTCCAGCAGTTTAATGTCCCTCTTTAAGTGTGGCCTCCAAAACTGCATGCAGTACTCAAGGTGCGGCCTCACCAAGCAGTTTTACAGAGGGAGTATCACTTCCCTCCTTCTGGATCTTGAGTTCGTGCCTAAATTCAAATATCTGAGTATATGGCTGGACAACAAACTCTCCTTTGCAGAGCATACAGAAGAACTGATGAAAAAGCTTAGGCAGAGGCTTGGCCTCTTCTTCAGAATTAAACACCTTCTGACCGCAGACGCAAGAAGACAGCTTGTTCAATCAACTTTCCTCTCATTAATTGACTACGCCGACATTATCTATGACCAATGCTCCATCTCACACCTTGCAAAACTGAATGTCCTGTACCACAGAGTGCTAAGATTTATAACTGGTCTCCCATCCTCCACACATCACTGCTCTTTATGTGCAGCCGTAGGGTGGCCTTCTCTTCAATATAGGCAGTGTAGAAATGCAGCACTCTGGACATTCTGAGCCCTTACCAACAAACTCCAAGATTACATTGTTGCCTGCCTCTCCCTGAGCCCAATCAGTAGCTACACACTGAGAAGCCACTCGCTAATTTCTCTGAAAATCCCCAGGATCAGTACCCACTTTGGCAGGGCTGCCATAAGCCACGCTTTGCCTATGCTCTGGAACAGGGTACAAAGATCCTTGAGACTCAGCTCTCCTGTCAGTTTTGCCCTGTTTAGGATCATTTATGATAAAACATTTGCCAAAATCTGTAAGTGTTTCCATAGTTCCTAGCTATCCTGCTGATGGTTCACTCCGTATCCTTACCACATCCAGCCACAAACCTAGTTCCTCCCCTCCCTATTTTAATCAAGTCCACTAGTCAGCTGCCATAGTGGCCCTCAGCACCCAAGGCACCACTTCTCCCATATTACTCTCCTCTCACCGTTTAAGTGGAACATACATACCTCATTAGGGGCCCCTATGCAGCTCAGGACCCTCACCCAAGTATGGTAAATGGTCACTGAGGGCTGAAATGCAAAGAATTGTACCCTCTGATGGAGGCTTGACTAAGAATGACTAAACATACCACCACAACTTCTGCATACATGGAGTCTGTATATACCTCAGCAAAGTTGAGTGATGCATGTATGTTCCTACAAGAACGCTTGGAATGCTTTTCGTGCACCTACCACTTTTCTGTAAATTTGTTTGTAACCCTTTGCACATGTTGTACTTTGTATTCTTAATCTATGTATGTATAACTGTCTTGGATAACAGCAGGTCCATCTTGTAAATGAGCTTGCTCAATGATGATCGCCTGGATAAATAAAGATTTGATTTGATTTGATTTGATACTAAGTGGTAAGACTATCATTTACATTTTTAAATTTCTTATGATAGTGCAGTGGAATGTGTTACAATTTTGTAGTGATATCAAATGTAGGGGCAGTATTAATTTACTTGATCAGTATTTTATAGGTGTAGCTGTTGCGGAGTCAAAAAACAGACAGTTATATACATTAAAGAAAACGAGTATTTCTTTGGTCTTAGTTTGGTGATATATTTATGTTGTCTGATCAGTTTGTCATCATTTATTCATGTGTAAAATCCAATTCATGCAATTTCTGAAGGCTGGACAATATTTTTCCCATCATTTAAAAACGTTATCTTTCATGACTCGGTCTTCTTCTTTCATGTGCCGAATCTTGTTTTGTGAGCTGTTCAAAGTCATGAAAGAAGAATGAAAATACCTGCTAACATGGCCATGGCATTTTCACTATATTGAAATACAAACCAATAACAGTGACTGCAATGATAGAAATTCCATATTTCAGATCTCCACAGTGTGCTATATTAGGATATGATCTGATTTTATCAAAATTAAACTTCTGAACAGTTTAAAGTATATAAAATGTGAGAACTGTGCCAAGTGGTCTAGGGAATCCATGTTATGTTAAAAAAATGTTCTTCTTTCATGAGACAAATATTCCCCTTTCATGAGCAGCTCACAAAAAAAAAAAGAAATTGGCTCACAAAAGAAGAAAATTGGCCCAAGAAAGAAGAATTTTTATTTTCAATGTTAATAATGGTAGAAAAAGGAAAAACACTATTTTCATCATGATTTTAGTAATACTACTGATTGATAATGTTTGATTATGAGTATTACTTTATTTTACATAGTTAAATGTTTCTATAGCATTTGTTTATAATAAATCAATTTTGCTTATGTTGCTTTCGTTGTTAATGCTAGCATGCTAGCATGTGAACTTAAAAAAAACAACAGTGTAGTCATTTTTTGTTGGTTTCTTTCTTTTTTACAGGTACTGCATTGAAGTCAATGCACCAATTTACTGATTGGAAACATATCTATGACAAAAAATTGAACAACAACAAAGGTGTAAAAGCTACTTTGATACACATGGCATGCCTTACAAATGTGATGGTATAGTAACACAAAGGATGACACAAGCAGTAACTGATGTCTGTCAGTCAACACAATTAAAGAAGGCAAAGAAATGTGGCAGATGTGGCTACAAAATCCACAGTTTGTTGCACAATAAACACAATATAGAAAGAAAAAAGATAGAATGAAACACAAGTAATCAATGCAGTCTACTGTCCAGCAAACAAAATAAAAGAAAAAGGCAAAAAAAAAAACAGTGTGCAGCAAGCATTCATCAGAGTAGTGTTGCTTATTTTAAGATGTTGTCTGCAAAAGCAATAATAGAATGGATACTATCAGCAATCATGAGACACAAATGTAGGAAAATAAAAAGAAACACTCCACTTATGAAAGTGCATATCAGAATTAAACAATTTGAACATATGGCTCAGAATTTCAGATTACACCTGTGGTTACATATGATGGCTCAGATATATGAATTAAAGAAAGAGATTTTCAAGATTCATATGAAGTTGTAGGAGTTTCCAAATCTCAAAAGAGAACTTCTGCAACGTCTTTGATGCATCTTGGCTGCATACCGAGCAGAGAAAGGAATATTTTTTGGGAGAAACCTTCCATCCATACAGTAAGAAAGTAATGTCCTGTGTTGATGGAGCTGGGAAACACAAAGGACTCAGTTCTCAAAGGTTGTAGCAGGGCTGTCACAAGCCCTGCATCAAACTCTGTGCTGCCCTGAGCACATTGCCGCATCTTGTGCCTGATCCACAAAGGTTACGTGCATTACCAACACTTTACTCCCTTCACAGCAGCTTGCACCACATTTTTGGCACAAACCCCATAAAAAGGTCCACTAAATTAGATCAGCAAAAGAAGGTCTACCTTATGGCTTGTGGAGCATGGGATCTAGAATCCTGACTGCTGGCCAGGGAATACTGCAAGCCACATGCGCTGTGTGTTCAATCCTCCCGGAGCATGCAGCAGTCCATCACTTTTGTGAGTCAGGCCCACAGTGTTTTGCCCTTGCTGAACATCATGATTTGCATGACATGGAACATGGCGATGTCTGACATGGATATGGGATGACATGTGTAACCTTAGGCAAAGTCTTGTGATGCAGTTAAGGACTTCATCAATCTTTTCATCATCACAAAGACTAGCCAAAAATAAAAACTAAGAAAAACAGACAAATGCTGAATGAAATCTCACAGTGGTTTGATAGGTCACTCATTGGCACATCTGCACACAGGAGCTTGTGATAGTGTATTCTATCACATGTACAGCACATGATTATTGTGTATAAAATGAGGAATGCGCAGGGACGCCCTGGTTCACTAGCTATCTCAGGGGAAGAGTCCAGCATGTTAGGATTGCTGGTGTCACCTCTGATGAAAAACCAGTCCTTTCAGGTGTACTGCAGTGGTCCATACTTGGCCCTCTACTCTTCTCTCTTTTCCTGAACAACCTCCCCAGGGTTTGCCACCAGAAAATACTACTCTACGCAGATGATGCAACCCTATTTATTAGTAATCATGACAGAAAACACCTGGAGTGTCAGCTACAGTGTGACTTTAGGCATGTAGAAGAGTGGTTCAAAGATCACAAGCTCATCTTAAAGAGGAACTTCAGTGATGGTCCAAAAAATTGCAGCTTCTAGTCATTATATGCAGTACTAGACCTGAAAAGGTGTGTGCATTTGTGATTTGTGGCCAAGGTTTACACTGCCTTCCATAATTTGGATTTGTTTTTGAGCCCTGCTGCACTTGCCTTTGATGTTTAGCTGCTGGGCTGCTAGCTCCTGGTGACATCATTGTAGGATAGTGGAATGACTCACACTGTGCAGTGCCATGCAGTTGCAACAATGTTGCAAGGGAAACCTACCAGTACTCATTATATGTACTGTGTCCCCCCTCCCCAAGACACCCTGTAAGCAATGCATTATGCCAAAATCCAAATGCCTTGTCAGCATGTTTTTTTTTTTTTTTGTGACATTGACTCTGCCCTACAGTGATGTCAGCAGTACAACCCTAGGTCCACAGAAGCCCTGGTACACCCTGCAATTTTTGGCAGCTCAGAATGCATAAACTAACTGAAGCAAACAGTAATGAAATACAATTCCAGAATCAATGCAAGAAGGGGTAATTTATGCATGGAAGTCAAAAGGACTGGTGAAGGTCCTTTTTAAATTATACCAGAACCAAGGTCATGACCTTCTGCAACACACAGAGCAAGTACAAATCTCAGTCCCTCACCATTAAGAACCAGTCTGGGACTTTACTTGAACATGTGCATGAGTTTTAATATCTTGGCATTACACTAGACAGCTCCCTCACCTATGTGTGGCACATTGACAATTTAGCAAAGGCCACCAACATATGAATCAGTCTGCTTCACAGATACAAACACTGCATGACTGTGGATGCCCTTAGACTGGCTATCTACAGCTCTGTCACCTCCATCACTGACTATGGTCTAGCTGTCTATGGCTCTGCTTCTCCTACTGCGCTCCACAGGATATCGGTGACACTCAACAAAACCTGCAGGCTCCTAACTGGCACTGCCCACCAAACTCACACCTGTGACCTGTACACACAGGCCAGTTGGCTTCCACTTCATGGTAGAAATCAGTATCAGACATGCCTGATCTCCAAGAATATTCTCCTTGGGCTCATGCCGCCCGGTGTTCAAAGGCTCCTCACGACATACAACAGTACCCAGCATACACATAGTGCTCAGCATCAAACCTTCCAGGTCCCCAGATGCAGGACCACAGTGGGTCAAAGGTCATTCACCTACAGAGCTCCTCAGTGGTACAATGCCCTTAACAATGAAGTACTTACTCCTGCAACACTTGGACCCTTTAAAAGGCAGCTCCATCTATAGTTAGCATCAACCACGCAGTGTGACTGCTTCCCCTAGGGGCAGCCTTCTCCCTCACCTCAGTCTAAGGTGGTCTGTTTACCCCCCAGCTTCTCCCCGTCACCTGCTTCCTCCTCCCACCCTTATCCTTCCCCACCAATGCCCTGCCCTACCATCCACCTCCCCTCTCATAGGCACTTACAGATCTTGGGTCCCCCAAGCCCTACCTACTCTGCACTCTCACTACCTGTCCATCACCTTTTGACAATGGCCCCTCAGCCTGCCCACCCTCTCTTCAACCTTCTATCCTATATTCACTATCTGTTCTATATAATGTACAGCCTGCTATGAAACATCTTTTCTCATTAGCTGATTCATTATGTCTCTCCATTATGCACTGTAGATTTATAGCCTTGCCTTCACTGTGCTAATCCTGTAACCATGATCTACCTCTGTATGTATGTTCCCCTCCATCCTTTGATGTGGATCCTTTGTAAATGAGCAGTAATTGCTCAAAGGTACTAGTAATCCTAGAGTTTAATAAAATAAAAAATAAATAAATAAATAAATAAAAGATTTGCTTCCAAGATGTACTGGATTAGTAGTACTGTCAGCAATTTGCATGCCTATGTCTTTTATTGACAGAAGGTGACATGGATGGTGCTGCAGTTTGTATTCATGAACTCGAAAAACTGAGGCATCTTCTAATGAATTCTCAGTTCAAGATGGGCAGCACATGTCTAGTTGTGTAAAACTGACAGACACTCAGTTAAAGGAGAACTGTCAGCAATAAGAGCCTCACATCCAAGTGTGAGGCGGATTCCAATTTGCACATTGTGTAAAAAATTTTTTTTTCTACTTACTGTTTACTGCAGTATAGTCAAATGTATTAGACTCATTTTGCTGACTTCTAAGAATCCATTTCCTGTAACCAGAAATCCCAGAATCCCCTGTAACTGACATCAGAGGAGGACTACAGAGCTGGAAGATTCAATAGCCTGCAGTGTACATGTTAAAGATTTTGTAAGCTAAAATGAAATGTGTTCTGGTGCTGCTGTGCTCACGGGGCTTAGCAGAGTCCTGTGACTATATCCACCCCAGGAGAACAGCAGACCAGCAAACAGAAGATTACAGCTTATAAAAAAAACCCTCTGACATTCACTGTAGGCTATTGAATCTCCAACTGCTGCAGTGCTCTTCTGATATCATTTGCAGGGGAGTCTGACATTTCTGGTTACAGGAATGCCAGCTTACAAGTCAATGAAATTAGCCTGATGCCATCTACTACACATTAGTAATCATTAGGTAAAAAAATGCTTTTTTTTTTACACAAAGGGCTAATTGGAATCAGCCTCACACTTGGGTGTGAGCCTCTTATTGCTGACAGTTTCCCTTTAATTCACAAATCTGGAAATGAGACAGCCGCATTTGAACTCGTAAAAAGAGAAAAGTTTGAATATGAATGTGTCTCTTGCTTTGTATAATTCACAAACAGTGAACGCAGATCTGACACAAACTGCCAAGAGGAATCAGATGTGAGATCATTTGGTGGCATACTTGCTACTTAAGAGTGAGTTTGCACTAAATGAAATTGTGCACATGCACCTGTACTACTTCAGAAAGATGAAAGCAGATGTGCTGCCTCCAAGATCTGTTTTGAACATGGAAGCAGACACGACACCTTCAAAGATTGCTTGTTTGAACTTATTTGAGTAGATTCTGATCCAAACAATGAAATCACTCCAAACAATTCTAAGATTGAACACAAAACTGAAAAGCATGCCAAAGAAATAACCTATAAAGTCATTTAAGGGATCTATCATTCAACTGCCACTTCCACTCCAGGAAAATGTTGAGGCCATACTCGGAACAACAACATTGTCATTTTGTTGTGTGGTGTTCCAACAAAGACAAAACAAGTTGGCAACATGCAGTGGATGTAGAGAGTTATAAAGGCTCTACATTATCTAAATAGTTAAAATCCATTCTCTGATGATTTAAATGTTGACCACATGAGTAATACTGACACACACAGTTTGGAATACTAGACACCAAGAAAGCAATGACTGAGAAGGTCATGATGAATACACATGAAAATGTGTATGAGAAATACACAATTCATCATCTCTAAGGCAAGGATCCAGTCAGCGACAACATTGACTTGTATCAAATTAAATAGGTTGAAGGCAGTCCTGTCAGTATCTGGAACAATACACTGGAAGCACAATGCTTTCTTATTCTTTCCCTCATGGTACTGGTGGCCACTTGAATGAACATGAGATACATGTTCCTGGAGCTGAGTACCGAGCATCTAGAGTGCTGCATTCTGATGGGAAGTTCAGAAGGAACATTCATTACTTGTTTCACCTCCTATGGGAGAGAAAGTAAAATATTTTGTCTGCTTCTATGGCACATACCCTGTGGATGACCACATCATTGCATGGTCTAACAGCAGCAGAACTGTTGCAAAATTTCAAAAGCTAGGACAAGATACTAGAGGTAAACCTGAACTCCATCTTATCAGGTATGACTGGTGCCAAAGAATACAGGTATCAAAGGCACTCAGAGCAATGTGTGCGCCACGAGAGTATGATGCAGACACTTGGTTTATAACTCTAAGCTGCACTGAAAACAGCTGAGAGGAACTGCCAGAAATACTAAATGGGCAAATACAGATCTGGATAGCATACCATCAATGACTCTTTGTGAGATGGGCTCTCTAGACCCAGTGTCTGTGTCACGAGTCTTTCAACATCGCTGATTTAATCTTGGTATCTTGGCATTGTTGGACAAAAGATGGCCAAAGGCCTATCTGGACTGTCTCCCACTGTTAAGTGGGTAATTATACTACCCTTGAATTTATAATGTATCTGTCTAGCTCTCCCTTAAAGCCATCTATTGTGCTTTGATTTACAATATCACTAGTTAAATTGTTCCAGCTACGTGCTGCTCTGATTGTAAAAAAGTGCATACTAATGCACTGCTGGGGTTCATTTTGTTCATTCTCGTGGTATTGTGGAACTTTACTTTTGGAGAATGAAATACCAAGCACGTGGTGCTCCTCATATTCACTTGCTACTGTGGATAAAAGATGCACTCAATATTGGCAATAGTCAGGACAGTGAAATCCTCAGGTATATCATGCAGTACATTACATGTCAACTTCCTGACAAGTACAAAAGTCAAACCTTATGTAAATGGGTTGGAAACTTTCAGTGACACATCTGTTGCAAATATTGTCATTGAAAGGTGAAACATAGGGGGAACTGGTACATGAGATGGTGGTTTGGATTTCCTAAATGTGTATCTGAAAATGGCCATATGAATGAATTCTCTTCCATGTGACAATATCTAAAAGCAAAATCTAAAATGAGAGTCTACAATTTGCCTAGAAAATCAGATGAAGCATTCATTAATGACTACAGCCCTGTTCTGTTGTTGATGTGGCAGGCTATCACAGATGTTCAGTTTGTGGCTGACAGTTCCAGGGCCCTGGTATGATATGTCACCTCATACATTACCCAAAATAAGCAAACATGCTTACAGGATCCGTAGGGGGATCTTCCAACAACAGTAAATATATCTCTGTAACCTCTTTATTTCTTTTTAATCTGTTCTCTCTACATTGCAACTGTATATATAATTAATGTGTTGTATGGTTGTAAAAGATATAAGCAAATAAAGTTTATTTAATTTGAAAAAAAAACCCAGTAAATATATCAGTTCACAGTTGCAGCCTCTAGGGTTGAAAACTCTCGCACCCTGAACATTGAGCCTATGAAGCAACTGACCATTTGATAGGAACACATTTCTACAGCAAATCCAAAGCAACATGGTACTTGAATGTTAACTACAAATGGAACAGATGCTGTGTGTTAAAGTGTCACACCCAGATTGAAGATCTTGCTGCAAACAAACCATCTTCAACAAACATTCTGAAAAACAATTTGATTGACACATATTACCTAGAGCAACACATTGCCATGGAGAATATGGGTCTCTTTGTATTCACTCAATGGTATGACTGTATACCTGTAGCTGAATTTAACCCAGCATAGGGAATCTTCCAACTTAGAGGCATTCAAGGAAGTTGGTCAAATGATGCAAGCCTCGGTTAATTGACCATTGCAAAATGACTCTGAAATCTCCTGAGAAAAGACAACATTACTGTTTTGTTCTGCTTTTCCTGTATAAACCTGGAGACATGAAAGCTCATTGAAAGGCAAACCTGACACATAAGAGGAGCAATTCAATTGGAGCGATGAGACCATTTAAATGTGTACATTAAAAGATTAAACATTAGAGAAATAACAGCTACAAAAAGCTAGTAAACAACTGGAAGAAGACACTCCAGAGAATTCTCAGGACAAATGTGATCCAGCGTGAGACAATGAACTGTGAGCTCCTCTTTCTTTGAATGATCACACTGTTCTGATGTCAGATGTTGAGGCAGCCAAGGAACAGGCATGACAATCTGATGTTGACATCTCTGTCACTGAACAGCTGTTAAATCAACAGCAGCAAGTTGTATATACTACCGTAATGATTTCCATTCACCACGGTATTCATCATCATATAGAAGTATGTTGTGACAAACAAAAACTTCTATGTATGTTTTTTAGCACTTCAGCCAGCACAGGAAAACATTTTCTTACTGAAGGAATTTGTGCCAATATAAGGAAACATACTGGAGTAGCAATGTCTAGAGTGGTGACTGCTCTGACTGCACTTGCAGCATATAACATACTGTAGGTGGAGTGACTTCACACCATATTTGAATGCTGCCTGTTGTACAGTACATGAAAAAAATGGTGAATACCACAAGTTGTCTTTTGAAGTTGCAAGTGACCTATGCAGTATGCTTGACAAAATGGAGTACTTGATTTCTGATGAGAGCAATATGGTCTCCAATGTGATACTTTCCTTCATTCATCTACATCTGCAGGAGATTGTTGGCACAGATGATGAAGTTACCTTTGGAGGTAAAATGTTGTTTTGGGGACCTACTTCAACTTGCATCCATGAATGGGAAGCATATCTTTTCTAGTCTTACTGCTGAGGAAGCTAGATAAACTATTAGGTGCACTGGTGGAATAAACCTGTGGGAGTTATTCACCTACCTTGAACTCTTTCAGAATATTCATTAGAGTGCTGATTAACAAAACAGGGTTTTGCTTGATAAGGCATGAATTAGAAACTTGTCAGCTTCCAATGCTTCAATATTGAACACATGCATGATAGGGAAAGGTGAGAGTTACATGTCTGGTGGATGTGATATGTTTAGCAAACTATGCTGTGGTAGTACAAAAAATGTGTGTTTGATGCCAAGGCTTAAACAGTGTGCACAGTTCCATATAAAGATAGTGCTGGAGAGACAGCAACAACCAGTTGTTACACTATCTTTAGTTGATTCAATCAATGGAGTTTGTCTATGCTTGGCAATGATCTTGAAGATGATTGACTATCTAAAAGAGTTGAATGTAGATGTGCTGGTTTAGAGTTAGCTTTTACAGTCTATAAAAAATGCATGGGTGATGCTACATCGCAGTCTTGATGTGGATCATCTATTAGTCGATCATACAGTAGGGCATATAGTTGACTTTCAATATAGTGTTCAGAAAACATGTATTTATTTATTTATTTATTTATTTTAGATTTTATTGACCAGGTAAGTGCACTAGACAAATCCTGCCTATTTTCAGGCACGACCCAGGGAAGGGGGATACAGATGAATGCCAACTGACCTTGAACCAGATTAAGCTGTTGGTGGTATTTGTAGTGAAATTTAAACTGCTGTGGTAAAATTTGACAACCTTGATTAGCCAAAAGGCATCAACAGATGCTTGGTAAAATTTCAGCTTGTGAAACATATTTACATAACCTTTAAACAGTTCTGACTCTATGTTGCATATACAGTGCCCATACACAAGTCACTGGGTTTGATTTTAGATGCTGCAGTGATCAGCATAGGGAATGCTGTCTTCAAAGATGGTATGAATTATGTTGCTTTGTTACAGGTCAGAACTCTATCAGGATTAAACATTATCAATATTGCACATAATAAAATTTGTGCTGAGAAAAGGTGCATTATGGAGTGCAATTACCTGTGCACTTTGTATCAACCCAACATATTGTTGAATTAACCGGTGAATGATGTACTCATGTGAGATGTGTCTTCTGAGATGTCACAAAAAATGAAGATGAAGAAGTGTATTGTGTATAATTCTTCAGCTGTAAGAGGTGATAAGTGATCAACTGTGGCTGATGCTACCATATCAACTCACCACCAACCAAATACCACTAACAGCTTAATCTGGTTCAAGGTCAGTTGGCATTTATCTGTATCCCCTTCCCCTGGGTCGTGCCTGAAAATAGGCAGAATTTGTCTAGTGCACTTACCTGATCAACAAAATCTAAAATAATGACACTTACTACCCGAACACCTAACAGGCTGCCTAAACAGCATTGATTGGAGTCCAATCAAACTCCTCCCCTCACTGGATGAGGCTGCTGCCTTCTTTCAGCGAACTTTCACTACGGTTACTGACCATCTTGCCCCTATGAAGAAATTTCGCACCAAGGGGAGCTGCTACAAGTGGATCACCCCCCATGTGAAATCCCTAATGAAAAACCGGGACACAGCTTGGAAGAAGTACAAGCTCTCCCCCTACCTGCTGACCTAATGAGCTATAAAACTCTCAGAAATAGGTGCAAATTGTCCATTAAAGTGGCCAAAAGAGAGTATGTCACCCATCTACAGAAAAAGAATCTAGGCAACCCTAGACTTTTCTGGACGCATAAAAATGGGTTAATAAAGGGGAATGGCAAGACCATACACGGCCCCATTGAGGTAAATGGTCAACTAACAAAGGACGACCCTAGCATTGCTATGGCTCTTAACCACCAATTCATGAACCTGGACCAGTTCAAAGTGGGACTGCCACACCTCCCCACGGTCCCTAATGTTCATCCTCACCACAGATTGGACCGCCCAACCTTCTGCATTAGACTAGTAAAACCCAACGAAGTTCTCCCATTATTAAAGTCCCTCAAAACACCTGGATCTGTGGGACCAGATGGAATTCACCCCCGTATACTAAAGGAAGGAGCCCATGCATTAGCCAGGCCCCTGACCTGGCTCCTCAATTGATCCCTAATAGAAGGTGCCATCCCGGAAAAATGGAAACTGGCTCATGTAGTCCCCATCCACAAGGGAGGCTTGAGGGAGTCAACCAACAACTACAGGCCAATCTCCCTTCTCTGCAGCCTGGCAAAGATACAAGAGAGGTTGATATACAGCCAACTCCGTGACTACCTAGAGCTTCATCAACTACTAGCTCCCTCCCAGCATGGATTCAGAACCAAACATGGGACTGACACCACTCTTATCAAGTTCTCAGCAGATGTTCTCAGAGAACTGGACAAGGGAACCCCCACTGGAGCAGTCTTCATTGACCTATCCAAGGCATTTGACCTTGTCAACCATAACCTGCTGCTTACCAAGCTGAGCTATGTTGGGCTAGACAGTCACTCCCTGTCGTGGTTCGACAGCTACCTTACCGGGAGATCACAGAGGGTAAAATGGAAAGACTCCCTGTCACAGCCTCTCCCATTAACAGAGGGGGTGTCCTAAGGATCTATCCTTGGCCCCCTTCTCTTCTTTCTCTTCACCAATGATATCAGCAAACACTGTGGCGGGAGCTCTGTGGTACAGTATGCGGAAGATGCCATCATTTACCGCCCCTCCTCTAATCTGGAAGATCTCAGCTCCTGTCTGCAAGATGACCTGAGATCCCTAGAGCAATGGCTTGTCACCAATAGAATGGTCATTAATTCTAACAAGACCAAGGCCATGCTGTTTGGCCCAAGAGCCCTCGGCTGTGATAGAAGCAAACACCTCCAACTGACCACCACATCAGGCAACAGACTGGAGATGGTCAAATCAATAAAATACCTTGGCCTTACCCTGGACCAGGGCTTCACCCTCAAGGACCACGTAGACCAGGTAACCAAAAATATTCATGCTAAACTTGGGACTCTATACAGGTTGAAAGACCAGTTGATTCCAGCTGCCAGGGCCTCTATCGCCACCAGCGTCCTACTTCTGACTATCACCTAAGCAGCCCCAGTGGTCCAGGGAGTAGCCAGACAAGAGATGAACAGACTTCAAGTTCTGTATTATAAGGTGGCTCGGTTCGCCACACAATCCGGCCCCAGGACCCACCACTGTGACACATTGTCCCAACTTAACTAGCCCTCCTGGGATGCCCGGCTCCAGTACCCCTTACTCTGCTAAAGCTTTAAATTACTTAGCCCCTCCCTTCCCCTCCTCCCTGCCTCTCCAGGCTCATCACCCTAAAAAGTAACCCTAGGCTCCTCCACACGACAGACAAGACTCTCCTTGCAGTGCCTAGGGTTAGAACCAAGGTGGGGGGGCAAGTCGTTTGCCCTCACCGCCCCCACCCTATGGAACTCCCTGCCTCCAGGAGTCCAGGAAGCTACCTCCATCAACAGCTTCTGCACAAGGCTTAAGGCACATATGATGGCCACCTCCAAGTGCAACTGCTAAAGGAATGAGGTCCCCAAGCGTAAGCCTAATATAGCACAGCACAACATTCACAGGGGGCCTTACCCCCGCCCCCCACCCCGTCTTCCAGGGAAGTACCTATAATGACTACACTAACCTAATGCCTAACTCAGCATATGTAACCAGCTGATGTGCAATGTTGTACTACCCTGTATTATGTCTTGATGCGTCTTATGTAATGTACTTATGCTGTATTTTATACCATGTTAACCCCGGTCGCCCTTGAAATAGGGACCTTCGGGGCCCAGTGGGCTCACCCAGTTACCAAAATTTAATAAATAAATAATAAATAACTCCAACAATCATTGGTCTAACTGCTATGGTGTCCTTTGACAACAGTACTGAAGTTAATTACTATACTAATTATGCATTGCAGATATTTTTACATTTGTCTGCATTTGTTGCCACAATAACTGCTTCAAAAATCAACAGTTCTTACCGATTTACAGAAGCAAGTTACAATTGTCAGTCAGCGGCAAAATGATATTGTGCAGTCATTGATGCCGCTATATCGTGCAGTAGCATCTTATGACAAGCATAGCACATTTGCTGACAATGTTCCACAAGATGTAAAAGAGTTTATGATGGCAATCATCAACTCATTGGAAGAAGATGGAATTCCAGTAAGGTGGTACTTCACACTAAACTATGTCAGCAGATAAGTTTGTCTTTCCTGTAGGAATATTGACAGGGAAATGACAGATAACATGTTGTGGATTTCTTTATGTGTCCCACATGAATCAACCATCAAATTCAGGCAGTTGTTTAGCAGTGCCAAATCTGGCTGTGAGTGCACAAAATGTGGCAGGAATGGTACCTGATCATTGAGACTGACCCGTTCTGCAAACTACTTCATGCTGATACTCCAATGATTTGACTTACAGGGAGTCAAAGTTGTGATACCAATAACTGACTTAACTGCAGGTAGAGTTATGTTTGGGCATTCGCATTTTGACACTCGAGTCATAATTTTTGACCGTGGAGCCTCTGTGCATTCTGGACATTATGTCACTTGGCTTAGATACTGTGGTGGTTACATAAAGTGCAATGATGCCACATGCTTCTCAGATGAAAGGCTTCCAAGAGAACTAAAGAATGCATATCTGATTGTCCTTAAAACAAAAAAAAGTGGTATGTGGGAGCTGCAGAAGTATAGGTATTGATAATATGCCTGTCAATAAAGAAGGCTAAAGAAAGGTACACATCACACATATTTCACTGACATTGTTTCACATCAGTGAGTCATGAATAACTAATTTTCTTAAATTTAATTTCTACATATAATAGCTCAAAGGTTGCAATCATGATATTGATATAGTTTCAATTCGAGTGGCTCTTACTAGGGTGCCAGTGTGTGGGCATAATGAGTTTTAACAACTAATCCTGTCACATGTAAATCTTTTACCCCCCTACACACACACACACACACACACACACACACACACACACACTAATCCATATACTGTCATACATCAGCTCATTAGGTAACACTGAGAGATACATACAAATATTGAAACTGCACCATACATGTATGGCTTGTCATCTGCTATTAAAGTACAACTCCACTGTAAAACTTGTTACTACGTAAATATGTTGCATTACCTTATGTACAAGTATTAATGATTTCATGTAATGCAATGTGCATCTGTGTGCATGACTTTACATTACTAATCTTTTACCTCGGTGCAGACATTTCTGTTGACAAAAAAAGGATGACAGTGGTTCAATACTATTTCACTTAAATTTATTATTTTAAAATGATAAAGTCTTTTTTAACAATGTATGCTAGAAAATAGAATACCATGTAGATTCTTTACCTAGTATGCTGACTATACACTGTTCCAATTTGTTCACAGGATTGTCGTAATTAAGGGGTTGAGTAAGGAATTTTCCAAGTATGACTTTTAAATACTTGTAGTTATACAGTATATTAGTTATAATATGCATAGCAAAACATTATCTAAGTTTAACATTTAATAGATGACTTACTGTTCAGATTTATTGTTTTTCATTGTTGTAGCACTTGGTTTTTCACCTCCTCTGGAAACACGGCAACAATTTGGTACTAATAACTTCTGTACTGTGTTTTGTCTATTTCTTCATAAATGTTAAGAACATGTTTAGTTGTTGTGTTACAAGTAGGAAGTCACAAAATGTAATGGGTGGGTAATGGTATTAATGAACATTATATAAACATCACATTTACAATGATATAAAAATATGTAATTTCTCTCTAATTAAATAACATTCCATTTTACAAAATAGAATCTCTAAAACAACAGTGTTCACATGGAGAATTGATGCTGAAGATGAAGCTGCATGAAATGTGAAGATCCAAAGAGCTCATACAGAGAACATTGCTGAATACATGTATTACTTATGTGTGTAAAAACAAAAGAAAACAAACATACATTCTGTATACCACCTAAAAAAATGCTTTGCAAAAAAAACTATGTTAATGTACCAGTTAGGGTTTAACTTAAAGCAGTAAAAGACATATATTACTTGAGTGGTGTAAAAACAAATGAAATAAAAGATCTACAATCTGTGTACTAGCTCAAAAAGAAAGGACATTATTTGCAAAAAAAATGGTAATGCACCTGTAAGGATTCAACTTAAAGCAGCAAAAGTAGGAAAATGTGGTGTTAGGGTTCCAACCCTAACTCCCCATCCTCTCCCCACAGAAACAGTCAAAGGGACAACATATGACAAGCAACCACAGGCAGCCATCATCAGGTGGGACAAACAACATATAGCTCTTTCTAGATGACATGAGAGATATTCATCATCGTGGTCCAGTGCCTCTGTAGCCATGGACATACATGCACACTTCAACAGATACACACCCACTTCAAGCTGCAGAACTGCAGCGCCTCGGAAAATGTACATTTGCATGAAATATTGATCTCAATTCACTTATGACAATAATTGTCATTTTGCAATGCACTATTATAATTTTTCTGTCCTTTATAAACATAAACATTGTCATGCTATCATGATTCCATGCAAATATGGAAAACATTTTGAACATTTGCATGAAAGTTTAGTCCTAATGTAGTAACATTAATAGCAGGTATTACTCAGTTACTGAAGGTGGAAGAAGGTCTGAGCCCATCAAGGCCACCTTCCCTGCACCTGTAGGGTGCATGTTAGTTCCTGATACCATTCAAATAAATATCTAAAGCTTTTTTAAATGACTCAAATGAATCAATATTAACCAAGTATGATGGCAATCCTACTGGGTCATAACCGTGCATGAAATATAGTGCGGTATTAACCACGCAATGAAGAGTGCACTACAAATTACAGTGACTGGGGTACAACAGTGGTAGGGAGTTACCGCTACCCCTGTTGCTGTATGATTTACTAGTATGGCATCAAGTTACCATGTGCTGGGTGCCTGATCCAGCCACTCCTGTGGTGGAGCAGTTAAGCACCAACACATGGCATAATCAGGAGGCCTGGGGCTGTAGTTCAGTTTCCCACAGGTTCTCCCATGCTATTACTTTTGCTGTCATTTTTTTTTTTAGAAAAAAAAACAAAGTTCCCCCCTCTCGACTTCCTCACCATCTCCTAAGTCCACCCACTCCCAGAGTTTGTTATCTTAATTCAGAGGTGTGTAGGAGTGAAGAACCCCATGTCACGGGGTTCAGTGGGTGAAGCCCACTGATAAAAACAGAGTAGCCCAATCATTTAAACAGCATGCGCTCTTTCTCTAGGTCGGTGTATTTCCCGACCCTATTGTAGCGCACTCTGCTTTGCTTGCAGCATTAGTTGCTGCTGTGTTCTTCTTTGTGCAGTTATGACCCATGCTGATAGCAATGAGTTCCACTGTTTGTGTGATCTAATGGTGAAAAAGTTCCCTTTTTTATTAGTTTTAACCTTAGGGACTTTGAGTTGTTTGTTGTGGCATCTAAAGCCATCAGGTTTAGTCACCCATTCTATTTATAAACACACTTATCATTCCTTATGATTTCTTACTATTGAAATGATTATGCAGTCATGATTATGTATTATTTTTGTATCCAAAGTTTTTGGACATGTGCATGAAATTCTGATCCCACTGCAATAATGCAAGTAATCAGTATTTCTAAGTGTACTACGACAAAGTCCTGCCATTTTTAAGTTTGCCATGCTTGTGCGCCACAAACTTATTGCTATGAGTAGTGTGTGTGAAAACTTCAAAAGAACAAGCCCCCGAAAAAGCTGATTGCTGTTCGGTCACAGAACAAATATGTGTGGAATGCAGCCAATTCTGTACATGCGCAGTAGCACTACTGGTTCTGCGCATGTGCGGAAATGAACAACGCTGGGATGTACTCCATGGATTTTATTTGCTCAGTGTGCCTTTCCTGGTGAAACATTTGAAGAAATAAATACACTGGATGGCACAGCTTTCAGGCCATTACACACTCCCCAGAAAAGCTGACATCGGAGTGCCCAATTCCCGTATTGGCATGTATCCTCCACACTGGGAGCTCACCCCGGTGTGCCCAGACAATTTTCATAATTTATTTTCCCAACACTGGGATGCCCACTCTTGGTGTCGGATGCCCCCCCAAGCTCAATTTATTTGCCGATAGGGGTGCGAAATCCCCGTTGGAATCATGTCCCCCCCAAGCTCACTTCCTTTGCCAATGCGGGTGCCCAATCCCCTTCGGCATCATGTCCCCCCCAAACTCATGTGGCACACTGGGAGCCCACCCCAGTGTGCCAAAAGTCTTTTTTTAACCTGCAAATAAAGAAAATGGTCCCCCGGAGTCTTTTTTTTTTTAGCCTGCAAAAAAGAAAATAGTCCTTCATCATTTCACCCATCTCCCTCCCCATTCTGACCCTCCCTCTGCGCACCCACCTCCCCGCACCCCCCACCCCATACTTACCTCCGGATTCAGGAGAGTGATCTTCTGTGGACTGGGATGTGTCTGCACTCTTCAAAGCCAAACTGCAAATTGAGGAATCAGGAAAGTGCTATATAATGGGAGTCAATGGGGGGGGGGTTAATTTAGGTTGATATCTTAGCTATTTGTAGGACTTTAGACCCCAGATTTTCAACACGGAGTTCTTTGGACTCCACCTCGTGAACACTGGCACTATCATTTTGATTCTCAGTCCTGAAAGATGATTTCATGATTGCTGTGCGGAATCACCTTTCAGGACTGAATAATGAAATGACAGTGCCACTGTTCATGAGAAGAGGTCCCAAAAAGCCCATGTTGCAAATTTGGTGAAAAAATTCCCAAAAATGACTGTGTTACGAGCGTGTGTTGTGAAGTTTCTATGCACACTTGTAACTTCACCAATTTTTAATATTTTCACTCCAGATTTTCAGCTTTGCCATAGAGCTGTCATTTTTCACATCCTGCCTGAAACATGTTTTCACACCTGTGGTGCGGAATGTCACAGTTGCTGTTGGAAATCAACTTTTGGGACAGATTAACAAAATCACAGTGGCACTGTTCATGAGGAGAGGTCCAAAAATGGCCATGTTGAAAATGCTGTGAAAAAATTATAAAAAATGATTGCATTACAGGCATGCATTGTGCAGTTTCTATGCACGCTTGTAACTTCACCAATTTTTCCTATTTTCACTCTATATTTTCAGCAGTGACATTTTTTCACATCGCCTCATGAACAGTACAACTGCCATTTTTCGAATCCTGCCTGAAAAGTGTTTTCACGCTTGTGGCACCAAATAGCGCAGTCAATGTTCAAAATCACCTTTTGGGATTGAGTAATGAAATGATAGTGCCACTGTTCATGAGGTGGGGGTCACAAAAATCACATGTTGAAAATTTGGAGCTAAAATACCAACAAACACCTTGGGTGTTAAGGTTTCCTACTGTAACGGCCTACCCTGTAGAGACTGACAGGCATCAGAGGTGTGACTTGGGATCATCGGCTGTAATGCTCACACCATTCCACCGCCACCCTGCAGCCAGTGACTGGCATCAAGGTGTGCCTTGGGGTCTTTAGCCCCAGTGTTCACCCCATTCTCCTATACTGCACCCATCTCAGCATCTTTTCTTTTGGAATGGGGTGAGCGTAAGTCCCAAAGACCCCAAGGCACACCACAACACCTGTTGATGTCTGCTGGGTAGGATGAGGTGAAATGGCATGAGCATTATGGCCGATGACCCAAAGGCATACCCGAACACCTGTCAGTCTCTGCAGGGTAGGGGTGGGGTTGGCGTCAGTTCAATACTTAACTGCCACTGCTATTATGCATCTCTCTAACTCTTGCACTACCAATGCCAATGCCAGCAAGCAAACATTTGGCATTGACAAATGCTTGTTATACTTCCCAGTGATGATTTTGTCAAAGAAATGCAGTTGCTTACCTAAGAAGGTCCATGTTAGTTAAGTGACTGCCTTTCTTTGACAAAACCATCACTGGAAAGTATAAAAATAAACTTTTACAAATTTCCCCTATTAAACTGTATGGAGTGCCTCCTCATGCTGTTCCTTAAGTAGTGCGGTGAACTTTCAGCATTGATAAATGCTTGTCTATTACTGACATTAGCATGCAATCATCAGTCAATTCAAAACTCAAAAATACAAAAATTGAACATCTGCATGCAGTTATGGTGCCAGAGCAGTAATGTTAATAGTTTGTAATTCTGAACACACAAATGCCTTGTTGTGCCATTTCTGACTATAGCCACTATTGTGTGATCATGACTGTATGTGAAACCCCTACACAAAATAACAATTTGGTAGATTTGCATGAAATCATGATACAAATGCTATTACTGTTGAACAACCTACGTATTACATTTGTACTGCTATACTTCTGCTCTGACATCTCATCTCTGTTGTTGTGACTCCTGTAACCTGAACTAACACTATATTTTGCCTCTTGTCTTATGTAACTCCCGGGTCGCCCCTGAAAAAGGGACCTCAGGGGCTCAGTGGGCTAACCCGGTCACCAAAATTTAATAAATAAATAAATAACATGCTGTAATGTTTATGATTGTTATTTTTTATCATACTATTATCATTTCATTGCATTTATGTATGCACATATTAGCAAACAATCACGATTTCTTGAAAAAATTTTCAGACCTTTGTAAGAAATGTTCATCCCATTGTAGTAATGTTAGTAGTTGGCATTTGTAAACACACTATATCCATTTCCTATGGTTTGTTACATCTGAATTTACTATATGATTCTGAATACATGAAAATCTTGTAACCAAAAAAACAATTTTGGGACATTTACATGATATTCTGATTATGGTTAAAAACATATTTATTTAATTTAGCCTTCCTTAATGATTAATGTATTTTAGCTTCCTATCTTAATGTTTTATCTGTCTTTGATCTTATGTACAGCGCCTTGGTTTCTGAAGGGCGCTATAGAAATAAAGTTTGAATTGAATTGAATGGTGCAGTGATGTAAATTAGCAGTATTTCAAGGTGCACTACCACTATTTTCTACCATTTGCTATGATTGATCATTCCACTAAAAAAAGTCAAGAGAAAAATGTAACCATTTGCATGCAATTATGATCCTTTTTCTTAGTATTGAAAATAGTATGCAATCATAATTACTGTACATTCAAACTAAAATAGAAAACTGAAAGAAATTACTGCATATGTACTGTACAGTGACACTGTTACATATTACATAAAATAACTGCAGCATTAAGGGGTGTGTGTATGTGTTGAAGTGTGCATGTGTATCCATGGCTACAGAAGCATTGGATCAGGATGATGGGTACCTCTTGTGTCATCTGGAAAATAAAGTATGTTGTTTGTTTTACCTGATGATGGCTGTCTGTGGTTGCTTGTGTTGTCTTGTCCCTTTGGCTGCTTGTGTGGGGGGGGGGGATAGGAAGTTAGAGTTGGAAACCCTAACGTCACATTTCCCAACTTTTGTTGCTTTAAACTGAACCTTAACTGCTGCATTACTGATGTTTTTTGCTAAGAATCTATATAGACATATATCATATCTATCTATCTATCTATCTATCTATCTATCTATCTATCTATCTATCTATCTATATGTCTATCTGTCTGCCTGTCTGTTTATCTGTCTAGCAGTACCAGCCAGGATGCAACACAATAATGCGACAGTACTGTATATAGCAAAATACTACAGTATACTGCAGGGAACAGTGTAATTCAGTGGTAATTAAGCCCTTCTTGTCATGCAGTATTTTGTGACATGTCATTTACTGTAAGTTATTGCATTGCATCGTGTCTCAGCAGTTGTGGGGGAAAACAAAACTACATGACGAGTAAGTTCACTTCACTTTCACTACATTAGCAGTGCTACATTGGTGAAAGGGTGTTCAGTTACTGAAGTCCCAAAAATTAGTATCCAGTTACTGAAGTCCAAACAATTAGCACCCCTACTGTAAGAAGAAAGTGAAAGTGAAACATCCCTCCCACCACACTGACTAAGGCACTGAGCAAAAAAATTTCTATATACTAAAAATATACTTGCCAAAAAGCAAAGGCAGAGATTAAAACTTTGTCCTACACTGTGCTGTAGTTCAAAATATTCCAGATACCCTGTATATCTGCCTCCAAATATTCTTCCAATTAAATTGGGTTGGCTCCACAGAAATCTTAAAAGATCTGCTTTCATCCAGCCCAGTGGTACAGTGGCAACACTACCACCTGCCACGCTGGTGACTCAGAATCAGGAGCCATCTTGGGTTGCTGGGGGCTAGCCAGGAAGGAGAGGATGAAGCATCTGATGGACTGCTTTCCTCTCCCAAAGGGATGCTTGCCACCTCTGCCAAATGACTGCCACCAAGTGGAGGCATGGTGGCAATGCAGGACTGCAAGTGGCAATAGAGGGTGGTGCTCTGGGACTCTGCAATGTACGCATGCCTCCACAAGTGCTCATTGACATGTGGGCCCCATCAACAGGGGTTGGGAGAAAAGATTTCTGGAAAAATGTGGTGAGGCAGGCACTTATTGCACAGTGCAATCCCACCCACCTCACCAGTATTATCTGCCAGCTGTCACTGAATATGAATTTTGGGGAGGACAGCCATCCCTCTGCTGATCCCAGCATGGGGGAGCACTCTGTGGGGTTCCAGCCAACCAGGTGAGCTTGAGGTACGTGTTGGATAGTGGGGGCCATTGTAGAAAGGCAGGTGGAAGCCCTAGTCTGCCTTGGCCAGGGGAGTACAAACAGAAGATGGAAAAAAGAGCTGCTTTCCACTGGCTATCCAAGTCATAAATACTACTGTGGCACTAATGACATCCTCAGTGATAAACGTGATCTGCAAACAACTCAAATGTGTTCAAGCAGATTTCACTATGATGTGCACATAACCAGGAGCACTGGATACCCAGGTAACTGCTCCAGAAATAAGAACCTGGGGTACTGTAGTTCAGAACCCACAGTGTCTGCATTACCTATACCTGCCCATACTCATAACATCTGGGTACATCCAGAATTCTCAGCATGGTATATGAGCAACTTTAATTTTGCAGATAAAATCCCCTCTATGCAGTTACTGAAAACTGAAAAATATGTGGATGGAGAGAAGACATGAGAATGTATTTCAGAAGTTAAAACAGGCATTGCCTTCTGTTTTTTTTCTGGACATACAGTGATGCTATGGCACCTAAGGCTAAAGAAGATGGCTGCCAAGGCAAATAATGGACCACAGCTATACAGTTATGGTCCTTCTCTCCCTCTCCCTGTTGCTTGTCTGGTTATTTTTGCTTGCTATGTTGCTGAGGAAAGCATTTTAATGAATGAAATGTGGACACAAACTGTCACATCACTGTGGAAGAGATTTGAAAATTTCAGGCTGGTTTCTTTGTTGTTCTGTGGATAATGCTCCAGTGCTGACTCATGCAGTGGTTCATTAAAGGACAAATAAATAAGCAATTTAACACATCAATCAAATCTCAAATGCTCCCATGTATTTATAGCATATGGCATGCCTATTTACAATATTTTAGAGTTTACCTTTATTTTGTAGATTTACATTGTTTTCGTCAAGTTTAAAACTTTGGCTGAAAAGTAAACAAAAGCTCCATTTAGCCCCGCTACTGAGCCGCTACTCGGCTCACAAAATGGCGATGATGTGCGACACGATGACATCATCATAGCGAGCCCGCTCCACTTCTTCTATTACAACCTATGGGCACTGTTGTAAAATGCAGGATATTGGAACTATATTTAGTTATCAGTGTATGTATCGATACTTAGCTTGTGCACAGAGTCTGGTGCATAGGCTAAGTATCGATACATAATCATCGCGTCAGCACGTCATCGTCATTTTGTGAGCCATGTAGTGGCTCAATAGCAGGGCTAAACAGAGCTTTTGTTTATGTTTCAGCCAAAGTTTTAAACTTGACGAAAACAACGTAAGTCTACAAAATAAAGGTAAACTCTAGAATGTTGTAAATCAGCATGCCATATGCTATAAATACACGGGAGCATTTGAGATTTGATTGATATGTTAAATTACTTATTTATTTGTCCTTTAAGTACAGCTGACTGCTACATTCTGAGAGACTGTTCCTTTCCTGTTATTGATGGTATTACTTCTTCTCTTATTCAAAGAGACAGAGAAAAATTGATTTGAATTTGCTTCTAAAAGAGAAAGTGTATTTATAATGTAAAAGCGAATCTCCAGATTATACATACTTGAAGTCTTATGGATAAGGTATTTACTTTTATTGGAGGGGCACATCAGTTTAATATCCTTACCAAACACGTTTCATTTTAGCAAGCATAGCACAGCTGTTGTGGGATACTGTATATATAGAGATGAGCTAAATGTATTCATTTTATTTTATATAATTCTTTGGTAACAAAGCTTATTTATGGGGTGACCCAGGATAGTACAACAAGGTCACAAGAATGATATATAACAGACACATGAGATACACAAAGTTGAAATATACATAATTTGCACAGATAGTAGGCACTTTAGGGAACATGCTAATACATACACATAGATTCAGGTAACCAATAATGACATCTGTATTGTTCAGCTAGGTGTTCTTTTAGGACTGGTATTTTATAAATCCTGCTGCTGACAGAGATACAGTGATTCAGGCAAAACAGTTATATCTGCATTGTACAAATGTGTGCTTTTTGTGACTATTTCTAAATGCCCAGAGAGTTTTAGTTCCTTTTAAAGGCAGTGCTAGTGAGTGTCAGAACTTTGGGGCTACATAATGAGTGTAGCATTGTCCCATTTGGGTTCTAGAACAGTGAACAGCTGACTATTTATCTGCAGAAAATCTAAGAGGTAGAGATCTGTCTTGTGGCTTCAGCAAAGCAGCTAAAAAGTCAAGAGAACCAGTAGGCAGGATTTTAAAGATGGAGCTACCAAGCAGATATTTAAGTCTGGCATCTACACACTTAAGCACTCATTTGCCTTTTCTGAACCCACAGGCAGCTTGTTTTTAAAAGTTAGGGTCCCAGAACTAATGCATCTGAAGAAGAACCCTGTTTTGTCACAGTTATAGATGTTAGAGGGGTCATAGCCAGCTAGCAAGCCAGGCAGCACTTCAGCTACCCACTGCTTGGCGCCTGCTAAATCAGCATTTTGTTTCTCGCCATGAGCACTGTGATACCCGATGTTGTGCCTAACCTTCCACCTATGTAACCACTGCATAGAAGGCACAAAGTCTGTTTTTCCAAGTGCTGTAGCAATTTGACTAGCTTTCTCAATGAGAAAGGGACCGCTAATCATGGCATCCCTACCTCGAGCACTTGAAAACCAATGAAGCAAAGCTTCTTCAGTCTCACTGTCCTTTCTGTTTCTTTTGCATTTCCTCTCCAGATTCTGGTTGGTGTGCCATGCAGCAAGCACTTTGTCCCTGTCCCTCTGCATATTAGAGAGAGAGTAGATTTAGCGGTAGCCTGTGAGTTTGGTGACCGCGATTGGGCACCTACTGAAATGGCAACTCAATCACGGTGCCTTACACCACAGCGACGAGGGAGGAGGGCGACCGGATGGGGGTGCAAATATAGTGACATCCTGTTGCTACATGTATACGCATGGGGGGAGCAAGCATGCTGCTTGTGGGTGGGATGGGGAGGAGGATCGTGAGAGGTGGTGCTGCAGTGAGCTGCCAAGCTGCTCCATAGTGTGGTGGGTGGGTTCAGGGCTGGGGCATGTATGGTGCTGGGTTCAGGTCCGGCACAGGTGCCTTTTGTTACACCCAGCCAGAAAAACATTTTGGGAGGGTTTGCATCCCCGACATGCACCCCGGAGTTGAGAATCTTAGTAGGGGTGCGGGGATGAATCCCCACATTTACATGTAAAAGTTAAGTCCCCAGTGCCTTTTCACTGTGTGCTGGTGACTGCATCGCCGAAATATTTTTTTCACCGATGTTGACGTCACCCTAACGGCGATCACCAATCAGTGATCGTCTTTATCACACAAACCCGATTTAGCCATTCTGAAATGTAAGGAAAGCTCCCTCAGAGTGATCCCAGGCATGGAATCAATCTGCGTAAGGATATCAACCTTACGAGCAAGAGAAACCACTGTTCTCTTAGGGGCCATTGTCAGTGCTTGTGTGGGTCAACTCACAGATCAGCTCAAAACCATCTGAGCTTCTATAACAAAAGCAGGTTTTTAAATGCATTTTACTCGGTCATCAATGCTACAATTAAGTAGCATAAAGGAATGTAGACACTGATTAACACCACAGGTTGAACTGATTATGCAAACCACAATGAACAAAGAACTGTTAATGGGTGTAACAGACCGCCAGTAGGCCAAAGTTGTGAATGGGCGATAATGGGCTTAAAAGATAAGCTTGCATGGGAGGATGGCCGCTATATATGGGCTGCATAGTTCACTATAAATGAACAGGTTTGTATAGCATTACATGGGAATGACTTTTGGCAATAGTGAAAGGTTCGGTAAAACTGGAATTCCAGGATAACCGGATTTGGCATAAGTGGGCTGCACTGTAATGAGAGATAGTTTAGGTCTCTATAAATTTTACAGTGATTGTCCCTTTTTCCAGCATTTAAGGCAATTCGCTCAATGTGATTGTAAAGTATTTTTGGTCTACAGAGTTCTTTCTCCACAAGAGATGCAAACAGTACAACACCATAGTACAACAGGGAAAGAAGATTGAGATTGGCTATGGCAAGATGGGTCTCATCAGATAAGCATCCTCTGAACCAAAAAAGCATGGTCTTTGCCCTTCAGTGGTTCAGAAACAATTTATTGCCAACAAATCATTCTCATGTAGGGTAAAGTCCCAGCCCATGTCTTGGTTAAGGTATAGAGTATTATGTGCATGTCTAAGAATTACAGCATTATCTGCATACAACAGGAGGTTCGATGAGCTGCAGTGGGAAGGTAGGGGGTTGACAAATATTGAGAAGTGAGGGGGCGCAATAAGACTCCCTGGGGAACACCACTCAGAGCCTCAACTAGGAAGGAATAGGTCTCATTAAGTTGCATCATTTGTAATCTACAACTCACGTACGTTTTAACCCAGGTTAAGGCTAGATCATCCAGTCCAGTTCCCTCCAGTCTACTTAGTAGGATCTCATGATCAATAAGGTGAAATGACCCTGGTCAAGTCCATGAATACAATACCTGGTATCCAGCCATTCTCCTAGTTTGAAAGATATAATTGATGACCTTAACCAAGGCAATAGTTGTTCCACAGTGTTTCCTAAAGCCATGCTGGCACCCTGCTCATAAGCCATGAAGATTCAAGTAACCCTGAATCTGATTGTAAATTAACCTTTCTTGGATTTTACCTATGATGTGCAGAATTAGTATAGGGTTATAGTTTTCTCCTAGTACTATGGAGTCACTTTTGTGAATTTGAATTACCTTGGCCAATTCCTATAAGTCTGGGAAATAGTTAATCTACAGGGGATGCAATTAGAAGGGAAGCCAACTTTACCAGCCTTGACTCCAGGCCATCACACCCAGCAAGTGTCTTAGGTTTATTTTTCTTAGGAGCACTACAGTACTTACAAACTTAAGATGAAATCTATGAGGCTTGTGGACTATCCTAGAATTATTAGAGGTAGCTAATTCAGAATTGTGAGCAAAGGCTTTTCTGTAAAAACTCAAGTCAGTAAAACACTGATTGAGAACATTAGCCATAGTTAAGGGCTGTGATCTGTCTCTGTCTCCAAATAAAATCTTAACCATCACAGTCAATTTGAACACCTTCACTAGTTGATTAATGCTTTTCTAAAAACTTCTTGTCATGCATTTGTTGCTAGTTAATGGAACCGAGGTTACAAATAGCATGAGCATGGTTGATTACTTTAATAAATGTTTTATTGAGACAGGGAACATTTTCAGTCCTGTACTTGTTGGTCCTATAATTATTCCGAATGATAAAAGGACGATGATAGCTCATCCCATAGCTTGCCTCCAAGTAAAGTACCATTTATGTTATGTATGTTAATTCAATTTGGGGATGTTCTTGAGGCCTTACTGTCTCTGGACACAGGGAAGTCTAGTGGAGAAGATGGTCTACATGCTAAATTCTTGAAATTGGCTGCCATCATAAGTTACAAACCTCTAACTAGCATATTTATTTTATCACTGGCTCACAATGATTTACCAAACATGTGGAGGACAGCCCAGGTCACTCCCACTCAGACAATAAGCACAAGCACTTTCTTAAGCAATTACAGATCAATTTCATTGCTCCTTATACCTTTGAATATACTAGAGAGTGAGATTTATCTGCGCACAGATCACCACCTGTGTTTTCAGAAATGATATGCTGTACAAATATAAATGAGATTTTAGGAGAAAGCACAACACTGCAACTGCTATGTTCAAGGCCAGTAATGTCCTGGCCACAGCTTTAAAAAAAACAAAGCCTGTAGGAGCTGTTTTTATTAATCTTGCCAAAGCATTTGACAGATTGAGAATAATGTATGTGCAACCATACACAACAAGGCGGTGTTCCCATCATGGCATGAGATTACATCATAGACCTTTACAGCAAAGCTTGAGATGCCTCTATGGTAGCAACCTTGTTGCCTATACATTTTTATATAGTATATGCTTCTTGTAATTAATTTACCTTCTTTCTAACTCTGTCTTGTACTCTGGTCAAATAAACAAAAAACAGCAAACAACAGGGTAAAATTAAGAGCATTTATTGTGATTTAAGTAATAGCTACATGAGCTGGCAACATTTCTAGTAGTTTATCTTTACAAACCAGTTCATGTGTGGTATTTTCAGTCTTGCTGATATCTTCTTTATCGAGGAATCTGCAGTGTAGGTAAGCATAAGGAATCTAATAAATGTGGAATTCTATGCTGTTGTACCACAGTAGTGATATAACTACTGTGGTACAACAGAATTCTGACATCGCTGCTGTGATACAACAGCCTCTGACAATGTATCGATTTTGATATAGCACAACAATGCAGAGCTCTATGCTATAACAGGACATTCACCTAAGCTGAATAAATTGAGTGGGTTGGGCATGGACAGCATTCCTCTGAGCTGGCTTACAAATTATCTCGAAAACTGATATCAGTTTGTTACCACTGATGGTGTTTTAATCTTATTAATCATGCTGCTTCAGGATACGAGGGGTTTGCCACAGGGATGAGTACTGGGCCTGTTGACTTTATTCCCTACCCTAAGCTTCAAGATCATGGATAATAATGTTTTAGAACAAGTTAAAACATACAAGTACTTTGGTCTCTGGGTTAATGGCAGTCTAAAATGTGCACCCTGGTTTCTGGAACAGCCGCCTAAACTCCATCTGTGAATGCAAACAAAATGTTTCAGGAAGCAGTATGTTCCAATATCAGCTTGAAATAAATGGCTAGGATTATACTGAAAATGAAGACACTCACCCAGTATTTTTTTTTAATTTCCCACAGGAAGAAATAAGTGGGTCATACTGGAAATTACCACAGGTGTGGAACGGCTCTTAAAGAACTGCTGCTGCTGCTGACATATTCTGGGAAGGAAACCCATACCAATAAGTTTCCTGCCCTAGAAGCTAATTTACACATATTGTGAATTTCATTATGCAGCATAAAAATAAGTATTTACCCTCTCGTGCCTGGCTCACAACTTCTGGTGTGAACTGAGTAGCTGCTCAGCTCTGTAGCCCCGCCCCTAAAATGAGCTTAATGATGACATGAAGCGAGGAATGGGGTTGCATGCTCTCTAAGAAGCTAGTAATATAACTGGGGGACTGAAGCTGTCTGAATGTATACATTGTATTTTTGCTGGCAATTCTACATGCATGAGGCTATTATATACTATAGCCACATGCATATAGAATTATCAGCAAAGATGCAAGATATACATTTGAACAGCCCCATCACCTGATTATATTATTAACTATATAGAGTGCCTGTTACCCATTCCCTACTTTGCATATTCATTATGCTTATTTTTGTTGCAGGGCAACAGTGCTTGGCGACTGCTTGACTCATAATAATTTATGAACCAAGCATTATGAGGTAAATATTTATTTTATGCTGCACAGAAAAATTTAAAATATTTCTAAATTTGCTCCTAGGGCAGGCAACTCTTTGGTAGGGGATGCCTGCATGTGCCTGATATCATGTCAGCTGCCCTTCACTGAGTACAGTAAATGTGTGTTATTTGGCAGCAGTTTGTAAAGTTCCTGTATATAGAAATGAAATTCATACTGTACCTCCATAGAATTCATATTCAACAGCTCCTGAATAAACACTGATGTGAAAACCACATTTTGCATAGTTTGCTTTTCATGGACAACATTCTGCACAGTTCTCTTCATGGGATCAGTAATTCTGAGTTTTCACTAGATCACAGTTTGTGTACGAATGCTAAGCATGAGCTGTTGACCCAGCAGAACTTTGCTCAGCATTCTGTACACAAATCATGGCACAGTTGAAACTCCAGATCAGTGCCTCCATGAAATGAACTGTACTAGAATGCTGCCCCTGAAAGCAAAACCATGAAAAATAGGGTACTCTGCATCATTTTTTATTCAGGAACAGTTAAACATGTATAATTTAGGAGTATGAATAACATTTCTGAAAAGAGAAACATTATAAACAGTTGTCAATTAGAAATCATTTCCTGTCCTCGTTAAGCTATAATAATATGATGGAGGATCGAGTCAAACCTCCCCTGCCCAGCACAATGCTGATCCATGCCACAATCTCGGGGAGAAGGAAGTCTGGGAGGTCATGGAAAAGGGCACAGGAGGGATCTGTTGGGGCATTGTAGTGGGTGGCAGGGGCATGGCAGATGTGGCAGGGTATACAAGTGGCACCGGGCAAATGTGCCCTCGACAGTTGGACAGAGCTGCTAGAACAGGGTACTCCCTGATAGTCAAGCACGGACTCTGTCCTGTGCTCCCAGGTGCCACCAGCCCTGGTAACTGTCCCAGAGCTTACACAGTCCTAGACAGTGTAGTCCAGCGTCAGCATAGCTCCATGTGGCAGGCTATTCAACAGGGAAATGTCACAGTGCCCAGGATATGTCTCCGTCCACCATCTGCACCTAGTACCCTGCAGCCCTTGCCTACTGCCACATGTAGGGGACTGTGTATGCTCTGGGACAGGTGTCAGGGCTGGTGAAACTTGGGGGACTGGGATGGAGTCAGTACTTGAGCACCAGGGAGTACTTGGTCCAAGTGGCTCTGTCTAGCTCTCCAGGGTACATCCACCCAATGCCACCTGTGTACCCTGCCACATCTGCTGTGCCCCTACCATCCATTATTGCACCCCTACAGGTCCCTCTGCCCAGTCCCACATCCTTGCAGGCTCCCCCCAACTTGGTTCCCTTCAGACCTCCAGCACAGGGCCATTAGACCAGCTCATAGCTGGTCTAACCACAGTTCCATCTTGCAGATATGGCAGGGCTTCCGAAATCCAAAATAAGGGGATGCTGCAGTTCCACCATGGTGCAAGCCCTCTTATGACCTGGCACACCTGTCCTGCACAGGGCTGCTTCAGTGCACGGCATCCTGATTTTGACACAACCTGCCTTTGAAAATCAGGATTGCCATAACATTTGATGCAAGGTGCCACTTGCATCAAACCGTTTTCACACAGGCACCTTGCATTAAATTCCACCCTTTGAGAATCAGGCCCTGTGATTGATTTTATTTCACAACTAGAGTTCAGTTGGTCCAGAAATTTCTCCTGCCAGTCTTTGATCATGGCAATTTGTTTTATGACAACACAGCATCCTCTGTATTGGGAGACTTACATTATATATAATATCCTTGCCAGGTTCAATCTGTGGCACCCTAGGGACACCCACCACTGGGACATATATATAAAATTGAATTGGTTACCTCTTGTACAACAGAGAAAATTACACTTGGGACAGTTTATGTTTAAATATTAACAAGCAAGTAGTTATGTAGCATATTTCAGAACTTGTGTATAGATTACTGACTAGGTCTGGACTGAGATCATCCACGTCCCTGGAAGACCATGTGCCTGTTTTTTTGTGATAGCAAAGGTAATCAGGCCTTTTAAGAAAAAGTCCAATGACCTGGGATTCTATCTCTACTTCAGTGAGGAATATGTATGTTCCCAATGTCAGACCATTATATGATACAAATAGTTTTTGAATCACTTTGACCTGCTATACAGAAACATGGTGGGTCTCAAACCTAGATGTCCTAAATGGCTTGGCAGATTTAGTTTCCCCCTGGCATGTGCCCACCCTACTCAAAACTGTAGGGTGTGCAGACAGCAATGAGACTGGCCCAATCATTTTCTTCCCTTTTTATATAACTTTATTCTGGAAATATGTGTTTGCTGGTTTGCTAGCTACCTGTCAGGGAGAGTATAATGTATTAAAGCAGATGGCCTACTGTCTCGTCCATTACCACTCCTCCGAGGTGTGTCTCAGAGATTCATTTTAGGTCCCTTCCTCTTCTCAATCTGTATTAATTCCTTAAGTAGTAACATTCTTACAGCAAAACTGCATTTTTTTTTGCAGATGATACCATCCTTTATATCTCTAAACCTTAATTAAATGAAATCGGCACCATACTCCAGTCTCAATTCAACCAGTTATAACTTAATCTCCTTAGTTCAAAACTTCTGATAAATGCAAATAAGACTAAGGATAAATACTTCTCTCCCACCTTATTTTTTTAACTCAGCTTTATTTAGAGCTTGATGGTGACATACATCAGAATCCAATGTTTACAGTACTTATATCCAGATGTATACCATTCAAATCCAGTACATTGAGTCAAAACAAGGTTCTGAGTACAGCCACTGAGTACATTAAGAATCAATACCAATATTTAACAAATTGTGAACCTTACAACCGTCTAAGCCTTATACAACAGTATAACATAATGACATTATAGCCTGGGGTGTCTAGAAATCTTTAATCATAGTCTTACTAATAAAGGAACTTACCTAATAAGTCGGGTAATGTTTACCTACAGTTTGAGGAGGCATATTATTTGTTAAGATTAATTTTTACATATACATTAAGTAAGGTAGCTGATTAGTTGATTGTTTGGGGAGAGCATTGCCTATCTGGGTCACTTCCATGAGAGCAAGAAATGATCTAGGTCTCCTCTCTGGGCAGATCTATTTCTCTCCATTGTCCTATATAGCCTGCTCTCGGGACAATGGTATAATTTATGTCGAAAGGTAGTCCTCCAACCACTTGGACCACGGTGCCCAGGTCTCCAGGTGTTTGTCCTCTCTAAGTTTGATTCTAGCTAGGAATCTCTCCATTGATTGAATTTGTTGGACTCTGTTATACCATTCCTTTATAGTTGCTGGGGAAGTCTGTAACAAATGAGAGGTAAGGCATTTTAGAGCAGCTGCCATCATAATCAGGCCAAGTTTCCTCTGGGGCGGAAGAAATTCTAAAACCACTGACAGTCCCAACAACCAATTTGGACAGTCCAAGGGGATATCCTGTAGCAATATCTGTTGCACCCTTTCTGTGACCTGATCCCAAAAAACCCTTATAATTGGACAATCCCAGAATATATGCAGGTGAGTTCCCCTATAACCACACTGTCACCAGCACCTGTCTGTCCAGGATGTTTCAAAGTGTTTGGTGACCATGGGGGTGTGGAAGAACCGTAAAATCACCTTCCAAAAAATTCTCTCCAATCTGGAGAGTGTAGCAGGGTTGATGTTCAGGATACAAAATTGCAGGCAGACTTCATTTGTGCATAAAAAATGCCAGGTTGGCATTTATCATTTTATTATATTTTGTCATAAAATGGTCATCATCTGTAACAGAAAAAAAGACGTTTGTCATTAGTTCAATAATATCAGTGCTTTCTAGGGTGTAGACACATGCCTTCTCATCTTAAGGTCTTACACCTCACACAGCCAGCTCTAGACTGGCACCTCACCTATTTTCTATCACTAGTGGTAGGCTTTTATATACTTCTAACAATGACATCACTGTCCTTTGACATCAATTTAAGTTATACTTAATACTTTCAAGGTTCTATGGCTCACAACCCATACACATACAATAAAAAATGTTGTTTCTAAGCCAGGTTGATAGAAGCAAACATTCTAATGTACTAATAGCATTCTTATACGCAATCCTAGTCAGGAAAAAATGCTCTTTCTTACATAATTAGATATAATTGATTTAGACCAATAGTTCTTAGACTTTGTCGCAGTGAGCCTCCCCAAATCCATGGAAAAGATTTTGAGCCTCCCCCAAAAACTGAAATAATCTTGGGCCTCCCCAAAGAAAAATAACTTACTGTACTTTGCGCTGTACACCTTGAATAAATTGAAACCCCTTTGAGTACTTGTTTCACATTCAGTTCTTTCATTCAGTTCTTTGTTTTATACTGATGTGGAACCTTTGAAAAAGAGCTCCTGTGCTCAAAGGTGTTATCTGAATAACAAATAAATAAAATAAACAAATATTATTATTCAGCTCATTGTAACACCCCCCCACACACACACACAGGTCAGCCTACTTACTCCGTTATTTTCATTCTTGAACCATTGTTACCCCTTGTTCCAGTACCTTCATGGGTTAGACTACTTTTTTCTGTTTCCTTGCTGTATCAAATAACATTCCTACATACTTTGCCTCTCCCCCTCCTTCTCTGCTCCTAAGCAACCTCTGTGGGACTACTTTGCTCCTTCCTGCTATTGCTGTGAGCACTTCTATGCTCAACCCTTGAATTTAGGCTGTTCTGCCATCAGTCTACAAACTAATCAATTACCACCACTCATTATTAGTTTATTGTTCATATTTGTTTACACTGTTGTTCACTGAGTATTTCTTGATTGTTTTGCAGCTACCTTTTGAAATGTATTCACTCCCTACCCTTCCCCAGGTACATCTGAATGAGCCTTTGCTCATTCACCTTCCCTTGTCACCTATTAGTAAATAAATACATAAAATCCACCTACTATTATCCTCTTTCAGTTTGCTTTATCTCTTCACACAAAATACATAAAACTCAAAATTTAAATACAGTACTTTTTCAGACATGCTTGAGCCTCCGCTGGAACAAGTTGGGGCTTCCCCAGGGAGGCTGGCCTCACCATTTGAGAACCCCTGATTTAGACTCCTCCCTCTATCAATAATCAGAGAAGCTAGGGTCTGTATAAATATAGGCCACTAGGGGCTGCTGCGTCCCTGTAGCAACAGATTCATTTCACAGGAGCCTTTCTACAGCACGGGTCAGACTGTCTAAGTTTGCATTTTCTTTCAGTCACAGAAAGTATTTTAGAAAAACAAAATGTAAGCATCATGTATATATCTACTACTTGGGCTTAGCTTCTTTTGGAAAATCCCTTGCTTATCCATTTTTACTTAACTAACTTATGCCCTTTTTTTGTTTTCCTGACGGCTGACATTTCAGCCCGTCAGCTCACATTTCAATTTAGCCTCTTAGAACTGTACTATTTCCCTTTCTCCAAACCATTTTCCACTTCTTACATTTAGACATTTCTTTGTTTTACATTAATTCACGAAGTTTGGAAAGCACTTGCTTTGCAAGACATCAAGCACTATTGTTAGCACTGGAAAGCTGAAAGGGAAAGTGAGTGTTGCAGTTCACTGTAAGAGACAGCGAGCGGCGACAACATGCTCATGCCTTATTTTAAAGGCTTTTCTCACTCCTACAGCTTCAGCATTTTAGAAAGGCTTAGTTCACAGCCGTTAACTGAAGGTATACAATCCAGGAGGAGCAGACATGCCTCCGAATCTGAGCACTCTACGAGTGATCTAAAATATCCAAAGCTAAAGCGGCGGCAGAAATTGCAGCCTGACAGCTTTCTTCCTTTATTGGACCCTCCTGGCTTAAAGGGTTTACAGCCACCCTACCGCCACTGTATACTGCCTGAATATGAATACCCTCAGGTGGCTGACCTAAACACTGGCATCCTGCCAGCCACCCGATTCTCTCCACATACTGCAAGACAACCGAGAGGCAGAGAGAGCTCCAGGAGCAACCAAGCTCCTATCTTAAAACTATTCCCTTCTCTCTCTCTCTCTCTCTCTCTCTCTCACAAGCAATTTAAACTATTTATTCCATTTCCTGCATGGGGCACCAGCATAAAGAAAGTGCCACCCGGGCTTTCTTTTCAAGCTCCAGCTAGCCCTCAGTGCGACATACACTGTTTCTATTAAATCAGGAGTGATACTAGAAATTAAAGCAGCAAGAGCTATTAAATGCTTTTCACAGAAGCTTTCTTTTTTTGTCTTAGAGCCACTGGACAGAGAACAGCAGGGGAAAGGGGCAGAAATAGAGAGGGGTTACTATTCCTGTATTTTATTGCCTTAATTATTAACATGGTAGCATTTTATCCTGTCGTGCATGCACTCTCGTGCCTTGTTCCCTAAGCCTATCAGATCTATAATGGGAGGGTTAGGAATGTCAGAGCCCCTACTCATGACAAGAGGCACCCTGTCACAGAGAGGAGGTGACTTTCTACCCAATCCTGAATCTTTTATCCCAGACTTCCTGTAGTATTGGGATAGCTAACTCCTTCTGCCTTCCTCCCTTAATCAAAGTCAGAGGTTCCAGACTCTGGTCTCCCAATAGTCCATAAAGCATAGAGATGCACATAATCTTTATCCTTAAAGTAATTAACCCATATATAAAATCTTCCCAGGTAGACTTCTGTGCAACAGTGGCAGCCTAACTTCACTCATCACAAAGTGGCAAATTTGGAGATAGCGGAAGAAATCCGTGTTGTCTAAGCGGAATATCTCCTTTACTTTGTCAAAGGAGAGAAACTCGCCCCACTCAACCAGTTGGGTGAACCTGATGAGGCCCCTAGACTCCCATCTGCTATAGCCGATGTCTAATCTAGGGGGGGTGAAGTCCACATTATGTCTGATCAAGGATAAGGGGCCAAGAGAAGGGGGTGACGCCAGCCCCCGTCTAACCTTGTTCAGCATACACAATGAATGTCTAGTCCAGACATTAGGTGTTAGAGTATGAGGGTGAGCCTGAAGATCTAGACATGCAAGAGTGGACAAGGGTTGTGACAGTCCTGCCCCATCCTCTATTTCATACCAGCCTGACTCTCTGTGCTGCTTCACCCAGGAACAGACTGGAGTCATCTGGCTCACCAGATAATATCTGCATAGGTCAGGCAGGCCCAACTCACCTCAGTCTCTAGGCTGGCACAAGATGGTCCGCTCCCACCTTATTTCCATCTCCGTTGCCAATGCAGAAGAATATATACCTATATTAACATTGCTAGGGGATTCACTGGAGGTTGTACAGAAATGTAAGTATCTCGGGATGTGGTTAGACAATCAGTTTTCCTTTACTGTCCATACCGAAACACAAATGAGAAAATTGAGAGTTAGATTAGGATTTTTCTTTAGAAATAAATCCCTATTTCCTACAGAAGTCAGGAAACGGTTAGTCCAAGCCACCTTTCTCCCTTTACTAGATTATGCAGACATTCTGTTCTCCAACAGCCCAGCACCTTGCCTTCACAAATTGGACATTATCATTGGGCTCCATGTGTTATGTTAAACTCCCCCTCAAGAACACATTATTGCTCACTATATTCAGTGGTGGGATGGCATCACTTGCCACCAGGAGGAGGATGTATAGCTATACCTGGGTGTACAAAGTTATGCTGAATAAACTCCTCTCCTATATTTGTTCCTTGTTTCACCGATCCCTTAGTTGCTACTCACCTAGGAAAAATTCCATAATCTTATTAGATATTCCCAAATTTCACACCCATTTTGGAAAAAATGCAATCACTTATGCTTTATCTTCTGCTTGGAATAAACTCCAAAACACCGTCAGGGTCTCCAACTACATCTTTCTGAATGCCGTCAAATTCTTTATGAGCAATTCCATTAAGGAGATTTGTCATTGTTACGCTAACTAGTCTAACCTGCTCTTTTTTGTCCCCCAGCTACGACTGGGTCTAAGCACTCTACCAGCTATAGTGGGAATCTATGTAACCATTACTGTGCACTTATTCTACCCCAACCCCATTTGTGGCTGGTAATTAACTGTCTTGCACTTTATTTGTAGTTTTGTTGCTTATTACAAATCTTGTCATTGTACTGTGCTTTCTATGCCATTTTGTTATCTTCTTGTAGAACTCATTCTGTAGTAAATGTCATCCTGTATTTGCCCTGATTTATGCTTTGTATGTATTTGCTGTGTTTTGCCTGTGGCAGGACCTCCTTATAAATAAGCTTGCTCAGTGGAGCTTTCCTGATGAAATAAACTCGAACCTGAACTTGATGTAGGTTGGTATACATTAATACTGTATATATTTGCTATAGGATGTTATATGTATTAATTTAGTATTTTATAGGGTATAACCCTTTTATGCTGTAACTGTAGTGTTATTGTGTGTGTGCCGGAGGTCATTGTAAAATATCCTGAATAAACAAACTTGAACTTGAAGGGCTGATTGAGTTCAGCTTCAGGTAGATATGGGATGATATACACCTGGGTCCTATTCTCAATTGCACCAGCTGGTGCATAATGGTTGAAAATAGCACTCTGAACCAAGCAATGTTTTGCATGCCCTTTGATCTATGCTCAGCAGGGGTCACAACCCCTTTCCAAACAACCACAAAGGTCAAAGGCGGATACTTTCTGTAAAGTACTGCACTCTTCACAGGTCCAGTTGCACACATCTGCACCTCCTGGTTTGGTTACCACTTGCCAAAAAAATCAGGGTGCACAGAAAGTACTGGAGTCAGAACATGTTTGGGGGAACACTGACCCACCAGCTAAGGTTATTTGCATGGCCTGTGGATGGGAAACCCCTGGACCACAAGGGTCTGGGGCATCTGGGAGAGCAAGTGTGTGTGTGGGGGGGGGTCAGTGGACTATCAGATTCAACACCTGGGCATTGGAGAGGGGGAACCAATAGATTCCCAGAGTAAGTAAATCTCAGGTTTGGTGGGTAAGGATTGCACCCACTAACATCGACAACAGCAGTTGGTATTGCACCTCTTTGTAGGGGGCAGGGCTCCCCCCACAGCATGTGCCCAGCTCTGGGTATGCTGCTATCAGGAATGACAGAATGGAGTAGATACAAGGCTCCTGCTTTGCACTGCTGCCATTAATGACTGAGAATGTTTTACCCCTATTTTCCTAATCTTGAAATTAAAAAAAGACTGATCCCTTACTAATGTTTACTGAGGCATGTTCTTATTGATTTATTTTTTCTTTCATTTTGTATTCAGGCTGAGAGAACTTGCACTTCACCTTAATTATCAGATTACTGAGCTCATTAATAGAGTAAGTATGATTTTTTAATTGTATATCAATATCAGAAAAATGCCTTGGGCGATTAAAACAGGTAATACACAAAGTACATAAAAGCTGTGAGGCTGCAGTCATCTTAAAAGCACTGGCATGACCCCATTAAGAAAAGTTCAATCTGTCCCAGCGGTACCACTGTTTTTCTACATTACTAAGCAAGGATGTGATTATTTCCCACTGTCATGAGCTAGGTCTCAATAAATAACAATTCCAAGAAAATTTAAAGCTTCTGGGGATGATTGCAAAAAGACTGGGAGCAGTAATTTGTCAGAGGAAGGGCTTTGGATTTGCTTCTGTTCATTTTACACACTGAGAGGACAAAAGTAGAAAATCTGCTTGAGGGTGTTAGTCAATGAAGTACCCAGATCTGTAACCAATGATGCACTACACATGACTGACTTAGAACAGCTTTTTATCATTTTTACACCTGCCCTGATGCCTTTTATTAATTAATCCAGATGTTTATCAATGGACTTGGGTTCTGGTGCTGATACGAAGGAGAGGAGGGGAAGGTGGGGTCCCAAGTATGGCAACTTTAACCATGGAACCTGTGCACAATACTTTCCTATAGGGCTGGAAAAGGACCCTAAATGAGATGAATTAAAATCCTAATCATCCTAATCAAGATAAACCCACTCCACCCAATCAAATGCAAGCAGTGTAGTCTAGAGGTAAGAGCACAGAACTGTGAATCAGGAGATTCAGGTACAATTCTCACCAGAGTCATTTAGAGACTATGTGAGCTTAAAGGTGATAGGAAACAATATTTTACACCATTAGATGCCCTCCTGTGTTCCTTTTAGTGTCTATATTTGCAGACCTGTTCTGATATTTCTAATTCTTTGTGTCTTTGTAACCACTTTAAATTCATCTTTCCATAGCAGTTGCTGCTTTATGTTTTCATATTGCCTGAACATTCTATGACATCAGTAACTCCATTCCAGGCCATTCAGATGAATGGCATGGGACTGTATTACTCCTGTTATGGAATGTTCGAGAAATGTGTAAAGAAACAGTAGCTGCTGAGGAGAGTGTAACCCTATGTAGATCTGAGTACACCCAAAGCTACATTATGACAGAAAGATAGATAGATAGATAGATAGATAGATAGATAGATAGATAGATAGATAGATAGATAGACAGACAGACAGACAGACACAGACAGATAGATGAAAGGATGGATAGATAGGTAGGTATATAGACAGACAGGCAGAGAGACTGACAGACAGAGAGACAGATATATAGATAGATAGACAGACAGACAGACAGACAGACAGATAGATAGATAGATAGATAGATAGATGGATGGATGGATATGTAGATAGATAGCTAGATAGATAGATAGATAGATAGATAGATAGATAGATAGATAGATGGATAGCAAGACAGACAGAGAGTGCCTTTTCAAAACTCAGGGCACAATGCAATATAAATACAGCAATTGGAACAAAATATATAAAGTAAATATAGAATTGAAACAACAAAACAAACAAGTACAAGGATTTATTATTTGAATTTTCTCTAATGCTCATGGCATTGCATTCTGAAAGGCTTGTGAAAAAAGATGAGTCTTCAGGTGTGATTTAAGCAATAATGCATGACAGTGTGTGTGTGTGTGCTGTGCTGGGATAACGTCATGCCTGGGGTGATTAGGCACGAGGCCACAGGCCGAGTGCGACCAATCACCCCAGAAGTGACATTATCCCAGCATAACACACATCCTGGAGTGCATTATTGCTATTATACCATGGCTCGTTTGTTTTTAAAACAATAAAATAGAAAAAAATTGACATTTTTATGAGGTTTTTTTGGTATCTTTTTATGTGTGGTAGTATATGTTTTCAGAAAAAAGTCCACAGTTTGACCACTAGATGGTGCTGGCTGTATGTTCCATGTGTGATTTCATATGGTTTGTGCCCCAACTGTATTTTGATTGCTGTTTTGCGGTACAGTTTGCCATTTCATGTACCAGGAGATTATTCAAAAGGATACAGCTGCTGCTGCGATACCCTCCTGCCATCCTCTGGCTGCTGCCGGTGTTTAGAGCTGCTACACAATTTACTTTCAGCTGGCGCTTTCATCATGGTCTCTGTAGGTATATGAAGGAGGTAGGCAAGGACATGTATTTTTTAAGAGAAGAATTATACTGAGATTTTGTAAAAAGGAATGTGAGGCAAAAACGAAGTGAGGAGAGCAGTCCTGTAACTGTATGATGTTTGCCGAGAAACGGGTAAGTGCTGAGGTGCACTGAGTGAGGAGTGAGCACGAGCTGCAGGCAGAGATAGTGAAGCCACTGGCAAAAGTGGTCGTGTGTTTAGTTTAAAGTCATTACTGAAATAAAGTATTCCAAATGCTAGGGGGACAAAAGGATAATTTTTAGATGTGTGTGCCGATGTTACAGCAGCTTGTAACAGGGATCTGGCTAGCTGAGCAGGGTCACTGAAGTTGGGTGGTGAGAGGGAAATTTGAAAGTGCAATAGTTGGCTCCTAGTGTGTGAAGCCATTTGCGATAATGGCTTTTCTTAATTTTGTGTTTTTTGAAATGTGAATCCTGGAAGTACTTCAAATAATGGGTTTTAGTATCTTGTGTGATGCAGTACTTTAGGATTCTGTGATTTGGGGCTGTATTTGTGAATGTGAGAGGGATGGGTTTATTTAAAAAAAAAAAGAGGAAGCCCTGGCAAAGCGTACAGTGGCCATGGCAAGTGTGGGCAGCATGGATGTTGCAAGTGCAGGGATTCCTTTTACTTTTAATGTGGTGTTCTGTGTACTGGGACTAGAGCCGTGATGTTGTGCTGGAATAACATCATGGCTCCAGTCCCAGATGGACCAATTAGAGTCTAAGATTCTTTCATACCGTTGTATAATCAAAATTATACACAATGGTAGCAGAGTGGACATTCCAGGGCAGAGCGTTAGACATGTTTAGTCCTGGAATGGCAAGTGATCTATTGCCAGAATGATAACAAAAAATTCTTGTGGAGTGCAGAGCCCTTAAGTATGAAGTTAGGTGGCAAAGAGATTCAGAAGATACTGGGGACCCAGTACATTCAAGGAATTATGAACCAGTAGTAAAACCCTAAACACTATCCATCACCTTACAGATATCCAGTGCAGGGCTTGAAGCAGTGGAATGTTGATAAGCAATACTTTCTCAGTACTAAGGCATGAATCAGATTCCCATTAATAATCTATGAATAGTTGAGTTTAATACAGTGAGTATGTAAGTAACTCAATATGTGTACTCAGCGGCATGCTATCAATGCATGGGGTACTGAAAGATGTACTTGGGTGTCTGATATGAATATGTGGAGTACTGAATTGTGTACCTTGGGGTGGAACTCAAGGACATGGGTGAGCTGATGCATGCCTTACATATGAATACAATGGAGTCAGCCAGGATGCAGTGGTCTTATCGCAGTTTCTGCCAGTAACACGCCGCAATTTGTCACACAGAAACGGGTGACATGCATATCACAGAGTGTTGCACCCTGGCTGACTCCCTCACATGTAGGTGCTAAAATCCATATCCTGGTACACAATAAGATTAAATGGGATTTTAGAATGAATACTGTATTTAAGCAGACAATGCAAAATACACATTGGCTATTATAGATACTTGGATGCTACAAAAGCCAATGGGGTGACATGGGTATGATTCTCACAACCCCCACTTGTATACTGTGTGACTCTTAAGCAAGTCACTTAACCTCCACAGTGCTTCTGGGTTGCTCCTGAAAACAGGCACTTGTGCCTAGTGGGCCTTACCTGGCTACCAAATAATAAAAAAAAAGATAATGGCTAATTTGGCACTGTTATGAAGACAGTGGTACTAGTGTGAATACACTTAGGTTCTGTATCATGATGATTTCTTGGGTGCTGTAATGAACAATCTGCTAATATAGTAAACTCCCAGGTGTAGTAGCAAATACTTGAGTATTATACTAAACTCTTGGGTAGAGAAACAAGCACTCAAGTAATATAATCAGCTTTCAGGTGCTGTAACAAGCACTGTGGTGTGATCATGGACTCAGGTGCTGTAAGAAACACTTGGGTATTATAATGAAATGCTGTAATGAACACTTACAGTAGGTTATCTTGCTGCTATATAGGTCTCTGGTTAGCCCACTCCTAGAGTACTGCATGCAGTGCTGGTGACCGTACCCACAATGGGGGTGAGTTACTAACAACAACAAAAATGAAAGGGACCTGGGGGTAGTCATATCAGATGGCCTAAGGGTGGGCAAGCAATGTGAGAGGGCAGTAAGGAGGGCTGGGGGGATACTGGGATGCACAGGGAAAGGCATCACCAGTAGAAAACATGAAGTTGTTATCCCTCTGTACAGACAGCTGGCGAGACCCCATCTGGAGTACTGTGTGCAGTTCTGGAGACCCAATCTCTGCAAGGACATATACAGGATGGAGGCAGTCCAGAGGAGGGCAACTAAAATGGTGCAGGGTCTGCACCAGAAGACATATGAAGAGAGACTTAAGAAGCTTAATATGTATATCCTCAAGGAAAGAGGTACAGGAGGGACATGATGGAAACATTCAAGTACCTCAATGGAATCAACAAAGTCCAAGAGGGTAGCATCTTTCAGAAAAAGAGGTATGCAAGAACAAGGGGGCAGAATTTTAAGATAGAAGGGGGACAGATCATAGGTAATGTGAGGAAGTGTTTTTTCATGGAGAGGGTTGTGGATGCATGGAACGGCCTTCATGAGGAGGTTGTGGAGTCAAAAACAGTGGGGGAATTCAAGAATGCATGGGACAGACATAAGGCAATTCTTGGGGGGGGGGAGGAAGTAGGCTGTTGGTTAACTAGGATCTGCAGCTTATCCATTAGGTAGGGAAATGGGCAGACTGGGTGGGCCAAGCAGTCTGTATCTGCTGTCAGATTCTATGTTTCTATGTACCCGAAGAAGGACATTAGGTTACTGGAGGTGGTGCAGCGCGGGGCAACAAAAATGATCTAGGGACTGGGGGACTTACTATATGACAGCAGACTGAGGGAGTGGAACATGTATTCCCTAGAGGAAAGGAGGGATGGAAGACATGATTGAAACCTTCAAGTACATGAAGGGAATAAATAAGACAGCCACAGAAGAGCTTTTCAAATTAAGGAGGGGGTGGGACACTCATGGGCACAATCTGAAAGTGGAAGGGAGAAGGTTCAGGAGGGAAATGAGGAGACACTTTTTTACAGAGAGGGTGGTGACTGGGTGGAACACATTGCCAAAGGAAATGGCATCCTGTAGAACAGTGGGCTGCTTCAAAAGGGGATGGGACAGGGTAAGGGGGAGGATCATTGGAGGGGGGAAAAGGACGGAGGGGCAGCTGCAGTACAAGGGCTGCTAGCTGCACAATCAAGCAGACTTGATAGACCATAAGGCCTTTATCTGCTGGCAATTTTGTATGTTTGTATGTTCATATTATAATGAGTTCTCTGAGGCTATAACATTTGCTTTGCTATTACAATAAACTCTTGATTGCTTTTAGTAGCACTGGTGTATTATAATAATATAATAACTGGTTATCAGCTGTGAGTAGACACTGTCAAACTGTGTTATAAATGGGTAGTTATATACATATGTGTATAATGGAGTTTGATTATACACATATGTGTATAATCACCAGTGTATAATGGAGTTTGATTATACACATATATGTATAATCACCCATGTATAACAGAATTTGGTTAAGCACCTTTTGCAAAAATTCTAAAAAAAAAGTTAAACAAAAAATCAAAGGAACCAGTTATTATAAAAAATAAAACATGGGAAAGTGTGTGTTAAATTGGATTTTATGCACACCCTCAGTGTGTGATGCCTTGATAAACCCCTCGAGCTTTATTCACAGGGTTTATGGGGCACTGCACACCTTGGGTGTGCATAAAATCCACATTATACACACTTCCCCATGCATTATTCTATATGTCTTGGTTATTATAACGAACACTCCGGTATTCTAATAAGCTCTGAGGTACTGTAGTGAACACCCGGATAGCATAATTTATTAATTTTTTTAATTTATTCCACTTATTTTACCAAGAAAATGGACTGGATCCAAAGACTTATTTCAGCCACATCTAATGATAAGGGTAATACAGTAAGAAATAGTTTACAAAATTGTTAACACATATAAGTTAACAACAATTAGCACAAGTTACATGCAATATACTGTTGATGCACTTTATCAATACTTGTAAACTACGTGACTTGACAATGAGTTATACATTGCACTTACAGTAAAAACGGATGTACAAGAGATCTTTGAGTTTTCATTTAAAAATATCTGTTCAAGTTAAAGCACACTGTGATGGTAATTGATTTAATATTTTTCTGCCACATAAAAAGAAAAAGAATGTTATGCAGTTTTTGTTTTCAGAATCATCTTCTGGTATTTCCTAATAGGAGGGCTAAAGCTCAAGGTTCAATGTGGGGAAATTGCTCTTCCCATATCCCAAATAAAAGTCAGTCACTCCCAACAGTTCTGCTTAGCGCATTGTGAAATCAACGCTGTGCATGTGGCTTGGAGCTCTTTTCACAGCTTCCCTGTAATTGTGACTCCTCTATTGGTGTGACTGGTATGGCTCCTTCCTTCCCTTTCCCTCTGGTTGCCTGTTTTTTGGTTTTTCTTTCATCCATTCCCCTTGTTTGCTTGTTTGTGTCACCCCCACCTCCATTTGATCCCCCTCCTTTTCCGTTCTCCCCATTCTGGTGCCTTTCCCCTGTCCCCCCACCCTTTCTGGTTCTCCCCCTGCTCATTTGTCTCTGGTTTTGTGTCCCTCCAGTTCTTTACTTTTGGGGCCTCCTTTTTATGTTTGCTTGCATGCATGCGCAAGAAACATCTTGTGACAGTACCACATTTCAGAGGTGTGTCAGTGTTGTGGCCAATGCAGCAGACACATTACTGGACACGTCCCTCAGCCACCAATCAAGGGGGAAGCTGCTGATGACAGCAGCTTCAGTGAGAGCCAAGGAGTTTAAATGAATCTGCTGCTGAAATCATGAACAGTTTCATCACTGCAGCAGCACCTCCCCCATCCCTTGCAACCTTGTTGGCTCCTGCCGCCCAGCACTCTGTCCCTGGCCCTTGATCCATTAACAATTTGTTTGTTCTGTGTGCCATTCCTGGTGAAACAAGTAATGAGCCATGTCTCCTGCCACCTGCCACACACTCCAAGGAAAGCTGACATCGGGGTGCCCAATCCCTGTGTCAGCATGAAAACCCCTTCCCTCCATTAATGTGGCACACTGGGAGCCCACCCCAGTGTGCCAAAATGTTTCTGACACTGGGATGCTCCCTCCCAGTGTCGGATGTGCCCCCCAAACCCATCTGTAATCTACCAACATTGGGGTGCCCAATCCCCGTGTTGGCATGCCCCCCTCCACCACTACTGTGTCACTGGGAGCCTACCCAGTCTTGAAATGTTTTTTAAACCTGTAAAAAAAAAACCGTCTCCCCGTGTCTTTTTTTTATCTGTAAAAGAAAATGGTCCACCATCATCTCCCAGTCTCTCCTCCCCCTCACTGGGCACCCACCTCTCCGCACAACCCCCTCACCCATACTTACCCTCCGGAGGTCAGGAGCAGTGATCCTCTCTGGACCGGGACATGTCTGCACTCTTCAAAGCCGAACTTCGAACTGAGGAATCGGGTAAGTGTTGTATAATGGGAGTCAAAGGGGGGTTTCAACTTGATATCTCAGCCATTTTTAGGAATTGTAGCACCAAATTTTCAACATGGGGTTCTTGGGACCCCAACTCCTGAATATGTCATTGTCATTTCGTTACTTTGTCCAGAAAGATGATTTCACGGTCACTGCTTGGAATCACCTTTTGGGACCAACTAATGAAATGACAGTGCCACTGTTCATGAGGTGGTTTCCCAAAAAAAACAAGTTGAAGATTTGGTGAAAAATTTCCAAGAACTGATTGCAGTACGAGCATGCATTGCGCAGTTTCTATGCACACTCATAACTTCACCAATTTTTAATATTTTCACTCCAGATTTTTAACATTGTCATTTTTTCACACCTCCTTATGAACAGCACAGCTGTCATTTTTCACATCCTGCCTGAAATGTGTTGTTGCACCTGTGGCACAGAATGGCGCAGTCACTGTGGAAATTGACTTTGGGACAGATTACCAAAATCACAGTGCCACTGTTCATGAGGAGGTCCCAAAATGCCCATGTTGAAAATTTGGTGGCTGTTCAAAAATTATTGCGTTATAGGCGTGTGTTGCACATTTCTACGCTGTCTTTACCAATTTTATATATTTTCACTCTAGATTTTCAACATTGCCATTTTTTCACACCTCCTCTGGAACTGTACAGCTGTCATTTTTCACACCAGCCTGAAATGTGTTTTTTCACCTGTGGCACAGAATGGCATAGTCGCTTTGCAAAATCACCTTTCGGGATTGAGTAACAAAATGATAGTGCCACTGTTCATGAGGCAGGACCCAAAAAGTCCATGTTGAAATCTGGAGTGAAAATACCAACAAATACGCGGGGCATCAGGGTTTCCAACCATAGTGCCCCACCCTGTAGAGACTGACAGGCATCGGGGTGTGTGACTTGGGGTTATCGGCCGCAATGCTCATGCCTTTTCACCCCCACCTCCACCTTGCAGCCAGTGATAGGCATTGAGGTGTGCCTTGGGATCTTCGGCCCTAACGTTCACCCCATTCTTCTATACTTCACTCATCTCAGCTTATTTTCTTACGGAATGGTGTGAGCATAAGGGCTGAAGACCCCAAGGCACACCGCAACACCTGTCGGTGTCTGCAGGATGCAGTGAGCAGGAATGGTGTGAGCGTTGCGACCGATGACACAAAGGCACACCCCAACGCCTGTTAGTCTCTGCAGGGTGGGTGTGGGGGTTGGCGTTAGTGCAGTACTTCACTGCCATTCCTATTATGCATCTCTAACTCCTGCACTACCAATGCCAATACCAACAAGTAAACATTCAGCTTTGACAAATGCTTGTTCAGCCACGCTGCCACTCCATTCCTCTGACGGCGCTCATGGGGTGTGCCGTCACCCGCCATGCTTAGCTTCCTCTACCAGCCTTCCACCTTCCCATGCTGCTGGAATCAAGCCTCCAAACATTGAACAATGTGTAAGCTGTTCAGTCTGGACACTGCAGACATTGGAAAAAGGCAGCAATAAGCTATCAAACTTTTGGACGGCAACACTAGTGACAATACAGCCAACCTTTAGGTGGGAGACCTCAAATACTTGTTTCTAAACCTCGAAGGACTATTGTTAATTGAACTTAGTCTCACTTATAATATAATAACCTTAGAAAAATTATTTAATGAAGGGTCAAGTACCTAGAGGATTACGGGTTAGTGGGTTCCTGTCAGCTGGGCTTGCTTACTTTCAAATGAGTGCTGAGTGTGAAGCTGAAGCTACAGAGAGTTCATACGTTTCTGAGCAACTTGTTATTAAAGGGAATGTGCACAAATATAATAAACTAAGAAAGAAAATCTAAAGTTTTACAAAGCGAATTAAATATGCTCAGAACAGACCCACTTTTTACAGAACTTTATAAGAATTTGGAGATTAAATTAGGCAAATATGACAAAATGCTTGTAAGAAAGCAGACCTTATTAATAGGAGATGAGGTTGATTACTCAAATGGGGTCTTTTTGCTTGCCTGCCTGGCATTGCACTGTATTGGATTACATCTTAAATGTCCCTTTGCCATTCCTGTCCTTGGTGTTAGTAACCTTACGATCTGTGACATTTTAGGACAATTTCCTCTGGCTCAGCTTTCATGTTTTCCATCATCTAAACAAGATTGGCAGACACTATTGCTCATTTCCCTCTGATGACTTAACATAGCTGTGTATCTAAACCTCTTACTACACCTGCCGCCATCGCAAAACTGTTGCTCAACCTGTTGGTGTTTATACACTGGGATCATAGCTCATATATGTTCTATTTCTTATCAGTTTATGGTGAGACTCAGTTTTAGTGTTACCACTCTTCTATGGTGCCCTACTGTGTGTTTTATTTTCACTATCCTCCACTTGAATTTACTTGAGCTGCATTACCCTGTGTTGGTCGTCAGAGCCTACAATGTGCACTTCACATGGTATTTGCCTAGAGAACTCCCGTATTCCAGCAGTGAAACCTCAATATTTGGCAGTTTCCGCTGTTCTGTCTCTGAATACCATATTCCTCTATCTATACCTCCCACTGCAGATTTCCATGCTGCTGGCACTGTTTTCCTCATTGACCTGCTTCACCAATTCTGGAGGATATCATCTTTTTCATTTTCTACATTGTTTTCAATTATCATGAGTGTCTCTGGAGTAGCAACTCAGGACCTTCTCTCCATGAACCAATGATGTCCAGGGATCTCCCTGTGCAGTACCTCAGCACCACATCCCACTCCAGTGGATCATCAGCATGCTTAATGGGCAGCTACTGCTGCCAGTATCCCTGCATCCACTTCCCTTCCTGGCACTTGCCATTCCCCCTGGCTGCTGGCTTTGCCTGCCTTCCAACTGTCTGCCCACTTTCCTGTTCTGGTGGGCCTTCTCTGTCCGCTGCTGCTGGATATTCAGATCCTTGTTTCCAGTCTCTTCCTTGCATCTACCATATTCCATCCTCCTGATGATCTCCATCCCCAGCTGTGCCTGATGGGGCACTGAGTGAAGGAGGGCTTGCTTGCCTCCTGGGTTAAGGAGTCCTTTCCTCATATTCAGTTCCTATCATCATTCCATCATTCCACAGTCACTGTCCCTAGCTCTACCTGGGGGGGTATCGAGTGAAGGCAGGCTTTTTTTTGATGCTCAGTTTCTTTCTGGGAAGGGGAACCAGCAGTGCTTCAGCATCCTCACCTCCTCTGATCCCTTGCGCCAATCTCCTCTGTGGGACACCTATCCCTGCCACCCATGCCCCCAGGGCTCCCCCCCCCGGTGTGGATAGTGGGGCAACCAGTGTACCACTGCAAATGGATCCAGCTACATGGCAGGAGAGGGGACCCAACTGAGGCCAGATGCACAGAGTGCAGAAGTTTGCATCATCCAGCAGGCTCCATCCCTTTTTCTCAACCCCAAAGCCCCACTCAAGGCCGTGGATGTGCAATGACATCAATGCAGATCATGTGTGCACCCACAAACACACATTGTAGATGTCCACTGAGGTCAGGGAGTCTTTTTTCTTGCAGTGACTCCAGCTCAGCAGCCAGCCTCCACAAGGTGAACACAAGCTACGAATCACCATGGAGTCCCCCCCCCCCGAGGTGGAGAGTGGTCCACTGAACACTCTGCTGACCTCTCCTGGATCACCCTCAGACTCCTGGATCTGCTCCCAAACCTGGGTCACCTGTGCCACTAGCAGTAGTGCCACCGCTATGCCAGCGGGCTGGTAAAGGTGGGCTTTCCATGTCTACCAGGGATGGGAGCCTGTTCCTCATATTCATTTCATACCATCATCCTATCCTTCCTCTGCCTCCTTCCTGAGCTCTGCCTTGAGGGGTATCAAGCAAAGGCAGGACTTACCCTGTCTGTCAGGGATGGGAGCCTGTTCCTCATGTTCAGTTTATCCCATCATTCAATTGTTTATCATCCTTTTCTGGTCTCCATCCATGGATCCATTTTGCCATATATTGCTGCACCTGTGGACTTGCTTTGCCTGATTCCAGTGACATCAGTTCTCATTCCATTCCTCATTCTGCCAGTGTATATCTCGGGACTCATCCTGTGTCCTTCCTCTACCAGTGACTGGACTGTTCTTCCTTCGTGGCTGACTTACGTTGTCATATACCTTGTACTGCTTTGCTTGCTCCTTCCTCTCATTCAGGATATTGGTCTGCAAGATTATTCATCCTCAGCCTCTTTCCTGATGACTGCCTTCTGGACCTCTTTGCTCCATTAACCTTCCAGTTTCCTTCCTTCTGCCATGCTAGATCCTGCTGCCAGTCCTCTCCCAGTCTGCTTCCTGCATGGATTGTTCCTGGCTCTGGCTGACCTCTTCTTCCTCACCATTGGCACGGCTCTGGATCCTTCCTCCTGGACATCCTGTCTCCATGTTTTCTTTTGGGGCTTTTCCATGTGTGCCACTGTCTAACACTCAACCATCCATTTGATTATGCAACCTGAGTCCAGTGCTCATCCATATGTTCATTGCATCTCCTGCATCCTGTATGCCATCATATGCTCATCCATGCCTCAGACTTTCAGCACCCATTCATCCATCCTACAATGTCACCTGCATCCATTGCTCAATCATCTATTCACAGTTCCAACATTTAGTTCTAAATCATCTATACCATTCCATCTACCAACTCCAGCATTCAGTCATCTAGTCAATTACATCTCCAGCATCCAGCACTTAGTCATCTAAGTGCTTACATCTCCTGACTCCAGCAATCAGTCATCAAGTCTTTACATCTCCAGTATCCAGTACTAGTTCATCTAAGTGCCTACATTTTATGCCTCCAGTACTCAGTCATCTATTGGATTACATCTCCTCATTTTCTACCTTACATTCTCCTCATGATTGGCATCATTGCTCCTGGCCAGCTTTCTAAAACTTATCCATTCCTCTCATGGAAGAAAATCCTGATCTAGAAACATTTCTCAACCTGCAAGACATCGTAATCATCAGACTGCATGGAAGCACCATTACCTCCCTTATTCTCAGCCTTCCTTCAGGAATCAAACCATAAAGAAGATTTTATTTCTTGACCACCTCCACAGACACATTCCTCTGAAAAGTTACTAGATTCAGTCCCATGGTAGCCTCTTCATCCTGATATTCTCCTCAAGAGCAACCTTCATAGAGTCCTTTCAAAACCCAATCCCTGGCACTAGTAACGCATACTTACTGTCATCCTGGGTTAACCAAACAGCACTATAACCATTCTGCTTCTACAGAAGACCTTCATACCTTACCCAGTGGCACTCGCTCCATCAGTTCTCAAAATTCACATTTGTATCCAATCATTGCCAGCAGCACATCAGACTGACTCCATCATCCCACTCGTACTTTCCTAAAAAGCCATCCGAAGTCTTACATGGACCCTCTTCCCATCTAATTTCTTATAATTAGGCACCACACATCTCCAACGCATAGCTATCTTGCTATTCTCACTTAATCCAGAATCTCTGCTCCCTGGCTGCCAGACATTTTAATCCTTCATGACACCATCTACATCTCCTCTTGAGGATTCACCAAGCATGCCAGTCACTTTCCTAATGGTCCTCTGATTCCACTAAACAGCATATATCCATACTTATATCTTTCCTAGCGAATACCCTTTTCAAGGCAAGTGTCACTATACACCATCTCACCGCTTGTCCGCAACAGACCAGGTAGTCCATTACCAGCAGTTTCTCACTCCATCAGTTCTACATCAACCCACACAATCATCCTGTTCGATCAGTTATATCATTCCGACATCACATCTCCATTGTTTCATCAGTCAGAGAAGTAGTTATGTTTCCTCCATTTTCTAAGCCTTATGACATAGCCTTCCTAGATTTTAGCAAGGCTCTTAGTTACTTATCTGTAAAATATCACACAGTTCACCCATAGCTGCTACCATAGAGCTACTCATACTATTCTATGAAATGTATCCATCATTTGCTATCTCAGTCCTGTCTGAAAATCGATCACCTAAACCAAGTACTACCATTACTAAGCCATCACCTAGCCTCAAAACCTTCCTAATGAATAAGCCTGCCATACCAATCAGGTACACAGTTCCTGTCCTTTAGTCTACTCCATCCTCATCTTCATCGTTTTGCAAACCTTCAATCATACTTTCCAACAGCGTAACCTTAGAAGCTTCATTTCTTGGACTCCTCACATTCTCTCTATAAGATTCCTCCATATCGACACATAGCGAATTTACTGAACTTGAACCCATTGACGACACCTCGGACACTGATGATTCCACCAATTCTCCTATCCTCTCCAATTTATGCATACTGAATATCCACCATCTCATTATCTTTAACCAGCTATGAAAATCCTTGCCAACAGCACAAATTCCCCAGTCAACTCAAAGGAGCTCATTATCCTATTCTTCCTACCTTCTTCAAGATTCGTCAGATTACATCAAGGAATTCCTTTATCTCATTATCCATCTCCATGGACTGAAATCCAACATCCCAGCTACAAAGGCATGTTCTTCCACATGTTCTAATACCGAATACCACAAAGTAAATCCTGGACATCATTCAAACCCAATCCATCTTCCATCATCTACATTCATCCGACTTGAATTTTCTCCTTCTGCTTCAAGGATTGACCTTCCTACATGCATCATCAAAGACTCAGAGGACAAGATTCTTCACTCCAAATCAGAGCCAAAAACTCAGTCTACTGGTGATGCCCCTCCCTATGCACCCCAAGCATCCCTCCAGCCTCCCTACCACCTTTTCACATTGCTTGGCCACCTTCAGGTCATCTGTTATGTTTACTCCCAGGTCCCTTTCCAGTTTTGTTGTTGTTAGTTTTCCCCCATTTTGTATTCCTCGCTAGGATTCCTGTGGCCCAAGTGCATGACTTTGCACTTTTTTGCATTGAATATAAGCTGCCACTCTCTTGACCACTCCTCCAATTTTCCTAGGTCTCTTCTCATTTTTTCCACCCCATTTGGAGTGTCTACCCTATTGCAGATCTTGGTGTCATCTGCAAAGAGGCACACCTTCCCTTCCAGCCCCTCCACAGTGTCACTAATGAGACATTGAAGAGGACTGGCCTCAGAAATGAACCCTGTGGCACTCCACTGATCACCTCCCTCTTCTGGGATTGAACTCCATTCGCCACCCTCTGTGTCCTGTTGCTCAGCCAATTTCTGACCCATTGTACAACCTTGGGACCTATTTTCAGACTGCACAACTTGTTTACTAGCTTTCTGTGTCAGACGGTGTCAAATGCCTTGCTAAAATCTAGGAAGGCCATGTCTATGGCCCCTCCCTGATCTACCACCTTGGCTACTCAGTCAAAGAAATCTATCTGATTTGTTTGACAAGATCTCCCCACCACATTGGTCAAGCTGACCGGCCTGTAATTCCCAGCCTCCACCTTGCTCCCACTTTTGTGTAGTGGTACCACATTCACCCTCCTCCAGTCCTCTGGCACCACTCCCTTCTCTAGTGATTCATTAAATAGGGATGTCAGTGGTGCCCCTAGTACCTCCCTGAATTCTTTCAGTGTTCTGGGATGCATCCCATCTGGTCCCATTGCTTTATCCACTTTTAGTTTCAAGAATTCCTTTAGGACTCTCTCCTCCGTGAATGGACTGGTGTCAACCTTCCTCCCATGTGTGTTCCTACCCCTAATTTTGGTCCTTCCCCTTCCCCTTCCTTTATAAATACCAAGCAGAAATATTCATTTAGAATTTCTGCTTTTTCTAGGTCCCCCTCTGCACCCCCCTTTATTCAACCTCATAATCCCTCCATTGGTCTTCTTCCTTTCCCTGATATACCTGAAGAAGATTTTGTCACCTTCTTTTACTGACTTTGCTATCCTTTCTTCTGTTTGTGCCTTTGGGCACCTGACTGCTTTCCCCATCTCCTTCTGTTTTGCCTGGTACACTTCAATGTCTCCCTTCCTCTGTGTTTCCTTGTACTTTCTGAAAGCCATTTTTTCCCTTAACCTTCCTTGCTACCTCTTTTGAAAACCATAGTGTTTTTACTTTCTTTTTTGCTTTGTTCATTAGCTTCATACAGAGGCCTGTTGTCTCTGCTATTGTTAAGTTTCTGCCACTGTTCCTCCTCTCCTCCTGCTCCCACCCCCTTTTCCAGTATTTTCTGGAGGTGTTTCCCATTTTTGTAAAGTCTGCCCTCTTGAAATCCAGGATCTTTATTTTTGAGTGGCTTGAGTCCACTTCTGTCTTCACCTTAAACCACACTGTATGGTGATTGCTGATTCCTAGATGGCTGCCCACTGATAGATCTGTTATTCTGTCACCATTTGTGAGGCCCAGGTCTAGTATTGCTCCTTCCCATGTGGGCTCCTTCACCAGCTGTCTAAGGCACACCCCTTCCAGGGCATCCAAGATGTCTCTGCTCCTAGTAGTGGCTGCTGCATATGTGTTCCAGTTAACATCAGACATGTTTAGGTTCCCCACCAGCAACACCTCCCCTTTCTTAGCCATTTTGTGTGTGGTTTCCACTAATAACATATCTATTTCTTCTCCTTGTGCTGGAGGTCTGTAGCCAACTCCAGTTCGGATGGTGATGCCATTTATCGTCTCTAATGTGACCCATAGGGCCTCTTCCCCTTCCTGTCTTTCCCCTATCTCTGTTGCCTTGATCCCCTCTCTAATGTATATTTATTTATTTTTATTTATTTGTGAGAATCAGTTTACAACCTTTGAGCCAGAGGCTCATTTCCAAAGGTACCTCATCACATTGAGGACATACATAACATTTTAGGTTACATAGTACAGGTTTTTTCGAATAGGCGTTCATCAGAGGCGCCACATTACACTGTGATCAAACAAAATACATTTGAGTTACAGGGTACAGGTAATTGAGATAGTTCTTACACAAGCTGGTTCCATATGTTGAGCAATTTACTGGCATTACCATAAGACAGCAGGCACTAGCCAGAATATACTTAGGGAAGGGGTGGAGGGGTGGGCTAGGAGGAGCGCCGCCCAGCAGGCATTGTCACGGGTGAAGAGGTTCGAGGTCCAGCCTCACTCAGAGACAGAAGCAGCTATGAGTGTTGAGGAGTTGGCTTCGAAGGCTGGTTTTGAATTTGGAGATAGTTGTGGCATTAGTGACGGGGGCAGGGAGAGAGTTAAACCAGAATGGGGCTCTGTAGCAGAAGGACCTCTGACCGTGAGTAGTTCTTGACCTGGGGACCAGTAGAGCAGACTTGTTGGAGGACCGTGTAGCAATTGTAGGTGGGATCCAGTGGATGGATGCAGTCACCCCAAGAGGGGAGAGCCCGAGTAGAGTTTTTTTTAGTGAGGAGGCAGGTATGATAGCAAAGCTGTTCATCAAGGGTCATAGCCACCCCTCCCCCCTTTTTGCTCTCCCTGTCTCTCCTGAAGATTGTGCACCCTGGTATGGTAACAGCTCAGTCATGGTTTCCTCTGTGCCATGTTTCGGTGACCATGACAATGTCTAGGTTTTCCTCCACCATCAAGGCTGCTAGGTCTGGGATCTTGTTTGCCAGGCTCTGGGCATTTGTACACATGACTTTCCATGTTTTGGCCCACCTGACTGTACCAGCTCCCCCCATCCCAATCCCTATGTCCCCTCTCCATGCCTCCCCTGCTGTTTCCTTCCTTTGTGTTTCCTTTTGTTGCATCCACAGCCCTGGTATCAGCCTGTTTGTCTACTTCACCCTGTGGGGGGGGAGTGAGTTTTTTCCCTGCTTAATTCTGCTATACCCCTTGGCTTGTTTAAATGTTCCTTTCTTGTCTCTAGTGTTTGTCTGTTTGTCTACCTTAACCTGTGGGAAGGGGGGCAGTGGGTATTTCCTTGCTTAATTCCACCACCCCCCTTGACTAGTTTAAATGTTTACCAATGAAACATTTAAACCACTCACTGAGGATCTTGGTTCCCTCCAGATGAATGCAGGTCGTCCCTTCCGTACAAGCCTGCATCTCTCCAGGTGGTCCCCTAGTCCCCAATGAAGACAAATCCCTCAGCTCTGCACCACTTCTTCAGCCATTCTCTGAATCCCCTGGTGTGGAGTAACCTGGCCTCCCCCATGCCATAGACAGGTAGTACTTCCGAGAGAAAGTTACAGTGCATGCTACCTAAGTTCCCTCCCCAACTTTGTGAACTCCTTCTGCACTGCTCTCACTTCATCCCCAGCCAGGTCATTCTTCCCCAGGTGGACAATGACATCTAGCTCACCCTCCCATCTTGTTGCTCTAGCAACCCATTGGATTTGCTTCTGATCCCTCCAAGCTGTGGCACCTGGTAGGTACCTGACCTCCTTGTTTCTTGCACCCAGGACTAACCCACTAATAATAGAGTCCCCACTAGTAGTTTCTTCCTTCTTCTCTGGGGTCTCATGCCATCCCCCATGGGGTCTCCACTGTGGAGGATTCCCACATCTACCTTGTCCACCACTGCGGGTTTCTCATTGAGACAGCCCCACCCTGCCAGAACAGTATAAGAGTTGTGGATTGGAATCTCACATTGGATGTGCCTCTGCCCCACCTCTCTCACCCTCCCTGAGCCCACCTTTGTCCATACCCCCCTCATTCCTGGCATCCTTTGAGGCAGCGGGTTTGGATTTGGTTGTCCCTGGGCAGGGGAGGAGGCCTCCTGAACCCTAGCCAACTCAGCCCAGAGATGAGTAACCTCCTCCCTCAACCCAGAGAGGTGCCTGCAGATGGGGCAGCACCACAGTCTCCAGAACATCTCCCTGAAGACTGGCGCCCCACAGCCACTGCATTGCACCACTCCCAACATGACTATCATTTACTTTTTTTTCTCTCCCCTTCTTACCCTGCCTTATTGCAAGAATGCAGTTCCAAAGGCGTCTAACTTGTGGTTGTAAGTATAGCTGTAGAACTGTATGTATAAAGATTGTGGCTGAAATTGTTTTAGGGGTAATGTGCACAAAGATGGCAGCCCACATAGGACTACAGAAAACAGGGAGCTGCTGGGATTGGGGCCAAAGGGCACTGAAAAAGCTTGAGAATTAGGCAGTCAATGGGAAAGATGGCTGCCACAAGCAATATATAGAGAGGACTGTTAACCAAATAGGAGAAGTTCTTCTGGAGCTTCAGTGGAAGCAAGGGGCAGGAGATACTGCCTTTTTTTTTGCCCTAATTTCTGCCCCCTGGCCCAATGTATTGTTCAGCCTCAGCCTGAAAATAACTAGCTTACTTTGAACAGCAAAGTTTGAGAGGAGAATGAGAGAGAGAGAACTTGAGGTTTGCATCCAGAAACAAGAGGCTTTGGAAGTGTGCTGTAAACAGCTGGGATCTGGAGCATTCAGGCAGAGTATTCAAGCAGAGAAAGAGGAATCTGAAAGCTGAAGTAGAGCTGAGAAACTGTGTGTATGTAGGTTTTGATTCTGTCAGGGCTGCTACCCCCTACCCACCAAGTCTGAGCAAGTGTGCCTTTCCCCTCGAAGAGGCAAGTGAGGTAACTGCAGAGTCTAGCAAGGGGAGTACCCAAGGGTGCTGTGGCCAAGAGACTGTGTGAAAGCCCAGCTATAACTGTTTGTATAGGGTGTACAACAGAGGTGTCTAGGGGACCAAGTTTTAGAAATCACTAGACTCAAGAAGAAGGAGAGGACCAGCAGAAGGAGAGGACCAGCAGCAGAAGTTGTCGCGAGGCCTGCCTGATGAAAACTGCCTATAAAGGCCACCTGGCAAAGCCTGAAAGGCCAGGCAGGTGAAGAACACGTTCTTTCATTTCTCCAGTCGTTCGAGTCAGCAGCCTTTGGAAGCTACAGGAGGACCAGCAGCCGGAGGTGTCGAGAGGCCTGCCTGGTGAAAATTGTCTACAAAGGCCCAGTGGTAAAGTTGGTAAGGCCATGCAGGTGAAGAAACCACTTCTTCAATCTTCCAGTTATCCAGTTCTGCAGCTTCACCTCTACATCTCCCGGATACCTCCACGGTACCGTACAACTGCCAGTTGGACTGCAACTCAGCCATATAAATCCCCCAGTGTACCTGAACTGTAAGTACCCCAAGCTGCAGCTTTGTGGAGTCTTTATCAGATAGCTAGCTAGGTTTACAGGGTTAAAGTCTGGGCTGGATTGTGTCAAGTAAAAGCGGTGCCCAGGTCAGTTGGTTAGAGTGGAACCCAATTTTAAAGTTATCTGGGCTCCATCAAAAGTTCTCAGGCCTGGATCACTGTCCTGTGAAGTATCCACCACATCAAAGGACATTCTAGGGTGCATCCTAAGGGGGGAAGTAAAGTTATTTTCTGGGGGTGTAAAGTGATTAAAGTGATGGTGCTGTTTGCTGTTTCCCTTTTTTACCTTCCCTTAAATAAATCTTACTATTGTTTGCATGTTAATTCTTGTAGCCTTAACTTGTGGCTTTACGTTACTGTGTGAGGGGGATTGCTATAGTGTGGGGATAGCATGTTAGGGGGCATGTATTGTTATTTCTTGGGGGGTGCTAACCTGCAAATTGCCTACAGGTATTCCCTGCCACAGCCCCAGGTGGAGGCACTGCACAAAACCCATTGTCCAGTTATGGAACCCAGATCGGGCCCCTAAAATGTGTGTACCTTGTGAACCCGAGGGCCCTGAGCAGCAAGGTAAATCAAACGGCTGTTACATAAGCATTAACCCGCAACATGGCATGCATTTCTAGAGAATTAAGGTATGCCCTAGGTGAATTTGAAGCACTAGACCAAAGGCCAAGGGATTTCAATGCACCTTGAAAGTGCATTAGTTTTCTGGAAAGCCATGCTCTGGAGTGGATTAATATGCTTTTAAAATGGAAAAGACATATTTTTTATGAAAAAGGTTTTTATTTTCCTTTATTTAGGTTGTTGCTAGGTAGAATATGTGAGTTTGGTAACAAAGGTGGAGTGCTTTTGTTAGAGTGCCTTTGAATAAACCTGTGAAATACATTTAATGGGCCCTATGCATCAAGGTGCGCATAGCATGTAGAAAAGTGTCATAAATAAAGAGCACAGCTACATATTAGACAAGGCAGATACAATACGCAGTATGCAGGACCAGGTGCATAGGTGCATTGGACAGTGGAGGCAGGACCACAGGGGCCTCATAGCAGCCCACATAACCCACACAGGACAGGATTGGGATACTCAGACCCTCCTCTTGACCTCACCATAAATGGACATGTGGACCACCCCACGTGCAGATGTGCAAGTGAATCCTGCAGATGTAAACAACGTGCAGGCGATGGTGGAGAAGGACCAGACTGCGAAGGACACCCTACCACAACCAGCGATGCCTGAGGGTGCAGCACAGAGAGGCGAGCAGTGCCAGGGACAGGTCCACACCTGAGGCAGCACCCATCCCCACACACCAAACTTTACTGGTGGCAAGGTGGCATCCATGGTCTCCAATATAAGGACCCACTATGCCACACTGTATGGGCACGAGCCCTGTTCACATCAATGGCAGTCAAGGCACACCTGTGGCTGGATATACAGGCCAGTGTGAATGCTGTCAGCCCAGAGGTACGTATACTGTTGGGCATAAAACATAAGAGGAATGACCTCAGTGCAGCGGTGAAGAAGAAGAAACTTGCTGTGGGCACGTGGGGATGCCTGGGCACAGGCGGGGGGCCCCAGCAAAGACACTGCACTGACCCCAGTGGAGAGGATGACAGCAGACACCCTCACAGAGGTGAGCCTCCAGACTGAGGTGGAAAGCATTGACATGCTGGCAGGTAATAAGCCACAAGCAGGGTGCAGTGCCATCAATAATGCACCCCATGCATGTACTAACTGCCATTTGTCCCACCCCACAGACCCCAGTATAGAGGGATGTACCATGACAGGTTTAACAGGACCCAGGTGGTACAACATGACAGAGCAGGCCAGAGGTGGGTACAACACAGAGGAGGAGCATGGTACAGGTATGACACCAGTGCACCTGTACAACAGACACTAGCACCCATGATGCCACTGTCACAGATATCGCCCACAGGTAATGGGCAGATGCCCAAGCAATGGCCGGAGACTAATACTGACATGGACAGCACTCAGGCATGTATACCCAAGGGGGTCAGAGGAGCCAGACATGGAGGAGGATGGCAGGGGGCACACCAAGGAAGGAGGTCAAGAGCCACACCAACAGGCAAGCCCTGCAGAGCACAGTTCGGTGGGCACCAGCAACAGGGGTGGTCAGGAGCCAGCATGCCAAGTCCCTGGGAGCACAGGCAGAATACTGGCAGGAAGCACAGCAGACAGTGGGGACGAGGGCCTGTCTACACAAGACGAATCATGGCCATGGCCATGGCCAGCAAGTAGCAGGAGTATCATGGAGATATACTATGAACAGCTGTGTCAACTGGAGCAGAACAGACTGGAGGCCCAGAACCACAACATGGTGGTGATCCAACCACTGACCAAGGAGATATGTGGAATGCGGCGCAGTATTGACAGGCTGGGCAACCACCTGTGCCAACTGGTGGAGCACCATGTGGCAGGTACTGCACCATGTCTCCAGTCTTCCTCCCTGCTGCACTACATGTTCACCCCAGACATGCACACTCCTAGACATGGGCGATACTGTCCCTGATGACCTGGGCCCTGTCATTGCCAACTGCCATGGACAGCACCCCTGACATAGCATCCCCTGTCACAAGTACGGAGCCTCAGCACATAGAGGAAACACTGTGCAGTGACACAGATGAACACATTTCAGGCCCCCCTTGTGGTGCACCCCATGGCTGCATGGACAGTTGCAGAACCACACAAGAGATGGGGATAGAGGGGCAGCAAACGGTGATGGCATCCTCCCCTGTGCATCAGATGGGCAATTTGTCCACACAGGGGCTACAACAGACAGTGGGCACACAGTCATCAGCCTGGCTACTGCAGAAGACCTATGACAGGAAAGGGCCATGGCAATGCACATACGACACACATGTATTGCACAAGCACCCCCCCACACACACACACTATACACCACACAGCACCATGCATGGCTCACCACTGCATGGCCACCTACCAGCACAGTGGCACGCCAACCCAAACACAGACACAGCTGTACACCAGCCATAGCAATACCACCCCTGCCTTGCTGTGACACATCCCACCCTACTGCCCACCCAAACATTCCCCACCACCACCAATATACCACCCACCATATAAGGGGTCTTCTCCCCCCACAGGCCGGTGCACTCAGTACATGATGTCATCATTGTGCACCCACACCCACTGCTATCCACCATACAACATGCACCACTACCATGCAGCCCATTCCCACAGTACACGAAGATGCCACCATGATGCTCACAGGTACCTGATGTAGTGTGCCGTACCCATCACAAATCCTTACTGCCTGCCACCCTGCAGATGGTCAACTCTAATGGAGGAATGTGCCCTGTACAAGGGTGATCATGTGCTGCATGGCTGGACAGTGTCTCCTGTCCTGCAATCGGATGCCCATCATCCACCTCCTGCACTGCACTGCACATGTCTGTGGGTCATCTGGCCTGGGTATATTCCATCACATGGTGATATTATGCAGCATGGCACATGCAGTGAACACCTTGCATACCTTTCCCTATGTCAGCATCATTGTCCCACCTGTTTGGTCCAAACACTGGAACCTCATCTTCAGTAGCCCTATCATTCTCGATGACAGCCTGTGTCTTCTTGTGTGCATTGTTGTACACCACCTATGCAGCACTGCATAGCTCCAGGAATGGTGTCATCAGGTACAGTTTCAGTGGGTGTTCGCTGTCACCTATGCAGGGGGACAGGATAGATAGATAGATAGATAGATAGATAGATAGATAGATAGATAGATAGATAGATAGATAGGTGGATAGACAGACAGACAGACATACAGATACTTTGATAGAGCACCCCTTCCCAGAGGATTGGAGCACTGTTCAATTTCTTAAAAACAACACCATTCAAAGATTCCAACGAACACATTGCAGAATATAAAACATCAAAATCTATCTATCTTTCATATAAAACATGGCAATCAGCACAATATAATACCCTCAGTAATTATATATTATATAGGTCATATGCTTGGTTAAATAAAAATGTTTTAAGCCCTTTTTCAAAGGTATCCACCGAGGGTGCCTTCCTCATATAGCATGGCAGTGAATTCCACAGGGCTGGTATAGCAACAGAGAAAACATCTCCAGATTGCCTCAACCTAGCCCCGGGGACCACCAGGAGGCATCCCTCAGAGAAACAGAGAGTGCAATCCAGGCAGTGAGGAACCAGGAGGTCTTTCAGGTAGTCTGGTCCCCAGTCGTGCAGGGCTTTATAGGTCATTAATCCGACCCTGAAGGCAATCCACCACCTTATCAGCAGCCAGTGCAGTTTGCGGAGGACAGGCGTGATATGATCAAATCTCAAGACACCAGTCAACAGCCTGGCTGTCATGTTCTGAACCAGCTGCAGATGGTGGAGATTGCCTCAAGATAGCCTCAGGTACAGAGCATTGTAGTAATCTAACCTAGACGTGATGAAGGCATGTACTAGAGTGGCAAGGTCATCAGCTGGTATCAGGGCCCGGATCCGAGCAATGTTCCTGAGATGGTAAAAGCCACTTTGTACGATGGTTGACACCCGAGTATCAAGTATCAAGACCATCGGCAAGGACCACTCCCAGATCACTAACCCAAGCAGAGGGGTTAAGGGAACACCTCAAAGTATCAAACCAGGATTATTCCCCAACACTCGTCCATCCCGCCGATGACCAGGATCCACCCACCAGTATCTCTGTCTTGTCCAGGTTGAGTCATATCCAGTTTTGAGCCATCCAGCTCTGGATCTCATCTAGGCAGATGTTAAGCACATAGCCTACCATCTGGTTTCCAGGTGCACAGAACAACTATAGCTGGGTATCATCAGCACTGCACTGAAAACCCAGCCCATACCATCTGATAACATCTCCTAACGGCAACATGTACACCGTGAACAACAGAGGCAACAGGACCAACCCTTGCAGAACTCCACAGTGTCGGGGCATCAGGCTTGATGAGGATGACCTCATCATCACCCTCTGCACTCTGCCTGTGAGACAGGACCTAAACCAGCTGATGACATTGGCAGTTATTCCACACCAGTTCCGCAGTTGGTCCATTAACACCTCATGTTCCATGGTGTCATAGGCCACAAAGAGATCCAGGAGGACAAGGATGGTACGTGCTCTCTTATCTCTCCCAATAAGGAGATTACTCAGCACCTTCACCAAGGCAGTCTCCATGCTGTGCCCAGCTCTAAAGCCGGATTGGAAATGCTCAAAAGTGACAGAGGAGGCAAGATGAAGCTCTAGTTGAATGACTACCACTTTTTCTAAACCTTCCCTAAAAATGGAAGGTTGTAAACCAGTCTATAGTTGGTGAGACAATCTGGGTCCAATGAGGGTTTCTACAAAATGGGTCTCACCAAGGCCTCTTTCAAGGCCATAGGAAAGACCCCATTCCACAAGGAACATCAGACGATCTCAGCAACCACAGATCCAATCAGGCCAATGCAACCAACCAAATGTCGGGTTGGACCTGGGTCTAGATCATAATAGGCTGGTCTCAAACTCAAGACTATCTCAACTACTTAATCCATTCCAATTGGATCAAACTCACCCTACTCAAGATGGGTGCCCCAACACATCACCAGTCAGATCCTGCAAGCTCTTTGAGCAGCAATGAAGGAAATCTGAGTCCTGATAGAGGACACTTTGTTGGCAAAGAACAGAGCAAACTCATCACACCTCATGCTTGAACTTGCTCCTCCAGTACAGAGACAGGCCTGGTGCAACAACCCGTCCACCACACAGAAGAGCTGAGCTGGTCTGTTCCTTGCCGCAGCAATCTCCCTCGACAGAAAATCCACCTTTTTTTGGGAGATTGCCCTTTGCTAGTCACCATAATGTGACCTCAAGGCCAATTTGTCCTCCATCAGCCCGGACCTCCTCCAGTGTTGCTCCAACCTCCAGCTCTTTATCTTTAGGTCCCTGAGTTCCCTGTTAAACTAAAGGGACCTTCAGTGAGTAAATAAGGGCCGGACGCAGACAGGTGCAATATAGTCAAAGGTTGCAGTGACAGCCCTGTTATAGGCTGCCACTGCCTCCTCTATACCCATGGTGCACGTATTTTCCACACTCAATAGGTCCAGTACTGCCTGTAGTCCTATTGGGGACAATCCCCACAAAGGGTGGTACCTGACCACTTTCACAGAGGACAGACCCTCAAGGCGGCCCCAAACGTGAACCTCACAGTGCTATGATCCAACCAAATGACCAGATCAATGCTGAGGTCATCAACTCCAAGACCCAGTGTGAACACCAGGTCCAATGTGTGGCCATGCAAGTCGGTCACTGAGGTGACAACCTGTGACAGGCCCAAAGCTTCCATGCCCTGCAGGAGGTCACAACCAAACCAGTCTGTTGTCAACCCAGGTGTTGAAATCCCCAAGAACTAACCATCCAGTGGATTCCAACAGCAGGCCGGCAATGACTTCCCTGACCTCCTGAAGGAATTCCTTCTCCCTGCCTAGTGGCCAGTATATTAGAATGATAATATAGCCTTTGCCAAGACTCCCCCCACCACATGGCAACACTCTCAAATGACCCAGTAGAATCCACCAGTAACACCATGAGGCTCAGGCTGGCTTTAAAATAAATGTCCATTCCCCCACCTCTGTGATCCTTCCTTGGTGTATGTACTGCAGAGTATCTGGCCGTAAGTGCTGCCTCCAAAATAGGGGCAGCACTTTCATCCAGCCAGGTCTCTGTAATGCAAGCCAGGTCTACTGAGGGAACCAAGTCCACTATTATAGCACTCGTGTTCCTCATCGACCTGGCATTGCAAAGCACGGCGCTGGTCTGATAAGTGGGAACTGCTGGACCAACAACCATCTGCCCACTATCTAGAGTGGAGCCCTTGGGTATGGGGACCAGACAGAGAGGACCCCTTTCCAGTACCCATTTTGCCCCAGGGCGCTCCTTGGGCCTCATTACTTGAATCGCTGAAACCCCAGCATTCACTCCCATAGCCCTCTGGCCCAGCCTCCGCCCACACACAATCCCCAAAGCCCTACATCTCACATATGTCTCCACAGATAAAGAGGGGAGCTCAAAAAGTCGGAGGTCATGCAGACGGGCTGTGAAGTAACTGCAACCTTTGGGCTTATACTCCCAACACATCCTGACTGTGAATAATAAACTTCAATAATCCAAATTCAGTATATAATCCAACCCCCCCCCCAAAATAAATAACCAACCCAACCAACACTCAATCAATACAATTTATCCCTCAAAGACATATACACCACTACCACACATCCACATTTGCCATCCACACTACCACTGACACAACAAACAAACAAAAACTTCCCCCTCCCTCCCCATTCCAAACTTAATGTCCCAGCAGTATTATAAAAATATAGGCAGAGTCCACATTGCACCAATTTGTCCAGTCACAGAAAGTCTGATAAATTCTTGAAAAGTTTTATGGGGCTCTCACTTCCCAATGCAATGTAAAGATTCCAGAGAGACCGAGGAACTCACTCCTTTGTTCAGTCCAGCAAAACAGTTGTTACCAAAATGATCAGTCCTTTAAACAGGTTCTCTCACAGCCTCAATATAAAAACTTGCAGTTTATACTTTCAACCCCTTAAGTGCTCTCACAGCCCTTGGGGGTCTATTTATAACCAAAAGACTCAGTTTGCAGTACTTCTGGTGGAGTGATCACAGTTGTTAATCCCAGGCGCAGGTCTTACAATCAGGTTAGTGATATAGAGCAAACTGCATTCCTATCTGATGTTTTCCTAAAAGCTGTTTCTTCTACACAGGTGTTAAATGGGTTGCACAGCTCCAATCCTTGGCCAACAGTCATCAGGAGACTTCAGCCTCTCCCCTCCACCAGTAACCAACAGACAGTCAACTGCCACTGAACACACATTCAGGTGACATTGGCATGGTCACTCATGGTGGTGAACATGGTTGTGTTGTATGCTCACCCAACAGCCATCCCTCAATGCATCTGTGGACTAGAAGGTTGTCCAGCCATGATCCATCCATTATATAGGAGTTGTGGCAGGATCCAGGGTACCTTGCACACATGTTTGTGAATGTGCCCTCTGTGTCGTACACAACCTGACAGTTCACACTATGGAACCCCTTTCTGCTCCAGTATGACTCCTCCTGCTTGAACATAGAAACATAGAAACACAGACTTTGACAGCAGATAAGGACCGCTTGGCCCACCTAGTCTGCCCATTTCCCTACCTACTGGATAAGATGCAGATCCTAGTTAACCAACAGCCTATTTCTTCCTACCCTCCACAAGAATTGCCTTACGTCTGTCCCATGCATTATTGAATTCCCCCACTGTTTTTGACGGGGTCACAGTCCCCATATGTGTGCAGTCTATTGCACCGGTAACATTTGGCATGCCATGCATGGCATAGAATGCCTGTTTCATTCTACAGATGTCAGCCTCAGCCATGGGGAATTGTATGCGGTCACAGTCATGGCACAGAAGGGCATGGAGGACTGACTGACACTGACGACATCCCCGGTCACCCTCTGGAATGACACTGTTGCATAAGACAACAGTGCACATAGCACCTTGGTCTCAACCGACATTGCTTTGTCCAAGGTGCAATAGTACTAAATAGTACTAATCAGAGTACTAAAGGAACTCAGGGAAGTGCTGGTGGAACCACTGGCTGCCCTTTTCGACACATCACTAGAGACTGGAGAGGTTCCTGAGGACTGGAGGAGGGCAGATGTGTTCTCTGTCCACAAGAGTGGAAGCAGAGAGGAGGCAGGCAATTACTGGCCTGTAAGCCTGACCTCAGTAGTGGGAAAACTAATGGAGTCTTTACTTAAAGGGGAAGTAAACATTACAGGGGTCACTCAAATTGTGAAAGCCCATGAAAAGATATTTTAAACGAGGCACTGGACTTCCTTGTAGGTGTCAGGAGTTCTGCGATATGACTATCTAATTAATCTGTAAATCAAAACAAGGCAGCAGCCATTTTAAAACAGGAAGTGATGTCACTGAAGGGCAAGCTGCATGTCGTTAATTACAGCTTGCCCCTCAGTGACATCACTGTTGGTCTCATGATTCAATGAAATGTCTGCTTCCTTGTTTTGATTTACAGATGATTTAGATATTCATATCTCAGGACTCCTGACACCTACAGCTAAACTCATACCTCATTTGAAAGATCTTTTTATGAGTTTTCACAATTTGAGTGACTCCTACAATGTTTACTTCCCCTTTAAGAAGAGGATTGTGAAGTTTCTGGAGCATAGTGGGGCACAGGATCCGAGGCAGCATGGACTCTCAGCTGGAAGGTCCTGTCAGACGAATCTTATAGATTTCTTTGATTGGGTAACCATGGTGGTAGAGCAGGAAGGGGAGATGGATGTAGCCTACCTGGATTTCAACAAGGCATTCAACACTATCCCACACAGGAGATTGCTAAATAAATTGGGGAGCCTGGGAGTGGGTCCTACGGTAGTATGGTGGGTTGGGAAATGGCTAAGGGACAGGACTTAGAGGGTGGTGGTAAATGGCATGAAATCTGAGGAGAGTGAGGTGACCAGAGGGGTGCCACAGGGGTAGGTGCTGGGCCAGTCCTATTCAGTGTCTTCATTAGTGACATTTCAGAGTATCTGGAGGGAAAGGTGTGCCTCTTCACAGATGCCACCAAGATCTCCAACAGAGTGAACACACCAGAGGGGGTGGAAAAAATGAGAAAAGAACTAAGCCTATTAGAGGAGTGGTCGGGTATCTGGCAGTTGAGTTTCAATGCTAAAAAGTGCAAGATAATGCACCTGGGTCACAGGAATCCAAGGGAGGAGTACAGGATGGGTACGGAAATTCTGGCCACCACAAGTCAGGAGAGAGACCTGAGGATTATCATATCTGCTTACCTGAAGGTGACCAAACAGTGTGAAAAGCAATGGGGAGCTCAAACAGAATGTTGGCGTGCATAGGGAGGGGCATAACAAGCAGGAGAAAAGAGGTGATGATGCCACTGTACAGATCACTTTTGAGGCCTCAGCTGGAGTACTGTGTCTTGTTCTGGACCACATTTCCTTAAGGACATTGACAAAATAAAGACAGTCCAGAGAAGGGCAATGAAGACAGTACATAGACCACACCAGAAGCCCTACAAGGAAAGACTTAAGGACCGTAATATCTATTCACTGGAGGAAAGAAGGGAGAGGGGTGATATGATAGAGACTCAAGTACTTTAGGGGAATAAACAGGGTACAGGTGGAATGCATATTTCAGAGAAAACTCTGTACAAGAACAAGGGGGCATGATATGAGGCTGAAGGGTGGAAGGCTCAGGGGCAATATTAGGAAGTACTTTTTCACTGAAAGGATGGTGGAGCCGTGGAACAGCCTTCCAGCAGAAGTGGTGGGTGCAAAAAACAATACAAGAGTTCAAGAGTGCGTGGGATAGACATAAGGGTACCCTGGAGATGTGCAGAGCAGGACAGCTGCAGATCAAATAGGATCTGGGGCTGCAGCCGTGAGTAGGGAAATGGGCAAACTAGGTGGGCCACATGGTCCCTATCTGCCAACAGATTCTATGTTTCTATATTTCTGTGTGTCATGGACCATGTGGCACAGCTGTTGTATGGTGGGCTGGTCTAATCTGAAGCACTCTAAGCAATGTGTATCCCTCATGGTCATTGCATCCAGTCGTGGTCAGAATACATAGACCCAGCCTCCGCATCCATCGCAGTTCCCATCCCACATCTCACATCCCACAGGAGGACATTGGCAAGTAGACCTGTACACATCCTGGCACACCCCTACGGGTACCTGTCCACCTGTGTATACCTCGACCGTGGCCCTATATCTGTGCCTGATCACAGATGTGTCCCTTGAAGTGTGCATGTGGGGGCCCCTGTGCATGCTGATGGAACATCATACCAGCATCCCGTGTGCACACCAGACAGGCAGGTGCTTTGCTTGTGATGGTGGCTGCATCGGTGCCAGTTTACCTGAGCACACCACAGGTTGGGCAGCTGGGTGCATACCTAAAGAAGCTGTGGTGGGTGTCACACGACTGCTACCTCGATGCACTGTGCTGAGGTCACCTGTGGAAGTTGACTGTACCTGTTCGGGTGAGTACTGTGCATACAGGTGTGGGGGGGTGCAGTGCTGTGGCTGTGGTCCTCTTGTAGCTGATGACTGTTCTATTATTCTGTGTCCTGCAGGATCATCTAGGTCTTCTGGACAGGATGGTTCTCACACAGGAGGATGGGGCCACCTGTGAAGTGGTGACACCCCCAGGACAGCGGTGGTGGAGGAGAGAGGACCCATACTTCCTTGCCCTGGGAGTTGACTTGGAGGACATCCGGTACAAAACTGACAATGGGAGAAGTGGCATGTGGAGTCACCATCAAAGGAAGGTGGACCTTCCCGTATCACACAGTGACACTTGCCGTCATCTCAGTGCTCCCACTCATGACTGTCCTCTTTTTGTTTGTCTCTTATTGCAGTGCTACAGAGGGCTACTCCATTGGCTGGTGCTGGTGCCATGCCCATGGACAGCAATGACCACACCTGGTGACAGTGAGGACTCCAAGGAGGAGGAGGAGGGGATGGGGGAGGGCATTGTCCCTGTGCAGTAATCCACGGCAAGGATGTGAGTGTGGACGGCAGTGCCATACCAATGGCCATTTATGAACCTGCTCTGGTGTTTATGATTACTGTACTTCAGACTGCACGTTGATGCCTGTACCCCGGACGTTGTCAGTGCATTGCCCACCTGTGTGGTTTCCTGTCTCCTGCATGGGGTTTCACACACCAAGGGGGGCCCGGGGTCATGTACGGGGTCCACCATGCAGACATGTTGGTGTTTGCTGTGTGCCTCGTGGGTGCTCTGTGTGGCATTGTCCTGGATGTGTGGTGTGGGGAGAACATAAGGCAGTGCCTTTATAGCATGATCACCTGCCATGTACCACATTGCCATGGCATGCTCCTGTTGGGGGGTGGCCTGGTCAGTGACACTCCATCACCCCAGGTTGTGGCTGCCAAGTGTTGCATGATTTACATCCCTCCAGGTCTGTTGGGGGATTTCTGTTTCTGTGGCCATCGGGATGTGTCTTGTCTGGCATGTGCCCCTGGTCTCCCCATGCTGTGTGGGACAGTGGTTTGCCATCCAGTGCTTAGTGCCTGTACGGTGGGTACGCACCGTGCCATGCCGACAGGGTCCACATTGTACCCCTACTGGGCATGACTGACACATAGCAGCATGTCACACTACACAATAGTATTTATGGCAGTTCTTTGTGCACACTTACAGTGCCTCCATGGCATCCCATCATGTTATAGGTGCCACTGGCAAATTTGCATGCAGATACTTATGGCAGCCCTCCAGCATCCGTAGTTGTCCGCGCCTCTGCACATGCACCTGAGTCATATCTGGCATCATGCATGCGCATTGGGTCTGCTGCGCTTGTCTCTATGTGGGCACACCCCTGCGTATATGCCACATTCCACAGCTGCTCTACTGCTTATGAGCTACCTATGCATGTTAGCACGTGCACTTCATGCATGCTTCTCCAGTGTGCTGTGCACACCACATTGTCGTAAGTCCCCACCTGCATGTGTTTTATGTGCTCCTGCACAAGGTGTGTGACATTGATGCATAGGCCCATTATGATGAAACCTATGCCCTGTTGTGTTTTTTGTGTGTGTTTAAAAAGTTGATTTTTTTTTTTTTATTTTAATGGGAAAATGGTTTTATGTCATTTAGTTAGGTTGTTGCTAGGTAGATTAAGGTAGATTACTTACAAACTGTTCATATACCAGAGATTAAAGAATGGTCAAGTGATGTGTTTAAACCAATGAAGTTGCTAAAATTCTGAAACCCATTTTAAAAAGACAGTTGTAAAATAAAATTGAACTGTATTTTAAAGCCAGTAAAAGTACTTGTTATAGCTATTTTTCTAAACTTTTTCTGTTAACTGTGCCTGATTTCTATACTGTGTAAGAATCCAAGTTTTGTGTTTACTTTTTTGTAATTCTATCTATAGAAACATAGAAACATAGACTTTGATGGCAGACAAGGACCGCTGGGGCCTCCTAGTCTGCCCATTTCCTTGCCTATTGGATAAGCTGCATATCCTAGTTAACCAACAGCCTACCCCCCACAAGAATTGCATTATGTCTGTTCTATGCATTCTTGAATTCCCCCACTGTTTTTGACCCCACAACCTCCTCAGGAAGGCCATTCTATGCGTCCACCACCCTCTCTGTGAAAAAATGCTTCCTCACATTGTCCCTGAGCCGTCCACCCTCTATCTTCCAATTGTGTCTTCTTTTTCTTGCACATCTCTTTTCCTGAAAGATGCTACCCTCTAGGACTTTGTTGACTCCCATGAGGTACTTGAAAGTTTCTATCATGTCCCCCCTCTCCCTCCTTTTCTCAAAGATATACATATTAAGCTCCTTTAGTCTCTCTTCATATGGCTTCTGTTGCAGACCCTGCACCATTTTAGTTGCCCTCCTCTGGACTGCCTCCATCCTGTCTATGTCCTTGCAGAGATGGGGTCTCCAGAACTGCGCGCAGTACTCCAGATCGAGTCTCACCAACTGTCTGTACAGAGGAATAACAACTTCCTGTTTTTTACTGGTGATGCCTCTCCTTATACTTCCCAGTATCCCCCCCCCCAGCCACCCCTACTGCCTTCTCACATTGCTTGCTAACCTTTATGTCATCTGATATGACTACCCCCAGGTCCCTTTCCATTTTTAGGGCTGTGGGTGAAGTCTACAGCCCTTCTGTCATCGATCAGACTGTAGCTCTAAAATGGCTTTTCGTGAAATTCCATTTTTAGAAATTCGTCTGTATTCCTCCACAGCTGCAAAGTAGTGCACTCCCCCTCTGCTTTTTGCTATTTGCTGCTCTATGTTAAAGGCATCTGAAGGGGGGAGTGCTAGTGTATTGTACCTCAGAACTTCTCAAGATAATAACAAAAAAATCTTCTTAAACTGCTGTTTCTATCATCTGTCTAGCTCAGTCTAACAGATTTGTTTTATTTCTTTCAGCAACCTAGGGGTTAACTCATTTTCTCTGGCTTTTGTGAAAGCGAAAGTCAAACTCAGTGTCAGATTACAGACAGTGGAATTGCAGTCTGTGAGCTGTCATTCCTAGGGCAGTACAGGTTGCATGCAAACACACACACACACTCACGCACGCACACGCACATGCAGCATTTACTCTGACTAAATAAATTCAAGAGGACTGATTTAGCAGAATGGCAGTTTTTCTGTCATCTGTGCAGCTCAGTCTAATAGATTTATTCTATTTCTTTCAGCAACCTAGGGTTAACTCATTATATGTTGTCTGGAATTTACACATACACACACACACACACACACACACAGAGCAGCATGTACTCTAAGTAAATTCAAGAAGGACTGAATTAGCAGCATGCCAGTTTTTGATGACAGTGCTCCCAGATCTACAGGGATTCCCATATTTTACAGGATTTATGGGTTGAAAACTGGATAGGGAAGGAAAACTGTATTTATTTATTTATTTATACGGGTAACCGCTGCCCAAGATTTAAAGCCCAGATGCAGTAAATTTAAAGCAAACACTTATTCACATTAGATAAAATGTCCCAAGCTGAGTGTGCTGGAGCTTTCCTTAAAAGCCATCAATTACTTTCACAGCAAGGGGGTTATTGTTTCCCAGATGCATTACTTTGTACTTCTTTGCACTGAATCTAAGCTGCCATACTTCTGACCATTCCTCCAACCTTGCCAAGTCCCTTCTCATCCTTTTCAGACAACATTATGTATGAACCCTGTTGCAGATCTTTGTGTCGTCTGCAAAGAGGCATACTTTTCCTTCCAGCCCCTCTTCAATGCCACTTATAAAGACATTAAAAAGGACCGGACCCAGTATTGAACCCTGCGGAACCCCACAAGTAACCTCCTTTCTTCGGAGTGGATTCCGTTTACTATTACCATCTGTGTCCTGTTGTCCAGCTAGTGTTTTACCCAGGCTACCACCCTGGGACTAGAGATGCAGCAAATTTAAATTCCATGGCCCGAAGTGAATGTATAAGTTCTTACACTCCACTACACAGAGTGGGCAATGCAAAGTGCTCACTCCGCCTTGTCATTACCACTTCACATTAAGGCGGAATGGCAATGCGAAGTAAGGTGAAGTCATTGTTTTTAATGGACTTCGCGTTCCTCATTATGATTCTAAGTGATCCACTTGGTGTTTCAGATTTGGCAGCCCCCCCACACATCACATGGCTTACAGTACTGTAAGTCACATGCTCGTTAGCTAGGCAGGAAGAAAGTGAATCATACAAGCAGATACTTTTACTTTTTCCTGTGCAGATGGAGAGAGAGAGAGAGTAGTGTGTTTTGTGACTGCTGATACTTTGAGATCAGAACGAGGAGGAGATTTAAACTTTGATTTAGACCCAACAGCTTTTTTAAAAGCTACATTTTTTTGTCTTTTCTGTCTCTACTCTTTTTTACTTAATTTGTTCTTTCTGTAAATTTTATTTTTCTTACATAGAGGGACATCAGTTGCAAATGATGTCCATGCTGAAACTGCTGCTGGATCACCATGGGATCCCACATTAGTTTTTTTTCCTCACACGATGTGCCCCCCCCCACACCTTCCTTTCTGTGTTATAAAATGTATTCCTCCACAATCCCTGGCCCTTGTATGTAATTATGCCCTTTTTTTGTTGTCTTCCATATGTATTCTGAGCAGTGGAAGTATACTGTGCTAAACTGCATGGGTGCAGTTTTCTTTCCTGTCTGTGTATGTACTGCAGACACTGCCCAACTCCCTGACTTAAAAACACTTATTAATGAGTACAATGGAGGGGTGGTGAAGCCTGGCGAGATACTACAAAACAGGCTTACAACATCCAAGTAACTAGTAAAAATATTAATGTTGTGATTCGTGACGTAATCATAAATCATGATTTGTGACTGCATTTGTGACCATGATAATAAAGAAACGCAAATGCCTACGGCTGTACTTCCCTGGGCCCTGATGAGGTGTGGCACAAAACTCCCCCACTTAAAAACACTCATTAATGAGTACACTGGTGGGGTGGTGAAGCATAGAGAGATACTACAAAACAGGCTTACAATACATCCAAGTAACTAGTAAAAAGAATTACTGTTGTGATTCGTGACGTGATCATAAATCGTAATTTGTGACTGCATTTGTGACCGTGATGATGAAGAACGTGATTTGTATCACGAGTGACTCCTGATGATGGTCCTGACTTAAAAACGCATATTAATGAGTACAATATTCATGCTGAATTATGCACCACACCTGTCCAGTACTCTGAAGGGAAGCCAAAGAAACAACTGTGACTTAAGTTAGAGATGGAGATTGGGCCCTAAAAAGATGCAAATGTACAGACAGGTTAAGATTGCACTGTGCACTGAAGAGATGCAGATGCAAAGGCACAACACCTAACCAGTGCTCACCATCAGAAATTCAAATCTGGAAAAGAATATCTTTGCCGGTTGGGGCGGGTCACGGGGGTGGGGGCAGTGTACTGCACTGCTGCAGTAAGAGTCACTAGTACGAGTACCAGTAAAGATATCACAAAGAAGTACAAAAAATTGTACAGCTGCAGTGGATAGCAGGTTCACACTGCTGAAATTATGTGGAACAATAAAAGGTGTCTGATTTGATGACACGCGTCACACACATACTCACACACACACTAAGTAATGCATAAAAATTGAAAACTTCAGTAATATAACCACATATTTTAAACAAACTAAAATTATGCACTGCTGCACCACAACAATCAGCAAAAAAATGGCAAGAATTATTGAAAATATTACCCTGTGTACGTTAACACAGTTATACAAGAAATATCACCAAAACAGAAAGCACTTTTTCTCCAAGTTAATCTACTTACAACACAGATACACCCCTCCCCCAAAAGACACTTCCACTGTCTCTCAGTACACAGACTGAATGTTGTACATTAACATTCAAAATACACACACAAACAATAAACGCTCGATGATATGAGCACAGGAGGGTTTCCTATAATCGATGAACTAAAGTTTCAGCAAAAAAAATGACTCAAAAAGGCTTTTTTAACAGCTTTTAGAAGGTTTGAATCACAGAGAGCTCTCAGAGCAGATTGTCTCCTATAGCTTCCTACACACACTACCTCAAACTGAGGCTGTGCAGAACAATCTAGAGCCCATGTGACCTGAAATCCCATGAATCACTGCAAAATTCGCCTTTGGAGCTTAAAAACAAAGTGAAGTAAGCGAAATACATTGTTTCAATGCACTCGCCTTAAGATTGTGGAGTAGTGGTTTGGGAGGCGAGATTAGCATAAAGTCATTGTTTTCAATGGACCCGCGTTACTCATTAATAACATGAAGTACTCCGCTTCGCGTTGCTGGAGCACTCCATGGTCGCTTTCACTCCAGCGTTCCATTTCGCGGAACGAATTGGGGCCACTTCGCCCATCTCTACTTGGGACCCACTCCCAGGCTGGCTAATTTGTTTATTAATCTTTTGTGTGGGACCGTGTCAAGTGCCTTGTTAAAGTCTAGGTAGGCCATGTCCACAGCCCCTCCCTGGTCTACTATTTTGGTCACCCAGTCAAAGAAATCAATTAGATTTGTCTGACATGACCTTCCCACTGTGAATCCATGCTGCCTTGGGTCATGTGTCCCACTGGCCTCTAGGTACTCAATAATTCTTTCCTTCAGAAGTGACTCCATCATTTTCCCTACCACTGAGGTCAAACTGACAGGTCTGTAGTTTCCTGCCTCTGTCTTGCTCCCACTTTTGTGAAGGAGAATCACATCCGCCTTCCTCCAGCCCTCAGATACCACACCATCCTCCCATGATTTGTTAAAAAAGGTAGTCTGTGGTGTTACTAGTTCTCCCCTTAGTTCTTTTAGAATTCTGGGGTGAATCCCATCATGCCCCATTGCTTTGTCCACCTTCAGTTTTAGGAGTTCTTTCAGAACCCTTTCTTCTGTGAAAGGACTGGTATCGACCCCCCTATGCAGAGTGCTTCTATTGATTAGATTAAGTACCTCCCCCACCTCCTCTTTTGTGAATACTGAACAGAAATATTCATTCAGCATCCCTGCTTTTTCACTATCCTCGCTGCCCACCCACCCTCCCCTTTATTAAGCCTCACTATCCCTCCCTTTGTCTTTCTTCGCTCCCTAATGTACCTATAAAAGGTTTTATCCCCCTTCTTGACTGAGTTGGCTATAATCTCCTCAGTTTGGGCCTTTGCTATTCTGACTGCATTTCCTGCTTCCTTCTGTTTTAACTGGTACAGTTATCTGTCCTGCTCCTTCTGTGTTTCCTTATACTTCCTGAATGCTATATTTTTCTCCCTAACCTTCCCCGCCACCTCTTTTGAGAACCATAGTGCTTTTTTCTTTTGTTTCGATTTGTTTATTCCTTCACACAAAGGCTTGTTGTCTCCTCTGTGATGGCAGCTTTGATGTTTCCCCATTGTTGTTCCACCCCTCCTTCTTGCCTGTTTGCTAGTGCTTTTCTAAGGCACTCTCCCATACTGACAAAGTCAGCCCTCTTAAAGTCCAGTACCCTCACTTTTGTATGGTTTGACTGCGGCTGAGTTTATCTTGAACCACACTGTTCGGTGGTCACTTGTTCCCAGATGGCTACCCACTTCTAGATCTGAGATCCTCTCTCCATCCCTGTTTGAGAGTACCAGGTCTAAGATTGCTCCTTCCCGAGTGGGTTCCAACACTAGCTGTCTGAGGCATGCCCCCTGCCCCCTGTGTGGAAAAGTCATAATCTGGTGTAATGTTACTCCCTGTTAGTTAACATATTCTGCTGATTCCAAAGGGTCTGCATTTGAACCTTTTATTTTCAATCAGGGCCGGATTAGCATGGTCATGGGCCCTACGCACAACAGTAACCATGGTCTCCCCCATGGTGTTGCCAATCTATAGTGTCCACCCTTCACCAAAGTGTCAGACCCTTAATGGGTCACCACCCACCTATGGTGTTGCCCTTATCATGAGGATGCCCCCTCTTCACAGTGTTGCCTCAAAGGTGTCATGTGCCCCCCACAGTGTTGCACAAACATTCAACAGTTTAATTTGAGTCCCCCATTTTAGCTTTATTTCAGTTGTCAATTTCATCATATTAAATACAGTTCAATGTTATTATTCCAGAAACTCAGAGGCTAAAACCACCTGTGTACTTTTAATGCCCCTTATTTTTACAGAACTCAGTCTGTCTCAGTCTTCCATTCTTGAACACCAACAAGTAGTGGAGAGTTGCTGAACAGATGTGCCATTGCATAGCCCATACAGACACACACACACACACACACACACACACACACACACACACACACACACAATAAAAAAAATAGATGTTGCTGGAATATGCAGAAAGAAAAAATAAATCCAGATTTGAAATAAAAAATAAATATAAATGTTGACCTTGTCAATCACACCCTGCTCACTGTCAAACTTACCGATCTGGGCATTTCACAAACTGCTATCCCCTGGTTACAAAACTACTTGGCAAACAGAGCCCAGAAGATCTTGTATGCATCTTCATTTTTGGATCCTGCACCTTACCTGAGAGGAGTCACACAGTGCTCCATACTTGGCCCCCTGCTGTTTGTCTTGCACATAAATAATATCACACATAAAATAACCCACTCCTCTGCCATGCTCTATGCAGATGATCTGGTCCTCTATATCAGCTCGAAGCATATTGATCAGGTAAAGCAACAGCTGACAGTGAACCTCCAATCAGCACACGCCTAACTGTTACAGAAAAAGCTCATCCTTAACACTACCAAAACTCATTCAGTGCTATTATGCACTAACCCTAAACGTAGAGACTCTCCTTCCCCGTTATCAGTTATTTATCGTGATGGCTCCATGGTTCCAACAACCTCTCTCTTCTCATACCATGGACTCATCCTACACCCCTCTCTTGACTGTGCATCACATGTGACAAATGAAAGTAAATCTGAGCTCCTTATTTGGTGTATCATACAAAGTAGCCTGAGACCTGACTCCTCAAGCTCGCTAGCCATTGCTAGAGAATGCTGCTTCCCAAATTGCTTTACGGAGCACCAGTGTACTCCTCAGCTGCCAAAATAACTCACCAAAAATGGGACATCACCTATAACAATATTTGTTGCTTTGCATTATAATCACCTTGCCTTATGGTTCTGCCACAATACGGCTGAAACAAATACTGCAAGATCAATCTCAGCACAGGCAAAACAGTGACAGCACAACCTGTACATCAGAAATACAATGCACCACACTAAGAGTGCTATGACATAAGCAACTCAGGGGAGAAAGTCGGAAGGGGGTGTATGTACTATTGTAACTCTGGGGCGGGGATGCAACTTGAGGAAGAAAGAAAGTCAGAGGGGTGGATGGATTCACTATTGTAACTCAAGAGGGGACACAATTTGGGGGAAGTCAGGGGGTGGATTTAGTATTGTAACTCCAGGGGAGTGCAACTTGGGGAGGGAGAAAGTTGGGGTGGATTTCTTATCATAACTCCAGGGGACACAAGTCAGGGGATAAAGTCAGTGAGGTGGATTTGTTATTGTAACTCCAGGGGGGATGTAACTCAGGGAGAGGAGAAAGTCAGGGGGTGGATTTACTATTGTAACTCTGGGGGGGTACAATTCAAGGGGAAAGTCAGGGGGCAGATTTATGTGATGGTGGGTGCAACAGGCACCAAAAAAAAGGAACATCTCAGAATCAAACCCACATCTTCTGCAGGTAGCAAGCCCATTCAGAGGTTGTGAACATAACTTCTACGCTACACTGCCAGTAAGGAATGGCAGAACACACTAGCGACTTAAACTAGTGAGCATGAGTGAAAACAGTTACATGTACAGTGGTATAACATCCACACTTTTATATCCATGTAGCTGTTTTCATGCACGCTTACTTTGTCAATGCATAGTTGACTGCGCTGACATTGTGACGCAATGTTGATGGTATACCTCGCCTCACCCACCACTGTGCTTTCTATGACAAACAAGGTTGGCTTCCCCAGTTGTCTCTGCATGACTACAGTTATGGCAGTGTCATCTTCAATATAATGAAAAACGGTCTGCTCCGATCCCTTGCATCCATTCTCAGGCCTGTTGAAAATGGCTACCCCCTTAGATCAACTAATAATAACCTGCTTGCTGTCCCACGCATCAAATCTAAAACAGGCGGAGCATTCTTTGCCTACTCTGCCCCCATACTATGGAACTCCATTCCTCCAGACATTTGGCTATGTCCCTCCTCTCATTCATTTCTTGCCAAATATCAAGGGCATCTCCACAGCTCTGCTCCTGCCTCAGCACTTGAATTTCCTCCTCAAAAGAATGTTCTAAGTGAACCCACTACTGACTCAGCAGCCCCAACCAACACACCTTTGATCTAAATTATTATGAAGACACCTCTTTCCCCATTCCCCTCAGGATCTTACTATCTCTCTATGCTAGCTGTGCCATAATTATGGATTGCATTATAGACCCTTGTGGCTCATAATCGACCTTCCTCTTTCCTCCCTGCCACACAGTCTAAATGTGCACTATATATGTCAATATTTGCTCGAATTGAATCTTGATGCACTGTATCTCATGTACAATTTAGCCATAGTATGTACCACTATACTGTATTCTCATGCTTTGTATCCTCATATCCTCATACCTTGTACCTTCTTGCCAAAGTATACCTTGTCAAATTATATTTTCTCACTATATATGTTCTAACTATATTGCATACTTCAATGTCTGCATTTTTGTAGTTGTACGCTCCTGGATCGTACCTGAAAATATGCATTTGCCTACCTAGTGTGCCTAGCCAGTAAATAAAAGCTGGCCAACAGTTCTACACTTGATCGCCTAATGAAATGTTATCTTAGTTGTCCTGCTGTTGTTCATTTAGTGATTAGTATTCTACTGTAGCTTGCTTATTGTTCACTGCTAATTGTTTTATACTTATCTCTAAGACTTCTGTACATCACTGTTGTATGCTACTGACTGCGATATTTTGTTTTCCCGCCACTTGTTTATGTATATTGTATTTAGTGTTCTTCTCCCACTCCTCTGTATTGACTGTACTTGACTTGTACTCTCCCGGATCATGACTGAAAATAGGCATTTTCAATGTCTCATGCACATACTTGGTAATTGAAAACAAATAAATAAATAAACAAACTTATTCGCCTCTCCTCCTCATCTCCACTCACTCACTCACTCACTCACTAATTTAGTCAGTCATCACACACTTTGCTTTTCAGGCTGCTGCCTGCTGCTGCTTTATTCACAAAATAGCATTTGGCATCAATGCAGCAGCAGCAGCAGTCCCCTAGAGAGATAAGCAAAGGAAGGGTAAGTGAGGCACCATCAGAAAAAACTCTCACTGCAGCAGCTTACCAATTGGCAGAATATGGAGCCTGGTTAGATAAGGGTCAGACAGTCAAACTTGAGACACTCATGATGACCCTCCCTCTCCCACCCCTTCCCTGTGACAGCCACCAGCATGCAGCAGCACTTTCTGTCAGTAAAGGAGGGAGGCGATATTCACTTACTATGCTTTTTCTAAAGACACCTTAGCTAAATACAAAACAAGTATTGGTCCACAGTTCAAAAAAGATGATAGTAGTCCGTTGTGTCTCTGAGGTAGCAGGTTTTATTTTCTACCTAGCAACCTAAACAACTCGTTTTCCAATGTACCTGATAAATCCATAAAATTAATTTGTGTTTAATAATCATATCTAGTCTTTTTGTAACAATTTCACAATTTAAATAATCATATGTTATCTTTTTTTATACAATTTCACAATCCAAAAGAGTGAAAATTACTTTGAAACTAAGGATCGCTTACAATACCTGCTGCCCCAGCTTGTACAACAACTTCTGCCCCGGGGTGTTCATTATACTCATTCACTCCAGCTGGGCCCTGCTTAAGAAAATTTGCTGCTGCCACTTCAGTTATTGCAGCTAGCTGGGTGCCCTACATTCCTCAGACTTATCAATCCCATCACCACTTTTTCCCGCTCCTCACCTGCTCCTAGTCTGCTCTTCCTTGCTCCACTTGTGCATGCCACCAGTCTGAGCCCACCATGCCACATGTTACTACTCATAGTGAAGACTATCATCTTGATCGTGCCACTGCACAGGATCTCATTTCATCTCGCTCAATGCCGTGGTGTAAAAAAATAAAAAACAAGGGTCTCGCCACTCACTGAATGCTTGCACTTACTGCAGACCACAACCATTGTCACTGAATTGGCCATCTGTCTGCACACAGAGTGCTAGTTATCAACTGCTGCTGTTGTTAACTGTCAAAGTCAAAATGGCAATTGGTGCCAATGCAGAGGTAGCAGCCTCACATGAACAGTCATCTGGTGGGGGAAGGGTCATGATGGGAAGCAGAAATGTTATTAAAGGCAGCTACCATCTGTGATGCTTGGCCAGCTGGTTATGATTGTTCTTTGATATTTGTAATATAAAAATGTAGTGTGTGATTTTCTCCATAAGGCAGCTGTACCATGGGTCAGATTTTAGTGGAAATAACAGGATATATTAACCTGAAACCATGAGGTAATTAAAAAGACTAGAGAGCCTTAATTAAGAGTCTCCTATTTATCTGACTTAATTGGAGCTGACCCAGCGAACAGGACATAGGGATCATAAACGTTTATGACATTTTAGAAGAAAAAAACATTGTTATATCACCATGGTGCTAAAAATCATAAAATCCTTTGAAATGCCTGGGGACAGGAACTGCTCAAAGATCAAAGAGTAGGAATTGAAAAATCACAGACTTATTATTTGGGAAATTAGTTTTTGCTGAAGTCACAGTATTTAAAATATCTCCTGAGAGGAATATAATTGTTTGTATAATTTTTATATTCTAAAAGGAGGAGCTAGATGACCTCATGGAATGGGTGGAGAGAGACACAGTTTTAACCTAGGACTGTATCTGATGTTAGGGACATTTCTTTGTGGGCTCTTAAGAAACAAGAACTAACTTAAGCACTGTAAGAAGGTAATACATTAGATAGACAAAGTCTAACTGTATTGTGGTAGGAGTTTATGTTTGTACTTTTCCTTGTTTTCTTTTAAGTGATTTTATGCTTTGTGATATAGTGTTCTGTGTTTACATTTTGCCTATTTGTATCCATTTTTTTTAAGTAAACCTTTCATTTTAAAAGACTGCCTGGGTGTGTCTCCCAAGTTATTTCTTTTGCATGTGATGTATGGAGGGTTAAGATTGACAGCTGTTCATAAGCTTAATGATGTTATCAGACTGGGAAAAGGTAAGACTATACCTAGGTCTTTTATAGAGTTTTAAGGGTTCATTTTACATACCTGGTTAGGTGCCCTTAGGTGAAAGATAGCTGGCATCCCCCAGAAGAGCAGATTATCTGAGCCTGTACATTTGGGTATGCTAGCATAAGGTTCTCAGTTTGAATCCCCCCAAAACTTGAGACCAAAGGTGATTCAGACCCACAAGCAGACAGGAAGGTTACCCTGTTCTATTACCTGTTCATAATACTGCACTCGGAGGTTGACACTGTGGGAGCAGAGGGCCTGACCTGCTGAGTGGGTTGGTGAAAGATTGGTTGGCAGCAGTGCAGATACATGTGGTAACACAAGCTTTAATTGTTCAGTGTGTCAGCTTGGTACTGTACAGCTCACTTGCAAAATAAGGCTGTGATTTCTTTTTTAAAGAAGAAACAGAAATATATAATTTTGTTACAGTCGAGTTCCTATCTGTTTTCTTTTTTTTCTAAAGTGCAAGTTAGAGTAGCCATAGTTAGGGAAGAAGATGGCTTTCAACTGCAGCAGGTACACTGCAGACTACTTGAGGCAGTTGCGACAGGACAGAGGAGTCCTGAATTAGGTGACAGCCCCCAAGCAGAACCTCATGGATGCCCTGATGGTGGCAGATGCTCAGAGCATCGAGTCAGAAACTGTGACTGTAAAAGATCAAACCTTGAGCATGGAGGGGCCAGTGGCCAGTGCAGTGTCCAGATCTGGTGAGGATGACAGCAGGGCCAGTGCCAGTGAAGGGCCACAGCAGCAGGGGAAGGTCACCAGCATTCTGGAGCCAGAAGCAATCGGGCTGCAGACTGAGTTGCACAGAATGGAGCTGGAGCTCCAGAGAGAAGAGAAGCAAGAATAGCGAGCTGTAGAGGAGAAGCGGGAGTGTGAACAGTGAGATGCGGACCTTGAGGAGCGTGAGCGCCAGAGGTGACATTAACTGGAGAAGCTACGACTCCAACCACCAGCACCAGAGCAAGTAAGTGGCTTGGGTTTAACTGGAAATAGAGGACTTGGTTACAAATTGAATTCCTAATTGATAGCTGAATTTAAAGAGGGGGAGGATATGGATGCCTTTTTAAATTCCTTTGAAAAAGTTTGTATTCAGGCTAAAATTCCTAGAGGGTCCTGGAGCTTCAAGCTATCCCTGCTACTTACCGGGAAAGCTCAGGATGCATTGGGTCAAATAGACAATGAGGACAGTAATGATTACAGCAAACTTAAAGCTGTACTTTTAAAAAAAGTTTGATTTAACTACTGAAGCATACAGAGCTAAATTCCATAAGCTCAGGAGAAGCCCTGATATGAGCTATGAGGAACTAGCCACGAAACAATATCAGTTTTTTAAAATGTTGGTGGGAAGAAATTGAAGCAAACTCTGTAGATAAGATTGAAAATGTTATTTTATTAGAACAGTTTTTTGGGGCATGCCCAGCAGAGCTCAAAACCTGACTGGAGGACAGAGATCCCAAAACAGTGCAAGAAGCTGCTGTACTCTCAGACCACTATGCCAAGAGTAGACCTGCTCTGAGAGTGAATGGGGTGGGTGCGGCAGTGCAGAAAGGGAAAAGTGCGCCTTTAGGGCAGTTAAACCCTCACTGCCTCCACTGAAACCAGTTAGCCCCAGGTTTCAAAGAAAATATTTATCTGAAAAAAAATCAATGTTGGGTTTGTAAAGAAACTGGGCATATTGCCAGACAATGTCCCAAAAGGATGAGCAATATGCAGAATAGTGCTAGGAAAGAAGTGAGTTGTTTATGTGTCCCTGGAAGCATGCCTGTGAACATGAGGGAACACATGCAGTCAGTCACGGTGAATGGTGTACAGACACAAGGGTTAAGGGACACAGGGGCATCCCTAACATTGGTAAATGGGGATCTGATAGAGCCTGGTGGGCTTATTCCTAATGAATTTGCAACTGTGCAAGGGTTCACTGGTGAGAAGACCACATTGCCACTTGCTTGTGTTCTCCTGGACTGGGGTGAAACAGGGAAAACTGTGCAACAGGTGGCTGTAGCCAAAACATTGGCAGTTGATGTTATCCTTGGCAACAATCTCAAACAGGGGATGGTGTGTGCAGTTATCCATAGCCAAGCAGGAAGGGGAAATGATAGTTTCCTGGACCCCACAGAAGCCATTGTGGAAACCATTGGGAGGCTGGTTCCCCAGCCTGTGTCTCCTGATATGGAGGCTAATGAAAAGGGGGTAGAAATTTCCCCAGTAGCAGTTAACCACACAGCTATGGAGGGTTACTCCAAAGAGGGAGGGGTAGCCCATTACCAGATGGTTAGGGATGACAGTGATCCTGAGTGCCCTGACGCTAGTGCTAGGGACCCTAGTTCAGAGACTGAAGGGGACCCATAAGAATGTGTGAGCAGTTTGCAGCTGCTCAGAGAAGTGACCCTAGTCTAGAGAAGCTGAGGGCTTGGGCAGACTCTGACGGAGCACAGAAAGGTGATGGTAAAGATAAGGTTAATTGGGAAAATGGACTGAAGTATACTCAGGCTGTGCAGACAGAGGGAAGAGTGATAGGCAGGCAGCTTGTCGTTCCCCAGGGGTATCGTGAGCAGTTGCTCAAGATTGCACATGACAGTCCCTTATCTGGTCATCTGGGAATCACGCGTACTATGCAGTGGTTGGCCCAGAATTTCTATTGGCCCAACTTCACCCAGTAGGTGAAGGAGTATTGCAGGTCTTGTCACCGGTGACAAGAAATAGGGAAGGCAGGTAAGAAAATGCAAGATGCCCTAATTCCATTGCTCATAATGGAGGAGTCATTCCAGAGGGTAAGAATGGATATTGTGGGGCCTTTAAATACCCCCAGCTCCTCCAGGAAGAGGTTCATCCTGACTGTGATGGATTATGCCACCCGGTACCCAGAGGCAGTCACCATATCCTGAGGCAGTATAGCGGAGTGGTCTAAGGCTCTGAGCTGCAAATCTGGTGACATCCAGCAGACCAGACCTGGGTTTGAATCCCACAGCTTCCACTTGCATACTGTGTGACCCTGAGCAAGGCACTTAACCTCCTTGTGCTCCCAGGTCGCTCCTGTAAAAAAGCTTTCAGCTTAGTGTGCTATACCTGGTTAAACAACTAAATTAAATAAAATTAAAAATATCCTCACTGAGGACAGACAAAGTGGCAGATGCCTTACTTGGGATTTTCTCCCGTGTTGTGTTTCCGCAGAAAGTTATCACTGATCTAGGGGGTTCCTTCATGTTTGACCTGATGAAATGTTTGTGGGAGAAGTGTGGGGTGGTGCAGAGATGCATGACACCTTATCACCCACAAGCCAATGGGCTTGTGGAAAGATTTAATGGTACCCTGAAGTCAGTGCTCCAAGCATTTGCTGAACAGCATGGGAGGGACTGGGAGAAATACCTTCCCCACCTGTTGTTTGCATACAGGGAGGTGCCCCAAGAGTCGACAGGATTTTCCCCCTTTGAACTCTTATATGGACGCCGGGTATGTGGGCCCCTAGACTTGATCCTGGAGGACTTGGAAGGCAAGCACACCACCCAGAGAACTCTCATAGTGGATTATGTCCTTAGGTTTAGGGAAAAGCTGAAGGAGCTTATGGGGACAGCCCAGAGCAACCTGGCAGCTGCCCAACAGAAACAAAAAGTGTGGTACGACCACAGAGCCAGAGCTTGCTCGTACACGGTGGGTCAGGAAGTCATAGTCTTTATTCCAGTCCAGAAAGACAAGTTGCAGGGTGAGTGGGCAGGACCGTACACAGTAGTTAGGAAGGTAAATGATGTGAACAATATCATAGAGTTACCTGACAGAAGACAGACAGAAAAGATGTATCATGTCAACATGATGATGCCATATGCTAACAGGGCTGACATGGTGTTTACAGTATGTAGTCCTGGGGATGGGACAGACAAAGGAGACACCCTTCTGAACTTGCTGGAAGAAAGCAAGCAGGAGTCCTCTGTGGAGGCAGTAAAATTGTCTCCCCAGCTGGCCCCGGACAAGATCCAGGAAGTAAGGGAGGTTCTAGCAGACATTGCCCCACTGTTTAGCGCCAAGCCTGGACTAACCCCCTTAGTGATGCACGATGTGGAGACAGGAACACAGATGCCCATACGGCAGACAGCAAATCGGGTGTCAGAGGCTGTCCAAAAGGACATTAGGAGGGAGGTGGAGGAAATGCTAGATTATGGGGTAATCTCGAGAGCCCACAGCCCCTGGGCCTCACCCATAGTCCTTGTGCCCAAGCCAGATGGCTCTACTCATTTCTGTGTGGACTATCATGGACTAAATGCAGTCACAAAGTCAGACACCCACCCGATGCCCCGGATGGACGAACTCCTGGAAAAGTTGGGAGGGGCGACCTACCTTACAACTATTTACCTGACAAAGGGATATTGGCAGGTCGAGTTAACTGACAGAGCTAGGAAGAGGTCAGCCTTCATCACTCTGATAGGCTTATTTGAATTTAAAGTAATGCCTTTTGGAATGAAGAACGCTCCTGACACTTTCCAAAGGTTGGTGAACTGGGTGTTAAATGGTGCTGAGGAGTACACTGTGGTGTACATGGATGACATTGCCATCTTTAGTGCCAGCTGGGAGGAACAGCTGTCCCACTTTAGTGAAGTGCTGGGCAGGATACAGAGGGCCGGGCTCACTGTCAAATCTAAGAAGTGCCAGGTGGCCATGGCTGAAGTGGCATACCTCGGGCATGTTGTAGGCCAGGGACAGCTCTGTCCTAACCAAGTAAAAATAGAGGGGATCAAGGCATGGCCCAGACCAGAAATGCAAAAGCAGGTCAGGAGTTTTCTAGGGACAGCAGAGTACTATAGGAAATTTGGACCCAATTACAGTGCCCTGGCTGCTCCCCTATCTGACCTGGTAAAGAAAAGGATGCAAAAGAAAATTACCTGGGAACCAGCCTGTGAAAAAGCCCTTAACAGACCGAAGGAGACACTGTGCAGTGCTTCTGTGTTGACAAGTCCTGATTATAGCAGACCCTTTATAGTTCAGACTGATGCCTCAGATGTGGGAATTGGGGCAGTACTAAGTCAGACATCCAACCAAGGGAAAGATCACCCTGTAGTGTACCTAAGTAAAAAGTTGCTTCCCAGGGAGCAGGCATACTCTACTGTGGAAAAAGAGTGTCTTGCCATAGTGTGGGCCCTAAAGAAGTTAGAGCCATACTTATATGGGCAGCATTTTGTGGTACAAACTGACCACAACCCCCTGGTTTGACTGACACAAATGGGAAAAACTAATGGTAGACTATTAAGATGGAGTCTTGCCTTGCAAGGGTATGACATGACAATCTTACATAGGGCTGGAGTGACCAATCAGAACAGCGATGGCCTTTCATGTCTTTATGAGGAGTGAACTGATTTGGGAAGCTCATCCCATGCAGGGGATTGAGCCCCCCAAATTCAGTCTAGGTGGGGAGGATTGTGATGCTTGGCTATGGCTATGTTTGTTCTTTGACATTTGTAATATAAAAATGTAGTGTGTGATTTTCTCCATAAGGCAGCAGTGCCATGGGTCAGGTTTTAGTGGAAATAACAGGCTATATTAACCTGAAACCAGGAGGTAATTAAAAAGACTAGAAAGCTTTAATTAAGGGTCTCCTGTTTATCTGACTTAATTGGAGCTGACCCAGCTAACAGGATATAGGGATTGTAAACTTTTATGACATTTTAGAGGAAAAACACTGTTATATCACCATGGTGCTAAAAGTCATAAAATCTTTTGAAATGTCTAGGAACAGGAACTGCTCAAAGATCAAAGAGAAGGAACTGGGAAATCACAGACTTATTATTTGGGAAATTAGTTTTTGCTGAAGTCACAGTATTTAAAATATCTCCTGATAGGAAGATAATTGTTTGTATAATGTGTATATTCTAAAAGGAGAAGCTAAATGACCTCATGGAATGGGTGGAGAGAGAGACACAGTTTTAACCTAGGACAGTATCTGATGTTAGGGACATTTATTTGTGGGCTCTTAAGAAACAAGAACTAACTTAAGCACTGTAAGAAGGTAATACATTAGATAGAAAAAGTGTAATTGTATTGTGGTAGGAGTTTATGTTTGTACTTTTCCTTGTTTTCTTTTAAAGAGCAGATATCCACTAACTTTCATTTTTTTTCTTTTCAGGTTTTTACCTTTGAATACTGCTGAGGACAGGTTGGAATCTGGTCCTGCTGGTAATGTTGTCAACCCCAACATCATGTACATGGCAGTGACAGGAATTGTCTAAAGTGGAAGACCAGCTACTTTTAAAAAAAAGAAACTGCTCCGTGGACCGTGAAACCTGTGCTGACCTGACGTCAGTAACAGTATTCAGCTGATGTTTCATGGGTGTGCTCTTTCAATTATGTGCCCAGCGCTCATTCATGACAGGGGCTGTGGACGTGCCCCTCCAGGTCAAGGCAGTGTCTGACTGGCAGTAGCAGCATAAGCCAGGCTGAATCATTTTCTCTGACGGAAAGTCGCCAGCTTAGAGATTGAGAAAGAGAGAGAGAGAGATTGCCTGGAGCCCGCTGTATACCAGCTGAAAAAAAGGAAACACTACAAAGTGAGTTCCTCATTAAAAGTGGATTTTTTTATGTCTGAAATAAAGTTGTATGATCAGAAATATTCTCGTGTTTCAGTCTATCCCTCCTTCCTTTGCTGCACTGAGTTTGTTCTACTGTAAGTGCATGCTGTCACCCGTATAAAAAACTGTCATTTTTCCATTTGCGTCTGAGGTAATTCATAAGGTGACAGCCTTGCAGCCTGCAGCATCACACTGTTTAGGTCTGAATTTCATGCTAAAGCAGTTAAATTAACTTGCCAAAACTTTCTGAATTACTTTTAATTAGCTGCCTTATGTAGCTTGGACGTCTCCCCTCGGATCACATCTGAAAATACTCCGAGACCCTGGCCTGTCAGAAGAGAAGTAGTAGTTACCCTCTATTGGCATGTCTTTACTCACTTCTTGATCTTTGGCCTCCTGTTTGATTTAATGTGCCAGCAGCCGGTTAATTTACTTGTCCGAGTAGACGGCTTTCATGCTTGTGCTTGCTCTATAAATAAACTGACAGGCACCTTGCAACTGAATCTGTCATCTCCTGTCTGTGTCAGTTGCGAATTTCTCCCCCATGAGCCTGTGTAACACTGCCCTGTAAATCAAGATGTTCCACACTGTGAATGGGACAGTTTTTTTTTTCCCTAACAAGATTCTGCTTACGAACGTGCGTGTAGCTTCACACTGAGTACACTACTATTTATGCTGTTACCGCCTTGTGTTTTTTTAAACTCTACAGGCATGCATTCAACACAGGCACGATCTTGTTTTGTATCTGATGTTTTATCATGTGTGTATGCTCCATAAATGTGTCCGATTTCTATTACAAGTAATGCAAGTTGAACATGTTGTTCACTGGTTTAAGTCCAATCTGTGGCAAATGTTCTCACCTGCTGCCAGCACGATAAACTGGAAGCAGCAGTTTATTTGTTTGTTGTTTTTTCTGTTTAATAAACATTTCACTCAATTTTTATTGTGGTCCTAACTGATATATTTATGATGTAACATTTATTTGATCTAGCTGTAAGTCTTGTTTATATTTTAACAAAGGTGCCATTGTCTCACTCTATGAATTTTTCTTAAATTACTCCTTCTGTCTTAACATTTAATTTTAAAAATATCTTATAAACGAATGAAATGAAATATAGCAATAAAAGTTATTTTTAAGTACTTTAATCTGATTGGCTATATTTTATTATTGGTATGTCTCTTAAATGTGTCCATTCTTAATGTTTTTATTTTTAATAGATGTTTTGCAAATTAATAAAATGAAGAATAACCAAAAAGAAGTAAAAAAAAAGATAAAAAAAAAATGGTTGAGGTCCATTAATTTTGGTTAAACACATGATAGCATATATCCTATTTTGGGGTTTAAAGTAATAATAAATAAATGAATTCACCACCATTTGATGTTTAACATCTGAACAAAAGGAAATATGGTTAAAACATTTTTTTAAAATTTATTAAATGCTGCAATCTGATTGGTCAGTACGCATTTTTTGTTTGAAACTAAAATATTATGTGAGAATCAGTTAGACACACTTGATTTCTTGTAGAAACCAGTTTTAACTTTTTCTCATTTCCTTTTACTGTGCAGATAATGAAGAATTTTGTATTCTTTATGCTGATTGGTTGAAATCAGCAGTATGATTAATTAGTATGTAAATAAATAGGATCACTATTATCAGGTACATGCCGCCTGATAAAACCTTAATTGGGGAGGTGCTGGGTTACTCATGCGCAAGTGTGTGTGTGTGCATTTGCATGTGAGACATAGTGTGATTGGGTAATCTTTTGTCTATCCTATTTTGGGATTTAAAGTGCTAATAAATAAATGGATTCACCATCATTTGATGTTTAACATGTGAACAAAATGAAATATGGTTGAAAAAACAGTTTTTTGAATTTTATTAAATGCTGCAATCTGATTGGTCAGTACACATTTTTTGTTTGAAACTTAAAAATTATGTGAGAATCAGTTAGACACACTTGATTCATTGTAGAAACCAGTTTTTACTTTTTTTTTCATTTCCTTTTACTGTGCAAATAACGAAGAATTTTGTATTCTTTATGCTGAGTGGTTGAAATCATCAATATGATTAATTAGTATGTATATAAACAGGATCACTATTGTCGGGTACATGCCCCCTGATAAAACCTTAATTGGAGAGGTGCCGGGTATGCATGTGTGTGTGTGTGTGTGTGTGTGTGTGTGTGTATTGTGTGTGAGACATAGTGTGGTTGGTGGGTTGGGCAAGCACCCTGATACTCATGTCTCATCGGACCTGAGGTTGTGGGCAGGTGAGGGCATATTGTAGGCATGCTCTGGGTGCTCTTTCTTCCTGGGTACTGCAGGCATTTTTGCATTTTTCCTGTGGGGGAGTGGCACGCACCCTACACCAAGACATCACTGCTAGCATCACCACTCCCCCTTCCCTCTATGTCTGCTCTGCACTTGTCATGCCACCGGTTTCTGCAAGAGGCCAGTCAAGCACTGAGCACAGACCCCCCTCACTAACAGGAGAGGAGAGCTGTCCTCCGGATGCTCAATCCTCTCCTTCCCCTGCCGACCCCCGATGGCCAGCCTTGTCCCATGTGTTCTTTAATTCCCCCACTGTTTTTGACTCCACTGCCTCCTGAGGAAGACCATTCTATGTATCCACAACCCTTTCTGTGAAAAAATATTTCCTCATACTACCTCTGAGCCATCCCCACTCTATCTTCAAATTGAGCCCCCTAGGTCTTGCACAGCAGAGCTTTGAATTTTTCTATTCCATGGTAAACACTTACAAAATGTAATATGTGTGAAGTAATACAGATGACTGACAGGTGAAAAACATCTGTGGAATGACTATATAAGCAGTAAGACATGGCTGGGTCTTGGTAGTACTGGGATGGTGGGTGGGATGGGCAGAGTTGATGGGTAAGGAAAGTCCTTTTTAGTCCAACACATCTATGAATATATGAATATATGAAAGTAATTATGAGGCATCCTATCGTACATAATTTCCCAGTTCCAGACTATCCATGACAGGATGTGAAACATAGGTAAGAATACGCCACAAATGTGAATATTCCTCACTAGTGCTTGTTAAAGTTAATAAATTAATAAGTGACTATGTGAAAAAATAAGTGTATAGTAACAAACTGAGGATGTTAATGTGGACTTTCAGTTATCAAATGATTCATTGTCATCAGTAATGTATGTAGTTTCTTACTTATTGTGTGAAAAACTGTCTGCATGGGACATTAGGTCATGTAGATACTTAAGAATATATTTTTATTGTTCACTGTGTAATGTTTCCATGACTGTAAATCATATATTTAACTTTATACCATAGGTGCCATAATTACTGTGATATCACCATTCAGTGAGATGCCAAAACGCTGTGCTGTAGGCGGTTGTGACAATACACACAGTAAGACAGTCAGTCTTCACATTTGGCCGCAGGATCCATCTTTACGTGACTGCTGGGATGTGTTTGTAAGAAAAACCCGTAAGAATTGGAAAGGTGGTAGTTCTACATCTGTTATTTGTGGAGAACATTTTGTTGCACCTAGAGACTGTGTAGGATTTCAGCAGTGGAAGCTAGGATTTAAGAAAAAACTTGACCTTGTAAAAGGAGCTTGTCCATCAAGGTTAAGAACAGAGACCATACCTCATCCCATTGAGTGTTCTACTGTGAATGAATCTGGACATCATCAGCATGACAAGGAAGATTATTTTCCTGATGCAGCGGTGAGTATATCACCCTTGCTGATGGCTACATTTTACAAGAAAGCAAAATGTGTTGCAATTATATGAGATAAGGACGGAGTGGTTGTGGTGGATAAATTGTGTCTGGTTAAAATACATAATAGGTAGTTGCAAGGTTGAAATTGTAATTTTATTTATTTTTTTATGCTTTACCAGGGTATTATACTGTGAAAATCTGCTCATTTACAGCTGTATCAATTTACAGCTGCCCCCCATACTGTCCTAACCCTTCATAATGCTGCACACTGTTGTTCAGGATATCACCTCCTTGGGCAGACCATTACACCTGTCTACCACCTGTGCAGTGAAAATGATGTCACCTGATTGCCCTCTTAACTCTATCCCCTCCAATCTTAGCTGATGCCCTCACATATCACTTACTCTTCTAAACAGGAGAATCCCTTCCGTATTAACCTTATGTAACCCCTTAAGATATTTAAAGGTTTCAGTCATATCCCCCATCCCTCCCACATCTAGGAGGTACCTTTTCAGCTCACCCAATCTATCCCCATATGACTTTCCCTCCAATCCCTTCATCATCTTGGTCACCCTGCACTGCACCCCCTCAAACAATGTGATGTCTTTATTCAGGACTGGGTGCCAGTCTGGCATGCACTACTCCATGTGTGGCCTGACTGGGTATCTGTACAAGGGAAGACTCATCTCCTTATATCTGGATGAGATTCCCCTCGCTATACATCTCAGCATCCTCTTGGCTTTTGCTGTCGCCTTCTTATACTGAGCTGAGTTGTTCATGCCATCCAGCTACCATCAATGTATCATCTGCAATTAGACTTATCCTTCTCAGGATCATGTCTGAGATATCAGCCTATAGTACCTCATAGTAATGCAAGGTGTTTAGAATATGAACAGTCACTCAGAATGTATCTGTTCAGACTGCCGTATGTTATAGCAGTACATATATATCAGTATATGTCTTCCTTCTTATGTTTCTCATTTACTGTAGATAATTTTCTGATGTTAAAACTTATTTTGTATTTTTGTTTCTGTTGTTGTTAGGTATTGCATCAACCAATTTTGCAAATAAACAGTTATGCTGATATGTACGATCAGTAAGAAATCGTTCAAGACAAGGTTGCACAACCTGCTGGGGTGGCAACACACACTTCGGACATGTCAACAGATTGTCACAGTGAAAACATGGAAATCTTTTCATCATATATTGATGCGTTCGATCACTTGTACTCAAAGACTTCAGCTCAGCGTACTTCAGTAGATCACGGAACACAATGCCATCTTAAAAAGAGACGGTGAAGCTTTGGTATGTTACATAACAGAAATGCATATAATATCACTGTTGTCAAAATAATTGCATTTTGCTAACTTGTACTCATGTCAATAACCCCTGTATAGGGTGGCTGTGTCGGACTGTATGATGTTCATGACTAGCATCTACATATCGATTTAATTTTTACATATGTTGTTTTGAACAATTTCGACTTGTGTGGAGTTAGATTTATTTATGTTACCTACAATTGTGTTAGCTATTACAGAACTATGATATTGACATTTCTTGTATGATGTTTATTGAGGTTCTGTAAGATATCCATGTATGTCTTATGCTGTAGTCCCTAGACCATCTTAGTTGCCCTTCTCTGCAACTTCTCCATCCTGTTTGTGCCTTCAGGAGAGTGACCTCTAGAACTTCTGTAATCAATACCTCTTACAGTGAAACAAGAATTACGCTGGACATCTCTGCATCCAATGTACTCTAATTTGGCACTTTTAGGTCATATGGAATGATAACCACATGTTATCTGTCTTGCTAGGTGAAAATCATCATACCCCCCAAATATGTTTTACCCAGACCCGTGCACACATGCCCCACACATGCCCCAGTGTATGGCAATTGAGTGACAACCCCCACCCACCCACCACACTGTATGAGCACTTCATGTACCAGCAGCCCAGCCTTTCCCCCACATTCCCTGGACCACATTGGCTCAGCCTCATCCTGGTACCTGTCATGTTTGCAACCCTCCCAACTCAGCACCATACTTCCACCCCTCTGCCATCATTCCTATGTGTTAGTGTTGTTTCAAGTATTGCCATTGGCACAACTCTCCACTCACTGCCTCGGCTGCCAGCCACCTGATGTACGAAGGGACATACAGACAATGCATGCCAGCATATGTCAGATGCCTGACAACTTTGTCACTAATTGGAGGGCTGTGCCACTGACCTTCATGGTAGTGGCACAAATGCACAGGTATGGGGGGTGTTGGTGCTGGAGAAGGTGTCACACATAATTGGCAATGGGGGCATTGACTTGCCATGAGAGGGTGGTCTGCAGTGAGTGCCAGCCCATGATGAATGGCACTTGGATGGGCAAGCATGACGGTGTTTCTGATGGTAGGTGAGTTCCGGGGATGAGGCTGCATGTGGATACTCTTTCAGGGTTAGTGTGCTGTGTCTTTGGGATTGGGGGGGTAGCATGTGTTCCAGGTGTCTTTTTCGGAATTAACTGATATTTCCAAAATTCAATGTGATAACTCCATTATACATTTATTTGCTGTGTGTCAAGATTTTAAAAAATTACTCCATGATTTTGTTTCAGTTACTTATATGATGTACACTAGACATAGATATAAATATATGTTTTTAAAATTCAGATAGGGGTACAGACATCTGACTATCAACAGATAGGAAAGTCAAATAAGTCAGTCACATCATGTGATATTGGTGTGCAATGCCAGCTTATAGGAGGGCCTCTTGTCAAGATTCTAAAGTCTAATATCAATGAAATCCAGATAGAAGATGTTTCTAGTGAAACTGATGAAACTTCCTTCGGAAATGTATCCAGTCTTGGCAAAGATCCAGACTATATACCAACCAGTCTAGAGAGTGTTGATGAAGAAATTGAAACAGACATTGAACTGAACGGTTCCTCTGTTATAGATGATTGTAGCCCGACGATGGATGAGAAGTTCATTTTCTGCAAGACTAATTTGCTTGCCTTGTTCAAGATATGTGTTAAATGTAATTGAGTCATAAATCCACAAATATTTAGACATTGCAGTACTGCAATTCAGATGGAGCAGATATGTGCTGAATGTAGCTATCGACGAACATGGGCGAATCAACATATATAGACCATATACCATCTTGCAATCTCTTGTTCCATATTATTTTCAGGTAACCTCCCATCAAAAGTTATTCATCTATTTAATCTTTTAAAAGTTGCTGTCTACCCGAAGAACACTTTCTTCAAGCATCAACATCATTATCTGCAACCTGTGATATTCAAACAGTGGAAAATGCAGCAGGAGAGTATGATTGATCAGCTACGCAGTATTGATGGTGGTCTTGTGCTAGCTGGGGATGGGCGTTCTGATAGCCCAGGTCACTGTGCAATGTATGGTTCATATAGCATGATAGAGCAACGTATCAACAGGGTACTGAACATTGAGACTGTGCAGGTGCAGTATTAACCCAATCGCCATTGCTACATTGTTCATATATAAATGTTTGCATATTAGTAAAATACATTTTTAATATTTCACATAGGAAAATATGTAACTATGTTTAGCAATTTTAAGTTTGGAAATTTAATAGAGCCAAGTGATATATTTGTCAAGCATTTTATATTGCAAACCAATGGTTGTTTAGGGACAATTATGTAGAATGAGGATGGGGTTGGGACCTAAAATAAATATTAATCAGCATTAAATGTGTTCTGGATGAAGATCAGACTTTTCTTAATAATTGAATACACTGAATACTGAGGTTTATAAAATTTTCTAATAGCATCTGATGCAATAAAATAATTGTGAAACATAAAGAGCCAAACTGGAAAAGAAATTAAAATAACCAGATTTTTTTGGGGTGTTTCACAGAGCAATGAAGTAAAGAGTAGCACCTGGTGCGAGTTAGAAGGGTTGAAACGCACGGTTGAATACATATCAACAAACAACCATGAAATAGACATGCTTATCACTGATCGGCACAGACAAATTGCCAAATAGGTACGAGAAAACCTGCCCAACACAAAACACCAATACGACATTAGGCATGTCGTTCAGAGTAAGTTAATAGCTGACACATTTAAAAAAAAAAGACAATGGTGGTAACTAAGGGTTAACTGAAAGAGAGAGACATACAACTTATTATTTCAGATGGTATAAAAAATGTCAGTGTCATCCTGGAGCGCATAGTCAATGACATTGCAGAGGCGGTCCTGAGTACAGAGACAAAAACAGTTCTGTACTTGCACCATAAGACATAAGTCAGGAAAGCCATTCTATGCATCCAAAATCCCCTGCCGTGGCCTGTAACTCTTCCCCCCCAGGGTGTACACATAATTGGGGTGTTCCTGCCCTAGGTATAACACATTGCACTTGGAGAAGTTAAATTTCATTTCCAGATGCAGGACCACCTATGCAGAGTATCTAGGTCCCCTTGCAGGGCCAATCTCCCCTCCTCCTCTTCCTTCACCACTGCTCCCAGCTTCAAATTCCTTGTTGAATTCCAGGAATAGTACATCCACTGGTCTTCCCCTGTTGAGTGTGATGTCACCCACTCATAGAACCTTGCAAGGTTTGTTTGACACAATCTACCAGGCACAAACCCACACTGCCAGTCTATCCCTAACCTCCACTGCCAACGCTTTTGGAAAACATAGTGTTTTTGCTTTTGCTTAGATTTGCTTATTTGTTTCACACAAAGACTGTGTTTCTCTGTCTCTCAATTTTTTTTTTATTAGTAGGGCAAATTACAATAACATTAATATATGCTGACATTTAAATTTATTTCAAAAGGTGTTGGGAAAAAAGTTGACGTTCTAGCAATGCAGAAGGAGTGTGAAGACATTGGGTTATGGCGTGCATCTATTGTAAATCATATGTACTGGTGCGCTGCTTCCAGTGTCGAGCAACGTGGGGAAGTAATAGCAGCAAAATGGGAAAGTGTACTAAATCATGTGATGAATATTCATGCGGGTCACCATGACCTCTTTGAGAAATGTCTACATGATGAACTAAGTGGCGATGAAAGGAATAAGCAGTGGATCATGCCAAGTGAGTAAATTGATATCATATTCTGATTGCAAATCAGGTACCCGTATTATGAATGTTGTTATGATATACAAAAAATGTATCCTGCCCAGATCCTTTTCAATATAAAAGTACAAAATGTATAACAATAACATTATGTGCTTCATGGTCCTCCTTCTATATCATTACTTGCAAAAACACAATTAAGGATATGAAAACCTCTTCTCTAGACTGCCTCAATTTGGTTAATGTCCTTGTGAAGGTGTGTCTCCAGTACTAATGTATCTATAGAAAGTTGTGTCACCTTCTTTTACTGTTTGTGCTAGTGTTTCCTCAGTTTGGCCCTTTGCCTGCCTTACTGCCTTCTCTGCTTCTCTTAGTGAAGTTTGGTATGTCTCCCTATCTACATCCTTCTGCATTCCCTTATAGTTCCTAAAGGCCAGCCTTTTGGCTCTGACCTTTTCTGCTACTGTTTTTGAGAACCAAAGTGGTCTCCTTCTTCTTTTGCACTTCCCTTTCCCTCTCTAACACAATGGGATGTTGATTCAAGTTTTGCATCCTTAATGCTTGCCCACTTTGCCTGTACCCCTCACCTGTATTTCTTCTTGTCAGTGCTAGCTTAACTCTGTTGCCCATCTTATCAGAGTCAGCTCCTCTGAAGTCCCATATTTTTGCCTTGGAATGGGATGATTTAGTTCTAGTGGACAAATTGAACCATACCATGTGATGGTCACTGGCCCCCAGGTGACCTTCTACCTGGAGATCTGAGATCCTTTCCCTGTTAATCAGTACTAGAGCTAAAATAGCCCTGTATCTTATGGGTTGTTGTACCAGTTGTTTGAGGCCCTCCCCCTTCAGGGAATCCACCATGTGTCTAGTTCTGGCAGATGTTCCTGCTGATATTGACCAATCTTTACCCGGCATGTTGAAGTCTCCCATTATCAGAATCTCCCCTTTAGCTGTCATGTTTTGTATATCTTCCAACAGTAATGTGTTTATGTTGGCAGTTATATTGCTGTATGCTTCACTGCTATTATTTATAACATTGTACTATTCCATTTGATCATTTCTGGATAGATTCAAAAGCTGCCACGAAACTTGAAGCAATTGTGTCGAACAACATGTTGATTAATGACATAAAGCATCTATCTACTAACTTTCAGACTGCTAACTTGGAAGCATTCCACAGCTTGATTCTGCATGTTGCCCCCAAACACACAGCATTTTCTAACCTGGGAATGCGCTCTTGGTATGCATCATTAATATGTATTTTTTTTAAATGTCATGTATTAACATGCCACTTTCTTACAAACAAAGTAGCTTATTAACAAGCATGTGTGTTAGTCTAATTTTGGCAGGTATGCACTTTAATGAAAATGTAAACAGAACACAATCGGCTCGGCTTGACGGTGAGCCTCAATACCTAATTAGATTACCAAAGTTTAAAAAGGGTGGATACACTGTGCGAAAGCTTCTAAAGAATGCTACGTATGGTAAGATATAGTCATTGTGTTTCATGTTTTTATCTAACCCCACAGTTTCCAGAATAGGAACTATTTTTTTTAACAGTTCAAATGGAAACATATTTCAATTCATTATTGTTTTTCACTTTTAAACTACTGTCATCTTAGTGTCATAGGAGGCACTGTGGGTTACCCTGGAGACTGGAAATGGCATCACAATCCACACAGGTGTTGTATACTGAGGAAAAGATAGCCAACTCGGTTAAAGAGGGGGAGTACACCTTTTTTAGGTACATTGGGGAGCAAAGAAAGACTAAGGCAGGGATACTGAGGTTGAATAAAGAGGACTGTGGGTGGGCAGAGTGTGACAGTGATTATGCAGAGATACTGAATGAATACTTTTGTTCAGTATTCACAAAAGAAGAGGAGGGGGACATACCTAAAACAAACAGTAGAGGCATTATGGATGGGGGGGTCAATACCAGTCCATTCACAAACCCAGGGGTAGAGTACACAATGTGGGGAGGATATTAACAACAACACATTCTTGAATCCTGACACAGTTCTGGCATGCACAATCTCCACCGAAAGCCCATTCCATGCATCCACCACCCTTTCCATGAAGTATTGACCACCAAGCACTTTCACCATCCTTCCCCCACCTCTGCACTCACCAAGGGCATATCAGAATCAAGAGTAACATTACTTTCCGGAGGGGTGAGTGGAACTAGGGTCCCACCATCTCAGCCGTGGCATGGCATGGATTTATTTCTGGCATTCCCATACCTAGCCAGTGTATTGAGATGGTAGAGGCCACCTACTGGAACTGGAGTACCGTGTTTGTCTGATTTTTATCTGACCTTGCCATCCAAAGGTTTACAGATGTTTTTCCATTTGATTTACAATATGCCCATAAACGATATTTTGGCAGGCACAGTTTAGCCATGGACAGCTCTTGCATATCCATTGCTGAGGTGCAGCCTGTCCAGGGTAAAGAGGCTCTCCTCACTACAAGTTGTCCCCCAGTCCCCTATCATCCCATTTCCCATCTGCATGCACCATCTCACTATCAAATTAATAAACGTGTGGTGGATAGTAGGGGTACGAGTGGTGCTACTGCCATGGAATGCCTTATAGTGTATGGTGGAACGTTGTTCTCACCAGAAATCCAGCCTTTCAAAAAGGCTGCTCAACCAAAGTCAGCAAAATTAATGGAACACTGTACTGACCATACATGCAGAACAATGTTCCATTCCTTTAGATATGAAAACTCGAGCCATGGGTTGCAATCATGAACAGAAAACCGCTGCATGTCAACATTATTCACAACTGCCTGAAAAACTAACGCAGCAGTTTCCTGAAATGGGCACTGTTCATTTTAATGCTGGATCAACCAGATATTCTAGTTTACTTACAGTTTTCAGTAGAGTGTCTATTTCTTCTCTCGTTAAATGAGATATCCGGCTGCCATTTCTTATTTAAGAAAATCACTCCCCCACAAGAGAATCAACCAATGGCAGCGTATGTTGTTAAGTTAGGGATGCCCAGTCCCTAGGAACCACACAAATCCCTTTCATAGCACTCAGAGACAATTTCTTTTCACTATGAATAAAATGAATTTCAAAAGCCTAAAAAAAGCCACCATACACTATAAAAAATACCAATGAATCTCTATGCAGAACTGTGTGTTCCGCTATTCTCGAGGTCTGATTCCCAAGGACCTCTCAAGCTTCGCTCTCAAGGTCAAAGAAATCAGACCCCTCTGTGGCAGAACACACTGGTTCTGCATGGTTGCCCATTTGGTATTCTCTATATTACTTATGTAGAAGGGGTTAGGAAATGTTTTTGGTGTTGTTTATATAATTGCATTGCTTGTTGCTCAAGTGTTAGCATCACAAGCTAATTACAGATGTGGAAGACTGCTAAATTGGAATCTAAACTCTCACTGTAATCATGCTACTGACTTGGTATAGTTAAACACTGTCTCATTTGAATCATTTCACAGGATATGCTGAGGAATTATTGGAAACACTCGTTACAGAGTATCGAACAGACCTGTTCAAGTTAAGTAAATCCTTAGATGACATTAGGAAGAACATACCTAAGCCGCTATGCTCGGGGTGATTAAGTGACCTGACAAATGTGTTACCATAATGGACTTTACAGGCAGATACCAGCTGAGAAAGTAATGACTTTGATGAAGAATGCTTTCAATTATGAATGCAACCAATGACAGCTGATGAGATTGTTCCATTCATACACCAGGGCCCAGATATTCAAAAGGGTTGCGCCATGCGCAAGTCCAAAAATGCGCCATTCTGCGATATTCAGCAGGAGGCAGTTATGCCACTGACAACAGGTTGTGCAACAGCGCAATGCAAATGAATGTATGCTCAACAGGAGGGGGAACCATGCATAAACTGCGCAACCCGATATTCAATGGTTGTGCAGGAGATGTCATGCGCAACCCCCAACCTGCGCCTGCACAACCTTGAGCCAAAAAAAAAAGGATCAAGTTGAGGGCCACCCATAGGTGAGCTGCTGTATTGCAGGGCGTAACACAGCAGCTTCCACCCCTGGCTGGCCCCCAACTCGGTCCCTGTGCCCCCCCACCAGCCCGATCGCGGGCAGAACGTAAAACAACCCCTGCCCACACTCTCCCAGGCCCGATTGCGGGCATACAGTAACATGACCCCGCCCCACATCTCCCAAAGCCCGATCGCTGGCATACAGTAACATGACCCCCACACATCTCCCGGCTCGATCGGGCATACAGTAACATGACCCCGCCCACATCTCCCAAAGCCCGATCGCAGGCATACAGTAACATGCCCCCTCACTATCTCCTGAAGTTCGATCGGGCATACGACTCCGCCCACTATTCTTAAAGCCGATCGCGCAGAACGTATCAACCCTCAGTGCGATCCTGGCAGAATGTGTTACCCTCAAGACTGAGCCCAGTGTTCACCTTCCACGAAGCCCACCTCGAGGCCCGCCCGCACTGCAGCGGTAGATCCCGCCTGCCCGTCGCTCGTCGACCGATGTCCGTGGTTCATTGTGCAGAGCTGGCCACGGCGTAGTCTATAATAGCCAGATTTGTGAACGAACCCATCTGGTTGTCATGACGGTATGGGCTGCACGCCCATTGGCTGTAGCTCTGCACTACATGGCGGCAGCCCTACCGACAGTCAGTCGGCGGAGGGCGGGCGGCAGGCGGTGGGATGTTGCCGCCCGCCGCCGCCGGGGAGCGGGTAGAGGGCTTCGTGGGTGGGTGGGGGACACTAGACACCAGGGAGATGTTTGGGGGTTGTAATTTGACATTCTGCCCGTGATCGGGCATTACGTCCACTGGACCACCAGGAGATATTCGTTTGGGGGGCTTTTATACCCCTGCCAGCGATCAGGCACTGGGGGTTGATACATATTCTGCCCGTGATCGGGCTTCGGAGATGTGGGGGCATGTTACTGTATGCCCGCTGATCGGGCTTCGGAGATGTGGGCGGGGTCATGTTATCAGATGCTCCGCGATCGGGCTTCGGGAGATGTGTGTGGGGGACTACACTGATACTGCCCGATCGGCTGCAGGAGGCGCCGGTCCTCGACGGCTGCTGCCTGGCAGGGCGGCCAGGCGCAGTCCTCGGGATCAGCGCACCTACATGCTAATGGAGAGCGCAAATGGGGCCATAAATAGATGCAATGGCCCCCGCGCCTTGCATAAAATTATGGCCCCATTTGCATGTCACCTTTTGAATATCGGAATTTGGCGCATGGCGCAATGGTACTTGCGCCACCGCAAGTTTAATGCTCAACTCTGGCAACTTGCGGTGGCGCAAGTTCCACTGCGCCATGCACAGTGGCTGTGGCTGGGGGGTGATATTCAAAGGAGTTGCTCAATAGCGCAACTCCTTTGAATATCGCCCCGGCCACACCCCTGCGCAACTATTTTGAGCAGCGCAGGGGCTTGCGCCTCAGAATGGCGCAGTTTGAATATCTGGGCCCAGGTGTTTAGGTGGTTTTGTGAAAGAAATGGGAAAAAGCCACAAACGAAAAAAAACAAATTAAACTACTTAGACTACTGTATATGTAAACAAAAATGAAATGTCATCTCACATTTTACTTTTTAATTAAAACAGTTTTAATATGAATGACTAAATGATCTGTAAAACTCATCTGTGGTGTTGTCATGGGGAACAATAAAAGAAACTGGTTACTAAGCATGTTCAGAAATGTATCTTCACAACCCAGCATTGTCAGCCTGTCACCAGTGTGACTGACCCAACTGAAGACATGGCAAGTGCTGTTATTCTTGACCCCCTGTATTAGCAATATAATTAACCCCACACCTGAATCAAGAAGCATTCATTCATGACACGACAGTATCATGTGGCATATTTCTGTGGCACAATTCTTCTTAATAGTCAACATCCCCTAATGTGACTCCACTCCCCCATGCAGAAACTATCTCAATGGGCCATGTGTAAAATCCATGTCACTTTGTGTATAGCACCATTCTGAACGATGCTCAGATAAGCATCACTGCTTGGGCCTACCCATTCTCAGTGAAGACCCCGTCTGTCTTCACCATCGTCTGACCGTAGCAGCACAGTAAGTCTGCCATCATTACTGACATAATGAATTTAAAAAAGAATGGGGGGAAATGTAATGTCCATAAGCACATCACAGCACACAAAATACTTGCCTCCCTATAAAAACTGAGCCTGTGTGTATGTGTGGGTGTCAGAGGCGGGGTTGGATTGGGGGGATAGCGAGGGGCAGAGTGAACAATCAGCAGCTAGCAGGACAATCCCAGCAGCTGCACAACTGTGTGTATAGTACACAGAAGCAGTAAAACAGTGTGATTTTATTAAATGTAATTGTCCCTCATGTTAAAAGTTAGTTTTGGGACTATTTTCTGGTGTGTAATGTTATGTTAACAGAAAGTTAATAAATTCAATGTTTTTTTCATCTTATTCAATGCTGTTTGTATTTTTTTTAAATAGAGTCCCATTTTATAAGTGCAATAACAGATGGCAGGGTGTTGGTAATACTGAGGTCTCATGCCTCACTATGCCACTGGGTGTGCAGCTATCTCAGTACTACCAACATCCAGCCATGTCTTATTGCTTACATATATATGGATATAGATATGTGCAGTATGTGCTAAAGATAATGGTAAATTACAGTAATAATTTCCAGGTATATCACATATTGGAATGCATCATACATATGTAACGTAAGACTATCCAAACCCTCCCAAAGAAGAAACAAAGTGAAACCAGAATTAAAACACCAGTGAAGTTTGCTGAATATTTATTAGTATACATGTAATGTTTTAACTTCATAAACTTGCACAAATGTTAAAACATTTCATTTTTTTTTATTTATTGATATAGAGTTATTAACTATATATTTTTTTTCAACTATTCATTTGATCTTAAGCTAGGGAGAATCCTTTGTAATGTCCACCTTCAGAAGGAAAAGTTTTCCTGATTTTGTGCATGACACACGCAGGTTGAGGTACATGGTTCTTCCTTCCTAGCCAACCCCAGCACCAACGCACAAACTGACGTTATGAGATGTATCTGTATCACCTCTAAAAGAGAAGAAATATCATGTGTTAAATGAAGGCTTTAAATGAATTATTTCATTCATTTCATTCATATTTCACTATCTATTCAAAAACATTATGTTAGACACTTATAACCATATACTATGAACAACTCTGAGACTTGTAGGAGGGCAGCGGCCAAGGCCAACAGGATGCTGGGATGCATCGCTAGGGGGATCACCTCCAGAAGGAGGGAAGGGATACTCCCTCTGTATAACTGCTTGGTGAGGCCGCATCTCGAGTACTGTGTACAGTTTTGGAGGCCACACTTAAAAAGGACATTGAACTCCTGGAGAGGGTCCAGAGGAGGGCAACCAAAATGATTTGGGGCTTGAGGGACAGGACCTATGGGGAGAGGCTCGAAGAGCTAAATATGTACACATTGGAAGAGAGAAGGGACCGGAAGGACATGAAAGAGGTCTTCAGGTACATGAAGGGAGTAAATAGGGGAGGAGCAGTCAGGGTGCTTTGAAGGAAGGAGGGGGGCAACTAGAGGGCATGGGTGGAAGCTGGACGGGGGAGATTCAGGGGAGAAAGGAGGAGGTGTTACTTCACTGAGAGGGTGGTGGAGCCATGGAATGCACTGCCCAGGGGGCTGGTGGAGACAGAGACAGTGGAGGGGGTTCAAGAGGGGGTGGGACAGGTACAGGGGAAGTATTCTGGAAGCAAAGTACTGTGCAGCGAGGATATCCAAAACTGGGAAGGGAGAAACCAGAGAGGGTGAGGGGGGCAGCAAGGTCAGCTACCAGGGTGGGGACTGACCAAACAAGCAGACACAAAAGAATGTTAGGCCTAGTCTGCTGACATTTTAGTATGTTAGTATGTACTACCATCATATAAATTTCACTAGATTAGTACAGATTAAATTATCTTATGTATTCCACAACTGTCTACTTAATGTCATAAAAACATATAAAAAGATAAGGACCGCTAGGTCAATCCAGTCTCCCCATATTCCCTATACATTGCATGTGGCCACTGACACTATGTGATCAATGGCTTTTCATCATTCATGCAGTTTTAACACAGACTATTAGTTGTGATATATGATGCACACAATCACAACTTTTATCACATACGTATTTAACATATAAATAAAAAAATGAGTCACGGGAGAGGTCACGTGATGGCTGCCAGAATGGTCACAGATTTCCTTGCTCCCACTCCATGATCTAATTAAAGAAAGTTAAATCTAAACTTAAAGCTGGACTATTAAAAACTGGCTTAATCTATATTTAAGAAGCCACAAGGAGTGTTGCGGCAGCGAGTCCCCTCCAGGATGGACGAAGAAATGCAAGATAATCCACCTCGCCATACTCCACCTACTACACCGACACAGGATAAAACAGCTAAGCGCTCCAAGGTAACTCCAACTGGGGCCGCGGTGGAAGCCAACTCCCAGGCCGCACTCACAGAAGGGAAGTTCTAGGAAGGAATAGCTCACCTGAAAGAATCACTAGAATCACTAACAGCTTCAATACAGGGTATCACCTCCTCTCTGGCTGTATTAACTCAGCGCACAACAGACAACGAAGTAAGAATTTCCTCCCTTGATGACTGGAGGGGGAGAATCGAACCCGAGATGTCCCAACTGCGTCATCGACTTAAGGCAAAAGAAAGTAAAGTAGAAGACTTAGAAGGAAGGTTGAAGAGGACTAATCTTCTGATACTGGGGCTACCCAAAGGCGAAGAGGGCACGTCGCCAGTGTTATTTGTCCAGAAATTATGCAACAAGCTGGCAGGCCCATCTCCTAATGGCCCGGAATATGTGATCGAGCAGGCCCATCGATCTCTAAGGCCGATTCCTCCAGTAGGATCCCCCCCACATCCTTTAATTTTTAGATTGCTAAATTTCAGAGATAAGCAGCACATTTTTGGCAAGATTCAGGACATTACTAAACTGCTCTGGGAAGGCAAACGAATAAGGATGACCCATGATCTCCCAAAGTCTGTGAGACAAAAAAGGAAAGAGTTCCACCCTGTAGTCGCAAAGCTTATTGCTGCTGAAATCCACTTTAAAATGAGATACCCAGCTACGCTGCAAGTTTACCATATGGAAGAATGGCATAGCTTTGAATCACATCTTCAGGAGGAAGAAAAGCTGCGGAAACTGTATCCCGATCTGTTTAAGTGAAACAAGATGTGAAACTCTTAGTCGGATACTGAAAGCATTACAGAACTGTATGGTGTGAAGATCGAGATTAAAATCTGAAAGGGAATGTATCAGGAGGGACATAACAGCGTATAAATGCTCTCATACTTATGAACAGTGTTCTATTAGTACCATATTAGAATGGGTTATGTTAATTTGTAATTTTTAGGAGCTCACCATGGCTGGTAAATAACTAGAGGGGAAAGTGGTTCATATGTTTAACAAGTACAATTGGTCTATTACGGCCTAAATCCTTTCTCTCTAGTAGCTCCTAGTTAACTAATGCTTGATAGAACTGTTGAGGGATAAAAGACTGGGTTGCTAGTTTTTATATGCTAATTATATTGTTGAGCCTTAGGATATCTAGCATAAGGATTAGTTTTAATGAATATTTTTCTCTTCATCTGACCTGTCTCACCTTCGCTTTACTACTGGGGGTACTTGGCAAAATAGACGATTGAGATGTAACTAATCATCTGCTGAGTACCTCGATGTAATAGGTAATTAGTTTTTTGAAGCAGTTTACCCTAAATATGGGTGGTAAGACCTAAAATAACCAATTAGATTTTATTAATGTAGTAGATAGCTAACAGATATTTGAAAGTTTTCTAGTTAGTTGAGATAATGTGGGGCGGGGGCGGGGGTCCTATGGGAGCGTTTAAGGGAGGATTGCATCACAACCCAGATTTGAATAGTGTTCTGGTGACGAAACCAGAATGAGGAGGGAAGAATTTTGACTTTTTTGCTAATTTTGGGGATAGGGGGCTTAGATTGAGTGATCTTGGGTACTGTTATTCTGTTTAGGGGGCATAAGGGAGGGTAACATACCTAATCGAAGGGGTAAATGGGTAATATTAGTTATGGTAGCTTGGAGTGCACATTGTAACAGGACAAGACAGCATGAAATATGTTTTGTGGAATGTTAAGGGATTGCATTCCCCTACTAAGAGACATCAGGTATTAACCCACTTGCAGGCGTTTCAATGCCAGATAGCCTTTCTCCAGGAGACCCCTCTCTTAACCTCTGAGAAATTTTTTCTTAGACGTCATGGGTTGAGCATAGTTATACAGGGGGAAACTCCACTAGTCAGCGAGGAGTTGCTATTCTCCTTCTAAGGGGATTAAACTTTCAGCTAAATACAACAATTGTGGACCCAGAGGGTCAATACATATTTTTGCACGGGGTTCTGGACCAGACAGAATTACTTTTAGGGTGTGTGTATGGCCCGAATATCCCATCTCCTAACTTTTTTATGGGACTAGTGAAAGTGATATCCAGATTTATACACCTCCCTTTGATTTTTGCAGGAGATTGGAACATCACTATAACCTCTAATTTAGATAAGTCAAGCAGCTGGGCTATCAGACCATCCTCAACACAGCAAGCTCTCCAGGAATTCATAACCATGGGAGGCTTGAGTGATCCCTGGAGAACTTTCCACCCAGCTACTCGGAAATATACCTTTTACTCTTCTGTACATAAATTCCTGTCTAGGATAGATTACTTTTTAGTTAGTACCAAAGCTTTAAGCCACATTACAGGTACTGGCATAGCTTCTAGAGTATCGTCAGATCATTCGCCGGTAAGGATTGTATATAATCTGAAATCAGAATTCTAAACAGGATAAAGTATGGAAATTAAATACACAACTTCTTAAGGACCCATGGGTCCTAGAGAAACTGCAAGCCCTTATTAAAAATTTTTGGCAATCGAACTTCGGGTCTATTTCTAGTGTGGACAAAATATGGGGGGCATTAAAATGTACTCTCAGGGGGGAAGGCATTTGGATTGCCTCGACTCGCAAGAAAAAATGGGAAGCTTCACTACAGTCTCTTTTAGGACAGATAGACAGGCTTGAACATAGCTCAACCCTGGAGCTCTCTGAATGAGAGCAAGTTGAGTTAGCTAAATTAAGGCATCAATACACTGACCTGTTGAGGGAAAAGTCTGAATATATCCTACTTAAGACTAGGTCAAGATATATAGACCAGGGAGATAAAGCAGGGCATTTGCTGGCTATGCGACTCAAAGAACAGGAAGCCTCCCATTGGGTTAAAGTTATAAGTTCACAACTTGATGGTACTCTTAAATCCTCCCCAGAAGAGATTGCCCAAGAATTTGACAGCTTCTATTCCCAATTATACTCTCCTCCCTTGAATCCCCCTTCAAATAAGGAGATCCAAGATTATTTGGACAGAATCCCACTCCCACATTTATCCCAGGCTCAACAAATTTCTCTGACGTGGCCTATATCGCAAGTTGAAATTTTAACTGCTATTCAGGCATTGGCATTGGATAAGTCTCCAGGGCTGGATGGCTTTCCTGCTAATTTATACAAGGCTTTGACAACTGATCTGGCCCCCATCCTTGCTCAGGTTTTCTCATATCTTTGTGAAAAGGGTATATCGGATTTTTCACTTTTGCAGGCCCTTATAGTAGTATTGCCTAAACCCAATAGACCCCCCGATAAAGTGACCAATTACCTGCCCATATCGCTTATGAACTGTGATATTAAAATCCTAGCAAAAATTATGGCTGCTAGAGCAATGCAAGTATGGGAGGGACTCATAGGGCCTGAACAGGTAGGGTTTATGAGGGGAAGATCCTCTTTGGATCACTTGAGGAAGTCAGAGCATATTTTCTCCATGTCCAGGGAGTCTCGGGACCCAATGGTTCTGGTATCCCTGGATGCGGAGAAAGTTTTTGACAGGGTATATTGGGAATTTCTTTTCTTGACTATGGAGAGATTTGGCTTCCCCATTAGGTTTATTGAATGGGTGAAAATTTTATATACTAGCCCGAGTGCAAAGGTTTATTGTAATGGTACCCTATCGAAAGGATTCTATCTATACTCTGGGACTTGTCAGGGTTGCCCGTTATCCCCATATTTGTTTAACATTTACCTTGAACCCCTAATCAGACTCCTGAATTCAGCACCACAAGTGCATGGTATTGTATTAGGCCCTCTGGAGGTCAAAATCTCAGCATATGCTGATGATCTCTTACTCCATATCTCCCATCCTGCCATCTCATTGCCAGCTGCATTGCAAATTATTTGTCAATTCGGACTGGTCTAGCACTATAAATTAAATTTGGATAAAACTACCTTACTACCTTTAAATAACTGGGTAGTCCCAGCAGACTATGTACATTTAGGACTGAAAAAATCAACCAAAATAGTATATTTGGCGATAATTCTTTCACAGAGTGCAGTCCTGAGGAAGAAATGGAACCTGGAGAATTTGATGATAACTATTGCGAGGGACCTTAATAGATGGAGAACACTCCCGATGTCAATGAAGGCTAGAATCAGTGTGGTTAAAATGAATAGTCTCCCCTGCATTTTTTTATCCCATTCATATGCTTAATTTATTTATTCCTATGGCATGGTTCAAAAAGCTTCATGCACTAATATCCCGTTTCATCTGGCAAGGGAAAAGCCCCTGCTGTTCCTACATTTTTTATTTTATTTAGTTGTTTAACCAGGTATAGCACACTAAGCTGAAAGCTTTTTTACAGGAGCGACCTGGGAGCACAAGGAGGTTAAGTGACTTGCTCAGGGTCACACAATATGCAAGTGAAAGCTGTGGGATTCAAACCCAGGTCAGGTCTGCTGGATGTCACCAAATTTGCAGCTCAGAGCCTTAGACCACTGCGCTATACTGCCTCCTACATAAAACTGGGTGCCCCAAAACCCTTGGGGGGTTTTAAGTTACCAAACTTCTATTTATACTACTTAGCCAGTCATATCTCCAAATATGCTCGGTGGACCATAGAACCAGAGGAGGTGACTCCCTTACAATATACGCCTATTTGGTTGCAAGTGGAGAGATATCTGATTAGGGCAATGGGAATCTCATTAGAATCCATGTTCTTTGTTTCGGTAAATAGGTTACCTTTGCAATTAAAGTGTTCAGTCATTGGGATTTCGATCAAGGTGCATACTCAACTTTGTAAGTCTATGAAATATGAAAACATAAAAGATATCTCTCAAACACTAGGTGGGAACCCCGATTTTAAACTTCAGGGAGCATTTATCTGTGGTCCAGAAATGTCAGGGAAACATATTTCAGATGTTTTACAAGAGGAAAGGATATCTGAAAGCCCCAAACTATTATTGGAGCTGGGACTTCCAAATTCCAAAGTCTTTAAGGTTTATCAGATCCGCTATATCTTAGTGGAATGGTTTGGTAATCGAACCTGGGATACCAATCAAAAGGATTTTCTCTCCCACATACAACGCTTTGCCAGATCGCCCCACTCTGTGTCAAATTTAGTAAATTTTATATTCCTCTATATATATTCCACAATTTCTGGGGTATCCCAGTATTGGGAGACTATGCTTTCCAGGCTGTCTAAAGAATGGGAATGCAGTTGGGCAGATCTGCATCAATACTCTGCAAATGATAGACTACGTCTTACCCAGTTCTATATTCTTCACAACATATTTTTAACTCCAAGACATTTATTTAAAATAGGAAGACTTCCCTCAGCAACGTGTTCTAGATGTTCCTCTGCAGTAGGCTCTTTATTTCATATCCTATGGGAATGCAATAAGGTAGTCTCACTATGGGAGAGAATTAGGACTTCAATTAATCCCCTATTAGGCTTAACGGAGCTATTTTCTCCTGAAATATGTATTGTAGTGGATTATTCATCGATCCCTATTAGGGAGAGAAGGTTTCATATCTCCTTAATATCCTTAGTGGTTAAGACGCTGGTGTTATGTCATTGGTTAGATCAGGAAGAAATTTCTTACTCGGAATGGCTAAAAGAAATTCTGTATAATTTAAGGATTGAAAAAACAATTGCTACTCTAAGGGATCAGCCTAATAGATATGTTAAGAGATGGGGCAAACTGGAGACCTTGTTAACAGTGTAATTACCTGCTCTGCTAGTACTGTTAAAGGAATATATAAGGTTATATAGCATGGCTTTAATCTGAATGGTAATATGAAGGTTGTGAAATAGTTTTCATAAGTTTATTGTATTTTTACTTTTGTTGACCGGGTAAGTGCACTAGACAAATCCTGCCTATTTTCAGGCATGACCTGGGGAAGGGGGAATACAGATGAATGCCAACTGACCTTGAACCAGATTAAGCTGTTGATGATATTTTTAGTGAATGAGGGAAATTTGGCCAGAACACCGGGGAAATTCCCCTACTCTGATGCTGCTGTGCTGATGTTTCTGCATTGTGGCCAGTAGGGGGACAGGCCATTTCAAGATGGCCACCCAAGTGGACAAGGGAAGGAGAAGGAAGTCTGTGGAGCAGGAGAGCTAGCCTCACTCTTGCTCCAGGTGTTGTGGAGGCTCCAGCCGTGGATTTGGCTGAAATTGAATCAGATATTGAACTTCAGGATGCTTTTGTGAGCTGGGAGCAATCGGTTTTGATAAAACAAAGAAAGAAACTGGACAGTTGGAAATTGCAACAACAGGAAGAGAAAAGGTATTGTCGGTATTTGAACCTGCAACCTCTACAGAAAAGTCGCTTATTAAACCACTAAATGTGGGTCTGAAACAGGAAAATGCTACGATAATGTTTTCTGCAGAAATGGAAGAACCAATTTCATCAGATAGCTCCAAAGGAAGCGAGATGAATTTAAAACTGCAGGCTGACAGAGAAAGCCAAGATATTAAAACACAGCAAACAGACTGCAGGACAGTGGCGCAAAATATGGAGCAAAAAAAAGGTACTGTGTCTTATTTAAGTTATAGTTCTGGCAGGATAGAGTTGCCAGCAAAAGAGTTTGCCTCTGGTGTTAAAAAGAATGCTCTGTCCTTGTTTAATGAAGCTCACTGCAGTGTGTTGAGCCCTGACTACAGCAGGTGTCAGCCTGATTGTAATGAAGAGCACAAAGGCAGAGTTAAGGCTGATCCTAAGATTGTCAACAGCTCTGTGGAAGAGAGCTTAGAGCAGCAAGGCTTGAGCTCCATTTCCCAAGAACAAATAATCTCTCTGAATTCAGTACAGGCTGGTATTATCTCTGCTTGCTAAAAGTGAGTGCTTACTGCCAGTTTCGTCTCTGATAATGTCAAAGGAAGTAACGAAGTGAAGATAAATGATTTATCTGCACAGAATATATTGCCATCTACTTTTGTGAAAATAAAACAGCACAGTTGAACAAGGTAGTTGGGTTTGTGTTCAAACAGCAGAGTCAAGAGATTTCAGCAACTGACTCTAGCTGTTACATATCAAAAGACTGACGGTTCCTAAAGTGGGCTACAGATTTCTTTTTTCTGACAAAATGAACCAAAAAAGTCTACAGCTGATATACATAGATGGCAGACCCTTTTTTACATAAAAGGCTCGTAAGATTCTTGGTCACCTCTATAAAGCTTTAAGTGAAGCAGGGTGGAAACAGACAGTAGCTGGTGTATGGAAGCCTGATCCTGCTTTGGGACTCGAACTTATCTTTATCTCAGCATTCTCCTGAGTGGATTCCAGGTGGCCAGCAGCAGAAAGGGGAGGAAATTCTTGCAGAAGCCCATTCGGTTTAGTACAGATGAGGTCACTGTACAACCTCCCCTCTTCCACAGAAGCCATTGATGTCTGAACTTTTCTCAAATTCCCATAGGGAAGCAGCCCTAGGTGTAATGCTGTGAGGCTGAGGTATAAAGGAGGGTTAGAAACTAGGCCGGATAGGCATTATGTGGGAAAACCTTGTTGAAAGACTCACTGCATTTCACCCCTCAGGATGTTTATGCTTTCATTAATATTTCAGGGAGGACAATTATGACATAAGTTTTCGTTCTTAACAGGCTTTAGAGTTGTTCTGGGTTAGGTATGGTCAAGTTAAGTATTCTCCTATGTGGACACCTTTATTGTTATACCACTCTCAAAACCCCTGATTAAGTTTGTTACAGTTATGTTCGAAATGAAGGGGTATGGGTGGAAGACATAACCTTTGGTTAAAAAAAAATGTGAAGTACTAAGTGAGCCAGAGCCTATTTTAGATACAGAGGGTTCTGGACTGGAGGATGGAAGTATAAAGTTAAATTAAGGCAAACAGAGGCTGGAATTGAACATATACCTAACTCTTTTTGTTAGGAAAAGATAGAGGGTATGTTTTACAGCGGCAGCCCTGCATATATAAGTGGGGCTAGAACGCACCTTTCAAGTGTATGCGATCAGCCCGCTGTGATAATTGTGGGGAGTAGGACATTTAACCATGTTTTGCAGCAATCTATCAAGTTGTGATTTGTGCTAAACTAAAGGCCATGTGTTCAAACTATGTCCTTGGGCTGCCCAAAAATCCTTTTGTTCTAATTCTGAGGTTTTTATTCAAAAGCCCAAGAATCCATGGTTAAAGCTACTCTCCAGGATACGCCTCCCCTGCAACAAATCAGATAAAACTCCTCTAGGCAAGAGAGAAATTGGAAAAGAAGGGGGTTTAAAAGGAAGGTGTTGAACAAAAAAAGTTAAACTCACCAAGTGGGAGGATCAGCGTGAGATACCCTCAGAAATGGTTAAGATAGTTAAGGGCAACATGGGTCCCCTAACCTCTCAGATTTCCTCCAGTGTGTTATACTGGAAGGGGTCAGAGATCAGGTGGTGGTGGCAGCCGTTGATAAACCAGTGACTGTACTGCCCCAAAGAAGATCTTACAGAATTCACTATCAAAAATCCCCCCCCCAGTGGAACAGATTGATACCAGTAACTCATATGCGGCTCTGTTTTCCTCTTGGGGTAACACTGAGATAGAGGTTGAAGATTCAGACTCTCAAAAATCCTCACTTTCAACCAGGTCACAAATCACGGATAATTACAAGGATAAAAAAAAGAAAAAGAGGAAAAAACAATGATTTAAATACTTAAAAGGTTAATGAGGTTGGTTTGGGGTTCTTTGAATGTTCATAGCTTATTGAATATGGTTAAGCGACAAGCCTCCTTCATTATATACATGAATTTCCTGTTTCTGTTTGTTTTTTACAAGAGACATGGATGTATTCCATAGATCAGTTGGTGGCATTTAAAAGAGATTGGTTTTGGGGCCCTTCATTTTGGTCATTTGGGGAAGATTCCGCAGATGGTATAGGAATAGTGTTTAATTCATATGACTTCCAGTTACACAATTTGATAGATCTAATACCAGGAAGGGTCCTGATTATCGATGGGAAGTGGCAAGGGCTAAGCTATAGGTTTATCAACATTTATAACCCCCAAACAAAAGCAGGTAGAGTTAATTGTCTTAAATCAGTACAGCCTTTTTTATTAACAACAGTTAGAGTATTATGGGGGGGGGACTTTAATTGTCCCATTTCGACCCATGCTAGTAAAAAAAATAAAAAAACATACTGTGACTCTAATGCTTTAAGTAAAATTATAAAAAGTGCTGGACTCTTGAACTGTCATAATGCTTTACAGGTTGGAGAAGGTTTTTCGTTTAAAAAGGGGAAGAGATTTTCTCTAATAGATCATATGTTAGTGTCACCTAATATGCAAATAGAATCTTTTAAAATATTTCCTAGTGAATTCTCGGACCATTCCTTTCTATTAAGTTCTTTTAGCTTTTCAGACAGGCAAGAAAAAGGCTAGTTAGATGGAAACTCAATAACTCCTCATTAGAACTCCCTTATATACAAGCTGGGGTGAGATACCTATTAAGAGCCAGGTTATCAGTAGCCTTTTATATTCAGATTTGGGAGATTGGTGGTTAGAGACTAAATCGGACTTAAGGAAATGGTTTAAATTGCAAGGAGTTAGAGCAAAGAATGACAAATTCCTGCACTATTTAGGTTTAAGACAACAATTACAGAGGCTTATGACTATAGCTTATTCTTCTAGGATGGATTACTCAGAACAAATTGCTAATCTTAAAGAAAAAATGAAAGAGTTTCAGTATGATAGAGGAAAACCATGCAGGCCATTTTAACTAATGGAATTAAAAATCACCCATTGGGGATCCATTCGAAATGTGTAAACAGGTAAGAGATTCTATGAAAATGGAGGAACTCAAAGATTCAGATGGTAATTTGGTATCCTCTGTGGCCCAACTAAGAGAAGTGATTGTAGAACATTACACGCTCTTTGAAGCCTCTTGAAACAATCCCAATTCAGCTATGGTCGCCTATTTAAAAGATATTTTAGTTCCAGTTAACCTAGTTGGGAGATCGGAGGTATGGGAACCTATCACTCCAACAGAGATTTCAAGCTCCATTAGGTTATTGAAACTAAATATTTCCCGGAATAGATGGGATTTCCAATAACTTTTATAAATTATTTTCAGACTAACTTAGTCAGTGCCTATGTCTCTTATTTAGGTTTTTTAGACAAAGCTACAATCTATCCCTCTTTACAGAAGGGTTATTGATTTATATATTTAAGTCAGGGATAAGCAAAACATTACTAACTGGAGACCAATCACTCTTTAAACTCTGATTATAAAATCTTTACTAGTATTTTAAATAATAGGCTGAAGAATTTAGCTAAAGAAGTTATTTCACCCTTTCAATATTGTGGGTTACCAGATAGAAGAGTCCAGTCTGCTCTGATGTTGATTCGAGATGTAACTGAGTATTTTACTGAGTTAGGGTCAACTAGATGCTTAATAGCAGCTGACTTAGAAAAGCCTTCGATAGAGTTCATTTGCCGCTCCTTTTCCTTACCCTTAAGCATTATGGGAGTTCCAAAGCAATTAGTGAAAATAATTGAGAAATTATATGATAATTATACAGTAATTCCATATTTAAAAGATCAGAAGGCGGAAGGTTTTAAGTTAACTACAGGAGTTAGACAGGTTGCCTCTAAGCCCTCTTCTTTATATTTTCGCCTAGACCCCTTTTGCAAACGATAGTTTCGAGACAGATTTGGAAGGGTGTTACAGTGAATGGGCAGAGGATTTGCATTTAAGGATACAAGCCTATGCTGATGATTTAGTAGTATACTTGGAAGATAAGGCCTCAGTAATTATTTGTGACTGCATTTTGAGGCCTTTGCAAAGGTATCAAATGCAAAAATAAATTTAAATAAAACAAAGGGATTATTTATTGAGCTACTGGTGCTGAGGAAGTGTGTCAGAGGGTATTAACATCTCCCGGAAACCTCTTAAAATATTAAGGATATTGTTCGGTTCCCAGAACATGCCTGTTGAAAATTGGGAAGATGTCATTATTAAAATAGAGAGAAAGGTTAATAGATGGAAACAGTGGAAATGACCAAATTAAAAAGGGTTCAGGTAATCAAGCAATTTCTTCTTCCAACAATACAGTATGTGGCGATGATTTTCCGCTTCCTGTGTTTCTTGAGACTAGAATATATAGTGTGTTTTTTCAAATGTTATGGGAAATCGCTAAATCCTGTTAAAAGGAGCTATACGATTTAATGAAAAATAAGGTGGTTTAGGAATGGTAGACCCAGTGATTTTTGTGCATGCTTTGTTTTATCAAACTCAATTAAAGAAGGGTTAAAAGTAGAACTAGAGGCAGTAGAGTCATGGAACTTGAAAACAATGGGTAAATACTTTAAGAATTGGTACACTATAGCCCCTAAACTGAATCGCTACTTATATATTCCATCATATTTTAGGCCAACGGCAGAAATTGTTCAAATGGAAAACACAGAAACAGGTAATTCTGAATAACAACATGAAGGGCTTTATCATTTTCTAATGTCGTTGACTCTTCCTCAGAACCAGGATTTAAAAATTGTCCTATGACTTTAAATTCTAGTGTATTAGCTCAATTAAACTGTAAGAGGATGCCTCAAAACAATGGAGACGAGTGGCTGATCTTTTACTGGACACTGAATGTCAGAGGAAATGCTAGTACAAGGTTTTACAGGAAAGATTGTGCCCATACTTGGATTGTATTAATGTAGAAGAATCGATGGAACATTTTTTTCTTAGATGTTCATATGCGACGGTTTATGGTCATACCTAGAAAAGCTTTGGGGATTTAAATGGTTATGTAATATGTCTTATGAATTTTGATTCTAGGATGTTATCCCAAGAATTTGCCTGAATTTCAACGAAGAAACATTATCCTTATTTTTGGGATGTCTAAGATATTATTTATGGCAAGCCAGGGTTCAATGGGTTCTTTATCAAAAGAGAATGCCTTACTCTTGTGTAAGTAGGTTAGTCATCAAGGAGCTTATACTGATTTATACACAGGACGCATCAAGAGTGACCCCAGGAACTTTACGTAAATGGTGGAAAGGTTTTCTTCACTTTATTAAGTTCAAATAATAAGAGTTAAAAGTGGACTGGATATTTGTTAATAGTTTACTTCTCATGATTTTTTGTGTTCTCGTAGCGTTTACAATGTAATACTTGCACATCTCTTTGATTTTGTTATGTTATGGAAAAGTGTTGTTCTATCGATTATCCTACTTTAAAGTGTTGCTGTTTATGTTTTTTTATGTCAATAAAAACACCCCTACTCTTTTCGATAAGTGCCATGGGATCTTTAACATCCACCTGAACTACCACCAATCCAGGCAGATGGGACCTCGGTTTAACGTCTCATCCGAAAGACAGCACCTCAGAAGTGCAGCACCCCTCTCATGCTGCACTACAGTGTCAGTACTGGGATATTAACCCAAGTGCCAGATGTGGGAACTGAACCCACAGCCCTCTGATCTCCCGGCCTCAGAGGCGAGTGTGCTACCTACTGAGCCACTGACACTGCACTGTATACCCATGCGATAGTACCCCTTCAAATTCTCGGTATTGATTTTATCTTATTTTTAGGCTAGGTATCTTAGGGGAGGGAAGGTTATTGGGGGAAGTTGGGGGGATATATGTTTACTTGTGCAGCTAAATACAAGATGTCTGGTTTTGCATATCATGTAATGTATATTTTTATTGTGCAAGTGGATGCAATAAAACTTATTAAATTTAAAAAAAAAAATGAGTCACAAAAGTCATAATGTTAAACACACTCATGCTCATATGGAATAACAGCTGTGTCTTCAGAATATTCTTGTCTATATTGGTAGTACGCAGTTTCCAGCACATGTGGATTTAAACAAACTGGTGCAAACCCCCCCGTGTGTGGTTATGCATTCCATGCTTTCTCCTTCTGTGTAGGTCTCATCCTCTCATATTCTTGTCACAATCTGCTGAATCTCATGACAGCAACGATTGTTCTGGATATCATCCATTTGAGTACATTTGTTACATGTGCACCTGAAATATTAAAAATGACAATGTCGTATGTAATTTATAACTATTAACACCAAACAACATTTCTTTAATCTGTTACAGAGTAGTAATACAGGCTGAATTTTCAATGTCCAATGTCAGACGTGGCCGCTTGTGGCAAAAGGTGTTTTGTACAACCCTTGCAGCTGAAAACAGTAGTGGTGAGGTACAAGTTAGCTTGTGGAAGATGCCTGCTTTCATACTCCCTTAAATTGTATTGTATCCACTGTCTATTTTTACCACATTCTGGCATCTGACACGGCCCCTCTGCACACAATCACCATAGCTGGGCATTGAATTGACTGTCGCAGCGCCTACTGTATTAGGTGTAATTACAGACTGGGTAAAGAGTAGGATCAGCCAGTTCGCTGATGACACAAATATTTGTGCAAAAGTAGTCAGTGATGAGTCACAGGGGTCATGAAGGTACAGTAAACTGGGCATGAAGTTTTGGACTTGGTTAAATTTTTTAAAACAATAAGCTGGGAACATTGTTTATGCAGGAGTAGCACACTAAGTCAAAGCTTGTTTCCAGATGTGACCTGGGAGCACAAGGAAGCTAAGTGATCACACAATATGCACCTAGCCACCTGTGATATTCAAACCCAGGTCTCCAGCTCTGCAGCTCAGAGCCTTAATCCACTGCGCTATAGTGGCTCCATACTTATTTTGCAGTGACATCTACTGTGAGTTAATGTACCCACCTGTAGTGGCTCTCAGTCAATGAGAGGCATCCTAGAATCAAGCCCATTTTCTAAACAGTAGCAATGACCATTTACATGAACATTATTAACTAATAATGTAACAGTTTTGCCACCAGTACAAAGCCAGCAATGGACAAACCATTCATCCTGCCGCCACCTAGCATTTTCCATTTTTTCTCTCTTTCATCCACATTGCCAGGGTGCATATATAACCATGCAAGTGTGGAGGCATTCACATGTGCTTTGCCCCACAGTACCCTTCATTAAGTATGAGGCCTCACTGCACCGACCATTGGCCTCTACCATTGGGCAGTCATTTGGCAGGACTCTCAAGAGTGCAACTTGAGATATTAGTCTGAGGTACATACAACAGAACATACCAGTCTGTGTTATTTAATCTCAGCCTTAGGTCATCATCATCATCAGAGTCCTCTTGCTCCTCATCTCTGTGATCTACACACACTCTTCAGGGGGTTCAAACCTATAAGGTGTTATGGTAAATATGGAAACAGCATCAGATGTCCCTTCATCAATGCTGCTACCTTCATCATCATCACTGTCCTGTTCTGCTGTGGTGACATTGTATACATCCTCATTGTCAGAGGATGGCAAGTCGCTTGAAGACCCGGATTCACTGTCCATCAAATCAATATCCATTTACTGTGAAATAAAAATAAATTTTTGGGTTAATCAGAACAATAAAATATGACAGATTATCACCAGCATAAAATAAATGAAACATATGTAAGGGGGTATGTACCTGACAATAGTGATCCTGTTTATATACATACTAATTAATCATACTGCTAATTTCAACCAATCGGCATAAAGAATACAAAATTCTTCATTATTTGCACAGTAAAAGGAAATGAGAAAAAGTAAAAACTGATTTCTACAATGAATCAAGTGTGTCTAACTGATTCTCACATCATTTTTTAGTTTCAAACAAAAAATGTCAGATCGCAGCATTTAATAAAATTCAAAAAACAAGTTTTTCAACCATATTTCATTTTGTTCACATGTTAAACATCAAATGATGGTGAATCCATTTATTTATTAGCACTTTAAATCCCAAAATAGGATAGACAAAAGATTACCCAATCACACTATGTCTCACATGCAAACGCACACACACACACACGCACATGCGTAACCCGGCACCTCCCCAATTAAGGTTTTATCAGGCGGCATGTACCTGATAATAGTGATCCTGTTTATTTACATACTAATTAATCATACTGCTGATTTCAACCAATCAGCAAAAAGAATACAAAATTCTTCATTATCTGCACAGTAAAAGGAAATGAGAAAAAGTTAAAACTGGTTTTCTACAAGAAATCAAGTGTGTCTAACTGATATTTTGTTTTGTTCGCATGTTAAACATCAAATGATGGTGAATTCATTTATTTATTAGTACTTTAAATGCCAAAATAGGTTAGACAAAAGACTACCCAATCAAACTATGGGCCAGATATTCAAAACTTTGCGCCGGGCAAAAAACGTTTGTGCAGGTTTAGTGCGGGATTAGCGCGGGTCTGCTATATTCAAAAGGCCAAACAGCACTGGCAAACTGCATTAGCTCTGGGCAAAATTATAGTGTACGCAAGGGGCAAACTGACATGAATACAGGCGCAATGATATATTCAGTGACTAGCACCATGCTAAGTGGTTTTTCGCGACTTAGCACGACACTTAGCATGGTGCACATTACCACCCAGGAAAAGCTTGTCTTAACCCTGGGCAATCAGCTTTGCGCAACACTATGGCTATGCATGGTGTTTACGTGGGTTTAGCGTGGGTTTTGAGCGACCGGAAAAATAAATATGACAAATAGATAAAGCCAAACATAGAGGAAGCATGCTGCTAATTGATGGCATCACAATGATGCCATCATCTGCCACCAGTCCCAGCCATGCCAGGCAGTAAGTGGTGACCCTGCCACCAGTGGACAGCATGGCAGTGTGGCCATACAGCACACACCTGCGGACCGCACTTCTGTGGACACCAACAGATGCCAGCACACACATGCAGCACTGTGGGCATGGAGGATGTTGAGGGGAGCATGCATGGGTGGCGAGGCTGTGCTACAGACCAGGTGTGGCCACAAGACTGGGACACATCATGCAGTGCACATGGGCCAGTATTGGGAATACCCCAACACCAGTGTGCCTTTTGGATAATATATGCCCCCCCCCGGCCACATACCGCACAGCTGTACAACTGCCATAGCACACAAAGCCAGAAATGTACATTTCACAGTGAGCATCCCATGCCACAGGTGCAGCATCTGTGGGTCACACAACAGCGTAACAGTAATGTCCAGTGTCAGTAAACCACCAACAGGTTGGGCCTCTCACTGTGTATAGTGCAGTCATCATCACTGCCCTACACACCATAGGCATTGCTGTGTCCACACACTACTGGCCCCCTGGATACTGTAGTTTCTGCTGTGCACTGTAGCATGACCTACAATGTGACAGTTGCATGCAGCACCACCACCATCTGTGCCTATGCTGTGTTGTCCCAGTACAGCTGCAGGCAGCAGCACATGTGGAAGTAGTGTTCAGAACTGTATAATATTCCCCAAGCTGTTTGCGCAGCGCTAACACGTTTTCGGGGGTTTAGTGCAGGGCTAAACAGTTAGCCCGAAGCAAACTGCATGCAAATCAGGGCATAATGAGATGCTAATCTGGATGTTTGCCCACAGACTACCTAAGTAGGCTCATTTGCATGTCACTTTTGAATATGGCAAGTTTGGCGCCAGGCAAAGCGTGTTTGTATGCGCTAAACCCATAAATGTGTCTGCGCTAACAGTTTGGGGAATATTTACAGTTTTGCACACTGTACTTTCACATATGCTGCTGCGTGCAGCTGTACTGAGTCACGCATTTGCTGGCACACATTGGCCACATAGTTCATCTCTACCTACCTTCACATCTCTGTGCACTGTGTTGCTGTTGTGGTTTGCACTTCCTGGTTGCCATATTCAGAGCTGTCTTATTCCAGGGCTAAGTCTGCCCTGCACACCCAGCCCAGTTTGCCCAGCCTCATTCCCATGCTATATTCAGAAGCTGTTTGCCCCAGGCTATTCCTTTTGAATATGGCTTGTTTTGTGCTCCGGGCTAAGTTTGCTTGCCGGGCAGTGCTAATTTAGACCCGGGGCAAAGTTTTGAATATCTGGCCCTATGTCTCACACACACACACACACACACACACACACACACACGCGCGTAACCCGGCGCCTCTCCAATTAATGTTTTTTATCATGGGGTATGTAACTGATAATAGTGATCCTATTTACATGCATACTAATTAATCATACTGCTGAATTCAACCAATCAGTATAAAGAATACACAATTCTTCATTATTTGCAAAATAAAAGGAAATAAGAAAAAGTAAAAACTGGTTTCTACAATACATCAAGTGTGCCTTACTGATTCACACATATTTTTTTTAATTTCAAACAAAAAATGTGTACTGACCAATCAGATCGCAGCATTTAATAAATTTCAAAAAATCTTTTTTTCAACCATATTTCATTTTTTTCACATGTTAAACATCAAATGGTGGTGAATTCATTTATTTATTATTACTTTAAACCCCAAAATAGGATAGATGCTATCATGTGTTTAACAAAAATTAATGGACTTCAAACATTTTGTTTTATCTTTTTTTTATCTTCTTTTTGGTTATTTTTCATTCTATTCATTTGCAAAACATCTATTAAAAATAAAAAAATTAAGAATGGGACACATTTAAGAGACATATCAAATAATAAAATATAGCCAATCAGATTAAAGTACTTAAAAAATAACTTTCATTGCTATATTTCGTTTCATTCTTTTATAAGATATGTTTTAAAATTAAATGTTAAGACAGAAGGAGTCATTTAAGAAAAATTTATAGAGTGAGACAATGGCACCTTTATTAAAATATAAACAAGACTTACAGCTGGATCAAACAAATGATACGTTATAAATATATCAGTTAGGACCATAACAAAAATTGAGTGAAATGTTTATTAAAGACAAACAGAAAAAACAACAAACAAATAAATTGCTGCTTCCAGTTTATCTTGCTGGTAGTAGGTGAGAACATTTGCCATGGATTGGACTTAAACCAGTGAACAACATGTTCAACTTACATTACTTGTAATAGAAATCGGACACATTTATGGAGCACGCACACATGATAAAACATCAGATACAAAACAAGATCATGCCTATGATGTATGCATGTCTGTAGCATTTAAAAAAAACACAAGGGGGTAACAGCATAAATAGTAGTGTGCTCAGTGTGAAGCTACGCGCGTGTTCATAAGCAGAATCTTGACAGGGAAAAAAAACTGTCCCATTCACAGTGTGGAACATCTTGATTTACAGGGCAGTGTTACACAGGCTCATCGGGGAGAAATTCGCAACTGACACAGACAGGAGATAGATTCAGTTGCAAGGTGCCTGTCAGTTTATTTATAGAGCAAGCACAAGCAAGAAAGCCGTCTACCCGGACAAGTAAATTAACCGGCTGCTGGCACATTAAATCAAACAGGGGGCCAAAGATCAAGAAGTGAGTAAAGATATGCCAATAGAGGGTAACTACTACTTCTCTTCTGACAGGCTAAGGTCTCGGAGTATTTTCAGATGTGATCTGAGGGGAGACTTCCAAGCTACATAAGGCAGCTAATTAAAAGTCATTCAGAAAGTTTTGCCAAGTTAATTTAACTCCTTTAGCATGAAATTCAGACCTAAACAGTGTGATGCTGCAGGCTGGAAGGCTGTCACCTTATGAATTACCTCAGATGCAAATGGAAAAATTACCGTTTTTTGACGCGGGTGACAGCTTGCACTTACAGTAGAACAAACTCAGCACAGCAAAGGAAGCAGGGATAGACTGAAACAAGAGAATATTTATGATCATACAACTTTATTTCAGACATAAAAAAAATCCTCTTTTAAAGAGGAACTCACTTTGTAGTGTTTCCTTTTTTCAGCTGGTATTCAGCAGGCTCCAGGCAATCGCTCTCTCTCTCTCTCACTCTCTAAGCTGGTGACTTTCACTTAGAGAAAACGATTCAGCCTGGTTCACGCTGCTACTGCCTATCAGACACTGCCATGACCTGGAGGGGCACGTTCACAGCCCCTGTCACGAATGAGCGCTGGGCACATAATTGAAAGAGCACGCCCATGAAACGTCAATTAATACTGTTACTGATGTCAGGTCAGCACACGGTCCATGGAGCAGTTTCTTTTTTTAAAAAGTAGCTGGTCTTTTGCTTTAGGCAATCGCTGTCACTGCCATGTACATGATGTTGGGGTTGACAACATTACCAGCAGAAACAGATTCCAAGCTGTCCTCAGCACTATTCAAAGGTAAAAACCTGAAAAGAAAAAAAATGAAAGTTAGTGGATATCTGCTCTTTAAGTGATCACATGCTTTGTGATATAGTGTTCTGTGTTTCCATTTTAGATATTTCTATCCATTTTTTAAAGTAAATCTTTCATTTTAAAAGACTGCCTGGGTGTGTCTCCCAAGATCTTTCTTTTGCATGTGATGTATGTAGGGTTAAGACTGACAGCTGTTCATAAGCTTAATGGTGTTATCAGACTGGGAAAAGGTAAGAATATACCTAAGGTCTTTTACAGAGTTTTAAGGGTTCATTTAGGATACCTGGTTAGGTGCCCTTAGGCAAAAGATATCTGGCACCCCCCCGAAGAGCAGATTATCTGAGCCTGTACATTTGGGCATGCTAGTATAAGGTTCACAGTTTGAATCCCCCCCAGAACTTGAGACCAAAGGTGATTCGGACCCACAAGCAGACAGGAGGGTTACCCTGTTCTGTTATCTGTTCACAATATTGCACTCGGAGGTTGGCATAGTGAGAGTAGAGGGCCTGTCCTACTGAGTGGGTTGGAGACACCACCAACCAATAAAATGAAAGCAAAGTAATAACAGAGGCAAACATAGGGGGCATAAATTGCATGATAAGCAACACTAGCCCTGTCCCTTGCATCATATAAAAAACATTACTATAAGTCATTGAGCTGGTGCCACTCACAGAAATTTACACTGAGTTGTACACTGGCAGCAGCAGACAGCATATGAGCTGCTGCTTAGAACTGCACCATGCTAGCTTGCACGTTTTTTTAATTACTCTCACAAGGGCTCCTCCAGTGAGCCTCCAGGAAGTCATTGGCCCTACACACAGGCATAGTTTGCGTAATGGGAAATACGACCCTGCTTCCAGGCCCACCTTAGTGTAATATGGTCTGCCCAAACAACAAAGTTCCAGTTGCGATATTGGTTCCTGGTCTATTTGTCAACTGCTCCTAGTTGCAACTTGCAATCACATCAGTTTGTTGGGGTTACAACAATGCCTGAATCTTGTCTATCAGCATTAAAAATTCATGTACTTCTGGACAGAATGAATGGAAGATTTAAGCTTTGCAGTTGCAGGGGGCTGCATGACCATTTTGAGGTTTTTAAGGGTGGAGTTTTCCACACTTTCCAAAAATATCAAGCTAAAGGCATCACATTACCATTGGTTCTTACAAGTACAGAATTTTCTCTAGTCCCTAGGACAGCCCACTACACAAGGTAGTAAAATGTAAGTATGGTGTATTATTGTAAAGCAGACTATAACAAGTCATGTAAGACTAAAGTTTATTTCCCACCTTTACAAGGCCTTCTCATATAGTACCCACAGCTTATTTGGATTTATTCCAACATAGATGGTGCATTTAACTTAATTTACATTATACAAAATACAGAAGCAAACAGGAGCAAACTCTATACCTACCTTCACAGGTCTACATTCTCCCCATTCTGTATAAGATATCACTAGACGGTACCTGCTAGATATTTCCATATCCTCGAAGTCCAATTCAAGAATGCCTCTCAATATACAGCAAAGAGTTGAAGGAGCTCTGGGCAGCTGAATGGTACACATAGCCACATTTTAAGGGACTGCCTTGGTTTGCATTCATTTTCAATTGGTTGGGGGGGTGACCCATTTTGTTAGGGCTGCAGTTGCTTTCACAGAATATTGTTATTTTTGTTTTTCATGCCTTGCCCACCGTCTTTACTACTTTGCTATATTATCTTTGAAATGAAATGTTTACTTCTGAAAAAAACAGTGCTACTGAGCCAGCCTGTCAGCGTAGGATTGGCACTACCACTTGCGATGCTGGTGACACAGGTTCAGAAGCGAGCCTGGGTTGTTGGGGGCTGGCTAGGGGAGAAGAGATTGAGCATCCAGGAGGACACTTTCCTTCCCCAGAGAGGGAGGGTCCCCTCTGTTGATGCCACACTGCCCCCTGTTTGCATGGGACAGCTGGGCTTGTCATGATTAGGGGGTGTGGGAGGAGTCATGCTGGCTGCATACACACTTGCAGCCCTCATCTGTGTTCCCCCCGAGGGCTGGTAGAGAAATGGAAAAACGAGTAGCCCTGCACAGAGATGACAGTCCCCTGACACCAGCAGAATCTGCTGCCTGCCTTCTGGGTGGTGTCCCCACAAAACGGAGAAAGCTTGAGGGTTAGGTGCTCATCCCATCCCCGTCTGAGGGATAGGCCAAGGCTCATTGGGGTACAGCACGTTAGAAGTGACAGGTAAGGGGGATTGCTGAGTTGCCTTTTGGGGACCTGAAGGAGTATGGGCAGAGTGAGAACTGAGCATAAATAGAAATTCCAAAAGAAAGAAGAAAACAACAACAGTATTACTATGACTTGACAGACTTCTAATGAGCCTCTATTGGAATTGTGGCACAAAATAATGATGACTTTAAGGAGAGGTGGGACCCATGGATGCACTGTATAACTTTTTTTCTGTGATTGGTGTATGCTTTCTGGCCAATCAATACTTGTCTTCTTACTTCTGATACATTTTCTTTCATTTCTGTGATACTTGCCTACCGCCATTCTAGGTTATCAGTCCATTTACTGTATATTGAGCTGGTTTTACTATTGTATTTTCACTTATTTAGTGTGAGAACCAGAAATATGTATGCCTATAGTATTGTATTATCCTAGTCTGTATTTTTCTGGCCTGGACCATTTATCTGATTCTGTACCAGACCAATATTGATGTGCTCTTGCTTCATAGCCTGGTTTCCTGGCAAGTTCTGTGTCTATTCTGTGTTTTAAAATGTATAAATAAAGAACCTGTAAAAAACTGGTGGGGAGTACAAGTGTTGTCACTTGTAGTACACCAAACACTGAAAAAAGGGATGGACTCCTAATTTGCACGTGTATGTGAGCTATATTGAAAGGAAATGGTATGGTATGGTATTTATTTATTATAGTGCCCTTTGAAAGACCCAAAACACTTTACAATAAAATAATAGCAATGCAATAGAATAAATACACTAAATAAGTAAATACATATGGAGAGAGAAATAAAACAGCAAAAAGACATGCAGTTTCAGCCAGGGTAGGCTTGCACAAAGAGTCACTTGTGATCCTCCATTCTGAAGTGGCCTTCTGAAGTTATTTGTCAGTTATTAGGGAGGGGGGACTCCAGAGAATTGGGTACTGCCGCTGAAAAAGCCTTGACCCTGCAGTTTTAAACCTGGTGTGGTCAGACAGCAGCCATAGGTCTGTTGCATGGAGGTCTCTACCTTGGCAATAGGGGGTCAACAGCTCAAATAGCTAATGGGACCAAGACCATTTAGTGCCTTAAACACCAGAATAATAACTCTGTATTGGATCCACTGCTTCACCAGCAGCCACCCAGTGTAACTCATGCAGCATGGGCATGACGTGGTCTTCGATACAGAGCTCAGACACTGCACTGCAACATTTTGTGTCAAAGTGTCAGAGCAGGCTATAAGGTACATCCAGTGTACATTACAGTAGTCAAGGCATGAGGATACAAACGAATGCACCAAGGTTCTTATTCTGCTAGACTCTAAGATGGGGAGCAACTTGGCAATGTTATTAAAATGTTAAAAGCATATCTTGACTGTGGGCAATACTGGGGGTCCAGGGTCAGTTCTTCATCAAGAGTTACCCAAAGTTGTCTAACCACCCTCCCAGCCACATTCTTCACATTGTCAAAGATTAACAGGCTAAGGCTACTTTTAACAGTAGACAGCTGTCAATCTGAACCAACCAAGGTAATGCACCTGGGAAACAAAAACCCAGGGGAAGAGTACACAAAGGGGGGTGAGATACTAACAACAACAAAAATGGAAAGGGACCTGGGGGTAGTCATATCAGATGACCTAAAGGTGGGCAAGCAATGTGAGAGGGCAGCAAGGAGGGCTGGGGGGATACTGGGATGCACAGGGAGAGGCATCACCAGTAGAAAACAGGAAGTTATTATCCCTCTGTACAGACAGCTGGTGAGACCCCATCTGGAGTACTGTGTGCAGTTCTGGAGACCCAGTCTCCACAAAGACATAGACAGGATGGAAGCTGTCCAGAGGAGGGCAACTAAAATGGTGCAGGGTCTGCACCGGAAGACATGTGAAGAGAGACTTAAGGAGCTTAATATGTATAGCCTCGAGGAAAGGAGGGAGAGGGGGGACATGATAGAAACTTTCAAGTACCTCAAGGGAATCAACAAAGTCCAAGAGGGTAGCATCTTTCAAAAAAAGAGGTGTGCAAGAACAAGAGGGCACAATTTGAAGATAGAGGGGCGGCTCAGAGGTAATTTAAGGAAGTATTTTTTCACAGAGAGGGTTGTGGATGCATGGAACAGCCTTCCAGAGGAGGTTGTGGAGTCAAAATCAGTGGTGGAATTCAAGCATGCATGGGACAGTCATAAGGCAACTCTGGGGGGTGGGGGTAAGAAGAAGTAGGCTGCTGGTTAACTAGGATCTGCAGCTTATCCAGTAGGTAGGGAAATGGGCAGACTGGGTGGGCCAAGCGGTCCTTATCTGCCGTCAAATTCTATGTAACCAAGAACAGCTCTGTTTTACTAGGATTTGGAGCCAGCTAGTTGGAGGCCATCTAGTCTTTTATTTCTGGCAGGCACTGTTTGAGAAGCATAGCGTGATCACTGTGACCCTAGCCAGAAGCAAAGGAGAAGTACAGCTGGATATCGTAGTGTTAGCAGTGATATCAAACATTCTGATGATTTTTTAAATGGCATCATGTACATGGTGAACAAACTGTGGAGAGGAACAACCCTTGAGGAACTCCAAAATCAACAGCAACTGGGAGAAACAGGAAAGGACCCATTGCCACTGAATGTTCTCTGTTGGCCAGAACTGACTGAAACAATGATAACACATACCTTGATAAACCTGTGTAACACCTCCTCACAGGCAATGGTTGGGTTGTTACTTCAGTATGCCTGCATTAACGTTGACTGTTATAGGGTTAGCTACAGTGCTGGATTAGTCCTTTATCATGTGGTGGGGCACACTGGGAAGTGGAAGAGTCATTTACTCTAGGTCTGATCAGATTGGAGTTGGAAATAGAGTAAGCAACATCAAGACCCAATAGAGATCCCATCGGGGGTCTACCGAATGCCAGTGGAATGGAAGTGGCCTAGGAGTAGAGATCCCAAATGCTTGTCAGCAGGCACAGCGAGGAGTAAACCATGTGAGAGAAGACACAGAGAAATGTATTTTCCCCAGGTAAAAGCAGGGGATTGCTTGGGATGCCATCATGCATCCTCTGCATGAAGAAAGGACAGGAGTAGCTGATTAGGGAGCCCAGTAGGAGTGGCAGCATAATGGATGTGGTCCTCACCAATGGGAATAGCATGGAAGAAGTTGGAGTGGGGGTCAGCCTAGGTGCAAGCAACCATAATACAGTGAGCTTCAGGGTCAGGACGGGAAACAAAGCAAGTGAAACAATCACAGAGGTCCTGGACTTCAATCAGGTGGATTTTCCCAGAATGAGGAAGATATTCAGGAACAAAATGGAGGGGAAGGAGAAAATAGGAGACATGGAGGAATTATGGAATTCAGTTGGGGAGGTTACTAAAAGCCACTGAAATCTGCATAAGGAAGGTGGAGAAGAGCAGAAGAAAAAAGAGGCCACTTTGGTTCACCAGAGAAGTGAAGGGGGCAATAGGGGAGAGAGAAAAAGGGCATTCAGAGAATATAAGAGGACACAGGGAATGAAGAAAGGGAAACTTTCAGGGAGAAGCTGAGGGTGGTAGGGTAGAGTATTAGGAAGGCGAAAGCAGAAACAGAGGAGAGAATTGCAAAGCAGGTCAAAAGGGGATAAGACTTTTTTTGATATGTAGAGGAGAGAAAAAAAAGCAAGGCAGGGGATAGTAAGGGTGAAGGGAAGGGGGAGTACAAGTGGAAGGGGACTTCAGGAGGGTGGAGGTACTAAATACTGTACTCACTTCCGCTCGGTCTTCATGGGGGAAGGGCAAGGGGAATGAAGGGGACTGGTGCTAAGGAGAGGGGAAGGGATGACATTAGGATGGATCCTAGCCTGATCAGTGAGGACAGGGTCAGAGAGGAATTAGGTAAGTTGAGGGTAGACAAGGCTATGGGTCCAGACGCCCTGCATTCTAGGGTACTCACAGACTTGTAAGCAGCAGACATTCACAGTCTTTAGTCCAGCTGGACCATATACCTCTTCAGTAGGGGCTACACCAGCATAATCCTGAAGACAGCCAATGAGTACCCGGAGATCTACCATGTTATGTGTTTTTTTGTAAAATACTGTTTTTTATTACGTGACCATAAAACAATACATGAACATTTCATTCACATTGGTAATTAGACTGGTGAATAAGGAATCATAGACAGGAAGCATCACAGGGGCACAGGCACAAAGGGGTAATGGCTGGCCAATACATCATCACCATATTTGGCATCATTCTTCAACACTTCAAGGGTTATTACACAGCAGAAGAAATATACAGAAATCCGACAGACTACAGTATATGAATATCCACATACTCATGAATCTAGCACCTTATACTGGGAACCTATTTTTTCTAGGGTTGATTCTAGGGGTCCCCAAATAGTATCATAACTATATTGAGTAGTCATCACCCCTGTACTATATCCATTCAATCTTCATACTGCCTAGAAGAGCATTGTTCCATTAAGCAGTGGAAGGGCTAGTTCTTTTTCCTATGGTGATAACCCATTGCCAGATTGGATAGCCATATGCTTTGTTCCCTGTCCCTTCCCCTCTGCCTCCAAGCAGGATTTGCTCGCTCCTGGTGTTTACTGGTAGAGTACATCAGTAATTTTGATAGCAGGAATGCTATCTCTGCCCAGTATGGCTGGACTTTGGGGCTAACCCTTTGCCATATGACAAAAGGTTCCACAGCTGTGGAGCATCTGGGGTAAGCATCTGAGCTAGAGCAATCTGCCTTATGGGCTAAGTAGGGGTGTGGTATACACTATGCATAGAGCTAGGGCCCAGGTTATGGGATCCACCATCTCACTCTGGGTTCACAAACACTCCTCTTATGAAGATTCTGGAGACACCCCTTTGTCATGCTGGATAAGAGTATGTACCATTGTCCAAGACCTGAGAAAGGGGTAGGGAATGTACCTAATTACCCCTTAAGTGAAGGCCAGTGAAAGAAGGGATGGCATAATCTCACCAATGATGCCTGCTTCTTCCATAGCCACTCATGCTGGCCCCTCACCACCGGGCACCTGTGCATCTCTGAGAAATGCCAAGTGGGCTTCAAAGTAATCATAATGAAATATGGGGGAGACCCAGTCCTCCCACTTTCATTGGGTGTCACAAAATTCCTTGTCTTGACACTGGCTATTTTACCTGCCCACAAGAAAGTTGTCAAATAACCTCTCAGGATCCTTCCATGTGATGGATGGTATCCACCCTTGCCACCTATGCTTCCAGTGTGGGTACATGGACAGTTAGCCATAGAACTGTAATCAATTTTAGGGCAGGAAGGTAAAGTGCTTTTTTCTAATAATAAAAAATGGAATAAATATAATGGGGCCTATGCACTACTAGGCGGGAAATACACGCCACAGCGTGTATGCCACCTATGCAGCTCTGTACCTGCGGACAGGTGCGCACTGCTGGTATTCAGCAAAGGCCGCCACCTGTCCACAGGCCGGCCCTCTCCCCAACATGCATGACTTCACAAGGTGGCCAGGGGAGGAGTTGTGGATCCAGCCGGGGCTCCAATTGGATGCCCATCCTGGGTCCCTAGTGGATCCCTTGTGCTGCAGGGCACGGGTCCAGGTGCATGAATAGCTTCAGCAGATCCATGAGCCTATGCTCTGTCCATTGGCAAACCACATGGCTGAGTCTCTGAAGCATGGGTGCCATCCACCACACTGCCACAGCTCCCATGAACACATGACAGGCAACCCCGGCACCCTTGCAGCAAGCCCCCCCCCTCACAGAAGTGCCACAGACCCGGACACTAAGTTTCTGTCCATCTTGACCCATTATTGGTCAGTACCCCCACCCCTGCAGTACCAACAACCCTTGCACCCTGTACCTGCATATTTGCTGCCGCAGCCAGATGGCCAGTGGCACAGCACTCCACACACCGCTTCAACCGCTAGCCATCCAAGTGAGGCTGGGAACACACTCCTACAAGTAGGCACCGCAATCCCAGTAGTACTTGGATGACCTGCAGCCGAGGAGGTGTGTGGAGCACAGTGCCGCTGGCCATTTCACAGCACCAACCTGCAGGTACGGGTAGTATTGTCAGTGCTTGCAGGGGGTTGGGGTGCCACTGACTACCAATGTGGGTTGGGGAAGGGCTGGACCAAGGGTTGGGTGTGCAGGTCTGGGGGAAACTATCCAATAAATACATAAATGGAGGTGTGGGGACAATATCCACCATTGTGGGTGATGGCATCCAAGGTGGGGGTGGGGTTGGGAGGCCTGTAGGGGCCAGTACTGGGTAGTTTTTTGGGGGAATGCTTGGCATAACCAGGTCGGGCTGCCACGACCTTGGGGGGTGTCTGGCACCAGCAGTGACAGTCCTGGCAGCACAAGGGTGTGCAGACACTCACCTGTCCAGCTGCCCCAGCCCTCACCATCATCCTAGTGGGCTGGGGCAGCACAGTGGATGTTTTCTGGGTCCATCGTGACTAACAGGGCAAGTACCAGGGGGCACGTAGTAAGTTATGGCAGGATCTCTCCTGTTGTAAGCTGTGCCCTCCTTCACGGCCAGCACTACATGCCTTAGTGCATGGCGCATAGTGCTGGCATGCCCCCAGCCCACCCCTGGCACATTGCGGTCCACAGTGCTGGGGATCAGGTGCATAGCAGTTGTGTGCTCCCCCTTGGTGAATCCCACACAGGGGCACAATGGGTGCAGAGTGTCTCCAAGCTGCACATATGCGGCGTGGTGGCACTCTGCACTGTCATGCATATGCAAGCAAAATGCAAACCACCACAGCTGTCTAAAAAGATTCAGTTGCACATATGGAGGTATGACTATCCCTCCTATGATTAAAGCCATAAATTAAAAATTAATCAACTAAGGCCTATATGAAGAGGAAATATGGAGAACTGCGACAACTATTAAACTAGTTAATATCCTGAATAAATTATACAAACAGGTGCTTAGAGTTCCTTTTGGCACACCGAGTACGCTTGTTAGAACCCAACTTGGACAAGCCAGATTTAAACACCTAGCCCAGGCAAGAGTAATACATTTTTGGATAAAAATTGCTTACTGCCTAAAGGAAAAAAGACACCTTCCCTATACCATAAAGATAACTGATTCTATAAACTAAACAAACTATTTTTTTGTTTGTTTTTTTGTACTTTATTTTAAAACTTTTTCATGGAGAAAATATAATTCCATACATTTGCAATGCAAAATTTCACTTCTCAAAAATGAAAAAAACATGAGAGGAAAATGTAACAATTGATTTTTGAGGGGTTAATAAGAAATAATCAAATGCAACATCTTTTTTCTCCTGCTCCAAGCTTTATGCAGCCCTTCTTTAAGTTTCAATTCAAATAGAACTCATCTTGAGCAAAGATAATGCAAATCAACCAGAAGTGAATCAATAATTAAAGTCTTTCCATTTTAAAGCTTAGAATCAAATATCAAATACAGAGTTCATCCATCATGTTGCCATATGCATATATTGGGTACTATCCACCAATTCCAGGTCCTCCTCCTCATCTTCCTGACGGGAGCCCAAATCTGTAGGGAGGGCCACATATTTTTCAACGTACGAGCGGCATCCACATCACTGAAAAAAATATCGTTACCCTGGAAAGTAATTTTCAACTTAGCAGGAGACTGCAAAACTGCCGTGACTCCTGCTCTCAGAAATTCTGATCTGATCGGAAGAAAATGCTTCCTTCATTTTTGAGTGGTTAAGCAAAAATCAGGATATATATGCATCTTCACACCTTCATATAGGAAGCCCTTTTTGCGTTCATTTGCGCTTAGGCAAGGAACATCTTGGGACAATACGGCATTTGAGAGGTGTGTCACTGCCAAACCAATCACAGCTGAAACTGCAATGGGCTTGGCAGTGTACACCAATGACCAGGCACTCTGGTCATGACACAAGTTCAGCTTTGCTGATGTGGCACATTCTCTAGTTAAAAGAAATGAACCACTCCAATGGGAGTGCTTCATTTCTTTCTGTAGCGGTAACTCCAGCCATGTGCATTACAGTTCACACTAATGTACATGGCTGGAGTTATGGCCACTGAACTCTCTCTCTCCCCATCCTTGCTCCTCTGACCCCCACCCCCAAAGACTTTATCATTAGCCATGATGTGGCTTTCTCTCCCGGTCCTCGCTCCTCTGCCCCCCCTTTCAACATTAGCCACGGTGCAGCTGTCTCTCCCAGCCCTCACTCATCTGCCCCCCACACTTCAACATTAGCCACAGTGTGGCTTTCTCTTAAAATTGACATCCGGGTGCCTAATCCCCATGTTGGCAATACAACCCCCAGCCATGCTGCCACTGAGGAACACTGCAGAGCAGACTCCCAGTGTCCCCATTTCTGTGCCCCCTAGTCCGGGACACTGGGAAGCCCACTCCCAGTCTCCACATATCTATATCCACCCTCCAATAGTCCAGGACACTGGGGAGTCCACATCCAGTGTCCCCAAAAATCATCTGCAAATGTACCTGCTGGGAAAAAGAAAATGATCCCTCAACATCTTTTTTTACCTGAAAAAAAGAAAATGGTCCCTCTTCATCTCCCCCATCCCTCCTCCATCCCAACCTTCCCTCTGTGCACCCACATCCCCGCACCCCACTTACCCCATATTTACCTCTGGAGGTCTGCGACTGTGATCTTCTCTGGACCGGGACATGTCTGCACTCTTCAGAGTCAAACCAGGAACTGAGGAATTAAAGTAAGCACTGTACAATGGCTGTAAGTGGGATTTTCCACTTATGTTGATATCACAGCCATTTTTAGGACTTTTGACCCAACATTTTCAACATGGGGTTCTTGGGACCCCACCCCACGAACACTGACACTGTCATTTTGTTACTCAGTCACAAAAGATGATTTTGTGGTTGCTGAGCGGAACCACCTTTTGGGACAGATTAATGAAATGACAGTGCCAGTGTTCATGAGGGAGGTCCCAAAAAGCCCATGTTGAAAATCTGGTGCAACAAAATCCCCAAAATGACTGTGTTATGAGCATGTGTTGCTCAGTTTCTACGCATGCTCGTAACTTCACCAATTTTTTATATTTTCACTCCAGATTTTTAACATTGCCATTTTTTCACACCTCCTCATGAAGGGTACAGCTGCCATTTTTCACATCCTGCCTGAAACATGTTGTCATACCTGTCTCACAGAATGGCATGGTCACTGTGCGAAATCAACTTTCGGGATGGATTAACGAAATCACAGTGCAGAATTACAGTGCCACTGTTCATGAGGTGGGGTCCCAAAGAGACTGTGTTGAAAATTTGGTTTAAAAATTCCCCAAAATTTGTTTTCTTTTTTTATTTTAGTTTTTGTTGACCAGGAAAGGAGGACTAGACAATTCTGCTTATTTTGAGCCTCATCCTGGGGAGGGGGATACAGATGGATGCCAACTGACACTGAACCAGATTAAGCTGATGGTGGTATTTTTTTTTTAGTGAATAGGGGAAGTTTGGCCTGGACACCAGGAAAATTCCCCTGCTCTTTTCAAGAAGTGCCATGGGATCTTTAACATCCACCTGAACTACCACCAGAACAGGCAGATGGGACCTCAGTTTAATGTCTCATCTGAAAGACTGCACCTCGGGAGTGCAGCACCCCCCCCCCCCATGCTGCACCACAGTGTTAGTATTGGGACTTAATGCAAGTATCTGGTGTGGGGATAGAACTGATAGAAATGGCCATGGTACATGTGTGCATTGAGCAGTTTCTACATAGGCACATAACTTTGTCATTTTTTTATATTTTCACTCCACATTTTCAACATACACATTTTATCACACCACTTCATGAACAGTACAGCTGTCATTTTTCACATCCTGCCTGAAATGTGTTTTAACCCCTCTGGTGCAGGATTGTGCTGTGACCATGCAAAATAAACTTTCAAGACTGATTAAGGGAATGACAGTGCCAGTGTTCAGGAGATGGGGTACCAAACATTCCATGTTGAAAATTTGGTGGAAAAATTCCTAAATGGCCTTGTTACGCAGGTTCATTAAAATCTTCCTACACACATGCATAACTTTGGCAATTTCCAATAGTTTCACTCCAGATTTTCAACATAGCCATTTTTCAACACCACCTCATGAACAGCACAGTTGTAATTTTTCACATTCTGCCTGAAATTTGTTTTTGCACCTGTGGTGCGAAATGGTGCAGTCACTGCGCAAAATCACATTTAGGGGTTAAGTAATGAAATAATAGTACCACTGTTCATGAGTTGGAGTCCCAAAAAGCCCATATTGAAAATTTAGAGTGAAAATACCAACAAACACCCAGGATGTTAGGGTTTCCAACTGTAACATCTCACCGCCCACCCTACAGAGACTGACAGGTGTCGGAGGTGTGCCTTGGGGTAGTTGGCCTTAATGCTCATGCCATACAACTCCCACTCCCACACTGCAGACAGTGACAGGTGTCAGGGTGTGCTTTGGAGTCTTTGCCCAAACGTTCAGCTAGTGGTGGGCGAAGTGAGGAAAATTTGCTATGCAGATTAATCCATGAAATTCTGCCCATTACGCAGAGCGAAATGCAAAATTTCACTCAGCAGAACAATGAAATTTGACCTTCCATGGCAAATTTTCACCTTCTGCTCTGAAATTCCACCTTCCACTGTGAAATTTTGCCTGCAGAACTTGGTAACTTGGTAAGTTTAGACAAACTAGGTCGAGGCCCATTTAATTATCTCCCACTCCTAGTGGGTTTATTTCATAATGTAATGTTTACCATTTAGAAGCAAATAAGCATCCAACTCGCTTTTGAAAGAGTTAAAGGTAGTTGCTTCTGCCACTTGTTTAGGGAGACTATTCCATATAAGGGAAACACTGGAAACAAAACAATTTAAATGTCTACTTGTTTTAGAAAGATTTACAGAAACTTGTTTATCATGAGATCTTGAATTAAAGGTTTTATGGGTCCTAACAATGCTACATTGCTCCATTAATGTTACATTATCCAAGATATGGTACAAAAATAGTAAATCACCTCTAATTCGCCTAAGCTCCAAGGGATACAGATTAAGCATCAGTAATCTGTCCTCATATGCCATATTATGTAAGCCTTTTATAGATTTGGTTAAACATCTTTGGACTCTTTCAACTTTATGTATGTCTTTCTTTAAATATGGGTTCCATATAGGAGAGCCATAATCCAGTATAGGGAGTACATAAGCTTTATAGAGTTTGAGTAAACACTCTGTTTCTCGAAATGAATCCTTTTTTTATTGAGTAAATGATGCCACTACATTTGCCTATCATTTTGGATATATGCATGTTAAAGGACAATTTGGGATCAATCCAAACACCTAGATCTTTTTCTAACTTGCTGCTTTTTAGTTTCTTATTATTTATGTAGTATGAAAACCTAGGGTTATTTTTTCCAAAATGGATCACTGAACACTTCTGTTCATTAAATTTCATATCATTTATATTACCCCATTCTTCTACTAAACTCAGGTTATTTTTTAGTTCTTCAAAATCCCCAATAGTTTTTACTACCCCACCTATTTTGGTATCATCAGCAAATTTAGTTGAGTGAGATTTAACCCCAACACTCATATCACTAATGTACAACCCAAACAATAATGGACCCAACACGGAGCCCTGAGGCACCCCACTAGCTACTTCACCCACCTCTGACAACACACCATTTATACGCACTCTCTGTACTCTATCTGACAGCCAGTTTTCAATCCACTTTATTATAGTTATCTTTATACCAAGTTTGATCATTTTGTTTATTAACTTATGATGGGGTACGGTATCAAAAGCCTTTCCTAGATCCAGATAAATAACATCCATAGGTTTACCTCTGTCTAGATTTACACTAATGAAGTTATAAAAGGCCAATAAGTTTGTGTTACAAGAGAGTCCTTTTTTAAAACCGTGCTGAGTAATATCTTCTAAATTCAGTCTTAGCATATCTTTTTCAATACTGATTTTAATCAATCTCTCTAAAACTTTGCAGCAAACTGGCGTCAAACTAATGGGCCTATAATTGGATAAACATGCTTTATCACCCTTTTTAAGAATGGGTACAACTATAGCTTTTTTCCAATCAAAGGGAATATCGCCAGTAGTGATAGATTTATTGACTATTAATGTCAGGGGCTCTGCTAAGATGTCTGCCAGGTTTTTTCCAGACAATAGAGTCAATATTATCAGATCCTGAGGAAGAAGATGATTTTATCTTGGACAGTTCGGATTTCACAGATTCTTGGCAAATATAGATAGGATCAGAGTTTCTTACACTTTTATTGTTTCTTATTTTAACATTTGGTACCCGATATGTAGTAACAAAATACTCGTTGAACCTATCAGCTATTTCCTTATTATTTTTTATAGTTTTACCATTAATTCTTACAGAGGAAATCCTTTTGCTTTGTTGTTTGTTATTGTTAATATATCCCAAAAAAGCTTTCATATTTTTGTTCACAGCTAATTTATTTTCAAAATTTATTTTACCTTTCTTTATTACAGATTTAAGCAGGCATTGCTGTTTTTTATATTTGATAAGATTTATATCAGTAGGGCGAGTTTTATATTTTTTAAAAGCTTTATTTTTCTTCCTGATTTGTTTTTTTTATGTCTTTGGTGAACCAGTGAGAAATAAATCCCTTACTATTATATGTTTTACAGGTAGGAACCAATTTTGTTATAAGTAATTTTAATTTATTTTTTTAAGTCCACCCACATGGAGTTTACTCCTAATTTACAAAAGGCTTCCCCCCAGACTAGTTTTCCAAAAACAGAAGGTGAAATTTCACCTGCAGAAGGTGAAATTTCACCTGGGTGAAATTCCACCTAGTGCAGAAAAGTTCACAAATTACTTCATGTGGTGAAATTGGCAACTTCGAAGCCACTTCGCCAGCAGAAATTAAATTCACTGCATCTCTACATTCAACCCATTCTAATATACTGCAGCCATCTCAGCTTATTTCCTTATGGAATAGGGTGAGCGTTAGGGTCAAAGACCTCAAGGCACATCGCGATGCCTGTCAGTGTCTGCAGGGTGGGGGTGGGGATGGGGATGGAATGGAGTGAGTGTTATAGCCAATGACAAAAAGGCACACCCCCAATATCTGTTAGTTTCTGCAGCATGGGGGTGGGGGTGGGGCATTAAGGTTGGAAACCCTAATGCCTCATTAAGGAAGTAAATCACAAAGGGATGGTGAACATCACCTATGTTCATTTCAGCAAAGCCTTTGACCCATCCAACATAGAAGGCTGATTAACAAGATGGGTAGTCTGGTCACAGGGTACAAGCTGATAAACTGGATTAGAAACTGGCTGACTGACAGGAGGCAGAGGGTGGTGGAAATAGGATCCAATCCAGGGATAGGGGAGTGACCAGTGGGGTATCTCAGGGATCAGCCCTGGGACCAGTCCCATTCAATGTTTTCATTACAGGCACTGTGGTAGGGCTAGCAGGAAAGGTCTGCATGTCTGCAGATGACACCAACATCTGTGACAGCGTGAATACTCCAGAAGGGGTGGAGAAAATAAGCAGGGACATGGAAAGGCTTGAAAAATGTTGTGAGGAGTGGCAACTGAGATTCAATTCAAAGAAGCACAAAATAATGCACCTGTGAAGAGGGAACCCTGGGTAGAGTTAGAGGATGGGGGGGAGGTGCTAATGATCAGCAAAGAAGAAAGGGACCTAGGAGTTTTCAGTTTTGATGATCTAAAGGTGTCAAAACAGAGCACAAATGTTGCAAGGAGGGCCAGTGGCATGCTGGGGTGTATAGGCAGAGGTATCACTAGCAGAAGGCATGAGGTGAAATGCCATTGTATAATGCACTAGTGAGGTCTCACCTACAGCACTGTGTGCAATTCTGAAGGAGGTCGCAACTCTGCAAGGACATTGACAGGGTGGAGGCAGTCCACAGAAGGGCAACCAAGATGGTACATGGCTTGCAAAACAGAACATATCAGGAGAGATTAAAGGACCTGGAAATGTACTCACTGGAGGAAAAGAGGGTGTGGGGGGACATGACAGACATGTTCAAGTACCTTAGGAGCATAAACAGAGTGTAGGGGTAGACATCTTCCACTGTAGAAGGAGTACAAGGATGAGGGGCATGATATGAAACTGGATGGAGGTAGATTAAGAGGAAATGTGAGAACAGTTTTCTTCACAGAGAGGGTGATGGTCACATAGAATAGTGTGTCATAAGAGGCGGCATGAGCAAGCAAGGCAGATGATGGTGGTGGTAAATGGGATCAAATCCAGGGAGAGGGGAGTGACCAGCGAAGTACCTCTGGAATCAGTCCTGGGACGAGTCCTGTTCACTTCCTTCCTGCATTTACGGAGCAGCTTTTGCCATGTGGCACCCGTGGCCTCCTTGCTCTTCTGAAGCCAGTACTACTACCAAACACCACTGCAAATACCTGGAAATGAATGTTCAGCATTGCCAAATGCTTGTTATCCTTGCAGGCTGTAAGATTTTATATCTTTGAGGTATTGCAGCAAAGATATAAATGACATATCTTGCTGAGAACTCAGAGTCCTGTTGTTTTGAAGTGTTCGTTCTTGCTACCAGTCTGAAGACAGACTCCAAAAGCACCAGCTGGTCTGGTGAAAAAGCAAGCATGAGAATCTTTTCCACCTCAGACTTCAAAATCCAAATTCAAAACGTATGCTGGCATACTGATCAGTCTTAAATTCTTCCTTAAAAGAGTGTTTTCAATTTTCTCAAGTTGTCTATAGTGGTATGTTGCTCTTGCAATTATGTTAAGACTCTCTGTGAGAGTTTTTCTGCATTCTCTTCAACACCATTCAACCTCTCCTCCATTGTGGTGACCTTTGCTTCAATTGTCTGGCATCAATTTGTTATTTCAGTAAGTGAACTCTGTACTTTTGATAAAGCTTCCTTAGTGTCTCCCTGGAATTCAAGAAAAAAAAAAGCTTGGATGGAAGCTAGTGTAGGTACTGTTGCTGCTGTTGCTGAAAACTAGGTTTGCTGGCCAAGGCACCTAGCTTCACCTGGGCTCATTTCTTCTAGGTTGCTAGAACAGACAGAGCAAATAACTTTACCAGAGCAAGGATAAGGATTAAGGCTTCATTTGGCTAGGCAGGTTTACTGTGTGTTGTTATTTTTATTTTGTACTCACAGGGATTGATACTGTTTGTTGCTAACATTTTATTGCTTTATTTTCTCTGATTCAAATTGTTATTGCTGGATATACTGTACCTTCTGCTGCATTATCACAGGTTGTACCTACAGGTGTGTGCTAACAGATTGCTGCTGTAATCTTCTGATTCAGCTTGTCTTTTGCAAGGTATGTCTTCTGTTACTCCTTTATTTTTCTCTGTAGCAAAGTGTTCCTTACAGGGTATATCTTCTGTGAAATTATTTCAGGTGGTACTCTAAAGTTTTTATCTGTCATTAGGATAAGCTTTCAGGACTACAGCATTTGTTGCTGGCTGACTGTTTCTGCTCTTACCTCCTTGTTTCTTTCGTCTGTGGTTCTTCTTTTTTGGCAGGGGAAGGGCCCAGCCATCAACCCCCATCCCCATCCCCAACCCCAACCCCCCCACACTACACTCCTTTTATAGGGTAGCACAGTCGTGACATTTCCTGTAGCAAAGCTGGAAGGGGCAGATCAGAGGGGTATCCACACAGTGACCTCATTTACAGGGGCACTAGTACTTTAACTTGTTATAACAAGTTATATAAAAACAAACAAGCAAAACACAAAATCAAACTTTTTCTTTCATTTTCTTCCTTCTTATTACTCTGACCAGGTTATGAACCCAGCAACTTATTTGGAATGGATATCATTTACTGCAGGTACTGTGGAACATTTTTCAGAAGGGGAGTTTTACAGGATTTAGGACATTTTCCTACATGCTGGGCCATTGGAAATCTAAGGGCTCAGCTCCAGGCAGCATGAGCAGAGATTGCACGCCTAAAATTGCATATTCAAGAGGAAATGTGTTAAAAGAACCACCCGTCATTTCCCCAACATCCAACAGAAGCACCTCGACCGCAGAGGGTAGATGGTCCAGGAGGTTGGCAGGTGGTTAGGAGGGGCAAATCAGGTGCCCTATCACCCAGTGCTCTCCAACATATCACCTCCGCAAACCATATAAAAACTACAAACAGGTATCTGCCTCTATCTCTAAAATCAAACAAAGGGTAAAAGGACACTGCAGAGCAAGACACTACAGCACAGAATCTAGCACAACAAAACTCACCCAAAACAGGAACCAAAACAAAAAAAGCAAAAAGGAATTTCAAAAAATTTTTGATCATAGGAGACTCCATGATTCAGGGAGTTGATACATATCTCCAGCCAGGGGTAATGGTCAGATGTCTCCCAGGTACATCAGCGTGGAGAGACACTGACCGCATTGCTAAAATTGATCAGGAAGCAGGAGAAAACATTGATGTCCTGGTACATATAGGGACTAACGATCTCGCTAGCCAGTCAGTTGTGGAGACCAAGGAACACCTGACCAAGCTGGGTGACAAACTATCATCCATTTCATCTGGCATCTCCTTCTCTGAGATCCTGCCAGTCTGGGAGAGGGGGACAGTTGGACAGAAGGTCAGAGAAGGGGAGATAGGGGAGCTAAACATGTGGCTCAAGGGCTGGTGCCAGGAAAAAGGACACACATTTGTAGGGAGCTGGCAACAGTTTTTGGAGTGAAAGTTCTTTAAATCTGATAGACTGCATCTGACTAAGGAGGGAGTCAGTGCATTGGGGCAGAAGTTTGACGTCTTTGCAGAATATTTAAAATAGTAAATGGAGAGAGGGGTGCAGCACCCCATACGTCGAAAGGGAAAAACACTCCTCTCCCCTCAGCTAGTGGTCAAACAGGAGTTCAGCATGTTTTTAGTTCATTTGCATCACCAGGGAAAGAAAAAAGTCTGGCTCCCCATATGACACACAGAGGAAATGCCGGACCTTGCCCAACAACTAACACACCGAAATCTGGCCAATGGAAAATCATGTACACCAATGCTCACAGTCTGGGAAACAAGATTCCAGACCTGCAGGCAAGAATGATAGAGGCTAAACTGGACACAGTAGCCATTAGTGAGACATGGTTTACCAGTAACCATACTTGGGAGACTTCAGTACCTGGCTATGTATTGTTCAGAAGAGACCGAGGTGCAAAAGGGGGGGTGGAGTGGCCCTTTATGTCAATGAAAATATCAAAGCTACAGAAATTCAAAATACACGTAAGGACCCAGAAGAACTATGGGTCGCCCTGGAAACAGGAAATGGGACAGCCATATGAACTGGGATTGTGTACAGGCCACAGACCAAGGGGAGGACATAGACATGTTACTGTTAGAAGCTATACAAAACATGACAGCTAAAGGGGATGTTCTGATAATGGGAGACTTCAATGTGCCAGATACAGATTGGTAAATACCAGCAGGGACACCTGCCAGAACTAGACACATGATGAATTCTCTGCAGGGGAAGGGCCTCAAACAACTGGTACAACAACCCACAAGAGACATGACTATCCTAGATCTAGTACTGACTAACAGGGAAAGGATCACAGATCTCCAGGTAGAAGGTCACCTGGGTGCCAGTGACCATTAAATGGTATGGTTCAATTTGGCCACTAGAACTAAATCATCCCATTCCAAGGCAAAAATATGGCACTTCAGAGGAGCTGACTGTGATAAGATGGCCAGCAGAGTTAAGCTAGCCCTGGCTAAAAGAAATACAGGTGAGGGGGTACAGGCAAAGTGGGCAAGCATTAAGGATACAATACTTGAAGCAACATCCCATTGTGTTAGTGAGAAAAGAAAGTGCAAAAGAAGAAGGAAACCACTTTGGTTCTCAAACACAGTTGCAGAAAAGGTCAGAGCCAAAAGGCTGGCATTCAGGAAATATAAGGGAACGCAGTAGGATGAAGATAGGGAGGCATACTAAACTTCCCTAAGGGAAGCAGGGAAGGCAGTTAGGCAGGCAAATGCCCAAACCGAGGAAACACTAGCATGAACAGTAAAAGAGGGTGACAAGACTTTCCATAGATACATTAGTGAAAGGAGAAAGTCCAGAGGGGGTATTGCTAAGATCAAAGGGGATAAGGGTGTGTGTAAGGAGGAGGACCATGTAAAAGCAGCTATCCTAAATAGATACTTCTGCTCAGTATTTACTGAAGAGAAGGTAGGGCAGGGCCCACAGCTCAGCATCATGGACACAGGGGGGAGGGAGGTGTGCACTAGTCCTTTCACAAAAGAAAGAGTCCTACAAGAGCTCAATAAGCTCAAGGTGGACAAGGCAATGGGACCTGATGGCATACATCCCAGGGTTCTAAAGGAGCTAAGAGTGGAACTAGCAGAGCAATTATCAGAACTGTTTAGTGACTCTCTGAGCACAGAAGAGGTTCCAGAAGACTGGAGAAGGGCTCATGTGATCCTGCTCCACAAGAGTGGTAACAGGGAGGAGGCAGGGAACTACAGACCAGTCAGTCTTACCTCAGTAGTGGGCAAGATTATGGAGACACTCCTTAAGGGAAGGATAGTGCAAAACCTGTAATCCATAGGAGCACAGGATCCAAGACAGCATGGGTTTACCAAAGGAAGGTCCTGTCAAACTAATCTCATAGATTTCTTTGACTGGGTAACCAGAGTGGTGGACCAAGGGGGAGCAGTTGATGTCGCCTACCTTGACTTCGGCAAAGCTTTCGATACTGTTCCACATAGAAGATTGATTAATAAGCTGCGTAGGCTTGGGGTGGGTCAGACGTGGGTCAACTGGGCAGTGAACTGGTTGATGGGCAGAAAACAGAAAGCAGTGGTAAATGGTATACAGTCAGAAGAGATGCAAGTCACAAGTGGGGTACCTCAGAGATCAGTCTTGGTGCCAGTCCTCTTCAATATCTTCATCAGTGACATTGCAGATGGACTGGAGGGTAAGGTTTCTCTGTTTGCAGATGACACCAAGATCTGCAACAGAGTAGATGATCCAGATGGGGTGGGCAGAATGAGAAGAGATCTGGATAAACTGGCAAAATGGTTGGAAGAGTGGCAACTGGGGTTTAACACAAAGAAGTGCAAGATCATGCACATAGGGAAGAGAAACCCTGAAGCCACCTGTAGGCTGGGAGGGGAGTTGCTGACAGTCACAAGGGAAGAAAGACACTTGGGCGTCATTATCTCAGATGACCTGAAATCATCCAAGTAGACCACTAAAGCAGTAGGTAAGGCTAGAGGAATGTTGGGGTGTATTAGTAGGGGTATCAGAAGTCAGAAAAGGGAGGTAATAATTCCTCTTTACAGGACACTGGTTAGGCCCCATCTGGAGTACTGCATGCAGTACTGGAGGCCACACCTTCACAAGGACATTAACCAAATTGAGGCAGTCCAGAGAAGGGCAACCAAGATGGTGCAGGGACTGCATCAGAAAACATATCAGGACAGATTAACTGAACTCAATATGCATACCCCTAGAGCAAAGGAGAGAGAGAGGTGATATGATTGAAACATTCAAACACCTTAAGGGTATTAACAAGGTGAAAGAGTCTAACATGTTTCAATATAAGAAAATAGCAGGACAAAAGGACACAGCATGAGATTAGAGGGAGGCAGATTAAGGGTAATGTGAGGAAGTTCTTTTCACAGAAAGGGTGGTGGATGCATGGAACAGCCTACCTCAGGAAGTGGTGGATATGAATACAGTGCAGGGCTTCAAACAAGCATGGGATAGGACATAAGGGAGTAATACAGATGAGTATGAATAGATGGGCCATTGACAGAGGAAAGGCCAATGGCACATTCATAAGGTAGGAAAAGAAATGGGCAGACTGGATGGGCCTTGCAGTCCTCATCTGCCATCAACTTCTATGTTTCTATGTCTTTGCTCTTGAGCCTGGATCTGGGCCCGATGCTGGGGAAGGCATTGCCCTGTCTGGCTGCAGGGATCCGATTTCGCCTCGCTGCAAAAACGGTTTCCCAATTTTAGGGGAAAATAATTTATTCAAGGTTTTGGCTTGTACTTCTGCCATTTCCTTTTTCTTGTTACTAGTCTGTGCTGCCATTTAGACTGCAGATAAAGTTCCCAATAAATAGGAACAGGAAGTTTAAGCTTCATTTACAGCAGAGCAGAGAAACAAACCTGTGGCCATATTGATCGCCGGACACCCCCCCCCCCCAAAGTTAAACAAACTATTGATGGAACACAATTGCACATATCTGAGTAGGTACAGATTGGAATTTCAGTCTTAACCCTACGTACATCAAAAGTATAACTAGCAAAATTCAGCAAAGAGCCAGACAAGATGATCCCGATGCTATTAAAAAACTGAAAGTCTCCAAGTGGCTGACTCATAACATTATAGAACACTCTGTAAAATTTTACTTGAATACTAAACAAATTCCTGAACAGAGGGACGTACTTACCTTATACAGGTCTGAAGTATTTCCAAGTAATTTGTTAGAAGCTAGATATAGTAAGGGCAAGTCTGTATTACCCTATTGCAACTGTAAATTACATGAAGAAGATGATCTTTTACACCTCATACTCTGCTGTCCATGGTACAAACACCCATATGAAAAGTTTTTAGGTAATTTTATTGGATCCTTATTCATTTCTACCAGGTTTATTCTTGAATTATTATTTAATTCTGTAAATGAGGATATCCTTAGGAATCTTGCTTAATACTTATTAACTATCATTAAAAATAGAAAGAAACATAACCACAAACAAAACTAGCAAAGGAAAACAGAAAATCATGAATAACTTATTTCCAACTACAAAAAGATGACCTGTATAAGTTCCTCTTTTTTCTAATATATCAGTTCCCAATAGAGATAGGGGTTTCATTTTGGACTGCAACACAAAATATAGAATAGTGGGTGGGCGCCCATCCAGAACAAGGCTGTGTTTCCATCGAGGGTGTTGATGACATCAGAGAGATCTCGAGAGTGAAGCTCGAGAGGTCTCCATGATGTCATCAACTCCCGAGATGGGAAACACTGCCGAAGTTGTGGATGGCCACCCATCTACTATTTTATATAGTATATGGTTTCCTGCAATGTGTTTTTACCTTGTTAATATTTACACACTGGTCCTGGCTAGAGTCCCGTTCTCTCCACTTCAGTCCCCAATAATTCTGGTACTCATCGCTGCATTCCTGTCCTGAGTCCTGTCCCCGAAGATATAGGTCCTTCGCGCAGCAGTCACAGTCTGCTCTGACAACTGTGCCAGTAATTAAAAAAAAACTACAAAGTGACAGTTTGGATACACGGAACTGACTTTAGTTATCCGTGTCCAAACTGTGTCTATGAAGTACTCGCCCGATCTCACCGATCGCTAGTACAGGAGCCATTTTTGAGTGAATGTTTTGAAAACAGCACTGTTACAGCCAATCAGATGGTAGGTTAAGGATAAAAAGTTGTTGTACTATCGATGTGACATCAGAACGATAGTACAACTTTTTTTGACCTTTGAACTGCCCTACAACAAGATTTGGAAAACTTTTGTTTTCCATACACAGTAAGCCCTAACCATATACTATGAGCTTATTGCAGTATATTTAGAGCCACCCTTGCTAGGAGTTCTCGTACAATATGGATTTTTACTATGATATGTTTATTGAATCAACCAAAAAAGAAAATGTGGGAAATGTTTCCTTCAATTTCAAATACTTATTCATTAATAAGCCCTAATTCTATTTTAAAAATATTTTGAATGGCTGCTTATTCCCATGTATTGCTTATAGTTGAAAAAGTAACTGTCTAAATGTAAAATCTTTTTTTCTCTAAACAGTCATGTGAAGTTTTTTTAATTGAATCAATTATTAATTTATGCTTATGTTGTATGTTTCAAAAATTGTTGTATGAAACTTTTTAATGTGATAAATTGTAATGGCAAAATGCTAAACAATAAACTATTACAGCTACACTGGACTAGCTGTGGGAGAAATCCACATTTTCTGCATTTCCCCATGTATCAGAAGCCAATATGATTGTATTATTGTCCAGTTGTAGAATATGTGCTAAAGAGTGCTGATCTGGCTAAACACCTTCAACACTTACGTGCCCCCTGCACCCACATTGTTTTATGATGATAAAGATGTGCAAAAAGTGAATTAAAATTGATTATCTAAGTTCTTGTCATGCAGGCAAGACTGTGATTCTCCAGCTACAGCCACAGATTCCCCGACCACTTTGAGTCTGTGATGATGATGCTGGCTTCAGATTCCCAATTTGCCTTGGTCTTTAGGACCTCCTAATTTTCCTGGCCTAAAAGGATCCCATAAGTCCTCAATATGTACTTCCCCTCTGCCAGCCAGCACTGCTGCCCAGTACAGGAAATCTTCCAGGTGAATCAGAGTTCTGCTTACTTGAGGAATTAGCTGTTTTCATGTTAGATAGCATCTAACTTGGAGATAGGGATAAACGTCATTTTGGGGTAGGTCATATTGAGTCTTCAACTACTCATAAATTACACAAATGTCTCCTCAGATGAGGTGTTGGTAGTCAGTGATAGCTGTCTTGTTCCAGCATCAGAAGATATTGTCTATTTTTGAGGGATGGAACTCTGGGTGACCCACTATTACCATGAGGTGCATACTTCACAGGGGGTCTTGGTTTATGATTTGGGCCCAAGTTAGTATCCTCAATGTGTGTTTTGACCATAGGTTAAAAATGTGTTGCCATGTCTGCAGTGCGCGAATCTAATGTGTGGCATGGTGAAGAGTGGTACTAGAAGGAAGAGAATGTCTTCCAGCTCTCATCAACTAATGTTGTGTGAAATTGGAAAATTTCGCCTGGCGAAATATTTCGCGTAATTTGTGCAAAATATTGTACAAGCACATGATCATTCATTGAGTGCTCAGACAAGCTGCCGGCCATGGACGTGAGTGGAGGGCTGTGCTGGTGGCCCAAACAGGGCACTGGTGGGGAAGCAGGGTGGGCTCTGACTTAGGTTGGGGGGTCCACTAGACACCAGGGACAGGGAAGGGGATTGTTTTTTGGCATAAAGGACCTGTTGCCTGGCAGAAGGTCCTCCCTCAGCAAATCCAGCAGCCTCCACAGTGAACTATCTATCTGGTGCTTGGATAGCTTTGGGCTCAGCTTGGTGGCCTAGTACAGGCAGGATGATTAGCACTAGATCACTAAGGGGAGAGCAGCGATCATGCTCAGGGATGTATGAATAGCTTAGGCATAGTTGTGTGGTGTGGATCAGGGTCCCAGGTGGGAGGGGGGAGAGAGAGAGAGAGAGAGAGAGAGAGAGAGCAATGGTTTAAAGGGGGGAGCATTTATGAGAAGCTGGGCTGCCACGGCAGGGCCCTCAAGTGATCCCAGATTATATATAACAAAAAGAAAAAAAAGAAAATGGGTTGAGGGTGGAATCAAAACTATGGGGAACAGGGAAGGACATGAAGAGGGAAGGGGCACAGGGCACAAGGATAATAGTGTGATTTATCAATTTTTTTTTATGCACAGCGTGGCCCATGACAGCAGAGGATCTCATATGTACAGGGTTCGTTTTTTTTTGTAAACTTATTTTTTTCTGAATAGAATAGATTGCAGGGAAAAAAACACCATTAAATACTTCATATTACAATTAAAAGTAGAGGATCAGCAGCAGACATGCAGAAGTGTTTAACAGCTCACCTTGCATTTTACTTTAGCAGGAGGCACTCCTTAAAGAAAGGATAGTGCAACACCTGGAATCCATAGGGGCACAGGATCCAAGACAGCATGGGTTTACAAAAGGACGGTCCTGTCAAACTAATCTCATAGATTTCTTTGACTGGGTAACCAGAGTGGTGGACCAAGGGGGAGCAGTTGATGCTGTCTACCTCGACTTCAGCAAAGCTTTTGACGCTGTTCCACATAGAAGATTGATAAATAAGCTGGGTAGGCCTCGGGTGGGTCAGAAGTTGGTCAACTGGTGGCAAACTGGTTGACGGGCAGAAACAGAGAGTGGTGGTAAATGGTATACAGTCAGAAGAGATGCAAGTCACAAGTGGGGTAACTCAGGGATCAGTCCTGGGGCCAGTCCTCTTCAACATCTTCATTAGTGACCTTGCAGATGGACTAGAGGGTAAGGCTTGTCTGTTTGCAGATGACACCAAGATCTGCAACAGAGTAGATGATCCAGATGGGGTGGGCAGAATGAGAAGAGATCTGGATAAACTGACAAAATGGTCAGAAGAGTGGCAACCGGGATTTAATGCAAAGAAGTGCAAAATCATGCACATAGGGAAGAGAAACCCGAAGCCACCTATAGGCTGGGAGGGGAGTTGCTAGCAGTCACAAAGGAAGAAACAGACTTGGGTATCATCATCACTGATGACCTGAAATCATCCAAGCAGACCTCTAAAGCAGTAGGTAAGGCTAGGGGGGTGTTAGGGTGTATTAGTAGGGGTATCACAAGTCGTAAGAGGGAGGTAATAATCCCTCTTTACAAGACACTGGTTAGGCCCCATCTGGAGTACTGCGTACAGTATTGGAGGCCACACCTTCACAAGGACATTAACCAAATTGAGGCAGTCCAGAGAAGGGCAACCAAAATGGTGCAGGGACTGCATCAGAAGACATATGAGGACAGATTAACAGAGCTCAATATGTATACCTTTGAGCAAAGGAGGGAGAGAGGATATGATAGAGGCATTCAAGCACCTTAAGGGCATTAACAAGGTGAAAGAGTCTAACATGTTTAAATATAAGAAAAATAGCAGGACAAGAGGACACAGCATGAGATTAGAGGGGGCCAATTAAGGGGGAATGTGAGGAAATTCTTTTTCACAGAAAGGGTGGTGGATGCATGGAATGGCTTACCACAAGAAGTGGTGGCTATGAATACAGTGCAGGGCTTCAAACAGGCATGGGATAGGCATAAGGGAGCAATACAAATGACTATGAATAGATAGGCCACTGACAGAGCAAAGGCCGATGGCACATTTATAAGGTAGAAAAAGAAATGGGCAGACTGGATGGGCCTTTCGGTCCTTATCTGCCGTCAACTTCTATGTTTCTATGTTTCTATGTTACATTTTGTCTTCACATAGGCCTACAACTTACAGAAGAACAGCATATTTTCTCAGTGTTACACAATGTACTCTTTCAGTGATCAGCCGGGGAGGGGACCACTAGACACCAGGGAGGGGGAAAAATGAAATATAAAGGATGGGGCAAATGCGGGCAAAATTGTGGGTGAAATTAAACAATTTTGCAAAATATTTCACTGGGTGAAATTGCCAATTTTGCGGCAATTTCGCAGGTGAAATAAAATTTTGTAACATCTCTACTGCCAACCCATCCCCCACCAGTTCAGAGTAAGGAAGTCCAGAATATCAATGTTCAAACAGTCAATGGTGGCATTTAAGCCTTCAGATCTGGGGTGGAAATGGGTTCCCATTCCATTAGACATAATCCACCCTCCAAAACCAAGGTAAAGACCAGACCCGGTGGGTGAGCTTGCCTCACTTTACCCCCTTCCCCCATCAAAGGTAGGTTGGCAGTACAAGGCATCTCATAAAAACTATCCCAGGGTCCTGGTTGAGATGAAGAGAGGGAACTCTCCACTCTATTGCTCTGGTAATTGTGCCCCCTTTCTATGGCTGTTTTATATTTTCTGTTACCTTTTTTAGGTGACTTGAGATGGAAGATGAGAAGGGGGAACCCCTGAACATGCTACTGGTTCCCCTCCCCTCCCATGCCCCACTCACCGATAGGGCAGGTTATCCAGAAGTGGAGCCTCATCTTACACCACCCCCAATGATTTTGTCCCACAATTATTTTCTACATTAAGTGGCATGTGCTATAGGTCTGTGAGTGTTTGATCCCATGAGTGCATGTGTAAAATCAATTAATTGCAAAGGTGTTAATGTGTAAGAGATGGATTGCCAGCATAAAAATGTGCGAGAGAAGGATTGTAAGGGTATGCTAGGAGAGAGTGGTGTGCTAGGTGTCATAACGGCAAGTTGCATCAAGCGCTATCAGCCTGCACAGTGTTTTGCTGACAGGGAAGTGATGCTTTTGAAGTACTGGCATATGTGCTAGGATTTTTATGACGAGTGCAGCTAATATGGTTAGGATAAAAACGTGAGCACATGGTGTGAGTAGTCAGTAGTTATGTTTGGTGGGTTGACTGGGTGTTATAATCTTTGGCGTTGGTGGAGGGAATAATAAGGGGCTATGTAACCTGAGTGGTGAGGGTTTCTATTCTTTGCTTGGATAATGGGAGGGAACAGAGGCTATGCAGTTGGATGTTAATAGTGCAATTGTGATAACAAGGGTATGGAGTCTGCATTAAATTTGTAAATGTGTATGATAACATGGGTATGCATGGTAGCTGGAATGGGTAAGAGAGTATACAACATGATGTGTGTGAGGTGAGGGTTGGGGTGAATTCATGGGTATGTGTGTCAGGGTTCTATGTGATAAGGGCAAGGGAAAATGCACAAGGCCAAAAAGGGCAAAGGAAAAACAATGTTGGCCACATAGAGCGAGTGGCAAAAACAGCAATCATCGAAACGGTAACAACAGAGGCACAGTGACTTTTTTGAGGGAGCTTTGCCCCCCACACCCCCCCCTTACTAATTATAATCAATTCCAGGGGGATGCAATTCGGGAAGGGGGGAAATCATAGGTCACTGTTTTGGTGATCACTCACTTGCCCTGTGTGGTTGCATTGTTTTCCATCGCTCTTTTTGTTGTCGCCCTTTTTCCCATCACTGTCTTCACAGGACACCTGTGGCAGAAGACTAGGGGTGGGAATGTGAGCTTGGGTATGTGTGGTAGCAGGCAAGAGGTGGGAGTGCATGGGCAAGTGTAATAAGTGAGAGGTAAGAGTGTGTGCATGGGTATGTACTGTATGTTAGTAAGTGGGGGTGGGAGTGTGTGCATGGGTAAGTATAGCAGTAGGCAAGGGGTAGGAGTGTGGGCATGGGTATGTGTAGAAGGTGAGCGTATGCATAGATATGTATGTTAGAAAGTGAGGGTTGGGAGTATGTGCATGGGTATGTACAGTGTAGCAGTATGCAAGGGATGGGAGTGTGTGCATGGGTAATTATAGCAGTAAGCGAGGGGTAGAGTATGTGTAGAAGGTGAGAGTGTGTGCATGGGTATGTATGTTAGTAAGTGAGGGGTGGGAGTATGTGCATGGGCATGTATATCAGTATGCAAGGGATGGGAGTGTGTGCATGGGTAAGTATGTTAGTAAGTGAGGGGTGGGAGTATGTGCATGGGTATGTGTATGTGTATCAGTATGCAAGGGATGGGAGTGTGTGCATGGGTAAATATAGCAGTAGGCGAGGAGTAGGAGTTTGGGCATGGATGTGTGGAAGGTGAGAGTTGAGAGAGTGTGCATGGGCATGTATGTCAGTAGCTGAGGGGTGGGAGTGTGAGCATGAGTGTGTATATCAATATGCGAGGGATGGGAGTGTGTGCATGGGTAAGTATAGCAGCAGGCAAGGGATGGGAGAGTGGACATGTGCATGTGTAGAAGTAGATGAGGGTTGGGAGAGTGAGCATGGGCATAAATGTCTGTATGCAAGGGGTGGAAGTGTGTGCATAGGTAAGTATAGCAATATGTGAGGGGTGAGAGTGCATGGGCAAGTATAGCAGTAGATGAGTTCTGGGAGTGTGGGCATGGGTATGTATGTCAGCATGTGAGGGGTGGAAGTGTGTGCATGGGTAATTATGGCAATATGTGAGGGCTGGGAGTGAGTTCATGGGTATGTGTGGCAGCAGGTGAGGGCTGGGAGAGAAGGCATGTATATGTGTAGAAGGCAAGGGATGAGAGTGTTTGCAAGATCATTTTATTTCAACCCCGGAGGTCTATAACATATTTGCAACTTATGAATTAGTTCAGGAAAGTGAGAGTCTTTTAACCATACCCGAACTGTGAACTAGTAGAACTCTGCTATGTACAATATGTATCCTTGTTGCTGCTCTCTACTTAAACACCATGGGCCGGATTTTCAAAGGCGATGCAGGTCTTACATCAAGCCTTACGTCAAACCCTTTTTTTTGCACAGCTGCG